>OX424521.1:9858111-12821546 GCA_949152395.1 Agrochola litura | reverse complement strand
CAGAAAACTGGGTTCGTGCGACTCATGCGTACTAAAAATCCCTAAAACTTAATTTTCAAGTCAAGAATTCAAGATATGAATTACACCATGTCATGGATTATAATAATATCATCTATGTGCAGAGGCAGAGCAGAGGACAGCACTAATTAAAATTAAAACTTCATAAGTCATCGGTAATTTTGTCGTAATTTATATAAATGACCGTAAAATACTACCCGTATTTTACCAGCGTTTTACGTAAAATTACGTAATTTTGCAACCCTAGTGAGGCCTCGACTCTCATGCACGAAGTTTTGGATTCAAATCCGGCGGCGGGATAGGGGCGGGCTTTTGCTCGTACCTTCTCTGTTTGAGAAGAGAAAATGTTACATTACAAGTACTTGATTACGACAGAGCTGAAACTTACAGGCCATGTTGGTATGTTTGTGAGATAACAAATAAACCAATTTTAACGGATGATAATTTTGAAATTGTCTTTATCCTAGCCCACTGATTTATTCGTCATAATTCTGGATCTGAAATAGATCGACCAAAAACTATAAGAACAAAAATGTGAAATGGGTTAGATTAGGTTAGAACTGTGACCAACTGTGCGCGAGATGAGCGAGCGCTAGTTCCAAGTTGCTCGCAGCCTGTTGTTGCTGCATTATGTCGCAAACAAGTTGGATACCAGTTCACAATTGTTGCAATCTATACACGATTAGTCTGTATGCGTACTGGCACTGTATACACCGTGAAATTTGAATCACAGTTTTGCTATAACAAACGTTGTTCAGACCATGGTCTACTACCATTCTACAGCATCCAATAAAAAAAAAAACATAATTGGTTTTTGAAAAACACAAAAAGACAAAGTTTAAAATGTCAAGATTATCGTTACTCCCTACAACACAGACACCACGCATGGGACACAGCATTGTCTAAACGGAAATTTACCTCCATAAACGAAATTTAGTAAGCAGTAGATAATCTTGACATTTTAAACTTTGTGTTTTTTGTGTTTTTTCAAAAACCAATCATGTTTTTTTTTATTGGATGCTGTAGAGTGGTAGTAGACCATGGTCTGAATAACATTATTTTGTTCTAGCAAAACTGTGATTCAAATTTCACGGTGTATTATGGAATAAGGTAGTTACTCGTAATTAGGTCACGATGAAGTATACGCGAGTATTTGCGTACTACTCTTGTATAGATTGGAAGACCTTAGTAAAAAAACTTTTTACAAAAAAAAAACAACCGACTTCCAAAAAACACTACAAAGTGAAAAATAACTTTAATTTCGGAAGTCGGTGTCTTTGATTTTGAATTTTCGTTCTTTGTCACCGACTTCCGAAATTAAAGTTATTTTTCACTTTGTAGTGTTTTTTGGAAGTCGGTTGTTTTTTTTTGTAAAAAGTTTTTATTTTTCACTTTTTAGTTGTGGTACCTACCCCACACAAATTCGAATACCACTACCTGCTATGTAAATAACAGTGACAGGAACTTATCATAATCATCCACATACTAATGGAAAAAAGTACGTATTATTGAAGCTAACTCAAAAACTATCGAAGCAAAGATAATAAAATTTATATGGGACCACCTCGAAAGCATACCCTTTCAAACAAAAAAAGAATTTTCAAAATCGGTTCACAATTGACGGAGAAATCGGTGGAAATACATAAAAAAAAAAGAAAAAAAAAAAGAACAAACATACGCGACGAACATATAACTCCTCCTTTTTGGAAGTCGGTTAAAAAGTGATTTCCAATCTATACGTGATTAGTTTCATACCCTTGCGTTCTGGCTTTGTTCAGAATGGAAGGCAGTGTCGTTACTCGAGGTATGAGATGAGAATTTTTTTTTTTTTTGGAGTGAGAACTTCTTGAGGCGTGTTGGGCATTTTTGAGATGGGAAAAACAATTGAACTCGCAACACCGTTACCCACACCTCATTTTTGTAAACGCGATTGTGCTCTTTATTTATATTACGTGACGGATCAATATTCTATGCAAGTATTTTTACTTTAAAGGTTTCGGAAGTATTTTCTTTTGTAAACGCGATTGTGCTCTTTATTTAGATAAGGTTACGGAACAATGTTCTATACAAATATTTGTCTTCCACCAAGGCGATCTTGTTCAAGTTTTCACTTCTGTCGGCACTCCCGGAGTCCACTGTTGTTTTGTTTTCTTGTATTTAGATATCGATACCAATCACGCTTGCTGAGTTTTGCTAGCTAATTTTATTTGACCCTGTATATTTACCACAAAAATGTTTTTCAAAATATATGTCATATCACGCCACGCCATAGTCAGGTTCAAATCAAAAGCTATATACAACGCTAGCACTAGATTGGCATTCAATAAATATATGATGCAAGTCACTGACCCCTTGATCCTTCTTAATTTATGTATTAACTCGTAGCTCTAAATAGCAATCAGACACGCTAATGTTAATGAGATAGGTACATATCTGGGGATTTCATAAATTATGCAGTTTTGTATTAATAAATTGTGCTAGTTCCTTGAGAAAAGTTTTTGAATTTAGTCTCGTTGCAACCGGCGAGTGACATCTATCAAACCGTACTGGGTCCGCGTGGTGGATTACAGCCCACTCCCCTCACAGAAAAGAGGCCTGTATCCCAGCAGTGGGAACATTATATTGATGTAACTAATATTTTGTAAGAGTATTTTGATTTAAAAGAGTGTTCGTGGAGTTTCTTGTCCGTTCTTCTCCATAGGAATCGACTACGCTTTGGAATGGGCAACTAGCTTCATCTTTCTGACTGACCGACACCCCTTGACAATTCAAAAGTAGGTACCTATAATTGGTTTATTTGAAATAAACGGTTTGAGTTTGATAGTTAATTGATTCAGGCGTGACTTTGTGGAAATCTATTATAAAATATAATAGACGTGGATTTATTTAGTAACTTATACCGCTTAGCTATTCCTAAAGAGCCATAAAAAACCCTGAAAGAAATCGACACGTGTTTCACCTCTCAACGAAGCATTCGACGATTGACAGCGTGTTGCCACACCGAGCGCTGAACGCAGAGCGCTCTGCGTTCAGCATGTCTATTGTTTTTTTTTTAGGGTGTGTTTATAGACTGATTATGCTAACCGTGTATGACCCGCGGGATAATTACGTAACACACTTAAAATGACAATTGACCGCAATAGGTTTCATTTTGACAGTTCATTCACATTCATTGCGTTATTTACGTTGCTGAGCAGACAAAGTTTTCAAACCTATGAAGCAATGGATTAGCAAATTATGTAAGTGTGTTACGCAATTAGGGAGCAGATATTTGAACGTAAACGAGGCAAAAGGAGTATGTAAGGATCGTAGCAGGTGACGTTCTGTAGTTTCTGCCTACCCCCATGGGAAGAAAGCGTGAGTTTATCTTTTCGTGGATTTGTTTATCATAATAGGGATTAAAACAAAAAAAAACAAAATATTCCTCCAGTTAGATTATTAAAAAATATTGAACACGTATTTTTTCTTTTTTTACGTTATCAAAAGATTACGGCGATACATTGAGTTAAAATGTGAAAAACTACTCACTCACACACTCAAAATATGTAAAACTTCAAAGAATTCAAAGTTTTAATTATTGTTTCTCTCCAACAGATGGCGTAACTTCCCGAAACCAAAATGGCTGCGGTATCATCAGCCCACCTTCAAGATTCTAGAATCAAAATACAAGACCACAGCGATGACGAGCCTTACTCCCCAAACACCAGAGACACAACCAGTCCAGAATACCACGACGAGGAAAAAGCAGAAGAGAGACCCGTACTGTCATCCTCTTTCGCCATACACAACGTCCTAAAGAAAGAAAGAGACAGTCACAGTCCAGAAAATGTTTTCTCAACTGACAAGTTGTTGCAAAACACGCCGCATTACGAAGATTTACGAGAGGTCAACGAGAACTCCCGAACGTCTGATCTCATTGATGATGATGATGATCGGACGAACGAATCTAGAGCTGAAATTAGTATAGATGATAATTCCTGCTGCAGTGATGACACTGTGCTTTCGGTTGGCAATGAAGCGTTGCCAACCTTCGAGCAGAAAGGGCCAGAGACATCACAGAATCTGACGTCATTCAAACACATACAGACGCACTTAAATGCGATATCACAGTTAAACCAAAATATAAATATGAATCAGCCGCTTCTCCTAAGGCCGAGTCCTATTACCCCAAACCCTTTAATGTTCCTAAACCAACCCCTTCTTTTCCAAAACCCTTTAATCAACCAAGTAGACTTAAAATCTGGGCTGCAAAGTCGAATGCCAGTTCCTCAAAGCAATTTAAACCTTAACCCGCAACCTTTCGGTTTAAACTTCGGTTTAAGAATGAAGAGTCAGAACCAGGAGCTGAGAAGAACAGACGAGAACAGAAGAATGAACTATGTATCCCCGAAATCACCTGAAAATGAGTCTGGGAGGGATTTTATTAACCAGAATTGTCTAAAATTCAGTATAGACAATATTCTCAAGGCTGATTTTGGGAGGAGGATCACGGATCCTTTGAATAAGAGGAAGACGAAGACCAGGGTAGAGGCTAAGATGTCTCCTGTGAAGGAGGCGTCTCCTTCGAAGCCTGAAGAGGCGAGAGTTCCTGAGGTGAAGCCAGGAGAGAAGAGTGGAGCTATTGACCTGTCAAAAGGAGAAGATAGCGGGAGCAGTCAGAGTTCGGCTACCGGTAAGAGTTTAAAAAATTATGACTACTTTTCTACATTTAAATACTTCGTCATTCGTCAACGCAGTTTTTCTTTCTCTCCTTTGCTAAGTTCTGGCTGGGGATGAGAACTGGCTGTAGATTTAGGGAATATTCGATGAATTATTGATGCAAGAAAATATTCTAGGGTTTTAGAAAAGCTCTCCTAAGTACTGAATTTTCAATAGGTACTGTTTGAACTTTGATTCGAGGTTCAAGCTTTTAAATTGGCTGCCTGTGATGACGTCTGAAAGACGTCTTAGTTCGATGCATGAAGATTGGAGAGCCCATCCTAGTCTGTATTCATGGTCCCTCAATTAATTTAACCGACTCCCTCGCCATATTTGTTTTCATTAAACGTCAATTATTTCTGAATAGTTTCGTCATAAAAAGCTCTTCTGTATTCCTTTTTTTCTCGTTTACTAACTTAAACGTAACCATGTTCTCTGCAGGAACCACGATGGCAGACGGCGCGATGGTCTGGCCTGCGTGGGTCTACTGTACCAGGTACAGTGACCGACCCAGTTCCGGTGAGTCATATTCAGTTATTACTACTAGTTATAGAGTCTAGATCTATATTGTTTACACTTTGACTATCGTGTGTTTTATTTAGAATTTGATGCTAAGTTCTCCATTACTATTTTTTGACTTACCATCTTCTTTAACTTTACGAGTTACTCGGTGCTAAGTTTATGTAATTTAGAAACTACTGACGTGAAATTTTCAGCGACTTTGGATTTGAACACAGTTAACACAGCATGAATTATTTTGTCAATTCAAATAAAAGGGTACCGTGAACATCAGAATGGTAACCAGTCGGTTATCTTTTAAAAAGTAAAAGCACGTGAACATATTCGTAAGAAATTGGCAGAATCTTTGCAGCGCTGATTTGTTGGATTTTATTTTCTCCTCTACCTATCGTTATTTCTCCTGACAAAGTTTATTCGGTTTATATGTATTATTTTTCGAGTTAACTGTCCCTTATGTTGCACTTGCCATGTTTTGTCTCTGCATCATCCTTAAGTTGATTGGTAGAAAATGCCTTAGGCATTAAGTCCGCCTTTATACAGTATTTTTTACTTGTGCATAATGTTTTAATAAATAAATAAACAAAGTGATTGGTTCATGCTACATTTAATTTTGGCAGTAGTACCTACGTATAGTTCCAGATATCTCTACCCACATCTAGATTTGAATTGGGTTTCGTCGTTTTAGAATTCGGTTTGAAAATTGTATTCACGATCGTTGAATATTTATCATGAAATCTTGTCGGAAACATCTTTAACCTTGATGTTATCAAAACCATCAATACGAGTAATCGAGTATTGTAATTTTGTGTTTGGTGTACCTACAATTTTCTCTACATTTAAAGTGATGGTTTTTCTTCACTTTGACCTTAGAGTCTCATTAAAATTAAATTTAAAAAAATTAAAATGTTTTTATTTATGCTTCAGTTTACAAAAAAAGGGTTTCGTGTTTGGAGCCTCCTTTTAAGCAAACAATGCCTGTGTTAGGAGACTCCGCTCTTCCATAGTACAGCATAATCTTACAAATCCATAGATACTTAAAATATCAAATAATAACAAGAATGTTAGTGAGTGTGTGATTCGAGTGTAATACCAGTGCGTAGTGTGTCTGTTTGTGAGAGTGAATGAGAGAGTGTGTGTATGTTAGAGTGTATGTGTGAGTGTAAGTCATATTTATATCCTATTCTGATTTCGGTTACGGTGTCTGTTTCTGTTACTAACGATTAGGTTACGAGTATGTGCTCTGGTGTGGCTAACAAAACCTATCTAGGCAGTGAAGGTAGGAGAAATATGTGAACACGTTAGAATACCATTATGGCAATGGTATTGTATGTTGCAGGGTCCACCAAACGGCTCGCATCGCACCGGATCGGAAAGGACACGAACGGATGCGGCGACAGCCGATCGCGTCCGGCAGGATGTCGCATAAGATTGGCTCCGTACCGTCATTTGCGAGCGGATCCCTTTCTGCGCCTAGTCAAATAGTTTCATTCCTACCGTGTTGACATGTTCTAATTTTTGAAAATGGTTGAAGTTGACGATTGCATTAGAAGAAGAAGAAAATAAAGAAGAGATTGAAAGGATCCGATCGGATACGACGACAGGCGAACGTAGCCGATCGCGCGTCGCAGCATACTTTCGGCTACGATCGCGTGTCGCGGAAGACGCCCGCGGTCAAGCTGCTACTGTGCGCGGCTTGGTAATATAGACTTTAAATACTGTGTACACAATTTAATATCGTTTAAAGATTGTAAAATCCGTTCCGTTCCGATGCGATGCGAGCCGTTTGGTGAAGACCATCCTTTATTCTTCGGTTGGTCTCGCCTGCTGTCGAGATCTCTCTTCCGCTGGTCATGACATTGAAATAGCTACAAGAGCCATCTTGATTATTAAAAACCCGTTCGTCAAAATAGACAAAGAAATTAATCTTCATAACTCACTGATAATCAAAAACCATATAAACTTCACCAACAAATTAACAAGCTTCCCCCAACATACCGACTACAAGATTAACTAAATCTTTCCGCACTAAAATCATCCCTTCGACCACAATATTCAATGTAGTAGAACCCAATAATTTGATAAGTGCCCCCGTGGGGAGTGTAGCGTTAGATAAGGGGGGCGGAACCCCTCTTCCTAGGGCAGGGGGGCCTAGGAAGAGGGTCGGTTTATTAACACAGTGAGAAGATTGTTACACGTGTTTTGTTTTAGGAGATAGGTAGGAAATTGGTACAATATCATAACAGAGGCCAGGCAGAGGTACACCTTATAGTACACCCACATTTCGCTATAGTTATGCTTAAGCCCCATGTAATAGGGGGCGAGCCTATTGCCATCAACAGAGATCGGAATTGGGTGTGTGAAAATACCTAAAGCTTGCAGCGAGACATATCATAGCTGTTACAACCACTTAAGTTAACCGGTTTTGAATTGTACCGGTTTATTTACGGTTTTTTGTTTTACATGTTCTTTACCTTTGAAAAACCGAACTATAAACATAAGCAAGCTGCTAATACAGTTTTAAATTAATTTTTGTTTTGAACTTTTCCGTTTCAAATTCGGTTTTTTAGTCCTAATTGTTCTTTGTCGGTCAAACACAGAAATTTACATATCTGCAAAATGCTAATGCGGTTTTAATTTCTTTTTTTGATCTGTATCTTAAGTTAAAAAGTTTTTGGTTAACTTAAGTGGTTGTAACAGCTCTAAGATATGTCTCGCTGCAAACTTTAGGTATTTTCACACACCCAATTCCGATCTCTGGCCATCAACTGGGCGCAAATCCAGACTCCGGGCTGCTACTGAGAAATTCCTAACAGAAAAACCCAATAACACTTTGCCCGACCCAGAATATGTTTTCTATGTTTCGTAGATCAAAACAAACAGATGGATAGACTGTAGTAATAGAATTAGGGATCATTAAGCATGGTGCAGTACAGCTGATAAATATGTATACGGGAGACTGGAGGGGAAGAAAATAAAAATTGAATTTTAGAGAAGGGAGTGTGTCGATAAAGTTATTTGGTTGTTGTCGATAGTTTTGGTGGATTGTCGACTGGAGCAGGAATATTTTTTTTAAACTTTTATTGTACATAAACTTGGTAAGAATTTACCTTTCAATGGTTATTCTTTTAGATTTTTTTTGGACACTCTTTAAATATGTTATTTACATTAGGATGGCATTTTCGCAAAATTGTTAGTCAATTTTGTACTGAATCTCTTGGTGAGTTTGTGGCGGCATCTACGTCGCGTCGCCACATGCGAATTACGCATCACACTGACGTCACGCAAAATCGTGCATCGCGCAAGCTGAGTTTACCGCACGACTAGCATATGCAATATGTAAAAAAAACCTTGTCCGATCCGAAAGGCAAAAAAAATTACCAAAATAATTTTTTATTTTTATTATTGTTGAAAATAAAAAAGTTATTGCTATTAAAATTCACATTTTTTGTGCCAAAATTACCACAAATCCATAAAAAATTAGAAAATTTTCAACAGGGGTCATAAATGACTTGTAGACACTCTCTAAACGATGGCCGCCCGCGCCCCATGTAATAACCCGGCAAAATTCCCTATTGAAAAAAAATGTGGCGATATTTCTTTTCTTTTTTTCTGAAAATTACCTAAATTACCATAAATAGTCTCTTAGTATGATACCTAATAACACCCTCACGGATCGGACAGGGTTTTTTTACATGTTGTAAACGACGTCCCGACATCAATCGTCGGGCAGTAGCCCACCGGACAAGACTCGTCTAGTCGGAGGATCCTTTCTTTTTTATAGAGGGTGAGAAAACTTTACATCTTGCTCCTCATATTTTTAATAGTAGTAGCAGTTTCTAAGTACCGTTTAATTGGATGACTAATCTTATCTTATTAGCTCATCCCTACAGAAAATAAGAAGTACCATCTGGGTAACGCATATCTAAGCATTTTGAAAACAATCTCGTGCACACAACCCTTTTTTTTCGTAAGCGATACAATGGTGTCGATTCCCTTGTTCACAAACTAAACTAAATTTAAGTTCAGTGCATCTTTTTCTTTCTATTTCATTAAGAAAAGGACAGAAGATAAATTTAAGTTTAGTCCTGTCAAATTAATCAGTGCCTGTCACTACTCTATACAAGTTTAGACGTGATTAAAAACTTGCCAACTAAAATTACGTCAATTTACGTCAAGCGCTGATTAATTTGACAGGACTAAACTAAAATTTATCTTCTGTCCTTTTCTTAATGAAATAGAAAGAAAAAGATGCACTGAACTTAAATTTAGTTTAGTTTGTGAACAAGGGAATCGGCACCAATAGCGGGCGAGCGCTGCAAGCAAAAATAATCCTTTCAGTTTACAGATATGCTTTTCTTGCATAGTACCTAGGTACCCATTACATCTTTTATGTATTTTATATCTACTGCACTTAATTATCAATTGTAATTTATCATGTAAGTCTGTCATGTCGATTGTCACGTAGTACTATTATTTAATAATAAAGGGCCTTTTATTAAAACAATAACTTACTATTAAATTACTTACAACGACGATTTGTATGTTTACACAATGATAAGGGCAAGCAATGACGACGAGTGAAACTTTTATTTTATATATATATATTTATATATATTATTTTGCGTGTCCAGTATTTCTTTAAATGAAAACTTCTTTAGGCGCGTAGGGCATTTTTGAGATGGGACGAAAGTAACTTTAGTCCCATCTCAAAAATGCCCATTTTTGAGATGAGACTAAAGTGATTTTAAAGAAGTTTTCATTTAAAAAAATACTTAGTCACTAAACCATTCATTCCGCGACACTGTGACGACACCAGCTTTTGACCATTAAAAATACATCAACGCGTTGATTACCGCGGTGCCGGTTTTTTTTCAATATTTCAGTTCTGTCGGTACTCCTGGAGTTCCACTGTTTTTTTTCAAGCGTGGTTTCCAATGAAGGACATACTCCTTCGTTCTGTTACGGCCTTTATAAGAAAACCTCATTCCGTAGTGATAACTTCAGCCAGTTTTAAAAAGATTACTAGCAGGACTGATGCATGCATACCAGAGCCGATGCCTTGCCGATGCCGTTGCGGGAAAGTCCGAAAGGGATACCGTGGCCCCTGGCAAAATGGTAACTGAAGGAACACGGGTGGGTTTTAGTCAGTAAGAGTCTGACACGCCCTCCCGCTCCGCCTAGAGCGGGAGAAGTTATTTGAAAATTTCCCACAAAAAAAAAAAGGACTGATGGCCCAGGGCGCCCGGATGTAATACTTAAGTGGCGTCACTTATGGAGACGGTTGTAATTAGCCTACGTTCCCAGTGCTGGAACACAGGCCTCCTCTCTGAGAGGAGGAGTGGGCCGTAATCCACCACGCGGGCCCAGTGCGGGTTGGTGAATGTCGTCATGTCTTTGAGATCAAAGTAAAGTGCATATGTACCTACGTCGATTCGAACTCAGGATTTAAGGCTGGCTTCACAGCTGTCCGGAGGACCCGTATGGGCGTCCGTACACGGGAGACCCGTACGGGTAGCGCCCGCTGTGCTCTGGAACGAGGAAGTAGAAGAACGTCTTTGAGTGGTGTTGTACGGGCTCTACCCGGAGCGGGTCGCTTACGAACCAATCCGCGTCGCCGTGAAACAATGTTCTAGCGTCTCACGGGAATCTCCTTTTCGGCCTCCGTACGGCCGCCGGCCGGTCCGCACGGGTCTCCTGGACAACTGTGAAGCCAGCTTTATAAAACTCGTACGTCGTGGCCGCTACCACTGGGCCATCACTACTCACAGTGATCGTTAGTTGTAGCCATATTTTAGACTAACGTTTACTAATGCCCAACACATCTAAAAAGGCACATGAAATAACGTTCATCATTTTAAACTTATCTGCAGAGATACCACCAACACATACATACAAACAATCGATTGGTGTGAACAATTGATTAACAGATTCGATTCTATTCGATTGCTTGATAATCGATTAGCGTAGCTAATAGGACAAATAGTGTTTGTTGGTATATACCCTACGAGTCATATTGTTTACAATATTTTGTGAAGGTTTTCCTCATTGTGTGAACTTTGGCATTTGTAGATAATTTGATTACATTTGGTTAAGCGAAAGTGTGGATGGTTTTTTCCTCTAAAACTGCTATTTAAGTATTCTGGGTATAAACCGAACTGCTTCATATAATAACGCTAGAATTAAGTTGTTAAGATACTAACACTAATGAATCTCGTGACTCGAAAAAAATTAAGTCGTGAGACACCCGGTTTCGCTGTATTCAACGTCGCCCATAGGCATGTGAACCGTATTTTATGAATTTTCATGAAAAATTATCGAAAATTAACTTTAAAGCTATCTTTAATGTTTTTCATGTTATTCTTTATTTTTTTAATAGCGTTTGCCATATCTCTGATGTTATTGGCTCGATTTGGATCCTGTTTATGATTTCTAAAAAACTTATGAGTTATTTTATCGGATTAACTAACATTTTTATTAAAATTTGTCGATTATTAGAAAAATAAATCAGTAAGTATTTATTAAAAAAAACACAAGTGTCAGTCTATAAAATCATAAATATGATTAATATGATTTTGAAAAAAAAATAGGCAAAAAAAAAAAATTGATAAACCCCCCTCTATAAAATTTAATTTTCGATAATTTTTCATGAATATTCAGAAAAATACGAGCAGTCACATGCTCATGGGCGTAATTGTATTATGTACACATTTAGTCTACGTGTTTAGAAGCTAAAAACTTATACTAGATGGCTCTGTATTCAAAAACAAAATCTTTTGACACTTGAAACTTGAGACCTACAAATTGACTTTTTCGGGCAAACCGTTTTTCATTATTTGACGAGTTCTACCAGTCAATTCCTACCGTAAGCCACGTTAAAGAACTACGTTCTAGAATTCTGGCACTAGACTAGCACTAGAATTCTGTAGATATGAGCCAGTAAATTCTCAATTTATCCTTTCAAAATCATCACTGTGACGTTCATAGTCTATTTTAAATCTTCCTACTGCTAATTAAGATGTTATCTTTATTAAAATCTCTACGTTGAGGTGAACAGACTTCGCTAATCAACTTGAGATTAGATTGCTAGAAATTAGTCTAATTACTATATTAATTAATATGGTTACGGTACATAGTATCCTCAGTGACTAGCCTCGTTGGTCTAGTGATTGCAAGCGCTAATATTGAGCTTGAGGTCTTGGGTTTAAATCCCTACATTAAAAATAATAATAAAATAAAATAAGCCTTTATTGCTGGTTCTACAAAGTTTTCTAAAATATTTTTTTATTCAGAGCGAGTCTTTATGAGGGAAATGAGGGAATCTATGCTTAATTTTATCGACGGTTTTTTTTCAATATTTTTTTTTCTGTTTGGCGTCTTATTGAGAAATTTTACGACTACCTATTGTAAAAATTTATGAAAAAAAAAACTGATTTTTGCTAAAAAGGGTAGTTTTTCCACAATTTTCATTTAATGAGGACGCCTAATTACTTCCAATCATTATGGAGTTTGTTTCATTGCGATAGATCATTTAGTTTAAAAGTTACACCGTTTAGTTTCTTTTTTTTTATGCGAAAAAAATTAAAAACAATATTTAGAAATTTTAAAATATTTTTCACGTCCATAAAATTAAGCATAAATCTCATTTCAATATGTGCACATTATAAAGACCATTATAAACCATTTTTTTTTTCTTAAATATCGACGTACGGTGCATTTTTTTTTCCTAAACAGCTTGTCCTTCGACAAAAACCTCCTCTAAAGACTCTCTCTGTCTCTCGCCCTCTAAATCCACTCTGGACCAGCCACTCTTTTGATATTGTCTTCCCACCGTTTCGCTGGTCGTCCTTTGCTCCTTTTCATCCCTTTGGGTGAACATCCGTTAAAAAATACAATAGACGTGGATATATTTAGTAACCTGTTCCGCTTAGCTATTTCTAAAGAGCCATCAAAAACTCCTGAAAGAAATCGACACGTGTTTCACCTGAGAAAAAAGCTTTCTCTGCGTTCAGCGCTCGGTGTTGCAACATGCCGTGTTCGGGTTCGTGAGAAGTCAATCGTCATCCTGAGGATGCCTCGTTGAGAGGTGAAACACGTGTCGATTTCTTACAGGAGTTTTTTATGGCCCTTTAGAAATAGCTAAGCGGAACAGGTTACTAAATATATCCACGTCTATTGTATTTTATAATGGATTTCTGCAAGGTCACGCCTGAATCAGTTAACTATCTTACAAATCTGTTATTATATGGTCCATTTCTCTTTTTCCTCTCTTAACATATGACCAATCCATCGTTATTTTTGTGTTTTACATACTTTTTTCGCATCTATAAACTTAGTAATATTTTTTTTTCTTTTAATCTTATTTTGTCCCTACATTAATGATATATGGGCAAACGTCGACTGACACATCATTAAAAACGTTTAAACGATATGGTAAATTTTAGCTGGCCATTTCATTTCATGAAATGGTCTAACACTTCATGAAATGATCAATTCTAAGATCTGGCTACGACATATACAACATCCCGACATCAATCGTCGGGCAGTGCCACCAGGCTCAACATCCGTCAAGTCAGAGGATCCTCTCCTTTCTCTGGAGGATTTAAAATTTTACACCCTGTTCCTCATACCTCTAAAGTTTTATTTAGGACACTCCTTATGCCAGCACTAACCTACAAAAGCCAAAAACCTTCTAAAAGAAGCTCAATCTACGCTAAACTGCGCTACTCATAATAAATAATCGTTTGAAGAGCACCGGCGTGTGCGCATCTAATAGCGTTAGATTGGCATCGCGTGTGACGTGAGATACTCGTATAATGAGAGATGTGGGAGTGTGTCTTAATTTTATTGTCTATGGTTCTTTATTGTGGGGTGAAGTATTTGGTAGTATGTCTGTGTACAGTCAGCTAGAGATGGCCTTGTATTGCAGGCAACTGAATTAAGCAACTTGCTTGTTGCTGTTGCCAGCAACTCCGCCCGCGTGTATTTTGTATTTCAGCATCTTCTTTAAAGATCTATACAAATATATACTAACATCTACACAAATAAAATCGAAGTATCTGTTGTCAAAATAACAGCTTTTTACTAAATGCATATGAAAGTTTATGCCTACAGTACCTACTTATAACATAAAAAAAAAATGTCTTTCTGTCTGTTTGTCTGTTCAGTAGCGAGGCGTGAATAGGTACAGACAGACGGACAGAGGTACCAACTATCGCATATATAATATTAGTATCAGGGATGGGCCGAAATTCGGTTCACATTCGGTTCAACCGAATTTCGGCAGCTTGAACCGAACTTCGGCATTCGGCCGAAATTCGGTTCAGATGCCGAACATTCGGCACAAGAAAAATAATACCTACTTGCACAATTTTGACTGAAATTTTATAGAATTAGAATAGCATTACTGTAAAATAAAATTATGTCTTTTACTCACTCATGGTTATTTATTTTAGTTAGGAACATTGTAAATGTAAACCTTAAATTAAATCAGTTCTTATTAGTCTTGAAAATCTGTTCTTCTTATTAGGCCACGCGGTGTACGGGCGGGGTACATCTAGCAATAATTGAAGTAAATGAGTAAACAAGTCACGACGTGTCGCTCTCGCAAAAGCGCGCGATATTTAACCGAAGTTTGGCCGAACTTTTCATTTTAACCGAATGTTCGGCCGAAGTTCGGATTCGGCCCATCTCTAATTAGTATGGATGTTGCTATATTAAAGTCGACCAGAGAGACTTATGTAAACAGGCAAATGAATTGAGATTTATAGCCCACCATACGAGTGTTAGTCACAAATAGGGCGAAAAAAATATAGAACGAGTGTATTAAATAAAAGCTTGAAAAGTCTCGTGTGCCTGTAATTCAGCTTCCTTCACACCTTTCAAAACGAAACACAGAAAGCAAACTAACAGCAGTAAGAACAGTGTCAAATACTTTCAAAAGTGCTAAAAATAGTTGTTCCTAATTGGATACGCAACATTTAAAATGTCACAGATATATATCAAGAAAATACCATATAATTTTTAAACACCTTTTTTGGTACTTATTACTAATTTAATTAGGACTCACATACATCAGATCATTACAGCTTAAACCATAAAAGTACATTTATCTAAAAATAACACAAAAAATGTGCACGGAATTCGACATTTTAACCAGAATTCATACTCGACTGTACTCATTAGCAGCATTTTGAAATTAGAACTCCGATAGTTCGAAATACGAATAAACTACAAAATGGCGGTTTGACATTTGAAACCTTATTCCAACGCACTAGAGGTGTGCTCAGTCGATGATTTCCTAGTTAATCGATTGGAAATGCTGTTAATTACTCGATGTAATTTACTTGACGGTTAATTATATCATGTGAGGCCAATTAGCTGTTAGTTTAAGATGTAGTTTGTTTTTTTTTTGTTGTTGTGTTGGTTTTTGCTTAGAATTGTTAGTATTCGTAAAGTAGGTTTCATGATGGTTTAACGTGATTAACTGCGCTGGTCTAGTATTATCTATTGCTTATTACGATATCATTATGACTATGTGCATGAAGAAAAATAAGTGATAATTAATGAGCTTTATAGTCTTTTTCATAAAATTACCTCTTGAGCAACTGTAGTAAACCTAAAGATGGAACTTTCATCGCTGGCTAATAATCCTCAAAAAAAATCGCACTTTCTGAACACAAACTGAACCGTCAAGCTCGGATCGGTGGCGCTGAATCGCGTATACTCGGCTCGAGTCGTAAGTTTTCACTTCTATCATGTGGTCATTTAAGCAAACGCCCTCTTTTTTGTCATTAGATTAAAACAGAAGAAAAACTAATAATTTTCTTAAAAAAACATACCAACTTCTGCATTTCAAGATCAACACAGCACTCATTACTTCCCCCGCCTTAAAAAAAAAGATTTATCGATATTCACCCCCTCTCTAGCGTCACCCCTAAACATATGTTTTCACGCTCAAACTAGAGATTGCTCTTAACTTATTGACTATAGTGTAGTCACTTATCGCTCCCCTAGCAGTTTAGTCGATTGAATTAGTCGGATAGAGGGAAACTAATATGTTGTTTTCATTATTTAAAGTTGTCTTCAGTTCGGGGGTTTTGGTTTTGGGCTGCGAATATTGTTTTATGTTCCATGGGTATTGTAAAAAGCGATTTATCATCACTTGTGTAAAACGAACAGTAATAATAGTAGTAATAAAACTTCACTTTTATATTTCTTAGTTTAATCATTCAACACAATCATAGATAGCACATGATCACTCAGCACAGTTTTACACTTAATATTATGAACGTCTGTACGACTTGACGGTTGGCACCCGAATGCCGTCCACAACTTCAATCTTATAATTCTGACGTTAGTCAATTGAGATACTTTAATCGTAGCAAAATAATTCTAAGTACTTCCGTTTGCTAACTGACGTCAAACTAACTACCGTTTAATATTAATAAACGGAATTGTAATAGAATAAAATAGAGTAAATAAGTTTGGTTACACTTGGCTAACCTTTTCCCAACTATCTTGAGGTCGGCTTTCAGTCTAACCGGATGCTAAATACCAGTATTTTACATGGAGCGACTGTCTATCTGACTTCCACAACCCAGTTACCGGGTAATACAATAGATACCCCTTGGTTAGACTGGTGATCTGAGTGAAAAGCGACTAAGAAAATAATAATGGAATTGACCCGTTGCTAGCTAAGATAACTGTCTTCATAAAAAAACGAATTTTTAATATGCACTTAGTTCTCTGACTACGACTGCGAGCTCCCGGTTTTAGACCCGACCTTATTTGCGATTTTAAGCAAGCGCGTCCAAGATTTAATAGATAGATCTTAGATCGTTTATTTGGTGCACACAAAAGACATAGCACAACATACAAAACCACGAAGTGATTTACTCTCTGTAAGGAAACTGTATGTAACCCAAACCATACTAAAAACATAAAACACTACCATATAATGTTATCGAAAAATGTAAAAGGAGAAAAGATTTAGCTGTCCATGTTCCCCAAACTAAAACTAGATTTGCATGCAAGCAACTCAATAAACGATCTGCTCAGCTCTATAATAAAATTAACAAACATGTTTATGTATATAATAAACGTTACCACGACTGTAAGAAAAGTATAATAGACTGGATAAAACCATTTACCTATGAGGAAACCGAGGCGCTCCTGGAACACGTTGAGTAGTCGAAATATATCACACATATATATATATACCATAACTGAGAACACCACACACCATACCACACCACACCTCATCGCACACACCACACACCTCATTACACACACCCCACCACACACACCACACCACAAACACCACACTACACCACACAACACTACACCACACCACACCACACCACACCACACCACGCCACACCACACAACACCACACCACACCACATTGTTTGCCTAAAAGGAGGCTCCAAACACGTTAAAATGTAACGTAATTTTCTATTTGGCAAAATAAACTATTTTGTATTTGTATTTGTAATTTTTGTTTGTTGTTGTTGTTCTTGTTTGTTGTTGTTATTGTTGTATTGTATTTGTATTGTTTGTTTTTTGTGTTTTTGTGTTTTTTATTTTTTTTTCCTTGTGCGAGTCTCAATAAATACTTTTTCTTTCTTTCTTTCTTTATTATAATTAATAACATGAATATTAGGAAATAGCTACAAGCTGCCAATATACGAAAAAAAAGAAGAAAACAAAACATTGTAATGACACTATTGACTGTGACGCACTTTACAATAATGAGTCAACAAACATACAAAGTGTGGTGTGCCTCTCAAGGTTGCACCAAATGGGAGTCCAGCTCAGCATGTGTCAGTCTAGTTCAGGAACTTAGACTTAGCTATTTACGATATAGGTCCACCAAATACATATACAGCTATCCTTATCATGATTTAGTAATTAAAAGCAATTTAATATGATCACTTAGTGTAAGAAGTTGCATTGATATTGCTTCGTATAACCCTAATAATATTAATACTCGCCTATTATCGTCCCATAGCAGGCAAACGCCTCTTCTCATACAGAGAAGGCACGAGAATTGATCACCACGCTTGCTCAAGACGGGTTGGCGATTTGAGACTTTTTATTTTGATATCTTTATAAATTATAGCCGATAATTACTCAGTGATAATATAGCATTAAACTGGTGAAAGAATTTTTGAAATCGGTCCAGTAGTTTTTGAGTTTATTTACAAACAAGATACAAATATTTTGTAAAAATATTAGTTTGGATAAGTCCAGGTTTCCTCACGATGTTTTCCTTCATCGATGTCAGTAATGTACAAGATATACTCAGAAAGTACTAAGTAATAATAATATGAATTGAAAAAACCATAAGCAATTTTTATTTTGTTTATCGATAATTCGCAACTTAATCGCAATCCCAGCACTGTTTCTAAGCATTTCATTCCGAACGATTAGCTCTTGATGTCTTCGCATTTTTTCTGTTCAATACGTTTGCAGTGCCCGTGAAAATAGTTGAATAAATCGTTTTTACACTCAACAGTTTTAGAGGAAAATGTTCAGTTTAATGTATATTTAATGTCTCGAGTTTTTGGTATCGGGAGATTGCTTTGAATTGGTTGTTTGTTGAGGAAAATGGAGTGTCTTGGAGATTTCCGGATATGCGTGCTGAGCAAATGTCTTAGAAAAAACTAAAATAATACAGATCTAAAGACTTCCGAAATTAAAGATATTTTTCATTTTATTGTACTTTTTTTGGAAGTCGTTACTTTAAAAAAAAACCTACCGGAGTCTGGATTGGTGCCCGGTTGATGACAACAGGCTCGCCCCCTATTACATGGGACTTAAACATAACTGGCGAAATGTGGGTGTACTATTGGTCCACCTCTGCCAAACCCTTCGCGGATTACAAGCGTGATGTTAGATAATTCGTCTCTATAATTATGTGGTGTTATCGGTATCTATAGGCAACGGTACGAATCCATTTTTCATCAACAATAATTTTCCTCAAAAAAAAAAGACTTCATCAATTTTGATCAACGAAAAATCGACGTTATAATGCCACATTTTTCTGTAACATTTTGACTACGAAGCCCACGTTAAAATTACAGTAGGAAACCGTAATTA
Source organism: Agrochola litura (assembly GCA_949152395.1). Classification (NCBI taxonomy): domain Eukaryota; kingdom Metazoa; phylum Arthropoda; class Insecta; order Lepidoptera; family Noctuidae; genus Agrochola; species Agrochola litura. Next base: position 12,802,211 of record OX424521.1, on the reverse strand, counting down.
TTTTCCAACATTATGTACCTCCTAATAAGTATAACACGCTAGGTTTAATTAAGAACAGCTCATTATAAGTTAATTATTGTTACATAGGTGTGAAGTCGGTGCGAACTCGCACCTGGCGTATGTAGTTACTGTAATATGTATGTACGAGTATGTAATTAGAGGAAGATACATTGTGTATGTTGTATTGAAGTTGAAAAATCCGGGATTGAAAAAGATTTTTTATAAGGAAAATAATAAGTATCCAATGTTGCTTATAGAGGGGTTCGTAGCAAAATAAAAATAAAAATCGTGGCACATCGGGAGTGCCGATAGAAGTGAAAACTTCAACAAGCTCGCCTTGGTTGAAGAAAAATATTTGCATAGAACATTGATCCGTAACGTAATATAAATAAAGATCACAATCGTGTTTACAAAACCATTAAAGTAAAAATACTTGCATAGAACATTGATCCGTAACATAATATAAATAAAGGTCACAATCGTGTTTACAAAACCTTTAAAGTAAAAATACTTGCATAAAACATTGATTCGTAACGTAATATAAATAAAGAGCACAATCGCGTTTACAAAACCTTTAAAGTAAAAATACTTGCATAGAACATTGATTCGTATATAATATAAATAAAGAGCACAATCACGTTTACAAAAATGAGGGAGATCACAGTGTCGCAAAATCATTGGTTTAGTCCCATCTTAAAAATATCTAACACGCCTTAACAAGTTTTCATTTCAATAACAGCCGCACGGGTCGATCGAAGGTTAAGCTACGCTTGTCGCGGTCGGGTCGTGGATAGGTGACCATCCATTACATATCGAGACCCCTCCGTGCCTCGGAAAGCACGTTAAAACGTTGGTCCCGGCTGTCATTCGTAGATCTTTGACAGTCGTTACGGGTCGTCAGAAACCCAAAAGTCTGATAACCAGTTTTATCGTTATCTTGTTACCCCAGTACCTAACTGGGTTGGGGAGGTCAGATAGGCAGTTGTTTTATGTAAAATACTGGTATTCAGCTGCATCTGGTTAGACTGGAAGCCGACCCCAACAATGTTGGGAAAATGATAGGCAGATTTATTGATTCTTGAAGAGCTTTATAATAAAGTAGTTTCAGCTAGCAGCTTCACCCGCGTGATATATTCATGAATTATAGCCTATGTTACTCAGTAATAATAAAGCATTATATTGGTGAAATAATTTTTAAAATCGGTCCTTTAATTTTTAAGTTCATTACAAACAAACATACAAAAAATTAAATATTTTCCCATTAAGTTTAGATAAATATTTTTACCACATCATGAGATATTCTTATCTTCATATCTTGAAGAAAATCGAGAAAAAACAGTGGCACTCCGGGAGTGCTGACATAAGTGAAAACTTGAACAATAATTTTATTGTGCAGGAAATATTTAAAAAAAAGGAAATGTCAATCATGTCGTTGTCATGTCTCAATGTTTGGAATGTCATTAATCCCAAAGAAAAAGCATCGCGCGTTGATGTCTTTTTAATGGTCAAAAGCTGGTGTCGGTAACAGTGTCGCGAGTTCAATTATTTTTTCCCATCTCAAAAATGTCCAACGCGCCTAAAGAAGTTTTCACTTCAAATATCTACTACAAAATCTAAATAGGATATCCGAAATTCCGCTCCGCCAATCAAGCCGCCATTTTCAACGCCCAACTGAAGTTCCAACCCCTCGGCTGCAATGAAATTTCAATTGGCACAAGTTTCCTAATTAAAAGCCAGTCAGACGTCCTGAACCGAGCGCTTAATAAAGCGATGAAAATAATTAGAATTGTTATTGTTTTAACTTATTTTATTACTTAGTTACAATTAGGTGTGGCTGTCTTGATAGGAGATGGGAAGGGCCTGAATTTTGAGGGGAAAGGTGTGACAGGATTAGTTCGGAGATGATTTTGGGAGTCAATTTTAATTGTAACAAGATGGTATTAAATTGAGCAGTGATGGTCCAGTGGTAATGGCGGCAACTTACGAGAGGTAGGTCGTAGGTTCGAACCTTGACAGGCACTTCACTTTGTGTAAATAATTTCATCACCACTGCTCTCAAAACGGTGCAGGAAAATATCGTGAGGAAACCAGCATGTCCTAGAAACAAAAATTCGAAGACATGTGACATCTACCAACCCGCACTGGGCCCGCGTGGTAGATTACGGGCCACTCCCTCTCACTGAGAGGAGGCCTGTGTCCCAGCAGTGGGAACATTATAGGCTGATGATGATATTAAATTGTTGTGGATGTCGTAAGTGTCAATCAACACAGAAATTAACCGTCCATTGCTACGTAGGAAGTGCACGGAGAAGTTTGCTACGAGTTTGCGGTTCATTTGTTTGTCAGCCTTTTTCTTTTTTTCGGGTGGGAAATTATCAAATAACTTCTCACGCTCTGGGCAGAGCGGTGTCAGATTCTTACTGACTAAAACCCACCCGTTTTCCTTCAGTTGCCTGTATGTTGCCAGGGGCCACGGTAACCCTTTCGGACCAACCCGCAACCCCGGCCTGCAGCCATTGGCCCTAGCGGACCTCTTCAGTTGTGCTAACATCTCTTTGGGGCGCGCATGGAATACAACGCGCCATCGACCCGGGCCTGGTCCTTATCGGACGGCGAGCTACCCATTGCTCACCGTTCGCAAGCCCGCGCCTACGGTGGTCGGAAATCGGCTCGCAACTCTCGACGCCCAGGGCGTCTCCTCCTAGGGGCGTGAGGGCGCAAAGTTTGCCTCTCCCTCACACGTTCCGCCTCCTCCTTCGCGAGCATTACCGCTTCGCAGAAGAAGGTGATGGCCTTCCATTTCCTCTCGCTCCGTACCATGGCCTGAACCAGGGCCGGACGGCCGGGCGGATTTATAGCCTAAGAGTTATGGGACATCAAAAGGAACACGTTGTATACACCGTGAAATTTGAATCACAGTTTTGCTAGAACAAACGTTGTTCAGACCATGGTCTACTACCATTCTACAGCATCCAATAAAAAAAAAAACAATTGGTTTTTGAAAAAACACAAAAAGACAAAGTTTAAAATTTCAAGATTATCGTTACTCCCTACAACACTGACACCACCACGGGATACAGCATTGTCTACAGGGAAATGTACATCCATAAACGAAATTTAGTAAGCAGTAGATAATCTTGACAATTTAAACTTTGTGTTTTTTGTTTTTTTCACAAACCAAGTATGTTTTTTTTTTATTGGATGCTGTAGAATGGTAGTAGACCATGGTCTGAACAACGTTTGTTCTAGCAAAACTTTGATTCAAATTTCACGGTGTATATTGACTCAAAATAAATACAAACAATATTGCTTTAAAATGTAATCAATATTAAATCCTTGACAGTTCTTGTCCATAATGTTTGAAAGATCTCGCTAGCGAATAAACAACTTCATTCAACAAGATGCATGCATTGTCACGATTTATTATTATTTATCTTGAGAATTAATAAAATGCCTTTAACTGTAATTTTATGAATCACCACATTATTTATTGTGTGCTGAATTTATCGTCTTTTATCATCTTACGAGGAAATTCTCGAGGAATATTTTTGTGCCCATGCAGTTATAGCATCGCCTTTTGGGACTTATAAGTTTATAACATAACTGGCGAAATGTGGGTATACTATAAATTTATTTTCATTTTGACCAAATTCATTTTCTCTCTCTCTCTCTCTCTCTAAAGGTGTGTTCAAACATTGAGCAGCAAGAGCGCGGCAGCAACACGCGGCGTTTGCACTTGCAGGACACAATTCTGCCGCGCTCTAGTTAGGACCAAACCGACGAATGTTTGCGCGGCAGTACTGCGAGGCACATTCGAGACACGCCGCGCACTTCATTTTTCAAAATCAATCTGCCTAGACACAAAATACGTCCAGACACAATTAGTGACGAATGTTTCCTAAAAATGTTTGTGCGCGGCAGGTAGACAGAAGCGTTCGCGCGCGGCAGTCGTCCAAACACAGCGCGGCAGGCCTCGCGCGGCAGCCGTGCACGGCCTGCTGCGCACGATTGCCGCTCAATGTTTGGACACACCTTAAGGGGACGATAACCGACTTTTAATGATTTTATACTGAAGATGACGTCTAAACGAGTAGTGTTAGTGATTTGGAAAAAATGTATGTTAAATAAGAGTATTTTTTTAATATTTTAATATAGGCATATTTTCGATTATGTTTATATTACATAGTGAAATTAATTTGTAAAGTTATGTCTAATGCGGATAAAAAACAGAGAATGACGCAAAATCTATCAAGCGTATTTTTCTGAAAACTTCACCATTTTAAAGATAGTTAAATTATTGATCTTTTAGTATACGTATTTAATTAAAATACCTTTTGTTTTACGTGTAATAAATTAATAATGCGTCTAATTTGGGACAACGCTCCTTGATAGGCGAGTCCTATTACTGGCTGGACGTACGACGCGTTGCGTGAGCTCAGTACAGAACACGCAAGCTAACCATTCAAGGTCACTGTCATATATCTGCATCTTAAGAGAGAGAGTGTAAATTTGAAAGAAGAAGATCACTATCGAAGCTTGTTGACAGACACGTTTCTTCTACGGCGCGGTTTCTCCGCTGTACTGTAAAGAAACCGTGTCGTATACAAAGGGCCTTAGGCAAAATATTCCAACATCGTGCGTAAATTACGTTATTAACAATGACACATCGTAAGGGGTCAAAGTTGTACGTAGTATTTAATACATACAGGCTTCCTGTAGGTATTATAACACACAATTTCCCGCGATTATACCTTACTATTAATGTAATAATATGTTGTTTACAATGTAAACAGTGTGCCAAAGTGATACAGAGGAAGATAATATGATCGGTTTATCAAATATTCACCTTTTTTGTTCTTTCTCAAATGTAGATTCATTATTTGTTGTTTTTAACCGACTTCCAAAAAGGAGGAGGTAATATGTTCGACGCGTATGTTTGTTTTTTTTTTTTTTTTTTTTTTATGTTTGTCCTCCGATTTCTCCGTCGTTTGTGGACCGATTTTGAAAATTCTTTTTTTTTTGAAAGGGTATGCTCCCAAATTGGTCCCATATAAATTTTATTAACTTTGCTTGGGTAGTTTTTGAGTTAGCTACAAAATACGTATTTTTTTCCCACTTAGTATGTAGATGATATGATAAGTTCCTGTCACTGGTAGCAGGTAGTGGTATTTGAATGTGTGTGGGGTAGGTACCACAACTAAAAAGTGAAAAATAAAAACTTTTTACAAAAAAAAAAACAACCGACTTCCAAAAAAAACACTACCAAGTGAAAAATAACTTTAATTTCGGAAGTCGGTGGCAAAAAACGAAAACACAAAACCCAAGACACCGACTTCCGAAATTAAAGTTATTTTTCACTTTGTAGTGTTTTTTTTTACAATTTTACTCGCCATATTTTTCAGTTTGATGGCGAGACGCACTTGTTAATAGGTAGCCACAAATAATCTAGTAAAATTAACCTTACAAAAACTACCAACTATGCACTAATTTCAGTCAAGGATCAATCACACCGGAACGGACAGATTGCGGACGAGCCGCGGACACCAGACACTGACAGATTTGACCTGTTTTGATTAATTTGGCAATATTACTGTATGGAATTATGAAACATTGCTAACTAGTGAACTAAAATATTAACAATGATTCACGTCATACGACGCTACCCAGATCTGGGTAGGCCACATAAAAATACACAAAACCGCTAGACAGCTCCTAAAGCCCGATGTGTCATTTTAACGCCTGGATACTACAAATCTATGGTCAGCAACATTACCATACCATAAATCGCAAATGAATTAACTCTAAAACTAGTAATTTCGTCGAAACAATAGACAACAATATCTATCTCCACAGACAATTCTTAGTTCGCACATCGTAACTCGATATTCTTGTAAACAAATGTGTAATTAAAGGCAATATGCTTGCCACCTTACCTTTGACTTAACCTTAACGAGGACCGCATTCACACCGTACCGTAACGAGATAGTTCGTTCAGATTGTATCGCGAACGGATGGAAATAAGTTGTGGTGTGAGATTATCTCGTGTAATGTTGGTATTGTTTAAGGTTTGTAAAGAGAATGTATAAGTTTGAATATGTTGTAAGTCTTCGGGGTCCTTTTATTTACCGTTATAGAGTAATCATGATGTTTCTTGCCGGCTCTTCTCAATAGGAAACGGCCAATTGGAACCGTGCACCTAGCTTCTGACGTTTCATAGGTGCCCTTGTAGGTTTAAGTGTTATTTTTTTTTTTTTACTTACCTTCGTACGATATTTTGCCTCAAAATCGTTAGGTATTAAAAGACACTTTATTTTACAATTGAACAGAAAATTAACATATAATTCTTATTATATCTAAGTATTTACATTATTTAAAAACGATCAGACTTAAAATAATAATATGTACAAGCATATAAAAAGGGCGGGGAAATGATCATAGGGCATCAAAAAACTCGTCCATATCGCTGTCAATAGGAAAAGTGCCCAAAAGGCTGGCAGCATTGCCACGTTATATGGCAATGCTGATTCTTTGACCAAAGAATAGGCCAGCCCTCTGGTCACGTGAAGAGTCGACCAGCCGCTTGGCGATGACACTTAGTTTTATTATTTTTATCAAAGTGAAAAGTGAACATTACATTACTGAACTAATTTTGATGCAATTTGGTAGAAAGGTACTTGCTTGATATCTGGCTGGCTTTTACCTTAGCCAAAGGCTGCATTGCCACGTCGTATGGCAATGCTTCGTCTCTTGGATACATTACCATTCGACAGTGAGACGGATTTATTTTTCGACGCCATGTTTTAGTTTGTATGAATAGTTTTAGTTACGTAAGAAATAAAAATAAAGTATAAATTCTAAATAAAAGTCAAACTTTGTAAGAAAATAAATGAGCTTCGCTTGATATCTAAAGGACAAAAAACTTATCGTCACTGAAAACTTTAATGTTTTCGCTTATTAATCGATTTTGAATGTCCATGTATTGGCCATCTGAAAGGTTATTAAAGTATGGTTATTACTTATTTCAAATAATCAAAATGACCACTCCTTAAAGGTAGATAAGTTACTTCTATTCATTCATTCAATTTCGTTCTCTTCTTCAATTCAGCTATGCTCCATAATGGTCATAAGTTTTAAAATACCACCTTATCATTTATCATTTCGTACTCACATGGTGTAATTGAAATAAATAATCCGACATTTAAAAACTTATTCGATACGCGACATTGTAACAGCCATCCAACTTAAGACGTTTGACTAATCGCCTAAGTAATTATCCCGGGTTATTGGCAGCGGGCACCGCTCCAAGATGGCGGGCTGTCAAATTTGACGTTTACAAGTTTCGCGCCATTTGAACGCTTGTAAGCGTTAGTTTAAGATTATGGGTTATTGTTTGTGTAAAGATTACTTCATTGTTGTGGAGTTAGTGAAGATAATATAGAAAGATTACGTTTTTGAAAATGTCGTTTTGTTCTTCATTTTAGTTTATTTTATGTATCTTGTATTTATGTACCTACATTTAACTAGCGACCCGCTCCTGCTTCACATAGTTTTTATAATTTGACAAAACATCGAAATTTCTGTATTATAATTAAACTATATTAATATTAAACTAACATAATTATTATTATGTTAGTTTAATATTAATGTAAGTCGACCGAGCTCGGCTCGAGTGAAAATAGAGAATGCTCATTGAATAGTTTATGATAGTTCATACTAATTCCATACTGCCATAATAGTAGGTACTTACTAATTCCATGCTGCCATGTCATTATTCTAAGGTAGCCATCTTGTTCTAAACTTTGGGCGATCGAGCTCTACTCGGGTGAAAATACGGAGAAAAGGAACTTTTGTAGATATGAGACCCGTAAACCCCTATATTGCAACTTTCATCGAAATCGTTAGAGCCTTTTTCGAGAACGTGATTGCAAATATATATACAGGGTGGCAGGGACATCGACCATCGACGCGAAAACGGTTACCACGGATTCAGTACATGGTTCTGAACCCCGATGCGCAGAAATATTTCGTCGGTTACTAAAAAAAGAATCTACTGTTTCATAGAAAAGTGCAATACAGTCAGAATACAGTGCAGTATTATAGTCAAAATGTATGGAACAGCTGGTTTTTTTTTATAACCGACAAAATATTTCAACGCACGGGTTTCAGAATCATGTACTGAATCCATGGTAAAAGTTTTCGCGTCGATGGCCCTGCCACCCCGTAGATACATCTCTGCCTAACCCTTCGGGTATTACAGGCGTGATATTATGTTGTTCTTAGGATTCCGTACGCAAAGGGTGCCAACAAGAGCCTATTACTAGAAGGCTCCGCTGTCCGTCTGTCTGTCAGAGGGCTGTATCTTATGAACCGTAATTGTTAGACACTTGAAATTTTGTTCGATGGCCTTCCTTGAGTAGTTCCGGTGGCCATCTGTGGTCTTCATCACCAGTTCCACTTCACCAAATGGTGCTTTCCGAGAGCAACTGCACGAGTTATAATAATAAAAAAAAACTTAAATCGCTATTGGTCTGCTTCTAATATTTGAAGAGTTCCCTCGATTTCTCCAGGACCCCATCATCATATCCTGACCTGATCACAATGGGACCACCTGGGAAGTTCACCCTTTTAAACAAAAAAAAAGAATTTTGTAAATCCGTCTTTACATGACGGAGTTATGTCCGCACAAACTTACATTTAAAAAAATATGTAAACATCCGAATTGATAACCTCCTCTATTTCTGAAGTCGGTTAGAAATACCATTAATAATTTTCAACACCCTGTAAAAACAACAAAATAAGTACCGCAAGACTCAACCAAAGAACTGTCAAAAAAAAAATCATAGACAAAATAAAATATAGTTCTGACACCTAATGCTTAGGTGCAATTATATCAATTAAAAATTAATGAGACCCGCACTTAGCACCTAGAACGTGTTATAACTAGGCACTGACAACTTGTAAGTAGTAATTATTGTGTTTTTCAACCACTAATTAGCTAGAAAAAGGAAATATATAATGTGAAATAAATCTACAATGAGTTTTTTCGGATAATTGTTGGTACAGTGATTTTAAATTCAGTGTGGTTTGGTAATTTGGAAGTGTGAACGAAATAATAACATAGCTTTGGTTTTTTTGATCAATTATTATTATACAGGTTCTTCTATCAATATTATTGTCTTTTTCTAACTCTGATTTGTACTTAAAGGCTCCATACTATTAATACTCAAGAAGCAATTCTTGAGTAATAATAGATAGTATGGAGCCTTTAAGTTTAGCTTTTTAAAATTCACATTTTTAGTACCAAAATTACTCCAAATCCATTAAAAATAAGAAAATTTTCAATAGGGGTGATAACTGTGATAATAAATCACCGCTCGCACCCCATGAAATAACCGTAAAATAATTGAAAAAAAATTGCGTTTTTTTTTTCTTTTTTCCTGAATATTAGATATCACATAAATTGGCTCTCAGTACGATACCTAACAACACTCACGGATCGGGCGGGGTTTTATTTACATGTTGTATATTAGAATTATAATAAGTATATAAGTATAAGTTTGACAACCAGTCTTACCAAGGGGTATCGTGTTACCTATTAACTAGGTTGTGGAGGTCAGATAGAAAAGAAAGAAAGAAAGAAAGAAAATACATTTATTTAGCACAGACCAAAAAAGCACACAGTATAATTAACAGTAGATAAAAAATAATAAAAAATAAAAATCAAACAAAAAGTGTAAGGAGCGATGTCGGAAATTAGCAGGGGAGTGTGCTTCAGGGCTGCGCCAAAAAGGCCCAGTTCAGCAAAAATGCCAGACAACAATAAGTGCCTGAGATAGGCAGTCGCTCCATGTAAAATACAGGTATTCAGCTCCATCCGGTTAGACTGGAAGCCGACCCCAACATAGTTGGAAAAAGGCTGGCAGACGACGACATATAAGTATAGATTTTGCTATAGAGCCAGTCCCATATCACCATAGACACCAGTGCCAGTTTACCATTCCGTCTATCAGGTTCCGTACAGATGAATTTAAAGGGGAACGATGTGTTCCCCTCACAGCCCCGGGAGAGGGTGTAAAATAAATGTTTAATTCAAATACTTCCCCTTGATCAGTTGATCGCAAGTGTGGAGAGTAGATACGATGAATTTCGTTACGAATCATTTGTTTGCCGTGGGGTAGTCAGGAGCTGTTTAATTTTGAAATAAAAAACGTGTTGTTTAAGTGTTAGGAGCTGTGTTTAATGTTGAAAAAAAAATCGTGTTTAAGTGTTAGGAGATATGTTTAATTTTGAAAAAAAATGGTGTTTAAGTGTTCGGAGCTCTGTGTTTAATTTTGTAAAAAAACATGTGTTTGAGACTTGTTGGTGTAGTAGTCGAAAATGCTGAGCTTAGAGCCCAGATTTTGATTCTTGCGTTGGGTAAAGTTCTATTGAGTATTTCATTAAGAAGTTCTTAAAGAAGAGACCCTAGTTTAGATTTTTTCCTCGCTAGTGGCAGTAGGCTCATCCTGTGTTACAGACATAAGGGACATTAAAATACCAAAATGTTGGAAATAATTGCTGCTATCGTTATTTTAAAAAAGACTTCGAAGCTTCTTGGCAGTCAAAGCATGCTATAGAAAGAAGAAAGAAAAATTGTTTAAGGCTTGTGCAGACAAGCGCGACACGCGACGCGACACAAAGGCACCGCTCGTCGCGCGACGGGCGGTGCCTTTGTGTCGCGTTGCGTGTCGCGCTGGTCTGCACAAGCCTTTATTCTGCACAAAATAAACGCAAATTACAAAAAAAAAAAAAATACATAAATCATAAAATACACATTCGCCAAAAGCCAAAAGCCTCGTATTCAATATTCGAAAACTAATAAGAAGTTCGACAAATTAAATAGCGTAAAAGAATGAATAAAAGTTAAAATAAAAAAATTGTAACTTAATCTGTTTGTAATGTTTAAAAAGAGAATTATACGGGGTGGCAGGGACATCGACGCGAAAACTGTTACCATGGATTCAGTACATGATTCTGTAACACCGTGCGTTGAAATTTTTCGTCGGTTATTTAAAAAAAAAAACAGCTGTTTCGTAGAAAAGTGCAATACCTGCGCGGTCAAAATGTATGGAAAAGCAGTTTAAAAAAAAATAACCGGTATATTTTTAACCGGTTCCGAGCTTAGCCACGCACAATGGTCCATCTGAAGGACTATGTGCGGAAACCAAACACAATAACATAGAACGTAGAAAACAGTGAGCAAGTAATAAATCCTCGTTCCTTCTCTGTAAGAGAAGACACATTTCGCCCTGCGGTAGGACAGTGCTAATTTTGCTACTTTTAATTAGAAACAATAGATACTCCTTTACTTTTGAAAATAAAGCGTAAAAACCATTACTAATAACTCAAAAAGATCATTGTTCTGCGCGCGAGGGAGAGGGCTATGACGTAACGTGTTGCGTCTTGCTTGCACGGCACGTTGGTTTTATTTTAGCTGCCACGGTATCGGACGCGAGGGCCACCCAGATGTAGGACTAGGGTTGGCACTAGATTTGAAAAAAAAAGTTTTTTTTTTTCCAATTTAATGACGGAGAGTTAATTTAAATGCGAATCATGTAGGGTTTTAGTTAATTACTGGAAGTGTTGGCGCGGACAAGATTTTATAAACACATAAAATAACATCACTCCTGTAATTCCCGAAGGGTTGGGCAGAGGTGTACCTATGTACACCCACATTTTGCCAGTTATGTTTAAGTCCTATGTAATAGCGGGCGAGCCTATTGCCATCAACCGGGTACAAATTCAAACTCCGGACTGCTACTGGGAAATTCCTATAGCCTAATAACACCTGGGAATTGAACCCGGGATAGAGTAGCGGTTGCGACCAACGAGGCAGTTAAGATTTCTTATCGAAAAGAGGTAATTCCTCGCAATTATTTTGAGGACTATTATTTAATACACTTTCGCAGCTTGGAACGTACCTACAGGGTGTATGTAAGTGGTTACATACTTAGATTGATTACAAAAAAAAACTATGTTTACAGATTAGATAGTACAGGGTGGCGCAATAGAACGAGCATATCGCTTCATCTTTTTTGCGGGGGTAGAAAGCGCGCGGGCGGGGGGGAGCCTACATTGTTGGGTAGGCGGGCTCATGGAGTTTTAGTCCCCATGAGTCACTTCGACGGGAAGTGTCGTGCATTTTGCGTGCGCGCATTTTACGAGAACTCTATTCATACATTGTTACTAGGCGACTATATTGTTCTGAATATGGACTACGGTGACGGCGAATTAGTGAAGCTCCGAGTGCAAATTTAGTTAAAATATGGGTAAAGCGTTTTGCAGAGACCGGTTCAACGTTTAAAACCACAAGCAAGGTCATCCAAGAACATTTAGGACCGAAGACAATATTAAGAAAGTTATGCAGTCTGAACGAGAGTTCTTGTAAAACGCACGCACAACAATAAAAAAAAACCCTTGCTTAAAACATTTTATAAAATTTAAAAAAAAAAAGTTTTTCCAAACGTGAACCAACTACAGTCGCCAAAAAAAAATTTTTTTTTTTGTAATAATATACCCAACAGGTCTGCGTAGTTTTGCCAGCAAATTTAATTTGACCTTATATAGGTATAGTCAGAGTACTTCCTCGGATGAGCTTCTTTAACAAAAAGAACAGCTACTTTATTCTCGAGCCCACCCGAGTATATCTTCGCGTGCCAACCCTACCACAAAATATAATTATCGGTAAACTCCTGCGCAGAATTAATTTGTCAAAACATAAGTCGGTTCCATTATTAATAAAATGGCTAGCTTGAGGTCACTTGTGGCGTGGTACATGAACATGGATTTTTTTCTGTAGGGATTGAGTGGTTCTGAGGATAATAATTATGAAGTCTTCATGATAAGAATTAAAATATCCTCTGCAAATGGTGAGTGGACTATCCATTACATACCAAGACTCCTCCGTGCCTCGGAAAGCACGTTAAGCCGTTGGTACCAACTGTCATTCATAGATCTTTGACAGTCGTTACGGGTTGTCAGAAGCCTAAAAGTCTGACAACCAGTCTTGCCAAGGGGTACCGTGTTAACCAGTAACTGGGTTGTGGAGGTCAGATGGGCAGTCGCTCCATGTAAAATACTGGTATCCAGCTGCATCCGGTTAGACTCGAAGCCGAGCCCAACATAGTTGTACCAGAATAAGACAGTAATCCCCATGACTTTTTTATTTTAATAAAACAGCATTCCTTGGAAGGCCTATGTAAAGCTTGGAATATTCACGAGCTGATTTTAATTACATAATGATGATAGTAAATTAAGATTGCCATGCTCTGCAACAGAGATGTTACGGAGCTTCGATTCCGACTCCGAAATGCCGGAACTTCCGACTTTTTACACTTCCGACTCCGACTTCGACTCCGATAATTTTGTATCGGAGTTTATACCGACGATCTAAATGCAGTGATGCATGGACTAGAGCGCGTACAAACAACTTTTAACTTGTTGTCGGCGTAATTTTTATACACGCTCGCGCCCGAAGTCTCAGTTTATTGTTTAGTTTATGTCAGACGCGTCACGTTAATTTGTTAAATTAAGTTAAGAGCGGTGTATCAAGTAGTTTTATTGATAAGTTAATTTCAATATAAAACCAAAAATAACTGATAAGTGGAACATCTTTCTTCTACCTCCGTCTACGACTCCGGTTCCGGTTTCGACTCCGACGCCGGTTCCGGTAAAACAACCTCCGTAACATCTTTACTGCAATTAAAGACTCTATGAGGTACATGGCTAATTCTGCAATTCGCAGAGCCTGTTTCACTATCTCTGGATAACTTATCTAGCTGATCAAGTCACAGAAATTAAGTCACTTATTCATTTTTATCTAGCCCGCAGAGTCACCCAAGTGGACGCTAACTTAAGCTACTCCATAAAATATCAGCTATCTGCCAGTGAAAGTCCCGTCAAAATCGGTCCAGCCGTTTCGGAGATTAGGCGGAACAAACAAACAGACACACAGCCAAAAATAAAAAAACAAATGTTTTTTTCTTATATGTACCGTATATACTTTCATAAGCTTTTAGTAAAAAGCTGTTATTTTGAAATTACAAACAGACACTTTAATTTTATTTCATTTGTATGTATGTAAAGATTTATCTGACAAATTTTATAACTAAATTTTATAGCTTAGCTAAACATTATGAGCCTGTTCATCATTAAATTCCAATTAGACAAACAAATCATATGCCTGACGAGTAACTAGTACCAATTCGTAACAAAAACCATTCGAAACCGGTTTTAAACTCTACGAGGCGTATATCTGCTGACTCCATGTTGGTAATAGTGTGAATGTAAAATTAAATAATATGCGGCGTACTGTTGTCGTGCTGGTGTTTGTTGCGAATACTTGCGTGGGCGCCGGTTTTTATTGTTTTTATGTACAGGTTGGTGTTAAAGTGGCAGGTGTCAATTCTGCGACAACTTTTTTTTGACACAGTCTTTCTTAGTGTAAGTAAATGTCTCATAACTGTCTCTAATTGCCCAGTAATTGAGTTGAAAAAGAAAAAAATATGCGATGAAATAAAAACCAAGACAATACAGTGAAGTATGCTAAAACTACACCTCCGCTCTGTGCATACACGCTGACACGCACACATTTACAACCATTTACAATCAAACTACACCTCACTAAGTGCACACATGTTTACGAAACTGGCTTCACGTCACTGTTGACAGCACTGTCTTGGTTTTTTTTTTTGGCCTGAAGTAAATAAATAATAAAAAAAAACAATGGCTCTCCGGGAGTGCCGACAGAAGTGAAAACTTGAACAAGATCGCCTTGGTGGAAGAAAAATACTTGTATAGAACATTGGTCCGTCACCTTATCTAAATAAAGAGCAAAATCGCGTTTACAAAAAAAAAAATACTTCCGAAACCTTTAAAGTAAAAATACTTGCATAGAACATTGATCCGTAACGTAATATAAATAAAGAGCACAATCGCGTTTACAAAAATGAGGTGTCGGTAACGGTGTCGCGAGTTCAATTGTTATTTCCCATTACAAAAATGTTGTCACTTAAAAAAAATACTTCACAATACCATAGTAAATATGAAATAGAATAGTGAATAGAATACTATAGTAGAAAATAGTACTAGAGGAGCTCGTGCCTGAGTAATAATAGCCGCACGGGTCGATCCATTAGGTTAAGCTACGCTTGCTGAGGTTGATGGGTGACCATCTTTACATACTGAGACTCCTCCGTGCTTCGGAAAGCACGTTAAACCGTTGGTCGTGGCTGGCATTCGTGGATCTTTGACAGTCGTTACGGGTCGTCAGAAGCTCGAAAGTCTGACAACTAGTCTTACCAAGGGGTATCGTATTACTAAGTTATTGGGTTGTGGAGGGCAGATAGGCAGTCGCTCCATGTAAAATACTGGTATTCAGCTGCATCCCGTTAGACTGGAAACCGACCCTAACATAGTTGGGAAAAGGCTAGGCAGATTGAGTAGGCAAAAGTAATGAAAATGATACTTACTTCTGTAAATTGGTTTTACAAACACTTTTACACGTGAATAGAATAATATTTAAAATCTAGATGAGGTAAAACAACTTTCATTACTAATAATCTAAAGTAACATTATAAAGCGAAAAGATTTGATTTTTTGTATGTTTGTTTGTTACGCTTTCATGCAGAAACGGCTGAACGGATTTGGATGAAATTTGGCACATGGATAAACCATGACCTAGGTTAGGACATAGGATTCTTTTTATCCCGATATTCCCACGGGATTGAGAGTTATGCGGGGCGCAACTAATCATATTAAAAAGTGGCAAAATTTATAGGTTTGTATGTAGGGAACTGCTGATTCGATTCCGAAAATTCTTTGACTAATAGGAAGCTAAACATTTTCGAGTGTCGACAAGAAATTTCATGCGGACGAAGTCGAAGACTGATAGCTAGTAGATTATAATGAAAGTCGAAAATACTACAGCCTGTATTTTCGTGGCGATAGTTAATAAAACTAATAATTACGATCAAATTTCTCTGAAAACTAAACACTGTGTCATAAAATGAAGAAATTACAATTAAATACTAATGTTCCATTAAATTCTGCAATTTTATGATGTATGTCGTTTTGACGTATTTGGTAAGTATGTCCACTATCGACGTTTTATCTGCTGAAACGGTGATGTATTTTATTGTATTTATTGATTGTAAAATATTGTTTTTACTCCATGTTAGTAAATTTTGTTAGGTATAGTCCGTGCGCGACTGTTAGTCACCGCTAGACGGGGGAGGGTGTCATTGACAAAATTGTCAGACTGAGTTAGCTTGGTCTTTGTCTACCTCCCCCGTCTCAACGCTCACATAAGTACCTCAGACGGTGACTAGCAGTCGCACGCGGACTATAGACGACGACTCAAATAAGAGACGATTTATCAACCCCGTCCTAATATGTGATAGTTGATTGCCACAACCGCAAGTCGAACTAACCTTGGTAGTACCGCACCCATGAATTTTCTAATGAGAAATTATAATAAAATCGCTACACGAACCAATAGCATCGACATCTTCTCCCTTTTCGTCAATTCTATACGAGACTTAACCAGGTCGGAGTCTCAAAAACTTTGTGCGACACAAGCCACCTATTAATAAAATTGTATCCACTTCCATTTCCTTCTTCTTAGGTCTTTTTAGGGTTCCGTACCTCAAAAGGAAAAAACGGAACCCTTATAGGATCACTCGTGTGTCTGTCTGTCTGTCCGTCTGTCACAGCCAATTTGCTCCACGAAAAACTTCAAAGCACCATAACCCAATTCAAAATCCAAGCTTTAGTAACCAAATTGACCTACATTCCCTACTCAGAAACCGTCCACAACTCTCCAACTTCAAAATATTAATACCTCATTTGTCAGCAGACAAATTTTCAGCGTCAAAATCAAAGCATTTATTTGAATTAAACAGGCACTTTTGAATTGTCAAAGAGTCGGTCAGTTAGAAAGTTGAAACTAGTTGCCCATTCCAAATCGTATATTTCTATGGAGAAAAATGGGCAAGAAACTCCTAGGACACTCTTATAAATCAAGTTATTACAATAACGTCATACACAAACTTGTCACCAACCTGTATACGAAGGTTTGACATCTATATCATCAACGTGTGAGGTCTATAGAGCCATTCTGCCCACGCCCACGCGTGGTCTTACGAGGCTATATCCTCGGACAAATTCGTTTTATACACCCGGCTGTGGGAATGTTATGTTACTTGCGTTCAAGGGATTAAGTTGTTATTTTTATTTAAGTACCTATCAAAGTAGGATCACTATGTTCTTGTGATCAAAAGATCGACTGCTGTAGGTCCTGCGTTCGATCGGATAGTGTTATTCGAGTTTTCAGACAGGAATTTGTCAGTAGCACAAGCTTATACACCGTGAAATTTGAATCACAGTTTTGCTAGAACAAACGTTATTCAGACCATGGTCTACTACCATTCTACAGCATCCAATAAAAAAAAAACATAATTGGTTTTTGAAAAAACACAAAAAATACTAAGTTTAAAATGTCAAGATTATCTACTGCTTACTAAATTTCGTTTATGGAGGTAAATTTCCCTGTAGACAATGCTGTATCCCGTGGTGGTGTCTGTGTTGTCGGGAGTAACGATAATCTTGACATTTTAACTTTGTCTTTTTTGTATTTTTCATAAACCATATGTTTTTTTTTTTATTGGATGCTGTAGAATGGTAGTAGATCATGGTCTGAACAACGTTTGTTCTAGCAAAACTGTGATTCAAATTTCACGGTGTATATAGAGCGATGGTGATCCAGTGGTAACGGCCGCGACTTACCAGGTTGTAGGTCGTAGATACGAACCCTGACAGGCGCTTTACTTTGTGTAAATAATTTCATCACCACTGCTCTCAAAATGGTGTAGGAAAACATCGTGAGGAAAACCGGCATGTCCAAGAACCAAACATTCGAAGATATGTGACATCTACCAACTCGCGCTGGACCCGCGTGGTATATTACAGCCCACTCTCTCTCACAGAGAGGAGGCCTGTGTCCCAGCAGTGTCACAGAGAGTTTTGAAGTACACCCATGTTTTATCAGTTGTGATTTAAGCTCAAATTCCTATGTAATAGATTAGTTGAACGAAACGCAGTTTATGTTATAAATCTAATCTATCAGGATACAAATCTATTTCCATTTACCGGGCACTCATCCAGAACCTATGCGTACTGAGTATTTATTAATAGAAAAACCTATCAATACCCTAGAATCGGACCCAGGAGTTCACGTTCAGCCAGCCACACTTCCAACCAATGAGGTCTTCAAATTCAAATGTTTATTGCTCAACACAGTACATAATCATACATTTATAAATGTCAACTGAATGCGCAGTCTACTGGGTTGCACCAATTCAGGCATGCAAAAATATCTTTAAAAATATACCATGTCATAAATTCCAATTAATACCTTATAAAATTTCATAAATTCCAATTAATACCTTATAAAAAGTCATAAATTACAATTAGTACTCTATATAATGTCATAAAATCATTATTAATGCCTTATATATTATCTATTGTATATGTCTAAAACAGTCAACACATAATTAACAATTAACAATACAAATAAAATAATTTTGATAAAATAATATTAATAAAATAATTTTAATAAAATAAGTCTTCATCCCAATCATCTACAATTACGCAAATTATATGCTCAAAAGACAAGTTTTCAAAGCAAAACGGATCCCAGGAGCCTTATAACCTATGCTATGATAAGACTTGGATGAAAAATACCTCGGTAATTAAAATTACCGGTGACGGAACGAACCAATCCGTACGCACAAACTGTTCTCAGATAACATAGTAATAAATAGGGTTTTAAAACGTGTGAGATATATTCAATATGTTAACTAAAATGTGGGAAGTGCACGCTGTTGGTTTTGACTTGTGGGTTCTGCAGTGTTTTTCTCTTTAAAACATACATGCATAAACTAACACTTTCTTCCCATGGGACAGAAAGGTAGAAAGTACAGAACGCCACTATCCTTAGATATTCCTTTTGCTTCGTTTACGTTCTCTTTAAACGTCACTTTGAAATTCGAAAAGATTGTCGAGGTGTGAATCCGCGATGATTTACTTTAATAACAAATTTATGAGTTTGATTTCGAATTGTGCACGCTGACTTGAATTAGATTCAAGTTAACTTCATAGAATTCAGGACATCAAAGCGAAAATTAGGTATTAGTAAAATACCTACTTTTTAAATTAGTGAATTGTTTTTTTTAATTTATGTATTTTGTTTTCTCTTCTACTCTTACACACGTTGTCTACATCTCTTTTTAGCTACTTTTATATCGCAGGTATGCTGGAAGATATATCTTTAGAAAGAAGACCTTTGTACGTATTTTTCTGTTCCTTGTCTGTTTATATGTGTGTGCATAAATGGTTAAATTATTAAAGCCTGCTTCATCATTCTGTATTTAAATTCCAAACTGCAAAAAATCTGAGATATTTGCAAAAAATTACATACAAATGACAATTTCTACAATTTAAGTAGAGCTCAAATCAGCACATCAATTTTTTTTAGTAACTTCTCAAATACTTTACCGTTTTAATATTTGTCCACGGAACCCTGAAAAGAATCTCCCAGCCCATTTATCTCGGCGACTGTTATTAATTGCAGTATTATCTGTTATCCGTCAGTTTTAAACTTATCAACGGCCAACCGTGTAATTTTGATAGGAAAAAATATCCCCAATTTGTCAATGGTAGCTAAGTAGGCTGACAATATTTTTTGCCCTTGCCTCCGAAGCGAAAGTATTTAAAAAAAGTTAATTGGAATAGTTTTTGGATCGGTTTGAAATTCTTAATTTTTTATCGGTTTTAAGAATGTTGCAGCCAAATCGATTATGGTTGATTAAGATTTTTAGAAGTATGAATGAAATGTAAGTTACGTTGTAAGTAGTTTTTTTTTTCGTATGTAAATGTCTAGTTGAATACAGCACTACACTGGTTCATCGACACACCAAGCCACGCACATACACGTTTCACTTTTCAACCGTTTACCGCCATTTGTGGTGAACTGACAGTTGACATTAGTGACAGCGACCTCACTGCTGACGTGCATGAGATAGTGTTTACTTAGCTATTTAAAGATACACTACAGGTATTCTACTCATGATCTTCGATCTCGTAAAACCATAAAATGCAAGAAAGGCATAACAACACCGAGGGACTTAAACTGGCGAAATGTGGGTGTAGTATTGGTAAGTACGCCTTTGCCTAACATTTGGGGGATTACATCCGTGATATTATGTTATCATAATATGTTTAAAATCTAGCATATTCCTGAAACGGACTGCAAGAATTAATTTGTTTGGCAAACGTGGTGAAAATAGACAAATATTTTTGTTGCATTTTTTTGTAGAGTAAGTACATAATTAATTATCCATAGTAGACACTAGACTTTTCCGGGAAGATTTAGTTACGTAAATATGGGTTAAAATTACAGTTATCTCACACAAAATAATCTACGTTACTAAAAATGCAGAATATTTTAAAATGCCGCCATTTTAAATTAGCTGTCAAAAAAAATATTTCTCTCTAAAAAGTTTTTCTTTAGTACAAACAATATATCTTTCGCATACTTTTAGTTTCCTATAAATTGTCACCAATAATATTGCTTGCAAACAAAGACCAATTTCCCTAACCATTACTTTCCAACAGCCAACTTTCACACATCACCTAACAACAAAAACATCAATGTATTGTCACTAACTGTCATTCAAACGTCACCACCTTTAATGTCAGAATGACTTTGACAGTTTAGTGGCGCGAACACTAATTTGTCAGTAAGTTATAACTAATTATTACCGAGTGGTTGCCGTCTCGTTTCTCGGCGATTTGTTCAACATAAAACATACAGGAACATCCAGGGTTATAAATATGTCTGTGGTGTCATTCATTTGGATGTTAAGAGGTGGGTTTAAATTTAGAATTTTAGTGTTGCTAGGTGGGAATTAATGATATTTTAGTGGTTTTTCGTTTGTTTAAGGGGTAAGAAATAGATATTTAAGTATGGCAATTATTTATTTAAGTTTATTAGGATTGTTATTCGTTTGAAGTATTAAACTTATGGTCTCATAATTTCGATTGTATGTAAATATCCGAGCGTATCCAGTCTCAATATGTTAGAAACCGTTTTTTCAATGGATGTTACAGTGCCTATTTTTTTTAATTCTTGTACCTTACAGGTCGATATAAAAGAGTCTGACGCGTGACGTGGTGACATTTAGAACTAAATATTTTACTAAAGCAATACAGACCTATGATGATGGCACTACTTTGCCAACAAGTGCTAGTGGATTTTGAGTCACCCACAAGAAACGTTTTTAATATTTTTTTAAATTCATTTACTCGTTTCCCATTCGAAGTAACCTAAGTCTGATAGTGGCGCCCTCTTTTTTTCCAAACTCTATTTTGCCAAGCTGTACTTCCCTTTCTTGAGCTGTCTTGTGGAGCAAGGGAATGTAAAAAAGTGTTTATAGTTGCTTGTAGTTGTTTATAGTCCAACAATTCCCAACATTTCTTTTGTGAGCCTAAACTGTGCCTACTGTTGAGTTCCAAAGTTAAGTCAATTTTGTGCAATTCCTGACCACGTTTCCCTTGCAAAAAGTTAAGAACATTGTAATAATACCTGTACGGTAACCAAGACTGTATTAAAATAAGGTAGCATTATCCTATTCTACTATTAAATGAGCAATATTCGATCACGTTCTCGAAAACGGCTCTAAAGATTTCGATGAAAGTTGCAATATAGGGGTTTACGGTGGCGAAAAATCGATTTAGCTAGGTCTCATAGCAGAGCTCGGTCGCCCAGGTATTAAGTATAATAGACAAACACGACATGCATAATTTAGCTTTGATCAAAAACTAAAATACATACACACGCAATTTATTTCTTTTTTCGTCTACAACGCTGGCAACACTATATTTTCATCGCGGCGGCACACAGTGGAACGAATGTATGGGAGCGGTTGGACGTAGACATTTCCGAAAAAAAAGAGTAAAATTATGCCAAACTAATGATGCCATCTTATTCGATTACTTAATGCCTTCATAACTTGTGGTGATGAATTTCTTCATAACTCCCATATTTCGGGAGTAATTTGAGAAAATGTGAAATTTTACTATGAAAATGAGTGTATCGAGCTCTCTCCCTCCTGATTCCGGGCTTGTTTCAAGTAGCGGTCTCTAATATCATAATGCTAATACTAAGAGCTATATTTAATACTAAGACACATAGTGCGCCAAATGTGCACTTTCTGGGATAAAGAGTGATGTTTATTTTATAACACAATTTTTTTATTTTTTGTTTATTTTGTTGATTAAAACCGTTTTTCTAAAGGTTTACCTTATTACAATAACATTTCTGAGCAGCCAATTAGAGAAGATATAAGCTAATTAGGATATATAATTAGGGACTTAAGGTTTACATATAAAACTGATGCACTAATGATTACTGATAAGAACATTGCTATTATTTAATTACTAAATGGCTCTTAATACACTAATTTAGCATGCATCATTTACTAATTATCACAATAACTAATTACCTTGCAATATTTAACAAAGGATACCTGGGATACCTGGATTTTATATAAATAGGTCACTATTAGTAACTTTAAAATCAGTGTTGATTTACACCTCGTTGTATCCAAGCTAATCTCGCAATGTATTTTCCAAATTTTAATACAAATCTTGATATTCACGTTGCTTTATGCGCACGCGCACATAAAGATTTACGCGACTTTAACTATTTGTTCAGTGTTTTAAAAGATAACAGTTGTGTTCAGTTATGTGAAAGTGCTGAAACAAGTTTAAAAGACTGGTGTCGTCGATTTTGCTACCGCATTTATGCAAAATGGACACAGTCTGGAAGAAGCACAGATAAGTTTCGGAAGAAACATGAGATTTGGCTACAGGCTGCAATTCAATGGCCGGAATTACAGAATGAAAATATGGAACCTTCTACAGAAAATATAAGTGACGTCATCGAGCCCATAATTTCTCCTGCTAAATCTGATGCTTCAACTTGTACACATCCTAGTCCTCGTAAATCTTTTGAGGACCTTAGTAACCGGCAAAAAAGAAGACGCACTGAAGATAGTCTTTCATGCAGCAGTAGCAGCGCTGAAATTATGTTTTCGGCCGAAAGGGCGCTTCAAAAGGCAGGACAAAGCGATACAGCTTATGTTATGAAATACTTGACGGAGAATCCAGAAGAGGCCTCAAAAATCAAAGCCTTCATTGAAGGTAAATCAATTCAGGTACGGGAAATATCCCCTTTGAAGGCATTGGCTCTTTATGTATCGATGAACTTATCGAAATGGCGCTATAACACTCTTCGGGATTTCAACACTCAAGAAGGAGCTCTTCAATACCCGAGTTACTACATGTTGGTTAAAGAAAAAATTAAGTGCTATCCGGCCAAAGAAGATCTCACAGTTACAGAGAGCTCTGCAAAAATCAAATTACAAGCCTTGATGGATTTAACCTCAAGAAGACTTATTAGGTCGTTAGAAACCCCTGTTGATCCCAATCAACAGCTCGTATTGACCAGCAAATGGGGTTTTGACGGATCATCTAGCCAAAGCATTTATCATCAAAGGACGAGTGAAGATGAGCAAATCGATCTTGCTAGTAATTTTATGATTAGTCTTGTACCACTGCGGCTCGTCTCAAAAGGTGTAACAATTTGGGAAAACGAGCGACCATCTTCCACTTCATTTTGCCGGCCAATATTGTTTAAGTTTATAAAGGAAACCAAAGAAAATGTGCAGAGAGAGATGGCTGAAATCGAAGCAGAGATTGAAGCCTTAACTCCATCCACCATCACTGATGGAATTAGTGTCAAACACCAACTGCTGTTGACAATGATTGATGGTAAAATTCATTCCATTATATCCAATACAGCAGCTTCAGTGTGTGACATATGCAAGGCTTGTCCTAAAGAAATGAATAATTTAGAGTTAATCAAAGATAAACACGCAAACGAGGACATGTATAAATATAGCTTAAGCACCCTTCACGCTTGGATTCGCTCAATGGAATGCTTATTACACATTTCCTACAAATTAGACATAAAATCATGGCAAGTAAGGGGTGATATAGCAAAAAGGCAAGTTGATGACAGGAAGAAAAGAGTTCAAGAGGCTGTAAGAAGAGAAACGGGCTTACTTCTCGATGTTGTGAAACAAGGCAGTGGATCCACCAACAATGGCAACTCGGCAAGGAGATTTTTTGAAAACTACACTAAATCTGCTGAACTGACCGGAATAGATGCTATGCTTTTAAGAAAAATCTGTGTGATCTTGCAGTGTATTTCATCAGGAGAGAAGATCAACGTAACTAAATTCCGAGAGTTCTGCTTTGATACTGCTAAGCTTTACGTGGAGTTATACCCATGGTATTATATGCCTTCTTCACTTCATAAAATTTTAATGCATGGGCCAGACATAGTTCAGAACATGTCAATTGTGCCCATTGGTTTTCTATCCGAAGAGGCATCTGAGGCTAGAAATAAAGATTTTAGAAAATATAGAGAGGGGCATTCTCGAAAGCATAGCAGTATCTCATGCAATGAAGATATTATGCACAATCTTTTACTGTCTTCTGATCCACTTGTTACAAGTATCCGTCCAAAAGGAAATAAGTTTGTAAAAAAATCTTCTTTTAAGGAATTTTATGAGCTTACGGATTCTGAGAAAAGTGATATCGAATTTGTTAACATAAATGATTTAGCGGACATCGATTCTGAATTTGAATTAATTGATGATGATGATGATGACGAAGATAATTAAATGATGTTATTGTTTTAAAATGTGTAACTTAGTAAATTAGAGCTTACATCTTAATTATTTATTGTACTTTTAATGAAACTAGGTAATTTATTATCAACTTACTTAAAAGTCATACTCTCATCAGTTCTTGTGAATATTTTTATTAATATATATTTCTGTATATATATAATATATTTATAGACCTCTTAATAAGTCTGTCTGCGGTTTAAAGTAAATACAAATGGGGAAAAAACGTTTTTTTTTTTAAATTTTCATTTCCTTTTATCCCAGAAAGTGCACATTTGGCGCACTATGTGTCTTAGTATTAAATATAGCTCTTAGTATTAGCATTATGATATTAGAGACCGCTACTTGAAACAAGCCCGGAATCAGGAGGGAGAGAGCTCGATACACTCATTTTCATAGTAAAATTTCACATTTTCTCAAATTACTCCCGAAATATGGGAGTTATGAAGAAATTCATCACCACAAGTTATGAAGGCATTAAGTAATCGAATAAGATGGCATCATTAGTTTGGCATAATTTTACTCTTTTTTTTCGGAAATGTCTACGTCCAACCGCTCCCATACATTCGTTCCACTGTGCGGCATGACAGCGTCGAGCAGTGTCGCACATACAGATATGATTTATAGCGAGGCAACACCAGAAATAAGTAAACTGAGCAAGGTACTGCACACAGTGTGAAGCGAAGAGAAAGCTATGCTACAAGGAGGAAAATAAGGGTGTATTTATTAGTGCTATAATTATTGTTAATTGATTCAAGCGTGATCTTGCGGAAATCCATTATAAAATACAATAGAAGTGGATATATTTAGTAACCTGTTCCGCTTAGCTATTTCTAAAGAGTCATAAAAACCCCCTGAAATAAATCGACACGTGTTTCACCTCTCAACAAGCCATCCTCAGAATGACGATAGACTTGTCGCGAACTCGAACACGGCGTGTTACCACACCAAGCGCCGAGCACAGACTGCCTGTGCGTGTTTGTGTGCCGTGTGTGTATGAGTGTGACTGTCTGTCATGCACGCCCGTGCATGGAGGCCGAGGAAACCGTCGCGCACGTGCTCTTTGAATGCACAGGCGTCACCCAGATTAGAACAGAAACCCTCGGGTCACCCAGATCTTTCACAGATGTTCTGAACTGACCAGGAGTTTTAATTAACTTCTGGAGGGAGGTGGGCTGGTTGGAATAACCACCAAACGGTCGCCATGGCCCACGTACAATGGTCCACGTAACGGACTAAGTGCGGAAACGAAACCCTATAAAATAGTACACAGATACCCGGCTAAATGTGGGTCTACTGTAGGTATAGGTAGAACTCTGCCTAACCCTTTGTATACAGGCGTGATATTATAATATAATGTATTCTCGTTTGACTTGTACCAATATGTAAGAAAGTGTTTTAACAACCTCAAAAACAGTTAATAAAATATCTTATCTTACTTCCTTTCATCTTTATCAAACCATAGCCAACTAATAGCCTTTTATATCTCATATCTCCAACTGGACAATTTCCTTAACGTATAAAAATGTTTTATATCAATAAAATTTAATATCTCGGGCCACACACCGCGATTGAAGACTTAAAATAAAATCGTCCATTTTTGTTGGCGCCTCGTTTAGAAGTGGCTAAATGGATCACAATTGAATTTGATATGGCTTCTTGAGATGTGCCATACTTGATCTATTTAAAGGAGGAATTAAAAATAGCAATGTTGATCAAATGTGCTAGTTGTAAATACTAACTAACTAATCTTTATATTTAATTACTGCTCCTAAACGGCTGAACTGATTTGGATGAAATTTTGTATTGATATTTGAGTGGGTCCCTCGATGGTTCGGACAGGAAACGTCTGTCGGGTCCGCTAGTAATTTTATTTTATAAATGTGAACGTGAGTTTGTTTGTTACGCTTTCACGCTAAAACGGCTGAACGGATTTGGATGAAATTTGGCACATGACTAGATCATGACCTGGGCTTAACCCAGGTCATGGTCTAGTCATGTGCCAAATTTATGCCATAGGATACTTTTTATCCCGATATTTCCACGGAATCGAGACATATGTGGGTAAAACCACGGGGTGCAGCTAGTAGAACATAACATGAAGCCTGTATTTCAATAAAGGGAAGACAGAGATGTAGGAATAGTACACCTACATTATCCCTAGTTACATACGTTAAGTCTTATGCCATAGGATATAAAGCCTATAATTGGCAGCAACCGGGCACAAAGATTGGGCTTCTGCTGAGAAATACCCAAAGCTTTTGACACGAAATGAAAATTGAACCTAGAGATCCTAAGACCATCGAGGACATCACTTCAGTAGGTACATATCAAGTCTTAAACCATATAAACCATCTTCAAATACAAACCCATTAAAAGCAATTAATGCCATTACAATTTTGTATTGTTGACTACCAAATGCGCGCCATCAAAGCGTCCGCCATGATGAAAAAATTTGACAGATGTCAAAACAGCATTTTCGGCCATGATGGATGAGGATGATAGTTTAATGGCTTAGAGGTGTGAGCTACTGGTTGTTTTTTTATTCTGTTATAATAAAGAATATCTTAAGTAGTGATTTCGTGAGTCATTTGTTAAATATTTGTTTTGATATTGGTGTTTTTGTACGTTTAGCCGTTGGTCCCGGCTGTCAATCGTAGATCTTTGATAATCGCTACAGGTAGTCAGAAGCCCAAAGGTAAAACAACGAGTCTAACCAAGGAGTATCGTGTTACCCAGTAACTGGGTTGTGGAGGTCAGATAGGCAGTCGCTCCATGTAAAATACTGGTATTCAAATGCATCTGGAAGCTGACCCCAGAATAGTTGGAAGAAAGCTAGGCAAATTGATTGATTGTAGTTTTTGTTTGAAAGATCAGCGTTGTCAATTCTGCTGATCAAAACTTGTAGTGATCATCAGTCAGACAAGCTGGTGATTAAAGAAATGAAACACTTTGAATATATTATAATTTGTCAGCCAGGCTTGGTGACTGACAATGATCGGAAAAACTTTGCCCTAACAAAAACGCGCGAAGTAAACGTTACGTATATATTCGAATGATTTATAATTTAAAATACAATTATCCTGTAGCATTTTGAAGTGGCAAGCAGAATTAAGGTTTTACTAGGTGACGTTTACTAGGTGGCACCACTGAGACGTCAGGTTCGGGCAAATGTCAAAACTGTCAAATCGCTTATATTTTCTTTAGTTGTGACTGAATAATGAACGTCATCATTTACAGTGCGAGTCTTTATAATATACACATATCGAAATGAGGGAATTTATGCATAATATGATAGAAAGAAAAACATTTAAAAAAATCTAAACATTTTTTTAATATTTTTTAGTTTTTTTTTTTTTTAACAAAACGGTGTAACGTATAAACTAAATGATCTATCGTGATGAAACAAACACCATAATGATTGGAGGTAATAAGGCGTCCTCATGAAATGAAAATTGTGGCAAAAACTACCCTCAATTTTTGTTTTCCTAGCAGGGTAGTCTAGAGTCCAGAATACGTTGAATACTCAAGAAGAAAAAATTATAAAAATCATGATTAGCCTTGTTTGATGGAGTTACTCTCTTGATAGGCGTATAAGTTACCCACTGGTGAAATCCTATGGGCCACACCTTCCTTAGTGACGTAAATATATCCAAAACTAAAATAATTATGATCAAATCCAGTTTCTCTTAAAGCCTAAAAGCTACCATCTGACCTCTAACAACCCTAAAAAAAAACACCGCAATTTCAATGTTGCCATCAAAATAAATACAACTGTCAATCTATCTGTAACACAATATCACGACACTTATATTTTTTTGAAGACCACACCGAATAAGCTTTATAAGAAATAAAAAAATGTTTGATGCTAAAAAAACTAGAGGCTATTAATTTTCATCAACTGGGTTGGCTATATCCATCATTTTGCTTTTAATTTAAGGCTAGGCTATAAGTCTTAGGCTAGTGTGAAGAGACAATATATCACAAGGTTGGGTTACAGGATAGGTACACCTACAGGAAAGAGTGGTTCGTCTCTGGATAAAATTTTGCCGATAGCTCATAATTCAACTATTTCGTGTGTAACACTTAGGCAAGTCTACTGCTTGAAAACTACACAATACATGTGATTTATTTATATTGCACTTCGTCGATGAAAGCGGCTCTTTTAGAGTATCAACCTAGCATAAAAACTTAACAACAAAGATACGGGTAACTAGAATCACCATGTAGAAAAATAAGTTTAAGCTAGTTTCTCGAGGTTTAGCCTTTGAAAACAATTTAGCACTCTTCTGCTTTTCATGTGGTTAGTGACTTACCTGGTGTTAGAGTTTTAAAGCCGCCCATGGGTCTCTGACTTGACTTCACATGCCGTCGAGAAATATCTCTCAGGCATGCCGGTTTTCTCACGATGTTTTACTGCACCGTTTTTGAAGCAAGTGATAATTAAACAATACGCACATGGATCCGAAAAGTCAGAGGTGTATGCCTTGGAGTGATAGCCAAGTGGTGTGACTGTCGGACTGCCAAGTCATAGGTCTCGAGTTCGAATTTTTCACTTAAAATGGCATTGATTGTTTTTACAGTACCTATTATTTCTGCTGCAGCTTCAGTACAGGCAAAATTTACCCTTTTAATATTAACCATGATAGGTAAATGAATTTTGACAATTTTCTTTAGTTATAAGTGCCTTCACCTTTGGGCAAAGGCTCTCAGGTCCTTCCTGTAAACTAATTTTATTGTGTAACTTATTTTCGTAAACGATTATGACTAATTTATTTTATTTTGACAGTTCAACAACATTCATTGCATTATTTACGTTGTTGAGCAGATTTTTTTCCAACTTATGAAGCAATAGATTAGCAGTCTGTTTCAAATCGAAACAAATTGTGATTACTCGTGCATTACGCAATTAGGGTACTGGATTTTACAACAAATAATTTCATTAGCTTCCTAAAGTAGTAATATTCTCCTTCTAATCTTCTACTATTCTGTGTGGTGACAATATGTCTCTCGCGTGTACAGTGTCCGGTTACCGGTGGTTCTAAAAATTAAGTCATCACTCACTACATTCTCGTGGGTTTCTTTTTTTGTAAATGCCACGCGGGATGGTGTTATGTGACATAGGATAATGAATGATTTAACTATCATTATTCTTCCGCTTCTGCAAAGAGCAATGAAGACGGCTATGCTTGGAGTTTCCCTACGTGATCGAATAAGGCAGGAGAACCAAGGTACCACATAGCCCGAAGAAATGCCAATGGGGCCGAAAAGTTCTGAAGTGGCGACCGCGTATCGGAAGACGTAGCGTTGGAAGGCCTCCCACAAGATGGACCGATTACCTTGTGAAGGTCGCAGGAATCCGCTGGATGTGGGAAGCACAGAACCGGTCGAAGTGGCGGTGCTTGGGGGAGGCCTATGTCCAGCAGTGGACGTCTTTCGACTGAAATGATGATGATTCTTCCGCCTAGTCTTTTCCAACTATTTTGGGGTCGGTTTCCCGTCTAACCGGGTCCAGCTAAATACCAGTATTTTACATGAAGCGACTGCCTATCAGATATCCATAAACCGGATCAAAATTAATGACTATACCTCTGTCATCGTTATTTTCTTCTTCTAGAATCTATGTTGTGGTCTTCGTCTAACCAAATGCAGCCGAATCACAGACTTTTGAGGTTCTGACTGTGTCAATAAAAATAAAAAATTGTTCGCCTGTGAATTTATTTATTGGACACGTATTTTCTTATTTTTTTACGTAATCAAAAGATTACGGCGATACATTGAGTTTAAATATGCCATGATGTCACGAGTATGTAGATTTTATACTTAGTTGTGACGTAGCGACCCCCAACTCCCCAAATTTTATGAGTTTTATCTCAGTCATTTTTATTAAGATGATGAAAAAGCAAAAGAAATCTGACCGACAGACTAAATAGTTTTTTTGAAGTAAAAACTTCTTTAGGCGCGTTGGGCATTTTTAAGATGGGAAAAAATAATTGAACTCGCGATACTGTTACCGACACCTCATTTTTGTAAACGCGATTTTACTCTTTATTTATAGTATGTTACGGATCAATGTTCTATGCAAGTATTTTTACTTTTAAGGTTTTGGAAGTATTTTTTTTATATCGTTCAAGTTCACTTCTGTCGGCACTCCCGGAGTGCTACTGTTTTTTTACTACCCGGGCATCATCCCTATTTGCCTTTTCGCCTTTCAAAACTCCATGTTATAGCTGGTATTTGAAAGTCGATAAGGGAGAAACAAAATAGACAGCAAAGTTCATTATTTCAACTGATGGACGTCCACTGCTGGACATAGGCCTTTCCCAACGATTACCCCAACCTTCACCAGGTCTTGATGTTCCTTCCACCTTGTTCTCTCAGCCCGATTTATTTTTGTTTTTATAATTCTAGTTAGAAAATACTCTTGCATAACGCCATTCAAACTTCTTTTATAATCCTTATTTTGACAGCAAACTCTTCAATGGAGAAAAAAACGAGTGTGCGAGAGAGACAGTGCTATTTGCAAAGCAGAGATGGCGCTATTTCACTCTTTGGGTGGCATAGTGACTCACGCGCAAGGGATTAAAATGACGTTTTTTTTTGTTTTTAGAACCACGTGTCATACTTTTAGTGGGCAAGTGGGTTGGTAATGAAAAAGTGGATAAATATTGTTAGGTTAAGTGTCAGTTGGCAAGGTTTGGAAAGGGATGGGTGGGTGTTAAGTGTTGTTTTTTCGTTTGTTGTGTTGTTTTTTTGGTTGTGGACAATTTGTCTAGGATGACAAGTCAATTAAGTGTTGTTCTGGAACCTTTTTTGTAGTCGTAGAATGAGGCGCTACCGCCATAACTATTCATAAATTCATTGTATAGAATCAAGTTTTTCTAACTGAACAGACAGCTGTGCGGCTGGCGAGTTTGTTGCGCCACTTCTTCTTCCCAGCTAAAGCACTAGGAAGTGGTGAAGGGCGGGCGTTTTGGGGGACTGTCTTATGTAATTTTGACGTTCAAAAAATGCTGATTCTCAGCCTAATTTGAATAAAAAACTTTTAATTTTTTTATTCCTTCCGTCAAGCATTGCTGTGTTTCAGTTTGAAGGGTATGGCTACCGGTAACATTGCAAGTTCAAGAGACATTTCATCTTTGTATTTAGGATAGTTGATTCAGGCGTGACCTTGCGGAAATCCATTAAAAAATACAATAGACAAAAAACCTGCTGGACTCTGCGTCCAGCGCTCGGTATGGCAACACGCCGTGTTCGGGTTCGCGACAAGTCAATCGTCATCCTGAGAATGTCTCGTTGAGAGGTTAAACACGTGTCGATTTCTTTCAGGGAACAGGTTACTAAATAATACTAACATATATTGTATTTTGTATTTAGGGTTAGCAAATTCCTAGGTATTGCAGGTGTCTATGGCATCGATTAAGTACTACATTCCATCAAGTGGACTGTTTGTCAAACACATAAAAATGTTGTAGGTACTTAGATAACTTTAACATACGGCTCATGTACTTGAACATAAAATGGATTCTTTGGAGTTTATGTGGCATTATTTTTATGACTTAAAGTTTGTTTTGTAAACGAAATCATATTATCTATACTTATCGATTTTATATTCGTTTGAATTAGGATATTAAAGTGTAGTGTTATTGAGGGGCTTGTGGCGATGTAATAACTGCTGGGTTGATCGAAGGTTAAGCTAGGCTTGCCGCGGTCTGTTCGTGGATGGGTGACCATCCATTTCATATCGAGACGTCCTCGTGCCTCGGCAAGCACGTTAAGCCGTTGGTCCCGGCTGTCATTCGTAGATCTTTGACAGTCGTTACGGGTAGTCAGAAGCCCAAAAGTCTGACAACCAGTCTTACCAAGGGGTATCGTGTTACCCAGTTACTGGGTTGGGAAGGTCAGATGGGCAGTTGCTCTATGTACAAGACTGCTATTCAGCCGCATCCGGTTAGACTGGAAGCCGACACGAACATTTGGAAAAAAAAGCTAGGCAGGTTGAGTGCTATTCAGTAAATTTCACTTGGAACCTCACTCAACTGACCACACACAATTTGAAAGCGAACTCATTTGTTTTTAAAGTCACAGATTCACAAGGAGACACCGTTCGAATTTCGAAGTGGTGTTTAGAGCATAAAGTCACAAAATCGCATTTTTGTTTTTAAATTGTAACTGTTGCTTTTCACAAAAACAAAATAAATAAAAATGAAAGTATCGCCTCGTCGCTAAACTTTTGCCAACAAACCTTTTAGGGTTCCGTTGCCAAATGGCAAAAAACGGAACCCTTATAGATTCGTCATGTCTGTCTGTCTGTCTGTCCGTCTGTCTGTCTGTCTGTCTGTCTGTCCGTCCGTATGTCACAGCCATTTTTTTCCGAAACTATAAGAGCTATGCTGTGAACCGCATTAAGATTTTCATACAAAAATAGAAAAAAAAAACAATAATTTTGGGGTTCCCATATTTAGAACTGAAACTCAAAAAAAAATTTTTCATCAATCCCATACGTATGGGGTATCTATGGATAGGTCTTTAAAAATGATATTGATTTCTAATATATATTTTTTTTAAACTGAATAGTTTGCGCGAGAGACACTTCCAAAGTGGTAAAATGTGT
The DNA here is from genome assembly GCA_949152395.1 of Agrochola litura. NCBI lineage: Eukaryota > Metazoa > Arthropoda > Insecta > Lepidoptera > Noctuidae > Agrochola > Agrochola litura. The sequence goes on along the minus strand of OX424521.1, from coordinate 12,768,743 downwards.
CCCACCCCCCCTGTAACTTCTAAAATAAGAGAATGATAAAACTAAAAATAATATATGATGCTCATTACCATGTAAACTTCCACCGAAAATTGGTTTGAACGAGATCTAGCAAGTAGTTTTTTTTTAATACGTCATAAATCGTAAACCGCAATTTACCATTCATTCAATGTTACTTGCTGTTACAGAACCCTTCATGGGCGAGTCCGAATCGCACTTGGCCGCTTTTTTCTTTTGGGTTATCCATCAAAAAAGGTTTCCAGACGCAAAAAAAAAACAAAAAAAAATAAAAATGTAAATGTTCTTAATCTGAACGTAAAAAGCTCTTGAAAATGGATTGCCTTACTACAGTGCATTCATTACAGCTTGTCCCGTGACGCGATTACTGTTCTGTCATTTGCCATTTTGAACTCTATTACTATGAAACTAAGCTTGACAAGCAATGGTGCCAAAATGACGGCGAGGGACAAGATAAACTGAACGGTTTGTATAGCCTAAGACAGTGGTCAGCAAACCGCGGCTCGAGAGCCGCATGCGGCTCGAGAGCCGCATGCGGCTCTTTGGTCTATGAGCGTGGCTGTATAAATGTCGATGAGGGCGAGCGTAGATACACGCGGCGGTCGGGGTTTTAGCAAGATATCAAGTTTTATTCAAAATTCAAACTATATACGTATATTTCAAAGATTTATTTCCGAAGAATTTTCACCAAACATTTACAGGACATCGAAAGTTAATCATTTACTGTACCTTTAAAAGTTTTCCAAGGTAAGCTCGTTACTATGTAAGATGCCTTCGTCGTATTATTATCAGCCGATATGATGATGATGATGAAGGCATCCTACTTCTTAGCAAGTTAAGTTTAGGAAGCGTTGTGGACTGAAAGAGGATGGGAGTTTTAAAGATTAATAAAAGTGTATTGAGACAGTTTGGACACACATTGCAGAAAGGAATGGCTCTCATAAGAAATCTTGGTCGTTATCATAGATATATTTTATATTTCTATGGTCGTTATAGTATTGATATTTGGCTCTATTGACTAATGAATTTGCCTAGGAGATAAGGGGGCCTACCACCAGCTCATAAGCAGTATTATTTTAATATTACTTTAGTGGGAGAAAGAAATGGAGCTATACGTACTGTAGAGCTTCATCTCTTTCCCACATTGAAGTAATATTAAAATAATACTGCTTTATGAGCTGGTGGTAGGCCCCCAGGACATATTAAAGACAAGGATTTTTTTGGCAGAATATGTTTTATTGTCTGGCCAACTCCCTAAAAGATCGAGTAAGATTTATTTTCGCCAAACAAAGTACCACCCATAGCCATAATTCTTCATCCCTTAATAAAATCCATTCTTAAACTTAAAATTGTAACAGAAACGTGTTTCCCACCTACATTTCTGGATTTACACTATTCTTAAGCTGAAGACAGGAAATTGTAACAATAAATATGTTATGAGCAACTTTATCGACCATCTGTTTAAAGTAAAAAGTTTATCACCAGAATAAGTACTTAGTAAAGTTTGTAGTAAACGAGATCTATGGAGAATAGTAGGTTATAAACTGGTATCTTAGCATAAGCATAAATTAGCCTATAATTTTCCCACTGCTGGGACACAGGCCTCCTCTCGGTGAGACCCGCACTGGGCCCGCGTGGTGGATTACGGCCCACTCTCTCTCACAGAGAGGAGCCTGTGTCCCAGCAGTAGTGCGAGAGCCAGCTGCAGAAATACCTACCTCATCGGCTACTCCAATAGGCTCTGATGAAGATGAAGCTGGCCACCTGACAGGTACCGGACATAGAAATTCATAATTCCCTTGCTGTTTAAGTAAGTCATAAAGAAGTAGGTATAAATTCCCACAGGATTGAAGACATATGACGCATTGATTACTGCAGAGCCCCAGGCAATGTTACAAACACTAAAGGAATGCCAGCAGACCAGAGGTAGTCAACTAATTGCGATTCGTTATACAAAGAGCTAAAATTTTATGATTCAATCTGCCAGTTCGGGGTACTGTAGCGTTTATTGGGATTTGAAAACCTCTTGAATTATGATTTCTGTTTTGTAACGTGTTGAAATTAATCTTATTTTTGCTAATACATACTCCTCGCTTCGTTGGTTTAGTCCTCATCCTATCCTAATTATAAATGTGAAAGTTTGTGAGGATGGATGGATGTTTATGGCTGCAGTTTGACGCGTCGGCGGCTGCAGTTTGACGCGTCGGCGGCTGCAGTTTGACGCGTCGGTGGCTGCAGTTTGACGCGTCGGCGGCTGCAGTTTGACGCGTCGGCGGCTGCAGTTTGACGCGTCGGCGGCTGCAATTTGATGCGTCGGCGGCAACGTTGGCAACGTGCCGTTCGTGTATATGTTATGCTGGTGTGCGTGACAGCTACGTCTAACACTCGCGCCACGTCATTGTGCTGTACTAGTGTGCGTGCATTTAGCGGCTAACAGTTGCGCGCTACTTTTTTCGCGAGTTTGCTGCTTTGACTATTTAGACATATTTGTCTTTTGCAGAGACGAATAGTCAAGGAGTTTGTTGCGTTTGCGTTGCGCCCCTTCTTCCCAGCTAAAACACAAAAAAGAGGTTACTTTGTCGTGTTACTTTTGACGTTTTAAAAAATGCTGTCTCTGAATTTGGGTTTACATTCGTTTTTGAAGTCTAAAACGTTTCGTGATTTCACGGGTCCCTTTTTTTTTTTTTTTTTTTGGGTTGGAAATTATCAAATAACTTCTCCCGCTCTGGGTGGAGCGGGAGGGCGTGTCAGACTCTTACTGACTAAAACCCACCCGTGTTCCTTCCGTTGCCACGTTGCCATGTTGCCGGGGGGCCACGATATCCCTATCGGCCCATATTCGCAGCCCCGGCAGGCATTGGCCCTAGCGGTCCCCGTCAATTCTGCTGACATCTCTTTGAGGCGCGCGTGGAACACAACGCGCCGTCGACCCGGGCTTGGTCCTTATCGGACGGCGAGCTACCCATTGCTCACCGTCCGCAAGCCCGCGCCTACGGTGGCCGGAAATCTTCCTGTGATTCCCGACGCCCAGGGCGTCTCCTCCTGCGGCGGTTAGGGGCGCGAGAGCGCGAAATTTGCCTCTCCCTCACGCGCTCACGCGCTCCGTCTCCTCCTTCGCGAGCATTACTGCTTCGCAGAAAGAGGTGACGGCCTCCCATTTCCTCTCGCTCCGCCCTCTCTCGCCCGAATCAGGGCCGGACGCGAGAGATCACCGCCGCCGATCGCTTCCACGAGGACACGGCGATGCCCTGCCCAAGCCGGGCAGACCTCCACCGTATGCTCCACCGTGTCCTCCGGGCGATCCACACAGTGACGACACCCGGGCGTTTCCTCCCGCTTTATCCTGAACAGGTACCTCCCGAAACAGCCGTGTCCGGTGAGTACCTGCGTCAGGCGGAAGGTGAGGTTTCACGGGTCCCTAACATACCAGAATGACATCTTAAAACTCTGTATATCCCATTCAGTAATGAAGTGTGAAGTTAATTAATAAAATAAAGCTGTTCACGGTATAATGGCCGACTCGCGCATGACCGGACTTTGTTATTAGTGAATATTTTTTGTCTGTCTGTCTGACCGTCGCTAATAAACGCGATTTTAATGTAGCTATTATTTTATTATGATGTTTGTTGATATAGATATGTATAGGGAAATCTGTTTGTCAGTTTATTCGTAATTTTTTTTTTGCAAATATTTTTTTCTTTCGATTTTTTCATGTTTTGAACTGATTGATGGAAGATCGTAGTTAGAAAGAAAGAAAAAAAATAAGTGTATAAAAAATATAAAAAGATAAACACAAAAAAGAACAATTTGAGGGAAAATATGCGTCACATCCACGCAAAACGGCCATCGCTCAGCCTAATGCTGCGACCCGATGCGGGACAGAGCCATAGCACTCGTTCTCAGCGACAGCCGGCGTTGACAAGATGACGTCAACCGAGAAGAGTTCATCATCAGTCTATATCAGTCCTCTGCTGGACATAGGCCTCTCCAATGTCGATTCTCGGCAACTCTCATCCAGCTGCTACTAGCCACCCTGCGAAGACCGTCGCTCCACCTAGCCTGAGGGCGTCCTACCTTACGGTTGCCGATTCGCGGTCTCCACTCAAGAACACGTCTACCCTAACGTCATCGGTTCTACGGCTAATATGACTGGCCACTTGCCACTTCAACTTGCTTATTCTTTGGGCTATATCGACAACTTTGTAGGTAATAATAAAACAACCAGTCTTACCAAGAGGTATCGTGTTACCCAGTTACTGGGTTGTGAAGGTCAGGTAGACAGTCGGTCCATGTAAAATACTCGTATTTGGCTGCATCCGGTAATACTAAAAGCCGACTCCAACATGGTAATTTTTGTCTGTAATGTTGAATATATTTTTTCCAAAATAATTAAATACATTGTTGGGAGAAAGCAAGTCACAGGAAACAATTATAGTTTTTAATATTTTTTATTTTATTATTCCCACATTAGTTTGGAGATTTTTAATTGAAGAATCAGTGGAATGTTTTGCATATATTTTTTTGACAAATTTTTCCTTATAGACACGATTTCTCTTCATTACCTTTTGACATTTAAATTATAATAAACTTTTATCTACTTCCTAATTTAAGAGGAAGAGGAAACATATCAAGAATGTTTCAAATAATAGATCTTGCATTGCATTCCACCGGCTTTTATGACAAATCTTTTACAGTTCAAGCAGTACGGTTATGGAATGCCTTGCCCGTGTCGATAAGGCGTGCTCAATCTTTGTCCACTTTTAAAATTGTGGTAAAAAAACACTTCCTCTCTCCTTAAACATCATCATTACATATAGTTCCTTGCTCTTGTTTCATGTTTATAATTTTATGTATATCTGTTATTTATCTAATATGTCTATGTATATATTTAAATGGGTAATTATATGCTTTATGTATTTGTGTATCTGTTATATATGTAAATGGTACACCACTGACTACCTGCAGTATTGTCTCTCCTTTTCCATTTAAATCCATCCAAAGGTTGTCTGTAAAAGATCGCTTTTAGCGATAAGACCGCCCATTGTGTCACCTAATGTAAAATTTCTTAATTAATGTCTGTAATTTTTTTGGTGTGCATAATAAAGAATATTCTATCTATTCTATCTATCTTTACTCTGGGTGTAATTCTTATTCTTATCCCGTATGGGCACCAACTCAATAGCTTAGCATAATCAGCCTAAAATGTTCCCACTGCTGGGACACAGGCCTCCTCTCCGTGAGAGGGAGTGGGCCGTAATCCACCACGCGGGCCCAGTGCGGGTTGGTAGATGTCACATGTCTTTGAATTTTTGGTTCAAGGACATACCGGTTTCCTCACGATGTTTTCCTTCACCGTTTTGAGAGCAGTGGTGATGAAATAATTTCCACAAAGTATAGCGCCTGGTTTAGGTGAGTCGGTCATCAAGGCTGACTGACCCTGGTTAATATGGACTCTTTGAAGGTTCCTAGTGGCAGTTATCGGGAGGCTCAATGGTGGCTTACGGGTGGTCGTTTACCGGTTTCAATGATCTTCTTTTCGTGTGGTTAGTGACTAACCTGATGTCAGAGTTTTAGAGCCGCCCATGGGTCTCTGACCTGGGGCCCAAGTCTGCTATTTTTATAAATTCGTCATTCCAACACGATCCCATTGTCATTTTGCTAAAAGTTCGTAATCTGCTAAATTCATAATGGGCGATCATTGGTCAGTCAATGGTCTTGTAATAGAATTGTGTTATAATGGCATTGTCGTACAATACGACCAATGATACCGCCTAAGTCAGTCATTCATTTGTCATTATGTACGAGATTACCAATAAGTGCCATTTCTTTCAATGGAGTGTCAGTGGCTGACCATTGGAAAGTTATAATGACGCCATTATATTAGTAGATTACCAAACTTGTCAAAATCAACAATTATGAAATCAATGATAGACCATTCTGACACTATTGTAATAGCAGACTTGAGGCTCTGGCTTCACATGCCGTCGAGAAATATCTCTCAGGCATGCCGGTTTCCTCAAGATGTTTTCCTTCACCGTTTTTTGAAGCAAGTGATTATTATACAATACGCACATGAATCCGAAATGTCAAAGGTGTGTGATGATGATATTATAACAGTTAAGTTGATAGGTAAATAACGCAGAAAAAAAAAATACTAATTGTTTCGTTTCAACAACCAAGAAGTTAAATCACACACACACACAACACATCAACAACAACATTACGACATACAACTCAACAACATTACAATATACAACACAACACAAAACAACAAACAACATTATTTTCACTTTGTTATTTCGCTGTCCCCGGCGAATAAAATCGTAATCGTAAAAAATAATGTTAACAAGAAAAATAAAAAAACAGTTTTTTGTGAATATTTTATTAACTAATATACATAGCGGAATTGTTCAAATACCAAAAGAAAAGTAATTTTTTACATTCATTACAAAACACCTTAAAATTTCGTAACTTCTGAAATAACCGTAGGAAATGAATGAAAAAAATTGACAGAGTGTAATCGGACCTCTAAATATCGAATATGCAATAAAGTTAAAACTATCGTAATAGCACATTACCATTTTATTCGCAGGGGACAGCGATTTGTGTTTTGTGTTTCACGAACTGTGTCCCAATAAATTAAATCAATATACGAGAATAGCCCGAGAAATTGTGTCTTTTTTACAACTGGTCAGGCTCTGTCTAAATACTCCTCGTACTTATAATCGTTTTAAAGTCATTATCCTAGCTCTTTTCCGGATGGGGTAAACCTGACTGTAGGTAAAGTCGTTTTTACAAAACATAGGCAAACTTTTATAATCCAATTTAAATAATTTTTCGCGGACATCGACCCTGCACTTGCGCTGGTCATCAGCCGGTGATTCATAAGGCCATAAAGGTCACTATAAATGGTCTTAAGCCCTAAGGTTAAATAGTGGCAGGTTACCAACCCAAACATAAAACATGCAGACAGACAGACACACAAAAAGACGACTGCGGAAGACATCTCAATTAGTTCTCACAGTTCTTCAAATAGATAACTTATTAACAATGAAGAAACTACTTTAATACTAACTGACTAAAGTCGAAAATGAAGCGTCTTGAAATAACATTTCAAATCCCAGAATAAAATCTTAAAATAACCGTTCCAATTAAAAATAAAACGTACCTCAATTGAAATAAAGTACAATTCTCTTTACACGGATTACGACAAAGAAGGAACGGTAATATGTTATGCAAATTCCAAGCTTATTTACATAGACGTAAAGTGTGTTTTCGCTTGTAATGATGTAAGTACGCGGGCAGTCGGGCTTGAAATGTTTTGGTGACATGAGCGAACGGCTAGCGCAGAGGAAGATGTGGAGTCGATGTGTTTTGTTTTTATTTTATTTGTTTTTTATTTAATTTGCGAAGTGGTATGCGAATTATAGAAAAACATGGAGTGTGCATTGTGTTTTTAATTGAACGGTTTTGTATGAACTTTTCCGCTTGATTTTCAGCTCAATTAGGTTCCTACTTTTCAAATCGTAAAAATAGATCTGTTGACTATTTCTACGAGAAAACTAAAAATTTCTTGATCCGGGACCTGGCTTGACCAGCATAAAATGATGACTCAAAGATATGTCCACAAAATTCATACAATCTGATGTGCACAAGACATAGCCTCCTTGCTCAAGTCATGACCCTTCAGATCAATTTGACGAATTTCAAGTATTGAGTTGTTTTTACTCAGCGTTCGTATGCCACATTAACGCAGTACCTACTCACTATATTTTTTTTTCTCCATTGCCAATTCTAATCTCTTAGTATCTTCTGAAGATCGTTAGCACCAATAAAATCTATATGCATTCGATTAATAATATTTTGCTTCACAAAAACAATATTTTCAAAAAATCTTTATTCACATTCGACTCCATGCCTCCATCTCGTGGGTGGCAGACCACCCAGTCTGGTACTTTCCCCATGTGTTTGTATGCCTCAAATTAGGCGATACCATTCTCAATTCCTAATTCCGGCTATACGCAAGCTAGCTGGTTAAAGGGGTAAGCAGTATTCATAGAATCCGGAACATTTGGTGGATACTTTTCATCTTCTTTAGCTCTCAAGTGAATAGGTTGCTTAATAGAAAATGCGTTGAATGCAAAAGTTAGAACGGAATATTCAAACTCAAAGCATTTATTTCAAATAAACCAATTACAGGCACTTTTGAATTGTCAAGGAGTTCGTCAGTCAGAAAGATGAAGCTAGTTGCACATTCCAAAGCGTATAGTAGGTTCCTATGGAGAAGAACGGGCAAGAAACTCCACGGACACTCTTTTAAATCAAAATATGGTTCCAAAATATTGGTTACATCATTCATGTTGAAGTTATACATGTGAGAACGATGCAGAACGTTAAAAGCGTCCGTAATAAAAAATAACACAAAAAAAACAATTCAAAAATTAAATTAAAATAAGCCAGCCAGTGGCAGCTAAGAGATGACCAGTCCCTACTGACAGCGCTCGTTCACGAACATGACGAATAGACATAATATTCAACATGTACCTGTAGGCTTTTTCCTCACGGACACTATTATTATCCAGAAATTATTTCAGCGGATAAGCAAACGTTCATAATCGTCGACCATATTATTGCATCATCAGAAGAATACGAACCAAAATATCGAAGACATATTATGGCATTGGACACGCACTGGACCCGCGTGATGGATTACGGCCCACTCCTTCTTACAGACAGGAGGCCTGTGTCCCAGCAGTGGAAACATTATAGTATGATTATGTCTTGCACAAAATCTTAATTTTTGGCTAGCCTCATAGCTTCATTCATTGCTAGACCAGAGCTTTCTCCTGATCTATAGAGGTTTTGAGGACCGCCTGTATAGTCGCTGTCGGTGACCTTTCTCACTTCTCCCTCGTCCAGCCCTTTTTATCAGTTTCCTTCTCCCCTGTCAGCCATTGCCTTATTATTCACTTCCTTTTCTATACTTCTATCCTTCATTACAATCCATCTACTTTTCTTTGGTCACTTTTATTTCTTTCTTACAATTTTTTTCCTGTGGTTAGTGACTAACTTGGTGTCAAAGTTTTTATGCCGCCATAGCCTTTGACTTGACTTCACATGCTGTCAAGAAATATCTATCAGGTAGGCCGGTTTCCTCACGATGTTTTCCTTCACCGTCTTGGAACCAATAGTAATAATTATATACCCACCTCGAGACCTATGACTTAGCAGTCTGACGGTCACACCACTAGGCTATCACTGCTGTTTAGCAGTTTCTTCTCTCTTCCAACTCATCATCTGCTAAGCCTTTTCCCAACTATGTAGGGATCGGCTTCCAGTCTAACCGGCTGCAGCTGAATACCATTATTTTACATGGAGCGACTGCCTATCTGACCTCCACAACCCAGTTACTGGATAACACAATACCTCTTGATAAGACTGCGTACCCCAACTAATGTCTGAAATCGCCAACACATGAGCAAGCGTGGTGATCAGTGCTCGTGCCTTTTCTTTAAAAGAAGACACTTTGAACAATGAAACAATTACATCTGTATGTACAGGCTAATCCCAAAATATAACAATAAATTTGTTATTAATTTAAACTTGTAATTCCTTCCAAAGTAATCAACATGCTAAATATATGCATTCTGCTCCAAAAATAGGACTTGCGGTCTCATTCCTTGAAATGCAGTGTGGTCCCTGCTAAGAATAGTTGATATTTTCTTGTGAAGAACTAGCTGTTGTCCGTGGCTTGGTTTGCGTTTATTTTATAAATTTTTATATATATATTTATCGTAGTAAGATAGTTGAAGGCGTAATAATGTTAGATCCCTAGGGATATCTGGGGATATAGACCGATATATACTTTAATATATGTAGTTATATGAAATTAGTTCATAACTGTCTTATTAGGAATATAACTATTAGGGCACTCCGACTAAATAGGTTAGGTTAGAATTGTGACCAAATTCGCGCGAGCCGAGCGAGCGGTGCCGCAGCGAGCGCTACGTTGAAATTGGTCACAGTAACAAAATTAGGGCACTCCGACAGTTATTAACCGCTTTCATATAACTATATTACGGTATATAGCTATATCCCAAGGGATATAATTATATCACGGCTTTAACCATCTTACTGCGACATATTCAGGATGAAAAGTAGCCTATGTCTTTCGTGAGGTGAATGGTGTAGGCGTGAACAGGAAACAAACAGACAGGGTTACATTTTGTTGTATTTAAAATATTAGTATGGAAGTAAGGATTGGTTGTTATTCATGTATTGATTTGCAGAATTCCAGCCTTTTCTTTGATTTATATTAGGGTTGAATTTAGAAGTGCTTTTTAGCAGTTGTCCTGTAAGTAACCTTCACGATTTTTTTTGAAGTTATGGAGATTTCGTCGTGCTGCATAAGCTTAAAGCATAATCAGCCTATAAGTTCCCACTGCTGGGACTCAAGCCATCTCACATCATTATCATAATTACAGTCGAAAGACGTCCACTGCTGGACATAGGCCTCTCCCAAGCACCGCCACTTCAACCGGTTCTGTGCGTCTCGATCCAGCGGATTTCTGCGGCCTTCACCAGGTCATCGGTCCAACTAGTGGGGGGCCTTCCGACGCTACGTCTTCCGGTATGCGGTCGCCACTCCAGAATATTTCGGCCCTATCGGCTACCTTTTTGCGAGCAATGTACTGCAGACTGTCACTTAAGTTTGGTAATTCTTCGGGCTATATCGGTTACCTTGGTTCGCCTATGGAAACTCCAAGCATAGCCCTCTCCATTGCCCTTTGGGTGGCTTTTACACTCCTGCTTTCCACCTCTCAGTGGGCCATAATCCAACACGCGGGCCCAGTGCAGGTTGTTGAATATTTTGTAAAAAGTAAGTGGAATTTGACATCTGCACTCATCATCAATTTTCATACCTTGGGTTTAAACATGAACATTGGGTGGACATTTTAATAGTTCTAGGCCCATTTGAGAACGATATTTGGTCATGAATGTCCATGTAAATCTCTATTTGGCACGACACTAATTTTAAATATGTCAGTTTGGAATCAAGATTTATCATTCTATCTAGAGCATTGTTCTAGGATACCTTATGACTTAATTTTATCACTACATTTATCTATGAAATAGATACCTACAAGAATCTTTTCCCGCCTGAATGATATTGACACAGGAGGGCGTTGTTGATAAATATTTATGAAATTGTTTTCCGTAATTGTATTGAAAAAACAAGATGGCGGCGTTAGTTCTGATTTTGGCCATGCGTCAAAAGATCCTTGTAAATATAACTCTAGGTACCATTTTTACAAAACATAATTCTAACTAATATTGAGATTGTTTTTTGGTTTGTTTGTAGGTCACGCTAAAAGGATAATTTTTCACGCGGGCAAAGCCACTGACAAAAGCTAGTTTCGATGTTTTCGGTTTTTTATTTCTTCATTTGAATAATTAACAAAAAATACTAAGTTCTTAAAAACAAACAAAGTATGTATTTAAACCGACTCTCCAAAATAATTTCACATACTTTCATAATTAAGCAATAAAAATCTTTTATTATATCTTAGGGTACAAGCCACAGTTGTTGTCCATACAAAATTAAAAAAACACAAATTAAGTAATCCAGGTGCTCGTACGATCACGATAAAATACCGCTTTGGTATAATTGTTTAATTAACTAAAATGTTGTATCGGCTGCGGTATGACAAAAATGAGACCTTTATGTTCACCGACGTGGACGAACATGGACGATAATTGGGTGGTTTACCTTACCGTTGAATAAAAGGTCATAAATTAATTGTTCAGACTTAAGGGTAATGGTGGTTAACATGGTATTTGGATCGTTAAGGAGTAAGTTCGGATCCTGGTTGTAAACTTTTTTGTATTTTTGAACTTCGTCCTTGAGACACAAATTTCGCGTAGAACAAGTCTACCTCACGAGGTCCTGGCTTTCATTTGTAGATATTTGACGAGTAGTCAAATGCCTAAAAGTCTGACAATCAGTCTTAACAAAGGGGTATCGTGTTACACTAACTGGGTTGTGGAGGTCAGATAGGCAGTCGCTCCATGTAAAATACTGGTACTTATTTAGCTGTAGGGATGTGACGAGTTAGGATTTTTTTTGACTCGAGTCACTCGAGTTGATAATGGCTACTGACTGGAGTCGTAACTCGAATTGACTCGACTCGGTCACTCGATGCTTGGCCAAAACTCGAGGCGAGCTTTCCGAGCAAGGCAAGGTTAGCAGCCGGCTGTCATTCGCAGATATTTGACAGTCGGTACGAGTAGTCAAATGCCCAAAACACTGAAAACCAGTCTTAGCAAGGGGTATCGTGTTACACTAACTGTGTTGTGGAGGTCAGATAGGCAGTCGCTCCATATAAAATACTGGTACTTATTTAGCTGTAGCGATGTGACGAGTTGATTTTTTTTGACTCGAGTCACTCGATTTGATAATGGCTACTGACTGGAGTCGTAACTCGAATTGACTCGACTCGGTCACTCGATGCTTGGCCAAAACTCGAGGCGAGCTTTCCGAGCAAGGCAAGGTTAGCAGCCGGCTGTCATTCGTAGATATTTGACAGTCGGTACGAGTAGTCAAATGCCCAAAACACTGACAACCAGTTTTAGCAAGGGGTATCGTGTTACACTAACTGTGTTGTGGAGGTCAGATAGGCAGTCGCTCCATATAAAATACTGGTACTTATTTAGCTGTAGCGATGTGACGAGTTGATTTTTTTTTACTCGAGTCACTCGAGTTGATAATGGCTACTGACTGGAGTCGCAACTCGAATTGACTCGACTCGGTCACTCGATGCCTGGCCAAGGGAGCAACCATTAGAGAGGCGTAGCTCGACTCGAGGCAAGTATCCGAGCAAGGCAAGGTTAGCAGTTAGCTGATAGGTAATGTTGTTATGGCGACTCGAGTCGATTGTAACTCGAGTTGACTTGGTGTTTTGTTTAATACGAGCACGGGTTACAGGGCGTGACTCATGGCCACTCCTGGGATGTGATGACGTGCAGACAGCATTAAATCACGTTCGATCGACCAAGTTGATTCGAGTTTTTAAAAACTGAACCCAATCCGACTCGTTTGCGAAAATAGTTCGACTCGCACATCATTATTCAGCTGCATCTACTTAGACTGGGAGCTGACCCCAACATAGTTGGTAAAAGGTTAGGCAGATAGAATGGTAGCATCACTATACCAGTGTCTAAGGTCTCTATAAATCCATGTTTCCAATTAATTTTATTTTTACTTAAACAAATATCAACTTAATGCTTATGTTTATTAAGTTGATTTATGCATGACTCGAATAACTGAAAAAGTCATAAAAAATTTAAGTTGTAGGGCAAACTGAATCTTATGTGTAGGTGTTAAAGTTATTTTTCAAAAAAATCGTATTTGTTTACGTGTTTGGAAATTTAATTGTGAACGTAGAATACGTACTTATTTTATGCATCGCTCGTGCTGGCTTTTACTGCCCACTATAATTGCTTCAAAAACCTATCTTCCTTCGCCCATCAAAGCCAAGAATGTTACCATACGCAAATCCGCATAATTAAGCGTACAGGAACGAAATAAAATTATTAATTGGTAACATTGGCATAAAAACTATCATGGCTTCGCTGATGAAGCAATTACTGTCATTTAGTTATATTTATGGTTATGCTGAGTTATAAAATTTGCATAGCTCGGCGATGTGTGGGTGGTTGAGAATACGGTTAGAGAGAATGGTGAGCGAATATGTTGGGTTGGGTTGTTCGGGGGGAGTCAAACACCTCACTCCCCCCGCTTGACTAGACGGAGCCCGCAGTCAGCTGGCACCAGTCTGAAGCTGCGTTGAAGAGTGCTTAAAGTGCCCCCGTAGCCCTCGCTGCAAGTGTGAGATGCCTGATTTTAGTCGGTAGAAGTCTGACAGACCCCTCCGTCCGCCCCAGGATGGAGAATGAGAATTACCATTCCGTTACCAAAAAAAGGTTTTGAACATGTTGCAAAGATGCCATGATAGTTAGTGTTTAGTGAAAATCCTGTATGTCCCGGTTTCAGATAGTCTATTTAATTTAGGACCTAACGCTATACTCTGTTTAGATTTAGACGTACTTCTGTGTCTGCGTTTCTGTTTTATGCTCGTAATTAATAATGAAGATCTATTTTGTTTTATTTTTGTGATTACTCTTATCTTTTTGTATGCACTTATTTTTGTAACAAATAAACCTATTTTTAAACGACTTCAAAAAAAAAAAAAAAAATTCGTCGGGATATTTTTTTATTTTTATTTATGTTCCCCGATTTCTCGAAGACGGCTGGACCGATTTGAAAAATTATTTTTTGTTTGAAAGGGTATACTTTCAAGTTGGTCCCATTTTCATTTGATCACGATCTGATTATGGGATCTTGGAGAAATCGAGAGAACTCTTCAAATATTAAAGGCACATCTATGGCGAATTGGGTATTTTGATGAGCAGTTGACAAAAGGATATTAACTTAGATAAATTACAAATCAACCCACTAAAAAGTGAAAAAAAAAACTTTTTTACAAAAAATACAACCGACTTCCAAACTACAAAGTGAAAAATAACTTTAATTTCGGAAGTCGGTGTCAAAAAACTAAAATACTGATCCAAAGACACTGACTTCCGAAATTAAAGTTATTTTTCACTTTGTAGTTTGGAAGTCGGTTGTATTTTTTGTAAAAAAGTTTTCTTTCTAAACAGTCAGAATAACAACCGTCATAATTTAGATCGTATGTAATTTGCTTCTGACATTTATACTTTAGTTAGCCATCTAGAAGATATAATTATATTTTTTACCATAGTTACTGTCGTATCTACTTTGTATTAGGTACATTTGCATGCCACAATGTACATACATGGATCCTATTATATGATTTAACAATAAATTTTAATGTTTTACATTCTAAAGACCTATTCTATTCTAGTTTCAGATTTATCCAAATTATCCATGCTACTTTTTTAATTCTTTCATATTATGCATAGGTATCTTGCTGAAGCTCCAATGAAATTATCGTCAAATGCTAGCTATTTGGCTAGTCGTTCTAAACGCCGTGTGTCCCCTTCAAAACTCAACCGAAATTCATCAAAATCAGCATATTACGGCTATTAAAAGTGATTAATTAAAATTATCCATTTTACAACCATCCATTCTATAAGAAGCGACATTGGTTGCATTCCTTAAATTTTTTCACTAATGAATATGTACGGGAATATTTTTAAATAGTTATTTGCATATTTAAAATAAATTACTGTATTATTAACATAATTGTTACTATGCACTAGCTTCTGCCCGCGACTTTGATCGCGTGGAAGTCGTAAGACACCACAATATACTACAGCCAAATTTTTATAAAACATATTCTGTTTGTAGTTTTATTCTCAGCAGCCAAAATATAGCGAGAGTCGGGAATGATGATTCAAGCGACGTACAGTTGTCCGTGTAAGAAGCAGCTTGTTCTGAGGTCGACACCCGCAGCCTTCAGTCTTTGGTGTCGACCCCTGTAACTTGTTGATCGCAAACCATACGCTCACAGGGAATTGAACGTGATTAAACTGGTAATTGTGTGGAATTAATGGCAAACACTGTCTCACCAACGCCACAACCTGTTAGAATTTCCACATCTATTGCATATTATTATGCATAAATATCAATTACTAGTTTCTGCCTGCGACTTCATCCGCGAGAAATTTCGGGCCTCGATTCACCGCGTCGCAACCCCATCGCCCGCCCGCGCTATTACTTCGTTTTTGCTTAGCATACTTTCTGCCTTTTTTTCTTTTTGCTCAGTTCCTAAGGGTCGTAGCGTGATGTTAAATAGTTTATAATCTTCCTCAAAAATTGGGCTATCAAATGCAATAAGAATTTTTCAAATCGCGTTCGAACAAAATACAAATAAACTCTTTAGTTTTATCAAAGAAAAAGTTACACCTTATTTTAGGTTCTTGGATTGAATTCGTGAAACCATCTTGAGGGGTATGCTTGAGGGATATTTCTCGATGGCATGTGAAGTCAAGTCAGAGGATCATGGCTTTAAAACTCTGACACCAGGTTAGTCACTAACCAAACGAAAAGAAGAAGAATGTTATTGATTTTCCGTCCCCGCCTGCAATACCAAAATTCTATAGATTATAAGTAAACGCTTGTTTTTTCTTTTCAGTTATGTATTTTTGCAGTCACAATTTTGTTTTTTTTTTTTATAATTCACTCAGCATGATGCTGTGCTATAGGGGCATAGCACAGCATCATGCTGAGTGGAAGCCTTCTTGTCACAGTCATGTCGTGCAGCTGCCGACTAAGTAATTTCTGTTCTATGCTCTTTATTTGTTATGTACTTTGTGTTGTTCTCTGATTACTCTTGTCTTTTATGTATGCACGTGTTTCTGTGACAAATAAACCTATTTTTCTTTCTTTCTTTCAGATAAAAACTACCTTAAATACGTTAAATGATAAAATTAATGCTTTATATGACCAGTAGGGTTGACCATTAACCTTTAATCATACAGTTTACCAACCAAAGTTTCCCTTTTTTATCGAAACTCCGGAGAGATTGAGTCAACTGATTCGATACGGAAGCATATCGGCTGTTTATCGATATAATTATCGATAATTTTGTATCGATACCGATTATAAGATAATGTTTGGTTTCAGAAACTTATCTTGTAAGTTACAATTGCCGTCGTATTTTTTATTTTCTATGGAAAGATACTGTAAGTAATCGTTTTTTATAAGTGCATATATCCATCATGCTCGAGGAGCTCGTGGATAAGTAATTCCAACCGCACTGGTCGATATCGAGCACCGAGCACCGTGCTTCGGAAAGCACGCTAATCCGTTGGTCCCGGCTGTCATTCGTGGCTCTTTGACAGTCGTTACGGGTCGTCAGAAGCCCGAAAGTCTGACAACTAGTCTTACCAAGGGGTATCGTATTACCCAGTTATTGGGTTATGGAGATCAGATAGGCAGTCGCTCCATGTAAAATACGGGTATTCATCCGGTTAGATTGGAAGCTGACCCTAAACTATTTATGGTACATCCTGTACATGCGATATTTACTTAATAACGCAGTCACAGTTCAGACCACTGACAAATTCTTGAAGGAAAAATTCAAGGATTGAAGCCAAGATCTCTGGCTCCGCAATCACGCTCGCGACCACTGAACAAATGGCATATATCTGCGTCTTAATAATACTTAGATGCCTATCTAAGTATTATTAAGACGCAGATATATGCCAGTGGCCTTGAGTGGTTGAGCTCACGCAACGCGTCGTACGTCCAGCCAGTAATAGGACTCGCCCATCAAGGAGCGCTGTTCCAAATTAGACGCATTATTAATTTATTATACATAAAACAAAAGGTATTTGAATAAAACATGTATAATAAAAGAAAAATAATTAAACTATCTTTAAAATGATGAAGGTTTTAGAAAAATACGCGTGATAGATTTTGCGTGATTCTCAGTTTTTATCCGCGTTAGATATAATTTTACAAATTAATTTCACTATGTAATATTAACATAATCTAAAATTTTCCTGTATTAAGTTATTAAGAAAATGCTCTAATTTAATATATATTTTTTCCAAATTATTAACACTTCTCGTTTAGAAGTGATCGTCAGTATAAAAGCATTAAAAGTCGGTTACCGTCGCCTTAATAGCCACGGTTCTAATAGTAGCTACTTATCAACTGTTAGTCGGCAAACCATCCTAAAAGCAGCGGATCAGTCACTCCACAAAAATAAAACCAAAAAACAACCAACTGAACCCAATTTGTGGACCCCTACTGGGTTTTAAGCAAGTCGCCACCAACGAAGTCTTATAATTAAGACATTTGCCCCAATACATGACTGCTTACTGTATTTTCACTGATAAACAACTTAATTTTAAGTCTGCAAGGGAATTTCAACCTTATTGCTATGAGTTAAAGAGTATACCAAAAGTTTTGTCTGATTACATTGTATCTTATTAAAAAAGCCAATAATATGTGATGATAAGTACTTAATTTGGGATGTTATGGGCTGTCTCGTGTCGACACGAGTTTTATGAGAATATCTCTTGTCATAGGGAAAATAAAAGTCAGACAGCAATTTGGTAGCGAGGCTGACTATCCAGGCGTACCCAGGTAACCCGCGAAATTCAAATTTTCTTAGGTTTTTTGCAATTTGGTCAGTATCAGGTTGTATGTTGATCTAAATATGACTCGCGGCCGTATCAAATATTTATTTATAGAATTATAAGTCATCAGTCAGTCAGTTATTTTAAGGAAGGCAGACTTCCTTATTTATTTATGAAATGGCTAATTTTATACGAACCAATCCTAACCTATTTAAGAAACTATCAGACGTTTCTATTTGTAATCGACGGGATAGTAATCAATTACCTATGCGTACCAAGATCAACCACGGCATTGATGCGTAAAAGTATGTTTTGTTTAGCACCAATCATTTATAATAAAATCCAAAAGCCTATTAGACAAATGCCTACTGCTCTGATTAAAATATATTTAAAAAAATATCTCATAGGCAAATGCTATTAGGATACCATATCGGAATTTTTAAATGACCGCAATTAATTAAATAGATTCCTTTAATTACAACATTTTCACAATTTGACCCTCAAATCTGTAAAAACCAATATTTTATTTTAATTTTTTATATTTCTTTTTTAATTTAGCATTAGGATTAAGTTATTAATCTCATAGTTTGTTGTGTATACTCAATTTTTTAATGGTTTATTTAAACCAAAAACATGTTGTTTTGTACGCCATAAATGGCAAAACAAGCAGATCTACCTGTTATTTTAAAACCTTGCACATATTATTTGATGTATAGTCATGTTTTACAATAAATATATTCTATTTTATTCATAAAAATCACTAATACAACTCTCTAAGTTCATATTACCCTATTAAATGAATATTTCATGAAATCATGACATTTGAGACCAATTCTGACTTAAGGAGTTTTATTGCTGATTCTAATGATTATAATTGAGTAAAGCCATATTTGTTACGGTCACGAATCATATTTTTAACCGATTTCTCAATTCGTCTGTATGTTTTTTTTTTTTTTGTATGTTTGTTACGCGATTACTCCGCCAATTATGAATAGATTTTGATTATTCTTTTTTTGTTTGGTAGATCATACTTAAGAGGTAGTTCCATATAAATTTTATTAACTTTGCTTGGGTAGTTTTTGAGTTGGCTTCAATTATACGTATTTTTTCCCACTTAGTATGTAGATGATATGATAACTTCTTGTCACTGTTATTTACATAGCAGGTAGTGGTATTCGTATTTGTGTGGGGTAGGTACCACAACTAAAAAGTGAAAAATAAAATCTTTTTACAAAAAAAAAGAAACCGACTCCAAAAAAAAACACTACAAAGTGAAAAATAACTTTAATTTCGGAAGTCGGTGACAAAGAACGAAAATTCAAAACCAAAGACACCGACTTCCGAAATTAAAGTTATTTTTCACTTTGTAGTGTTTTTTTTTCAAGTCGGTTGTTTTTTTTAACAAATAAAATGACAATATAACGAAAGTGGACTTCCTTCTCTTTATTAGAACAGGGATTGGGACAATAACAGCATAATCAGCCTGTAATGTTCCCACTGCTGGGACACAGTCCTATTCTCTTCGAGAGTGAGTGAGCGAGGGCCCAGTGCGGGTTGGTAGATGTCACGTCTTCGAATTTTTGGTTCTAGGACATGCCGGTTTCCTCACGATGTACAAGTTGTTGTGTGTGTGGTGTGTGGCGTAATATATAAAAAACTCCTTGCTAAATAGTTTCCTGATAGTTAAGAATAACTTGAGTCTTCAAGGTACTTTTAGGCAAGCGTGCATCATCGTCGACGACATCGTAGCTTCCCATTAAAGAAGATAGTGGTCAAACATGACATAAAAATATCGAAATCTTATCCTGCTTACCCTTTTAAGAACAACCCGTGAAGATACTATAAAGGCCATGTTTCCGTCCTAATAAAACACATAAAAACAAAAAAACTTTATACAAATAAACAAACATGGTACAGTAATACTGAATGTCTTAATTATCGACCTACATGGGTGGTCTGTGACGTCACTCCGTTCCTAATCAGTAGTTGGACCGACCAAAATATCTTGATTGCGGCGAAATTTGGAACTACCAAAAATCTACTGGATTTTTGACGTTTGGTTGCGAAAGTGGCGCCACGGCTTGGGCCCCGTTATGGTGGAGGTTTTAAAGTCTTTATTCCTTGACGCTTATTAATTTATTGTGTAGATTGTCTGATTGGTACTAAAGCTTAGCAATGATAGTAATAATTATAAAACTTGATGATTGGCTTTAATTTGCAATTTATTGAAGCATAAAACTTTTTTTTTGCAATTATATTTACGGCTAGGATTGGTGCTCAGTTTTAATGAGCGTCGGTAATTTTTCGAAACGACGTTTTAATAGTAAAGGTATGATGTAAAGGGGAGATCAGATTAGAGTATTTCTGTATCTTCATTGAGCAAAGAACGCGTTCGCTGGGAATGTGACAAGTAAAAAATGCTTTTAGGCCATGACAACCATTAATTACATCGTTGAGCATTTGAAAAAGAACTTAGAGCATCTTTTGAAAATGCTCAACGATTTGCTCTTTTGAGTGCGAGCTTTTGTTTATGCTGCACGTAATGGGAAAATGATGTGAAACATGCTCTAGTGAGTTTTCACCTTAAGACTGCGTGTCGCCTCCATTTTGCTAACATTACGATTCATAATAGTGTTCTTATTTCAAATAATTTTAGAGTGTGTTACATTTTTTTATACTGTTGAAACGACTCAGATGAAATGGTCGGAAAAACGAATTTATTTTAGGAACTAATGCATAAAACTGCGTACATTTTCTGTGGTACCTACTTCTACTTTATTTACTTATGACACTTGAATGAACACCGGTAAGACTGTAATGTTTTTTATCTACACCAATGCTATAAAACCTCTATAAAAGTTTCTGAAACAGTTACCTTATTGTCAACATTTTTTTTTTTTTTTTAAACTTTGCCCCACACTAGGAATTTCTCCTGTATCGTGGGTGCGTTTACAAACATTTAAAACTCACATACACAAACAGCCAGACCCGGAACAACTACTTGTAGGTCATACAAATATTTGTTCCGTGCGGGAATCGAACCCGCGACACGCAGCGCAGCAGTCAATCGCTTAACCACTGTGCCAACCGTGCCGTCGAACATTAAAACAGCCAGTCTCATAGTAACCATAATGTCATCTAAATGAGTGTTATAATGTTGTACTAAATTTCATTATGCAACTCGAATTTCAAAAAAAGAATATGGGTTCAGAACCTTTTATAGAGGACTCATATCATGGGTGTAGATAAAGTCTTGTATGCAACTGTTCATAATTAGGTATTAATAGTACACATTCGTGTTTTAATACCCCTTATTATGCAACAGTTGCATAAATAACTAATACCTAGTACCTGTCACACTCCAGGTATTACAGAAAGAGGACTGAAATATTTTAAACTAAACTCCCACTCCAGGTATTACCTACAGTGGGAGTTTAGTTTAAAATATTTCAGTCCTCTTTCATAGTCAATAATTACCATGTCGATTGTAGGTCTGTATCTACAATTCAATCATTTGCACAATGTATTTTAAAAATAATTTATTCCTTACTAGCAGCGCCCTGCAGTTTCACCCGCGTAAGTCTCGATTCCTTGGAAATATCGGGATAAAAAGAATCCTATGTGTTAATCCAGGTTATAAACTATCTGTGTGCAAAATTTTATCCAAATTCGTTCAGTAGTTTTTACGTGAAAGAGTAACAAACATCCGCCCATCCATCGTCATAAACTTTCGTGTTTATAATTATTATTATTGCTAGCAGCGCCCTGCGGTTTCACCCGTATAAGTTTCGATTCCGTGGGAATTTCAGGATTAAAAGAATCCTATGTGTTAATCCACGTTACAAACTATCTGTGTGCCAAATTTCTTCCAAATCCGTTCAGTAGTTTTTGCGTGAAAGAGTAACAAATATCCGTCCATCCATCCTCAAACTTTCGCGTTTATAATATTATTATGATATAATATTTATTATATTATAAAAAGTAGGATTAGTAGGATTTAATATTTCCTGGATTTTTCCAGATGACATACATACCTACTTGTAAACGAATAATTGTGTGAAAAAAGTATTATACATATTTATAAACAGAACAACACGCCTTTATTCACCGAAGGCTTAGGGAGAAGTGCACATAGTCCACCCATATTTCGCCAGTTATGTTTAAAAACTTTCTGTATTATCAATATTATTGTTTGTTGTTTGTTATTAACTTATTTTTCTCTTTTGTTTCAGGACGAAGTAAGTACGGGTCGCGCTCACGGGAACCACGTGAGATAATTCCATTTATTTTTTATAATTATTTATTTTACGTATTCACAAAAACATATAAGTAATATTTTTAAACTTTATTATTATTCTCTTTTTTTAATACTTTGTTTTTGTTATGTATTTGACTTTCTCTTCATTTAATATAGATTTTAATCTGTTACACTTGACTTATGAAAAGTATCTTCAAGTTTTTACAACTTTTTTATGCAAAAAAATGTAGTGCGATACTGTCACTGTCAAAATGTATCTAAAATAAATGCCTAATATATATTTTTATTAAACCTGTTCAATAAATATAATTTTAGATATTACTTAACAATAACAGCAGTTTTTCTAAACATTTTTTAATATTATTAATTTGAAAGTAAATTCTAAACATATTAAAGTAAATTGATGGCTTTATTATAAACAAAAACTGGTTGTCAACAAAACTTTCTATACTAAACTAGAGTTATTAAGAAACGGCCAAGAGCGATCTGTATGACAATTTCACAGACCTTTATAAGTGTCAAGCTTGTAATTATTACTTACAAAAAAAAGTGATAAAAATATAATGGAAAACGTTTGAATGAATCCGAGAAGTATTAATAACTAATGCAGTGATTTTTTTTTTTTTTAAATTTGAATGTGGAAAAAAAGAAGGAAATATTAGTCTTGCGCTAAAAAATGCACGTTGCGGTATCATACAAAATTGGCCTATACCTTTTTTTTAAATAGATGGCACATTTATCAAATCAAAACTCAATATTTGGTGACACTGCATTGTCAGTATTACGCGTTTGCTCAATCATTGGTACCGAAATTCGATTATACCCCACCTAGAACCCTAATTGGATTGTCACAATTCCAATTCAGTGAGATTTCGTACAAAAACGTTACTATTTTCGTAACCACAATGGGCAGAGTTGTAAAAACGTTTGACAAAAAGCAACTCGTGATGTTGTTAAATAATGAAATAAAATTGATTAGTTACGCGTAAATTGAGAATACGTGGTCTTATTCAGTTTTTTGGTAGAAGTGGAAAATTGTTATTGTTGATACGGGCTGGTTGATTTGATTATAAAACGGGTAATCTACAGGATAAAAATATTTTATTGTAAAAATTTGGATGGTGATTTAAAAATCATCCTATATATTATTTTGTAACTTTCCAAAACCCAATTATTTTCTGTACATTTGACACTATTCAAAGATTTCTGTTAGTCAAATTTTTACAATAAAATATTTTATATCTGTAAATAATAACGATTCAGCGTGTTTACTAAGTCAAACGTTGAATAATATGGTGGTATCCACAACCGTAGACATTTTTTGGACAACGTTGTGATACCGTATCTCAATATTTTAGTACACTATTAAAAAACACGTATTTTTATTATTTTCACTGAAGATTTCATCATTTAAATTTGGATGGTGATTTTTACTCTTCCTGTATTTATAGTAGGTACCTTTGAGGATTGCTTTTGAAAGGAAAAAAAAAAAATAAAGGCGTAGTTGAAACATGACCATTGTATATTTTTTCAAAGTGGGTTTATTATTGTATTTTGAAAAATATTCAGCATGTCCAAATTTTTGTGCAAAAAATTGTGCTCTTTAATAACATTTTTGTGTAATGTGCAACACTGGTTTGTCTATTTTTGTTTGCAATATTTTTGTTTTGTTACTAACAGCTTTAATGACATTATTTTTATTTACAACTCAGATAGAAGTACATTACCTTCATTAATTTGCGTTTGGTCAATTGCGTTGATGAGGAACCGTCAGATTTGTCAGATAATCGTCTGATATCGATATGACGTGTTCGTTTGAATGACAAACAAAAACCAATTTATGTTGAATTTTTTTAATTTATTCATCGTCATTTTAACAGTTTGTGGCCAAGAAAAATAATTACAGTCCGTCGAGGGAATGCATTCTTGAAACCTGTCAGTTTTATACTAACAAATAGGTACCATCGGGGTAACGCATATCTAAGCATTTTGAAAACAAAATCCCGTGCACACGACCCTTTTTTTTCATAGGTAAGCGTCACTATTGCGGCCGAGCGCTGCAAGCAAGAATAGTCTTTACAATGTACAGATTATGCATTTCTTCAATAGTACAGTGCGCGCCAAGAAAGAAAGCCCGCGGAAAATTATATAAATATTTTCTTATACTTTTTATGGAATTAAAAAAAAATTGTATCAAGACTGTGTAACTTTTAAACTAAATCATCTACCGCGATGAAACAAACTCCATAATGATTGGAAGTAATTAGGCGTCCACATAAAATGAAAAATGAGAAAAAATGTTTTAGCAAAAATCTGTATGATTTTTCATCAATTTTTACAATAATTGTAAAATTTATAAAAAAGATGACAAAGATATTTTTTCTTTTTAATACAAAAAAATAAAAAAAAACAAAAAAAATAGTATTTTTTATTTTTTCCGTCGATAGAATTAAGCATAGATTCCCTCATTTCGATATGTCCACATTATGAAGAATCACACTGTATATAATTTTTGCGAATTTGATCCATCCAACTAGAAATTGTCCAAGTAACAGGTGTCAGGAACGCATTTTCTCGTCGGCCGGACTGTAAGGATCGTTCTTGTTGTAACACTTAAAAAATCTCATTCTGATACCACAGCCAATCATATTCTGAGTTGTACACACATTTCTAGCCACATCTCCAATATTCCAGAGAAGAAGATCCTCCAAATCATCAGTATGTTCTCATCATCATCGTCACCACCAGCCCGCCAGGCGGTCGGTGAAATATTTTGACCAATTTTATCGCTTGGGTCTTCGATGCTCGTTTGAGCTCGGAACTGAATTGGTTAAGATATTGCATCGTCCGCTTGTCTCGGGGATTTCATCGAGGGACGTTTGTGCTCCGAGTGTTTATTTGTGCATATTTTATTTAAAAGATAAGTAATCTGCCTGCACGCGTCGTATGACAACCATAGAAACGGGTTTTCTACGGGTTTTGTCGACGGAAGAATAGACAAAATTACTGATTGTGTATCTCCCCCTCCCCCCTCTTAAAGAACGTTTCAAGTTCCTTCATGACACACACAATAGATATCTGAGGTCATAGGAAAATTTGAGACTAGAGATGCCGATGCATTCCACCGGCTTTTATGACAAATCTTTTAAGGTTCAAGCAGTACGGTTATGGAATGCCTTGCCCGTGTCGATAAGGCGTGCCGATTCCCTTGTTCACAAACTAAACTAAATTTAAGTTCAGTGCATCTTTTTCTTTCTATTTCATTAAGAAAAGGACAGAAGAAATTTTAGTTTAGTCCTGTCAAATTAATCGGCGCTTGACGTAAATTGACGTAATTTTAGTAGGCAAGTTTTTAATCACGTCTAAACTTGTATGGAGTAGTGACAGGCGCTGATTAATTTGACAGGACTAAACTAAAATTTATCTTCTGTCCTTTTCTTAATGGAATAGAAAGAAAAAGATGCACTGAACTTAAATTTAGTTTAGTTTGTGAACAAGGGAATCGGCACCAATGTGTCACCCAATGTAAAATTTATTTATTAATGTCTGTAATTTTTATGGTGTATGTACATAATAAAGAATATTCTATCTATCTATTCTTCCGTCAACAAAACCCGTTTCTATTGTAGTCACACTAAGCGTGCTGCTCGCTTAGTGTGACTATAATAGAAACGGCAGAAACGAAGCCCAATAGACAGATTGTAGAAAGATTTGTAGGGCCTCGTTTGATTGCCTGGTTGGTCGAGTGCTCGCAAGCACTACTGCTGAGCATGAAGCCTTGGGTTCGATTCCCGGGTCTGGCAAAGTGTTATTGGGTTTTTCCATCTGGAATTTCTCAGCAGCAGCCCTTGTACCCGGTTGATGGCATGGGACTTAAACAAAACTGGCGAAATGTGGGTGTATTAAAAGGTGACTTAACCCTTCGGGGATAGGTACAGGCGTGATGTCATGGTATGAAGATAAGTCAGTTTCAGTTTGTCTCGTAGAGATAAATGGTCATGCTACGCTTGTTGGAGCAACGTTAAATAATTTGTTGTTTGTTTCTGCACGAAGAGTCAAATTAAATTACCCGGCGAAACTTCACAAACGTAATGGGTATCAATATCTAAACACGATAAAACAAAATAAAAAAAGGTTTGATGTTTTTTTTTTTTTTCTTATGGTCAATGACCACCGGTTGTGTTGTTAATAAAATTGAAGTTTGGGTTGAGAAAAAATGTTTTCTTTTGTTTCATCGTGTTTAGATATTCGAAACCAATCACGTCTGTGAAGTTTAAACAAAAAAAAAATCCCACTGTTTTTTCAACTGCGGTCGATGATCCCACAAAAAGTGGTCTAATTATTATTTTTTTTGTTTTATCATGTTTACTTATATCCATCACGCTGTGGAGTTTCGCTAGCTAATTTATTTTGACCCTGTATTGTTTGTTTATGTTTAAGAATGCTTTTTCATTGCTGCAATGTTTGTGTAACATGATTATTTTAATGTTTTGCTATTTTATGCTTGTGTGTTATTGTGAATGTTTTTTTTTTTCTGTTTGTGTTATGTTTGTTTTGTAACATATGGTGGTCATGTTTCAACATTGTGTTTTTTATTCGAAATTGGACTTAATTATTTTTTATACATAATTATAATTATGTATAGGTACATACATGTGTTCCGTTACACGTAGGTATCACTTTTTTAAAATGTAAAGCCTTACAAGGAACAATAGGAGTGTCGTTTAAAAAGCTTGTCAAATAAAGTTGAACTAAGTGTTAATAGGATTATTAATTTATAATACGCTAAGACGAACGCACCAGACGTTCAAAAAAAAAACTTTTTTTTTTTATATTTGTATTTTAAAACAATGTTTAGTCAAGAGGAGATCCTTTAATTTATTTAAGAGTAACATGAAAATTGAAAAAAATGAATACCTACATAAATAAAAATTAAATAAATTATTTAAAATTAAAATAAATTATTAAAATTAAAATACAAAGAATCAGGTAACATGCAGCCTTATGAACCTTCCTACAGCTGCCGATACTGTCTGTTTGAGGAATCCTAAGGATGATTTCCTTAGGACTCCGTTGGCACTCCCTCGAATTTAGCGATTTCGGAAATGATTCACGACCGTAACTTATAAGAATCCAAATTCAAATTGCATCCTCTTTAAACTTTAATTTAACCCCCATAAAACTTGAGCATGTATCTGAGTTCTTCTCACTGTCCTCTGCAGGCCATAGGCCCCATTTTCCAGATGTCCAAACGATATTTTATAACCAATGTCTATCATAGTTTGAGGCTCAGCTATTCGTCCTCCATTTTAGTTTGTTTCTGAGCAGGTCCCCGGACGCGAAGGCCGAAGAAACCTCCCGGAGACAACGCGGTACCTGATGAAAAGAGACCCCGCACTGCTTTCTCTGGACCTCAACTTGCAAGGTTAAAGGTATGGAACTTTAAATATATTATCTTGAACATTTTACACTTGTATTTTTGTGCTTTTTAACCGAATTCCAAAAAGCTCAGGTTATATGTTCGTCGGGTGATTCTCCGTCATTTGTGGACCGATTTTGAAAATTCTTTTTTTGTTTGAAAGGGTATGCTCCCAAATTGGTCCCATATAAATTTTATTAACTTTGCTTGGGTAGTTTTTGAGTTAGCTACAAAATACGTATTTTTTTCCCACTTGGTATGTAGATGATATGATAAATATCTGTCACTGATAGCAGGTAGTGGTATTCGAATGTGTGTGGGGTAGGTACCACAACTAAAAAGTGAAAAATATAAACTTTTTACAAAAAAAAAAGCAACCGACTTCCAAAAAAAAACCCCTACAAAGTGAAAAATAGCTTTAATTTCGGAAGTCGGTGGCAAAAAACGATAACACAAAACTTTTTACAAAAAAAAAACAACCGACTTCAAAAAAAAAACACTACAAAGTGAAAAATAACTTTAATTTCGGAAGTCGGTGTCTTTGGTTTTGAATTTTCGTTCTTTGTCACCGACTTCCGAAATTAAAGTTATTTTTCACTTTGTAGTGTTTGAAGTCGGTTGTTTTTTTTTTTGTAAAAAGTTTTTATTTTTCACTTTTTAGTTGTGGTACCTACCCCACACAAATTCGAATACCACTACCTGCTATGTAAATAACAGTGACAAGAAGTTATCATATCATCTACATACTAAGTGGGAAAAAATACGTATAATTGAAGCTAACACAAAAACTACCCAAGCAAAGTTAACAACCAAAAAAAAACATACAGACGAATTGAGAACCTCCTCCTTTTGGGAGTCGGTTAAAAACCCAAGACACCGACTTCCGAAATTAAAGTTATTTTTCACTTTGTAGTGTTTTTTTTTGGAAGTCGGTTGTTTTTTTTTATAGAGACAAATATCTGAAATCTCACATGCACATAAAATACCCAAAAATGTATCAACTATCTGGAAATACAAATATTTATGCGGAAGACGTGAACGTGACGCTGAAACCAGTTGCTTGGCCACTCCAACGTACTATAGAAAAATAATTGATCAATCAATGCAGAAAAGAACTTTTCAATGCTTTGCAATTCTCGTCCTTATACACCCAAAGCTCATGAATCTCCTCTGCCTGAGAAAGCCAAAGACCCGTTCTGCCGTCCTTACGAAAAGTGCAATAACTAGGTTAAACCTGATTTCGAGAAAAACGCGGGTAAAGATTTTATTTTTGTTTTGTTTGTGGGTATCTCCAACACTATACATGGTATACATACAAGGCAAATTCGTCATAGATACGTAAAAAGTATCTTAAAAGATCTCGTTCTGCAAATTCCGAATATGTAAGTACTTATCTCAATTCGGCGCAAAACTCGAGTTATTGCACTATTTGTAAAGACGGCAGCGTTATAAGTCGATCTTTTAATGTCCTTACAATTTACTCCAGCAGCGTTACATGGCCACTCCATGTAAGGCTGTAGGAAAAATTTAAACCTCTTGGGTTTCCGTAAATATATAGAATATACTTCATTTTACAACAAAATCCAGTTTCCATCCATCCATATAGATATTTAACAGCCCATTTTCCTCCACAGCACGAGTTCGCCGAAAACCGCTACCTAACAGAGCGAAGACGCCAAAGCCTCGCAGCAGAGCTGGGTCTAGCAGAAGCCCAGATCAAGATCTGGTTCCAGAACAAACGGGCCAAGATCAAGAAAGCTTCGGGGCAGAGGAACCCCCTCGCGTTACAGCTGATGGCACAAGGGCTGTATAACCACAGTACGGTGCCACTGACGAAGGAGGAAGAGGAGTTAGAAATGAAGGCTAGAGAGAGAGAACAACAGTTGAATAGAGTTTAGATTATAAAGGCAGGTTGAGTTTTGATGGTGGAGTTCAGGTTGGTGGAATGAGACACGTTTCTATGAAATCTGTTACAAAAGCAAAATGTTTTTTATTAATATTGATTTGGAACTGTGAGTTTAACTTTATTTTATAGCTGAGCACAATCAGCTTAAAATATTCCCAAAGCTTCCAACACAGGCCTCCTCTCAGTGAGAGGGAGTGGGCTATAATCCACCACGCGGGCCCAGTGCGTGTTGGTAGATGTCACATGTCTTCGAATTTTTGGTTCTAGGACATGCCGGTTCCCTCACGATGTTTTCCTTTCGATAGCTATTTTATTTAGTATCATTTATGGGATTCAAAAAACTGGTAATATTAAAAACAAAAATCTTTTCGACACTATATATGTTACGCAGATTAATGATAATCTCAAAACTATCATAATCTAAAGGTTATAGGCTTGTGCAGACCAGCGCGACATGCGACGCGACACAAAGGCACCGCTCGTCGCGCGACGAGCGGTGCCTTTGTGTCGCGTCGCGTGTCGCGCTGGTCTGAACAAGCCTTATTACGGTTATCAAAGCAGCCATAAGGATATATTTAAAATTCTTCCTGTAATTATCAGTGTTTTCCGGCATTTTCAAAGTATGTGCAATTTCTTAATTAATAATAATTGACGAAGCATTTCATAACTTCTTGAAGTTCTCTGTTACCTCAATTTCCCCATACCATAGTAATTATTAATAACTCATACCATACCAGACATAATTGTATTGCCAGTATGAAAAATAATAGTATATACAACGTGTAACGTTAAATGCGCAAAACCTCAGCCACCCCAACAGATTTTTAATTCAATTGACTTATTTCAGAGAGAAAAAAATCATTAAAAAAAACTGTAAAGGTTTTACGTGCTGTTTTAGTATGGAAGATTCGTATTTGCATTGAAATAAAAGATATTATTATCCCGCGTATGAGAAAATTTAAATTGGTCTACAACAATTTGTGTTTGTTTTACTATTTTGGCGGGTTTACGCATGTGATGGCTTGACCTATTAATAAATAGACACGGCAACGTTTTTAATGAAGAATGTTTGAAAAATGTGACCTATATTAAAAAGTGGTTGAATTGATTCTACTTGTTATTCTGATCAAACTATTTTCAGGTTTTGGGCATTTAACGTTACACGTTGTATACAACTGCGAAATACAAAAAAAAAAATATGGAAATTACTTGTAATTTCCAGTAAAATTTTTTGCACCTATGCTGATATAGATCTGCATAGATACTTAAATAAACTCAATTAAATACAATTATACCTGAAGAATGTCTCGGTATTTAAATTTTTTAAACCCGTTTTTCGATATTTCCCGACCAGTTCAGACTTAAACGGAGTCCTTATTTATGGTCCGTCTAATCTCAGACGCAATCTTAAAGGACCTCTTTTCCATAAGATTCACCACACACGCGCAGGTCGGACGGCCAAACTGCGTGTGCTCATGCTAATAAATATAAGCTTCGTTCGTGTTCGCAACCAGTCGGGCGATCCCGAAAGAAAGTAGTGAGGAAACTTGTAAAAATCAATTCAAATAATTCTACAGGAGAGTGTTATTCTTTTTTGTGTAATTAACCTGTACCCTAATTGCGTAACTTATTTTCGTAAAAATGTTTACCTAATTTGTTTTATTTTGACAGTTCAACAATATTCATTGCGTTATTTACGTTGTCGAGCAGTTTTTTTTCCAACTTATGAAGCAATGGATTAGCAATCTGTTTCAAATCGAAACAGATTGTGTTGTATTACGCTATTAGGGTACTGGTGTCAGAGTTTTAAAGCCGCCCATGGGCCTCTGACTTGGCTCATATGCCGTCGAGAATTCATTCTCTCAGGCATGGCCGGTTTCCTCACGAAGTTTTCCTTGTGTTTTAAGTGTCCTTTCATAAATCCTAGGACCTCACTCATCAAAACTCAACTGCCAATATTAAAAGAGATCAGAAACAGTCCTGCGTCCCTCTCACACTCGTCAATAGTTTAGATACAACAATAATACAACTGACATGACACTTAATTTGTAGATGTTTTGTTCACTTTTTCGTTTTATCGTCGCATTCATGTTCGTTTCTTAAATCAATAGCCGATCGGTGTTCGTTATTTTACATCCCTACCTTAATTCAAGATAACCTCTTGACTTTGTCAAAGTCTATCAAATTAACGATGAAATAAATGACAATCACACTGACGATTTGGCTGCATGTTTCCAGTGAAGCGATTTGTGAACGTGCTCTACGCGGGTTGAAGCGAGCTATCCGCAAAAACGCGACGTGTTTGTCTATGATATCACAATATTGTACAGTCTATTTTCTCAATGTCCCTCGGGTATCATCGGATTTCCGAATATAAACGAATGCTAATTTCCATGTCCATCAATTATTAGATTTGTCGTGTATAATAATTTGAATTCAGAACTAAGTTCTTTATTGTTTTTTTTATTTGAAGAGCTTTTTTATTTTCCTATCTGTCGTGCCTGTGACTTTAGCAGCTTTCCTACCATTTTTAAAATAAATTACATTAAGTTAAAAGAGAATTAACAACTCTATATACTTCCAAGTCGATTGAGAGCGTCCGGTCTGCACCAAGTGCAAAGGGCAACTGATAGAAATCAGACGGCTGACGAAACACGAGGTTTGCTGAGGGACATTAAGAACATATTAGTACTATACAGCGCTTGACTCGCTCTGTCTTGTCAAACGCGATGAACACGCTGCGCATACGTGGCGTGCTCGCTACGGACACGTTAAACAATCGCCTCGCTGATAACTCGCTCGCAAATCGCCAATATGATAGGCCTAAGATAGGTCATCCTGCAACTTAATTATTCGTCTCGAATTTGTTGTTCAGCATTTCAATAACAATCTAAGTATTGGTAGGGATAAGACGATTTGGTCATGGATTAAGGAACCGGCGGTTAATTGGGTAACACGCTGACAGTAGGAATGTCTTTCATTTTGACAGTTCAACAACATTCATTGTGTTATTTACGTTGTTGAGCGGAAAAATTTTTCGAACATATAAAGCAATGGATTAGCAATACCCTTCAACACTTTCTGATTGTGATTGAAAGTGTGTTACACAATTAGGGTGCGTGTTCAATACCCAATATTAATTTGATGTTATGTTACTGCTACAGTGTTTGTTATAATCGAAATTATGATGACAACAAATACAGTGTGATCATTATAAAGTGTTCATAAATGTCACATTGCAAGTTACGTTCATAAGTAATAAACATGTAGAAAATTTCCCAAAATTAAATCATAGT
The DNA here is from genome assembly GCA_949152395.1 of Agrochola litura. Lineage (NCBI taxonomy): Eukaryota > Metazoa > Arthropoda > Insecta > Lepidoptera > Noctuidae > Agrochola > Agrochola litura. The sequence continues at coordinate 12,735,717 of OX424521.1, read as the reverse complement.
GTAATAACCATTTTGTCTTGAAAATTACAAGTAATTTGCAGTAGATTATACCAAATAGCATTCCGTAGCAGTAATATATTGCAGATGATAATTATTATTATTATGTTATTGCGACGATTTACACATAATTCTGTGTTGTTTTCTGGTCATAGGACATTTGAAGATTACTGTAGCATTTTACTGACTAATTATTAACTTGCATTTCTTCTTGGTCGTTTACACATTGGCATGTGATTTTGGAACGAAGTATATACGCACGTTATACTTTGCAAACTTGGCGAATGACAGCTAGACCGAAAAAAGTGTAACATTTTGACAGCCACGGCGCTTTTGTTACGTAACAAAAATGAGCAAAAGGAACATCGTTTTCTTATTTTGATTTTTTGACGAATGTTTATAGATTTTCGATCAACGTACTAAATAACTTTTTTGATGTCTTTCAAGAATCTGGGTTAGTAAAATATTATTTTTTGTAATGTTACAGAAAACATTGAAACTGCGGTAAGATTCAGCATAAGCTAATGTGCATACGACCTCTTAAAATAATCCCCGCGTTTGAGAAATTTATGAAAAAAAAAACACTAAAAAGTTTTTGTAAAAAAATTATAGTCGAATCTCCCACTCGAATTGTATAAAATAAAAAGTGTAAATAATTAAAAACTTAACTTTAAGACTTAATTAACAAATTATTTTTAAGTTATTTATTGTGCAATGTAGCAGTATTAGTCATTTGTTATATTTTGACAACATTTTGAAAACGGACACAAAAATGTATGTTAGTGCCACAAACATTTTTTTATAATTTAGTTTTTTTTCCGGATCAATTTAAATTTTCAACTTGTTGTCAATTTATAAACGTGAAAAAGGTAGCGATTTATAGACAAATCTTATTAAAAGAAGTTAAATGAATTTGTTTTGTTTTATTTTGTGATCAAGATAAATTAATTCCTTTCAATCTGATTCTGAATCTCATGGAGCCATTGTGCCGTTGGTCTACTGCTGCCTAAAACTTGACAGCTTGCAGGGTATAAGTACCCAGATGAAAAAAAAGACACGATTACTTACGACTGAAGCCGAGTATACGCGATTCAGCGTCACCTACCGACTGGAGTCGAGTGCACTGCCGCGCTTGCGATAACTGCAGTATCATTTTTAGGGTTCCGTTGCCAAATGGCAAAAAACGGAACCGTTATAGATTCGTCATGTCTGTCTGTCTGTCCATCCGTATGTCACAGCCACTTTTTTCCGAAACTATAAGAGCTATGCTGTTGAAACTTGGTAAGTAGATGTATTCTGTGAACCGCATTAAGATTTTTAAACAAAAATAAAAAAAAAACAAATTATTTTGGGGTTCCCCATACTTAGAACTGAAACTAAAAAAAAAATTATCAAACCCATACGTGTGGGGTATCTATGGATAGGTCTTCAAAAATGATATTGAGGTTTCTAATATCATTTTTTTCTAAACTGAATAGTTTGCGCGAGAGACACTTCCAAAGTGGTAAAATGTGTCCCCCCCCCCTGTAACTTATAAAATAAGAGAATGATAAAACTAAAAAAAATATATGATATACATTACCATGTAAACTTCCACCGAAAATTGATTTGAACGAGATCTAGCAAGTAGTTTTTTTTTAATACGTCATAAATTGTAAACCGCAATTATTTATTTACCTTTCATTCAATGTTACTTGCTGCTACGGAACCCTTCATGGGCGAGTCCAACTCGCACTTGGCCGCTTTTTTGTCTAAATTGAGTTTTACATTGATTCGGAATCAGCGCAATGGGCTGTACAATTTGATCTGACTGCCATTTTAAACTCAAACTCAAACTCAAAGCATTTATTTCAAATAAACCAATTACAGGCACTTTTGAATTGTCAAGGGGTCGGTCAGTCAGAAAGATGAAGCTAGTTGCCCATTCCAAAGCGTAGTAGGTACCTATGGAGAAGAACGGGCAAGAAACTCCATGGACACTCTTTTAAATCAGAATATGGTTACAAAATATTGGTTACATCATTCATGTTGAAGTTATACATGTGAGAACGATGCAGAACGTTAAAAGCGTCCGTAATAGAAAATAAAACAAATAATACAATTCAAAAATTAAATTAAAATAAGCCATGGCAGCTAAGAGATGACCAGTCCCTACTGACAGCGCCCGTTCACGAACATTCATATTTATATTAGTATTTAATATCTTTACTCAAAAATGCATGTAATGTGGTCATTATTTTGACAACCTTGTTTGAGCAAAGTCGACCTTGCCGTTCTGTTTCAAGGAGCGGCCGGCAAAGTTTTGCTGGTCGCTCTAACAGGCCGGCAAAACATTGCCGGTCGCTATTTTGACGTTTCAACGTTTTAAAAAATCAAATGCAAAAAGATTTTATTTAAAACACCGCTGTTTTTATTTATAGACATAGGTACAAAAAGATTTTATTCCATATTTGGCTGTATAGTTCCAACTACAATTGTTAAAAAAAAAAACAAAGAAGTAACAAAAGCGCGGTTCAGCGAAAATTTTATTTTTATTTAGTGACTTTTTGCGTAATAAATGAAGAAATAATACAGCAGTCAAACACCGCATTAAAATTATCGCAAACTATTAGTAAACCGGGAAAGTCGGTGTTGAATTTTAGTAAGTGTACTTTTCATAATTATCATTTTAATTAAATTTAATTAATTAATATATATTTTATTGAAATTACTTGCTGGTTTTATTTAGATTAGGTACTTGCATTTTTGAGTAAAGCACTATACAAGCCTTGGCCCACTATGACTGCTTCGCTGGTCACGCTATGATTGCCTCGAGCTAGCCTAGCTACGCTCTAGGCCTTCCAGCTTGGCCATCATTGCAGCCCTTGCTGTCCTCGCTGTAAAGGCCTCGACTTACGGCCTCGGCCTTTATCTCAGCTCGTCCATCAAGTGCTGCACGCTGACCGCACTGTGTCGGCCTAGAGCTGCGCTACGCTGCACTGTCGGCCATCATCAGCGCGACCAGCAAAGTAGTCATTATAGACCGCGGCAGTAATGTACTATAACGGGAGCCTTTCATTTTTGAGGATAACGGCAGTAAGTCGATTTTATGATAAGTTTTCCTTAGCAGTAGTAACCATACTTACGGCGAGTTTCTAAGTGCAGTATCATCAATCATGTTTTACTCCTGCTAATTATATGAGCAGTAACTTCATACTTACTGCATTCATATTAAGCAATTGATGATAAAGTTATTAAACTCGTAGGTACTAGACATAAAATAGTTTTTGTCATTTAAAAGTATTCTAATAGAAATACATGTTTAATGATTACACAGTTAAATAATACTTTACATAAGCTACACAGTTCAAAAATTAGAATTTCAATAAGTTAACAAAACAAGTCAGAAAGGTAAAAATGTGATAAAAAACTTTGAGCGCCAATAAAGTACTAGAAACTATGCAAAACGTACTTGCTCCTATTGTTGCTAGCGCGGCAGTACACCCAATTCAGCGTCACCGACCCGAGCATGACAGTTTCGTGCACTGTTCCGAAATAGCGCAAAAATAAGTTTTTCACTTCATTAATGCAGAGATGTTGAAACGGTAAGTATTCTTCTCTCCTAACCCCTTAAAAGCCTCGGTCACACACAGCGAAAAATCGTTGGGATTAGGCACTCGCAGCGAGAACTCGCTGTGTGTGACAGGCTGGTATCCGCAACTCCACGTCAAAGCGCGTATTTTGCGTACGGGTGGGAAAATCGGTTATTCGATCCACCCCAGCTCCTCAAAGAAGACCAGCAACGCCTTGGTGTCACTGACAATCTCACGTTGGGTACCTGGGTTACCGAAGTACTTTGCCCTGTATGTGGCGACCACCGGGCAGTTTAACAGCACATGAGCTGCTGTCTCGTCGTCCTCCATGCAGGCTCTGCACAGCGGACTGTCTGTGACTCTTATGACAAAGAGGTGTTTATTAAATGACCCATGGTCAGTTACAGCTGCTGTAATTGCGACACCCGTTTTTGTGATAGGCGAATAGATTAATTTGCCGTGATTTGATTTGAGCATGTTCAATTTTACTCTTTACGAATGCCGCGAGAATTCGCTGTGTGTGACGACAGGGTACTCGTTGCGAGTAACTATTCCGCTCAGCAGTTCCAGACTACACGCCCGTGCCACAGGTCGTTTCATTGCTGCATAGATATGTAGGGTTAGGCAGGCAGCAAATAGGGATGATCCCTAGGTAAAAAAAAAGAAATTCTATTTAGTCCGTCTTTCAGATAATAAAAAAATATTGGATACGTATTTTTTGCTTTATCATATTTTTCAAAAATAACTTAGAAAACACGCATTAAAGTTGGGGAGTAGGACAAACAACAATTCAACCGACTAACTATCGACTATTTTCTCGCTCAAGAAACTAACAATAGATATATACATTCCGTGTAAACAAAAGAGATGCATATATTAATAGTTGATCGCTGACTGTTCACACCCGGCGAGGACTCGCTCCACTAGTTTGTCGCTGAGCGGCAAGAGTTATCAAAGACTTGCTGACAAATGTTGGCTTGGCGGTCAGAACTCACGCCGAGAGACCAAACAGCGGTAATTTCACCCCGAGCGAGTGGTGCCGTCGTACTCGGACACTCGCTGATAGCCCAGCGACAAAACTATCGGAACTACACACTCGCTGCTCACCAACTCGTTTTCAGTTGCTAGCTCTACTCGCGGTGGGACAACTAAGTACCTAAATAAAATAAACATCATACAATTCGTTCCTACAAAAAGTATCTATCTCCACCTTGTCAATCGCTTTCACGTCGCATTTAAAAAATGCAATAAAAAAACAACCGAAATTAAAGTTTAGCACCCGGGAATCGAACCCGCATTCCCGATTCGCAATGCCGCCGCAAGTATTTCAATAAAATCACCCCTCTCACCCCCCTGGCTGTCAGTTCATTCGCAAGACACCAAATTAAAAAGGGGTGAAAGTTAAAGAAAATTCGTTAGGGGGTGTTGAATGTTTTATTTTTTTGGAGATGTGTATTTGTTTTAATGTCGATTGGGGTTGAAAAATAAAACATTTCTCTTCTTACGTATTGGGGTGAAATATATAAAAAATATAGGTTATTCCGTGGTAAAGATATTAGCTAGTTAGCTTCTTCTAGGGTTCATGTGGAGCAACTTCGTCTTGCAAAGTATCCAACAATTATTGGGCAAAGTATTTGTATTTTTTTATTTCTTATTTGATTATTTCACTATATGCTGCACCAGTTGACGTCATCACGTCAACGCCAGCTCTCGCAAAAAACCAGCGCTGTGACTCTGTCTCGTATAGAGTCGCAGCATTATGCTGAGCAATGGCCGTTTTGATAATGTGACGCATTTTCCCCCAAATTGTTATTTTCGTTTTTAGTTCTTTCTTTGTGTCATGTTTACTGCAAATAAATATATTTTCTTTCTTTCTTTTCTTTCTTAACAACCTATAGGTATTGGTCATAGGTACACAATCAATCAGAATCAGTTTTTTTTTGACAGTTCAACAACATTCATTGCGTTATTTACGTTATTGAGTAGGTAGACAAATTTTTAGAACATATGAAGTAATGGATTAGCAATATCCTTCAAAATGATTCAGATTATGATTGATCGTGTGTTACGCAATTAGGGTGCTGCGCGCTTATTACACACCCACATTTCACCAGTTATGTTTAAGTCCCATGTAATAGGGGGCGAGCCTATTGCCATCAACCGGGCACAAATCGAGACTACGGAATATTACCACAGTATAATAAAGTAACAGTATTATATCTCGGCAGTGACCTTGAAATAATTACCTGCGACTGCTCGGTAGTTTTTATTTTTTTGGTAGGGCATCTCGAATTTGACCTCTGAGATCATGACTACTTAACCGGGCTTTCCTGTGGGTGCCTTAAGCTACTACACTTAAAACCTCCAGCCAGGGGTTATTCAACTATGCTAATTAAAACTAGGTGAACGCTCGCTAAGGGCACCCACTATGGGGTACAAACCTCGGTTTAGGGAGTCAAACAGAGGGAGGACATCAAGGATGGGATGGGCTGAAGCTGCCGCGCACTCGAGACTGTTGCGTATTAGTATACACTGAGATTTCGAAGCGCGTGGTTTCAAGACATAATCAATACTGTTACGTATTTATACTGTGCTAGTAGTAAGTAGTTACTGAGAAATTCCTGATGGAAAAACCCAATAACACTTTGCCCGAGATAGCTAATAAATACATGGCTTAAATTATTTTTCTGTCCATAGAAGATCTATACCAGTAGTTTCAATAGATAATAGATTGATTGATAAACCGATTGTTACGAGTGATCAATATATTTTTAGGGTTCCGTACCTCAAAAGGTAAAAAACGGAACCCTTATAAGATCACTTCGTTGTCCGTCCGTCAGTATGTCAAGACCCTTTTTCTCTGGAACACGCGTGGAGGTTTCAAATTGATATTAAAATCAAATACGTAAGTTTATGGTCCCTTGGAGCTCTAAAAAAATCAAGCTTCTAAATCAACGCAGTAAAAAAATAGGTACGGCCATTTATGCGACATATTTTGATACTTACTCATAAATAAATCAAAACCTACAGGAAAAAGTTTAAAATAAAGATAAGAGCTCATTGGGCGTCAAAAAATTCGTCCGCATCGCTGTCAGCGGGGAAAGTGCCCAAAAGGCTGGCAGCATTGCCACGTTGGATGGCGATGCTGATTCTTTGGCCTAAGAATTTACCAGCCCTCTGGTCACGTAAAGAGTCGACCAACCGCTTGGCGATGTCCCGGAATACTCGGTGAGCACTCGGACCCCATGGCCCTAGTGTTTCAACCCCAAACGGCTCAAAGATATAGCTACCAGTAAGGTTGCTATATTTGCGCCGTTTGAGGTTTTCTGCACCTGCAGCAGCCGCCCCGGCACAGCCCGCAGTGCTAGGAAGATGGGATGGCGCAAGGGTGTCGACACAGGTTGCATCCCACACCAAAGGCCTACCCAACTTCCAAGGCATTATGGTCATTCCGTCTGGCCTCTTTCCATCGTCGCGTGCCAAGCCATTGGGTTCTAAAACAGCTGGCACCCCGGCGGTGACAAGAGCCCGACGGAGGATGTCATTAATGCTTGCGTGCCGTGCAAACCGACCAGCGCTTTTGCTGCAGGAAAGGCCATGGTGTGCGAGGCGGTCGACAGCTTCACCACACTGACAGCGATGTGGAGCCCCGCAAGGAGCACCCAGACGCAGACTTGTAGCGAGCCGGAAAGTGGTGTCACCCAGCATAGTGCCTATGTTGGGTGACGGTAGCGCCTGAAGCCAGAGGCCCGACTCCCATTCTCCCACAGCTAGCAGGCGGGCACGCTCGGCAGTGTTGGTGGACGTATTTACGAGGTTATTCCGTACCAACCTGCAGAGCGGCTCATCCCACTGTCTTTGGGAAGACGGGTTCTCGGGCTGCTCCGTATCCGGACAAGCCATTTTCCATGCGTTCATCGCATCAGTCAAACACGGCACTTCAGAGTCGACCTGAGAAGCGGTTAAGATTTTTCTGGTTAACTCTTCGGTGCTGTGGACCGAGGACAGAAACGCCGGTAAGCTTACACTAGAAATTTTGCGGACGCCAAGCCCACCGAAGCGGATGGGTAGTGTGGCTTGCAGCCACGCGCGGTCGTCCAATGCCACATTTATAATTGATGTTAGAGTACTTCGAATAATTTGATCGATTTTGTCCAAAAGGTGTGGCTTCTTCCATAAAGGGGAAGAGCGGAGAAAGTACATAAAATTTGGACCGAAACAGCAGTATCTGATAAGGGTGAATGCCGAATGTAAGTTTATTTTAGAAAGTCTGTCTGAAATATCGTTAAAGTGTTTAATTTTTTTGTCAACGAAAGGTGAAAAACTGTCTTCTAAAATTGGGGAACCTAGGAGGTGCAGTGAACTTTTTTCCAAAACTTTGATGTCTGGGGTTATTGAATTAAATTTCTGTATGGTCGATTGTCTGTCAGTATTGTCACAAAGGTAAATTTCGCATTTTGAGAAGTTGAGGTCAAGGCCGATGGATTGGAACTGCTGCTTTAGGAATTGAAGATCTTTTAGAACAGTATCCACGTCACCTCCTAGAGTCCCATCATCTAAATACCACACATTAAATTTAGAATTTAGTTGTTGTATTATGGGGTGAATAGCTAAGCTGAAAATGACTGGCCCGAGGGGATCACCTTGTTGGCATCCGACTGCAGATTCCAAAACGTTGTCTCTATAAAGTAATTTGGAAGGGTGCCTATAGCACTGCCACAAAAAACCATAAATTTCCGGTAACTCCTTTTTTACTTCAGCCAACAGAGTGTCCCTGTTAACGGAGTTGAAGGCGTTCTTAATGTCAACCTTGAGGATGACCTCACCTTTACCGGAGTTTAAAAAACTGGAAAGGGCATGTACGGCAGCCTCGCAGCCCCCTTTGGAACCAAAGCCAAGCTGTAGGGGCTGGAATTTGTTCTTTAAAATGTTCTCGTACAATTTGCAGCATATTTTAGCTGCCGTACGCCTGTAGGTACACCCAACGGCAATGGGACGGATGCCACCGTCCTTCTTGCGCAGGGCACATAAATTGGCCCCGTACAAGATATCGACGACGGCATCGTTCACACCGCCGTTGAGCATCAAGTTAATTAGGGCCGCAAGCTCCTTCAAAAGTGACTCACCAGCTTCCCCAGCGCCTGAGCTCAACAAGTCTTTTAGATGCTGAGGGGTCAGGCCGTCGAGGCCGCCGGCGGAGCCACTTCGAAAGGAGCTCACGGCAGCAATCAGCTGGGGGGCAGTAACAGTAAGAGGTGTTGAATGCGGATCAGGAGGGAGGGGGGGGTCAGGGAAGGTGAGACCATCAGCAGGCGCTGGATGTTTACTCTCCAGGGCTGTAAGAGTTTCTGGAGAGTAGGATGCCACCACATCGCTACTAAACAGTAGCCTGGCCGCTCCCCTGATGTCACCTTCACTTAATTTGGATTCTACATGTGAGCATAAGCCTCTACGTGAAGGGTTAACAGGTAATTTTGGATCTAAAGTAAGGGTCGAATTGTTGCAGTTATCTTTAATTTGATTTGTCAAAGATTTCTTAGTTGCCAAATTTTTTTGGACATGTAGAATCCTATAAGGGAAGGTAAGTAATTGCTCCCAGGCACTTTGTGAGTTCTCCTGGGTCGTAAGACGGAGACATTGCGCCAAATTCAGTGCAACGGAACGTCTCGCGCCCCGGGGAACTCTCTTTAATACCGGGGTAGAATTTTTGAATTTTGCCAGCGTTTTCCACAAACTTTGATCTGGAGTTTTTGATGTTGGGGGTGGGATTGGGGGGCACAAAGGTACACTATGTGGTTTGTGAACCTTGCCATAGTGTATCCGTAGCCCCCGTTCGCCTTTAAAGAAGCGCGGCTGGGAGCAATGGGGACATCTCACCTGGGCATCGAGCGATGTGGCAGGTTGACTAGCGCTGTTTCCGGCGTCGCTACAGCCGGCATTTAACATATATTTTATATTAGCACTTACCTAAGTAGAAAAGTAGAAACTTAAACAATAATAAATAATTCACAAAATTCACAAAAGATTGTCATTTATGTCACTGTCTATGTCACTTGCATTGACGCAGGCGCGCGGGCCTAGGGCGCCGCTGCGCCGCGCGTGTAGAGTGCAGCCTTCTTCTTATTACCTCGTAAACGTCGACCATTTAGCGTAAACTTTCGCCATAGTTATAGGAAATTATGCTTGAGGAATGTTAGTATGATTTGAATATTTATTGATTTTGAATTCTATTTTCAAATCCGTGTTATGCTGTTTAGCATCGGTACGATCAGCAGATCTCGAGGTGGTCCCATATAAATTGTATTAACTTTGCTTTGATAGTTTTTGAGTTAGCTTCAATAATACGTACTTTTTCCCACTTAGTATGTGGATATAATATATTATTTTATTTTATTTTTCCATTCTGACTTTTTCATGTCTGACATTATTCCAGACATATTACCATTATATCACAACACAACACCGCCCAATGAGCTCTTATCTTTATTTTAAACTTTTTCCTTTACATACTTGTACATAATATATATAGTAGTTAGTTGTAAATATGTTTGTGTATATTATATGTTAAAAATGAATTGAATTAAATATATAACAAACCTACAGGGTACTTCCCGTTGACCTAGAATCATGAAATTTGGCTGGAAGCAAGGTCTCACAGCACAAGTAAAGGAAAAAGTCCGAAAATAGTTAATTCATAGTTTTATTACACAATTTTATATTTTATTTTTAATTTTTTTGCGATTACAGTTTGCAGTTGGAGAATTGTCCGTGACGTATATCGATGTGTGAGAGCACAAGTTTGTTTTTGGGATTTTATCCCAACTACGGAACCCTTCATTGTGCGTGGTCCGACACGCAGTTGGCCGGTTTTTTTTGTCAAATTCTCAATCAATAGACTACTCTGTACAGATTGCCTATCTGTAATCAATTTGTTATAACGATAAAAACAGTTGTAAAAAGTCAACTGTTTGAGAGTTGCAAATAACGCAACTTTAGATATCTTATGTTGCTATGGAATTATCTTAAGGCAAAAGCGTCAGGGGAGTCCAGGCCCTGCCGGGGTTGCGAAGAAGTCCGAAAGGGATATCGTGGCCCCCGGCAACATGGCAACTGAAGGAACACGGGTGGGTTTTAGTCAGTAAGAATCTGACACACCCAACCGCTCCGCCCAGAGTGGGAGAAGTTATTTGATAATTTCCCACCCAAAAAAAGGGTAGTCCAGAAAATTCAAATTTTCTTAAGTTTTTTGCAATTTGCTAATTAGGATAAGGTTGAATGGTGATTAAAATATGATTCGCGATGATAGCATGTATTTACAAAATAATAATCATTAAAATCATCAATGATTGATGATCAATGATTAATTTGACAGGACTAAACTAAATTTATCTTCTGTCCTTTTCATAATGAAATAGAAAGAAAAAGATGCACAGAACTTAAATTTAGTTTAGTTTGTGAACAAGGGAATCGGCACCAATGTCTCCGAATCCAACCCACATAATTACTTCCAACTTCAATGCACTCACTAGTTCGCTTCTCTACCGAATCAATTCGCAACAACAACAACAGTTGTACACTGTTGTTTACTGTTGTTGAGTGTAGTTCTGTTGTAAAAAAAGCAGTTAATTTGTGGACATACTAGAGACACGCGCGCCTCTAGCTAAGGAGCCGTTTACATGGCGATGGGACATGAATAAATGTATAATGGAATTGTAAATTAAAGGTTTGTTGACAAAGAATGTTACATGGTTCTTGAAGGTAATGGAACAAACAATCTTCTTTTTTGTTTTCGTGTGTTTAGTGACTAACCTGGTGAAGTTTTAAAACCGCTCATGGACCTCTGACTTGGCTTCACACGCCGTCGAGAAATATCTCTCAGGTATGCCGCGGTTTCCTCACGATGTTTTCCTTCACCATTTTTGAAGCAAGTGATAATAATCAGTCAATAGTCAGTGGTGCGTGCCTTGGGTTCGAACTCGAGACCTATGACTTGGCAGTCCGACGGTCACACCACTAGGCTATCACTGCTCAGCAACAAACAATGTAAAAACGTGAGTATTGATCAAGCTGTCTTTTCGAAAATAGAATAACAAACTTCTGGGTCCAAGTTAATAATTATACAGGATGTGCCAGAAAGGTTCGGTCAAAAAGGGTGTGACACAGACCGTCAAACTGAACACCTTTCTCCAAGGGATCAACATCCTAATCGCAAAAATGTATCAACTGTCCCATACAAAACTTCAGTACCACACCTTTCTGGTACACCCCTCTCGTATATTGTTACTAAGTTCTAAAATCGTCACTGTACGGTCTCATCAACCGTACATTTACTTTGCAAACGCAGCAACCTACTTGGATGTCGGGCGTCACTAATATTAGGCTATAATTATAACGTTTTAAGTAATGCACATCGAGTCAGACTATAACTGTGGAACTAACCACTAGTCAAGAGAAGAAATCGCTACCACTTTAACTTGTTAACCTTATACATTTTAATACAACTTTAAACTCAACAACTTGTGGTTCTTTCTGTGTACTCCATAACTAAACCAACATTAACAAAGTGATAGTGTACGGTGCCTACAACCATTGGCTCCTACATTAAATGGTCCTTCGAGCCGGATATTTATTGTGTGTAGTGTCTCTATTTGCGATAGCGAATCGGTTCAGCTGGTAAAAAGTGGAAAAACTTAGCAAAGATTTTGATAATTTAATGTAGATCCAAAGTCGGGCTTTTCAACTATGAACTGTTATATTATAAAAATAGTAATTACAACCAAATGTTGGCTTTATTCATCTTTCTTCTACAGACATAAGGATAATAATATGACAACTTCAAACAAGCAGAGTCTTCTAACGAGTCTGTATATGGAGAAGAAACTAAGAAGTTTACCACATGAGCGACGCTACCTCAGGACGAAATTGCTGATTAGAACACCAGACATGAAGTTTATGGCTAAGTATTATTAAAGAAATTGAAAAAAAAAACGTGCATGAAAACAGCAGGACGTGCTCCATAAAAGAGCAAAATACAAAAAAATGCACATCATTATGATCATTCTTCTGCCCTTTTCCCAATTTATTTTCTGTCGGTGCAGCTCCTCTTCTTTTCCATACATCTCAATGAAGGTTTTCTGCAATGGTGTTCACTAGGTGGCAGCACTGAGACGTCAGGTCCGGGCACCTGTCAAAACTGTCAAAGCACTTACCTATATTTTCTTAAGTCGTGACTAATTGATGAACGTCATAATTTTACTTTCATTGTCAAGGTACCTGGTGGCGTTAATTTTCACGAAAACCCTCATTAGCCGATTATTATTATTCCGAATTCCCAGTGGTCACCTCTTTTTATCGATAAAAATACTACTAATCCAAACAAAGTAGGTACTTAATTCTGAAAATTATCCATACAAACCCTGCTCAATCTTTAGTAGGGGTGTCGAAATACTCAACATGAACCTATCGAGGGGGTTGACAACACCCTATCGAACTGAATTTGATTACAAGTCGCGACTTTATTTTTAACATCCCCTGTATAAGGGTGAATGTGGATTGTCTTATTGCGATTTTTTCACGGTTGACAGTTTGAATGACTTATTTTTTAATGTTATTGGTTGGCAAATTATGGTGAGTTGCTCGTCGCTAAATAATAACAGCCAAGGTTAAGCTACGCTAGCCACGGTTGATCCGTGGATGGGTGAACATCTTGACATACCAAGACCCGTCCGTGCCTCGGAAAGCACGTAAAGCCGTTGATCCCGGCTGTCATTCGTGGATTTATTACGGGTCGTCAGAAGCCCGAATCTGACAACCAATCGTACCAAGGGGTATCATATTAATAATTACCCAGTAAGTGGATTGTGGAGGTCAGATAGGCACTCGCTCTATGTAAAATACTGGTATTCAGCAGCATTCGGTTAGACTGGAAGCTGACCTCAACATCGTTGGGAAAAGGATAGGCAGATTAATTGGCAAAAGTGTCCATGTCAAAGATTTACAGGAAAGTAAGTACAATTTTTGATTTTCGTGTGAACTATATAGAGCTGTAAAATTATTTTCCTATCTATCGTGCTTGCGACTGAATCAGCTATCCTCCCATTTTTTTAAATAAATTACATTAAGCTAAAAGAGTATCAACAACTTTATATACTTCTAAGTGCACCAAGTGCAAAAGGCAACTGATAGAAACCCGACGACTGACGAAACACGAGGTTTGCCGAGGGACATTAAGAAAATAGTTGTACTTACCTATCTACAACATGAATTTACAAAAACTGTTGGTTTTTGGTAGGTTTTAAAACTAGAACACATTATTTTCACATCTTGATAGACTAGAAACCGAACAAAACGCTTGACCGTGACTTCCAATGAAAAATTAAGCCTTTTCTGCCTAGCTTTTAAAGCGAAAACCTTGAACATATTAATTACCAATTAATCAACGTTCAAACATAAGAGGAACTATCTATCACGTCTTGAATAACAAACTATAAAAAAGTAAAAAAAAAACCCATACAGGTGTCAAAAATTAATCGGACTGAGTTGAATGACCTTTTGACGTCAGTATAAAAATTACCGACCACCCACGACGAACGCGCCGCACTAAACCACTTCGCGGCAGCGGGTACCCCGTCCCTTTCTCCTTTAAAACATTCCTTTCATTTCTCTGTAGAATAAAAAGAGATAGCTACACTTTGCTGGTTTCGTATGACATTCGAATATCGTTCGAAAAGCATCTAACATAAGTTGAGCTGTCATCCAGAACATTCATTCAACAAAATGAGGCCTATTGCTATGGTTTATTGTCCATTTTAGCTTGACCTGTTCTACGGAGAATCTTGTAGGTTTTCACGGTTCTACGTATACCGGAAAGAACCAGTTTAGATTGGACTGAGCTTTAGAACATTCAAACATAAATCAGGGGTCTATCACTATGGTTTATAGATTAAGATAGATTGACTGCTAAAGTATTACAACTGTCGTTTAGTTTCGATCTTAGTATCGGCCATCACATAATCCTTGTCTATGGGTTTCTTGAGAGGCGATTAAATGGAATTTTATCAAGAGGATAGATAGAATTTAAATGATTGTTAGGATTTCATTCGTAAAACATGGGTGATTTCACCATTATTGTTTAAAATACATTTATTTTAAGATACTCTAGCAGCTCAGTAATTTTCTTGACACGAGTGCCGATTTTACCATTTTTGTTCTAATATCGGACGTTTTTTGGTGAATGGAGGTTCCTATTTTCGGTAGTGGGCGTTTATAGGCTGATTCAATGACAAAGATATAATTTTTTTGCCGATTTTGACTTACACAAGGAGCTAAGTACTTTACGATTTTGTCCTTAATATCAAACGTTTTTTTGGTGAATGGGGGTTCCTATTTTCGGTAGTGGGCGTTTATAGGCTGGTTTGATGACACAGATATACATTTTTAGCATATTTTGCTATTTTTGAAGTGAAAAAAAACTTCTTTAGACGTGTTGGGTATTTTTGATATGGGACTAAACCATTGATTTCGCGACCTGTTACCGACACCGTGGAGTAAAAGACATCAACGCGTTGATTACCGCGGTGCCGATTTTTTTTCAAGTTTTCACTTCTGTCGGCACTCCTGAAGTGATTTTTCTTCTTTTTTTTTTTCCTAAATATAAAAATCTTCACACGAAACGTTATTAAAGTTTTCTTGGTTATTAATAACGCTTTTACCGACTCTATTGTCAGGCGATTACTTTCTTGGAGTAAAGAAGTTTCTGTGCATTTATTAGGAAAATAAAATATTGCCTGTCTCAGCTTAGCGCCCGCCGGCCGCACGACTGTCTTACCCGTAAAATGCCTGTCAAATACGACAAATGCCTGTCAAATACGGCAAATGCCTGTCAAATACGGCAAATGCCTGTCAAATACGGCAAATGCCTGTCAAATGGTAACCCTAGGTGGAATCAATTCTTGGAGCTCCTGCGTACACTCTCCTTATTACTGTCGGACCATCGACACGATGAAGGAGAAATTGTAGATTGTTATACAAGGGTCGAAAGGAATCAATTCCCATACGAGGTATTTAGACGCCCGAAAGCAGCGAGGGCGGCTATAGTCCGAGTAGGAATTGATGACTTTCACCCGTGTTAAACACTCTACTTTTCATTTCGAATATAAGGAAAGTAAAAAGTTATAGTTTTTCTAAAATATTAATTGATAATAATAACATGAGTATTTTAGTACCTATTAGTACTTTTTAAATTTTAAATATGGAACACACCGCGTCACCGCCGCGGGTCGTCCCGCTTAGGTATTTTTTAATTCACTCTGGCTGTTTATACAATGACAAGACTGCAGCATATTTTTTAATCAGTATTTTTCTTTAAGGGTGGTATCACACCATCATTTCTACGATCACAGATCTATGATCAAAGACATAACTAAATTTTATTGTAAAATAGACATAAAATGGGTAATTTGTGAGCTTCGTAGATAGGTATTATGATATAATATGATAGTATAAAAAATGTCTATCCATAATAAACGTCTATTTTACAATTCCATTATGTATCTTCGATCACAGATGTCTACAGACTCGACAGTGTAATACCCCCTTAGTAAAATTTTTCGTAGGCTGCCTAACCAAATTTAGTTCTATTTTTAAAATTAATTCCCGCCCTAGAGAGGGAAGTAATTAGGTACTATGAGTCTTTCCCACCCAAGGGTGGGGATCAGCGTCTTCCACCCGCTACTTGGATCAAAAAAACACTACCTACTTTTCGAGTAAGAGAAATGAAAAATTGTTTTTACTAGTTCACAATTTATTTACAAAAGTATTTATTTTCTGGGCAGACTTTTATGCTAGCATGAAAAGAAAGAGCTTATTTATACTCAGACTATTAAAGAAAAATATGAAGACTTTAATGTCTCTGGACAGGTTCTCATTGTGTGGTCTGCACTACAATATTTTAAATATTTTTTCTTGTCAGTTTTTACATTCAATTTGCTTCTAAAATTCTCTGGTGTACCGTAATAAGTACCATGAAACTGCGATCACCAATAACTTCACCACGCATGGTGATTATTGGAATATCACCAATATTGAGTAGACTTGATGGCTGAAGTTAAGCCCATGATACTGACCATTACTGACATATCGACCGAGACCTTTCACCCAAGAACTATACGATCATGGAACTTAAATATAAGTACATACCAATTTCATAAAAAGCGAAAAAAGCATTAATATTAACATTTTAAGTTTTACTCGGAAAGGTCAGGTGCGAAATATTCGCAACCGGCGCGGCGGCGTATGTGTCGAGTTCAAATGTCGAAAACATATGACAGTCGTTGTCCATGTAAAATTCTGGTACTTAGCTGTATCCGGTTAGACTGGAAGCTGACCCCAACATAGGAAAAGGCAGGTAAATTATGAGATGGTGCATAGACTATTGATGCTTAAATATAGATACCCTAGACACCATGATTAGCTTATATTTCACGATGACTAAGTTCCTGCTTATTTAGTAATGAATTTCCCCTGCTTTTAGTCGACAGACTTTCGGATACCTGACCTCCACAACCCAGTAACTGGGTAATACGATACCCCTTGGTAAGACTGGTTGTCAGACTTTTGGGCTTCTGACGACCCGTAACGACTGAGCTAAAAGTATCCTATGTGTTAATCCAGGCTTTAAACTATCTGTGTGCCAAATTTCATTCTAATTGGTCCAGCCGTTTGAGCGTGAAGAAGAGACAAACATACACACACACTCACAAACTTTCGCCTTTACAATATTAGTGTGATTATTATACACACGGTGACATTTTAGTCGTCTAGTGGTCTGCTTTTGTAGCAGCCCACTTCATGCATCCAATGACTACTCAATCAATCTGCCCAGCCTTTTCCCAACTATGTTGGGGTCGGCTCCCAGTCTAACCGGATGCAGCTGAATACCAGTATTTTACATGGAGCGACTGCCTATCTGACCTCCACAACCCAGTAACTGGGTACTATGATACCCCTTGGTAAGACTGGTTGTCAGACTTTCGGACTTCTGACGACCCGTAACGACTGTCATGCACGAATGACAGCCGGGACCAACGGCTTAACGTGCTTTCCGAGGCACGGAGGAGTCTCGGTATGTTAAGATGGTCACCCATACACGGACCAACCCCGGCAAGCATAGCTTAACCTGATGGATTGATCCGTGCGGCTGCAGCCACAAACAAGCTCCTATTATTCTATGGTTATTGCTATAATTTATTTTTAACCGACTTCCAAAAGGAGGAGGTTCTCAATTCGTCTGTATGTTTTTTTTTTTTTTTTTTGTGTGTTTGTTACGCGATTACTCCGCCAATTATGAATAGATTTTGATGATTCTTTTTTTGTTTGGTTGATCATACTTCAGAAGTGGTCCCATATAAATTTTATTAACTTTGCTTGGGTAGTTTTTGAGTTAGCTTCAATTATACGTATTTTTTCCCACTTAGTATGTAGATGATATGATAACTTCTTGTCACTGTTATTTACATAGCAGGTAGTGGTATTCGAATTTGTGTGGGGTAGGTACCACAACTAAAAAGTGAAAAATAAAAACTTCTTACAAAAAAAAAAAACAACCGACTTAAAAAAAAAACACTACAAAGAGAAAAATAACTTTAATTTCGGAAGTCGGTGACAAAGAACGAAAATTCAAAACCAAAGACACCGACTTCCGAAATTAAAGTTATTTTTCACTTTGTAGTGTTTTTTTTTGAAGTCGGTTGTTTTTTTTTTTTGTAAAAAGTTTTTATTGAACATGTCTGTTTAGAAAAACAAACGAATTCTGCGCATCTACGATTCTTGCCAAGTTACGAGTAGGTAAATTTTAATTTCCAGCTGTCTTTTGTGATCGGCTGACATTAGACTGGGAGCTGACCAAAGCATACCTCAGATTAGAATGCCGAAGATAAGGTGCCGCCTTTATCCGTAATTTGGCATCTGGTAGTAGCGACTCTTTTATAAAAAATGCGAATGTATGCAAATATATGTGGGAAAGTTTATAAATAATAATTATTTATTTAGACGTGTAGTATCAATGCGAGGAATTTTTGTAAATGCGCTGCGCAAGCGCCGATCAGCAGGTAGGGGTGGCACCAACGAGGATTACCTACACTATTTGTTATTACTTCTAAGTCGAGAGAATACTTTCTTGCAAGCTTAGCATGATCACAATAGAAACGGTTTTTGTCGACGGAGGAATAGACAAAATGACAGATAAACAATCACAATCTGTAATTTTGTCTATTCTTCCGTCGATTAAACCCGTAAAAAACCCGTTTCTATGGCTGTCACGCTACGCGTGACACATGTCAGTTGGACAATTTCTAGTAGTAATAAAGATCAAATTCGCAAAATACATATTTGTTAGTATGAAACTGACAGAGGTCAAGAACGCATTGTCTCGACGCCGACGGCCGGACTGTAGGCAACTTAATTAATAAGTGAAAATAATAATATATTTCGCCTTTTTGGTAGGGTAATTTCATTGGTAAATTAGGAACTTAATTTGAAGAAAAGTGTGGAGTAAGTTTGGAGTCCAAAATTAATTTAAGGAAATCTAGGTATGTAAGGTATACCTAACACAAACGCTAGAGAAGCCATAAGGTAAAGCTAATAATTATTTTATAGCGGTTACATCGCCACATACGAACTACGCACCAAAAAGACATGACGTCACAGAATTCTGCATCGCGCAATTAGAGTTTACTGCGCGAACGACATAAGATTATCCGACATCAACCGTCGGGCAGTTGCCCGCCAGACACGATACCCGTCTGGTCGGAGGATCCTCCCTTTTCTATAGCGGATGAGTGAACTTTACACCCTGTTCCTCATACCATATCAAACTTAAAGAAAATATATTTTAATAAAAATAATAAAAGCACAGCCAGGAAACGAGTACCGTACTGGAAAATGAGCTCATTTTAAAGGTAGATAGATAATACTTAATCGATTTTTGTGATAAACTAATAAAAGTATTAGTGTGTAACATAATCACTATCTACTCACAAAGAAAACCTTAATACAACTTTTCACTAAAGACAAAAATAATTCACAATTCCTCAGCTCGCCAACCCTACTCCCCCAACCAATCAGCGTCGCAGGCGCCGATCTATCACCGCGGTCGGCGCGAGCGCAACCAAAATAAAAAACAAACAGCGCGCGATCTGGGTGGCCCACAGGTTATATATCAATTTACAATATTCACTTTTAATCAGTTTAACTTGAGTTAGCAAGCAACTGAGTCAGTTAAAATAACTTTTTGCGATGTTAATGCAATTTAGTGTGCGAAAATGTTGGGTTTGTGGTCGAAAAACATCTGTTTTGTGATGCACGAACGATGATAAGAGAATTGCTTATAAAAATAAATAAATAATACCAGCATATTATTGTCCCACTGCAGGACAAACGCCTCTTCTCATACAGAGAAGGCACGAGCATTGATCACCAGCTCAAGACAGATTGGCCGTTTGCGATTTCATACTTAGTACCTGGGCGATCGAGCTCTGCTCGGGTGAAAATAGAAAATGCTCATTTAATAGTATAGGATAGTTCATACTAATTCCATGTTGCCATGTCACTATTCTAATGTAGCCATCTTGTTCTTAACTTTGGGCGACCGAGCTCTGCTCGGGTGAAAATACGGAGAAAACGAATTTTCCCAGATATGAGACCTAGCAATGATCGATTATTCGCCCCCGTAAACCCCTATATTGCAACTTTCATCGAAATAATTAGAGCCGTTTTCGAGAACGTGATTTGAGAGGATTTAATTTCTGAGAGGAGGCTTGTGTCCCAGCCACGTTGTGAACGTTATAGGCTGATTTTGCTTATTTTTAACCGAATTGGGTTATATGTTCGTCGCGTATGTTTTTATTTTTATTTTTTAATGTATATCCACCGATTTCTCCGTCAATTGTGGACCGATTTTGAAAATTATTTTTTTGTTTGAAAGGGTACCTATGCTCTCGAGGTGAAATAATAACTTTGCTTTGGTAGTTTTTGAGTTAGCTTCAATAATACTTACTTTTTCCCACTTAGTATGTGGATGATATGATAAGTTCCTGACACTGTTATTTACATAGCAGGTAGTGGTTTTCGAATTTGTGTGGGGTAGGTACCACGACTATAAAGTGAAAAATAAAAGCTTTTTACAAAAAAAAAAAACAACCGACTTCCAAAAACACTACAAAGTGAATAATAATTTCGGAAGTCGGTGACAAAAACGAAAATTCAAAACCAAAGACACCGACTTCCGAAATTAAAGTTATTTTCACTTTGTAGTGTTTTTTTGGAAGTCGGTTGTTTTTTTTTTGTAAAAAGTTTTTGATTATAGTCTGGCAGTTTGAATAATATAAGCGGCCTACCCAAATGTCCCTTCTTTGGTATTGTTCGTCAAATCGTTGAACTCCTTAAAAGTTCCGAGTTGAGCTACACTTTATAACCAATACGTGCACTGACTGGACAGGCTTCTCAATCTGTGTAGTTCTTTACTCAAAAGACCATTTCAGACACTAATCTACATGGTCTTCATATGATCTGACTAAGATTTTGTGTGAACTTTATAAAATACTGTGACCTCTGAGTTTGTTTCGGCCTTTCTTCTCAGAGTAGTCAGTCAGATAGGAAACGCCGAACTCCTCTAGTTCTTAAAATATGATTGACGTGTAAGGGTTTGTACAAACCTATTTACAGAAATGAATTATTTATCATTTATGACGTGCAACACCTAGGAGTCTACCAATGTGTTGATAACAAAACGGACAAAGTTGAAATGTCTCTACTGCCTGTGTGTACAAGAAGTAGTCCACTTAGAGCACCCGTCCGAATAGCACCTGCGACTCAGCAGCCTACTGCTGGGATGTATTTGTTTTACAGGACGTTATTAAATGAAAGATATCGATAAAACAAATTTCGTATATACGTAATTATGTGTAATTAATAAACATTTTACTGATTTTTATCGATATCTTTCATTTAATAACGCCCTGTAAAACAAATACATCTCAGCAGTAGGCTGCTTAGTCGTAGGTGCTATTCGGACGGGTGCTCTAAGTGGACTACTTCGTGTACAACGGCACCCATTTCAACTCTTTATTAGTGGCTTTTGTGGACATGATAATTATTCAGATTTATTACAGTTGTAATAAATTAAATTAAATAAAACTTTATATCAGACTAAGGTCCATAATTTTGTTAGTATATTGGTGTTAGTAACAATGGTGCTTAAATAAATAGGTTAGGTTTTTATGTACAATATTATTTATTTATGCAGACCTATGATTGTCCCCACCCAGTGTCCCTGAAAGGGACAGTCCGGTCTGACAGCGATCATTTTTAGAATGCTGTTGTCACTACCATGCAGGCGCTGTAGTAAGGAGGCCGCTTTCTTTCGCATGATGGCATGGAAACCATCTGTGCGAGCCTCCGCGAACATTCCTGAAGCGCTACAACGCCATGGCAGCCCCAACAACATCCTAAAAGCATTATTAAATTGAACACGCAGGACGTTGTATGCTCGGCGCGTGTATGACACCCACAGGCCACTCGTGTAAAAGGATTGAAAGAAGGCCTTTTTTTTTTTTTTTTTTTTTTTTTTTTTTTTTTTTTTTTTTTTTTTTTTTTTTTTTTTTTTTTTTTTTTTTGGGTGGGAAATTATCAAATAACTTCTCCCGCTCTGGGTGGAGCGGGAGGGCGTGTCAGACTCTTACTGACTAAAACCCACCCGTGTTCCTTCGGTTGCCCTGTTGCCGGGGGCCACGATGTCCCCATCGGTTTTCTTCGAACCCCCGGCAGGCATTGGCCCTAACGGACCCCGTCAATTCTGCTGACATCTCTTTGAGGCGCGCGTGGAACACAACGCGCCGTCGTCCCGGGCTTGGTCCTTACCGGACGGCGAGCTACCCATTGCTCACCGTCCGCAAGCCCGCGCCTACGGTGGCCGGAAATCGGCACGCGATTCCCGCCCCGGGCGTCTCCTCCTGCGGCGGTTAGGAGCGTGAGGGCGCGAAATTTGCCTCTCCCTCACGCGTTCCGCCTCCTCCTTCGCGAGCATTACCGCTTCGCAGAAGGAGGTGACGGCCTGCCATTTCCTCTCGCTCCGTACCATGGCCTGAACCAGGGCCGGACGCGAGAGATCACCGCCGCCGATCGCCTCCACGAGGACACGGCGTTGCTCCGCCCAAGCCGGGCAGACCTCCACCGTATGCTCCACCGTGTCCTCAGGCCGATCCACACAATGGTGACACCCGGGTGTTTCCTCCCGCCTTATCCTGAACAGGTACCTCCCGAAGCACCCGTGTCCGGTGAGGACCTGCGTCAGGCGGAAGGTGAGGACGCCGTGACGCCTCTCAAGCCACTCCTCAAAGAGGGGTCTTATCGCCGCAATTGTGGCGTGCCCAGCGCGGGGTTGCGACAATCGCACCCTCCATGACGCCATGAGATCCCGCCGGAGCTCTGTCCGCTGTGCCGCGATTTCTTGCGGCATCGGAGTTAAGCCCCGGCGTTTCGCCTCCTCGCGCCACTCCCAGATGTGCGCGAGGACCTTTACCTCCAGATCCCATGGCGGTAATCCGGCAAGGAGGCTCGCCGCCTCGCAGGAGACCGTGCGGTATCCTCGGGCCAGCCGGATGGCCATGACCCTCTGGGACGCGTTCAACCGGCGGGCTGGCCTCAGCCTCAATGAACGCGCCCACACCGGTGCCCCGTAAAGGGCCATGGACCGCACGATCCCCGCATAGAGCCTCCGGCAGGAGGCGTTTGGACCTCCCAGATTGGGCAGGAGCCGCTTCAAGGCAGCCCCGGCCCGGTTGACAGAACGCCTTAAAAGGGGTTACTTTGACGTCTTTAGTACAACGAGCGAACCTGCGGGCAAGCATATTGCTCCTCACAGACAACGCCCTGCGCTCCCTCTCTATATCTACGTCATCTCTTAGGTCGCTCGTGACAATGTGGCCAAGGTAACTAAAAAAAAAAATTGCGTTTAATTAAAATAAGTTTTTATTTTTATTTCTCTTTTGTATAGATTCTTTTCTATTTTGTGAATTTGAGAACGCTGTAAGCTTAGTGGATTGTAGATCTGTTGACCATTTTCTATTTTGTTAAGTACCTGGTACTTATTGAAAGACCTACACTGTCCTCCCATACCTAGTAACACTGTTTGAAAGTATTGTAAAAGCCAATTATTTTTAAAAGAGTAACCGTGGAGTTTCTTGCCGGCTCTTCTCCATAGGAAGCGACCAATTGGAACCGTGCACCTAGCTTCTGACGTTTCATAAGTGCCCGTAGTTTTATGTGAAATAAAATATGTTGAATTTGATTGATTGATTTGATATACTGGAAAGCTGTTTGGCGGTAAAAATGGACGAGAAATTCCAAAAGAACTTGCTAAGCTCATTCGCTTGGCTGGTAAATTAATGAGCTTATAGAAAATAGTGAGGGTTAATTGAGGTTCCTTTTATAACTTAACCATGACTGGTACAAGGTACAGGTATGATTTCTGCCGACCATTGATTCTTTAAGGCCGGTGTTACACCCAAAGCTTATAGAGAGAAAGGTGTGGTTTGGACAAACAGCCAGCAAAAATCGAAACTGTGTGAAATTGAAAAGTAGTAAGTAATTACAACAGTTTTTGACGTGATAACGTCTTATAAATCGATGAACGCCGGCTGCACGCACGAAAAAGTGTCTCGTTCTGCCTGAGCCGAGCGTGCAAGCGAGAGCGCGGAACAAGCGATAGAGAGGCACGATCGGCCTAAGCGTTCGGCTTGTCACGTAAAATTATCGTCCGTAAACCGACTTTACAGAAAACCAATTTTTTTTTAAGTTGGTTTGGCAAGAAATTCAACCGATTTATTTAACTTAATTTATTTCACTCGGAGAATAAAAATCACAAAAAGTCAGTAACAAATTTATAAAACACGAGCCTCCGCCAGCGGCTTCGCTCGCATGATATCTATATAAATTACATCCTATCTTACTCAGTAATAATATAGCTTTCTAATAGTTAAATATTTTTTTAAATTGGTTCATGAGTTTTTGAGTTTATTCATTTTTCATTGAGGTTTTAAATTAATAGCTTAAGGCAGCCACAGGTCAGCCCAATTAAGTAGTTACGATCCTCAGAGGACAAATACGAGACGCCTTATAAAAAAAGTGTTTTAGTATTGTCACACTAATACCTATGAGTGCGTAATTGGTAACCTAAAACACTAGTGGTATGTTACACACTAGTACTGTAAGCGATTAGGAAGAAGAGTTGGGCGCGTCTATATGAATGGCACTATCTGTACAAGATTTATATTTTCATAATGTCCCTCGGGAATCATCGCATTTCCGAATACAAACGAATGCTACTTTTCATGTCCATCAATTATTAGATTTATCTTTATAATAATTTGAATTCAGAACTAAGTACTTTATTGTTGTTTTAATTTTCGTGTGAACTATATACATATACTATAGAGCTGTTAACCTATTTTCCTATCCATCGTGCCTGCGACTTTAGCAGCTTTCCTCCCATTTTTAAAATAAATTACATTAATTTAAAAGAGTATTAACAAATCCATATACTTCCAAGTCGATTGAGAGCGTCCGATCTGCATCAAGTGCAAAGGGCAACTGATAGAAATCCGACGACTGATGAAACACGAGATTTGCCGAGGGACATTAAGAACTTAGTTGTGTTGTACAATTGTCTCAACATCGCCTCGTAATCGCTTAGCTTCCTCTACACACAATCCCAAGATCTTATCTCAACTTCAGATCAATTAGATCGATAACACATCTTTGACAACCACCATATTTGACATGTTTGACAGTTTTGACAGCTTTGACAGACTTGACAAGTGTCGTGACAAGCGCGTGCTAGCATGTAAGCAATTATCGTAACATGCTTTGTGTGTTTATGACTTTATGATGGTAAACAACGGGTGGGCAGGCTTGGATTTTGATGGGTGACCGGGGCTAAATATGTAGGTTAGTTGATGACGATATCTTTTGAATCGGAGTGAATCAGTGAATGCCTCGTTGGTCTAGTGGTTGCAAGCGCTACTGCTGAGCATGAGGTCCTGGGTTCGATTTCCTGGTCGGGCAAAGTGTCATTGGGTTAGGGTTTTTCTATCTGAAATTTCTCAGTAGCAGCTCGGAGTCTGGATTTGTACCCGGTTGATGGCAATAGGCTCGCCCCCTATTACATGGGACTTAAACATAACTGGCGAAATGTGGGTGTACCTGATACAGGGACACCTCTGCCCAACCCTTCGGGGAAACAAGGCGTGATGTAATGATATTATGTTATGAATCGGTGATCACTTTTTTAACCGACTTCCAAAAGGAGGAGGTTCTCAATTCGTCTGTATGTTTTTTTTTTTTTTTTTTATGTTTGTTACGCGATTACTCCGCCAATTATGAATAGATTTTGATGATTATTTTTTTGTTTGGTAGATCATACTTCAGAGGTGGTCTCATATAAATTTTATTAACTTTGCTTGGGTAGTTTTTGAGTTAGCTTCAATTATACGTATTTTTTTCCCACTTAGTATGTAGATGATATGATAACTTCTTGTCACTGTTATTTACATAGCAGGTAGTGGTATTCGAATTCGTGTGGGGTAGGTACCACAACTAAAAAGTGAAAAATAAAAACTTTTTACAAAAAAAAAACAACCGACTTCAAAAAAAATCACTACAAAGTGAAAAATAACTTTAATTTCGGAAGTCGGTGACAAAGAACGAAAATTCAAAACCAAAGACACCGACTTCCGAAATTAAAGTTATTTTTCACTTTGTAGTGATTTTTTTTGAAGTCGGTTGTTTTTTTTTTAATCAGCATACAAGAGGACGCTGTTAGGTCCTTTGTAAATACAATTTTCTTGCCGTGAAAAACTACCTACCGTGTAGACACAGTCTTCAGTGTTATATGGATCACAATGGAAGCTTTTTGACAGACATATTTTTTCTACGGCGTTATCCGTAAAGAAACCGTGTCGGGTACAAAGGGCCTTACGCATTTGGGTGGTTGCTCGATTCCTGAGTGTAGGATCTTAGTTTCGATTCTTACCTAGATTTATTCCTAGACCAATCTTTGACAGTCATTACGGTTCGTCAGAAGCCCGAAAGTCTGACAACCAGTCTTACCTAGGGGTATCGTATTACCCAGTTACTGGGTTGTGAAGATCAGATAGGCAGTCACTCCATGTAAAATACTGGTATTCAGCTGCATCCGGTTAGACCGACCCTAATATAAGTAGTTGGGAAAAGGCTAGGCAGAACAATTCCTAGACCAAAATTTTATTTTTATTTATTTATTTAATTACAAGCCATGTTTCCTTTGCCGATAATACAGATTTCCTTTATTACAGATAATAACAAATGTAATGCGACAAAGTAACTTAAACTATACCTTACACGCTACACAGTACGTAGCCCTGGTCCAGCCCGTCCCATCCTTGATGTCCCCCCTCCGGTTGACGCCCTAAGCCGAGGTTCGTACCCCACAGGGGGTGCCCGTAGCGAGCGTTCACCTAGTTTTAATTAGCATAGTTGAATAACCCCTGGCTGGAGGTTTTAAGTGTAGTAGCTGAAGGCACCCACAGGAAAGCCCGGTTAAGTAGTCATGATCTCAGAGGTCAACTACGAGATGACCTACCTAAAAAAAAAAGTACGTGGCCCTGGATTTTCCCATTGGGAAATTCTCAGTAGTAGCCCCGTGAAAGACAATAGGCTCGCCCGTATCACATCGGGAATAGGTATAATGTCTGGGTCAAAAAAAAGAAATTCTATTTAGTCCGTCAGTCAGGTAATAAAAAATATTAGACACGTATTTTTTACTTTAATAAATAAAAAATGACTTAGGTAAAACGCATTAATGTTGGGTCGTTACGTCACAAGTAAGTAGGGATAGGTAACGTAAAAAAAGAAAAAATATGTGTCCAATATTTTTTTCACTCCTCTTGCTCAAAAAGTCCGTCATTTTAGCGTACCAGAGCGTCCCAAAAAATAGCATAAATATCTTGCTCTAGGGGAAAAAAGTAATTTTTTTCTGTACCAACGACCCTACAAAAACGAAAAAGTCTTTATTCTTATGTAAAACTAGCTTTTATTACCGAATACCGGGATAAAAGTTTCCTTAAAAAGTCAGATTGAACAAATTGTATATTTTTTTTAAATAAAATAAACTATTTAATATTGTATTGGATTATTTTATTTTTTCGCAATCGTAGTGCAAAGTAGAGTGTAACACACGGCGCTAAAACCCATTATAACTCGGTTTCTATACGCTAGAGCTCGGGAATAAAAATACCTTGATAATCCATTCCGATTATTTTATTAATCTACTATTAATAATCTACTCGTACAAGACGGCAAAAAATTTGGTTTTAGGCATCATCCCTATTAGAGATTTACCCGTTCAGAGAAAACAGGGATGATGATATGTATGATCACAAAAAGTCCCAATTTCATTTATGAAAAGTAATTTCGAACTTAGAACACTGCAGAGCGAGCGGGACAGTAACCGCTTTCTTCGCGATTAGAAAGAGATGGAACACGTAGAGGTCATAGGTGGACGCGTGAAATGGGGATATACATATTGCACGCGTGCGAAAGAGATATAGATGTTGCGAAAAGGATAATGTTAAGTGAAAAGCATAGATTATTTGGTGACAGAACTGATTTAGTTAAGATGGCGATTGTGAAATTATTATGTCAGCCAGTAATTTTGCCTTAAGGCTTCTACTCATTAATTATTAATCAAAATCAATCTGCCTAGCCTTTTCCCAACTACGTTGGGGTCGGCTTCCAATCTAACCGGATGCAGCTGAATAGCTACACGTATTTTACAAGGAGCGACTGCCTATATGAACTTCACAACCCAGTTACTGGGTAACACGATACCCCTTGGTAAGACTGGTTGTCAGACTTTGGGTATTCTGACTATCCGTAACGACTGTCAAAGATTTACGAATGACAGCCGAGGACCAACGGCTTAACAAACGATATTATTCTCTAATAAAGAGTGTCCATGAAGTTTCTTGTCCGTTCTTCTCCATAGGTAGGTACCTACTACGCTTTGGAATGGGCAACTAGCTTCATCTTTCTGACTGACCGACCCCTTGACAATTCAAAAGTGCCGGTTTAATTGAAATAAATGCTTTAAGTTTTGACTTTATAAATTTCTAGCTTCCGCCAGCGGCTTCGCTCACGTGTATCTTTATAAATTAAAGCCCATATTACTCAGTGATAATATAGCATTCTACTGGTGAAAGAATTTTTAAAATGAGTCCATCAGTTTTTGAGTTTATTCATTACAAACAAATAAACAAACATACAAAAAATCGAACCTTTTCTCTTTAGTTTAGACTAGCTTCCACCCGCGACTTTGTTCGCGTAGAAGTCAATAAATTACAGCCCATGTTACTCGCTGGTAATGTAGCTTTCTGTAGGTGAAAGAACTTTTAAAATTGGTTCAGTAGTTTTTGAGTTTATCCATTACAAACAAACATCAAAAAAACAATCCAAAATTTTACGCGAACGAAGTCGCGGTCAGAAGCTAGTATTAATTTTAATCCTAACTAAAATAATTATAAATGCGAAAGTTTGTTTGTTGGTTTGTTTGTTACGCTTTCACGCTAAAACGGCTGAACGGATTTGGATGAAATTTGGCACATGGGTAAACCATGACCTGGGTTAGGACATAGGATACTTTTTATCCTGGTATTCCCACGGAATCGAGACTTATGCGGGTGAAACCGCGGGGTGCAGCTAGTAATAAGAGGAAAAAATAGTGAGTTTGTATGTAGACGGTAATCTTCGGAACTACTGATCTGATTCTGCAAATTCTTTCACTAATTGGAAGCTACAGTATCATAGGATCCGAGTGTCATAGAATATATTTTATGTTAAGAGCGTTTATACAGAAATTGGGCAACGTCGCAAATAGCAGTTAAATATTTCGCTGTTTTGATTAATTTGGCAATATCACTGTATGGAAATAAGAAATGTGGCTAACTAGTGAACTAAAATAATGCGTAAATAATGTAACAGCGAATATTTAGTTTTGAAAACAGTATTTGGAAACCTTTATCCCTTTTTTACACCTAAAACGATTACAACATCAAATTCAGTGTTATAATTGGAATTCATTATTAATATTCTAGTTCACTTGTTAGCCATATTTCTTATTTCCATACAGTAATATTGCCAAATTATTCAAAACAGGTAAATATTTGACAACTATTTGCAACGTTGCCAATTTTTTGGATGAACGCTCTTAAAACAAAAAAAATCACAGAAGCTAGTTATTTAATATCAGAACCATATTCATAACAAAGCTGCTGTATTAATAACAATAAACATAAACATACATCCTTCGTCCCTAAATACCGGCACGTGCCCAACTAAAGCAATCTCTAAATCTGTTCACTACCTACTGTTACCTACTTACCGTCTCTTAGGAACGCCCTAATTTACGGTCCGAGACCCATTCAGCCATAGACACAAATTGTTGACAGCTTGTTTATTAATCTTCAAAAGCAAACAGAAAAAATAAAAAAAAAATACAAAAAATAAAAACCAAAAAAAATGCCCATTTGAAAAAATTGCTGGCGAAAAATTTTTTGTAAACTCTACTTACCTACTTTAAAAAAAGAATAATTATTTAAAAGTATTAACAGTTTAAACACTCTTTTTAATAAACTAAGTAATTAGAAACTTTGATTAATTTTAGACAACGCAAGCGCCGTCTTTCTAAAACTCATCCAGTACAAACGCTTTTTGTATACAAACTCCTTTTTCCAACACGAGAACGTACTTAAAAACTTCAAAAAGAGCTTCATTTCAGCACTCAGGCGCAATCAAAGTACTTCAGATCAATGATAGTACAAATTAAGCGAATCTTCAACAATCTACACTTACTCTTTGACAACCAAACTTCGCGAGAAAGCGAGACAACAATACTCCAGAATGTGAATGTTAGAGCGAGATGACACGTCCCGTTTAGACCACCCAAGTCGCCGCTTGGCATCCGACAAACTATTCGAGTTCGCCATTATAATCTTGATAGTTTTTTTTTTCACGTTGCTTATTTTAATAAGCGAATTTTTATGTGCAATCAAAAGTCACAATTGGTTTAGGCAAGTCCGGGATTGATTCTGGTTGAGGATTTGTTGGTTTTTGGTGGTAATTAGTGTTCTTAATTGAGATGTTTTTGACTTTACAATCGACTAGCGACCCGCTCCTGCTTCGCATGGTGTTTATTACTTGTCAAAGCGTGGGGATTTTTTTATTATATATAAGTTTATAATGTAAATGTATTATACACATAAACTTTCCGGAATAAATTCTGTAAATGAAAGTGAAAACCGCATCAAAATTTGTTGTGGAGTTTAGAAGAACAACGCGGTTACACAGACAGACACGAAAAGCGACTTTAGCTTTATTAGATACTAGCTGCCCGCCCTGACTTCGCACGGGTTCTAAGTGCTATGGTGCACCTATCTATCTACCCTACCTACATAGCTACGTTGTCCCGTCAAAATTTCAATTTAGATGTTCCGGTTGTACCTTTGGGTTTTTCCATTTTTTTTTCTAAACCACCCCTTTATTGAGGCGAACAAAACAAAAAAGAATTATTCAAATCGGTCAAGCCATTTTAGAGTTTTTGCGAGACTATTGCACGGCAATTGATTTAAATATGTATAGATATTATAGATTGGAAAAAATCTGTGTGTTCTACAATTTGTTTGTTTGTGTCACAACTAAAGCTATTTTAATAATAATGACGAAAAGCGAATACGCTTACTTAGTTCATTTTCGAAAAATTCTCTCTGAAAAATACCTCGTGTCTGGGGCAACTAGTATTCTATTTGTAGACATGAAATTATTTCACCCAAGGAAAAACATAGCCTGGCTTATTTCTAGCCAGTCTATTTTTATTATAATCTGCAGATTATAATTATGTATGCAGAAAAAAAACATAGTTAATATTCACTTTTTATAAATTGCCTTAGTCATTGCTCGATTGTCGCCTACGGGCATTATTTAAACGAATGCAGTGTTTATCACGTACGCAATAATAATGAGTTAATTTAATATGAGGAGTATTCATAAGAGTGAAATAAGTTTTGAATTAATTAAAAAAATATTAAATTTAACTGCTTTGCCGACATAAATAATATCCTTATAGTAATAAAAAGTTTGTCTATTAAGATACACAAACGATGTATTAATTAATAATAGTATTTTTCGATAATCATGAACATTTAATTTTTCTTTAATTTTATAAAAATAAATGGAACTTGTTTGTTGTTATTATTTAAGCCATGAGGATAAGCAGCGTCTCTTGTCTGATAGTAATGATTTATTTTATTATTTATGTACTCACAGTAAAATACATAGAGATACGACATAATTATAATTTTTAGTACAAATGTATGATATAATTCCAGAGATCACTATATTATCTGCCAAGTGTAATAATTAGATTGCGTTTATTCATTTTAATTCTTATTCATTTACATTTTTAAATATTGCTTCAAATAAAAGAAAAGGACAAAAAACATTTAAAAATATAAAAAAAGAGTTCTGCCGGTGTCGGGAGCAGGGTCCAAGCTACCGGTGGTCAGGGCTGTAGAGATAGGAACCTCCTCACAATGCGAGCCGTATCGAGGAGTACTGCCTTCTGAATCAGGCCTTTGATCGAACCGCCTAACGAGAGCCTCGAGAGATGTTGGTCGAGGCTTTCGGCCATCAGGCCATTGGCCGGAACGACAATCGCACAAGATATTATATTATTATGTTTATTCATCAGAGTCATTATATCTAAAGGTCGCAGGAATCCTCAGGAATGTGAAAAACACAAGACCAAATGATGTGGCGATGCTTGGAGAAGGCCTATATCCAGCAGTGGACGTCTTTCGGCTAAAATGATGATGGTGATTAAGCCTAAATATTAATGAATGATGGCTGATATTTTTTTTATTTTTTTTACCTACACTATCCCACTGCTGAGCAAAAGCCTCCCCCAAATCCTAATATTGATAATAATAATTATTATTTTGATAAATTATTAGAATAGGAAAATAATTAGTCACTCAGTTGAGACAAAGTATCAAGTAAGTAGGTCGCGGTAATACGGTTGTAATAGTCCAGAGGTTTGCACCAATACATTTTTTGATCCCAACCAATGATTGTACTTGTACTGAACGATTTAGTGTGGAAACATACGGGAGGAAAGTTTGTGCGGGCCCGTTATTCGTTTGACAAGTAAAATAACGAACGCACTGAAAGTTTTTAACTGTAAACATTTTGAAAAATTATAGAGTAAAATGGTAATTTTCAGAAGGTATTTTCTGCTTTTCTTAAAAGTGTGGTGCCGTTTATAAAACTTCGACTTTAAAAAATTTTCTCAGGGCAGTGAAATGCAGCGCGAGGATGCGCTCGCGCGCCGCTGTCGCCGCCGCACTGCTGCCCGCTGCCACCGAGAATACGGCCTTACAGTCGTTACGGGTCATCAGAAGCCTGAAAGTCTGACAACCAGTCTCACCAAGGGGTATCGTGTTACCCAAGTAAATCTCTCAAAATTGTGCAATCATCTAAGTACATACCGAGACTCCTCCGTGCCTCGGAAAGCACGTTAAGCCGTTGGTCCCGGCTGTTATTCGTGGACCTTTGACAGTCATTACGGGTCGTCAGAAGCCTGAAAGTCAACCAGTTTTACCAAGGAGTATCGTGTTACCCAATAATTGGATTGTAGAGGTCAGATAGGCAGTCACTCCATGTAAACTGGCATTCAGCTGCATCCAGTTAGACTTAAAGTCGACCCCATCTTAGTTGGGAAAGGCAAGGCAGATGATGATCCTCTGATAATAGCTGACCCATCTAGAAAGAAAAAAAAAAAAAGTATTTATTTTAGACTCGCACAAGAAATCACAAATTAAACTTAAAACACACTCATTAAAACATAAATAAAAAACCAAAGTAAAAGGACATGTCCTAAAATGGTTTTTTATTATTCAATAATTCTAACCAGGATAAGTTAAATATATTTGGATAGACATCCCAAAAACTAGTGAACTAATTAATAAAGACTTCCAATTTTGAGAAAAATCGTTTTTTATTTAAGTAAGAATTTTCTAATTATCTAGGATAATTAGTGAACACACCTCATAAAATAGTAAACTTGTCAAAATTGACACATGTTACTGTCAATTCATTGACAGTAATGACAGTACTATGTGTCAATTTATGTCATATTGACATATTCAAATAGTAAACTTGTGTCAATTGATTGACAGTAATGACAGTACCATGTGTCAATTTATATCATATTTGTCATAGTTGCCATCAACAAATAAAATATTTTTACTTTAAATAATTTATAATTTTTCTCTTAAATGGAGGGGTCTAAAAATATTATTTCAGTGGTTCCTAGTTCCATATTTTGTCGTTTTTATTTAGATGATGGAATAAAAAACCAACGTCCCTACAAAAAGCGGACATTTCCTTTAAATGATAGCAGAAAGTCTTGTACGAGGCCAAAAGGCTCCTATCTCAGCATATGCTGCGACATTTAAAAAACTAAACGTCGCAGCGCTGGTATCTACTAACTTTCCATCATAAAACACTTAAAATAACCGCTCCAACTCAATCCCCGTATACTTCCACCACCGAATGTTTGCTTAGCGCCTCTTTAGTACATTTTTAATCCAAAGTATATTATTCATAATCGATTGATGTGGGATGCTGAGTGGTCCATCAGAAGTTAATGGGATGCATCCGCTGAACATTACAATGTTTGTGGCTATTAAGTAGTTGTTAGCGGTAAATAGAGTAGCATTTCTCTTGCTCCGGATGTAAAAGTTTCATAGCTAAAATAAATTTTCTCCTGAGCTAATTTCGAATATCCCTATGAAAACGTATTTTTCACTCCTCTTGCTCAAAAAGTCCGTCATTGTAGCGTACCAGAGCGGGGAAAAAATTGCATTTCTTGCTCTAGGGGAAAAATATATTTTTGTCTGTAACCAACGGGCCTACAAAAACGAAAAAGTCTTTATTCTTATATAAAACTAGCTTTTTACTACCGCATACCGGGATAAAAAGTTTCCTTAAAAATTTAGATTAAACAAATTGTATATTTTTTTAATAAAATAAACTATTTAATTTTGTATTGAATCAATTTTTTTTCTCGCAATCGTAGTGAAAAGTAGAGTGTAACACACGGCGCTAAAACCGATAATAACTCGATTTCTATTTACTCCCCCTCTCTGAAGCTCGAAAGTAAAACTACCTTGATAGAATGGGTTGTTTTAGCCCCTCGTATAACAATCTACTATTAATTTTGGGAGGTTATTAATATCATTGATATACGTACCATTTTTTGAACGTATTTATTGAATAATCATACCCGATCACACTTATGTACGTTTATATAAATTATGTGAGACGATTTAATTATTTCTAGAGTTCAGTGCCAAAATAGGGATAATGCCTGGGAAAAAAAAATCTATATAATCAGTCAGATAATAAAGAAATTAGACACGTATTTTTGCTTTATCATATTAATAAAAAATTACTTAGATAAAACGCATTAAAGTTGAGTGGGGGTCGCTACGTCACAAGTATAAAATCTACAAGTGACGTCATGGCACATTTTAACTCAATGTATCGCCGTAAAATTTTTACTACGTTAGAAAAGAAAAAATACGTGTGCAATATTTTTTAATAATCAAACTGAGAGACAAAAAAAAATGTTGTCATCGTCCGTATTGGCAACGTATCCCTGTTCATTTATTTTTATAGAAAAAAACATAAAACAAATCATAAAAATAACATGAAAGTAGCTATATATTAACCGATTAGTTTGTGATTGCAGAATGATGCAATCACCCACCACAATTATTTTGTTTTTTGACTATTTTGAAAACACTACAGTTACTATCGTTTGGGGTATTTTATTTTAGTTTAAGTACTTCTACTATTTCTTCAATCTGCTGTCCAAGCCTTTTCCCAACTATGTTGGTGTCGGCTTCCAGTCTAAACGGATGCAGCTGAATACCGTATTTTACATGGAGCGACTGCCTAACTGACCTCCACAACCCAGTAACTGGGTAATACCCCTTGGTACTGGTTGTCAGACTTTCGGGCTTCTGACGACCCGTAACGACTGTCAAAGATTCACGAATGACAGCCGGGACCAACGGCTTAACGTGCTTTCCGAGGCACGGAGGAGTCTTAGTATGTTAAAATGGTCACCCATTTACAGACCAACCTCGGCAAGCGTAGCTTAACCTGATGGATCGAATCGTGCGGCTGTTATTACTTAGCCACGAGCTCCTTCTATTACTTCTTTAATAAACACAGAAATAAAATGAACTGCCTCGTTGGTCGCAAGCGCTACTGCTGAGCATGAGGTCCTGGGTTCGTTTCCCAGGTCGGG
The DNA here is from genome assembly GCA_949152395.1 of Agrochola litura. Taxonomy (NCBI): domain Eukaryota; kingdom Metazoa; phylum Arthropoda; class Insecta; order Lepidoptera; family Noctuidae; genus Agrochola; species Agrochola litura. The sequence continues at coordinate 12,699,687 of OX424521.1, read as the reverse complement.
CAAAGTGCTATTGGGTTTTTCTATCTGAAATTTCTCAGTAGTAGCTCGGAATCTGGATTTGTGCCCGGTTGATGGCAATAGGCTCGCCCCCTATTACGTGGGACTTAAACATAACTGGCGAAATGTGGGTGTACCTGCTACAGGTGCACCTCTGCCCAACCCTTCGGGGAAACAAGGCGTGATGTTATGTTATGTTATAAAATGAAAATAAAATAAAAAAACACGTTTTTTCATGTGAAAATCAGTAAAAACGACCCAAAACATAAATATAGCGAGTCCATCTTTTCACTCAATCAAAATATTATCATAGCTCCTCTCCAGTACATTTTTAATCTCTAACAGTTATTGATAATTTTGATTGATGTGGTGAACTGTAAGTAACCGCTAATGGGAACTTAAACATCCGTTAAAACTTAGTGGCTTCTTAAACGAGAGTTCACTATTTATAATCTGAGTCATTGGTTTAGTGAGAGTAAGTATGACTGTTGGACAATGCTTGATTTGATTCCAGCACGTGTAGACCTGTACCCTATTTTCGTAAACAATTTTGGCCTAATTTGTTTCATTTTGACAGTTCAACAAAATTCATTGCGTTATTTACGTTGTTGAGCAGATTTTTTTTTCCAACTTATGAAGCAATGGATTAGCAATCTGTTTCAAATCGAAACAAATTGTGATTGTGTTGTATTATGCAATTAGGGTACAGTTCTATCTCAGCTCTACGAAAACAAAGCGACATTCTTTTACCTGACTGCGCGACGCAAAGAAGGATACTGTGTTTATCAACCTAAATATGTATGTAAGTTTGTTCCTTTGTGGCGCTCTAGAGACCAAACGCTTAGGCCGATTTTGATGATTCTTGTTGAAATCTTTCTACAATTTGGGGGACAATTTCCGTATTTTTAAGAACGTTCGACATTCGAATCTAATCTCAGACTCAATCTGTCAAAACAAACTCTAATTTATCTAAAACGTTGACAAGTTTTTGACATCGATTGTCGCTGAGACAAGATTATTGAATTTGATCGTTTTAAGAGAATACCACCATCTTATCTAAGTCTGTCGCCATAGCAACAATGTTAACAGCATTGTTGTGTTTCGGCAGTTAGAGATAAGGTAGCCAGTTCCTCTGTGGTTGAGGATTCCGGGTGAAGCTCGCTTCCACCTTCGGCCTGATCATCACTTACCATCAGGTGGGATGCAGGCCAAGAGCTACCCCGTTGTGGATAAAAAAAAAAGAAATTGGCCTTCTGCCAAATTGTCTTTCATTTCCTCCGCTTCTACTGCAGTCTTGCAGCGCGTGGAGAAGAGGTGTTGTCGTTTCGAGGACATTTCAAAATTCCACAAGTTTTTCTCATCACCAATATGTACACAATATTCTTTTCCAAACAAATATAAAATACGAGCACCTACACAAATTCTAAGGTGCCAACCCTAGTGGGGCAGAATCCACAAGATTTAAAACTAGTGGAATCTGCCTCACCAAGTCGAACGTATAAATCGGGGCAGATTCCACTGCAAAATTTTAAGAATTCCATTTTGCCCCATCTGTGGGGCGGCTTGGTGGGGCAAAGTAGAAATACTCCACACAATCACTATAAAATAGTGTGATTTGTTGTTGACTCTGTCGTTGTCATCACTAACCGGCAACCACCAGTCTTTATTATCACCTTCACAAGTCTAGACTTTGTTTTATAATTTTCTTAAAACTCTTCAATACACTCGCCTTTAATTACCAATCACCACTCAATTGCTGTACCTATGTCTGCCATTGGTTGTCGACTCTGTCACGAAGTATTATCATCACATCACTAGCCGCCAAGTTGTTGTCATCACCGATCACTAATCGGCTCTCCAAAAACACACTATTACCGTATACTCTAGTGTGTGTGGGTGTGTGTGCGATGAGTGGTCGACTCTGTCACGAAGTATTTTATCATCACATCACTAATCGCCAAGCTATTGTCATCACCTATTACTAATCGCCACTCCACAAACACACTATTACCATATAATCTAGTGTGTGTGTGTACGATTGGTTGTAGACTCTGTCACTACACAAACTTCACACCATCACTAGTCCAGGGCCTAGAAAAGTGACAATCGCTTTCAAAGCGTTTCGTATTCCACAGCAACTTCCAACAGGATTGACATAAACTTTTGTTTAGCTTCGCTGAAAGAATGTCACTTTATCTAGGCCCTCTTGTCATCACTGTTCACTAATCACCATTCTATTATAATCCCCGAAGTTAGGTGTGTGTGTGTGTGTGCGATTGGTTGTCGACTCTATCCGTTCACAAAGTTCACACCATCACTATTCCTTATCATCACCGATCACTCATCACAACTCTACACACAATTCCCATACTTCGGAATGTGTGAATGTTGTTGTAGACTATGTCATTGTATGACCTAATGTCTGTCTTTCTCATCACCAATCTGTGATCACTACACTATCACCATACTTCTGTGTGTGTGCAATTGATTGTCGAATCTGTCGCTTCACAAAGTTCACACCTTCACTATTACTTATCAACCCTGATCATGAAACTAAACTAAACACTAAACCCACCAGTTTTTCTCATCACCGATCACTAATCACCACACTTCTGTTTGTGTGTGTGTGTGCGTGCGATTGGTTGTCGACTCTGTCGCTATATAAAGTTTATTATTGTTATTAATACTGGTCGTTTATTGCTTCTGGACGATTACTGTGGTGGCAAAGCGAAGGAGTAGTGTGGATATGACTTGGGTGAATTTTATTTTTAAAAATATATAAATTGTATTTTATGATTTTGCATATTTTATTTTCCATGAATGATTTGAGGTTTCGTGTTTTTCCTTCTTAGCAGTAGTACCAAATAAAAAATATGGTTCGAAGTTGTTGGTAAAGGAATGGGCAGTTTAAAAATTATCTAAACTATTTTTAGAAACCCTCTTTTGAAATGGGTATGATTTATGAAAATCCTGACTTCGAAATTGTTTTACTCAGATTTATTTTTACCATAATTTTACAAATTACTTACTAATTACTAAATTACTAAACAGTCTTTCGGCGAAAAACTCCCATCATATTTAGCAAACACCATTTTTTCTCAATGAAATTCCTACAAGATTCTCATATCGACTTTTAACCCGTCTCATCCACTGTATTCCACCGCTGCGCAAGCGCACGCGGCGGCCGCGACGTGTGTGGTCCAGCAGAACGGCTCGCAGTATGCTCTACATACATATTACTTTTCACCGGAATTTCTATATTTGGGAAAATTTTGTATTTCTCAAAGGAATCTTGTTGGACTGTTTTGTTAAATATTGTTTAAAGGGGTGGGTCTGGTCGGTGTAGATAAATAAATTAATAAAAATATTGACCTGGCCTTATCATCACGCTTGAATTTCAAGACAGGGTAGGTAGAGGTGCACCTTCACACACACACACACACCCTAACACACACACACGCACACATGGTGTACATTTCATCAGTTAAGCTATCTACAGGGTTACTGGTAACTCGACGTATTCCTTGCAGGACGTCATAGCAGAGTTAAAATGCAACAAATTAAGCCACAAAATGTTCTACCGAAATTCAGTAGTTTTTTATTTAGAGTAGAACATTATCTATGAAGTAATGACAAAAATTACGAAAAATAAAATGTTTAAATAGTGATCTTTGCCAAAGTTTTAGGCATTTTTGAACTTTTCATTAATAACAAAGATCTGCTACGTCATCAGCTATAATAATAACATAAATTATAGTATAGTCGCGCCGTAAGTAGTTTTTAAATTGGCTTTAAATTATTTAATCTGGCCATTATCATAAAAAAACTAAAAATCAAACTAACTCAAAAACTACTGAACTTCGGTACAACATTTGGTGGCTTAATTTGTTGCATTTTAACTCTGCTATGACGTCCTATAAGGAATACGTCGAGTTACCAGTAACCCTGTATAAAAATCCTATGGAATACATGGCAAGCCCATTGCCATCAATCGGACATGAACCCAAACTCCGGGCTGCTTCTGTGAAATTCCTAATGAAATGCCGATAGGTGCCTAATGATTGTTGCCATCTTTACAGATATAATGGAAAAATCTCATATGCAGCTCAAACAGTCCCACTCCTCTGTAGACCAATCCAATTGGTTTCATATTTGACCCGTAGTTACCACTGACCTGGGGCCTACTGTACATTTCAAATTTCAAACAGCCTCTATTAGCTATCTTAAAACTAGTTTTATAATTTGTTTAAATTAAAGGTTTAGACATCAAAATTCTCCAGACTGCTTTGCTCTTTAGCATAGGCCTCCCCCAGGCTTTTCCATAGCTCATGATCGTGAGTTTTTAACCGACTTCCAAAAGCAAGAGTTTCTCATTTCGTCTGTATGTTTTTTTTTTTGTATATTTGTTACGCGATTACTCCGCCAATTATGAATAGATTTTAATGATTCTTTTTTTGTTTGGTAGATCATACTTCAGAGGTGGTCCCATATAAATTTTATTAACTTTGCTTGGGTAGTTTTTGAGTTAGCTTCAATTGTACGTATTTTTTTTCCCACTTAGTATGTAGATGATATGATAACTTCTTGTCACTGTTATTTACATAGCAGGTAGTGGTATTCGAATTTGTGTGGGGTAGGTACCACAACTAAAAAGTGAAAAATAAAAACTTTTTACAAAAAAAAAAACAACCGACTTCAAAAAAAAAACACTACAAAGTGAAAAATAACTTTAATTTCGGAAGTCGGTGACAAAGAACGAAAATTCAAAACCAAAGACACCGACTTCCGAAATTAAAGTTATTTTTCACTTTGTAGTGTTTTTTTTTTGAAGTCGGTTGTTTTTTTTTGTAAAAAGTTTTTTTCTCCTCCATGTCCCTCCCGCAGTAGTTCTCAAATCGTCGTCCCATCTTTGACATGGTCGTCCTCTTTTCCTCTTTCCTTCTCTGGGATTCCATTCTGTTACTTCTCTGTACAAAAGTGGGTACAAAAAGAGTCACTTTTAAACTACATAGATAACTTTACTTAGACATATTTTATCCTCATATTACATACACATCTTATTATTTTTTTGCACAAAAATAATGGTAGGTTAGGTATAATAATAACTGACTTAACGATGATTAAAAAAAATACAATTTGCGAACCAATAACCATAATTTTGATGTTATTAAATTCTTTATAATTATATCATTATTCATTTGTTTACTGCCTCGTTAGATTCTCTCTCCGCACACGCTATTCAAAACACAAAAAAAGTTTAAATAATTGTGTTATCTGTGCGCACATCTGTCATAGAAAAGAGTATTTGAAAGAGTTGTAAAGTATTATAATATTTAATTTATTATTGTGAATGTGAGGACTATGTGGATATATTTTTTCTTTCTGAGTTGGTTTTAATTATGGTCTGGCAGTTTGAGTAGTTTATACGGCCCACCCAAATGTCCTTTCTTTGGTATTATTCGTTGAGTTGCTGAGCGTCACAATTACTGACAAATGCTTGCTCTGACTGGACAGGACCACTCAAATCTGTGTGGTGTTTTCCTCAAAATACCATTTCAGACACTAATCTACATGGTTCTCATAAAGCCTGACCAAGATTATGTCTGGAATTTAAAAGAGACTGCGACCTCTGAGTTTGTTTCGGCCATTCTTCTCAGAGTAGTCAGATAGGAAACGCCGAAAAAAATCTGCTGTTTCATAGAAAATGTATGGAACAGCAGATTTTTTAAATTAACCGACGAAAAATTTCAACGCAGGGGGTTCAGAATCATGTACTGAATCCATGGTATACCCTGTATAGAATATTACAGTTTCTAATTATTCTAGTATTATCTTTGGTTGCATAATGATCTTTTGCAGTAGCGGCGGAAAATTGTGGAACTACATTTTTTTAAATGACATAGACACTAGCGCCGCCGCGACAAATGGACTTCAGTGATGGCGCGGACTCTATCAATGGTAATTTATGTCAAGCAGTGGGAGCTAAAAAAACGCTCCTCAACAAAATAATCCTATTGCATCTTCTCCCATCATACATTTTGAACTCCTTCCCTTCAATTTTTAATTATATTAACTCAAAAACAACTATCGATGCTACAGTTTTCAAATTATCACCAATTTACGACTATTTGCTATTAGAAGCCGATGTTTGCCGAACGCTCCCGATGTTTACCGAGCACGTCCGATGTTTGTCGATCATGATCGACTTAAGGAACACCATCAATATTTACATTTTTCATGTAATAACACGACAAAGTTACATTTGCGGTTTCCCCTCGAACAACTTCCTTGAACGTAGAACTTTCGGAACTGTAAACTTAATTTGGTATTTTAGTCTGAAGGTTACCAATTTGAATTTGCTGTTCTATTTTGAGATAGCTGGAACATTTGCTTCGTGTTTTAGAGTTTCACAGCCGCATTTAGTAAGTTTGTTTCGTGTCAATATTAGGTTTAGATAAGACGATGCATTGTAATGGTGATTATGACTCTTAAAGAGGTGAAAACGTGAACTAATATTTGAGTGCACTATTAAATGTAGTTCACGATGTATTTTTAGAAAGTTTCTGTAGAATACAGGCAGGCGAGCGTGGAACCCGGCAACATGGCAACTGAAACACGGGTGGGTTTTAGTTAGTAAGAGTCTGACACGCCCTCCTGCTCCACCCAGAGCAGGAGAAGTTATTTGATAATTTACAAACAAAAAAAAAAAATGGCGTGCGTGGAACCCTAATTATTTTTCTAAAATTAAAGTAGTCTAAATTACTCCTTATAATACCAGCTATCTGCCAGTGAAAGTCCCGTTAAAATCGGTCCAGCCGTTTCGGAGATTAGCCGGAACAAACAGACAGACAAAAAAATATTTAAAATTTGTTTTTTTGTTCTATGTATCGTATTTACTTTCATATGCATTTAGTAAAACCCGTTGTTTTGAAATCCTTTTCCCGACTCGGTCGGCTTCCTGTCCAACTGGATGCAACTGAATACCAGTATTTTACATGGAGCGACTGCCTATCTGACCTCCACAACTCAGTAACTGGGTAATACGATACCCGTTGGTAAGACTGGTTGTCTCTTTCGAGCTGAGTCTGACGACCCGTAACGACTGTCAAAGATTCACGAATGACAGCCGGGACCAACGGCTTAACGTGCTTTCCGAGGCACGGAGGAGTCTCGGTATATACTTAGATGATTACATAATATTGAGAGATTTACCATGTTATTTTAAGACCACAGACTTCTTATAGGTTTTCCTGTAATCTATGAATAAACAACCATTCTCTGTATTTTTTTCAAAGTTTTAGGATCAGCGGTTTCGGAGATGAGACGATCATGATCATCATCAACAATAAATTTTCATCAATTTTCTTAAATATCTTTAAAAGTTTTTATTTTAAAATGATAAAAAAAATACTGAGATCCTCGCAACAAGCCATTTCATTTGATAAATGTCACACCGTATACTGCCGCCCTTATGAAAAGTGCAATAACTAGGTTAAACCTCATTTCGAGAAAAACGCGGGTAACTTTTTGTTTTAATTTTCTTATTTGCGCCCTAAAAGTGAGTATATTCATAATTAATTTATTTATGTTACACGTCTGCGTTTGGGTCACAGAGATATATGTGTGTAGGTACCAAATTACAACTTAATCTGTCCATTAGATTCGGAGCAAATTGGCTATGACAGACTTACAGACAGACACACAAGTGATCCTATAAGGGTTCCGTTTTTTTTCCTTTTGAGGTACGGAACCCTAAAAAGATAAGTCAGATGGTGACATAGAGTAAGAGCTTTTCTATATAACATTTCTTCTGATAGCCTTGTAGCGGTTACACCGCCACATACGAACTACGCATCATAGACATGACGTCACACAAATCCTGCATCGCGCAATTAAAGTTTACCGAGCGATCGACATATATGTACATACACCGTGAAATTTGAATCACAGTTTTGCTAGAACAAACGTTGTTCAGACTATGGTCTACTACCATTCTACAGCATCCAATAAAAAAAGAAACCTACTTGGTTTTTGAAAAAACACAAAAACACAAAGTTTAATATGTCAAGATTATCTACTGCTTACAAAATTTCAATTATGGAGGTACATTTCCCTGTAGACAATTCTGTGTCCCGTGCGTGGGTGGTGTCTGTGTTGTAGGGAGTAACGATAATCTTGACATTTTAAACTTTGTCTTTTTTGTGTTTTTTCAAAAACCAATTATGTTTTTTTTTATTGGATGCTGTAGAATGGTAGTAGACCATGTTCTGAACAACGTTTGTTCTAGCAAAACTGTGATTCAAATTTCACGGTGTATAATTATTTGGTATTTTAAATCACTTTGTTTCCTACATGTTCCACCATGAAATTTCTCAGCCCACCTTTCATCAAATCCCTCTCAATATCTAAGTACTCTCAGTAACTTGCTCTCGTGCCTGCGCGGGCGCATCGTATAGTGACTCATATTAATATCTTCGCGTCTGCGTGACGGATGGGGTGGGATGACAGATTTACTTGCGTGCTACATCATCGATGCGTATTATTGGTCGTATACTAGTTAGAACGTGTGGGTTTGCTTGAACAAATATCTAATACCTTTAAACGTACAATTTTTGTAAGTAAAAATCTGAATCTCGAAAACGGCTCCAACGATTTTCATGAAATTTTGTATGCAGCCCTTTTCAGGTTTAATTTTTTAGAAAATTACCAAAAAAAAAACCGTGCGTAGTTCGGTCATCCAGATATTAATTAATTAAATTATAAAAAAAACAGACTAATTGATTTGTTCATGAAATTGTCAGTTACAAAGGTCTTAAAACTATGCAAACATAGCTGCGAACAATACAGTGAAGCATGCCAAAACTACACCTCCGCTCTGGGCATACACGCTCACATGCACACATTTACAATCAAACTACACCTCACTAAGTGCACACATGTTTACGAAACCGGCCTCACGTCACTGATGACAGCGCTATGATGTCGTGGTTTTTTATTTGGTCTGAGTTTGAATGGAACACATTTATTAACACTACACATGACTTTTTCTCGAAAAGCTCGTGGCTAAGTAATAACAACCGCATGGTTCATCCATCAGGTTAAGGTACGCTTGCCGAGGTTGGTCTATAGATGGGTGACCATCTTTACATACCGAGACACCTCCGAGCCTGGGAAAGCACGTTAAGCCATTGGTACCGGCTGTCATTCGTGGATGTTTGACAGTCGTTACGGGTCGTCAGAAGTCCGAAAGTCTGACAACCAGTATTACCCAGTATCGGTTGTGGAGGTCAGATAGGCAGTCGCTCCATGTAAAACACGGTATTACACGGTTAGACTGGAAGCCAACCCCAACATAGTTGGGAAAAAGTTAGGCAGATCGACGACGTTTTCTCCTTGACAGAACAGTTTTTAGTGACAGATTCTAAACAGTTTTCGTTGAATCTTAAAAACACTGTCAAATAAGTATACAATCTCCATCAGGTATACGGCTTCAGGTAACCTTCAAACTGTAACACAGCAAGGCTAGTGCTTAGCGGTCGAAACGGTTCTTTTTGAACGAATGTTGGATCATTCGGTTCCCTACAAAATGGTTGAGCTGGATGGTGCTTATCCACGCGTCATGTTCGTGAACGGGCGCCGTCAGTTGAGACTGGGCATCTCTTATCTGCCAAAGCTTATTTTTAATCTTATATTTTTAATTGCTTTTGATTATTTTTTGTACATTGTTCTCACATATAGAAGCAGCAAGAATAATGTACCCAGGATTTTATAATATCTATATTAAAAGAGTGTCCGAGATCTACGTTTTGGAATGGGCAACTAGCTTCAACTTTCTGACTAACTGACCGATTCCTTGACAATTCAAAAGTGCCTGTAAATGGTTTAATTAAAATAAATTGTTTAAGTTTGAACTCTTCTACAATTTTTTCTTTACAGACAGACAAACTTTATTATTAGCTATTTAAGTAACACCAGAATGTATTTATAATAGAATGTTTTAGTTCGTTTATTGACAGAATCTTTCTCATGAACTATTAGATGTAAGTTATGGGCAGTTTATTTTTGTCTATATTATTTTTAAATTTACTGTTGTGGAGAATTATGAGAGGGTTATAGTGATGTACTTGTATTTAAAATATATCGTTTTAATTGATCTTTGAAAGTTACAGAACAAGCGGATGTGGTGACAAATGCTTGCACTGACTGGACAGGTCCACTCACATCTGTGTGGTTCTTTCCTCAACAGACCATTTCAGACACTAATCTACATGGTCCGCATATGGCCTGACCAAGATTATGTCTGGACTTTAAAAGAGACTGCGAGTTCTGAGTTTGTTTCGGCCTTTCTTCTCAGAGTAGTCAGATAGGAAACGCCGAACTCATCTAGCTAATTTTTTTTTAAGTGAAATCTTCTTTAGTCGCGTTGGGCATTTTTGAGATGGGACTAAACCATTGATTTCGCGACATCATGACGACACCTCATTTTTGTAAACGCGATTGTGCTCTTTATTTACCTATATTACGTTACGGATCAATGTTCTATGCAAGTATTTTTTACTTTAAGGGATTCGGTACTTTTTTTTTATCACGGTTTTGCTCTTTATTTAGATAAGGTTACGGACCAATGTTCTATACAAGTATTTTTCTTCCACCAAGGCGATCTTGTTCAAGTTTTCACTTCTCGTCGGCACTCCCGGAGTACCACCACTTTTTTTTAATATGACGTGTAAAGATGATTCCGATATCTTATTTAAGATATCGGAATCAACTTTTCTTCTTTTCTTTTTCTTTTCCTTTTTTTACCTTTTTCTTCTTTTTTCTCAATGTATTTTATTATTGAAATTAATTCTCAATATATTTGTCACTTACCTACATTGAAATCACTGAGATTAGGAAAAATAATTGTTTATCAAATAGACACTTGGTATACGTCATTTTGCCGTGTTACAGCCATTTCATACTACTGACAAAGAATTACAGTTGTGATTCAAATATACGGACAATTTAAGTAAGTAGTTAATTTCCCAACTCCCAACCCAACCCTTCGGGGAAACAAGGCGTGATGTTATGTTTATGTTGTTAGTTAATTTGCTAAACAATTAATATCCCTGTATTTACCTGATTATAAAAAAAAAAAAATTGTACTAAGAAAATATTACTAGGACGCCCCCCAGCTAGATGGACTGACGACCTTAAGAAGGTGGCTTTGACAGACTGGATGCGGAAGCCGGAGGACAGGGTGTAGTGGTGCAGCCTGGGAGAGGCCTTTGTCCAGCAGTGGACTGCGATAGTCCAGTTTAATTTTAGTATTCTTTCTCATCTGGCCTGAAAAGTTTTTGTCAACCTGTGGCAATCCTACAAATATAGACAACGCCTAACCTAATGTAAAATTTCTAAATTAATGTCTGTAATTTTTTTGGTGTACATAATAAAGAATATTCTATTCTATTCTATTCTAACTCCTTTCTGTTATATTTCCTATTTTTCATCGTAGCCAAAATGTCCTTCCCTGGCAGTGGCGATATAATTAGAGTCCTACCGAAAATGAACTTTTTCAGCCTAAAACGAACACGAAATTCGGCCTGATATGCAGTTTTAGCCGAAAACCGAAAGAGAAAAAAAAGTTTGGCATTTCAGTCGAAAACTGCCGAAATTCAGTCGGATTCTACCCATAAGTCACACCCCAACTTCACAGCTTCCAACAACCAGCGTCACAGACAATTTCTAACATCAAAAATAATAAGCAAAAACGCCAATTAGCATCAAAGTTACAAATAAACGATCCCCATCTATTTGTGTACAAAGTATTTGACGGTACATTTGCGGGAACGCTAAGCAGCCATGATGGATGGCCGAATACCGATCTAATTGGTGCCTAATTTCGAACGTCATAGCTCTTGAATTATGATCCTTTGGTTTAAGTTTAGTAATGCTGGTGTTAGGGATTTGATTGAAGATTTTTTTACGAGTTTTCTTGGTTCTTTGGGATTTCAATATGTGAAAAAAAAAGTGGTGGCACTCTGGGAGTGCCGACAGATGTGAAAACTTGAACAAGATCGCCTTGGTGGAAGAAAAATACTTGTATAGAACATTGGTCCGTAACCTTATCTAAATAAAGAGCACAATAGCGTTTACAAAAAAAAAAAATTCCAAAACCTTTAAAGTAAAAATACTTGCATAGAACATTGATCCGTAATGTAATTTAAATAAAGAGCACAATCGCCTTTACAAAATCTTTAAAGTAAAAATACTTGCATAGAACATTGATCCGTAACGTAATATAAATAAAGAGCACAATCACGTTTACAAAAATGAGGTGTCGTCATGGTGTCGCGAAATCAATAGTTTAGTCCCATCTCAAAAATGCCCAACGCGCCTAAAGAAGTTTTCACTTCAAAATGGTTTAATGATTTTTTTCGGAACTGTTAGGTTGGGAATTAGGCATGCTTTGGTATCGTTGCCGATACCGCCAGGATTGAAAACCAACTAAGGGATCTCGCGCAGTAGACGGCCATGACAACCACGACCGTGTACTAGGTAAACTGTAGAAACCGATACGAATCACGCACTTGGTCGCACCGGCCAACTAGCCTCACACCATACAATACCATTAACGGCCACGACTGCCCGGAGTCATGGCCGTATACTGCGCGAGATCCCGAAGTTATTACGTTTGTCATACGAGGCTATAAGGTTCTGAGAAATAGACTCTGTCAGAAGCCATTGAATTTAGACCATTTGACACCACTAGGTGGTTCTAAATATGTACAAAACAGACCGTTCTTGCTAAAGTTGACCCACCCTCCCAAAAAATCTGACATCCCATGAGGTACCTATCCATCTTTTATAATTTCATTACATTAATGCCAGTAATAACAGCCGCATGGGTTGATCCATCAGGTTAAGCTACGCTTGCCGGGGTTGGTCTGTGGATGGGTGACCATCTTTACATCTTGAGATTCCGCCGTGCCTCGGAAAGCATGTTAAGCCGTTGGTCCCGGCTGTCATTCGTGGATCTTTGACAGTCGTTACGAGTCGTCAAAAGCACGAAATTCTGATAGTCTTACCAAGGGGTATCGTATTTATTACCTAGGTACTGGGTTGTGGAGGTCAGATAGGCAGTCGCTCCATGTAAAATACTGGTATTCAGCTGCATCCGGTTAGACTGGAAGCCGACCCCAACATAGTTGAGAAAAGGCTAGGCAGATTACATTAATGCAGTACTTACCTACCTATGTTGTCATTAGCAGACAGGAGGACGCTACTACCAATCCTGGGAACATGGTTTCCAAAAAATAATGTCCGCAAGAAACTAAAATTTTCGTCATGCCAAGACCAGGCCGAAAGCCGAAACCGATACCAATCTCCTAACTTACTCCCATCACTATTTAAAACCCTTACATCACGCCATTTCAAACCGTACTCAAAACTTCAAAGGGTACCAAGGCTCAGTAGTTAACAATTATCGCGACATCCGCAGTTCGATTCCCGGTAGAGTAAATTTAAATCATGCGGTTCGCTGTATGCAAGTTTATTTTGATTTATAGCGTTTTATTGTAAATTCTTTAGTTTGTTGTAAATCAAAATGGTTTGTGTTTTCGTAGTGTTAAAGGGGTAGTAATACGGCATCAACTAAGTACAGTACAAATATGTTCTTAATGTCCCTCGGAAAACCTCGTGTTTCGTCAGTCGTCGGATTTCTATCAGTTGCCCTTTGCACTTGGTGCAGACCGGACGCTCTCAATTGACTTGGAAATATGTGGAGTTGTTAATACTTTTTTAACTTAATGAAATTTATTTTAAAAAATTGGAGGAAAGCCGCTAAAGTCGCAGGCACGACAGATAGGAAAATAGTTTTATAGCTCTATATAGTAGTTCACACGAAAATCAAAACAAAACAACAATAAAGTACTTAGTTCTGAATTCAAATTATTATACACGATAAATCTAATAATTGATGGACATGGAAATTAGCATTCGTTTGTATTCTGAAATCCGATGATACCCGAGGGACATTAAGAAAATAGTTAGACTGTACCTAATAGTTGAAAATAGGTGATGGCCCAGTGGAAACGGATACGATTTACGACTTGTACATCGTAGATTTGAACCCAGGCAGGCCTATTTTACTTGATATTTTAACACCGCTCCTCTCAAAATGGTGAGGAAACCAGCATGTCCTAGAACCAAACATTTGAAGAGATGTGACATTCTAACCCGCACTGGGCTCGCGTGGATGCACCACGTGGGTCCACTACTGCAGTGCAGTGGGAACATTATACTCAGGCTGATTGATGAAACACTGAAAATTATAGTTATTTTTATTAACACGCTTTTATTAGGTCAACCTGTATGTAACTAACTATGTAATGGAATCTAAGGTAACTAATTTAACCATCTTCCAAGAGTCGTAGCGTAATGAAAATTGGCAGCTGTATGTAGTTCTGATGACAATACAATATTATGGTACTGTCGAACTGATCTGATGATGGAGCCGGAAGATATGAACTGGAACTTCATGATGGAAAATCGTATCATAGCTGTTTTGGATTTCTTAGAAAAGTCTTGTAATGAACTTTGACCACGATTAGGTTTCAAGGTCTGATGATGAAGCCGGAAGATAGGCACTGGCATTCCATGATGGAATTTCGTATCATAGTCATGTTGCACTTGTGAGAAAGGCCACGTAATGGACTTTGAACACGATCTTTTTTTTTTTACGTGCATTTATAAAAGCGTGTTTTTCTAGTGTTTTTTAAACTATTAATTTGTTGTTTTGAATCTTTTTAAGGTTTGTGTTTTCTTTAGAAAAAACTTTACGCTGGATCCTGCCAGCCTTTTGTGCACTTTTTCTATTGACAGCGAGGAGGACGAATTTGTTAATATCCAATGAGCTCTTCCCCTATTTTTACATAGGTTCTTCTACATATTATTATAAATATATTTTTGTGTATCTAACCTTCTACAACATGTAAAAAAACCCTGTCCGATCCGTGAGGGTGTTGATAGGTATCGTACTGAGAGACTATGTGGTAATTTACAGGAAAATAGAAAAAAAAAATCGGCTCTTTTTTTTACAATGGGGAATTTTACCGGGTTATTACATGGGGTGCGGGCAACCGTCGTTTAGCGGGTGAAAGTGCGAATTTTTAATGAATTTGGGGTAATTTTGGTACCTATAAAAAATGTGATTTTTTTAAAGCAATAACCTTTTTGATTTAATTGATTATTAGATTCTTTATTACTTTTAGGTAATTTTATTGCAGTACCTATCGAATCGGACTGGTTTTTTTTTCCATATTTTATAATGTATTTGTGTGTGGTTAATTTAATCATCTACATATCTTTATTAGACAGTAGGTACCTATTTCACACTGTAGCGGTTACACCGCCACATACAAACTACAAATCATAGACATAACGTCACATAAATCCTGCATCGCGCAGTTAGAGTTTACCGAGCGATCGACATACATACAAGATTTCAATTTCAAACCGATGGGCAGTTGCCCGCCAGACACAACACTCGTCTGGTCGGAGGATCCTACCTTTTCTATGGTGGTTGAGTGAACTTTACACCCTGTTCCTCATGCCCCTAAAATACTTCATAATTTAATGATTTCGTAAGTCACATTAATATTTGGGATCTCGTGGACAGGATTCCGCATAACGTCTCCAAACTCCAAAAACTCAACATCAAACGGCGTCTACCAGCACTAGTACAGTCTTTTATACTGAAGTTCTTTGGTCATGTCTCCAGGCAGAATGATGACTCCATAGAGCGTCTAGTGGTGCAGGGCAGAGTGGAAGGTAATAGGCCACGTGGGAGGTCGCCGATGAGGTGGACCGATCAAACAAATTCCGCGGTTGGAGGCCCTGTTAATGAATTCACCAGACTGTCATGTAACAGAACCAGATGGAGGGAGATCGTGAGGCGGGCAACGACTACATCTGCGATTGGACACAGTTCATCCTGACCATTAGAATTATTCCTATTCGATTTGAATTACTCCTATTTTAAGATCCTAAAAATACTAAAAGCCAATTAACTGCGACTTGGATGTGTAGACTCGGATGTGGTTGGTAAAGGTGTGTACAGACTTGTGTAGAAAACGTTTTTCAACTACAATGTTATGTTTGTTCTTGAGATAAATTCATCCTTACTACTGAACCCTTCATTATGCGCATACGCACTTGGGCGATTTTTTCGGGATAGCTCTCATTCACCAAGTTTTCAAAAGCGAAAGGAACTTCGTCCCAACCGGGTGGGTGTCCCGCAACACCTCTCGACTGTTTTTGTTTATTTCTACTTACAGGTCGACTTAAGTGGGTGATAGACATGCGAACTTAAAGAACGCGGTTTTTAAGTTCGCGAACTTACTCAGCTCGCCGTCGGTGACACAGGTGAAGCTTGCTCACAGATATCGCGATGTTGTCGAATTTACTGAACCAAACTAAACAAAGATTACACAAATGTCAAAACAAAGTGGCAGCTCGCGATTCGCGGCGATGACAGACGTACGAAACTATGAACCAAGGCGGGGTACAAGCAAAATTTCAAATCTGTTGGATCGCCGACGAACTTACTCAGCGGTTTTACAGTACGCGTACTTACGCACGGGCGAGAAAGGTCGCCGAGCCATAAGTACGCGAACTTGTTCGCATGTCTGTCAACCTTTTTAAAAGAGTCTGACGTGGTGACAAATGAAAATAAATATTTTACCTAATGCAGACCTATGATGAAAGCACTACTTTTCCGAGAAGTGCTAATAGGTTTTGATTTGAGTCACCCACAAGCACCGTTTTTTGTTGCACATTTATTTTAACAATCTATTTCTCATTCGAAGTCATATCGCACTTAACTCAAGTGCGATAGTGGCGCCCTCATTTTATCTAAACTTTTTTTTGCCAAGCTGTAATTCTGTAATTGGGAATTGGAATAAAACATGAAAATAATTTTATAACGTAATATAATTTATTTATTATTTTCTATAGGTACATTTAAAAACTAGCACAGTCACAATAACTACCCGGATAATATAAATATTTACAATTAATAAGAAAAAAAACAGAAAAAATGGAAGAAACGAAATGACTAAAGGACAGCATTTTCTAGAAATTAAAATATATAGAAACACCGTTTTATTTACAAAACACACATAAATAATAATTAATATGCACTTAAAACTATATTCTTTACAATAAAATACAAACAAGTGTATTTATTATTCCAAAATAAAATTGTAATAATGTTGTTTCAATGAGGAAAAAGTACCTTTTCCTCATTTACTATGCAGCATTTTCCATAGTCAATCTACTATGAAGCTGAATATCAGTATTTTACATGGAGCGACTGTCTACCTGACCTCCACAACCCTGTAACTGGGTAACACGATACCCCTTGGTAAGACTGATTGTCAGACTTTTGGGCCAACAAGTGAATTTATTATGCCAAAATGAAATTGTATCTAATAATGTATGAGGAAGAAAGTACCTTGTCCTCATTTGTTATGCAGCATTTTCCACGTAAGAAAAATGTTCTATGTCACTTTTAAACAATAATATACTTAATAAGAAATATTTCCTCATTCTCTAAATATTTTCTCCTCATTCTGTCTTTGAGATGCATTTTTCCTCATAACACCTCATACTCATTTTAATTTTATTTAAAAGTTTTCTTGTACAATGCCTCACCAAATTAGTAAATAACATTATTATTTTTAATAAATTATACTCTAAACAAACTTACAAACTATTTGGTTATTATTTGCATCATTTTATCAGTACTTTTTAGTTTTCAGCTTTACAGAGATTCAAGTTTCAAAGTCAAGTTTAATCTAGATTTTTACTCAAAAGCCAAACCAGTATCAACCACTTAAAATCCGGCTTCTGAGGTCCACAGACGTTCAACAGTTCTTAATTCACCAAATATCTATCGATCAAAATCAAAATAAGTATTTAATTTCACATAAACCTACATGGACACTTATGAAATGTCACAAGCTAGGTGCACGGTTCCAATTGGCCGGCAAGAAACTCCACGGTTACTCTTTTAAAAATAATTGGCTTTTACAATGCTTTCAAATTACAGTGGTGGCTTTTAAATTACGAATACCTACCAATATGTCAAGAAATCAAACCAGTAACACTATTGAATAGTTAAACTCCGGTCAATAATATACCTCAGAAACCGGTTTTTCAAGAAATAGTCACAAAATGCTAGCAATACTTCTATACACCGTGAAATTTGAATCACAGTTTTGCTAGAACAAACGTTGTTCAGACCATGGTCTACTACCATTCTACAGCATCCGATTAAAAAAAAACATAAATAGTTTTTTGAACACAAAAAGACAAAGTTTAAAATGTCAAAATTATCTACTGCTTACTAAATTTCGTTTATGGAGGTACATTTCCCTGTAAACAATGCTGTGTCCCATGCGTGGTGTCTGTGTTGTAGGGAGTAACGATAATCTTGACATTTTAAACTTTGTTTTTTTTTGTGTTTTTTCAAAAACCAATTATGTTTTTTTTTTTAATTGGACGCTGTAGTATGGTAGTAGACCATGGTCTGAACAACGTTTGTTCTAGCAAAACTGTGATTCAAATTTCACGGTGTATTAATAATTGATTTTTAGAACAGTTTACTATTTTCTATTTTAACAGCTATTTTAAAAGTCCTAAAATAACTACGTTTTACTCAATAGGAATAAATACGTTAAATTCTATATTATTTACACTACCAGGAACATTTTCTTTATTTTGCCATCCATAAATTACGTCACACGATTTTCATGATTTTTGAAGCCACCCCGGGATCCATGTCACAGGTGGTCACATTTTTTTTCTGACTGGTCACACATTAAGACGTTCCCTGATAAGTCGTCACATATTTTGCTATTTTAAATTAAACCTAATAATAATATTGATAGAGTTGGTAACGGTAGCTTGGACTCTGCTCCCGACACCGGCGAACCTCTATTTTTTATATTCTTAAAGAAATATTTAAAAATGTAAATATTTAGAAATATTTAAGAAACAAAACGAATACTTAAACGACATCAAAATATTGATAGAGTTGGTAATATTTTAAAGTTTTTAGTTAGAGTTGATATTATGAAGCTTATGACTCGTCCTACCTTGTCACACGATGCCACACTTTTCGAATCCCTCCCTTAAAGTGTGACATAATTTATGGATGGCCCCAAAGTACCATATAATACACTACGCTATGTTTTATTATAAAATATCTCTTGTAGTCTCAAAATGGCCTTTTATTTCATTTTAACATATTCTCGAGTAACTGGACGCATTTTTTTAGGCAAACCGTAAATGACATAATTATAAATCTTCTCTAAACGTCACTTTGAGAAAACTGCAGTTATTGCCATTAAGTTAAGTTATAAACAACGATATTTTATTAGTTACCAAATTTGGTAAATCGTATAACTTATTAATTATTGCTTTAATACAAAGACAATACTCAAAACAAAAAAACACCCAATAAATGGTAATTTCTCTTTTTCTCTCTTAAGACATCCAAACATGTAATTGTCGCCACATTAGTCTCAGTAATTTAACATTTTGTGCTTAAATACAGTCTCAACTCAATAATTGGTATACAGGGTCAAATGGAATTAGCTAGCAAAACTTCACATACGTGATGGGCATCAATATCTAAACACGATAAAATAATATATCTGTATCGATTTTCTCAACTTCAAATACTACACCGGCAGCGGTTGCTTCTCCGATAAAATTTTACGAGCCATTGTTATAACTATTAAATATCTATAGGTACCCTTCACGTTCGCGGAGTTTTGCTAGCTAATTTAATTAGAACCTGTAGTTTCTGAAAGTCTCTATCGACCACAATCGCGATCTCATGTCAATCTACATGACTGTGGGGTAATTGCGTAACACACTTACAGTAGACTTTCATTTTGACAGTTCAACAACATTCATTGCGTTATTTACGTTGTTGAGTAGACAAATTTTTCGAACATGGAATGGATTCAAAATCATTCGGATTGTGATTGATACTTATTTCAGTCAACATCAAAACAGAAAATATGGGATTTGGAGGCAATCAGCAACAAGGGCTACTCAACCATCACTTTGAAAGAAACCTCAAAGTCACTTGCTTTTAAAATTTACTTACTACAGGAAATCATAGCTAATTCACATGTCATATTTCGAAGTAGATAATGTTAAGAGAATATCAACAAAACCTTTTAAAAAACCAACCAGTATTTTGAAATTTTTCGCTCTCTAAATCCTTACACGAAAAACCTCAATTATCTGCTTACGTCACATTAATCTCCTCCTCCTCATCACTCTCAGTTACTGTACTGTGGTTATACAGCCCTTGTGCCATCAGCTGTAACGCGAGGGGGTTCCTCTGCCCCGAAGCCTTCTTAAGCTTGGCCCGTTTGTTTTGGAACCAGATCTTGATCTGAGCTTCTGCTAGACCCAGCTCTGCTGCGAGGCTTTGGCGTCTTCGCTCTGTTAGGTAGCGGTTTTCGGCGAACTCGTGCTGAGGGCAAAAAAGGTTGGTTAGGACTTAAAGTAGTATAAAACCAATCTACCTAGCGTTTTCAGGGTAAAGCTGAATACTAGTATTTTACCTGGAGCGACTGCCTATCTGACTTCCACAACCCAGTTATTGGGTAACTCGATATCTCTAACTGACAATGGTTGTCAGACTTTTGGGCTTCTGACGACCCGTAACGACTGTCAAAGATCTACGAATGACAGCCGGGACCAACGGCTTAACGTGCTTTTGGAGGCACGGAGGAGTCTCGATATGTAAAGGCTGGTCACCTATCCACCAACCAACAGCTGAAAGAGCTTAACCTTCAATCGACTGTGATTATTTAGTCATGAACCTCCTGAAGCAGTATAAAAATAGTGGAAATTGTGTCTAACTGATTGACTATTGCGTTCGGAGTAAAGATGATTAGATTAACCAGAACAGAACCAAGTTCTGACTGCGACATTCATCTAGCGGTCACAAGAGCTACTGCAGACCATGAGGTTCCCTAGGTCGGGCAATTGGGTTTTTATATCAGGAATTTCTCAGTAGCAGCACGGAGTCTTGATTCGTGCCCGGTTGATGGCAATAGGCTCGCCCCCTATTACATGGGACTTAAACATAACTGGCGAAATGTGGGTGTACTATACAATGTGTCCGGACAAGGACTAGCGATATTCTAAATACTTAAATATAAACTATATAAAAGTATAATTACACTCTAAGTTTGGGTCCAATACACTTCCCCGCTATGTAGCAGCCATTTTGTTTTTTTTTGTTGAAATATTCTCCATGCGAGTACAAAAAAAATCATATCTCTCAAAGTTTTAGTCATACTGAGATAAAAATAGGCTTATTCGAAAGGCAATAATATTGTCTACCCTCTGCATTACAAAACAATGAATTCACTATTCCAAAACTTTTGAAAAAAAATGTGAAAGTCGAAAAAAAAATAAAAAATTATGCATTTCAACCAATAATTTGTTAATTACCACAAAAATGAGGAAGTGTTTGGACCCAAGCTTAGAGTATAATTGTACTTTAAAATAGTTTATAATATGTAAGTATTTAGAATATCGCTAGTCCATGTCCGGACGCACTATACAGGGCGTCCCAAAATTATGGGACATGAATGGAAAGTACCTTAAATATCGTAGATAGGGTATTTTGCTGAAAGAAGACTTTATGTTATTTTTAAAAGTTAGTAATTCTGCATTCAAAGATTTTCTAAAAATTACTTGCCTCGTCTGGGAATCGAACCGACTTAAATGTAAAAAAAAACACCCCTACTTTTATGATGCCAATCGAAAGAATGACCAAAAACTAATAACTCTTCTTAAGTAACATAGTATTTTAAAAGAAACGAACAACGTAAAAAAATGTTTGAGTTAAATTTCAAGAAAGTTATTGATTGCCGACGACGACGTTCGAAAAGTAGTGAATGTTTTCCTACTTGGATTGGTACGAATGGACCGATTAGATGGCCGGCCAGATCTCCGGACCTTACACCATTAGATTTCTTCTTTTGGGGATACGTGACAGATATGGTATACAAAAAGCGATACGAGAACGTGGGCGAGTTACAAACAGAATAGTGCCATATCATATCGAGTATTCACCACAAAATGATAAGAAAATCAACAGGCAGCGGACTCATTAAAAGATTGGTGATTTGCGTAAGACAAGAGGGATCACATTTTGAGCATTTAATTAATTAATTTACAAAAAAATACCCACTTAATTGACTACGGCAGTTTCATGTATGTTTTTAATTTGATTAAAATGATTAGTTTCACGCTGTTACTTTCTTTTAAAATACTATGTTACTTAAAAAGAGTTATAATTTTTTGGCCATTCTTTCGATTGGCATCATAAAAGTAGGGGTGTTTTTTTTTTACATTTAAGTCGGTTCGATTCCCAGACGAGGCAAGTAATTTTTAGAAAATCTTTGAATGCAGAATTACTAACTTTTAAAAATAACATAAAGTCTTCTTTCAGCAAAATACCCTATCTACGATATTTAAGGTACTTTCCCTTCATGTCCCATAATTTTGGGACGCCCTGTAGAGAACACCTCTGCCTTACCCTTCAGGAATTACCAGTGTGATGTTATATTATAGTATGTTATCGAAACACCGTAGATTCTTAATGGGATGTGTCGGTAAAGGTTTTTGTCGTATTCCTAAGCTTGATCGAATCATATGAGAATTTTAATAGTTTGCGATATCAATTTACCTATGTAATAATAAGTATGGAAATTGCATAAATTTTAATTAAATGAATCTTACAAAGACCTTTGTAACCTAATGCCTTAGACCTAATGTTTGATGACCTTTATTTTATTATAGTAAGAAATCGATACCAAGATACTAAACCTATTTCTGCTAAATACAAGAATTAAATTCAAGAATAAGGCTCAATTTACAGTGCCGCGGAACGGAACGGAAGACAATTTTTGGAACGAAATTGTGTAAAGCATAGTGAACTTTATGTCAATTTGTTTAACGTACAAATTAGATTCGAGCTGCCAGCTGCGGGAATTGCCGAGAATGAGCGAAAATTCTCCGGAAGACGCGCAATCTGTTTGACTGCTCATCTCTAGTTTGTACGTTACACAATTGTCATAAAGTTCATTTTGCTTTAACCCAATTTCGTGACAAATATTCGCTTTCACTCCGTTTCGTGGCAATGTAAATTGAGCCTTAAAATATTGTGATATAACCTCTTTTAATTATAACATAACATAACATCACGCCTGTGTTCCCCGAGGTGTTAGGCAGAGGTGTATCTATAGTACACCCACATTTCACCAGTTATTTTTAACCTTACCGACCCTGACGACCCCATTACCCTTCTCCAGGAGAGCAGTAGGGAAACCAGTAAAGTGTACATCTCCCGTCATTCCGACTTCGCCGCCGAGGTCCTTTGCAATCGCGACCGCGTCCCCGAGTAAATGATACTTCCCCCCGACCCTTGCTCGATAACGAGGTGCCAGCAGTTGTTGCAGCTGAGCACATAGGTAGCTTTAAATTCCCCGAAAATAATCATGATCAAAACTTAGACCCAGCCCGTCCCATCGTTGTGTCCCACGCGCGCCTCAAAGAGATGTCAGCAGAATTGACGGGGTCCACTAGGGCCAATGCCTGCCGGGGGTTCGAAGAAAACCGATAGGGAAATCGTGGCCCCCGGCAACAGGGTAACCGAAGGAACACGGGTGGGTTTTAGTCAGTAAGAGTCTGACACGCCCTCCCGCTCCGCCCAGAGCGGGAGAAGTTATTTGATAATTTCCCACCCAAAAAAAAAAAAAAACCCCGTCCCATCCTTGATGTCCTCCCTCCGGTTGACGCCCTAAGCCGAGGTTCGTACCCCACAGGGGGTGCCCTTAGCGAGCGTTCACCTAGTTTTAATTAGCATAGTTGAATAACCCCTGGCTGGAGGTTTTAAGTGTAGTAGCTTAAGGCACCCACAGGAAAGCCTGGTTAAGTAGTCATGATCTCAGAGGTCAACTACGAGATGACCTACAAAAAAAAAAATTAAGTCCCATATAGTAGGGGGCGAGCCTATTGCCATCAACCGGGCACAAATACAGACTCCGGGCTGCTACTGAGAAATTCCAGAGAGTCAGAAATGCGATGGTGGTAGTATACCCATATGAGGTGACTGCCTTGTAGTGGAACAATTATTAAAGAATGATAATTTTGTAGTTATTTGCTAATTACCTTTAATCTAGTGAGTTGTGCAGCACTGAAGGCGGTTCTTGGTCTCTTCTCTTCCGGAACTGCTGCAGCTCTCTTTTTCATCCTTCTGCTTCTGGGACCTGTTGGCAAATAAACAAAAGATTAGTCAAACTCAAACTTATTATTTCAAATAAACCAATTACAGGCACTTTTGAATTG
The DNA here is from genome assembly GCA_949152395.1 of Agrochola litura. Classification (NCBI taxonomy): domain Eukaryota; kingdom Metazoa; phylum Arthropoda; class Insecta; order Lepidoptera; family Noctuidae; genus Agrochola; species Agrochola litura. The sequence continues at coordinate 12,675,261 of OX424521.1, read as the reverse complement.
TCAAGGGGTCGGTCAGTCAGAAAGATGAAGCTAGTTGCCCATTCCAAAGCGTAGTAGGTACCTATGGAGAAGAACAGGCAAGAAACTCCACGGACACTCTTTTAAATCAAAATATTGGTTACATCATTCATGTTGAAATTACACATGTGAGAACAATGTAGAAAGACGTGCACATTAAAAGCGTCCGTAACAAATATAAAAACAATTCAAGAATTAAAATAAACCGTGGCAGCTAAGAGATGACCAGTCCCTACTGACGAGGAACATCATCATAATCGTTCATTACATCAATTATGTGTTTCTATGGACGGTCATCTTTGTACGATGTTTGGAAAGGGCTGATTTCTCAGCCTGCTTTAATTTCATCTGTATCTTGACAATAACACCACACCTGAATGGACTATTGAAATGCACTGACCCTAGCGTGGCTTAACCAGAATCGAATGAACCCCAAGATTTGCACTAACCCCTGGAACTTCATGTTACAGAGGCCATTGCATATCAAGGAGTAGACCAGGTGGCGCGGTAATGGTAGGGAAGACGTGCCCTTAGGATATAGAAGGATTTGCGAGTCGTACCGGATAATATATGCATCCTAGAGTAGGCAATGGAATAGTGGTGATATTTATCTATGGATGGGCATCTTTTTACGACGTCGCCGCCAGGTTGGTTCCAGTCGGGTAGCTCGCCGTCCGATAAGGACCAGGCCCGGGTCGACGGCGCGTTATGTTCCACGCGCGCCTCAAAGAGATGTCAGCAGAACTGACGGGGTCCGCTAGGGCCGATGCCTGCCGGGGGTGCGAATAAGGCCGAAAGGGAGATCGTGGCCCCGGTAACATGGCAACTGAAGGAACACGGGTGGGTATTAGTCAGTAAGAGTCTGACACGCCCTCCCGCTCAGAGCAGGAGAAATTATTTGATAATTCACAACCCAAAAAAAAAAGTTGGTTCCAGTCGATCTTCACCAGTGAATCTTTTTGGCAGTAACACCACGCCTGGTAGATGAATTACTTATAGATCTAAGTAGCAGAAAGAGAAACATCGAAAAGGATGTTTTGACATCGTTTAGTAGTTATTCAGGTTCAACCACGGTTCAATACCACGAGTGCATTGTATAGACAATTCTTAGCAGAAAACTAAAAAAATATCTGTGACTCTTCGACACCTATAGCAGTAGAGTTCATTTGACTGAATTAAACTGTAAGTATGTTGTAGTATCCATGCACAAATGTACCAAGTGCTTATTAAAAAACCGGCCAGTTGCGTGTCGGACCACGCACAATGAAGGGATCCGTAGTTGAGATGAATTTATCCCAAGATCAAACGTGACATTGTTGTTGAAAAACATGTTATCCCATACATTCCAACTGCAAATGTACGTTTGTACGCACAATATTGTGAGATTTATCATGTTATTTTAAGACCATAGACTTCTTATAGATTTTCCTGTAATCTATGAGAAAAGAACCATTCTCTGTATTTTTTTCAAAATTTTAGGCTTCGTTGTTTCGGAGATGGGGAAATGGTAAATTTTCTTAAATATATTTTAAAGTATTTCTTTTAAATTATTTTAAAAAAAAATGACTTCCACACAACCAGTCCTTCCATTTGATATGTCACTCAGTACAGTTAGCAAAACGGTACAGCTTATATTCAAAATTCAATTGTTTACTTTTCACGTCCGTGTTTGGGTCACAGAAATTCATATGTGTACCAAATTTCAACTAAATTGGTCTAGTAGATTCAAAGCAAATTGGCTGTGACAATCTGGACAGGCAGATAGCCAGCCAGCCAGACAGACAGACAGACGAGTGATCTTATAAGGGTTCCGTTTTTTCATTCGGACTTACGGAACCCTAAAAATATTACCTAAACATAATAAGCTAACATCCTTTCCGCCCATCACTTTACAACATCCCGAATTCAAAGTATTCCCCTTTTCCTTAATTATTACTTAAATAATAATAAATTGAATACCCCGACATGAAACTACTCGTTAATTTAATAACCTCAAAAAATCTAAACCAATCGTTTCGTAACGAAACCATAAATACAATAAAGAGAGGCGTGGTTAGGGAACCCTTTTGTCGTTACTGTCCTTAATAAATAATTTAATGAACCCTAATAATAGTGTTGTATGTGTTGATAAAATATTGTTGTTGAGTATTGTCGGATAAAAAGTGATGGGACGTTATTTTGAATAATGTATTTTTAGGTTAGGTAATTAGTTTGGAGGAATTTTTTTAAAGTAATTGTTTTTTAGAGTTTTATATAATTATTTTTAAAAGTAGCTGTTTCGTTTCAATAAATAAAAACTAGTTTACAAAAAAAAAACAACACAAAGTAAAAGATAACATCAATTTCGGAAGTCGGTGTCTTTGGTTTTGTATTTTATTTTTATGCCACTGACTTACTTAATAATTTATTTTCAGAAATTGAGTTATGATGGTATCTCCATCATAACTCAATTAAAAAAACAGTGGCACTCCGGGAGCGCCGAAAGTGAAAACTAAAAAAAAATACTTTCAAAACCTTTAAAGTAAAAATACTTGCATAGAACATTGATCCGTAACATAATATAAATAAAGAGCACAATCGCATTTACAAAACCTTTAAAGTAAAAATACTTGCATAGAACATTGATCAACGTAATATAAATAAAGAGCACAATCGCGTTTACAAAAATGAGGTGTCGGTAACGGTGTCGCGAATTCAATTGTTTTTTCCCGTCTCAAAAATGCCCAACGCGCCTAAAGAAGTTTTCACTTCAATAAATAAAAAAAGGCTTACCTAGATAAGGTACTTTTTCTGATGATGATAGTGCTTTGGTGTAATTCACTTCTGAAGGGTATATACCAAAGCCTCCTTTTTATCCAGTGAAGGAATCAAAATCACGCTTACTGCGTGTTGGGCTGTTGGCGATTTAAGGTTTTTTTTTTTTTTTTAGTTAGTGCATCTCGTAGTTGACCTCTGAGATCATGACTACTTAACTCGGCTTAGGGCGTCAACCGGAGGGAGGACATCAAGGATGGACGGGCTGGATCGAAGTTTTGATCATGATTATTAGTCGGAGATTTTAAAGCTACGTACTCAGCTGCAATAACTGCTGGCACCTCGTTATCGAGCAAGACTCGGGGGGGAGTAACATTTACTCGGGGACGCGGTCGCGATCGCAAAGGATTTCGGCGGCGAGGTCGGAATGACGGGAGGCGTCTGTTTTTGTACACTGTGCTGGTTTCCCTACTGCTCTCCTAGAGGAGGGTAATGGGGTCGGTAAGGATTTCAGGTTATATAGTCACGGTTTCCTCACGGTGTTTTTCGCTACCTTGAGTTATGGTGTATTAGCCAAACTAGAGTCCGCGCCAAAACTGAAGTCCGGTGGAAATTTGTGGAACTAATTTTTTTTTAATGCAATGACATAGACACTAGCGCCGTGTCTATTGGACTTGAGTGGTGACGCGGACTCTACAACCAAACTACAGTCCGGCTATCAAGGTAATGCGTTTTTGACACCTGTCAGTTTCTTAATAACGAATATGTGTTTAAAAATGCCCAAAAAATTCTGTCAAATGCCCATGTAAATCCCACTCTCATGAAAATCGGAGACGCTACGCTCGAAGTAAAGATAGATTTAAGGTGTTTTAATAATATTAAATAAATAAGTTGTGAACGAGTATGTTTACCTAGGACAAACTGTCCAGATAGGTAGGTCCAACTTCGAGAAAGAGGTCAATCGTCAAATCCGACTCGGCTGGGCAGTGCGGGAAGCTACGCAATATCTTCTCATCCTACATACCGCAGTGTCTCAAAACGAAAGTCTTTGACCAGTGCGTGTTGCCAGTGATGACTTATGGCACTGAAACGTGGTCGCTCACAATGGGCATTATCAGAAGGTCAATAGTCATCCAAATAGTAGTGGAGAGGGCTATGCTTGGAGTTTCCCTGCGTGATCGAATCAGAAATGAAGAGATCCGCAGGAGAAGAAATAGCCCGAAGAATTGCCAAACTTAAGTGGCAGTGGGCAGGGCACATTGCTCGTAGAATGGATGGCCGATGGGGTCGAAAGGTTCTGGAGTGGTGACCGCGTACCGGAAGATGTAGCGTTGGAAGGTGGACCGATGACCTTGTGAAGGCCGCAAGAATCCGCTGGATGCGGGAAGCACAGAACCGGTCGAAGTGGCGGTGCTTGGGGGAGGCCTATGTCCAGCAGTGGACGTCTTTTGGCTGAAATGATGATGATGATGAATGTATGTTTTGCGAATTTGATCCTTATTACTACTAAAAATTTGTCCAACCGACAGGTGTCAGGAAAGCATTCTTTCAACGACCGGACTGTAGATGATTTTATTCGGTATCATAGTGAAAATCAGCTTTCATCCTACACTAAATACATTCTTAAAAATCTAGTCTAAACCTTCGGGCAACAACAAAATCCTCAGTAACCAGAAAAATAATAAATTAATTGTCAAATCCAACATGGCGGCCATACAATCGCGGACAAAAGTGTTAAGTGTGAATATTTTAGTGCCACTGGCGTGAGGGCATGCCACACTATGATTTATTATGCCATTCTGTGCCAGAACTTAATTGTTAGAGAAATGGTTGTTTTAATTGGCTGCTTTCAGGATTTCGAGTGTGTGAATGACATGTTTTTATGAGTTTTTGATGTTTTGTTATGGATATTGGAAACTAGTGAAGCCAGTGACTTCTCCCGGGTGATATCTTTATACTATCTTTAGCCTATGTTACTCAGTGATAATACAGGGTAGCAGAGACATCGACGCAAAAACTGAAACCATGGTTTCAGTACATGATTCTGAAACCCCCTCCCTGCATTGAAATTTTTCGTCGGTTATTAAAAAAAAATCAGCTGTTCCATACATTTTGACCGCGTAGGTATTGCACTTTTCTATGAAACAGCAGATTTTTTTTTTAATAACCGACGAACTGGTTCGGAATCGTGGACTGAATCCATGGTTTCAGTTTTCGCGTCGATGTCCCTGACACCTTGTATAGCATTCTACTAGTGAAATAATTTTTAAAATCGGTCAATCAGTTTTTGAGTTTATTTATTACAAACAAAAAAACAAACAAACATCCGAACATACAAAAAATCTAATCTTTTTTCTTTATTATAATATTTGTTTAGATTAGGTACTGTAGAAAAAAAATGGATTACAATCTGTATTTTTATCTGTAGATTTCATCCTTCATTTATTGAAGAATTAAATAATGAACTTATTTTGTCCCTTAAGTTTAAGCGGTAAGATCTGTTAATGCATCCGAAATACCTCTATGTATCTCGTAAATTACGTCACCAAGAAAAAAGTTGAAAAGCGCTAGTACCTAATTTTAGGCTGCCTGTCCATTGACATGGAACGAGGCAGCGGTGCGGGGGGAGTTGTGGACCGTGTGGAGGTAGACCTCCGCTTCCTTGCTCCGCTTCCTTGCTCCCCTTCCTTGCTCCGCTTCCTTGCTCCGCTTCCTTGCTCCCCTTCCTTGCTCCCCTTCCTTGCTCCGCTTCCTTGCTCCGCTTCCTTGCTCCGCTTCCTTGCTCCCCTTCCTTGCTCCGCTTCCTTGCTCCGCTTCCTTGCTCCCCTTCCTTGCTCCCCTTCCTTGCTCCGCTTCCTTGCTCCGCTTCCTTGCTCCGCTTCCTTGCTCCGCTTCCTTGCTCCGCTTCCTTGCTCCGCTTCCTTGCTCCGCTTCCTTGCTCCGCTTCCTTGCTCCGCTTCCTTGCTCCGCTTCCTTGCTCCCCTTCCTTGCTCCGCTTCCTTGCTCCGCTTCCCGGTTTTTAGGAATTTTTAAACTAGTTCGCAAAACCCTGTCCTTTGAAACGGAGCGGAGATTTTATGCAACTTTATTAGTTAATATTGGCACAGCTCCGCTCCTCTCCTGTCCACTCCAGTGGACAGTCAGCCTTACCATCGTACCTAAACCCCTCATACCGAAAACACCAATACCAGAAGTGTAGGGGTGTACTTAAGTCTCTTTCAAAGTATTCATCTTTACTAATCAATTATCTAACTTAGTAATAAGTACTTAAGTAGTATCTACTAAAATACCAACCAAAGATAGCACAGATTGATAACCCAACTACAACCACGCAAAAGAATTTATACTCTTCCTGCCACAGACTATACATTACCACAAACAATCACACAACGAACGAACATTTTTAAATCCGCCATCTTGCTCACTAGCGCCAAACGCCATTCCCACACTAGGCTGTACACTAAATTCCTTTGCGAAAAAAATAAAGTACAGGAAAGCAGAGAAGTGTTTACGGCTATACGGCTACCGTTCGCGATAGTGTTAAAATGTAGTGAATTTATAGCCGTTTGCTAGATCTTTTGTGATTGTGGCCGATTTTATTATTCGTTTTAAATTGTAATAGGGTGTTGATGGGTTTTGTGGGCTATGTGGGTGAAGAATGGTGGTTTTGTGGTAGGTATGGGGTTTGAGAAATCGTGTGATTCTGATGTAAGAAAGTGGGTATAATTGGATCATCGTTGTCCTAATCCTATACTATTAAAGTAGCAGTATTTGAATTTATACATAATTATAAACCCTTTTTTCCCCGAAGGGTTGGACAGAGGTGTCCCTGTAGCAGGTACACCGACATTTCGCCAGTTATGTTTAAGTCGCATGTAATAGGGGGCGAGCCTATTGCCATCAACCGAGCACAAATTCAGACTCCGAGTTGCTACTGAGAAATTTCAGGTAGAAAATCCCAATAACACTTTGCCCGACCCGGGAATCGAACCCAAGACCTCATGCTCAGCAGTAGCGCTTGCGACCACTAGACCAACGAGGCAGTATATAATTATATATATTTGTAATCACGTTCTCGAAAACGGCTCTAAAGATTTCGATGAAAGTTGCAATATAGGGGCAAAAAATCGATATAGCTGGGTCTCATATCTGAGAAAAAAAATTATCTCCGTGTTTCCATCCGAGCAGAGCTCGATCACCCAAAGTTTACAACAAGATGGCAACCATGGCAGCATGGAATTAGTAAGTACCTACTATAATGGCAGCTTGGAATTAGTATGAACTTTCCTATACTATTCAATGAGCATTCTCTATTTTCACCAGAGCAGAGCTCGATCGTCCAGATACTTAAAGTAAATCTCGATTTATCGACTTTTTCGACCGAAGTTCCTTATTGCACGTTATACTTGGCGAATGTGAGCCAGACTGAATAAAGTGTAACATTTTGACCGTCACAACAATTTTGCTATAGTATGTGTGTTTAAAAGCGTATGTACACGTGCGGGAGGTCCATCAACGGAGGTGCGTGTGTCTGTCATACATAGATACAAGAAAAAAAAAGAAAAAAATACTGCGAATGGAACTTCCTTCCAACCGGCCCGCCCCACGACACCGTTAATTTTTGAAGTGAAAACTTCTATAAGCGCGTTGGACATTTTTGAGATGGGACTAAACCATTGATTTCGCGACACTGTGACGACACCAGTTTTTGACCATTAAAAAGACATCAACGCGTTGATTACCGTGGTGCCGATTTTTTTTCAAGTTTTCACTTCTGTCGGCACTCTTGGAGTGCCACTGCTTTTTTTTTCTCGTTTCCAGTAGGTATGAGAAGAGAGATCTTACAAAACTTAAGTTTATTAAATGGCATATACTATCAGTTACTTTTATGTAGAACTTATTATAATTCTCGAATTTAAAAACAGTTCAGTCAAAATAACAAAATCACAATATTTTTGTTATGATTATTATATTTCCTCACATAAAAACCAATATAAATGAATGAAATAATTTATAGTACCTAACAAACTATTTGCTTTTGAACTAAAATAAATAAATTAAATCCCGTAACATTTATTCGTTTTGGCAACACACCAATCTTGATCAAAGAAATAATAAATTATTAACAATATAATCATGATTTTATTACTTTTTAAAAGATGAACGTAATGCCGGATACACACATCGTAAAAATTAATCCTGCTTTCTTAACTTTTCATAAGCACCGTTGTTGAACTTTAAAACATCATTTGTTGACATTTTGTAAGAAAGATCAAACACGTTTCGCGAATATAAAGCCCTTTAACTTTTACAATACTTAAAATTCTGCTCACACACCACAAGAAAATAGAGCGTGAAGATTACAAACGAATCTCCGAGAATCAAACGGAAAATCACTTTCAAATCGAAACAATAACGCCGCAATCAAAATTGTATTTTATCACCCTTAAAATAGAACAGGAAATCGTAAAACACTGGACTTCTGAAAAAGAATACCGTAACACCAACACAGAAAAATGCGTTTTATTTCCTACAACATACAGTTTATTTTTCTGGAACAGTTTAAAAGGCCATACATCAAGGTAATAAAGGAGGCGAGCTAAATTTTTATTCGCGTTTTTAATTAAACAAGAGTTGAAAATGTTTCGGACATTTTCTGTTTCGAGAATGGCGCGAGAAAATTGCTGGTCACTTTGAAAAAGGAACGGTAGCCATGTTTTTTGTTTTTTCTCTTAAATTTACGCGACTGTATAAGAAATATTGTGTGTGTAGTGTTTTTGTTCTTTAATTTGCCACTATCTACCGTTTTGCATAGAGATTTGGTATTTCCGCATACGAATTTACTTTATTTAAAAAAAATTATAGTGTTTTACTGCTCCACATTTTCAAGTGACTTCAGAAAGTTTCAACTTGATTGGGTTTTTAGTGGTAAACAGGGTGTAAAGTTCACACATCCAACATAGAAAAGGGAGGATCCTGCGACCAGACGGGTGTTGCGTCTGGCGGTCAACTGCCCAACGGTTTGAAGTTGAAATCTTGTATATATGTCGATCGCAATCGCGACCGCGTCTTCGAGTAAATGAAACTCCCCCGACACTTGCTCGAAAACGAGGTGCCAGCAGTTGTTGCAGCTGAGCACGTAGCTTTAAATACCCCGAATAATAATCAAGACGAAAATCTAAGTTTGATCCAGCCTGTCCCTCTTTGCAGTCCTCCCCCCAGCGACGCCCTAGACCGAGGTTCGTACCCCACAGGGGGTGCCCTTAGCGAGCGTTCGCCTAGTTTTAATTTAGAATAGTTTATGCCCCTGGCTGGAGGCTTTATGTGTAGAAGCATAAGGCAGCCACAGGAAAGTCCGGTTAAGCAGCCAAGACCTAAGTGGTCAAAACTGCGAGATGCCCTAGTTAAAAAACTCTAATTGCGCGATGCAGGATTTGTGTGACGTCATGTCTATGATGCGTAGATCGTATGTGGCGGTGTAACCGCTACAGGTTTATCCGGCTTGGTTTTACTATCTACGACAAAAATGTTGCCCAAAAAATTATAAGACATGAAAATTTCATTGCGTACTTTTGTAACCCAACAACCATATTCTAAAAGTAACACAAATTACTTTTCAAACTGAAAATAACCTAATAATTAAACCAACAACTGCCAAGCACTATCTCAACTATTTTGGGGTCGGTTTCCAGTCTAACCGGATGCAGCTGAATACCAGTATTTTACATGGAGTGACTGCCTATCTCCACAACCCAGTTACTTGGGTAACACGCGATACCCCTTGGTAAGACTGTTTGTCACAGTTTTGGCATTCTGACGACCCGTAACAACTGTCAAAGATCCACGAATGACAGCCAGGACCAACGGATTAACGTGCTTTCCGATGCACGGAGAACTTCTAAATCTGTAGTAACACTTATTTATTTACTTTGGAAGACTTACAGGCTAAACAAAACAGACAAAGACAGCTAATTACAAATCTTCACATATAATTAACAGAACAATACAAACCCGAACAAAAAAAAATTAAATACCTCCGACAAAAACATTTCCTCATTTCTCTTTCCTACTCCATCACCAGACCCTGTTCACCATCTATCTATAACCTATTCATTGAGACCATTGCAATAAGCCCAAACACGATACCTGTGCTGTAAGTTGGTAAGGGAGTTGGGTATCCTGCAAATTCCAGGTGATGCTGCAGCATCAATTCAAGGTTACTAAAATAACTTTATAAGGGGGGTTCTCTAATCTAAATCTCTAATATTTTTCATGTTATTCAATTTATTATGTTTTGAGTAGCGTTTGCCATAATATCTCCGATGTTATTGGCTCGATTTGGATTCTGTTTATTATTTCTAAAAGCTTATGAGTTATTTTATCGGATTAACATTTTTATTAAAATTTGTCAACTATCCAAAAAAAACGAAGGTGAAAACATTTTTTTCTAAAAAAAAACGTTTTTAAAAAAAAAACAATTGTTAGTTCATAAAATAATAGGGATATTGAAAAAAAAAATTGAATAAATGAAAAAAAAAGTCAAGATATACCCCCTAAAGTTATTTTTCGATAACTTTTCATGAACATTCAGAAAAATGCGGGCGGGCAGTGCCTATGAGCGACATTGTATAGGGTGGTCAAAATTGTGAAAAAAAAAACTGACTCCTCATGCCCAGGGGTATCCGAAAATACCCCATTCGTGCTCCACAATTCGCAGTAACTTAGTAGGTACCTCATCGTCATAACATCAAACCCTCCCGAATCTAACCCGCCATACATTTAAACCTCAATTCATCAACTCCTAAGTACAAAACAAAACAAATTAAGGGACATAAACCAGTTAAAAGACATAATTTGAATGCCCCTTCCCTAAGTTGGGACCGTTTAAATTCCTGACAACCCCATCTGGACATTAGCGGGACAAATGAGGTGATGTATCTGTACACGGATAAGGAGATAAATTAATTTAAATAGGTAATATTTTTTAAGTGAAAACTTAAACCATTGATTTCGCGACACTGTAACGACACCTCATTTTTCTAAACGCAATTGTGCTCTTTATTTACATTACTTTACGGATCAATGTTCTATGTAAGTATTTTTATTTTAAAAGTTTTGTAAACGCGTGTTCTTTACATAGATAAGGTTACGAACCAATGTTCTATACAAGTATTTTTCTTCCACCAAGGCGATCTTGTTCAAGTTTTCACTTCTGTCGGCAGTCTCCGGAGTGCCACTTTTTTAAAACTATTTTACCATTTTTTTCTGTGAAGGGTAATTTTGAACCCTTCGCAAAAAGAAGGTAACACTTTCTACAGACGGCCTGGATAATGTTATAAGAATTCTCTAAACAGCAACAGTTTTTTTTTTTTTACCACATCCTGTTACCTTTTGGCCTTCATCTCACCTGATGGTAAGTGATGATCAGGTTGAAGGTGGAAGCGAGCTTCACCTGAAATCCTCAACCACAGAGGAACTGGCTATCTTACCTCTAACTGCCGAAACACAACAATGCTGTTAACATTGTTGTTATGGCGACAGACTTAGATAAGATGGTGGTAGCTAGCCAGGCGGACTTAGAACAAGCCCTTTTGCTCATTCTTATTGCTGCCCGTTTTGCCTGTCCTTTCCAAAAGCAGTGGATAAGGACAGCTATAAGCATTGGTTAGGTATGATAAACATACAAACATATTATAAAGTTGTTAGGATGGATGGTTGTTTGGTACTCTTTCACGCAAAAACTACGGAACGGATTTGGATGGAATTTGGTACACAGATAGTTTATAACCTGGATTAACACATAGGATACTTTTATCCCGATATTTTTACAGAATCGAAACTTATGTGGGTAAAACCGCGGGGCGCTGCTAGTACTAACAAAAATATAAATTCTATTTTTATTAATTTTTGTTTTTTATTTTATGTTATTGTGATGTGATTTTGTAAGTTGTGTGGAGTTTTTCTCGGAAATAAATAAATTAATAGGAGTAAACACGGGACCAGTCATTGTGGTGATGCTGGAGGGGAAGTCTATGTCCAGCAGTGGGAGTCATTCGAGGGAAATTAAAAAAAAAAATGGACAAGTAAAAGTGTCTCCTTTCTATTTCACAATGATACTCGCTTGAAACCATTAAAATAATTACGTAAATTCAAACAGCAATTTCCGATAAAAATGGTGACAGACATACGAACAACCTCTCACTTCAAGAACCAACGTTCCACTCAAAACCGGTTTAAACAAGTTCGGTTCAACGTTCGTCTGTTAGCATAGGAGATAATTACTTAATTAACTTGAACTTAAGTTCAATAGTTTATGCAGGTCATTAATTCTAAAGTTTTAATTGGATTTTCGAATCTATAGGTTCAAATTAAATTAGCTAACAAAACTCCGCGGACGTGATAGGCATTGTTACGTATACATGACAACAAAAAAAAAAACCAGTGGCGGTCCAGGAGTACCGACAGAAGTGAAAACTTGAACAAGATCGCCTTGGTGGAAGAAAAATACTTGTATAGAACATTGGTCCGTAACCTTATGTAAATAAAGAGCACAATCACATTTACAAAAAAGAACTTCCAAAACCTTTAAAGTAAAAATACTTGCATAGAACATTGATCCGTAACGTAATATAAATAAAACGCATAATCGCGTTTACAAAACCATTAAAGTAAAAATATTTGCATAGAACATTGATCCGTAACATAATATAAATAAAGAGCACAATTGCGTTTATAAAAATATAGTGTCGTCATGGTGTCACGAAATCAATGGTTTAGTCCCAACTCAAAAATGCCCAACGCGCCTATAGAAGTTTTCACTTCAATAAAATTGTAAAATACACAGACTTTTGAAAATTGCATGTACTGAAGTTTTATTTTTTTTAATCAATCTGCCTAGCCTTTTCTCAACTATGTTGGGGTCGGCTTCCAATCGAACTGGATGCAGCTGAATACCATATTTTACTTAAAGCGACAGCCTATCTGCCCCCCACAACCCAATAACTGAGTAACACGATACCCCTTGGTAAGACTGGTTGTCAGACTTTCAGGCTTCTGACGACCCGTAACGACTGTCAAAGATCCACGAATGACAACCGGGACCAACGGCTTAACGTGCTTTCCGAGGCATGGAGAAGTATCGGTATGTTAAGAAGGTCATACATCCACAGACCAACCTCGGCAAGCGTAGCTTAACCTGATGGATCGAACCGTGCGGCTGTTATGACTGAGCCACGAATTCCTCTAGTTATTTATTCAAGTGTTACTTATCAAAAAAAATCCTGGTTGGTGATTTGTTGTCCTCAAAATGTGACAGTCTGACAGCAGTCCACGGATATAGGTCGCTGTATTTGCGTGCAACTAGTAGGTACCTCTGACTTTTCGGATTCATGTGCGTATTGAATTATCACCTGCTTTAAAAACGGTGAAGGAAAACATCGTGAGGAAACTGGCATGCCTGAGAGATATTTCTCGACGGCATGTGAAGCCATGTCAGAGGTCCATGAGCGGCTTTAAAACTCTGATACCAGGTAAGTCACTAACCACACGAAAAGAAGAGTAAGTAAGATTGATTTTCGTATAGCAAGTGTTACATACTGTTGTACAGTTGACTGTACTGTTCAACATTGTAAGTAAGGAATAACATTTCGTTTCACAGCACTTTGCTCAATATTGAGATTGTTTTATTTTACCACAGATGCGTGATAAATGGATGAGCCATTTTCAGATTGAAATAAATCCTTTCTCTATTACAAGTTACCAGAATACCCGCGAAATTTCTGAGTTTTATGAACTGAAAACTTCTTTAGGCGCGTTGGGCATTTTTGAGATGGGACTAAACCATTGATTTTGCGACACTGTAACGCAATTTACCGACACCGTGGAGTAAAAGACATCAGCCCGTTGATTACCGCGGTGCCGATTTTTTTTCAAGTTTTCACTTCTGTTGGCACTCCCGGAGTGCCACTGATTTTTTTATTCATATTCTTTATGGTACCTCTTTAGGTCTTTATGAGCTATCCGAATATCAAAAAATATTTGGCCCAGGTCTTAAGGGAAAGACGTGAAAATTTGAAAATGTATTCGCTGTTACAATATATAATAGATACCTACTATTAGCTGTTAGTTTATTTTAGTTTGAAAGGATTATTATGATTGGCGAATTAACTGACTTTTACTGTCCATATTATTCTGTTCAATTTTTTACGGGAAGAAGAATTTATAAAGACAAATAAGCTAAAGAAGTCGAAGAAATAATAGTCTATTTTTAACCAGCTCATCAGGAACTTAGGTTCAGCTACTTTTTATTTTATACGTCGAAACACAAGAAACAGGACCATAGTTTTCTAATCTAAATGAAAATAAAAATGTGGAAATACATTTTTTAATGCAATTTGTTTCAATGACATGGACACTAGCGCCGCGTCAAAAGGACGTCAGTGGTGGCGCGGACTTTATTTATTTAACCATTTATGTACACACATATATATAAACAGACAAGACAAAAAGAACAGAAAAATACGTACAAAGGTGATGCTTATTTCTAAAGAAATCACTCAATGGTGCCGATTCCCTTGTTCACAATCACAGACAATGTCACACAGAAGACACATACTTAAATAATATAAACGCTCTTCAAATAAGCGCTCCTCCTCTCTGTGCCCGATAGGGTCCATAATCGTTTCAATAATTTTAAGCCTACCAACTGTTTTACCAACATTAAACATTATGCAATGCAATAAATTAAACATTGAAAAAAAAAAGAATTTATAATCGGTCAGTCACTAAAGTTTTTGAACCGCTTTTTCGACATGGCACTTCCATTTTCAACGTAACATCGTTTCGCACATCCACGTCCCTATTACATATTCAGCACACGCGCACTCAACCCAATTCCAAACACATGAACTTTATCAATTCAACAATAAAGCCTATAATCGCTTGCACATTTTTATCATTTCCTTCACGAATCTATGAACCGATTTCAAATCTTATCGTTCAAGAAATAGAGTTCATATTTTATAGTGAACTGTGAGGTATTTTTTTCACGTTAGATTTTCTCCTACTTTGATTTTTAGAGGGTTCTTAAGGGTGGATTCTATTACAAGAAAAGCTTTGTTTTTCACACCCTCTAGTGGAGGGAAAAGATTGTGTTGTTCAAAGAAAATGGAATAAATATAAAATTGGTAAGGTGTAACATAAAAGATTTAAAAAAGGGTTTCTTTTATTCTACTGCATGCAAATCTATACTACAAATGTATCATATCGTATACTACAAATAAATAAAATTGAAGTGTCTGTTTTAATATCAAAATGACAGCTTTTTACTACATGCTTGAAAGTATAGACATTATTAATACCAAAAAAACATTTTTAGGGTTCCGTACCTCAAAAGGAAAAACGGAACCCTCATAGGATCACTTCGTTGTCCGTCCGTCAGTCTGTCAAGACCCTTTTCTCAGGAACGCGTGGAGGTATCAAGTTGAAATTAATATCAAATACGTAAGTCTATGTTCCCTTGGAGCTCTAAAAAAATCAAGCTTCTAAATCCGCTCAATAAAAAAATACGGCTATTTATGCGTCATATTTTGATACTCGCAAATAAATCAAATCCCACTGGGTACTTCCCGTTGACCTAGAATCACTTTGGCAAGAAGCAAGATCTCACAGCACATGTATAAGAAAATGTTCGAAAATTTTTAATTGTAGTTTTATAAGACATTTTTTTTTTTGCGATTTCTAACTTATCTTTACAGTTGGAGAATCGACCGTAAGCCCGTAACGTATATTGATGTATGCGAGAACGTGTTTTTCAACTACAATGTTGTTTGTTTTTGGGATAAATTCAGCTAACTACGGAACCCTTCATTGTGCGTAGTCCGACACGCACTTGGCCGGTTTTTTTAAAATTTTGTCTTACTTCTGTCGTCTGTTCGTCCCGGCTAATCTCCGAAACGGCTGGACCGATTTTGAAGGGACTTTCTTTGGCAGATAGCTGATATAAATAAGGAATATCTTAGGCTACTTTTATTTTAGAAAAATAATTATGGTCCACGCGGGCAACAGCTATAATAAATATAATTTGTACTTGTTGACATGCCTCGACATTTGAAGACATTGTTTTTTTTTTTTTTTTTTTTTGCATTTATTTGCAAATATGGGTTATACATAAGTAGGTAGTATTAGGTTTTCATCAGAGTTCTGCCATATTTCACCATTCGGCATGCAAACATTTTCATTACCTATATAAAATTGTTAAAATTTAAACTCTTGTTGGAACATTAAATTAGTTATGTCATTCTCATTAAATAAAATTATTACAATTCAAATATTCATTAAAAAATTCAAATTGTCAGTAACAGTAACAATATACAAGAAATACAAATCGTGGTCCAAAGATAAATAAACAAACAAACATCAAAATTCCAGGTCATAGACAACACACCATAAATATTCCATACGCAAAACAATAATTAATTAATTAAAAATTTGAGGTGGTCTGATAAAAATTGTCTGTTAAAAACTCAGTTACACTGTAATACGATTTATCTATTAACAATTTACGAAGTGTACGTTTGAATTGCAACGTTTTCAAGTCTTTCCATGCACTTGGCAATTTATTATAAACAACTGGGGCCATGCAATAAATACTTTTGCGCATCATAGCGGTTTGACACGGTACATTATTTAATTTTGAATTGTCCCGTCTGTTTCTTGGGTATACATCGGCCAAACGTTCAAAACGATTTGGATTGTTCTTCACAAACATAGCCAATTGTAAATGCCCATTATTTTTAAAAGAGTAACCGTGGCGTTTCTTGCCGGATCTTCTCCATAGGAAGCAACCAATTGGAACCGTGCACCTAGCTTCTGACGTTTCATAAGTGCCCTTGTAGGTTTATGTTTTTTTTTTTTTTGGCGTTTTAATAACTTGATCTCCACACCAATTAAACGTATTTTTTTTTATCTATAAAAAATAAAGGGAATCGATCTCTAAACCACACGAAACCACGACCCACCGCCGCTCAATTACTACCTACCATCAATAAAAATACCTACAGGTAATCGTAATAAAGTAAGTATGAAACATTTTTAAATTAACGACTTAGAATTCTGCTTACCCCTGTATCGAGAACAATCCGCGATAAACGGACCAAATCAAGTTATTAGGACATTCTTGTGATTAACAAAAACTCTTGCGCATGGTGGCCTGTTCTTAGTAGCTAGGGATAGGATGAGTCGATGATTTATGTCGATGTAATGTCGATATTTTTTCGTAGTTATGAGACAAAAAAAAAACGATACCTAAATTATTTGTTATGGCCAATTTCTGTAAACCTACAATTTAAATTGTAATACTTAATATTCGTTTTTTTATTGAATATAAGAATCATACTAATATTATAAAGGCGAAAGTTTGTGAGTGTGTGTGTATGTTTGTCTCTTCTTCACGCTCAAACGGCTGAACGGATTTTGATGAAATTTGGCACACAGATAGTTTATAACCTGGATTAACACATAGGATACTTTTTATCCCGATATTCCCACGGGATCGAGACTTATGGGGGTGAAACCGCGGGGCGCAGCTAGTTAATTAAATAAAAACATCGTAGATAAACTGCCATGTATGTGATAGCAGTTATGATTTACAATATTCGTGTTAATAACAACTTGATGTTCAAAGAACTCGTACCTAAATAATAATAGCCGCACAGGTCCAACAAAGGTTAAGCTACGCTTGCCGCGGTTGGTTTGTGGATGGGTGACCATCCGTTACATATCGTGCCTCGGAAAGTATGTTAAGCAATTGATCCCGTCTGTCATTCGTAGGTCTTTGACAGTCGTTACGGGTCGTTAGTAGCCCAAAAGTCTGACAACCAGTCTTGCCAAGGGGCAAGGGTATAGTGTTACCTAGTAACTGGGTTGTTGAGGTCAGATAGGCAGTCATCCATGTAAAATATTGGTATTCAGCTGCATTCGGTTAGACTGGAAGCCGACCCCAACATATTTAGGAAAAGGTTTGATAGATTTGGTTCAAATAATTTATAAGTTACCTGACATTATATTTTAATATCTTAATCCCATGAGAACTGAAGAGTAAACAGCCAAAGCATTGTCTGAATCGCCAACCCCACCATGTACTAACAATTTATTACGTAGTCTTAATTTATCGACATACCTACCCAAATTAGTGCACAATGATAAACCCATAATGCAGAAAAATCCAGTCGAACCCGTTATATATATACTAGTATAAAAAAAAAACTCATTCTTAAGGATGGCATCCGTTATTGCCCTATACAATACCGTAAACGGTTGCCATTAAAAATAAAGACGTATTGTTGCCTAGGGATGGGACATCGATCGCTATCGATATTTTTGAATAGGTAGATCATTTGAGAACGAGAGTGAAAACTTTTTTTTTTTTGTTAAAAAATATTTAAATACATTTGTTTAATTTTTTGTCTGAGTATTTTGTCGTTCAGAGTCAAGATATTTACTGTGTATTTTAATATTGAAGTGTTCACGAAAGATTGATTCTGAAATAATAATCACGAACACATCTTTGTAGAACGCCCTAAACTGGCCTTCTCAGTTCTAATAGAGGAACTTATTTTGCAATCATTCAGTTACCAACTCACTACCTTGCAATTTACTGACCCACACAATGAAAACATGTTGAAAAAAAAAACTAGGGAATTAACCTTTAACTGCGATCAAGAATGACTTACTCAAGAAAACAAACAATCCCTCTAGTATAATATTAAGTTTTTAAACATAGTTAAAACAAACAGTTTTACTTATAATAACCGCTTTGATATAAAACAAGTAACAATTTTGTCAATTTTGTCTTGAGACGTTGTCAGTCTTTGTAACAAATTATATTATTAAGCAATTTGCTTTTCAATAGGGCCTTTATTGACATAGTTTGTAAATAACTATGTAGTTGATGTTATTATAGGTAGTTACATTATTAACTTCCTGAAGTATTGGAAAATTGGATAATTTGCACAATAGTATACTTGCCAAGTAATCTTATTAAATGCATAGTTTAGTCACTATGCATTTAGAAATCTATCTACTTTTTAAGTTTCATTGAGTTTTTCCGTAAGAATTCAATAACAGCCCAGAGTCTGGATTTGTGCCTGGTTGAAGGCAATAGGTTCGCCCCTATTACATGAGACTTAAACATAACTGGTGAAATGTGGGTGTATACCTACACCTCAGATTATTCCTTCAGGGATTATATTATAGAATAGCATATAAATAAGCACAATCAGCCTATAATGTTTCCACTGCCGAGACACAGGCCTCCTCTCTGTGAGAGGGAGAGTGTAATAATTCACACAAAGTAAAGTGCGTGTCTGGGTTCAAATTTTCTTTTTCTTTTTTTTTTCTTTTTTTATTCACAAAAAACATAAACTTTGACAATAGATAGGTATACAGAAAAGTAAGCAAACTTAAGTATAATTATACAAAAATGAGGTCGAAAGTCCAAGAAGAAATGTGAACTAGGAAAATCCTGTATCTTGGGCGGCAGAGAAATTCTCGATCTACAACTCAAGTCGGGGCTGTTACCACTGGGCCACCACACCACTGCTGTCAAATGAAAACGCATTAGCGCGCAATCTGTCGATATATCGATAACTAACGCACATCCCTGGTTTTCCCTGTAATACCAATTGTCACAGTAGCGGGAAGGTTCGCACTAATTAGTTGAGATGGGTGGTACTTATAAACAATGTACAGGTATGTGATAAAGTGTTTATTCAAGCAAAAATAATTTAGAAAATCTAACGTATTTTTTTTTTTTGTCTAATGTCATGCCATTTCATTTGCGCGCGGGGTAGGAACTGTCCACCAGATTTTCGTCAGGTTAGTTAACTGCAACTTACCTCGAAGGTGGAAAAACAGGCTTTAACAGGTATACAAAGCTACAAAACCAAGCTAGACTCTAGCTAGAGCGTCACAGTATTCACTATAGGTCTATCGTGGACGCCTAAAATAGACACAAAACTAAAACTACATTAAAAACTGTTTCTATATTTCAATAAGAGAAATATTCTTGGACCGTTCATTGATTTTACGAAGTCAACAGTATAGTCAACAGTACAATTTTTTTTTTTGATGAATGAACGAATCCCTTTTGTGTATCATTGTACAGGCGTTTTTGTGATACCAAGTCAAAATTTTACTTTTACCGAAGCGATTCTAATTTTACTTTTTATTAAGACATTGTGACTGATCAGGTGAGTGCAACACCTTGCTATAATTACGGTGTCTTCGTTAAAGGAGGTAGGCAGAGAAGGAGGTTTCTAATAAAAGGACAGGTTGGTATTCGGGTTGAGTTGACTCGGGCCGAGCTGTCACTGACCCGGATGGACAGGGAGAGGAAGGCCAAATAAAAGATGGATGGATTGTGTGAGGAAACTACTATAAATGATTTATTTATTATTTTAGGACTTTCGGGAATTGAGACCTATTTATATAACACAAATGGTCACCCATCCGTAGACTAACCTCAGCAAGTGCAGCTTAACCCCAGTTACCACCACTGTTTGTAAAATCATAGTTTCATTGTAACAAAAATTATCACGAATGGTCACCCATCCTTTAGCTGACCGCGGGAAGTGTTGCTTAACCTCACTTTAAAACTAAAATGTAAAAACATAATTTCATAGCAACAAAGACTGCTACGAATGGTCATCATCATCATCATCATCATCAGCCTATAGTGTTCCCACTGCTGGGACACAGGCCTCCTCTCTGTGAGCCGTAATCCACCACGCGGGCCCAGTGCGGGTTGGTAGATGTCACATGTCTTAAAATTTTCGGTTCTAGGACATGCCGGTTTCCTCACGATGTTTTCCTTCACCGTTTTGAGAGCAGTGGTGATGAAATAATTTACACAAAGTAAAGCGTCTGTCTGGGTTCGAACCTACGACCTACAACTCGTAAGTCGCGGCCGTTACCACTGGGCCAACCCGTTACGAATGGTCACCCATCCTTAACTTGACAGCGACAAGTGTTGCTTAACCTCACTTCAAATTTTAAATGTATGATCATACTTCATTGTAACAAAAAGTAACATTATTTCATCCGTCTGTAAGTCATTGTCTACGTAACTAACTATATATATATAACTGTGGTGGAATGTCTGTATTTCCATTTTGGGGCATCAGCAACCGTTATGGTTCAACGGATAATTAACTCGCTTTTCGCGCTTAACGATATTTAGGGGTCCGTGAGAAAAAATATTGACAAAAAACCTTGGTTTATATTGTCGTCTATGGTACATTTTATAAAAATTGTTTTGGTGTAATATACGTACTATGAATCAAATTAAATCAAATAAAAAATACAATAGACGTTTTATATATTTAGTAACCTGTTCAATCAATCAATCAATCAATATCTTTATTGTGGATCATAGGTAGGTACATAATACAGGTCTTAAAATAATGAGATTGTGATCAGCTATGTCCCGCCCATTGGGCATACAATAATTAATTACATGCAAATTACATCATACATTATTACATTTTTGATACAAATTATTAAATTGTTAAAATGTCAGATAATATAGAGAAAATAAAGACAGGTAGGTACAAATCAGTGGGCTACTGAACGCGTCATGACTGAGGGAGACTGTATTGGAGTAGAGATTTGTCTGATAGGAAGTCTTTTATAGAGTAGTAGCATTTGTTTACTAGCAGATTATGGAGATTCTTTTTAAATTTTGTTATTTCTGGAATTTTTCTAATAGACCCCGGGATATTATTAAAGATGCGTGAAGCTGTACAAAAGATACTTTCATTCATTAAACGCGTCTTACTAGCTACTGTGCGCAATTGGTCCTTACGCCGAATACGAGTGTGGTATTCATATAGCTCAATATTATTCTTGACAAATATTGCGGTCTCAAATATATAGATACATGGTAAAGTTAATAGGTTCATGTTTTTAAAAAATGGCTTACATGAGTCCATTTGCTGTAGGTTAAATATGGCTCTGATGCAACGTTTTTGAGCAGTGAAAGCACGCTTCTTGTCTGTACTGTTGCCCCAAAATATTACACCGTACCTGAGGGTGGAGCTTACGTATCCGTGATAAGCTGTTAGTAAAGTAGATTGACTTGCTATTTTCCCTAACCTATGAAGTGCATATGAAAACTGTCCCAGCTTTTTGCAAACATGGTCAATGTGTAATTTCCAATTAACTTTGTTGTCAATATGTAACCCTAGAAATTTTGTTACTTCAGTCTCTCCTACGTCGTTGTCTAGGTAACGGATTTTTAAAGTACCCGTACGCCTAGTTCGTATTTTAAAATTCATTATTTTAGTTTTGTCAATGTTAATCATTAAATTATTGGTTTTAAGCCAGTCTATAATTAATAATATTGTTTGGTTAATGTCAGATTCTAAATTAATCGTATCGTCATTAGCAAATAGAATAGTGCTATCATCAGCAAATAGTGTAATGTCATGTTTTGTTACCGAAGGCATGTCATTTATATAAACAAGGAAGAGTAAAGGACCCATAATACTCCCTTGGGGAACGCCGAATTTAGCAGTTCCAGAAACATAAACTTGTTCTGTTTTAGTAGTGGGATTTATCCTCCTTACTTCTGTCAGCTGTTGTCTATTGCTAAGGTATGATTCTATAAGTTTGTACACATTACCTCTCACTCCATATGCATACATCTTTCTTAAGAGGATCTTGTGGTCAACTCGGTCAAAAGCCTTCGACATATCCATGTATAGCGCAACAGCCGGCAGCCCTTTGTCCAGGTTGGACATTACCTTATGTAAAAAGTTATATATTGCCATATTTATGGATTTGTTTTTCCTGAAACCATATTGGCTGGACGTTAGAATATTGTGTGTTTCAAAGAAAGTATAGAGACAATTAAACATCACCTTTTCAACAATTTTCCCAAAAATAGGTATCAATGCTATGGGCCTATAGTTACTCATATTTGTTTTATCTCCTTTTTTGAATACTGGCTTTATAATAGATATTTTAAGTTTATCTGGAAAAATGCCTTCTTCTATACATAAATTGACAATGAAGCTTAGTGGTTCAGATATAATATGTGCTACATCTTTAACAATATTTGTCGTAATGCTATCGTAACCGGCACTGTTTTTGTTTTTTAGAGCAATTATTATTTTGTTAATGTCATCAGGGATAGTCGGTGTCATAAAAATTGAATTAGAATTATAAGTCAGTTTATGGGAAGATTTTTGAGGTACACTAGTATTATTATTATTGATGTTAAGAAAAAAGTCATTGAATGAGTTCGCGATAACTTTAGGATTATTTATTATTTCGTCATTTATAATTAATTGATTTACGCCTTCATTTGGATATTTAGTTCTGACCTCATTTATGACTTTCCAAGTACTCATTTGTGACTGTTCCGCTTAACTATTCTTAAAGAGTCATAAAATACTCTGTAAAAAATCGACACGTGTTTCACTTCTCACCGAGGCATCCTCAGGATGACGATTGACTTGTCGCGAACTCGAACACGGCGTGTTGCCACACCGAGCGCTGGACGCAGAGTGAGCAATACATATTTTGTCTAGGGCCGCTCGCAGTTGACCTTTATGGTCATAGCTGCTTAACCGGGCTTTTCTGTGGCTGCCTTAAGCTTCTACACTCAAAGCCTCCAGGCAAAAGCAAAAAACTATGCTAAATTATAACAAGGCGAGCGCTCGCTAAGAGCACCACCTGTGGGGTTCGAACCTCGGCTTAGGGCGTCGCGTCGCTGGGGGGAGTACTGCAAGATGGGACAGGCTGAATCAAAATTAGAATTTAAAGCAACGTGCTTAGCTGCAACAACTGCTGGCACCTTGTTATCGATATCGAGCAAGGGTTGGGGGACGGGGGAAGTTTAATTTACTCGGGGACGCGGTCGCGATCGCAAAGGACCTCGGCGGCGAGGTCGGAATGACGGGAGGCGTCTGTGTTTGTGCACTGTACTGGTGGCCCTATTCTTCTCCTGGAGGAGTGTTATGGGGTCATCTAGGTCGGAAAGGGCGGAATACCGCCCGACAAATTTATATACTGTTCGAATCAATCGCTGCCTGTATCAATTAACTATCAAATCAAAAGTCATTTATTCAAACTAGGCTAAGAATCAGCACTTTTTGAACGTCAAAATTACATAAGACAGTCCCCCAAAACGCCCACCCTTCACCACTTCCTAGTGCTTTAGCTGGGAAGAAGAAGTGGCGCAACAAATTATCCAGCAGTACAGCTGTCTGTACGTTAGAAGAAAAATAAATTCGGCAGAAAGGTAATTGAAACTATGGATATGATAACTGAAGACAATTCACAGTTTTTTTCCCCCATATTTTCCCCTATATATATATATATTATCATTTATTACCATTTCTACAAAATTTGAATCTTAACCAAATATTTTAAGAACTTTATCATTTTTCGATGCTATAATATTTTAGTTTGTGAATAGTTTTAGTTAAGTTAGTATATAATTTTGTTATTTTTATTAATTAATTAGTTAGGTACAAGTTGTTACTTACTTATTTATATTACCTTATGTATTATACTGTGTATAGGAAAAAAAAGCAAAATAATTTGTTAAAAATACATATCATTGGATGTAGCGGCCCTAAGGGACAAGAAGACTTGGCTTTTTTGTGATATAAAATATCTAGTAACATTATTATACAAAACATGACAACATTTGTTTTATATCATTATGTTATTATTATTTTTTTTGTAATTCCCTGGTGGGATTTATACACCGTGAAATTTGAATCACAGTTTTGCTAGAACAAACGTGGTTCAGACCATGGTCTACTACCATTCTACAGCATCCAATAAAAAAAAACATAATTGTTTTTTTTTTAAACACAAAAAGACAAAGTTTAAAATGTCAAGATTATCGTTATTCCCTACAACACAGACACCACGCATGGGACACAGCATTGTTTTAACGGAAATGTACCTCCATAAACGAAATTTAGTAAGCAGTAGATAATCTTGACATTTTAAACTTTGTCTTTTTTGTGTTTTTTCAAAAACCAATCATGTTTTTTTTTTTTTTTATTGGATCCTGTATAATGGTAGTAGACCATGGTCTGAATAACTTTTATTCTAGCAAAACTGTGATTCAAATTTCACGGTGTATGTCCGTAGGTGTGTCCGTGGCATCACAGCGGGCCCTATCAGAATACCAGCGCTGCGGTGTTTTTTTAAATATCGCAGCATTATGCTGAGATAGGAGCCTCGCACAGGTCGTTATTATTTTTGTTTGTTAGTTTAAAATGCTCCTTTCTTATCTTTTATTACCGTTTGTATTTCCTGTGCGTGTCGCAAATAAAATATTTTTCTTTCTTTCTTTCAAAACATTTTATGTAGAAAACGAAAAAATTACCATCTAAATTATTATACCACAGACAAAACACAATCCATTTTTTAAAACCACAAAAATTTTATAACCATTTCTCCATTGTACAGAACCATAGAGTAAAATTCACGGTCGATTACACCTATTCTATTGCAAGCATAGACAATTCTGACGATATACTCGTTTGTTTCATTAATTTCTCAGAAACGTAGTTACGGCTAAAAAGTACCGTGTTAATTGATTAATTGCTACTGTACCTACGTGTTCGTGTGTGTGTGTGAGTGTGTGTGTATGCGAATAAACTTGTTATTGTTAATGGGTAAATAAAGAACGAATTCTTTGTATGACTTTTGTTGTGGTCTTTTTTTAAATGCTTTTACTTGAGTTTTCACTTTGTTGGTAGAATGAGTGACATTAGAGTGTTCATACTATCGTTCGGTTTTTAATCCCAGATAGTAATTTTGACAGGTGCAAATGTCAAACTCCAAATTGAAAAAACAAACAACAAAGATTTGAAATGAAAAATTACTACCTATCTAGGTTTAAAAATGAACTTTAGATATGCTGTTTTATTTTAATTTTTTGTGTTTTTTTTTTTTATTTAAGGTAAAATCTATCATCGAGAGTCGTCAAACTCACAAAAGATGCAACTATCTTATGCAATTTTCCCTACACGAGTAACGCATAGGAATTATTAGGGAATTATATTGCAAATGAAAGTTGATGACTCGATTGAAGCAATTGTAATGCGGATGGATCAATTTTGTGCGAAAATTCTTAACCCTGTCACAAATAATTTTCATGTTTTAATGTTTGAATCATAATCATAAGTTATTTTCATTATTACGTACTTAAAGACATACCTACATTGTTAAAGTTTGATTACTGGTTACAACCTTTAAAAAAAGGGTGTGCGAACTTTTTGAATTAAGAACCCAATAAAAACCCACTTAAAACAGTTCTTATCGGAACCGAAAATTAAATGCTTTTAAAAGTTCAATGCATAATAAATAAATATTACAACACATTTCACACCTTAACAGCTTATGAGTAAAAAAACAATTTATCCAAGCTATATTTTATTTTAAGAATAATTATATTCCGCCACGGAATCTCACCTTAAATGCTACTGGGCGTTGCCAACATAACACGAGTCAGGCAAAATGGCGGACGCTCGAAAAAAGAATAATTGCACGATATAATTGAGCTAAATTGTTTCATTACTTCACCTGTTAATTCTACAAACATACTCATGTTGCTCACTGAAAAAAATCAATCGATTTACCGTCTTATTACAAAGTAAAAAAGACATAATTTATAACAAAACGTTTTGCTAACTGTAAATGTTAAATTGTCTATGTTTATGGAAAAATAAAGGCAGTGTCAATGCGTTAAGGGTTTTCCGTCGATATTGCGAAATTAAACTCTATTTTTTGACAAATAGAGTTGAATAGTGGTTAAAAACGTGTTTTTTAGTAATTGGTGTGGTATAATTATGTTGTCAAGGCATTTTTTTTAAATAATGAGCTCTTTAAGCAGCGGTTGCGATGAAAGATGGAACCGGTTTCCTCCTTAAGCTTAAAGCGAGTGATTATGAAATTCTACTAGATTTATTCTACTCCATTAAAATGTTTTTTTCGAGAAATTGTCTTCGGATAACAAAACGTCGACTAGTACAGGGTAACGCACTCATTGTACTAGGTATTTATTTTTATATCATTCGTTTCAAATTCAAACTCAAAACATTTCTCTCAAATAAACCAATTACAGGCACTTTTGAATTGTCAAGGGGTCGGTCAGTCAGAAAGATGAAGCTAGTTGCCCATTCCAAAGCGGACAAGAAAGTTCATTTTCTCTGTATTATTTCTAAACGAGAGCCTATTTTTTTTCCAAAGAGATTTATTTCCAAATTCAATAAGTTTCAATCTGGCTCTAACCTGCCCACTTACGAAAGTTAATAAATTATTTGTTGGAAACCTTATTAAATTGATTTTTGTCAGAGGCTCGTGTATTAACAAATTTTAATATTTCTGTCAGATAAATAATTTTGCTAGATAATCACTCACCATATCTGCCACGAACCCTAACCTCTGAACTTGTTTAACAATATTAAACTTGCAAACCTAATAGCCGTCGTAAAATGGCTAAGTACAAATCCGACGGACGCACTCCGAAGCCAATTTTAATTCCGGTTACCCTTATGCCGGGAGTATCCTAACTGCCAAGTGTGATAAGATTCCCATAGGAAGTTATTTACGCCATTGCCTGGCGTGAAGACTATGGGATTTATTTATAAACGTTGCTTAAAGTTAAGAAACGTTTAAAATGAATGAATGAATGAAATGCACCGACTCGATAAATCGAATGAACCCCAAGATTTGCACTAGCCCCTGGAACCTCATGCTTCATGTGGCTACAGAGGCCATTGCATTTCAAGGAGCAGACCGGGTGGCGCGGTAATGGTAGGGCAGACGTGCCCTTAGGATATGGAAGGATTTGCGAACCGTACCGGATATGCATCATAGAGTAGGCTATGGAATAGTGGAGAGACGGGTGATATTTATCTATGACATCACCGCCAGGTTGGTTCAGGTCCAACTTCACCAGTGCATCTGCTCTTTGCTGTTTCCAATGTCTTCGTTTGAGGTCCGTTTCAGATCGCCGAAAAATTATGGTTAAATAGTCGCTAATCATTACATAACTAAGCAACGTTTAAAAATAGGGGCTTATGTATTTATAAACGTTGCTTTAAATTAAAAACCTTTTCCCAGAATGTTTTAAAATCGTGGAAATAATTTAGGTAGGTAGGTACGGTAGCCAGTTGTATAAAAAAAAAATGTTGAGATATTTATATTATTTTCAAGCAAAAGTGACGAAAAGAATATTTAAAAAGTTAACAACCATGACCAAGAGTTAATGATTCATCTTTACAAGATCAATTCCAACTTTATTTCATTCTTAAAAACAATCACATTTTAAAACAACAACACTTTTAAATTACTTCCATTGTTTTCCCGAGAAAATTCACATTTGAATTGTGTCCGTCATTTTCCCGTGTCATTCAATGTGACAGCTGTCAAGGCGCCATCTTGTTGACATGGAATGTCAACGATATATTGTGTTGCCTTTTAGCTTTGAAATTAGTGATATTTTTCTTTGAATTTATGCAAATATCGTCATGGTTTATTGTTTTACGGGTTTTAAAGTTAGTTTTCATTATTATTATTGATGTAGACTGCCTCGTTGGTCTAGTGGTCGCAAGTGCTACTGCTGAGCATGAGGTGCTGGGTTAAATTCAAGAGTCGGGTAAAGTGTCATTGGTTTGTCTATCTGGAATTTCTCAGTATCAGCCCGGAGACTGGATTTGTGCCTGGTAAAAATCTCGCCCCGTATTACATGGGACTTAAACATAACTGGCGAAATGTGGTGTAGTACTCTGCCAAACCCTTCGGGGAATACACGCGTGATATTATGTTATTATTTGACATCGTTTGTCAGGTCAAGTGTAGCTGCTACACATTTTCATCATCATCTGCTTAGCCTTTAACTATGTTGGGGTCAGCTTCCCGTCTAACCGGATGCAGCTGAATACCAGTATTTTACACTAGCTTCTACCCGCGAACCTTCCTCAAGAATTGAGCTATCCAATGCAAAAATAATTTTTCAACTCCGACTGGTTCCGGTGATTACCCCCTACACACAAACTTACAAACAAACAAATTTTAACTCTTTATAAAATCAGTATAGGTGGAGCGACAGTCTATCTGACCTCTACAACCCAGTTACTGGGTAACACAATAAGACTGGTTGTCAAATTTTCGGGCTCCTGACGACCCGTAACGACTGTCAAAGATCCACGAATAACAGCCGAGACCAACGGCTTAACGTGCTTTCCGAGGCACGGAGGGATCTTGGTATGTAAAGATCACCCATTCACGGACCGCAGCAAGCGTAGCTTAACCTGATCAATCGACCCGTGCGGCTGTTATTTTATACTTAGCCACAAGACACACATTTTGTCGTTTGCAAGTAATTACGACTTATAAGTACCTAATATCCAACTAGAATATGAAATAAATAAGTTCGTATTGGCATAATTATATATGACTAAATATTTGACCAATATAATTCCTGAGTGAATCAAATAAGGTTTTCGGGTCGATAATTTCTTATTGGTATCGATAAATTATGCAATTTATATCTAAATAGGAAATCCCTTCACTTCTGTAAGTTGATATTATACCCTACAGTTTATCAATTAACAACATAACATCCCGCCTTGTTTCCCCGAAGGGTTGGGCAGAGGTGTCCCTGTAGCAGGTACACCCACATTTCGCCAGTTATGTTTAAGTCCCATGTAATAGGGGGCGAGCCTATTGCCATCAACCGGGCACAAATCCAGACTCCGAGCTGCTACTGAGAAATAAGGTCAATCAATTAAGGTTATCAATTATACAGTAATAAACTCGATAGAATATCACCTACGGCCCTATGGCCACATAAAATTAGGTATACGGACAGTAACAAATGCTGCGCGACGCGAGTCTATTAGGAAAAATTATATCATGAAAACTTCACGGAAATTGTTCTACCGGTGTCGCTTCGCGCCTGGCTGCGGGGGGTTTATAAAAAACGATGTTTTTTGTTATCATTCTGAGGTCGTTAAAATGAGACGATTGTTTAGGTACCTAAGACTGCAATTGTGCATTTAATATAAATATTTTATTAAGTTTTTGAACACAGTGAAAATTGTCATCATTTAAAAAAAAACAATTACGTCGTTTAAATTTTTTCGTTACGAGTCGTCAGAAGCCCGAAAATCTGTCAATGAACTTACCAAGTTGTGGAGGACAGATAGGCATTCGCACCATGTATAAAAACTTTTTACAAAAAAAAAAACAACCGACTTCCAAAAAAAACACTACAAAGTGAAAAATAACTTTAATTTCGGAAGTCGGTGTCTTGGGTTTTGTGTTTTCGTTTTTTGCCACCGACTTCCGAAATTAAAGTTATTTTTCACTTTGTAGTGTTTTTTTTGGAAGTCGGTTGTTTTTTTTTTTGTAAAAAGTTTTTATTTTTCTCTTTTTAGTTGTGGTACCTACCCCACACACATTCGAATACCACTACCTGCTACCAGTGTCAAGAACTTATCATATCATCTACATACTAAGTGGGAAAAAAATACGTATTTTGAAGCTAACTCAAAAACTACCCAAGCAATGTTAATAAAATTTATATGGGACCAATTTGGGAGCCTACCCTTTCAAACAAAAAAAGAATTTTCAAAATCGGTCCACAATTGACGGAGAAATCGGTGGACATACATAAAAAAAAAAAAAAAAAAAAAAAAAAAAAAAAAAAAAAAAAAAAAAAAAAAAAAAAAAACATACGCGTCGAACATATAACCTCCTCCTTTTTGGAAGTCGAAAATACTGATATTCAGCTGCATCCGGTTAGACCGGTAGCCGACCCCAACATAGTTAGGAAAATAGTCTAGGTAGATTGATAAATTTTTTGCTATTCCATATTTTCGCAAACATTATTATAGTTCTCCCTTATATCTTATAATTTGAACCAGCAATAAAATATTACCTAGCTTATACTACTATTTTCTTAAGTCATTCCTCTACCAGTCTCCTGCAATTTTAATTCGGTCCCTCGCCTAATCGAAATTCACGAAATTAACATACAATGAGAACAAAAACAATAATGTGTAAAACATGATGACAGACATACATACAATCAGTGTTTGAATATATTATTAACGCTCAATATTAATAGGATAAATAAATATTTATTTAATGGTAATAAAAAGCCTACTGGTTTTTAAATCAATATTAATATGAAAATCTACAGCATTTGTTTTTAAATGACACGCTTGTGCGTAAACTTTTTCTTGATTGCAATAAAGTTCAAGATGCCAAATTGTGTTAAAATTCACCCTTCAAAATATCTACTTAACGTAAAAACAAAAAAAATATCCTTTCAACAAAAAATAAATAAAATCCTTAGGTTTATTGTCCATGAACAGAACACGAGCTGTAGCAAAACTGTTTGAATTCCTTATTACACTGCAGAATTTTCTCAGTATCAGCCCAGAGTCTGGATATGTGCCCGGTTGATGGCAATAGGCTTGCCATCTGTTACATGGGACTTAAACATAACTGACGAAATGTGGGTATACCTCTGCCTAACCCTTCGGGCAATACAGGCGTGATGTTATGTTATGTTAGCCTACATGAGCACGAGCGCTTTTTTTAACGCGAGGTTTTTGACCGTGCTCTGGATTTTCAACTCTCGATGTTGAACTGAACGTTGAGAATCCAACAAAGTGCATCCCTAGCGCGTTAAAAAGTGCACAGTCGGATTTTCAACTCACGCCAGTAAGCCGAGCGTTAAAAAGCCAGTGCGTCAAGAAATTTACTACAGAACATTAAACAAGACCAAATCCAGCTAAAACTGCTAGTCAAAGTCATTTGTTAATAAATAATTCATATCCATGTCTTTCTGACAATAACTTAAACGTAACCTCTGTTACATTTTGACCCTAACACCGACACTGTTGATTTGTCAAAACACTTTCTCTGAGTGAAAGCTGGTTTTTAAAACATGACATTTATCCTAATGTCAGTTTGACAGTGTCATAATGACAGGTACAGGCTTGTAAAAACAAGTGCTTAGATCGATTTGCAAAGTTAAGTTGCACTTGCTACGGTTATTCTATGGATGGATTGAGAATCGAGACTTTAGTTCTACGTAAATCCATCAGTTATTATCTACGACAGTAATTAAAAGGCAGAAACCCGGAAGTCTGAAAGTAACCCACAGTCTAGATATGTGCCCGGTTGATGGCAATAGGCTTGCCACCTGTTACATGGGACTTAAACATAACTGGCGAAATGTGGGTGCATTAAGATACACTTCTGCTTAACCCTCCGGGGAAAATAGGCGTTATGTTATGAAGGGAAACTAAGTTAGACCGGAAGCCAACCCCAACATAATAAATTAAGAAAAGTATATTCAAATAAATATAAAAGCATAAAATTCATTGATTTGCTGATTTCTAGAAAAATATTGGAAGAAAAACATATGCAGTACCTATATACTTATTTGCTACTCAGTAAGTATGACAACGCACTAAAGAAAATAAAAAAAGTTTAATAAAAACTCAATTAAAAACAAAAGCAACAAAATGTACAATTAAAAAACAACAAAACAGTGAACGAACGTGTTATAATATCCGACAAAAAATCCGACGGTCTTTGAGAAACAAAAAACAAAAAAAAAAATACTTTAGCGAAGTAGAGCATATTACCCCACGTGAAAAGATCCTCGTAAACCGACGGGGTATCAATAAGCCTATGCAGGGTTGCCCTAATTTCTGCTCTTTTTTTGTAATGTTGGCAAACATGCCGACGGCCCACCTGACGGGGTGAGGTTACCGACGCCTATAGACTCCAATGACCAAGGAGTTTGCCGATAACAGGCCTATACTGTAAAATTCCATTTTCAAATTCAAAATATTTTGTACATTGACACTTATGAAACGTCAGAAACTAAGTGCACGGTTCACTTAGTACACACTGTTATTTGAAAATATTGTAAAAGCCAATTAGTTTTAAAAGAATCACCGTGGAGTTTCTCCATAAGAAACCACCAATTGGAACCTTGCACCTAGCTACTGACGTATCATAAGTGCCCCATGGAGGTTTATGTGGAGTAAAATATTTTGAATTTTGAATTTGATACGTTGAAGATCTTAGAGATTAAGGAGTCTCATGAGCTTGTTATTTGTATCCGAAACCATTTTCAAACTGGAACATAGCAAGAACGGTGGAAGAATTAGGAATGGTAGTAGTTTTTCCTTAAACGAAATCCAGATGCTCTAAAAATACAAACTATTGTTAAAAACAGCAGCACTCGCAATACGGCGTGCGTGTATGACCAAATGTATGAACGTAGACGAAACAAAAGTAGTATGTAAGGATGGTAGCAGGTGGCGTTCTGTAGTTTCTGCCTTCCCCAATGGGAAGAAGGCATGAATATTACGTACCAAAAAAAAAGTCAAATACAGAGTAACTTAAAGGGAAAATATTTATCGATCTTTAGTCAAAAATGGAAACCTTATTATATTAATAGAAACTATAGGCCATTTTAAATTCAATACCGTATAAACAAACAAACTTCTATTTTAAATTTTAAATACAATAAAGATGTCCTATCCATTAGAACTCCCATTAAGGACGCCGCATTCAACCTAAAATTAATTCAAAAAGAAAACAATGTTTTGAATAAATAAATACGAAAGTCATTACATCAGTAGTGATGTGTCAACAAACACAAAATATACCAGCATTTGTTACGGATCATTTGATGTAATATATTCTAATACATACGACTATACTTCGAAAACTCATTGTCAAAATATTTATGTATGTTTTTGTCCGAATGGAATATTTTACTCGCTTAAAAGTTGTGTAATGGCGATGTTGCACGAAGTTTCGTTTTTAAGTTCTTTTGTGAAGTAGGAAATGATAAAAAAAGGGTTTTCAAAAGCGAGATGGTTTGATAATGTCATCAATGTAAACTATTAATGGCTTTTGTATAAAAACAACTGCAGGTTGATTTAAAAAAATACTGAACCATACAAAAAGCAATATAAAACTACAATATCATATAACAGTTTAAGATTTTTACTAATTAGCTTATTAACAACCTGGTAAGATCTAAATCGATAATCCATTATCATTTGCAAGAACCTTCTGTCTAAGTCAACTCTTTATACAACCAATCAATAAAAATAAACCTGTCAAAGATAAACACGTCAACATCAAAGCTCCTGGTCGCGCAAAACAAACAATTTCTTACAAAAAAAAAAAACGTAACAAGCCGCAGTGATAGCAACAGAAAAATAATACACCTGTATCTCGCAAAATAAACAACAAAAAAGAGAAAAAAAAGTGTTACCACTTACCGGAACTTGGTCTGTCACTGTATCTGGTGCAGTAAACCCAAGCTGGCCATAATGATGCATTGCCCGACTGGCTATTTGTATCTGTACTTCCACAGGTCGATAAAGCCCCACTCGAAGTAGATGAAACAACTGAACTCGCAGAATCTGGTCTTTTCTGATTCTCTATTACTTTCGGCATCTCCCTTTCTTTAGGAACCTGCTCCCCGATTTGAGAAACCGTCTGTCTTAAACCCCCAAGAGGTGGCAAGGAGCTGAATTCAGATTCTTTCGATTTTAAGTAGTCAAAGCTGTATTTTTGCAAGTCATTCTGAGGTTTTGATAAATCGTAGGGCTTGTATAAAATGCTGTGGTTAGGCCCAACTGGTTTGGGACCTTCAATTTTGCTTGTTTTCCTTAACGCGTTCAAACCAAATTCAGGGTGTAAGATATTGTTAATTGAGAAGGCTATGGGAACCGACGGCTGCTGTCTTTGAGCTCGAAGTTTATCATTCTCAAATCGTTGGTTTTCAGGGTTTATTTGGGGCTTAACATCAGGCGTTTCTGGCCTATAGTAATTCTGGAACCCGTCCATCTCGTTTTGGTTCTGAGGGCTTGGTGGAGGAGAATTTGGCTGCACTTTGACTATCGTCATGTTTGGGGATGTTCGCTCATATCTTGAGTCAATTGTGGTACATGTATACTGACTTGGGGGACAGTAGTTCATTGGGTTTTCTGCGTGAGGTGCAGGCACTCTTCCAGTGACTGGTCCAGGACTGTTCGCCTGATTCGGACTGCAGCGATCTTCAAAAGCCATCTTGACACAATTTTCTAAACCGATTACAAGTTTATTAGAGTCAGTACATTATACAGCACGGTCCACAGTATAAAATAATGTCAGTTAATTTGAATGAGACACAGTCTTCACATTAATATTTATCGGAATCGATTAGCATGATTTCTTAATTCTACCGCACTAGTTTTTTGATGCAAAGGGCGCGTGATGGACAGCCACGGCTGTCAGATTGAAATGTCAGTTGCGTGTGACACGGGCACTGGTCCCGGCGGCGGCTGCCGTGTGACTGCGCCCCTCGCCTCGTCGGGGGGACACGCCCCCGAACAAACAAGCTTTTTACCCTTCCCCATTCGTTTTGTAGGCGTTAACCGTTCGCTTTTCATTGCTCGACAACATCTTTTGCATCCTCTATCTTTCTCTAACTTACGGAGTTTGTTTGAGTGAGAAAGAGATGGATGTACGACAATTGATTTAACCTGCGTGTGTATTTAGTGGGGCTTCGTTCAGATTTGTAATTCAGTTGTAAATTGCCTCTATGGCTCTTTCGCGCACTCATAATGTATCAATAATACTGCGGTGCGCTTTGTACAGAATTTCAATTAAACTTTGACAGAATTATTATATTGATAGACGTGAGCCATGTTGAATTATTGATCGGGTATCAACGAAGTAGGATTTTTTAAAGAAATTATAACATAATACACAGTAATTAAGTTGTGTTATTTAATAATAAATTGTATGAACGCGATAAAATCTACAATTGTTAGAGTTTTATTGCTGAATGTAATTATTGTTTAGAGTTCTGTAAAAATATTGCGGATTTTACTTACGACCTACTTTTTTTGTCTTTTTTGTAATTTTGTTACGCATGCGCCTAAATTTTAATTGAATTTATTTTGGTGCCGCTTTATAAACAGCTATTCTGCAGATAGGACAGAATATTCAGGAGCTTTGAAGGCAAGGCCTCCGTCGGTTAAGGGCAGAGCTATTTAAACCGACATTTTGTTTGACACTACTTACCTAGTTATCCTAATTTAATCCTTACTTTCAATAATATAATATAATTATAATATATATTATAAGTAGGTACCTATACAATATATATATATGTAGTGTTGGGGATTCGAGTACCAATAAAAGAAATTGAGTTGATGCTACGACAAACGTTTATTTTCTCTCCTTTTAAAAATACACCGTTTTTCTACTCACTATCGTCTCACACACCGTAGCCATATTGGTTCATTCACACTCCCTCGTTCTCTCACTCACTCAGTCCTTCACTTACGTTCCGTTCCCTTTATTACTTCCGCATTCATTCCCACATTCGGCCGTCCTGCACTCATGTCTGACCTCAGACATTCCTATACTAACTAAACTTAACCTAGCTTAATACTAACAATACACAATCATCATCTTACTCACACTCTCCATACTTCCACCACACATGCTAGCCTTCTAACTCCTCGGTTCCACTGTGCTCAGGCCATCTCTTCATTTGGTCCGCCGAACTTGATGTTTTGTTAGGGCCCTCCTCAGAACTGTCCAGTTTTTCCACCTCATAACGATCATTACGCTTACATTTCGTTATCTTGTAAGGTCCTAAGTACTTGGGTTTCAACTTAAGTCCAGGGCCAAACTGTGTTCTTTTAATAGCAACCATATCACCTTCCCTGTACTTATAGCTCTCCTTCCTTCTCTTATCATAATGTTTCTTGTTTTCTTCCTGTATCTTTAGTATCTGTTCCTTAGCCTGTAGTCTTATTTCTTCCCTATTTTCATCATACTGTAATGTATTTTCATCCTGTAATAACTGTACCATTTCTATATCTTCCTTATTTTTCATTTTGGTTCCCATTAATAATTCGAAAGGGGTTGCGTTTATGGATCTCTGGAAAGTACTGTTCAATGCTCTCTGTACTCTACTGACGTATCTATACCATTCAGCAGGGCTTTCCAAACATAATTTCGTCAGAACTGGTATAATTATCCTATGCACCCTCTCTACCTGTCCGTTACCACGTGGTACACCAGTGGTAATCTTCACGTGGCTTATATTCTCTTCTACACAATATTCTTCGAACTCGTTACTGGTAAACGCCGTTCCTCTATCGGTTATGATTCTACGAGGATTCCCAAAAATCTGTTGATGCAGCTGAAGTTTATTCAATGTCTCCCTGCTTGAAGTGGTTTTCGTGGGGAACAACCATACGAACTTGGTAAATGCGTCGATAACTGTGAGGATGTAATTATACTGTTTCCTAGTAGCAGACAATGGTCCAACGTGATCCAAATGCAAAGTATCAAATGGAACACTTTCCTTTTCAATAGGGTGCAAATATCCTTCTTGTTTACCCTCTTTTCTTGTAGCCAATAGGCATGGAATACAGCTCAGTAAAAAATCATCTATTTTCTTATTCAAATCTCTGATGAAATAATCTTTATTCAATGCTTCCCTCATTTTTGCTTTTCCAAAGTGACCCTTGCTGTGTACTCTATTGATAATGTCCTTTTCTAACGATCTTGGTACCACCAACTGCTTCTGCTCACCCTTGTATAGAATGTCATTTTCCAGCCAATAGTCTTCATATGAATTTTCTTTCAAAATTTCCTTTATCGCCTTTAGTCCATCGTCCTTGTTCTGTGCTTGTCTCGTACTGTCCTGTAACGTCGTAATAACTGCAACTGTATGTATTCTGCTTAGGGCATCCGTGTGCTTCATCCTTGTGCCAGCTCTATGCTCCACTTCAAAATCATACTCACTAAGCATGAGTACCCACCTAGCTACCTTTGCTGTCAGGTCCTTTTTCTTTAACGTC
Organism: Agrochola litura; assembly: GCA_949152395.1. Lineage (NCBI taxonomy): Eukaryota > Metazoa > Arthropoda > Insecta > Lepidoptera > Noctuidae > Agrochola > Agrochola litura. The sequence goes on along the minus strand of OX424521.1, from coordinate 12,637,546 downwards.
ATTTCAAATGCCTTGCAATCTGTAACAATTTTAAAATGTATTCCATACAAGTAATGTCGAAATTTTTTAATACCTTCAATTATGGCTAATGCCTCTAGCTCATAACTTGAATACCTGCTTTGCGCGTCGTTTGTCTTCCGACTCATATAGTGTACAGGGTGTAACCCTGAATCTGGATGATTCTGCATGAGTATTGCAGCTAGTGATATACTTGAAGCGTCCGTGTGTACTTCAGTTTTCAACCTGGGATTAAATATTTTCAGAACCGGTCCACTTGCCAATCTATTCTTCAGTGTTTGAAAAGCAATCCTCTCCTCATCACCAAACATAAATTCCTTATCTTTCTTCAATAGATCAGTCAATGGTTTGGCAATGACTGCATAGTTTTGTATGTATTTTCTAAAATAACTTGTTAATCCCACAAAACTATGCAACGATTTTACATTTTTTGGCTCCGGATACCTTATCACCGCATCAGTTTTATCACAACTTGGCCTCACTTCTCCGTCCTTGACTCTATGTCCCAAGTACTCCACCTCATACTGCAACAGGTGCGCTTTTTTCCAATTTATCCGTAAGCCATTCCTTGAAGCAATTTCCAACACTTGCTTCAGTCTTGATAGCGCTTGACACTCATCAACAGCTGGAATTATTAAGTCATCGATAAATATAAGTATCACCCCCTGAGCTATTAGGTCCCTGAAAATTATAGTAACAAACCTCATAAAAGTTTTAGGACAATTACATAGACCAAAGGGTGCCCGCAAAAATTCAAATTGGCCATGATGAGTTACGAACGAAGTGTAACCAATTGATTCTTCACTGACTCTCAGGTGGAAAAAACCATTCTTCAAATCCAAAACGCTGAACACCTTTGCACCTTGCAACTTATCAATAAGGTCATCTATCACCGGCAACGGAAACTCATCCTTGATGACCTTTTTGTTTACTAAGCGGTAGTCTACACAGACACGAACGGAGCCATCTTTTTTCTTGACCAGGACTACAGGACTACTGTATTCAGAGAAACTTACCCGTATAATTCCATTATTCAACCACTCCTCTACCTGTTGTTCAACTATCTGCTGCTCCACTATTGACAAACGTCGAGGTCGCTGTCTGATTGGAATGTCATCCTTTAAAATAATCTTGAGTTGAATAGGTGGCTCCTCAGTTTGCAGTGGTTCATACTCCTGTACACACTTCATAATTTCATCCTTCACAACTGAATCACGTATATGATCAACCACACTATCCACACACCCTGCAAAATAATTTATTTTAGTTAAATCCCATTCACACCCTTCAGGCAACAATGTAATGTTTCCTTCATTCATAAATACCTTAACACAGTTCAAAAACTCTTGGCCGATAATCACTTCATAGGGCATAACTTCCTGAGGAACTACGTGAAAAACTACGTTATTATAACTCTGATCGTCGATTTGAAGTTCGACAGAAGTTTTACCCTTCGATTGGATTTTACACTGACCTAAACCAGACAAAGTTAGGTCATCGTTAGCAATTCCCGCGTGTAACTTCGACACTAATGATACTGATAACAAATTTACATCACTACCCGAGTCTATTAGCGCATTTACAACGAATTTATTTATTTTTACACTTTTAAGCGGTTTTTTTATGCAACACAGATTGTCTTTGTTTATTTTTCGCTTGACGTCTTCTTCCGATGTCAACTTGACGGCTGTCATTGTCATCATTTGGTTCACTTCGGTCCAGTCATCTGTGAATGTCCTTGGCTGATCGTCCTTCTCGTTCATCGTTCCGAACATGGCCGTCGATTTCTGACCTCCGTTTCCGCTTGTTGCGACACTAGCGCCACTTGCGCCAGCTTCTGCCACCGCCGCCATCTTTGGCTTTAAGAACTTTGTTTTCACCGGATCCGAGGTCGTACATTGTTGACGAATATGTCCATACTGGTTGCAACCAAAACACTTTACACCATTTTGACATGCACCTGCTTCATGACCGACACTTCCACAGCTATAACACCGCCTTTGGGTAGCCGCCGCCGATGATGATGATGCTTCATTTTTCGGTCGCTCGCTCCGTTTTGCACGCTCGCCCGCTTTCGCTTTCATTTTTTCATAAATCGCTAATTTTTCCTTTAACGCCGGGAACGTCGTCACTCCGTATAATATTACTTTATTACATTCGTAGTCTTCGATTCCATCCACGATGTACTGGATTGCAATATAGTCTGGAAATTTCGCTCGCCTAGCTAATTCCTTCATTGATAACATGTATTGAAAATATGTTTCGTCCTTCTGCTTTTTCCTGCTAGACATCAGTTCATGCATTTCTTTTATATTAACAGAATCGGGAAATTCTCTGACGAGGGCCGCTTTAAGTTCATCGTACGATTTGAAAGTTTTCTCTGACCGCAGCCATAGTGCCGCCGTTCCTGCAAGCGTTCTTCGTGCTATAATCAGAGTCTGCTGAGGCGTCCATTGGAAAACTTCTGCGTTGTCTTCTAAATCTTGCGCCCATTTGCTTGACGAGTATGTTTTGTCGTCGCCGCTGAATTTTGCTATGCCGTGTAGCCCGTCTGAGAGCCCAAAACTTATCGCCGCCGTCTGTTTGTCGTCCATTGGCATCGTTTCTTCGTGTAGTAGGCGTTTGCCGATTCGCACGTGGTCGTACTCGTTTGACTTTTTATTGGACTCGATCCCGGACGAGCCCCCAAAATTTGTAGTGTTGGGGATTCGAGTACCAATAAAAGAAATTGAGTTGATGCTACGACAAACGTTTATTTTCTCTCCTTTTAAAAATACACCGTTTTTCTACTCACTATCGTCTCACACACCGTAGCCATATTGGTTCATTCACACTCCCTCGTTCTCTCACTCACTCAGTCCTTCACTTACGTTCCGTTCCCTTTATTACTTCCGCATTCATTCCCACATATATTATAAATGCGAAAGTGAGTTTGTTTGTTACGCTTTCACGCTAAAACGGCTGAACGGATTTGGATGAAATTTGGCCCATGGGTAGACCATGACCTAGGTTAGGATATAGGCTACTTTTCATCCTGGACCGCAGACGAAAACGCGGGCAACAGCTATTAAATATATAAAATTTAATCATACGGAACATCACTCAATCAAATCAGACTCGTCACTCACTGGTTATAAGTACCACTTTCCACATAACTTTTTATACCTAGTTTCAATTATTTTTTTATGTGACTAGTTTCACACTTCAAAATCATTGTATTCCTGTAATAATAATTAATAATAACTCGTTAATAATCTCAAAATGAGCGTGTCAATCAGATTCGCTTATTAATTATTTCATTAATTAAATTGGTAATTTTCTTTAGTTCTTTATTAATCAATCAGGAATCTTTTTTAATTATAATTTACAATCTATGTACTAATTGGTTTGGTTATAACCAGATATAAATGTGTTAAAATTGTAATTGAGTTAGAAAAAACTAATGAAGATTAGTTTGCATGCCTCATTAAATTTGCAATTAGGTGCTGTGATTGATCTGATCTACAAATAATATTATAAAGAGATTTTTTTAACCGACTTCCAAAAGGAGGAGGTTCTCAATTCAACTGTATTTTCTTTTTTTATGTTTGTTGCGCGATACCTTGGCCACTTACGAATTGATTTTAATGATTATTTTTTTTGTTAATAACTAATTTCGGAAGTCGGCGGCAAAAAACGAAAATTCAAAACCAAAGATACCGACTTCCGAAATTAGTTATTTTTCACGTTGTAGTGTAAGTCGGTTGTTTTTTTTTGTAAAAAGTTTTTTTGTATTTTTTTTTGTAATGAATAAACTCAAAAACTACTCGACCGATTTTAAAAATTCTTTCATCAGTAGAATGCTAAATTATCACTGAGTGAAATAGGCTATAATTTATAAAGATATCACTCGGGCGAAACCGGTGGCAGAAGCTAGTCTATAATAGAATGGATTAAAATATTGTTTTATGCAAGTTTTGACTATTTTTGAATTTAATGAGAGTCTTGGATTGTTAGATTCTCGTCAATATTGGACAACTGAACCTAGCAAAAATCCCTAGACCTAATAAAAGCAGACTGGCGAACAATTTCTATGAAAACTTCACGGAATTTTTTCAACCGGTGTCGCATCGCGCCGCCACCGTCGCATCGCGCCTGTCTACGTTAACCTTAAACTTTTATAAACGCTACTTATGTGCCTACTAGATACTTTTAACGACGGGCTTGAAAAATAAGGCGTAGGTATGCCTTATTTTTGCTACAAGTCTGCGTCTGGGTGCTCCTTGCGGGGCTCCACATCGCTGTCAGTGCGGTGAAGCTGTCGACCGCCTCGCACACCATGGCCTTTCCTGCAGCAAAAGCGCTGGTCGGTTGGCACGGCACGCAAGCATTAATGACATCCTCCGTCGGGCTCTTGTCACCGCCGGGGTGCCAGCTGTTTTAGAACCCAATGGCTTGGCACGTGACGATGGAAAGAGGCCAGACGGAATGACCATAATGCCTTGGAAGTTGGGTAGGCCTTTGGTGTGGGATGCAACCTGTGTCGACACCCTTGCGCCATCCCATCTTCCTAGCACTGCGGGCTGTGCCGGGGCGGCTGCTGCAGGTGCAGAAAACCTCAAACGGCGCAAATATAGCAACCTTACTGGTAGCTATATCTTTGAGCCGTTTGGGGTTGAAACACTAGGGCCATGGGGTCCGAGTGCTCACCGAGTATTCCGGGACATCGCCAAGCGGTTGGTCGACTCTTTACGTGACCAGAGGGCTGGCCAATTCTTAGGCCAAAGAATCAGCATCGCCATCCAACGTGGCAATGCTGCCAGCCTTTTGGGCACTTTCCCCGCTGACAGCGATGCGGACGAATTTTTTGACGCCCAATGAGCTCTTATCTTTATTTTTAACTTTTTCCTTTACATACTTGTACATAATATATATAGTAGTTAGTTGTAAATATGTTTGTGTATATTATATGTTAAAAATGAATAATGTTTTATAAAAATTAGCATTAAAAAAAAAAAAAAAAAATTGAATAGGATATATATTTGAAATGAAATGAAAAAAAAAAATTCATGTACATAAATTAGTTTTATTTTATTTACTTTAGAAATGTTACTAACATAGTTTTATAAGTGTTACTAACAACAATATGAATAATTTGTGTTCGAGTTAAATAAATAATAACAATCAGACACAATCTAGTGGATTATCCACCAGCAACTTGCTTTGCAGTACAACCTTATGGAGTCCGAAGTACCATACTACAGATATGTGCCCGATCCAGCTCTCAAGAATGGTCACGCCACATTCGTCCTGTCAGTGATGATAGATCGATCCCAGTACAATTACTGGGATCGATCTATCATCACTGACAGGACTATTGTAGCCAATAAGCCTGATACTGTGGTGATAGATCGACGAGAGCGCCGTGCAATGATTGTTGATATCGCTGTCCCTCATGACGAGAATCTCGTGAAAGCTGAGAAAGATTAAAAAATCAAGTATCTTGACTTAGCACACGAGGTTGTCGACATTTGGGATGTGGACTCTGCAATCATTGTACCAATAATCGTTACGGTTAATGACCTATTATTAGCGAAGAGCCTCGACCAACACCTCAGGAGGCTCTCATTGCGCGGCTGGGTCAAGGGCTTGATTCAGAAAGCAGTACACGGCACGCATAGTGAGGAGGTTCCTTTCTCTAAAACCCTGACCACCGGCATCTTGGTTTTGTTCTTCATGCCGATGGGCCACTATTTTTTATATTTTTAAATGTTCATTTTAATGATTTTTTACAAAAATATTTAAAAATGTAAAAAGAAAAAAAGGAATAATAATAACGTTAAAAAAAAACATTATTATTTTAGCTCAATCTCTGTTTACAGAAAATACATTAGGGCCAATCCTTTTAATTCCACAGTTGATCTAATTACCACTGGCACTATGACATCACATTTTATTTGAATCAACCAAACAATTTAATTGGTATTGAATACGCCGACCGTAACGTGACTTCCAAAGTTAACCAATTGTGACAAAGTGAGGTTGTGTAATGTAAAGTATTGAAGCGGTGGATTGGAATGAACAATTGTATTTATTTCGGTAGATAATTGTTGGGGCTGTAGGTATTTACTATTGTCATTTGAATAACCTTGCTACTTAGTAGATAGTAGTTTTAAAGCTCTTTGTAAGGACCACGTCCGGGGAACATTTCAGCTTTGTCTGTTGAACATCCGTCGTGTCTTTTTTGCCATCAAATCCTACTATAAATAATCTATACTTCTATACTAATAATAATATTATGAAGTGGAAAGATTAGTATTTTGGAATGAATTTATCCCAAAAAACAAACTTAACTTTGTAGTTGAAAAATATGTTCTCCCATACGAAATGTATGGGAAAACATGTTTTTGCAACTGCAAAGTTAAGTTGGTCAATTATAACTCGTTAACTTGTAGAGCCTACTTAGCTGTGATAGTTTTCCTTTTAATTTCGTTATATAAACTACTGCTGTGATTTTTTTCACACATCCAAAACCAACCATTTAGGTGACAGGGGGGGGGACACATGACTCTAACAAAAATTAGCACTTTAGAGCTTAATATTTCGCAAACGGATCCTTGAATCCAAAAATGGTTTTCACAAACTCACAATTTTTTTAAAGGACCTTTCCAATTATACCCCACAACATGAGTTAAAAAAAAAACATCACCGCTTTACGTGTAGCAGAGGTACCCTAAAAAAAAATGTTTTTCATAATTTTGTTTTACCACTTTGTCGGCGTAATTAATATGTATACCTATGCCAAATTACAGCTTTCTAGTACTAAGAGTCTTGGAGCTAGACCGCGGACAGACAGACAGACAGACAGACAGACGGACATACAGACAGACAGACGGACATGACGAAACTATAAGGGTTCTTGTTTACTACGGAACCCTAAAAACTACCGGATCGATTTGAAAAATTATTTAATCAATGGATAGCTACATTATCAGCGAATAACATAGGCTATATTTTATCCCCGTACTCCCACGGGAACTGAAACTACGCGGGTGAAACCGCGTGACGTCTGCTAGTAATAAACGCGAAAGTTTGTGAGGACGGATGGATGGATGTTGTTACTCTTTCACGCAAAAACTACTGAACGGATTTGGATGAAATATGGTACAAATATAGTTTATAACCTGGATTAACTTTATCCTACATCGTATCCACATATAAATAAAAAAAAAATAGTACTTAGTTAACAAAAGGATAAAAAATAGAGAAACTAATATCTATATAGGTACTTAAATACAATTATCTTAATAACTATTTAAATTTGACGAATAGGTATTATAATAATTGGCAGTAGCATTTTTTTTTTTCTGTACTGGAACCCCTCTCAGGTAAAGGCCTCCTCCAAAGCTTTCCATTTCTCTCGGTCTTGGGCTATTCGTTTCCACATATAAAACGAGTTAAGTACTAAAATAATGTAAACTATTTAAAAATGTCTGTCTCCAAAGAAATGTAAAATTTAAAATCGCTCAATAATCTTTGTTAGTAACTATTTCTTGATTTTCAAAGATTTAATGATGATCGAATTTTAGTTAATAATAAAATTATTCATTCGATTTAATATTCAAGGTGGCAGGGACATTGACGCGAAAAGTGTTACCATGGATTCAGTACATGATTCCCAACCAAAAAAAAAAAAAAAAGTGCGTTGAAAATTTCGTCGATTATCTATATATATAAAAATCAATTGCTGTTCGTTAGTCTCACTAAAACTCGAGAACGGCTGGGCCGATTTAGCTGATTTTGGTTTTGAAATGTTTGTCGTAGTCCAGGGAAGGTTTAAACGGTGAGAAAATATGGAAAAACTAACGAAAAAAAAAAAATATGAAGAAAATTCACGTTCTCATACGTTTTGTGTGGATCGGCTTTTTTGATATCTCGGTAGGTAGGTAGGGTAGGTAGGTAGGGTAGGTAGGTAGGGTAGGTAGGTAGGGTAGGTAGGTAGGGTAGGTAGGTAGGGTAGGTAGGTAGGGTAGGTAGGTAGGGTAGGTAGGTAGGGTAGGTAGGTAGGGTAGGTAGGTAGGGTAGGTAGGTAGGGTAGGTAGGTAGGGTAGGTAGGTAGGGTAGGTAGGTAGGGTAGGTAGGTAGGGTAGGTAGGTAGGGTAGGTAGGTAGGGTAGGTAGGTAGGGTAGGTAGGTAGGGTAGGTAGGTAGGGTAGGTAGGTAGGGTAGGTAGGTAGGGTAGGTAGGTAGGGTAGGTAGGTAGGGTAGGTAGGTAGGGTAGGTAGGTAGGGTAGGTAGGTAGGGTAGGTAGGTAGGGTAGGTAGGTAGGGTAGGTAGGTAGGGTAGGTAGGTAGGGTAGGTAGGTAGGGTAGGTAGGTAGGGTAGGTAGGTAGGGTAGGTAGGTAGGGTAGGTAGGTAGGGTAGGTAGGTAGGGTAGGTAGGTAGGGTAGGTAGGTAGGGTAGGTAGGTAGGGTAGGTAGGTAGGGTAGGTAGGTAGGGTAGGTAGGTAGGGTACGTAGGTAGGGTAGGTAGGTAGGGTAGGTAGGTAGGGTAGGTAGGTAGGGTAGGTAGGTAGGGTAGGTAGGTAGGGTAGGTAGGTAGGGTAGGTAGGTAGGGTAGGTAGGTAGGGTAGGTAGGTAGGGTAGGTAGGTAGGGTAGGTAGGTAGGGTAGGTAGGTAGGGTAGGTAGGTAGGGTAGGTAGGTAGGGTAGGTAGGTAGGGTAGGTAGGTAGGGTAGGTAGGTAGGGTAGGTAGGTAGGGTAGGTAGGTAGGGTAGGTAGGTAGGGTAGGTAGGTAGGGTAGGTAGGTAGGGTAGGTAGGTAGGGTAGGTAGGTAGGGTAGGTAGGTAGGGTAGGTAGGTAGGGTAGGTAGGTAAGGTAGGTAGGTAGGGTAGGTAGGTAGGGTAGGTAGGTAGGGTAGGTAGGTAGGGTAGGTAGGTAGGGTAGGTAGGTAGGGTAGGTAGGTAGGTAGGGTAGGTAGGTAGGGTAGGTAGGTAGGGTAGGTAGGTAGGGTAGGTAGGTAGGTAGGGTAGGTAGGTAGGGTAGGTAGGAAGGGTAGGTAGGTAGGGTAGGTAGGGTAGAAATTTTAAAATCCTAACAATGAATGTGTTCATTGACTGTTAGGCGGAACGAAGTTTGCTGGGTCAGCTAGTTTAAAATAAAAATCAGCTTTTCCATACATTTTGACCGCGTAGGTATTGCACTTTTCTAAGAAACAGCGGTTTTTTTAAAATAACCGACAAAAAATTTCAACGCAGGGGGTTTCAGCATCATGTACTGAATTCATGGTAACAGTTTTCGCGTCGATGTCCCTGCCACCCTGCAGTTGTATTACCCAGTGGTTGCTCGAATATCAGATAAAATGGGCCTCTAATGTCTCCGACACACCTTCATACCGGAACACAGTAATGTAGCTTGGAGGCAGAAATAGATATGGCGGTATTTATAACTTAGCTAATAGACGGGCACGAGTGGTAAAAGAAATGATCCGTTTTTCAATTTTGGAACTCCACATCGATCGGTCATTTTCAACGCAGTTCAATCTGCAGCGTGACGCTTTATTGGTGACATTAATGTACATTTTTTTTAATTTTTTTTATTGGTGATATTAATGTACCTAACACACGTATACGGATTAGCGTTTTCTTTTTATAGAGATATTTTAATTTCATTAAATGATACTATTTATTAATTTATTTTAAATTTTTAACCGACTTCCAAAAGGAGGAGGTTCTCAATTCGACTGTTTTTTTTTTGTATGTTTATTACGCGATTACTCCGTCAATTATGAATTGATTTTGATGATTCTTTTTTTGTTTGGTAGATCATACATATAAATTTAATTAACTTTGCTTGGGTAGTTTTTGAGTTAGCTTCAATAATACGTATTTTTTCTCACTTAGTATGTGGATGATATAATAACTTCCTGTCACTGTTATTTACATAGCAGGTAGTGGTATTCGAATTTGTGTGGGGTAGGTACCACAACTAAAAAGTGAAAAATAAAAACTTTTTACAAAAAAGAAACAACCGACTTCAACACATGACAAAGAACGAAAATTCATAACCAAAGACACCGACTTCCGAAATTAAAGTTATTTTTCACTTTGTAGTGTTTTTTATAAAGTCGGTTGTTTTTTTTTTTTGTAAAAAGTTTTTTCTAAAATAGCATCTTGGTGCAACCTGTACTTAACAACTGTAGCGCAGAGGTCATTTACCGGGGTCACGGATCATAACATCGCATCAATGAAAATAAAACGAATAACGTGCAAAGAGAAGGCGAATTGAAGGAAAGGGAGAGCCCTATGTCGGCGAGCGTTTGAAAATTTAATTTTTTCAATTAACGAATTTCTTATTCTTATTACATTTTTATTATAACTGGCCACTAGCCCTACCCGTGTGTGAAAATTAATGTCGCCATTGTAGCGGTACGTTGTTTACAAAAAAACAATCTTTCTAGCCTTTTTTCAACTATTTTGGGTTCGGCTTCCAGTCTAACTGGATGCAGCTGAATACCAGTATTGTACATGGAGCGACTGCCTATCTGACCTCCACAATCAAGTAACTGGGTAATACGATACCCCTTGGTAAGACTGATTGTCAGACTTTCAGGCTTCTGCCGATGTAACGACCGTCAAAGATCCACGAATGACAGCCGGGACCAACGGCTTAACGTGCTTTCCGAGGCACGGAGGGGTCTCGGTATATAAAGATCACCCATCCACGGACCAACCCCGACAAGTGTAGCTTAACCTGATGGATCGACCCGTGCGGCTGTTATTCCTTAGCCACGAGCTCCTCGTTCTATCTATTTATGTATTATAAAAATAAATTTCTATTTGTTAGTCCCGCAAAAACTCGAAAATGGCTCGACTTTTTTTTTTTGTTTTGCTCCCCTCGTTACTAGGGTGGTTTATGAAAAAAGAATATTAGGAAAAATCCAAAGGAACAGTCGAAAATCGAAAAAATCTAAATTTTTATATCTTGGTACGTAGTTTACCGTCATCTAGTATCTACTAAATAAAAATCTAAAATTAATTAATTCACTGACAGACAATGCATAGCACCGCTGGGTCGAGCATGAAGACACAAGAGTTCCTGATACCAACTTGAGGCAATACTGCCCACTGTCTAGAATGTATGCTGCATACAAAGAGCACGAAGTGGATATAGACCTCTTTCACTCATCAATACCTGCTCTAAAAAAAGCCGCACTTGCCATTTAATGGGTTTCTCTAGTCTAAAATCAAATCAAATTATTTTAATTTAATCATATTTAAAATTTTTATGTAACTTAATTTAATTTAATCACTGAATTTATTGTAATCAATTTAGCTTTTAATAATTTATTTTTACTGTTATCTAAACTATGTATTACTTGTTTTAATTAATTAATTGTGTTCTATCTGCGCATAATGTAGTGCATGCTGTGCTTTTCTTTAAGTAATGAGGCGCTTAGACTTAAGTTTGCAATGTACAAATTGTAAAGTAATAGTGTACTCATTGTTGAAGAGCCTAATAATAATAAATAAATAAAAATACAACAAATGCCAGCAGAAATATTTTTGAAAATTCACCCCCTAACGGGGTTAAATTGGGGGTGAAAGTTTGTATAGAAGTTCGTAATTTTTGCCGATGGGAAATCCTTGGCTTACAAATAATAAATAACAACTATAATTATATACAGTCGAACCTGGATAATCGAGAGTTCAAGGGACCATGATCTCTTTTTCGCTTATGGAGGTTTCTCAGCAACTCGTGTTTCTAGCTTATAGAGGTACAGCAGCGCCTTTTCTCACTTATAGAGGGTGAGGCTGGTTGGGAAAGGTAGAGGAAAAAAAAAACAATGTTATTTTCACGAAATTTAAGAATGAGTCATAAATCGCAGATGTTAAATTACACTTGATTGTGGCTTATGGAGGTACAGGCGTGACCTTTCTCACTTATAGAGGTTGAGGCTGGTTGGGAAAGTTAAAGGAAAAAAACAATGTTTTTTCACGAAATTTAAGAATGAGTCATAAATCGCAGATGTTAAATTACACTTGACTGTGGCTTATGGAGGTACAGGAGTGGCCTTACTCACGTATAGAGGTTGAGGCTGGTTGGGAAAGGTAGAGAAAAAAAAACAATGTTATTTCCACGAAATTTAAGAATGCGTCATAAAAGCAGATGTTAAATTACACTCGACACACACTCGAGGTACAGGCAAGTAGTAGTCTCAATTATAGAGGTCCACGAATGTAAAACGACTTTCTCTTATAGAGGTTTCTGTTTCGCACTTATAGAGGTATTAGACGGTTAAAATGACGGGACCAGGCAATCACTCTCATTTATAGAGTTTTCTCGCTTACCCAGTTCTCACTTATGCAGGTTTGACTGTATGTATGCTTACCGTTTCGAACCAGAAGAATTAGCTATTATACTTTAGAACAATGCCATATTAACATAAGTGTAAGTGTCACATATTATAATAAAACGTAGGTATAGACAGCAAAAAAAATAGTTTTAGTAATAGATCTCTCTGAGAAAGAATTCGTCCGCGGAAGTACCTACAACCACCATACATACAGGGTGGTGATTTGGTCACCTGCATCTGTCGAGGGGGTATTTGACCTGTCATATTATACAACTTTCGCTATCAAACACATCGCATCTTTAGAATTATAAGGGCACAACTCGAAATATTAAGGGTTTGAGTTTTTGTGTTAGATGGGCTCAATATCAATTGTTCTACCACGGAGAGGGTGATGTGAAAGAGACACAGTTATAGTATTCGCTTTAATATTGTCTTTTTTCTCTTTCTGTGAAAGCCAAGAACGATAGAACAGTTGATATTGACCCCATCTAACACAAAAACTCAAAACCTCAATATTTCGAGTTGTGCCCTTATATTTCTAAAGGTGCGACATATTATACGATAAAAAAAAAAACAGTGGCACTTCGGGAGTGAGAGCTTTGCTTAGTTTTGTAAGAGCTTTGCTTAGTTTTGCTAATAAGGGGAGGCGGGGGTAAATAATTTTAATAAATCTGCTTACGTAATACTTGAACCCCTTACCTGGCTGTATTATTATATCTTTTGTGCACTGTACTTTTGAGGTGTCAGCAGACAGGCAACTTGCCGACAAGGTCTAAAGGTCGTTTCTTTGAAGAGCCAACTATTATCACCTCTGTAACAGAATATTATGAATGAAACATTAACAGAATAATATTATCAATGAATATATTTATAGAACTGCCTCGTTGGTCTAGTGGTCGCAAGCGCTACTGCTGAGCATGAGGTCCTGGGTTCGATTCCCGGGTCGGGCAAAGTGTTATTGGGTTTTTCTATCTGAAATTTCTCAGTAGCAGCTCGGAGTCTGGATTTGTGCCCGGTTGATGGCAATAGGCTCGCCCCCTATTACATGGGACTTAAACATAACTGGCGAAATGTGGGTGTACCTGCTACAGGGACACCTCTGCCCAACCCTTCGGGGAAACAAGGCGTGATGTTATGTTATGTTATGTTATATTTATAGAAAAACCGTTGCGCCATTTACTTATCTACTTCAAAATGTCTTGCTGATGGTGGCGAGTGTGTTGGATCATTCGGTTCTTTACAAAATGGTTGAACTGGATGGTGCTTATCCACGCGTCATGTTCGTGAACGGGCGCCGTCAGTTGAGACTGGTCATCTCTTATCTGCCAGGGCTTATTTTTAATCTTATATATTGAATTGCTTTTGATTATTTTTTGTACATTGTTCTCACATACAGAAGCAACAAGAATAATGTACCCAGGATTTTGTAATATCTATATTTAAAAGAGTGTCCTTAGAGTTTCTTGCCCGTTCTTCTCCATAGAGATCTACGTTTTGGAATGGGCAACTAGCTTCAACTTTGACTAACTGACCGACTCTTTGACAATTCAAAAGTGCGTGTAAATGGTTTAATCAAAATAAATGCTTTGAGTTTGAGTTTCTTCTTTCGTGTTTACGTGAACGGCTGTAACTGAATAATTTAAATGTAAGTTTCTCGATCAGAATAAAATAAATAAATACTTCATGATGTATTCAGATTAGCCAGTCAGCAAGTTTGGAAGTGATCCCTATTCAATAAAATATGTCATTTAAATTGGGAATTTAATTTAGATTAAAATATGACGTTTAATTATAGTTGACGGTAACACGGGCGCAGCGATAGGAGTCAATGACCTTTTCCTCGACTAATAGGTATGTAATCCCGGTAGTACGTTCCCGTGGGATATTTTGCGACATCCACGTGGGCGAAGCCGCGGGCAAAAGCTAGTTCCATATAAAAAAAAATACCCGTTTCCACCAGTACTATGCTATGTGGACCAATGAATGTGATTGGTGGATTTGAAACGCATGCATAGAAAATCTCTTGTGGAAAGGCACCTTATACAGACAGAACCTCCTTTAATCTCCGCCGCAGTCGGGTAATCTGCATAAGTGTAAGTGTGAAACTTTTGAAGTCGCCGAAACTTATCGTGTGCCAACAATGTGAAGGTCAAAGGGTTCTGTTGAATTATTGAAGACTTTAAAAATATGTTAATGTAGGTACACCTACCTTCGACTGCAGCCATTTTTCATAGAGCTCAAACGCCATGCCGCCAAGTTGACTCCAGAAGGGGTCACCGACATTACGTTTGCGCTAAATTGAAATCTTGTTAAAATATACAACTAATTTTATTTTAACAATTTATAATGCCGAATTCGCAAAGAAAAACCTACATTTGAAATAAGCCCTCCGCGAGGGCTCCCGGCATTCCACACATGACTTCAGTGAACCCTCCAGGAGGGCTTCCGCAACTGAACGTGTGTTAATTATGTGCAGGGTAAGAGGTATGTTTTGTTTTACAAATAATTACTATTTCGTTCAAAGTTTTGAAACTAAAAATCTAGTTGAGATTGTAATTTGGCAGTTACGCTGGCTTATTGGTTAATTGGCTCGCCCGAAAGGGGCGAATCGACACTTTAAATTTTTTTTTTGAAGTGAAAACTTCTTTAGGCGCGTTGGGCATTTTTAAGATGGGACTAGACCATTGATTTCGCGACACTGTGATGACACCAGCTTTTGACCATAAAAAGACATCAACGCGTTGGTTACCGCGGTGCCAATTTTTTTCAAGCACTCACCTTGACCGCTGTTTTTTTTTTGTGGGCAAATCTCTCACTCTAGAAATACATGTTAGACAATTGGCACATTTTGAATTTTACTCAAAAATGCATGTAATGTGGTCATTATTTTGACATTGTTTGAGCAAAGTCGACCTTGCCGTTCTGTTTCAAGGAGCGGCCGGCAAAACATTGCCGGCCGCTATTTTGACGTTTCAACGTTTTAAAAATCAAATGCAAAAAGATTTTATTTAAAACACAGCTGTTTGTATTTATAGAGATAGGTACAAAAAGATTTTATTCCATATTTGGCTGTATAGTTCCAACTACCACTGTTAAAAAAAAAAAACAAAGAAGTAACAAAAGCGCGGTTCAGCGAAAATTTTATTTTAATTTAGTGACTTTTAGCAGTCAAACACCGTATTAAAATTATCGCAAACTATTAGTAATATCAAACCGGGAAAGTCGGTGTTGAATTTTAGTAACTGTACTTTTCATAATTGTCATTTTAATTAAATTTCTAGTTAATTAATAATTATATTTTATTGAAATGACTTCCTGGTTTTATTTAGATTAGGTACTTGCATTTTTGAGTAAAGCACTATACAAGCCTTGGCCCACTATGACTGCTTCGCTGGTCACGCTATGATTGCCTCGAGCTAGCCTAGCTACGCTCTAGGCCTTCCAGCTTGGCCATCATTGCAGCCCTTGCTGTCCTCGCTGTAAAGGCCTCGACCTACGGCCTCGGCCTTTATCTCAGCTCGTCCATCAAGTGCTGCACGCTGACCGCGCTGTGTCGGCCTGGAGCTGCGCTACGCTGCGCTGTCGGCCATCATCAGCGCGACCAGCAAAGTAGTCATTATAGACCGCGGCAGTAATGTACTATTATGAATTAAAGTAAGTGTACTGCACCGCTTTTATTAGTAGATTCTGCTCATGATACGCAGGCTTATTCCACGCACTGCTGGGTGTAGGACTTTTTCCTTTTGTGCCATGTCCCTGGTCTGTGCGTGTTTTTACTAGGTGCATTTTTATGTATTTCAATTTTCTTACTGTCCCTCGGGTATCATCACATTTCCGAATCAGATAAACTGTCTGGCGAACCCTGGGTTGTCAGCACCGCTGCATGATGCAGCGGTGCTGACATTTTTTGACGGCATGAGAAATTATTTCAGGTACATGTAGGTCGTGTTACCCAGTAGCTGGGTTGTGGAGGTCAGATAGGCAGTCGCTCCATGTAAAATACTGGTATTCAGCTGCATCTGGTTAGACTGGAAGCCTACCCCAACATAGTTGGGAAAAGGCTAGGTAGATTGATTGAGATCGTGCGATTACGTGAGAAAATTGAAGAAGCTACGGCGTAGCCACGTAGACCAGTGCGTAGCGCGTAGTAGAACTAGTATACCATTAATCTTTTTGTAGCATCATCATCATCATCATCATTTCAGCCGAAAGACGTCCACTGCTGGACATAGGCCTCCCCCAAGCACCGCCACTTCGACCGGTTCTGTGCTTTTCGCATCCAGCGGATTCCTGCGGCCTCCACAAGGTCATCGGTCCATCTTGTGGGAGGCCTTCCAACGCTACGTCTTCCGGTACGTGGTCGCCACTCCAGAACCTTTCGGCCCCACCGGCCAACCGTTCTACGAGCAATGTGCCCTGCCCATTGCCACTTAACTTTCGCAATTCTTCGGGCTACGTCGATTACCTTGGTTCTCCTGCGGATCTCCTTATTTCTGATTCGATCACGTAGGGAAACTCCAAGCATAGCCCTCTCCATTGCCCTTTGGGTGACTTTTAGCCTTCTGATAAGGCCCATTGTGAGCGACCACGTTTCACTACCATAGGTCATCATTGGCAACACGCACTGGTCAAAGACTTTCGTCTTGAGACACTGTGGTATGTGGGACGAAAAGATATTGCGTAGCTTCCCGAACGCTGCCCAGCCGAGTCGGATTCGACGTTTGACCTCTTTCTCGAAGTTGGACCTACCTATCTGGACAGTTTGTCCTAGGTAAACATACTCGTCCACAACTTATTTATTTATTATTATTAAAACACCTTAAATCTATCTTTACTTCGAGCGTAGCGTCTCCGATTTTCATGAGAGTGGGATTTACATGGGCATTTGACAGAATTTGAGATTTTACAGATTAGAGCGTTTTAACTTCAGAAATATCCTGAAGCTTTCATCTTTTAGCAACGAGCATGTAAATTGAGCAATTCTTAGCAATATAAACAATCCTGGAATTGCCGTAAATAGCTTTTTTTTACTGAGTGGCATCTCGCAGGTCAACTTAGAAGGTTATCAAATTCAAAATGTTTTATGCAAGGGCACTTATGAAACGTCAGAAGCTAGGTGCACGGTTCCAATTGGTCGCTTCCTATGGAGAAGAGACGACAAGAAACTCCACGGTTACTCTTTTAAAAATAGATGGTTTTTAAAATGTTTTCAAATTACAGTGTTAATAGGTATGAGAGGACAGTGTAGGCCAATAGAAAATGGTCCACAAGTCAAGTCTAAAACGTTCTCAAATTCACAAAATAATATCACAAAAGAATCTATATAAAAGACTAGCTTTTTCCCGCGGCTTCGGTCACGTGGAAGTCGGAAACGTAATACCGGAATAAAAAGTATTCTATGTGTTAATCCAGGTTATAAACTACAGTATTAGACTTTAAAGAAAAACTAAAAGAAAACCATAAGTAGGTATTTAATTTATACACAACAAATCAAACACAGATATTTTTACAATTAAAACTAAAAAGAGTATTTGCTTACGTTTTTAAGTGAGTTCAACCTTTTATGAATAAAATCGGATTGAGTTTTCAAACATGTGTCAAAATAAAATGTAATTTAAGTCATAAGCACTAAGGAGTATTGATATCAATTTCGAAGCAAATCACCGCCAAAATGACTTTGTACCCCTTTTTAACCCCGTTAGGGGATGAATTTCAATAAAATACGAAATACGTCTTCCATCAATTCTGTTAAAAAAGGTTTTTGCAAAATTTTAAGTACACTGGACCAAGGAATCACGTTGTCCCATACAAACTTTGCCCCCTTTTTCATCCTCTTAAGGGTTGAATTTCGGAAAATCCTTTCTTATCGGATGCCTACGTCATACAAAGAACACACCCTCCAAGTTTCAGGTCTCTACGATCAGCGGTTTAGGCTGTGCGTTGATCCGTCAGTCAGTCATTCAGGACAAAGCATTTTATATATCGACTGCTTAACCGGACTTTCCTGTGGCTGCCTCAATAAATTAAGGCCTCCAGCCAGAGCATAAAACTTAGAAACTAAGCGACTACACGCTAAGGGCACCCCCTGTGGGGTACGAACTTCGGCTTAGGGCGTCGCTGGGGGGAGGACAGCAAGGGACAGGCTGGATCGGATTTGCCGTAAATTGCTCAGAGTTGCCGACACTTCATAGTTAACTACAATTGCCAATAATAGCGCCATTGAGTTGCCTGACCCTTATAGTAGAAAAATAAGGGCAACAGTATTCACTCTTATATTATTCTAATGAAACAATAATTAACCATACAAATAAGAAAAGGCGCCATAAAATCATTAAATTAGCATGTAAAATTAAAATTAACACCAGGTTGTAAGCGCCACCGGCTAGACAATGTGTAAACAAAAACAAAAGAAAAATAAACCAAGATGGCGTCGATAACGAGCGCGCTGTCACTTCCCGCCTAAATAGCTGTCAAATGTCAAGTGAGGCTGCGGTCATACATGCAGAGATTTTAATAAGAATTTATTATGTTTATGTGAAGAATAAAAATAATAAATTCTTATTAAAATCTCTCAAGATATCTCTCAGCCTTCAACCAACATTTCATGTGGTTTTCATTAATGGTCGGGATGTATATAATTTTATTTTATTTTATTCAATAAATCAAGTAACAAGACTCATAGTGTTAGTAACTTACAAAATACGTTAGTAAAACATTAACACAGAAACAATTTGTGACAAAACACTAAGACAGAAACAATTAAAACACAGAAACAATTTGTGACATCACTGCTGCAAGGTGACAGGCCCAGCCGATACCTTGCAGCAGTGGTTCACAAACGCACAATCTTGCCTGCTTGCTATCATAGACAGGATGCTGTTGGTGCTGCCCCGCACCCTACTAACCAGTGATGCGCACCGATCCGCATCACAGTGTAGAAGCAGTCAACGCGTGCTTCAGCAAACATCCCTGATGCGCTGCAGTATCGAGGCAACCCCATCAGCACCCTGAATGCGTTATTGTATTGGACGCGAAGGGCGCCGTATGATTTCTGAGTAGCATCTGCTGCAGAAATTAACTCTCGTCATTAAGACACGTAATGTGAATAAATTCCTGTTTTTAAAACCATATAGCCCTAGCCACTGGTAGTTTTACTATTCGTGTCATCCATGACTCTGGATACAGCCATCTCGAAAAATTAATTAAAATTGTCTCTTCTATTTCCCAGAAGGATTGATTCTTACCTGCCCGGCTGAGGTTAACTGAAGAAAGAGCCAACTATAGTCCCTGGGACCTTAGTAATATGGTTAATAAGGTGAATCTACTATCATTTATCGGGCACAGTGTCAAATTCTGGGCTGCCACTGAGAATTTCTGACAGAAAATCTTAATAGCACTGCTTGATTTAGAAATCGAACAAGCCACTTCTACAACAAAACCAACATTCCAACTAATCTATTTACCTAAATTATTACCACAACACAACATTTATAAGACCAAAACAAAACATAACTTTCCTCCCGCCCATAATTCCCGCTAACATTACGACCTTGGCTTTACGCTTGTCAAAATGTCGGCCACCCGACAGTGTACACGTAATATACTATTGTTTATAATAACGAATATCGATTTGTCTAATCGCTAGTACACAATTTATTGAATATCGATTAAAATATTACCGACTAACTTTTACCAACGGCTTTGCCTGCCGTCGGAATGTCGGAAAATATCCCACGGGAACGTAATAATAAAAATGATTATTGAAAATAAAATATATTAGAAAAAAAAAATGTGTGCCAAACATCCAAATCCGTTCAACCGTTTTTGCGTGATTTAACACAAACTAAACTTTCACATTTATAATATTATTAAATAGGGTCAAATTAAATTATCTAGCAAAACTCCGCAGACGTGATGGTACCTATCGATATCTAAACAACAGAAAAAAAAAACTATTTGATGACTTTTTTTAGGTCAATGACCGCTGGTATTATTGTTATTTGAAGTGCAAGTTAAGAAAGTCAAAGTTTATACAAAAAAAAAACAGATTATTTTTAACTGATATTTCAAGTATACCTGCGGTTGATGACCTCAAAAAAAAAACTCACCAAATTAACTTCTTTTTTCATTTTATCAGGTTTATCAGGTATGCGGAGTTTTGCTAGCTAATTTAAATTGACCCTGTATATAGTAGGATAATAACGAATATCGATTTGTCTCGTCACTAGTACGCAAATTATTGAATATTGATTTGTACCGTCACTAGTAGGCAATTTATTGAATATCGATTTGTCCCCCGTCACTATGTTCTATGTTATGGGGTTTGGTTTCCGCACTTAGTCCGTAAAGTGGACCATTGTGCGTGGGCCATGGCGACCGTTTGGTGGTTATTCCAACCAGCCCACCTCCCTCCAGAAGTTAATCAAAACTCCTGGTCTGTTCAGAACATCTATGAAAGATCTGGGTGACCCGAGGGTTTCTGTTCTATTGTCCCGTTATTACTACGAAAATTATTGAATATCGATTTGAACCGTCACTAGTTGGCAAACGGTTGAATATCGATTTGTCCCGTCACTAATACGCAAATTATGAATATCGATTTGTTCCATCACTAGTACGCAAGTTATTGAATATCGATTAATATATTTTCGATTTAAATATGTAGATTGTTGAATAATTTAATGGTGATTGTGTGGGATGGCGTTATATTGCGGCGAAACAATGGTTCATTTGTTTTATCTACTTGTCAACATAATAATCAGTCGGTAAACATGTACTGAGCAGTGGTGGCCCAGTGGTAACGGCCGCGACTTACTAGTTGGAGGTCAAGAATACGAACCCTGACAGGCGCTTTCCTTTGTGTAAATTATTTCATCACCACTGCTCTCAAAACGGTGAAGGAAAACATTGTGAGGAAACCGGCATGTCCTAGAACCAAAAATTAAAAGACATATGACATCTACCAACCCGCACTGGACCCGCGTGGTGGAATACGGCCCACTCCCTCTCACAGAGAGGAGGCCTGTTTCCCAGCAGTGGGAACATTATGGGCACTTTTGAACTGTTTTTTGTTTTTTTGTTTGTTTTTATATTATATTTGATTACGTGCTTATTTATTTATTTAGTTTTTTAAGTATACAAATTATGTATTAGGTATGTTGAAACTGTTTGTACTCTCCGTCACTGGTCCTTAAGGGTTCATTAGAAAATCAGCGTCAGACAGCATCTGTCTGGCATTAATGCTGAAATGAACCTTTTTGGCGCAGCCGTGAGGCACATACTATTGTTTTTAAAACATTTTTATTTTTATTTTCACTGTGTTATTTGTGTTTTGTGTTTCACGAACTGTGTCCAAATAAATGTTTTTCTTTCTTTCTTTCTTTAACTGTCAAAAACTCGGTCAGTTAGAAAATTGAAGCTAGTTGCCCATTCCAAAACGTAGATCTCTATGGAGAAGAACGGGCAAGAAACTCCAAGGACACTCTTTTAAATATAGATATTACAAAATCCAGGGTACATTATTCTTGCTGCTTCTTGATGATTTTGATTTTTTACTATTTCATTTTTATTTTACTATTGTTCTTTTTTAATTAACCTCTTCTGTGTTTCCATCTCTGGAATCTGGAACGCTGTCGTCTCCTTGGAGGTGGGCGTTAATAGCTGCGACACAGTTTTATAACTAATGTAGCTATTTACGTACGCAATAAATTTGTAAAATGTGTTTTTGTTCCAATAAAGATTTAAAGATAAAGATTCTATATGTGAGAACAATGTACAAAAAATAATCAAAAGCAATTGAAAATATAAGATTAAAAATAAGCCCTGGCAGATAAGAGATGACTGTCTCAACTGACGGCGCCCGTTCACGAACATGACGCGTGGATCAGCACCATCCAGCTCAACCATTTTTAACCGACTTCCAAAAAGGAGGAGGTTATATGTTCGTAGCGTATGTTTGTTTCTTTTTATGTACGTTCGCTGATTTCTCCGTCATTTGTGGACCGATTTTTAAAATATTTTTTTTGTTTGAAAGGATTTGCTCTCAAATTGGTCCCATATAAATTTTATACTTTGCTTGGGTAGTTTTTGAGTTAGCTACAAAATACGTATTTTTTTTCCACTTAGTATGTAGATGATATGATAAGTTCCTGTCACTGGTAGCAGGTAGTGGTATTCGAATGTGTTTGGGGTAGGTACCAGAACTAAAAAGTGAAAAATAAAAACGTTTTACAAAAAAAAACAACCGACTTAAAAAAAAAACACTACAAAGTGAAAAATAACTTTAATTTCGGAAGTCCCAACGGAACCCTAATTACTAAAAACCTCCGCTGTTCGTCCGTCTGTCTGTCAGCAGGCTGTATCTCATGAACCGTAATAGATAGACAGTTGAAATTTCCACAGATTGTGTATTTCTATTGTCGCTGTAACAACAAATAATAAAATTAATTAATTAATCTTTTTAACTATCAAATTATAGAAATTTTTCAGAGATGGTTTTCCCCGTGAAAAATTCTATAAAAAATAAATCGTTCCTGTAAGTACCAAAAATTTAAATCACACACACATCAAGGAAAACCAATCAATCTGCCTAGCCTTTTCCCAACTATGTTGGGGTCAGCTTCCAGTCTAACCGGATGCAGCTAAATACCAGTATTTCACATGGAGCGACTGCCTATCTAACCTCCACAACCCAGTAACTGGGTAATACGATACCCCTTGGTAAGACTGGTTGTCAGTCTTTCGGGCTTCTGACGACCCGTAACGACTGTCAAAGTTCTACGAATGACAGCCGGGACCAACGGCTTAACGTGCTTTCCGAGGCACGGAGGAGTATCAGTATGTTAAGATGGTCACCCATCCACAGACCAACCCCGGCAAGCGTAACTTAACCTGATAAATCGACCCGTGCGGCTGTTATTATTTAGCCAGGAGCTCCTCCATCATTTTTATAACATCAAGGAAAACCGTATCTCCATTATTAAAATCGATTTTCCTCTAATAAAGTCAATTGCCTCGTTGGTCTAGTGGTAGCAAGCGCTACTACTGAGCATGAGGTCCTGGGTTCGATTGCCGGGTCGGGCAAAGTGTTATTGGGTTTTTCTATCTGAAATTTCTCAGTAGCAGCTTGGAATCTGGATTTGTGCCTGGTTGATGGCAATAGGCTCGCCCCCTATTACATGGGACTTAAAACATAACTAGCGAAATGTGGGTGTACCTGCTACAGGGACACCTCTGCCCAACCCTTCGGGGAAACAAGGCGTGATGTTATGTGATGTTAGGTTATGTTATCATTCTCCCTTCATTACCACAAATTATTTCCAGCCATTTGCATCCAACAACCCGCTAAAACTGTCCATATCCCAGGAAAGCCGGTCGCTCCCATTCTGGCGTGTGATCGAGTCTATTTCCGAACGTCGTGTGTGGTCCGACCGAAGCGTTTAAATGAGCGCCCCGGCGCCGTTAAGGGGGATACTGTTGTACTGTTGTGTGTGTGTAAGAATTTAGGAAGAAAGTAGAGAAGGAAGAATATTTGATCATAAATGGCTAACTAGTTTGCAAATTGAGGAACTTAACTCACATATTAGTACAGATAGTTCACTCCGCAAAATCATTTAAATAAACCGGCCAAGGGCGTGTCGGACCACGCACAATGAAGGGTTCCATAGTTGGGATGAATTTATATCAAAAACAAACTTTACTTTGTAGTTGAAAAATATGTTATCCCATACAGAATGTATGGCAAAACATGTTTTTGCAACTGCAAAGTTAAGTTGGTAAATTATTACCCGTTAACTTGTAGAGCCTACTTAGCTGTAATAGTTTTCCTTTTAATTTCGTTATATAAACTACTACTGTGATTTTTTCACACATCCAAAACCAACCATTTAGCTGGCAGGGGGGGGACACTTGACTCTAACAAAAATTAGCACTTTAAAGCTTAATATTTCCCAAACGGATCCCTGAATCCAAAAATGGTTTTCCCAAACTCACAATGATTTTGAAGGACCTTTCCAATGATACCCCACAGATACTTCCTCTGCCATAATAAGGCAATTTGTGAGAAGACTCATACCATAGTTAGACCATTACCATTTCTTATTGTGTCTAGATGTTGGGTGGTCTTCTCACAAATTCGTCTTTAGTTTTAAGTTACTAACAATAGTGGTTTAAGTGCATACATTTTACTAACAATTTATGGATCTTTTTGTTATCTGAATTAAAATGATTTTATTTATTTTTATTATTATCCTTCAGGCACCCCTGAGTCACAAAGTTATTAAATTAATATTTCAAATTTACACCTGATTCCGGACAGTCATCGCCTTAACAGCCAGTGGCTGGCACACGCGCTCACCCAAACAGTTCGTATCGTGTTCCCAGCTACTATAACATACTAATATACTTCAAATACTTACCTACCTACCTACTACGAGTACTATCAATAGGTTTAGATATTCTGTTTCCGAATTTACCATCGGGTCCTTTTTATAAAGAACTGTTGAATATTTGGAAACTAAGTAAGTATTCTGCAAAAACTGTTTAAGACGCAGATATATGCCAGTGACCTTGAGTGGTTAGCTTGCGTGTTCTGTACTGAGCTCACGTAACGCGTCGTACGTCCAGCCAGTAATAGGACTCGCCCATCAAGGAGCGCTGTCCCAAATTAGACGCATTATTAATTTATTATACATAAAACAAAAAGTATTTTAATAGAAACACGTATACTAAAAGATTACTAATTAAATTATCTTTAAAATGGTGATAGTTTCAGGAAAATACGCTTGATGGATTTTGGGTGATTCTCAGTTTTTTATCCGCGTTAGACATAACTTTACAAATTAATTTCAGTATGTAATATAAACATAATCTAAAATATTCCTATATTAAGTTTAAAAAAAAATATCTTATTTAACATGTATTTTTTCCAAATCATTAACACTACTCGTTTAGACGTTGTCTTCAGTATAAAATCATTAAAAGTCGGTTATCGTCGCTATAAGGAACTCTTTAAATATAGCACTACTGTTACTGTGTTATTGTACTCTTGGAGGAGCTCGTGGTTAAGTAATAACAGCCACACGTGTCGATCCAACTGGTTAAGCTACACTTGCCGGGGTTGGTCCGTGAATGGGTGTCTTTACATACCGAGACTCCTCCGTGCCTCGGAAAGCACATTAAGCCGATGATTCTGGCTGCATTCGTGGATCTTTGACAATCGTTACGAGTCGTCAGAAGCCCGAAAGTCTGACAACCAGTCTTACCAAGGGGTATCTGGGTTACTGGTTTGTGGAGGTCAGATAGGCAGTCGCTTCATGTTAAATACTGGTATTTAGCTGCATCCAGTTAGACTGGAAGCTGACCCCAACATAATTGAGAAAAGACCATTGTGCATAGGTTACTGCCTAAAACTCAAGACACTACAGAAAGAAGCTATTTGGTACAGTCAAGGAAATTATTTATTTATCGAATTGACACTCTACGTCAATTTGCCGTGTTATAGGTAATCATACAACTGTCAAAAATTTACAGTTTTGATTCGAATATACAAATAATATATTTTTTAAATCGTAATAAATAAAAAACAAAAAATCCCGCCGTATACCTGACTCACGAGAAGTTAGTAACGAACACCGCGACTAGATGGCGCTACCTGTGCGTTCATCAAATTTAGATCACTAAGCGCTATACAGATGAATAAGATCTCAACCATAATTTCGGCAAAAAAACCTAATGGACTATTGTCATACACGGATGTGAAAGAATTGTTATGATGACAATTTTTAGATAGATTATTAAGAAATATTAGACACGTGTTTTTCCTTTTTAATCGACTTCAAAAAAAAAGGAGGAGGTTCTTAATTCGTCGGGATATTTTTTTTTTTTTTAATATATGTTCCCCGATTACTCGAAGACCGCTGGACCGATTTGAAAAATTATTTTTTTGTTTGAAAGAGTATACTTTCAAATTGATCCCATTGTCATTTGGTCACGATCTGATGATGGGATCTTGGAGAAATCGAGGGAACTCTTCAAATATTATAGGCACATCTATAGCGATTTGGGTATTTTTGATGAGCAGTTGACATAAGGCTATTGTAACTTAGATAAATTACAAACCAAATCATTAAAAAGTGAAAAAACAAAACTTTTTTACAAAAAATACAACCGACTTACAAACTACAAAGTGAAAAATAACTTTAATTTCGGAAGTCGGTGTCAAAAAACTAAAATACTGATCCATCCATCTCGAAAGTCGGTTGTATTTTCTTTTTTAAAAGTTTTTTTGTACGTAATCAAAAGATTACGGCGATACATTGAGTTAAAATGTGCCATAACGTTTTTTTTTTATGGCATCTTTCAAGTCAACCTAGGAGGTTGTCGGCTGCTTAACCGGACTTTCCTGTGGCTGCCTCAATAAATTAAGGCCTCCAGCCAGGGCATAAATCTTAGAAACAAAGCGACTACACGCTAAGGGCACCCCCTGTGGGGTACGGACCTCAGCTTAGGGCGTCGCTGGGGTAGGACAGCAAGGGACAGGCTGGATCGAATCAAATGCCATGACGTCACGAGTATGTAGATTTTATACTTACTTGTGACGTAGCGACCCCCACTACCCCAATTTAATGTGCTTTATCTAAGTCGTTTTTTATTAATATTATAAACCAAAAAATACGTGTCTAATATTTTTTTATTAACTGAATGACGGACTAAATAGAATTTCTTTTTTTTTAACCCTGGCATATTCTCTATTATACCTACCTTCCATAATCACCTAGTAAATAGTGATAATTTCTCAGTAGCAGCCCGGAGTCCGCCGGTTGATGGCAGTAGGCTCGCCCCGTATTAAATTGACACTTAAGGGGGCGCCCAATGGTACACTCCTTAAAAAAAATATTATCTCGTGACTGAGAAGGAATTATGAATAACGGCTAGTAAGGACCCTCGGTAAGTGTGTCTAGAATTTTCTAATACCTTTTATAAAGTTTCATATTGAGACACGAAGCAACAAACTTCGATGTAAAGAAAAGCGGCCACATTCTTCTAGATCGTATTTTGTTAAATTAGAGACATTTGACATTTTCTTAATAACTTAATATAGGAATATTTTAGATTATGTTTATATTATACAGTGAAATTAATTTGTGAAGATATATCTAACGCGGAAAAAAAAATGAGAATCACGCAAATTTATCAAGCGTATTTTTTTGAAACCTTCATCATTTTAAAGATAATTTAATTATTGATCTTTTAATATAAGTACTTGTTTTATTAAAATATCGTTTGTTTTTTGTATAATAAATTAACACTGCGTCTAATTTTATTTATTTATTTCAAAAAAGTGTGGTACAGTCAGTTACAATAAATATAATTTTACAATTTACGGATAATCAGAAAAGACGGAATTGAATCTGGCGTCCTAGCTAGGTTACATAGTAACCTGGGACAGCGCTCCTTGATGGGCGAGTCCTATTACTGGCTGGACGTACGAGGCGTTGCGTGAGCTCAGTACAGAATACGCAAGCTAACCACTCAAGGTCACTGGTATATATCTGCGTCTTAATAAATGAATTTTCTTTCTTTCTTTCAATGGACGGTCACCCATCTACGGACCGACCGCGGCAAGCGTAGCCACGAACGAGCCTTTTTTACGATAGCAAGAAAAGGTTTGATATTATTTTCTAAGCCAAGTGGCAACTTCGCAGAATAACAAATTATGTATGTAGCAAAGTTGCAGCATAAACAACTTGTTAGGTAATTACAGTTGAATTGATAACCCCTAACTTGATAATACTAGTCAACTTGCAATATTTAGCTTGGATATTATGCAGCGCCTTGGGTTTTCCTGCGGGGCCGCGCGTGCTATGTTATTTTTTATCTACACCTATGCTATAAATCCTGTATAAAAGTTTCGAATACAGTTAGCTTATTGCCAACATTAAAACAACCAGTGTCATAGTAACCATAATATCATCCAAACGAGTGTTATAATGTTGTACTAAAAAACATTATGTAACTCCTTTGCTTTTTCGATCTCTTTCTTACTCAAAAACTACCAGTGTTGCAGTAACCATAATACCATCCAAATGAGTGATATAATGTTGTACTAAATTTCATTATGCAACTCCTTTGCTTTTTCGACCCTTAGTTTGTTTGTTTTAGATACCCAGTAACTAAACTTTCCATGAAACATAGAGTTCTTACAACACTGGCTTTATTAAGAATAGTGCCAAATCAGTAGGTACCCTAATTGCGTAACACACTAACAATCTGAATTTGAATCATTTTGAAGGATATTGCTAATCCATTGCTTCATATATTTGAAAAGAGAAGAGGAGAGGAGCTCGTGGCTAAGTAATAAAAGTCGCACGGGTCAATCCATCAGGTTAAGCTACGCTTGCCGCGGTTGGTCCGTGGATGGGTGACCATCTTTACATACCGAGACTCCTCCGTGCCTCGGAAAGCAGGCCAAGCCGTTGGTCCCGGCTGTCACTTGTGGATCTTTGACAGTCGTTACGGGTCGTCAGAAGCCCGAAAGTCTGACAACCAGTCTTACCAAGGGGTATCGTATTACCCAGTTACTGGGTTGTGGAGGTCAGATAGGCAGTCGCTCCTTATAAAATACTGGTATTCAGCTGCATCCGGTTAGACTGGAAACCGACCCAAACATAGTTAGGAAAAGGTTAGGCAAATTGATTTTTTGCTTAATGTTGTTGAACTGTCAAAATGAAAGCCATTGCTACCTACTGCAAGTATGTTACAAAGAGGATGAACAGACTGACAACCATATTACCTATGACAGATTCTTGAATACACAACACATTAAATGATTTACAAGGAAATATTATGTACAAGTATGTAAAGGAAAAAGTTAAAAATAAAGACAAGAGCTCATTGGGCGTCAAAAAATTCGTCCGCATCGCTGTCAGCGGGAAAAGTGCCCAAAAGGCTGGCAGCATTGCCACGTTGGATGGCGATGCTGATTCTTTGGCCTAAGAATTGGCCAGCCCTCTGGTCACGTAAAGAGTCGACCAACCGCTTGGCGATGTCCCGGAATACTCGGTGAGCACTCGGACCCCATGGCCCTAGTTTTTCAACCCCAAACGGCTCAAAAATATAGCTACCAGTAAGGTTGCTATATTTGCGCCGTTAGCGTTAATAGTAGTTAGTTGTAAATATGTTTGTGTATATTATATGTTAACATGGTAAAGAATAAAAATGTTCTCCCAAGGAAATTCAATTCAAGGAAATGATAGAAGAATAATAAACTGGATAGAACCGACTCAGTTTTGAAATGAGTCTGTCATAGACTTCACTTTGGCAGCATGTTACAGTAGACAGGAAAAGAAGAGAGGAGGAACATGTATAATGGTTAATACTTGCCACCAATGGAGGGAAATTCCTCAAATATCAAAGCTGTCATCACCAGGGGTTTTTGAATGTTGTGCTGTCGAGCTTATTAATTATAAATTAATAGTTGTATGTATTTACAGAGTACCAAACGCCAGGAATTTAAATTACTTTTTTGATAAACTTGAAACTTTGCTTCAAGAGATATCTAACAAGCGTTCCAAGAATGTTGTAATTGCAGGCGATTTTAATATTAATGTCTTAAAACCGAGTAACCATTCAGTTGCACTTGAGTATCTACTACTAGGTTACAATTTGAAACTCGCTCTTAAACAGCCAACTCGAATGACTAGTGGGACATGTATAGATAATTTTGCGCATAATTTTAAGAAGAGTTGTAAGACAGATGTACTTGAGTTTGCTTTATCAGACCATACAGCACAGCTACTGCAATGTCCCGTTCCCAATGTATATAATATCAAATCCTGGTATATAACTAGAAGAGATTACAGTAACGATAATATAGAGAAATTTAAAAATAGCATAAGCAGTCTCAAATTCTCGGAGATATATCTTACTGACGATCCCAACGTAGCTTACAATGAATTTATCGACACATTCAAGTTATTTTACGAGTTATGTTTTCCGTATAAAGAAATAAAAATAAACCTAATCAATAAACCAAAATGGCTTTCACGTGGAGTTAAATTATGCAGTAGGAAAAAAAGAGAACTTTTGTGGCGATCCAGGTTGAAACCCAACCATGAAAACAAAAAGAAATTCACTACCTATTCTAGACTATATAATAAAATAATTAACTTGACACAAAAAGCTCAAAATAACCACAAAATACAGCAATCTAAAAATAAATCAAAGACTACATGGCAGGTAATTAATCAGACAAAGTACAATATCCCTAAACAACGAATTGAGAAACTTAAAGTTGGTAATCAAATTTTATACAAACCTTATGATATCGCTAGTGCTTTTAATGACTTTTTCGTTGACAAAATACGTCCGAAAATAGATGTTGACTGTATGCCGAAAACATGCATCTCGTCCATGAAACATAACTCAATGTTTATGGCACCCTGCACACCACACGATTTGAATAAAATAATAATGACGCTAAAAAATACTAACAGTGTTGGTTTTGATGGAATCGCCACAAAGATACTGAAGTCTGTCTCAACCGCGATATGCGAACATTTAAGCCACATACTGAACCTTATTATTTGTACGGGTAAATATCCAGATGCTTTAAAAACATCTATAATAAAACCCCTATTTAAGAAAGAAGATAAGGAATTGATGGAATATTATAGACCTATATCGCTCATACCGGTTATTTCGAAGATCTTTGAGAAATACATTTGCAGGGAATTATATAATTATATGGAAAAATATAATATACTTTGCGAAGAACAAAAAGGATTCAGACAGCACAGAACCATCAATATGGCAGTTTATGATTTTTTGAATCCTATTATGAGTAGCATGGATAAACGATCCCCCATATGCGCTATATTTTGCGATATGACCCAGGCGTTCGATTATGTCCATTATAATATATTACTTAATAAATTAGAAGGCTATGGCATTAGGGGTAACGTGCTCGAACTTATAAAATCTTATCTGGAAAACAGAACACAAATAACCGAAGTTAGCAACATTAACATAGTCACCAAACACGAAGACATTATAAGATCTCGAGAACGTAAAATTTCATACGGTGTACCACAAGGAACCGTGATAGGCCCGTTTTTATTTATAACTTATATTAATGATATGCCCATGTCCCTTGAATATCCTATAACTATGTTTGCAGACGATAGCACTGTAACAATCCCATGTAAAAGTACAAATACATATGAAAATGACATAAATAATTCTCTTGACGCACTAATTAAATGGCTAGACGAAAATAATTTAAATATTAATTTAGGCAAGACAAAAATAATGCACTTTAGACAACGTACTCCCGGCGGATCTATTCTCAACATCCATTACAAAAATGACAAAATTGAGGAAGCAGATGATACCAAATTTTTAGGGTTGCAAATAGATTGCAACTTAAATTGGAAAGCGCATATAGACAGTTTGTGTAAAAAATTGAGTTCATCCGCATATGTGTTGTATAGATTATCCTCCATTGTAGATGTCAAAACACTTCTTACGGCTTACTACGGAATAGTTGAATCGCACTTGCGCTACGGTATCATTTTCTGGGGGAACTCAACTGATCGAGATATAGCTTTTAAGGCCCAGAAAAGATGTCTCCGATCATTGTTAAAACTGAAATCGACAGACAGTTGCGTGCCTTATTTTAAGTTACATAAAATCTTGACACTTCCGTGTATTTATATTTTCGAAGTAGCTATGTTTGTCAAGCAAAATCCATCTCGTTTTGAGCGCCTGGCTGTTGTATTCCCAAGGAATAGGCGTGACAACAGCAAATTATGTCAAGTATCATGTCGAACCACTTTAATGCGTAAGAGCGTTTCTTGCATGGCCCCAATTATTTACAATAAATTACCGAGTTGTTGGAAATCTTTAAATACAGCACAATTTAAGAGTAGATTACGGAATTTTTTGATAGATAAAACGTACTACAGTGTAACTGAGTT
This sequence comes from Agrochola litura, assembly GCA_949152395.1. Lineage (NCBI taxonomy): Eukaryota > Metazoa > Arthropoda > Insecta > Lepidoptera > Noctuidae > Agrochola > Agrochola litura. The sequence goes on along the minus strand of OX424521.1, from coordinate 12,605,221 downwards.
CTTATCGGAGAAAAATATTTGTTAATTAGTGACATCTTGATTTTTGAACTTTTGATGTATGACATTTTAGATTTTTTGACATTTTGATTTTTGACATTTTGATCTTTGACATTTTGATTTCTGACATTTTGATTTTGGTTATTAATAATAATAGTAATAGTAATGACACGTTAAATGATGTAATTATAATGGTATGATATTTGTAATAGTAATGTAATCTAATGATACTAATTTGTTTATATAAGTGTAATAATAAATAGTGTTATAAATAATTTCAAATGTTTGCATGCCGATTGGTAAAATGTGGCTGAGCTAAATGTAATTTAAGAACTATTATGTACTACCCATATTTGCAAAATAAAACTATTCTATTCTATTCTATTCTATTCATAATTTCTAAAAATTAATAAGATTTAGTGATTTTAAATACTAAATATAAAATTAAAAGTATGTGATTTGTCTCAAATGATTTTTGTATCAGAGTAATCATGAAGTTTAAAAAATCGGCCAAGTGCATGTCGGCCACGCACAATGTAGGGTTCCGTAGTTGGGATGAATTTATCCCAGTAGTTGAAAAAAAAAATCTTTCATACAGAATGTATGGGAGAACATGTTTTTACAACCGCAAATCTAAGTTGGTCGATTATTACTCGTTAACTTGTAAAGCCTACTCAGCTGTGATAGTTTTCCTTTTAAATTCGTTATATAAGCTACTGTCGTGAATTTTTTCATATATCTAAAACCAACTCTTTAGCTTGTAAGGGCCCCCCCCCTAACAAGCTAAAGAGTTGGTTTTGACTCTAACAAAAAAATTCCATTTTAAAGCTTAATATTTCGCAAACGAATCTCTGAATTCAAAAATGATTTTAACACACTCACAATGTTTTTGAAAGACCTTTTCAACGATACCCCACAATAAGGAATAGACAAAAAAACATACGTGTAGGGGAGGTACCCTAAAAAAATATATTTTTCATAATTTTATTTTACCACTTTGTCGGCGTAATTAATATGTATACCTATGCCAAATTACAGCTTTCTAGTACTAAGGGTCTCGGAGCCAGACCGCGGACAGACAGACAGACAGACGGACATGACGAAACTATAACGGTTCCTTGTTTACTACGGAACTCTAAAAAGTATCTCATTTGACAGTTACCGTAAAAATACTGATTTTTTAACGGAACGGAATTGGAAACATGATGTTTGGAGCGTCGCTTAGCTTCTAAGTCAGTTCGGTTTGAGCCTCGAAACCTAAAGGTGTCTTCAAGAAGTCTAAAGTCTATAACGTTATTATATTAAGTACCTACCTAATTAAATAGTTTGTTAAATAATGCTAAAAGTGTACCAAGTTTGTATGTGTGCAAGATTATAAATATAGAAATATTTGTACTGAAATGGTGTATCATCAGTTCATCAGACATCGCACCTTTCCCTCGTCATCCGACCTACGACTTCGTCTACGTGTATTTTGTACCATCTAAGTAGTTGGTAATATCAAAATAACAGCTTTTTACTAAATGCATTTGCCTTACTCCAGGTCCGACAGCTGACAGCTGAATACCAGTATTTTACATGGGGCGACTGCCAATATGACTTCCACACACAACCCATTTACAAATATAAAGGGGTATCTCGATACCCCGGAATTAGGGTGCCGGAATTTCTCAGTAGCAACCCGGAGTCTGGATTTGTGCCCGGTTGATAGCAAAAGGCTCGCCCCCTATTACATGGGACTTAAAAACATAACTGGCGAAATATGGAAGTACACTGGGTATTCCTCTGCCCAACCCCTCGGAGATTACAGGCGTAATTTTGTGTTATGTGTCTTGGTAGTAAGCAAGCATACCATCAAACGCAAAATGTCGCTTTTACAAATTCACAACTTAAGACACAAACAATATTTCCCATTCATATACAGCGTGAGTCTTTATAATAGGCACATATCGAAATCTGAGCGATAGCCGATTTGCGTGGATGCGACGCATGCTTCCCCCAACTTTTTCTCATTTTTGTAATGTAATATTTTTTTTTGCGTCATGTTTACCGCAAATAAACATTTTTTCTTTCTTTCTAAATCAGGGAATCTATGCGTAATTTTATCGAACGAAAAAATATTACAAAAAATCTAATTTTTTTTTAAATATTTTTAATGTTTTTTTTAAACAAAACGGTGTAACTTTTAAACTTAATGATCTATCGCGATGAAACAAACTCCATAATAATTGGAAGTAATTAGGCGCCTTCATAAAATGAAAATTGTGGAAAAAAAACTACCCTCAATTGAAAATAAACATTGTTTTTTTTTTGCAAAAATCTGGTTTTTTTTTCATAATTTTTACAATAATCATAAAATTTCTCAATAAGACGCCATTACGTAACTTTAAAAAAAAAACTGGCTCTCCGGGAGTGCCGACAGAAGTGAAAACTTGAACAATTTTGCTGTGCAGGAAATACTTTTCTTTTTGAAGTCGGTAAAAAAAGGGAAATGTCAATCATGTCGTTGTCATGTGCGTTGATGTCTTTTTTAAGGTCAAAAGCTGGTGTCGGTAACAGTGTCGCGAGTTCAAATTGTTTTTTCCCATCTCAAAAATGCCCAACGCGCCTAAAGAAGATTTCACTTCAAAAATTAGTTTTTTTTTTTTAAATATTATTTCTGTCAATAAAATTAAGCATAGATTCCCTCATTTCGATATGTGCACATTGAAAAACTCACACTGTATTGTGACAACGTCCAAGCCTCGAGCAACCATGAATAATAGAGTTGTATTGACGAAGCGACTGCACTGGGGTGGGCACGATTCAACGAATTTATTATTCAGTATCTAACAGTCTTGTGCCCTTTTGTTTACTTTGGAAAGGTGAAAGGTGAAGGGAGAGATATTGATTTAGTTTAAATAAAATGTATTTTTTTTTTATTATGCTCACTCAGATGTTTCGCTGATGGTGGCGCGTGTGTTGGATCATTTAGCTCCCTTCAAAATGGTTGAGCTGAATGGTGCTGCTCCATGCGTCATGTTCGTGAACGGGCGCTGTCAGTTGGGACTGGTCATCTCTTAGTTGCCACGGCTTATTTTTAATTTATTTAAATTTTTGAATTGTTCTTTGTGTTATCTTTTTATTACAGACGCTTCTAACGAGCACGTCTTTATACATTGTTCTCACATGTATAATTTCAACATGAATGATGTAACCAATATGTTGTAACAATTTTTTATTTAAAAGAGTGTCCGTGGAGTTTGTTGCCCGTTCTTCTCCATACCTACTACGCTTTGGAATGGGCAACTAGCTTCATCTTTCTGACTGACCGACTCCTTGACAATTCAAAAGTGCCTGTAAATGGTTTAATTGAAATAAATGCTTTGAGTTTGAGTTTTAAACCTTTATTAGATATGCCCTTTTAGTACCGTTGCTATTCGCTTGAAGGTGCTCTTCAGAAGCCGACCGCAAGCGGCAACGTCGCCCAATTGCAACAACAGATCGCACTGACCGCAGCGTCTCGACATGACGCTGCGGTTTTAAGAGGAGGCTCCCTAAATTGTATATTAATCTGCATTAATATTCTGAAAAAGTCACGCATACAATCGAAATGGAACTTTAGTATATGATTTATTGAATCTGTTTCTTTCCAAATATAAGACAGTTACGTAATTGGAACATTTTCGCTCGATTTATTTTTTATTCGAAATTCATGTTTTTTTTTAAGATTATTTAGAAACAAAAACAAGATAACTTGTCTTTTATGTCTAAAACAATTATTGACAGTAAGAAAATGTAGTTAATTTAAGATTTTTTTTCTCTAGATCAATTATTACTTTAGTTATAAACGAAATAAGAATTGTGACTTACGACATTCAGTTCCGTGCTCGAACACGACCAAAGAGCGTACGCGATATTCAACTTTATTACTGATGTGTTAGCGTTTAGAACATAGTGGAGTGGTGGGTGTATGGGGGCGGAGTTTGCGTAGAAATTGTCTTTTGAGTGCCTGCAGCGTCACAATTTAGACGACAGCGGTATTTCTCTTCTTGACTAATTTTATTAAAATATTAAGAGTTGTTGACATTATTCTGTAGTACAGACGCCAGCACTTCAAGCTACTACAATCTGTGAAATTTATTTAATAGATTTTCAACTTTATCGCTGAAGTATAAGGTTCAAAGTTGAATGGGAAAATATGACAGTTTCGGGTAGCTTGATGTGCTGGCGTCTGTACATTTTAATTTTTAAATTATAATTTGGACTGTTAATAATAATGAATAAGTTTATAATTAATTGATTAAATGTAATAACCTACCTACTTATATTTGTACGCCGTTAAGGCAAAACATGACTGTGATATAATTTAATTGTAACATCTTGCATGCCATGTATGTACTCATGTTTTGGACAAATAAATGATCTTTATCTTTATCTGTTTCGCGATAGTCATTTGTCTAACTGAGTTGTTCTGCAAACGTAAGGCAACGCTTGCCGAGCCTTTCCCCAACTAACCGCCTCTATGGTTACCTGTCTCAGACTCAAAGGTCTTCGATTCCCAGTGGGGGAAAAAAATCTCGGTTTGGTTGGTGGTAGGGCTTGTTCTAAGTCCGCCTGGCTAGCTACCACCATCTTATCTAAGTCTGTCGCCATAACAACAATGTTAACACCATTGTTGTGTTTCGGCAGTTAGAGGTAAGATAGCCAGTTCCTCTGTGGTTGAGGATTCCGGGTGATGCTCGCTTTTACTTTCAGCCTGATCATCACTTACCATCAGGAAAAATGCAGGCGAAAAAATAAAAAAATTGTGGTCGGGTTTCAATCTAACCAGATGCAGCTGAATACTAGTATTTTACATGGAGCGACTGCCTATCTGACCTTCAAAACCCAGTTACTGGGTAACACGATACCCCTTGGTAAGACAGGTTGTCAGATTTTCGGGCATCTGATGACCCCCGTAACGACTTGAAATTATTTCATACGTCTTGCAAAAATGCAAAATTCTTGGTCACCGCATACTAAATGATATGTTACGTCGTCATACTCCGTACTACTGCCAATTACTGAGTGATTACTGTATAGCAACGTTTTGTTTAACCAGCAGTTTTACTGCTAAATGTATGGCAATTATTAGTTTGTAATATGCAAGCGAAAGTAGCAGATATTACTGTTTTATTGTTAACGACTGTCTGTAAATGTTATCTTTTTTCAGAAAAGATTTTTTTTTTTTTAAATCTTTATTTAAGGAGCTTGGTCAACAAGACTAAGTCGCTCCGTAAGCCTTTCTTATAATTTAAAACTCCATTTTATAAATATAATACATTCTACTTTCATAAGACTAATTATCTTCTACAAACACCAATCCGCACAAGTTTATACAATAGAAGAATGTTTTTACCGCCAAACCACAGTATAAATAAGTAACAGTATTATATCTTCATAGGAAACGGCCGAAACGACGCTCTTTGAAATCTCAGTGTACTCATCAGTACGCAACAGTATCGAGTGCGCAGCAGTTACTGACGCGGAAGGTTTATCTACCAAGCGTAGGTAATTATTTCAAGGTCATTACCGAGACATAATCTGTTACTTTATTATACTGTGGCCAAACAGCATTGCTATTGTTAGGTTTAATATTTTGTACCATTCTCGACAAGGTCTTCCCGGCAAAATTTCAATTTTACCGTCGTCTTCCAGGACTTCACTCACGTGAATCCACTCCACCAGCTGTCACCTCATAGCCTAGTGTTCTGGCCTCTATCAGACACAAATTATCAGGGGTTTAGGGTTAGCTTTGCGTTCCCTTGCAAAGTGTGTATAGTCTACCAACTGCCCCTCGCGATTTCACCCATATAAGTCTCGATTCCTTGGGAATATCGGGATAAAAAGTATTCTATGTGCTAACGCAGGCAGGTCATGGTCTACTCATGTGCCAAATTTCATCCAAATCCGTTCAGTGGTTTTAGCGTGAGAGCGTAACAAACAAACAAACTTACTTTCGCATTTATATTAGTTAAGATAGGCGGTGTAACCACGATAGTTCACCAGCCGTAATGCATAAGCTTGGTTGTCAAACTTATTCCAAAAAAAATCCTCAATGAGTGCTAAATTGTCTTTCAACTCCCATATTTTTTTTTTTTTCTGTAGAGCATCTCATAGCTGGTCTCGAACGACCGTGGCTATTGAACCGGGCAATCCTGTGGATGCATTGAGCTGCTACACTCATTGCCTCCAGCCAGGGCACACATATAAAACTAAGCTAAAAGCTTAGGATAGACGTTCGCTAAGGGCACCCCCTGTGGGGTACGAGCCTCGGCTTAGGGCATTATCCGGAGGGAGGGCATCAAAGATGGGACGGGCTCAACTCCCATAATTTACAATCAACTATTTATCCTCTGACCAAATAACCGCAGAAGAAGCGACATCACAAGGTAGCACGTCAACACTTCTCCGTGCTTACTCAGCAGCGGCTGCACGACCTCCTATCTAAAAGGAGCAGTAACAGAAGAAAGTTATTGCTAAAAGTGCAAAAACACCCGACGGCATTTAAGAGCCGCAATGTACCGGCTCCCGGTATCTTGTCCCCAGCCCCTAAGAAAGGGCAGCAGGCTTCGTGACGGTAGAATCTAAGCGAAGGAAGCCCACTTGCTGTAATCAATGTGGTACTGCTCTGGCGGGACCAAATATGTTGCTGCGTGCTGCTACACCGTCGACACAGCTGTAGTACGTATCCCGTCTGCATCACTCCACGATGACTGAAGACATCGTGGAATACATCAGAACCAAGACCAAGTGGACCTTGAGAGTAGAGAACTTGGAGTCGTGCATAACTAGATTTTAAAAACTATCTTTGCATTGTATAGATTCAATCCCTTAGCATTGTATAATTGCATAACACATGTGTGAGTACTATGTACCTACTATAAAGCTAGCATTTACTAGGTACGTCTTTCATTGACTTGAATGTGCCCTGGCGGCTGAGAGTATGTCATGCTCACTCAAATGTCTCGCTGACGGTGGCGTGTGTGTTGGATCATTTAGCTCCCTTCAAAATGGTTGAGCTGAATGGTGCTAATCCATGCGTCATGTTCGTGAACGGGCGCTGTCAGTAGGGACTGGTCATCTCTTAGCTGCCATGGCTTATTTTAATTTAATTTTTGAATTGTATTATTAGTCTTATTTTCTATTACGGACGCTTTTAACGTTCTGCATCGTTCTCACATGTATAACTTCAACATGAATGATGTAAACAATATTTTGTAACCATATTTTGATTTAAAAGAGTGTCCGTGGAGTTTCTTGTCCGTTCTTCTCCATAGGAACCTACTATACGCTTTGGAATGTGCAACTAGCTTCATCTTTCTGACTGACCAACTCCTTGACAATTCAAAAGTGCCTGTAATTGGTTTATCTATCTATATATATAAAAATCAATTGCTGTTCGTTAGTCTCACTAAAACTCGAGAACGGCTGGGCCGATTTAGCTGATTTTGGTTTTGAAATGTTTGTCGTAGTCCAGGGAAGGTTTAAACGGTGAGAAAATATGGAAAAACTCACGGAAAAAAAAATATAAAGAAAATTCACGTTCTCATACGTTTTGTGTGGATCGGCTTTTTTGATATCTCGGTAGGTAGGTAGGGTAGGTAGGTAGGGTAGGTAGGTTAGGTAGGGCAGAAATTTTAAAATCCTAAACATGCACATTCATTGACTGTTAGGCAGAACGAAGTTTGCTGGGTCAGCTAGTTTGAAATAAATGCTTTGAGTTTGAGTTATTTTGTGGTGCGGGTTCAAACTCTGTACCTAGAAACCTTCATGAAAGAATAGTTCTGGCCGAAAGGTGTGGCGTACCGACGATTTCGTGGAAGGTTATGCGACACCACGCAGCGCAACACGACGCCGACACAGTCATTACTTCGTGGACAATAATTATTTGTTGTAATTATAATAAAAAGTATATGTAGGTATTTATTTATAGGCCTGCGTCGCCTAAATTAAATGGATTATTATTATTTTTACGTCTTTTACATATCTCGGGACCTTGGGATCCCGGACTTTTGGAAGACGTACAAGGGGCCGAAGCCAACTCGCAGAGAACTCAGACACGTTTTTTAAAATGAAATGAGGCACCAACCGACGATTATCCCTGTATGCACTATACAAGTGCACCCAAGGACAACCCCCGGTTGGTGTAGGACTATTGCAGAACATGGAAACAAAACATAATTGGGCTATGGATTTGGGTGGCTATAATGGATTGGTTACCTTGAACTATGGAAAGACTATGGCCCCTGCCTGACCAATATATTATAAAACATATACAGAAAAATGGCAGGGGTTCACTCAATAATGGGCCCCCGAAAATGGGCGCTAGCACAAAGTGTCGAAGCAACAAGGGGGCAATATGTCCTGAGGTGCTTATGAGGAGTGGAGAGGTATTTCACGGCTATCAGGACAATCCCGGAAGTACGGTCAAGATCCCTACCAGCATCTTACTGGAATACTTCCTTCCTCCGAGCTCGTTTGCTCTTGCGAATCTCCACTCAAGCCGGCCAATTAAGGCAAGAATGAGGTGGGAGCTCCGTTCCTCGTTAGTGTTCACTCCAGCCGGCCAATAAAGGCAAGCCAAAGGTGAGGAAAAAGACTACTCCCGGGAGATAGGGTCCGTGGGATCGCTACTGCCCAACAGCTCGCCACATGCTGCCCTGCGGGTTTTTGTATCTCTCTTGGTCTGGCTCGTCATCCCAGTCCTGTTCCAACAAAGTAAACTCTAACAGCACAGGCCTAGAGTTCGGAACGCGCAAGCCCCACCACGACGTCAACGTAGAGATACGGCGGTGGGGTTATTTATTATTATTACTATAAAAAACCAAGACATAGCGCTGCGAACAATACAGTGAAGAATGCCAAAACTACACCTCCACTCTCATACACGCTCACACGCACACATTTACAACCATTTACAATCAAACTACACCTCACTAAGTGCACACATGTTTACGAAACCGGCCTCACGTCACTGTTGACAGCGCTGTCTCGGTTTCTTATTTGGTCTGTGCATTTATCTACTTAAATAAACACTCGACTCACACAATCATACACCATCACCATTTACAATCTCATCAAAAACGTGTGAACAAGCATTATAAACTTCACACATAGACTGTCAGTTTTGACTGACTCGAATAAACATCAAATTAGAAAAAAAAAACACTCAAGCGCTCATCGAAATGTCAAACTTGTCACTTCCATTGAAAAGAGATGGAGATATGACAGTTGTATAGGGCTATCTCGCTCTGTTAGGTAAAGAAATGTTAATGTTCGTAGGCTTGTGGCCTTTGACCTCATAATTACACTTTCATAGCTGTTAGTGTAATTAAATCATAGATAATTCTTTATTTATAATGATATGTATTTGGGTTGAGCTTTCTTACATTGTCGTTGATCTAATAGTCGCAAACACGACTGTTGATCGTGGGAATCAATTCCCTGGTAGGGAAAAGTCAATCAGCACAACCTGTCGCTGTCCACTGCTGGACATGGGCCTCTCCCAAACTGCGTCACAACACCCTGGCCTCCGCCTTCCCCATCCAGTCTGTCCCGACCAGGAACAGCGGGATCACCAGGAACTGGTTTTAGCACTTTATTCATGGGAGATTCATGTCCATAGTCACCACGCTGGGCAAGCGGGTTGATGAGCGCTGGAGGCTAAAACAGCCGCTTTAGCATAATCATAATATGACAATATTATGAATCACATAAACTGAAAATTCTTATTACATAATTCACCTGTTTGACAGTTTTGTATTTTATTTAAATAACATTTTAACTAAACAAATAAAAATACCGCTCAAGAGCGAGTCGGACTCGCACACCGAGGATTCCGTACCTACCCATTATACCGCCATAATAAAATTGGTATCATTTTTACTGGTAAAAAGATATGGGCATTTTGCGAAAACTTGTAAGTACCTAAATTTAGATTTTTTTTTTCAACTTTTTTTATTTTTCGGAGTTTTCACTTTATTTGTGCTGCCTTTTTGCCAAATTTCGTGATTCTAGGTCAACGGGAACTACCATATAGGTTTTCCACCTAAAACCCATAGGGTACTTCCGTTTGACCTAGAATTGTCAATTTTGGTTAAAAGCAAGGTCTTACAGCACAAGTAAAGGGAAAATTCAAAAAAATAAATAAAAAAATAAAGGTAAATTTTGGTACTTATAAGAATTCGCGAAAATCTAAATTTGCCCATATCTTTTTATCGTGTTAACTTAGGACCTTGTTTTTTATACACCTAATAGGGACTATTGACTTCAGTATCTGGTATAAATTTCAACTTGCTAGGTCCATCCGTTCCTGAGAAAATTGGTGGTGACACACGGACAGACGGACAAGAGAGTGATCTTATAAGGGTTCCTTTTTTTACCTTTTGAGATACGGAACCCTAAAAACTAAAAATCTCATTTGATTAATAAAAACTCTAAAGAACAATTATCCGGTAAAATTACGGTCTTTATTTTTAACATGCGGCAATATTTGAATTGAAAATAATTCAGCTAAAATATGTGTCACCATAGAGGAATCGCTGGGAATTCAGAAAATTAATTGGTTTTAGAAGAATTGCTTAATGTGGCCGTTTTAGGCCCCCAGAGGCAATCCTTTCGTAACGATGACGCTGCTGTCCGTCATCGCTCTGGAGAATTTGGCCTGTTAGATGGTTAGGTATACCGCCATCGGTCAGCCCCAGCGCCTCATCCGTCAGTGGCAGTGTATACCGCGCACAGGTGAGGTCACATTTCGATCGGTGTTGGTTGGACAGTGTTATCGAGTTTTTCGTTTAAAGGAATTTCTCAGTAGCAGCCCGGAGTCTGTATATTTTTGAACCGGGTAATGCCTAAATGGGACTTAACCTTCCGAAAGCAAAGAAAGATTACCTATCGCCACTTATTTCATTTCTGAAGCCACAATTAACATTCCAAATTCAAAACTCTCAGAACCATAAAGCAGTAGACTATTCATCTAAACATGGCGTCCGCGACAGTTGTCAAATTTCCCGCGCGCGGGCAGCCATTTTGGGGCCAGTGAGTTTTCTGTAAATAATAATATTAACAAATGGGTTAGGGGTTTGTGTACGCTTGCGATTAGGGTTGCGTTTTGTTGGTTGATAATTTGGGTTAATTTTAATTAAATTAATGATTTGATTTTTATAAGCGATGGCAACCAACATGGAAAGTTACAGTAAGTTTGTAAAACATTCTTGTTTGGAATCTAATTTACTAATCTAGATGAGTGGCTTCCCAGTTACTTGTTTGACAGTTTGACAGTGCTTCCGATACTCAAGGCGACGATAACTGACTTAGATTATGTTTATATTACATAGTGAAATTAATTTGTAAAGTTATGTCTAACGCGGATAAAAAATTGAGAATCACGCAAAATCTATCAAACGTATTTTTCTGATTTAATTACTGATCTTTTATTATACATGTTTTATTAAAATACCTTTTGTTTTATGTATAATAAATTAATAATGCGTAGAATTTGGGACAGCGCTCCTTGATGGGCGAGTCCTATTACTGGCTGGACGTACGACGCGTTGCGTGAGCTCAGTACAGAACACGCAAGCTAACCACTCGAGGTCACTGGCATATATCTGCGTCTTACATCAAAAAGCTTACAAGGATCTATACTGGCAGAGCTTTCGTTAGGCTACTGAAAATCTAGGCATAGCTTAAGGATTCCTATTAAAAAGATTCTTCTGCAACCTCGACCCGAAGTCAAACTCGAGAAATGTTGAAATCTTGAAGATTCAAAATCAAAATATTTGACTTCACATTCACATAAACCCTACATGGGCACTTATGAAACGTCAGAAGCTAGGTGCACGGTTCCAATTGGTCGTTTGCTATGGAGAAGAGCCGGCAAGAAACTCCACGGTTACTCTTTAAAAAAGTGGTGGCACTCCGGGAGTACTGATAGAAGTAATAACTTGAACAAGACCGCCTTGGTGGAAGAAAAATACTTATATAGAACATTGGTCCGTAACCTTATCCAAACAAAGAGCACAATCGCGTTTACAAAAAAAAAAACTTCCGAAACCTCTAAAGTAAAAATACTTGCATAGATCATTGATCCGTAACGTAACATAAATAAAGAGCACAATCGCGTTTACAAAACCTTTAAAGTGAAAATACTTGCATAGAACATTGATCCGTAAAAGAATATGAATAAAGAGCACAATCGCGTTTACAAAACCTTTAAAGTGAAAATACTTGCATAGAACATTGATCCGTAACAGAATATAAATAAAGAGCACAATCGCGTTTACAAAACCTTTATAGTGAAAATACTTGCATAGAACATTGATCCGTAACAGAATATAAATAAAGAGCACAATCGCGTTTACAAAAATGAGGTGTCGTCACAGTATCGCGAAATCAATGTCGTCCCATCTCAAAAATGCCCAACGCGCCTAAAGAAGTTTTCACTTCAAAAATTATTGCCTTTTACAATGTTTTAAAATAACACTGTTATTAGGTATGGGAGGACAGTGTAATCCTGTCAACAAGTACCAGTTACTTAACAAAATACTTAGAAAATGGTCTACAAATCTACAGTCTACAAGGATTAGTTTGACATGAAATACTATGTGAGGCTGGTGTCGTCAATAAAATTGTTACAGAGGCTTTAACATATGTACTTCCCACTCATGTAATTACCTACTGTTGTAATTAATACCTACTTTATTTTTTAGATAACTAGTTGTCCTGTCCAAATTTCAATTCCCATAAAAGCAATTTAATTTTTTCCCGATTTTTTCGAATTTTCCCGGCAATTTAATTATTTTTACCTAAAAATTCCTCCCTTTTACGAACATTTTTAAACAAAAATATAACCAAATCAGTCCAACCGTTCTCAAATGATGCGCTTACCAACGAACAATATTTAATTTTTTAAAGATTGGTCGATAATCGCAAAATTGCACCCAAACACAGCTCCTAAGATCACTAAATGCAAAACGACGTAACTCCTTACCAAAACCATTTCATTATTCACTTATTTTGTTCTGATTTCAAATATCATTCCGAATGCAAATACTGCAAAGGAGATACATCATAACTCCTTTATATGCATAATGGAAAATGAGCTTTATCTTTCAGCCCGTAAAGATAGTTTTTATGTGTAATAGTTAGGTGTTATAGAATATTTTAGTTATGAATAAGACTTTCGCGTGAGGTTTTCATTGTAAGCTTACCTTATTTCGGGCTTGTTAAAGTAAGCAGGGTCGAATTGGGGGTTGATGAATATGATTGATAAACGTATTTATCTAATTGGTAAAAAAAAAGATCAAGGTGATTTTGGGAAGTGGTGCGTGGTTAGGTTACCCGACTCTTTTAAAGTTTAGACTTTATAGAGAAACAGAATAAGCTTCTTTTTGACATTTGAGTAGAGGTTTAAATATTAAGGTAGCAACTTTAATATTTAAACCAGTTTTTTTAGGACGTGGGAAATTAAAATTGTGAAGGAAATTAAAACTTTGTCTTTTTTGAGGATAAATATCTTTAAACCTAAAATTGTACACTACATAGATACCTATAGAATTACTAAGCATCAGGGACTTCTGTTCATCAAATAGTCGAGATTAATATAAATGAAAAACTTCTGAAAAAGAAGGAAGAGCTTAACTGCTCCGAAGTCTTTTATTTTATTTCATTTTATTTAAGTTTCAAAACAGTACACATCCTTTACAAAATTAATCGGTTGAAAGACTATGAACGGGACACAATAGACGTTTTTTTTATTACGACTAAGAGCGTTTAGTGTCCCTCCCATTACAAAAATTAGTATTTAGTTTGTCCCAATTAGTAAATACAGTAAAGGAAGCTAGAATCCATCCCTGACCTCAATTGGTTCATAGCTTGCTAACAGCTTGTATCAAATAATATTATCTATGGTCTTATGTAATACTGCTACAATAGGTCGCCAATATTGACTAAACTATTGTCTTGAACAATATTGATTTCAATAATTGAGATGATGCCTGGGTCAAAAAAAAAAACGATTTAGTTCGTCAGTCAGATAATAAAAAAAATATTAGACACGTATTTCTTGCTTTATCATATTAATAAAAAATTACTTAGATAAAACGCATTAAAGTTGGGGAGTGAGGGTCGCTACGTCACAAGTAAGTATAAAATACATACTCATGACGGCATGGCACATTTTAACTCAATGTATCGCCGTAATCTTTAAATAACGTAAAAAAAACACGTGTGCAATATTTTTTTATAATCTACAAGACGAACAAAAACAATTTTTAGTAATCATCCCCTATTTTTAACCAACTTCCAAAAGTATTCTCAATTTGGTTCTCAATTCATCTGTATGTTTTTTTTTTTTTTTGTATATTTGTTACGCGATTACTCCGCCAATTATGAATAGATTTTGATGATTCTTTTTTTGTTTGGTAGAACATACTTCAGAAGTAGTCCCATATAAATTTTATTAACTTTGCTTGGGTAGTTTTTGAGTTAGCTTCAATTATACGTATTTTTTCCCACTTAGTATGTAGGTGATATTATGATAACTTCCTGTCACTGTTATTTACATAGCAGGTAGTGGTATTCGAATTTGTGTGGGGTAGGTACCACAACTAAAAAGTGAAAAATAAAAACTTTTTACAAAAAAAAACAACCGACTTCAAAAAAAAACACTTTAATTTCGGAAGTCGGTGACAAAGAACAAAAATTCAAAACCAAAGACACCGACTTTCGAAATTAAAGTTATTTTTCACTTTGTAGTGTTTTTGGAAGTCGGTTGTTATATTGATAAATAATCCAATCTGCGTGTTTATAAACTTTTTATAATAATTCAAACTCAAAACTCAAAGCATTTATTTCAATTAATCCAACTGCAGACGACCTTAAGAAGGTGGCTGGGACAGATTGGATGCAGAAGCCGGAGGACAAGGTGTTGTGGCGCAGCCTGGGAGAGGTCTATGTCCAGCAGATCACTGCTATGAGCCTATCAAGGCTCAGTGGAATCACAGGCACTTTTGTCAAGGGGTCGGTCAGTCAGAAAGATGAAGCTAGTTGCCCATTCCAAAGCGTAGTAGGTTCCTATGGAGAAGATTTTAAATCAAAATATTGTCACAAAATATTGGTTATAACATTCATGTTGAAATTACACATGTGGGAATAATGTAAAAAGACGTGCACGTTAAAAATATTAAAAAAAACACAATTCAAAAATGAAAATTTTGCCCAAAAATAACATAACACACATAACATCACGCCTTGTTTCCCCGAAGGGTTGGGCAGAGGTGTACCTGTAGTAGGTACACCCACATTTCGCCAGTTATGTTTAAGTCCCATGTAATAGGGGGCGAGCCTATTGCCATCTACCGGGCACAAATCCAGACTCCGGGCTGCTACTGAGAAACTCCAGATAGAAAAACCCAATAACACTTTGCCCGACCCGGGAATCGAACCCAGGACCTCATGCTCAGCAGTAGCGTTTGCGACCACTAGACCAACGAGGCAGCCAAAAATTTATTAATCTAAAATGATTACATATTATTAATAACTCTATCACACCTCTAATACACGTTATAACTACATACATACATACAATAACCAAGATTCGCCTACCTATCAATAACGTTGCACAATGCGAGCGCGGTCGGGGCGTAGCATTAGTAGGTACCTACTATTGTAGACACACCTGGCTTCTCACACGGTAGGAACACCATGCGGTTAGGATGTGTCAGGAAAATGGATTTTTACCTATTTTAAAGGCTTAGCTGAGCGAGAGGAGCTCGTGGATACGTAATAATAGCCTTACGGGTCGATTCATCAGATTAAGCTACGCTTGCCGCGGTTGGTCCGTGGATGGGTGACCATCTTTACATAACGAGACTCCTCCGTGCCTCGGAAAGCACACTAAACTGCTGGTCCCGGCTGTCATTCGTGAATTTGACAGTCGTTACGGGTCTTCAGAAGCCCAAAAATCTGACTACCAATCTTACCAGAGGGTATCGTATTACCCAGTTTTGGAGGTCAGATAGGCAGTCGCTCCATGTAAAATACGACCCCAACATAGTTGGGAAAAGCGTTGTGAGCACCATCCGCCTAAAATCAGAGTCACCCTACCTCACCCCAAAATGGCGGACTCCATTCTATAATCTGTGGAACATTTTTCTTAATCTACTTCCATCGGCTTCAGGGCGCGGCGGTAATGGTCATCATTATTGTGTTGTGGTTATATTTCCTGCTAGCAACACGATATTTACATGATTTTTGATGAGCAAGCAATAAAAGACGGGTTTTGGTGTTATTATTTTACGTGCGACATAATTATATTGTACCTAATTTAATGTAGTAATAATGCCTAGCTATGACAACTACCCTTACGAAAATCTTATGGCCTGAAAGTCTGAAAAGTCATTGAAAAACTCCAAATTTCAGGCTTTAATTTTTATTTTATTTTTTTCTTCAGAGCAGTGGTGGCCTAGTGGTAACAGCCGCGACTTACAAGTTGAAAGGTCGTAAGTTCGTTGGATTACAGTAAAGTACAGCGCCTGTCAGGGTAGGTAGTCCAATGATTAAAATACATTTTTAACCGACTTCCAAAAAGGAGGAGGTTATATGTTCGTCGCGTATGTTTGTTTTTTTTTTTTTTTTTATGTATGTCCACTGATTTCTCCGTCATTTGTGGACCGATTTTGAAATTTTTTTTTTGTTTGAAAGGGTATGCTTCCACCATATAAATTTTATTAACTTTGCTTGGGTAGTTTTTGAGTTAGCTACAAAATACGTATTTTTTTCCAACTTAGTATGTAGATGATATGATAAGTTCCTGTCACTGGTAGCAGTTAGTGGTATTCGAATGTGTGTGGTACCTACCCGGTACCACAACTAAAAACTGAAAAATAAATACTTTTTACAAAAAAAAACAACCGACTTCCAAAAAAAACACTACAAAATGAAAAATAACTTTAATTTCGGAAGTCGGTGGCAAAAAACGAAAACACAAAACCCAAGACACTGACTTCCGAAATTAAAGTTATTTTTCATTTTGTAGTGTTTTTTTTGGAAGTCGGTTGTTTTTTTTTGTAAAAAGTATTTTATCATTACAGCAATGTGATGTTAATTTTCAGAACTAAGTATAAGGCCCGGATTCCACCAAAGCGGAGATGTGCGGAGATGTCTGAAGCGGAGACGAGAAGAGATGTTTTCAGCTAGGGTATATCCACCGAAGCTGTGCGGAGATGCGTACTGGCTAGACTGGCGCGGAGATGTGTGCTGGCTAGAGCGGAGATGTGTGTGTCACGCCGCTCACATTTCTCCTCGTCTCCGCTACGCGCCATCGCCAGCTTGCGAGGCACAGTCCACATCTCCGCTTCGATCGCGCCATACAAATATGATACTTCTCCGCTCAGTGGTCTCCACTGGAGCTGAGTTGAGACGAGATGTGTGAATAACGAAAATTGTTTAAAAAAACAAATCTCCTCTCCTCTCGTCTCCGCTTTGGTGGAGTCCGGGCCTAATGATAAGTAGTACTTACTTACCTATCTACTCCCTACACATTGTAACAGCGAATCAATTTTCACGCCTCCCGGCCAAATATTTTTTGATATTCGAATAACTCATTTCCTAAAGAGGTGCCAAAAAGAATATGAATTCAAAATCTAAAAAAAAAAACGCGAGATTTCGCGGGTTAAAAACTAGTTTGTTCGTGGTTACATCGCTTCAGCCTGAGAGGTTATTATATTGAACAAAAAAGCCTTCTGTAAAATCAAGAATTCGATCACAAGACTGCAAGATTAACCATGCCCACCACGATTACGACACTTACGATTTAAATGAGTCCACTTTTAAAAAAATCCTTCGATTCTAAGACCTACACTTGACTTTGTGCATATCGGTCAAGCCGTAATGAACAGGAGCCATTAGGGTTTCGCGAAAACATAATCTTTTATTTCTTATAAGCTTTTAGCCTTATCCCCAAACGAAATCAGCGCAGATATAAAATGATTATCACCAATATATCGTAAATATATTATTGTAAACGAAAATATTATAATTTCCAACTCCCCAAAATAATAAAAAACATACTTTTTAAACTCGGGCATAAACAACATATCGACCAAAATATATGAGCCGATTAAAACATTATTAATATTTGTGTCTCTTTCTTACTTGTAAGTGCATCTCTTCCTAGGGTCATTTTGAAAATCGAACGCGGCATGAGTGCATGAAATTAGTGCCGCTTTTTCTTTCCCGCCGCGAGAGATTTGTTTTTTTTTTTATATGTAGCAAAGGACGACGCCATATTGGATAGTTTTTTTTTAATTATCATACGCTTTGAAACATACGTTTTGGTTTTTATGGGCGCAGTCGGTAGTGTCATTTAAGGCTGATTGCTGTATGTACAGCGGGTTTTATTAATGGAAAAATAAGAAAATTGATTGAGCCTGTTTTTAAACGGGGATACGACGATACAACAATAAATGAAAACACTTGATATATGGGAATTTTTGAAATCCTAACTAATATTATAATTAGCCTTTGGCCCCTCTGACCTGGAGAGGGACCATAGACTACTTTTCATCCTGGATTGCAGACGAAGTCGAGGGCAACAGCTAGTAGTTCACTAGCTGTTGCCCTCGACTTCATCTGAAATCTTAATAAAGCCCAACAAAAAAAATTATGGGTGATTTTTTCAAACAAACTAAACAGTAGTGATCGGCCGACTATATTTTTGCCAATTACCCGACTAGCTATAGTGACTAAACTATTCAATAATTATTTTCTTGATAAAATTTTCTTATGTAGGATTTAATTTTTTGTCGTACTAGCTGTTGCCCGCGACTTAGTCTACGAAATAGGGTGAAAAGTGTTTATGCCTATGGCCTAATCCAGGTCATGGTCTGCCAATGTGCCAAATTAAATTCAAATATGTTCCGCCATTTTAGCATGAAAGCGAAATAAACAAACTCACTTTCGAATTTATAATATTATAATTATAGTTAGGATTGTCATTTCCACACTGTATGTAGGTAATACTAAAAGTTGGCAGAGTTGATTGACAAATAAAACATAAACTTCACAGTCGTAACTTGGTAAGTTTTCAAGAAAATTACGTAGGTACAACATTGTTTTATCGCTTTCATGAAAAAATTGAGCAATTCTTCATGTAAGTAGGTATTTTATTTGAGTCGGCAGTATTTTGCAACTACAGTCGCTTTGAAATAAGCTATATAAATTGTTTATTTTTACTGTGATTTATTTTTCTCGCTTATAGTTTTATATTCGAAAAATAACGCAAGCATCTTTCTTCTTTTTTCCCTTCTTTTTTTTTTGCGACTTTATATATTCCCGCAGGGTCCAACCTTCCGTGGTCCATTTGATAGTCTCTACCGCCTCCGAACCCAAGTAGGAATCTGTAACTACAACCTCGTAAAATGGGGGCTTCCTCGACGGTACTGCAGCAGAGTGTGCAGCACCTACTATCCTGCACTCTGTGTCTCCAAAATGCAGCCATAACGACCTCTACTCTACCACCGACGCACAGTGGGTCGAAACTATGATTTTAGTGACTTAGGGCTCAACTTTGCTTTTTCACTTTTTTTTTTGCATGCGGATGGGTAGAGCTCATTAACCTCAATAATAATTGTTCTGATGTATTTTTTCCTAAACTTTATACTTTGGGTAGAAAAATGTGTTTTGTTATTTTTTTGTATGGAGCGGCTCAAATAAACTTAAATTCCTGCTAAGTAGCGTGTGATCCCGCGTTGAAACTTTATTTTTCATATACCTTGTCTGGTCTATTATCATTTGATGCTATAAACAAATGCATAAAGTTGCAACTCTGCCAAATAAATGGATCGAAAAAAATGAAAAAATACATAGAATAAAAAGCTTCATTTTTTACTTTCGTAAGTTATTTTAAGTTAAATTTGATATGGAATAGTAAGTAAAAGCACGTAATAATACACATAATTACTTAGCAACTAACAACAATACATTTAAAAGGTCCCTAATTAGCTTAAATTTACTAATACTACATATATTAGTAAATTTAAGCTAATTAGGGACCTTTATTTAAAAATGTGGATATGAAATCAATTAATTTCTATTTGTGTGTTTAATTACTGTAATTAGCTTAACCTTTTACCTTATAAAAAAACAATGTTTTTCACTTTTAGTCATTACTGTAATATTAATTAGGATAATTAGTTAATGAGGGTAGTAGAAAAATTAGTAAACATTGTTTGTCACTGGATTCTGGAAGTATAAAATTACCATAATTTATTATATACTAACTAGTGTTCGTTTATTCGTACTACTACTAACATCTCGTGATTCTGATCGTCCCTTTTTCGTTATAATGGATAATTTAGTTAACAATTTAGATTTATTTATGATTTTAAGAGAGCAGGTCAAGTCACTGTCGGATAGTCAAAAATTCTTTCAATTCCTACAACATAAAATAAACGTGACCGAAGAGAACAGTGTTGAGCTCCAAAAATTCTGTACGCGCTTTTGTTCAAATATAAGTGCAAGATGGGAACGAAGTAGTCGCACGTTAGCACAGTTTGTAAGAAAAAATGGTGATTGGTTGGAACGTGCAATAAACTGGCCCGAAGGAATGATACCTGAAGCTGTGAACACTGAACAGGAAAGGCTCGAGATTTGTAATACTGAAGATGTCGAAAATCTACCACCATCTACTACAGAAGCTTCGACATCTACATTTACACCTCGAAAACCTTTCGAGGAATTGGGCTCCAGGCAAAAACGAAGACGCGTTGATCAAATTAACCAATCGCTTTCGTTATCCCCGGATGAACTTAAAGCTACTACAATTGCTAGTTTAAGAAACACCGGAAATGAGGATGTAGGAAAAATTATGAACCATTTACTAAATCACCCCGAAGATCTAGAAAAAGTTAAAGAGTGTTTAAGTACAAGTAAACCGAAAAGTAGTACATATTCACCCGATAAGGCACTGTCTTTATTAGTTTCACTTAAATTAAGTAAGTGGCAGTATATAAGCCTAAGAGAAGCAGCAAGTGAAAATAGGTCTGATTTATACCCTTCTTATTATAAAATAAAACAAGCGAAGGCAAAATGTTATCCAGGGAAAGAAGACATAATTATAACTGAAGAAGGAGCTGCTATTAAACTGCAAGCTTTACTCAACTTGACGGTATCTAGGCTTTTAGAAGTGATTACTTTAGATTTGGATTCGCCAACTGAGTTACTGCTAATAAGCAAATGGGGTTTTGATGGAGCCTCAGGTCAAAGTAATTATAAACAAAAGACTGAAGCAGAGTTTGATGACTCAACTATCTTCATGGCCAGTCTAGTTCCTATAAGGCTTCAACAATGTGATGGAACAATTGTTTGGGAAAACGATCGACCCTCATCAACTTTCTATTGCCGTCCGATAATGTTCAAATTTACCAAAGAAACGCAGTCAACAGTGGTAACTATAAAAGCTAGCATAACCGAAGAAATAGAAAGACTTCAGCCAATCAAGTTCAATCAAGTTGAAGTTAAGCATCAATTGCACTTGACGATGATAGACGGCAAAATATCGTCATATTTGTCAGACACATCTTCAGCTGTCTGTGATATCTGCAAAGCAAAACCGTCAGAGATGAACAATTTAGAGTCACTTGCTCAAAAAGAGAACAACGAAGAAGTGTTCCAGTATGGAATGTCATCTTTACATGCCTGGATAAGAAGCATGGAGTGCTTACTTCATATCGGTAAATATAATTTTATTAGTTCATAATTTTTTTCACGTTATATAGTTACTTGTGAGATTTTTATTTAAGTGATATTTCTTTTTGTTTGCAGCTTATCGTTTGGACTTCAAAAAATGGAGTTGCAGGGGCGATGACAAAGAAAAAATGTCACTCAGAAAGAGCGCTATACAGCAAGCGTTTAAGAAAGAATGCGGTTTACTTATTGACGTAGTCAAGCAAGGAGTAGGCACAACCAATGATGGCAATACTGCCAGAAGATTTTTTAGGGATGCAGAAACAACAGCTCGCATAACAGGAATAGATAAAGATTTAATAGAAAGGTTTCATGTGATTCTTCAGACGGTTGCATCTGGAGAGAGCGTGGATCTTTCTAAGTTTTCCGAATTTTGTAGAGATACTGCACAATTGTACGTTCACTTATATCCCTGGTATTATATGCCTTCCAGTATACATAAATTGTTAGTACATGGGAGTGATATAATTAAGCACTTTGGTGCCATACCTATAGGTAAACTGTCGGAAGAGGCAGCGGAAGCTCGTAATAAAGATTTCCGGAAATATAGAGAGAGTCATTCTAGAAAGGTAAGTAGAACGGCGACAAATGAGGATATTATACACAATCTTCTTTTGTCTTCTGATCCAAAGATCACAAGTCTAAGACCTCGAATGGTGAAACAAAATATAATGGTTCTCTCTCCAAAAGTCAAAGAGCTTCTGCTGATTTTTCCCACAGAATCCGATATAGATTTTATTGATGTAGATAATTTACAAGATAGTCATAGCGATAGTGAATAAGATTTTTTGGTAGTTTGTAAGTTTCTTGTTTTTTTTATTAGTTTATAAATGTCAAACTCATAATTGAAAGGAAATAGTAATGTTTGATGTTGTTTATAGTTAGTTTTTAGTTTGCTTGTGTTAGTTGTAGTAATGTTAGTTTACCTTTACTAATTTGTATTATTATGTACCTATCTTTACTTACTATTCAGTATTAAATCTAACTTAAAATAACATTTCATAAACATGTTA
The DNA here is from genome assembly GCA_949152395.1 of Agrochola litura. Classification (NCBI taxonomy): domain Eukaryota; kingdom Metazoa; phylum Arthropoda; class Insecta; order Lepidoptera; family Noctuidae; genus Agrochola; species Agrochola litura. The sequence goes on along the minus strand of OX424521.1, from coordinate 12,582,440 downwards.
AAGTCATTAAAACAAAGAAATTGAAATTCATAGATCCCTAATTAGCTTAAATTTACTACTACTACATATATTAGTAAATTTAAGCTAATTAGGGACCTTTTAAATGTATTATGATTAGTGTGATTAGCTTTAAATTTACTAATACTACATATATTAGTAAATTTAAGCTAATTAGGGACCTTTTAAATGTATTATGATTAGTGTGATTAGCTTTAAATTTACTAATACTACATATATTAGTAAATTTGAGCTAATTAGGGACCTTTTAAATGTATTATGATTAGTGTGATTAGCTTAAATTTACAAATTTACTAATACTACATATATTAGTAAATTTAAGCTAATTAGGGACCTTTTAAATGTATTGTTGTTAGTTGTTAAGTAACTATGTGTATTATTACGTGCTTTTACTTACTATTCCATATCAAATTTAACTTAAAAGAACTTACGAAAGTAAAAAATGTAGCTTTTTATTCGATATATTTTTTAATTTTTTTCGATCCATTTATTTGGCAGAGTTGCAACTTTATGCACACGTTAATAGCATCAAATGATAATAGACTAGACAAGGTATATGAAAAATAAAGTTTCAACGCGGGATCACACGCTACTTAGCAGGAATTTAAGGTTATTTGATCCGCTCCATACAAAAAAATAACAAAACACATTTTTCTACCCAAAGTATAAAGTTTAGGAAAAAATACATCAGAACAATTATTGTTGAGGTTAATGAGCTCTATCCATCCACATGAAGAAAAAAGTAAAAAAGCAAAGTTGAGCCCTAAGTCACTAAAATCATAGTTTCGACCCACTGTGCGACGATGCCGTGGAAATTTGCTAAGTTTTGGGCCAACAAAATTTAATTCACAATGACTTTGTTGAAAACAAAGCCTACTTTTTATAAAAAAAAAATTACAAAAAAATTAACGAAACAGAAAATTACGTAGTTCAATGATGTTTTCGAAAAACAACACACTGTATCTCTCCGCCTAACGATTTCAGAAATCCTCATTTCCCAAAATTTTATTATTAAGTTTTTCTGTTCGACCGACAGACGGCAGATGGGATTTTATTTTTTCAACATCCGAAACACTACGGGAATTAATTATATACTTCAAGATTAGTACCTACTACGATAGATTGAAATCTCCATTTTTATAGATTTTTAATACGTTTTCTAAGTTTGTTTTCAGAATTGTAATAGGTAGGCAGCTGTTAGTTTATATTCTTTTGTTTATTTTTATTAGATCAATATGTATGTTATGTTTTCGTAAAAACTTGGAAATAAATATTTTTCCATGTTTTTTTTTTTGGGATTGGTCAGTCCAGTCCCAAAAAAAACAGAATCTGTCTAGTTTGAAAAAAACAAAAATAAAATATTTTTTTCTTTTATGCGTTCCTTCTTGCTTAGTAGGTTGAATGACAGTTTTCTATTTTCTTTATGTATTCTTGGATAGCAATTTGGCCAAAAATTATCGTTGTACTTTTGTCTCAGGAATACTAAAATCCCAATTTACATTTAATTAAATCACACCAATTAATATTCACTCTTTTAGGCATCGTTATAATTCGACCCCATTTCTGGAATATCTACATAACTTAAAAATTCCTTCTTACCACCCACTATTTCCTACCTCAACAATTCCATGAAAAGCTTAAACAGTCCTACATAACACTAAAAACCAGTATTATACCGAAAACCACTTAGTACCGAAACCGACGCTAACGACCGAAGGAATTAAGTTTTTAAAACTTGACTCTGCCGCGTTTCCGAACGGTTCCAAGATGGCTGACTGTCGAAATATTTTTTTGTTGTTGCCTCCATAATTATATAGTAGGTTCTGATGTAGGGTTCTGTGTAACATAGGCGTGAATTAAGAAAAGATAATTCAAAGGTTGTGTAATTTATATTTTGTAGATCCTCAAATTTTGACCAGCCTGTACATAGTAAGTACCTAATCAAAGACGAACATTAATTAAGTTTTTTTAAACTTATAAACGTATAAGTAGGTATCGGAATTTTAGAAAAATCTATTTGTCAACCAAACTATTCCTATGTAGGTACAAAAAACAAATAGTTTCGCTACCTACATAACCAATCAGTCCAAAATATTTGTTGAAGTAAAAATTTCGCCGTGAAAACTTAGGTGAAGTGATTTTGAAGTGAGCTGTCATTCCACCTGACTAGGGATTGACACTATTGACAGGTCAGTTCACCTAGGTCGATACTTTTCATGCCGACGGTACACACCACGTTTTTAGGCGTTTTGACGACATTGTAACTGGTATTATTATTCGGGTTGAGTTGACTCGGGCCGAGCTGTTACTGATTTACAAAATAGACCGGTAGGGACTTAGCTAGTTACTTAGGTACTGAAGTTAAGTTATTGTAGTTGTAGGTTTGATAGATTTTTCTAAAAATAAATTGAAGCTTTGTATAACCCATGCAAAGCTTAACATTCGTCTTCTGACATACTTATTAAGTCTGCATCAATTTACGTTTAATTATTTTAATAAAGACTGCAGCCAAAATCTCATTAAAATAAAAACAAATAAATAAAATACTATAAAGAAATATTGTGACAGGCAGTTAAAAATAAATATCAACACGTTCGAAATTCCAAAATTCAAATTCTTAAATCTATTTTCAAAATGAGGTCGAATACATAAAAGTCTATGAGTTGGCAACCCTGTTTATTCTTAAGACATAAAATCTTTGTCAGTGTGGGAGTTGATATTAATATGTGGGTTCCGTCCGTCGTAAATAATTTTGAAAGTACCTACATATAAATATTAATTGTGGTTAGAGTTTAATTATAGTAGTAGGTACCTACATTACTAATGCCGTACGATCTTTTGCTCGAATATGAACCGAAACATAGTCAAATTAGAAACAACAATTCTAAGCTTTTATTTCAACACAGAAAACATGATTTTCTAAAACACACCTACTATTCAAGCTGGTATTCAGGTGCATCCGGTCAGACTGGAAGCTGACCCTACTATTTTTTCGACGCACTGAGTCCTCAATATGTTATGGATGGTCACCCATCCATGGATGGACCTTGGCAAGCGTTGCTTAACCTTGAAGCCAACCCGTCGTGCGGCTGTAATTATGTAGCGATGAGCCCCTACTACATCAAGCATAAACGAATTCAATACGAACTCCCTAATCGACATTTCTTCAGCTCCTGTAACAACATCGACAGGAAAACGGAATAAAAGATGAATAAGTAATAACTAATTTACATCGATTGAGCGAGCTTTCAATTGCGCCCCGTCGCCGTATATATTATCACTAACTTCTGCTCGCGACTTCGTTCACGTGTAAGTTGTAAAATAGGTATAAAATACATACAGGGTGGCAGGGACGTCGACGTGAAAACTGTTACCATGGATTCAGTACCTACATGATTCTGAACGCGTTGAAATTTTAATCGGTTTAAAAAAAAAACTGCTGTTCCATACATTTTGACCGCGTAGGTATTGCACTTTTCTATGAAACAGCAGATATTTTTTTTTTAAACCGATGAAAAATTTCAACGCAGGGGTGTTCAGAATTATGTACTGAATCCATGGTAATAGTTTGCGCGTCGATGCCACCTTGTATACATACAGTCAAAACCGTTTATAACAACTTCGCTTATAACGGCGTCGTACCGGTTATTACGACGAAATTTTGAGGTCCCAACATTTCTGTTTACTTATCATAGTTTTTGGTTATAACGACTATCGGTTATAACAACCGTTATCCGACGGTCCCCTCGAAATCGTTAAAAACGGTTTTCACTGTACTAAAATATCTGTCACATTTTTATAAAACTCCCTCTGCCACTGACCCACCGCGTCACATCGCATCGTCCGTCCGCGCAATTACTTCGTTTTCGATTAGCGTTCTTTCCAACTTCTTTTCTTTTGGCTTAGCTCCTAAGGGTCGTAGCGTGATGTTATATAGCCTTCATGAAGAATTGGGCTATCAAATGCAAAAAAAAAATCAAATCCGACTTGCAGGTAGTTCTAGAAATAAGCGCGTTCAAACAAACAAATCTTCAGCTTTATTTTAATGTAAATAAAGTACATATAGATAAATAAAGAATAACCGCTAAGTATGTTTGACACAATGACATGTCATCCATACTCGATGTGATAGGGGCGCGTCCATGGCTGTCAATTTATGTAATTCAATTAACTGAATTGAATTACCTAATAAAGCTTCAGATATGGTAGCTTTAGATTGTTTAATAATGGAGACATATCTTGGTAGTATTTTCGGTATATTGTGGATTTTTCATGTTATTTTTGTAAGAAAACATAAAAAACGCAATTAATGCTAATTCATTGTCGGGTTATTCCTGCAAGCAAAGCATCAATACGAAAAAATATCTTGATCAACATGGGCAAAGACACGCAAACAACAGTAACGTTTTTCATACGTAAATCCACTTCTTCTAATCCCTTCCAATTAAAACCTTTCATAGAAAAATAATAATTAAAATAAAAAACACTCCAGTTTACCAGTGAACCCTAAATCTTTTCAAAGTCTATATAATCAAAGCCAGTGATTAAAAAAACAAATCCCTCGCATAAATTAATAACGTCATCCCGTAATATTCATTAGCCTTAAAAATAGAACGATCCCCCCTAAAAGACAAAGACAGGAACATTGACAAACGATTCGTGCCACATTACTTTTGTAGAAGCAAGAAAGAGATAGCAACACTTTTCGTTGTTGCGGTCGAGTAGAACAGGCTACGCGTCATTGGCTGATATTTCCCGCGCGCAGGGCGTCGCCGGTTTCCCGCCATAAATTGAGTTGTTGACACATTGATAATGAGGTTATGTTTTAATATTAACGTTTTTTTTCTTCCGCGCGAAATTATAAGCTGGGGTAAAATAATTATTGTTATGATTCGTGTTTTAATGAGCTGTGTGTGTGGTCCGTTCTCGGGTTGCTCGTAATTAAACTGTTTCGGTTTTGCGCAAGCCGCCATATTTAAGTTCTCTCTGGTTCTAGTTGCCGATATGATTTTACGCACTGGAGTTTTTAGACGCTCATTGTGTTCGTTTGTTCAGTAATGTACGATTTTAATAGCGTGGTAAAATAACTATTCATTTTGATTATGTTTTGTGGTTACAGAATAGATTTTAAACGTGCAATGACGTTGATTGTGTGAAGCTTGGTTACAAAGGAGTTTTGAAGCGCGTGGAGGTTGTAATATATGTATGAGTTAATACGTCAGGGTACATTCTCTAACTTTGTAACTAATAGACCGATTTTGACGAGAGTCGAGTCGATATTCATAAATTTCTAAAGGACAATTATTTTCTGGTTTGTAATCCTTTTAAAACTGTTTATGTGGTATGAAACCTGCCCATCAATTTCTTCTCGTAGATGCATTATGTAAGTAACTCACATATAAAGAAGAATTGCTTAATAAGGAGGTAGCAACTTTAAAGTATAGTTGTAACTTTAAAAATCTGCCCTAACTTTCTGAAATCAAGTCTGCAAAAACAGAAGCTATAAGTACCTTAGTAAGTTAGTAAGCTTATAAGGTATCCATCAGAACTAGATTTTTATAACATGTCCAATTGCTGGGACACTGGCGGCCTCTCTCTGTGAGGGAGAGTGGGCCGTTATCCACTACGCCGGCCCATTGCGGGTTTGTTCTGTCCTGAAGACTTCAGATTGTTTACACCATGGGTATTATTCTATTTGATTTGTATTTTGACTGGTAAACGGTTAAGACAAATGAGAAAATTCTTACGTATCTTGAGCCCGACGGCACCTACTTACTTATACTTACTTACCTATTACTTAAGGGGGAAGCGTCGTTGTTTATCGACCTCTTTCATTTAATAACGTCCTGTAAAACAAATACATCCCAGCAGTAGGCTGCTGAGTCGCAGGTGCTATTCGGACGGGTGCTCTAAGTGGACTACTTCGGTTTTCCTCACTATGTTTTCCTTCACTATTAAGGGGGAAGCGAGGAATTCACCCACACACAAGCAGAAAACTGGTGGACCTCGACACCGGGATGCAGGCAGTCCAAGGAAGCTATGCCATCCTTGGATGGCAGGCTAACCAGGCGTTTATTACGCCTGAACAGGAGCGGCCTGCGCATGGTGACGGGGACCATCACGGGGCACTGCTCGCTAAACAAACACTTCCACACAATAGGCATAACGGACAGTCCTCTGTGCAGGGCGTGCATGGAGGCTGAGGAAACAGTAGCGCACGTGCTCTTTGAATGCACAGGCGTCACCCAGATTAGAACAGAAACCCTCGGGTCACCCAGATCCTACACAGATGTTCTGAACAGGCCAGGAGACTTAATTAGCTTCTGGAGGGAGGTGGGCTGGTTGGAATAACCACCAAACGGCCGCCATGGCCCACGCACAATGGTCCACCTTACGGACTAAGTGCGGAAACCAAACCCTATAACATAGAACATAGAGAAGGGGGAAGCGTCAGGGTAGCCCGCGAAATTAAATTTTTCTCACGTTTTTTTGCATTTGGCAGGTCAGTTTTAGGCTTTATGTTGATTAATATGATTCGCGGTCGTAACAAATATGGTTTAACTCAATTATAATCATTACAATCAGCAATACAACTCCATAAGTTAGCAAAGGTGTCAAATGTCATGATTTCATGAAATCAACATAAAAAAATGACACCTTCATCTTCTTCTTAATCACTATTGCTAATTGTAATGATTATAATTGAGTAAAGCCATATTTGTTACGACCGCGAATCATATTTTAATCAACATATAACCTAAAACTGACCTGCAAAATGCAAAAAACGTAAGAAAATTTGAATTTCGCGGGCTACCCTGACGCTTCCCCCTTAAAAGTGAAGGAAAACATCGTGAGGAAAACCGAAGTAGTCCACTTAGAGCACCCGTCCGAATAGCACCTGTGACTCAGCAGCCTACTGCTGGGATGTATTTGTTTTACAGGACGTTATTAAATGAAAGAGATCGATAAAAATCACTAGAATGTTTATTAATTACACATACTTACGTACATACGAAATTTGTTTATCGATATCTTTCATTTAATAACGTCCTGTAAAACAAATACATCCCAGCAGTAGGCTGTTGAATCGCAAGTGCTATTCGGATGGGTGCTCTAAGTGGACTACTTCGGAAAACCGGCCATGCCTGAGAGATTTTATCGACGGCATGTGATCCAAGTCAGAGGCCCATGGGCGGCTTTAAAACTCTGACACCAGGTTAGTCACTAACCACACAAAAAGAAGAAGACTTACCTATTATGATTATCTACCTCAACGCCTCAGAATCTAGACCAGTCCAATTTCAACTGAATGACCTACTCGAAGATAGATAGCTTAATATACATAATGATTCACTTTTTACCAACAACGCCATTATGTTTTTTCACCATTTTTTATTGCAAATAAATTACAAAAGACGCTAAGTTATCTAGAAGACTTAATTCTCTTATATTAGCTGTTAAATGAGGCGCATTAAATAAAGTTTGAGTATTGAGTATTGAGTATAGCAGTAGGTAAGTATTTAGTTGAAAAACTGGCCAAGTGCGGTTCGAACTAACGCACTGAAGGTTCCGCATCACTACACATGTCTGCCAAAAAACGATGAAAAATATTATTAAATAACATCAAGCCTGTAGTTATTCCCCTACAGTATACACTTATATTCCACCAGTTATGTTTAAGTCCCATGGAACAGGGGGCGAGCCTATTACCATCAACTGGGCTCAAATCCAGACTCCGGGTTGCTAATAGGAAATTCCAGATGGAAAAACCCAATATCACTATGCCCGACCTGGAAATTTTTAACCTCGGACCTCATGCCAGTAGCGCTTGCAACCACTAGACCAAAGAGGCAGTAAAAAATATTTTTTTGGATCTCTTGTATGATGGCGACGAAGGCAAATACGTTTTATTTTCGGTAAACATGACGCAAAGAAAGAACAAAACCCTAAAATAACAATTTGGGAGAAAATATGCGTCACATCCACGCCAAACGGCCATCGCTCAGCATAATGCTGCGACCCTATGCGAGACAGAGCCACAGCGCTGGTTTTCAGCGACAGCTGGCGTTGACGTGATGAGGTCAACCAGTGCAGCATATAGTGAAATAACAAAATAGGAGATAGAGAGTAATTAGTTTTTTTTTTTTTGACATGATTTCTTCCATAATTACACGTAGGTAGTGAATTTGAGAAAATTTCAACTGTTTTTTATTACGGCTCTAAAGATACAGCCCTATGTGGCTGTGTGTAATGTACAGACAAGACCGACAGACAAACAGCTTAGCAACAGGGTCTCGTTGAAAGATTGAAGAAAAACTTTGAATACGGAACCCTAAATAATTATGAGAATAATCTAGGATATTAAGCGAGCTTATGATATATTTTTTTTGTGTTATAATTAGACAGTGCTGTAACAGCTTATTTTTAGATAATTATAATAAAAATTAATTGAGCGGAAAGTTAATTTGTAAAAGAGTCCGAATACTTACCTTACCTAACTATTTTTTTATTAAACTGCTTCACGTTTTGTTACAGTTTAAATAATGAATAGTGGCGACCGTGATGCACTTAATAAAAGTTATAAATTTTTTGAAATTATTAAAATATACTCCCGGACTCCTAAATCGAGCCACTGTGCACATTATTACGTAGGTATAAAGGTCTGAAATAACAAAATAATTATGAATCAAAAAAAGAATTTATGTAGTTTTGAAGCCGACATACTGGCCATCATATTAAAAAAGAAAGTAAATTAAGCACAGACTAAAAGGCCTGATTTTGGTGTCATCATTGTTCCAAATTTGAATTCACAAACACCTGAAAAGTAACGGATCTACAAAAAAAATGAAGGTTGACTCGATTCAGGTGTCCGGAAGTGTTGTAGCCGCTGCGTCCAAGATATATAAAAAAAACAATCAAGTAGGTAAAGCTGGGGAATATTGTAAAGCAAAGTTTACTACCAACTAAACTGTCCGTATTTTCAAATCTTTGACAGTTGTATTAAATGGCTATAGCACGTCAAATTGACGTAGCGTGTCAATTTGCTTAGGTAACAATTAATTCCTTGACTAGACAAACTAGATATTTTTATAAGAATAAGGAAGTTGCTTGTCAAGATCAGCCAAAATAATGACAGACAAAATTAAAGTCCAAGAATAGTAATAGTAAAGTATAGTAGGTACATTACTGTCGCGGCCAGTTCGAAATTTAAATAAAATCTTTGATATGTTTCCTCCTTGGTTGCCAGTGTTGAAGTAAAAAGTTAGTTCCATTTTTAACCGACTTCTAAAAGGTCCTCCTTTTAGAAGTCGGTTAAAAATGGAACTTATCAATTAGGTTGTTTATATTTTTTTTTATGTAGGTATGTTCGGGCATAACTCAATCTAAATGATTGAGTTATGCCCGAACATACGGAAAGCGCGGAAAGTTAATTTGTAAAAGAGTCCGAATACTTACCTTACCTAACTATTTTTTTATTAAACTGCTTCAAGTTTTGTTACAGTTTAAATAATGAATAGTGGCGACCGTGATGCACTTAATAAAAGTTATAAATTTTTTGAAATTATTAAAATATACTCCCGGACTCCTAAATCGAGCCACTGTGCACATTATTACGTAGGTATAAAGGTCTGAAATAACAAAATAATTATGAATCAAAAAAAGAATTTATGTCGTTTTGAAGCCGACATACTGGCCATCATATTAAATAAAGAAAGAAAATTAAGCACAGACTAAAAGGACTGATTTTGGTGTCATCATTGTTCCAAATTTGAATTCACAAACACCTGAAAAGTAACGGATCTTAAACAAAAAAAATTAAGGTTGACTCGATTCAGGTCCGGAAGTGTTGTAGCCGCTGTGTCCAAGATATATTAAAAAAACAATCAAGTAGGTAAAGCTGGGGAATATTGTAAAGCAACTACTTACCAACTAAACTGTCCGTATTTTCAAATCTTTGACAGTTGTATTAAATGGCTATAGCACATCAAATTGACGTAGCGTGTCAATTTGCTTAGGTAACAATTAATTCCTTGACTAGACAAACTAGATATTTTTATAAGAATAAGGAAGTTGCTTGTCAAGATCAGCCAAAATAATGACAGACAAAATTAAAGTCCAAGAATAGTAATAGTAAAGTATAGTAGGTACATTACTGTCGCGGCCAGTTCGAAATTATAAAATCTTTGTTAAGTTTCCTCCTTGGTTGCCAGTGTTGAAGTAAAAATGGAACTTATCAATTAGGTTGTTTATATTTTTTTTTTATGTATGTTCGGGCATAACTCAATCATATATAGACGAATTTGCAAAATTCTTTTTTTTTTTTATGGGTATACTTTTAAGTGGTCCCATTGCAATCAAGTCAGGATCTGATGATGGAATCCTGGAGAAATTGAGGGAACTCTTCAAATATTATAGGCAAACCTATAGCGATTTGGATATTATTTATAGTAACTCGTGCAGTTGCTCTTAAAAAGCACCATTTGGTGAAGTGGAACTGATAATGAAGACCACAGATGGCCACCGGAATTACTCAATAATAAGTATTTCACGAGTTGCGATTCGATTACTTTAATATGGTTGCAATGCAATTTATGCTCGTCACAATGCATATGGAGAAGTGGAGCTGATGGTGAAGTACCAGGAGAACTCCTCAACGATGAACGTCCCTGCATCGGGAAAAGCAATATTTTGTATAAGGTGATGAGCAGTTGGCATTAGGCTATTGTAACTTAGATAAATTACAAACTGACCCACTACAAAGCGAGAAATAAAAACTTTTTTTCAAAATAAAAAACAACCGACTTCTAAAAAAACAATACAAAGTGAAAAATAACTTAAATTTCGGAAAAGGTGGCAAATAACGAAAATACAAAACCAAAGACACCGACTTCCGAAATTTAAGTTATTTTTCACTTTGTATTGTTTTTTTGGAAGTCGGTTGTGTTTTTTTTTTGTTATTTTTTTTTTATTAAATAACACTACAGATATGAGTATTCATAGTAATTTATTTGGCCGCTAAACACGACAGATAAGGATTTCATAGTAACATTGCCGGCCACCGGCCACCTACTCTCTTGTTTTTGACCACTACAGCAATTTCGATTTATCTCGAAGAAGTTTGACAAAATAATCTTCGAATTTCCAAGCATACTTGAGAAAAAATGTTTTTCAAATTGTCCAGCACTAGCTTTTGCCTGCGAGTTCGTCGGCGTGAAATTTTTTGTTTTAACATAAAATACATCCTATGACACTCGGTAATACTTTTGCTCCCTTTGGTGAAAGAAGTTTCGAAATCGGATCACTAGTTCCAAAGGAGTTTTTTGCCCGTTCTTCTCCATACCTATATATGGAGAAGAACGGGCAAAAATCTCCCAACGCTTTGGAATAGGCAACTAGCTGCATCTTTCTGACTGACCGACCCCTTGACAATTCAAAAGTGCCTATAATTAATTGGTTTATTTTGAAATAAATACTTTTAGTTTGAAGATTAGTACCCTCTATTTACAAACTCACAAATTTTACCTCTTAAAATTAAAGTATAGATTAAAAATCGTCACAGCAACCGCCGCGTTTTTTACTTCAAACCAGAAACAATTTCCTCATAGCGCAAGCGCAGTAAAATGTAAAACAATCTCACATAAACAATATTATTGTTATTGCGACCGCCGGTCGCTGGTCGCCGGTCGTTGGTCGCTTATTTATTTCACGGCCGAAATGACGCCCAGTCAACAATAATGCCACACCATTGGTTTTATAATGAAAAATATCGAGTTATATTTACATGTTGTATTTCCTTGCATTTTGATTTGCTTCGCCAATACGTGGGAACTTGATATGGGAAAAACATTATTATGGTTTTGCACTATTTCAGAGCAGAGAAAGACTATACTAGACATTTTGCGGATTTATCTAAGTAGGTACTAGTGACTTTTACTCTAAGTAGGTACCTTCTAGATACTGAGACATTTTGCAAATTCATCTAAGTAGGTACTAGAGACTTTTAGACATTTTGCGGATTTATCCAAGTAGGTACTAGAGACTTTTAAACATTTTGCGGATTTATCTGAGTAGGTACTGGAGACTTTTAGACATTTTGCGGATTTATCTGAGTAGGTACTGGAGACTTTTAGACATTTTGCGGATTTATCTAAGTAGGTACAGTACTTAGATAAATCCGCAAAACGTCTAGTAAAAATGCCAAAAAGCCAAAATAATAATGCCAATGCAAGGCGAAATGTCTTAATCTCTAGACTAAGACATTTCGCGGATTTATCTAGATAGGTACTAGAGACTTTTAAGACTGGCATCTGAGTTTAATAAAAGTCACATTCAGAGTCGATCAATTTACAAGACATCAGCCGGTCTAATCTGTATTTTTTTACAGAATAGACCCGTGAAAGTGAAGTGAGCTGTCAATAATGTCAATCCCTAGCATCGTGGAATAACAACTCATTTTTGACGCTGGCAGAATAGTCGATATCGCCTCAGTAGCCACTGAAAAAATAATAATATAAAACTCATGTCACCTGATGCTAGGGATTGACACTACGGCTGCGATCACGATATAACCATAGGTTTAGTTCAAATTCTCTACAAATAAGACCATGTGAACAATTTGAAAACACCAGTCCGCAGTCTGAGTGGGCAAACGTGGTGAACAACGGTCATTTCCTCAATGTATAAGGCCGAGGCACGAGTTGAAAAAAAACCTAGTTCTGAAAGTTGGCAACGTCGCAAATATATGTCAAATATTTCGCTGTTTTGATTAATTTGGCAATACTTTATGGAAATAAGAAATGTTGCTAACTAGCGAACTAGAATATTAATAATGAATTGCAATTATAACACTGAATTTGATGTTGTAACCGTTTTAGATGTAAAAAAGGCATTTGGACAGTTTCCAAATACTTTTTTTACATCTAAAACTAAATTAATTATTGCATTTCATAATCAATATTTTAGTTCCCTAGTTAGCTTCATTTCTTAATTCCATACAGTAATATTGCTAAATTAATCAAAACAGGTAAACATTTGACAGCTATTTACGACGTTGCCAACTTTTTGGATAAACCCTCTTATAGTGAACTTACTAGATGCAGACTATGCATGAAATAATGGAACTGAAGGTAAGTATTAGTTTTCTCAATTCCCTTGCCGTAATAATCCTTACAGAGCAGACAAAAATCTTCAACACATCAACACCTTTGTCTAAACTTGTCCACTTCATTACTGCAGGTATTAGAAATGAAATTGGGCACGCGTAACATACCCTGTAGTCCGTACCAACAATAAGACAAATAAGACAATACACACAAAAGTACTTAACAATATGTTTACCTCAAAACACCTACAAAAAGTCTTCACACAAAGGAGTTTATTCAAAACACAAATTCGCGACGGTGTAAACACACCATTGTCTATGGAAAGGTGACAGAGACAATTCGGTGTTCGTTTTTCAAAGAGCTGTCAAACTTTACGTCAATATTTTGGCGCGATTTGTGACGCTGTGGGAGTTTGTATTTTGACTAGTAATGTCCTGTGGGTTCAACGGGATTTTCGGAATCCTTTGATACGGTGTGGAGGAATGTTCACGCTCTGTTCTTAATGACGTTTTTAGGAACCATGAGGTGCGAGTCGTGCAAAGTTACCTACCTTAGATAATTTTGACACAAAATTTGTTATGCATGGCAGACACACTCAAAAATTGTTTGCAAATATTGTTAATAATGAAATGAAACAAAATTGTTTATTCTGTAAATAGGATATCGAAATCACTTTTATATACGTCATAAATTTAATAAAAATAAAAAAATCTAGATGAGTTTGGCGTTTCCTATCTGACTACTCTGAGAAAAAAAAACCGAAACAAACTCAGAGGTCACAGTCTCTTTTAAATTAATAAAAATGTATTAATTACAAAATTTAATAGGCTAACAATGAAATTATTATTCCTAATTCCCGTATTTTTAAAAACGTTTGCATAGAATGCGATCCCAGACTCAATCTGTCAAAAAAAATTGTATTTTTCTTTTTTTTTCTTCTTTAGCATCTGAAAAAAATACCTGTAATTTTCATATATTTTTGACAAGTTTTTGACATTGATTGTTGCTGAGATGAAATTGCGGAATTTTTTAATTACGTGAAATTGGTCCTCAAAACTTGTCTTCTTGGCTACGATTACATAATATGGAATATAGATCATTACTCTATTAAAAAAAATTAATTTACCTGTCTCATGCAAGTTATGAAATTGAAATTAAACACTTTTCATGTTGCCACTGATGCGGACGAATTTTTTTATACCCAATCTCTCCCTTCCTTTTTTTATATACATGTAGGTACATATTATTGAAGTGAAAACTTCTTTAGGCGCATTGAGCATTTTTGAGATGGGACTTAACCATTGATTTCGCGACACTATTACAACACCAGCTTTTAACCATTAAAAAGACATGACAACGCGTTGATTACCGCGGTGCCAATTATTTTTTCAAGTTTTCACTTCTGTCGGCACTCTCGGAGTGCCACTGTTTTTTTTTTAATTATTATTGTTTAAGTGTTGGCGTATATATTATGTAAATAGTATTACAGGCACTGTAAGTAGATATTACTACTAATCTGTAATATTACTAATAGATAAATAGGGTCTATGAAGCTGCTGCGCGCGCTACGAAAAGTCTACGATTTATTATTACTGCAGTATTTAATTGATTTGTCATCTTTCTAACAAAAATTGATATTATTATTTCTTTATAAGTGTTTTTAGCTTAGAAACCACGTAATATGTAAGTAGTTAAAAGCATAAGTGAATAATTATGTTTTAAAACTTAGGTAGGTACCTACACTTTAGAACTTTCTTACCACGAACATTTTGTTCACAGATCGCCAAACAGACCAATCAAACACGGAAATACTCCGTTTTCTGTCAAATACAGGTCGCATTGTCAATTTTGTGGTGCATTCATACGCTTATGTAAGTTACGCTTGTCGCTAATGAAACAGATTTAAAAACTCACGGCAGGTATTCTAAGAAGCCATTGTTGTTACCAAACAAACTTACCAATACAGCTGTTCAAATACCCAATCTATGGGCTGCCAGTACAAAAAGCAGTTTGACATTCGCAAATACAAGTTTGTAACATATTTCGGCGTACAATTTTCGCGGTAAAATTGATTATCAAGTGTTTTGACTTTATTTTTTTTTTATTTGTTGACGGGCACGGTTCATGGCTGATTGGGGCTTGTTATTTTTTTTCTTGAGTTTAGTTGAGTTTAAAATTTTACGGGTAAGAAGTAATACCTGCAGTGTGACTAAAAGTGTATTGGAATTTGGTTTAATGATGAACTTGTACTTGCTTTTGAATGTGCAGATATAATTTTTATGGATAGTCTAACTCCAAATAGAACATGTTGAATCAAAACTTCGAAATTAAAGTAATTCCATATCACCTATGAATTAATTCTGCAGGCAGACTTTCAGGGGGCCTACCACCAGCTCATTAAGCAGTCTTATTTTAATATTACTTCTATGTGGGAAAGAGATGAAGCTCTACAGGACGTATAGCTCCATCTCTTTCTCCCACTGAAGTAATATTAAAAAAATACTGCTTTATGAGCTGGTGGTAGGCCCCCTGGCTAGATAGTTAGTAGGTACTCTAGGGTTAAGATTGTACGTCTTATAAACCAGTGCCTGTAGTTTGATATTGAGTTAAATAAAGATGTATGAAAAAAAATGTAATAGTACGATCTTGAAAAATGTAATATAGCTATATATAGCTATTGCATTTTTCAAGAGCGTTCATCCAAAAAGTTGGCAACGTCGCGAACAGCTGTCAAATATTTTTGTTAATTTGGCAATATTACTGTATGGAAATAAGAAATACACCGTGAAATTTGAATCACAGTTTTGCTAGAACAAACGTTATTCAGACCGTGGTCTACTACCATTCTACAGCATCCAATAAAAAAAAAACCTAATTGTTTTTTGAAAAAACACAAAAAAGACAAAGTTTAAAATGTCAAGATTATCTACTGCTTACTAAATTTCGTTTATGGAGGTACATTTCCCTGTAGACAATGTTGTGTCCCGTGCGTGGTGTCTGTGTTGTAGGGAGTAACGATAATCTTGACATTTTAAACTTTGTTTTTTCAAAAACCAATTATGTAGTATTTTTTTATTGGATGTTGTAGAATGGTAGTAGACCATGGTCTGAACAACGTTTGTTCTAGCAAAACTGTGATTCAAATTTCACGGTGTATAGCTAACTAGTGAACTGTAATTATGTGTTAATAAAATGAATTGCAGTTATATGAATTTAATGTTGTAACCGTTTTAGGTGTAAAAAAGGCATTTGGAAAGTTTACTTTTTTTACCTCTAAAACGAAATATTCGGTGTTACGATAATAATTATTGCATTTCATAATCAATATTTTAGTTCACTAGTTAGCCACATTTCTTATTTCCATACAGTAATATTGCCAAATTAATCAAAACAGTGAAATATTTGACAGCTATTTGCGACGTTGCTCACTTTCTGTATAAATGCTCATAAAATGATAATCAATTCGATTCTACAACGAAAAATTCTGAATCGACCTGCAATTTTACAATTTTGTCGAAAAACTAAAGGTACAGTCAAATAAAGGTTAACAGGATATCCAAACAATATCACTGCGGCGTGCAATCGAGAACAAAGCGCACTCGACACGTTTGACAGACGAGAACGTTCCTATTTCAAACGTTACGCGCCAAATTGATTTCGGTCAAAGGAAAAAGTCTCCTTTCTCCGTGGAGTTCTATTTTTGAATATTGGACGAAGAGGTTTGATAGCACAGGATTGATCTTTGACACGAAATTCTCTATGACGTGTATTAAAACCTCTCTGATATCTTCGTACACTTTTCTTCCCACTAGAAGACCTTTGTATAAACATAACATCACGCATGTATTTCAAGAAGGGTTAAGCAGAGGTGCACTTATAGTAATACCTACACCATATTTTAACAGTTTTAAGTCCCATGTAACAGGGGGCAAGCCTATTGCCATCAATCGGGCACAAATCCAGACTCCGGGCTGCTACTGAGAAATTCCTGATGGAACAACCCAATAACACTTTGCCCGACCTGAGATTTGAACCCAGGACCTAATGCTCTGCTGACAACTCCCTATTACATGGGACTTAAATTCAAATTCAAATAATTTATTTTCTCTTCACAAACAATGGCATCTTATAATTTAGACAGACTTGAAAAACAGTGACAATAGTTTGTGAGAAACTGGTGTCTGCACTAGGAATACCTGTATCGCAGATCACCAGGGTCCCGCCACACGGTATGTAAACATAATCAATTAGTTAGTAAATGTGAAGGGATAGGGCATAACGGCTACTTCCCATGTGGTAAACTTCCCATTTCGTAAACCTCAAACTGTACCTACTAAAAAGTTGCGTTTGGTAAACATTATACATTTCATACATTTAGTCCCATTTCGAAAACATTTCAATATTTTTTTGTGTTATATCCCATTTGGTAAACTTTCAGATGAAATGGGTACAGTCAAGTAAAAAAAGAAAAACGAAACTAATGATAACATTGTCATTTATTTTGTTAAATATTTTTAATCACAGGTACAATAGTCGGATTATGTGTACGTATGCCATTTACACATATTGATATTTAAAAACAGAAATAAAAAGTGGGGTGTACAAATAACTTTCAAAAAATTTAAGAAAAATCACAGTTCGATTTGACTATTTCGATGACAAGTTTTATTTTTTTAATAACATAAGTCAATCTAGATGCGAAATCAACTTATATAAAAAAACAATAATCACAGATTTGGTACTATCTTTTTATGTTAATGTACATTAACATAAAAAAATACATACGAAATCAACTACTTATAAAATATAAAAATAAACAGTCACTGATTTGGTACGTTAACCTAAAAAAATAGATACTAAATCAACTATAAAATATAAAAACAATAATAATCACAGATTTGGTACAATAACATAAAAAATACATGCAAAATCAACTTTTAAATATAAAAACAAATAATAATCACAGATTTGGTACATTAACATTAAAAATTACACACAAAATCAACTATAAAATATAATCACAGATTTGGAATATTAACATAAAAAATTTACTACCTACACTACAAAGTTAAAAATCAATAAATAAATTATAAAGTGATACAAGCAATTCTTGATAATTCGTTCAAACAATTTTCCAATGATATTTTTCCACTTTTGTAATCGCCGAGAATATTGTTAATTCGTATATCATTTTGGATAGATTTTTTTCTTCGTTATGATATACTTTCTCCATTATTATAAAAGCTGTAAAAAATTGTTATGATTAATTAAAGTAATAATGTATAATTTTTATCATATGTGTCGCCTAAAAATACAGGTCATTGAAACAAAAATATGTACCTTTTCAGAAGATTTTCATAATGTTTAATATTGCCTGATATCGTTTCGAAAAATAAAAGAATTGATGGCCTTTTTCCAATTTCACTATTGAAACTCCAATTCCAAGATTCCATGAGGTTTGTAGTGCGGTGTCTTTGTGCGTAGCAGCACCAAATATTCATCATATCTTCATTTTCCAACCACTGATCCACAAAGTAATCATTGAATTCAGTTATAGCTTTTTCTTCAAAACTGTAACAGAATTAATTCGTTGAAGATTATGATACGAAAAACCATATATTACCTAGTTTCTAACGCATAAAAATGGCTGTAGAAAATGGCGGTAGAAGAAATATCCAGAACTAAACGCGTTCATTTCAATACTGCAAAATTAATTTACCTTTGACTCATAACGTATAGCCATCCATCGTTTATGTCTTCTTTTGGTAAATGTGCCAGAGCCATACATAGTTTGACGTGATAGTGAGATTCTTCATGTTGTAATAAGCCAAGAGATTTTGCCTTTCTTAATAGCGCTCTGCCAAAGTGAACAAAACACCCCTTAACAATTATGTTTGGAAATGTCTTTTTAATTGCATTTATTGGAGCTTTTTCGAAATCCAAGGTAATAATATCGGCTGTCCACTCTGGTAAATGAAATTTTAGTTTGTAAAACAGTCTTTCATATGTAGTTTCTTCTTTGTTTGTCAACACTGCATAAAAAAATGGTACAATATTTGTCCCAGTTTCTGTACTTCCTATGTCTCCGTGTACAACGTATAGTTGAAGAAACGGCTTTGCACAACATTTGAACGTTCCGTCCGCAAAGTAGTGACGGACGTCATTTAAATGTGCAATTGCACTCTTTGAACCAAACACAATCATTCTATTTTCACCGTCAATCTCATCAAACAATAAATTGTCTTTAAAACGGTCAGGAATCACGATTTCTGTAGAGTTAGAGTGCTGAGATTTTGTGATTCCTAGTTGTCTATTTCTGTGTCTATACAAACTGCTTTTAACTTTGTCAAAATTTGGTAATTCTTTAATAATTTCATAACCATTATCTTTCAGCTTTTTAGTACATTTCCTGTATGTAGCTGGAATCGGCTTCAGATCTTCACATATAGTTTGTTTACATTTTTCGATGGCTACTTTCACTTCATTTTTTTCAAAATTCGGAATACAAGAACTGCAGTGAGCATTTTCTCTTAATACATGGCTTCGATTTGAATTCAAAGTTACACTTGCTGAACATCCATCTTTTCTATTAACACAGCGCCACCAACTTGAGTCCTTATTATTTTTCTGTTTATAATATTGATGCCCAGCGCGTAATAAAATTTCACCGCCTCGTGTACTATTAATAATTTTTAAATTCACTGCACCACTAGAAGATCCCTCACCCGACATTGCAACGACCTTGCACTATGCATAAAACGAGTGAACTGATAAGTTAAACCCGGTAATAGATATAATTTACGTATACTTACTTATGTCTATCTCATTCACACCTTTTGTTTAAAACGATGGTAAGGACAATAAATCCCTACCTGAGAACCCGCTCGGTGCTTCTTTTGCGGGAAAAGCACGTGGTATTTTTAGTAGCATCGTGGTATTTTTACAGACTTTAATACGTTTTTTTTACTTCTTCTTGATCAGCCATTCTTTTTGATGGTCGAGATACTATCTCAAGACTGAAGCATTTAAAAATATATACATCTCTAATTTAATACTAATTTGACACTGACTGTACCGTACAAAAATAACAATACTAACAAAGTTTACCAAATGGGATTAAATGTATGAAGTAACGAAATGTTTACCAAACGCAACTTTTTAGTAGGTACAGTTTGAGGTTTACGAAATGGGAAGTTTACCAAATGGGAAGTAGCCGGCATAACATAACATATAGACTCAGAGTTTTAAACAATATAAAACAAAACAAAAAAAAAAATTAAATGCAAATAAAAACTTTTTACAAAAAAAAAAACAACCGACTTCAAAAAAAAACACTACAAAGTGAAAAATAACTTTAATTTCGGAAGTCGGTGTCTTTGGTTTTGAATTTTCGTTTGTCACCGACTTCCGAAATTAAAGTTATTTTTCACTTTGTAGTGTTTTTTTTTGAAGTCGGTTGTTTTTTTTTTTGTAAAAAGTTTTTATTTTTCACTTTTTAGTTGTGGTACCTACCCCACACAAATTCTAATACCACTACCTGCTATGTAAATAACAGTGACAAGAAGTTATCATATCATCTACATACTAAGTAGGAAAAAATACGTATAATTGAAGCTAACTCAAGAACTACCCAAGCAAAGTTAATAAAATTTATATGGGACCACCTCTGAAGTATGATCTACCAAAGAAAAAAGAATCATCAAAATCTATTCATAATTGGCGGAGTAATCGCGTAACAAACATACAAAAAAAAAAAAAAAAAACATACAGACGAATTGAGAACCTCCTCCTTTTGGAAGTCGGTTAAAAATAAATAAAAATGCTTGAACTTATTATTATGTGTCGGGAAGTTAGAGGGATGGACTATTTTGGATGAGTTAGTAATTCCTCAGTTGCATAATAATCCAAACCAAGGAGCCATTCAACCAGAGCACTCTTATTACAAGCCTTTGTTGTGAGGTGATAGATCGTGGTAATACGATTTATTTTATTATATAAATGGGAACCTAAGAAAGTATGAAATCTTTGAGAGAAGCTCGTTCTTAGGCCTTTAGCAGTTTTGCAAAACGGTAATAACGTATCCAAATTATTTATATAAAACTGAAACTACTATCCATTAAAAATTAAACTACAAAAACAAAAAATCTTGATACTAACAAACTAATTAACCAAGCATTTTCTGGAATAAAACAAAAGGCTTTTTTATTTTTATTTTTTAATTTATTTCATTTAAACTATTTACAAGCACTTTTGAAGTGTAAATAGTCAGTCAGTTAAAGACATTTGTCCGTTCCAAAGCGTAGATTCATATGGAGAAGAACAAGCAAGAAACCCCATGTTCATCATCATAATTTCAGCCGAAAGACATCTGAGTATTTTCTGCGTTTTCCTGAGATAGAGAGGGGATCAAATATTATGGAGGAGTGCTTCTTTAGAACCGTGTTACATAACAAAAATATAACTGGCGAAATGAGGGTGTTCTATAGATATAAAAGAAAAAGAAAGAAACATTGTTATGTTGTTGTTGTTAATTGTTGTTATGTTATGTTATGATACTTTTTATCCCGCAGGCAAAAACTTTAGTTTTCTATAAACACTAGTTTCCGCCAGCGGCTTACCCCGCGTGATATCTTTAGAAATTATAGCCTATTTTACTCAGTGATAGTGATAATATCATTCTATTGGTGAAATAGGCATATACTGTAACTACGTTAATAACGTATCCAAATTATTTATATAAAACTGAAACCACTATGCATTAAAAATTAAACTACAACAAAAAAAATCTTGAAACTAATAAACTAATTAACCAAGCATTTTCTGGAAGTAATAAAACAAAAGGCTTTTTTATTTTTATTTTTTTCTTTAATTTATTGGTGAAACAATTTTAAAATCGGTCCAGCAGTTTGAGTTTATTCATTGCAAACAAACATAAGTACAAATATTTTCTCTTTATAATATTACTTTAGATAACATAACATATTCTCTAAATATCCACATAAGTATATTACAACAATTTATTAAAAAAAAAATACAATAAAAAGCATCAATTCCCGCCAGTATTTCTATTATTTGTTATTTAGGATCCAATATGGCGGACAATAGAAAATGCTATGATACCCGCAGTGAGCTAATTACGTTAATAACTGAGAGGTGAAAGTATTCAAGGTGTTTGGGCCCACCATGGGTTGGGTAGAGGGTATGGGGATGAGCGACAGCGATTTAAAACGCACAGTTTTAACTCAAAGAGGTGTATCAAACTCACTGGCGCACTCTCCGAGGTATCATAACTCAGAAGCTGGGTTGTGAAGGTTAGCTAGGCAGCCGATCCATTCTGGAAGTCAGCTGCATCACGGTTATACTGGAAGCCGAACTTATTTGAGAAAAGGCTTATAGGCAGATGATGAGATGATGTATCAAACGTGAATATTTAAACATTTATTTCGTTTAAACTATTTACAAGCACTTTTGAAGTGTAAATAGCCAGTCAGTTAAAGACATTTGTTCGTTCCAAAGCGTAGATTCATATGGAGAAGAACAAGCAAGAAACCCCATGTTCATCATCATCATTTCAGCCGAAAGACGTCCACTGCTGGACATAGGCCTCCCCCAAGCACCGCCACTTCGACTGGTTGTACTTCCCGCATCCAGCGGATTCCTGCGGCCTTCACAAGGTCATCGGTCCACCTTCCAACGCTACGTCTTTCGGTACGCGGTCGCCACTCCAAAACCTTTCGGCCCCATCGGCCATCTGTTCTGCAAGTTTGCTGCCCTCTTCCATTTACCTAAGTTTGGAAATTCTTCTGGTTACGTACTATGTGTGTGTTTAGTTTTCCTGCGGAACTCTTGTTGATACTTCAGCGACATAATAAAATCCGATATCACAGAAATTCCAATCAATTGTTCAACCTAATGCAAAAATCAATCTGCCAAGCCTTTCCCCAACTATATTGGGGTCGGCTTTCATTCTAACTGGTTGCAGCTGAATACCAGTATTTTACATGGAGCGATTGCCTATCTGACCTCCACAACCCAGTAACTGGGTAATACGACACCCCTTGGTAAGAGTTTCGGGCTTCTGACGACCCGTAACGACTGCCAAAAATCCACGAATGACAGCCGGGTCCAACGGCTTAACGTGCTTTCCGAGGCACGGAGGAGTCTGGGTATTTAAAAATGTTATTCACCTAATGCATGGTTACATAATAACTTTGACGTAGAAAATAAAGTCGTTATTCTACATTGACATTTTTATGTGTCTGCTTTTAAAATCAGTTGCATTATTAATATATTATACAGCATAACCAAACAGGATAAACAACATACCTACTTTTGCACAGAATTTACAAAAAAGCCACGTTAAGTTGCATACAAAAATACAGTCGCAAGAATGACAGAAGAAAAATAAAAGTCAGAACCGAAAATTACCATATACTGGGTCTAAAACCGATTAGAGACTACACGCGGCGCGTTACGGGATCCGCTATTGTGTTACCTGTCAAAATAACTCTCCTTTTTTCATCTCGTTTCTCGTTTTTTCAAACGTTTACTCGTTTTTTATCCGCCCGCCGCCCGCCGGCCAAAATGGTGCCGGCGAAAATTGGATTTCAAAAGAAGAACTTAAAACGTTAAAAGATTTGGTTGATAAGGTTAGGTTGTTTGTTTTAAGTTATCTGTGGTCATTTCGGCTTTGAGTGTTGCTGAAATACGGTTATGCAGAAACCGTATTTCGGATTTTACTTGTGGAAGAATGGGTCCGAACTCGTTGCGTTTTTGGTTAGAGGATTTTCAGATTGCATGCATTTCGAGCCCCCGCAGATTACAGACTTTTTATCGGAAGATAGTTTGGCCAAGAAAAAAAAAAAAAAGTATTTATTGAGGCCCTTTTGGCATTATAATCATTGTGTTCTGTTTTTAAGGTTAAAAAAAAATAAATTCAAAACTCATTTATTCAAACTAGGCTGAGAATCAGGACTTTTCGAACGTCAAAATTACATAAGGCAGTCCCCCAAAAACGCCCACCCTTCACCACTTCCTAGTAAATAAGGAACCCTTATAGTTTCGTCATGTCCGTCTGTCTGTCTGTCCGCGGTCTAGCTCCGAGACCCTTAGTACTAGAAAGCTGTAATTTGGCATATGTATACATATTAATTACGTCGACAAAGTGGTAAAACAAAATTATGAAAAACATATTTTTTTAGGGTACCTCTCCTACACGTAAAGTGGTGATGTTTTTTTTTTATAGATACATGGTGTATATTCTCTGCTATAATGCCGATAAACGTAATTTTCTTTCTTTCTTTCTTTATTGGGACTTGCACAGATCACAAATTAAAGTTAACTTTTTTTTATTTTTTTTCACTTTTTTTTAAATTTAATTTTTCAGTTTTTTTTTTTCTTTTCTTAGTTCTCCTATCTCAGCATGATGCTGGGAATCAGTATGAAGATGTATGCCAGTGCGCATATTATATCGATTAACGGTATCGGCCAATAAAAAAGTTCTATGGGCTACATGTCTGTTAAATCAATATGGCGCTCCATGTGCGCAAACATACAAATTATTTAAGTCGGTCTATATTTCAGTTTGCTCCAAGCTTTGGCCTTAGATGGTAAACTCAAACTCAAAACATTTATTTCAATTAAACCATTTACAGGCACTTTTGAGTTGTCAAGGGATCGGTCAGTCAGAAAGATGAAGTTAGTTGCTCATTCCAAAGCGTAGTAGGTAGATTCCTATGGAGAAGAACGAACAAGAAACTTAAAACCGTCGAGAGAAGCCGGCTGACTGTTGTAAACTCAAAAAACTCAAACTCAAAGCATTTATTTCAATTAAACCATTTACAGGCACTTTTGAATTGTCAAAGAATCGGTCAGTTAGTCAGAAAGTTGAAGCTAGTTGCCCATTCCAAAACGTAGATCTCTATGGAGAAGAACGGGCAAGAAACTCCAAGGCCACTCTTTTAAATATAGATAGGTATTACAAAATTCTGGGTACATTATTCTTGTTGCTTCTATATGTGAGAACAATGTACAAAAAATAATCAAAACAGTTGCAAATATATGATTAAAAATAAGCCCTGGCAGATAAGAGATGACCAGTCTCAACTGACGGCGCCCGTTCACGAACATGACGCGTGGATCAGCACCATCCAGCTCAACCATTTTGTAGGGAACCGAATGATCCAACACACTCGCCACCATCAGCGAGACATTTAAGTAAGCTTGACATTCTCTCAACTGCCATGCTCTTTCAAGTCAACATACATCTTAATAACATAGTAAACGGCTCCATGGTACTCACATTTACAAAAATCTAAAAATGCTTCTAAATTATACAAAGCTATAGTTTGCAATGTATTTAAGAAATTAATAGAATTTTACTACCAAAAAGTAAGAAAATCATTATTATCTAATTGGAGCATTGAACAATTTACTTGGTAAAATAAAAAATAAATTGTAATGTCAAAAACAGAATTTAAAAAAGGGAAAGCAACTCTTCCAAATATTAAAATTTTAACTAGTGAGCCCAAGTGGCTGTGGAGCAGGACCAGCATTAAGCCAAGCATTTTTATCTACTATATAATCATCCAACTTATAATATGCTTGTCTACATAGTGTGCGTTTTATGCATGTTTTAAATTTCTTCTCATTTAGTTGAAGAATATCGAGTGGTATTTTATAAAAGAAGTGTGAACTTTAGACAATCTAAAACGTGGTTGATCTAATTTGTTCCTATTTCTAGTGTTAAAATTATGCCTGTCACTTATCTTACTAAAAAGGTGTAGATTTTTTCGAACATACATAATGTTTTCATATATATACTGACAAGGTACCGTCATGATGTTAATTTTCTTGAACAGTTCCCTTAGAGATTCGCGTCTGCGGAGGTTGTAGATGGCTCTGACGGCCCATTTTTGCAGAATAAAGACAGAATCAATATCTGCAGCCCGTCCCCACAGCCAAATACCGTAAGACATGATGCTGTCTGGTGTCAGTTGGCCCAGCGTGCGCGCTAATAACCTAACCCAACTAAGCTATCGGCCGATAGAAAGCCTGTAGCCCCAATAACACTTTGCCCGACCCGGGAATCGAAGCCAGGTTCTCATAGATCTCTCATAACGATGTTTTAAATACGTTTAGCACTTATCCCAACGCGATTTGTGGTGTTAGCGGGCCTAAAGCTGATTATCACGCTTATACTATCAGCAAATTAATTAAGGAGGACACCGCTGAAATAATTCTTCAATATGACAAATTACTCCACCATACCACAGTATAAATAAGTAACAGAATTATATCTTCAAAGAAAACGGCCGAAATGACGCGCTTCCAAATCGAAATTACACTATAGGCCGACCGCTTAACTGAGTCCGTGCGCGGTGCGGGAGGGGTGAGTGTTGTCACAAGTTGACGAATGACTGAGCTCTCGCATCATGACATTCATGACACCACACCCCTCCCGCACCACGCAGCTACCTCAGGAACGAACTCTGTTAAGCGGACGGTCTATAGTGTAATTATCAGTACACAACAGTATAGAGTGCGCTGCAGTTACGCACGGGTGCGGAAGGTTTTCTACCGAGCGGCCGTAGGTAATTATTTCAAGGTCACCGCCGAGTGTGCCGAGATATAATACTGTTCCTTTATTATACTGTGACTGTACATAACATGGCCACCTCATTAATAACAAAGTACTTAATCACATGATTGACACCTGATATCCTTTCTCAAACGTAATTACCAGCAGATGTTTTGAAGACAGCTGTGACTTCGGACTTCGTGTTGATGAAGTTAAGTGGATTTAGTACACATAGTACACCGATATAGTACTGTAGCGGCCTCTACAACGTCACTTACGAACTACGCATCAAAATACCTGACGTCACACCAATCCTGCATCGCGCAAGCAGTTTTCCGCGCGACGAGTATACGGAGTGGCAGGGACATCGACGCGAAAACTGAAACCATGGATTCAGTACATGATTCTGAAACCCCCTGCGTTGAAATTTTTCGTCGGTTATTAAAAAAAAAAAAAAATTAAAAAAGGCTTTGCGTGTGTGGTGCGAGATGTATGAGTGTACAGTGTACTATGTGGTGTGTGTGTGTGGAGTCTTGTGGAGGAAATGTGGGTCTATCACGTGTAGATACACCTCTGCCCAACCCTTAGGAGAAACACGGCGTGATGTTATGTATGTATTGACAGCTTAAACAATAAAACTTAAGCATTAACTGTGACCTTTACAAGAATGAGAGCAAAATACAGTTCAAACAAAAAAATTAAGCAATTTTCCTGTTAAAATGTTTAACAGCAAATTACCACAGCCGTTTTTGATGTAACATGCACGAGACGCAACTCATACATACTGACACGCCTTCCATCTTTATACTGATGATTGAGGTTACACGTCTAACCATGCACTCTTTGTAAAGCCGTAACGAGGTGTTTAATTAATAATTAGTGTTGCCAGAAGATAAAATGTTACACGAAATGTTGGTAGGTTTTTTTTTTTTTGTTATGGCAATTTTTGACGGATCAACCGTAGTTGAAAGGCGCAAAAAAAGTGTGACTGACATTAAATTATTCACAGTTAACATCATCATTACAGCCGAAAGACGTCCACTGCTGGACATAGGCTTGGGGGATCCAAGCACCGCCACTTCGACCGATTCTGTGCTTTCCGCATCCAGCGGATTCCTGCGGCCTTCACAAGGTCATAGGTCCGTCTTGTGGGAAGCCATCCAACGCTACGTCTTCCGGTACGCGGTCGCCACCCCAGAACCTTTCGGCCCTATCGGTCATCTGTTCTGCGAGCAATGTGCCCTGCCCATTGCCACTTAAGTTTGGCAATTCTTCGGGCTATGTCGGTTACCTTGGTTCTCCTGCGGATCTCTTCATTTCTGATTCGATCACGTAGGGAAACTCCAAGCATTACATCACAGTAATAATAAATAATAATAATAACAACCTATTATTGTCCCTCTACTGAGCAAAGGCCTCTTCTCATACAGAGAAGGCACGAGCGTTGATCACCACGCTTTCTTAAGACGGGTTGGCGATATCAAACATATACATAGATTAGAGATTAGATTCAATTTATTTTTTACTCTACTTCAAAACCACACAAAGACGATATCTTCATAATAGCCTATTCATTAAAAAAATATACAACTAAAGAATTTCTCAAACATGCGCAAGCGCAACGCTAGGCATTTCAATTATTATACATGGCAACCCCGCCATTTTCGCCAATTATCTGCACATAATTATTTGCCACGCTTTTAGCTGGCAACACTGTAATTATCCTATTACTCTGACGTGCGCAAGCGCAGGTAATGGCCGTAAAGAAGTCATACTTTATAGGAGGTATGCAATAAGTGCAGGTAAGCCATTTTGGGATAGAGTACTAAAGATATTGTTAATTACTAAGATTTGTCTTTTCTGCCAAAAATAGTTTTCCTTTTATGGAACTTGGCCTTATGTGGTACCGTTGATATTAGGAGTTAAGGTTGCACTATTCGACAGCTCGTTGGTGGCGTGGCTAATATGCATGCTATTTAGTACAGTTACATTTTTAGGGTTCCGTTGCCAAATGGCAAAAAACGGAACCCTTATAGATTCGTCATGTCCGTCTGTCTGTCCGTCCGTATGTCACAGCCACTTTTTTCCGAAACTATAAGAGCTATGCTGTGGAAACTTGGTAAGTAGATGTATTCTGTAAACCGCATTTAGATTTTCACACAAAAATAGAAAAAAAGTAATAATTTTGGGGTTCCCCATACTTAGAACTGAAACTCAAAAAACTTTTTTTCATCAAACCCATACGTGTGGGGTATCTATGGATAGGTCTTTAAAAATGATATTAGGTTTCTAAAATCATTTTTTTCTAAATTGATTAGTGTGCGCGAGAGACACTTCCAAAGTGGTAAAATGTATCCCCCCCCTGTAACTTCTAAAATAAGAGAATGATAAAACTAAAAAAAATATATGATGTACATTACCATGTAAACTTCCACCGAAAATTGGTTTGAACGAGATCTAGCAAGTAGTTTTATTTTAATACGTCATAAATCGTAAACCGTAATTTACCTTTCATTCAATGTTACTTGCTGCTACGGAACCCTTCATGGGCGAGTCCGACTCGCACTTGGCCGCTTTTTTATTTAGTGAAATAGACGATTATAACGAAAACGAGCGCGTAATATTTCATAAGCAGACTTTTGGGCGTATAGATATTATGGAAAAGCTGCTGGATGTATCTACTCAAAGTAAAATTATTTGAACTTTTGAAGAAATTATCTATCCCTGTACGGTTTTTATATTGCCATTTTCATACTAGATAAGTTATTTATTTACGCCCAAAGATGAACTAAAATTTGTGTTGAAATGTGGAAGTTTCGACGCTCATGACTTCTAAACCAATATTGATTTTTTCCAATTCTGCTTCCATACAGAGATAGATAGTGACAAGACAAATTGATATAATTTTTAGCTTTGAACGTACACCGTCAAACAGACGAGTAATCAATCACCAAACTACGTTTGTATGGGAGAATGACCAACTAGCGTAACCTTAAAAGTCTATAATACCTCACATTGCTCAGCATAATCCTCCGTTATATCGAAAATACTGCAGCATTAATTTTGAAATAAATATATGTTAAACTTGAGGATTAATTTTAAGTACTATGTTTGACGAAAACACGATTCCATAAAAAAAAATATAGAAAAAAATTTCAAACCGAATAATAAACCTTTGCTATTATAAAATACTTCAAATTAGATCATGAAACTTTGCATACTACGACCTTGTGGTTGTCATTATTTAGCAGAAAGCCACTCTCCTAACAGCTCATACCAATACGAGAAAAGGACGTATATATTTTTTTCCTTTGCGGCACAAACGGAATCCTCGTCCCATTGTCAACAAAACCATAAATGATTGAAATTGAACCCTTCTGGCCGCTCAATGATCATTTATCTCAATTGATTACCTTATCTGTCTCGTTCGGTACCTAAAGTGTCACGTTACGATCCGACGGGGAAGAAAAAGCTTTTTTTTTTGCTGAGCAAGTTATTTAATAATAATAATATTTTATTTGTTGTAACATTGACTCTTAATAATAATAATTGGTACACACATACAATTTGATCATTAAAAAACTATAAAAAAAAAAAAAGAAAATGTAATTAAGAATGTTGGTGCATGCATGCTACGCGTCGCTAAAATAAAAATAATCGTGAAAAATATTTACAGATAGCCAGCAACAGTGAAAAAAATACGATATAAAAATTCGTGTTTTTTTTCATATAAATGTCTGTGTCGACTATTTTTACATAAAACGACTGTTTTCAGGCAATTTTTCAGATTAAGACCCAAATTGTAACGTTATACCCTTTGCCTTTATATTACTAGATAACCTTTATTTGCTGAAAATCTCCTACGTCACTGATTTCTTGCTGTTACTGATTTTGAAACTAAAGGGATTGACTGCGCCATCTATTGAGAATTTTGGAAAAATCATTAGTATAAAAATATGTTTCAAAATCCTTCTTTTTTTTTTAGAATGTAGATCTACTTATGGAGCAAAGCATCTAATTTGACATAAATAATCGTGCCTTCATAAAATAGCTACCCTTTGACCGACGCTTAGGGGAGACCTTTGTCCAGCAGTGGACGTCTTTCGGCTGAAATTAAAATGATGATTAGGAGTTCCAAATTCAATTAAGAATCTTCTGTACGAGCCTTGATAAAAGTATCTATAAAATAATGTCTAGACGGTTAACTAGTTATGACGTGACTCTATGGTCAAGTTTCTACGTAAAAGTAAATAATATTATCCATGAAATATTCCAGGGGTCTGAAAAACAATCCACTACTTATAATTAAACCAATTAAACTGAATGAAACAATACACAATATTGAGTCATACAAAAATTAGGAAAGTCAAAACATACACACACACGAAACAAAAATTACATACAATTTTCTACCAATTAAGTTCTTTAAAGCTCCAATATTCATACATACTACAGAAAAACATTTCTTTAAAACATCAGCACAGGAAAACCAACCATATTTCAGAATGAATTAAAGTTCAATTTCTCTTGAGTCGAATTCAATCGGACCACACACGTCGAAGGTTTTTAAAAAAGGAACGCGCCGACCGCGCCTCGTTCGTTACCTCATCGTCGGGTGGTTTTTTTTTAATTTTCTTTTTTTTAAAGCAAAGGCATCGAGGCTAGTTATATACACGCCTTCTTGTGTAGAGGGGAGTTTAGTAGCAAACGATTGTGAGAACTTCCATTCGATTTTATAATCTTAGGTTTCATATTGATTTGTTGTGCTTTCGGAAATAGAGAATTTGTGCGCAGTGGCCTAGGTTTGCTTTTTATGATTAGCATCAGAGCTTTTACAGTCTAACGTAATAAAAAATACTAAAATGGGCAAAGATTGCCTGAAAGTAAAGAAGTCTTTTTTTGAGCGGCTGAAATTTGAATTTATTAAGAATATTTTCATGACGGCCGTTATAATTTATGGCGGAACTGCTTACCTAGAAAACCAAAGCATTACCGAAAGTATTGCTATTCTACCAGAGTTATGAAGATATGAAAATAAAACAAAGGAATAATTTCCCTCGCAAATTTTTTAAAGTGAAAACTTCTTTAGGAGCGTTGGGCATTTTTGAGATGGGACTAAACCTATGGTCTTGATTTCGAGACACTGTGACGACACCAGCTTTTGACCATAAAAAAACATCAACACATTGATTACCGCGGTGCGGATTTTTTTTCAAGTTTTCACTTCTGTCGGCACTCCCGGAGTGTCACTGTTTTGTTTACTGACCAAGGAACTAGAATGATTGCATATTAATTTATCTCACTATTTGCAATTTACACGCGCTTTGCTAGCAATTAATTGATTATTTGATTAATTATTTGATTCTGTAAAATTCATTTAGATATCTATAGGGTATCGGTACTTAGATATTTAATTAAAATAATTAAAATAGTTATTGTAATCTTGTCAAACGTTTTCCTTATAAATTAAGTAGAATCTCATATTACCGTTCTCCACTTTTCGAGAGGCCGCATGCCGCGGCCGTCGGGCATTAGCAAACTATATTTGAGGTAGTAAACAGGTACAAAATTATGGCAAATCACCCCAAAAGATAAAAAAAAATATCAAGATATTTTCTACACACAGTTTTAGTACATTAACAAAAATTATCTACATATCACACTGGAAAGGCAAAATTACTTAACCGCAAAAAATGTGTAAAATAAAAAAATTAAAATCATGTAAAAAAATCCTGTCCGATCGGTGAGGATGTTGTTAGGTATCATACTAACACACACACACACACACACTTACAGGAAAAAAGAAAAAAAAATTGCAACATTTTTTTTTAATGGTGAGTTTTACCGTTTTTGTAAAATTTTCCCATGGGGCGTGGGCGGTCGTCGTTTAGCGGGTGTCTACAAGTCATAACTTAGGACACCTGTTGTTTTTTATTTAAAATATTATTAAAAATAATATTTTGGTAATTTTCTTGTAGTACTTACCTATGTGCCCCTTTCGGATCGGACAGGGTTTTTTTACATATCGTCACTGGAAAGGCAAAATTACTTAACCGCCATAGTATTTATAATATGGCGGTTAAGTTTTTTTTTTTCTTTTTTCCTGTAAATAGACTCTCAGTATGATACCTAACAACATCCTCACAGATCGGACAGGGTTTTTTTACATGTTGTAGGTTAATATGGGTTCGAAAACAGTAGTCACCGACGGCTAACCTCATGAAAAGCGGTTACAGCATTTTATAAAATGACAAGACGTATGTTCAATGGAATTTCCCATCGGCAAAAAAGATGAACTTCCATACAAAATTGTATGGCACTAATTTGGCACTAAAACATGGTCGCTCACAATGGGCCTCATTAGAAGGCTTAAGTCATCCAAAGGGCAATGGAGAGGGCTATGCTTGCAGTTTCCCTACGTGATCGAATCAGAAATGAAAAGATCCGTAGGAGAACCAAGGTAACCGACATAGCTCGATGAATTGCCAAACTTAAGTGGCAGTGGGCAGGGCACATTTCTCGCAGAACCTGAGGTTCTGAAGTGGCGACCGCGTACCGGAAGACGTAGCGTTGGAAAGCCCCCCACAAGATGGGCCGATGACCTGGTGAAGGCCGCAGGAATCCGCTGGATGCAGGAAGCACAGAACCGGTTGAAGTGGCGGTGCTTGGAGGAGGCCTATGTCCAGCAGTGGACGTCTTTCGACTGAAATGATTATGATGAGACTAAAATGACATTTGGTGTTGATATAAAAATAACCTAGTAAATAATCTAGTTACAAACTGACTCTCACCCTGCTGTGTTATTCTATAATGCCGTTAACTACCAAATCCTTGTTTTGAATAAACCTCGAAAAACTCGTTTTTTTTTTTTTTAACTGATATAACTTAACAATATTACACTTACTGGAGACACAGACTTGGAGGTAAAAATAGCATTATT
Organism: Agrochola litura; assembly: GCA_949152395.1. Lineage (NCBI taxonomy): Eukaryota > Metazoa > Arthropoda > Insecta > Lepidoptera > Noctuidae > Agrochola > Agrochola litura. The sequence goes on along the minus strand of OX424521.1, from coordinate 12,548,800 downwards.
GCTTATAATAAATTATTTACAAAACTATTCAAGATATCAAAAAACCGCAAATACAGATCGATAGAGATTTTTTGATTAATATAGCATCAAAAGTTGAAAATCGGCCAGACGTCGGATTAATATAAGTACCACGGCAGCACCAAGGACTATTGAATTATTTTTTCTCAAGTTGGACATTCACTATTGTCTTGTTGTCTCTGTAATATTAATTATTTAACGTTAATGACGTTAAAGGTCGACCACAGCTGTCATTTTTGTCTAGCAAATTAAAAATCTGAGTTTAAAACACCTCACAATTAAGACTGGACCACGGATTGTCGATCATTGATGACCTTAGAGACATAAAACCTGTATTATCGACAGGGCATCTCATACCATTCCAGTTGAAACACAGCTATGCTGCTAGGTGGCAGAAATTGGTGCTGGTACTAAGACATTACCTCCCCGAACGAGGTCTTTCGCAAGGAGTTCTACTGCTACCAAAATCTATTTCATCCTGTTCGTTGGTAAGCGCTTAATCTGATCCAGCCCATCTCTTGCGACGCCCTAAGCCGAGGTCCGTACCCCAGAGGGGGTTCCCTTAGCGTGTAGTCGCTTAGTTTCTAAGTTTATGCCCTGGCTGGAGGCCTTAATTTATTGAGGCAGCCACAGGAAAGTATGGATATGCAGCCAACAAGCTCCTAGGTTGACCTGCAAGATGCCATTCAAAAAAAAAAGTTGATAAGCGCATAAGTTCAAAACAGCTGGACCGATTTGAAATTGTTTTGTTTTAAAATGTTCGGAATAGTCCGAAAAAGGATTTTCAGAAAAAAAAATAATAATTTACAAAATTCCAAAAAACTGAAAGTGCATTTTCTATGGGAATTTTGTACAAAATTATTGAAATTTGGACAGGACAACGTCCGTCGGGTCAGCGAATAGTTATTAAAATTTAAATAGAGCCTAGACAAGATCAGGTTTTTAAGCTAGATATTTATATCAAAATAATTGGACAAAATATTACGATCTATTACCACAGACACCAAGTTACGACTTCCAGCTGTTGAAGCAATTTACATAAAATATCAGTGTTCTGCAACCTATAATTAAGCAGTTAATAATTTTAATAATCAATTATATTGCTTTATATTTATTATAATGGCTGGCAATAATGTTGCGACTGGCCCTTGCATACACTAAACCGATAGAATATGCAAAATAGATTCAAATACATATGACAAATAGAACTACATTTTGAAATTCAGACGCTAATCTACATGGTCATGGTCAAAAGACCATCTCAGACGCTAATCTACATGGTCCTCACATGATCTGAACAAGACAATGTCTGGACTTTAAAAGGGACTGTGACCTCTAAATTTGTAGAGGTGTTTCTAATCAAGTATAAAAAAAATTACATGTAGAATTTTTTTTGTGCAAACCAATTTACAGAAATAAATATTATTTTATCATTCGATGTTGCTAACAAAACCTGGAATTCAGCTAAGCTTAGCCTAAAAGTGATTTTCAAGGAAGGATAGGTTAGCATAATTTTAATTACCTACATATTTTAACTAAACCACTTCACCGCAAAAAAATTACCGTCTCAGAACCTCAAAAATCTTACGCCGCCATAATCGCCAATCAAATACAAAATCACGACTACCTACTCCTAATCACACCTCCAATATATAAATATAAACGGGTCCACCATAGCTAAGACCCAACCATAAATAACAATGTTTTATTACAGAACCACGCTTCTTAACAGCCGCCATCGCCAGTTTTACTTTTTATAGTTTTTTAAATATCCACGGTAAGTATGTGGTTCTGCCTTTGAAGATTATTTTGTTATCTGCATGTAATAAAATAGGTGTGGGTATGGCTTATTTTTGTAATCGTTTTTCGGTTTTTGGTTACGTGGAACGGGGCGATATTTTTTTGTTTTTTTCGATGTGATTAGTCGCGTTCTGCATTTTTGAATTTGACGTTTGCGTTTTGGCGGGTTTTTTTTTGGTGTTACAATTTAAATTGTGTTGGTTTTAATTTATTTTAGTGATGAAAACGTTAAACGTGCCTAAGTATAACGGAAAAAACTGCTTCTCTCGTGATTTTGTGCGTAGGTACACAGCCAAACAGCAAGTTTAAAACAATATTTCAGTATCAAAATTTACCACAGACAACTAAAACGATCATTCTTGATACAAACACCGCCACTAAGTAACAATAATATACTCCCCACTCCATTATGAGTAGAATAGGCAAAAATGCAACATCACGCCCCCACGAGCGGTTCGTAACACCAATAATCTGTTACATTCTCCCCCGAGACGAGGAGATGTGGGTAATTTGGACTAGTTAGCGTCTAATTGTGCCGCTTCGCCCCAGTTTGGTATTGTTAAGTGATTTATATCATTTTTCGTGCATTATGTGTCTGTAGCGAGTAAGTAAACATAGTAGGGGAGAGAGGGGATATTTTTTGGTAGATATTTTTGTGGATCTTTTTTGATAACGCGTTCATGAATTGTATTTTAGTTTAGTGTTGTTAGATCCAGTCAAATACTTAGACTTTCTTTAAAAAAATGGCGTTGATTGAAGCATCGTCGTAGCGAAACGTCATCGAGACTGAAATAAATGTGTTTTCACTCCTCTTGCTCAAAAAGGCCGTCATTGTAGAGTACCAGAGCGGGGAAAAAATAGCATTTCTTGCTCTAGGTGAAAAAGTGTTTTTTTTTAACTTTTGTCTTTTGCAACGAGCCTTGAAAAACGAAAAAGTCTTTATTCTTTTGTAGAATAATCATGTTTGTGGACTCGACTTATTACTGGTTCACAAAAAAAAGAAGAACATTTTATTTTTGAAAATGGAACTAAATGCGGCTATCTTTTTGGTAGAATGCGTGCATTGCGTTGCGGCTACAGAAGAAATAAAAAAAACATTGGCGCGAAATCTTTAGAATTTTTCTCTAATTACGAATTGAATTGGTGACCGTAATATAATTTACAACAGTGAAAATGTCATCATCTTGTGAGAACTTCTTCACAGAGGACTGAAATTAAGTTGCCGGGAAAAAACATCTCGTTAAATATCCAGAATTGTACAAATTGTACATTTAAATAAAATAATCTATTTAATATTGTATTGGATTATTTTATTTTCTCGCAATCGCAGTGAAAAGTAGAGTGTAACTCACGGCGCTAAAACCCATTATAACTCGGTTTCTATTTACTCCCTCGCTAAAGCTCGGGAGTAAAACTACCTCGTTACAATTAGTTATTTTAGCCCCTCGTATAACAATCTACTATTTTGTCTGACCTCTACAACCCAGTAACTGGGTAATACGATACCCCTTGGCAAAACTGGTTGTCAGACTTTCGGTCTGACGACCCGTAACGACTATCAAAGATCTACGAATGACAGCCGGGACCAGACCAACGGCTCAACGTGCTTTCTGAGGCATGGAGGAAAAAATATTTAGATTTTTCAAATATTTTTTCCGTCGATAAAATTAAACATTGATTCCCTCATTTCGATATGAGCACATTATAAAGATTCACACTGTTTATATTATAATAAATGTGAAAGTTTGTTGTTTGGCTAAAACACTGACACAAATTTTTTTATCCCGGTAGTAGGTTTCCATGGAATAATTTCCTACTTCCACACGAGCTAAGCCGCGGGAAAAGCTAGTAATTGTATAATAAAGTAAATCAAAATCATTTATTTCTTTGCAAAAGTGGGTATAGTACATAGGTGTTTTTATAATAAAGTTCTCCATATTTTACCGTCACATGGGCATGCAAAGGTTTACAATTCCAAATAAATAAAAAAAATTAGAAATATGCAGATCATTGGAATTACAAAAAAAAAAAAAAATGTCAGTGTGGTCATAGCAATAAAAAAATATAAAATAAGACTAAGTAAGCGAACCAATAATTATGTCAATTAGGGTAATAGTATGTCAATTAGTTAGTGAATCATCATTAAGAAAATCGTAAATCCTATCCTAATCCTTTGACACTACAACAGCTTCTCCTATTAAGAATTGCATCATTAGACACTAAGTATGTGCATTAAAAAGCATTTCACACTAAGCCTATCTACTGAACAATCTTTACATAAACGAGCATTGAAGACAGGTGTGGCTACTTAAAAGCATATAAGGTATAATAACTGTTGATAATGTGTTCAGTTTGCACGTCATTATTAAGTAAAGTTACAGCCTCGGGCTGAATTGTGAGGAAGATGGCAGTTTTTGTATTTTTAAGTGGTGGAGGATGATTGAATAGGTCTGCTGTAGTATCTAGTAATCCTCTTAAATACCAAATGAACCATCTTGCAGATGCTAAATTATTTATTTTCCTCTGTAGCAGCCTGTGAGGAATTGAATAGGTGGTTTGTAAGAATACTAGATGTACATATTTTATAGGCCATAGACTGAGCCCGAAAACTTCTTTGATGAATAAAAAAATCAGGGCGGCAGTAACAGACGCGGATGATGCCTGCGTTAAAAGAAATTCTATTTAGTCCGTCAGTTAGTTATTAAAAAAAATATTAGACACGAAGTTTTTGCTTTATCTTAAATAAAAAATTACTTAGATAAAACGCATTAAAGTTGGGGAATGGGGGTCGCTACGTCACAAGTAAGTACAAAATCTACATACTCGTGCCGTCATGGCACATTTTAACAAAATGTATCGCCGTAATCTTTTGATTACGTTTAAAAAGAAAAAATACGTGTTCTATTTTTTTTATAATCAATATGGCGGAAAGATTTTTTTTGGTTAGTCAAAAAAAATAAAACATACTTTATAAAGGAGGGAGGACTTTTCGATCGTCTACAATAAAAAAACGAAGTGAGAAGTGGTAGAACTGTGAAAAACAGTCTTGAGCAAAACCAAACGCACTTAAGGCGACGATAACCGACGTTTAATGATTTTATACTGAAGATCACGTCTAAACGAGTAGTGTTAATGATTGGAAAAAATATATGTTAAATTAGAGCATTTTCTTAATAACTTAATATAGGAATATTTTGGATTATATTTATATTACATAGTGAAATTAATTTGTAAAGTTATGTTTAACGCGGATAATAAACTGAGAATCACGCAAAATCACCATTTTAAAGATCATTTTATTATTGATAAACGTGTTTTATTAAAATACCTTTTGTTTTATGTATAATAAATTAATAATGCGTCTAATTTGGGACAGTGCTCCTTGATGGGCGAGTCCTATTACTGGCTGGACGTACGATGCGTTGCATGAGCTCAGAACACGCAAGCTAACCACTCAAGGTCACTGGCATATATTTGCGTCTTAAACTTGACAATAGATGAGAAGACAGAGATCGAAGCACAAACCAAAAAAAAAAAAAAACTTGTTTTTCTAGTCTTCCTCTTCGCCTCTCACATTGACAAGAACTACGAGTACCTATATGTAGCACATCATCATTGAGCCGAAAGACGTATACTGCCAGACATAGACCTCTCACACCAGAACGACTGAATAGCAGCTTATGCCATTGTAAAAATATAAGTCAGTCAGCAAGATGTTAGCGGAACACTGCTCAGGGTGCGCCGAACATACTTACATCAAATAATAAAGTGGAAGCTATAAAAAGCAGTGATAGCTGGTGTGACCGTCAGACTGCCGAAATCGAACTCAAAGCACTCACCTCTGACTTTTCGGATTCATGTGCGTATTGTATAATTATCACTTGCTTCAAAAACGGTGAAGGAAAACATCGTAAGAGATATTTCTCGACAACATGTGGAGCCAACTCAGAGGCCCATGGGCGGCTTTAAAACTCTGACACCAGGTTAGTCACTAACCACACGAAAAGAAGAAGTTGAAGGTATTTTAATCCTAGCTCAAAAAAATAACCTGAAAGTCTAACAAGTTTATTCCACCTAGCACTTCAACCTACCTCTGTATAATATAGGACAATATAATCGTTTGCGCGCCGTGCCTTATCGCGGCACGGCCACCGTGCTTGACAAATAACAATTTATATGTTAATAATTCGGGTTTTACGAGCGCCTGGATGCGGGTAGTGACAGGAGGAACCTAACTGATACTTTTTTGTGTTCTTTTTTTAAATAATTTTGAAGGTGGAATAGGTATTTCATGTTAGGAAGGAGTCCATAAATGGGGTAGAGGAATTATCTGTGGCAGCCTCAAGCAAGTAAAATTGAGAAGTAAGAGCAGGATTGTTGTATTTCAGAGAGTTGACGTGAAGAAGAGAATACTGCAGGCGTAATGACAAGAAAAAAATATCCTTACATATTACAAAACCAAGTCTTCCGCCGTGTCTGTCTGTCTGTCTGTCTGAACGTGATAAACTCAAAAAATACCGAACGGATTTTCAAACGGTTTTCACCAATGGACGGAGTGATTCATGCGGAAGGTTTTAGTGTATAATTCATTAAGTTGTTGTGTAAATTGACTGATATATGGCGATTATTGTTGAAGAAGTCGGAAAAAAACATGCCGACTGGGAGCTTTACTGGCGTGCGCTGCGTTAACCGGAAAAGATACATCAAATTTATGTTGTACGGTATTGTTCATCTTAAAAAGTTCAACAAAAAAGTCCAGGATAGCATATTATGTCTATCTTCTAAGGATGACCCACAATAACCATTTTTGTCTTTCAGAATTTGATAAAAATTTAATTGTTATTTCCGAAGCTTTTTTGACTGGTATAGTATTAATCCTTATCCAAAAAAATATGTTATTTAAATTGGGCATTTATTTAGATTAAAATATGCCTATAAATCATGTAATTTAAATGAAGAATTTAAAAGATATCACAGTTTTAAAATTACGCGGAGCAACGCGGGCGCAGCGGTAGGAGTCAAGATAGATAGATAGATAGATAGATAAAACATTTATTTAGTGCACACAAAAGACACACGTAAACACAATTAAATTATAACAAATTAAATAAAAACAAGATGCCAATGTAAAAAAAACAAAATAAAGAAACATAAGTGTAGAAGTGACATTATGACATACCTACTTTGGAATAATTAAATATTTATAAGGTGCGGTGTGCGTCTCAAGGTTGCACCAAATGGGAGTCCAACTCAGCATATGTCAGGCAAATATACCTGACCTCTGTTATTAGGTATGAAATCCCAGTAGTACAGTACCGACCAAAAGTCCATGAGCAATCTCACAAAGCAATAGACTGACGCTTCGGTTTGACTTACGACCTTCTTCTATAAGTTGTTACAATACTGTAGACACGCACATTACACACACACACTCACTTTCTCTGCAACCAATGACTAGTTCAATAATCATCATTCGTTTTTAGTTTCATTCGTCTTGTTCACATAAATATTAAAGTTTAGCAGGTAGACCACAAAAAACTAAGTAAATTATTTCGATTTCTGTGGGGTAGATGCAGTTTGTTACGAGTATTTAATTAATAGAACTTTGTTGGTTCGTGGATAATATTGGTGACGAGTATTTAGCGCAGTGTTGTGGTTATTATTATCAAAAAGCAGGCATTAAATATATTGAAGAGATCAGATCAGATCAGAGAATATTATTGCGCTGCGTAAAAGTGAAGTGAATATCTAATGAAACCGGACTAAGTGTGAGTGTTATCATTTATATATTTCATATTTTACTAAACATAAATCTTAATCAAGGGTATTGTTGATAGAACAGAGGTATTGTTGAGACAGAAGATGCCTTTAAAGTTTTAAATTCATTGTGAGGTTTAATTCGATTAGTGAATAATAAATAATAAGGTATTATGTGTAATAAAAACAATGTTTTTCTTTGTTCTAGAGAAATACTGTGAGGGTTAAGAGATATGAGGAAGGGGCTTATTATCGAGTAGCAGCAACGTCAAATGGTGAATGAAACAAATGGTTTCATACCAACGAGATATTTTGCTGAATTATTAAAAACACGTCATTATGAACCGTTCGCCGTGCACTCTGAAGGCTTGCATCACTGAAGACCAGCTAGAAAACCGTTTTTGACCTTAAAATATTGACCGTACCAACTTAATAAACAACAGATTCGTTATTGCATGAATTTATGGTAACGAATTTTTTAAGCACGTTTCAATAGGGTGTTTGTCGTATTTCTTGCAGATATACCGAAATTGTTTAATATTATTTTAGTAATAGTATTATTTTAGGATTAAAATTTGAGGTTTAGTTTCAATCTTCTTTTCGTAAAGAAAATGAATACTTAAGCTTTAACCTCAATAACAACCAATATTTACTAAAGTCAAATAAAATGTAAAATAATTAATACAAATAAAATATAAACAAACTGCCTATTCTGTAAGTAGTTTTTTACATTTTAAGTAGTCTAATATTCTTATTTATTACTTAATTAGTTCGACCATGATCAAAGCTTAATTTTTATGGTGAAAAAATCCATTAAAAATTTAAAATATTTCATAATTTAAATATGTCAAAATAATACAAACTGCTTCTAGTTTCTTGACATCTATTTCACATCTTATTCAGCTGAAGTAATGATAAATAATTGTAGCAGTGTGTTAACTTATGTAAAATAAATATAACGAATAAACATATTTTTTTTAATTTTGTTATCATATATCACGCATTTTTTATTCTAAAACCTTTATTGCAATAACAACATAAAAAAGCAGCAATATTTAAAAATATTATTATCGAAAACAAAAATAATAATATTTGCAAAAAACCGCACTGTGTTTTACGAGATTAGAACCTGAGGCAGTTTGAATTCCATACCAACGCTTAACGCTTTCTGCTATCTGCACTTGTTAAGTTACTATCGAATTTTAGCAATGCCATTAACTGGTCAAGTTCACGCGCATAGTGCGTGTGTGCTAGCATGTTTAAAGCGACGGAAATATATTGTTGTTTCGTGTAGAACAAAACTGCGTTATCTGTGGTGTGTGTATCGTGTTGCTTACACATACAAATGTACGAGCTATACCGCGTGTTCACAGCAATATGACTCTTAGCGTGCTCATGCACTTTTGAGCGCTTACTGTACGTTCCCGTGGGATATTTTCCGACATCCACGCGGGCGAAGCCGCGGGCAAAAGCTAGTATTTAATAATAATAATAACATCAAACATCGGCAGAGCAATGGTTTCGGCTCCTCATGGCATTGGCTACCACCCTACACGGGTGGTGTGCTCATGTAATTACTTGACAGTTTCAACACTTTCAACTCAGCAAGTCAGCATGTTGCAGAACACCCAGTCCTCAGCCGTCTGCATCCTGTCTCTCCTAGCCCCCTTTTTATGGTCATCGGTCCATCTAGCTAAGGGGTGTCCCACACTATTTACAGGTTCCCTAACAATTTTTTTTTTCACTATTAGTCTATGGCAGCTGAAAACTACTCGTCAATCTTTGAATCCATAACAACCCAGTCTGAAATCCTCTAGACCACGACTATTAGAAAACATATTGTGGTTAGCTACTCATTTATTCGCTTCATTAGCAAACGTAAGTATGTATCATTCGTCTGCTTAATATTCACTTCACGTACATAGTTCACCAGCTCTTACATGACTGCCGACTATAATTTTCACGCCATTAAGTTTCTCATGGTTATCAATTTATTTATAAAAAAATATATGCGTTACGCATAGTATAGCTATGTATTTTTATCTGCATGAGAGAACATGAACCATCTTAATACAAAAACGGTGTCATTACAAAACGCATTGTTTTGGTCCAAATTTAAATCTACAGCTAGTTTTTGTATTTGGAACCTTATTCTGAGTGAACTTTCAAAATTGACTTGTACAATCAGTTTTTGTATTTAGAACTAAACGTTGTCGGTAAAAAGTTCGAAATTGAAATAGGGTTCGATGATTTAAATCTGGGTCAAAAAAATGTAAATATTTTTTTGTAATAAGGCCAATAGAGTTCTAACTTTAGTCCAGGCTTCGAGCTAGCTTTTGTATTTCGAACTTTATTTTATTATTTATCTTTTGTTTTTTAATTTTTACAAATTAATTAGTTCACGTAAATAAATAATTGTTTGCCTTACTTGAAAAGAGACTGGACCCCACGACACAGGGAATCCTAGTGTGGGGTCTAGGCATCTGTTGAGTACTCGTTTTTTTTTATATTTAACCGTGTTAATCTGAACTGAATAAAGCTTTTTTACTTTTACTTAGATAAATACAAAACTAACACCCAGTACCGGACTAAGTTGTTAGTTTTATAAGTACCTATCAAGAACCGTACTTATTTCGATCACAGTTAGGTTCTTGTTTCAAAAACTTGTTTTAAAGAAAAGCCTTGTTTTGTAATAAGATTGGAAAAGGTTAAAATTCTATAAATTCGTAAACATTATTGATTTGTGATGACTTCATTTGAATCTGATTTTAAGATAACTAGTTGATGGAACTCTTTTCAGAAGTCTGTTTTGCACAGAACCTATGATGAACCCGTTAGGAACGCCTTTTTACCCGACTGCCCCAGAAGGGGGGTAATGTTTTTTGTTTTCGTGAAGCATGATAATTGATAAAGCTTTTAAATTAAGGAAACATCTACTTTTAATATCATAAAACAATTAAATAATGTTAAATTAACATAAATTTACTTTACGGTCCCTTGGTTAGTAGTCTGGTTAATTATTAGTTATTTTAATAAAATAAAATAAAATAATGAACAAACCTTTAATTTTTTTTTAATAGTAAGTAAATTATGAAATCAAACGTAATTTATTCAAATTAAGCTGTAATAACAGTACTTTTTGAACGTCAAAATTACATAAGACAGTCTTCCAAAACACCCACCCTTCACCACTTCCTAGTGCTTTAGCTGGGAAGAAGAAGTAAAATAAAAATAAAATACTTAAGCCTTTATTGCTGTTAGAGTTTTAACTTATTTAACTAAACATTACTATTTAAAACTAAAAAATTAACTAAACTAAAACATATTCTCGGCATTCGGTTTACCACTCCTCTTAACAGCTTGTCTTTCGACAAAGGCCTCCTCTAAGGATTTCCATTTGTTTCTTTCCTTTGCTGTACGTAACCATTCTGGTCCAGCTACTTGCTTCAAATCGTCTTCCCATCGCTTTGGCTGTGTTCCTCTACTTCTTCTGTTTTCTCTAGGGTACCACTCCGTTATTATTCTGGTACATTTCTCTTTCTTTTCTCTCAGCATATGTCCTGTCCAACGCCATTTTAATTTTCTGCATACTGATTGAACTTTTCCAAACTTAGTGTTTCCTTTGATCTTTTTTAGTTGTATTTTATCCCTTCTTCTTACTCCCAATACGCTTCTCTCTATCCCATTCTGACATATATTTAATTTATTTTGTTGTTGTCTAAGAAGAAGTAGCGCATATTGAATATAAGAATATTCCGTAAACAGGGACACCTTGTTGACAGAAGTTCAAAAAGAAATACCCAAAATTTACAGTTTTCTCTACCAATGTTACAGGCACCCCTCTAAATTACTTTATAAAGACAACCTTTTGGAATCAGCCGTCGGATGTCAACAGGGTGACCCTCTTGGGCCAGCCATTTTTAGTTTGGCAATAAATCAAATTATTCGACAACTAAATTCTAAATTCAACGTATGGTATTTGGATGACGGAACCCTAGGAGGTGAAGTAGACACAGTTTTAAAAGATTTAACTTTTTTAAAAGAAAAATTCAGTTCCATTGGCCTAGAACTTAACCTTTCAAAATGTGAAATTTATCTTCCCCAGACGACTGACAGACAGACTACCATAGCGAAATTTGATACTATAGCACCAAATATCAAAATTACGGAAAGAAACTCTCTTCACCTCCTAGGGTCCCCAATTTTTGATGAATCCTTTCCAACGTTCATTGAGGAGAAAATACAAAATTTCAACGATGTCTCGGAAAGACTTTTCAAAATTAATATCCATTCGGCCTTCACACTCATTCGATACTGCTGCTTTGGACCAAAATTTACTTATAGCCTCCGTTCCTCCCATCTATGGAAGCATACACAACTTTTAGAAAAAGTAGACCAAATTATTAGAAACACTTTAACTTCAATCCTAAATGTGGCCCTGGACGACCGAGCGTGGCAGCAAGCTACACTCCCCATTCGCCTGGGTGGTCTCGGCGTCCGCAAAATTTCAAGTATAAGTTTACCGGCGTTCCTCTCCTCGGTCCACAGTACTAATAAATTAACCAGGAACATTTTATCTTCCTCACTGGCCGATTTTGAGGTACCGTGCCTGACCGAAGCGTTGAACGCTTGGAAAATGGCTTGTCCCAATACGGATCTGCCCGACAACCCTTCTTCCCAGAGACGCTGGGATGTGCCGCTCTGCAGTATTATACGGAACACCCTGTTAAATACGTCACCTAATACTGCTGAGCGTGCCCGTCTGCTGGCTGTGGGAGAATGGGAGTCAGGCTTGTGGCTTCAGGCGCTCCCGTCATCCACCATAGGCACCATGATGGATGACTCATCGTTTCGGCTCGCTACGTGTCTCCGCTTGGGTGCACCTTGTGTTGCTCCGCATCGGTGTCATTGCGGTGAAGCTGTCGACAGTCTCGGGCACCATGGCCTGTCCTGCTGCAGGAGCGCAGGTCGCATAGCACGGCACGCCAGCATCAACGACATTATTCGTCGAGCCCTTGTCACCGCCGGCGTACCAGCGGTATTAGAACCAAACGGCTTGGTACGTGACGATGGAAAGAGACCAGATGGGATGACGTTGTTGCCTTGGAAGGTGGGTAGGCCTCTGGTGTGGGATGCAACCTGTGTCGACACCCTTGCGCCATCCCATGTTCCTAGCACGGTGGGCTGTGCTGGCGCTGCTGCTGCGGCTGCTGAGACCCTCAAGCGGCGCAAATACTGTAACCTTATAGGTAATTACAGTTTTGAGCCGTTTGGGGTCGAAACGCTCGGACCATGGGGCCCGAGTGCGCGTCTCCTTTTTAAGGAAATTTCTCGTCGACTGGTCGACACTTCACGTGACCAGAGGGCTGGCTCGTTCTTTGGCCAAAGAATTAGCATTGCCATTCAACGTGGCAATGCTGCCAGTCTTCTGGGCACGTTTCCGGATGACAGCGATGCGGACGAATACTTCGACGCCTAAGTGTCATTTTGTTTTTATTATTTTTATTTATACAGATAGTTAGTTAGTCTTTTAATTTAGTACCTAATGTAAATAGTTAGTTGTTTTAAAAACTAAAAAATTTAATTTATAAGTAAGTTTTCCTAAAATAAATAAAAAACCAGAATATTTTGTATAATTTTAAAATAGAAACTCAACTTTATCTACTCTTTTAAAACTTGCATTTATGTAAAGCATAACAATTCTTATATAGGCTGTTTATGTTTAGATAATTGAGTCTGTATCAACGGTAGTCAACGGTCAGCAAAATACACGACCTATGCTCACAACACTGAAATAAAAACCACACGTTTCATGTCCCATAAAATTCCTCACAAAATAAACACCCATACCTTACGCAATTAACCGTAAACATAACATTTTATTGCAACACATAAATACGTAATATTAGCGCTAAAAGTATGGCGCGAAAGCCGCGAAACAATATAAAGATGACAGATGCGGCTAATGCGTCCGCCATGACACCGACCAATGACAACGCGCCTAACTTTTTCATAGCAACGGCAGCTGCATGTATTCAGCCAACATTAACGCATGTTATTGGTTATTTTTATAAATATAGTAGGGATGTGCTGGGGTGTTTTTTTTAACAATGATGATGTTATTTTGAAGAAAGAATTGGATTTTTGTAATGAGGTTGCGAGATAGAATTTTGATGGCCGTTTTTAGATGTTGTTCGATAAAGATGAAATGAGTTTTTCTTGTGTTAAATGGATTCTTGAGATTCTGTTCGCGTGTATTTAATAACTTTTTATGAGGAGTTTTATTATCTATTAACATCTGAAAAAGTCGTTATTTCACATTTTATTTAAAAATGTTGGGCTATTGTGTTTTTCATATTCTTTTGAATTCCAAGAAGTGTTTTAGCGGTAGGAATTCAATTTGTAGCAATAATTTATTGTCATTGATAATACAAACAAGAACAAGAGCTGAAAAATAAAAAGAAACGAACCGGAATTTCTTTTAATATAAAGAGGTCAATTAACAAATATTTATTTAATTATCAACTTATACCTAATTAATTAATTAATTATTTTCGTATAGTTCCATCTTGGATCTTCATTAGATACCTTTATAAGTGCATTCAATAAATCCTAGATAGTTTCGCTCTAAGTACCTTTCTCATCTCAAAAATGTTTATTTACGAAATAATGAAGTAACATTTTATGGCATGCACGTAAAAAAATAATCACTGTTAAAAATCTCTCCAAAACAATAAGCATTTCTTTATCTCAAAGAAATTCAAATAAAACTCATCTAATTTTTATTGTAACACTTGCTTTAAATAATTTGGAGCGTAAATTATTTAACTTTAAACCAAATACTTGACCAAAAAGTTTACGATCTATAAAAGTTTACGGTAAATGTTTATGGTAACGATCCATATCTAAATACTATTGGGAATATGAATTATTCATAAATTATCTATTGAATGGGAAGCCAGAATGATTGCCTCCAAAATCGGATCCCTGATTGTCCGTTTGGGCAGCTATCTTGGTTTGTATTTGACCGAAGACTTGCATCCTAATGGCGAAAAACTTTTGTTATCTCTGTAGCATCATTATTTTTATTCTAAACTTAATGCTTTATTCAAAACACCAAACAGTCTGGTCGTAGATCCCCCAAGCATAGTCGTAGAATATGGTTAAAATGAAGAGCGCTAACACACTGGGACTCCATGGCTACCTCTGGCTACCTACCATAGCCAAATGAGTAGCCAGTAAAGCGCGGGCATCCTTCCTGGCGATCAGTTGGCTACTGAGTGAGGGAGGCGTAACTTACTTGTATACAAAATACTGGCGACTTAGCTACGCTTCGCCAGGTCGCCAGAGTATCCAGGCTCCACGTAGGGGCCGGTCGGTCGTGGCTACGCTTCCAAATTGGCGACGTCGCCAGACCGTAGCCAAGTGAGTTAACTGTCATACATTTTAATAAGAATTGTTTAGATACGTAGCCGACGACGTCGCCATGACGTCCTAGTGTGTTAGCGCTCTAAAGTGGAAAGAAATAAAAAAACACAGAGCAGTGTTTCGAGTTTTGCATGACGCTCAAACAGTTCCATTTAAAAAAAAGTACTTAAGTCTTTTCTAAACATTAAACCAACGCAGTGCAGTCACAAAGAGAGCAGTTGACTTTTGACGTTTGAAAAGCGTTTTTTTTTTATTTGATTCTTCAGGCTCTATAAAACAGCCAGCATTTCAGCTCACCACCTCTTTACTACTTACAAGAACCATTACCCGATACGGCAGCAAAGGGAAGTAATAACTTTGACTCCTCAACGCATCGCGTGCTGCACTAACAGACATACCCACATCGTATGCATAATGTAAGTAACAGCGATAGAACATGAATTAAAAATGCAATGGCTAAAAAGTCTCGATGGATCCACGTAATCGATTATTACTGGTATCGCGTGCTCGGTGGTCAACATCGAATTGAAATCGATCTTTAAGATCAATCAAGTCTTTTAAATTAAATATGTATACAAGAGCAGTGGTAGCCCAGTAGAAACGGCCGCGACTTAGGAGTTGTAGATTTGAACACAGACAGGCACTTTACTTTGTGTAAATTATTTCATCACCACTGCTCTCAAAACGGTGAAGGAAAACATCGTGAGGAAACCGGCATGTCCTAGAACAAAAAATTGGAAAACATTTGACATCCACCAACACGAGCCCGCGTGGTGGATTACGGTCCACTCCCTCTCACCGAGAGGAGGCCTGTGTCCCAGCATTGGGAACATTAAAGGCTGAATATGCTACTTAAAGGTTTTTTCCAGTCAATCTTGTGTGGGATAATAGACACAACTGCTACATCCAAGATTCTTCTTTTAAACAGAATTACGAAAAACCATTAGTTAAATTATTTACATAACCTCAAATAAAACAATTGCCGCTCAATAATTAAAATTCTTCATTTTACACACCAACGTATAAATACTTAATTTAAAACTAACAATTAATATAAAAAATTAAACAACCATAAACAATAATCTTTATAGTTATCAATTAACCAATTATTGTCGTTCGACGCGCTTGTAAAAAAATGAAAAAGAGTTTTGAGGTTAAAAGAGGTTATAATCAGTGGGGATTAGCCAATAGTGATCATTCGGTGTTCATTAAGCTGTGAAGCTGGTCTTAAACTTGAGTTTTTACGTTTTGAACCCAGCAATCTGGTTTTATGGCAATTTTATGAAGGCAGGAGAATATAAAATGGCGCGCACTTAGGTGGTAGTCTAGTCCCTTTTAGTTTTAATATTTTTTATGAGATTTTATCTATATTTGTCTCATTGCTTTTTTTAAAGAGATAGTGAGACTGTTGGTGATATTTGCTGTAGTTGAGGTTTATAAATAACAGCTTTTTAACTTTTCGAAAAAAAACAGTGGCACTCCGGGAGTGCCGACACAAGTGAAACTTGAAAAAAAACGGCACCGCGGTAATCAACGCGTTGATGTCTTTTGAATGGTCAAAAGCTGGTGTCGTAACAGTGTCGCGAAATCAATGGTTTATTCCCATCTCAAAAATGTCCAACGTCCCTAAAGAAGTTTTCATTTCAATAAAATTAGGTTCCAACAAAAATGTTTTCTTTTTAAAGTAACATCTGAAGAAGATAATAAGTTAAAGTATGAATTACTTACCGATAAATATTTATTTATTTATTTAAACTTCTCACACACAAAAAGGTACAAAGGCGGACTTAATGCCATAGGCATTCTCTACCAGTCAACCAAGGGTGGTGAAGAGATTAGATGGCATGTTTGAGAGGAACAAAGAAAAAAATATTAAAAATATATCATTAGAAATAAAATGTAGGAACAACAGTACATAAATAGGTTATAACTTATAATACACATACATTTAATATAATATATATCTATAATATATATATATATACATATACTTATACAAATTCAAGGGAGAGAGGTGTTGAGATGACTCTACTCTATTTATTTTGAAAAAAACTAAATTTTAATAGCTACCGTACCAGGATAGTGAGTCACATTACAAAAATGTAAGTTAACAAACCGTGTGCCCAATGAGTTTTCTCATCAGCAAAAATGACAAAATTCCATACAAACTTTCATCCCTTATTCAACCCCGTTAGAGGACGAATTTCCAAATATCTTTCCTAAGTGCTCACTTTAAAACTAACTACTATATATATTATGTACAAATATGTAAAGGAAAAAGTTAAAAATAAAGAGAAGAGCTCATTGGGCGTCAAAAAATTCGTCCGCATCGCTGTCAGCGGGAAAAGTGCCCAAAAGGCTGGCAATACTGATTCTTTGGCCTAAGAATTGGCTAGCCCTCTGGTCACGTAAAGAGTCGACCAACCGCTTGCCGATGTCCCGTGCTCGCTTTTATTTTATAACAAACTCTTAGTATACAAATGTTCGTGCTTCTAGACTCAGCGGTTTAGGCTGTGCGTTATCTTCTGTCAGTTAATTTAACAGATCTACAGGGTTATTGGTAATATGTCGGCTCCAATAAAGGGATGTAAGAGGGGTTATTTGCAACCGAATGACCCCTTATGACCGCTATGAATATGTCAACCGTTTTCGAGTAAATATGAAAAATTACTCAAAAATGGTTGCCAACATATTACCATTAACCCTGTATATGAATAAAACCAATCTTAAAACAAAAATAAATGTAAGTAACTGCTACATATGCCATAAAACGTAGAATATGTAATCCATGCCATTAAAAGGCAAAACTATTGCATCAACGACATGATATTATGAACTTGTTCATTTATTTGCAGCTACTATCAGGCGGCGAAGTCAAAGCGTGTTATGTAGTATATGCAAATTAGTATTCATTAGAATATCATTATAGGACCGTAGGACAGGGATCGATTTACCTACAAGAAGCAAAGATTTAAATCGTTAGATTTTCCCTCGGCCGTACTTCTTCTTCTTCGTGTCGCTGGCACGACAGTATATCAGATCTTGTTGGCCCAAATCTTAGCCACTTCCACGGCGTCGTCGATGGCAGCGCAGAGGTCACTTTGATTGCATGTTTCGACACACAAAGGGCAGGATGGGGGTGGAGTATAGATTGCTGCTGTGCTGTTGAAGTAGCACTTGACCGTACTTAGCCTGCGCAAAGAAGTGTCCATAATGAGAAGAGTGAGCTTCCACTTCCCGCATGGAACGATAGATACGATTTTCAGTATGAGTGAGCGAGATAATACTATTCAAATGGCCAACTAAACAGAAACGAGGCCATCTTTTGACGTTATTGGTATGGAACCGTTATGGAAAGTTCCGGTATGGAAAGTTTCATCTAAATAAACACTGGGTAATTAATTTAGATAATTTATGTTAGGTTTTAGATGTTAATTAACTTACGTGCATGTGGACATGCACGATGTCAGGATGGTCGAGTGTTAGGTTTCAATTATATTATATACATAATTGTTTGATATTGTACTGGCAACACCGAAACATTCAATATGTCAAAATGGCGAAAGCAACTGTCTTGTGGGTCGAGCGCTCGTCACGGTAAGACGTGCTTAGTGGCTGTGTCGGTAAAAAGATAGATTGGCATAGTATTGGTTGGAGATCTACTGTAAATTAAGGTAACCTATTAGTTTTATGGTAAATAGTAGAATACTGATTGAATTATGATATTATGTGGGGAATAGAAGATGTGATGGCATGGTATAGAATATTGAATTTGATGTTGGCAAAGTAAAATAAATGACTGACAAAATATCTTGGTGTTCATATTATTTTCCTTATCCCTGAAATATTGATAATTATATTCGGTATTAAATTAGTATTTTAGAGCAAGAGTAGCTTCTTATTACATTTATGACGACCCATAAAAGTATAATTTCATGAAGATTATCTACAATACATAGATCGGAAATGAAATCACTAAGGAAACTTAATTCCTTTATTTCTAATTTATTCTATCGAGGGTCTCGTAAATAATAGAATAGCACTTCATCATCATCATCATTTCAGCCGAAAGACGTCCACTGCTGGACATAGGCCTCCCCCAAGCACCGCCACTTCGACTGGTTCTGTGCTTCCATGGATTCCTGCGGCCTTCACCAGGTCATCGGTCAACAACAATGTCATAATTAAAAAGTTTCAAGCCACAAAGTACTTATCTATTCAAAAATAAAAGCCAATAAAGACCACACAAGCAAATAATAACCCTACTGTAGTGTATCTATTTAATAGATATGTAAAAACTATCTCATGCACGTCAGCAGTGAGGTCGCTGTCACTAACGTCAACGTCAGTTCTTCACGAATGGCGGGAAATGGTTAAAAAGTGAAGCGTGCCTGCACGAGAGGCTTGGTGTGATGATGAGCCAGTGTAGTTATGTATTCAACTTAATTTCAGGAATCAACAGGATTCTGAACCTACAAACCACTTATCTAATTTAAATCATGAAACCCCAACACCCAACAATTGCCTCCATTGAGGCACTGACGCAACACTTACTTATCTCGAAAAGCTCTTAAAACCAACGCGTAAAATATAAATAAATCCATCCTATAATCCAACTACAGCTCACAGCAACACGTTTAATTGAATACGAAAGGGCGGCAACAAAAAAATCGCGGGGCAACAAAAAAATTGCCGGCAACAAAGGCACGACAGTCGCGACACAAATTGCGCAGACAATTTACATAGAAAAAGTGACAAGAAAACGACTCGCTACATTTGTTACGGACTCCCATTGTGTTGAAGAGTATTATATCCGAGGGGGTTTAGGGTTCCGTAGACTTGTTATGGTACTTACCTGTTTTTGGTGAAATTAGTTGCTTGTCTCATTCTGACCCGGCTGTCATTCGTAGATCTTTGACAGTCGTTACGTGTAATCAGAAGCCCAAAATTTTGACAACCAGTTTAACCAAGAAGTATCATGATACCCAGTAACTAGGTTGTGGAGGTCAGATAGGCAGTCGCGTCATGTAAAATACTGGTATTCAGCTGCATCCGGTTAAACTGGAAGCTGACCCCAAAATAGTTGGGAAAAGGTTAGGTAAATACCTATGTTCAGCAGTGGACGTCTTGCGGCTGAGATGATGAAGAAGAGCGGAGAATTTTGCGGGAATTGTGGTCATAATATGAGGATATTCTTCTACTCGCGTGACGGCACGAGAACTCTTATGAGAATACTTAGCTCATATATATAAATAAATAATGTAGTATTATGGATATTATAATTTAAATTGTTACTTCTGACATAACTTCATTTATTTAATTCAATTAATTCTCTTATTTAATGAATTTTTATTTTGCTGTAGGCTTTTGACATTAATTAATTTGATCTGACATTTATCTGTTACTCATATTTTTACGTCATTTGTTAATTATTTATTATTCGCTCAACTGTTTATCACTTATTTAATTGCACAAATAGTGACATTTATGTAATTGACAAAATTGTGTATTGTTTTGTACTTAAATGGGTCAAGGACCTGAAATAAATGAATTTTAATGTAATTTTTAAATATCGCCTAACAAATTAGTAGGTAGCCAAAAGTACCAGTAAAATATACCCAAATAGGTACAAAACAGCTAGGTGCAAATATAATGAATTTGTATGTGATCATGCTTCTTATTATAGTCGGTCGGTCCTAAAATGACACTTCTGTCATTTCGTTAATCAATAACATTTTTTAACGAAGTGACAGTAAGTGTCATTTTGTAGCTAACTAAAAGTCCGACTGTACTATTTAGAGCAAGTTTAATCATTAGTGCTCCATCAATTAATTTACAACTCTATTTTATTTCATTGAACCCAATCAGTTCTTTTGCAATTTCATCATGAAAATATCAGCACCTCTTAACTTTTAAACTTTATGTCAGTAAAACAAAAAAAAACAAACAACAGCAAAAACAAATATGTATTACTATACAGAACCCGCAGCACAAATACCGTAAACACACTTACCAACCTTTTTTACACCTTATTTATATTTATAAAACTACGTATTTGGTACAGGCTAACAAGATGTTCGTGTCAAACAAGCCGCCTAAATGTACCGCCATCTTTTTCCATAGACAATCTTTCCACTTTCTTTCCGGCAAAGGCGTTCATTGCTACAGCCTGCGGTAGATCGCCATAGATAGTATGTAATCTTTTTTTGTTATTAGATTTGAAATTGTGATTAAATTTAACGGAAAATTGTTATTGTGGTAGGAATGGAACCAAATTGGATGTTTTGGTTTAGTTCAAGTGATGTTAGAGTCATCTTGTGGTAATCCGTGACGTGACATGGGATTATGTACTTAGGCGATTTTAAAATTCGAAAAGGAAAAAAACATGTTGTCGAGGGTTTTTGGCGGATTAATTTTAACCTGTTACGCAAACTTGATTCTTGTTGTTCGAATAGTGTTGACAGTATTACACTATTCTGTTAATTATAAAAATCTCACTCAACTGACCGCACACAATTCGTATCCATGGTTTTCAGAGCTTTGGCTCGAGAACTAATGTGAACCTAACCATTAATAACTTAGATATTTTTCCCCGTTGATAACTTTTTAAATATTTTTGTGATATTTTTCATAGCTGAAATGGATGGCATCTTGCTGCATCTGAGCTACTTATAATGTCTGAAAAACGGCGAATAAGAAGTCTTACTACTCGCATTCGACAAGCGCTATTTTCGCTTAATCTCAAGTAAATGCAAACTACCTAAGTAGATGTAAGTTATGTTCACAAGTAAAAGCAATAACGCACCTCACAAACTATATCCTCTTTTACTACATAGTTGTCTATTCCCACGACCAACCTAAGAACCATAATCTCCCATTTATGATATTTGGTAGCTGCCCACAAAAGTCAGACTTACGACGTCCCATTTTCCAATAAAAACGACAATATCCGAACGAGAACTTAGTCAGCGAATACATCCAATAAACGCCTTTGCCCATCGACAGATAAAAAAAAAACTTTGTCATAGACAAACCGCGGGAGCGTTGAGAACATATGTCGCGGCAATATGGCGACGTTTTATTGCTTTTGAAGATATTACTGAAACTGTTTTCTTTGTTGTTCGTTTCCTGTGGTTTCGCTTGTGGTATTAATGTTTGATTATTAGATTAATATTTGTTCTTTGTTTTTGAGTAGGTATGTTCGTTCTGAGTCGTTTGCGTGATACGTTCACAGAAATCTATACTAAATCTATTTATACAAATATTATAGCCGAAGAGTTTGTTTTTTTTTTTTTGTTTATGTGTTTGTTTGAACCCACTAATATCTGAAACTACCAGTCGGATTAAAAAAATGATTTTTGCTATTGTTAGCCCAATTCTTGAGGAAGGTTATAGGCAAGTCAGAGCGAAAACGAAGAAATGGGGCGGGCGGGCGATGCCATACTACGCGGTGGATCGCGGACTGAAATCGCGGTCTACTATGTACCAGCATTGACCAGCATGTTAATAACACAGTTAATAATTGGTCGTAGAGATCGTGCCAACACCATTTTTACAACGAATTTTGGCCACTTTTCCCACTGACAACGAAGCGGACGAATTTTTTGTTGCCAAATGAGCTCGTCCCTTTTTGTCCTTTATATACTTGGACATAATATACAGGATATCCGGTAAATAATTGATAACCTTGAAATATAATTTATTAAAGTTTATGACCGTTCGAAAAAAAATACATAAAAATATATATCCCAAGTAGTACAGACGCCAGCACATCAAGCTACCCGAAACTGTCAAATTTTCCCAATCAACTTTGAACCTTATGTATCAGCAATAAAGTTGAAAATCTATTAAATAAATTTGACAGATTGTAGTAGCCTGATGTGCTGGCGTCTGTACCTAAGATTTTTAACTAACTTCTTTTATCTTATTTTCCATTAATCTTCACCACAACCACAAATGAATGAATTCCATTGATTATTTGTTGTTGTTACATTGTACACACGGCTACACATCGAGCTATACATTTCCAGTATAAGCTGACCTCGCATTGTATGGAAATCCTAAGCGATGCGAGATCAGCATAAACTGGAATTGTATAGCTTGATGTGTAGCCGTGTGTACGTTGACTATACCGTCGAAGAAGCAGTAAATAATGTGACTAGAAATTTCCCAGTATTAAAAAAAAATCGTATCTTAGGTTACTTGGGATATATATCTTTTAGTATTTTTTTTAAAGAATCACCATCAGGTCTAACACATGCTTGTTCAAGGTTATCCATTATTTACCGGACACCCTGTATATTTTAGTGTTAGATTCTTTGTATTTAAGACTCGACACAATAGACAAAAATGAAAATTTCTACGATATAATCCGTTGGAGGTAGGATAAGAAATGACGTCTGTCACTCAGTGTAAATCAAAAACCACGGACTTAAATGATATTGAAATGACTCTGTTATCACGCTCACAGAGGCTCTACGTTTGCCTAGAGCGGTGGCTGTCATGAAAATCTGTAATTTTCACCAATATTTGACATTTAGGTGTCAAAAAATGGACATCCGTTATTGTGTCACCGTTCACAGCTTTCCTAAAACTTGTCTCCTCATCAAGTTTCAATTCAAAAACAACAAAAAAAATATTAAGGTCGTCACACACCACCTACAAACATATCTTCACAATTACTCGACGCAAACATAAAACAAAGACAATCTCGCTTCACAAAGATTGTGATTAGCATTCAATACATGTGACAGGGGCTCTGCTCACCCTTGTGATATTAACAATCACGGGCCACACCTTGCTGGAAAGTCTTTTGGTTGTAAATTATAAGCGATTAGCGGAATATGCCACACCTTTGGTAATAAGCAAGTTTGTCCGTCTTTATTATCCGGCCTATACTAGTGGTCGGCAAACCATATCTCGCAAGCAACGTGCGGCTCTTTGGTGTATAGTGTGGCTCTTATTTTTATTTTTATTTTATTTAAACAGTTATACATTAAAATCTTATACTAAGTTACATTTTCCACAACATATTAAAAGCTATATCTAACAGTGCGCTATTCTAAGCTACTAAAACAGAAAAGTAGTTAGTAGTGAATTTAAACAAAGACAGGCATGCAAAGAACAGAGAAGGAGAGAGGGAGAGAGAATGAGTAAATATTAATCTAACTATTTTGATCCAAAATTGTTTTGTATATAACACTTCTAAATTTTTGAGCAGAGACAGAAAAAAAGTCGATGTCTTCAAATATATTGTTGTATTGATTGGCAAGGCGACGTAAGGGTGCACGCAAGCCTGCGTTCGTACGACAAGAACTTACTGCAAATAGAGGTCTTGCGCGCACTCCACGGCATATAGTGTGTATGCGTGTTTCTTAGATCTAAGCCGCGCGTTTGATAGTATCAATTATGGATTATTATGGGATAAGTTGAGAAATTCTAAGGTGCCATCAAAAATTGTAGACATTTTGGAATACTGGTATGCAAATCAATGCAATCAAGTGAAATGGAATAATGCCCTGTCGGAAACATATAGGTTGACGTGCGGCGTGAGACAGGGTGGACTCACTTCGCCGATTTTATTTAACATGTACACTAACGAGTTGATTGAGGAACTGAGCAGTACTCGAGTCGGTTGTCGTATTGGTGATGTAGGTTTAAACAATCTTAGTTATGCAGATGACATGGTGCTGCTCAGTCCCTCAGCCAACGGTTTAAGGAGACTTGTTGCGATCTGCGAGAAATATGCAACTGAACATTATCTCACCTATAATGTTCAGAAATCGGAGGTTATGTTATTTAAATATAGTAAAGGCCCCGATCATATCTTACCGATCAATTTGTGTGGATCTGCCTTAAATATTGTTACTAAGTTTAAATATCTTGGTCACATAATTAGGGATGATTTAGCAGACGATGCTGATCTGGAACGGCAGAGGCGCAGTATCGCATGTCGAAGCAACATGTTGGCTAGACGCTTTTTTCACTGCTCCAACCAAGTTAAAATAACTCTGTTCAAGGCTTATTGTCAGTCGTTCTACACCAGTCAGCTCTGGTACAGGTACACGAAGAGTGCTTATAACACTCTTCGTGTACAATATAATAACGCCTTTAGAGCTATATTGAAGCTGCCCTGGCGGTGTAGTGCGACTGGTATGTTCGCTGAGAACAGAGTTACTGATTTTTACGGGCTCTTGAGGAGACTCAAGGCATCTTTCCTGTCTCGATTATGTGCATGTACTAATCAAATTGTATCTGTATTATTTCACTGTGTGTACCTGCTAAGACGCTTATAATTATGCTGAAATGTAGAACTTAATTTTAATTTCAATTTAATGTAATTTAATTTATTGTAATATAATTTATTGTAATTTAATTTTTAATATTGCTATGGGTTAATACCTGAAAATAAAATGAAATAATAATAATAATAATAAATAACCCCACCGCCGTATCTCTACGTTGACGTCGTGGTGGGGCTTGCGCGCTCCGAACTCTAGGCCTGTGCCGGTAGAGTTTACTTTGCCGGAACGGGTCTGGGATGAGGAACCAGACCAAGAGAGATACAAAAACCCGCAGGGCAGCATGTGGCGAGCTGTTGGGCATTAGCGACCCCACGGACCCTATCTCCAGGAGAAGTCTTGTTCCTCACCTCTGGCTTGCCTTTATTGGCCGGCTGGAGTGAACACTGACGAGGAATAGAGCTCCCACCTCATTCTTGCCTTTATTGGCCGGCTTGAGTGGAGATTCGCTAGAGCAAACGTGCTCGGAGGAAGGAAGTATTCCAGTAAGATGCTGGTAGGGATCTTGACCGTACTTCCGGGATTGTCCTGATAGCCGTGGAATACCTCTCCACTCCTCATAAGCACCTCAGGACGTGTTGCCCCCTTGTCGCTACGACACTATGTGCTAGCGACCGTTTTCGGGGGCCCATTATTGAGTGTGCAAGTCACCCCCTGCCATTTTATCCGTGTGCATATAAAACATAGATCAGGCAGGGGCCATAGTCCTTCCATAGTTCCAGGTGACCAGTCCACTTTAGCAACCCAAACCCATAGTCCGATATCTTTGTTTCCATATCTTACAATAGTCCTACACCAACCGGGGGTTGTCCTTGGCTGCACTTGCATAGTGCGAACAGGGATAATCGTCGGTTCGTACCTCATTTCACTAAAAACGTCTAAGGGGCCTCTGCGAGTTGGCTTCGGCCCCTCGTACGCCTTCCAAAGGTCCGGGACCCCTGGGTCCCGAGAAATATCAAAGACGTATAAATAATAATATCGTTGTTCTGGGTACTACATAACTAATTTTGTTGCGAATATCCATACAATCATAATTATTGCACAGATCAAACAGGAACATCGTTTCCAACATAATTCGTCTTGACTTCAAACTTTGCAGATGATACTTCTTCAGTAGGTCGTTGTAGGATGTATAAGTACGGCTCTTTGGCCTATTAGGCTCGCCCCCTATTACATGGAACTTAAACATAACTATGTGGGTGTACTATGGGTACACCTCTGCCTAACCCTTCGGGGGTCATGTGATGTTTAAAGAAAGAAAGACATTTTATTTGGGACACGCACAAGAAATACAAAGCGTAATAAAAACAAAAAAAACCGGTCAAGTACATGTCGGACCACGCACAATGTAGGGTTCCGTAGTTGGAATGAATTTATCCCAAGAACAAACTTAACTTTGTAGTTGAAAAAAAAAATCTTTCATACAGAATGTATGGGGGAACATGTTTTTACAACCGCAAATCTAAGTTGGTCGATTATTACTCGTTAACTTTTAAAACCTACTCAGCTGTGATAGTAGGTCATTTTTCACATATCTAAAACCAACCATTTAGCTGGCAGGGGGCAATGGGTAGCTCGCCGTCCGATAAGGACCAGGCCCGGGTCGACGGCGCGTTGTGTTCCACGCGCGCCTCAAAGAGATGTCAGCAGAATTGACGGGGTCCGCTAGGGCCAATGCCTGCCGGGGGTTCGAAGAAAACCGATAGGGACATCGTGCCCCCCGGCAACAGGGCAACCGAAGGAACACGGGTGGGTTTTAGTCAGTAAGAGTTTGACACGCCCTCCCGCTCCACCCAGAGCGGGAGAAGTTATTTGATAATTTCCCACCCAAAAAAAAAAAAAAAGGGGGGAGGACACTTGACTCTAACAAAAATCTGCACTTTAAAGCTTAATATTTCGCAAACGGATCTCTGAATTCAAAAATAGTTTTAACACACTCACAATGTTTTTGAAAGACCTTTCCAACGATACCCCACATCAAGGTATAGAAAAAAAAAACATCCCCACTTTACGTGTAGGGGAGGTGCCCTAAAAATTTTGATTTTTTGTTTTACCACTTTGTCGGCATGATTAATATGTATACCCATGCCAAATTACAACGTTCTAGTACTAACAGTCTTGGAGCTAGACCGCGGACAGACAGACAGACAGACGGACGAAACTATAAGGGTTCCTTGTTTACTACGGAACTCTAAAAAAGGAACATCTAAAACTAACAAAGTTTTTATTTATATTAAATAATTATTACCGCTTGTTTCTTTTACCCTGTACCACACCACACGAAATCCATTACCGCTTGGGTTCGGGGGTGAAAATTCGTAAACAGCGCCACGGCAGGGGTAGTTCTGTTTATTCGAAGCTCATTGTTTACAGGGGAGGCGCAACCGATGTTATACATGTTCCATATCGGCCAGGGGATGATTTTTGAAGCGCCGTTTTTGTGAGGGATGTTCGTAATGCGTTGCGGTGGAGATGTGGGTGTTATGTGTGTGTTCCTGGCCTTTTATCTAAGTAGATATATTATGTTGAGGGTCCGACTTTAGTTACATACATAGTGCGTAGTTTCAGGTGATCTATGGTTACATAGAGAGACCATAGTCGTTTTTATGTTACAAAAAATTTGGCTGCGTATGTTTTTAATATAGCTCGTTGTTTGGCCAAAGAATTAGCATTGCCATTCAACGTGGCGATGCTGCCAGTCTTCTGGGCACGTTTCCGGATGACAGTAATGCGGACGAGTATACCATATACCCTTCGACGCCTAAGTGTCGTTTTGTTTTGTGTTTGGTTTGTCATTTAATTTAGTATCTATGGTGTAAATAATTAGTTATGAAGAATTGTATACCCACAGGCATTATATTATTTTTGTAATTAAAATTAATTATTTAAGATTTTTCATGTTAATAATAAAACTCTTTGGTTATTGTCCCAATTTAAGACACGAAAGTGACAGTTTCTTTTTTTAAATAGATCATGAAATCCACAGCTTACGGTCTAGCAAGCGAAGGGTGTTTCGCCACAGTTTTTGTGGGTTTACTATGTGGTCCAGAAATTGCTTTTACTTATTAGGAAAAAATACAAACTACTCGAGTACAGTGTTAATAATAATTTAATAATAATAAATTAACAATACCCCAACCCAGCAATTCAATTAAAAATTTCTAATAATCTCCCTGCCCCCAAATCACGAAAATAATAACCAACAATAACAAAAATATGATCACAATATCAATTTAGCAGAACGTTGCGTAACACGAAAACAGTGGCAAGTAACAAAACGGCAATAATCCGCCTGAGAGGGTGCTAAAATACAACCCCTTGTGATAGGGCTGTAACTAAACCGGAGACAGAGAAATAAATAATATTTTGGGGGCAAAATAATCGAAACCTGTCAGCCAGTGACGAGATCATTTTTATTTGGATTGTTATTTGACAATTCTTTGGTTATGTTAAGTTTTGAACAAGAACAATCCACATTAAATAATATAGCATTATGTTCTGTTATTAGAGTTCATTCTCTTTCTGTATTCAAATATTAGTTACTAGCTTCTGCCCGCGACTTCCTTAAGAATTGGGCTATCCAATGCAAAAAGAATTTTTCAAATCCGACTGGTAGTTTCGGAGATTACCCCCTACATACAAACTTACAAACAAACAAATTTTAACTCTTTATAATATTATTATTAATAAAGTTCTTGGGTTTAGTTTGAAGATTTCTGTTCTAAAATCAATCGGATACGAAAATTATGGGCTAAAACAACATGGATACTTACAACAAATCAGAACATACATACCTACATACATAGTTACACGCCTTTTTTTTATGGGGGTAGGCAGAAACTACAGAACGCCACCTGCTATGATCCTTACATACACCTTTTGCCTCGTTTACGTTCATACATCTGGCCATACATGCACGCCAGTCAGAACATACTTTCATAAAATCATTATGAAGACAATTTACTAATTCCATGACAAACATCAAAATTTCAACACGTCGCAGGCACCCCTACTAAATTCCCCTGCATCACGAACCCTATTTTGTAAACTGAACACCATAAACAGATTATGGTTTGTCGAGAGGCTGCGGTTCATCTGTTTGAACGGGGGAATAATTGTTTTATAGCACCCAGGGGACTGATGGCTACCCCAAGTAGGATGATCATATTTTAAGTATACAAATTATGTATTAGGTATGTTGAAACTGTTTGTACTCTCCGTCACTTGTCATTAAGGGTTCATTAGAAAATCAGCGTCAGACAGTATCTGTCTGGCATTAATGCTGAAATGAACCTTTTTGGCGCAGCCGTGAGGCACACACTATTGTTTTTGAAAACATTTTTTATTTACTTTCACTGTGTTATTATTGTGTTTGTGTTTCACGAAGTGTGTCCAAATAAATGTTTTTTTTCCTTCTTTAGTTATGTTTAAAAAAATTGCGTGGGTTGTGATGGATTTGTTTATCAATTTAACACCTTAAAAAAAGATGTGAAATCAGTAATTATTCATCTACCTACAAGTTTCCAAATTAAGCCCAATATTTTATTTAACTTCTGTAGTACTTTGCTTTGTTGCTTAGTTATTAATGACTAAATTCTTTTTTTACTACGAAAATAATTATTTTTTCACAAGTCTGCTACTATAAATACATTCACAGAGAACGAGGAAAACTGTTCTACATCTACCGTAATACAGTTTATACTAGTACGGTAATCAGTTTCGTTCTGACAACCAAAATAAGTGTACCGATATATACCGAACAAAAAAGATTATCTACCTTAATCTACTGCTTATTTGTAACTAACTTGAATTGTGCAAGGTTGTTTTATTGATCTGGCAAATAAAGATCTTATTTTTTGGTTTTTTAGTAAAAAGCATAGCTATAATATCACGCGGGTAATTTAATAAGTCCAAAAGTCTGACAACCAGTCTTACCAAATGGTATCGTGTTACTCAGTAACTGGGTTGTGGAGGTCAGATAGGTAGTCGCTCCATGTAAAATACTAGTGCTTAGCTGCATCTGGTTGAAGTGAAAGCTGACCCCAACAGTTGGTAAATCTCGGGCTCATTAAAACCGTATAAATTGTGAGGAAACCATGACTTAACAGTTTAAAATCGACAGTTCTTTCTATGAGAAGAGCCTTTGGCCCTG
Source organism: Agrochola litura (assembly GCA_949152395.1). Lineage (NCBI taxonomy): Eukaryota > Metazoa > Arthropoda > Insecta > Lepidoptera > Noctuidae > Agrochola > Agrochola litura. The sequence goes on along the minus strand of OX424521.1, from coordinate 12,518,344 downwards.
AAGGGGGACAGTTAAAGGCTAATGGAACGAAAAAACTGCTAAGTCAGCATTGTCTAGACCTATTTAAACATGGTCCCTCATATTTACATTTGACAATACTTCAAACCAACGCATTATCATTCAAAACCACAACCCGTAACTTCACAAGTTACCACAATAAAAAAATAAAAATCATCGTGTAATTTTTTTCACTGCAAGTAACACCGGTAGTTTTATTTATTCAAAACAATCCGTCAAAAGGCTGTACCCGTGTTGTCCATTGTCTCCGAACAATTGACGCGAAAAAAATTACAAACATTTGGTTATGGCTGCTTTCGGCACGCGACAACTTTTGAAATAAGAACCGATTTAAGGTGCCCCGCGCTGACTTTTATTTTCTTAACTATTGCGGATCTTCATAATTTGGATGGTATTAACATCCAGAATTGTCAGACCTTCGCTTTCATGATTTTGCTACAGCAATGAAAAGTCTTATAAAGATGGTTATTCAAACTGTTCATTTGTAGACCCAGTTTTATTTAGAACTTTGCAACGTTTAGAGGTCTTTATAAACTGGTGTAAGCCCAATTTATTTCGGCTGGTTTTGGAAAGTCTTGCGGCAAAGCAAACCTTACTTGTTTATCCATTGCTGGGTCTGTTAAGAATATAAATAAGTGTATAGTTCCAAATGGGCAAAATCGGACGGTATTTTACAGAAAGGGATGTCTGTTGTCATTGGGTTTGTTCAATTGTTTTCAAACAATACAAAATTGTGTGCATTGTGCATCAGTCATTATTGGTCAGTTTGCGGTCGCCAGCTGATGGTTCTGACGTCAACTATCTCTTTTTTTATTTACTAAACAAATTTTAACGTCGACTTTTTTAGTTATATGTAGGGATGGGCAAGTATTGTAACTTTGTAAGGAATCTGTCGGCTGGAAAAGTTTCTTAATTTATTGTAGGTTGTATTGATTTTCTTTTAATGAAAGATATTGATTGAAAACAGCGGAGGATTGTGAAATTATTACCTACGAAAATACCAACAAAAAGTAATTTGTTTAGTTACAACACGATGTTCACAATATATTTTTAAAGGCGAGTTGCTGAAGCCTGAGAACAAATAATTTATTTAAATAAATATAATGCTTAGTAATTAAAAAGCTCTAAGCCTTCTTTGACCCCACCTTACAATATGTCTTATTGCAAGCAATGTTATAAAAATATTTTTAACAGCTCTTCTTCGTAGGACCTACCATTAGGAATCATGCACCTTTGCATTTTACGTGTATTTAAAAAATAAAATGTACGTAACGAAGTCTAATATGAAATTAAAAACTTGAATTAAAAACAGGGACCACCCACAAAGTACTCAGCATGATAACCCAATAAAAATAACTGCAAACTCCACTTACCCATTACCCATCCCTATTCAATGAAAACGCGATCCTTTGACGTTTCCCGCGCGCGGGAAAAATGACAGCTGTCAAGCTTGACCATAAATTATCCGGCTTTTTTTACAAGAAAGCCGCCTGGCAAAGGCTTTGTGGCGGTCAGCCGTTTCCTGCCAGGGTGTGATGTTGTTTGTATTGTGAACGCTGTTTGGACACGTGTTATCAAAAAAACAGAGAATGACGAGTATTATAACGTAAATTGATTACATATTTGGTTTGAAAAGCTTGAAAAAATGTACTGGTTACTCTTTGTGGCTATAATATTGTGATGGTGGAGACGGTATCTTCTAGTTGTAAGGGTAGGGCCATTGAAAGTTGTGACATCTGATTAGCGATGACTTGACCTGAGTTGTTTGAAAAAAATTGTCCGCTGACCATTTATTTGCTTTGGCAAAAGTAAGTCAAAAACAGTACAGAGGCATGAGGAACAGGGTGTAAAGTTCACTCATCGTCTATAGAAAAGGGAGGATTCTCTGATTAGACGGGTGTTGTGTCTTTTGGGCTACTGCCTAACGATTGATGTCGGGAAGTTATATATATGCTGATCGCGTGGTAAACTCTGCTTGCGCGATGCAGGATTTGTGTGTCTTTGATGAGTAGTTCATATGTGGCGTTCTAGATGTCGCCACAACAGCGTAGTGCACTTTGTTTCTTTTTAATGTATCAACCCAGTAATCTATCCATGGTCATCTTAAAACTCCACTGTGATTAACAGTGGGTCTGAAAACCGATGAAAATTAACAAAACAAAAACATACTAATGTATAATTTATTAACAATACGTCAGTTTCACCAGCCACCACCATCTCCATTACTATTGTCATTTCGAATAGTTTTCCCGCTACATCCAAAACGAAGACTACACAGCGCAGAAAAATTTGAAAAAGAAAAAAAATTGCAAGGTAACTCCACCTTCAATCAGACACACGAACATTAAATTCGGCCACCCCCGCAGAACACACAACACCGACTTCTATTACAATCAACAACAAAAAAACATAACAACACCTTTACCTTTGCCGATTTACGAAAGAAAAAATCACGACCATCGACAATACGTCAGTGTAATGTCAAAGAGGGCTATTAAAGTCAAAATATTTTGAAAATACGCTCTCGGCGCCCCGGGGGCGAACTTTGAGATGCCGCGACTTTGAAACCTTAAATATTATTGGGTTTTTGGTCTATAGAGGTTTTTTTTTTTCATTTAACTTGTGAGGGATTACGTTTTGTAGTTGTTGTGCAAATTGGTTTGGGCGGATGATTGAAATTTTCCGTCTTTTCTGTTTTTTTTTTTTGTAATATTTTAAACCAATTACAGGCACTTTTGAACTGTCACGGGGTCGGTCAGTCAGAAAGATGAAGCTAGTTGCCCATTCTAAAGCGTAGTTGGTTCCTTTGGAGAAGAACGGACAATAAAATCCTCGGACACTCTTTTAAATAAGAAAGAAAAAATTGTTACAAAGCATTTTTAGGTTTATTGATTGTGTGAATTTGTGTGAGACATTGTATGTTTCGCATTTTTATAATGCGCAGTAATTAATGAGCAGAATCAACTTACTTAGCCCTCTGTTGGGATTTAAAAAAACACCATGAATTATTTATTTATTTATTTAAACTTCTCACACACAAAAAGGTACAAAGGCGGACTTAATGCCATAGGCATTCTCTACCAGTCAACCAAGGGTGGTGAAGAGATTAGATGGCAGGTGCTCTGTTTGAGAGGAACAAAGAAAAAATTATTAAAAATATATCATTAGAAATAAAATGTAGGAACAACAGTACATAAATAGGTTATAACTTATAATACACATACATACATTTAATATAATATATATCTATAATATATATATATATACATATATACAAATTCAAGGGAGAGAGGTGTTGAGATGACTCTACTCTATTTATTTTGAAAAAATCTCTGCAATTTCCGCTTAAATGCATACCGACTGGTGGCCGTCCTGATATCAAGAGGAAGCGCATTCCATAGAAGAATGGACTGAATATGAAAGGAAGAATGAACAGTCAGAAGTATGAGAAGGACAAAGTAGGAGAAGATTGTTAGAAGAACGCAGATTCTTAGTGTGTGAAGAACAAAGATATTGGAAGTGAGATAAAAGATAAGAAGGAGGAGTGGGAGAGTTGAGAAAGGAGAAAAGCGTGGTCAAAGCGCGCAACCTTCTTCTTTGGCGAATGGCAATGGCATCCATTTGAGCTCAGACCTATAGCTCGACACATGATCATATTTCCTGAGATTGAATATGAACCGGATACAATTGTTGAGCAGTCTGTCGAGCTTATCCAGCAAAACCGAATTCAAGTCAAAGTAGCACACGTCACCATAGTCGATGATAGGGAAAATCAAAGTCTGCACAAGCATAGTTTTCGTCTTAGCGGGCAAAAAGTTTCTCAGACGATACAGGGATCGCAGAGTACCGTTGACCCTTTGACTAACACCAGAGACCTGGCGTTGCCAGCCAAGCGTCGAGTCTAGATGCAAACCGAGATCTTTCACAGAAGAGGTAACAGGTATGACGGTACCATTGAAAATAAGAGGAGGAAGAGAGCTAAGCGTCACCCTACTCATCATGCGTGAGCTCCCAATTACAATGGCCTGACACTTTGAGGGGTTTACTGACACCCCAAAACTATCAGACCACTCTTTGATGGCATCTAAATCTCGGTTTACATCTGCTATAGCGTCCGACAAACCTTCAATCCACTCAGCTGTATACAATTGAAGATCATCGGCATAAAGATGATACGAACACCGAAGACAATGAGTTATAAAATTAATGAAGATGGAGAATAACAATGGAGAGAGAATACCGCCTTGTGGAACACCAGCATCCAGGTCGCGCCAACTCGACGAGCGCTCATCAACGCGAACCGACTGCTGACGGCCCCGAAGATAAGAAGAGAACCATTCCAGAACCTCGGACGAAACCATAAGATGGGAGAGGATAGAAAGGAGAATATCGTGGCTGACGGCGTTAAAGGCATTGGAGAAATCAATTAATACCAAAACGGTAACCTTGGTATCCTCCATCGCTTCTCTAACGTCACCAGTCACTTTAAGGAGAGCGGAGGCTGTACTGTGCCCAGGCCTGAATCCAGACTGAAAAGAGCTAACAAGGTTGTTCCGGTGAACAAACCTTGTAAACTGCTTGTGTACGCAGGCCTCGAGCACTTTAGACAGGAATGGGAGAATGGAAATGGGTCGAAAGTGACTGGGTAGGGTGGGATTTGAAATTTTTGGGAGTGGACGTACATAGGCCATACGCCAAAGGGATGGGAATTGTCCGGAATCAAGAGAAAAGTTGATGATATGGGTAATCGGAGGGAGAAGAATATCAAGGATCCAAACGACCATACTACGACTGATGCCGTCATGGCCCATAGCCTTGGATTTTATGAACAAGATGATCGTTTTAATTTCGTCCAAGGTGACTGGAGAGAAGTGAAATGGTTCTATGATGGGACTGGGTAGACCATTAATGTAATCGACCGTCTGGGACAACATTTGGGAATCCAAATGACAAGTGGTTGTGAAGTGGCGGTTGATATCATTAAGACCAATTGTATTAGGAAAATCCACATGACGTGGTCTGCCGATACCAAGAGTACCAAGGAACTTCCAGATATCAGCAGGTGAAGAAGAAGATATATTCTCGAGAATATGACGGCGTTTAGCGTTGCGTATCATCTGATTACACCGATTTCTAGCAGCTTTGAAAAAGTTCCGACTTTCTTCACTACGATCCTTTTTAAATTTACGAAAGGCCCGATCTCTGCGCCTCATCGCCATTCGAACCCCTGTCGTCATCCAAGGAGCAGGAGGACGCCGAAGTTTAATCGTCTTGACAGGAGCGTGTTTATCGTAGAGAGCAAGCACCGTCCGATCGAAAATACGCAGTTTTTCATCTACAGCTGTCGCCGCTGCCAGGTGTTCCCAACTGAGGTCTGATGCATCCTGATGAAGCTTCTCAACGTCCATGCGTGCAAAACACCGCATGTGCAGTACTTTTGGGATAGGTTTAGGCGGTTTTAGGACATACGAGAGGAAAATGAGGTCATGATGGGAAAATCCAGGAGCGGGACACTGACCATGAGAGGAAACAAGAGAGGGAGTGGATGTAAGGATTAAGTCGAGCCAAGTGTCATCACCTGAGATATTGAAATGGGTGGGTTGCAGTGAAAGTATATGGAGACTAACGGACTCAATGATGTGAAGAAGTTTATGGGATCGGAGGTTGTGGTGAGCAAGGTCAGTGTTGAAATCGCCCATGATGACGCAATGTGCATACTCTGAACCTACGGATTCCAGCGCCAATTCAAGTTTGGAAAAATAGTCAACGGTGGGTGGACAATAAACAACACCAAGAAGGGTCTTGACGCCCTTGACGTAGACCTCCAAAAAGAGGTACTCGGCGGAAGCATGATATTGTGCGGGAGATGAGGTAATGATTTTGAAAGGGAAGTCGCTACGAAGATAGATAGCTACACCACCCCCTCCCTTTCCGATTCTATCATTTCGGATAAGAGTGAAACCTGGGAGAGAGTAGGTGCTGGAGAGAAGATGAGGTTTGAGCCAACTTTCAGAAACCAGAACGGCATGGGCATTGGCGTCGGTGAAGGTGTCCAACAGATCACTGTAGTGACTTGGAACACTTTGCGCATTTATATGGCAGACATTAAACAAATGACCTCTCTGTTGACTGAAGCTCCGACGCACAAAGTCACCAAGGGTGTCAGTTAAGGAGCTAAAACTTGCATTAGCGGATGAGCTAGAAGAATCAATGGCAGAGTAAAAAGAATCATCATCTGATAACATAAAATAAAAAAAATATAAATAACTGATAAATATGCAAATAAACTATAGCTAAGATCGAATCGCTTTAGGTGCAACACCACTATCTATGCACCACCCACCAGCAGCACCAGTATTATTGTACATGGATCCTTTGGCACGTGGCCAAAATCGGAACTACGAACTAATCAATTATTCGGAATTAGGAGGTATGACAAATATAATATAATAATAATATTAGCCTTTATTAACAATCTTATATAATCTAGTTACTTAAAAAGTTATTCTTCAGACATAGCTTTCAGAAGATTGTTTTGCTTTAGCATAGGCCTCCCCCATATTCTTCCAAAGTTGAGGTCATGGGTTTTCCTCTCCATCCCACCTTCGTGTTGGGCGTCCTTTTTTCCTTTTACCCTCTCTTGGGTACCATTCGGCTACAAATTTATCCCATTTCTCCTTTTTGTCCCTGATTAGGTGGCCCGCCCATTTCCAAATAAAAAGGAAATTAAACGATCCATTTATTTAAATACAAACTAACAAAACATATTATTTCCGTTATACAAAAACTATTACATTAAGTATAATAATACCAGCGTATTATTGTCCCACTGCCGGGCAAAGCCTCTTCTTATACAGAGAAGGCACGAGCATTGATCACCACGCGCGCTCAAGACGGGTTGGCGATTTCAGACTTATAAGTATTAACTATCAAGTCCAGCTTTCCTCACGATGTTTTTCCTTTACCGATGTTAGTAATGTCCAAGATAAACTCAGAAAGTACATAATTATGAATTGAAAAAGTCACATTGTTACTTGGATTTGAACTTGCCATAACTACTGGGCCATGACGAAATTAAGTATATGTAGGTAATGTAAAAATAAACAATAAAAAACTAGTAACAACATAACCTTAATTTAAATAATAGAAACATTTACTTAAACAACATAATGGCGTCCCAAATATTTTGTAGTAATTTAAATAATTCATCCAACAACAGTTGTTCGGCTACCAATTTGTATAATCGCTTTATATAAAAAAACTACCGCTGTCTATGGAATTATACAAGTATTTAATACTAGGGTCATCGAGGCTTATATAGAAGAATATTATTATAGGTTGGTCAATCAGTCAGCTTCCAGTCTAACCGGATGCAGCTGAATACCAGTATTTTACAGGACTGCATATCTGACCTCAACAACCCACATTAACTAGCCCTGCATTCCGAGTTACGCTAAAAATAATAATATCGCGAATCCGACCAAATGTTATAGTCACAATTATTACTCAATAGCCCTTATATTTTGAGACTATTAAATTTGGTCGGATTTGCGATATTATCACTTTTAGCGTAACTCGGAATGCGGCCTAGGTAATACGATACCCCTTGGTAAGACTGGTTGTCAAAATTTCGGACTTCTAATGCCATGTAACGAATGTCAAAGATTCAAGAATGACAGCCGGGTCCATGAGTTGATTAGACATGATTTTTAATTATTTCGCTATTCAATACTGATACTAACTAGAATTTTTTATTTGGTTATGTCGTTTTTAAAACTAGCAAACAAAACTAGTCGACAATGTTCTTCATAATAATTTTAAGCGGAGATTAACTGCAGCAAAACACGCAAGCAAAACAATTTCATGATTATCGTAATTTATTACTTACTGTAGATTGTTATTTTAAAACTGTGAAACATTTTAATATGTACTTAAGTTGCCAAACAAAATTCAAAAATAAATTAAATAATTATCAATGATTATGATTTTTTTGAGTGAGAAATAGTTCACAGGTGTTGTGGTCGCAAACGATACTGCTGAGATGAGATCCCAACTTCGATTCCCGGGTCAGGCAAAGTGTTATTGGGTTTTCCATGTGAAATTTCTCAGTAGCTGCCCGGAATTTGGATTTGTGTCCGGTTGATGGCATTAGGCTCGCCCCCTATTACATGGGACTTAAACATAACTGGCGAAATGTGGGTATACTATAGGTACGGTAGACCTCTGCCTAATCCCTTGGGGAATACTGGCGTGATGTTTTTTAACTTTAAGTAATCCGATTATGCACTGAAAAAATACTATAACAGTTTTAAATTACTTATAGCGGTAACAGCCCTACCATCCCTAAAACCGAACAATTTTCTATTACAACCGGATGTAAGAAACCATTATGGCATCAAAAAACGCACTTCCGCTCTTAAAACTATGTGACACGAATACAAATGGAAGAATTAAAATTAATCGCTTGGATTTTTCAACCCCGATCTGTGCTATTGTGGGCGAAAAAAAAAGATTTAAACCCTTTATCTATGGTTGCAGGAGCGCGCGAAATGTTATGTCAGCGTGACATTTGAACAAAATGGCGACGAGCCGACGATTAGTATGAAAAAGTGATAGATATATTTTTAACTTAAAAAAAATGTAACATCCATTCGTTATGTTTTAATTTATTCTAGGCACATATTTGTTGTATATATTATCATTATTTATAAGCCCGGAATGATAGTATTTGTTTAGAGCAATTTTGACACGCGGATTTTCCAAGTATTTTGTTATCATTAGGTATGCGCCATGCAGTTTTTTTTTTAAATATGTTGTGAAGACTGGGAATAAATTTAGTTAGTAGATTAATGCTTCTGTATTTTTTTCGATTAAGCCTCGGATCGAGTCAATTGCCAATCTCAGCATATTACTGCTACAGTCTCAGACCAAATAAAAAACCAAGACATAGCGCTATCAACAGTGACGTGAGGCCGGTTTCGTAAACATGTGTGCACTTAGTGAGGTGTAGTTTGATTGTAAATGGTTGTAAATGTGTGCGTGTGAGCGTGTATGCACAGAGCGGAGGTGTAGTTTTGGCATGCTTCACTGTATTGTTCGCAGCGCTGTCTTAGTTTTTTTTTGGTCTGAGGCTACAGTGCGGTTTGTGGCTATCACATTTCTTTGAATTTTTTGTTCTAAACATGCCAGATTCCTCGGTATATTTTCCTTCACCATTTTAAGAGCAGTGTTGATATAAGTTGGAGGTGCTACCACTGGGCCAGCAGTGCACCACTGCCCTAAGAAATAATCCAAATAAAACCAAATACCTATTTAATCAACAGCTGAAATCCATATAGAAGCTATTGATTAAACGTTTGGCTATATATTGTAACTAATAAAAACTTTAGAGCCTCCGTAAAAGTCTGTTTACATAGCCACATGGTCTAACAAACTCAGTCTTACATAAAACAGATGTTAGTTGAAGATAAACGTATTTTATTTTACATCAATGTGTCTATATGCTAATAAGTTACGTAGATATGTCGATAAAATAGCAACGGGTGTAGAATGTTGTGTTTTTCATGAGATAGACAAGCTTTTTTGTTATTTAACTGCAAATATACAGGAGGACATGATTCTAGAATGTTCACTATGTGATCAAAGGGGAGATTGTGATGACCCACGGGTGCTTAGGCTAGGCAACAAGCCTATTATGCCAGAATTAATTAATATTAGAAAATACAATATTTTCAAGAAAATTCTTTAACCGTCGCGTCGTTGCCGTTTGGTGTTTCTGATTCTGACTCGACAACAGTCCATCTCTTTGCTTGCCTAAAGACTGCTGGTTCGTTTTTAAATACCGTAGACTAATTTGACATTTCAAATGATAGTTTTTTTCAATACGGATTGTTGTTTGTTTTTTTCAATACGGAGTTTGACATTTGCATCTGTCAAATTAGTCTACGGGATTAAAAAACGAACAGTTTTAAGTTTAAACTGATATTATAAATGTGAAAAAGAGTTAGTTTGTTAGGGTTTCACATCTTAACTGCTAAACCAATTAGGTATCATGAAATTTTGCATACACGTTGTCATGGGTACAGAAAAGGACGTAGGGTATTTTTCATCCAGAAAAAGTATCCAAGGGATCTGATTGACAAAATCTATTGGGGAGCTTGTTGCGCCACTTCTTCCCAGCTAAAGCACTAGGAAATGGTGAAGGGTGGGCGTTTTGGGGGACTGTCTTATGTAATTTTGACGTTCGAAAAGTACTGATTCTCAGCCTAGTTTGAGTAAATGACTTTGAATTTTGAATTTTTTGAACATGTAGCGGTTACACCGCCACATACGAACTACGCATCATAGACATGACGTCACACAAATCCTGCATCGCGCAATTAGAGTTTACCGAGCGATTGACATACATACAAGATTTCAACTTCAAACCGATGGGCAGTTGCCCGCCAGACACAACACCCGTCTGGTCTGAGGATCCTCCCTTTTCTATGGTGGATGAGTGAACTTTACACCCTGTTCCTCAAACACCTAAATTGGTGACCCCGACGTGATGAACGTCAACGCAGCCTTCGTGAAATTACTTCGGCGTGACGTCATCATCATCATCACTCCCGCAAGCTTTCGTGAGGCGAGTCACACAGCCAGCCAGCACCCACGGCTTCAACGGTTATCCTGACCACCAGCATGCAGCGAACGCGCATTCCTGGTCATCACCCTCAGCCTCATCACCCCGACTCTCTGGGGAATCAACGCAATCAGCCTCATCACCCCGACTCACTGGGGAATCAACGCAATCACCTCAATCACCCCGACTCACTGGGGAATCATAGCAATCACCTCAATCACCCCGACTCACTGGGGAATCACAGCAATCACCTCAATCACCCCGACTCACTGGGGAATCACCATCACAATCGCCGCAATCACCACAGAAAGTTCCGACTCACCGCGAACTATGCGGCACCCGGTTCCGACTCACTGGAACCACAGCTGGCACCGTGAAGCATCGCAAGATTCAGCCCACTATCGACCTCCGGTCTCCAAAGGGCAGTGATGTAGCAGTTACACTGCCACATACGAACTACGCATCATAGACATGACGTCACACAAATCCTGCATCGCGCAGTTAGAGTTTACCGAGCGATCGACATACATACAAGATTTCAACTTCAAACCGATGGGCAGTTGTCTGCCAGACACAATACCTGTCTGGTCGGAGGATCCTCCGTTTTCTGTGGTGGATGAGTGAACTTTACACCCTGTTCCTCATACCCCTAAAAACACATTAACGCGAGCGAAGTCGCGGGCAAAAGCTAGTTTTAGCTATATATTTTGGATCGATGTAACATATTGCATCTTCTTTCGTTGATCTATATCAGCTATCTATATCTCTTTCTATATCCATATCATTTCATCATTCGTACATCTTTATCATCAGTCATCTCAGTAGGTATTACCTTTCAAGCTACGCCATATTTCCTTCCATCTTCCTCTGTTGTCATAACATCCAAATTCAGATCTTTCTCTCGACATCTTTAAACAAATAAATTTTATTCGAAATGAAATAAGACTAATTAACTAGTAACAGAACCAGTTAGGACGTGCGACTCGCTCGAAATCCGCGACGTGACTGATTCGCGATAGCGCGGATTAGCAACGTGTGAGGTCCGCTAGCGCCAGCGTTCCACGTTTGAATTTGAATAATTCCAATTTATTGGCAGTTTACAATAAATGGTTTTATTTTGTGAAAGGTCATTAGTTGCGGAATGGTGGTAGATAAAGAAATGGGGTAACGAGAGCTTTTTTTTATGTGAAATACACTGTGTTTTTAAGTTGCCACAGCAGGATTATAGTTTCCAAAGAGATTTACTTTGTGGTTAAAATCATCAAACACGAGACCATCAATTTTAAAAAAAAGACTAGGACCATACGAGTTAGCCAGAAGTTATATATTTGGCAGTTAAAGGTTATTTTTTTTTCGTGTGTATTATACACGTCCCTCTGAAAAAATAATAAACTAAAGAATCCCGCTTATCTTACAAAGCGTAATAAAAATGTATTTTGTTGTCTATTAAAAAGTCTCCAACGCTTCCCAAACACTAAACTGGCAACTTCAGAAAAAAACACAATCGTTCCGAAATTCGAAATTCAAAATCCAAAAAAGTCGTTACTATTCTTCCGTAGATGTTTATCAACGCGCCTAATGGCCCATTGTTACGGGTGCATTCCGAGTTTTTCTAAACAAATTTTAATTATGGCAATTTTTACTGAACGCGACCATAGATACTGACGGCCGTTTGATTGCTTTGTCTTCTAAGTTCAAATGTTTGTTTAAATTCTGATACGGTTGAGTAGGACATTTTTCAATGACACTCTTTTGGTTCGAGAGTTAAATGTCTCCGAAATTGAGTTCAGTCTGAGTTCGATTCACAGTTCAGAATATTTTGGCCTTCATAAAATTTATAGATTCAGTTAGGGTCTGATAAGATACCATAAAAAGTTACTATAACACAAATAAGATATGAAAAAATCTGCCTGCCTTTCCCGACTACGTTGGGATGGGCTTCCAGTCTAACCGAATGCCGAATACTTACCAGTATTTTGCATGGACCAACTGACCTCCACAACACAGTTACTGGGTAACACGATACCCCTTGGTAAGACTGGTTGTCAGACTTTCGGGCTTCTAACTACCCGTAACGACTCACAAAGATCCACGAACGACAGCCGGGACCAACGGCTTAACGTGCTTTCCGAGGCACGGAGGAGTCTTGATATGTAATGGATGGTCACCCATCCACGAACCGACCGCGGCAAGCGTAGCTTAACCTTCGATTGACCCGTGCGGCTGTTACTGTTTAGCCACGATGAAATGCTGAAATGAAAGAATGAATTCCGCTTAATTTGATATTTTTACTCAAAGCAGGACATGAACTGAAGCATTGCTGGTAAATGGGCTCTGCTAAAAGATTATCGTCTCAAAAGTTTGGAAGTACCTACATCAGACGTCAAAAATCAAAATCATAATATTTAAAAATAAAATCATACGTCAATTCACAATCACCTACGTTCAACAAATAAGTCTGCAAGTTGTTTATCGCGCGTCGCTTCACATTTGAAATAAGAACGTCCGCTCGGCTCACTTCGGTTGAACTCGGTATTCTCTTATTTTGAATTTCGGCTGCAATATAGCACGGTTATAAAATGGCGTAGAGTTGATAAGTTTTTTTATTTAGTTTATGGTGTTTTAGTGGGTCTTTGGTTGCGCGGATAGAGAGCCAGAGTTAACGAGTTTCTTGAACACACTTTCGAATCTTTCATGATCCAAAGTGTTTTGAAAGAAACTCCTGTTCCATTGCTTCATATTTTTGAAATATTCATCTGCTCGACAGCGTAAATAACGCAATGAATGTTGTTTAATTGTCAAAATTAAAAATATCGCAAAAGGGATGTTTTTGTCCTTCAGGTAGGTCATTAGAAAATATTGGACACATATTTTTTTATTTATTTACGCAAATAATCAAAAGATAGCGTAGAGAGATACGGTGATACATTGAGTTTAAATGTGCCATGACGTCACGAGTACCTATGTAGATTTTATACTTACTTATGACATAGCGACCCCCACTCCCCAACTTGATTGCGTTTTATCTAGGTAATTTTTTATTAATATAATAAAGCAAAAAATTACCTAGATAAAACGCAATCAAGTTGGGGAGTGGGGCTCCCCAACTTGATTGCGTTTTATCTAGGTAATTTTTTATTAATATAATAAAGCAAAAAATACGTGTCTAATATTTTTTATTATCTGACTCACAGACTAAATAGAATTTCTTTTTTTTAACCCAGGCATCATCCCTAGACTTGTAAGTGTGTTACGCAATTATCCCGCAAGTCTCAAAAGTTCTACAAGCTTTCGTTTTTATTAAAGTTGTTTAGAAGCTAACAATGCCTTAATATATTCTTAAAAGACCTTCATAAAAGCTATAATTACAGTCGTAATTATTTTAATTTCCATTTCAGAATTTTCCTTCTTCCCAATTTATGTTAGAGGCGGTTTCTAACCTTACTAATGAAATTGCCGCTGAAAACTGGTATTTTTCGTACAATAGTTTAATATCGTCCGTTATTCTAGGATCTCCACCGGTATAAAATTGTTAGCTAAGTCATATTTATAGTTTTAATGGTAACACTTGACACCGTCTCTAATCCTGCTTGGCTACTAAACAGTTAAAAATCGAATTCAATGATAAGAAAAGTAACAAAAACAAAAAAAAATTTTTTCAAACGACTCCATTTCTTACTCTAATAAAATCTCCAATTTCAAAATTCGGTAGGACATTAAGTACCGGGACCTCTCATTGGTCCGTTTAAAAAAGGAACACTCTTTTTTTCAAGCAACGACATTAAGTTACGGAGCCTAAAGATTCTTTATATCACGCGGTCGTTTTTGGGGTTTTTAAAATGCATTTACTTAATTGAGTTTTTTTTTTGTTTTTTTTTTTTCTGGAGATAACAATTTATTTTTGGGCATGGTTAGGTACCGGCCTTCTTGTGATACTTAAGTATTTGAATCTTAATTTTGTGAATTATTTTATGTATTTTGATGGCTATCTTTAAAATTTGCGGTTTGATTTGGTGCTAACGGTTTTGTTAAATTATGAAGAGGAATTTCTTATATGCAGAACGTGTTTTGACAAAAACTTCGTAATTCTTCATTTGTTTTAGTTTATAAAAGAATTGGACCTTATTATTTTTTCAGGCTCTTTGAACGTCAACTAATCCTTACCTTTCCTTTTTCCGATGCCCACTGTGCTCAGCACATGTGACTTCTTTTGGATGTAAATTATAGATCCACTTCAAATCAGTCCAAATGGACAGTAGAATAGAAGACTCAGAATATTGATCATAGGAGATAATGGTACCGATTCCCTTGTTCACAAACTAAACTAAATTTAAGTTCAGTGCATCTTTTTCTTTCTATTTCATTAAGAAGAGGACAGAAGATAAATTTTAGTTTTGTCCTGTCAAAACAATCAGCGCCTGTCACTACTCCATAACTATCCACTAATTAATTTGACAGGACTAAACTAAAATTTATCTTCTGTCCTTTTCTTAATGAAATAGAAAGAAAAAGATGCACTAAACTTAAATTTAGTTTAGTTTATGAACAAGGGAAATGTCATCAATATCTATATACTAATACGTAATAAAGCTGAGGAGTTTGTTTTTTGCCATGCTTCTCCGTTTTGTGCCATGCTTCCCTGGTCTGTGTGAGTCACATCCAGATCTTCCCAACGCTCTGTTTACCGTCTCTCGAGTATACCATTCCGTTAGGGCTCTTCTCCATCCTACCATCACCACGTCTAACCAAGTATCCTGCCCTCCATTTTTTTTTTCTGTAGGGCATCTCATAGCTGGCCTCTGAGGCCATGACTATTTAACCGAGCAAACCTGTGGGTGCCTTAAGCTGCTACACTCAAAGCCTCCAGCCAGGGACTTATAAACTAAACTTATAAACTAGGTGAACGCTCGCTAAGGGCACCCCCTGTGGGGTATGAGCCTCGGCTTAGGGCGTTTACCGGAGGGAGGACATCAAAGATGGAACGGGCTGGTGCCCTCCATTTCAGAGACGCTACTCATATAGTCTAGTAGTGGATCCAGGGGGGGGGGGGGGGCTAAGGGGCTCAAGCCCCCCCCAAAAGCGTCAGAGTTCTTCTGTAAAAAATCTTAAAGTGAACTTGTTATTATTCTAATGAAACGTTTGAAGTGAAAACTTCTTTAGGCGCGTTGGGCATTTTTGAGATGGGACTAAACCATTGATTTCGCGACACTAACGCAATTTACCGACACCGTGGAGTAAAAGATATCAACGCGTTGATTACCGCGGTTCCGATTTTTTAAAAGTTTTTACTTCTGTCTGCACTCCCGGAGTGCCACTGTTTTTTTTTGCAAATACAATACCTATACCTATTCAGTACAATTATCATTTTTTTGCGTTTAGTTTGTTAAAACCAACCCTCAGCGGGGTTAAGCCCCCAAACGACAATCCTGGATCCGCCACGGATATAGACCGATTATATTTAAAAAAAAAAACATTGGCACTCCGGAAGCATTGGCCGACAGAAGTGAAAATATGAACAATTTTATTGTGCAGGAAATACTTTCTTTTTTGAAGTCGGTAAAAAAAGGGAAATGTCAATCACGTCGTTGTCATGTCTTAATGTTTGAAATGTCATTAATCCCAAAGAAAACGTATCGCGCGTTGATGTCGATGGTCACAAGCTAAAATTAATGAGGTGTCGGTAACAGTGTCGCGACTTCAATTGTTTTTTCCCATCTCAAAATTGCCCAACGCGCCTAAAGAAGATCTCAATTCAAAAAAAAAAAAACCGATAATTTTGACTTTAGTGTCATTTGAAAATTTTGAGGTTAGTCGCCTTTTATGACACCCACGGCCAGAGATACGGTGGCCTATCATAGCGTTCGTCCTCACGCTACCTGCACCGGCCTTTACGGAAGAAAAACTTGATGATACCAACACACAAAATAGAGATAAAAGTGCTCTATGAAGACGATTAGTCTCGGTACCCAGTTTTTATGGAAATCCCACGAGTTTCTGATAATCATTATGTGTTTTGGTTCCGTAGTTTAAAAGAGGGATGACGAAGGGGTTAAAAAAAAATTAAAAATTGCATTTAGTCCGTCCGTCAGATTATAAAAAAATATTAGACACGTATTTTTTGCTTTATCATATTAATAAAAAATTACTTCGATAACACGCATTAAAGTTGGAGAGTCACTACGTCACAAGTAAGTATAAAATCTACATACTCATGACGTCATGGCACATTTAAACTCAATGTATCGCCGTAATCTTTACATTTACGTGAAAAAATAATAAATACGTGTCCAATATTTTTTTATAATGTACCTTAAGGACAAAAAATAATGTTTTTGTCATCATACCAATTATTGAAGACTTTTATCAACGTTTGTGATCGTCTTGATGAAAAAGCGACAGAAAATTGTTTCAGTAAGACACCGTTGTTTCTCTTTTTCTTAATCTTAGATTTCAAGCCATTTATTAGTTAGTTACCTACTGTTTTTAACCTTCAGGCTAAGCGTATGCTGAAACGCAGGTGAAGCAGCACAGCGCAGTACAGATTTTGCAGGGTAGGGCAGGCGACGCAGACACAGGCCGCCAGCGCATGCTGCGACAGCTACACAGACACATTCGCGTCCTAGCTAGTATATACAATACACGATTGCAAAAAAAAATTGAATCAGTGGTAAAATACGTGTGACGAGGACGACCTGCACGAGTCGCGCAGAAATCTGTGCCGGCACTACAACGAGACGCAGAGCAGGACAGACACATGTCTGCGTCGCACGTGCCTGCGCGGCAGCGTACGCAGCTGTCAGTACGTTCATACATTACAAAATCTGCTCTGCCCTGCGCTGCTTGGACCCGCGTCATCTGCGTCTCAGCATATGCTTAGCCTTAATATTGTAAACATGTTTAAAGAAAATTCATAGACAACAAGTTTTGCAGATCTTTTGAGCTTCATAATATTTCTGTGCACAGTCTGTGATTCCACCCGATTCACTCGAGAAAAACGAGTTATTAAGGTTTGGTTTCCGAAATTATTTAAAAGAGCATTACATTAATTGCATTAAAAAGTGTTTTTTTTTGCACAACTTCAAACACATTACTACTTTTTCCATCCCGCAGTCGTCAAAAGGTCCTAAAAGAAAGGATTTTTAAACAACATATACATATTCAAGGAACCCTAATAATATAGTCGGCCTATAAATAAAATCATTACTCCGTCTGTCTGTATATATGTGTGCGTGGTCTCAGAAACTAAATTATCACATTTGTTAGAACCCGAAACTTTTATACAGGGTGGTGGGAATTACATTGACATGTTTATAGAGGCAGGAATTGTCACCTTTGTGGTGATGTTCAAATCAAGATCAGATGCGTAGTACTCGCAACCGGCGTGCGTGTATGACCAGATGTATGAACGTAACTATAAAAAAAATTATCTTCTGTCCTTTTCTTAATGAAATAGAAAGAAAAAGATGCATTGAACTTAAATTTAGTTTAGTTTGTGAACAAGGGAATCGGCACCAGTATCTCACGGTCTTTTCATTGATATTCAATAAGAACCGATGACCGTTGGGGGGACGTATTCTTGAGTGGAGACCGCGAATCGGCAAACGTAAGGTAGGACGCCCTCAGGCTAGGCTGGTAGCAGCTGGATGAGAGTTGCGGAGAATCGAGCTGAATGGCGTGCAATTGGAGAGGCCTATGTCCAGCAGTGGACTGATATAGGCTGATGATGATGATTCAAGAGTGACACTTATCATTTTATTTTATTTTATTTTTTCGGGAAACTTACGGCTAACTTACACAGTGTTCTTAAATAATATAAAATTGAAGGCCATTTACAAGTTTCCACTGATAAACACGTGACATAAAAAAGTGAAAAAAAGGTCGGTACAAAATACCTATTAAACATAAATTAGGAAAAAAAAATTGTACACGATAAATTACAAACTAAAAATCAGATTTTGCTAACAATTACTTTTCCGTAAAGAAGCTTTTTACCAACAAATGCTTAAGCCGAGAAATACTGGTGTTGAATATATCCAAATCATGTTCACCAGACAGTTTATTAAATAAGCACGGATTAGAAATGAATTCTGCCTGTGTATCATCACGATACTAATTACCTACCTAAGTCCAGGGTTCCTCCGTTTTCTAGGTCATCACCCACTTTCCTTTGCACTTTTTAGCCTTTTTTTTAGGCAGATTTTTTCTCCACGTCTGCAAAGCAGGCAGGAGTTAAAGGTATTCATATGCTCATTAGAATCTGTATATAAATATCAACAATGACATGATAATTGTCAGAGACTTGACGATACGACGGCCCAGAGGGCTAGACCCCCGGAAGACGTAGCGTTGGAAGGTTAAGCTAGGCTTCCCACAAGGTGGACCGATAACCTTGTAAAGACCACTGGAATCCGAATAGATGCGGGTAACACAGAATTAGTTGGGGGAGGCTTATGTCCAGCAGTGGACGTCGTTCGGCTGAAATTATTATGATGAGTACTATAGAGGGCCTAGAACAGAAAGTCAATTCTCGTACTTAGAAAACGTTCACATTCAAGTTGTCAAACTTGTCAAAAATGCTGGTAATTTGATTGTATTTTTTGACAGATTTCTAATAAGATTAGAAAGCGACCATTCTTAAAAATTACGGGAATTGCTCCTCTGCTCTGGTGACATTATATCAGCGATATCGATGAATGAATGGCTGATGTCCCGGCAATACCAGCACAGTTTACATACATGTCCCACGTATTTAAAAAAATATAATCTAAGAAAAAACCTTTAAGTGATATTATTTGAGAGCAGTGGTGGCCCAGTGGTAACGGCCACGACTTACGAGTTGTAAGTCGTAGGTTCGTACCCAGACAGGCGCTTTACTTTGTGTAAATTATTTCATCACCACTGCTCTCAAAACGGTGAAGGAAAACATCGTGAGGAAACCGGCATGTCCTAGAACCAAAAATTCGAAGACATGTGACATCTACCAACCCGCACTGGGCCCGCGTGGTAGATTACGGCCCACTCCTTCTCACAGAGAGCAGGCCTGTCCCAGCAGTGGGAACATTTATAGGCTGATGATGATGATGATATTATTTGTGACTATCAACGACAAGTGTATAACCAATTTAAGACCAAATTATTGCTCCAATTCAATTGACATAAGCTACCGAAGCTTATGTCAATTGTGTTCAAAGTCGTTGTATAATACGAAATTCTTTAAAAGTGATTGCCACTTGTTTATTCCTCAGGTTTTGAGAAACCAGAAGATTATGTATCTCCTGGTTTCTTTATTACGTGTTGACATTATCAGAGATTAATACACATGGTTCACTCAGCAAAATCGTTAAAATAAAAAGCGATTCTTGTTACGACACAATAAAGTGCAATTCAGGTCGCATAGCGCTAATTACCTACAGTTATATTCACCTAGAAGTTGCCTCTCTTTCTATCGCGTAACTCTTATATCTTCCGACTTCGTTACACTCACTGAATTGGCCCGACAAGTCGAGCCCGCCGCGTACTTGTAGCTTCATAACTAAAATGCGGAGTGAACCATCTTTATTTTTATTTTTTTTATGGGGCATCTCGTAGTTGACATCTTTTTTTTTTTTTTGGTGGGAAATTATCTAATAACTTCTCCCGCTCTGGGTGGAGCGGGAGGGCGTGTCAGACTCTTACTGACTAAAACCCACCCGTGTTCCTTCGGTTGCCCTGTTGCCGGGGGCCACGATGTCCCTTTCGGCCTTATTCACAGCCTCGGCAGGCATTGGCCCTAGCGGACCCCGTCAATTCTGCTGACATCTCTTTGAGGCGCGCGTGGAACTCGTAGTTGACCTCTGAGATCATGACTACTTAACCGAGCTTTCCTGTAGCTTTAAGTTTCTAAACTTAAAACCTCCAGGGGTTAATATAAACTATGCTAATTAAAACTAGGTGAACGCTCGCTAAGGGCACCCCCTGTGGGGTACGAACCTCGGCTTAGGGCGTCTAGAGGGAGGACATCAAAGATGGGACGGGCTGGACCCTTCTTTACTCATCTGTGACATTATATATATAACATTTTACGTAGGTACAACATTTTGGAGCCATGAGTAGGTAATGTTTTTAGAAATCAGTTTTTTATATAAGTAATGGCGCTACACACAGAGGCAATTCTCGTATTTTTTTAAGAACGTTCGCAGTCTAAGCTCAGTCACAATCTGTCAAAAATCTTTTGACATTGAATGTCACCGAGATGACATTACGACTAGATTTTGAATATTTTTAATTGAAGGAAGTAATTCTTAAATCTGGTTGGCTATTGTTATTTTAGCCAATGACAACACAGTTAACATGAGGTTGGTAATCTGTCAACTATTTTTTTTGTGTTTTCTTTCTGAAATCAGAAAGAAAACACAAAAAAAATAGGGCCATAATGTCAAAAATCCTATACATGTTTTTATTGTGACTGAAAAATGCGACCGTTCTTAAAAATACGGTAATTCCCCCTCAGTTGTTTTGCTCACTTCGCGCCTCATGCCATAGTTCTAATTAACCCATTCCTAGAACAAGCAACATTTAACTGAAATACTTTGCACTAACAGGAATCTCACTACCGAGCCTCGCGCAAAGAAAAACAACAAAATCACCTTTTTAAAACACGAACATCCTGTATACAAAAACAATAATCACCAAAGCACACCGCCCATGCACTCCGATATAATAAAAAAACATTATCTGACCCTTTCTAACACACGCTAATAGCTATACTTGTCTCTTTCTCACCCAAAATGGTAAAGAAATTAATAAGCTATAGGACCAGAATTTGTTGAGCTCTGGTCCTGGATGGAATGTTCTAAGTAAGGAGTCAAGTTAAGTTGATTGCTTGCCTATTTTCTAGCGACTATGGCTTACATATAATTTACTCGCAGTAGGTAAAATAATAATTATCTTTGGGTTCATTTTGGCCTTTTTGGTTTCGAAATTAAGTGTAGGGTGACCGTTTTGTAGGAAATATTGGGATATAGGGCGGTGGTGGATGTTTTGTTAGAAATATTATGTACTTATTTTTTGCGATGTTTCTTTTCATTTTATGATTTTTTGACATGTGAACATCGAGGCAATTCAGCTGCTAGACCAAACAAATATAGTGCGAAGACTAAAACGAACAAAACCTTTTGAGTTAGTGTAGTGTAAAAAGTGTAGAAATAACAGTGACAATGACACACATACAACACATGAAAAAGTGTTTATATTATAATATCAGACTCTAAGAAAGTGGAACGAACTTGT
Organism: Agrochola litura; assembly: GCA_949152395.1. Classification (NCBI taxonomy): domain Eukaryota; kingdom Metazoa; phylum Arthropoda; class Insecta; order Lepidoptera; family Noctuidae; genus Agrochola; species Agrochola litura. Next base: position 12,496,434 of record OX424521.1, on the reverse strand, counting down.
GTAAAGTACAATCAACACTATTCTAATTTAAAAAATAATTATAACATAAAAAATAAAGTTAGATTAAAATTGCTTAATCTTATAGGCTAAATTTTAATTAATTGTTAAGAACCTGGTTCTTTTTAATAAAGGAATAAAAAAGTAAAAATAAAGATTTTAGTTCTACTGTATTAATAAAAGACACAAACAAAGCACCATGCTTGTATTCTCTTAAGGGTTAGGCAAAGTTTTCCAATTTATAGTTAAGTTCATCGTTCAGCAATAAAATTGTTGTAAAAAAATTGTAGGTAAGCATTTATTTTATAAAGTTAGTAACGTAACCTGCAAATATGAGATATTTAAATACAAGCTTCCCACACACGGCGAATTTTCCCGCCGATAGCGCCGGCGGAAAATCGAATGCACCCTGAATTTAAAGCTATCTTCAGTCATGAACTTAACAAGGACCATGGACCAATTATTCACTTATCATACAAAGTAGGTACAAATATTGATCACCAGTACCCTAATCGCGTAACTTATTTTCGAAAACAATTTTGCCTAATTTGTTTCATTTTGACAGTTCAATAACATTCATTACGTTATTTACGTTGTTGCGCAGATTTTTTTCCAACTTATGAAGCAATGGATTAGCAATCAGTTTCAAATCGAAACAAATTGTGGTTGTGTTGTATTACGCAATTAGGGTACAGTTCACCATGCTTGCACGCTGCTTGATGGCGACTTCAAACTAACTAACAACTTATAAACGTCTAGGGCAGGGTATCCTCACGAGAGTTTCCTTCAGGCATTTCGCTAATAATCACGCAACCACGGCGAACCACCGTTAACTATAATATTATGAATTTAACACTAGTGCTAGACAAGTTTTCAACTATAAATCATCAGAGTCACCACTACAAAACTTTATTAGGAGATTTATATTGATCGGCAGACATTGTCAAGGCATTCTACAACTTGAATAATACCTATTGTATTCCACAAAATTACCAAAACAAGCCCTTAATCCTTCATGGTCACCATACATTAGCGTCAGCCATCTTGGATTTTTTCCCTCCAAATAATAATGGCGGCAATCTGTAGCCGCGGGATGACTTCATATAATCTATGGTCGGCCCGATGACTCTATATTATCTATTGCTTTTTTATTTTTTTCCAGCCATGAAATTATTAGGTAATATATTTTTTTTGTGTGGGAATTAGAGAGAGATGTGGAATGCAAGGTGCTTGTCATCACGAATGAGAAATCTAATGAAGGGAATAGAAATGTCTTATATACCGTTGAGTATGTACGAATACATTAAAAGTATGGTAGGTCAGTGATTAGGGCGTTGGGAAGGTGGAGAGACTGGCCGCGAGACAATTAAATGAGCTAGATCAAGATATTATTGCATACATTATGTCGGGCTAGTACCTAAATTGTTCGAAAATACTCCAACAAAATTCAGCTGTATAAAGCTGCCACACCTATTATTTCACATAAACTTACATGGACATTCACTGACCAACTACTTCGAAAGACAGAGCCGGGAATCAAATCACAACGCACTTTTCAGGACTTTTCTGCCTTTACCTATTAATACGCAAGATCCCTTTCAGCTTTCAGCTTTTTAGGGAAGCATTTTCTTTAATTTAGTACACGACCACCAGTTAAAAATCGCTACAATTTCTAGTCTCAAGCAAAAAAAACACCTTAAAAATAATCGCATCAACACACAATTGAGACCGACTCAAATATTTTGACATATTTACAACAAAAGCATTAAATTTATCGTTTTTCGGTGACTTTTGAGGCGGCAACCTTAAACGTGAATAGAATCCTACAATCCTACCTGTGTGTGAGTCCTCCATATATCACGGTAACAGTCTGGCGGCGACTTTATGCCTGGGTGGTCGCAAAGTGACAAAATACTACAAAGGACCAGGTTTTTTTTGGTAAAATATTGCACTTTTTGGTTCTTTTTTGTCAAAGGTAATTATTTTGATAAATTAATTGTGGTTCGTTGAGGTTGTTTGAGTGGGCGGTTTGTTTTGGGCTAGCAATTAAAGATTGCTAGTAATGATACGTTTTTCTTCTACGTGTATTTTTTTATTCGCAACAAATATTTACCTGTTTCGAGAGAAAGATTTCTGCTTGACCTCAACAAGATGGTAAGAAAAAATCCTTGATAATAGCTAAATTCTGCCGACCATGTCATAGGTAAATAGCACCACAAGTAGCACATAAGCAAATCTGAATGATTATCAAATTGATGAAAGTTTATTTTGATTTTTAACCGACTTCCAAAAGGAGGAGGTTCTCAATTCGTCTGTATGTTGTTTTTTTTTTTTTTTTTTGTATGTTTATTACGCGATTACTCCGCCAATTATGAATTGATTTTGATGATTCTTTTTTTGTTTGGTAGATCATACTTCAGAGGTGGTCCCATATAAATTTTATTAACTTTGCTTGGGTAGTTTTTGAGTTAGCTTCAATAATACGTATTTTTTCCCACTATGGATATACTATGGATGATATGATAACTTCCTGACACTGTTATTTACATAGCAGGTGTAGTGGTATTCGAATTTGTGTGGGGTAGGTACCACAACACTAAAAAGTGAAAAATAAAAACTTTTTACAAAAAAAAAACAACCGACTTCAAAAAAAAACACTACAAAGTGAAAAATAACTTTAATTTCGGAAGTCGGTGACAAAGAACGAAAATTCAAAACCAAGACACCGACTTCCGAAATTAAAGTTATTTTTCACTTTGTAGTGTTTTTTTTTTTTTGAAGTCGGTTGTTTTATTTTTTATTTTTATTATGTGGCCTCGTTCTCCAATAAGTACTTAGTTCGAGGGCAAACAAGGATAGTAGGTAAAATTGGCAACGACATTTAACACAAGAATCGTTCGAAATTATTATTTTTTCTTTTTAATTTTGTAGGACCGATGTCCAAAATGTCTCCGCGTGATCCCTGTACTTATCCTGCTCCAGATTATGCTGACCACAACGACATCTGTCGGCCGCGGACGTAATTACAGATCAATTTATACATTACAGACATAGTCATTAGGGTAAGACTGTCGTGTTGTAATGGCAGGTGATTTTTAGAGATCTTTAGAATTTTTGGGAGTAAAGTAATAACTGATCTCTTCACAACAATCTGAAGTAAGTGTCAGGTTCTTATGAAGAGATCAAAAAGTATAATGAAATTCATAGATAAACCTGTTTTAATATCTTTAATTAGTGTTGCCGATTTTCATTAGATACGGTATTTTACGGAGGCCAAAATATTATTCCTTGTCATTATTTTAGCAGCAGCCTTCTCATGCGCCATTGCAAACTAAAACTTAAAAACTCAAAGCATTTATTTCAAATAAACCAATTACAGGTACTTTTGAATTGTCAAGGGGTCGGTCAGTCAGAAAGATGAAGCTAGTTGCCCATTCCAAAGCGTAGTAGGTTCCTATGGAGAAGAACGGGCAAGAAACTCCACGGACACTCTTTTAAATCAAAATATTGGTTCCACAAAACAGTTTGGAGGTATTCAAGATAAACTTGCCAAATATTTTTGGTTAAAGATAAAATATTTAAACTTTTAAATCGCGGACTGACGATGTCGAGCCAGAGATGGTAGGTAAGTTCACCCCCACCCGTCGGGTGCACTAAATGACGTGCGTCAGATCGCTTCTAGAACAAGCACGTTTAACTTAATTCCTGCTATTCCCAAAAAATATTTAAGTAGACAGAACCCCAAAACTTAATCTTCCTCTTGACCACAACACAAACTTTCATTGCGGATGGAATGACCCAATTCCTTATGTCCATATGTTGACCACAGTCCACATAAAAAATTATACACTACACATTACACTATTCTTTGTATTGGTGAATAAATACAAGGTTTTTATACTTAATTATGCTGGACAAAGAATGGAAGAAGGAAGTAAAATAATGTTACTTACATAGTTGTAAGTAGTCTAAAATTAAGGAAAAGTTCCATTTTGAGTTGTGGTCAACTGGAATTCTTTAAAAAAATTTTTTTTGAAAGTTGACCAAAATAATGTCTTTGAAAACTTGGACCTACATAAAATAATATGCTGCATTATTTATTTCTGTCCACACTACCTATTAATATTTTAAAAATAAGTAGTACATGCCTAAGTACCTACCACATCCATCGGGAACAAGGACAAAACTGCCGGCAGTCAGGGCTTCAAAGAGAGGAACGTCCTAACAATACGCGCCGTTGCCAAAAGTATCGCATTCCGAACGAAGCTATGGATCCAACTGCCAAACAGGAGCTCCTCCTGGCCATATCCCACAAGCAAACAATCTCGTATGCAAACACAAACTCAAAGCATTTATTTTACTTACAGGCACTTTTGAATACGGACTAAAGATAGGTAGGTATGTACCACATTTTTGTCCAGAAAAGTAAACTCTCGCAGACAGGCGCGACACGACAGTGTGACGCTATTCTGGTAGAATAATTTCCTTGAAGTTTTCATAGAAATTGTTCTACTAGAGTCGCGTCGCGCTTGTCTGCTGGTGCCTTAAACCGCCACGAGTGGTGATACTTACATTGGTAAATTATGTACAGTCAACCGCACGTCAGTGGTAACAATTTGACATGGGCGGTTGACTGTACGTCTGGAAGTCTTCTCGGTTCCACCTTGTTGACTGCTATTCTCGATTCGGTAAATGCTTCCTACCTAATTCTGTCAGTTAATTATTATCAGGATTACTAAAACTTTGTATCAATAATTTTAAATGTCAGTTTAGTCAGTTATGATGATTATGACCCATCTATGTACTTACTTACTTACCACAAATATGGCGCCATTTATGACATGAAAGATACCTAAATTAATCGCACGTATCGTTGCGGTGTTTTGAAGGTAATTTAAACGTATCAACATCAACACCAGGTGTTTTGGTTCCGTTCCAAGCCGCAATTATGTGGTAATAAGGAGGAAGATTTATGTCATACAATAACACTTCAGATGGAACATTTGCCCAGAATTATGATGGGATCATAAAAGAATTTCAGCGGAATAGTTCCTACCAAATTACTAAGTTAACAAAAATTGATTTTAGCTATTAATAAGTTTGTCCGTTTATGGTTTTAAAACGATTTATTATTTTAGATACTGAAACGTTTTCAAGAAGAATATAAAAAAATCTGCATACATTTTTGCAAATTAAAATTGAGTAATGCCATCTAGTATGGAAAAGCAGAACTATTTGAAATGTGCATGTGCTGCCATCTAGTATCTAGTAGCAATACTAGCATAAGAGAATTTTACACTAGAATCAAGTTGTTGTCTAAAATTGTAAGTAGATGGCGCTGATTTCAAATTCAGTAAACGAGTGCAGTGTCATCTGTTAATGCAATTGCAACTTATTTTGTGCTGCCATCTTGTTACTTATGTCGGAACTAGCACATGGTCTGACTATTCAAAGACGTAGTAATTGTTTCGAACAAGCGACAGATGGCGCTGATATTTACTTAAAAATATATTTTATTTTTGTTTAACAAAAACGTGCAACTCAACCTAGTTCTAACTTAATAATAATTCGTTTTGTTTTAAAGATTAGCCAGCCAGCAAGTTTGAACACAGTACTCCACTCAAGGTTCTCATTACTTAATTTTCTAGCAGGGTTTTTTTTACATGTGGTTTATAAACAAATAATGAGCGTGATCGTTGGTTCGGTCTTCCGGTCAAGAAAATTATAATTGGAGTTTTCCCTAAGGAACTTCTCAGCAGCAGCCGGAAGTCAGGATTTTTGTCCGTTTGGTGGCAATAAGTTCGCCGCCTTTTACGGACTTAAACACAATTGGCTAATTTGTAGGTGTACTCTATTCCTCTGTGCATTCCTTCGGGAAATACAATGTTATGTTTGTTAATTATAAATGAGACTATACCTAGTTCAAACAAAAACAGCTGCAAACGCGAAAGTTGTATACTATACGCAAATTAATTTAGGAGACTCCACAAATAAAGCCAGTGGCTTAAAAAATAAAACATTCAAACATGTAACATAAAATATATATTTCTTATTGCCTAAATACATAATTATATGATAATAAGCTATGTTTAAGTCTAAACCGCCACGCGGGCGCCACGTGAGCCGTAAACCAAGATTTACACAAATTCCACGCAGTGCTAAACGGAATGATTTAAAATACTTAATTTAAATTTAATAATCAATGCATCTATACAAAATGTAAAAAAACCCTGTCCGATCCGAAAGGGGTACATAGGTACTGCAATACCATTACTAAAAAATAGTAATAAAATTATTATTATTGAAAATAAAAAAGGTATCGCTATTTAAAATTCATAATATTTTTAGTACCAAAATTACCCCGAATCCATTAAAACTTAGCAAATTTTTAACAGGGGTCATAAGTTATGATGACTTGTAGACAGACACCCGCAAAACGACGGCCGCCCACGCCCCATGTAATAACCCGGGAAAAATTACCAATTGAAAAAAAAAATTGCGATTTTTTATTAATTTTTTTCCTGAAAATTTCCACATACTCGTAAATATACTCTCACGGATCGGACAGGGTTTTTCACATGTTGTATAAAGATTAGTAATAAGCTTTTTATCTACTTACATACATTTATTTACTTATAATTTTTTTAAATATTAATTTTCTTTATAGAAAAACAGACGGATCTAGCGTATCTTTTTTTCTTTTAAAAGAAATAAAAAGAGAGCTTATTTAATTATGTTTACGGTGCAAGAATTATTTTAATGTCAAAATTATACAATAATCACCACGAAAAAGCGACTTTCAATATTCTAAAATGATGATAGTCACAAAAATATTATAAACACAGTTTTTGGAAGTTAAAGGCCCTTAGCCGAAACTAGTACAGAAGGTTCACTCCGCAAAATCATTTAAATAAAAAGCGACTCTTGCTACGACACAATAAAGTGCAATTCAGGTCGCACAGCGCTAATTACCTACAGTTATATTCACCTAGAAGTTGCCTCTCTTTCTATCGCGTGACTCTTATATCTTCAGACTACGTTACGCTCACTGAATTGGCCCGACAAGACGAGCCCGCCGCGTACTTGTAGCTTCATACATAAAATGTTGAGTACGCCTTCTGTACTATACTATGCCCTCAGGCACTGTTTTATTTGTAATACGGTAGTTGAAGATAATTATATCTAACCTGAAAAGGTTTTTCCTGTAGACAGTGCAGATTTGCACTACGAAAAAGTCTTCTAAAACTCAACCCCTAAAGCTAGTTTCCTATAAGAGTGGTGACCGCAACATAGCGTCCGTAATTTACCGGCGGATGACGTTATTTATGAAAGCAAGTTGGCTTGTATTCCTAGAGAGCGTTTTTTGGCAACGTAAATTCAAAACCCGCTGCCATAATTTTTATGACAGCCGTCACTGCGGCCGTTATGTGACGGCCACCGCTTTTCAAGGAAACCATCGCTGAAGCGAGTCTGACGGAAGGTTGAAATTTGTTCACGAACAACACCAAATCCATTACAGTATAACTATTTTCCTTAATGTCCCTCGGCAAACTTCGTTTTTCGTCAGTCGTCGGATTTCTCGACTGTAGCAATTAACATTGTCGGATCTACATTTTTGCGATTTTTAAATTTATTGTGTATGTTCCCGCAAAGATTTGAAGCAATAAAAAAAATCGCAAAAATGTAGACCCGACAATGTCAATTGCTACGGTCATTCTATCAGTTGCCCTTTGCACTTGGTGCAGACCGGACGCTCTCAATCGACTTGGAAGTATATAGAGTTGTTAATACTCTTTTAACTTATTGTAATTTATTTTTAAAAAAATGGGAAAAGCTGCTAAATTCGCAGGCACGACAGATAGTTTTACAGTTCACACGGAAATCAAAACAAAACCACAATAAAGTACTTAGTTCTGAATTCAAATTATTATACACGATAAATCTAATAATTGATGGACATGGAAATTAGCATTCGTTAGTATTCGGAAATGCGATAATTCCTGAGGGACATTTAGAAAATAGTTAAGACTGTAAACATATACAGGGTGATTGGAAGATGGGTGCAAAGCTTTAAGGTGAAGATAGTATAGACAATTTAGAACCATTTAAGCCATGGTTGTCTTAGACGAAGTCTTACCAAATTTTTTTAACCAAATTTTTTAGTTTTTTTCGGAAATTCTCAAAATTTAATGTAAACTGCATAATTATGGCCAAATTGAATGATAAATGAATTCATTTTTTATTTATTTAATTAAAGTAATGTGTAAGCAACCAAGCAAAACATGTTTTAGGCTTCTGTGTCATTAGACATTTTTTTTACAGACATTTAAAGCTCAGAAAAAATAAAAAATTTGTACAATACGATTAGAAAAAATAAGAAATTTGTAAAATATTTGGTAAGACTTCGTCTAAGACAACCATGGCTTAAATGGTTCTAAATTGTCTGTACTATCTTCGCCTTAAAGCTTTGCACCCATCTTCCAATCACCCTGTATATATTTTTTTTCATATAAACCTGATATCAGCACAAAAAAAAAACCAATATTACTACTTTCTACCACCTTTCTTTTTCTTCTTTCTCTTTCTAACTTCACTATAATCATATTCCACAGTAGTCCCACTCAGATCTTGATACCCATCCAACTTTTGACTTTCGTAATTAGGAAAGTTCACCCCTTCCGTCTGCTGATAGTTCTCCGAAAACGTTTCTGAAAATTTCGTACTCAAAGTTTCGGAACCGAAAAATTTCGTGGTATAAGTTTCTGCGGGTCGTTGTAGATTTTGATATTTCTCGTTATGCGGGTAGATTGTGTTTAAGATGTTAGTTGCTATGGCGACCGGCGTGGCGGGGTAAGCCCCCTGTTGTATCGGTCAGAATTTCAGGTCCTGAAAAGAGAAAGAAATATGGTAACTATTTTATTGGCACTGTTTTTACATACATAAACTCACGCCTTCGTCCCATGGGGGTAGGCAGAAACCACAGAACGCCACATTTTTTTTTTGTTTGGAAATTATCAAATAACTTCTGCCGCTCTGGACGGAGCGGGACGGAGAAGCGTATCCGACTCTTACTGATTAAAACCCAACCGTGTTCCTTCAGTTGCCTGTATGTTGCCAGAGGCCACGGTAACCCTTTCAGACAAGACCCTTCAATTGTGCTGACATCTATTTGAGGCGCGCGTGGAACACAACACGATCGTGACGTCATGGCACATTTTAACTCAATGTATTGCCGGATTTTTTTGATTACAGAAAAAATTTAAAATACGTGTCAATTTTTTTTAAACCTACCTTACGGACAAAAATAAAATTTTTAGTCATCAATTCATCATCCCATTCTATTCTAAGTATACATATTATAGTGCTCGTGACTGTACACATCAATTACAATGTTTACATATTAATAAACCTAACGCGACATATCTAAATTCTAAGCAAATATGGGCTACATGTAGGGTGACTAGATGTCCCGTATTTTACGGGTTGTCCCGTATTTCAGGCACGAATGTTTCACTGTACCGTAATTTGGCGAAACCAATACGGGACAATACATTGTTCCGTAATTTTATGATTCAATGGCATTTAATGGTAAAAATACCTATTCGAACAATATTCATTTAATGAAAGAAAGAAAAATAGGTTTATTTGTCACAGAAACACGTGCATACATAAAAGACAGTAATCAGAGAACAACAAAAAAGTACACAACAAATCACGAACATAAAACAGAAATAGTCGGCAGCTGCACGACATGACTGTGACAGGAAGGCTTCCACTCAGCATGATACTATGCTATGGGGGAGCCACAGCACAGCGCTGATTTTCAGTGGTCACCCGAAAAAAAAGATGTACGGAAATCAAGTCAGGTTCAGTGATTTGTCTATTAAATAGATAGGTAACAAAATAAAATAAACAGTGCTTAGAATAAAAGACAACCATGCAACGAATTATAAGAATAAATATTATTAATTAATTTTTTTTTTAATAAATCAAGCAACAAGACTCAGTGTTAGTAAATTACAAAATACATTAGTAAAGCATTAACACAAAAACAATTTGTGACATCACTGCTGCAAGGTGACAGACCCAGCCGATACCTTGCAGCAGTGGTTCAAAACCCACAATCTAGCCTGCTTGCTATCATAGACAGGATGCTGTTGGTGCTGCCCCGCCCCCTACTAACCAAGGATGCGCACCGCTTCTGCATCACAGTGTAGAAGTAGTCAAATTAAATAACATAAAAATAATCCGCAGGCATCACCGTACGTGCATAAATAATGTAGATACCTAACTATAACATATTTTTGCTACACGAGGCTCCCATATACGATCGAATGACGTGAGTGAGAGTGAGTGAGTGTGGTAATGATACCACCACCACATTTTCTTATCCAACTAATTTACAAATTGTTGTATTTTATAATCTTTCATTTAAAAAAGTCCAAGTTTGTTAAGTATAGGTTGTTTAGTTGATTTTTCCACATTCTTTTTTTAAATAATTTACAAAATGTTGTGTTTTTATTGTGTTTTACGGGGATTTAAATAACCTATATAATATAGGTTATTTTGTTCATTATTTAACATTTTCCTTTTCAGTTTAAAAAAGTCCAAGTTTGTTAAGTATAGGTTGTTTAGTTGATTTTTCCACATTATTTTTTTAAATAGTTTACAAATTGTTGTGTTTTTATTGTGTTTTACGGGGATTTAAATACCCTATATAATATAGGTTATTTTGTTCATTATTTAACATTTTCCTTTTCAGAATTTTATAAAAAAGAAATTAATATTTAATATTATTTTTAAAGTCATTCATTAAGAAATTTAGCAATTACATATTAGTTATTTAATTGATTATGCTAAATTTTAGTAATAAAAAATTAATGCAGATTTTTAATAAAAAAACGGCTTATCCCGTATTTTAACATCAAATCCCGTATTTTCAATGCAGTTGTCCCGTAAAACCGGAAATCAGATCTGGTCACCCTAGCTACATGTTATCTACAGTCTACAGTTAATTTGTTGTTCAAATATGTGTTCAGTAAGACTGGTGCAGTCGTGCGTTAGCCCGAACAGAGTTTTGGGATACTTTGTAAATTGTGGTTGTATTTATTTAAATATTATTTTAATGACTTCATTTTGATGCATGTTCGAGTTAATAACAGCAGTCTGTATGTTACCGACCCAGTTTAGTGTTAAACAATCACAGAGAGATCCTTCTCTGTTGTGAAAATGTTTAATGGCTTGATTTTAATGGTCTAAAATCAGGTTTTTTTTTTCATCAGTGGTTGTATTTGATCGTTTCTTTAACGTGAAAGTAGGTTGAGAAATGTCATTTTTAGGGTTCCGTAACTCAAAAGGAAAAAAACGGAAACCTTTTAGGATCTCTCGTGTGTCTGTCTGTCTGTCTGATATATACAAAATATTATAAAACATTTTAGAAGAGTTAATAGCACACTTTTTCAGAAATCATCAACAAAAATTACATAAGTTCCACTATCGATCAAGAGATGGCGCTGACCTAAGACTGCAATATTCTGCACCGCCATGTGCAGTGTTAAAATTCTCTGACAAATATAGGCCTCGGCGATGAAAATTTAAAATGATACGCAATACTATAGCGGCCGAGCGCTGCAAACAAGAATAGTCCTTACAGTGTACATATATGCGTTTCTTCGATAGTACAGTACCTATAGACTGTTAGATTTTAGTAATAAGATGGAACTGGCAGGTGTTCATCTGCCGACTTTTAACTAAGCTCAAAAACTGTGAAGTATGCGCCGATCACGTCCACTTAAGACATGTCCTACATGACATTCTATTGTGCTTGTCAAGTTTTCTTTCAGGAACATAGTTGAAATGGCTGTTTGACGCCAGAAATAGATAGATTAGGTAGTAAGATAATATTTCTTCTCTTGGTGAACGTTTAAACAAACCACTAAAGCTTTTTTGTTATAACAAATTACTTTAAATTTCAGATGACAGATGAGAATAAAAAGAAGACCTTTAAAGTTTCAAACGAATACAAAAAAAAAACAAAAAAGAAAATGTTTTAAGATTTTTTATTAATTGTTTTAACGACACTGGTCAATGTTGAGTGTTGAAACACGTTGAATTTTTGTTTGTGTTGGTTAGATACTGCTGTGGTGGCATTTTTTTATGTATGCTTGAGTTTGTTGTCGGTGTTAATGTGTTTTTTTTTGCCCCTACGACGAAGCTTCACTTAGCAAATGTGGCTGTGTATGTGTCTTGGCTCTTGTATCCGCTAGTCGGCGTTTTGGTAAGACGAACATTATCTTAGTTCAACTGCCCATTTACTAAAGACAGCTCATATAAAAATATTGTATATTTTTGTATATGAGCCGTATTGTCAAAACTCTACCTATTGATACAGCGACACTGGAAATTCCTGGAACGCGGTTTTTTAATAAAAAAATAAATAAATAGGTAAAGCAACAATAAGAAAAACAATCAAAAAATATTTTTGGTCGATTTTGACATCATAAATTTTTGTTATAAATTTATGTATATATATATACAACGTGTTCCTTTTGATATTCCTTAACTCTAGAATGAGACAATGTCAAAGAATCTACTAGCATAATTATGTTTGTTTTTTTTTTCATCCAAAATAATTCCACAACGTCACGATTATTTACGTAAAACACCTTTATGTGATATATAAAAATATAAAAAAAATTCAGACTATAGTTGTCCATAAAAAAATAGATTACAACGTCGCATTTTCTTAACTTTAAATATGAATGACTGGTTTGAATGAAAATGATTTACTCGTACTTATCAATTAAACTTAGATACACACATCGAGAGTGTAGTGTTATATTATGTATGAAACTGTATTTTTGGAACACTTGTTCTAGGAATTTTTGTATTATTTTTACTTATAGCATACCATAGCATAGCATAGCATACTGTATAGCTTACCTTAGAGTAATAGGACATCAAAAGGAACACGTTGTATAATATCCCAATAATATTGATTTATGGTATATATTTGGGTATTATCAACTTTATAAACGATTTAAAAAAGGACGACTCGCATTCGGCGTTTTTTGTAAAATTCTCATTAATTAATATTAAATATTGCAAGTTAAAATATTCAAGAGATAATTCAGTAACTAAATCTTCCATACAGAACCCATTCAAACATTTTCCTGAACCATCTAATCACCATAAACTACTCTGATCATCATCAACTCCTCACCTTGATAGCCTGCGGAAGGTCGGGGAGCTTCATGTCCCTCAGCTGTTGAGGAAGGTTCATACTTTTCACTGCTGACACCGCACGCGCCGGCGCGGCTGATATACCCGCCTGTAAATAAATAAATATAATTTTAAATAAATTTATATTATCACACATAAGCGAGGGGGCAAAGACCTGATTCCAGTTCAACAAGAATAGGGAAAAAAAAAAATTTTTGACAGTCATGTAGTTTATTAAAAATATTGGATACGTATTTTTTTTAAATGTGCCATGACGTCACTTACTTGTGACGTAGCGTCCCCCACTCCCCAAAATTAATCCGTTATAACCAAGTCATTTTTGATTAATATGATAAAGCAAAAAATACGTGTCTAATATTTTTTTAGTATCTAACTGACGGACTAAATGGAATTTCTTTTTTTTTACCCAGGCATCATCCCTATTATTAAATTTATCAGCCCGGAGTTTGGATTTGAGCCCGGTTGATGGCAATAGGCTCGCCCCCTATTACGTGGGACTTGAACATAACTGGCGAAATGTGGGTGTATAATAGGTACACCTCTGCTTATCTCTTGGTAGATTACAAACGTGATATTATGTTATGTTAGTAGATATAATCGATTCCCCGGTCGAGCAGCAGTGACGGATCCAGGATCGTTGTTTGGGGTGCCTCTTGACCCCGCTGAATTCGTCAACGACTTCGTTAGGTTGTAGACTTCCAGAGATATCTCGGTGAATATACATGGCGGCCAAACCGAGCAGCGTGAGTGGCGCGCGGATTCAAAATTCGTCACGTAAACAAAACATCATAGAAAAAAACTTGAAAACATTATACACTCATGGACAAATTTAGAGGAACGCAAAAATAGAGTTTAATTTCTCCTGTTCTAATTAACGTGTGTACTGGCCACAAACATTAATTAGTAATAGTACATTACTGCCGCGGTCTATAATGACTACTTTGCTGGTCGCGCTGATGATGGCCGACAGCGCAGCGTAGCGCAGCTCCAGGCCGACACAGCGCGGTCAGCGTGCAGCACTTGATGGACGAGCTGAGATAAAGGCCGAGGCCGTAGGTCGAGGCCTTTACAGCGAGGACAGCAAGGGCTGCAATGATGGCCAAGCTGGAAGGCCTAGAGCGTAGCTAGGCTAGCTCGAGGCAATCATAGCGTGACCAGCGAAGCAGTCATAGTGGGCCAAGGCTTGTATAGTGCTTTACTCAAAAATGCAAGTACCTAATCTAAATAAAACCAGCAAGTAATTTCAATAATATATATATTAATTAACTAGAAATTTAATTAAAATGACATTATGAAAAGTACAGTTACTAAAAGTCAACACCGACTTTCCCGGTTTGATAATATTAATAGTTTGCGATAATTTTAATGCGGTGTTTGACTGCTGTATTATTTCTTCATTTATTACGCAAAAAAGTCACTAAATAAAACAAAAATTTTCGCTGAACCGCGCTTTTGTTACTTCTTTGTTTTTTTTTTTAACATTGGTAGTTGGAACTATACAGCCAAATATGGAATAAAATCTTTTTGTACCTATCTCTATAAATACAAACAGCTGTGTTTTAAATAAAATCTTTTTGCATTTGATTTTTTAAAACGTTGAAACGTCAAAATAGCGGCCGGCAATGTTTTGCCGGCCTGTTAGAGCGACCAGCAAAACTTTGCCGGCCGCTCCTTGAAACAGAACGGCAAGGTCGACTTTGCTCAAACAAGGTTGTCAAAATAATGACCACATTACATGCATTTTTGAGTAAATGCTATTAAAAAAAACAAAGTTTTGGAGTGTTTTTTTTTTCGAATTTCATTTGTTTTATGTAATTATTGCATAATATTGCGTTCTTTCATACCGCGAAAAAATTGCCTACTTTTGAGTTTGAGTTTTAATTTAGGTTTTGTTTAAATTTTTGCTTTGACTACCCTGTTTATCGTGTTAACATTGGTAGTTGGAACTATACAGCCAAATATGGAATAAAATCTTTTTGTACCTATCTCTATAAATACAAACAGCTGTGTTTTAAATAAAATCTTTTTGCATTTGATTTTTTAAAACGTTGAAACGTCAAAATAGCGGCCGGCAATGTTTTGCCGGCCTGTTAGAGCGACCAGCAAAACTTTGCCGGCCGCTCCTTGAAACAGAACGGCAAGGTCGACTTTGCTCAAACAAGGTTGTCAAAATAATGACCACATTACATGCATTTTTGAGTAAATGCTATTAAAAAAAACAAAGTTTTGGAGTGTTCTTTTTTTCGAATTTCATTTGTTTTATGTAATTATTGCATAATATTGCGTTCTTTCATACCGCGAAAAAATTGCCTACTTTTGAGTTTGAGTTTTAATTTAGGTTTTGTTTAAATTTTTGCTTTGACTACCCTGTTTATCGTGTTAAGTGTGAATTGTTACTGCAAATAAACTGAGAATGCCAGATCTAAACACCACTCAAGTTGCGAAGGCTGTTACTTTAATTGAAACTGGGAACACCTACAAACATGTCGCCCAAACATTACGAGTATCAAAATCTGTGGTACTCCGAGTTGTCAAGAGGTATCGGCAAACCGGACAGTATACGAGACTCGCAAGACAGGGACGTTAACGGAAAACTGTGGCCAGATATGACCGGTTCATTGTTATACACACCTTTTTTTGCGTTCCTCTAAATTTGTCCATGAGTGTACTTTTAGCTAAGGCGAAAGCGTCAGGGTAGCCCGCGTAATTCAAATTTCCTTACGTTTTTTGCAATTTGCAGGTCAGTATCAGGTTGTATGTTGATCTTAATATGACTCGCGGCCGTATCAAATATGGCTTTACTCAATTATAATCATCAAATTTAGATCAACATAAAACCTGATTGACCTGCAAATTGCAAAAAACGTAAGAAAATTAAAAATTTCGCGGGCTACATTTTTTTTTTTTTTTTTGTGGGAAATTATCAAATAACTTCTCCCGCTCTGGGTGGAGCGGGAGGGCGTGTCAGACTCTTACTGACTAAAACCCACCCGTGTTCCTTCGGTTGCCCTGTTGCCGGGGGCCACGATGTCCCTTTCGGCCCATATTCGCATCCCCGGCAGGCATTGGTCCTAGCGGACCCCGTCAATTCTGCTGACATCTCTTTGAAGCGCGCGTGGAACACAACGCGCCGTCGACCCGGGCCTGGTCCTTATCGGACGGCGAGCTACCCATTGCTCACCGTCCGCAAGCCCGCACCTACGGTGGCCGGAAATCGGCTCGCAATTCCCGCCCTGGGCGTCTCCTCCTGCGGCGGTTAGGGGCGTGAGGGCGCGAAATTTGCCTCTCCCTCACGCGTTCCGCCTCCTCCTTCGCGAGCATTACCGCTTCGCAGAAGGAGGTGACGGCCTGCCATTTCCTCTCGCTCCGTACCATAGCCTGAACCAGGGCCGGACGCGAGAGATCACCGCCGCCGATCGCCTCCACGAGGACACGGCGATGCTCCGCCCAAGCCGGGCAGACCTCCACCGTATGCTCCACCGTGTCCTCCGGGCGATCCACACAATGGTGACACCCGGGCGTTTCCTCCCGCCTTATCCTGAACAGGAACCTCCCGAAACAGCCGTGTCCGGTGAGGACCTGCGTCAGGCGGAAGGTGAGGGCGCCGTGGCGCCTCTCAAGCCACTCCTCAAAGAGGGGTCTTATCGCCCCAATTGTGGCGTGCCCATCGCGGGCTACCCTGACGCTTTCGCCTTAAGGATAATTGATGACAATTGTAAATTAGGTACTAACTAAAAACTAATTAAAACTTATGCTCTTAATCTACTGATACTTGCTAAAAAGTTTAATTAGAATAATATCAAGTTCATTTTAAGATTTGTCGAGCAGTGTCATTAGGTTTTTCCAACAGCAATTTCTCACCGCCGTGGACCACCTATTGATATCTGCAATACCAAAGTCATTGCAGGTACGTTTATCTCCCAGAGACAAAGCTGAAATGTCTCACGTGTCTATTACAGCAACATATACAGGGTGAAGAGCAGTGGTGGCCCAGTGGTAACGGCCCCGACTTACGAGTTGTAAGTCGTGGGTTCGAACCCACGCAGGCGCTTTACTTTGTGTATTTAATTTCATCACCACTGCTCTCAAAATGGTGAAGGAAAACATCGTGAGGAAACCGGCATGTCCTAGAACCAAAAAATTCGAAGACATGTGACATCTACCAACCCGCACTGGGCCCGTGTGGTGGATTACGGCCCACTCCCTTTCACCGAGAGTAGGCATGTGTCCCAGCAGTGGGAATATTATAAGCTGATTATGATGATACAGGGTCAAAATAAATTAGCTAGCAAAACTCCGCAGACGTGTTGGTATTTTTTAGGGGTCAATGACTGTAGGTACTGTAGTTACTTGATATAACAGTTTAAAAATCTGTTTCTTTTTGTGTGTGTTCACAGACATGATGGACATAATGGGCATTGACATCTAAACACTATAAAAACACAGATTTTCTCAACTACTGCCAATAACGTAAAAACAAAAACTACACTACCAGTGGTCATTGACCCCAGAAAAAAAATTCAAATTTGTTTTTCTTCGTTTTGTCATACTTAGATATCGACCAATAACGTCTGCGGAGTTTTGCTAGTTAATTAAATTTGACTCTGTATATTTACAAGCGGAACAAATCAGTTGCTTGGCGGCAGAAATTGGTATAGTCGTGTATGTATGTAAGATCTATTTATAACCTTGTTTCCAATTGATGTTATACAAGTGTAAATAAAGTTATGTTAGACTGACTAGTACTGAAAAGTCATAAAAAATATGAAGTTATGGCGCAAACTGAACCTTATGTGTAGGCATTACAGTTGTTTTTCCTAAAACACGTGTTTGTTTACATGTTTGGCAAATACATTGCGAACGCAGATTATGTAAGTGGTCACATCAGCCAATTACAAACGGAAATCCTCGCAGGTGACGACCACATATTAGACAACAATACCGACGTCTTTTATAGTATTGAATTTCATCGCATTCGACCCACACATGGTTCAAAGGGTTTACAATAAATGTCTACATTTGGCATTTTTATTTTATTTTCAGTAAATTGTTACAAGTACCTACATATTAAAAACTTTTTACAAAAAAAAAAAACAACCTACTTCCAAAAAAAAACACTACAAAGTGAAAAATAACTTTAATTTCGGAAGTCGGTGTCTTGAGTTTTGTGTTTTCGTTTTTTGCCACCGACTTCCGAAATTAAAGTTATTTTTCACTTTGTAGTGTTTTTTTTTGGAAGTCGGTTTTTTTTTTTTTTGTAAAAAGTTTTTATTTTCCACTTTTTTGTTGTGGTTCCTACCCCACACATATTCGAATACCACTACCTGCTACCAGTGACAGGAACTTATCATATCATCTACATACTAAGTGGGAAAAAAATACGTATTTTGTAGCTAACTCAAAAACTACCCAAGCAAAGTTAATAATATTTATATGGGACCAATTTGGGAGCATACCCTTTCAAACAAAAAAAGAATTTTCTAAATCGGTCCACAAATGACGGAGAAACATACAGAAAAAAAAAAAACATACGCGACGAACATATAACCTCCTCCTTTTTGGAAGTCGGTTAAAAAGTAGAATCAAGGCGCAGAATTTCTTTACTCCGTTGGTTTAGGTCAACGGTCGGCAACAGGCGGACCGCGGTCCGTGACCGGACTAGGGATGTAATGAATATCCGTATCCGCATCCGCAACTGCGGAGCATCCGCATAAATTTTGGTATCCGCAAAACATCCGCTTCCTCAAGTGTTGATTTTAAAAGCTCCGCATCCTCATAATTTGTATGGGGATGTGACCTTACCTGCGTTGTTCGCTCAAATAGTATTTTTTTTTTAATCGCTCCGAGCTAATGTGCGGGTCGGAGTGTGAGTGACGCGTTCCTATTGCCTGAATTCGCAGTGTCCCTGTCCTGCGACAGACGATCAGCCGCACGTGGCAGTAGTGGCATAATTGTGGTGTCAGGTGTCAAAAACAAGGGCTATTTTTCATACGACATCTACATCCGCACCCTCATCCGCATCCTCAATAAGGAATTTTCCAATATCCATATCCTCATCCGCATCCTCAAACCCGATTATCTCGATATCCTCATCCGCATCCGTTATACGACATCCGTTACAACCCTGGACCGGACCGTGAACTGTCGGAAACTCGGAACTTACACCGCCAAATATTGTTGAATAACTTACCTACTATGCAATTTAAATAATATTTTTATATAACTTCCACGTAGAATTTAATTTGATTAGTTAGTTTAACTTTAGTAGGTAGATACAGCTGCAGTTGCTATGCTTTGCTGTGTGGCACAAGAGAAAGGGTTTGAGTGCGGGGGCATAGTATAAAGAGAAGTAGTAAGCTATCTTCATAGAAACGCACCGCGCGCGGCTTGTATGTGTGCGCGGCGTGAGATTTTGTTAAGTGTGCGTGCGGCGACGCATAGATACAAGCCGCGCACACATACAAGCCGCGCGCGCTGCATTTCTATGAAGATAGCTTACTACCTCTCTTTATACTATGGCGGGGGTGAGGCATATATGCATAAAACTGCATACAATAATTACCTTTTTTTTTTATCTCCTTCCGTTTAATGCAATCTATCCTAGGACATTCAGCAATAGGTAGATGATGGTTCCTGATCTTGCACGGTATGAAGCCACTGCCTCATCCGATCGATACTAAAGCTCATTCTAGCTGGTTGTATGTAAGTCTTGGGCTGCCCTTCTTTTCAGTCTTGTGAAGGTAACTGGGTTTGACATTAACTTCATTGTCAATTGATTTGGGTGAACTTTTAATCTATCTATCTAATTACCTTGTACTTATATTATTCAAAATAAAAAAAACTACTAACTTTTTTTCTGGACCGCGATTTAAAAAATTCAACAGTATCCGGACCCCACTTCAAATTACTTGCCGACCCCTGGTTTAGGTAGTTAAATTAAGGTAAACAAAAAAACCACGTGACGGGAGAGCTGTCAAGTAACCGATTGAACGTAATACCTGTCACTTCAGTTGTCAGGCTATGTCACAGTTGTACTCTTCAATTTAGCAACGTTATAATTCGTTGACGTTTAGAGAAGCTGTCTTTTTGGACCCTTTATAATAGACAGTTTACAAAATATTTTAGCATTATTACAAATATAACTAAAAATTGTGCTCAAGCTACATCTACGAAAGTATATTAAGAATAAATGATAAAGTTTAACATACATTAATAAAAGAGGAAACCATCTTAAAAATAAAAAATAAATTTAATTCGGGTAGCAGTTACAACATATTTTTAAACAAGAAAGTGTCATCTATAAAAACCCTTTTTACGATTTGTTTACCTTTATTTAATTGCATAAACCAATGGAGTATAGTAAATACATAGAAAATACTTATTAAAAAAAAAACTAAAAAAAAATTGGTTGTCTGTAAAGTCGGTTTACGGACGATAATTTTACGTGATAACGTCACAAGCCGAACGCTTAGGCCGATCGTGCCTCTCTATCGCTTGTTCCGCGCTCTCACTTGCACGCTCGGCTCAGGCGGAACGTGACACTTTTTAGTGCGTGCAGCCGGCGTTCATCGATTTATAAGACGTTATCACGTCAAATTGTGCCCGGTTGATGGCAATAGGCTCGCCCCCTATTACATGGGACTTAAACATAACTGGCGAAATGTGGGTGTACCTGCTACAGGGACACCTCTGCCCAACCCTTCGGGGAAACAAGGCGTGATGTTATGTTATGTTATCACGTCAAAAAAAAAACAAACATTAAACAAACGTTCATCAAACGTTAAACATTTAATATCATTTGAGATGATTATTTAGTTTTATTTTACTTCTATTTTCCGTAATATACATTACAGAATTGAAAAATATTTATTTGTATCCAAAATATTACTAAAAACAACATCAGTTGTTACATTACGCGACAGTGGCACCATTACATCTTGGTACTCTTTTTTGCCAACATCCACTGCACACAACACTTATAACCAACTAATTATCTATAATTACTAACTAAATTATTTACGTTTACCAACTAAATTATAAACTCCTACCTTTACCAACCATTATTAATTTCTACCAACAAATTATTCCTTAAAATCCTTATAAATCCTCGTACTAACCTCAGCCTTCTGCATTTTGTTCTGTTCTTGCAGCCTGCAGAGTATGTCGGCCATGTTGGTCTGTAGTACCATGCCGCCCATGACCAGTTCATCCAAGACCTGGTGAGCGGCATCCGCGTGGAAGATCAGGTCCAACTCGCAGACGTTCTCGAAACACTTGTCTAGGGTTTCTACGAATACCTGGAAAACGGACAAAAAAATTAAAGCTGTTATTAACCATCTGGACTTTAGACATCCATAACCCAACTCCTGAGATGAACTTTATGTTTTTTTTTTTTATCACCAATGCTCTCAAAACGGTGAAGGAAAACATCGTAAGGAAGCCGGCATGTCCTAGAACTAAAAATTCGAAGACATGTGACATCTACCAACCCGCACTGGGCCCGCGTGGTGGATTATGGCCCACTCCCATTCACAGAAAGAGAAGGCCTGTATCCCAGCAGTGGGATCATTATAGGTTGATTATGAACCCAACTCAAAATATACGACTCTTTAATTTCAGTAGATTTATTCATTTTCAGAGTATAAAATCAGAATTCGTATTGAACTTCTGGACATCGTCCTCTCCTAAGCTTGTTTGCCAAAAAACTTAGATTATTAGGAAAAAAAGTCGGGGCGTGTCGCGGGACCCCCGCTTAATACAGAGCCATCTAGTGTGGGCTCATGTTTTTTTAGCTTGCTAAACACTTATACTAGATGGCTCTGTATTAAAAAACAAAACCGGCCAAGTGCGTGTCGGACCACGCACAATGAAGGCTTCCGTAGTTGGGATGAATTTATCCCAAAAACAAACTTAACTTTGTAGTTGAAAAATATGTTCTCCCATACGGAATGTATGGGAAAACATGTTTTTGCAATTGCAAAGTTAAGTTGGTCGATTATTACTCGTTAACTTGTAGAGCCTACTTAGCTGTGATAGTTTTCCTTTTAATTTCGTTATATAAACTACTGCTGTGATTTTATTCACACACCCAAAACCAACCCTTAAGCTGGCAGGGGGCAACACTTGTTGACTCTAACAAAAAATTGCACTTTAAAGCTTAATATTTCGCAAACGGATCCCTGAATCCAAAAATGGTTTTCACAAACTCACAATGTTTTTGAAGAACCTTTCCGACGATACCCCAAACATTGGGTTAAAAAAAACATCACCACTTTACGTGTAGGAGAGGTACCCTAAAAAAAATGTTTTTCATAATTTTGTTTAACCACTTTGTCGGCGTAATTAATATGTATACCTATGCCAAATTACAGCTTTCTAGTACTAAGGGTCTCGGAGCTAGACTGCGGACAGACAGACAGACAGACGGACATGACGAAACTATAAGGGCTCCTTGTTTACTACGGAACCCTAAAAAATGCGACGGTTCATCTTGCTGAGCTGCCGTTGTACCACATGACGCTGGCAGAATAATCGACATCAGCTCAGTTGCAAAAAGAAAAAAACTGTTTTTCGTTACGTGACAATTTCTGCCAGTTTACTCCTACCGCAAGCCGCGTTAAAGACCTTCGTTCCAAAAACTATGATTGTGCTCATCTTCTAAACGTAATTCGCTGGCCCTGTGACCTAAGCATTAATCTCGATTCAGAATATCTGAGTTCTCACCTGAATCAGGTCCAGTATCCCGAGCTCACTCTCGGAGGAGTCCACACAGAACACAAAGTATAACGTCGCATAATGTCTGTAGATCAGCTTGTAGTCTGAACCACCTATTAGACTGAAAAAAAAAATATTATTCATAAATTATTTTATACTAACTGTTGACCGCTACTTCGTCATATTTTGTATTTCATATTTTTTTTATAATAATATCCAGGATGAAAAGTAGCCAATGTTCTCCAGGTCCCTTTTTTTGGGTGGGAAATTATCAAATAACTTCACCCGCTCTGGGCGGTATCCCTTTCGGACTTTCCCGCGACCCCGGCACGCATCGGCCCTAGTGGACCCCGTCAGTTCTGCTGACAACTCATTGAGGCGCGCGTGGAACACAACGCGCCGCCGAACCGGGGCTGGTCCTTATCGGACGGCGAGCTACTTGCTCACCGTCTGCAAGCCCGCGCCTACGGTGGCCGGAAATCGGCTCGCAATTCCCGCCCCGGGCGTCTCCTCCTGCGGCGGTTAGGGGCGTGAGGGCGCAAAATGTGCCTCTCCCTCACGCGTTCCACCTCCTCCTTCGCGAAAATTACCGCTTCGCAGAAGGAGGTGACGGCCTGCCATTCCCTCTCGCTCCGTACCATGGCCTGAACCAGGGCCGGACGCGAGAGATCACCGCCGAAGTCCGTGCGAACGTCGGCTAAATATCATACCCCAATTGTAGTTTTAGAATAAAA
Organism: Agrochola litura; assembly: GCA_949152395.1. Taxonomy (NCBI): domain Eukaryota; kingdom Metazoa; phylum Arthropoda; class Insecta; order Lepidoptera; family Noctuidae; genus Agrochola; species Agrochola litura. The sequence goes on along the minus strand of OX424521.1, from coordinate 12,472,747 downwards.
TAATTCACATACCTTCCTCCTTCAAGAAAATTGCACACATTGTCGTCTCGTTTAGACACTAGTTGAAATGTCTCTTTAATTATCTGTTGCTGCATGTCTTCATTCTGTAACAAGAAGAATAAGTGTTAAAATATTGGATGCTCTCTAAAGCTCTTAGAATAATATCAAATGCTCATAGTTTATGAAGATCTCAGAATAATGCATAATCAGCCTATAATGTTCCCACTGCTGGGACACAAGCCTCCTCTCTGTGAGAGGGAGTGGGCCGTAATCCACCACGCGTTGGTAGATGTTACATGTCTTCGAAGTTTTTGGTCCCCGGACATGCCGGTTTCCTCACGATGTTTTCCTTCACCGTTTTTGAGAGTAGTGGTGATGAATAAATAATTTACACAAAGTTAAGCACCTGTCGGGGTTCGAACCTACGACCTACAACTTGTAAGCCGCGGCCGTTACAACTAGACCACCACTGCTCTACCAAACTACATGAGCATCAACAAATCAGAACTGTAAAAGAGGAAATAGAATACAGGATAAAGTCATACTGTGCACGCCACAATTGCGGCGATAAGACCCCTCTTTGAGGAGTGGCTAGAGAGGCGCTACGGCGTCCTCACCTTCCGCCTGACGCAGGTCCTCACCGGACACAGCTGTTTCGGGAGGTACCTTTTCAGGATAAAGCGGGAGGAAACGCCCGGGTGTCGCCACTGTGTAGATCGCCCGGAGGACACGGTGGAGCATACGGTGGAGGTCTGCCCGGCTTGGGCGGGGCATCGCCGTGTCCTCGTGGAGGCGATCGGCGGCGGTGATCTCTCGTGTCCGGCCCTGATTCGGGCCATGATACGAGGAAATGGGAGGCCGTCACCTCCTTCTGCGAAGCAGAAATGCTCGCGAAGGAGGAGGCGGAACGCGTGAGGGAGAGGCAAATTTCGCGCCCTCGCGCCCCTAACCGCCGCAGGAGGAGACGCCCTGGGCGTCGGGGATCACAGGCAGATTTCCGGCCACCGTAGGCGCGGGCTTGCAGACGGTGAGCAATGGGTAGCTCGCCGTCCGATAAGGACCAAGCCCGGGTCAACGGCGCGTTGTGATCCACGCGCGCCTCAAAGAGATGTCAGCAGAATTGACGGGGTCCGCTAAGGCCAATGCCTGCCGGGGCTGCGAATACGGGCCGAAAGGGAAATCGTGGCCCCCCGGCAACATTGCAACTGAAGGAACACAGGTGGGTTTTAGTCAGTAAGAGTCTGACACGCCCTCGCGCTCCACCCATAGCGGGAGAAGTTATTTGATAATTAACCATCCAAAAAAAAAAAAAAAAAGGATAAAGTCATACAAACATTGAATAATGTCACATACAAACATTGCGCACGTCACATACAAACATTGAATAACGTCACATACAAACATTGCGCACGTCACATACAAACATTGAATAACGTCACATACAAACATCAAATAACGTCACATACCTACACCTTAGCCATAGCTCTAGTGAACCAACAACTATGAAAAGGTTCAAACGCCACTACAAAAGGGACTTTGCTGAATAAAGCATAAATAATTTTGAGAGGCAGATTCTTCAATGATAAAATGGAGTACTGAACTCAATACCTGCACAAAAATTATGCTAAAGGTTTTAGTGGTATGAGGAACAGGGTGTAAACTTCACTCATCCACCAAAGAAAAGGGAGGACCCTCCGACCAGACGGGTGTTGTGACTGGCGGCCAACTGCCCCACGGTTTGATGTTGAAATCTTGTATCCATGTTGATCGCTTGGTAAACTCTAACTGCGCGATGCAGGATTTGTCTGACGTCATGTTTATGATGAGCAGTTTTGTATGTAGCGGTGTAACCGCTACAAAGTAAATAACCGATTGCAAGAAAAACAAAGCAAAAAGACATATTGGATGTATGCAAAATAAAGAATGCTGCTTCTAAAACGAGAATCATCATTTTAGAGGCAGCATTCGTTATTATTTTATATAATAAGAAAATAGCTCATGTGAAAATAGCTGTAGTGCAATATTATAAGTATTATATTATAGTGCACACACTTGTGGACATAATATATGACACAGGTGCACTCTCTCTTCCCTCACTATCTTAGTCAGATGATGAACAAAATCCGACACAACCAGAAAGAGATCAGGCTCTTGGTCCTGAGCCTGATCTCTCTCGAGTTTAACATGCTTTCCGAGGCACGGGGGTATCACACCGCCAACTTCCAAACTCCGGGCTACTGAAAGATTCCTAATAGAAAACCCAATAACACTCTGCCCGAACTGGGAAAACATAACAAAGTGCTTTAAAACAATTCTCTTTTTATATATTGGTTTTTAAATGACTCATTCCCTATATATTATAAATTTTCGGTAGTTCAAGCATATTTTGCCTAAATCTGGCTAAAATATTGTGATATTGACCTTATCAACTAGAGGCTAATAGTCTGATAAAATGGCGATTAAATTTTGAATTAAAAATTACATTAGGCATTAGCTTCGTTCATCACTATTCAATGTTTCTAATTCTTCTTCATGTTTCTAATTGTTTTAATTCTATTAGCCCAGAACCTAACTTATTTTTAGATAAATGCTTTTTTTACCGACTTAAAAGGCGAAAAAGAAGGTCTTTAATTTGTTGGAATATTTTTTTATACATTGTACAGTGATTAAAAAATTATACACACAGCCATATGCTGTGTCACCTCAAAATTAATTTTGGTATTGATATAAAAGCACCCATTTTATGGTCATCTGTTTTCAGAATAAAGCTGTCTCTGGAGGAGCTCTCATGTATAATGCTGTTGATAATCAAGTGTATTTGGTGGCACTGAAATCTAGCTTACTGGGCAAAATGCTTGGCTGAAGACAGAGCAGCTCTGGACTGTAGTCATTTACGGAGTTATGGCATGTCATTTACCGGTTTTTGAATTGCAGAAATAAATATTTGCCCTCTCGTACGATTGATCGGGAAAAGGTTAATCAAAAATTAGATTACATGATGAAAAATGAAAATGTGTAATCCATATATTATAAAACCTGTTCCATTAGTAATAAACTTCTGTCACCAAAACTATAGGCGTATAAAATACACATTCCTTTGTACACAAAATAAAAAAGAAAAACTTTCACTCACAAAGTATTGGTAGAATTTTGATAATCTCGGCTTCCCATGATTATTAAATACCAATATGGCCTTAATCATTGTGCTAATTAACTACAAACTTAACTAATTAATATATTTTCATTTATCTAATTGATAAATCTAATTTATTCCAATCATGAACGAAAATTATCGATTGTGTTTAGACAGTGACGTTAACAATTTCGTTCGGAAATTTAAACAAAACACGACACGCGTCTGTTGTCAGAACATAGATAAAAAATAAATAACGCGTTCCAGTTTTTTTTTACTATTTCTAGATCAGTCTAACGAGACTGATCTCCGTAGGGTCAACAAGGGTCAACGAAAACCCTGTCCGATCCGAAAGGGGATGTGTATGTACCGCATTAACATTGGCAAACAGTATTTCAATTTTTTTTTTTTTGTGAAAATAAAATTTTTTTGCTACTCAAGCCCCGTATTCACGTTTTTAGAACCAAAATTATCCCAATTTAATTATTTTCCAGATTTTCTACAGAGGTCAAAACAACCCTTACAGTATGACTCATACCTTAATGGAGTCATACCTTAAGATATGACTTCTAGACACCCACTAAACGACGGCAGCCCACGCCCCATATAATAACCCGGTAAAAATCCCCATTTAAAAAAATGCGGCGATTATTATTTTTCCGGATTATTACCTCATATAGAGACTCTCAGTATGATTCTTAACAACAATCTCACGGATCGGACAGGGTTTTTGTTACACGCTGTATAAGCAACAGTACCTAACTGATTTCATGATTCATCCATCAATAAATCAGTTGTCGAGATGACGGAAAATATGTGTGATCATTTGTGGAAGGTATACACAAGTAGCAGTACAAATCCTACTCCTAACTAATATTATAATTGGACCCTGTTAAACAGAATAGATCCAACCAAATTTTTTAATGAAATTGAGTTAAGTACATGACGAGAATCTACACATCGAGTTTTATATTTGCACAAAAGATCCTGGCGGTCTGATGACATTGCCCTAACAAGAATTACCAGATGATTAAAACTTGGCCTGATATTTTTGTTCACACTTCTAAACTTCAAATCGCATTTACTCAAAACTAACAAAATGTTGGTTGGATCTTTTCTGCTTAAAAGGTCCAATTATGAAAGTGAGTTTGTTTGTTTGTTACGCTTTCACGTTAAAACGGCTGAACAGATTTGGATGAAATTTGGCACATGGGTAGACCATGACCTGTACCCTAATTGCGTAACTTATTTTCGTAAACAATTATGCCTAATTTGTTTCATTTTGACAGTTCAACAACATTCATTGCGTTATTTACGTTGTTGAGTGTCGCGAGTGTCACAATAAAAAAAAGCAGATTTTTTTCCAACTCATGAAGCAATGGATTAGGGGTCTCCCTTGTTTTACCGAAAAGAAATTGCCAAATTATCACTTCCCAAACAAATTTTCGCATAATTTCATTTGCCAAATTATTACTTACCAAAAAATCTCTTTACAAATAATTGTTACGAAAACCTATGTTTGGCAAGTAAACGTTTGAACAATAACTTGTTCACCAACTAGTAGGTACTTTTACCATTTTTTATCTAGTCAAATATTTCAGTTGGTATAACATATTTTACGCAAAAATTATATTATATCTCTCGATAGCCTCCTAAAAATAATCTCTTTTTTCCATATTTTTTTCTATATAATCTAGTCGTTTCTGGCACTCGCCGGCCACTGCCGCGGCACCGCTCGCTTCGCTCGCTCGGCTCGTGCGTAGGTGGTCACAATTTTAACCTAACCTAACCTAACCATTTTTTTAAAATTAATAACCTACTGTAACTAGTTCCATAAATAACTTGACTAAACGTTTATTGTCTAAATATTGTTTGCTGTAATAAATCATTTGATTAAAGACCAAAAGCCTTAATGACATTATCCTTGGTAACAATCTGCCAAGTAAACATTTGACCAAATGAAAATGTGCGTGCTAAAATTATTCTAAATATTACATTGGTATAAAAAAAGGTTGCTAAAATTTGTTTGGGTAATGAAAATTTGGCAAAATCTTTTCGGCAAAACGGCAGGATCCCATGGATTAGTGCTGTATTACGCAATCAGGGTATTAGATTAGGAGAGATGTTACGGAGGTTGTTTTACCGGAATCGGAGCCGGAGTCTGAGGTTATAAATTTGATTGATTAGAGTTGGAACCGGCGTCGGAGGCGAAACCGGAGCCGGAGTCTGAGGCGGAGATAGTAGAAAGATGATCCTTTTAACACATTTTTGGTGATATTAACTTTATCGTAACAATTAGACTACATAATACACTTTTCTAGTCACGTGCACAGCTGCATTTCGATCTTTGGTATAACTCCGATTCAAAATTAAACACAAAACGCTTCACTAACGCTTTTTTTAACGCTTTCTCATTTTTCAAAATACGATGGGAAGTTTTTATGTTATCAGGAAATAGATGAACACACATACATACATGTATAGTTTGATAAAATCATAAACCTCCTTTGACTTTGCCGTAAGCGGGTAATAATAACATCGCTTTTCAAATAACCGGAGTAACACGTAATCTGTACGACAAAAGCCTTATTTACATGACACATTTAGGTGACTCCGGACAAACGACAACCAATGTTATTTTTAATGTCTCAATTTTTGATGTCTTATTTGTACCTGTAAATTTGGCATTGTAGTTGGGTTTTAGTTTTTAACTTTCTTTTATTTTGTAGAAATAGTAGTATCATATAAACCGAACCCTGGCAACACTCAAAACTCGCGAACGCGTTGTGCTGTCTCCTGTAACCCGCGAGTGTCACAATAAAAAAAATCGCAAAAACTGAATGATTATTGTGTGAAATAAACATTTATTGTTAACTTTCAAGTTTTGTACAGTGTTAAATGTTTGATGGAAGCCTATTTTCGGGCCGCTGATGCTTCAATAACGAGATACAGGTCAGTGTAACTGAAGATGGACATGGTATATTTTGTTGTCTTTATTTGGGTATTCGGAGGTTTCTCGCGGTGTCGTGTAGCTTATTATGATTCTCTGTATCTTTGAGATTCATTTTTGGGCTGTAGGTGCCGCTGAAACAGACGCTCATGTAAAAAAAAACTGTTTAAATATGGTACGGCTAGTTGATATGTCTCGAGCGTAAATTTGGAAAGTGTGTAACTGACGGTCTGTCCGGAGTTATTAAAACTTGATTGTTGCTGTTGCCGCTACCGATTCAAACGCCGGTAGAAGGTTAGATCGCTGAAAAATGTGCGTTTTCATAGAACCGTGAAGGATTTGTATGTTCATAGGAATTTGTGAGAGTTGAAACATTTTATGGCATGGAATCTTACGGATTTTGATGACTTTATTACGTAAACATTCTTGAATTAATTTGCGTTAATTAAGTATTGGGATAGTAACATTAATTAGACATATATAATTATTAATTAGGAAAAGTTTTTTATTCAACTTTATTAGTGAATTAAAAATGCATGCAGTTTACATTTATATTTACTTCATCTTTATTCTACAAATCTAGTCCAAATTGAAGTAGAAATTGAAATGCAGGTTATGTAAATATTGACAAGTTTTCCATCCAATTTTAGTGATGATAATAACATCCATCCAAATCCTAGTATCTTTAATAATCTTAAATAATACAACAATGCAAATACTCCAAATACAATTATTAATTTCCTTTCTGATTAACTTTAAGAAGACGTCAAAATAAACACAGAGATATAAAATAGCAAATTATACTTATTCAAGTTATGGAAGAGCTAGCTCTCCTAACACAGGCTTCTTTGCTTAAAAGGAGGCTCCAATCACTAATTGTTAAGGTTTATTTGTTAAAATAATAAACTATTTTTCATTTTCATAACATGCATTTTTGGGTCAGTTACTGCTTTACATCAGATTCCTTTACTCAAAATTAAATTAATCCTCTGCCAGCATACTTACAAAAACCTTGCTTTTCTTTAAAGTGCATGGTCTAATACAAGGCCCAGAAGATGCCCAAAAGTCCGACAACCAGTCTTATAACCAACCAACCAGGAACTGTATTTTGGAGGCCAGATAGGCAGTCTACCCGGCTAGACTGGAAACTGACTCCAACATAGTTGGGAGAAGGCTGGGCAGAGATGATCATGACATGATCTATACTGATCTATCCATCAACATAAAGATTCTACACTACTTTTGCACAAATGCTACTTCAGAAAAATAATACTCTCTCTTAGCGTGTTAATTTCAATTTAAATTGAGCCAGCCGATAATTTGTCTATGAGTTTGGCACCTTCAGTAACATCCATCAGTTCCTGTAACGTGCAGGCAACAGGACACACTGGATATGGTATTAAATGCCCCATTGTGAATAGGAGTCAATCTTTAGAAAAATGTTTTATCTTAGTTCTGAGACTCGGTGTGCCGTTTGGCAAAGGCTCCTTCCATCCCCTTCCAATTCTCCCTGTTCCTTGCCTGTCTAGTCCATGTCTTTCCCGCCGTCCTCACCAAGTCATCCTGCCATCTTTTCAAAGGTTTCTCCTTCTTTCTCTTCCCCTCCCTAGGTCACTTTTTAAAGGAAAATAATAAAGCTTCCGAAAAACAAATTAACTTCCGAAAATCTGTGGTTGACTGTAATATTAAATTTCCAAAAAAAATACAAAACTTCCGAAAAGTCAAAATGTTGTGCTACAAAAGTTAGTAGCAGAAACGAATCGCTGCAAAACCGACTCCACGTAGTCTTATCTGCCCTACCCCTAGAGTGTAATTTAAGCCCGCGTAGGCGCGGAGGGGCGAGGCGGCCCGCGAGCTGAGGAACAGGTGCTTATATGAAGCAGCGGTGGTGAGCGTTAAAACCATCTGCGACAATAAGCTCGCGTGGGACCGCCGAAGCCTCGCGGCGCCGGAGCCGTGACAGAAACCATGCCTGCTGCATATTGCATGCTCGCTTGCATGCTGCATGCATGGTGTATGCTTGTTTGCATGTTTGAAAAATATTACGTCAGCAAATATTGCATTAATTTTTCGGAATTTTCAGTATTTTATTCGGTCGTTTCTTTATTTGTATTCGCTTATAAGTTGTCGGTAAGTTAGTATTTAAAGCAGTAAATTTCATATTTTGAGTATGCTCATATATTATTATTATTTTCCGGAGCGTTTATTACTACCCCTTTTTAAATAAACACCTTTTAAATTTCAATACTACTCTACTTAATGTATTTTATCAATTGTTCTTTTCTTTGTTAAGAGGTACTTTAGATTTTATTAACACTGATGTATCACATTCCTTTTAAAGCCAATAAACATGACTATTATTTGTTTTTCAGACTTAATCAGTTGCAGATTGATTGTTATTCTGTGATAGTGTACAATGTTTTCAAAACAATGATAGTTTATGCACATTTCAAGAGGCTTGGTTGGTACAGACGCCAGCACATCAGACTACTACAATCTGTCAAATTTATTTAATAGATTTTCAACTTTATCGCTGATGCATAAGGTTCAAAGTTGATTGGGAAAATTTTACAGTTTCGGGTAGCTTGATGTGCTGGCGTTTGTACAACATATTGTTGTTTAAAAGTTTTTTTTTATATTTTATTTCTCATAAACCTACATGCACTTATGTATTTGTATTCTCCAAAGGATTAGGCAGAGGTTCACCTCTAATACACAAATATTTAGCAAGTTATGTTTAATTTCCATGTAATAGGAGGCGAGCCTATTGCCATCAACTGGGCACAAATCCAAGACTCCAGGCTGTTACTAAGAAATTCCAGAGGAAAAACCCAATAAACTCACAGAAAATCAGCGCTGTGCTGTGGGTCCCCCATAGCACAGCATCATGCTGAGTGGAAGCTGGAGTGTCACAGTCATGATGTGCTTCTGTTTTGTGCTCGTGATTATATTTAAATCCATTGTGTTTTATTTTATTTTTCTACTCAACTATCTTTTTTTTTAAGCACGTGTCTGTGACAACAACAACAAAACTTATTTTTCTCTCTTTCCTTAATAACACTTTGCCCGACCCAGGAATTGAACCCAGGACCTCATGCTCAGTAGTAGCGCTTGCGACCACTAGACCAACAAGGCAGTCAAGATGGGTTGACAACCAGGAAATTCTCAGTAACAACCTGGAATCTGGACTTGTCCCCGGTTAATGGCAATGGGCTTGCCGCCATAACATGGGACTTAAACATAGCTGGTGAAATGCGGGAATACTAGGCACCTCTGCTAAGCCTTTCAAAGAACACAGACATGATATCTAAACTTCTAAACTAATATTATAAAGAGAAAAGATTTGATTTTTTGTATGTATGTTTGTTTGTAGTAAATAAACTCAAAAAAAACTGGACAGATTTAAAAAATTCTTTCACCAGTAGAATGCTGTATTATTACTGAGTAACATAGGCTATAATTTATAAAGATATCACGCGGGCGGAGCCGCTGGCGGACTCTAGTTATAAATAAACAAATTAATACACACACATAACACACATTGCACACACACACAAGCACACATTATGTAATGTCCTACATTACACTTTAGTTAATAAATATTGACACATTTTTACCATCAATATGATTGATTAATTTTGATTGGTCACAATGAGGGTAGACACATTGGTTTATAAATTAAATTTTTATTAACTGCCTCATTGGTCTAGTGGTCGCAAGTGGCAATGATAAGCATGAGAGCCTGGGTTCTATTCCCAGGTCCGGCAAAGTAATACTGGGTTTCTCTATCAGGAATTTCTCAGTAGCAGCTTGGAGTCTTGTTTAGTGCCCGGATGATGGCATTAAGCTTGCCACCTATTACATGGGACTTAAACGTAACTGGCGAAATGTGGGTGGACTATAGGTGCACCTCTGCCTAGGCCTTCCAGAAATACAGGCGTGATGTTATGTTTTTGCGGTTTTGGTAAATTAACAGATATTTTTCCTGCCTTTCAATCTTTTCTTGTTTATATACGAGATTTCTTGATAATATAATGTATTATTATTATACAGTACCTGGGAAACCGAGCTCTGCTCTGGTGAAAATAGAGAATGCTCCTTTAATAGTATAGGAAAGTACTTATTAATTCCATGCTGCCATGTCATTATTCTAAGAAAGCCATCTTGTTCTAAACCTTGGGCGACCGAGTTCTGCTCGGTCGAAAATACGGAGAAAAACAATTTTCAACCTAGCTAGATCGATTTTTCGCTCCAAAAACCCTGATTGCAACTTTCATCGAAACGTGATTACAAATATAATTATATATGTACCTACCTATACACAATATATAAAATATATACACAATATCTATATATATACACAAATATTGCTCGTTTAATAGTATAACCTTCCGGAATTCTTTAAATGTTGGTGAAAACCAACATTGTGTAGTTTCTAAGAACAACGCGGCCACACAGACACGAAAAGCGATTTTATAATGGATGGTAACACTAAAACAGGATGTTCATTTATTTTATTTAATAAAATTGTGGTGTTCCTTATGATAAGTTGACACTTGACATTCAATGAATAATTTTCCTGTAAGGTATCCTAATCTGAATCGACTCTATTATAAAAACTTTTTACAAAAAAAAACAACCGAATTCAAAAAAAAAAAACACTACAAAGTGAAAAATAACTTTAATTTCGGAAGTCGGTGTCTTTGGTTTTGAATTTTCGTTCTTTGTCACCGACTTCCGAAATTAAAGTTATTTTTCACTTTGTAGTGTTTTTTTTTGAAGTCGGTTGTTTTTTTTTGCAAAAAGTTTTTATTTTTCACTTTTTAGTTGTGGTACCTACCCCACACAAATTCGAATACCACTACCTGCTATGTAAATAACAGTGACAAGAAGTTATCATATCATCTACATACTAAGTGGGAAAAAATACGTATAATTGAAGCTAACTCAAAAACTACCCAAGCAAAGTTAATAAAATTTTATAGGACCACCTCTGAAGTATGATCTACCAAACAAAAAAAGAATCATCAAAATCTATTCATAATTGGCGGAGTAATCGTGTAACAAATATACAAAAAAAAAAAACATACAGACGAATTGAGAACCTCCTCCTTTTGGAAGTCGGTTAAATATTATATTATTTTGTAAAAAACGAATTATTACAAATAATGAAATAGGCAAATATTGAATTTTATTATTAGGTATTCTACTAAGTCTTTATTATCATTTAAAAAAATTGTTACATTGACCGTTTTTTTTTTCACGCAGATAGTGACCATTTTTTTTTTTCGCCCTTTTTGGAAATATATGTAGTGACCTTATTGGTGATGTTCTTCTAAAAGGCCAGGTGAGTAGTACTCGCAACCGACATGCGTGTATGACCGGGACCCTAACTTATTTTCGTAAACAATTTTGCCTAATTTGTTTCATATTGACAGTTCAACAACATTCATTGCATTATTTACGTTGTTGAGCAGATGTTTTTTTCCAAGCAATGGATTAGCAATCTGTTTCAAATTGAAACAGATTGTGGTTGTGTTGTATTACGCAATTAGGGTACTGATGTATGAACTTAAACCAAACTTAAACGAAGTAAAAGGAGTATGTAACAATCGTACCAGCACGCGTAGCATGAGCACCGTAGAAACGAGTTTTGTCGACGGAAGAACAGACAAAACCGGCCAAGTGCGTGTCGGACCACGCACAATGAAGGGTTCCGTAGTTGGGATCTATCCCAAAAACAAACTTAACTTTGTAGTTGAAAAATATGTTCTCCCATACGGAATGTATGGGAAAACATGTTTTTGCAACTGCAAAGTTAAGTTGGTCGATTATTACTCGTTAATTTGTAGAGCTTACTTAGCTGTGATAGTTTTCCTTTTAATTTTGTTATATAAACTACTGCTGTGATTTTTTTCACACATCCAAAACCAACCATTTAGTTGGCAGGGGGGACACACTTAACTCTAACAAAAAATTTCACTTTAAAGCTTAATATTTCGCAAACGGATCTCTGAATAAAAAATGGTATTCACACACTCACAATGTTTTTAAAAGACCTTTCCAACGATACCCCACACCAAGCGATAGAAAAAAAAAAAACATCCCCACTTTACGTGTACCCTAAAAAAAAATTTTTTTCGTAATTTTATTTTACCACTTTGTCGGCATGATTAATATGTATACCCATACCAAATTACAACTTTCTAGTACTAACAGTCTTGGAGCTAGACCGCGGACAGACAGACAGACGGACATGACGAAACTATAAGGGTTCCTTGTTTACTATTGAACCCTAAAAACTGCACTTTTTACGAAATTCACTTTTTTCATAATCCGACTCGTAATTCATTGTTTTGTCATAGAATTATTTTTTCTGTTTGATTCTCAATTTTTATTGATAGTCACGTCAACTACAAAAAAAAAACTCAGTGTCGAAGTAGGTATCGTATTTTGGAAGCAAAAAATATTACAGTATTTTATATGGAATTTTTCGGTTTTTATATGGAAAATAAGAAAAAATATTACCCACATGTTGAGTCTTAGGGGTTTAAGGGTTCTAATAAGGGGGTCGAAATTTTCATTATTTTTGCGATTGGACAAGCCGTTTTCGAGATATAAGCAAAAGAAAAAAAAAGATACAGTACTGTTTTTGCACTGAATTCGAGGTGTTGCACAGTGGAACGAATGTATGGGAGCGGTTGGACGTAGACATTTCCGAAAAAAAAGAGTAAAATTATGCCAAACTAATGATGCCATCTTATTCGATTACTTAATGCCTTCATAACTTGTGGTGATGAATTTCTTCATAACTCCCATATTTCGGGAGTAATTTGAGAAAATGTGAAATTTTACTATGAAAATGAGTGTATCGAGCTCTCTCCCTCCTGATTCCGGGCTTGTTTCAAGTAGCGGTCTCTAATATCATAATGCTAATACTAAGAGCTATATTTAATACTAAGACACATAGTGCGCCAAATGTGCACTTTCTGGGATAAAAGGAAATGAAAATTTAAAAAAAAAACGTTTTTTCCCCATTTGTATTTACTTTAAACCGCAGACAGACTTATTAAGAGGTCTATAAATATATTATATATATACAGAAATATATATTAACAAAAATATTCACAAGAACTGATGAGAGTATGACTTTTAAGTAAGTTGATAATAAATTACCTAGTTTCATTAAAAGTACAATAAATAATTAAGATGTAAGCTCTAATTTACTAAGTTACACATTTTAAAACAATAACATCATTTAATTATCTTCGTCATCATCATCATCATCAATTAATTCAAATTCAGAATCGATGTCCGCTAAATCATTTATGTTAACAAATTCGATATCACTTTTCTCAGAATCCGTAAGCTCATAAAATTCCTTAAAAGAAGATTTTTTTACAAACTTATTTCCTTTTGGACGGATACTTGTAACAAGTGGATCAGAAGACAGTAAAAGATTGTGCATAATATCTTCATTGCATGAGATACTGCTATGCTTTCGAGAATGCCCCTCTCTATATTTTCTAAAATCTTTATTTCTAGCCTCAGATGCCTCTTCGGATAGAAAACCAATGGGCACAATTGACATGTTCTGAACTATGTCTGGCCCATGCATTAAAATTTTATGAAGTGAAGAAGGCATATAATACCATGGGTATAACTCCACGTAAAGCTTAGCAGTATCAAAGCAGAACTCTCGGAATTTAGTTACGTTGATCTTCTCTCCTGATGAAATACACTGCAAGATCACACAGATTTTTCTTAAAAGCATAGCATCTATTCCGGTCAGTTCAGCAGATTTAGTGTAGTTTTCAAAAAATCTCCTTGCCGAGTTGCCATTGTTGGTGGATCCACTGCCTTGTTTCACAACATCGAGAAGTAAGCCCGTTTCTCTTCTTACAGCCTCTTGAACTCTTTTCTTCCTGTCATCAACTTGCCTTTTTGCTATATCACCCCTTACTTGCCATGATTTTATGTCTAATTTGTAGGAAATGTGTAATAAGTATTCCATTGAGCGAATCCAAGCGTGAAGGGTGCTTAAGCTATATTTATACATGTCCTCGTTTGCGTGTTTATCTTTGATTAACTCTAAATTATTCATTTCTTTAGGACAAGCCTTGCATATGTCACACACTGAAGCTGCTGTATTGGATATAATGGAATGAATTTTACCATCAATCATTGTCAACAGCAGTTGGTGTTTGACACTAATTCCATCAGTGATGGTGGATGGAGTTAAGGCTTCAATCTCTGCTTCGATTTCAGCCATCTCTCTCTGCACATTTTCTTTGGTTTCCTTTATAAACTTAAACAATATTGGCCGGCAAAATGAAGTGGAAGATGGTCGCTCGTTTTCCCAAATTGTTACACCTTTTGAGACGAGCCGCAGTGGTACAAGACTAATCATAAAATTACTAGCAAGATCGATTTGCTCATCTTCACTCGTCCTTTGATGATAAATGCTTTGGCTAGATGATCCGTCAAAACCCCATTTGCTGGTCAATACGAGCTGTTGATTGGGATCAACAGGGGTTTCTAACGACCTAATAAGTCTTCTTGAGGTTAAATCCATCAAGGCTTGTAATTTGATTTTTGCAGAGCTCTCTGTAACTGTGAGATCTTCTTTGGCCGGATAGCACTTAATTTTTTCTTTAACCAACATGTAGTAACTCGGGTATTGAAGAGCTCCTTCTTGAGTGTTGAAATCCCGAAGAGTGTTATAGCGCCATTTCGATAAGTTCATCGATACATAAAGAGCCAATGCCTTCAAAGGGGATATTTCCCGTACCTGAATTGATTTACCTTCAATGAAGGCTTTGATTTTTGAGGCCTCTTCTGGATTCTCCGTCAAGTATTTCATAACATAAGCTGTATCGCTTTGTCCTGCCTTTTGAAGTGCCCTTTCGGCCGAAAACATAATTTCAGCGCTGCTACTGCTGCATGAAAGACTATCTTCAGTGCGTCTTCTTTTTTGCCGGTTACTAAGGTCCTCAAAAGATTTACGAGGACTAGGATGTGTACAAGTTGAAGCATCAGATTTAGCAGGAGAAATTATGGGCTCGATGACGTCACTTATATTTTCTGTAGAAGGTTCCATATTTTCATTCTGTAATTCCGGCCATTGAATTGCAGCCTGTAGCCAAATCTCATGTTTCTTCCGAAACTTATCTGTGCTTCTTCCAGACTGTGTCCATTTTGCATAAATGCGGTAGCAAAATCGACGACACCAGTCTTTTAAACTTGTTTCAGCACTTTCACATAACTGAACACAACTGTTATCTTTTAAAACACTGAACAAATAGTTAAAGTCGCGTAAATCTTTATGTGCGCGTGCGCATAAAGCAACGTGAATATCAAGATTTGTATTAAAATTTGGAAAATACATTGCGAGATTAGCTTGGATACAACGAGGTGTAAATCAACACTGATTTTAAAGTTACTAATAGTGACCTATTTATATAAAATCCAGGTATCCCAGGTATCCTTTGTTAAATATTGCAAGGTAATTAGTTATTGTGATAATTAGTAAATGATGCATGCTAAATTAGTGTATTAAGAGCCATTTAGTAATTAAATAATAGCAATGTTCTTATCAGTAATCATTAGTGCATCAGTTTTATATGTAAACCTTAAGTCCCTAATTATATATCCTAATTAGCTTATATCTTCTCTAATTGGCTGCTCAGAAATGTTATTGTAATAAGGTAAACCTTTAGAAAAACGGTTTTAATCAACAAAATAAACAAAAAATAAAAAAATTGTGTTATAAAATAAACATCACTCTTTATCCCAGAAAGTGCACATTTGGCGCACTATGTGTCTTAGTATTAAATATAGCTCTTAGTATTAGCATTATGATATTAGAGACCGCTACTTGAAACAAGCCCGGAATCAGGAGGGAGAGAGCTCGATACACTCATTTTCATAGTAAAATTTCACATTTTCTCAAATTACTCCCGAAATATGGGAGTTATGAAGAAATTCATCACCACAAGTTATGAAGGCATTAAGTAATCAAATAAGATGGCATCATTAGTTTGGCATAATTTTACTCTTTTTTTTCGGAAATGTCTACGTCCAACCGCTCCCATACATTCGTTCCACTGTGTGTTGGTGTGAATTTTAGTTCATATTTTACTCCACACCTTTTTAATCGCGATTAGAAATAGTCTGATTTTGTAGATAGGTAACCGTATATACTCGAACTTTGTGGCCGTCGAGTAATAGTAGTTTATGAAACTTGCATAATGAAGGGTATTAAAATATGAGTGAGGCGAGGTTTTTAATAGTATCACACGAATGTTTTAATACCTAGTTTGTGCAGTTTCATACACTACTTTATCTACTCTTATACATTGGGATTGAACCTAATACTAAATAAAAGATCAAAGTTAAAGAACAAGAATAAATTTGAAAAATCCCACGAAATTCAGTACAACAAAACAAATGAATGTCGTCTGCACCAGCACATCACCGCACAAATGCGCTACAGCGGGTGCTGCTGTCCCCCGTTACGTTCCAATGCAAAAGTTGATGGAAACTGCTTGGTGATATTAACTTCTTGGAATAGCCCTGTATCGTAATACAAAAAAAAAATGTTTTATGGCATTATTTTGTTAGAGAAAAAATGTTTTAATATGATTCTATTTTTAAATTTCAGTATTGTGTTCATAAAGTATGTCAATATAAACTCGTTTTGAATTTTATAATTCGAATATTACGCTATGAGAGTAGATAAAAAGTTTTCTACTGTGTTTAGCATGGCGATTACAAAATCAAATTGTCTTCACTACCTTAGTGATTTTGACAGTTTGGGATAGAAAACTTTCTTCTGAAATAGTCTACATGTAAAAGGACCTAGACAAAGATCGTTAGAAACGAAAGACAAAATGACAGATTGTAGAAAGATTTCTACGGTGCGATGTCAAAAATGGAGAAACGAAACGTCACTTTGTGTAGAAAGAGCTGTGTCTATTCTTCGTAGAGATAGTAAACGTCATGCTACGCATGCAGGTGGCGTTCTGTTGCTTCTGCCTACCCCCATTAGAAGAAGGCGTAAGTTCATGTATGTATGTCCAATTTATAAATATTTTCTGTCATGGCAACATTGATCTATAGTGATTCTACATCGAATCGGCCGTCGTTAGTCCTATGCCACTAAAGGTAACATTGACTAAGGTCAGTTTCCAAGCCACTTGTTATGCCAATGAAACTGTAGTACTGTATTAGGTCAATCACCACGCAACCATCTACTTCTTTATAAGGGCGAGGCTACACAACATTTGTTGGCGGGGCCGCAACGCAAAAGTTATGCCAAAAATCGTTGCGGGTTTAAGGAAAACGCCAAATAATTGGACTTGTAATTGTCGGTGCTCGCCAAACTGCATTGCATACAAGACTTTATCTACACCCATGATATGAATCCTCTATAAAAGTTTCTGAAACAGTTAGCTTATTGGCAACATTATAACAGCCAGTGTCATATTAACCATTACATCATCCAAACGAGTGTTATAATGTTGTACTAAATTTCAGTATGCAACTCGTTTCAACGTTCAAACGGGGGACAGCAGCACCCGCTGCACGCATGTGTGTGTGATGTGCTGCTGCAGGCGACATACATTCGTGGACTTATACTGAATTTCGTGGGAATTTCTTTATTCTGGATCTTGAATTACAAACACCCAATGGTTTCAGAACCTTTTATAGAGGATTCATATCATGGGTGTAGATAAAGTCTTGTATGCAACTGTTCATAATTAGGTATTAAAACACTCATGTGATACTATTATCACAGTCGGCTTCGCCTCGTGTGATAAACCCACATCCGTGTTTTAATACCCCTTATTATACAACAGTTACATAATTAACTATTTTCACTTTGTACTTAGTGTTTTTTTGGGAGTCGGTTGTTTTACACATAACATCACGCCTTGTTTCCCCGAAGGGTTGGGCAGAGGTGTACCTGTAGTAGGTACACCCACATTTCGCCAGTTATGTTTAAGTCCCATGTAATAGGGGGCGAGCCTATTGCCATCAACCGGGCACAAATCCAGACTCCGGGCTGCTACTGAGAAATTCCAGATAGAAAAACCCAATAACACTTTGCCCGACCCGGGAATCACTTTTCACTTTTTAGTTGTGGTACCTACCCCACACAAATTCGAATACCATTGCCTGCTACGTGAATAACAGAGACAGGAACTTATATCATCCACATACTAAGTGGGAAAAAATATGTATTATTGAAGCTAACTCAAAAACTATACAAGCAAAGTTAAGTGGACATACATAAAAAAAACATACGCTACGAACATAATAACCTCCTCCTTTTTGGAAATCGGTTAAAAAAAGAAATTCTATTTAGTCTTTCAGTCAGATAATAAAAAAATATTAGACACGTATTTTTTGCTTTATCATATTAATAAAAAAAATACTTAGATAAAACGCATTAAAGGTGGGGAGTGGGGGTCGCTACGTCACAAGTAAGTATAATATCTACATACTCGTGCGTGACGTTATGGCACATTTTATTTTAACTCAATGTGTCGGCGTAATCTTCTGATTACGTAAAAAAAGAAAAAAATACGTGTTCAATATTTTTTTAATAATCTACCTGACGGATAAAACATTTTTTTGTCATCATCCGTAACCGTATTATTTCCGCAAAACATAATTTTGACCAATTTACACCTCGCTTCATTGCGTCATTGATCAAACGTTCAACGTAGTCAAGTTCATTCAAAAAATTTTCATTATGAACATAATTTTTCGTGATTTGGCGTGTATGACCAGATGTATGGATGAAGGAGTACGTAAGGATCGTAGCAGGTGGCGTTCTGTAGTTCCTGGCTACCCCCATGGGAAGGAGTGAGTTTATGTTAGTGATGTACCGACTAGTCGGCCATATTTGTAGTCGGTGACTAGTCGGCTAAAACCGCCGACTAGTCGGCCCATTTTTTACTCGTATTAATATGCTTAAAAATTTAAAGACGGTGATTGAAATGAAATTGAAATCTTTACTGTTATTATTTTTTTATTATAGAATCAGTTTTACAGTTTACTTTCAGTGCAATTTAGAATAGGTTAAGAAATAAGGATAGGAAGGAATTGGAACCTTTCGTTTGGGCCATTAATTAAGTCCGCCTGGTCGCCGGGCACCGCGCACGTACGAGCCGAATTCACGAACACCCGAACAACACCTGATGTCACCCGAACTCAACCGAAACCAATGATTGGCTTGGCCGACCAGTCGGCCATTTTGCAGCCGACTAGTCGGCCAAAGTCATAGTCGGCCCATCTCTAGTTTATGTATGGTGTTTTGAGCCAGATCAACTTTCTGCCACCCATTAAAAGAAAAAACACATTTGTTCTACCCCATAAACCACACTAGTTGACACCAGTATCACAGCTACTGTAAACAAGTATATAATTTATACACCAGTATCTATAATATAAATATGGAATCATATTTCCGATGCGCCCCGTGTGTGGGCGCATCGGAAATATCGGACTCATTGTGCGGACGTAACGACCGCTGGCAATTGTTCTAACGAGCCCTCGTTACGCTAACGACGCGGACGATCCGTTTTATCATTACGTGTAAATACAAGCATGGCTGTATCATGTACTTGTACTAAAATACTTTTAATATTTTATCAACCGACTTCCAAAAGGAGGAGGTTCTCAATTCAACGGTATGTTTTTTTTTTGTATGTTTGTTACGCGATTACTCCGCCAAATATGGATTGATTTTTGATGATTCTTTTTTTGTTTGGTAGGTCATACTTCAGAGGTGGTCCCATATAAATTTTATTAACTTTGCTTGGGTAGTTTTTGAGTTAGCTTCAATAATACGTATTTTTTCCCACTTAGTATGTGGATGATATGTTAAGTTCCTGTCACCATTAATTACATAGCAGGTAGTGGTATTCGAATTTGTTTGGGGTAAATACCACAACTAAAAAGTGAAAAATAAAAACTTTTTACAATAAAAAATCAACGGACTTCCAAAAATAACGCTACAAAGTGAAAAATAACTTTAATTTCGGAAGTCGGTGGCAAAAAACTAAAATTCAAAACCAAAGATACAGACTTCCGAAATTAAAGTTATTTTTCACTTTGTAGTTTTTTTTGGAAGTCGGTTGTCTACGTTGGACTTGCTGTGACATTCTTAGATCTTTGGCAGTCGTTACGGGTCGTCAGAAGTCCAAAAGTCTGACAACCGGTCTCACCAAGGGGTATGAAATGAAATTGTTTATTCTGTAAATAGGATATCAGAATCACTTTTACACGTCATATTAAAAAAATATTAAAAATAAGCAAGATGAGTTCGGCGTTTCCTATCTGACTACTCAGAAAAGAAAGGCCGAAACAAACTCAAGAGGTCGCAGTCTCTTTTAAAGTCCAGACATAATCTTGGTCAGGCCATATGAGGACCATGTAGATTAGTGTCTGAAAAGGTCTTATGAGGAAAGAACCACACAGATTTGAGTGGACCTGTCCAGTCAGTGTAAGCATTTGTCAGTAATCGTGGAGCTCAACTCGGAACTTAAGGAGCTCAACTCTACGAACAATACCAACGAATGGACATTTAGGTAGGCCACATAAACTACTCAAACTGCCAGACCATCACTAAAACTAGCAGAGAAATAAAGATAATATCCACATAGTCCTCACATTCACAATAATTAAAATAATATAATACTTTATGAAGTAATCATGTCATATTGAATATAATTTTCAACTATGTCAATGTGTATACAAAACTGGTATATGTTAATTTTACATACTAATAATTAAAATGTCCAGTTTTATGGTTTTATCACAAGGCTTAGCAGAGCGAGCAGTTCAATCCCATTTCTACAATCTTACCAAGGAGTATCGTGTTACCCAGTAACTGGATTGTGGAGGACAGATAGGCAGTCGCTCCATGTAAGATACTGGTATTCAGCTGCATCTGGTTAGACTGGAAGCCGACCCCAACATAGTTAGGAATAGGTTAGCAGATTAATTGTACTTGCTGTGGTCATAGTTCTGGGTTTAAAGCTTGATTTTTTGGGACAAAACGTACCCTGGATTATATCCTTCTTGTAATATAAACCTGTTAAAAAATTACAAAATTGCCTTGGTACAGTCGACCGCACATCGGTGGTAATACTTTGACCTTTAGCTGGTCTAGCGTAGTACGTGTTTCAATGGAATAAAAGGCCAGCTTACACTGGTAATGTTGGCAATGACGAGCGGCCTTCCTAAAAAAACATTGGCACTCCGGGAGTGCCGACAGAAGTGAAAACTTGAACAGTTAAAAAAATACTTCTTGCTTGCAGGCAGAATACATTGACACTTAGGTTATAAGATCTCACCTGTACAAAAACAATGTATTTCTGGCAAATAAACATTTGATTTGAATATTATAAATAAAACGCAGTCAACAAGGAAAGCCAAAACACTACATAAACTTGACGGGTGAAAGTTATGCTAGCGCCATCTATCTAAAGTTTTCACCGGCCAACCCCAATGCCAGTAAGACACATCACCGAAGCATGACATAAAAAGGAGGAGGCCTATTCTCAGCAATGGGCGGAACAAGACTGCCAATGATGTCGATAGATGAGGACAGTTTCAAGCCGATCGATATAAATACATAGTGATAGCCAAGTCATGGAGCATTTTGTAATGTTATGACTGTTTGTGTATAGCTAGTTATGTGTATATTTGAACTAGGGATGTAACGATACATAATTTTCCCGATACGATACCGATTATTGTAGTATTGGTGATACCGATACCGATGCCGATAGCTTAGTAGATAATAAATGATGAAGTGTGTACTTCGGGCGTTTGTATGTCTTTTGTATTTCGGGCACAACTGTTTAATAGTGCGTTAAAGTCTTCGGTTCACTGTAATAAATAGTATCACGAAAAGCGGTGGCGTGAATCGGGCACGAAACAATACATCGCTCTGCAAACACAACCACAACTAATTGATTAACATTTGTAAATACTGTTGGACCTGCTGAAGATTGTAAGACCATCTTTGCATTGTATAAATTCAATCTCCTTTGTTTTACCAATATAATAGCATAGCATAGGTGTGAGAACGATGTACTAAAGAGTTACCATTTACCGGGTGATATGTCTTGCATTGACTTGAATGTGCCCTGGTGGCTGTATGTCATGCTCACTTAGATGTTGGCGCGTGGTGGCGCGTGTGTTGGATCATTTAGCTAACTCCCTTCAAAATGGTTGAGCTGAATGATGCTAATCTTTGCGTCATATTCGTGAACGGGCGCCGTCAGTTGACTGGTCATCTCTTAGCTGCCATGGCTTCTTTTTAATTTATTTAAATTTATGAATTGTTCTTTGTTTTGTCTTTTTATTACGGACGCTTCTAACATGCACGTCTTTCTACATTGTTCTTACATGTATAATTTCAACATGAATGATGTACCTAACCAATATGTTGTAACAATTTTTTATTTAAAAGAGTGTCCGTGGAGTTTCTTGCCTGTTCTTCTCCATAGGTACCTACCTACTACGCTTTGGAATGGGCAACTAGCTTCATATTTCTGACTGACCGATTCCTTGACAATTCAAAATTGCCTATAAATGGTTTAATTGGAATAAATGCTTTGAGTTTTAGTTTGAGTTTGACACTGCCGTTTGCCGTGTTGTCATGTTGGTAAGCGACAATGTAGCGCGCGCGTCGTCGTTTCGCACGCTTTTCGAACTGTTTAATATCGGTCGTATTTAATCGGCGATGCCGATAAATCGGCCGGAATCGGTACATCCCTAGTTTGAACTAACATAAATATCGATTCGATTCGTCATTGTAGTATTCAAATAGCAGTTGTTGATATTTGTTTAGCTTGACAGGGAAGGTCCGCCTTGGTTGTATACTAAGAATACTTAGATCGATAATAGATTTTTGACTATAATGTAGGTTTTGGTCATCAGTCTTTTTTTCATTTTTGTGTGGGAAATTATCAAGTAACTTCTCCCGCTCTGCGCTCTCGTGTCAGACTCTTACTGACTAAAACCCACCCGTGTTCCTTCAGTTGCCATGTTGCCGGGGGCCACGATTTCCCTTTCGGTTTTATTCGCAACCCTCGGCAATTGCCCTTTTCCAAATATGTTTGCCTACTTCCATATATGCTTCTACGGCCCATAATGTCGGTTTTTTCAGCTTATTAACCAGACGCGACTGAATATCATCTGCCTCATAATTTGTCTAGCCTGTACCAACTATGTTAAAGTCGGCTATCAATCTAACCGGATGCAGCTGAATACCAGTATTTTACATGGAGCGACTGCCTATCTGACCTCCACAACCCAGATACTGAGTAACACGATACCCCTTAGTAAGACTGGTTGTCTTACTTTCGGGCTCCTGACGACCCGTAAAAACTGTCAAAGATCTACAAATGACAGCCAGGACCTACGGCTTAACGTGATTTCCGAGGTACGGAGGGATCTTGGTATGTAAACATGGTCACTCATTCACGGACCAGCCGCGGCAAGCGTAGCTTAATCTGATCGATCGACCCGTGCGGCTGTTATTACTTCGCGACAAGTCAATATCAGAATTAATAATAACTTAAGGCAGATTTCAGTGAATACCCCGTCCTAGAAGGATATTTAATTACCTTATTGGTGATGTTCTTCAGAAAGGTCAGGTGCTTAGTGCTCGCAACGGGCGTGCGTGTGTGACCAGATGTATGAATGTAAACGAAGTAAAAGGAGTATGTAAGGATCGTATCTGATGGCGTTTTATAGTTACTGCCTACCCTCATCGGAAGAAGGCGTGAGTTTAAGTATGTAGGTATGTAAACCTACACAATATCGAATGCTGAACTTATGACGTGATGTGGCCCCAGAACCGTCGGGTAGGTGGAGCAGGAAGATGCTAGAGCGAAGATTCAGGGATGAATAACGATGACATAAGAGAAATTAACAAGTTAAAACTTAAAAACCCCCGACATAAACGTTTCCTCATTTCTCTTTCCTACTCCATCACCAGACCCTGTTCACCATCTATCTATAACCTATTCATTGAGACCATTCCAATGAGCCCAAACACGATACCTGTGCTGTAAGTTGGTAAGGGAGTTGGGTATCCTACAAATTCCAGGTGATGCTGCAGCATCAGTTCAAGGTTACTATGTTCTTCTAATATCATTGAAGTAACAGAATACTAAATTTCAAATAGATCAGACCTGTGGAAGATACTCACATCCATTTATCAACTAGAAAAGTGATGCAGGTGTTGCGAAGGAGGTTGATGATAAATGATAATCAATTACTTACAACTTTGTATATTGTTACCAGTCAAGCGACACGTAGAGGAAAGAGAGCAAAAATAAGGTTACACGATCTTTTATAACATTTCAAATGACAGTTGTCTACCCTTACTACTCAACTAACATGAATATTGCAACAGATAAAATGAACTGAACTATTAACACAAAACAAATACTTTTAAACTAAAAATTGTAACAATGCGTTTACAAAAATATAATTGATAAGTAAATTAATATCTTAGATATTCTTAACAAAATAATTTAGTGGAACTTATAAACTTAATCATTTAGTATTTAAGCATAGGTAAAACAAATCATTGAAATGGCAACCACACATAAATTGGTCAGTGTGACCCTAAACAAACTTCTACTTATGTACTAATCTAAATGATATATTTGATACGATAACAAAAGCTTATAATTTTCAAACGGCTGAACCGATTTTGATAAAAACATGTCTAAGAACCATCACTAGAAAACAAGCTAAACAAATCATTGAAATGGCAACCACACATAAATTGGTCAGTGTGACCCTAAACAAACTTCTACTTATGTACTAATCTAAATGATATATTTGATACGATAACAAAAGCTTATAATTTTCAAACGGCTGAACCGATTTTGATAAAAACATGTCTAAGAACCATCACTAGAAAACAAGCCTTCAAACAAAAAAAATAATTTTTAAAATCGGTCCACAAATGACGGAGAAATCGGTGGACATAAATAAAAATAAAAAAATATATAACCTCCTCCTTTTTGGAAGTCGGTTAAAAAAAGAAAAAAGTCAAAAAGTCAAAAGTCAAATCATTTATTTCAAATAGGCCCATGTATGGCACTTTTGAACGTCAAAATTTACAAAATATTAAAATTGATTCTAGTCGCCCCTTCCAAAAGGTAGTTTTCGTATGGAGAAGAATGGGCAAGAAACTCCACCGTTACTCTTTTAAAATGTTTTACAATTGTTTGTATATGCACGTACATTTGTTAAATAATATTACCTATATGTGAAGACGATGCACCTAGAATAAAATTACTATACCACAATAGGTAAAAAGAATTAAAAATGAAGCAACGACAGATAATTTAATATGTGATAGATACATGGTGCTCACATATTTACAAACATTGTAAAAATAGACGATTTTCCTGAAATTTTGTAATTAATAAGTGTGTGAGAAAGTAATCACAGAATGTAAAATCAATGTCATAAAACACAAAATAATCAATTTTACAATTAAATTAGCAACCAGTTTGATTTTGTCTTGATTCTAAATTGTCCTATGGAGCAGGACCAGCATGTTTCCAAGCACTCTTATCTTGGATATAATCCTCTAATTTGTAATATGCTTGTTTACAAAGTGTACTTTTGATATGAGTTTTAAATTTTCTTTCATTTAATTGCAATATGTCACAAGGTATTTTGTTGTAACATTTAACACAGTACCCCATAAAGAAAAAATACGTGTCCAATATTTTTTTACTAATGTAACAGACAGACAATTTTTTTTTAATCTTGAAGAATCGGGAGAAAACGTGTGAAGGTAAATAGATATATAGAAAGAATACCTACTCTTTTTTATGAACACCATAAAATAGACGGGTATAAGTAAATGTAGAAATTTTACACAGGATGAAGACTGCTTCTGCACCCGACATTTAATCTGCACTGCAATAATATTCCGCGACATTTCCAAAGTTATTTGTCGGCGTAATGACGTCTTGCGCCCGCGCATGTTGATTTATATTATGCCTGCTGCGATGCAGTTCAACAAAATATTATTACAAGCGGAAATAGCCAAACGGCTAAGATTTTCGGATGGCAAACGGAAAATTTAATTAGAGACGTGAAGCTCGAGTTTGACAAGTCATTTCTTGCATGCGTAAATACTAGAAAGTGGTACAGGGTGGGCGTTTAGGGGCTATCATATTTTGACGTTCAAATACGTCTGACATATTGCCCAATTTGAATAAATGAACCTTGATTTTGATTAAACCTTATTCTCACGATGTTATGCCATGACAGCAGGCATATCGCAATAGGGATGATGCCTGGGCAAAAAAAAACTATTTAATCCGTCAGTTAGATAATAAAAAAATATTAGACACGTATTTTTTTGCTTTATCATATTAATAAAAAAATACAGATAAAACGCATTCAAGTTGGGGAGTGGGGTTTGCAACGTCACACGTAAGTATAAAATCTACATACTCGTGACGCCATGGCTATAATGTGCCATGGCGTCACGAGTATATTTATATACTCAATGTTTTGCCGTAATCTTAAGATTACGTAAAAAAAGAAAAAATACGTATCCAATATTTTTTAATAATCTACATGACAAAAAAATAAAATAAACAGTGGCACTCCGGGAGTGCCGCCAGAAGGGAAAACTGGAAAAAAAAAAAATTACAAAGCTGTAACCAACGCGTTGATGTCTTTTACTTGACGCACCGCCGTAATCAACGCGTTGATATCTTTCACTCTACGGTGTCGGTAAATTGCGTTACTAGTCGCGAAATCAATGGTTTAATCCCATCTCAATAATGCCCAACGCGCCTAAAGAAGTTTTCACTTCAAAAATGTTTTTATCCAAAAGGAACATTGTTAGGGCAAACCCACTCTTACACACAAAGGCAGACGAAACCTTTTATAATAAGGAATGTAGGGATCGCTTCCCATGGAGAATTGAAGCATACATAGAAAGGACCCTACAAATTGTACTTGTGTATTCTGGGATAATTGCAGGTCAGATGACAGTCATTCTGCGTAAAATTCTGAAATTCTTTAGTTGGAAAATGGTGGAAATGAGCTTGAAAAGATGATAGCTGGCAAAATACATACATACTTAACCTCACACCTTCCCACGAGGGTTGGCAGAATCTATAGAACGCCACCTGCTACGATCCTAACATATTCCATGCTTCGTTTGAGTTCATACATCTGGTCATACACGCACGCCGGTTGCGAGTACTACGCACCTGACCTTTCTGAAGAACACCACCAAAAAGATCACTGTCAAAGATGTCCTTCTAGGGCGTCCCCTTCCAGCGTTTCCACTCACATGATCTTGCTTGCCTTTTCCCAACTATGTTGGGGTCGGTTTCCAGTCTAACCGGATGCAGCTGAATACTAACATCTACTTTGTAAAATAGCTTTTGTTATTCGCGTTTTATTCAGTGTTGATGTTTGCTCAATATAACTCTAAAATCGATACAGCTACCCATATTAATATGTCTACATACTGTTAACTGTTGAGTTAATTGTCTCTCAATTTATATTGATTCGTGGTTATTAAAGTGTCCGCCGAAGGGACGACGATGTTGTTTTAAAATATCTTGTGTGTATACAGAGTGTACGGAATTGATCCTCATGTAAGGTAAAGAATAAGCTCTCTCCCGAGCAGTGATAGCCTAGTGGTGTGACCGTCGGACTGCCAAGTCATAGGTCTCGAGTTCGAACCCAAGGCACGCAACTCTGACTTTTCGGATTCAATGTTGGTGGATGTCACATATCTACGATTTTTTGTGCTTTTCTTTGAACGTAGATGTTTCCCTGCCAGAACAGAAAAAAGAAATTGGCTCTGTCTAACCAGAATAAAAACTGAATTCACATTTCAAAGGAATGACTCATTTCTCTAGAACGACATAATTTGGGAAATATTACTCATGTTCTGCATTACTTAGTCGAAGAAAAACAATGTTTTAGCTGTAGCAAACAAACATGCCGCGCAAATAATGTCAAAGAATATAAAATAATATTTTAAAAAGAAACACAAAGAAAAAAACCGGCCAAGTGCGTGTCGGACCACGCACAATGAAGGGTTCCGTAGTTGGGATGAATTTATCCCAAAAACAAACTTAACTTTGTAGTTGATCAACATGTTCTCTCATACGAAATGTATGGGAAAACATGTTTTGGCAACTGCAAAGTTAAGTTGGTCGATTATTACTCGTTAACTTATAAAGCCTACTTAGCTATGATAGTTTTCATTTTAATTTCGTTATATAAACTACTACTGTGATTTTTTTCATACATTCAAAACCAACCATTTATCTGGCAGGGGGGGGGACACTTGACTCTAACAAAAATTTGCACTTTAAAGCTTAATATTTCGCAAACGGATCTCTGAATAAAAAAATGATATTAACACACTCACAATGTTTTTAAAAGACCTTTCCAATGATGCCCCACATTACGGGATAAAAAAAAAAACATCACCTTTTACGTGTATGGGAGTACCCTAAAAAAAAATGTTTTTCATAATTTTGTTTTACCACTTTGTCGGCATAATTAATATGTATAATATAATAATAATAGTATAATATAATAGTATAATAATAATAATAAATAATGAAACAGGTAGGAAAAAACAGCGTAATACTGAATTAAATTTAGAGACTGCACATGGCCCCATCAACTCAGATGTAGAAATAGCTCAGGAATTTGAAAACTTTTTTGCTAATGTTCCCCTTAAAACTACCGAAAATTTTAATTCATCACCCGCGCTTTCTGCCGCCTTACTTAGAAATAATGTAAATGCATGCCCTTCAGAGTTTAGGTTTCAGCATACAAACCCCCAGGCTGTTATAAAAGCTTTTAAAGATATTAAAATTAAATCAACAGAAGATCTATGGGGAATGTCTGTAAAAGTCTGTAAATCTATCATCGAAACCATTGCGCCCTATTTAGCTTTCATATTTAACACCAGTGTAGACCAAGGAGTCTTTCCGGATCTCATGAAACTCAGTAAAGTAGTTCCATTGTTCAAGTCCGGTGATAGTAAGGAACCCAACAATTATAGGCCCGTGTCAATTCTGCCAGTTCTCAGTAAAGTGTTTGAAAAGGTGATGCTTAATCAAATGTTACGTCACTTTAATAAAAATTCCATCTTTCATGAACAACAGTACGGTTTCACCAAAGGGCGTTGTACCACTGACGCCGGTGTCACCCTAATAAAGAACATTTTTAATGCCTGGGAAGAAGCACAAGATACCATTGGAATCTTTTGCGACCTCTCGAAGGCGTTCGATTGCGTAAACCATGAAACACTTCTGCTGAAACTAGAACACTATGGGATTAGGAATACAGCTCTTGATTTACTAAGATCATACCTGAAAGATAGGAAGATTAAAGTTCAAGTAAACGGCGTAAACTCGTTGGGGTCTGAAATGGCAATGGGTGTTCCTCAAGGTTCGATATTGGGTCCATTCCTCTTTTTAGTTTACATAAACGATTTACCCCAATTACTTCAAAATCAACCGAAGATGGTGTTATTTGCAGATGACACATCATTGATCTTTAAAATAGACCGACGGTCACAAAATCTTGACGACGTGAATAACTCTATTCTTCAGGTCCAAGATTGGTTTACGGTAAATAATTTGGTACTTAATGAGAAAAAAACCAAATGCATTAGATTTAAATTACCGAATGTTAGAAGTAGCGAATGTGACATCATATTGAATGGAGAAAAACTGGAATTTATTCATCAAACAGTTTTCCTGGGAATCACGCTAGACGAGAAATTACAATGGGGACCTCATATAACATCTCTTGCGGGGCGGCTAAGCTCGGCCGCTTATGCTGTTAGAAAGATAAGACAGTTAACAGATGTAGAAACCGCGCGTTTGGTCTATTTTAGCTACTTTCACAGTATTATGTCATATGGCATTTTACTGTGGGGTCGGGCTGCTGACATTGAATCCATCTTTATTTTACAAAAGAGGGCTGTCAGAGCCATTTATAATCTATGTCGTCGCGAATCTCTCAGGGAACTATTTAAAAAGATTAATATTATGACGGTACCTTGCCAATTCATCTATGAAAATATTATGTATGTAAGGAAAAATCTGCATCTTTTTAAGAAAATAAGTGATAGACATAATTTTAATACTAGAAATAAAGATAAAATAGATCAACCATTTTTCAGATTATCCAAAGTACAAACATCTTTTATGGGGTACTGTGTTAAATGTTACAACAAAATACCTTGTGATATATTACAATTAACTGAAAGAAAATTTAAAACGCATATTAAAAGTACTCTTTGTAAACAAGCATATTACAAATTAGAGGATTATATCCTAGATAAGAATGCTTGGAAGCATGCTGGTCTAGCTCCATAGGACAATTTTGAGTCTAGACAAAATCAAACTGGTTGCTAATTTAATTGTGTAATTAAATATTACAACATTTTTTTTTACATTCTGTGATTACTTGAACTCACACACTGACGAATTAGTATCACTTGTAATTTTTTTAGGAATATCGTATAGGTTTTACAATGCTTGTAAATATGTGAACACCATGTATCCATTACATAATTATTTTTTCTATCATTGCTTCATTTTTATTTTTACCTATTGTGGTATATAAATCTTATTCCAGGTGCATCGTTTTCACATATAATTATATAATTAATGTATACAAAATATTGTAAAACATTTTAAAAGAGTAACGGTGGAGTTTCTTGCCCATTCTTCTCCATACGAAAACTACCCTTTGGAAGGGGCGACTAGAATCAATTCTATTTTTTGTTTTTGACGTTCAAAAGTGCCTTTTTGTGCCTAATTGAAATAAATTATTTGACTTTGACTTTGACTTTGACTTATACCTATGCCAAATTACAGCTTTCGGCATAATTAATATGTATACCTATGCCAAATTACAGCTTTCTAGTACTAAGGGTCTCGGAGCTAGACCGCGGACAGACAGACAGACAGACGGATATGACGAAACTATAAGGGTTCTTTGTTTACTACGGAACCCTAAAAATATCAACAAAAATGTTGGTAAATTACAGGTTTTTATGTCAGTTTGGGACTGAGATTAGGATGCGAACGTTCTTAAAAACACTGTCATTGTCTCTTTAAAAGATATATGTATAGGTAATCCTTCACTTCGTTGAATGCAGACACAGGTCACAAAGGACATCCTCCTAAAATCAATCCTCACGGTTAGACTAGAACCTCATATCAAAATAGTACAGAAAACGCTGAATCAATCTGCCTGATTTACCCCAACTATGTTAAGGTCGGCTTCTAGTCTAACCGTATGTAGCTGAATACCAGTATTTTACATGGAGCCACTGCCTATCTGACCTCTACAACCCCGTTACTGGGTAACACCATACCCCTTGGTAAAACTGGTTGTGAGACTTTTGGGCTCCTGACTACCTGTAGCGGCTGTCAAAGATCTTCGAATCCCAGTCGGGATCAACGGATTAACGTGCTTGCCGAGGCACGGAGGGGATATGTAATGGATGATTATGAGCTATTATTACTTAGCTACGACCCCTACAGAAAACGCTGAATAATGGTCATTATTTTCTTTGAGTGTGACCAAGTCTGTGAAGGCCACATCAAATATTGACTCAATAATACCCGCCCAATCGAAGTTCCGAGTGCATGGCTCGAGTCCGACCATTATTATTGCCAATAAAAGTGATACTGACCTGCTAACTCCAATTAATATTACGTACATGCTCCATTTCTTTGATAATATGATGGATGTATCTTATGCACGCAATTTGAACGATTAATTCTCGATTAAACAATTTCGGAGCTACCGACATAGTTTGCAGAGTAAGCAAACTGAAGTGGCAGTGGGCTGGTCATGTTTGTCGAAGGACTGATAGCCTGTGGAGCAGACGAGTCCTGGAGTGACCGACGACCTTAAAAATGAGGTTTGCGACAGCCTGGATGCGGAAGGCAGGATTGGGTGTTGTGGCGCAGCCTGGGACAGGCTGATGCCCAGCCGTGGACTACGAAAGGCTGACTTGATTAAAGCATTTTCGATAGAGAAAAGTCCGATCCTCTTGTCCTTGAGTTAAAAGCGTCCAAAACCGGGCTGCACTATTCCTCTAAATTAGGGAAGATTCAATAGGAAATCAATGATGACAGCCCCATTTAGATCTGACGCAAAACACAACGCCGCAAAGGAATTGTGTCAGAAAAACGGGCAAGAAGCTGGTTTATGTCAAAAATCACACGACACGACTGATTTATCTCGCTATTTGAACACTACTGACGTAGTCCGTATCTGGCAGCCATCAATCACATTTAGCAATGGTAACTAATGTTGTTTCCTGTTTTACCAATTATCTGTTTTCGTCCAATTTCGATGCTGGTGCCAAAACAATTGAATCATTTCTTTGGGATATGCCTTAGCTTCATTGTCTCAGGCTTTCTGGTTGATCGCCATGGTAGATAATGGCTTATAAGAGCTAGAAAATTGTACCAAGATGGTTCCACAAGACAGATAACAGTCAGAGACGTGTTACTAAAGTGGTTTTTTGCGCCACTTCTTCTGTGGTCAAGGGTGAGCATTTTAGGGACTAACTTTTGACTGCCAAATCTGCAGAATGAATTTGCCAAAAATACCAAAAGTGGAAGAGGTGGAGTGACCTAAATTTTTCCACTAATTACTAACTAAACCCATCTTAATCTTATGAGCAGAAGGCGTGAATAACGTCTATGTAAATATATAACCCGTCGGGGATCCGAACATGCGGCTGCTCACGTGCGTGCTCAGAAATAGACCTGTTACAACACGACAACTGGTATTTTTGGCATCTTTTTATTATGAAGCGGACGCTGGAAGATAACGCGAATGGCGGAGTGCAGTCGAACAATTTCAATTCTCGTCTTACGCATATATCGTTTGGGTGTTTCGGCGAATCTAGACCGTCTTAGATTTCGTGGTATTCGAGATGAAGTGTCGATTTGATTGTTCATGAGAACTTGTGAGCTAAACTGCTTCCGGCTTCCGTCTACCGAGTCTTATACTTCCTACGGTGTTAACATCGTCTTCCAGCCCTTAAAACCATTTCATCAGCGGTCATCTCAGTAAACGCTCCCCTTCCTGGCCATACCATCTTTCACACAATTCATTCGTCGTTGACAATTTAGCACTGAATTGCCAATGACCATATTTCGGCTTGTTCCAGGCATGGTTAAGCCATCATTTTGTAAGTTTGGCACTCGAAGTATCTACGTCAGAGTAGTTAGACAAATATATGCCAATTATTCATTTCTAAAAAATGGTCTGAGCCACCGTCTAAGATAGTACAATGACTGGGTTATCTAAAAATATACGGTTTAAAATAGTTCTTCTATTTTAGACATTAGGGTGCAACCAGATTGCGGTTGATCGACGGCATTATGACATAATTTGGGGTATTATGGCGTATGAGATGACACACTTGAGTTGACGGTCGACTACGGTTTGGGGGCACCATTATTCAGAGAGACATTCAAATTTTACATGACAATGGCTACACTTTAGCTCGTCATTTATTAGCCTGCTACGCAAAGGTCTCCCGTTTTCTCCCTCCAAATAGATCTTTTGAGATTTCTGGCCACGGCTGCCCAATAAACATGCCTAGAGGCCATAGTGTGAGTTTCTTTTAACCACCTCGACTTTACGCATCGATGCGACACTAGGGCCTCAGATCGTCTCACCTTCGCCGCATTCGATCTCGACGGCGATGTCCTCCCTCAAGCGTCCAGTGAGTGACAGTCTTTGCCCATTTATCCGGGTAATTATAATTAAAATGGCCTTCTTTGGACTATAACGTATATTTCCTGAGAACTGCGACATAAATATTATGATGATTGCAATACATCTAATAAATTATTTTTACGACTACACAAGTTTATGATCTACTCAGTTGTCAGTATTACGTAGGCGTAACTGAAAGACACAATAATGAATAATTATGTTTGTTCTAGAATAGTATAAGTTAGTAATAATAATAAAACACAATCGCTGCAGAATGCATTGCATTCTTGCAGGCCATGTGCAGAAATCTGCTTTAATTTGTCAAATTATCATATCGTTTTCTAAAGATGCGTAAAATGTACCAAATGAATGCAGGCGTCTGTAACTTTTCCTACGAAATTGTCAAAGGTGCCATTGCATTAAAATAGCATCCAGAAGTATGCAATCAGCTACTCTAAGCAGTCAAACTCAATTTATTTCAATTAAACCATTACAGGCACTTTTGAAATGTCAAAGAGTCGGTCAGTTAGTCAGAAAGTTGAAGCTAGTTGCCCATTCCAAAACGTACCAATCAGTACGTCACTCTCTTTACCAACTTGCTGAATGCCAAACATTTTATTACGACCTAAACCAATATAGAGATGTATGGAGGAAGACAAGTTGCTGCACGGACCCCAAATAAACTGGAGAAGAGATGATTAACTAACGGAGAGCAGAAATAACGCTACTGAATTGTAAAAACAACTCGAAAACGCTACAGTTTCACTGTACTACGTCGTTACAGAAACTAACGGCGAACTTATCAGTTGACCTTGTGCCGACAGCCGCATATTAAATCGTCGCCGACGCGGCGGTGCCGGATTTGGTTGTGTATGCGGGCCTTAATGATGACAACCGTTCATAATTACGATGTTAATGAAGATATCGACTGACATAACAGTTTGATAGTCTTATCTTTGGACGAATGATGAACTTTACTTGTGGGTTATGAGATGGAGACTCACTTAAATTATTATGTAAATGGTGCGACCGGATTTACAATGAGGACCCCCTTGGCTTTTTGGAAAAGGCAAGCGTGTAATAGAATTAAATAGGGATGAAAACAAAAAAAAAATTGTCCCTCCTGTAGTTAAATCAAAAATATTGGACACGTGTTTTTTCTTTTTTTACGTTATCAAAAGATTACGGCGATACATTGAGTTAAAATGTGCCATGAGGTCACGAGTATGTAGATTTTAGACTTGTGACTTAGCGACCCCACTTTAATGCGTTTTATCTAAGTATTTTTTTATTAATATGATAAAGCAAAAAAAACGTGTCTAATATTTTTTATTATCTGACTGACGGACTAAATAGAATTTCTTTTTTTTGACCCAGGCATCATACCTCTTTGGAATATTAAATACTGGCGTTCAAATAGTTGTGTTGAGGGGGACAACCGTCATCTTCAATGTTGGATTGTGTAGGTCAACACTCGTCTCCGATTGTTGTGGAGCTGAACCGTTTTCGGTAATAGAGGATTGAGGAGAGCAACCCATTTCTAACCAAAAGTTAGCTTGAAAAGGTCAACCATTTTCTTCTCTTATCGGGTTGAGGAGGACAACTGGTGTCTCCGATAGTTAGAAGACACTCCTATATAGTCAGAAAGTTGAGCCACATAATAAAGAAAGGCTAAGAAGATAATAATGACCTGCGCAACAATGTTAATAAATGTAATGATACTAATTTGCATCAACTCTCAATAATGTTATATCAACATCTTGAAGCGTCGACCGTTGTCTCATTCAAGAGCCAAAGAATTATAGAATTATGAATATAAATATTTATCGATGGAGCGGGACAGGAAGGGCAAAAAAAAGATGGATTGTGTGAGGAATGTTAAGAAAGAGAAGGGAGTAAATTATAGCGTGAAGAAATTGGAAAAAAAAAAGTGTTGCGTCGACCCCAAGTGAATGACATGGGACAAGGGCAGGAAAATAATAATGACTTTATGTATTACAAGAAGCAGCTTATTTTAAAAACAACACCTTTTGTAATGTCATAACACTAATGACGTCTACATTTTGACAGCTGTTTAAAAATGATTGATAAAATGCTACAAGGACCTTTTGGCGCCTGAATGACATTGACAGGGGGGCGTTGCTCGTAAACATTTGTGAAATTGACACAGAAGTTGTATGGAAAAGCAAGATGGTGGCGTTAGTTCTGGTTTTTGCCACGCGCCAAAATATCATTGTACTGTTGAAGGTATAATGGATGCCTACGGGTATTAGAAGTCATACCAATGACAGTTGCTGACGTAGCAAAGACAATAATTGTTTTTCGCTGTCCTGTGTTGACTTTAAAATTTATTCTGATTACCTCATCACTTTGCAGATACAATAAGTGTGCAAATGCACTTTAATTCTAGCTACTAAAATAGCTTCTATGTTACCAGGCAAACATGTAACAGAAGCGAAGTAATTTTATCGCGAGACGCGTTCCATTGAAGCGTGGGTGTGTCATCTTAACTGCGTGTAGGTCAGTGGGCCAGCAATGTACGTCACGCGACGCGAAGACGTCGACGGGTAATGAATTATGATAATTTTCGGACTATATTATACAGTGATAACGCAGTAGGTTAATTTTAAAACAGTTGTGTACACAGCTCAAGCCACTGGCACATTTCTGTGTTGTGTTCTGTCGTGACGTGACGCACTGACGCAGGATAGAGCAATAGGGATGATGACTAAAAAAATATTTTTTGTCCGTCTTGTAGATTATTAAAAAATATTGGACACATATTTTTTCTTTTTTACGTTGTCAAAAGATTACGGCGATACATTGAGTTACAATGTGCCGTGACGTCACTTGTATGTAGATTTTATAATTACTTGTGACGTTGCGACCCCCACTCCCCAACTTTAATGCATTTTATCTAAATATTTTTTTATTGATATGATAAAGCAAAAAATACATGTCTAATATTTTTTATTATCTGACTGACGGACTAAATAGAACTTAATTTTTTTGACCCAGGCATCATGCCTATTAAACGAATCTGTTCAGGATCACATCATGTATTGTATTACCCATAGAAATCCGCATTACCGTTTGCGTAAATACGGTAGTGGGGCGCGTCATTTCAGACTGGACACGCTATACGACTTTTGATTGGTTGACCCTGCGTCAGAAGGCGACAGAACACGACACAATACAACAATGTGAATCGCATAAGAGCTTGTCCAAATAAGACGATTCGCGCCTATATTAATGCGTATTCCGCGCGTAGAATCTCTTGATATGGTGCTTTTCCATCAACTCGATCAGCCTCAATTGACCTGGGTAATAGGCCCTGAAATGTCCGAGCGATAAGGAACATTATCAACATATTTTTAAGGATCGGACAAGCCTAGCCAAGTTAGTGGAGAAGCACCTTTATCTGGACATGCGAAGCAGCTATTTGTGGGTTTTTAGGTTAATTGTTACAAACAGATATATAACAAATAACAATTGGTTACGTGTTTGATTCAGTGTGTGTATAGAATGTTATGAATTGTTAGTTGAGTAGGTCAATGTGCGTCTGGTTTACGTAAGAATACGTCAGTGGCTTTATAGAAACAATCGGTTTTCATTGATAAAGACAAGAATATCAATTAGTTTAAATATTGTGGTTTTTGGTAGAAATTCGCTTTTGATGGTCACACTTTTGCATCATATCTAAAAATAGTACCTGACCATGGAACCTTCTTTTTAGCTAGATAACACGCACGCCAATGCAGGCTGTCGCTCTGTCTCTAATGGGACGCAGCATAATGCTGAGCGATGGCCGTTTTGCGTGGATGTGACGCATATTTTCCCCCAACTTGTTCGTTTTTGAGTTTGTGTTCTTTCTTTGCGTCATGTTTACCGCAAATAAACGTATTTTCCGTCTTTTCTTTTTAGGTACACAAGTGTTTTGATATTGCTTACAAATTGGCTGTCAAAATTTGTGTGTCGCAGAGACTTAAGTCGCTCCTTGTGTTATAGTCTCATATATATGCTTTGTGCTAAGCTATGCAAGACTAGGTCAGGTGATTGATCAGGTCATGCCATGATTTGAAGACCGACCATTCTGCGTGCTGTTTGCAAATGTTTCGCTCAACATAATAAAGTATCGTTATCCGCAGAGGATCTTTTAATCATAAATGCACCTTCTTAACAACAACATGAGTTTTACATCATTAAAACTAACGACTCAATTTGCTCGCACTTAAATCTAAATACTATTTAAAGGTGAACTACTGACATTTATCTGCATAATGTACGCAAATAGAATACGTATAGTTTAACCACAGACCAATAAAAATTGGTCTGAGAATTGAACCAAGATTTATCTTAATTTAGGAGATTCAGATAACACACATGCTCACGTTGTACCGCTCTGTGCTGCCATGTTAAAGTAGTTTCTACCATATTGGTAGTATTTTTCGCGTGATTGGTGGAAATAAAAACAGACGTTCCTCTTCATGCGTAATGTGGGTGGGAGTATTATTAGTACATCTCTGCCTAACCTTTCGGGGATTACTGGCGTGGTGTTATGTTATGATTGACATTTCTTTTGTACAGAAAACTTGAATTACATAATAAAGTTATTAAAAAATGGTTTCATAAGTAGCCTTTAAAACATTTTTTCATCGTTTTTTGCACTCATATTCTTGCTTCGCTTACTTAAAGCGTAATCAAGCAAAACGGTATTGATAAATTAAGATATTATCTCAATAAGTGAATACTTACACAAATATTATCACTGGAGCATGTAATTAAACATGTAATCATTCATTTATGTATGTTAATAGACCAGAATTACTGATAATTTTAATTGATTTTTCACCTACATCTGATTATAGGAAGATTCGTAATGTCACCAAAAGTGATGAATTGGTAGGTACTATCGCGGACATGCATATCTGAACACCGCCGTAAGGACTTTTCCTGCTTGCAGCGTTCGACCGCTATATTAACGCTTACCTACAAAAAAGGGGTGGTAAACAGATGTGTCCATTGTGTGCACGGGATTTTGTTTTCAAAATGGTCAGATATGCGTGACCGCAACGGTACTTAAATCATTTTTGGTGACTTTACCTACGGAACCCAATTTATAACTTTACGAAAACAAATCAAATGGAAAATCAATGCTTTTGTAAATACAAGGCAATAATTTGCTTGGTATGACGTAGATTTTAATCTGACATCGATAAAATTACGACATATTGGAAATCGGTTAATCGATACGGATATTGTGAATTAAAATGTTTTAAAACGTGCACACGATATCTAGATGTAGCGAATCGGACCTCATGTTTATAAAAATATATTTTCTTTTGTATAATGTACTATCGAAGAAACGCACATCTGTACACTGTAAGGACTATTCTTGCTTGCAGCGCTCGGCCGCTATAGTATCGCTTACCAAAAAAAAAGGGTCGTGTGCACGGGATTTTGTTTTCAAATTGGTTAGATATGCGTTATCCCGATGGTACAAGTACGTCATGAATCACTCCGTCCATTCGTGGAAACCGTATGAAAATCCGTTCGGTATTTTTTGAGTTTATCGCGTTCAGACAGATAGACACGGCGGGGGACTTTGCTTTGTATAATGTAGTGATAAATTAATTATTGTAAGTATAAAAAAAAGTAAGTAAAGAAGAATATTTCGTGAAAAAAAAGTTCCATACATATTGTAATTTTTTTTTCTTCTATCTCCACACTATCAATCACATTTCTCGATTTTACGAAAGTAAAATACTTGACGGCTTGACCATAACAAGTAATGAATGCAAGCATCCTTTATCATTGACTCGATTCGAACCCGCGACCTCGCGGTCACGGATGAATCAATGCCGCTAGTTGTTATTCAAAGATCGAACACATTACGACATGTTACATGTATATTCATAGTTCAGTTGTGGACTGGGTTTTTGATTTATTTATGTAAACTTTTCACAACATAACACCACTCCATCGCTTTTCACTTAATTTTTCCGTGTCTCGGAAAGCACGTTAAGGCGACGATAACCGACTTTTAATGATTTTATACTGAAGATCACGTCTAAACGAGTAGTGTTAATGATTTGGAAAA
The DNA here is from genome assembly GCA_949152395.1 of Agrochola litura. Taxonomy (NCBI): domain Eukaryota; kingdom Metazoa; phylum Arthropoda; class Insecta; order Lepidoptera; family Noctuidae; genus Agrochola; species Agrochola litura. The sequence goes on along the minus strand of OX424521.1, from coordinate 12,432,754 downwards.
AATATATGTTAAATTAGAGCATTTTCTTTATAACTTGAAATAGGAATATTTTAGATTATGTTTATATTACATAGTGAAATTAATTTGTAAAGTTATGTCTAACGCGGATAAAAATCTGAGAATGACGCAAAATCTATCAAGCGTATTTTTCTGAAACCTTCACCATTTTAAAGATGATTTAATTATTTATCTTTTAGTATACATGTTTTATTAAAATATCTTTTGTTATATATATAATAAATTAATAATGCGTTTTATTTGGGACAGTGCTTCTTGATGGGCGAGGCCTATTACTGGCTGGACGTACGATGCGTTGCGTGAGCTCAGTACAGAATACGCAAGCTAACCACTCAAGGTCACTGGCATTAATCTGCATCTAAAGCCGTTGGTCCTGCGCCTGATCTCTCTCCGGTCGTGTCGGATTGCTGTCCCGTTAGACTATAAGAGTGAGGGAAGAGAGAGTGCTCTTAATGAAATCTATACAAGCTTGTACCTAACCTATTATATATATATTGGGTAAGTTTTTGAAATGAAATGAAATTGTTTATTCTGTAAATAGGATATCGGAATCACTTTTACACGTCTAATAAAAAATAAATAAAAAAAAAGCTAGATGAGTTCGGCGTTTCCATCTGACTACTCTGTGAAGAAAGGCCGAAACAAACTCAGAGGTCGCAGTCTCTTTTAAAGTCCAGACATAATCTTGGCCAGGCCATATGAGGACCATATAGATTAGTGTCTGAAATGGTCTTTTGAGGAAAGAACCACACAGATTTGAGTGGACCTGTCCAGTCAGTGCAAGCATTTGTCAGTTATCGTGGAGCTCAACTCAGAACTTAAGGAGCTCAACTCGACGAACAATACCAAAGAAAGGACATTTGGGTATGGTTTTATCACAAAGCTTAGCAGAGCGAGCAGCTCAATCCCAACCTTTTTATCTTCTAAATAATCTGAAGTTTTATAATACTCTTTTTTACAAAGTTTGGTTTTAAAACAGATTTTAAATCGTTTAATGGGTAAGTTTCGAATGTCAATGGGAAATTTGTTGTAAAAGCGTATACATTGACCCATGAACGAGTTGCCTACTTTGTGGAGACGTGTACGATGTATTATTTCTGGCTATTATCGATTAGCATTTCATCCCGGGATTTTCGAGACTAGAAAACGGCCGGGATCCCAGGATTCTTTAATCATATGGTTATTCATAAAAATTTTTTTTTTATAAAATTGGTCTTGCCTATTTAATGTTATATCAAATTTACGATTAGCCATTTTGGTTTATACCCGCTCTTAAATATCTGAATTTGGTTTAATCACATAATAATTCAAATTTCAAACAAATTATGTAAGTATCCATAATTCCTAATGAGTTAATTCGCTCTATCGATAATTTCAATAATTTCATACACGATGCAATTGCATTTTATCGTAATAACCAGCTCAATTATTTCTCCATCGTTTTTAAAGATAATTTCTGTCAATTTTGTAAAAGCATGTGGAACAGTTACAAAATTGTCGACGTGCATAATTTGTTTACATTTTTGGCACGCAAACATGTTTTTAATGTTTGCTGTGTAAACAAACGTTTTGTTTAATTAGTTAATAGTAGCAATAATTCCCTTGTGGAATATAAACTTTGATCTTTAAATCTAGCCGTAATTTCATGGAAAATTACGGCTAGATTTAAAGATCAAAGTTTTACCTTTTCAATGGTTCTCATCCTGTTCTTGAGGTGAAAGCTCAAACTCGAAGCATTTATTTCAATTAAACCATTTACAGGTACTTTTGAATTGTCAAGGGGTCGGTCAGTCAGAAAGATGAAGCTAGTTGCCCATTCCAAAGCGTAGTAGGTAGGTTCCTATGGAGAAGAACGGGCAAAAAACTCCACGGACACTCTTTTAAATCATATTATTGTTACAAAATAATGGTTACATCATTCATGTTGAAATTATACATGTGAGAACAATGTAGAAAGACGTGCATGTTAAAAGCGTCCGTAATAAAAAGATAAAAAACTGTTCTAAAATTAAAATAAGCTGTGACAGCTGAGACCAGTCCCTACTGTCAGCGCCAGTTCACGAACATGACGCATGGATCAGCACCATTTAGCCCAACCATTTTGAAGGGAACTTAACGACCCAACAGCGTCAGGGTAGCCCGCGTTATTCAAACTTTCTTACTTTTTTGCAATTTGCAGGTCAGTGTCAGGTTGTATGTTGATTAAAATATGATTCGCAACCGTAACAAATATGGCTTTACAGAATTATAAATCATTAGAATCAGCAATACAACACCTTAAGTCAGAATTGGCCTCAAATGTCATGATTTCATAAAATAGTCATTCAATAGGTTAATATGAACGAGTTGTATCAATGGTTTTTTTTATGAATATAATTCTATAAATAAATATTTTTTACGGCCGCGAATCATATTTAGATCAACATACAACCTGATACTGACCTGCAAATTGCAAAAAATGTAAGAAAATTTGAATTTTACGGGCTAACCTGACGCTTTCGCCTTAACTTAAAAGAAAACCTTATAGAGAAAGAAAAACGTTTATTTGCGGTAAACATGACGCAAAGAAAGAACACGAAACAAAAACAACCGACTTCCAAAAAAATTTAATTTCGGAAGTCAAACCACTTCCTCTTATCCTACGGAGTTGAAAATGTACCATCGGGGTAACGCATATCTAACCAACTTGAAAACAAAATCCCGTGCACACGACCCCTTTTTAGGGTTCCGTAGTAAATAAGGAACCCTTATAGTTTCGTCATGTCCGTCTGTCTGTCTGTCCGCGGTCTAGCTCCGAGACCCTTAGTACTAGAAAGCTGTAATTTGGCATGAGTGTAAATATTAATTACGCCGACAAAGTGATAAAATCAAGAAAATATTATTTTTTTAAGGTACCTCGCCTACACGTAAAGTGGTGATGTTTTTTTTCTGTCCCATTGTGTTGGGTATCATTGGAAAGGTCCTTCAAAAACATTATGAAAATGTGAAAACCATTTTTGGATTCAGGGATCCGTTTGGGAATATTAAGCTTTAAAGTGTACATTTTTGTTAGAGTCAAGTGTGTGTCCCTCTGCCAGCTAAATGGTTGATTTTGGATGTGTGAAAAAAATCACAGTAGTAGTTTATATAACAAAATTAAAAGGAATACTATCACAGCTAAGTAGGCTTTACAAGTTAACGAGTAATAATCGACCAACTTAACTTTGCAGTTGCAAGAACATATTTTTCAACGACAAAGTTAAGTTTGTTTTTGGGATAAATTCATTTCAACTACGGAACCCTTCATTGTGCGTGGTCCGACACGCACTTGGCTGGTTTTTTACTATAGCGGCCGAGCGCTGCAAGTAAGATAAAAACTTTTTACTGTAGTGTTTTTTTTGAAGTCGGTTGTTTTTTTTTTGTAAAAAGTTTTTATTTTTCACTTTTTAGCTATGGTACCTACCCCACACAAATTCGAATACCACTACCTGCTATGTAAATAACAGTGACAGGAAGTTATCATATCATCTACATACTAAGTGGGAAAGAATACGTATAATTGAAGCTAACTCAAAAACTACCTAAACAAAGTTATTAAAATTTATATGGGACCACCTCTGAAGTATGATCTACCAAACAAAAAAAGAATCATCAAAATCTATTCATAATTGGCGGAGTAATCGCGTAACAAACATACAAAAAAAAAAAAAAACATAGTTGGTTCAGTTCCGAAGACAATGCATTTTTTTGTTTAACCTTATCTGGGACCTAGTTGTCAAATGACTAATAATGATCTTTTTCCTATTTTTACAGGTATGGGCTTAAACACTTCCACTGCTTTCTTTAGCGATGTGTATTGCCGAAGATGAAGGGAACGTTTCAGGAAGGTTAATTTTATTTATTTATTTAATTCAGACACAATGATCCATATTTTTTAACCGACTTCCAAAAGGAGGAGGTTCTCAATTCGTGTGTATTTAATTTTATTAACCGACTTCCAAAAAGGAGGAGGTTATATGTTCGACGCGTATGTTTTTTTTTTTTTTTTTTTATGTATGTCCACCGATTTCTCCGTCAATTGTGGACCGATTTTAAAAATTCTTTTTTTGTTTGATAGGGTAGGCTCCCAAATTGGTCCCATATACATTTTATTAACATTGCTTGGGTAGTTTTTGAGTTAGCTTCAAAATACGTATTTTTTTCCCACTTAGTATGTAGATGATATGATAAGTTCTTGACACTGGTAGCAGGTAGTGGTATTCGAATGTGTGTGGGGTAGGTACCACAACTAAAAAGTGAAAAATAAAAACTTTTTACAAAAAAAAAAACAACCGACTTCCAAAAAAAACACTACAAAGTGAAAAATAACTTTAATTTCGGAAGTCGGTGGCAAAGAACGAAAATTCTAAACCAAAGACACCGACTTCCGAAATTAAAGTTATTTTTCACTTTGTAGTGTTTTTTTTTTGAAGTCGATTGTTTTTTTTTTGTAAAAAGTTTTTATGTTAGTCTTAAGAATTATGTTAGTATTCAAATACACACCACAATCATACTATTATTGCTAAGATTAAAATATCAGACTCTATATTACTAAAATGTTTACAATTATCAAAATATTACAAATAAAAATTCATTAAAATCTTCAAATTTTTTAAGAACCAAAAATCAAAATAATTTTGTCAATTGCTGTTTTTTGAGACATGTAACTGTACACAATGCCACAATATTAAACAGTCAATTCTGCCAGCCACAGCGCTAAGAATGCTGTTGCTAATGTGCTGTACAGCTTACATCTTTATAGTCTCGAAGGACCAAAAATGTTGTAAGTAAGCTGCTGTCGATCAATAAGTGTAGGTTAAATTGCATTCTGTATCTGTTCCGTGGCCATCGTTTAGGTAAATAACGTGGGATAGCAAATATGGCCGGTCAAGTGGTTTTTTTGGCTAAAGTTACCTGAAGTGTGATTGAAAGTTTATTTGCTATCGGAAAGAGACGGTTAAGTAAAGAAGGGGTTCTTTGTTTGTGTATCTGTGCCTACCCATACTGAGATTTGTGTGCCATTCTATGATTTTTTTACCGACTTCCAAAAAGGAGGAGGTTATAATATGTTCGACGCGTATGTTTGTTTTTTTTTTTTTTTATGTATGTCCACCGATTTCTCCGTCATTTGTGGACCGATTTTGAAAATTCTTTTTTTGTTTGAAAGGGTATGCTCCCAAATTGGTCCCATATAAATTTTATTAACTTTGCTTGGGTAGTTTTTGAGTTAGCTACAAAATACGTATTTTTTTCCCACTTAGTATGTAGATGATATGATAAGTTCCTGTCACTGGTAGCAGGTAGTGGTATTCGAATCTGTGTGGGGTAGGTACCACAACTAAAAAGTGAAAAATAAAAACTTTTTACAAAAAAAAACAACCGACTTCCAAAAAAAAAACACTACAAAGTGAAAAATTACTTTAATTTCGGAAGTCTGTGTCTTGGGTTTTGTGTTTTCGTTTTTTGCCACCGACTGTTTTTTTTTGTAAAAAGTTTTTGTTCTATAAACTGGCATAGTTTCCTTAAACTTCTTCATATTTCATTGGTTTGTGATTTGTGTATGTTATTGCACCAATAGAGATTTGTGGGTGCAACATATCGAGTCCCCTCCGTGCCTCGGAAAGCACGTAAATGCGTTGCTCCCGGCTGTGATTCGACGATCTTTGACAGTTGTTACGGGTCCAAAAGTCTTTTACCCAGTAAGTAACTGGGTTGTGGACGTGGAGGTCAGATAAGCAGTAGCCCCATGTAAAATAATAGTATTCAACTGCATTCGGTTAGACTGGAAACTGACCCTAATATACATAATTGGGAAAAGGCTACGCAGATTGATTGATTCTTTGAGTTTTGATCTGAAACTTCAAATAACCCTTCCTTTTTTTGGCTTTGCCGTAGTCGGGTAAAAAAAACCGTTTTTTGTCAACTTTCTTGTGTTTATTTCCTAACTAGCAACTCGCTTGCTGCGCACGGGTGCAATATACTGATGTGGCGACATGTCAAAACATCGAGATTTTCTCTAAATGATGTTGAAAACCTCGTCGAAATCCGTTGCGAATTTTAGAAGAACAACGCGGACATACAGACAAACGCGAAAAGCGACTAAGTTTTATAACATTTAGAGATTAAGGAAAAAATTACCTATATGAGACTCTCAGAGAAGCCAGCTCTAATCTGCTTTGGAAAATTCGCAGTCTTTACTTAAGGATTTCTCTCTTTCAACAGGCAGTGGTCTTTAGAGTTGTGCATTTTCATTTAGTGACTGCAAGCTATGTCAGTGACAGATTTTTTTTTGATAGTGTCATTGTCACAACATATATGTCTAAGACATTCAGAGCATGGGCTCGCTAGAAATCTTGGACTTCTCAGCCTATTCCGGTCCACTGCCGGACATAGGCCTCCCCCAAGCTGTACCACAACACCCTGTCTTCCGCCTTCGTCCCAGCAACCTTTCTAAGGTCGTCGGTCCATTTAGCTGAGGGGCGTTCCACACTACGCTTGCTAATACGCAGTCTCCACTCCAGAACTCGTCTGCACCACCGACCATCGGTCTTACAGCTTGGACTTAATAAAAATATTCACACTTCACTTACACATTTCAATCTTCCAAATAATTTCTTCTTCGTCGTCCTCATCGCGTCTTGTCCAAATCTTGCACAAAACTTTGAAGAACTTGGCAGCTAATGACGTCATTTTTAACTATATCTGTCCTCGTCACACACTTATTAGTCCAGAGTAACCCACAATCGGTTAATGACTTTTCTCAAACAAAGCTACTATTTTGGGTGTTTGTTACCAAATCGCGCACAAATTTTGATAATACTTCCTACACTACTTGTCCAAATGTAATTTCCTTGCTAGGACCAATACTAGATTGTTCTACTTATAAATTTGGTTTGATTATTGCCACATTTAACGAACTAATTAGTTTAAAATACTTTGAAATCGCTCCAAAAACGTCTGTAGATTTGGAAGTTAGAACCGGCACTGATTTCGCCTAACTGTCACTCCGACAAAGTGACAACTGCTCCCAAATAACAAAGCATCGTTTTCCTGCAAAAGTAACGTTTTCTCTGACAAAAAACGTCACAAAAACACATGCAAAATAATAATATGACAGACCTTTTTATGCCGATCTCAATTTCAATTAGAATGCAATAAAAAGCTAATCTTTACTCAACAAAGAGCGGGAACAATTTGCCTAATGGAGCGTTCGAATTTCAAATTGGAACGGAATAAAAACGCATCCTTCCTGCTTCCGTATTGGTCGGTTCGTTTTTCCCGCGTGTTTTGTGTATAAAACGGTGATTTGTGACGTAGGGTCGTCAGTGTCGGGATGACTGTCATCCCCTGAGGTTGTTTAGTGGTGTCTGATTTGGATTGCCTACACTGATTTGGTCCTGTCTTGGTGAGTTTACTTTCTATTTCATTTCTTTTAAAAACTTTTTCTTAAAAATTGATTTAACTAAATAATTACGCAATCAAATATTTAACATCGTATATTCAAAAACTTTCTTGATTTGGTGTTACATTTTTGGTAGAGAAAGTGCATACAATTAAGACCGGCTTTAATAGGCTCACTTACCAAAAATACCCAAATGTCAATAGTCCAATATCTCGAAAAGCACCTCGTTATCCATTCAGGCTTTACTGAAAAAGGAATGTCCAATAAAAGCAAATAGATCGAAACTCTCATAACTTATTAACTTTGCCGCAGAGCGGTAGTCACTCAATTTACATAAACGTACATGTATGAGCCAAAACTGTTTTCGCAATGGCTTTGACAGTTCTAACTCTTCAAGGTTTCGGCGAAGACTAGACTTCATCCAAAGGACTTCGAGACGCTCTTTGGACTTGGCTTAGCTCTTTTGGGTTGTACTTGAACTTGGGATGAACTTAATGTATGGGATAAAATAATATTCTTTCTGTCTTTTGGCAGAGTGTATATTCTCAGAATTTCGAAACCCTCCCTCCTAGATTCCCGGAAACCTCTGGTCACTCAACTGCTCCCTAATGTAATCAAGTTTGGTTGGTTGACCAAGACAACTGAAACCGGGGTTAAATTTCCTCTTAATGCAAATGAAATGTGGTTTACATTGGAGCTGATTACTTCTAAGCCTGCCAGGTAAACCCTTATCATCATCACCCTATTGCAGTTCACTGCTGGGCACACCTTTAGCTCATTCCTTCGTTTACATTGGAGCTGATTACTTCTAAGCCTGCCAGGTAAACCCTTATCATCATCACCCTATTGCAGTTCACTGCTGGGCATACCTTTAGCTCCTTCCTTCTCTTACCCTTGACCACTCTCATCCATCTATAACCAGCCTTGCCTTGATTTATTTCTTTCTTTCCGGGACTCAGTTCCTAAAATCTTGTAGGTCACAAGTATTTCTTAATAAATTATGTGACTGCCGTGTCAAAAACATTGGCTACACTCAAACGAGAATGTTTCTAATGGGTTATGAGAAAACAATGACATTTCTCATTGTTCTGTGATAAGGCTTTAAAAACTACTGTTACGTAGTAGTCTTTAGATAACAGTTTTAGATTTTTACCGTACGGGTTTTTGGTCAAGTCAAAGTAATATCAGTTATTTCAATTAGACCATTTAGCACTTTTGAATCGTCGATATTTAAGCTATCAAGTCTGATAAATAGTTTGTTTTCTACTGACTCTTAGCGGCCAGCAATAAATTTCCCTCGAGAGTATACCGACGATGTGTGTGTGTGTTTCCATGCTTACGTCATCCTTGTGCGATACTATCACCAACTGTGTCCCGCTAATTGCGTAACACACGATCAATCACAATCTGTTTAATTTTGACAGTTCAACAACATTCATTGCGTTATTTACGTTGTTGAAAATTATTCAGATAATAAGGATACAGACAGGACTTCACATTAAAGTTTTTTCTGAAAAGAGATCACACCCACCAGAATCTTCCATTGGATATCAGACTTAGTTTTTAGAATGATTGTACCAGTAACAGTACTTTATTTAAAATAAAAAAAAAAACAGTGGCACTCCGGGAGTGCAGACAGGAGTGAAAACTTGAACAAGATCGCCTTGATTGAAGAAAAATACTTGTATAGAACATTCGTCCGTAACCTTATCTAAATAAAGAGCACAATCGCGTTTACAAAAATGAGGTGTCGGTAACGGTGTCGCGAGTTCAATTGTTTTTTCCCATCTCAAAAATGCCCAACGCGCCTAAAGAAGTTTTTACTTCAAAAACTCCAAACACCGATCAGATAACCAGCTGTGTGTAACAACATTCCCTCGCTCGTTGTCCTCCACTTCTGGACAGTTCTGGACATAGGGCCCCCCAAAGTCTCGCCACAAATACACCCGGTTTTACCCTTTCCGCCTTTTTAAGGTCGTCGGTCCATATAGCTGGGGGCGTCCTACTTTATGTTAGTTTTTCATTACTACAGTGGTTTGATTTGGAGACCAATAATCTTCAGTGGGCCTTTCCTACTCGTGATTCACGAAGACCAGTATTGCAGTCACGTTGTCTGCCACCCATATGTATGTCAAATGATATTCTAATAGCATCATCATTAAATGTACCTAGTTATCAAAACAATAGCTCGTAAACACGGTATCGTGTGATCAGCAATGCTATTTGTTATATTCATTGGATGTGAGGTGTCAGCTTTATATTACTGATGGTGATTAGGTATCACGTACCTAGGCGACCGAGCTCTGCTCTGGTGAAAATAAAGAATGCTCATTTATTAGTATTGGAAAATTCATACTAATTCCATGTATAGTACTTACTAATTCCATGCTGTTGTCATTATTCTAAGGTAGCCATCTTGTTCTAAACTTTGGGCGACCGAGCTCTGCTCGGATGAAAATACGGAGAAAACTAATTTTCCCAGATAAGAGACCTAGCTAGATCGATTTTTCGCCCTATGTTGCAACTTTTATCGAAATCGTTAGAGCCGTTTTTGAGAACGTGATTACAATATATACAGGGTTATTGGTTATACGTCGGCAATCCGTTAAGGGGATGTAGGAGAGGTCATTTGCAACCAAATTACCCCTGAATAACCCCTATGCCAATATTTATTTCATACATTTTAAAATATAGAATTTTAAATTACTTGAAAATGGTTTCGTATAACTATTAACCCTGTATATCAGGGTTGTTAGGTACATTTTATATTTTTACTTCATACATAAAAAAAGACAAATTACTCGAAAGAGGTGGACATTGGCATAGGGGTCATCAGGGGTCATTTGGTTGCAAATTACCTCTCCTACATCCCCTTAACGGATTGCCGACGTATAATCAATAACCCTGTACACAAATATTGCTCATTTAATAGTATAGGATTTATCAAGCCAGTAACAGTTTTCGCGTCGATGTCCCTGCCACCCTGTATATTTTTATAATATGCATGTTAAAATAATAGGAATTCGATATTGATAGTATTATTATATTACGTTAGTATTATTATTTATTCTGTGGTATTTATTATTGCAAGTATTGCAACGCATGTGTTATTATTAAAATGAGTAGGTATCATTATCATTTACACTTTTCTTAGAAATTGCACCATATTGTAATCTATTATTTGTATGCATACATCGATAAAAAAATTGAATATATTTGCTTTCAAATTCATATTCAGATATGCTTATTAATTTGTTATTTTAAATTCACTAAGTAATCCTTATAAGGGACCAGAAACATTTTGTAATATAAATGTTTTTCTAATAAAACAGCGTTCCTCAAACTTCTTTGAACTAGGACCCCCCGGCAACTAAACCCAAACTGTCCGGAAACACGAATATCTGCATTTTTTTTTTTATCCTTTTCCTTGCTTTTTTTGTATTTTTAGATGCAATATGTAAATATTAAATAGCTTATTACATTCCCACAATTAAGACAAATCTAGCGACACCTCATAATGTCAAAATCCATCACGTCTATTAGGCTGCAGAGCGTGCTAAAGAAATAGACTAGACCCCCTCTGGGGCAGTTCGATAAAAAGGTAAAAACTTTATTTTTAGGTCGGAACTCATTTGTTTACTTGACTTTATCCTAGAAATCTAGATTTATAGAAATATTAAACCTTTTCATGGAACTACTTCCTTTTCATCCATATTTTGACAATATGACAACCTATTTATTTATTGAAACCTTGAATCGATATTATGGAATTAGACGGATAGCTTAATTAGGGCACCATGGCCGTAATACCACCACTATCTTTCAGCAAATCCAATAAATATCGACGGAAAAAAATAAATCTGAATAGGACAATAATTTCGCTGTAAAGCATAACTCATAAACTCGACTCCGTAATTTGTTCCTAACGACGTCGTTCGAGTGGCCTCGTATTCTTTCGCGAGCGTTCGTCAAAATTCGGGTCGACGAACTGATCGCCAATTTTTTGTACCATTGAAGGACAGACGGACAGACGAGGTTTTTTATTTGACTAGTAATAACAGAGGTGGTATAAAAATATTATACAATCTTTTGTACGCAGTATGGATATGTTAGTTTATTTTTATGTTTTTTGAAGAAAAGCGTGTCCATTTTCGTAAACATAAAAATCTACTTCGTAGTAATAAAATTATTGTTGGTATGTTTTCTTCTGTCTGTATTCTTTACAGGTAACAAAAACTGTGTCCGATCCTTGAGGGTTTTGTTAAGAATCATACTGAGAGTCTAATAATGTGGTAATTTTCTGGAAAAAAGAAAAAAAAAACTGCCGCATTTTTTTTTCATGGGGCGGCCATTTTTAGCGGGACTTATGACCTCCGTAAAAAATTTGCTAATTTATAATTAAATCGGAGTAATTTTGGTTCTAAAAACGTGAATTTTAATAAATAGCAATAATTCTTTAATTTTCACTTTTTTTTTGTAAATTTATTGCGGTAGTACAGTCAGCTGCAGAGAAATCTCACCCCCTAGCAATGTAAAAATAAATTGCTAGGGGGTGAGATTTCTCTGCAGCTGACCGTACCTATGTGCCCCATTCGGAACGGACAGGGTTTTTGTTACATGTATATCTGGCAGATTTGCTTGCTTACATAAACATGTGGTATTTAAAATTACAAAAATCTTTAACCTTACAAACAAACGCGCTACTGCTGAGCATGAGGTCCTGGGTAGGTTCTAGGTTCTCAGTAGCAGCCCGGAGTCTGGATTTGTGCCCGGTTGATGGCAATAGGCTCGCCCCCTATTACAGGGGACTTAAACATAACTGGCGAAATGTGGGTGTATTGTAGGTACACCTTGTGCATGTTCGTATGTTATGTTTATTATGCCTTTGTTCCTGCTTCGCACATCTATCATACTAAACTAAAAATAAAATAATTAATTAAAACAGTCAATCCATCCATTGAATAACCACACGGCCTCCGATCACAAGGCTTGCGCCCGCGCATTTTCCTTAGCACGTCACGTGGTGTGCCTATGAGCAAACAACCGTAGATGAGCACGTAGGTAGTAACGTGCGTTGCCTCAGTGAGGAAAGTTGTGTTGACTGAAAGATGCTTGGTTCTTTATTAATTGTGTTTTTTTTATCGGAATAACGTTTATGTGAAGTGATTTCGGTAGGGTAGGTAATTTTTTATTAAGAAATTACTTTTCTCAAACATGCTTGGAAATTCGAACATTATTTTGACAACCTTCTTCGAGATAAATCGAAATTGCTACACTGGTAAAAAACAAGCGAGTAGGTGGCCGGCAATGTTACTATGAAAATCCATATCTGACGTGTTTAGCGGCTAAATAAATTACTATGAAAACTCAGATCTGTCGTGTTATTTAAAATTGGAACGAACTATTTACTTCAACACATGGCAACGATGGAGTTAACTTATTAGAGATTTTATTTAAATATTGAACTGGCTTAGCAAATATAGCTGATTAATTTACTTAGTTTGAATTTCCGCGCACTGTTAAAGAAAAGTACTATACAAGCCTTGGCCGCAACCAGGCAATGATGGACTCACGAATGTGTGCCTCGGCCCACATTTTTACGATCGTCCATCGATGCCCTAATTGCTGACCGCGACAGTAATGTACTATTAATGCGGGTAAAATATGAAAATAGAATTGGAATGAAGTATCTTGTATTTTTCGAAAAAGACTCCTTTCTGTAAATATACTAACTGTGGAAGGTTTTAAATGGTTTGCCGTAAATTACTCCTAAATACAAATAAAAATAAATACGTAAATTAACAAAAACAAGTTTACTTCTTACATGTGAAACGACAAGCGAAAGATAGATAGATAGATAAATCGTTTATTTAGTGCACATAAAAGACAGCACAACATCCTACAATAGCACGATAAAATAATAACTAATAGCTATTAGAAAATAGCCGCAAGGTGACAATATACAAATAAATAAAAGGAAAACAAGACATTGTGGTGACACTATTGGCTATGACACAATGTAAAATAATGGATCAACGAACATAAAAAGTGTGGTGAGCCTCTCAAGGTGAAATATGAAAGATGGGTGTAAAATATACCCCTGCTGCCTTTGCCTTCAGGGAAACAAGGCGTGGTGTTTTTGTTATGTTAAATTTACTATTTTCCCCTTAATCCATGAAAGATATTCTCAGTGTCATCGCTGACTAACAAACTGCATGATTTATCAGACATTACTGCAGAACGTGAGCCAAAACATTCAGCAGAAGACACACTCACCGAGTTGAAATAGAATCATTATTAATTGAAGGATAATTTTAATTGTACGGCCTCGTCTCAAGACGAAGGAATTATTTATAGAAATTTGTGAGAAAGTGATAAAATCATTTTCGTGAGCGCCAGAAATTGCTTTGCTTAGATTTCTTTTAATGCCACCCACCTTCAGTCCACCTCTGTTTTTCCTACGTTGTATCGGCGTAGGTGTATCCTAAAATGCTTGCGATATTTTGCGAACTATATCTTTGGCTCAAAGTATTTGTTGTTGGAAAACCAACCCTATCTTAATCAACCTTTAGTGACACTTCCCATTCAAACGACACAAAGGCCGAAATTGATAATCATTACTTAGCACGGACTTTGTCTATCTTGATTCGTTCAGTTGCAATTTGACAGTGATAGAAATAATGCTTAACCAAAGTACAATACGGCCGTTATAACTTGGCAGTTTGGAACGTCGCGCAGAGGGCTGCGCAATATAATTTTTGCGAACCAAATGGTACCATGAGGCGAGTATGAGTGAGAGAACATACGCGAATGTTCATAGTGCCTATGTTTAGACCTGCCAAGTTATATCGGCCGTATTGTACACTGCTACTTTTCTTTTGGCGCTCGACTGACGTTGACAAGGGGGCGCTGCTGGTAAACATTTGTGCAATTGTTTTGTGAAATGTGTTGAAAAAACAAGATGGCGGCGTTAATTCCGATTTTGGCCACGCGCCAAAAAAATCTTATAGCACTATAATTGCTTAATAACATTTATATCAATACTAGCTTTCGCCCGTGGCTGCGCCCGCTCGGGTGTTGAATATTATCTCACGGGAACGTACTACCGGGATAAAGTGTCCTATATGTTAATCCAGATTATAATCATCCAAATCCGTTCAGCCGTTTTTGCGTGATTGTGTAACAAACATCCAAACACACAAACTTTCACATTTATAAAATTATTATTAAGTAGGATTGGCCTCTAGTTAATCATTATGTCACGGGTCACGGCCCTTAAAACACTTCCCATTCAACGACACACAGAATTAGGCAACAAACTCGCCCCACTAAAGGCCCTTTTTACACTGTGACCTCTTTTTCACAACTCTACTTACTCTATGGCATCCTAACGACATCGTTATAGCGAGTGCTAGCGAACGAACGAACGTAACGGCACGTTATCGTCGATAGCTTATCGGTGCGCGCCGTTCGACGCGCTTAGAACGTACCTGCGCAGGCGCATGCACGCCGCGCTGTTCTAATTTTAAAGTGAATTTTGAAATTGGATCCTTTTTGACGTTTGACGGGTGAGACGTGAGTATTTTTTTTTTTTGTTATTTTTATTAATAATGTTTAATACTTTTTTTTGGGACTGTTCAGTATGAAATCACTAATCTCGTGAAATAGCGATCGCTACTATAAGAAAGAACCTTTTTCAAAATACATATTGTGGTTTGGATAATACTATGTTCGTAACAACTAATACTTTAAACAATACTTCGGGAGGAAATTGATTTGAAGCTTGCTATGATTTATGCTCGTGACTGTACACTCTGTACAGTATCTTTTTAATATAAAAATGTACAATATATTTTCAATTCATAATTATGTACTTTCTGAGTTTATCTTGGACATTACGAACATCGGTGAAGGAAAAACATCGTGAGGAAACCGACTTATAGTTGATATAAGTCTGAAATCTTCAACCCGTCTTGAGCAAGCGTGGTGATCAACGCTCGTGCCTTCTCTGTATGAGAAGAGGCGTTTGCCCAGCAGTGGGACAATAAATGGCTGGTATTATTTTAATACATAATTATTATGCCAACATGTAAAAAAAAACCCAGTCTGATCCGTGAGGGTGTTGTTAAGTATCGTACTGAGAGTCTATTTATGTGCTAGTTTTCAGGAAAAAAAGAAAAAAAAAATTGCCATATATTTTTTTTTTCAATGGGGTTATTGTACCGGGTTATTACATGGGGCGCGGGCGGCCGTCATTTAGCGGGTGTCTGCAAGTCATAACTTATGAATGACCCCTGTTGAAAATTTGCTAGTTTTTAATGGATTTTGGGATGAATTGAAAATAGCAACAATATAAAAAAAAATCCCCCTTTCCCCCCTTTCGCCCCTTTCGCCCCTTTCGGATCGGATAAGGTTTTTTTTACATATTGTAGAAGTATAAGTACTATTGTTTATGTGCGATTCGGTTTCTCCATATTTCTTCGATGTGTTAGTTTATTATGTACATTTCAGACCTATGTAATGGTGGTCGTGACGTCAAACGTTACGTCATTCTCATAGTTTACTTTACAATGGTACACTTATTATGTGTATTCATACCACACTGTTCTTATAATTTTATTACTGGAAGTAATATTAAATGAGTTTCATGGTTAACGTTATCCTAATATTAAAAATGTGAAAGTGAGTTTGTTTGTTGTCATCATGAAATTTTGCATACACGTTGTCAGGGGTACATAAATGGACGTAGGGTACCTTTCATCCAGAATAAAAAATACTGTTCCTAAGCGATAGACACTGAACGCGAGCAAAGCCGCGGACAAAAGCTAGTGAGATATATTTTTGACGCTCTGTATGACTGCACGGTAAAGAACTTTACTAACCTGTACCCTAATTGCGTAACTTATTTCCGTAAACAATTATGCCTAATTTGTTTCATTTTGACAGTTCAACAACATTCATTGCGTTATTTACGTTGTTGAGCAGATTTTTTTTTCCAACATATGAAGCAATGGATTAGCAATCTGTTTCAAATCGAAACAGATTGTGTTGTATTACGCAATTAGGGTACTGTATAGGTAATTGATTCGTTGCATGTTTTTTTGTCAAAAAAAATATCTCAACTCAAACCATTTATTTTTCAAACCATATACTTAGACTCAATTTACGATTACACGGAATGGAATGAACGCGAGTTTTATAAAAATATTTTACAATTACGGGCACTTATATCTAACTACCGTAAGGACTATACCTACTTGCAGCGCAAAATGTAAAGTATAAAAACATTAAAAATGAAAAAAAAACTTACTAATACTTTTCTTACCATCAGTACTTTTGCGCCTTCTTGTAAAGATGGACCGGGCGAGTTCCAACTAGGGATGAGTATGGACGAAGTCAAAACTTTCTGTTCCTTGATTTATTTATTTTTTTGTTTTATTCCTATTGGTCGAAAAAGGGTAGTCAGACATCTGTGATCAAGTGATCATTGTAACGAGAGCCTGAGAAATGTATTAAAACAAAAAATATTACTAAGTAGGTATGTATTTTTGTTTTATTGGTGGACACAAAAAGGGGCGCAGATGTGGTCGTCGTGTGCACGGGATTTTGTTTTCACGGTCCGTGACTGTATATAGCAAAATGAACCTTATTTCAATTGAGTAGCGTACAAACTAGATACGAGCTAATTATTAATCAATTATTATTAGTTAATTATTTTAATAAGCGCAGGAATTCTCTAGAATAGGCGCGACCTGTACCCTAATTACGTAACTTATTTTCGTAAACAATTATGACTAATTTGTCTAATTTTGACAGTTCAACAACATTCATTGCGTTATTTACGTTGTTGAACAGATTTTTTTTTTCCAACTTATGAAGCAATGGATTAGCAATCTGTTTCAAATCGAAACAGATTGTGATTGTGTTGTATTACGCAATTAGGGTACTGGTTACATTATACTAAGTTTTGTTATCTTTTCCTATGACATCATAATATTTATCAAACCAGTAAATTGCAGTCGACTGAGCTGTACAAATTAATGTGCACTGTAAATTTTTCCATGTCATTCAAATGTCATACAATATTAATATGCGTCGTTAGGATTTGTGTGATATCATAATTAATGTAGTCTCCTCCCCAGTTTTTTTATTTAGCTTGGCTCCTCTCCTAGATCCGACGCGATACGTTGCTTTGATATCTCTCCAGCATATTTTTCTAATTAATTGTCTGAGAAATTAATCTGGGAAGCTTTTATAAAATATGGTAGTTACCTAAGTAAAAAAATTTAAAAAATCTATTTGGTCCGTCTTTCAGATAATAAAAAAATATTAGACACGTATTTTTTGCTTTATCATATTAATCAAAAATAACTTAGAAAACACGCATTATAGTTGGGGAGTGGGGGCTCGCTACATCACACACTATTAAATCTAGCAAGGCGTCACGTCATGCCACATTTTAACTCAATGTATCGCCGTAATCTTTTGATTACGTCAAAAAAGAAAAAATACGTGTTCAATATTTTTTAATAATCTACAGGACGGACAAAAAAAAAATTGTACACAGGCCTATTAGAGCTAAAACGTTTTGACTGTACCGTTCAGTGGTAGGTAAGGTGATTGAGTCTTTCTATATTTTTTTTCTTAATGTCCCTCGGGTATCATCGGATTTCCGAATACAAACGAACGCTAATGTCCTTGTCCATCAATTATTAGATTTATCGTGTATAATAATTTGAATTCAGAACTAAGTACTTTATTGTTGTTTTATTTTGATTTCCGTGTGAACTATATAGAGCTGTAAAACTATTTTCCTATCTGTCGTGCCTGCGACTATCCTCCCATTTTTAAAATAAATTACATTCAATTAAAAGAGTATTAACAATTCTATATACTTCCAAGTCGATTGAGAGCGTCCGGTCTGCACCAAGTGCAAAGGGCAACTGATAGAAATACGACTATATGACAACTGACGAAACACGAAGTTTGCCGAGGGACATTAAGAAATAGAAACACAGTACAGGTTTGTTGACTGTTTCATTGGTGCAGTAGTAGCTAGCACGACTGCCGATCGTCTTTTATTCGATCCCTGGATCTCCTCTAGAAAATTCTGAGTAAAGTCCTTGCGCGACTGCTAGTCACCGCCTTGTGAGCGGTGAGACGGGGGATGTAGACAAAGGCCAAGCTAACTCAGTCTGACAATTTTGTCAATAGCGCCCTCCCCCGTCTCACCGCTCACATACCTACCTCAGGCGGTGACTAGCAGTCGCGCGGACTATTGCATTCGATTTCTTACTTCGTTCCTGATGGGGCCGTCACTGTCCGTCCCAATTCTGGGCAAAGGCCTCCCCTAAATTCGTCCAGATATGCTTTTCCTGAGCCATCTTGAACTCGCCACCTCTTTCTGAGCCTCGATTTGTGCCCGACCAACAATCGGCTCACTCTCTAATACGTGGAACTTAAAACATAACTGGCGAATATTAAGGGGGATGCGTTATGGTAGCCCGCGAAATTCAAATTTTCTTACGTTTTTTTGCAATTTGCAGGTCAGTGTCAGGTTGTATGTTGATTAAAATATGATTCGTGACCGTAACAAATATGGGTTCACAGAATAATAATTAGAATCAGCAATACAACTCCTATGTCAGAATTGGCCTCAAATGTCATGATTTCATGAAATAGTCATTCAATAGGGTAATGTAATATGAACTTAGAGAGTTCTATTTATGATATTTATGATTATAATTCTATAAATCAATATTTGATACGGCCGCGAATCATATTTAGATCAACATACAATCTGATACTGAGCAAATTGCAAAAAAACGTAAGACAATTTGAATTTCGCGGGTACCCTGACGCTTTCGCCTTAAGTATTGTATACCTGCATACCTTTTCGTGGATTACTGGCTTGATGGTATCTTTAATTTATTTATACATATTTGATTCATATAAAAATATGCTGACAAAACTAAAAGCGTTCAAAGCGAAAAAAATCAACGCCAACTCAATTCTTGGCAGCGATCCGGGGTGCGATTCTCCGCTAAGATAAAGCATTGTTCAAGTCCGAATTCGACCCTCATCTTTTTGGAAGTCAAATTCTTTAGATGTATGTTTTGTACATTTTAAATGGAATGCGAAAAACAAAAGATTTCTAAAAGATGTCTGCTTTTGTTTTAATACATGTTATGTTTTGCACATTCTGTTATTGTAATGATTAAGATTTTAATCTGTGGCAACATAGCATCATGCTTGTAATCCCCGAAGAGCTAAGCAAAGCAAACATTTCGCCAGTTATGTTTAAAAGTCCCATGTAATAGTGGGCGAGCCTATTGCCATCAACCGGGCACAAATCCAGACTCCGGGCTGCTACTGAGAAATACCACATGTAAAAACCCAATCAATAACACTTTACTCAACCCGGGAATCGGACTCAGGACCTCATGCTCAGTAGCATTCAGTACCTATCCAACCTACAGACTGAAAAAAATACGTATTATTGAAGCTAACTCAAAAACTACCCAAGCAAAGTTAATAAAATTTATATGGGACCACCTCTGAACTCTGACCTACCAAACAAAAAAAGAATCATCAAAATCAATTCATAATTGACGGAGTAATCGCGTGACAAACCTCAGATCAAATAAAAAATCAAGACATAGCGCTGTCAACAGTGACGTGAGGCCGGTTTCGTAAACATGTGTGCACTTAGTGAGGTGTAGTTTGATTGTAAATGTGTGCGTATGAGCGTGTATGCACAGAGCGGAGGTGTAGTTTTGGCATTCTTTATTGTATTGCTGTTGTTGTATTGCGCTGTCTTGATTTTATATGGTCTGAGTAACAAACATATTACAAAAAAAAAAAAACAGTGGCACTGTGCTGACAGAAGTGAAAACTTGAACAAGATCGTCTTGGTGGAAGAAAAATACTTGTATAGAACATTGGTCCGTAATCTTATCCAAATAAAGTGCACAATCGCGTTTACAAAACCTTTAAAGTAAAAATACTTGCATAGAACATTGATCCGTAACGTAATATAAATAAAGAGCACAATCGCGATTGTGATACAAAAATGAGGTGTCGTTACAGTGTCGCGAAATCAATGGTTTAGTCCCATCTCAAAAATGCCCAACGCGCCTTCAAAAAAATTATGTCGGTTAAAAAAAATAATCAGTGTTCTGCCAAACACAGTACCATTCTCTTTAAAAAAATCTGCAGATGTGACAAACAGTAACATCTTTTATGTAGCTATTTAAATATTTTAATATGTTCGTAATACTTATCATATTAATGTTATTATCTGTTCATATAGAGCGTTATTGTATAAATTATAAGACTGTTTTGTTGTATCACTGAAATATGATTCGTAACTTAGTGCAGGCATAAATAAAAAAGGCCAGTGTTTCTCAAACTTTGCCCGGCTTGCCCCCTGCAAGCCTATTGCCACCAACCGGGCACAAGAACCGAAGACCTCACACTCAACAATAGCGCTTGCGACCACTAGATGTCAGCACATTTATTTTATAAACGTATGGCAAGTCGATCAAATCATCATCATCAGCCTATAGTAGTCCACTGCTGGACATAGACCTCTCCAATTGCACGCCATTCAGCTCGATTCGCGGCAACTCTCATCCAGCTGCTACCAGCAACCCTGCGAAGATCGTCATTCCATCTAGCCTGAGGGCGTCCTACCTTACGTTTGCCAATTCGCGGTCTCCACTCAAGAACACGTGTACCCCAACGGTCATCGGTTCTACGGCTGATATGGCCGGCCCACTGCCACTTCAGCTTGCTTATTCTGTGAGCTATGTCGATAACTTTGGTTCTCTGCCGGATCACCTCGTTCCGGATTCGATCGATAAAATACATTAGGTTTATTGCATACTCATATTTCTCCCATAAAATTGGTTTTACGGATGATTCCATTCGATGCCTTAAGCGTCACAAAGAGTACGGAAAATGCAATTTGTTAGTACATGGTTTATTTCTATGTAATGTATTTGAGGTAGATATTGAAAGGAATTGAATTATGACAATGAAAATCTGGTGGTATCAACATCTGCCTAGCCTTCTCCCAACTTTGTAGGAGTCAGCTTCCAGTCTAACCGGATACAGCTGAATACCAGTATTTTACTTGGAACGACAGCCTATCTGACCTACACAACCCGGTTACTGGGTAATACGATACGAAATTTTATAATTTTCACTAGTATTTGACATTTTAAGAGCGTTTAGTCTAAAAGTGGGCAACGTCGCAAATAGCTGTCAAATATTTCGCTGTTTTGATTAATTTGGCAATATTACTGTATGTATGGAAATATGAAATATGGCTAACCAGTGAACTAAAATATTGATTATGAAATGCAATAATTAATATCGTAACACTTAATATTTATTTTTAGATGTGAAAATGGATTTGGAAACTTTCCAAATGCCTTTTTTATACCTAAAACGGTTACAACATCAAATTCAGTGTTGTATTTGCAATTTATTATATTATTCTAGTTCACTAGTTAGCGATATTTTATATTTCTATACAGTAATATTACTAAATTAATCAATACAGGTAAATATTTGACAGCTATTTGTGACATTGCCAACTTTTAGAAAGAACGCTCTTAAGGTGGATCTGCAGTTGTAGCCCGCAAAATTCAAAATTTCTTACGTTTTTTGCAATTTGCATTTAGAGTTGGTCCATAAGAACTTTTCCGTAAGAAATTTGTTCATAAAGAACAAATCTAACTTAGAGAGATGTTATGATGTTGTGATGATTAATGATTCAAATTCTGTAAATAGGTACATGTTTGTTATGGTCGCGAGTCATATTTTAATCAAGATACAATGACCTGCAAATTGCAAAAAACGTAAGAAAATTTATTTTCGCGGGCTTCAACTGTGGATTTACTTTAAGGTATCAAAAAACGGTCAGTATTTGGACAGCGGTTATTGTGTGACCGTTCACCGCTTTATTAGAAAACCAAAGCTTTAGAGCCTGTTTCACCTTCTCCGAATTCGTTTCCTGTAAATTGTCTGTTCCATTTTCGAATTTAAATGTTTTTATCATTTAAATTCGAAAATGGAACAGACAATTTAAGTCTAGCCGAAACAGCCCCCAACTGAACTGAACTTAGTTCCCGCTTTCCCGATACATATTTTTTTTTTAATAAAGTCGTTTTAGCCGATATCGATCATCGCCATTACATTCTTCAATCTGTGACGTGCACGGTACAGCGATTCACACGAGTTATCTCCTGTTTATATTACACGTATAAATATTAAATATTATGCATGTAAAAATTTGCGGTGTACTGTAATCTTTGGTCGTACCTATATCTCTGATAGTGATTTTATTATTAAAAAGTATACTGCTTGGCTGGCCTTTTTGAGGTGAACGTAAATCGGTAGTATCCCAAAATTGTTCTCTCGTATTAGCACGAACTTTAGTCTGCGTATAGTTCATGGCTTAGTAAGAATATTAGACCGTCAGAAAGGCAGTAACAAAAAGTATTTAATATTAAAGGATTTATTTATAAACGTTTCTAAAAAATGATGGTTACGTCAAACAATTTACGGTTAACCGGACGTTCATCATAAATGGTACTTAATTTTAAAACGTTTTTATCTCGTAAAGATAGAAGAAACTTTTTACAAATGTTTTGTTTTTCACTTTTTAGTTTTGCCTGCAATTTAAATAACAGTGACAGGAACTTATTCATCATATCATCCACATAGACTGTGGGAAAAATACGTATTATTCAAGCTAACTCAAAAACTATCCAAGCAAACTTAATAAAATTAATATGGGAGCACTATTCGAGAGGCATGACCTTTAAAAAAATAAAAGAATTTTCAAAATCCGTCCATATTTGACGGAGAAATCGGTGGAAAAAAAAAATCACGCTACGTATAAAGAAACTCCTCGTTTTTGGAAGTTGGTTAAAAAGAGGGTATTATTATATTACATATTTTTATATTATTGAGGTTGGTATACAATTTTACTAACTAAAATTACACTCCAAATAAAACTAAGTGATGGTGTTTTTTGTACAGTCTCGTTTGCAACATGACAAAAAATCTTATCTTGTTATTATATTTTTTATAATGTAGTGACTAACATTTCGGAGAATCATCTGCTATCATAATATTTGCAAAGTGCAATACGTTGTTAAAACATGCTGTCCTCAAAGTGTTGATTAAGATCTTATTTTATTTTAATAAATTGGACAACTAGAGAGACTATTTTTGAGAATGTTCAAATAGTTTATTGTTATTATTTAATTTTATGATAATTTATTTAGGTTTTCTCAATCAAACAAACGGGTTCGACAGCTAAGACGGAAGGAAGTATATTTATTATAGACAATCACATAAATCTTAGATTAGAATATGAAAAAGTGTCATTCAGCCTACAACTTGTCACCTGCACATTATAGGTGGCGCTAGTAGTAGCTAACTAACACATGGTATTTTGAACACTTTACTCTGGTCAAAATCTACGCTTTGATCAAGTTGGGGGATTATGGTGATGCTACCACTCAACCGTTTATTTTAGTTACTAGAATCTGTGTTTGTCTGTCTGTGCATGTATGTCTGTCTCTGTGTGTGTGTGTGTCTGTGTTCTCTTTTGTGGACATTTTGGGTTTATGGAGTAAAGGAGTTGGGACAGTTTGAGAATCACTGGCCACTTGTGCAATCAACATTAAAGTGAAAGTAATTTATTAGCAGAATGTTCAAAGATCACTTGCTATACCTGTTTGTTGAGTACTGTATATTTTTGCCTTAGGTATATAAATAAGTTGATCTCTTTGTAAATTATAGTATATTAATTTTCATCGCATCAAATCCAAGGGTTACCGTGTTACACAGTAACTGGGCTGTGAAGGTCAGATAGGCAGTCGCTCCATGTTAAATTCTCGTATTCAGGTGCATCCGGTTAGAATGGAAGCCGACCCCAATATAGAAAAAGAAAAAGGCATATTTTTTTTTGTCAAAAACATCTGTTAGATGATTATGACTAGTTGATGTAAATGAGTACAATTGTAAAACTATTGAAGATAAACTTCTAAAGAAGGATGTGAGTAGAAGATTCCTTGAGTATTGACCTAGTCCTGCCCACAAGAAGACCATGGTAGTCCAAATAAGGGTGGACATGTCAAAGACCGTTCAATAAGGAAAAACTTATTAGAGCTTAGCTAAGGTCGGAACCTCTGAAATGATTTAATTAGGTCGACCCTTTAGTCCATATGGTCCTATCCTAAAGCAACAGGAATTGCGTTGAGAATCGGCTTCTGGTTTAACCTTTAGTGGCATGAGGAACAGGGTGTAAAGTTTACTCATCCACCATAGAAAAGGGAGGATCCCCCGGCCCAACGGTTTGAAGTTGAAATCTTGTATCTATGTCGATCGCTCGGTAAACTCTAATTGCGCGATACAGGATTTGTGTGACGTCATGTTTATGATGCGTAGTTTTGTATGTAGCGGTGTAACCGCTACAAACCAAATATTCAAAAGTAGGCTGTGCTGAAATTCGGAGAAGCGGTTCTCGAGTTATAAACGCATACACGGATAGACAGACAACCGTTACCTTTAATCATATTAGAGACCGCCCCTCGAGAGAATGCGTTCTTGAAACCTGTCAGTTTTATATTAAGGAATATGTGTTTTGCGAATTTGGTCCTTATAGTTACTAGAAATTGTCCAACTGACAAGTGTCAGGAACACCATTCTTTCGACGGCTGGACTGTACTTATGGAACAGTAACCCCATAAGTATATCATGATTATCTGATTTTTGTCAACTACAACTTGAGATTTACAACTATGTCGGCTTCCAGTCAAACCTGACGCAGCTGAATACCAGTATTTACATGAAGCGATTGGCTATCTGACCTCCACAATCCACTTGGGACTTAAGTATGTCGTCTGCAAAATTGGTCGCAATTTTTAGTTTCATATCGCCTACAGCTATGCAGTCTCCATCATGGAAAATTTCACCTCCATATACTTTATTATCAAAGTTCATCACTCCAGATAATTACAGCAGTGTCATTCAATCTCTAATAGATTTAACGGAATTGATTGTTTCAGTCTAGACTAGATATAATTAACTGTGACGGTGACGTCACTAACTAGCTAGCATACTGTGCTATTTCAATCAATTTGCCTAGCGTTTTCCCAATTATGTTGGAGTCGACTTCCAGTCTAAACGCATGCAGCTGAATACCAGTGCTTTACTTGGAGCGACTGCCTATGTCACCTCCACACCCCAGTTACAATGGAAGTCATTTTTATTAATTATTTAATCACCCAGTAGGTAAACCAGTAAAGCAATATCCTCTTAAAATTCTCGGTAGTCGAGTAAAATTAGACTGAGCTTGTCAGTAAGCAGCTGTCGTCAAGGCTTGAGACCGGATGGGAGACTGTATGACTCGTTTGAAGTCTACAGCAGATTGGCAGCATCTAGATAAAATATTTTGTCTTCAAATTAGGGCAAGATGTCAGCAAAATACTTATAATTATGCCTCTAAATGTCAACAGCTGGACACGGCTTCCCGGAGATTGATATATTAATTACTTTTTTAGTGACGCTTGCCAAAAGAGTCTTCAAAATATTATACTCTGAATGATTGATTTGACACGTACTTTTGATGTCAAACTTCAACGCTTTATGCAACATTGATAAAATAGGGATGACAACAAAAAAAAAACACCGTCAGGAAGATTATTAAAAAATATTGGACACGTATTTTTTTCTTTTTTTACGTAATCTAAAGATTACGGCGATACATTGAGTTAAAATGTGCCACGACGTCACTTTTATGTAGATTTTATACTTGTGACGCAGTGACCCCCACTACCCAACTTTAATGCGTTTTATCTAAGTAATTATTTATTAATATGATGAAGCATAAAATACGTGTCTAATATTTTTTTATTATCTGACTGAAGGACTAAATAGAATATCTTTTTTTTACCCAGGCATCATCCTTATTGTATAAGGATCTTTTGACGCGTAGCAAAGATCGGAACTAAAGCCGCCATCTTGTTTTTCCAATACTATTTCACAAATATTTGCCAACGCCAAAAGATCGTTGTAACACTATATTCTGGTGTCTTCTAGTCAAAATCTGACAGCTCTAATTTTCTTCTGTCTCTTTCTAACTGCACCTGCTAGTAAGAGAAAGCAATATTTTCAGCCGTTGCACAACAGATTCAGGTCAATAAAGGTAGTTAGTCTACTTCAAATATTAGTACTTAACTGTCTGCTAGATTTCTCCTTTCGCCTTAAAAGGTCGTGAGGAATACATTAGAAGAACAGTTATAATTAGATTAGACTGCCTCGTTGGTCTAATGGTAGCAAGCACTACTGCTGAACATAATGCCTAGTTTGGGCAAAGTGATTTAAATGATAAATGATTTTATTTCTGTAAGTAGGTTTGTACAAACGCTTTTACACGTCAATCATATTTTAAAAACTAGATGAGTTCGGCGTTTCCTATCTGACTACTCTGAGAAGAAAGGCCGAAACAAACTCAGAGGTCTCAGTCTCTTTTAAAGTCCAGACATAATCTTGGTCAGATCATGTGAAGGCCATGTGGATTGGTGTCTGAATTGAAATGTATCTATTTATTTTTTATTTAAATAACATGGGAGACTTACAGCTCAAACAAACAGATCAAGGACAGTACATTAGTCTGAAAGCCAATTACAAGTCTCCACTTATAAAATGTGATATTTTTCCGTCAGTAATTTCTCAGTAGCAGCCCGGAGTCTGGATTTGTGCCCGGTTGATGGCAATAGACTTGCCACCTATTACATGGGACTTAAACATAACTGGCGAAATGTGGGTGTTACTTTAGGTACCACCTCTGCCTAACCCTTCGAGGATTAAAGGCGTGATGTTATGTTATAATTACAGTTTTAGTATATTCCAGTCATGTTGTTAGTGTTAAGTTTTTATGCACCATAAAAAGGTTAATGTTCATTATGTCTGTCTGAACTTACTTCGAGCACATTCGGATTTGAAGTAAACTATACTCCATTTGAAATAAGATGAGACATTTAAACAAACCTTTTTTACAGTCCGTTCAACCGATTTTGACTTCTATGTCGTAGGCATAAGGATGGCATTAAAAGCAAAAAAGTGGTTACAATACCAACTGTTTACTGCAGCTGCCATTTGTCATGCCGCCATCGCAATAGAAGTCAAAATTGGTTGAACGGAATGTAAAAAAGGTTTAGTTAAATGTCTAAGCTTATTTCAAATGGAGTATAGTTTCAAGCTTAATTTAATTAAGTTTTGGTTAATAGTTTAGGTAGTTATTGCCAAAAAGTTCGTACTCTAAGTCCTGCTGTTAATTTTCTCTTCAAAGCGATATTGTAGTTAAGTCCTAAAAATAAACAGACCAATTCTTGATCAAGTAAACAGTACTAGAAAACTCTGAGATGACTTTCATGCAATTCAAAATTAGTCTCGTCCATGACCTTTCGAGGACATCATCTCCCTAGCCTTTACCAACTATGTTGGGGTCGTCGTCCAGTCTAACCGGATACTAGTATTGAACTTGGAGCGACTGCCTATCGTGTTTTCGAGAACGAGAGGCTTATATTAGCTTAAGATTAACCTCCAATCCACCTTCAACCATTCAACACGTATATTTTAGCCACAGACAGGCAGCAACAAGTTTAAAACGGTCGCCACAATTTTCATACTACGAAAATGTTTTTGCACAGAGCAAGACGCCCATAGATAAATATCTCCGTCTCTCCACTATTCCATTGCCTACTCTAGGATGCATATCAGATACGGCTCGCAAATCCTTCCATATCCTAAGGACACGTCTTCCTTACCATTACCGCGCCACCCGGTCTACTCCTTTATATGCAATAAACATGAAGCTTCAGAGGCTACTGCAAATCTTGGGATTCATTCGATTTATCGAGTCTGGTTAAACCACGCTGGGATCGGTGCATTTCATTCAAAGAATGGAGACTCCTCGGCAGTCGCTGCTAGTGGCGGCATTGTCCATACTTCCATACATCGTATCACAGTTACTCGCATTACGACTCAAATGACTTATAGAAATAGACGGCTTTGAAAGCGGTTCAGTTCGATTTCGGCTTCTGAAGTCCGTCTACAAAAATACGGGCCCGTCCGTAAGTTGCTCGAAACTTCGGAGCGTGCATCTGATTCATTAATTTTGCGAACGGACAAAAACACATCGGGAGTAGGGACAACTGTCAAATCGTGGTATCATTACGTCGGGCGCCAAACTTATCCTGTCTTTAGGTGATACGGTATAGGAACCGCCCGTAACTTCAGTCGAAACTACGGATTTCGTTGGGTGCAGAGTTAGACCCAGAAGAGGTGGCAAACACGCTTTCGGCGCTATAAATTTTATTTATTTCGAACACGCAACAGCATATACAGTAAACATTACTTTACAAAAATATTTAGGAAAGGTATTTCTGTTAATATATACACAAATTATTGGTGTACATAACATTAATAGAAAGAGACATTGGATAGAAGCTACTTATAAACTAAAAGTAAATTTAGAATTTAAACAAAGCCAATTAACTTCAATAAAATAAAATACAAATTAATGAAGGGCATGAACATAACACATATAATTCTACTATAACAAAAATTATGTGACTAAATGATAAATTGTCTATTATTATTTTCAAATACCAAGGACCAAGGAGTCATCATATTATGTCCAGGTTTGAATTAAGTTTTTGTTGGGCATGTGGCCATGACCAATATTATTAGTACTTCCGTCTTTAGAAGCTGCCGGATGGCGTGACGATTCAGTGCTCTGTGGATTTATCAAATTTTCCTATGTCCTTATCAAACTCACCCACACGATTTTTCCGGCTATACAACCTTCGAGCCATATTAACGTATGGATAATACCTTTTAGCTTAGCAACAGGCTTTGAAATTAGAAGATTCTAGAAGGGCAAATTAATTATGTCGTCGTGTGGCGTCTTGTGTTTATCAAATTATTGGGATTCGAGCTGTAAAATGGTGTGGTAGGTATTCTGAAACAGATTTTGAATTCGAACCGTCTAGAATAGAAATGAATGTTTATTTATTTATTTAGGCAAACCAACTAAATACACACACAGACATTCAAAGTATATAACATTTACAAATACAATAGTATTATTAGCATGTATGTTGATATATATGGTAAATTTAGAAGATTTCGATTAAACTTTTTGGAAAAAAATAGAAATTACATATGGGGTATTGTATTACCCAGTGACTGGGTTGTGGAGGTCAGATAGGCTGTCGCTGTGTGTAAAATACTGGTATTCAGCTGCATCCGGTTAGACTGGAAGCCGACCCCAGCATAGTTGGGAAAAGGCTTGGCAGATGATGTGGTCCTTATGCCACTCTCCTAATGTATCTGGGATCTGAAAACATAACTGGAAACAATTTTAAAGTCCCGGATTTGGAACACTTCCCTTCCTATTTTTATGATTTTACATATATGATTGTAGACGTAATACGGCTTGGCCTATATACCACTCAAATTATTGGTAATTTTATCTAAAGCTTTGATAAAACTAATAAAAGTGTAATACTGACTTAAATACTTTACAGCCGACGCACGCGCATCAAACCTCACAAAAAAGGTGCAACACACTTGGAACTCACACATACGTGGCTACCTACACGCCACCATAAAATCCAACCAATGAGCAACCGCCAAGCGTTCACATATGGCATACTGGCGTTACAAGTATTTTCCGCCCTAACGACGCGTTTCGTTATTCCGTTTAACGACGCTGAATCATGCGCATACAATAATAGCCATGACGTAATGCTAAAACATTTCCTGTTAGGCCAAACATTTGAATATAACTCTTGCGCACAGCTCACAGAGCCGCATTCAGTTTAAAAATTGCACAAGCCAATGTCAGATTTTGAAATCGTTCGACCGATTCGCAAAGTAAATCATATTTCGAACGTTTGAATTGCGAATGTGTGTTCTATTCTTGAAATTTTAACGTCGACTTTTGATTCTTTTTTTGAATTAGTTGTTGTTTTTTGTTAATTTAGGCTTAGTTTTGTTGCATTGAGGTTTATTTTTGTATGGTAAGTGTGGTATCATATTCGTTCGACTGATTTCACTGTGCGTTCTCATTTCGTTGTGCATGCGTTCGTGTAACGGGCGCTATCCGTTAGCGGCGGTCGCTACTTATAGATAAGTGCTGTTGATAATATTCGTTTATCATTAAGATAATACCGTTATCTTTTCAATATAGTCATTGTATGTTGCTCTGTCTTGTCTATCGTTGAGACAACCGACTTGGAAAAGGAAGGTATGTGTTTGGATTTGAACATAACATATTTTTGTTAATTTAATTCGTTTTTGTGAAAGTTTTTGAAAATTTTATGTAAAGTGAACTGTTTAAAACTTTTATTTTTTAGAAGGATTGAATTTAAATTTCTTTAATAACTAACAAACTTAATAATGATAGCTGAAGATCCTTCAATTACAAGTAAACCGTATTTGATTAAAAAAATACAAAACCCTGCTAAAGATTTGAGTTTCCTGTACCTACTGTTAATATTCTGTTATTTTAATATTATAATTAATTAAATTATATATGTTTTTATAGTATCTATCATATTTGCTCCATAAATGCTAAATCTATAAGGATAAAGATGTCAATGATTTTTCCTCCAGAAATTCAGGCTTCAGATTCAACATTATTTTATTACTACATAACATCACGCCTTGTTTCCCCGAAGGGTTGGGCAGAGGTGTCCCTGTAGCAGGTATTACTGTTTGCTATCAATTCGTTATTAAAACTGGAACAAACGAAACTTATTATTTTATCTAGATATAGATATTTTAAAGCCGTGCCATATATTTTATGGAGTTTGAAGACTTTGAACTTACATTTTTGAAGTGAAAACTTCTTTAGGCGCGTTGGTCATTTTTGAGATGGGACCATTGATTTCGCGTCACCATGACGACTTTATTTATATTACATTACGGATCAATGTTCTATCCAAGTATTTTTACTTTAAAGGTTTTGTAAACGCGATTATGCTCTTTATTTATATCAAGTTACGGATCAATGTTCTATGCAAGTATTTTTACTTTACAGGTTTCGGAAGTATTCTTTTTGTAAACGCGATTTTGTTCTTAATTTAGATAAGGTTACGGACCAATGTTCTATACCAGTATTTTTCTTCCACCAAGGCGATCTTGTTCAGGTTTTCACTTCTGTCGGCACTCCCGGAGTGCCACCACTGTTTTTTATTTGTTTCTTTCTTTTATTAAGTTTATATTTTCTGGGTTCGATTCCCAAGTCGTGCAATGTGTTATTGGGTTCTTCTATCAGGAATTTCTCAGTAGCAGCTCGGAGTCTGGATTTGTTCCCGGTTGATGGCAATAGGCTCGCCCCCTATTACATGGGACTTAAACATAACTGGCGAAATGTGGGTGTACTATTGGTACACCTCTGCCTAACCCTCGGGGATTACAGGCGTGATGATATTATGTCGATTTCATGTTAGCTAAAAACTGGTTTACTGGACTTGTTAGGGAATTTTGGTAATGTTTCAATAGATTGGTCTCATTTTTTATCATCCTCTCGTTACCAAAATCATTCTAACCGGATGCAGCTGAATACCAGTATTTACATGGAGTGACTGCCTATCTGACTTCCACAACTCAGTACCTGGGTAATACGATACCCCTTGGTAAGACTGGTTGTCAGACTTTCGGGCTTCTGACGACCCGTAACGACTGTTAAAGATCCACGAATGACAACCGCGACCAACGCCTTAACGTGCTTTCCGAGGCACGGAGGAGTCTCGGTATGTAAAGATGGTCACCCATCCACAGACCAACCCCGGCAAGCGTAGCTTAACCTGATGAATCGAATCGTGCCGCTGTTATTAATTAGCCACGAGCTCCTCTCAAAAATACTTATAATATGTCATGAAAAACAATGATATTCGGTTTTAAATTTTAATCTTCGAGTTAAAATCACAGTAGCAATTTAGCTCACAAGTGATTACAGTTTGTTGACCCTAACAATTGGGTCAAACCACGCGAATATTATGTAACCAACAGTTAACGTCAAGTTATCGATGTTTTTCTCGATAAATAATCGATTAAAATATAAGGGAGTGTATATTATAACTGAACAACATGATATGCGGCGCTCGAGTTTGTTGTGAAATTAAATCAGGTCAGAAATGACATGACAGCGAAAATATTTACGAGATTTTTCTATGTCAAGATATGTAAGATTTTCATGGAAATTAATGCCTCGTTGGATGAGACTAATGTTTAGCCGGTAGACTAAATTGATTACTATTTTGGTGCATAAAAAACATTATCAAAAGCCAATCAGACATCACAGAAAAATTGAGTATTGTTTGGAAAACAAAACCCACAAAGTGTTTACTAAAGTTAATATTACAGTACCCGGAGAAATTAAGAACTTAAAATAATTGCTGAATGTGACATTATTTTTGTAATTAACACAGCTAGCATAACACAGTTTGTTACCCGCAAAGCCTAAACTACTGAACTAATTAAAAAAATGCTGTGTCAGCGAAGTTTCATCTATCCAGCCAGAGTATATTTTATCTAGCCTAAATGACGTCATAGGAAATTCAATATGGCGGATAATAAACATCATAATTTATTTACTCATGTCTTTATATCGGGTTTGCTTACCATCATGCTTGCAAATGTTTTTATTTCGTTTTCTTGTTTACAATATTCGTTTACTTAAAGTATCAAAGTAAGTTATGTCTAAACATAGAATAAACGTGACTGCATCTAGGGCAGCTAAAGAGACGAAACATGTGCCCATTATCTATGGTATCACCTTGTTTTGATTCCGTTACTGATAACATGTTTATGATAACGACATATTGTAACGATTCTAGAATGTAATGAAGTGAATTTATCATAATACTTACCAACTTGGACAGTTATGAAGAGGGATAACTTTGAAATATCTTTTGTATGGCAGTTGATAATTTATTTTCTAGAATAGAATTTACTTTAAAGTTAGGTTAGGTCCACTGAAGCTTAAAAATTCGAAGACATGTGACATCCAAACCAAGCACTGGACCCACGTGGTGAATTATGGCCTACTCCTTCTCACAGAGAGGAGGCCTGTGTCCTATCAGTGGGAATATTATAGGCTGATTATGCATAAGTGAGATAAACACAAGTTTCCTTCTAAAAATTAATAATGTTTATTTGCACAAAAAGTTCAACGTTCAATAAAATTTTTTTTTTCTCCTTATCAAGGGACACACCTCGAGTGCCCAAATCAAACCTGTCGAGTTATACTTTTAATCGAATAAGCAAACAAACTAATCGATACAACACGTTAAATCAATTTATTTTATCTGTTTCCTTCCGATGTTTTTCGCAACTTTTTTTTATTTTGGCGAAGGAAGTTTATATTGGCATTCTTTATTTTTTTAATTTGTTTATTTGCTCGGGCGTGTCGGCTTTCAGCCAAACTTTTTTTTTATTTAGGAAAAGTTTTTTACCTTCCAATTTTCGTTTGGTTTCCTTTGTTGTTTTTGTTAAGGAAATTAGTTTATGAATGCCTTATCTTCATGCTGTGGTGATCCTAAAGTGTGTGTGATGTTATAAAAAGTATTTCAAAGCCATTTCCTCATCATTCAATTAGATTGAATGATTTCGCTGCCTCTAGCCGGAGGTACCTACTCGACTGGAAAGTTTATTTTTTATATTATTGTCGTTTCTGTATAATTCTTGGGATTTTTTTGTACCGACTTCTGGTATTCCTGAAGAAAAGTGTGCGGTTTGTGGGCATTTCTCTTAAAAGTCTTCAAAATAATCTTTTACTCATGGAATGTACTTAATTCACTTCTGACAGTTCAACGTTTAAAAACACTGTTGGCTATACAGTCATTATTTTAGCTACGAGTACATGCTCCAGCGCTTAAAATCTCCATATATCTAGGCGTCAAACAGACGAGCAGCACTTTGCTGTCGACAGAGCCAACATCAGCTGTCGACAGAGCCAATTTTAACTGTCGCCAGAGCCAACTTCAGCTGTCGACAGAGGCAACTGCTACTGTCGACGAAAGCAACTGCTGCAATATTCGACACGTCAACTGCTGCCCATTATGTCTATGTATTATGTCGACAGCATTGTTATAGCGCGAGATGTCATTTTAAAGCGTGAACGCTCGGTCTGTTTGAAGTTGACTGACAAGGCAGCGCTCATACTGTAGCTGTTGCCATTGGTCGGCGTCTGCTGTCCACGTGTCAACGGCAAACGCCGACCAATGGCGGCAGCTGCAGTTGGCTCTGTCGACAGCTGAAGTTCGCTCTGTCGACAGCAAAATGTTGCTCGTGTGTACTCTGCCTAGTGCTCATACACACGAGCGGCAGGCGTCAACGGCAGAGGCAACTGCAGCCGTCAACAACGTGCTGCTCGCGTATAAGAGTACTTATGAACTAACCCAGAATAGAGCTATAATCATAAGGCTGCACCTAAAACTAATCCAAGAAGCCAAAAAACCAACGAAAGAGCCAATTTCTCTGTAATTAAATATAAATAATGCAAATTAAGCAGTAATTAGTGAATATCCTAACATGACCGTCAGTAATACAGTAGATCTTAAGTCGAATTAGACATTGACAGCGCTACATCCTGGCAATAAGGGCGGTTTTCATAGTTCATGTGAGGTTGACCGTACAGTACAGGCCGAGCGAGTTCAAGGTGCCTAGAATTAGGCAACCGCGACATTGCTCAAGGTCTTCGTGAGATTCGTAATGTTTACGTCACAGCATGTATCTATTATGTATTCTATGTAGATATGTGAGTGTAAATGAGGACGTTTCTTTGAATAAATGACAAGGTTTGAAGAAGTTAAAAATAGGCTTGTAAAAGTCCCAAAGGCCATTGATCACTACTCTTAAATATCAACGTCCAATCTGTATCAATGGCCTTCCTTGATCTCTCTGATCAACGTTCACTTCTTCTTGTCGACTTTACAATGTTCTTCATCAATGATCAATCTGCTAAGCCTTTTCTCAATTTTGCTGTGTTCGGCTTCCATTCTAACCAGAGGCAGCTGAATACCGGTATTTTACATGGAGCGACTGCGTATCCACCGCTACTGGAAAATATTATTATGGCAATAAATTATTAGGAAAATATTGACATACACTACAAATACGCATTGTGTATAAAGTTTATTAGACCTATTTATACCATACAAAACCTACATAATACGTATCAAGCACAAGTTCAAGCTGGAGATATCGCGGCATCGTATTTCTGGCGCCCCATACCCCTCAAGGTTTACCCTAAATACCTAGTCCATGGAGTAGGAAGAAACGGAGTGTCAAGAGAACTGAACTTCATACTGTCATGAGAAATGCAGTATTTGATTGGTAATCCTACTAACCTGCTCTGGGCCCGCGTGGTGGATTACGACCCACTCCCTCTCACAGAGAGGAGGCCTGTGTCCCAGCAGTGGGAACATTATAGGCTAATTATGCAGTTTATGCTGCGAAGCTCATGTTTTTGGGCTTACCTAAAAAGATAGCTAGGCTTTTTGGACGAAATGTCCTACTTAATGTTTTGGCAAGTTTGACTTCTATATTTTTTCTGGATGAGGCCACTCTTCTACTCCCACTATCTTTTCTTGGTTCTTTCTTACCTTCTTAGCCTGTTTAAACACAACTACACTAAGGGATGCTCAATGCTGATTCCTTCTCTGCATGAGAAGAGACCGTTCCACTGCGGTGGAACAGTTAATCTTAGTGTTAATTTGCCCACGGCGTTGCGGCTGTAAAGCAAAGGCGTCCATTTTACTTCCATTTGTCTGTCGGTCGATGTCTAGAGCCCGTCTGCTGGACATATGCCTCCCCCAAGCACACTTCGACCGGTTTTGTGCTTCCCGCATCCAGCGGATTCCTGTGGCCTTCACAAAGGTTTCGGTCTACCTTGTGGGACTTCGCTCGTCACTCTAGATCTTTTCGGGCCATCTATTCTATGAGCAATGTGGCTTTTCTGTGCTTCCCGCATCCAGCGGATTCTTGTGGCCTTCACAAGACCATCTTCGTCTGTCAGCCAGTAATGTAGTCCAGTCCATTTTGCCATCTCTACTGACTCAAAATTTCCTTCACTTTCCCAGACCCGCTGCGCCATAATATTTAATCCACATTACCACTCCATTACTTTTAATCATCTGGCAATAGACAAAACCATAAAGTTTCAAGTGTGGCTCTCAATCGATAGCCTTTATTTATGTATGGACTATTTTTGAGGCAGCCTCAAGGCCGTAGAAATTCATTACATATTAATATGTACGTTGAAGTGTTTAGTGTACGTAATAATATGTCAGTTGGAACTTATGGCTAGACAGGTGGACATGGGTCTTCCGATAAAAGGGCATGTAGAATCCTGTCCAGTTTTGTTACAATATCTGCATGCCATCAAATCTCTGTAAGTTTTTTCTTTGTTGTTACCTAAGTCAAGGAAATTAATCGTTTATTAAATGGCTATAACACAACAAATTGACGTTGGGGGTCAATTTGCTAAACAATTAATCAGACAAATTATTCTGAAATAATAATATTTAATAAAACCGACAGGCGACAATTTGACAATATTCAATTTTTTTTTAAATTTTCTTCTTTATTATACGGCAATTGAGAAAATTTGACATTTTTGACATCTATCTTGCATTATCAGTTAAGGTCCTGGACACGCTTTTCTATTTTTGGAATTGACAATCCTGTGAGGAAATATTCTGCTTTAGATACTATTTCCGTATCTGGCAACATTTCTTAGTGTGCTTTTTATCAAAATAAACCTCTAGCAAGAATATCACTTCTTATATCCGTGTAGCGAAGCTTAAAATCGATGTGCCATGACTTTGAACCCCTAAATACACCTCCATGTATCATTCCTGCCCTTGGGTGGAAGTTACGAATAAATAAAATTTAGCCTTGACCGTAAAAACATCGGTTTTATTTCGCTGTTCTTCTACTTTTTTATTTTCGTTGAAATGTCGGTAGGTACGTTTGCAATGAAAAAGGGTAGGAAAACAGATATTATGTCAGTTTAAATTTTCTTACGTTTTTTGCAATTTGCAGGCCAGTGTCAGGCTGTATCTTGATCAAAATATGATTCGCGACTATAACATTTATGTATTTACATATTTATAAATACACCTCTCTAAGTTAGATTATTTTATACCATAAAAACAAATATCTTATTATAACAAATCTAACTTAGAGAGAAGTATGAATAATTGAGCTGGATGCCAGTATTTTACATGGAGCAACTGCCTATCTGACCTCCACAACGCAGTTACTGGGTAACACGGTAACCCTTGACAAGACTGGTGGTCAGGCTTTCGGGCTTCTGACTACCCGTAACGACTGCCGAAGATTTACGGATGACAGCCGGGACCAACTGCTTAACGTGCTTTCCTAGGCACGGAGGGGTCTCGGTATGTTATGTATGGTCACCCATCCACGGACCAACCTCGGCAAG
The DNA here is from genome assembly GCA_949152395.1 of Agrochola litura. Taxonomy (NCBI): domain Eukaryota; kingdom Metazoa; phylum Arthropoda; class Insecta; order Lepidoptera; family Noctuidae; genus Agrochola; species Agrochola litura. The sequence continues at coordinate 12,394,769 of OX424521.1, read as the reverse complement.
CGTTGATTAACCTTGAAGATTCAATGTAGTCCCATTTTTTGGTCAAACAAATAATATTTTCATTCGTTAACCAACCAAATCGTTTTACCAATAAGTATGTGGAACACTTTCACGAGTCTGCACGTACGTTGTCCAAGGCCTAGAAATTGATCGGTGACCGCGATTGTGACGTCATAGTAACAAATATCAATCTGACGAACTATAATATTATAATGGTAGACCTCTTTGTGAAGGAACACGGGTGGGTTTTAGTCAGTAAGAGTCTGACACGCCCTCCCGCTCAGAGCGGGAGAAGATATTTGATAATTTCCCACCCAAAAAAAATACCTCTTTGTGAAGGAGCTCGTCTAGGTTAGTACTATCACTATCAGAGGCGAGGGCTTCGTACAACTCCATTCTTACCAGCTTTCCTTTCCCTCGGTTTTTAATATTATTGAGTTCTACTACCACTGTCAGAGGCGAGAGCTTCATACAACTCCATTCTCACTGGCTTCTCTTTCCCTCGTTGTTTAATATTGTAGAATTCTTTGTGTAGGAGCTCGCCAAACAGCGTTGCTGTGGTCTGTTTTAAAATGTGTAGAAACAGGCTCATCAATTAAGATATTTCATCTTTGACTCCGTGATGGACACGCAACTGCGATGTTTTAGTATTGTAGATGTTCGGTAGGTTGTGGTTACCCTTACCAACTGGTGAAGCCCCCTGATTTTTGCCACACAAGCCCACATTGCTCGTAGAACAGATGGCCCAAAAATCAATCAATCTACCTACCCTTTTTCCAACTATGTTGAGGTCGGCTTCCAGTCTAATCGGATGCAGCTGAATACCTTATTTTACATGGAGCGACTGCCTATCTGACGTCCACAACCGATACTGGGTAATACGATACTCCTTGGTAAGACTGGTTGTCAGACTTTCGGGCTTTTGACGTCCCGTAACGACTGTCAAAGATCCACGAATGACAGCCGGGATCAACGGCTTAATGTGCTTTCCGAGGCACGGAGGAGTCTCGGTATGTTAAGGTGGTCATTCACAGACCAACCTCGGCAAGCGTAGCTTAACCTGATGGATCGAACCATGCGGTTGTTATTACTTAGCCACGGGGGAAGAATAGATGGCCCATGGAGCCGTAAAGATCTGGAGTGGCTAGCGAGGTCCCACAAGATAGACCGATGACCTTGTGAAGATTAAGGGAATCCGCTGGATGCGAGAAGCGTATGACGGGTAGATGTGGCGCTGGTGGAGGCCTATGTCCAGCAGTCGACGTCTTTCGGCTGAAATGATGATGATGATGTATCCCACAAGTTCTCCAGCCCTATCGTTACAGCGATCAGTAAGCTGAAGAGTTTAGACTGAAACATTTTCTGCATCATTGAATCATACTTTAACTCTCAGAGGACGCATTGACAGTCCCGAACTCCATGATCTTTTCTGTCGGCTATTTGTTCCCGACAAATACATCGGGCATCGCCAAAGCCATCGACGCGATCTGTTTGCGCCGCCGTTATCTAAAACTGTCGCCCGAGCTGAGTCCTCTGTGGGTCGTACTTTAAGGATGCTTAACGCCCTCCTGACCACCAATCCTGAATGTGATCTGTTTGCTGATGAATGGAGCAGAATTATGCGTGTATGTCTGATGTTTTGCGAGAGTAAGTATGCTAGGTTGTCCTCTATTATATGTTAGTATTTGAAATATTTTTGTTTACCATACCTGTTTCAATTTCTATGTTAATTAATGTAATTGGTATTACTGTTTTAATTAACAATAAACAACAATCATTTTTCGCATTTAATTCCTTCTATGCATGACGTAGTTCTACGCACGTATGTAATAAAAATTGTAATCTAGATCACTTTTTACGCCTTGAACTTGTAGGTACACGTGCGCAAGAGTCTTATATTTAGACTATTTTAGAAGGCCAGTCGTTAGTGTGCGTGTTTTCTTATGTTTTACTGTCTGTGAGGTCGAAACAAATGTTGTCGTGTTACAGTAACCCAGTTTTTATAAAGATATGTAGCGGTTACATCGCCACATACGAACTACGCATCATAGACATGACGTCACACAAATCCTGCATCGCGCAATTAGAGTTTACCGAGCGATCGACATAGATACAAGATTCCGACTTCAAACCAATGGGCCGTTGCCCGCCAGGAACAACACCCGTCTGGTCGGAGGATCCTCCCTTTTCTATGGTGGATGAGTGAACTTTACACCCTGTTCCTCATACCACTAAAGATGCATTGAGCTAACGTATTGTTAACTAACCCGCTAACCATAAGTTTGAATATAATTTGCTCGTTATAAAACGACAAGGTCTATTTGTCCATATGACATTATGTTGGGGTCGGTTTCCAGTCTAACCGGATTTAGGTGAATACCATATCATTTTACAAGGGGCTACTGCCGATCTGACCTCCACAACCCAATTACTGAGTAATACCTTAAAAACCGTACTATAATATAGGCTTAAGAGGGCCCTTCCCGATCCGTCTATCGTCAAAGCAAGCATGGTCAAAAAGCATGTTGTTTCATCTAGCGCAAGTGAGAACTGTTAACAAGCAAGTGAGAACGCGATAACATTGTACAAAAAATAGTGTGCGGAAATTTCATAAAACTTGTTTCAGGAAATACGTGTTTTTGAGAAAGCTTTACTAGTTTGTGAAATAAATGTTTGTCATTTAGAATCTCCATTACATGTGCAAGGTTCCTATGCAGATTTTTTCTTTACTTTTACAATTTATGAGTATATTATGAACGGCCAAAGTTCAGGTAAAAATTGTGCAAAAATGCAGATTTTCGGAGACTTGTACTGAATTTATTTCTCGACATTTAAATTTTTTGTTTCATAGAAACCTAGAAATAGTGCACAAGATACCTATTAGTTAAAAAATTTCAAAGAAAGATGTGTTACGACGCCATAATCACGTACGAGCGTTTGTATGAAAAGTATGACGGGTTGGCCGCTCTTAATCACATCTTCCAAAAATAAGTCAGTACTTAAAACATAGTACCTATAATTTTAAATAAAAATATTACCCATCGATGTTTAGCATATTTTTACTACAATTGTCGACATTGTGACGAATCGATTCGGCTTCGCTAAATACCCGTGGCGATATTTTGATGGGTTCGTCTTTGTACCATCGAATAAACCCATACCTATACACCGTAAGGACTATTTCTGCTTGCAGCGCTCGGCCACTATAGTAACGGTTACCTACGAAAAAAAAAGGGTCGTGTGCACGGGATTTTGTTTTCAAATTGCTTAGTTATAGGTTTCTTCGATGGTACCAAATATAGTTCCCATGTTAATTTTTGAAGTGAAATTTCTTTAGGCGCGTTGGGCATTTTTGAGATGGGACTAAACCATTGATTTCGCGACACCATGACGACACCTCATTTTTGTAAACGCGCTTGTGCTCTTTATTTATATTAAGTTACTGATCAATGTTCTATGCAAGTATTCTTACTTTAAAGGTTTTGTAAACGCGATTGTGCTCTTTATTTATATTGAGTTACGGATTAATTTTCTATGCAAGTATTTTTACTTTAAAGGTTTCGGAAGTTTTTTTTTTTGTAAACGCGATTGTGCTCTTTATTTCGATAAGGTTACGGACCAATGTTTTATACAAGTATTTTTCTTCAATCAAGGCGATCTTGCTCAAGTTTTCACTTTTTTTAATGGAGTTTGCTTTGGCTCATTTGCCATAAGACGACGATTTTTCAACAAAAACCACGCTATAAATACACACAAAATTTTGTTATCCATCTTTCAAAATCGCGTCATAAAAGGATAAGTTTGGCAGTCCATTCATCACCATTAATTATTGCATAGACAATTTGCCCACTGCTGGACAACTACCTACCCACGGTTCCACATTACAATCAGTTCCATAATTAAAATATTTCCATGAACTTTCATCCTTCCACTCGCCATTCAAGAGCAAGTTGTCTTTGAGTGGAATTTGACAACTTCTCAGCCTTGTTCAACCAAACCAAGAAATTAATTCTTATCTAATAAATAAAATCAACAGCGACACTACTCTTAAAAATTTTACGATTCCCGCAAAATCTTTCATATCATCGTAAAAATCTTCGTCAATAACGTCGTAATTCGCTGGCAGCTTGCCATAGGATGTTTGTGTCGTTTGCTCCCGTACCGTGATAATACTGCATGCGACTTGCGACCATTGTGCATAAGATAATGGTCGTTTTAAGCCAAAATGCTGTATTGTGGGTTTTGGTTGCGAGTGTTATGTAAGTAAAATTTCTATGGGAATTGAGTAATGGTGGGACTTTAACCTTAGTTGAGTATGAATACACATAGGTAAATACATAGGTACCATCGCGGAAACCCATAACTAACCACTTTGAAAATAAAATCCCGTGCACACGATGACCACATCTGTTACTACCCCGGTTCTATAGCGGCCTAGCGCTGCAAGCAAGAATAGTCCTTACAGTGTACAGATATGCGTTTCTTCGATAGTACGCACGCCTTCTTCCCAAGCTTATCCAAACAGAAACTACAGGACGCCATCTGCTATGATACATACTCTTTTTACTTCGTTTACGTGCATACATCTGGTCATACCACAGATGACCAGATGGGACACTCCGCAAAACTCCCATTTAAATAAATAAAACGATGCTGCTACGACACAATAAAGTGCAATTCAAGTCGCATAGCGCTAATTACCTACAGTTATATTCACCTAGAAGTTGCCTCTCTTTCTATCGCGTAACTCTTATGTCTTCTGACTACGTTACGCCCACTGAATTCGACAAGTCGAGCCCGCCGCATACCTACTTGTAGCTTCATCCCTAAAATGCGGAGTGTCCCATCTGTATTTATCTGTGGTCATACACGCACGCCAGTTTCGAGAACTACGCATCTGACCTTTCTGAAGAACATCCACAATGTCCTTCTAGGACGAACCCCCTGTTTCGAGTCACAACTGCCTTGTAAATACTTATTGTAAGTCGCCTTTCATTCATCCTCCCAACATGATCAAAACCATTAAAGCATACTCTTTTACATTTTTATCACTAAGTACTATCGAAGAAATGCATTTCTTAGCAGTTTGAAAACAAAATCCCGTGCACACGACCCTTTTTTTTTCGTATAGCGGCCGAGCGCTGCAAGCAAAAATAGTCCTTACGGTGTATGATATGCGTAATTTCGAAGTTACATCTTATTGTCTTCTTCGTCTTCTTGAGTATGCTATTTACTCACGTATTTGTTTCGGGTTTCTCCGAATAGTTCCGAAATCATACGGAGGTTGTCGTGAGCTCGTCACTCGACGAAATCTCAAGAAACGTGTGGGATAAGATATACATTTTTTTTTTTTAAGAAAACAACATTATACGCAGTAATCCGTTTATTAATAAAATTACGTTCAAATTATGATAAAACAGTCACTATACCACTTCGTAAGTTCCTATTCGTTTATTTATTTGAGCTCTTCCTAATTCCGGCTTAGAAGGTTACTACTAACACCTATAACCTAAAAAAAAAAGGATTTCAAAAACCGGAAACCTCATAAAATAAATAAACAAATAAATAAAAGGTACAATTAACAAGTCATAATCGGAACAAACATGACATCCCACAATGACTATCTAGTGCAAGGTTAAGTCGAAAAAACTATCCAATAGACATAAATTTTGTTTTTACGTCAATTATCGACTGGGCTGACTCATGGGACAAAAAGGAATATAACTGTTTTGTTAGTAATTCTTTAAATGTATGACTGACGGCTTGGCAAGCGTTCCTCTTTGGCTATATTATTAAAACTTGGTTAACTTGAAGTCCGATAATTTTCCGACTATCATCTATGTTTTCTGTCTGTCGTTACGGGTCGTCAGAAGCCCAAAAGTCTGGCAACTGACAACCAATCTTACCAAGGGGTATCGTGGTACCCAGTATCTGGGTTGTGGAGGTCAGATAGAGAGTCGCTCGATGAACTTTTCATAAGAAAAGATTAGATTTAGAGAGATGTATTAATAATTGTATAAACACATATCTGTTACAGTCGCGAATCATATTTTGATCAAGATACAACCTGACACTGACTTGCAAATCGCAAAAAACGTAAGAAAATTGAATTCGGCGGGCTACAACTGCGGATCCATAAACGTCAAAAACCAATTAACTATCGAAATCAGTAAAGAGTTTTAATGCTTCGGCTAGTCTGGTTAATTTATTTTTTTCCGTCTACCAATTAGTTTCCGACAATTTCTTGGCAATTTAACCCTGCACCAAAGTTTCTAAATAATCAACATTTTTGCAGAGATTCACAAAAACTTAAATTTATACGTTATCCTTACAAAACGCAAAGTCCATGTCTGTCCCTCTTAAGCACGCTTATAATCTCGATACACAGTTTTGCAAATTGCATGATTTTTATAATCTCGATACACAGTTTTGCAAATTGCATGATTTTTTTATGTGTAACACCTTTCCCCTTGCTTTCCTGCAATCTGTGGGAATGATTTCGTGAAAAGGGACGGAAGTGTGTAACAGGAAGCCGGGTAAGCGTGCGCTATTTGATTTGACCAATGAGCGCGCGCGGTGCTAAAGTTGGCCGTCAGAAACGATCTTGCCAAGGTGAGATGTTAGATGTTACACATCATATTTTGCGACCACAACACTAAATAAAACAGGAGATCGTTTTTATTATTATATTTTTTGGATAGGTTTAAGTATTAGTGCACTCGAGCAAAGACTAATATGGCATAGTCTATTATATGTCGTAGGTTTTCTAAGACCCATTCCCCCAAAAACTAGTACATACATCACGATAACAATTGGCTAAAGAACCGCCTCATCAAAATTAATGATAAAAATTCATTTAAGCACCCAATTAACACGACTTTTTTATCAATGTAATTAACTTTTTAATATAAACATTTCACACATTGTACCCTTGAAATGTGGGATAATAGTTCTTGCTATATAATTAGAATATTCTTCCATTAATTTTCATTAAATTTTCCGTTTTGGTAAGTGGAAGACACATTTTATTTATCTTGTGTGTACATTGCTCATCTTTATCTAACTCTAGCATTTATGTGTTGCAATGTTGTGTTCATATTTTTTTTTTGTAAGGAACCTTCTTCTTCGCACACACAACTTACCAAAATTTCCTCACAATCGGTCGAGTCATTTTCGAGTTTTTGCAAGAATAACGCACGGCAATTGATTTTTATTTTAATGGATGTGATAGATGCTGAAGTATTTTAATTATTTTTGGTTTTAAGTTACTTCATCTGAAATAGGTATAAGATATGTGTGATCAGGTCTGGTTTACTATTATGATGACACAGGTCTGACTGTTTAGACTTCATAGTTTTTAGTGTCCGGTAATTTGATGCTTAAAATGTTTACAGGACATTCCTAGAACTGTTATTTCTGCCTCGTTAGTCTAGTGGTCGCAAGCACTTCTGCTGAGTATGAGATCCTGAGTTCAATTCCCGGGTCGGGCAAACTGTTATTGGGTTATTCCATCGGGAATTCAGTTGCCACCCATAAGTCCGGATTTGTATCCGATTGATGGCAATAAATTCGCCTTATAATACATGGGACTTAAACATAACTGGCGAAATGTGGGTGTAATACATGACGTGACTGTGTATTTAATTAATTTATAATGTAACATCCGTCACTCCGTCTTTCAGATAATAAAAAAATATTAGACACGTATTTTTTGCTTTATCATATTAATCAAAAATAACTTAGAAAACACACATTAAAGTTGGGGAATGGGGGCTCGCTACGTCACAACGCAGTATTAAATCTAGCAAGGCGTGACGTCATGCCACATTTTAACTCAATGTATCGCCGTAATCTTTTGATAACGTCATAAAAGAAAAAATACGTGTTCAATATTTTTTAATAATCTACAAAACGGAAAAAAAACAAAATTTTGGACATAGGTCTATTACGAAAAGCAGCCATTAGTCCAGTCTCTGGGCTTTACTGATAATATCACTGTCCTATGAAAACGTTACTAACATCCTCTCTCTCCTTGTCCACAGATCTTTAGCTGTCAATCTCGCGCCGCCACACAACAAATGGATTAGCCTTATATTATAATATATAAGCCAATCATTATTTAGCATAAGAATAATCATGGCGCGCCACATTGTGACGGTGTGCATGTTCTGTCTACTCTGCGCGGCTCACTCCTGTGGATCGCACGTGGACATACAAAACGACGGCGTACTAACTTACGATGGAAATATAAACGATGTAGATGACTTACATATAGATTTAGATGAGGAGAGAAAAGTTTCTCCTCGATACCACCAGAAATTACAGAAGATAAGGCAAGGCAAAGACAAAAGGGAGGTCAAAGTAAATCCTGATACATATGTGACGCAGATATTTAGATTGTATGGAGATGTGAGCAGTATGACAATGAATTTGACAGGGTTTAACAAGATGCTTGAGGAGCTGGATCTTCATAAGCTGGTCGAAGGCGGACAGAATACTGAGAGCCGGGATTATATGTATGGAAAGAATGTAAAAGATGAAGTTGTTAATGTGAGTATTTTATTTTTTTTTTAATATTTTTAATATACTTGTAGTAAGCTTTCAACTTTATTTGATGTTGACGACTGGATAAAATAGCATTTTTCCGGAATATGGATATCTCATAAGATTGCGGAATCAAACATTCCTCGATCAAACATTATTTCGGATTTAATATAAATAGACGCATTACAAGAGCGCTGTGAAGTCTTTTCATTAAAAGAAATCTAAATATGTACCTTTAAAATTGTGGTGTAAGTCTACTAAAACAATATTATATTTCCTTTTTTCCAGTGTATGAACAGCTCCGACCTAATCACAACAGTGAACACTCGATTAAAACCAACACACGACCACTCACACTCAGAGCACAGTGACCACAACCACGACTCGGACGCCATTATCACAGAGGCCACTCTACAGACAATATGTCCCATACTTCTCTACCAAAAACTAGCCAACACTTCCATAGAAAGAACTGGATGCGTCAAAGAAACCAGCATAGGAAGAAGAACACGGGAGCGAACAGATGTACCACAAAATGTACCGCTACATGTACCCCAAGAAATGGCGTACACGAAAAATATGTACGCAGTCTGGTTGTACTCATCCTTATGTATATTCGCAATCAGCGCCTGCGGTTTACTGGGAGTTGCAGTTATCCCTATCATGCATAAAACGTATTATAACCATCTATTACAGTTCTTGGTAGCGTTGGCAGTTGGAACGCTATGTGGAGATGCGTTACTGCATCTTATGCCTCATGCTATGAGTCCAGAGCATAACCACGGCCACAGTCATGGCAGTCAAACAGAGGTAGAAATACGAGCTTCTCACGATGATGGAATGTGGAAGGGGCTTGCAGCCATGTTGGGCGTAGTATTCTTCTACTTCACCGAAAAGGGATTAACAGTAGTAGTTGAATGGAGGAAGCGTCGCCAAAAGCTGGAGGAGGACAAACTCCCTTCAAGAGTCCGCGTTCTAAAAGACGAAACCGTAATGGACTGTTCCGGAGGCTCAAAAACAGCAGTCACAAACTCCACATCCAATTCTCTCATGAAAATCTTCAAGAGAGACGAAAAAGGAGATCCTACTACCAAAACCTGCAAGCATAAGTATTCCGAATACCCTTACTGCTATGACGAAATAGATACGGATACCCATGATGACCATCACTTAAGGGATGGTATACCATCGAGTCCGAAGCATGGGAAGAAGCACAATAACTCCGTGAGTGTGGTATCTTCGAATGCCCTCAACCCTGAAGGTAAGGAGGAGCCGACAGCCAAGGATTGGTTGCTGAAGGCTGAGTCGCAGCCAGCGGTAGTGGAGATGAATAATATTAAACATAAGGAAGATGGAGCCAAGGATCTGAAGGATGGTGACAGTTATACCGTTATTTTGAGGTTAGTTGTCTTTTGTTTTAATTTTTTCGTCTATAAAAGTTCCGCGCGGGGTGCGGATCAATAATGTCATGAGCGCGATATTTGAAACGAGACTTTCATATAAACTGATATTTTAACAATGCCAAATTGAGAATCCCTATCCGAAAGGTCCCTAATTTAAAAGCCTGAAATGACTCCGTTTTTCAATATTGGTCAGTCTGCAATAATAGGATAACCTTAGAGTTAATAGAAAGAATCGATAACAGCAGTGGATGTTTGGCAACTCATATCAGACCAATCTTCACCCCCTTTTCTTTCGCCTTAATAACCTTTTCTCCTTAACTTACAGAGAACACTCGCGCGCCCACCACGGCCACTCGCACGCACACGGACACGTGCACGCGCCCCCCTCCTCCATCGCGTCAGTCGCGTGGATGGTCATCATGGGGGATGGGCTGCACAACTTCACTGACGGCATGGCTATTGGTAAGCGTCTTTTTGTAAAAAAGAGCCTTCCTGGCTGGCTAACCTTTGGCTTTTCAAAACCTGAAGGGTTTGTGAAGCCAGGAGTTGCAGTTGGGAAACTGGCCGATAGTTCGACTGGTACTGAGCTCAAATCATTTCATGATCCAGTCTCTATAGCTGATTTGGTAGCACAGTTACTGATTAGAGACATGATCAGGGTTTCAGAAACGGGACGTCATTGTGATGCTTTTGATGTATCTTGCTGACCATGGTTTTGTTATTAGTAAATAACTGTTTATTTATTTTTACTTCGATGGTCCTAGTTTATCATTTGTGACTTCGATTTACAGCTTTAATAGCTATATGTAAGCGGACATGCCCTTTATGCCTGGAGGCTTTTATTCATGTATTAAGTTCTATTTTTGTTGGTATATTGGCATGTGCTAGCTGACTTTTTAACCGACTTCCAAAAAGGAGGAGGTTATATGTCCGATTTTGAAAATTCTTTTTTTGTTTCAAAGGGTATGCTCCCAAATTGGTCCCATATAAATTTTATTAACTTTGCTTGGGTAGTTTTTGAGTTAGCTACAAAATGCGTATTTTTTTCCCACTTACTATGTAGATGATATGATAAGTTCCTGTCACTGGTAGCAGGTAGTGGTATTCGAATGTGTGTGGGGTAGGTACCACAACTAAAAAGTGAAAAATAAAAACTTTTTTCAAAAGTTTTTGTGTTTATGCAACACTGTAAATTATTCTGCATACTATTGTATAGAATCAAGTTTTCTAACTGAACAGACAGCTGTGCTGCTGGGGAGTTTGTTGCGCCACTTCTTCCCAGCTAAAGGCACTAGGAAGTGGTGAAGGGTGGGCGTTTTTGGGGGACTGTCTTATGTAATTTTGACGTTCGAAAAGTGCTGATTCTCAGCCTAGTTTGAATAAATGACTTTTGAATTCTAAATCTACCTGATTTTTTGTGATGCCAAATGTCTGTCATCAAACAGAATGAACTGACATGATGAGGTTGTTACCTTTGGCTTGCAAACTGTGATCAGGGTCAGCCCCGCCGATATTTCAGAAGAAGTCCATTGCTATACTTACTAACATACAAACCTTATGTTTCCAGGTGCCGCCTTCGCTTCAAACATAGCAGGCGGTTTCTCCACAGCCATCGCGGTGCTGTGCCACGAGCTGCCTCATGAATTGGGTATGTTAATATAATACCTTAATCCCAAGCCTTTATCCAACTAATCTGCGTTCGCTATTTAGTTGCCAAACATGTAAACAAACGCTAGTTTTAGGAAAAACAACTGTATTGCTTACACATAAGGTTCAGTTTGTGCTACAATTTAATATTTTTATGACTTATTCAACAGAACTAGTCAGTCTAAAATCAACTTTATTAAACTTGCATAAAGTTGATGTTTGTTTAAGTGGAAATAACATTAATTGGAAACAAGGATTTGAATAGACCTTAGGTAATATTTAACTTCTGACACAGATTAATACAGACTGCTCACTCCGTAAAATCATTTAAATAAAAAGCGACTCTTGCGACGAAAGTGCAATTCAGGTCGCACAGCGCTAATTACCTACAGTTATATTCACCTAGAAGTTGCCTCTCTTTTTATCGCGTAACTCTTATATCTTCTGACTACGTTACGCTCACTGAAAAGTCGAGCCCGCCACGTACAGTAAGCGCTCAAAAGTGCATGAGCACGCTAAGAGTCGTATTGCTGTGAACACGCGGTATAGCTCGTACATTTGTATGTGTAAGCAACACGATACACACACCACAGATAACGCAGTTACACGAAACAACAATATATTTCCGTCGCTTTAAACATGCTAGCACACACGCACTATGCGCGTGAACTTGACCAGTTAATGGCATTGCTAAAATTCGATAGTAACTTGACAAGTGCAGATAGCAGAAAGCGTTAAGCGTTGGTATTGAATTCAAACTGCCTCAGGTTCTAATCTCGTGAAACACAGTGCGGTTTTTTGCAAATATTATTATTTTTGTTTTCGATAATAATATTTTTTTAAATATTGCTGCTTTTTTATGTTGTTATTGCAATAAAGGTTTTAGAATAAAAAATGCGTGATATATGATAACAAAATTAAAAAAATATGTTTATTCGTTATATTTATTTTACATAAGTTAATAAACTGCTACAATTATTTATCATTACTTCAGCTGAATAAGATGTGAAATAGATGTCAAGAAACTTAGAAGCAGTTTGTATTATTTAGACATATTTAAATTATGAAATATTTTAAATTTTTAATGGATTTTTTCACCATAAATATTAAGCTTTGATCATGGTCGAAGTAATTAAGTAATAAATAAGAATATTAGACTACTTAAAATGTAAAAAACTACTTACAGAATAGGTAATTTTAAGGTTAAATATGGGCAGTTTGTTTATATTTTATTTGTATTAATTATTTTACATTTTATTTGACTTTAGTAAATATTGGTTGTTATTGAGGTTAAAGCTTAAGTATTCATTTTCTTTACGAAAAGAAGATTGAAACTAAACCTCAAATTTTTATCCTAAAATAATACTATTACTAAAATAATATTAAACAATTTCGGTATATCTGCAAGAAATACGACAAACACCCTATTGAAACGTGCTTAAAAAATTCGTTACCATAAATTCATGCAATAACGAATCTGTTGTTTATTAAGTTGGTACAGTCAATATTTTAAGGTCAAAAACGGTTTTCTAGCTGGTCTTCAGTGATGCAAGCCTTCAGAGTGCACGGCGAACGGTTCATAATGACGTGTTTTTAATAATTCAGCAAAATGTCTCGTTGGTATGAAACCATTTGTTTCATTCACCATTTGACGTCGCTGCTACTCGATAATAAGCCCCTTCCTCATATCTCTTAACCCTCACAGTATTTCTCTAGAACAAAGAAAAACATTGTTTTTATTACACATAATACCTTATTATTTATTATTCACTAATCGAATTAAACCTCACAATGAATTTAAAACTTTAAAGGCATCCTCTGTCTCAACAATACCTCTGTTCTATCAACAATACCCTTGATTAAGATTTATGTTTAGTAAAATATGAAATATATTAATGATAACACTCACACTTAGTCCGGTTTCATTAGATATTCACTTCACTTTTACGCAGCGCAATAATATTCTCTGATCTGATCTGATCTCTTCAATATATTTTATGCCTGCTTTTTGATAATAATAACCACAACACTGCGCTAAATACTCGTCACCAATATTATCCACGAACCAAAAAAGTTCTATTAATTAAATACTCGTAACAAACTGCATCTACCCCACAGAAATCGAAATAATTTACTTAGTTTTTTGTGGTCTACCTGCTAAACTTTAATATTTATGTGAACAAGACGAATGAAACTAAAAACGAATGATGATTATTGAACTAGTCATTGGTTGCAGACAAAGTGAGTGTGTGTGTGTAATGTGCGTGTCTACAGTATTGTAACAACTTATAGAAGAAGGTCGTAAGTCAAACCGAAGCGTCAGTCTATTGCTTTGTGAGATTGCTCATGGACTTTTGGTCGGTACTGTACTTGTAGCTTCATACCTAAAATTTGGAGTGCGCCTTCTGTAATTCTGTGACCCAGTGTAGTCAGCTTCATTGCGAACCTTGCTGACTGGCTATTTTTTTTATTTAATTCTTAAAAATTGTTAATTGATTCAGGCGTGACCTTGCGGCAATCCATTATAAAATACAATAGACGTGGATATATTTAGTAACCTGTTCCGCTTAGCTATTTCTAAAGAGTCATAAAAAACACTGAAAAAAATCGACACGTTTCACCTCTCAACGAGGCACCCGAAAGGGAAATCGTGGCCCCCGGCAACATGGCAACTGAAGGAACACGGGTGGGTTTTAGTCAGTAAGAGTCTGACACGCCCTCCTGCTCCACCTAGAGTGGGAGAAGTTATTTGATAATTTCATAACCAAAAAAAAAAAAAAAAACGATTGACTTGTCACGAACCCACGGCGTGTTGCCACAGCGAGCGCTGAACGCAGAGTGTCACTCTGCGTTCAGCTGTTGCTTGTTGCTACAAGTCAATCGTCATCCTGAAAATGCCTCTCGTTAAGAGGTGAAACACGTCGATTTATTTCAGGGTTTTTTTTTTATGGTTCTTTAGAAACAGCTAAGCGGAACAGGTTACTAAATATATCCACGTCTATTGTATTTTTAATTCTCCAAACACAAATGTACACAGGTGGACTAACTGCCATAGGTATATTCTACCAGTCAACCTTTGGGTGATGCAGAGACAAACAAAATCTTCAATTTTTTCGACTTTTTCTATTTCCCGTTTAACAGTAAAAATTGGTTGCAAGATTTTGAGCTAGACGAAAATGTAAAGTAATAATTAAAAGTAAGAGATTAGACTTTTTATTTTCTTTTTACTTTATGTGTTATCTAGAAACGCGCAATAACTTGTGAAAAATATAACCTTTTATTTGTATTTATTATGTCAAGTCCCATAAATAAGTGTATGTAGCTCAATGGTACACTAAATTCACGTGTCAGTGTCACTGTCAAATTCTAGTTCCGTTTTATCGAAAAATACCGGTTTCTTACTGAAACCGGTTTTTTGTTTTCTTTCATAGAATTTACAGAGTACTTTGTTTAGTCATACTTGTAATATGTTATCAAAATATAAGTAAATACAATAAATCATGTGCAATGGTGGCCCAGTGGTAACAGCCCAGGCAGACGCTTTACTTTGTGTTAATTATTTCATCACCACTGATCTCAAAACGGTGAAGGAAAACATCGTGAGGAAACCGGCATGTCCTAGAACCAAAAATTCGAAGACATGTGACATCTACCTACCCGCACTGGGCCCTCGTGGTGGATTACAGCCCATTCCCTCCCACCAGTCACTGGGTTGTGAAGGTCAGATAGGCAGTCGCTCCATGTAAAATACTGGTATTCAGCTGCATTCGGTTAGACTGGAAGCCGATCCCAACATAATTGGGAAAAGGCTAGATTGATTTTTACGTACCAATTTACAGAAATAAATATAATTTAGCCTCTTTCAAATGTATGTTAAAACGTTCCATCTTTTCCGTTTCCAGGTGACTTCGCCGTCCTCCTCAAAGCCGGCATGTCAGTGAAGCGCGCCGTGTGCTACAATATCCTGTCGTCCGGCCTGTGCCTGCTGGGCATGGTGTGCGGCGTGCTGGCCGGCCACGCGCCCTCCGCCACGCGCTGGCTATTCGCGGCCGCGGCCGGCATGTTCCTGTACATTGCGCTCGTCGATATGGTGAGTACACCTGCTTATTAGGGCCACGTGGAATATTGCACGTTGGGTTGTGCAATATTGCACATAGTATCGTGCAATTTGATAAAGAATTGTGCAATTTGACAGTGGATTGTGTAATGTGTCAGTGAATCGTACAATCTGACATGTTCGTGCAATATTACACATAGGATCATGAAATCTGACAGTGGATTTTGCAACCTTAGCAGGTAACTATGCCATTTGGCATCTAATTCAGCAACTTTACGGGATTGTGCAATATAGCCTAGTGATTTTATATTCTGGCTCATGATCTTCCTCCACAACCTGACTTCACCTACTGCTAGTCATAGGCCTCTCCAATAGTGTGACTCATTCTCTAGCACATTGGCGTGTAAACAATATTTGTTTTGATTTTTAAAAATAATATCTAATATTACTTTTTTTTTCACAGATGCCAGAGCTAAGTACATCGCACAGCAAAGAGGGCACTCTCTGCCAGTGCATACTGCAACTGATGGGGCTCGCCACAGGCATCGGCATAATGCTGGTCATAGCCCTCTACGAAGAGGACCTTAAGACTTTATTCGGTTAAAGTGAAACTTGTGCAAAGTGGCCAAGACCTGTGCAAAATTTTTGTGCAACTTGTGCAGAATATTGGAATCCTGTGGAAAATGTGAATAACGTGAGACTTTGGTGGTGAACCCAGTGTTAAGTGCCAATTGGACTTAAACGGCTTGGTTAACAAGTGTTAGTGGCTATAAGCAAAACTATGTTTATGGTCTGTGACCATAGTGTACAGAAAAATGTGAATAAAAAAAAAGTGAGTTTGAAAAATGTCTTTGTTGGTTAGATCTCGAATATCTTAAGGATCTTTGAGCGCCTGAATTACATTGACAGGAGCCCAGCGTTGGTAAACATTTGTGGAATTGTCACAGAAATTGTATTGAACAAACAAGATGGCCGCATTAGTTCCTATTTTGACCACACGCCAGAAGGTCCTTGTACCGTTGTATGTACTTACATTAATTTTAACCATTCTTGGTGCTATTTGTGTCACCTGTTTTTGAGTAGATTTTGAGATTCACAAAACACTTGTGTGTATACCTACTTAATTTTGGAATTTCCTCTACTACAATTTGAATACATCCTGTATACTTGAAAAAAAAACTTGTTAAGGTCTATAATTTTTAAACTTTTTGGTTTTACTCGAAAACAAAATAAAATTGGTGTTAATTATAGAACTCTATGATTGAGAACGAAACAAATTGATTTTGATGGTACTTATAATGTAAATAAAATAAAATAAAAATAAATTGTGATAATGTTACTACGAACTTAATGTGTTACTTTTAAAACTCGAATATTATTTACTGAACTATTGTAAAACCGACGATAAAAGTTATGTGTAAGATTAAATTAAATGTACTTATATTTTAAAATGGCTTTTTCAAATTACATGTCTTTTTCAAAATGTTACTTAAATATGACACTCAGTTAGCGTCTATCTGCTAGATAGTTTAACCGCGACTTCAGACCTACATATCCGTATTTTATGCGATAAAATTTATGTGAACTAATTCTGGAATCATTCTGCGTCTATCTCCTTCAATTTTGTGTAGCGGTTTTGGTGTAACAAATAACATATCATATGCATTTATATTCATAAAATTGGTATTATAATACAATTACAAGAATATCACAAAAAAATAATACAGAAATACCGCTTAACACAGTCTGAATATAACTCTGAATTTCGAAAGATTAAAATCACATACAATACCTCTTCTCTCTCTTTCTTCTAGAGCGAGAAGTCCATCCGCACAGTACAAACATGTTCTTAATGTCCCTCGGCAAACCTCGTATTTCGTCAGTCGTCGGATTTCTATCAGTTGCCCTTTGCACTTGGTGCAGACCGGACGCTCTCAATCGACTTGGAAGTATATAGAGTTGTTAATACTCTTTCAACTTAATGTAATTTATTTAAAAAATGGTAGGACAGCCGCTAAAGTCACAGGCACGACAGATAGGAAAATAGTTTTACAGCTCTATATAATCCACACGGAAATCAAAACATAACAACAATAAAGTATTTAGTTCTGAATTCAAATTATAATACACGATAAATCTAATAATTGATGGACATGGAAATTAGCATTCGTTTGTATTCGGAAATGCGATGATTCCCGAGGGACATACTGTAAACGCGCTATCAATGCGAATGAGTGCGGATGCTTTCGGGCGGACTCCTCGCTCTAGCGAATGACGCCCCTAAGTAACAGAAAGAGACAGAGATACAGGAAAATGCTGTGCCGTGCGTGTTTAGGTGCTAACTGAAAGTCATTTAGTCTTTAAAACTTCCTCTCAAAAGATGAGTTTTTAATAATCATTTGTAAAACAAACAATGAATAGAAATATCAATCATAATATTAAGCATGCGAAATATACTGTGACATTGACAATTTGTAAATTAAAAAAAATAAGTGATGTGTACTTAAAAAGCTCAAAAAGTCTATATTTAATACATTATGAGAGAAACTGGTTCATTCAAAAATACCAATAGAAATAGGAATCCTACTTAAGAAATTTTGTTGTAAGTAATTAAAATACTTAACATAAAATTGACTGGAATTTGTTTTTCTCAAATATTTTTAACGCAAAATGTTCACAAAAAAAACGATTAATTGGTTTGATAGTGGAGTAATAATTAATTGCAATAGATTTCCTTTTGTCCCAAAGAATAGAAGATTGTAGAGAAAAAATTTTAGGGCTTTGCTTTGGCAACTTAAGAAGAGTGGTAAAAATAAAAAACTATTTCAGTGTCAATTAAAATTAGTTAGCAAAACCACAGATGAATATGGTTCACTCATTTACACATTTTAGGTATGAAGCTACAAGTATGCGGCGGGCCCGTCTTGTCGGGCCAAGAGGCAACTACTAGGTGAATATAACTGTAGGTAATTAGCGCTGTGCGACCTTTTTTTTTTGCGTGTGAAATTATCAAATAACTTCTCCCGCTCTGGGTGGAGCGGGAGGGCGTGTCACACTCTTACTGACTAAAACCCACCCGTGTTCCTTCGGTTGCCCTGTTGCCGGGGGCCACGATTTCCCTTTCGGTCCATATTCGAACCCCCGGCAGGCATTGGCCCTAACGGACCCCGTCAATTCTGCTGACATCTCTTTGAGGCGCGCGTGGAACACCACGCGCCGTCGACCCGGGCCTGGTCCTTATCGGACGGCGAGCTACCCATTGCTGACCGTCCGTAAGCCCGCGCCTACGGTGGCCGGAAATCGGCTTGCAATTCCCACCCAGGGCGTCTCCTCCTGCGGCGGTTAGGGGCGTGAGGGCGCGAAATTTGCCTCTCCCTTACGCGTTCCGCCTCCTCCTTCGCCAGCATTACCGCTTCGCAGAAGGAGGTGACGGCCTGCCATTTCCTCTCGCTCCGTACCATGGCCTGAACCAGGACCGGACGCTCAGATCACCGCCGCCGATCGCCTCCACGAGGACACGGCGATGCTCCGAGCGCTGTGCGACCTGAATTGCAGTTTATTGTGTCGTAGCAAGGGTCACTTTTTATTTAAATGACACTATACAATAGTGGACATTTACAGGCTGAAATGCTGTAAAGATTATTCTCAAATATATTTACTTATAACAAAAAATACTTATTTACAGACCGGATTATTAGTCAACAATTAAGTCGCCTAATTCCGGTCTTTTGGGGCTATTATTGATTATGAGGAGACATTGGACCAGACCTAGAGAACAACTGTAAAATATCAACTGTTGAAAAGGCTCGATATGACGAATCGTGAGCTCTAAGAGACATGTCTTCTCACTTCTGGGACACAGGCCTCCTCTCTGTGAGAGGGAGTGGGCCGTAATTCACCACGCGGGCCCAGTGCGGGTTGGTAGATGTCACATGACTTCGAATTTTTGGTTCTAGGACATGCCGGTTTCCTCAAGATGTTTAACTTCACCGTTTTGAGAGCAGTGGTAATATAATAATTTACTCAAAGTGAAACGCCTCTCAATCAACCAATCATTATTTAGTGCAAATTACCCAAACAGAATATTCTAGTATTTCTATACTTTGTGGCCAACTCATGAATCGAAGCCGCTGACGAGTGCAAGTTATTACTATGCCACTATCAAACCAGCTTATCTACCAGAAGCTTATAATTATCTAGCCATGTAAATAAATAAAATAGAACATAACTGAATCTTCCTATTAATATACCTATGCTTTAATTAGCTGTCATATTGCGACCATACTTAGAACGTTTTCTGCACCTTAGGGCAGTCGGCCCGCTACCAACTTGCTGACTGGATAATAATTTTATCACGGCATGAGCTATTCTCATGTACAGGTTCAAATTAAATTCGCTAGCGAAACTGTAGAAATGTAGTTTTGTGTACAAATATGTTCTTAATGTCCCTCGGCAAACCTCTTGTTTCGTCAGTCGTCGGATTTCTATCAGTTGCCCTTTGCACTTGGTGCAGACCGGACGCTCTCAATCGACTTGGAAGTATATAGAGTTGTTAATGCTCTTTTAACTTAATGTAATTTATTTTAAAAATAGTAGGAAAGCTGCTTAAGTCGCAGACAGATAGGAAAACAGTTTTACGGCTCTATATAGTTCACACGAAAATCAAAACAAAACAACAATAAAGTACTTAGTTCTGAATTCAAATTATTGTACAAGATAAATCTAATAATTGATGGACATGGAAATTAGCATTCGTTTGTATTCGGAAATGCGATGATACCCGAGGGACATTAAGAAAATAGAAATAGCACCATCCCTTTAGGGACTAAAATCATGATGGCATTACTGCATAAAAGGTCCCAGTTATATTTTGTGGAAATAGTTTAAAAAAACCAAGTAAAGGATAATTTCAGTATGGTCGTAACATGGCTATAAAAAACTGTAGATTTTGTAATATCAAAACGTGTTGCTATGTAACAATAGTTGGATTGGTTGGAAGAGTTTGAGGTGATTTTTACTGTAATATTCTTGTTTTGAAACGGTCGTCAAACATGTAAGCAATATTTAAGAAGAATTTCAAAAATCTTGCCAATTTTGTTCCTTTGTGCCTTTGAATTCTGATCCATATGATCATTTTATTATGGCTTTCAATTATTCAACTCTGCCCCACGAAGTTGTCCACCAAAATCGATCAGTACAAAGTGGATATAAAAATTTAAAAAGAGTGAGTTTCTTGGCCGGCTCTTATCAAAAAGAAACAACCAATTGGAACCGGGATTGTGGAGTTTCGTAAGTACCCATGTAGAAATAAAATATTTGAATAATGTTCACAACTTGGTGGGTTAGAGTGGAATAACTCTGTTCAAGAATTGTATTTTTTCCTTTAAATAATACGGAAATTCGAGTTGGATTGTCAAAACAAGAGTAGTAAGTAAAAGAAACAATTTGACGCGATGATTTCCTCTTTGCATTTTGTTCCTAAACTTGTACTTATAATATTGTGAATAAGTGTTAATATCAACATTAAAACCACCATTTGTATCGGATACAAATCACGTCTACAATACAACTATGTTCTTAATGTCCCTCGGCAAACCTCGTGTTTCGTCAGTCGTCGGATTTCTATCAGTTGCCCTTTGCACTTAGTGCAGACCGGACGCTCTCAATCAAAGTCAAATAATTTATTTCAATTAGGCACAAAAAGGCACTTTTGAACGTCAAAATTTACAAAAATTAGAATTGATTCTAGTCGCCCCTTCCAAAAGGTAGTTTTCGTATGGAAAAGAATGGGCAAGAAACTCCACCGTTACTCTTTTAAAATGTTTTACAATAGTTTGTATACATTAATTATATGTGAATAGACTTGGAAGTATATAGAGTTGTTAATACTCTTTTGACTTATGGAATTTATTTTAAAAATGCTAGGATAGCTGCTAAAGTCGCAGGCACGACAGATACGAAAATAGTTTTACAGCTCTATATAGTTCACACGAAAATCAAAACAACAATAAAGCACTTAGTTCTGAATTTAAATTATTGTACAAGATACATGGACATTAGCATTCGTTTGTATTGGGAAATGCGATGATTCCCGAGCGACATTAAGAAAAATAGAAATACCGTACATGATTGTGTATTCTTGTAAATAACACATAAACAAAACATTACTTTACGCCTGTAATACCTGAAGGGTTAGACAGAGGTGTACCACCCACATTTCGCCAGTTATGTTCTTGTAAATACCTTTCTATTATTTTGTTTCTATACAAAAGTACTATAGTTGTCGCGTTTTAGCGTGGCAATGGCGGTCATTGACCCACCTACATTTTCTATTTAAAAAAACTGAAATAAAGTCCATCTATCGTAATCTTCAACATGTTACAATATTTCAAAATCTTCTGCTCAGTTTGGTTGGTGGTAGGGCTTGTTCTAAGTCCGCCTGGCTAGCTACCACCATCTTATCTAAGTCTGTCGCCATAACAACAATGTTAACAGCATTGTTGTGTTTCGGCAGTTAGAGGTAAGCTAGCCAGTTCCTCTGTGATTGAGGATTCCGGGTGAAGCTCGCTTCCACCTACAGCCTGATCATCACTTACCATCAGGTGAGATGCGGGTCCCAGTTGTGATAAACAAAAACCGAAAAAAAAATCTGTGGCACTCGGGGACTGGGAAATGCTATGCAATAGCTTTAGCTATTGCATAGCATTTGTAACCTCCATACTTCCTATTTGTCAACGCTACACTTGGGATGATGACGTGATAACAAAACAAAAATTACGTTCCTATGACAACATCACGTTGTCATGGGAACCGTCATTACATGGTAGGTGAAGTGGGGGGTGTTAGGTTTTATTTTCGTTACGTTACGGAATATCTTGATTCGGTCGCCGCGCTCAAAGCCCGCGATAAAAGCTATGCAATAGCTTAAAAACTATACTCATTCAATTGTTTGAGTTCCTACGGATTGATGTTAAGGAAAAGTCAATGACCGCTGTTGCCATGATGATAAATGTTCTATCTGTTTTGCTTTGATACAATTCTTGTATCGGATACAAAAGTGGACAACGAATTAAAAACTCATGAAAAATATATTTAATTAAATAAGGTGCATACTTCATTTAGTAAAAAAAAAGGTTAAAGAGCATTTCACTTTTGAGTAAATTAAGTTTCGATATTTTACACAAGTAAGTTGCTTTTTGTCGATGAAATGCTGTGCTTTTGATAAATTGTGATGTCGATTCGATATGGCACAATACTATCGATATTGTTCGATGTCTATAATGACGTAATCATTGAGGCTAACTTAATTCAATTGTTATGGACCATGGAACGTGTGGAGTAATTTTACTTTTAATATATTTGTTCGTGAACGAAATATTACTTTTGATATCTCGAAAATGTGAACGGATTTGTATGTAATGTCAATAAAAAGAAATCTTGTTGATTTCTGTGATGCGTAATGGCCTAATTTTATGCTTCAAAATGGTCACATTTATTCTCTAATGGTATGTTCAAGTAAATGAAAAACAAACCGGCCATGTGCGTGTCGGATCACGCACAATGAAGAGTTCCGTAGTTGGGATGAATTTATTCTAAATACAAACTTAACATTGTAATTGACACACATGTTCTCTCATACATTCCAACTGCAAATGTAAGTTTTTACGCACAATATTGAGAGATTTACCATGTTATTTTAAGACCATAGACTTCTTATAGGTTTTCCTGTAATCTATGAGTAAAGAACCATTCTCTGTACTTTTTTCAAAATTATTTGACCCAGTAGTTTTGGAGATAAGGGGAATGGTCAATTTTCATCGATTTTCTTAAATATCTTCAAATGTATTTATTTAAAAAAAAATTAGATCCTCGCAACAAGCCCTTTCATTTGATTTATGTCACACGGTACAGTTACATTAAGAAAAGGACAGAAGATAAATTTTAGTTTAGTCCTGTCAAATTAATCAACGCTTGACGTAAATTGACGTAATTTTAGTAGGCAAGTTTTTAATCCCGTCTAAACTTGTATGGAGTAGTGACAGGCGTTGATTACTTTGACAGGACTAAACTAAAATTTATCTTTTGCTCTTTTCTTAATGAAATAGAAAGAAACAGATGTACTGAACTTAAATTTAGTTTAGTTTGTGAATAAGGGAATCGGCACCAATGTGTACCAAATTTCAAATTAATCGGTCCATTAGATTCGGAGCAAATTGGCTGTGACAGACAGACACACGAGTAATCCTATAAGGGTTCTCTTTTTTCCTTTTGAGCTACGGAATCCTAAAAATCTAGTAACATAACATAGCGCCTATTTTCCCAAAGGGTGAAGCAGAGATGTACGTTTCGTCAGTTATGTTGAAGTTCCATGTAATAGGGGGCGAGCCTATTGCTATCAATCTGGCACAAATCCCAGGAAGGCCTCCCACAAGATGGACCAATGACCTTGTGAAGGCCGCAGGAATCCGCTGGATGCGGAAAGCACAGAATCGGTCGAAGTGGCGGTGCTTGGGGGAGACCTATGTCCAGCAGTGGACGTCTTTCGGCTGAAATGATGGTACAAATCCAGACCCGGGGCTGCTACTGATAAATTCCTGATGGAAAACCCTTATAACACATTGACCTGAAGATTAAACCCAGATTGAAGTTAACATGCTCAGAAAAATTCAGTACAATAATAAAATTATAATTCACAGTTCATGAACAAATATTTGAAAGTTGAATAAAAACAAAATAATGATAGAAACACAGATTGTAAAAGTAAGTTATATTTAAGTGATTTTTTATTTTATTGGTGTTTGCAAATCATGTTAGATGTTGAGTGTAAATGTCAGTGCGGACTGAGGGAGACTGTCAGGCAAAACTGACAGTTCTCAGTTTGTGCTGTCATATGGGAAATGTGTAAGAATGTGATCGCTATGCGAGAGAAGTGTGATAAAAATGAAAGTTGGACATACTTTGCTATATATTGTAATAAAATATAATTCAAATTCATAATTTTTAAACGGTTTTTATTTTATTCAGTCCACACTACACAACAATACAATTGTAGCGGTTACACCGCCACATACGAACTACGCATCATAGACGACATGACGTCACACAAATCCTGCATCGTGCAGTTAGAGTTTACCGAGCGATCGACATACATACAAGATTTCAACTTCAAACCGATGATGGGCAGTTGCCCGCCAGACACAACACCCGTCTGGTTGGAGGATCCTCCCTTTTCTATGGTGGATTAGTGAACTTTACACCCTGTTCCTCATACCACTAAACAACCATGAAGATCGAAAATACTTCCCTAGGATAGTAATTTTAGGGCCCTACTCACAGCGATAACCTTTTGGGATCACATGGCAGTCTCGTATTGCATTTGTTTTTAACTATATCAAAACAGTGGATTTTGGCGTTTGATCCCAACTTTTGACCGTAAAATATCGTCATTACAGCGCCGTGTGAACGGAAGGCTAGATTTAAATGCTTTTTTTTTTGGCATCTCGTTGCTGACCTCTGAGGTCATGACTACTTAACCGGGCTATCCTGTGGCTGCCTTAAGCTACTACACTTAAAGCCTCCAGCCAGGGCGTAAACTAAACTTATACTAGGCGAGCGCTCGCTAAGGGCACCCCCTGTGGGGTACGAACCTCGGCTTAGGGCGTCGCTGGAGGGAGGACAGCAAGATGGGACAGACTAGACCAAATATGGATCATTTTATTCATCGGGGAATTTAAAGCTACAGGCCCAGCTTCGACGCGGGCCGGCGCATCGTTGTCGAGGAAGGGTTGGGGGGATGATTTACATACACTTAGCCTGTGAGAGTTATACCCCTTTCCCTGTAGAGTAAGCTGATAAAAAGTAATTGTGGCGCCACCTATATCTCCACATACGAACTACGTTATCAGTCAGTTTAATTCGAGTTGCAGACATCACTGCCGCGAATACGACAGCCCAACATCAAATCTCATCGGGCAGTAAGGAGTCCGTTCGTCTGAATCCAAATTGAAGCTGAGAAAATGTTGAGCCTTTAGGAATCTCGCGCATTGGACGGCCACGCACGACCACGACCGCGATCAGCACGCTTAGCATGACTACAATAAAAACGGACTTTGTCGACGGAAGAATAGACAAAATGACAGATAAACGATTAGGTATGGGCGTTATTTAACGTCACTAGTTACAATAACTGGCTACGGGGCATGTAACGGAATAACTAGTTTCGAGTCACACACAAACACGTGATTTTTGTAACTAGTTCCATCACATTGCAGTGATCGAATGAAAAGAGTGAAACGAAACAAGCTTGTGATATGTAACGTATTACGTAGGTAACCATTTACATTTTCGTTTCGCAAATAACAGTAACACTTCAATGAGAATAGAATTTGAAAAATAACTAGTTACTAAAATCACTAGTTTTGAAAACCGGTGACGTCCTCGAAGTCACTAGTTACGTTACGTTTCACAAAAATCACGTAACGACCCACCCCTATAAACGATCACAATCTGTCATTTTATCGTGTGACTGACATTGCCATGGCCAACACATTTTGTTTTTTTTTTTTGTTGGGAAGTTATCAAATAACTTCTCCCGCTCTGGGTGGAGCGGGAGGGCGTGTCAGACTCTTACTGACTAAAACCCACCCGTGTTCCTTCGGTTGCCCTGTTGCCGGAGGCCATGATGTGCCTTTCGGCCCATATTCGCAGCCCCGGCAGGATGG
The DNA here is from genome assembly GCA_949152395.1 of Agrochola litura. NCBI lineage: Eukaryota > Metazoa > Arthropoda > Insecta > Lepidoptera > Noctuidae > Agrochola > Agrochola litura. The sequence goes on along the minus strand of OX424521.1, from coordinate 12,368,397 downwards.
CCAACATCTTTTTTTTTTTTTTTTGGTTGGGAAATTATCAAATAACTTCTCCCGCTCTGGGTGGAGCGGGAGGGCAGACTCTTACTGACTAAAACCCAGCCGTGTTCCTTCCTATGCCATGTTGCCGGGGGCCACGATTTCCCTATCGGTTTTCTTCGAACCCCCGGCAGGCATTGGCCCTAGCGGACCCCGTCAATTCTGCTGACATCTCTTTAAGGCGCGCGTGGAACACAACGCGCCGTCGACCCGGGCTTGGTCCTTATCGGACGGCGAGCTACCCATTGCTCACCGTCCGCAAGCCCGCGCCTACGGTGGCCGGAAATCTTCCTGCGATTCCCGACGCCCAGGGCGTCTCCTGCTGCGGCGGTTAGGGGCGCGAGGGCGCGAATTTTGCCTCTCCCTCACGCGCTCCGTCTCCTCCTTCGCGAGCATTACTGCTTCGCAGAAAGAGGTGACGGCCTCCCATTTCCTCTCGCTCCGTAGCATGGCCCGAATCAGGGCCGGACGCGAGAGATCACCGCCGCCGATCGCATCCACGAGGACACGGCGATGCCCTGCCCAAGCCGGGCAGACCTCCACCGTATGCTCCACCGTGTCCTCCGGGCGATCCACACAGTGACGACACCCGGGCGTTTCCTCCCGCTTTATCCTGAACAGGTACCTCCCGAAACAGCCGTGTCCGGTGAGCACCTGCGTCAGGCGGAAGGTGAGGACGCCGTGGCGCCTCTCTAGCCACTCCTCAAAGAGGGGTCTTATCGCCGCAATTGTGGCGTGCCCAAGGATGGCCAACATCTGGGATTTTAATTTTGATAACACAGAAAAATTGTCGCTAATTAGTCGCCAAATATCAGTATTAGTCGGTCACTGGATCAAAAGTTATAAGGGTTTATAGGTGGCCAATCTGGGGAGCGCCTACCCCAGCTTGAGCAAATCCCTGATGGTGGCCATGCCAGTGTCAGTCACACCATTTTGTCTATTATTCCGTCGACAAAACCCGTTTCTGTGGTTGTCATTCTACGATGCAGGTAAACCGTAAACTATAGAGACCGATACGAATCGCGCACTTGGTCGCAATCGCAACTGCCTATTATATTAGCCGCACAGTCGCACACCATACAATACCACTATGACGGCCACGACTGGCCATTTAAGGCGACGATAACCGACTTTTAATGATTTTATACTGAAGATCACGTCTAAACGAGTATTGTTAATGATTTGGAAAAAAATAAGTAGTTTAATTAGAGCATTTTCTTAATAACTTAATTTATGAATATTTTAGATTATGTTTAAATTACATAGTGAAATTAATTTGTAAAGTTATGTCTAACGCGGATAAAAAACTGAGAATCACGCGAAATTTATCAAGCGTATTTTTCTGAAACTTCACCATTTTAAAGATAATTTAACTATTGATCTTTAAATATACGTGTTTTATTAAAATACCTTTTGTTTAATGTATTAATAATAAATTAATAATGCGTCTAATTTGGGACAGCGCTCCTTGATGGGAGAGTCCTATTACTGGCTGGATGTATGACGCGTTGCGTGAGCTCAGTACAGAACACGCAAGCTAACCAGTCAAGGTCACTAGCAGATATCTGCGTCTTAAGTGTATTATCTATGGACTGGCTGGAGTCGTGGCCGGTCTAGTGCGCGAGATCGCTTTAGTCTCGGATCTATTTTGGAAGTGTGCGTTACCCAGGCCAGATGTTGTCGAAAATGGTCATTTGAATCTAATAGATAATTAGTTTTGCGGCTTCTGTAATTGTTGCGCACATTTTTAAATTTGTTGCGCTTATAGTTTTTTAATTATTTCACAAAAACATTTCCTGCTGGGGTAACGTTATCCCAGCCAGACCTTTTTCTTTCTAATGGGAATATTAAATAAATACTAGCTACTAAATTAGTTGTCTAGATGAAGTAAATGTTGTGCCTTATTTTGTATTTGTTCTTTCATCGGTTGCGAAGTTATTCGAGATTTTGCTGGGGTAACGTTTTTGGTTTTGCTAGATCTTTGAAACGGTTAAGCGGATTCTTATCATATTTTGTACATGACTTCTTAGGAATTAGTTTAAATTTGTTCTGTAATAAAAAACCCAAAATAATGCATAGTTTAAAGGTTATTTCATTAAATAGAAAAACACTTCAATTGGTTCCAGCACTCTCAATAAGAGGTCTAAAGACTTACTTTAAACGTTATTTTAAAGCTTGTAAATGCCTTCAAATGTATGGGAAGTTTCATAAGTATCCTGTAAGTATTTAACAAGTTATGATGATATTCAGTTCTTCACGAGCACGGTCTTGATGCGCGCGGTGTTATTTGGCCACTGGATTGGATATATGAACTGAATGTTATGTCAATTATTAGTTGTTTAGTTCAGTTGTATATCAGTAAAATTTCAGCGTAGTAAATTGGATAATTAATGAGATAATACGATTAAAGTCATTAGGAAGTGAATGACCGAGGTAACCCGACCAAGTTTAGGTGGTTACGAAAAAGCGAAATCGCAGAACATTATGCTATCTTTTGAAATGTTTAGTATAATACACCTTACAATTTCGGTACAGACGCGTACACTGTTAAATACATAATAATATATGACAACTTTTGTTTCACAAAGTTAATTACGTATTTGGATACTCATTTTACAAAATGATCTGTGATTTTTTATACAAAAACCAACAAAGTTTTAGAATGTACCTTTACACGTTGACTTTTTGAGATTGTAATTAGTTAAAAGTAAAACTTACTTAATTATTTGACTGCAGTTTAATATTACTTAATTTTATTATTTTTGATCTGTGATTTTTAAATAGTTTATGTGTAACTTAAATAAATAAATAACTTAGGAGAAAAAAATGTGATATTTGAAATGAGACAACAAAACAGTAGGACTAACTGTGAGCATTTTACTACATTGTGATATCATTTAATATTACCTTTGATCTGTGATTTTAATTGATATAAGTAGGTATTAGTAGACATACGTAAGTTTAGAGTTAACTGAAAAAAGTCATTATATATAATTTATTGTCTGTGATCATTACACATTCCAATATGTGTATATTTAAATAAAAACTGTAACTGTGTATACTGAAATCTATAATTTAAATAAAAAGTAATAGAAAATATCAAAATAGCAAAATTACTATCTGTTATTTTAATCGGTGATTATTTTTAAGTATAAGTTTATTAATACTTTAAAAGTTCAGTTGAAATGATTATTTTACCTGTTAATAAAAATTCTTTAATAAACATGTATTTTTTTTTTTAAACTTGTGTACATGTCTGTACTAAATTTGTAACACTATCCTACATATTTTAGAAGGTACCATAATGTTCTGCGATTTCGCTTTTTCGTAACCACCTAAACTTGGTCGGGTTACCTCGGTCATTCACTTCCTAATGACTTTAATCGTATTATCTCATTAATTATCCAATGTACTACGCTGAAATTTTACTGATATACAACTGAACTAAACAACTAATAATTGACATAACATTCAGTTCATATATCCAATCCAGTGGCCAAATAACACCGCGCGCATCAAGACCGTGCTCGTGAAGAACTGAATATCATCATAACTTGTTAAATACTTACAGGATACTTATGAAACTTCCCATACATTTGAAGGCATTTACAAGCTTTAAAATAACGTTTAAAGTAAGTCTTTAGACCTCTTATTGAGAGTGCTGGAACCAATTGAAGTGTTTTTCTATTTAATGAAATAACCTTTAAACTATGCATTATTTTGGGTTTTTTATTACAGAACAAATTTAAACTAATTCCTAAGAAGTCATGTACAAAATATGATAAGAATCCGCTTAACCGTTTCAAAGATCTAGCAAAACCAAAAACGTTACCCCAGCAAAATCTCGAATAACTTCGCAACCGATGAAAGAACAAATACAAAATAAGGCACAACATTTACTTCATCTAGACAACTAATTTAGTAGCTAGTATTTATTTAATATTCCCATTAGAAAGAAAAAGGTCTGGCTGGGATAACGTTACCCCAGCAGAAAATGTTTTTGTGAAATAATTAAAAAACTATAAGCGCAACAAATTTAAAAATGTGCGCAACAATTACAGAAGCCGCAAAACTAATTATCTATTAGATTCAAATGACCATTTTCGACAACATCTGGCCTGGGTAACGCACACATTTTGGAAAGCTTATTTAGCTAAACTGCGAAATCTGTAGGTGTAGTGTGTATAAACTGCGACGTTTCGCACCGAGCTTCGCAGCTCAGGCGCTGGCTACCATTCTCCTTTGCATATAATAAAATCTTGAAAAGTCTCCACTGATCAGTGTGCGGAGGACCTTAATTGTGTGCGCTAACTCTGCAAAATAATGCCAACACACACTCTGTTTTCGTATAAATGGCTCTCGGCAGGCGCACTAGAGACAGACCCAGCGACGTTGTGATTTATAAATAACTAGTCTTCTTGTCTGCCTAACATAATATAACATCACGCCTTTTTTCACCGAAGGGTTGGGCAGAGGTGTCCCTGTAGCAGGTACACCCACATTTCGCCAGTTATGTTTAAGTCCCATGTAATAGGGGGCGAGCCTATTGCCATCAACCGGGCACAAATACAGACTCCGAGCTGCTACTGAGAAATTTCAGATAGAAAATCCCAATAACACTGCCCGACCCGGGAATCGAACCCAGGATCTCATGCTCAGTAGTAGCGCTTGCGACCACTAGACCAACGAGGCAGTCAACGTTAGCGCTGATTAATTTGACAGGACTAAACTAAAGTTTATCTTCTGTCCTTTTCTTAATGAAATAGAAAGAAAAAGATGTACTGAACTTAAATTTAGTTTAGTTTGTGAACAAGGGAATCGGCACCAATGTTTCGCGCGACTAATCACGACCTCATGTCACGTACTGCCTACACTCAGGTTTAAGCATCTTGAGTACACTCACCTATTGTATACTTAACACGTCAACTGTCCAGTGTACTGAATACAGTACACGCCGCGTGGGTCCATCACGTCCGTGTACCGTAAACGGTACACGCACCCCTGTCTCGTTCTATGAGCTCTAACTTCATGGACGTGTGAGTTAAGTTGCTCTATTTGTCAGGACTTGTTAACAGGACTTAGAGACAAAATAATTTAAAAAAAAAATTTGGACATATGGAGTTATCGAAAAATGTTATATGGGGACAGTTAACGTGTTAAGTGACGAGTTTCGTTTATTAATCAGTCCATCATTCGGCTGATAATGTTGCCGATTCTCTTGTTCACAAACTAAACTAAATTTAAGTTCAGTGCATCTTTTTCTTTCTATTTCATTATGAAAAGGACAGAAGATAAATTTTAGTTTAGTCCTGTCAAATTAATCAGCGCCTGTCACTACTCCATACAAGTTTAGACGTCATTAAAAACTTGCCTACTAAAATTACGTCAATTTACGTCAAGCGCTGATTAATTTGACAGGACTAAACTAAAATTTATCTTCTGTCCTTTTCTTAATGAAATAGAAAGAAAAAGATACACTGAACTTAAATTTAGTTTAGTTTGTGAACAAGGGAATCGGCACCACTGTAAACCCAAGCCGTAACTTGAGTACATCAATTCTTATGTTTATTATACGGCCGAGACGTCAAGATTGTTATCAAGTGCGAGCTCTTGGGCTGAGGAATGTTTATTAATACGGGCCGTAGAAGTTGCCTCTCTATCGCGTAACTAGTATATCTTCTGACTACGTTACACTCACTGAATTGGCCCGACAAGTCGAGCCCGCCGCGTACTTGTAGCTTCATATCTAAAACGCGGAGTGAACTATCTTTATTCATCTGTGTCCGTAGTCAATAAAACCCAACAATTTTTAATAAACATTATATTATTGATCTGTCGTCAGTATAACAGCAATATACATTTATATACACATCAGGGGGTCACTCTCTTGGGGTCACGCGGGAACATGGACGTCTTCCGAATATTGTCCAGTCCAAGGTACAGCATTACCACGCGTTCCATGCCGATGCCGCCACCTAAAGAAGGAAAATACATTGATTTATAACTTAAAAATTTATAAGTTGAGCTTAGGACTGTCAGATAGCCTGGCATAATACAGGCAAAACCGCTTCCGAAGGCCCAGTTTTTCGAACAAAAATTATTGCAAAATTAATGTGACAAAATTGTCAAACGCGTGTAAACTGCGATTGGTTGAAAAATAATTATGTCACCAGTAATTTTAAAAATGGGCAACCCCAAATAGTTTTATATATGGTATACTTTTACATCAGTCAGTTATGTCAGCTTCGTTTCAGAATATTTAAAAAATGCCACACTTCAACATTTTAAACACAAAAGCTTTTCTAGTGGAAAAATGTTATTACTCCATTAATGATTTTCTAAATGACCGATTATTATAGACCTTGAAAATATGTGAATTAAATAAATAGAATTTTGAACATTTTAATTATATCGACTAAAATGACTTTTTTATTGTATTTTGGTTGACATTTTAATTGTATTTTGAAATTTTAACGGTATTTCTTAAATTTTAATACTTACTTGAAGTACTTTGACATTGGAATTGTATTTTGACATTTGAATTGTATTTTGACATTTGAATTGTATTTTAACATTTTGATCTTATTTTGACTATTACGTATTTATTAATTTCATTTTGACTGAATTGATTTTAATTGTATTGAACTGTTAATTTTTTATCTGATAATTGTGTTTAATGTTCTTATTTTATATTATTGCATCGTATTCATTAATTAAAATTTTGCATGTCGAATCTTGGGCAGAATGTATGGCTCAACTTTAATTCTTCACGACCTTATTTGTATACATACCTGCATTCTAGCAAATAAATAATTTGATTTGATTTGATTTGGGGTTTTAAGTAGATCTAATGATTTTGATATTTTGCATTTTGATTTTTGCATAATATTTTATGTGTGACTATGTTGTACCTATGCTCTACCTCCATACGATCACAAAACTGTATCGAGTCCACACTGCATCGTGCTAAAGTGACTATTCTTTACCAGGAATAAATCAGAATATAACAAAATAACCTATCAAAAACAAAAAGACAAACAAAGTATCAAATTCTTTTTTCGATGGTGTTGCCGTCTATAGATTTTCAAATTCCACCGTTTTTTTACTTATGCAGAGTTAGCGTGGCCAGACTTTAAAATAAAAAAAACAGTCGGTCACAGCAGTTTACACGCTTTTAAAAATGTATTACATTAATTTTGCGATCATTTTTGTTCGAGAAACTGGCCCTATAACTCATGGTTAACGAGTGTACAAGTAGGTATAGTACGCGTCAAAGTTTATGAAATGAAATGAAATTTTATTTGCAAGAATTGTAGTACATTACAGTTGGTCGGGTTTTTAACAAGTTCCAAAACAATTCGCTAAAACTAGCATGCAAAATTACATAAATAAAATAAGAAGCTAATACAATTGGAACGTACATTAAATTAAGAATAAAAATATCAGTCATTTGTCAAATTATAATAGTAAAATGTCAGTGTAAATCTTTAAAATTATGGCGGCTCTGAACGCTACTAGGGCTCAGAAACCGGTTCTGGTCATTGACCTCGAACCAGAAACGATTGCGGTTTAGGTTACCAGTACTTGAACCGATTAATAGGAGAAACCGTTTTTTAGAAATTACGATTCTGTTGATCGAAATTAACCAGTTCATTTGAGTTACGACGGTATAAACGAGTTCTACCTACTACGCCATCTCTCTTTTACAACTGCAATAACAAAGCTCTCGCTCTACGCCAACGAATACGTAAATTAATGTGACAAACGGCGGCGGCGGGCGAGCGTTTGTCTAAAGCCTGTTTATCCAAGTTAGCGCGAGGTTTAAAATGATTTTTCTATAATAACCGGTAACCAATATTATTTAGGTTTGGTCGAAACCGTTTTTGTAATTAACCGGTTAATCAATTAACGGTATTATAGCTATTATATTCAAGCCCTGTGCATTACTCGTTGCGCAGTACCGCACCCATCACCCCGCTGACACGTGAATTTGTTACTGCGCAGGGCCTCATGTTCTTCTGCACATGTGGCTTCCCTGGTACCTCATTAACGGCATAACAATGTAAATGTTTATTAACCCAAATTACGATGATTATTTTATTTTACTTGTTTTACATACTTCATTGACATAATCTTTTCATTATTTGACATTATATACCTACAATGTTACAGTGGCAATCATGTCATTAGATTTAAATAGGTCCTTATTTTTATATAGATTATTTTCTTTTAGATTTTGTGAATGTGAGAACGTTGTAGGCTGTAGACTTGTGGACCTTTTGCTATTTAACTAAGTACCTGGTACTTGTTGATAGGCCTACACTGTCCTCTCATACCCACTGTAATTTGAAAATATTGTAGAAACCATTTATTTTGAAAAGAGTAATCCTGGAGTTTCTTGTCAGTTCTTCTCCTCAGGAAGCGACCAATTGGAAGTGAAATAAAACATTTTGAATTTTTGTTCCGAGCAAGGTTGTAACGATGAGGATGCAGATGAGGTTATCGAGATAATCGGGTTTGAGGATGCAGATATATTGGAAAATTCCTTATTGAGGATGCGGATGAGGGTGCGGATGCAGAAGTCGTATGAAAAATAGCCCTTGTTTTTGACACCTGACATCACAATCGTGCCACCACTACCACATGCGGCCGATCATCTGTCATAGAACAGGGAACCTCGAATTCAGGCAATAGGAACGCGTCACTCACACTCCGGCCCGCACATTAGCTCGGAGCGAGTTTAACAAAATTCACTATTTCAGCTAACAACGTGAGGTCACATCCCCATAGAAATTATGAGGATGCGGAGCTTTTAAAATTAAAAGTTCAGGAAACGGATGATTTGCGGATATCAAAATGTATGCGGATACGGATATCCGTTACATCCCTGGTTCCGAGCCGCCATGAAATTTGAATCGGGCTGTACATTAATTACTTCACGACTGTACAGTCAACCGTATATCAGTAGTAATAATCTAACATTGACTTTTATGTGGTAGCAATAAGGGTGGATTTCCTAGAGCAAGTATTACCACTAGGGGTGCCAACTTTTTTTTTAATAATCTATACAAATAAATAAAATTGAAATGTCTATTTGTAATGTCAAAATAACAGCTTTTTACTGCTTAAATGCATATGAAAGTACATACGGTAAATACAAAGAAAACACATTTTTTTTTAATTCGTGTCATCTGTCTTTGTTCCGGCTAATCTCCGAAACGGCTGGTCCGATATTGATGGGACTTTCACTGGAAGATAGCTGATGTTGTAAGGAGTAACTTAAGCTACTTAAAAAAACTAGGGCGAAGCCGCGGGCGCTTCCACGCAGGCGAAGCCGCGGGCAGCAGCTACTATCAAATATAGTATTATTTTTCTCTTCTTAGTAGAAAACATAACATAACATCACGCTTGTTTTCCCCGATGGGTTAGGCAGAGGTGTACTGTATTTCTATTTTCTTAATGTGCCTCGGCAAACCTCGTGTTTCGTCAGTCGTCTGATTTCTATCCCTTTGCACTTGGTGCAGACCGGACGCTCTCAATCGACTTGGAAGTATACAGAGTTGTTAATACTCTTTTAACTTAATGCAATTTATTTAAAAAATGGTAGGACAGCTGCTAAAGTCGCAGGCACGACAGATAGGAAAATAGTTTTACAGCTCTATATAGTTCACACAGAAATCAAAACAAAACAACAATAAAGTACTTAGTTCTGAATTCAAATTATTATATACGATAAATCTAATAATTGATGGACATGGAAATTAGCATTCGTTTGTATTCGGAAATCCGATGATACCCGAGGAACATTAAGAACATAGTTGTTCAGGTACACCCACATTGCGCCAGTTATGTTTAAGTCCCATGTAACAGGAGGCGAGCCTATTGCCATCAACCGGGCACAAATCCAGACCAGTTACTGAATAAAATATCAATCTGCCTAGCCTTTTCCCAACTATGTTGGCTTCCAGTCTAACCGGATGCAGCTGATTACCAATATTTTACATGGAGCGACTGCCTGTCTGACCTCCGCAACCCAATAACTGGGTAACACGATATCCCTTGATAAGACTGGTTGTCAGACTTCCCCGCAACGACTGTCAAAGATCCACGAATGACAGCTGGGACCAACGGTTTAACGTGCTTTCCGAGGCACGGAGGAGTCTCGGTATGTAAAGATGGTCACCCATCCACGGACCAACCTCGGCAAGCGTAGCTTAACCTGGTGGATCGACCCGTGCGGCTGTTATTACTTAGTCACGAGCTCCTCGGGCACTTCCTGAATGTTGATGGATATTTGTTTTATTTACCTGCATGAGGAGGACATCCCAACCTGAAGGACTCGATGTATGCGGCGATCTTCGTGATATCTGAAAAATAAAAAACGAACAGTTATGAACTTATTATTCTCACCGGCATTAGCCAGTAACGGTCAAAGGATAATCGTTTAGATTCGGGTAATACTCTCACATGAACACGAGGGTCCCCCGGAGTCCTTTCAAGACCTTTTTACTGTGCAGAGCAGTGGATTGAATACGGACGCTCGATGGGGTAAAAACGAAGCTTACTAAGCCTTTTGCAAATGCGTATTACAAAATGTCTGTGTACCAGATCTACTTGATAAAAATCTTAAATTCGTTCATACATTCAATATTTTGAAGTGAAAACATCTTTAGGCGCGTTGGGTATTTTTGAGATGGGAAAAAACAACTGAACTCGCGACACCGTTACCGACACCTCATTTTTGTAAACGCAATTGTGTTCTTTATTTATATTACGTTATGGATCAATGTTCTGTGCAAGTATTTTTACTTTAAAGGTTTCGGAAGTATTTTTTTTTTTTGTAAACGCGATTGTGCTCTTTATTTAGATAAGGTTACGGACCAATGTTCTATACAAGTATTTTTCTTCCACCAAGGCGATCTTGTTCAGGTTTTCACTTCTGTCGGCACTCCCGGAGTGCCACTGTTTTTTTTTATTTTTCGTGTGGTTAGTGACTAACCTGGTGCCACAGATGAATAAAGATTATTCACTCCACTGGAAGTTGGAAGTTTGCGTGGAAGATCGACATTTTTACACATGGGTTGTAACAACTAACTCTGTTTCACATGCTTAAAACATTTGGGCCCACCCACTTTTTATATCCCGAGCTCAATTATGCCATGCCGCAATATACAGGGTGGCAGGGACATCGACGCGAAAACTGTTACCATGGATTCAGTACATGATTCTGAACCCCCCTGCGTTGAAACTTTTCGCCGGTTATTAAAAAAAAAATCTCCTGTTTCATAGAAAAGTGCAATACCTACGCGGTCAAAATGTATGGAACAGCAGATTTTTTTTTTAATAACCGACTAAAAATTTTAGCCCCCGGGGTTTCAGAATCATGTACTGAATCTGTACGCGCCCCTCACTACACACACACGCGCGTACACGATACACACACGCCAAGCAGGCGAGCGAAGGGGAAGAGAGGGACGAGGGACGGTAACGCGAGCGCAGCCGACCGCCGCGCCACGCCGCCACTGCTCCGCAAACGACGAACGCATGACGACCGTGTCTAAAACTCTCTTAACGATAAAGTGCAGTGCAATGTGCAACAAAAATACTGTAAAAGTTTTATTAATTATACCAAGATTTTTTTTACAAAAACTTGTTTGTTTAATTCTAAACAGAATCCATGGTAACAGTTTTCGCGTCGATGTCCCTGTCACCCTGTATATTGCTAGTGGACCCTCCAGGAGGGTCACCGACATTATGTTTGTGTTTGCGCTAAATTGAACCCTCGAGGAGGGTGCTTGGCAGTTGGTTAAAAACTGTTATATTTGGTAAAATTGTGTTTTCAGGGGTTTTTGTTATACTTTACATTCATTTCTTATAAATCTATACAATATGTAAAAAAAACCGTGTCCGATCCGTGAGGGTGTTGTTAGGTATCGTACTGAGAGTATATGGGGGTCATTGATCAAATTTCTGTGCACTTGTAAGTCCTAAGCTGTAAATGCTGCGCATAACTTCTTTGTAATTTACTTTTGGAAATAAAATAAATTTATTATTATTATTATTATACGTGGTAATGTAATTTCCAGGAAAATCGAAAAAAAAAATTGCCTTTTTTTAAATGGAGAATTTTACCGCGTTATTATATGGGGCGCGGGCGGCCGTCGTTAAGCGGGTGTCTACAAGTCATAACTTAAGACCTCTGTTGAAAATTTGCTCATTTTTAATGAATTTGGGGTAATTTTGATACTAAAAATGTGATTTTTAAATAGCAATAACCTTTTTTATTTTCAATAATAATTAAAGGAGACGTTTCATTTTTGTATGGGACTACGGCCATAACATGTACACTTTAGGATTAGGGGACCAGTACTTCAGTGGTTATCGTCATATTTAAGTAATAGAAAACAACGTGTCATTATCAATAAAAAAAACGAAAATAATGACATCATAGCTTACTCATCAGAATATAGACATAATAAATATGGCGTTCCACAAGGTAGCGTACTAGGCCCAATACTATTTATTCCTCATTTATATAAATGACATTATAAAAATAACTAACCATAAATGCATATTATTTGCCGATGATATTTCTATTATAGTGACATCTAACAAAAACATAATACAATTTTAGACCATGAGTTTGACATTAATAATACAATTGACAAATTACTGCATTGGCTTGACATTAACCATTTAAAGATAAATTTAGACAAATCCGTTTATATCCAATTCAATCAATCAAATAATTATAAAAATAACATTAAACTCAATATTAATAAAATCAAAGAAATAACGCATACAAGATTCTTAGGCGTAATAATCGATAAAGACATTAATTGGAAAGAACACAATATAATGCAATGTTAGCACTAAAATTAATAAATTTGTATACGCACTAAAACAAGTTAAAAATGTAACTAACATAAAAACTGCTGTAATGTCATACTACGATATGGTTTGTAATGTGGGGTAATAGCACCGATTTCTCTAGGGCATTCATCGCTCAAAAAAAGTGCATGAGGTCAATTTGTGGTCTTAAACCTGACTACTCATGCCAACCAATATTTAAGAAACTTGGTTTGTTACCGTTACCGTCACTTTACATTTACGAAGTATGTGTGTTTGTAATTAAAAATAAGCAATTATTTAAGACTGCAAATGATGTTAATCCTACGAACAGACGAGATCCTCATAAACTAGTGCTAGCTAAATCTAAATTAATAAGTAACAAAATTAATAATTCTAACAATAAAATAAAAGCTGTGTGGCAGGTAATTAACAAAGAAACTGGAAACACAAAACAGCGAGATCAGAATGAATTGTCATTAAAAATTGATAATGTAACCATTTCAGATAAGTTAAAAGTTGCTGAGACACTAGAAAACTTCTTTACCAACATCCCAATAGAGGTTACGAAATCTCTCCCCTCATCATCTATACTAGCTGAATCTCTTTTAAAAGAACACTTCAGTAGAGACATTCCAAATTTTGAATTTAAGCCCATTTCAATTGTCACAATTAAAAAAGCATTTAAAAGTCTTAACATAAAAAACACTGAAGACTTATGGGGGATTTCCGTTAAGGTTCTTCAAGATATCATTGACACAATTGCCCCTGTCCTAACAGGCATATTTAATCAATGTTTAGATAGCGGTACGTTTCCTGATTAAATGAAACATAGTAAAGTAGTACCAATTTTCAAATCGGGTAGTAAGAGTGATCCCTCTAATTATAGACCAATATCTGTGCTACCAGCATTGAGTAAAATATATGAAAAAATCATGCTAGACCAGATGTTGGCACATTTTAATTCTAATGGGATTTTACATAGTCACCAGTTTGGTTTCACGAAAGGTAGGTCGACGACTGACGCAGGAGTTAAACTCATCAGTCACATTTTGGAATCCTGGGAGAAGTCCCAGGATGCAATTGGCATTTTCTGTGACCTCTCAAAGGCGTTTGACTGCGTTGACCACAATACACTGATCTGTAAATTACACCACTACGGAATTCGTGGACAAGCTGCTGATCTTGTTCTTTCCTATCTATCAAACAGGCAGCAAAAAGTAAATGTTAATGGGGCGATGTCTTCGGGGTCTCTAGTGAAAATGGGCGTGCCTCAAGGTTCAATTCTCGGCCCTTTCTTATTTCTAGTTTATATAAATGATCTTCCTTACATGATGACTAACTTATCAGATATAATTCTATTTGCTGACGACACTTCTCTTATATTTAAAATAGACAGGAAAGATACAGATGTATTACATGTCAACGATAGTCTGGCTGTACTTTCAAAATGGTTCGCAGCTAATAATCTTTTACTTAATGCGAACAAAACGAAATGTATTAGGTTCTCATTACCAAATGTACCTCAAGTAGGTCTAAATCTAAAACTTGATGGCAAAAAACTAGATGCAATAACGGAAACTATATTCTTAGGAATTACTTTAGATTCAAAATTACAATGGGGCGCCCATATTAGAACTCTTTCAGGTAGATTAAGTTCAGCTGCATATGCAGTAAGAAAAATAAGGCAGTTGACTGATATAGCCACAGCTAGGTTAGTATACTTTGCTTATTTCCACAGTATTATGTCTTATGGCGTCCTGCTGTGGGGATCGGCAGCTGACGTAGATTCAATTTTCATTTTACAAAAGAGGGCAATCCGCGCGATCTATAAAATGGGCCCTCGCGAGTCCCTTAGAGACAAATTTAAAGAAATTGATATACTGACTTTGCCTTCACTTTATATCTTAGAAAGTATTATGTATGTTCGCAAAAACTTAGGACTTTTCAAAATAAGAAGCGATTTCCATAATATAAATACACGTAGTCGACATGAAATTGTGATACCCAAATTTAGATTAACTAAAACAAGCAAGTCATTTCTTATAAACAGTATCCGCTTTTATAACAAGTTGCCAAAGTCTGTGACAGAACTTAGCGATGGGAAGTTCAAAACCCACATCAAACGTGTCCTTATCAAGAATTCATATTATAAAATTAAAGACTACGTTGAAGACAAGGAAATTTGGCAATAATTCCTTCTGCACATGTGGCTTCCCTGGTACCTCATTAACGGCATAAATAAGTAAGAGTCTATTAACTGCTTCCAAATTACCATGTTTATTTAAATCTTTATTTTTTTTTACATTCGCCCTTGACATATTTACTATTCTATTATTTGACATTATATACTTTTTTTTTTTTTGTGGCTTTTGTGGACATGATAATTATTCAGATTGATTACAGTTGTAATAGCAATCATATAATTGCGTTTTATTTAAAATAGGTTTTTTACTTTTTTAAATTAATTAATTTTTTTGTATAGATTCTTTTCTACATATTTTGTGAATGTGAGAACGCTGTAGGCTTAGTGGATTGTAGACCTGTTGACCATTTTCTATTTTGTTAAGTACTTGGTACTTATTGAAAGACCTACACTGTCCTCCCATACCTAGAAACACTGTTATTTGAAAGTGATTTACATCAATGTTTGAAAGTATTGTAAAAGCCAATTATTTTTAAAAGAGTAACCGTGGAGTTTCTTGCCGGCTCTTCTCCATAGGAAACGACCAATTGGAACCGTGCACCTAGCTTCTGACGTTTCATAAGTGCCCATGTAGGTTTATGTGAAATAAAATATTTTGATTTTGAATTTTGAGTGTTGAATGATTTATCTAGACTAGCTAAATACAATAATAACTGCTTAGCAATGTGTGTGTGCATCTATAACAATATACCAAGGCACTTCAAAACATTAAATACAAGATTATTTAAAATTAAATTTTACAAATGGTTATTGCAATGCAGTTTTTATTGTTTAAAAGAATTTTTTAATAAAAAATGTTGATGTTTTTTAAAATGTAGGTGGTGGATGCCTTCTTCACCTAACTTTATAATTTTGCATGCTATGTTTTTATTCTAGCTAAACATGTTTGTGCCATATTTTGTATTTAACACCATTATATACCATGTTTTACGCAAATAAATATTTTATTATTTATTATTATTAGAAAACCTGGGAAACGAACCCCTAAATACAATAAAAGACAATTTTTTCCATAATATCTAATACTTTTTGGGCACAAAATAAAAACCGAAAATGTTTGACGTTTTTCAGGAGAAATACGACCATCGACAGCTAGCCATTTTCGTCCAGAATCATACTTTCTAATTAATCAAAAAAGTTGTATAAGACAGCTGTCTTAGTACAGTACAGAAATACATGCCTTTCATATTTATTTAAATAACGTCTACGTGATATTATTATGTTAAAATGTAACATGATTTCTGGACGAAAGCAGTATGCAAGTAAAACAACGCCATGATGAATAGAATATGGCAATAATTTGTTAAACTATTATTTTTTGTGCCGAAGTAATCAGGGGAATAAACAGGAAAAAATATTTTTCCTCAATTTGTGGAATTTTTTCCTTTTTTTTTTCATTAACGTACACTTTATGGCCGAAAATGAAACATCTCCTTTTGACGTAATAACGTCTTATAAATCAATGAACGCCGGCTGCACGCACGAAAAAGTGTCACGTTCCGCCTGAGCCAAGCGTGCAAGCGAGAGCGCGGAACAAGCGAAAGAGAGGCACGATCGGCCCAAGCGTTCGGCTTGTGACGTTATCATGTAAAATTATATTATTTTTAGGTAATGTTATTGCAGTACCTATGTGCTAAGGAAAACCTACACGAGGGCTCCTGACATCCCAAATGCGACTAAAGGGAGCCCTCCTGGAGGGCTTCCGGTACTGAACCTGTTAAAGAAGAATAACAATTTGCCCGTATAGTTTGCTTAACTTACCGAT
Source organism: Agrochola litura (assembly GCA_949152395.1). Classification (NCBI taxonomy): domain Eukaryota; kingdom Metazoa; phylum Arthropoda; class Insecta; order Lepidoptera; family Noctuidae; genus Agrochola; species Agrochola litura. The sequence goes on along the minus strand of OX424521.1, from coordinate 12,351,541 downwards.
GCCGTGATGTTTAGCGCGTTCAGTCAAGAACTCTGGGTCGTGTATCCTCTGCGCGCCGCTGAGGATTTCTTCACCGCGCATGAACATGTCATAGGAATTTGATACTTTCTGTAATAAGAAATAAGGGTTATTGTAAGTTTTTGTTGTGTAAGTCAACGGATGGGCCTGTGTCCAAAATTTTTTTTTCTCCGTCTTGTTAAAAAATATTGAACATGTATTTTTTCTTTTTTGACGTCATCAAAAGATTACGGCGATACATTGAGTTAAAATGTGGCATGACGTCACGCCTTGCTAGATTTAATACTGAATTGTGACGTAGAGAGCCCCAACTCCTCAACTTTAATGCGTGTTTTTTAAGTTATTTTTGATTAATAAGATAAAGCAAAAAATACGTGTCTAATATTTTTGTATTATCTAAAAGACGGACTAAACAGAATTTATTTTTTTTACCTAGGCAACTACCGTATTATTGCAAGCGGTTCTCATCGATATGACATGCATTGTGAGCGGTTTCTATAACTCTAACGGGTAGCTTGGGTCCCGTTCCTTCATTGAACGATGAATAAAATAATATTTAGTAAGTACCCTATAATTTTTTTGGAAGTATATAGAGTTGTCTATACTCTTTTAACTTTAATGTAATTTATTTTAAAAATGGTAGAAAAGCTGCTAAAGTCGCAGGCACGACAGATAAGAAAATCGTTTTACAGCTCTATATAGTTCACACGGAAATCAAAACAAAACAACTATAAAGTACTTAGTTCCGAATTCAAATTATTATACAAGATAAATCTAATAATTGATGGACATGGAAATTAGCCTTCGTTTGTATTCGGAAATGCGATGATTCCCGAGGGACATTTATTGACAGACATGGTCTCACGATGTCGGAGATCGTAGCAGTGAGTTGGCCCGCGGCCTGGTTAATAATAATAAATAATAATAAATTGTTTATTGATCAAGAAGGTACAGATGGTGAGAAAAACAAAGCTAAACTAGTTACAAGCAAGTTGTACAAAGATATGTAACTACTATTTATGGTAGAACATGTTGATGAAGTACATGGAACATCTGTTGACAAATTACGTTACCCTGTCTCTTAAACTAGGGTATACCTGTATCTTAAGAGACAGTGGACGGCCATAAAGTTATGTTTAAAGTTACCTATAATTTAAGTAAGGACCCTGTCGATCCACCCACAAGTAAACAATTTACAGATAATGGTAAGTAAAATTAAATAAAGAACTTAAATCTAGTGAGTGTGTATGTGTGTGTGAAAGTGTGTGAGGGTGTGTGCATGTGTGTGCGTGTGTGCATGAGTGTTCATGAGCTAGGTTATATATGTTAATAGTGATTCAGTGTGATCATAGTCTTGTTGAAGTAGCCACTCTGTAAGTTTCCGTTTAACTTCCCATTTTGTCAGATCAAGTATGTTTAGGGGTTTGTGAATTTTTCTGTAAATGAGACTGCTCAGAATATAAAATTGATGTTTGGCAAAGGCTGTTCTATGAGGAGTACTAGGAGGGATAAAGGTGCGTTTTTTTCGGTTTAAAGGAGGTAGAGATGAATGTTTTTTAAGAACTGAGTAGAGTACATAGAGCTGCCGTACTGTGAGAATTTTACAGTCGGAATACAGTTGAGTTGTTGGGTATCTGTAGGGTTTTCTGGTCATAACCTTAAGTATAGCTCTCTGTGCTCTCTCTAGTTTGAGAAGGAATGTTTTACTCGCCCTCCCCACACCGTTATGCAGTATCCTAGTACCGATTGACACAGCCCAAGGTAGACCATTTTTATAGTGTCGAGATTAGCGGAATCTCTCAGGGACTTAAAGATATGTAAGAGACGGAGGGTTCTGGTGGTGAGAGCATCAATTTGTTTTTACCATTTTAGTTCACTATCTATTTGTACACCTAGATATTTGACGCAGTTTGTTCTGGTAAGATTGGGACAAGAATACGACGTGGGCGGAGTAGAGAGGACCTGACATGAGTGAGCAGTAATCGAGAAATTGTCTAAAGGTGAGTTTTTATTTCTTATAGCAAACGGTATGTAGTTGGATTTTAGTAAATTGAGTGTAAGTAGGTTTGAGTTTAGCCACGTCATTATCGTACTTAATGCCGACTCTGCTGCAGTTTTAACACTATCCCATGTAGGTCCATGTACTATTAACGCCGTATCATCAGCGTAAGTAAAAATTTTACATTTTGGGAGATTTAACTTGCATAGGTCATTTATGTAAATTTGGAACAAACTAGGCCCCAAAATGCTACCCTGCGGGACGCCGAAGGAGATAAGTTCTTCGTCACTGAGGTACGTATTAATTTTAACTCGTTGAGTGCGGTTAGTCAAGTAATCTTTAAATAATTCTAGGGCAATTCCTCGCACACCAAGCGAATACAGCTTAGAGATCAGTAAGGGAACAGAAACTGTGTCAAAGGCCTTGGACAGGTCTAGAAATATGTCAAGGCATTTAGTTTTACCATCCAGGTTCTTTGCTACGTTTTTCGTCAAATCAAGTACTGCGTCTTCTGTTGATATTCTTTTCCGGAAGCCGTACTGATTCTCAGCGATTATTTTGTACCTATCCAAAAAACCTTTGAGTCGGTTGTTGAGTATCCTTTCGAAAATTTTAGAAAGTACCGGTAGCACCGAAATGGGCCTGTAATTATTGACACAATTTCTGTCTCCTCCCTTATGGATAGGATGCACTATAGCCTTTTTTAAAGCGTCAGGAAAGACACCCTTTTGCAGACAGCAATTAAAAAGGCAAGTAATGTGAGGAACTAACACATTTTTGCAGTTCTTTAACAGTAAGGGTGATATTCCATCCCAGCCAACAGCACTGTCATTATTTAATTGAAGTATAAGGGACTCTACTTCGGCTTCGTCTACGTCTAGCAGAGCCAATGAATTGGTAGTTGAGTTATTAGAGATATTAGAGGATGAACTCTGTTCTGGAAGCAGGAGGGATTGTGCACCAGATTGGATATTTGCCGCCAGATTCTTGCCAACGTTAGCGAAGAAATGGCATACTTTGTTAACAGAAGAATAAGGATTATCGCATAAACTTAGTAGCTCTTCAGGTGTAGATCGAATTTTTGATGTGTTTGTAATATTTTTAATGGTTTTCCATAATTCTCTAGGATTATTTCTCGTTCTCTCCAGTTCACTTTTTTCGTAGGAGATTTTTAACTTTCGAAGTAAGGAATTGCAAAAGTTTCTATAGCGAGTGTAGATTAGCCTTAGTATTAGATTATCGGGTGCTTTTTTGGACTTATTATGAAGTTTATCACGGTTTTTCATGCATTTCAGAAGACCAGGAGTTATCCACGGTTTTATAGTTCGTTTGCGTCTAGGGATTTTGATTTGTACTGAGTTATTAGATATTATAGAAGTTATAATAGTGATGAATTTATTCATGGATAAATTTGGATCGGTGGTTTCGAAAATAACAGAAAAGTCCGTGTTTAGTAGATTCTGAACAATAGCGTCATGATTTATACGGGTGGCAGTGTGGCGTAGCTTTCGCACAAGTTTGGGGTCAGCGATAGATAATGATCGGTAATGTGGGAGTCCAGAACAAGTGTGCTTACGGGTGAGTTTGTTTTTAGGAATGTGTGATCTAGGCACTTGTCTAGCCGGGTAGGGAATAAGTGGGTAGGGAGAAGCCCATGAGAGGCATTAAGCAATAAATAATCAAGTCTTCGCTGGTTTCTGTTATCTTGACTTATATCAATGTTAAGATCCCCGCGGCGCGTTCAATGATGATTTACGAAAAACACGTCCAGTCACAATCAACTCACCGGGTTGTTAGGGTCAGGCATGGTATAGAAAGGCCTGACAGCCAGCGGGTACTTGTCCAGGATGTAGAAGTCAGTGTCATACTTGGCCCTGACCAATCTGCCCAGGAGCTTCTCATCAGGGGTCGAGAGGTCGTCTTCTTCACCTACTGTCACTCCTGGAATATAGAAATAATATTAATTAAATTCAAATTCAAAATATTTTATTTCACATAAACCTACATGGGCACTTATGAAACGTCAGAAGCTAGGTGCATGGTTCCAATTGGTCGTTTCCTATGGAGAAGAGCCGGCAAGAAACTCCACGGTTACTCTTTTAAAAATAATTGGCTTTTACAATACTTTCAAATAACAGTGTTACGTATGGGAGGACAGTGTAGGTCTTTCAATAAGTACCAAGTACTTAACAAAATAGAAAATGGTCTACAGGTCTACAGTCCACTAAACCTACAGCGTTCTCACATTCACAAAATAGAAAAGAATCTATACAAAAAATAAATAAATTAATAAAAGTAAAAACCTATTTTAATAAAACGCAATTATATGATTGCTATTACAATTGTAATCAATCTGAATAATTATCATGTCCACAAAAGTCACAAATAAAGAGTTGAAATTAAATCGTAGGTATATAATGTCAAATAATAGAATAAATATGTCAAGGACGAATGTAAAAAAAAAAAAAAAAAATTACGACTGTGTTCTCCGAATGTAGGTGTAGGTTATCACCAACTTCAAGTGAAGGAGGAGTTTATGCATTCGGCGAGTTTTTATTCTTAAATCTACAGTGTGGCAGGGAAATCGACGCGAAAACTGTTACCATGGATTCAGTACATGATTCTGAACCTGCGTTGAAATTTTTCGTGGGTTAATAAAAAAAATCTGCTGTTCCATACCGCGTAGGTATTGCACTTTTCTATGAAACAGCAGATTTTTTTTTAATAGCCGACGATAAATTTTGACACTGAGGGTTTCAGAAATCATGTACTGAATCCATAGTAACAGTTTTCACGTCGATGTCCCTGCCACCCGTATGTAACAGAGGCAAGCTATTCTATTGCCACTGAAAATCAGCGCTGTGCTGTGGGTCCCCCATAGCACAGCATCATGCTGAGTGGAAGCCTTCTTGTCGCAGTAATGTCGTGCAGCTGCCGCCTTAGTAAATTCTGTTCTATGCTCGTGATTTATTATGTACTTTGTGTTATTCTTTGTTTACTCATGTTTTTTATGTATGCACGTGTTTCTGTGACAAATAAACCTATTTTTCTTTCTTTCTTTCTTTTTCTTTTAAATCGGTAAAAATCGAAACTCCGGGTTGCTACAGTGAATTTTCTGATGGAATTTTCTACTTCCCCATAGCGAAACACTTTCGTTCGCTTCACTTCGTGTAGAGAGACGAAGGTTGTTTAGATTGCCTAATTCTAGTCTTCTTTTTGCAATTAATTTGGATTTAACTGGTAACAATTAACATTTTCCTTAATCTCACTAAATAAATAAATCCCTGCTTTCTCAAGAAACTACTTGACTAGAGAGAGCGTTGACGGTGGGGGATTTGGTGATCCTAAAGGAGGAGAACATGTTACCCCCTTTCGTTTTTGGGTGGGAAATTATCAAATAACTTCTCCCACTCTGGGTGGAGCAGGAGGGCGTGTCAGTCTCTTACTGACTAAAACCCACCCGTGTTCCTTCAGTTGCCATGTTGCCGGGGGCCACGATCTCCCTTTCGGTTTTATTCGCACTCCCGGCAGGCATCGGCCCTAGCGGCCCCCTATAGTTCTGCTGACATCTCTTTGAGGCGCGCGTGGAACACAACGCGCCGTCAACCCGGGCTTGGTCCTTATCGGACGGCGAGCTACCCATTGCTCACCATCCGCAAGCCCGCGCCTACGTTGGCCGGAAATCGGCTCGCGATTCCCAACGCCCAGAACGTCTCCTCCTGCGGTGGTAAGGGGCGCGAGGGCGCGAAATTTGCCTCTCCCTCACGCGTTCCGCCTCCTCCTTCGCGAGCATTACTGCTTCGCAGAAGAAGGTGACGGCTTCCCATTTCCTCTCGCTCCGTACCATGGCCCGAACCAGTGCCGGACGCTCAGATCACCGCCGCCGATCGCCTCCACTCGTACACGGCGATGCTCCGCCCAAGCCGGGCAGACCTCCACAGTATGCTCCACCGTGTCCTCCGGGCGATCCACACAATGGCGACACCCGGGCGTTTCCTCCCGCTTTATCCTGAACAGGAACCTCCCGAAACAAACATGCCACCCCTGAAGTGGAGACTCGAGCGAGTCCAGCAACTGTTTCCTGGGACTGATGGAGTCTGCAGAGTGGCCGACTTCTACACGGTGAGAGGCACCCTCCGACGTGCTCTGAACAGAGCCTGTCTTCTCCCCACGACGGAAGAGGGGAGGATGAACGCGCCGCGAACCAGTCTGCGGGGCCTGAGGGGCCTGGGAGAGGCGCGAGGCCCGCGCCCGACACCGCTACGATCTCCGTCGTAAGACTACGTCTATCAAATAATTATAGGTACCCATTATAATCAGTTCCTATGCAGAACTATATTAAAGTCGTTTAATGTAAGGAAGCATTTAAGTGAAGTCAAGAACCCGACCACCTCCAAACCTGCTCGTAAATAACAGCTCCGACATCTGGCTACTTGACTACTTGAGTTTTTCTCTCAAACTTTTCGAAACGACGTGGTTTCTGACGGCCACAGTTACTATTTAAATAACGTTACGTGGAATCGAGCATATTTCCTAGAAACAACTTTACTTTCCTGCAATTCGTGGCAGTGATTTCGTGAAAAGGGACGGAAGTGTGTAACAGGAAGCCGGGGAAGCACGCGCTATTTTATTTGACCAATGAGCACGCGCGGTGGTTGGCCGTCAGAAACGACCTTGACGAGGCCCCACCCCTTGTAAAGTTGCTTATTACCAAGGTGAGATGTCTGCTCGCTCGTTTTTTGTAATAGCTGAATAGGGCCACCAGTACAGTGCACTAAAACAAACACCCGATATTCCGACCTCGCCGCCGAGGTCCTTTGCGATCGCGACCGCGTCCCCGAGTAAATGATACTCCCCCCCGACCCTTGCTCGAAAACGAGGTGCCAGCAGTTGTTGCAGCTGAGCACGTAGCTTTAAATTCCCCGACTAATAATCATGATCAAAACTTTGATCCAGCCCGTCCCATCTTTGATGTTCCTCCCCCAGCGACGTCCTAAACCGAAGTTCGTACCCCAAAGGGGGTGCCCTTAGCGAGCGTTCGCCTAGTATATAAGTATATCTTGTATGCCCCTGGCTGGAGGCTGAGTGTAGAAGCTTAAGGCAGCCACAGGAAAGCCCGGTTAAACAATCATGACCTCGGAGATCAGCTCGAAGGCACTAGGAAATGGTGAAGGGTGGGCGTTTTTGGGGGACTGTCTTATGTAATTTTGACGTTTGAAAAGTGCTGATTCTCAGCTTAGTTTGAATAAATGACTATTGAATTTCGAGCTATGAGATGCACTACAGAAAAAAAATAAAAAAAATACTGTGTATAATTTACCTGCTTCCTTAAGCATCTGTATGCCCTGCGGGAACTCCAGCCTGAGCGGCGGGTCGAGGAACTTGAATGGTTCCACACGGTACTGCTGACCCACGGTCGCAATCTCTGACGCGAACCTGGAAACAGCGGCATTACGTAAATACTAGCTGTTACTCGCTAAAAAAGAGAAAGAGAAAAAAAGGGGAGAAAGAGATCATTCACTCATTCATTGCTTCTACCTAAACCTAAATTAAGGGTACTTTGACTTACTAGTGTGTCGAATTTTATCCAACGGCTGCAAGATTACTACTATAGTTCTATTTTCTTAATGTCCCTCGCCAAACTTCGTGTTTCGTCAGTCGTCGGATTTCTATCAGTTGCCCTTTGCACTTGCTGCAGACCGGATGCTCTCAATCGACTTGGAAGTATACAGAGTTGTTAATACTCTTTTAACTTAGTATAATTTATTTAAAAAATGGGAGGAAAGCTGCTAAAGTCGCAGGCACGACAGTTAGGAAAATAATTTTACAGCTCTATATAGTTCACACGGAAATCAAAACAAAACAACAATAAAGTACTTAGTTCTGAATTCAAATTATTATACACAATAAATCTAATAATTGATGGACATGGAAATTAGCATTCGTTTGTATTCGGAAATGCGATGATTCCCGAGGGACATTAAGAAAATAGAAATACTGTACGTTCATAGAGTTTTTAGTCAAAATCTAATTTTTACGTATATTTATGAATGAGGGGATATATTTTTGCCAGGGTGCCTATCAAAATGTGGCCGCAAGTACTTTTAATATAAATAATATTAATTGATTTTTTGGAAAAAAAATATTTCAATTGTTTTCTAAACAAAATATAATTCAAGTCACAGCAATACATGTAAAGAACTTGAAAAGCCATGGGTGATATTGCGCACAGGTGTAAACAGGTACGTACCACTTTGTGAGATATATACGTTTATGATGTATATTTATTATTTAGATATCAAATTAAAGCAATTTTTTTTGTGTATGATGGAATAAGTCTGCCTATGTAAAAGTGGCCGCAAATAAGGGTTGCCAGCTGTTAAAGATAGATTAAAAGATTAATCTATACACATAACATAACATCACGCCTTGTTTCCCCGAAGGGTTGGGCAGAGGTGTCCCTGTAGCAGGTACACCCACATTTCGCCAGTTATGTTTAAGTCCCATGTAATAGGGGGCGAGCCTATTGCCATCAACCGGGCACAAATCCAGACTCCGAGCTGCTACTGAGAAATTTCAGATAGAAAAACCCAATAACACTTTGCCCGACCCGGGAATCGAACCCAGGACCTCATGCTCAGCAGTAGCGCTTGCGACCACTAGACCAACGAGGCAGTCTAATCGAGATCGAGGGAGATTAATCTATCTTGCACAGTCATGTCGTGCAGCTGTTCTATGCTCGTGATTTGTAATGTACTTTGTGTTGTTCTCTGATTACTCTTGTCTTTTATTTGCACGTGTTTCTGTGACGAATAAACCTATTTTTCTTTCTTTCTTTCTTTCTTTCAAGGACATGTGACATCCACCAACCCACACTGCCCTCGTGATATACAGCCCACTCCCTCTCACAGAGAAGCCTGTGTTCCAGCAGTGGGAACATTATTATAATGTGTTACTCACTGGTCCCTCAGTCCTCTGAACATGTCCGTCAAAGTCCCAGCGATGGTGTCCACGACCTCGTGGTAGTGGTGTTTGAAGGACATCTCAAGGTCGAGTCCGACGAACTCCGTGAGATGGCGATGCGTGTTCGAGTCTTCTGCGCGGAATACTGCGCCTACTGTGAACACCTATGGATTGGGAAATGTGAAAAAAGAAAGAGAATAAGGTCCAGATCGACTATGTACCTATACGCACTATACCAGGGCTTCCTAAACTTATTTTTACTGTGACGCCCTTGTGAATTTGCCATTTTTTTGCGATGTCCCCCTCTAGCCAAAAAGTACCTACTTTTTTGCGACGCCCCCCTCTAGCCAAAAAGTACCTACTTTTTTGCGACACCCCCCTCTAGCCAAAAAGTACCAACTTTTTTGCGACGCCCCCCTCTAGCCAAAAAGTACCTACATTTTTGCGACGCCCCCCTCTAGCCAAAAAGTACCTACCAGTTGTAGTTCTAGCGCCTAGTAAACTCCAAATAACAGTTATATATTTTTTTTTTGAAAATATCAAAAACAAAACATAAGAATATAAATTCAAAGAGTTATTTATTTTACTTTGTTGGCTGGCTACTAATGAGATGTGCTTGATTTTCTATGCATAGGCTCCCAAAACGGGGCTCAAGTTTAGAAATCGCCACTCATCTCTTTCTCGACATTGAGAAACTGAGCTCTAAAATTCAAGCAGTTTGTCTTTATCGTATTGGAGCTTAAGGCTGGAGTCACAGGACAATTCTATTAAGTAATTGTTCTTCTTCCTCTGTCGAAAGTGTTGATAGTAGTAAGTAAGGTTGACTGGAAAGGGTTTCTAATCTATGTGGATCGCCTCACGACGCCTTTGGGATAATGTCGTGAAGCCCCAGGGCGTCGCGAGTCGCGACGCACAGTTAGGGAAACCCTGCACTATACCATACCGCCCATGGACATGTGACCACCCGTATTTTTCTGAATATTCATGGAAAAATTATCGAAAATTATCTTTAAAAGGGGGTCTATTTATATATTTTTTTAATTATTATTTTTTTCCAAATCCGTCTATGATTGTATGGACTTACACTTGCGTTTTTTAAATAAATACTGTTTTTTTTTAAATGTCTTCACCTCCGTTTTTTTTTCATAGTCGACAATTTTAATAAAAAATGTTAGTTAATCCGATAAAATAACTCATAAGCTTTTAGAAATAATAAACAGAATCCAAATCGAGCCAATAACATCGGAGATATGGCAAACTCTACTCAAAAAATGAAAAATTGAATAACTTGAATAATATTAAAGATAGACTATATTGGGGTCAGCTTCCAGTCTAACCGGCTCCAATTGAATACCAGCATTTCACATGGATCATCTGCCCATTTGCCCTCCACAATCCAGTTACTGGGTAACGCGACACTCCCAACTAATAAACACTTTAAAACTAATATTTTATTTATCACCAACCTTGTCGAAGTCAGCGGCGATGGCCATCTGCTTGTACAGCTGGGGGCTTTGCGCTAGGTAAGCGGACGACTTGAAGTACGAGACAGTAAATACGTTCGCACCCCCTTCTGATGCTGCGGAGATTATCTTAGGCGTGTGGATCTCGACGAAACCTGGGGAATAATGGGTAGTAGTTATTAAAGTAGAATTTATGTTACAGACAAACGAAAAACGCCCTTAAAATGTCCTACGTAATCACTAATATCCGTAAACCGAACCAGCCTGCAAGCATATACAGACAGACATACGTCGGACAGATGATATGTGCATTACCAAAAGAGTACGTAGCAACCTAATGGATTTCCTTTTTAACCGACTTCCAAAAAGGAGGAGGTTATATGTATGTTCGTCGCGTATGTTTTTTTTTTTTATGTATTTCCTCCGATTTCTCCGTCATTTGTGGACCGATTTAGAAAATTCTTTTTTTGTTTGAAAGGGTATGCTCCCAAATTGGTCCCATATAAATTTTATTAACTTTGCTTGGGTAGTTTTTGAGTTAGCTACAAAATACGTATTTTTTTCCCACTTAGTATGTAGATGATATGATAAGTTCCTGTCACTGGTAGCAGGTAGTGGTATTCGAATGTGTAAAATAACTTTAATTTCGGAAGTCGGTGACAAAAAACGAAAACATAAAACCCAAGACACCGACTTCCGAAATTAAAGTTATTTTTCACTTTGTAGTGTTTTTTTTTGGAAGTCGGTTGTTTTTTTTTTGTAAAAAGTTTTATGGTATCATTTTTGGAGCACCGCGAATTTCTTCTAAGAATTCGGGAGTACGTGACTAATGTTCGGCACTGCTATTGGTTTTGTGCCATAAGGGTGAAATTAAGCACAGATCTAAATTGCTCCTTTATTATCCGTTTTTATACTGTGACGCACACACAACTAAACCCACGCATAAATCCACACATACACCCACACCACACACACACCCCCACACCGCATACACATACACCCACACCACACACACCCACACCACACACACCCACACACCCTTGTTTGTACAGACACCCTTACGAGGACCTTGTTAGTTTTAGAACGAACCGAGGACCCTCCAAAAAACTGGTTTAAATACGTCGTTGGCCTTTTTGAATGAGATAGAAAGAGACAGGTGAGTAAATCTATAGTGATGAGCTTATTGGAATAATGCTATCTCAACATTTTTCTGTATGAATTACGGCTATCATACCGAGGACCTGAAATACACAGCTAAATGTGACCAGCGATGCACATACGAGGACTTTGTGTAGGCCAACCGAGGACCCCTTATGTAAGCCCTGCGACGCCCTTCCGAGGACGTATTTTTACACAATATTTCTTATATCTTGTACAAAGTGCGGACGCTGTGTTAGACTTTATATTACTAAACCGAGGACAGTTTTTCGCGTAGAATTTGTACAAAGCGAGGACATGAAAATCTACCTACCTAAACCATTTTACGTGTAAGGTAACTTATTGTAGAACGTTCCGATTTATTTCTTACACACATTTTCTAAAATAAAGTACCAAGCGAGGACGAGTCTTTACGTTTGTCGGCGCTTTCTAAAAGTAACGGCTTAGTTACCATTTTATGCTGATGTTGTACCTAGGGTCATTTCTTGAAAAAACTCTTCAACAGGAGAAAGAAACTATCATCACTTTTAAATTTGGCCAACGCGTTAGGTTTGCGTAGTATAACTGAGATAATAACCAGTTTGTGCCGATGCTGCAGCCAGGGTCGTTTCATCATGAGGACACTCCTCAAAAGCTGATAGTATCGTCTTCAAATTGGGCATACTCATTAGGTTTATCTAGTAACACTCAAATAACTACCAGTTTTTGCTGATGCTTCAGCCAGGGTCGTTTCCTTATGATGGAACTCCTCAAAAGCTGATAGTATCGTCTTCAAATTTGGCATAAGCATTAGGTTTATCTAGTAACACTCAAATAATTACCAGTTTTTGCTAATACTGCAGCCAGGGTTGTTTCCTTATGATGGAACTCCTCAAAAGCTGATAGTATCGTCTTCAAATTTGGCACAAGCATTAGGTTTATCTAGTAACACTCACATAATTACCAGTTTTTGCTGATACTGCAGCCAGGGTTGTTTCCTCATGATGGAACTCCTCAAAAGCTGATAGTATCGTCTTCAAATTTGGCATACGCATTATGTTTATCTAGTAACACTCAAATAATTACCAGTTTTTGCTGATGCTGCAGCCAGGGTCGTTTCCTTATGATGGAACTCCTCAAAAGCTGATAGTATCGTCTTCAAATTTGGCATACATATTAGGTTTATCTAGAAACACTCAAATAATTACCAGTTTTAGCTGATGCTGCAGCCAGGGTCGTTTCCTTATGACGAAATTCCTCAAAAGCTGATAGCATCGTCTTCAAATTTGGCATACGCATTAGGTTTATCTAGTAACACTCAAATAATTACCAGTTTTTGCTGATGCTGCAGCCAGGGTCGTTTCCTTATGATGGAACTCCTCGAAAGCTGATAGTATCGTCTTCAAATTTGGCATACATATTAGGTTTATCTAGAAACACTCAAATAATTACCAGTTTTTGCTGATGCTGCAGCCAGGGTCGTTTCCTTATGACGGAACTCCTCAAAAGCTGATAGTATCGTCTTCAAATTTGGCATACGCATTAGGTTTATCTAGTAACACTCAAATAATTACCAGTTTTTGCTGATGCTGCAGCCAGGGTCGTTTCTTCTTGATGAAAGTCCTTAAAAGTCGATAGCGTCGTCTTTAAATTTAACATACGCGTTAAGTTTACATAGTTTAACCAAGATAATAACCAGTTTGTACTGATGCTGCAGCCAGGGTCGTTTCCTTATGACATAACTCCTCAAAAGTTAATAGCATCGTCTTGGAATTTAGCATGCGCATTAGGTTGTAAAACTAAAATAATTACCAGTTTGTGCTGATTCTGGAGCCAGTGTCGTTTCTTCATGAGGGAACTCTTCAACAGTTCATAGCATTGTCTTCAAATTTGGCATATGCGTTAGGTTTATCTAGTAACACTAAAATAACTACCAGTTTTTGCTGATGCTGCAGCCAGGGTCGTTTCTTCATGAGGAAACTCCTCAAGTCGATAGAATCATCTTTCAGTTTGGCACATGCGTTAGGTTTATCTAGTAACACTAAAATAACGACCAGTTTTTGCTGATGCTACAACCAGTGTCGTTTCTTCATGAGGAAACTCCTCAACAGTCGATGGCATCGTCTTTAAATTTGGCATACGCGTTAGGTTTATATAGTTTAATTAAAATAATAACCAGCCAAGGTCGTTCTTTCATGAGGGAACTCCTTTTTTTTGGGTGGGTAATTATAAAATAACTTCTCCCGCTCTGGGCGGAGTGGGATTGCGTGTCAGACTCTTACTGACTAAAACCCACCCGTGTTTCTTCAGTTGCCATATTGCCAGAGGCCACGGTATCCCTTTCGGACTTCTCCGCAACCCCGGCAGGCATTGACCCTATCGAACCCCTTCAATTGTGCTGACATCTCTTGGAGGCGTGCGTGGAACACAACGCGCCGTTATCGACCCGGGCCTGGACCTTATCGGACGGTGAGCTACCCATTGCTCACCGTCCGCAAGCCGCGCGGACTTGCGGACGGTGAGCAATGGGTGGCTACGGTGGCTGGAAATCAGCCTGCGATTCCTGACGCCCAGGTCGTCTCCTGCGGTGGTTAGACGCGTGAGGGCATGACATTTGCCTCTCCCTCACTCGCTCCACCTCCTCCTTCGTGAGCATTACTGCTTTCCAGAAGGAGGTGACGGCTTCCCATGCCCTCTCGCTCCGTACCATGGCCTGGACCAGGGCCAGACGCGAGAGATCACCGCCGCCGATCGCCTCTACGAGGACACGGCGATGCTCCGCCCAAGCCGGGCAGTGCTCCACCGTGTCCTCCGGGCGATCCACACTGGTGACACTCGGACGTTTCCTCCCGCCTTATCCGGAACAGGAACCTCCCGAAACACCCGTGTGCGGTGAGAACTTGCGTCAGGCGGAAGGTGAGGACGGCGTGGCGCCTCTCTAGCCGCTCCTTAAAGAGGGGACTTACTGCCGCAATTGTGGCGTGCCCATGAGGGAACTCCACAATTGTTGATAGTATCGACTTCAAAGGCAAACGCGTTTGGTTTATATAGTAAAACTAAAATAATTATCAGTGTCAGACATCTCTCGCCGGTTCCACTCTCCTTGGTGACCGGGGTAGATGACAGCCCTGTCTGTCAAATAGGCCTCGACCACACGACAGAGGTAGGTCGGCATCCGGTGATACCGAAGTGCCTCCCTGATGCAACTCCAGGGCAGGGTGTTAAAGGCATTGGCGATGTCTAGAGACACCGCCAAGACGACCCCACCCCGGGCCACAGCATCCCCTGTCGTGAGGGCCCGCACGCGCATGATGGCGTCCACCGTAGAGCGCCCCCTGCGGAAACCGAACTGGCCGTCCGCCAGATCCGGCCCCACTCGCACCAGCTGCCCGACGAGGCGGTCTGCAATGACTCTTTCAAAGAGCTTGCCCACCTCGTCGAGCAGCACAATGGGCCGATAGGCGGACGGAGAGTCCGCTGGGCGCCCCGGCTTCCTGATGAGGACCAGTTTCCCAGTCTTCCAGCAAAGTGGGAACTGGCCCCTCTCCATACATGCGCTTAGGAGCCCTCTCAGTCGAGGCCCGAGAGTCCCCATGGCCAGGACCCAGGCCCTTCCGGGTATGCCATCGGGTCCTGGGGCGGTATTCCTCGCACTCATCCTGCGTACCGCCACTCTCATCTCTACCTCGGTCACCTCCGGAGCATCGTCGTCGTCGTCGGCGGTGTGGTCCGCATCGGGCACCGCAATGGGCGGAGCCATGGGCGGGGGCGTATGTTCCCCTCTTGAAGGGAACAGAGCGCTCACCACGTCCTCCACAAGCTGGGGCCGGAGACTCTGCGTCAGCGGGGGAGCCCATGGGCGGAGTTTCTCCCGCACCATCTTATATGGGCGTCCCCACGGGTCTCTGTTCAGAGTCTCCAGCAACTCCTCGCGGGCCAGTGCCCTGGCCCGCAGGATCTCCGCTTGGAGGGCGGTCTTCGCCGCTCTGTACCCCTCGTACAGCTCCGCCTGAATGGCTTCCGTATCCGGAGGACGGATACGGAGCCTGCGGTGCCTGGCGTACCGGCGTCGCGCAGCAACGCACGCCCTGCGTAGAGCTTCCAGCTCTTGCGACCACCAGTACACCTGGCGCGAAGCGCGTCCAGGGTGGACTCGGGGCATTGCCACGTCACATATATTGGACATGGCCTCCCGGAACCACTCCGCCTCGTCGTTAATGTCGGCAGGCCTGTCCGGTGATGACACCCAGGCCTGCACGATCGAGGCTTCCAGGAGGAGCTCCCGGTCCAGCCGCTTCAGCGCCCACCGCGGACCACTCGGGGCCTGTCGGACCGGCGCGCTCGAGGTCTGGGTGGAGACGTCAAACCGGATGTACCGGTGGTCGGAATAGGTCTCCACCTCCTCTTTGACGCGCCAGTCGATTACACGCGGCGACAGAGCGGGGCTGGCGAACGAGATGTCCACCACTGATTCACCCCACATCCGCACACACGTGGGGACAGAACCCCGGTTTAGGACGACCAGGCCTGTCTCCAGAGCCCAGTCCTCCACCATCCTGCCCCGTGTGTCCGTAAAGCGGGAACCCCAAGCCAGATTTTTGGCGTTGAAGTCCCCGAGGACGAACACGGGGAGGGAACCGAACCCGACGACGACGACTCTCAACTCCACAAGGGAGTTGTGGAACTCGGCGAGAGTTCGGTTCGGGGAGAAGTATACCCCTACCACGACAATCTCCCCGAACCGTGCTGCCACGCAACCCCGTCCTCTCTTGACAGACTCGAGGGACGGCCAGAGCGTCCGCTGCCGGGCCGCTGTTCGCACCGGGGATCTCCAGCATCCTGGCCCCAGTCGCGGTGATCTTCAGGCGAACGCCATTGGCGGTCTCCTTCAGATCAACCGCCGCATCCACCTTGGCGAGCACGTGCTGATAGGACACGCCCTTCTTCTCCGCTTCCGGCTGTAGTGTAATCACTACAGCTGCGGACTTCGGGGCGCGGAGCCTATCTGCGACGCTTCGCTCCTTGCGCCGCTGCCGCCTCGCCTTTCTCTTGGCCGCCCTTGCCGCCTTGCCAGCCTTCTTCTTCTCCCCGGCTACTTGCCATCCGGCATCGGCCGGAGGAGATTCAGAAGGTGGTGGGGGCGGCCGTTTCGCCGCCTTAGCCGAGGCCCCCACAGCCTTGGCCGGGGCCCTTGCCGCCCTGGCTGGAGCAGCCGCCGCTTTCGCCGGGGCCCCCGACGCCTTGGCCAGGGCCTCCGCCGCCTTGACTGGGGCCCTCGCCGCCTGTGCAGCCACCCCACCTTTGGTCGGCCCCGATGAGGCTGGTCCGGCTGCGGCAGCTGCGGTGGCGGCGTATGACGCCGCCTTTGGCTGGCCCGAGGCCGGCTGGCTTGCCGCCAATGGGGGGCGCAGGACTATGGCCTCCAAGGTGGCAAACTTGCTCCGTAGAGCAGCCATTTCCTGCCGCACCAGGTTGAGGATCCGGTCCTCAGCAGTCACGGGCTGTCCCTGCCCATGCTGCTCCCCCTCCTGCGGCACCTCTCGGGGGCCGGCTCGTCGGAGCCCAGCCAAGTCCGCTCGGAGCTCCGCATTCTCCTTTTGGAGATGCTCCATGGCGGCTGTCAAGCGGGCGATCTCCGCCCGCATTTCTGACATACCGTCCGACGGAGGCCCGGGTTGGAGGGCCTCCGCAGCCGCCATGATCGAGGCAGTGGCCACGGAGATGGCCTTGCCTCTAGAAGACTTCGTCTTCTTAAAGGCCACCTCGCTGATCGCGGCCGCTACCTCCTCCGCGAACTTGACCGCTCGCTCCGAATTGGAGCCGCCAGCGGCGTCCGGCTTACCACCACGGTGGTCCGGCTTTGTTTTGGCCCGCTCCCGGAGCGGACGGGCCATTTCGGCGACCACCCCACCCTGAGCACTCTTCGCGGCGTCAGGCCGCATCTTCGTGCCCACCAGTGAGGCGGCAACCACCACTTCCGGCTCCTCTGTTGAGGCCTCGGACGACGAGACCCCGGGGTCGCTCTCCGCACTGATAACCGGAGTATCAGGCCGTTTGAGGCGACCCCGATTGCCCCGCCCCGGCCTCGAAGCGGAAGCTGCTCCCGCTACCGCTCGTCCTCGGCCTCTCCTCACCGTCGGCACCTTCGCGATCGGGAGGCTTTCCTCGCTCGAGGATTGCCCCGCCGATCCTGTGCGCTCCGACCCGCGCGACCTTTTGCCCCAGAATTTGGAGCCCCCACCACGTCCTACGTCCTGGTCGGACATACTTTGGTCCCCTGAGGGACTGGAGCCTCCTCGGCTCTTGTTGCCGTTGCCGGCAAGCGGTAACTTCTCCGCCAATACGATTGGCACGTCATCTTGGTTTTTGTTTTGCGTATTTATTTTAATCGATTCCATTTTGTTCCCACGAGTAGAGAGGAAATAAATGTCCACCTAGGCAGAGCCTCTTGCCTAGGTAAGCCTACATACTGTAGAGTTCGGCAGGTATCTACAGGGGAAGCGCTAACGACTGGTCCCCCACCAGCCACTCATCCTCTCGCCGCGCTTCGAAACTTAGGATTAGGTGGTTTTTTATCTTAGAGGTGTCCTTCCTCTGGGCCGGGCGGTTAAGCCAAGCCCCCGGCGGCGGCATTAAACATGCCTCCGTTCGCTGTCCAGATAACCTGGCTCAGCGAACCCGCCGAAAGTTCTCCCTCAAGATCGCTCTTGAGGGAGAAACGACAGCCGCTTTGGTGCGCCTGCACCGCAGCGGCTGGGTCACGTCCAGTGTCAATCGACTAACGTCGATCGATCAGGAGCGACCCGCCTCCCTCGTTCCTCCACTGTGCCCTCTGCAAATCAGAGGGACACGCGGAAGAACGTCGAGGAGCATGCTGCTCCCCCGCCCGCAGAAATTAGCCACAAACAATACCCTCTCCGAAAAACTCCCAAACCTTTTCCGAAGAGTATATTGTTCATGCCCAGGGTGCACCGGCCTGACAACTGCTCTTCCCCCCGAACGTATCCATAAGGGACCAGCAGGTATCAGGCACACGTGGAGGTTTTCTGTACGCACCCCCACACCAGTACCCTAATTGCGTAACTTATTTTTTTTTCGTAAACAATTATGCCTAATTTGTTTCATTTTGACAGTTCAACAACATTCATTGCGTTATTTACGTTGTTGAGCAGATTTTTTTTTCCAACTTATGAAGCAATGGATTAGCAATCTGTTTCAAATCGAAACAGATTGTGATTGTGTGTATTACACAATTAGGGTAGGTACTGGAAACCTTCTGATTATCGAGAAATTGAAGGTCAAAGTTCCTTCTTTTTTTACGAAACTCCGGTACTGTTGCATACGGGATCCTTTCTTTTCGCATAATATTCTTTATCCTAATATACTTTGGCATAACGATTTTGGTATAATTTGTTTTGCCATAATAATACTTTGCCACATTTTTTTTGGCATACAGTTTATGTTGGCATAATTATCTTGAAGGCTAATTTGTTTTGGCATAAAGTTACTAGGCCTAAAAATTATGCGAAAATATAATTGGGACAAACAAAAGCATGCCAAGTTATATTAGGTCTTAAAATTTTATGCAAATGGATAGGGAACCGTTGCATACACCAAAAACCACAATATTTTGCGAGCGTTACACTGGGTAAACAGCTATTTTTCACACCAGAAATAAAAGTCGTTTCCAGCAAATTTTTTTTGCGATTTCTGACTCTTGGCTTTTTTAACACTTTCGACTCCACTCACTTTTCATAGAACGCATACGCCATGCCGCCATACATATTAGAAGTGAACCCTCCGGGAGGGTTACCGGCATTGCGTTTGCGCTAAAGTTAACCATCGCGGACGGTCAACGGCATTAGTTTTAAAACCGTGAAGTAAAATAGTGTTTTCAGGGGGTCTTATCGCAATACGTAGTTTCCTTTTAAAATTGTGAATATTTGTAACAGTGAACAAAAAATAAATAAAAATGCTTGGATTTAAAAACCAACGCTTATACTAATCAATCTTGTTAAAATATACATCAGATTTTATTTTCACGGTTTATAATGCTGTATTCGCTAAGAAAAACCTACATTTAAAATGAGCCCGCCACGAGGGTTCTATTGGTGGGCCCGTTATATTGGTGATTAATAAAAAAAATGATGTCTTCAGTACCTCTCTGAGTTAGAATGTCCCTGAACAGGCGACAGACTCCGGCTTCCAGTCTGAAGATGGCTTGGTTGGCGGGTGTACGCAGGTCTAACACGCGGTTGTCGAGACGAGTATCCTGGTTCACACGGATTCTTAGGGCTTCGGGGTCCTGTGAAAAAATAAATCTTATTAAGAATTGAAGAAACCAGTATAATATGGTAAGTATTCTAAACCAATGCACTTTAAAACGAACCGCATCGGATTTATTTATTTATTTATTGGATCTCCAACAGAGGCTACACAATTACATGCAAGATTACAAATACGAGGACAAAAATACGAGTGTGCGCTTCCAATTATGGGAGACCACATCATTCTCTTATAATCTAGGTAAAAACATTAAAGCTTGACAAAGTGAAATAATAATAATGATAAAATAAATCAAAACATAAAACACGAAAATAATCATAAAAGGAAACAAAATTAAATACAAAACAAATTAATAATAAAAACATTAAAAAAAAAAAAAAATGAAAAAAAAAAAAATCTCAGTAGCAGCTCGGAGTCTGGATTTGTGCCCGGTTGATGGCAATAGGCTCGCCCCCTATTACATGGGACTTAAACATAACTGGCGAAATGTGGGTGTACCTGCTACAGGGATACCTCTGCCCAACCCTTCGGGGAAACAAGGCGTGATGTTATGTTACATTTAAAAAAAAATTGATATAAACAATAACCATAAAGGACCACAGACAAAGATAACAGTGATTAAGTGATTAAAGTCTTGGATATTATGACTTTAATATGAAAGGATCACGCACAATGAAAGGTTCCGTAGATGGGATGAATTTATCCCAAGAACAAACTTAATAGTGTAGTTGAAAAACATGTTCTCCCATACGGAATGTATGGAAGAACATGTTTTTTCAACTGCAAATGTAAGTTGGTCGGTTATTACTCGTTAAGAACGCGGCGACGCATGAATTGTCCATACAAACGTAATACCTAAATCATTTGCAATTTGCGCATATTTCCACCATACTATGTTGTTATTCGGATTTAGACAGTGGTGCCGATTCCCTTGTTCACAAACTAAACTAAATTTAAGTTCAGTGCATCTTTTTCTTTCTATTTCATTAAGAAAAGGACAGAAGATAAATTTTAGTTTAGTCCTGTCAAATTAATCAGCGCTTGACGTAAATGGACGTAATTTTAGTAGGCAAGTTTTTATTCACGTCTAAACTTGTATGGAGTAGTGACAGGCGCTGATTAATTTGACAGGACTAAACTAAAATTTATCTTCTGTCCTTTTGTTAATGAAATAGAAAGAAAAAGATGCACTGAACTTAAATTTAGTTTAGTTTGTGAACAAGGGAATCGGCACCAGTGTTTATCTAGGCTACTAAATCTTTTTTTTTTCCAAAAAACTTTTTCGCACATTTTTACAGCGTAAATGACATGTTTTCGAAAGTTTCTTTCTGTATTATAAACAACAATATTTATAATATTAAGCATAGCTTATATTATCAAGTTACAAATTATCGAAAAAAAAAATGGAAATATATTAAGTTTTCATTCATGATTTTTGGTATTACGAAACACATCCAAATTTATCATAAATTTTCGAAAGCTAGTAGTGCTATCGCGTCAAGCAATAATTGTCAATGTGTGTGTGGTAGTATTGCTCACTGTAGGTGTATATCGCTCCGACAGGCACTCACACTAGCGCAACGTGCTTGGAATTGAATTTTGCAAACATCTCGATTTTTAGTTGCGAGCCGTATATACATTTGATATCTTTCACGCAGCATCAAAGCAGGGACTTGAAAACGAAATTAATTTCGTTCCGTTACACAAAATGTTATCTAATAACGCTCCAAATTTTGTAACGATACTAAAACCTAAAAATATTAATAACGTTACAAAAAAAAAAACGTTACGGAATACCATTTTTGTAGAACAACAATTTAAGTAACGTTATAGGTATCAGTAACATTATGCTTATTCCGCTTGTAATAACGTTACAGATTCATTTGTATAACGTTATTCTTAAGAACTTTTCCCGCTGACCACCGCTCCGTCGTCGCCCAGCAGCACCACCATCACCGGCCACCCCCGTTAAAGCTTGTGCAGACCAGCGCAACTTGTCGCGCGACACAAAGACACCTCTCGTCGCGCGACGAGCGGTGTCGTGTCGCGCGACAAGTTGCGCTGGTCTGCACAAGCCTTTACGGCGGCCGGCGGCCGGCTGGTGGTAAGCCACCACCGTATTCAAACATAAGTTCGTACGAGAGTGCACATTTTTTACAGACAGTGTTTGAATGAATAGTTATGGTTACCTACCTACTTTTATATTCATGTGATAGTGTCATCTTCACATTTTTTTTTGGCAATGTTGCGTATCAAAATGAATAACGTTATTATTTCGTTATACCGATATATTAATAACGCTATATTTTTAATAATGTTATTAAACAGTTTCAGATTTCGTTCCGTTTGTTAGTATCGTTATAGTCAAGGAATTAATTTTGTTGCGATCCTGGTGGAACGGTACAAATTATCGTTACCGGAACTTCGCGTAACGTTATTTTGAGTAACGTTTCAAGTCCCTGCATCAATGCTAAAAATCTGATCGGCATGATTTTTAGCATAGATAGTTTATGTACTAGAGAGTAACATATGCTAAAATGCACGGTTACTGTGCGAAGCCACGAGTAAAACCTACTCATATTATTATGCATGTTTTTCTGGTTTATGGGGCAAAAGTAATAAAGGGTAAAATCAACTCACATCGTTCTTCTCCGGCCTGGCCGCATCTTCGATCTGTAGCGGCAGCTGCGCACGCGCCGCGGACACGAGCCACACTTGCGTGGCGACCAGCTCCACGTCACTCACTGTACACGACTCTATGGGCGTGGCCGTCTTCACTACCGTCGCGTACACGTCTATGATTGACTCTTTGGTTATGCTGGAAAGAGACGGAGATAATTCTATCAGTTTCACACACACACTCTTACAACGAAGGAGAGAGAAAGAGGGGTCGGGTTATGCAGAGCACTGACTGTACCAAAAACACGGTTACGGTTCGTGAGATACAGCCCGCTGACAGACAGACGGTTCCGTTTGGCTCCCTTTCGGTACGGAACCCTAAAAAGCATGTTTTTGTTTTATTAAATTCACAAACCATGTCTTTTGACGTGACAACGTCTTATAAATTGGTTTGCCGGGTGACACTTCAAGAAACTGCGTTACGCTCCGCTCACGTTATGCGCTCACAATGAGAGCGAGTGAGAGGCACGCGTGCATGGTTAGCCCGCCTAAGAGCGAGAGAGACAGACATAAAAAGTGAAAGGCACGCGTCCCTTCCACTCGAGCACAGTTAGCCCGCCTAAGAGCGAGAGAGACAGAGCGAGAGAGAGAGAGTGAGAGAGATAGGCATACACACTGGTTCATGTGTATAAATAAATGTTTTAAATTGTTACTATTATTTCATCCTTCTTCCTACTATACGAATGAATATTCACATTAAAATTATTTTACCACTCAAAGTCGTTGTCACGTAAAACTTTCGCCCGTATACCGACTTTACAGGCAACCAATTTTTTTTTTCTCGGAAGGGAGAGGTACGTAGTTTTCTCATATTTCGCCAGTTACCTTGTAAGTCTCATGTTATAGCGGGCGAGTCTATTACTAGGGATTATGTAAATACATATTTTTAATTTACACGATTTTCGGTCTCGAATGTGTTCTCTACATCGATTATCGTATATAGATTGTGAAAAACTATTTTTTATTTTCCATATATCATGGTTAAGTCCATATTTTACAAAAAAAAATATCACAATCATCCATATTTTCGATTTTTATATCATAGAACATGAGTTTGTTCACAAAAATTGATATAATTTTACGTATTTGCATTCTCGCCACCACACGGCCGCGTGTTTCATTTCTCTCGCGTATTATTCGTCGTAATTTGATTTTTAAACAATTAAAAGTTCTGCCTCGTTGATCTAGTGGTCGCAAGTGCTACTGCTGAGCATGAGGTCCTGGGTTCGATTCCCGGGTCGGGCAAAGTGTTATTGGGTTTTTCTATCTGAAATTTCTCAGTAGCAGCTCGGAGTCTAGATTTGTGCCCGGTTGATGGCAATAGGCTCGCCCCCTATTACATGGGACTTAAACATAACTGGCGAAATGTGGGTGTACCTGCTACAGGGATACCTCTGCCCAACCCTTCGGGGAAACAAGGCGTGATGTTATGTTAATAAAGTTCTGTGCGGACATTTTGAGGGTACTGCAGACACAATAACGAAACTAGGCGTCTTTAAGTACGCTCCCACTACATCATGTGACGTGGAAAGATCTTTCAGCCAATATAAGGCTATATTCAGACCAAATCGACAGAGTTTTCATTTCGATAATTTAAAAAAGCATGTGATTGTGTACTGCAATCAATTTAATAATACAGATTTAGTGGAAGATGAATAAAACTTATTTTTTTCATTTGAATTACCAAAACTTTTCGCTATCTTTTCATATTTTTTTTTATGTAACTGTTACTGTAGAAATTTTTCACAATAAACAATGTTTCATATGAAAGATGTTCTTATTTTATACTCCATATTTTACATTTTTTGGTCCATATTATATGTAAATATTTTGAATTTTTTACATACATACATATACATACATAACATAACGCCTTATTTCCCCGAAGGGTTGGGCAGAGGTGTACCTGTAGTGGGTACACCCACATTTCGCCAGTTATGTTTAAGTCCCATGTAATAGGGGGCGAGCCTATTGCCATCAACCGGGCACAGATCCAGACTCCGAGCTGCTACTGAGAAATTCCAGTACAATTTTTTAATACATATTTATCCGTGCCCTAGTCATTACATACAGCTAATAATACCTACTTGCCAGTGAACTTGACCATCTGTTTGCTGACGGCTCGCTCGTCACTCACGCTGATCAGCAGCTGCACCGTGCTGCTACTCTGCCGAAGGACTGCGAAGCACTGTTTCCCTTTAGCTCTGGAGGTCTGGAGACGAGCTGGAGGAAAACGGGAAACTTATCATCATCAGCTGTCGAAGGATGAGGTTTTATTATTATTCAAGGAACTGAGTTATTGGTATTTGTTGTTAGTGGATTTCCTTAAAACATTATTTTTCTGCCTGAGTCAGCCGCAGTCAGTCAAAAATCTACTGGTACTGTACCCGCGCATAAAAGTAATAAAATATCGTTAACACACACACAGTGAGCAAACATGAATCCCTTGTTGTTTCCTTCTGACTATAAGGCCCAGTATCCACCAAAGCGGAGAGGAGAGGAGACGAGAGGAGATCTGCTGCAACGCTGGCAGTTTATTTCCACCAAAGCAGAGAGGAGAAGTGTAGCGGAGAGATGTGAGCTTTGTGTAGCAGAGATGTGAGGTGTGAGAGATCGAAACCAGTCGAATGACGCTTTCGGGTGTGTTAGGCGCGGGGAGAAGGCAGCGGGGTGCGGGGTGCGAGAGCCCGTGCGCCGCCCGACTAGACACTTCTCCGCTCTGCCGCACCGCTTGCTCGCTCGCCGCACAAAATTCTTTAGAAAAAAACTTTTTCCAAAAAAAAAAAACAACCGGCTTCCAAAAAACACTACAAAGTGAAAAATAACTTTAATTTCGGAAGTCGGTGTCTTTCTTTGGTTTTGAATTTTCGTTTTTTGTCACTCCGAAATTAAAGTTATTTTTCACTTTGTAGTGTTTTTTGGAAGTCGGTTGTTTTTTTTTTTTGTAAAAAGTTTTTATTTTTGACTTTTCAGTTGGGCTACCCCACACAAATTCGAAAACCACTACCTGCTATGTAAATAACAGTGACAGGAAGTTATCATATCATCCACATACTAACTGGGAAAAAGTACGTATTATTGAAGCTAACTCAAAAACTATCGAAGCAAAGTTAATAAAAATTTATATGGGACCACTTCGAGAGCATACCCTTTCAAACAAAAAAAGAATTTTCAAAATCGGTCCACAATTGACGGAGAAATCGGTGGACATACATAAAAAAAAAAAACAAAAAAAAAACAAACATACGCGACGAACATATAACCTCCTCCTTTTTGGAAGTCGGTTAAAAATAAGACATCTCCTCTCCTCTCCGCTTGATCCATTTCCACCCAAGCTAAGCAGAGAAGAGATGTGGAAATAACAAGATAGGATTGGTTTATTCAAACACATCTCCTCTCGTCTCCTCTCCTCTCCGCTTTAGTGTATACTGGGCCTCAGGGCTTTACCCAGGAGTAAAATTACTTATCATCAATTAAGTGCTTTCAAAACGTTGAAGAAAATTAACTGTATAATAAACGATGAAGGAAAACATCGTGAGGAAACCGGTTATGTCCTAGAACCAAAAATTCGATGACATGTGACATCTACCAACCCGCACTGGGCACTCATGGATGATTAAAGCCCACTCCCTCTCTAAGAGGCCGGGTCCCAGCAGTGGGAACATTACAGGCTGATTTTGAATTAGGTGCGGGGCACACAGAAGGGACCTGAGTCGAGGACGTTATGCAGACGCGGCCCGTATCGTCTCTTACCTCTAACCCACACACTCTGCCCATTCAATTTGACAGTCAGCTCCTTGACATCAGTGTACACTCTGTCGCGGTTCTCTCCGGTCGATTGGATCAATTTTAGGGCTCCGTACCGGCCCACAGACACGTCGGCCTCCGGGGCGTCGGCCTCGCCTTGTGGTTGGCCTGAGACAGCCTGGAGGACAGAAAAATTTATGAAAATAACTGATACAATAAAGTCCAAGGAATTGCTAAGCTTAAGACCGTTTAACCTAAAAGTTGGCAACGTCGCAAATAGCTGCCAAATATTTACCTGTTTTGATTAATTTGGCAATATCATTATTTGGCATCCCACATCGACGCGAAAACTGAAACCATGGATTCAGTACATGATTCTGAAACCCCCTGCGTTGAAACTTTTCGTCGGTTATTAAAAAAAAATCTGCTGTTTCATAGAAAAGTGCAATACCTACGCGGTCAAAATGTATGAAACAGCAGAATTTTTTAAAAATAACCGACGAAAAATTTCAACGCAGGGGGGTTCAGAATCATGTACTGAATCCATGGTAACAGTTTTTGCGTCGATGTCCCTGACACCCTGTATGAAATATGGCTAACCAGCGAACTAGAATATTGATTATGAAATGCAATAATTAATATCGTAACAATGGATATTTAGTTATAGACGTAAAAAAGGATTTGGAAACTTTCCAAATGCCTTTTTACACCTAAAACGGTTACAACATCAAATTCAGTGTTATAATTGCAATTGATTATTAATATTCTAGTTCGCTAGTTAGCCACATTTCTTATTTCCATACAGTAATATTGCAAAATTAATCAAAACAGTGAAATTGTTGACATCTATTTGCGACGTTGCCCACTTTCAGAATAAACGCTCTTAAGTAGTAGTGGGTTGGGCACATTGCTCGGATAGCCGATGGGGACGTAAAGTTCTGGAGCGGCGACCGCATACCGGAAGGCGCAACGTGGTTAGATATAGAATACTAGATAATAACATGCACCATATAAATTATAAATATACTAGCTTTTGCCCACAGCTTCGCCCGCGTGGATATCGGAAATTTTCCCAAGGAAATTGTTATTGATTCCTACCGCTGCGCCCGCGTTGCTACGCGTAATTTTGAAACTGTGATATCTTTTGAACTATTCATTTAAATGATGCGATGACAAGGCATATTTTAATCTAAATTAAATGCCTAATTTAAATAACATATTTTATTGCATAAGAATTAATACTATACCGGTCAAAAAAGCTTCGGAAATAACAATTAAAATTTTATCAAATTCTGAAAGATAAAAATGATTATTGTGCGTCATTCTTAGAAGATAAGACATTTGCCATCGCGGACTTTTTTGTTGAACTTTTTAAGATAAACAATACCGTAGAACTTATATTTGATGATATTTTTCGGTTTAGGCAGCGCACGCCAGTAAAGCTCCCAGTCGGCATGATTTTTTCCGACTTCTTCAACAATAATCACAAAACCTTAATGAATTATACACTAAAACCCGCATGAATCACTCCGTCTATTGGTGAAAACCGTTTGAAAATCCGTTCGGTAGTTTATGAGTTTATCGCGTTCAGACAGACAGACAGACGCGGCGGGGGTCTTTGTTTTATAATATGTAAGGATGTGATTATGTACACCATATAAATTAATAAATAATATGAATTAGTGTCTTTCTAGCATATTCTATGTGTACATCTACTGTTTTAAACATCACTAAAAATACAATAGACGTAGATATATTTAGTAACCTATTCCGCTTAAGAGCGGCCAACCCGTCATACTTTTCATACAAACGCTCGTACGTGATTATGGCGTTGTAACACATCTTTCTTTAATTCTTTTAAACTAATGGGTATCTTGTGCACTATATCTAGGTTTCCATGAAATCAAAAAATAAAAAATTTGCGAAACAAATTCAATATAAGCCTCGAAAAATCAGCTTTTTTGCACAAATTTTACCTGAATTTTGACCGTTCATAATGTACTCATAAATTGTAAAATTAAAGAAAACATCTTCATAGAAACCTCGCACATGTAATGGAGATTCTAAATGACAAACATTTATTTCACAAACTTGTTAGGCGTATTCAAAAACACGTATTTCCTGAAACAAGTTATTTTTCGCACAATGTTATCGCGTTCTCACTTGCTTGTTAGCAATTCTCACTTGCGCTGGATGAAACAACAAGCTTTTCGACCATGCTCGCGTTGACGATAGACGGACCGGGAAGGGCCCTCTTAAGAGGGATGCGCCAAGGTAACCCGCGAAATTAAAATTTTCTTTTTTTAACTGTTAAATGTCATGATTTCAATCATGACATTTGACAGTTATGCTAACTTATGGAGTTGTATTGCTGATTGTAATGATTATAATTATGAAAAGCCATATTTTTTACAGTCGCGAATAAAATTTAACCAACATAAAACCTGACCCTGACCTACAAAATGCAAAAAACTAAAGAAAATTTGAATTTACCTTAGCGCATCTCCCTTAACTATGCCTAAAGAGTCATTAAAGTACGTAGAGACTCTGCTTCCAGCGCTCGGTGTGGCAACACGCCGTGTTCGGGTTTGCGACAAGTCAATCGTCATCCTGAGGATGCCTCGTTGAGAGGTGAAACACGTGTCGATTTCTTACAGGGTTTTTTATGGCTCTTTAGGAATAGTTAAGCGGAATAGGTTACTAAATATATCTACGTCTATTGTGTTTTATGATGGATTTCCGCAAGGTCACGCCTGAATCAATTAACCACAAAAAATATTATATTCTACAAGTATTAAACAATATGATTGTCTATGGTTACATAAAAACATGATTAATATGGCATGTCCTTGGGAAAATAAAATTTTAGTATGACTCTGTGCTAAATGTTTCCATCTGACATTATGCTGAGCTAAGGCCCTTTTGGCACAAGCATAAATTGTATATTTTTCTCTTTTTGTCATTTTAAGAGTAAACACGCATTTTCTTTCTCTACCTTATGTTCTGCCTTCTTCTGCTGCTTCTCTGCAGCCTTGGCAGCTTTCTTGGCTGCCTTCTTGCTGGCGGCCGCGTCGCCTTCCACTGCGGGGGGCTGCTCTTCTGACACTACCATTTTGTGATGACTACTGAAATAAAGAGACATTATTGTGAGGACTTTCAATCATAGACTACTCAAACAAATAGTAAAAATATCCAGTGAAATCTATTCGAATTACATGAGACTTAAACATAAGCGGTGCAAAATTAGTGATTAACCCGTGCCAGAAAATGGCGGCGCTAATCATGCCCTCTCACTTACACATTCGACACAGGAGTAATGCCATCATAAGCTTCTATATTTGGCCGCCATTTTCAATTTGTTTCTTTAATGGTGCAAATTATATCTCTGCCTACCAATCCAGGGTCATATAATAAACATCTCTTTGTCATAGGAGTCACAGACAGTCCGCTGTGCAGAGCCTGCATGGAGGACGACGAGACAGCTGCTCATGTGTTGTTAAACTGCCCGGTGGTCGCCACATACAGGGCCAAGTAACCCAGGTACCCTCGGAGAGATTGTCAGTAACAAGGCATTGCTGACCTTACTTGAAGATACAGACGTGGAGTTGCGGACACCAGTTCGTATTTATTAACAGACTTCTAAAAAGGACCAGGTTCTTTGTTCGACTTTTAGTTTTTTTTTTTCTACAATATTTTCGTTTGGTGGACCGATTTTTCATTGGTAGAGTAAGCTTGCGCGGTGGTCCCATATAAATTTTATCAACTTTGCTTGGGTGATTTTTGAGTTAGCTTCAATAATACGTATTATTCACACTAAGGCCGCATTCCGAGTTACGATAAAAAAGATAATATCGCGAATCCGACCAAATTTAAAAGTCACAAAATATAAGGGCTATTGGGTAATAATTGTGACTATTAAATTTGGTCGGATTCGCGATATTATCACTTTTAGCGTAACTCGAAATTCGGCCTAAGTATATGTGGATGATGTTATAAAAAGTTCCTGTCACTGTTATTTACATAGCAGGCATTGGTATTCGAATTTGTGTGGGGTAAGTAACTAAAAACTTTTCATTTGAAAAATAAAAACTTTTTACAAAAACAACAAAGTGAAAAAAAACTTTAATTTCGGAAGTCAGTGACAAAAAACGAAAATTCAAAACCAAAGACACCGACTTCCGAAATTAAAGTTTTTTTTCACTTTGTTGTGTTTTTTTGTCTATCTAATCAGGGACTACAAGTAAAAATTAGATGTAGATCATTTATAAATATTATGTATGAGAATTGACTCTCTAGCCATCTAGTGTTGTGTGCCTATTCCATCTTAAAAGACACGCAATCAATCTGCCTAGCCTTTTCCCAACTATATTGAGGTCGGCTTCCAGTCTAACCGAATGCAGCTAAATACCAGTATTTTACACGGAGAGACTGCCTATTTGATATCTACAACCCAGTAACTGGGTAATACGGTACTCCTTGGCAAGACTGGTTGTCAGACTTTCGGGCTTCTGACGACCCGTAACGACTGTCAAAGATCCACGAATGACAGCCCCACGGCTTAACGTGCTTTCCGAGTCACGGAGGAGACTTGGTTTGTAAAAATGGTCACCCATCCACAGACCAATCCCGGTAAGCGTAGCTTAACCGGATGAATCGACCCGTGCGGCTGTTATTACTTAGCCACGAACTTCTCGCATTACGAGCACACATAGGATCTTAAATTAATAAGTTCAATTAGTGTCAGAGCCATATCCAATCAAGTGTGTAATAGGTAATTTGCTGATTGAAAAATTGGATTCACCAAGCGTGTCTTGATGGCAGCTCTCGATTACTATTTTTTTATATAGAATCAATATTATTAATAGAATTTATGACCAATAAGTGTCATATTCAAGTGCTTTTTGTATCAGCACTTGTGTAGAAAAAATATAATTTTATTATAGTTTGACCAATACCGCTGTACCGCGCCTTAGGAAGGCGCGCTGCGAGACGGGGGAGCAGTGCAGGCCGCTAATTCGTCAAAGCTCTCGGCGCACGGCGTCCCGCCCACCGCTCATTGGTCAACACTGCCCCCCGCCTCGCCGCGTATTCGTAAGGTGCGGTACAGCGGTATTGGTCAAACTATAGTACTACTTTCTGAAAAGAGCAACATAACAGGTGTGGTAGAGTTGTCTAGTTGATGCCAATTGCAGCAGAAAACCATTTATTCAAAACTAGCTGTTGTCCACAACTGCACCTGAATTTAATATTTTTTTATAATACAAACTTGATGACGCGGTGAAGCTCGTACAACATGAGACAAAATTTCGAGTGTTCCTTTGGGTTTTTCCTAATTAAATTTTCTCTAAACTACCCCAGTATTGAGGCAAACAAAAAAAATTCTAAGCGGTCCAGCCATTTCGACACTTATGCACGGCAATTGATTTTTATATAAATTGATATCCAGGATGAAAAGTAGCCAAGTAGCCATCCTCCTCCAAGTCCCAGGCAACCTATCTGTCAAAGTTCATTACAATTGGTTCAGTAGTTTTGATGTGAAAAGTTCAGAATCAGAGTTACTTCCACATCCTATAATAATCCTAACTATAGGTAATAGATAATACGGGCTGGTATCCGCAACTCCACGTCAAAGCGCGTATTTTGCGTACGGGCGGGGAAATCAGTTATTCGATCCACCCCAGCTCCTCAAAGCAGGCCAGCAACGCCTTGGTGTCACTGACAATCTCACGTAGGGTACCTGTGTTACCGAAGTACTTGGCCCTGTATGTGGTGACCACCGGACAGTTTAATTGCACATGAGCTGCTGTCTTGTCGTCCTCCATTCAGGCTCTGCACAGCAAACTGTCTGTGACTACTATGACAAAGAGGAGTTTATTAAATGACCCCTGGCAGCTGCTGTAACTGTACGCAGCTGCTGTTTCGTTAGTCGGAGAACCTGTTTCGTGAGGCGGCCAAATGCTAACTATATATTATTATAAATGCGAAAGTGAGTTTGTTTGTTTGTTACGGTTTCACGCTAAAACGGCTGAACAGATTTGAATTAAATTTGGCAGATGGGTAGAACATGACCTGGGTTAGGACATAGGATACTTTTTATCCCGATATTCCCAAGGAATCGAGACTTATGCGGGTGAAAGCGCAGGCGCAGCTAGTTCTTAATATTAGCTTGGAAAAGATGTGTCACAACAGCAATGTGATTCTATAATTATTCTCATTAGAGCAGAATTCTCAAGTGCATTATAATTTTGAAAGAAAGAAAGAATAATATTTATTTGGACACAGTTCATGAAATAAAAATAACAAAATAAAAAAGTGAAAATAATGTTTTATAAACAATAGTGTGTGCTCACTGCTTAATTAATTGATGTTAATAGTATTTTAGCATCAATACATTTATGAATAATAATTTCAATTTTCTGTAGTGTTGTGTTATTCAATATAAGAAGGTACATTCCTCATAATTATTAAAAAATAAATTGCTTTCTTCAAAAACTTTTTCATCAAATAAAATTGAACAGATTGTAAACAGCTTGTAGATTGATAACACTAAATGCATTCCATATGTGGAACGAGACCACAAAGATAATGAATTAAGTACTTAAAACATATGCACACCCACTTGTGTCAATTAATTACTGGTACATAACTAAATGACATCATCTGTTTTGATGCAATTTTGTAATGTTCTGTGAAATTAAAATTATACATACATAAATACGATATTATCACAGAAACCGACATGAAACTGATGCTCTCAGGTTATCGGTTCGATAAACTTTACCTTTTTTTTGAAGTTTTCACTAATATTTTATCAATTTCTAAAATTCTTTTGATGTTCACGTGCCGGTTTTCCATCAAAGTTTAAACGGAAAATTCTAGCTTCTAAATAAAATATCTAAGCGATGTTTACTTCGCAAAACAATTAAAAATCTTCACACGTAAGTCAAGATAAGGAAAAACAAACAGCATTGTTGTTAAAAGACTGCATTTTCATGACACAAACTTGCATCATGCACTTCATGAAAAGTATGGAAATTAAACGTTAAACTTACCGTTAACTCTTTTTAATTAGTTACTTTAGACAACTTATTAACTATTCACACAAAAAGCTTATTGAATAAATACAAAAACGTGATTTCTTTGCAAAAATACACTGAATAGGTTAACCTAACTTACGGTCAGAAATGTCAAACTCGAATGACATAAAATTTAAATGACATTTGCTCGCTGGCAGCATTCAATGTTGCAGATATATGGAAGAACATATTTTTATAATTATTTTATACAAAAATCAATAGGGAATTTATTCAAAACTTATTCATTACATAAATATAAATTATTTATAGGAGTCAAGAAACAAATTACAATTTTTTTGTCATTTTTTGCATTTCTTATTTTACAATTTATTATTCTAAGTTATGTTATTTTGGTGGAACGGAACGCAAACTCGAAACGCGTTGTCTTCGAAAATGTCGGAAGTGAGCTCAAAAGGCATGTGAATAAATACTGCTTGAATTCTCACTAAGGTAAGTTTGTAAGTGCAATTTCTGCTTGAATAAAGTACAAAAATAATTTAATTTATAACATAATTTGGGGCAAAAATCCATAAAAAACAGAAGTAAACAAAGCAGTAACATGCCATAGACGTCACATCCTGCCGCGACAGAATCGGACGTTTGAACTGTTGTAGAAAATTGTTGGAGTTTTATAATTTTTTTGGCAACAAGCAGTTCTTAGTTAAATTTAACTTTTAATACTTTAGGCTTATATTACTGTCTTTTATTGACTTAGTGAAAAAAATATATTACAAGCATATTCCCTCGAATATAAAAATCTATTGCTGTGCGTTAGGCCGTTTGCCCACTTATCCGTATCCGGTTCGTATTCGATTCATGTTCGTTTCTGATTCGATTTGGCCATCCTAGTAATTTGTACCTACGAACCATAAAGGCATGAGTGCACAAACGTCCATGTAATCCTTATCCTTATCCTTCCTTACATTATTATAAAACAAAGTCCCCCGCCGCGTCTGTCTGTCTGTCTGAACGCGATAAACTCAAAAACTACCGAACGGATTTTCAAACGGTTTTCACCAATGGACGGAGTGATTCATGCGGAAGGTTTTAGTGTATAATTCATTAAGGTTTTGTGTAAATTGGCTGAAATTTGACGATTATTGTTGAAGAAGTCGGAAAAAATCATGTCGACTGGGAGCTTTATTGGCGTGCGCTGCCTAAACCGAAAAAGATATATCAAATTTATGTTGTACGGTATTGTTCATCTTAAAAAGTTCAACAAAAAGTCCGCGATGGCATAATTATGTCTATCTTCTAAGGATGACTTTCAGAATTTGATAAAAATTTAATTGTTATTTCCGAAGCTTTTTTGATCGGTATAGTATTAATCCTTATCCAATAAAATATGTTATTTAAATTGGGCATTTAATTTAGATTAAAATATGCCTTGACATCATATTATTTAAATGAATAGTTTAAAAGATATCACAGTTTCAAAATTACGCGTAGCAACGCGGGCGCAGCGGTAGGAGTCAAGGACAATTTCCTCGGTTATTTATTAGGTATGAAATCTCGGTAGTACGTTCCCGTGGAATATTTTCCGACATCCACGCGGGCGAAGCCGCGGGCAAAAGCTAGTTACTAGGATAAACCGAATCAGAAATGAACACGAATAGAATACGGATAATAAGTGGGCAAACGCCCTAAGTCTTGCAAAAACTCCAAAATGGCTCGACCAATCGTTTTTTTTTTGGATGTGAAAAAATAACTTTAATTTCGGAATTCGGTGTCTTTGGTTTTGAATTTTCGTTCTTTGTAACCGACTTCCGAAATTAAAGTTATTTTTCACTTTGTAGTGTTTTTTTTTAAGTCTGTTGTTTTTTTTTTTGTAAAAGTTTTTATTTTTCACTTTTTAGTTGTGGTACCTACCCCACACACATTCGAATACCACTACCTGCTACCAGTGACAGGAACTTATCATATCATCTACATACTAAGTGGGAAAAAAATACGTATTTTGTAGTTAACTCAAAAACTACCCAAGCAAAGTTAATAAAATTTA
Source organism: Agrochola litura (assembly GCA_949152395.1). Lineage (NCBI taxonomy): Eukaryota > Metazoa > Arthropoda > Insecta > Lepidoptera > Noctuidae > Agrochola > Agrochola litura. The sequence continues at coordinate 12,316,171 of OX424521.1, read as the reverse complement.
TATGGGACCAATTTGGAAGCATACCCTTTCAAACAAAAAAATAATTTTCAAAATCGGTCCACAAATGACGGAGAAATCGGTGGAACATATAACCTCTTCCTTTTTGGAAGTCGGTTAAAAATTAGACCCTAAGTCCAAAAAGAGGAGCATCAGACTATAAAACATTTTTACAAAAAAAAACAACCAACTTCCAAAAAACCACTACAAAGTGAAAAATAACTTAAGTTTTGGAAATTTATTTCTCGCTTTTTATCTAAGTTACATTAGCCTAATGCCAACTGCTCATCACCTTTTACAAAATATTGCTTTTCCCGATGCAGGGACGTTCATCGTTGAGGAGTTCTCCTGGTACTCCATATTAAAGTAATCGAATCGCAACCTGTGAAATACTTATTATTGAGTAGTTCCGGTGGCTATTTGTGGTCTTCATCATCAGTTCCACTTAACCAAATCGTGCTTTCCAAGAGCAACTGCACGAGTTACTATAAAAAATACCCAAATCGCTATAGGTTTGCCTATAATATTTGAAGAGTTCCCTCGATTTCTCTGAGATGCCATCATCAGATCCTGGTTTCCTTGGGATATCTCCTTTCCATCCAAAAAATAATCATCAAAATCAGTTCATAAACGACGAAGTTATCCGCGAACACATAAAAAAAATATATATATAGGGTCGAATTGAGAAACCTCCTTTTTTTCAAGTCGGTTTAAAAATGAGCCTGAGTCTAAAAACTACCTCGGTCCAACAATTAAGGGACTTCAACCTATCAATTAAGTGACCCTACCTGTAGGGTGCATAACCTTTTTGTTTTTTTTTTTTTGTCGGTGTGGAAATCCTCATGGATGTCCTCCGCGGGGGTGGGCAAAGGGGTCTGTCAGACTCTTACTGACTAAAACCACCCCGGTGTTCCCTCTCACACTTGCGTCGGGGGCTGCGGGTGCAAATGTGACTTCCGCTGCCCCGGACTGGTGACGGCCCGTACTCTGCGGGCCCCGATCCGTAGGGGGAGTGAAACTCCCCCAATTACGTCTTATAGACGCGCGCGTGGAACACTACGCGCCGCCATCTCAGGTCCTCTGTGATGGGGGGCGACGGATGTCCCCGAGTCCGCCACCCCTGGACCCATTTAGGGGGGCTGGAAGAGGGCATTATCTGCCCTCCGCCGACGCCCAGTGCGCCTGCTGCGGGACGGGAGAGTACTTGTGATCTCCCTTTCCCTTTCCGCAGCCTCCTTCTGCGAGATAACTGTTTCGCAGAAGGATACCACCGCGTCCCAGGACTGTGCACTGCCGACCATCGAACGAACCACGGTCGGCAGCGACAGGTCATTCCCCACTTCTGAAACTAGGACACGGCGTGGCCCCTCCCATGCGACACATCGGCAAGCGTATGCCGCGCCGTGTCCTCCAGATAGTGGACGCAGTGATGGCACCGAGCGTCCGGCTCCCTGCCTATGCGACACAAGTACTTGCCGAAGCAACCGTGCCCCGAGAGCACCTGCGTCGCCCGAAACGTCAGGGAGCCGTGCTTCCTCCCGAGCCAGTCGTCGAGCACTGGCCGGATTGCCTCGATTAAATTCAGGCCGGCGGTAGGTTGCAAGAGCCTCTCCCGCCATTCCGCCACCATGACCTGACGGAGCTCCGACCGGCGCAGTGTGATCTGCCGCTGCATCAGTCTCTCGCCCCGTGTCTTGGCCTCCTCGCGCCACAGATGCAGTGTCGCGAGTGTCTTCGCCTCTAGGTCCCAGGGCGGGGATTCGGCCAATGCGCAAGCCGCCTCGTAAGAGACCGTGCGATATCCTCTTATGACTCTGACGGCCATCGCTCTTTGCGGCCTTCGCAGTACTGCGATGCTGCCGGCCGTCAGGTCAGCTGCCCACACCGGGGCCCCATAGAGGGCCATTGATCGCACGATCCCCACGTACAACCGCCTACAAGCGGTGCTCGGGCCCCCCAAATTGGGAAGCAGCGTTGACAACGCACCCACCGCGCCCATCAGTTTGGGCACCAGCCGCTGAAAATGGGGGCCGAAGTTCCATCGGCTGTCGAGCACCAATCCAAGGTACTTCATAGTTGACTCGACAGCGATACGAGCCCCTCCGACCACAATGTGTGACCCCGGCGGCGGTGCCCGTCGAAGGCCATGGAATGCGATGGCCTCCGACTTGTTGAGGGCCACCTCTAGGCCCAGGCGTCGTATGTGACTCACGACCTGCGAGACCGCAACCGTAGCCAGCAACGCTGCCTCCCTGTGCGAACTTCCCCGAGCCGTGACCAGCGTGTCATCCGCATAGCACGTGAGGCTCACCCCCGGTAGAAGCTCGCCTCTCAGCACCCAGTCGTATCCGATGTTCCACAGGAGTGGGCCCACAACCGAACCCTGTGGAACACCGCACGACATGTCTCGCCGGCCTCCGCCATCGCGTCCCGTGTAGGTAACACAACTCCCCGCTAAATAAGCCCCCACAACGTGGCAGAGGTAGGGAGGCACCCGGTGGTAACGTAGCGACTCCCTAATGCAACTCCAAGGCAGGGTGTTGAATGCGTTAGAGATGTCCAAGGACACCGCCAGTAACACCCCGCCCTGGGATACCGCTTCCTCTGCCAGGACTCTAACCCTCATTATGGCGTCAATGGTAGAGCGCCCATGACGAAACCCAAACTGGCTGTCGTCCAGGTTCGGCCCCTCTCTGCACAAGTGGCTGACGGTCTGCGATTATTCGCTCAAACAGCTTCCCTACCTCATCTAGCAACACTATGGGCCGATAAGCGGATGGTGAATCCGCAGGGCGCCCCGCCTTCCTGAGCAGGACCAATCGACCTGCTTTCCACTGATTAGGAAACTGGCCCCGCTCAAGGCACGCTGAGAAAAGTCCTTTCAGTGGGGGCTCCAGGTCCTTAAGAGCGAGGACTAGAGCACGGCCAGGAACCCCATCGGGCCCCGGAGCCGTATTCTTAGCCCGAAGCCGCGTTATAGCCGCCCTCATTTCAGGTTGTGTCACCTCTGGGACGCTTTCGCTCTCCTCTTCATCATGCTCTGCGGCTGTTGGCAGAGTCATCGGCGGTGGTTCATGCTCTGATCTTGCAGGGAAGAGAGCTGAGACCACTTCTTCGAGCAACTGTGGCTCGAGACCTTCCGTTGATGGGGGGGCCCAGGGCCGAAGTTTCCCTCGGACTGTACGGTAAGGGCGCCCCCACGGATCCCCATCTAGGGTCTCCAGCAGTTCTTCCCTGGCTCGCGTCTTCGACTCGCCAACGGCCAGCCGCAGAGCCGCCTTCGCCGCGCGGTACATCTCATACAGTGCGGCTTCCTCATCGGGATCCCGTCGACGTCTCCTCCGGTACCGCGTGTATGGGCGTCTGGTATCCACACACGCGATGCGCAACCGTTCTATCTCCGTGGACCACCAGTACAGTCGGCGTCTTGTGGACTGTGTGTGGACACGAGGCATGGATGCATCGCATATCTGCGTCATCGCCTCGCTGAACCACTGCGCCTCCTCTTCGACGTCGATGGGACCGATTGTCGTTGACTCCCGAACCCAGGCCTGAACGATAGCGGCCTCTTCTAGAGCCTATGTCAATGCGCTTGAGCGCCCAGCGTGGACCGTTTCTTTGAGGTGTATACCCTAGTCCAACTTTCAGCCTAATTAGTGCTTAGAGTCAGACTAATAGGAGGATAAAAAAGTTGTATAATATTAGAATTATACAACTAACAGACATGTAAGGGCTTTATAACAGTTTTGCAACAACTAAACAGTTGTAAAGTAGTATTCAGTTTGACGCATTAGTTATATATAATTTAAGTCATGTTAATGTGTCTGGTAAACGTCATCTCAATAATTTTATATGACGGTTATAAAACGAAGAAAATAGTGATGAGTCGCCATGTTTTTGAGCTCTTTATTCAACGCTTAAATGACAAACTGTGATGTAATGATTTTATAGTTAACCATTATAAAACCGTCATACTAGGTCGTATACTTCCACCTTTATGTAACTTTTAGGTTGAAACGTAATTCTAATATAACCTATATAAGTCAATTGATTATTTAAATAATAATCAGCAACTTCTATATAACTCAGTCACCATTTTTCATTAAGTATAATATTAATTATGAATTTAAAAATTGGAAAAGTATTAAACGAAGTGGTGGTTTTAGAAGAAAAGTAAATAAAAATTATCAATTATTATTGTTAAATACAGCAACAATACCTACATTTAATCTGGAAGAAACTGTGCCCAGCCAAGCAGAAAGAGGTAAAAATTAAAGTGGTTCCTTACATTTTTCAACATTTAATGCGGTAAATGCTGGATCCGGTCAGGACAGGTGTTCTACAAATTAAATTTGCTCCTCATATTTTACCAGAAGGCACACTAGATAGCGAAAGTAAGTTATTGCATGAAAAGCTCCTTTAACAGATTCATTCGTAAGTTTATATTACCCAAATCTTTTTAAGAAGACAACTCCATGGAAATGAGTGACGAAAGTTCTGAAGAACTTGATAAAGATTATCAATTCCAGCAAGATTTAAAAAAAATGGGCAATGGGTTGTAATATTCCTCAAGAAACAGTAACAAAAGTTAGTGAAATAATAAATAGAACATTACCTCAAATTCTCCCCAAAGATCCAAGAACGCTTCTTCAAACTAAAAAAGTAACATTGGATAAAGGCAACTATTGGCATAATGGTGTAATGTAATTGAACCACTTTTAGAACATTTTACCCTCATACCAGAAAGTATATCGTTAAATATAAACATTGATGGATTACCAATATACACTTGGCGTCACAAAAATCGCACCTCTTTCAAAATCCCCTTCAAAATAATTTAAACCACATTTATTCAATAGTAAGAGTATGACTATGGTACACCATTTGAAAGGTAATTTATTCAGCTTTCAGAAAAAGTTGAGAGTTTTTGGTGTTATTTGCATAGGCATGAAATAAAACGGGTTAATTGTAAACAGGGAAAAATAGGTTTTATTACAAAATCAAAAAATTACAATTACAACAGAAAAAAAATGCAATTAAATTCTTCAAAATAACTTAAAACCTAGTGTTGCCCTCCCTTGCCCTGATGACAGCTTCCATGCGGTCCCTCATGGACTTAAATAATTTGACAACGCTTTCTTAAGGAATGTTGTCCCATTCTCAAGGACGGCATCATGGAGGTCTTGAACATGGTCGCCGTTTCAGCTCGTCCCAAAGGTGCTCGATAGGGTTCAGATCTAGACTTCGAGCTGGCCAGTGCATAACAGGGATCCCAACCTCTTGCAAGTAGTCCCTTACAATTAATGCGGTGTGACAGCGGGTGTTATCATGCATTAACATGAACCCACTGCCAATAAAACCCACATATGGGACCACATGCTCTTCCAGGATCTCTGTTATGTACCAAGGAGCAGTCAACGACCCTTGCCCGCAAGCACCTCCTGTCCGGGAAACGCACACAAGAGAATGTCGAGTCGGTAGGATGATTACATCCATAGCTCTTCTTTTCTTTGATAACTGAAAATGTGTGTTATCCCATGGCCATTTTAAATGTTTGAGCAACTTTAAGTATTTTTTGTTAAAAACTTATCAACACCAAAATATATCACCACGATGTCCCTGCAAAAAATATAGAAGTATTTCCATGACTATACACAAAGGTTTTTCTATTTTCCAACAGAACCCTAAATGCAACCGTCATGGTGGACGGTATAAGTCGTATAAAAACCCGTATAAGACCAACAGTTATATACATGTCTAAATGCAGTCACCCAATGTCTATTGGCAATATGGCGGAATCTATTGATGATAAATAATGTATTTAATTTCATAAACAGTATCGAAACACCAATATTATGAAGGCCCATTAAAATACTAACAAAGATAACCATACATATCATCGAAAATTTTAAATTCCCATGTAGAAGTCACCGCTCTTCATCTTCCACCACAATAAGCTTTCTTTACAATAAATTAATAAATAATAATGATTATTAAAACGTTTGACTTGCCTTTTTATAAGTTTTATCACAACACAATAAATTGTCACACAAATTGTCTTATAATCCTGACCGACCACCAGCTTAAAAATGTCTATACGATGATATAGTTATGTAAGAGTATTATTAGAAACTATTACAAACCTTACTAGTTAAACTTACAACGTCTACGTGATTTTTACTCAACGTTATTGTCGCTGATGCGACTGCAAAACGACCCTTACACGATTTAAATGTTATATAATCTGCGCCCAAACCCGCGTTATATTTACGTATAAAAAACTATTATAAAACCATTTTCAAAAGGCTGAAAGTTAAATAAAAAACGTTATTGTACCATTTATATGACATTATTTTGCTACTTGGGGAGTAGGTAGTAAAATGAGGGGGATGTTGTGCCTCAGGGACATACCTAGAGATCAAACAACTAACCATCTTTGTCGCAGTCGGGTAAAATGGGATAGAACGACTGTCGGCGATAAGACACTAGGGCACTTAATAGTTTGTGCTTGACGTCTTGCCTGTCCTAGCAAGGTGGCAATCTTGCTATCACACGCAAGATGAGGCTGATATTTTTTTACCACAGCTTGATTTACTCAATATTTCGTGCGGATGCAGGAGAAAAAAGCTCAAAACATCATACTTGAAATTGACTTAGACCATTTTCTAAATAGACGAAAAAGAATTGACTAGCAAATAAAACCTCCTGCTAAAATACTCCGTCAACATCAGACACCAATGAAAAACAAATAATAATATAAAGAATTTCTATGAAGCCAGACTTGCGTCACGTTGGCATTTAAGTCAATACTAACCATAAAATTGTCTGAGCTTTCAAAACCATTCCCAATAAACACTATTGTGTAATGTATAAATTTGTCGTTCAAAATGCTCATAAACACAACTGGCCCTGACTTAGTGATCACTGGGGCAGGCATATATCGATACATAATAAATAACATTTGGAGAAAATGCCCGTTTTTACAGCTAACATCCCCGGAACCCTCAAAGTTGGCGATAGAATTGAAATCGGGGGTAAAATTAAAGAAAATGCTCGCAAGTAAGATGTAGTTTTGTGTTATATTAGTTCTGGTCCAGTGGTGTCATGGTTAAGAGCACTGATGGTCCTGAAGTAACGGCCCCAACGTTGTGGGTTCGAACCATAGATTTATCTCTGGTTCGACAGCGTCTGCATGCACAGTACTGTGTGCAATTTGTACCATAGCTACTGGACAACGGTGATGGGAAACATAGTGCGGAAATCACCATAGATAGGGACTTACGGTGATGTCACTCGTACTGGGCCTCCGTGGTGGATAATCTTTCTCACAAAAAGGAGGCCCGGGTCTTAGAAGTTCCAACGTACCGCAAGCGATTGTGTCTAGCAAGAACTGGGTATTGTTCAAACACATTATTCCCAACACCCATGATTTTTACATAGGCATGCCAGCAGATTGAACGATTAAAACATTTGCTGATGCAGTTTATTTATAGTAATTCCTCGATGATCACCACCTGAGGTATCCGTGTATGACCCAAGCTTACCACGAACATCAGAACGTCGCCTTTCTCCTCAGAATGTCGGTGAACCTATGTGCGCAGGAGGGTGAGGAGCCACGTGACGTGGTCCTCCACTTCGACGTCAGGTTTCACCGAGACAACATCATCTCCTTATCACGGAAGAACGGCATCTGGATCGGCAGCGGCAATTATGACACCAATTATAATATGTTTGTGCCAGGTTTGTTGAAACCCTGACCATTTATTTTTAAAGCTCATGTAAAAGTTGCCAGTATTAGATCTTGCACTGGAAGAATTTTCATAAGCCCTCAACTTTTTACCGATATTCCATTATATTTATAGTCTGAATAGCACTACTTCTTCTGCCATACAGTACCTCCATCAGCAGTCATCTCAGTATTCTCTCAATTTCTAACAATTTCGTCTTTCACATTATACAAATTTTTCGTCGGTTATTAAAAAAAAAAATCTACTGTTTCATAGAAAAGTGCAATACCTACGCGGTCAAAATGTATGGAACAGCTGATTTTTTTAAAAATAACCGACAAAAAATTTCAACGCAGGGGAGTTCAGAATCATGTACTGAATCCATGGTTTCAGTTTTCGCGTCGATGTCCCTGCCACCCCCGTATAATTTATATATAATAATATCGGTAGAGTTTACTTTGCCGGAACAGATGAGGAGCCAGACCAAGAGAGATACAAAAACCCGCAGGGCAGCATGTGGCGAGCTGTTGGGCAGTAGCGACCCCACGGACCCTATCTGCCGGGGGAAGTCTTGTTCCTTACCTCTGGCTTGCCTTTATTGGCCGGCTGGAGTGAGCACTGACGAGGAACAGAGCTCTCACCTCATTCTCGCCTTTATTGGCCGGCTTGAGTGGAGATTCGCAAGAGCAAACGTGCTCGGATGAAGGAAGTATTCCAGTAAGATGCTGGTAGGGATCTTGACCGTACTTCCGAGATTGTCCTGATAGCCGTGGAATACCTCTGCACTCCTCATAAGCACCTCAGGACATGTTGCCCCCTTGTCGCTACGACACTTTGTGCTAGCGACCGTTTTCGGGGGCCCATTATTGAGTGTGCAAGTCACCCCCTGCCATTTTATCCGTGTACTTATAAAACATTGATTAGGCAGGGGCCATTGTCCTTCCATAGTCCCAGGTCACCAGTCAACTTAAGCCGCCCAAACCCATAGTCATAATAGATTTGTTTTCAGATTCTGCAATAGTTCTACACCAACCGGGGGTTGTCCTTGGGTGCACTTCTTAGTGCATACTGGGATAACCGTCGGTTGGTGCCTCATTCCATATAAAATTGTCTAAGGGGCCTCTGCGAGTTGGCTTCGGCCCCTCGTACGCCTTTCAAGACCGGGACCCTAAGGTCTCGAGATATTTAAATATATATAAAAAAAAAAATATTATATATGCGAAAGTTTGTGAGGATAGATGGATGGATGTTTGTTACTCTTTCACGCAAAAACGACTGAACGGATTTGGATGAAATTTGGCACACATTATAGTTTATAACCTGGATTAACACATAGGATATTTTTTATCCAGATATTCCCACGGGATCGAGACTTATGGGGGTGAAATCGTGGGGCGCTGCTAGTAATCCATAAATCCTTACTCTCATACAACCATAAACTCAAAATTTTCGTCACGAAACGACCTTCATTCCTTCACATCACATGCCATGACCACAGAGCATGTAATATAGCCATGACAACTGATTCCCACCAGTTCAACAGCGTCCGTCTGGTAGTGCCAGAGATTAGCGCATTCAAACGAACAAACAAAAGAACGAATTCTTCAGTTTTATTATTAGTACAGATTCTTGCAATTCCTGTGTCCCCAGGTACGATATTCCGAATAATATTCGAAATAAAGGACACAGACGTGATCACAATCTACTGCCAGGGCAAATTTCACTCCAACTTCTTGCCTAAGATACCGTTGACGATGGCGAAGTACATCGTCGCGTGGGCAGACATCGATAGGATCACTCATTGCTACTTTCAATTTGCGAAGGTAAGTTGGAAATTATGGAATAGGTTGGTAAATAAATAAAATGAAAATTAGGCTGATGCTAGTTAAATAATTCAGGCGTGACCTTGCGGAAATCCATTATAAAATACAAAAGACGTGGTTGTATTTAGTAATCTGTTCCCCGCTTAGCTATTTCTAAAGAGCCATAAAAATCCTGAAAGAAATCTACACGTGTTTCACCTCTCAACGAGGCATCCTCAGGATGACGATTGACTTGTCACGAACTCGAACATGGCGTGTTGCCACACCGAGCGCTGAACGCAGTCTGCGTTCAATCGTCATCCTGAGGATGCCTCGTTGAGAGGTGAAACACGTGTCGATTTCTTTCAGGGTTTTTTTATGGCTCTTTAGAAATAGCTAAGCGGAACAGGTTACTAAATATATCCACGTCTATTGTATTTTTTAGGCTGATGCTAATTGTTCACAGGGATGAGAGGAATTTAGTTAGTAGAATCAAGTCAGAGGCCCATGGGCGGCATAAAAACTACAACTAGGTTAGTCACTAACCACACGAAAGAAAAAAATTAGGACACCAACATAATTTATTTTATGCCTCCGCTTTTTAGGGTTCCGTAGTAAACAAGTAACCCTTATAGTTTCGTCATGTTCGTCTGTCTGTCTGTCTGTCTGTCCGTCTGTCTGTCTGTCTGTCCGCGGTCTAGCTACGAGACCCTTAGTACTAGAAAGCTGTAATTTGGCATATTAATTACGCTGACAAAGTGGTAAAACAAAATTATGAAAAACATTTTTTTTTAGGGTACCTCCCAGGCACATAAAGTGGTGATGTTTTTTTTTTATCCCTTGATGTGGGATATCATTGGAAAGGTCCTTCAAAAACATTGTGAGTTTGGGAAAACCATTTTTGGATTCAGGGATCCCTTTGTGAAATATTAAGCTTTAAAAGTGCTAATTTTTGTTAGAGTTAAGTGTCCCCTCCCCCCTGCCAGCTAACTGGTTGGTTTTGGATGTGTGAAAAAAATCACAGTAGTAGTTTATATAACGAAATTAAAAGGAAAACTATCACAGCTAAGTAGCCTTCACAAGTTTACGAGTAATAATCGACCAATTTAACTTTGCAGTTGCAAAAACATATTTTCCCATACATTTCGTATGGGAGAACATGTTTATAAACTACGAAGTTAAGTTTGTTTTTGGGATAAATTCATCCCAACTACGGAACCCTTATTGTGCGTGGTCCGACACGCACTTGTCCAGTTTTTCGTCTGATACAGCAGCTCTGCATCAGTAATATTGACAACGATGTTGCCAGCCTTGGAAATAATATTTAGTCTCAGTTCGCGTTGTACCTCGACAAAGGCAACGCGACCGCCCGGCAAAGATTGATGCAAACTGTAAAAAGCTGTCGCCGGCAAGAGAAAGATGCTCCATAACATAAAATATTTCTAGTTAATTGATTCAGGCGTGACCTTGCGGAAATTCACTATAAAATACAATAAACGTGGATATATTTAGTAACCTGTTCACACGGCGTGTTCGGGTTCGCGAGAAGTCAATCGTCGTCCTGAGGATGCCTCGTTGACAGGTGAAACATGTGTCAATTTCTTTCAGGGTAGCTCTTTAGAAATAGCTAAGCGGAACAGGTAACTAAATATATCCACGTCTAATGTATTTTTTTAACATATTTCTGCTTACCCTGGCTGCCAGGCGGTTGCCTTAAAGAAGCTGGTGCCATGCCAGTGAAAAATGTCCATATACCCTTCAAACTGGATGAAGTCTTTCATAAGGTGGTCCCGATAGATCTGCCTCATGGATATAAAATTGGAGAGGCCTATTTCTAGCACTAGATTCCTGCAGGTTTGTGCCTGATGAGAGTAGCAATAAGTACTAACGTCCTTTTTAATGTACATTTCTTTTCAAATAGGCGATGAGTGGAGATGAAGCTGGTGGACCAGGTGCCTTCCAGCCGCAATCACCGCGACCCAACATGATCGCTGGCGTGGACATCAAACGATGGTGAAATACTTTGAAATTCTTCTATAACCAAAGAGTTTGTCTTACATGTTATGTGATTAAGATTATTGTTAAATGATTTCTGTAAATAGGTTATAAAAACGCCTTTACAGTGAAAACATTTTTTTTTTGTTTGCCTATATTGTGTTCCACTGCTGGGCAAAGACCTCCCCTTTTTCCTTCCAAAACTCTCTGTTTTGTGCGATTTCAGGCCATGTTGGCCCCGCAAACATAACTAGATCGTCACACCACCTTCGTCGCGGTCTACCTCGACGGCGATGTCCTCCTTCAGGCGTCCAGTGAGTGATGATCTTTGCTCATCTCTCCGGGTGCATTCGTGCGACGTGGCCGGCCCACTCCCACTTCAGCCTGGCTGTTTTTATCCAACATCCGATACTTGAGTTATGGAGCGCAGGATGGTGTTTCTAACGTGGTCCGTTCGTTTGACACCTATTATGCTGCGCTCCATTGCCCGCTGGCAAATCTTGAGTTTGGACTTCTGTTGTTCAGTAAGTGACCAACTTTGTGCACCATAGGTTAGGACGGGCAGAATGCACATGTCGATGAGTTTTCTTTTCAATGTTATAGGGAGATCTCCTTTCATGTGTTCTTTAAGGGCCCAATAGGTCTTCCCAGCATTTTGAGCTCGTTTTTCGAAAATGTTATCCTTTAAAAATAGATTAGGTCAGTGTTCACTGACTACTCTGAGAAGAAGCACGCCACCATGTCTGTGTTCCCCAAAGGGTTAGGCAGAGGTGTACCTACAATACATCCACATTTCACCAGTTATGTTTAGGTTCCATAAATCTAATAGGGGCGAGCGTATTGCCAATTTACTAGTGTCTTAGAAGAAACACCAAAACAAAATCAGAGGTGACAGTACCTTATGGTGAGCAATGGGTAGCTCGCCGTCCGATAAGGACCAGGTCCGGGTCGACGGCGCGTTGTGTACCACGCGCGCCTCAAAGAGATGTCAGCAGAATTGACGGGGTCCACTAAGGCCGATGCCAGCCGGGGTTGCGAATAAAACCGAAAGGGAGATCGTGGCCCCCGGCAACATGGCAACAAAAGGAACACTGACACGCCCTCCCGTTCCGCCCAGAGCGGGAGAAATTATTTGATAATTTCCCAACCAAAAAAAAAAAAAAAAAAAGTTGACTGTACCTTTTAAAGTCCAGACATAATATTGGTCAGGTCATATTAGGACCATGCAGATTAGGTGCGGTGCGGAGGTGGTGAAACCGAATTACTGTCACGGCGGGTGGCCATTCTCAAAGCATAAAAACGGAGGAAACATTTAGAAGAATATATTTATTTGCATAAAACACGGTTTATAAGATGGTAAAAGAACAATTTAGAACAAAACATGTTTTGCTAATATAATAATTAGTGCACAAGTGTACACAGGTGCACATGCACTCTCTATTTAGTCATAGGGGACGGCAGAACACGACCGGGGACAGATCAGCAAATTGAGGCCTGGCAACCCTATCACCAGCCTACTCTAGGAGCAGGCTGCCAGGCCTCAATTTGCTTGTTTTTTAAACTTCTTAATATTTTCATACATTTCCAGCCAAAGGCAAATCCACAAGAAGTCAGCGCCAGGATCTCCACAACTGCACTCCTCAAACGAAAGTTCTGACGAAGAGCAAAAACCCAGGCAGAAAGCCGATGGCCGAGCCGACAGGTACTTTTACGAAACTCTCATGTGCCAGCAGCCGTCCGACCATCCAAAATTCGGCTCTCCAGAAAATATGAAAAGACGAGACGCCAGCTTAGCTAGAAATAAAGTAGAATATAATAGAAAGTTTAGAGACTTATCAGATACAGACAAAAATGACAGTGAGGACTACTCCGAAAACCTCGCATCGAAAAATGTGGATTCTTCCACAGTAGAATCTGACGATGTTTTGCAGGAACTAGGGCTAAAAAAAAGGGGAAGGCGAGGAAAATTCGCACCATTCCAACAAGTCGTAAATTTTATGGGGAAGACGACGAGGAGAAATTAGTGCTGTGCCACAGTGGTCAACTGTTCTTCATCTGGTAGATACTTAGTCGATTTTTTGTGTGTCTTTGTTTTTGTTATTTTGTTTATTTCTAATGGCTGTAACACACCAACTCGACTTAAAGTATTGAAATATAAGCTAACTTTTATTGTGGTCTGTAATGTCGATTATGCTTCTTTTACGTGACGTATGTTGTCTCGTAATTTTGAAAATATGACTAAGAGACACGTTATAAAGCTCACATTTCAATGGTTTACTTCGAATCGAGTTTAGTTGTATATCTGTGCAGCAGCTGTAGTGATGTCCTTTTTGGTGTTATGGCTAGCGGTGTCGTTTGAAAACTTCAATTTATCTTAATTTATTGTTATAAGGATGTAGATATTATAACTGTCGTCTTTATGAAATAATAAGACATCAAGGTAAACTTGTAATATTTGAAACAACCGCTTCGGTAAAAAAATATTGTCTGTCTTTTGGAACAGTGTTTAGAAATAAAAGTTTGAAATAATATTAATATTTTTATTTCCTTTCTTATTTACACTCGATACAAAAATACAATGAGGTTAAAATAATACAATATAAATAGGTAATTCACTTAAGATGTAAGTATTAACTAAATGTACAATTATTCGTATTTTACGAAAAAGAACATTGAGATTTAGACGATTAAATCGACTCAAATTAGAAAATTAATAACAAACATCAATTTAAAAATACTTCATTTTAAACCGCCGAAACACATAAGGTAATATCGATTCAGAAAAGCAATCAGTGTGGACTGAAAGATCTCCACACTATTTGCACTAGTGTTGCATTTTTAAGTGAAACCGTTCTTCAGGAGGACCCGCAGTGGTAGCTCGTAAAGTTAATTTTTTCTACGTTTTTTGCAATTTGCAAGTCAATGTCAGGTTGTATCTTGATCAAAATATGATTCGCGATCATAACAAATATGTATTTACAAAATTATAATCATTGGAATCATTAATACATCTTACAGTTAGATATGTTCCATAAGAATTGTTTTTAAAAACAAATCTAACTTAGAGAGATGACAATGATACTCTCTAAGTTAAACTTGTTCCATAAAAATATTTTTATGGAACAAGTCTCACTATCTCAGTGTCTATATTTTCGTTACACTATGGTTGCTGTTGGGTTGCAACCACTGACAAGTCTGTCAAAATCACAGTGATCTTTATTTTCGTTACAATAAGGTTGCTGTTGGGTTGCTACCACTGACAAGTCTGTCAAAATCACAGTGACTTTTATTGTCGTAACTGTGCGTTTGCACTGGCGAAACATTCACAACAAAACATGTTGAAATCTTTACTTTCTGTCAATGTTCCATAAAATTTTTGACTGGAACTAGGGATTTCAACATGTTTTGTTTGATTGTTTGGCCAGTGCAAACGCACAGTTACGATATGGTTGCTGTAGAGTTGCTACCACTGACAAGTGTGTCAAAATCACAGTGATCTCTCAGTGAAGTCTCGTTACAGTATGGTTGCTGTAGGGTTATAGAGTTGCTGCTCTCGAAGGTAAATAAGAAAAGACTGTACCATGAGATATGACAGCAGATTCTGATTTGCAAGGTATCAGACAGACAGAAGATAAATTCTTAAAAATCTATAAAGTAACGTAGATCTATTTAAAGGTCATATAAAATCAAATATGTACACATTTATTTATCCCTTATAAAAATTTACATTTTTTTCTGCCGAATTCTCAAACGACACGTATCTTTACGACGTTCTTAAATGTTTTTCTATCATAACAATACACGTTATAATGACAGAGACATACTTTACAACGACTTAATCGCGTTTGAGAATTCGGCCGTTCAGTTTTGGTTTCTTCGGTGAACGGCCCGCAGAACCGCTATCAAAATACAGAGCATTTTTTGACACCCTAAGGCTCCGCGCAAACGGGCCACCGACCACCGCCACCGGTGGCAGTCGCTTGCCACGTCCTTTGGTACCGCGCTAACGAAAGTGGTAGATGTCTGCCACTAGTAGTCGGTGGCCGCTACAATTTGTCACTTCTGCTGTACAGTCTCAAGATGGGTTCCGAAACGAAAGGTTTGATTGCGCTCCTAATAATTCGTAAACGACGTCGGCGACAACGCCTATATTGGGTACACCCAATTTTAACGCCACCGGCGACGTGTCGCGGACACTGAGTCGCGAGTGGACGCCACTCGATACACGTGTGCGGAAATTCCATACAAAACGTGTTAAAAATCATGTAAACAGCTTGTCGCCAGCCACCGGCGGCTGTTGTCGGTGGCCCGTTTGCGCGGAGCCTAATGTCAAATACTGGAGAATATGACATATTTCTATGACGGTCGATTTAATATGACGGTCACCGAGAAAACGTAGCGTTAGAGAAATTGGCACTAGCGGCCTACAATATTTACAAAAGAATTGCCCTATCTGGTAGTCCCAGAAATCAAATCCTAACAATTAAACTCGTATTTTATAACTTTGCATTTGTGAATTCCAAGATAGTTATTGGAGTCCAAAAAGTTTTCAAGTCACAGTGAAAATATGGCCTCTTTTCTCGAAAATCGAATCCCGTTAAATGCATAAATTGTTATAACTATTTTATCAATATGTTATAGTAATGTAGTAGAGAAAGCTACTAAATTGTATATTTATAAAGTCCTTATCCAACAGCCATTCGTTCGTTATTTATTTATATTTGCAAGATAAAAGTAACGCCTCACGTAGGCTTAGTTGCAAACCTGCGCGTGTGTAACACGCTAGATTTCCAACATAACTTTCTTGGTTTTTATTGTTATTGTATGTTGATTGTCGTGTCCGATTTGTTGATTTCGATAAAAAAACGCCATTTCATTGAAACATTCCTATTTCCTATATCCACGGAGTATATATACTCCGTGCCTATATCCTTTTTCTTCGAATATCTACGCGACCGCATCACACGTGGCGTCTGTATAGTTCATTAAATCTTGTATAAATTAATATCGTTAGTTCTTTTCCCATTCTCTTTACATACTTCACATCCATTTTTGCATGTAGGTACAGTCTCACAAACCCATGTGTATTCTGTAAAAATCTCACCATGATAACTTAGGTGAAGTGAGCTACCAATAATGTCAATCCTTAGCAACCGACAGCTCACTCCACGCTCACTTCACCTAAGATAACACGGTGAGATGGTTACAGAATAGCACTACTGTAGTGCTATTCTGTAAAAATCTCACCGTGATAACTTAGGTGAAGTGAGCTACCAATAATGT
Organism: Agrochola litura; assembly: GCA_949152395.1. NCBI lineage: Eukaryota > Metazoa > Arthropoda > Insecta > Lepidoptera > Noctuidae > Agrochola > Agrochola litura. Next base: position 12,299,367 of record OX424521.1, on the reverse strand, counting down.
CAATCCTTAGCAACTGACAGCCCACTCCACGCTCACTTCACCTAAGATAACACGGTGAGATGGTTACAGAATAACACTACTGGTGACGAGCGCGTAGAGGCGAGACGTGATTGGTTTACAAAAAAATTACAGACCTTGTCATTGACATAGTGGTTTCGACAGTTCCAGAAAAGTTTTGTTCCATTTTCAGACAGGTGTCTTATCTTTGTGGCCGTATTTATGCCGTGTCAACTTATATTACACGTCGAATAACCGATCATTCCAATTATAATCCCTCACCAATTGACACTTCACGACTTCTTCATGACCTTCCGAAACTCAACCGCTCCCTCAATTTCCCTTGGACGGCCCACTCTGAACAAACTCACTGATAACATCAGCCTGCTCCTCATTGACCCCTATGATCATCAGCTGCGTCTTCGTAACCAGGAACAGGGACGCTCCATCAATCTCGTTGTCTTGAAGAAGTGATGCTGTTTCTTCCCAGTTGAACTTTAGAAGGTGATTTGATAGGTCTTCCACCTGTGGATAAATTGAAAAAAAAATATGTTAGGTTTTGAAAAGATGAATGGATTTTATGGAATGATATGAGAGGAAAAGGAATTAATGATAGAGTGACGGTTGACAGGGAAGAATGGAAGAAAAAAAACGTGTTGTGACGACCTCAAGTATTATGGGGACAAGGGCTGGAAGATTATGATGTTAAGTTTTTAAAAGTTTTGCATTTGTGGTGAGGAAAGAACTTTAGCGGTTACACCCCGCCACATACAAACTACGCATCATACACATGACGTCACACAAATCCTGCATCGCGCAGTTAGAGTTTACCGAGCGATCGACATACATACAAGATTTCAACTTCAAACCGATGGGCAGTTGCCCGCCAGACACAACACCCGTCTGGTAGGAGGATCCTCCCTCTTCTATGGTGGATGAGTGAACTTTACACCCTGTTCCTCATGCCACTAAAGAACAATCAATCTGCCTAGCCTTTTCCCAACTAAGTTGGGGTCGGCTTCCAGTCTAACCGGATGCAGCTGAATACCAGTATTTCACATGGAGCGACTGCCTATCTGTCCTCCACAAACCAGTAACTGGGTAATACGATACCCCTTGGCAAGACAGGTTGTTAGACTTTCGGGCTTCTGACAACCCGTAACGACTGTCAAAAATCCACGAATGACAGCCGGGACCAACGGCTTAACGTGTTTTCCGAGGCACAGAGGAGTCTCGGTATGTAACCCCGGCAAGCGTAGCTTAACCTGATGGATAGACCCGTGCGGTTGTTATTACTTAGCCACGAGCTCTTGGTAAGGAAAGAACATGGGACGTAAATTATAAGCTAAGGGTCCCGCTTTAGATAATGAGTTCATACATGAACATAACAAAAAATAAACCAATAATGTTCCCACTGCTGGGATTCTGGCCACCTCTCTGTTAGAGGGAGTGGGCCGTAATTCACCACACGGGCCCAGTGCGAGTTGGTGGATGTCACATCTTCGAATTTTTATTTCTAGGTCATGCCAATTTCCTCAAAATGTTTTCCTTCACAATTAGAAGTGTAACTTTTAAAACTCAACAGGTTTCATTTATCTTAGAAAGTTTTCAAATTCTCGTTATTTTTTTCTCTAAATAAACCTTTGCAGGTCACGAGGGTGCTCCCCTAGTTCTTTTGTTACGGATTTGGAACCCTAACCTCAACCCAGAAGTTGAAGAATTGTAAGCGAAACCTTAGTAGAGTTCGTATTATGAATTATGTTTCCAACTTTCCAAGGTTCACTCTGGATATCCTATACTATGAGTTTAAACTTCATCTTCACAAATTGGCGTCACATAACAATAATCAGCCTACAATATTCCCACTGCTGGGACACAGGCCTCTTCTCGTCGAGAGGGAGTGGGCTGGATCTACCACGCGGGCCCAGTACGGGTTGGTAGATGTCACATGTCTTCGAATTTTTGGCTCTAGGACATGCCGGTTTCCTCATTAAATTTTCCTTCTCCGTTTTCAGAATCACATCGTTCACATGATTTGGAAGAATCAAGTAAAATTGGAACACATCCTCATGTGGGTGCGTGTGCTGTAAGTTTTTTTTTTTCGGACGGCAATCAAGATGATGGCCCACCTCGTGGTTAGTAGTCAATACCGGAGTCATCACGGATGCGTTAGAGAAAGAAAGAAAGGAAAGAAAGAAAAGAAAGAAAGAAAAGAGAGGAAGAAAGAAGGAAAGAAAAAGAAAGAAAGAAAGAAAAGAGAGGAAGAAAGAAGGAAAGAAAAAGAAAAAGAAAAAGAAAGAAAATTAATTTATGCTGAAATGTCTCACGAGCATGTTATTACTCCGGCAACCGTACCTTTCAAATCGAAACCCAGCGACGCTACTTGACGGCAGAAATAGTTTTTGTGATGGAGGGATAGGTGGATATGTGAATGAATTTCGACTATCTGCCGAAGCATTGTTAAAAGAGGCTGAGGCTTTAAAATGTTGCAAAAATCTCTTACCGTCCAAGACTTGACAGTAGACTGTTGTAACCGCGCGAATGGATTAAACACTCCATTTGCTATATCTTCCTTTACATAATCTTTCACATCTTCTTTTACTTCTATTGGAGCAGGTTCTTCTGTGCCACTTTCTTCTTGAACAACTGTGTATTCTTTACCTTCTGTTGGAGCAGGTTCTTCTGTTCTACTTTCTTTTAGAACAACTGACTGTTTTTCTTTCCCTATTGTTGGAACTGGTTCTTTTGAGTCTCTTGCTTCTTGAAAAACGTTCTCTTCTTTTACTTCTGTTGGAGTAGTTTCTTCTGTTTTAGAGGTCTGGCGTTTATTTTTTTGACTCTGCGGTTCTCTGATCTGTAATAGAGAAAATGATTGTTTATTAAAAATCTATTTTATTTATCCATCTGCCTACTTTTTCAAATTAGTGTTATTGAGCATATAGAACTTTTGTTAGGGTGTGTTAAATATAGGTTCTATAATAAACAAAATTAATTGTTCATTTAGTATAACACACTGAATTGAATGACGAAGTAACTATAATTAAACACGGTTTTTTTTAATTTTTTTTTTTTTTTTTTTTTTTAATAAGATTAGGTAAATATAATGGGACGTGAGATGACGCGGGACACAGTTAGTAGCTGCTTGAGTGTCGTATCGTATTAGAACTGTCTTTCTGACTGACTGGCCCTACGAACGGCCCACAGACGGGCGACGCACGTCGTAAGTAGTTGAGTTCACAGGTTGTGTGCATATGTGGGTTACATACCACTACAAGCAGAAGAAGGGGTGTTGGTGAAGAGTTCGAGATCTGGGAAAGTACAGTACGCACGACGACATATGAAGTTTTTACATTTCCAGTATAAGCTGATCTCTCTCTAAAAAGTACGGAAAGTCTATACAATGCGAGGTCTGTTTATAGGTACAGGTTTAGTATAGCTTGATGTGTGGTCGTGTGTATAATAACTGCAATGGGCTATGTATGCCGTAAAACAGAAATTCTGGGTTTTAGTTTGGAGGATCCCGGTGCAGCAAACAAGCAACAAGAAGTATTTTTTTAGGACATCTACACAGTGAGGAAGGTATTAATGTGATGGCTTTACGAGTAGGGGAAGACCAAAGAAACGATGGATGGACTGTGTGATAGATGATATGGCTAGAAAAGAAGTGACTATCGAGATTACAATTAATAAAGAAGTATGGAAGAAAAATACATGTTACGCTGATCCCAAATATATTGGGATTTAACGCAGGAGAACGATGACACAGTGAGAAAGATCAATCAATGTGTGAGTTTCTAGATAAAGCAATATTTGGGATTATCCCAAAAGTTTTTTTGAAAGAATCTGGTCTTCTACTTACCGGGAAAGCAAAATTAGATTCTTGAATAATGTATCCGCCCACGACATGAGTTAGAACGAATCGTGGTTGCTGTTTCTTAACTATTTTCTTCTTTGAATGAGTTATTTTCTTCGGTACTTTAAAATTATCAAATTGTGTTGCTTTTTGAGTATTTTCGTTTTCTATAGTTTTAGCTGATGTATTTTCAGTCGTAGGCTCGTTATTTTTAGGATCAATATTGTGTATTTCTTTGACAAATTGCAATTCCAATGCATTGTTATTCGTTTGTTTTAATACATTTTCATTATTTGCTTCTAATATTTTTTCTTTTCCATCATTAATTTGTTCATTAACATTATTATTAATAACAATTTTAATTTCCTGAGCATCAACATTTTCTTTTTTATCATCCTTTGAAGAACAGTTTCCTTTTTTTAAAACAATTATGTCGCTAATTGTTTTTAATATTTCTTTACTTGCATGTTTAATGATTATATTGTCTAAGACTTCAATCTTCTTCTTATCATACCGTTTTGATACGGCAGTTTCATCATTAACTTGTAATACTTGAGCATGTTCAATGGTTTGGTCATTATCATAACCAACTTTTAAATCGTCAGTACCTTGTAATTCTTGTTCAGTCTCTTCATCAATTTCAGACTTATTTTCCCGGCTTATGATCTCCTTTCCAAAATAATTTGAATTGATTTCAGGAGCTAAAATATCGTTTCCAAAATTGATATCAGACATTTCAATAAGTGAATAGTTTTCAGGGATTTCAGGCTCCTCTTCTGCATTATCTCTTTCATACCTTATAGGTGCCATTTCTTCAGAGATATTTTGTATGTCTATTTCTTGTTTAGTATCTTTATTACTGTAGTTTCCATGTCTTAGTAGTTTTTTTAGTCTTAGTCTGCAGTTACATTTTAGCGTAGACCTCCTTATATTTCTTACATCAGGTTCAGTAGCGCTTTCAAGCTCAATGTTAATTATATCATTAGCTATTCCTTGTAGTGAATTATATATTTGGGCGCCTGGATACATTGGGCGCCTAATAGAATACTGGATGACAGGTCTTCTAATAGGCATCTGTCTATGATTTTTGAGCCTTAGATTGGTTCGATTAACAGAGAGACGATTATAATAAGATCGATTAATGGACCCACAATTGCAAAAACTTAAATACGAGTACCCGGAATTTCTAGTATACCGATTATAATAGGACCGATTATTACATAACCGATGTTTGGAGGACCGATTGGAGGATGATACTTCGATAATATTAGATTTGATTTCACTATCATAGTCTATAAGAATAGGGTCCTCCCGTCCTAATGATGATCAGCTCCTGACGAATGCACAGATGGCTTCGGCATTTTCCTCGGTGACTCCTATGCTTACGAGTTGGGTCTTCGAGACCAGGAATAGGGACTCTCCATCTATTTCATGGTCTTGGAAGACTGATACTGTTTCATTCCACTCGTATTTTAGCAGATGGTTTGATAGATCCTCAACCTGTGGATTTGGGGAAGAAATGCTTAGGATCAGGTAAAAATAAACTTAGACAAGTACTAGAAGTCAGTAGAAAGTCCCCAAAAAGTTGGCTAATTCTTGTTGTGACAAGTAGCTAAAAGATGATGTCAAGAAGGTTGCAAGTTATGTGAAAGTAATTAGCGCAATCATTGTAGCGATGTAACAATAAGTTCGCTCAAATTAAACGATACAACCTACGCGCCGGGATTTTGCCAGCATGGAGATTTTTACTGCCATTAAAGTATCATATGAAACTCTGGGATAGTGTAACTTTCTATTAGTGAAAAATTTTTTGTGATCGGGTCAGTAATTCCAGAGTTTACCTTTTACAAATCAATAACGTTTTCAAAATATTACTTTTAGATATAGTATTAAAACTGTCTTACCGTCCAAGATTTCACAGTAGTGTGCAGTAAATCAGTAAACGGATTCAACGTTTTACTATCTGCCATCTCTTCTTCTTCCTTCTTCTTCTCACAATGCAGAAGAAGATAATGGAATGGCAGCAGCTGTACGTCTACTCCTGTGTTCTTCATTTCTTCCTTCATACATTCTTTTAGAGCGTCCATTGATTCCAATTCTGCTTTTGGATTCGCTTGGAGCGTTTTTTCTATTAGAGGTTTTCTGATCTGTAATGAATTGAAACATAATTATATTAAGGATGTTGTTGAATGGTTATACGTTAGACGCTTCTATCATCATCATCATCGTCATCATCCACAGCCCGACCTCACCCACTGCTGGGTATAGGCCTCTCTTTGCTTGTGCCAAAGTTCATATTCATTTATTCAGAACAATATAGAAGATTGTCATATAAAAAAGGGAAGTGAACGATGCTTAGCCACATTACGCAGATGAAAGAAATAAATATTAGAAGTAGTTACCTATATGTACTCAAAGATATAAACTCTTAAAGAAAATTACTTAGATAATGTAATGAAAGCTGAAAAATAATGGCAACTGGCAACTTAACACATAACATCACGCCTGTAATCCCCGAAGGGTTAGACAGAGGTGTAACCATTTTAAACTCACTTATTGTTTTGCTTATCTGGTAATCAGTTATATCTTTTTGTCATTGAATTTATCCGTTAGATATTCGTCTATTGTGTAATAACTTTTATTAATTAGGAATTGTTTTAATTTATTTAAAAATGTATTGGTTTTGTTTTCTTGTTTTATGATTTCCGGTAATTTATTGTATATTTTTATTGACATCGCATAAGGACTAGAAGAGCGCAGTTTAAGGCAGGAGGGAGGCAAATTTAATCTGTTATATGAACCCTTGGAGAAAGTCTGAATATAAACCCTTGCAGAAAGTCTCTTGAGTAATGAAAGCCCAGGCAGAATGGCAACTGGCAACTTATTGATTCTAAAGCTCAAACATAAAAATAAATAATTTTGTACTTACTGGGAAGGCGAAGTTAGATTCTTGAATAACATATCCGTCGACTACATGAGTCAATATATCCTGTTTTGTAACAACTTTGGCAGTACTTTCTAATTTTTCATCTTTAATTTCATATTTCTGTTCTTTAACTTCAATTTTCTCCTTAACTTCAATTTTCTCCTTAACTTCAATTTTCTCCTCTTGTGGTTCACTTTTTGCTGTTGTTACTATTGTTATTGTTTTACTAGCATTGTTATCATTACTAACATTGTTTGCATTTCTAATATTATTTGCGTTGTTAACATTGTTTGCATTGCTAACATTATTTGCATTATTAACATTGCTTGCATTGATAACATTGCTTGCATTGATAACATTGCTTGCATTACTAACATTGCTTGCATTGCTAACATTTTTTTCATTGCTTGTAACAGCTTCTACTTTAATTTCTTTACTAATTTCTTCCTTTTTAATTTCTTTAGGTTTCTTTTCTGGCGTTTGTGTATTTTTGTTTTTAGGAATACTCTCAAGTATTTGTATTATCTTACTTTCAATTGTTTGCGCCTGTGCTTTAGTCACTGTAGCTCCCTTTTCTGACTGAATGGTGACTGTTATAACCTTATCAGTCGGTACTTCAGTCATCACCGTATCTTTATCAGTCTGTGCCTCAATATTAGTCTTACATTCAGTCGTATTTTGAACACTTTCAGGTGGTTTATTTTCCACAAGTTGTGGTTGTAAGTTATCACTTATTTTATCCTGTAATAGTCTGCCACGGGCTTGAGTGTACACTGTATTCCTAATCAGCTTATCGCTTTCACTTGGTGCAGGAGTTATCATAGTTCTAGTTTCATTTTTAATTTGATTTCCATCTTGTTTGCTTTGCTCTGCGTTTTCTACTATAACCATTGGTGTGCTCTGATTCATTTGGACTACTTGGTTGCTTGGATTATTAGCAGTTAATTTAGGTTTGTGCACAGGACTTGTGTTTGTACCTATTTCATTACATAGCTTAGTGATAACTATACCCTGTTGTAGATTTTTATAAATTGGTTGCGACGATGGAGTTACAGCCATCTTGTTTTGGATTTCATCTGGAGATTCGCTCTTTCGTTTTCGACTAGTATTCGGGTTATTTAAGTAGGTTGTGTTAGCAGCTAAGTTCGTTACAATTTGATGGCTCATTTTGTCCTGGATATATTGGTGTTGTTGCTGTGTCGGTGGAGTTTGAACTGGTATATGTTGTGGCTGTTGTACGTTTTGGGGAACGTTTTGTTGTTGTATTTTTGGCTGTTGTTGCGCAGGAACATTTTGCTGTTGCATTTTTGGTACGTTAGCATTATTTTCAACGAATCGTCGTCTCGGTTGTATAGGTCGACAGTTATAATTCTGTGCGAAGTTTCTTACATTTGGCCCAGGAGTTCCAACTGTATTGTTTATAGCTTTATTGACCTCTTGAGGAATTTGGTTGGTTGGTTTATTATTAGCATTTTGTACGTTCATCGCATTGTTGGGCATAATCTGAGGCCGTACTGCATTCACATTTTGAGGCATTCGTTGCCCAATATTCTGCACAAACGTTTGTCCAGCATTGGCTTGTTGTATTTGTAGATTTTGCATGTTGGTCATCGCCTGCATGTTTTGAATTTGGTTCAGGGACATTACAGCTGGCCTCGCTACGTTCATTTGTTGTCCCATCTGTGGCCTCACGTTCATGAATTGGACTTGTCTTTGGACTTCAACAGTTTGATTGCCATGATTTGGAACCTGCCTTGCGACAGTCATTTGATTTTGCATCATATTCTGTGCATTTGTTTGCATCTGTCCTGTATTAGGATTCTGATTTATGTTTCTTTCGTTGCTCTGTATGCTTTGCTGTACATTCTGAACCATGTTTGGCATAATGTTGGCCAATTGCATTGATCTCATTTCTTGGTGGTTTTGCGCCAACATGTGCTGTTGGAGTTGGAAGTTGGCGAAGTTTTGTTGGAGGTACAATTGGTTCTGGTCCATCTGCTGTTGGACTGGCTGAATCATATTGTTGGACAGCTGCTGGACGTAGACCATTGGGTTGGGTTGGGGCCTGTTCTGCATCCATGGTGGCGGATTTTGAGGATTTATGAAGAATGTCTGGTTTGGCTGGATCTGGTCTCCTGAAACAATTTATTACTATTTACTGACCGTACATTTAAATATTTTTCTAATATGTACTTCATATTTGGAACATGCTAAATCAACGAAAGGTATGATATGCCAGACAGTGCAGAACCTCAGGATATTGGATTTCCTTAATAGCTTTTCCTTATAGATTTGCGTTGATCTGATAAGCAGTTAGCAATGTCACGTAAAATACTGATATACAGCCCATCGCAACGAGATAAAGGTTAACCAGATACTGTTATCACTAATCCATTTCTCAAACAACATAAATATGAAAGCAGAACTGAGTCTATCTAATGATTGGCAGACAATGATCGGCCATTGTGTAAACAACACTCACCAGGTTGTACCAACACCTGCGTCTCGTACACAAATCGTACTGGACAAAGTACCATCTGCTGTTGCACCGCTTGCTGGCCCCTGCAGACAAAAATATCATCATGTGTTTTGTTGAGACAGAAAATGTATATAAGTACCTAGACAAAGTTTTTGGTATTGGTCAGCTAGAAAGAGGGGTTATAATATGGGCAATGAAATCTTCATAGTTTTGTCTTGGGAAGGAATTGGTTTCTGACCCGTCCACCACGAAGGTGACTATGGGGTTAAGTAAAGATGATAGGCAGTAGCAGTGTCCTCCTGTCTACTGATGACAACATAAGTACTGTGATTAGCAAATCTTTTCACACAGCCGAAAGACGTTCACTGCTGGACATAGGCGTCTCCCAAGGATTACCCCAGCGACCAGTTCTGAGCTGCCCCCTTCCAGCAGATTCCCGTGTCTTAACACATAACATCACGCCTTGTTTCCCCGAAGGGTTGGGCAGAGGTGTCCCTGTAGCAGGTACACCCACATTTCGCCAGTTATGTTTAAGTCCCATGTAATAAGGGGCGAGCTTATTGCCATCAACCGGGCACAAATCCAGACTCCGGGCTGCTACTGAGAAATTCCAGATAGAAAAACCCAATAACACTTTGCCCGACCCGGGAATCGAACCCAGGACCTCATGCTCAGCAGTAGCGCTTGCGACCACTAGACCAACGAGGCAGTCCCGTCTCTTATTACATAAGTAATCAGCCTGTACTGTTCCCAATGCTGAGACTGAGGCCTCTTCATTGTATGAAGGGGTGGCCATCACATGACTTCGAATTTTTGGTTCTAGGACATTCCGGTTTCCTCACGATATTTTCCTTCACCATATTTAAGTCGTATTGCTGAATTAATAACTCTTCTTCTTTTTTCGTGCGGTTACAGTGACTAACCTGATGTCAGAGTTTTAAAGCCGCCCATGGGCCTCTGACTTGATATACCTATCTCTCAGGCATGCCGGTTTCCTCACGATGTTTTCCTTCACCGTTTTTGAAGCAAGTGATAATTATACGAGTACAATACGCACATGAATCCGAAAAGTCAGAGGTGCGTGCATAACTAATTTTAATTATTTTAGTTCAGAACTTACCCTATAGGTTCTGGCTGATTCATTGGCTGCTGCATCTGATAACAAATAAAAACATATGTTGTAGTAAAGGTACACTATTAATTCCTATATTTACCTATTCAAGATTGGTTTTCCTTAACGGATTGTTATAACTTGTCCCGACATGATGAAAATAGTCGAGATTTGTAACATTTTGAAACAAATCATCGTAATACACCGTAGCCTATCACGGATTTAATTTAGGTTCAGCTCAGCAGGTCAAGTCTTCTTTCATATAAATCAGTATTCATATAGAGATGTGATGAGATACTGAATATGGTTAGAACTGACCCCGTTCTAGCTGTTATATGTGACCAATATATTCCACCCTTAGTAATATAAGGGCACAACTCGAAATATTGAGGTTTTGAGTTTTTGTGATAGATGGGCTCAATATCAACTTTTCTACCACATGGCTTTCACAAATCTTTCTTTCTTGAAAAAGACAATATTAAAGCGAATACTGTAATTGTGTCTCTTTCACACCACCCTCTCCGTGGTAGAACAGTTGATATTGGGCCCATCGAACACAAAAACTCAAAACCTCAATATCGAGTTGTGCCTTTATATTACTAAGGGTGCGATATATAGTATATATATTCAAAATTCAAAAGTCATTTATTCAAACTAGGCTGAGAATCAGCACTTTTCGAACGTCAAAATTACATAAGACAGTCCCCCAAAAACGCCCACCCTTCACTACTTCCTTCTACTTCCATTATCTTTCATATACTTATAGAGGTATGAGGAACAGGGTGTAAAGTTCGCTCATCCTCCATAGAAAAGAGAGGATCTACCGGCTAGACGGGTGTAGTGACTTGACAGGCCTCTCCTATCGCAAGCCATTCAACACGATCCTTGGCAACTCTCATCCAGCTGCTACTAGCCACCCTGCGAGGATCGCCTCCAACTACGTTTGCCCATCCGCGGTCAAGAACTCGTCTACCCCATCGGTCATCGAATCTCCGGGCTCATTACTTTTTTATTCTATGTGTGGCCTATAATAACTCGGTTGGAATTAAGAATTTGAATTTGAGAACACCTTATCAAACTCTATTTTAGCCTTTCTGAAGGTGATTCCTATATCAAATCAGAAACCAGGTGTACAGTTCTTTCACAGTTACACCTCTCACAGCTAACCCAACAGCAACCTTATTACAACGAAATTAAAGATCACTGTGATGTTGACAGACTTGTCAGGTGCTGCAACCCAATAGCAACCTTATTCCTTATTGTAACGACAATAAAGATCACTGCGATTGTCAGGTGCTGCAACCCAACAGCAACCATATTAAAACGACAACAAAGATAACTGTGATTTTGACAGACATGTCAGTGGCGGTAACCCAACAGCAACCTTATTGTAACGAGAATTAAGATCACTGTGATGTTGACAGATTTGTCAGTGGCAGCAACCCAATAGCAACCTTATGGTAACTATTATAAAGATCACTGTGATTTTGACAGATTTGTCAGTGGTAGTAATCCAACAGCAACCTTATGGTAACGATATTAAAGACCACTGTGATTTTGATAGATTTATAAGTGGCAGTAACCCAACAGCAACCATATTATAACGAGAATTAAGATCACTGTGATTTTAACAGACTTGTCAGTAGCACCAACGCAATAGCAACCTTATTGTAACGAAATTAAAGATCACTGTGATTTTGATAGACTGATCAGTGGCAGAAACCCAACAGCAACCTTATTATAACGAGAATTAAGATCACTGTGATTTTGACAGACTTGTCAGTGGCAGTAACCCAATAGCAAATTTATTGTAACGAGAATTAAGATTACTGCGATTTTAACAAACTTGTCAGTAGCAGTAACGCAATAGCAACCTTATTGTAACGAAATTAAAGATCACTGTGATTTTGATAGACTGATCAGTGGCAGCAACCCAACAGCAACCTTATTATAACAAGAATTAAGATCACTGTGATTTTAACAGACTTGTCAGTAGCAGAAACGCAATAGCAACCTTATTGTAACGAAATTAAAGATCACTGTGATTTTGATAGACTTGTTAGTGGCGGTAACCCAACAGCAACCTGATAGTAACGACAATAAAGAACATTGTGATGTTGACAGACTAGTCAGTGGCAGTAACCCAGCAGCAACCTTATAGTAACGACAATAAAGATTACTATGATTTTGACAGACATGTCAGTGGCAGTAACCCAATAGCAACCTTATCGTAACGACAATAAAGAACATTGTGATGTTGACAGACTAGTCAGTGGCAGTAACCCAGCAGCAACCTTATAGTAACGACAATAAAGATTACTATGATTTTGACAGACATGTCATTGGCAGTAACTCAATAGCAACCTTATCGTAACGACAATAAAGAACATTGTGATGTTGACAGACTAGTCAGTGGCAGTAACCCAGCAGCAACCTTATAGTAACGACAATAAAGATTACTATGATTTTGACAGACATGTCATTGGCAGTAACTCAACAGCAACCTTATAGTAACGACAATAAAGATCACTGTGATGTTGACAGACTTGTCAGAAGCAGTAACCCAGCAGCAACTTTATGGTAACGACAATAAAGATTACCATGATTTTGACAGACATGTCATTGGCAGCAACCCAATAGCAACCTTATGGTAACGACAATAAAGATTACCATGATTTTGACAGACATGTCATTGGCAGCAACCCAATAGCAACCTTATTGTACCAAGAATAAAGAATTCTGTGATGTTTACAGACTTGTCAGTGGCAGTAACCCAATAGCAACCTTATTGTAACGAAATTAAAGATCACTGTGATTTTGGCAGACTTGTCAGTGGCAGTAACCCAATAGCAACCTTATGGTAACGACAGTAAAGATCTCTGTCACACACTACTGTACTAGGATTTTGACAGACTTGTCAGTGGCAGCAACCCAACAGCAACCTTATGGTAACGATGATAAAGATCACTACGATTTTGACAGATGCAAATCAGAGGTAAAGTAACTGTTAGGGGAATGTATGTCGCGTCGCCTTTGTAACCCATGTAGACAGAAGCTAAATCCAGGATAATCAAGTCAAATATATTGATAGCCTAATATAGCTTCCCATGGTACGACACCAGGCTATATAAAGCAATATTAATCTGTCAGCAGATAAAACTAATGCTTATTATTTCTTTAACCGACTTCCAAATAGGAGGAGGTTATATGTTCGGCGCGAATGTTTGTTTTTTTTTTTTTTTTTTTTTTTTTTTTTTTTTTTTTTTTTTTTTTTTTTTTTTTTTTTTATTTATGTATGTCCACCGATTTCTCCGTCGTTTGTGGACCGATTTTGAAAATTCTTTTTTTGTTTGAAAGGGTATGCTCCCAAATTGGTCCCATATAAATTTTATTAACTTTGCTTGGGTAGTTTTCGAGTTAGCTACAAAATACGTATTTTTTTCCCACTTAGTATGTAGATGATATGATAAGTTCCTGTCACTGGTAGCAGGTAGTGGTATTCGAATGTGTGTGGGGTAGGTACCACAACTAAAAAGTGAAAAATAAAAAACTTTTTACGAAAAAAAAAAACAACCGACTTCCAAAAAAAAACACTACAAAGTGAAAAATAACTTTAATTTCGGAAGTCGGTGGCAAAAAACGAAAACAAAAAACCCAAGACACCGACTTCCGAAATTAAAGTTATTTTTCACTTTGTAGTGTTTTTTTTTGGAAGTCGGTTGTTTTTTTTTTTGTAAAAAGTTTTTTCCCTTTGATAACAGGCGTGACACAGAATATCACGCCCGTGAACCCCGAAGGGTAGGACAGAAGTGTGCCAATAGTAGTACAACTACATTTCGTCCCTCATATTTAAGTTCCATGTAATAGGGGGCGAGCCTACTGGGCACAAATCCAGACTTCAGTCTGCTACTGACAAATTCTTGATAGAAAAATTCAAAATAACACTCCCCGACCTGGCACCTCATGCTCAGTAGTAGAGCTATTTTGCAGCTAGGAAAAAAAAAAAAAAATTGACTATGAACGTTCTCTGAGCAGTCAAATCAACGTGACACGAGCGTTCGTCACGTTTCATCGAATTAAAATACCCGACCTTTTTGGAAGTAACAGAAAAGGACGTTTAAGGAAAAAAAACTTTTTTTTATCCCAACTCTCGTGTGGTTATAAATATTCGTGTTTTTAATAGCAATGACATAACTATTTGTTTACATAAAAACATGATTAAAAACTATTGCAATATTCTAATTATTTTGAACGGATTTCAGAACCAAATATATGGTGAGCAGTTGCCATTTACCACCTAAAACATTACAAAAGTAGCCCCCTAGCCCCTCATTTTCACCCTTAAGAAAAAATTGATGGGGAGACTAGGGACAAAATGGCACAGTTTTTATTTATTTTTATTTTTGTGTTTAATAGAAAATAATATGCTAACCTAACCTAACCTTAACCTAGGTGTTTAAAAATGTATTGATTATTTCCAATAAAAAACTTTTTACAAAAAAAAAAACAACCGACTTCCAAAAAAAAACACTACAAAGTGAAAAATAACTTTAATTTCAGAAGTCGGTGTCTTGGGTTTTGTGTTTTCGTTTTTTGCCACCGACTTCCGAAATTAAAGTTATTTTTCACTTTGTAGTGTTTTTTTTTGGAAGTCGGTTGTTTTTTTTTTTGTAAAAAGTTTTTATTTTTCACTTTTTAGTTGTGGTACCTACCCCACACACATTCGAATACCACTACCTACTACCAGTGATAGGAACTTATCATATCATCTACATACTAAGTGGGAAAAAAATACGTATTTTGTAGCTAACTCAAAAACTACCCAAGCAAAGCTAATAAAATTTATATGGGACCAATTTGGGAGCATACCCTTTCAAACAAAAAAAATATTTTCAAAATCGGTCCACAAATGACGGAGAAATCGATGGACATACATAAAAAAAAAAAAAAAAAAAAAAAAAAAAAACAAACATACGCGTCGAACATATAACCTCCTCCTTTTTGGAAGTCGGTTAAAAACAAATACTTCGCGTGCAAAATGCAACCGTATTCCGCTTCCGGGCAATTATAGACCACAGACAACCCTTTCATTACCAATAACATAACCATAACTAACAACATTGTACAGTCCACCGCACGTCGATGGTAACAAATGACGTTGACAGCGACTTTATTTCTTAGTAGTAACGTCAGTTTTCGTAGTTCGCAGTTTCGTCGAGTGTAACCAACTGCCTATTCCGTAAAAATCTCACCGTGAAAAGTTAGGTGAAGTGAGCTTAAAGTGAGCAGTCATTCCAAGCGCACGTGACTCTGAATTGACACTATCGACAGCTCACCGTTTGACCGTACTCGTCAATCCGTCTGCCCAGCGAGCGTGGTGATATTTGCTCCCCGAAGATTCGACAACGAACAGAGGGGATGCAATATTTTAGTTTTTGACAAGCACGAAGGGCTTCGTCGCAAATAAAATATCCCGAATACATTATTATAATGTTTAGTACAGTATTACAAGGCAGGTGGCAAGGGATGAAGCGTTTTTTTTTTTTATTAAAAAACTAGATCAATGTGATTCAACGCCGGCAGGGATGCAACCAGTCGAGGGCAATTTTAAGTAGGGACTACAGGGGTGTTTTTTTCTTTGGTGGAGCTTTGTAATCTTTTTTTAATTGGTAAGTATTTCTATTGTGGATATTTTTGTAAAATGTCTCTCATCTTGTTGTACCTAGGTATATGAATGACGTTGTATATTTGCGAGATTTCAAATCGGCTACCTAAATAATGACGTAGGTATACAGTACCTATCTAATAAAATTTACTATTGGCTGATTGACGGTTTCGCATCATGTAGTGTATTTCAGATTGACTATGGTACAGTTAACCGCCAACCGTACATCAGTGGTCACACTTGCACTACAAAAATCACCCTTAGTGCTACGACATAAAGGCGCTGTCAATGTCAAATCCTACCAGTGATGTTCTGCTGTCCTGTTTGTTCTGGTGATTTATCATCACATTTTCATTCTATCTTCATACAAATGTTTGAACAAAAGGTTGACGATTTTTTCAAGAATAAAATCATTTGTTATTTGTTGGAGAATCCAAAGGCATTGTCAATAGTGAACATAGGACATCCATATTTTACTGACGACGACCCGACACCAAGTACCATTTCGGGCAAAATACGAAACTGACTGCTTACCTACACAGATTTTGCTTACAGAAATATCGGATAACACCTTTTTTGACCTAGGAATCGAACCCAGGAACTCACGTTTGGTAGCCGTCCTCACGATCACTAGACTAGACTAATCAGACAACGCAGTTAAGAAAACACTTGCGAATAATAACAAAAAAAAAACAGTCACCTTTCTAAAACAACATTATTCAAAACACAAAACAAGAAGTCATTAAGACGAAGTAATAAACACACAATAAAGTAGTTAACGACATCACCGAAATCAGTCCAGCTATTTCGGAGAAAGGCACACACAATATCCCAACGTGGATAAAAACATCGGAATAAGCTTTCCTTACCCACCATCTTTAGCCCCTCGTAAATCAACAGAGATATTTCAATAGAACCGTATTATTTGCTTTTATTATAAATCCCTTTTTAATATTTCAAACCTTATACCACCCACATAAAGTCGGAACTCCAATGACATATCAATATCCCTTTATCGACAAAGGTATTCATGTACACCAATAGAATATGGACTTTAGTACTTAGTAAATAAGGTTTATTATGTATATAAGGGATGGGAGTAATAATAATCCCTACGCAGCGGATGGTGGCAGACATTTTATTTTTTTTATCTCTGATAGTGCTGTGGTGAATGTCGATAGAAATTATTATTGTTATTTTCGTAAATTGAGGTTTTTAACCAACCTGAGAATGTTTAAAGTGATTTTGGTTTCCGGTTTGTCAAATATGATTTAATTTTTTTGATACGAGGATAGATAAGTTTAATAAATGTGACAACGAAATAAAATCGAGATGAATAAGAATGGACACAGAATGCGATCAGATGGTGTTAGAGTGGTGAGGTCAGGTTTTACGAAAGAATACTTAAGTGGAAGTACTTATAACTTAATAGACCAGACGTATGAACGTAAAAAAAACAAAAAGAGTAGGTATGTAAGGATCGTAGCAGGTGGCGTTCTGTAATTTCTGCCTAACCCCAATTACACATCTAATAATTTATAATAATATTGAATTGCTACTTAGCCCTCTTCCTCTCTCCTAATTTTGCTGTGCCCGACAGGGTCCATATTGATCTTTTACTTTAGTTATACCATCTATGTAATACATATATGGAATGCAATAAAGAATTGAGTATTGAGTATTGAAGAAGGTGTGAGTTTTATGTTAATAGATGATGACCATGAAGTTCGGAGAAATTGTATATCCTGGAAGATAGATCAAGTCTCTCATAAATGAAAACTATGACTGCTTCATGATGAGTAACATATCAGCTGATGAAGTAGAAAATTAACGTATTTTCCTACAACGAAAAGTTGCTCTTCGATCATTCTAGGTCTATAACGCACTACCAAATTGAAAGTGGTCCGTAGTCAGTCACAGTTTTTCCGTAACCATCTGGCTTTAAGAGTACCTACTTGGGCAAACATAGTACCTATGATGCTACTTGCGCAGAAAATGATGCTCCTATCTCTCCTTGAATAATCGCACTTTATACCCACAGTAAGAGGGGAGGTGGTTTTTTTAATTGTAGCTGCACAGGCTTAGCAATGGCAAAATGGAATATTACACTTAAGTACAATACTTTATTAAGGCAGCTAAAGAAGCAAAATTGAGGTATGATGTATGCTAAATGCATTTTTGGCTCTAGCTCATACTACTCAGGTATAGCTTCAAAATTAACGGATTAAATATGTCTTGCAAGAGTTACACAACTGCCCCCGAAAAACATATATCTGTGTTGTGGTCGATAGTTCCCTAGCACAGAGTAAAATTTCACAAGGAAAACATAAATTGTCTATGTAACTTTATGGAGGTGAGTACTTCCATATTAGGTAGGTAGTCTTATGCATTTAAATAATTAAACGCGAGAAGAAACCAGACGTAAATAATTAACAACAAAATATCGCATGTTACATATAAAATAACAAAGTTATCGATAGCAATAAATTATATCGATAAAACAACACGTCAAAATTACAACACTATCTCAAATGTAGGGCGCCACAGGGGAACGGCATACACGCCGCGTTCTCTATAAATAAGTCTAGAAAGAGACGCAAACACAACAATAAACACTGCTAGAAAGAGACAGCACATAATATCCAATCAAAATATGCAGTAACAGCATTTTAGTCTTTACTGTGAAGTAATAAGATACCATGTTATTGATATCTCAGCGCAAATTGTCATTTGAAGCCATCTTACATACTAAAAATATATGTCAGACACTATATCTACACAAAAATATATGTAAACAAACAAAAAAAAAACGTCAAAAATCAATTTCTTAAATAAAAACAATATAAACTAAAAAAAAAACCGATTTTCTAGAACCAGATTGATTAAAAAACTAACGGAATCAGTAATTGAATACCAATTTCAAATGGCCGTGACGTCACGCACGAATTTCGAAGTTATTTCAGTGTTACAACACAGTTCTGGTACTAAAATTGGAATTTTTGACGTTTTCCCTTCAATATCTCGGCTGAAATACAATTTTACATGAATATCTTTATGAAATAAGGTGCAAACAACTTACCCTCACAGATCCACAGCAATGGTGTCTTCTTAAACGTCAAAAAACTATAGAAAACGTATCAAAACGTCACGATTAAAGTCACTCCGGACATCTTTCGAAACGAAATGGCTGCACGAATAACATAAAAGATACGGTCACAGTGTATAGCTTGACTACCACAAAACTCAAAGCGACACCGATAAACGACAAACAAGCGATACCCCCGTACAAACCCGTATCGATTTTATTAAATGCTGAACATTGTGGTACGGAGGCCTCCTAACCAATGATAAAACAGTGAATAACAACGCTCGGTATTGGACGGAACGTGTTTCGAAATTCAAACACGTTCCATGACCCCAATATCCTCTCTACGAGACGGGTTAGCTCAACAAATATATGTGTTTCTCTTTCTTACTTATGGGGATTAGGTGCAAGTTGGAGTGAGAAAACGAATGTATTTTTTTCAGATTTAAACGGAAAGGTGACTTAAGAAATTACTTTTGACCTGTAATGGATTTATAATCAGCTTTATTAAAAGTGAATAAGGTTGATTCTCATGTAGTAGGCTTGTGCTCTCTGCGTAGTGTGTGTCATTCAAGTAGAATGGCCGATATAATGAATTATTCACACGATTTGGGCCTATTTGTTGAGTTTATGGCTCATGTTCCATTGTTAAAGTATTATTTATAATACGTCAGTGATGTTTTATTTAAATATATATTCATTTATAAAAACTATGTTTTTATTTAATAGAAATTTAAGTGTTTAATCAGCCAGACACAATCGACTCAAGTTTCCCGTCGGAAACTTATGGTGGAGATTCTTACAGATTTTTTTTTTTCATTTTAAATTTATATTTTTTAGTCATTGAAATAATTCAATGAGAAAGATACTGGATTTATTCAAAACTGAAGGAATATGATTCCATTTTCCTCTCACCTAAACGTTCTCCAGCATCTTGCCCTAAGTCCATTTGCGTAAAAAACATTCCTACGTTTTACAGAAAACGCAAAAGAAAGTATTTATTGAGATTTTTTGGACTCTACAATTTATTTTTACTAAACTTACGCAATCTTGAACACCCCTGTTGCAACCATGTGTATCATTTTTGTGCATTTACTTGCTTAAATATTGTTTTAAAACATATTATTTAAGTAGATACTTAATGTTTTTTTAACTTTTTTTACCTAACACCTATATTTTATAATTTCTATCTTTTAACCATGGCATCATGGTAGAAGCAAAATTTTGACAAAAAAAAAGGAAGCTATACAAAAAAAACTGCTCGGATTTATTCAGGGCGAAAGTTTTTACCCTACCCTACCATCTTTCATATACATCCATTGCTAAACATGGATAAATCGAAAAGCGATGATTTTACATTTGAATAATAAAATAATTTATTAACTATATTTTATTGCACATCACTTATTTAAAACACGTGTCCGTTTTGCCCCTATCTCCCCTATGTATAAAATGGTGACTTTTAAATGCTTACGTATTGGGTACGAACGCCCATTAATAATGGAGGGGTTTAAAGAAACAGCATTTCAAGTAAATAAATAGTAAAATTGAACATAAATTTTACAAAAAAATCGAATCGGAAGGAATGTCTCGCGTTTTCGCGGTAAAAATAAGATCGTGATATTTGAGTCAAAATTCGAGTAAAATACAAAATCGTTGATGATTACTTTAGTGTAATTTGTATGGATAATAAACAATAATGGAAGCGATCTAAATAGGAATTAACAAATGATGAGATACCTTTTCTTGAAATTCGCAATCAATTTCGTTTTTCGATGTTCACGAATCACGAACGGCTATTGGCATCATCTGCCCTATTCTTTTTTTAAATGAAACTTAGATACTAATTGTTTTTACGAAGATTTTTTTTTTAAATTGATGACACACGACGAATTTTTGACGATTTTTTTATTAGGTAGCTACCTTCATTTATTGTAAGTATTAAAAAAACAAGCCCCACGAATCGAATTACCTAGAATACCCACGATACATTTCTTTGCATTCGTTTCTGTGATTTAAAGTAAACAGGACTTTTTTCACATTTTAGAATTGCCACACCAGAGGCTTGTCGCTTCATGATTTTTGTTTGTTCAAAATAAAAGAAATTAATCATAAAACGATAAGTGACGCAAAAATTATGAACACTACATAAAACACAATATAACATAACTTCAATTTTATATTATGCAACAGAAATCCTTTCTATTCTTTCCCAAAATGATAGTAAAAAACAAAACATACTAAGTAGATACTTACTGAGAAATTCCTAAAGGAAGACCACAATAAACTTTGCACCACCTGCGAATCAAACCCAAGACAGCAACCTAATTGCGTAATAGGTACACGATCTATCAATCTGAATCGTTTTGAAAGAGATTGCTAATCCATTCCATTCCAAAGGATATGCTGAGATGGTTTGGGCATGTTGAGAGGATGAATGAAAGGCGACTAACAAAATGTATTTAGGTACGAGGCTGATGTGAAGGGAAAGGCCGGGCGGGGACGCCCTAGGAGGACATATATTGACCTTATTGGTGATGTCTTCAGAAAGGACAGGTGCGTAGTACTCGCAACCGGCGTGCGTGTATGACCAGATGTATGAACGTAAACGAGGCAAAAGGAGTATGTAAGGATCGTAGCAGGTGGCGTTCTGTAGTTTCTGCCTACCCCCAAGGGAAGAAGGCGTGAGTTTATGTATGTACGTGTGCTAATCCATTGCTTCACAAATTCGAAAAAAGAATCTGCTCAACAACGTACTTTTAAATAACGCAATGAATGTTGTTGAACTGTCAAAATGAAACGAATTATACCTAATCATTTACCGAAAATGTTTACGCAATTAGATAGATAGCAAGACCGCATGCCCAGCAACCGTGCTTACGATTACTAGATCCAGTCCAAAGCGAAATCGGACTCATTTCCATCATTCTCCTATAGGTAACCCTTATCACAATTTATTTGTGGTCTGCAAAACAAGTCTTTTTCTTCCATAGGTACTTCTCTATCAGTCGACATCTTGGTACTCCCCCCTTTCTATCCATATCATCTTCCACAAAGTCCATCCATCGTTTCTTTGGTCTTCCCCTACTCTTATAGCCATCCACATTCATACTCAAAACTTTCACGACATTTTCATTTGTTTTTTAAAGTAAATCATCGCAAATTCCGTCTCGACACCGTTCGAATTTCGAAGTGACGTTTAGAGATATAGCTGTTCTATTCTGTAATAATCTGTCATTTCACCTCTAGAGATTGACACTTTTGACAGCTCACTTCACCTAATTTTTACAGAATATCGGTACTTAGACCTCGACACCGTTCGAATTTCGAAGTGACGTTTAGATTTTTTTTAAGTCTGTTTTTACTGTGAAACTAAAATTGAAGCTGCAGCTTAAACAAAGAATTATCTTTATCGCTAAATACTTAAGTGAGTAGAACAGTGGTTGCCCAGTGGTAACGGCTCCAACTTAACTACGTGTCATGAGTTTGAACCCAGGCAGGCACTGCTACCCTACGACTGTTACTTTGTATAATTTATTTCATCACCACTGCTCTCAAAACGGCGAAGGAAAACATCGTGAGGAAACTGGCATGTTCAAGAAGCAAAAAACAGTAACATCCACCAACCTGCACTGGGTTGTTGGAGTACCTACGGCCCAATTCCTCTCACAAAGATGAGGCCTGTGTCCCAGCAGTGGGAACATTTTAGGCTTATTATACTAGTAAGACCTACCTAATATTTTAGTGTCTACCAAACTTAGGACATGTCTGATCATGTTTCTAGCTCTGTTGCCGAGAGTTACCTACGGTGACTCTCTGCTCAGCAGTGACAGTGAAGTCATATCTACAGGTTAATAATATTAACCTGTATGACTTCACTGTCATTGCTGACCTGCTGATTAAAAGAAAAACTTGCTATTATCAGAATTGAAGAAAGACACAGTTGCTAAGCCGGTATCAGGCGTTTCACGTTTTGTTAATTTTTGCCTTTTATTCGACATCTTTCACTCGAAGTATTGCAGCCTAAAATCGTCTTTTACAAATAAACTTTCGTTGAAAAACATCCTCCAACTGCCTCGTTGGTCTAGTGGTCGCAAGCGCTACTGCTGAGCATGAGGTCCTGGGTTCGATTCCCGGGTCGGGCAAAGTGTTATTGGCTTTTTCTATCTGGAATTTCTCAGTAGCAGCCCGGAGTCTGGATTTGTGCCCGGTTGATGGCAATAGGCTCGCCCCCTATTACATGGGACTTAAACATAACTGGCGAAATGTGGGTGTATCTACTACAGGTACACCTCTGCCCAACCCTTCGGGGAAACAAGGCGTGATGTTATGTTATGTGAAAAACATTATCAAGAGAATGGTTGAGGTTAGCTAAAATTAATAGTCTCTTTAAAACAGTCTGCGTAATTTAAATTTTTACACAAATCGAGCTAACTATATTTGAAATAAGATTAGATATTTAAATAAACCTTTTTTACAGTACGTTCAACCGAAATTAAGTTCAACTGCGTTGGTGGCAAGACAAATGGCAGCTGCAGTAAACAGTTGATATTGTAACCACTTTTTTGCTTTTAAAGCCATCCTTATACCTACGGTATAGAAGTCATAATCAGTTGAACGGACTGTAAAAAAAGATTTGTTTAAATGTCTAATCTTATTTCAAATTGAGTGTAGGTGGTTTGACACGGTAGCAGAAATAGCGATCAGTCTATGGATTAAGAAAATTGAATCAGCCAATCTACATTAATCATTTCCTAGTTATTTTTTCTTATGTCCTAATCCAGTACCCTAATTAGGTCATACACGATCAATCACAATCTGTCGATTTGAAACAGATTGCTAATCCATTGCTTCATAAGTTGGAAAAAAAATCTCCTCAATAACGTAAATAACGCAATAAATGTTGTTGAACTGTCAAAATGAAACAAATTAGGCAAAATTGATTCGAAAATAAGTTACGCAATACGTGGTCAACCCATGTGCCAAATTTATCCCAATCTGTTTAGCCGTTTTTGCGTGATTGAGTAACAAACATCCAAACACGCAAACTTTCACATTTATAATGTTATTAGTAGGAAGAATAGTTAGAATGCCGTCTAGTGTCCCCCAGTCCCTGATAACAAGGCAACAATTATTGAACAAATATATCGGTGAAAAAAAAAAGAACAAAGCGTGTTACTGTTTTCCGATACATAAAAACATATTAATTAAATAAGTAATCTTCAGAAAACACCATTTAAGTGCCTTCTGCCCAGCTTTCTTTCCTCAAAAGACCATTACAGACACTAACCTAAATGTACCTCACATGGCCTGACTTAGATAATGTGAGGACAAATTTTAGGACTTTAGAAGAGACTGTGACCTCTGAGTTTGCTTTGGTGTTTCTTCTCAGAGTAGCCAAATAGGAAACACCGACCTCATCTAATATCTTGTTGACATGTAAAAGTGATTTTTTAGTTTAAACTTTGCAGAATTAGATAGCATTTACTGATTTATAGCTATGGTGAAACTGTGGACACAGTTTCGTAGATCAGGCATCCCATCGCCACGACAGACGAAGAAGCCAACGATGAGGACGCGACTAGCTAATCACCGATTTTCCCGCTAAAGTATAGAAAATATAGTCCTTCAAACCGTATTTCGATCATGGCGGTCAATCTCAACGAAGACTAGCATTCGGCGCAGGAGATATGATAATGCAGGCATGTGTGCGTAGACAGGTGCACTCTCTCTTCTTTTCCCTCACTCTCATAGTCCGATGGGACGGCAATCCGACACGACCGGAGAGATATCAGACGCAGGAATAACGGCTTAACGTGATTTCCGCTGCACGGGGGTATCACATCGCCAACTTCCAAACTCCGAGCTGTTACTAAGAAATTCCTAATGGAAAAACCCAATAACACTTTGCCCGACCTGGGAATCGAACCCAGGACACGCTTAGCAGTCGCGCTTTTGACTACGAGACCAACGGGGCAGTGAAAAAATATACAGCTTGTCTGATGCCCCGTGTAAGTAAAATGTTTTAATGTTTTACAGTTGTCGGCGAGGAAGCAATTAACTTATATCAGCTATTTTCTCGCTCAAGAAACTTACAATAGTTATACATTCCGTGTAAACAAAAGAGATGCATATTAATACTTGATCGCTGACTGTTCACACCCGGCGAGGTCTTGCTCCACTAGTTTGTCGCTGAGCGACAAGAGCTATCAAAGAAAGTACTCGCTCAGCGATCCTCGCTTGGTGGGCAGAATACTCGCTGAGAGACTCACGCTTGTTACAAATACACATGACACTGACAGTAGCTCGTCGTAATCGCTCGTCGACGTCAAGCAGTACCCACTCGCTGCTCGTTAACTCGTCTTTAGTCGCTAGTTCTACTCGCTTCTCGTGAATCGCCAACGATGGTACAGGTGCCTAAACTTCTCTGCTTAGCTACCTACCTCACCTCACACATCTTTGATGGAAAGGCAGCCATCAAAAGTGATGTAAATGAACAGAATGTTTTTGTCTTAAAAAAAAAAATAAGTTCAATTTGCCTAGCCTTTTGCCAACTATATAGGGATCGGCTTCCAGTCTAACCGGATGCAGCTGAATACCAGTAGTTTACATGGAGCGACTGCCTATCTGACCTCCACACCCCAGTAACTGGGTAATACGATACCCCTTGGTAAGACTGGTTGTCAGACTTTCAGGGCTTCTGACGACCCGTAACGTCTGTCAAAGATCCACGAATGACAGCCGGGACCAACGGCTTAACGTGCTTTCCGAGGCACGGAGGAGTCTCGGTGTGTAAAGATGGTCACCCATCCACAGATCAACCCCGACAAGCGTAGCTTAACCGGATGAATCGACCCGTGCGGCTGTTATTACTTAGCCACGAGCTCCTTAAAAAAAACAAGTTTTAAAATTTAAATTGTCTATTAGTTAAAAATACACTCAAATATAGTAAAAAATCAACAAATTATCAATGATTAATAGTAGGTATGTATGTTTATGCCTTCGCTCTGGGCTTCATTTTCGGTGGTTTTCTAATTGAACCGATGCTTTTCCTCTTCATCATGCCCTTCTTTTTCGAAGGCGACTGCATGTCTTTGACAATCCTCACTTTCTTTGTCTTTTCACCGCCATCTTTCTTTTCTTTCGGCTTCTTTTCCGGATCGATCTTTTTCTTCGGTTTAACTGGTTTATCTTCTTTGCTTTCCTTAGATTTTACTTTCGATGTCAAGCTTTTCCCTTCGGTTTTCTTCGACTTTTCTTTTAATTTCTTCTTCTTTTCTGGATCTTTTGTCTTATCTGTATTCTCTTTTTGCGGTTTCATAGTTTTTGGTTTCTTTTCTTTGACGGGGGCTAGTTTGAAGGATCCTGTGGCTCCAATTCCTTTCGTTTGTATGATAATTCCTTGTTCTACGGCAGATTTTATGAACTTCTTGATATGATAATTCAGTTTCTCTGTATCCACGTTGTATCTCTGTGCTATATACTTCTTTATGG
Source organism: Agrochola litura (assembly GCA_949152395.1). Lineage (NCBI taxonomy): Eukaryota > Metazoa > Arthropoda > Insecta > Lepidoptera > Noctuidae > Agrochola > Agrochola litura. The sequence goes on along the minus strand of OX424521.1, from coordinate 12,272,757 downwards.
CGTATAATGATACTCCCTTTCGACTCTTCAGCTCAATGAGTGCTTGCTGTATCATTGTCTTCGTGGTCAACTTCTTATCTTGCTTTTTCTTTAATAAGTCATCTGATGGACTGTTCGGCATCTTCTTTTGCGGCATTTTTGGTAACGCAGATTGTATTTGAAGGTCTGAGCCATCAGAGTCTGATCCTTCTGAAGACATTGTGGGTGTTTGTGGAAAACAAGATATAATTTTATAAACATTTCTGTAAATTATTGATGCAGTTAACTAGGTGAGAACTTTACCTTGACGACGACTTAGGGGAAATGTAAAAAAATGTGGGTAGTCCGCAAATGTTTTGTTTAGTGTGAATGATATAAAAGAGGTTTCGCCTTGTAATTTTTGTTTAGTTGCTAATGAGCTAGCGTATGGTCTGCTGGTTCGCTGTCAGCGGATATAAAATTATGAATGTGTATGTATTCATGTACTTAGATCAAAGTATTTAAGAACGTTTTGATAAAAGACATTACGTAAATGTTTAAATACGTACTTACCTTGTAACGTTTTTAGCCATATCAATTTGAATCGAACTGGAATCGTAAACTAAAGGTGATCGCCTTTTACACCAGTTTTACTGAATGTATAGCTAAAATTAGGTAGGTAGATAGGTACTTACCCAATGTGTGACGTGTTTTGTGGCTACAGGTAGAATATTAAGGAATAATGATTGTGGACAATTGGTCAGATAGGCAGTCGCTCCATGTAAAATACTGGTATTCAGCTGAATCCGGTTAGACTGGAAGCCGACCCCAACATAATTATACTTGGAAAAAGACTAGGCAGATTGATTGAAAGATTGTGGACAATTAAATGATTTCTTATCTATTTAAAGGTATATCTTTTTTAGGCTGGCTATGGGCTGACTGAACCTACCTCATCATTCGTTCATAATTTCAGCCGAAAGACGTCCACTGCTGGACATAGGCCTCCCCAAGCACCGCCACTTCAACCGTACCAAAATTGCGTAACTTATTTTCGTAAACAATTATGACTAAATTGTCTCATTTTGACAGTTCAACAACATTCATTGCGTTATTTACGTTGTTGAGCAGATTTTTTTTCCAACTTATGAAGCAATGGATTAGCAATCTGTTTCAAATCGATACAGATTGTGATTGTGTTGTATTACGCAATTAAGGTACCGTTCAGCGGATTCTTGCGGCCTTCACAAGGTCCTACGACTTTCCTCTAAGTACTTACAAATTCGAAGTGATTAATTTATATCGACTAGGAACAAGGATGCCGCATTTAAAAGCTATAAGTATTTCTATGTCTTTCAAACTAGTCGTTGTAGTGTAGTTGCTCCACCCGCTACTTGCCGACTTAATTTTTATAGGCGCTTTACAGCGGTCATATTTTTGATCTTGCTACTAAAACTTGGGTTTTCTAGAAAAGCGGTTACGTCTTACCTAGAGTGGTATTGGTTGTTACCATGGAATTAGTTCTTTACTGAACCTTTAGAGAGCCTTCCATCTGCGCATAAGTTACCGTGGCAAACATGGAAAACCTTTAATAGACTTCTTAAGTACACAAGTAGGGGTTAGATGGGCTTGTGGGTAAGTAATAACAGCCGCACGGGTCGATCGATCAGGTTAAGCCACGTTAGCTGTGGTTGGTCCGTGGATGGGTGACCATCTTTACATACCAAAACCCCTCCGTGCCTCGGAAAGCACGTTAAGCCATTGGTCGCGGCTGTCATTTGTAGATCTTTGACAGTCGGGTAGTTAGAAGCCCAAAAGTCTGACAACCAGTCTTGCTAAGGGGGTAGCATGTTACCTAGTAGGAACTGGGTTGTGGAAGTCAGATAGGCAGTCGCAGTCCAAGTAGAAGACTGGTATTCAGCTGCATCCGGTTAGACTGAAAGCCGACCTCAACATAGTTGGGAAAAGGCTGGGTAGATGATGAGGTACACAAGTAGGTCGCAGCAAGGACAACCTCCATAAGAGGGGGTTCTTGGACAGCTCAGATCTCCAGTGTGTATGCGGTGTCTCTCCACAGACACTAGCTCACCTCCCATCTTGCGCCGCATGCCCTGTCACCTGCACACGTGAGGACCCAATGTCTGCGTCAGCGAACTGTATTCGAATTGTTGAATTTAGAACCGAACAAATTTAAACAAATACTGGGTGGCAGAGATATTGACGCGAAAACTTTTACCATAGATTCTGTACATGATTCTGACACCCCCTGCATTGAAACTTTTCGTCGGTTATTTAAAAAAAAAATCTGCTGTTTCATAGAAAAGTGCAATACCTACGCGGTCAAAATGTATGGAACAGCAGACATTTTAAAAAATAACCGACGAAAAATTCAGCGACGCAGGGAGGTTCAGAATCATGTACCTACTGACTACATGGTAACAGTTTTCGCGTCAATGTCCCTGCTACCCTGTATATCTTTTCCTATTAATTTTGCCATCGACATGAAGATGGAATTATAATAGTAAGTAGGTTAGATACTACGGTAAGTATAAACACGCAGATTAATTATTTAACAACCACAAAAACACAATGAACTCCAATACAATAGCATAACAACCATTAAAAACACTCACACAAGAAAAAGCACAACTTTCTATACGACTTCACACAATTTGCAATAAAAACTACCGCAAAAAGTCCCAACCTGTCATAGGTACCCTACACACGACCTGACGCCCTACAGGAACCGACCAGCGACCAACAGGTGGTCGCGGTTTGCTAATTAGATATAAGTACTTACTAATGAGACGTTACACGCCACCTAGGTAGTTGTTAGTTACACGCGATCTCATACTGTGGGTTAGTCATGCTGTTGGTGCCTAGAATTTGTGGAAGATTGGATACCTAATTTATTTATTGTGTGTGTATAGAAAGGTGTCTGTGTTATTTTTGGCATTTGCTTGCAGCTTCGCCCGCGTGGACGTCGGAAATTAATCCATATGGAAACGTACTAAGAAGTAATTACCGTAACGCGGACGCCAGTGAAGCCCAGTCGTCGGCATGTTTTTTTCCGACATCTTGAACAATCATCGTCCTATTTTAGCCAATTTACACAAAACCTTACTGAATTATTCACCTAAACCTTCCTCATTAATCAGTCCATCCATTGGTGAAAACCGAATGAAAATCCGTTTGGCAGTTTTTGAGGTTATCGCGTTCAGATAGACAGACGCGGCGGGGGGACTTTGTTTTATAATGTGTTTGTAGTGATGGGGATTTTTCTCTTGTGTTCACATTGATATTCGGTTATTTACTTAGGCATGTGACGTGGTATAAAGTTTCCCAACTTCGAAGAGATGGTCGAACGGGGATAATGAGTAAAAAATTCTATTTTGTCCTTCGTGTAGATTTTTAAAAATATTGGACACGTATTTTATCTTTTCTTACGTAATCAAAAGATTACGGCGATACATTGAGTTAAAATATGCCATGACGTCACGAGTATAGATAGTGCAATCCACGAAGACGCGCCCCACTTCGCTCCGCTCCGTACTAAAATACAGCTTACAGTACAGTAATCGCGGAGTGGGGCGCGTCTTCGTGGATTGCACAATCTGGTAGTAGATTAGGTACTTACTTGTGACGTAGCGACCCCCACTTCCCAAATTTTTATTTATGATAAAGCAAAAAATACGTGTCTAATATTTTTTTTTATTATCGATTCGACTGACGGCCTAAATCCTATAATTTATTTTTTAGACCCAGGCATCATCCCTATTGCGGACGCTGTAGGTAGATAATGTCGAATATCTAGAACCTAGCTAAATGAATATCAAGTTATTATAAAATATTTTAGTGGGTACCTACTTAGGTACCTAACTTTATTTAGGTATCTAATAATGTAGTCAAGTAAATAACTTGTTACTACCTACATAATGCTTATCATTCCATCTGCTACTTACCTACACTAGCTTAGTACTTTGTATTATCAAAGTACAGACGCCAGCACATCAAGCTACCCGAAACTGTCAAATTTTCCCAATCAACTTTGAACCTTAACTTTCGGCGATAAAGTTGAAAATCTATTGAATAAATTTGACAGATTGTAAGTAGCTTGATGTGCTGGCGTACCTAAGTCACAGTATAATTTAGTAGGTAGGTACCTATAGTTATTTTTTTAATCCCAGAGACTAATTTGACAGGTGCAAATGTCAAACTTCAAATTGAAAAAACAAACAATAAAATCACTTGAAATGTCAAATTGGTCTCTGGGATTTAAAAACGTGTAGGTATTTCAAGATAGTACGTGCCCGTTCTTCTCCATATACCAACTACGCTTGAGAATGGGTACTAGCTTCATCTTTCTGACTAACCGACTTCTTGACAATTCAAAAGTGCCTGTAATTGATTTAGGTACCTAATTGAAACAAATGTTTTCTTATATTCTTATTTATTATGGCGATGATCACGTCAACGCAAAAACCAAAACGCTGCGGCTCAGTCTTGCATAGGGTCGCAGTATTATGCTGAGCAATGGCAGTTTTGCGAGGATGTGACGCATATTTTTCCCTAAATTGTTAGTTTCGTGTTTTGTTCTTTCTTTGCGTCAAGTTTACCTCAAATAAACGTATTTTCTTTCTTTCTATGATTGATATGAAGGCCATTTTAAGTTGGAGTACGAGTTACGTACTTATTAGCTTTTAAAACTAGCACTCTGCACAACATCAACAGGGGCTTGTGACAAAGTAATAGCTACGCTTGCCGCGGTTGGTCCATGGATGGGTGACCATCTTTACATACCAAGACCCCTCCATGTCTCGGAAAGCACGTTAAGCTGTTGGTCCCGGCTGTCATTTGAGATCTTTGACAGTCATTACGGGTAGTTAGAACCCCAAAAGTCTAACAGCCAGTTTTACCAAGGGGTATCGTGTTACCTAGTAACTAGGTTGTGGTTGTGGAGGCCAAATAGGTAGTCGCTCCATGTAAAATACTGGTATTCAGCAGCATCCGGTTAGACTGGAAGCCGACCCTAACATAGTTGGGAAAAGGCTAGGTAGGCAGATGACTCTGCCCAACATTTCGTTCGTATCATCATCATCATTAGCAGTTTCGATCCACCGACTGTTGAGTATAGCCCTCCTCAGTCCTCCCTTTTGTGCCATGCTTCCCTACTGGTCTGCGAGTCTCATGCAGGCCTTCCCCGCGATTTTCTGTAGGTTTTCGTTCATATGGATTACGGATTTTGCTCACAAACTTCAACACATTGGATGCAGATTTTTCAATGGGAAATTCGTCATTAATAAAAACTATTTACAAAAAAAAAAGCAACTGACTTTAAAAAAAACACTACAAAGTGAAAAATTACTTTAATTTCGGAAGTCGGTGTATTTAGTTTTGTATTTTCGTTTTTTGCCACCGACTTCCGAAATTAAAGTTTAGTTGTGGTACCTACTTACCCTACACAAATTGGAATACCATTACCTGCTATGTAAATAACAGTGACAGAAAGTTTTTTAAAATCATCCACATTATGCTAAGTGGGAAAAATACGTAGGTAGGAAGGTATTATTGAAGCTAACTGAAAAACTACCCAAGCACAGGTAATAAAATTTGTATTAGACCACTGCGTAAGCCTCTTCTAGGTACCAAATGAAAAATCGGTCCACAATTGACGAAAATATCGAATAAAATACATGAAAAAAATACATACAGACGAACGTAGAACCTCCTTCTTATTCGAAAGTCGGTATAAAATTTGGGAACCTCATTTAAACTCTCCTCCCCTATTTCCGGGGATGGTTTAAAAAAATGCTATAGGTAAGTATAGGTAAGCAGTAGCTGGTGGTACGTACTGCTGCTTGAGGATATCTGCAGAAAAATACATTCAAAATCAAACCACGCACAACGTGTATTGTGTTTGTACCAGCAGAATATTCCTCCAAATTTCCTTTTCCTCATTTTATTATCACGGGTAGGTGCCTAATTCTCACTCAAAACAATCTACAACTACCCACAAAATCTCAAATCTTCCGAGAGTGGGAACGTAAAAACTATAAAAGGCATCGCTTCACTCACTCGAGTCGCTCCTCGTCACATTGCTCACACATTCGTCATCGCAGTAGCTCGTGTGTGAAATAAATCTAAATGGCGCGAACGAAACAGACAGCTCGCAAGTCCACCGGAGGGAAAGCTCCTCGGAAGCAACTAGCGACCAAGGCAGCAAGAAAAAGTGCTCCAGCCACCGGCGGCGTGAAGAAACCGCACAGATACCGACCAGGGACTGTGGCCCTGCGAGAGATACGCAGATACCAGAAGAGCACGGAGCTGCTCATCAGGAAACTGCCGTTCCAGCGTCTCGTGAGGGAGATCGCGCAGGACTTCAAGGCTGATCTCCGGTTCCAGAGCTCCGCTGTGATGGCGCTTCAAGAGGCCAGTGAGGCGTACTTAGTGGGGCTGTTCGAGGATACGAACCTGTGCGCGATCCATGCGAAACGAGTGACTATCATGCCGAAAGATATTCAGTTGGCGAGGAGAGTGCGTGGCGAGCGCGCGTAGTGAGATTCGTATCATATTTTGAGTTTGTAGGTAGGTAAGTAGGTATTCATTGAAGACAAAGCCCTTTTCAGGGCTGCAAGGAATTCTGTTTCTTTATTGGATGATGTCAAAACGTAAAGTCTACTTTTTCAAATTTAATATTTGAAAATGTGTTATAAAGTCCTTCTCAGGGCTGCAACGTATTCTTTGGTAGATTTTGTCAAAACGTAATAAGGAGGTAGGTCTATCTTATTAAGTTTTATAATATTAATAGGGAACTGCCTCGCTGAGCATGAGGTCCTGGGTTCGATTCCCGGGTCGGCCAAAGTGTTATTGGGTTTTCCCATCTGGAATTTCTCAGTAGCAGCCCGGAGTCTGGATTTGTGTCCGGTTGATGGCAATAGGCTCGCCCTCATTACATGGGACTTGTAGGTACATAACTGGCCAAATGTGGGCCTCTGCTATTATTTTTTGAACCCTTAGGGGATTATAGGCTTGATGTTATGTATGTGTAATAGGGAAGCATATGAGGAGCTCGTTGCTAAGTAATAACAGCCGCACGGGTCGATCCAGCAGGTAAAGGTACGCTTGTCGGGGTTGGTCCGTGGATGAGTGACCATCTTTACATATTGAGACTCCTCCCGTGGTCCTGGCTGTCATTCTTTGTTAGTCGTTACGGGTCGTCAGAAGCCCAAAAGTCTGAAAATCCAGTCTTACCAAAGGGTATCGTAATACCTAGATACTGGGTTGTGGAGGTCAGATAGGCAGTCGCTCCATGTAAAATACTGGTATTCAGCTGCATCCTGTTAGACTGGGAGCCGACCCCAACATAGTTGAACTAAAGGCTTGGTAGATTGATTTTTTAATATGTAGGTAAGTAAGTATATATTTGAAAGTGGGTAGGTAATTCAGTACCTATTTGGTAAGATTTTAAACTTATAGTCAGGGAAGAAGCTTGGTAATCGTTATTTTCACAACTTAAGACGCGATATATGCCAGCGACCTTGAGTAGTTAGCTTGCGTGTACTGAGCTCACGCAACGCGTCGTACGTCCAGCCAGTAATAGGACTCGCCCGTCAAGGAGCGCTGTCCCAAATTAGACGCATTATTAATTTATTATAAGTAAAACAAAAGGTTTTCTAATAAAACACGTACATACTAAAAGATACGTAATTAAATTATCTTTAAAATGGTGCAGGTTACAGAAAAATACGTTTGTTTCAGTTTTTGCGTGATTCTCAGTTTTTAATCCGCGTTAAACATGACTTTACAAATTAATTACACTATGTAATTTAAACATAATCACAGATTAAGTTATTAAGAAAATGCTTTAATTTAACATATATTTTATCCAAATCATTAACACTACTGGTTTAGACGTGATCTTCAGTATAAAATCATTACAAGTCGCTTATGGCATAGCAGGTAAGTAGCAAAGATATAAAGTTTAGCAGGTGTAGCCGCATTTCTAATAATTTACATGTAGCGACTGCCTATCTGATTTCCATAACCCATTTACCGGGTAACACAATACCCCTTGGTAAGACTGGTTGTTAGACTTTTGGGCTTCTAACTACCCGTTACGACTGTCAAAGATTTACAAATGACAGCCGGGACCAACGGCTTAAACGTGCTTTCCGAGTCACAGATAGGGTTGCCAGGTGAGTCGCGAAAAAATACCGGACAACCCCAAACGGGGGGGAGGGGGTGGGGGGTATGCTAGGTCGCAAAAAATACGGTTTTTATACTAATATTTTATTTTAATTAATCAACATCACCATAAATCAACTTAATTAGTATTAGTAACAAAATTTAATGCAGTCATAAAATTGTGGTCGCCAAGACTATGCTAACTTTGAGAAAGTCTTTATTAAACAATGGTATGAATGTTATAATCTACTACTTACTTAACAAAATAAATGTAGGAACTTCTGAAAAAAATAAAATCACCTAAAACTAGATAGGTATGTTTAACAAAAATAATAGGAACTTCCAATGAACAAATAATAAAGTTGAATCATTCTTCTAAAACTAATTTAGGTATTATGTTGTACTGTACCTAGGTACTTTTAGGTAGTAGGTACCTACTTACTTTTGTAGGCGTTTGTGACCAGTAGTACCGACTTTCCTCAAAATACCGGACATTGTTCTGTCCGGTATAACCATTTATTTTTTACCGGACAGGCCTCGAAAATACCGGACTGTACGCTTAAATACCGGACATCTGGCAACCCTAGTCACGGAGGAGTCTCGGTATGTAATAGTACATTACTGCCGCGGTCTATAATGACTACTTTGCTGGTCGCGCTGATGATGGCCGACAGCGCAGCGTAGCGCAGCTCCAGGCCGACACAGCGCGGTCAGCGTGCAGCACTTGATGGACGAGCTGAGATAAAGGCCGAGGCCGTAGGTCGAGGCCTTTACAGCGAGGACAGCAAGGGCTGCAATGATGGCCAAGCTGGAAGGCCTAGAGCGTAGCTAGGCTAGCTCGAGGCAATCATAGCGTGACCAGCGAAGCAGTCATAGCGTGACCGTTTTGAAAGTAGTTGTGTTGCATGCCTCTAAATGGAATGCGACCATTTTTTATTTATCTTGAATATTTTTGTACCTATGTCTTGATTTCTGTCTGAAATATTTTCTTGTTTCATACTTTGAAGAGCGTGATTTTTCAGTAGTCGAGTTTTAGTTTTTGAACCTGTGTTTAACAAATAAGTACTTCGAAGTTACCTATTTCGTAGCTGGTCAGGCGACCTAGATTATTTTTAAGATAAAGGATGTTTCAAATTTATAACTCAGTGATACAGTATAAAAATCGTTTATTTACCTTAAATCTAAGATACATTAACTTATAACAACTATGTACTGTGTTGCATTAGCAGACCACTTTTAATAAATACATAATTAATTTTATATATTAATCTTTTAATTATACACCTTAAACCTAATTTTATATAGTTCAATTTCCTTTGCAGCTTAGTTGTATAGTGGCCATAACAAAAGTACATAATTTTTATACCCTCCAAAAGTTGACATATATACATATTTATTAAAATTGGTCTTTCCTGCAACTAACCTCACATTTCGGAAAACCTGGGCCCTATACAAATTACAATTCACAAGTTACAATTTACATAATTTGTCATTTCTATGTTACGCAATTTTTTATGTGTAACAGCTTTCCTGCAATTCGTGGGAGTGATTTCGAGAAAAGGGACGGAAGTGTGTAACAGGAAGCCGGGAAAGTGCGCGTATTTGATTTGACCAATGAACGCACGCGGTGTTTGAGTTGGCCGTCAGAAACGACGTTGACGAGGCCCCGCCCCTTTTTGTACTAATTGCGTTTAAACCCTGATTTCTCGATATTTTACTATGTATCTGAACGCCAAATAAAACTGATAACTGTAACCGTTTCGTAATGAATGTGTATATTTCCAATTTGGTTTACAATAAAACGAGCATGTTTACACTTAAAACAAGTGTTGTTATTTTCACCCATTTTTTCAACGGTTTTGAAATACTTTGAAATCACAAGTATAATGTCTCATATTTTAGTTATCAAAGTCTATTGTTTCCGCTCTCCCTCAATAATTTGTGAAAAAAATATAACTGTCTTCAATAAAATATTGCATTACTCTTAGTGTTAACTAAATAAAATACAATTTTTTATAAAAAATACGAATAATACCTGAATATTTTTTTTCAGGTTATAATGTTAATATTGCTTATTACCAAGGTTCCGAGGTCAGATGTTACACATCATAATATGTGACTAGGCTCGCTCGTTTCTTTTTACAATTTAACAAATTTGTAGAATTGTAAACTTAGTTAATTGATTCAGGCGTGACCTTGCGGAAATCCATTATAAAATACAATAGACGTGGATATATTTAGTAACCTGTTCCGCTTAGCTATTTCTAAAGAGCCACACCGAGCGCTGAACGCAGTGTTCATCTTTCGTTTCTCCGCGTTCAGCGCTCGGTGTGGCAACACGCCGTGTTCGCGACAAGTCCATCGTCATCCTGAGGATGACTCGTTGAGAGGTGAAACACGTGTCTATTTCTTTCAGGAGTTTAGTTAAGCGGAACAGGTTACTAAATATATCCACGTCTATTGTATTTTAAAATGGATTTCCGCAAGGTCACGCCTGAATCAATGAACTATCTTAAAATCTCTTTCATTTTGATATTATAACAAAATCCATTGCTTGATAATTGCTCCGTTTGAGTATACGTCTGTTTTACAAGAAAAATAACGCATTGTATATTGTTGAATTGTCAGAATGAGGGATTATCATTTTAATTCTGTTACGCAAACAAGGCGTAGAGGCAAGTTATTATAATATAAGCTATTGTTTGCATTTAATTGGTACAGTTAGTTCTAGCGCATTGGTACTATCTCGAAGTTTGTACACCCAAGAGGGGATGTAAATTGATTTAGCTCCATCTGACCTAATCGTAAAACTATGGTTTTTAAAAGAATGACGTCAATATCCATCAGATATGACGAAAAACCAGACACGTCTCAAAATATGTAATAGGGTAGTTGACTAGGTAAAAGAAAAAAAACTATTTAGTCCGTCTTTCAGATAATAAAAAATATTGGACACGTATTTTTTGCTAACTTAGAAAACACGCATTAAAGTTGGAGTGGGGGCTTGCTACGTCACAACGTACTATTAAATCTAGCAAGGCGTGAAAATACGTGTTCAGTATGTTTTAATACTCAACAAGACGGACAAAAAAAAATTTTTGGACCCAGGCCTATTTTGCGATGTGTCCGGTTTTTTAACCTTACTTTAAAAACCGTGAAACTCAAGTCTAGCATGGCTAAAGTGAATATCTTTTATAGACAACACACATTCTCATTGTCGATTCGTTATTTAGCTATACAGTGTGCTGGTGTGTAACCTACCTAACCATAGACAGAGAATGGACTGAGCGTTCCGTATTCAGTTTTTCAGTGAATAGACCGAAAAGCACGAGAGAGACAGAGCGAATTTGCTCTCGCTTTGTCTCTTTCTAGAGAGTGGTCACTTTTGTGAGGCTAAAGCTACGGTTTCTTAGAAAAGCGGTGTCCGCAATTTACGGGCGAGTGACGTCACTGAAACGTTGATTATGAAAGTAAGTTGGTGTGGTTTCCTAGAAAGTGTTGTTGACACCGTAAAGCCAAAGATTTAAATCGCTAGATTTGCCCTCACCGTACTCAGTCACAGGAAAAAGTGTCCATACTGAGAAGAGTGAGCTCACACATTTTGAAATAGCGTTTCCATGACAAACAAGTGTTGTCACTGGGTCATTATATGTCAGAGGTGTCAAAACGAAACATAATTGCGACTATCTTTTAACCCGGTAGGGCGAATCTAACGATATAAATCTTTGCTGTCATCATTTTTATGACAGCTGTCATTGCGGCCATCGAGTGCGGCTACCGCTTTTCTAGAAAACCGTAGCTTATCGCTCTGTCCAATTTTCTATGTCTATAAACCTAATATACTGTTATTTACTTTATACATGTGAGTAATTTCTTAAATAAATTGATAGTGCACATAATCTTATTCGAAAAAGATTAAGCGCTATTTTAATATACATAAACATTGCTGGTTTTTTTTTATACAAGTTTGCTGTTTCGCTCAGTGCGATCAGATGGAACTCAACCTTAAAAATAATTTAATAAGGTGGTTTATGCTTTACCATGATCTTATTTTTTTCTTCTTTTTAAGGTCAACGATGTATATTTTTTATTTCTTAATATGTCACTCAATGGTACTTGCTTTATTTTTGAGGTATCACTGTACCTGTGTGTGTTGTTAGCTGAATATACCTGTAAACACCTGTAAATAAGGATGATTTTTGTCTGTCAGGTTAATTATAAAAAATACTGGACACTGTAATTTTTATTTTTTTACGTAATCAAAAGATTGAGTTAAAATGTGCCATGACGTCACGAGTATGTAGATTTTATACTTACTTATGACGTGGCGACCCCCACTTTAATGCGTTTTAATTTAAGTATTTTTTTTAAAAGCAAAAAATTCCTGTCTAATATTTTTTTATCATCTGACTGACGGAATAGTTTTTTTTTTTTTTACCCAGGCATCATTCTTATTCCAGTATTTTTAAGAACGTTCGCATTCTAATCTCAATTTGTCATAAAAAACCAGTAATTTTCCTACATTTTTGACATTGATGGCCGCTGAGAAGAAAAAGCGATTTAAACGAAGATTTTGAACTTTTAAAATACGGGAATTGACCTTCTGTTGGTAATCAGAAAGATGTTTGATTGCTACTTACACAGATACCTGCATATCGAATACTATTACTATACGATATTTTTTTTTACATGTCACGCTTATTTGTTGTAATATATATCTAAATACTCGTAAATATTAAGCTGGTCGAATTTGTACAAATTATTCTACTTTGCATAAAACTTGTAGGCACAGATGAATACAAAACGGACACTCAGAATTTTAGGTATGAAGTTACATGTAGGTACCCGGCCGGCTCGACTTGTCGAATTCAGTGAGCGTAACGTAGTCAGAAGATATAAGAGTTACGCGATAGAAAGAGAGGCAACTTCTCGTAGGTAATTAGCGCTATGCGACTTGAATTACACTTTATTGTGTTGTAGCAAGAGTCGCTTTTTATTTAAATGATTTTGCGGAGTCCCATCTGTACTAATCTGTGCCGTAGGTATAGTTTTCGCGTTTTAGCGTGGCAATAACGGTCATTGCCCTTTCCCTAATATCTCTCCGTAGGAACCCAAACAACAAACTATGTATGGTTTTCCGTTATTGAAACATGTTAAAGATAGTTAATTGATACAGGCGTGACATTGTCGAAATCCATTATAAAATACAATAGACGTGGATAAAACCCTGTAACCTGTCGCGAACCCGACAAGTCAATCGTCATCCTGAGGATGCCTCGTTGAGAGGTGAAACACGTAGATTTCTTACAGGGTTTTTATGACTCTTTAGGAGCTCTTTAAGCGGAATAGGTTACTAATATCTACGTCTATTGTATTTTTTAACATGTTGAAGATCACGATAGATACTGATTCAGGACGATGAAGGACTTTATTCCTATATCCTATACGCTATGCTAAATCGCGACAACTATAGCAAAAATTTATTACAATATACAGAGTGTTTTTAGCGGCGATGTCTGTTTTTATTTACCCGAATGTATTTTATATAAAATTACATACTATTTATACACTATTAAAGAGGCTCAATCATTCATTCTTTCTTATGATTATCATTCATTCGTCATTATGATTATCATTCACTAAAAGGCCTTCCATCGACAAATACTAACAATTAGGGTGAGGTTACCAGTTACAGTCCGCGTTCAAAATATATTACAATTTTAGATTTTTATATACATAATTACATGCAGCCTTTGTCAATATAGAAAATTCAATTATACCTTAAATTAATTGGTTTTTCACCCTTCTATTTGGCAATTTGCTAATAACACCAAGAATGAAGGATTTCATTCACTCACTCATTCGTTCAATGAATGCCATTCATTCTGTCATGTGTTTTTATGTATATAGGAAGCTTTATTAGCTTTCGACTCGGGAATCGAATGTGTCAGTCGAATGTGAGCAATGCGAGTTTTTACAGCTTGTTTTACTTTAGAAAGTCCCACTGCAAGTCAACGACCTCTTCGAGGTGTGCGCCGATGTATTTTTTATCGGCGGCGGCGTCTGACGTTTAATTTGACGGCGGCGGCGCACAGTGAAAAAAAAAAGTATATTTTGTTAAAAAATCTGCCCACACCACAATTTTTGACGTATCGCTGCCATTTTTTTTATACACTCCTGAGATAACACACTTTGGTGTGTCACTGCCACTTTTCCAAAATCGAAATTTCTTTTAAAAATCGGGAAAGGAATAAATTTTTTTTTGGCCTCTCTTTTTGTATCCGCCATTTTGAATTTTTATAAACAGACAATAAATTCATGACCCACCTGAAAAACCCCTGGAAACTGATTTTAGTTAAAATATTTTTTTTAGAAATTGTTTTTTGCTTCATTTCCCGATTTTTTGAGGTTACGGTATTGACTTTTAAAGGAAAAGTGGCAGTGACACACCAAAGTGTGTTATCTCAGGAGTGTATAAAAAAAATGGCAGCGAAATGTCAAAAATTGTGGTGTAGGCAGATTTTTGAACAAAAAAAGTCTAAATCTCTTTTCATCCAAGAAGCGTCTGGAAAACTATGTCAAGTCTTCTTTTCGCCCATACCAAAATGTTTGAAAACGAAGGTATTCAACCAGTGCGTCGTGATAGCTATTTAAATTATGTTCATATAAAATGATTTTTTATTAAATTTTTGAAAACAACTACGTCGAAATAAACCAATAAGCTTGTATTTAGGCATTTCTACCGTTTAGTTTACTATACTCCGTTTGAAATAACATTAGACATTTAAATTAACCTTTTTTACAGTCCGTTTAACCGATTTTGCCTTCTATTGTGTTGGTGGCATGACAAATGGCAGCTGCAGTAAACAGTTGGTATTGTAACCACTTTTTTGCTTTTAATGCCATCCATGCTACGGTATAGAAGTCAAAATCGGTTGAACGGACTGTAAAAACGGTTTGTTTAAATGTCTAATCTTATTTCAAATAGAATATAGTATATTTGCAATAAACCTAAATCTAGAATAAAACATTTTGACATTGACGCCGATGACGCCGAAAAAACATCCGCGGCGGTGGCGTGGCTGTAAATCTGTAATTACTGGCGACGTACCCCACGCTGATCGACGCACACCTCTACCTCTTATCATATCATACAAAGGTATTTTGCATGAATATTTTTAGTAGTTAATAGATTCAGGCGTGACCTTGCGGAAATCCATTATAAAATACAATAGGCCTTTGATATATTTAGTAACCTGTTCCGCTTAACTATTCCTAAAGTGCCATAAAAAACCCTGTAAGAAATCGGTCGCTCTCTACGACCAGCGCTCGGTGTGGCAACACGACGTATTTGGGTTCGCGACAAGTCAATCGTCATCCTGAGGATGCCTCGTTGAGAGGTGAAACACGTGTCGATTTCTTACAGGAGTTTTTTATGGCTCTTTAGGAATAGTTAAGCGGAACTATTTTCAAAAAATATCAAGGTCTATTGTATTGGATATTTTTATTTATTTATTCATTTGGTTTTAAAAACTTGCATTGCAGCCTTGACGTTAAAACTAACAAAATATGGTGAAACTAACTGTAAACATTTTATGGTTATACATATATAACTTCACGCCTGTAATCCCCTGAGGGTTAGGCAGAGGTGTACCAATACACCCACATTTCACCTTTCATGGTTATATTATTTTAAATGCATGATTTGTATTTTTCTTTACAATTTTGTAAGGTTTGATATTTACACAACAAGCAGCATTTTTCACAATAATAACGGTGGTATCGACGCAAAAACTTTTGCCATGGATTCAGTATATGATATATGATTCTGAACACCCCTGCGTTAAAATTTACGGTCGATTATTAAAAAAAAAACTGCTGTTTCATAGAAAAGTGCGGTCAAAATGTATGGAATAGCAGATTTTTTTTTAAATAATCGGCGTTAAATTTAAACGCATGGGGGTTCAGAATCATGTACTGTATCCATGGTAACAGTTTTCGCGTCGATGTCCCTGCCACCGCATTATCTTCTTTATATTATTGCAATCAATAATCCGGTCTTTAAAAAACTTATAATAAAATTTTTAAGTTTGACTAACTAACCATTTCTGCTAGCCTTATCTGAGCTCAAGCTCTGGCGAACCATATACGGTCGACCTGTGAAAACCTTGATCATACTCAGACCCATGTGCCTATGACAACAAGCGACTGTCTATGATCTACTAAAGTATAATAACCCTCTGACATGTTAACATTCATTGGTTGCTTAGATACGAAGAAAGTGGTTGCTCATAATACTTGGTTGCTATATGAAACTAGCACTGAATAATTTTGCGAAGCAGCTGCTTCAAATAATTTCTACAGCTTAAAAATTTGTTTAAATTAAATGTGCAAAAATTATTTTATACAATATATATTTAATTATTTATTGATTTCTAACAAAATATGTACACAATAAAATGATACTTTACAAAAAAATAAGTAACCCTCTAAAGTAATATTCTCTAGTAAAGGGTTGCTAAAGTGTTTCACAGTATTATGATTGTCATTCACTTTCAATTAAAATATCTCTGTACGTATAATATTTTTTTTTCTTACTCCATTAGTAAATGTAATTTCTGGTTGCCTGCAACCAGATTAAATAAACAACCATTTGGATTGGCAGTAGTTTTTCTGTAGCACCGGTCATGCACATTAGCGTTCAACATTTTCTTTCAAAATAATCGAAGCAGTCGGTTTCTCAGACCACAATAATAACTGAAGTTGCTGGTTAACAATTAATACGAAGTACCTATATGGTTGTATGGAATAGTTTTGTTTTTCTTTGGCTTACATAGCCGTACTTAAAAAACCTTTTAGTTATCTCAGAAACATCATTTAAGTCGATAATAATAGCATTGAAGCAAAAGGTTGCTGGTTCATACGTATGGTTGCTGTGTATAAACCATGAAGTAAACATTTTATAAGACCATTTGGATCATAGATATTGATAGTATGGTTGCTGCTTCACAAATATGAAATTTGTGGTTGTTTAGAAGCGTTACTGCTCTCTTTAGCCTCAGCAATAAACACAGCAGTAGTCGACATTGGTTGCTCTAAAAATCCGTCGCAAGAATCACTGAAGTTAATGTTTATTGCATCGCAGCGTATGGTTGTCGGGTCACAAGTATGTAGCTATTGGTTGCTCTATCGAAACCAATCAGTAAATGGTTCCCACGCTCGTAGGTTTCACCGAAATTGCTGGTGACAGTGTTGTAGCAAATGGTTGCTGCCTCGCAAATGCTGAAGATGTGAAGTAAATGGTTGTTTAGAACCTTCCCTGTTGTTTGGCCTCAGCTGCAAACTTTCGTACGTGTACTATGTAATCTAACATTACCGTTGCGAACGCTGCGTCGAGAACGAACATTGGGATTTTACCTGTAATCGAGACAAAAATAATAAGGTTTTTATAGATATCAAGTGTAACGTTTTACCCGAAGGTATCTGTAAAATAATGTATTGTAGTTAAGAGTGTTCATCCCGCGCGGGCTGGCAACGTCGCATTTCTAGAGGTTTTAGTGATTATTTAATTAAATTTAAATCACAGTACAATTTTTTTTTAAGCCAAGCACTTGATCATTATATTTTATAATTGTTTTTAACATTTTCTCTACAGTAAATACAAATAATTGACAATATGTCCAAATTTTAGGACTAAATACCAAAATAACTATAAAAATAGTATTTACATACTTATAAATACGAATGGTCTATACTCCATAGGTTCAGGTAGTTAAATAAAGGTAAACAAATCGTAAAAAGGATTTTATAGATGACACTTTTTTGTTTAAAAATACGATAAAAGTAAATTAAATTTATTTTAGATTTTTACAATAGTTTCCTCATTTATTAACGTATGTTAAGCTTTGTATTTTATTCTTAAACTACTCTTCGTAGATGTAACTGCTTGTACACAATTTTTTTGTTAGATTTAGAATAATAATACAATATTTTGTAATCTGTCTATTGTAGAGAGCCCAAATTCTAAACGTCAACGAATGCTAAATTGAAGAGTACAACTGTGATGTAGCATGACAACTGAAGTGACAGGTAATACGTTTAGTCGGTTACTTGACAGCTGTCTTGTCACGTGGTTTTTTTTGTTTATCTTTATTTTATTTAAATACCTAAACCAATGGAGTAGTACACACGGCCACACATCAAGCTATACATTTCCAGTTTATGCTGATCTGGCATTGTAAAGGATTTCCGTACAATGCGAGGGCTTGATGTGTAGCCTGTACGTGGCTGAAAAAAAAATAGAAATTTGGGTAAAACTGAAAGTGTATTTTCTGTGGGAATTTTGTATGAATGATTTAAATTGAGACAGGACAACGTCTGTCGGCTCAGCTATTACATAATAAAAAGATCTTAATGAATATTTTTCTGAAAACTAAACAAACAACAATGATGCACCTTTTGAAGACTTTAAGAGGAAAGTTGATCACGTGGTCGTTGGCGTTCATCTCATACTAATGTATACCTGTTTTCTCCTTGATGATACTAGTCCAAATATTTTTAGGGTTCCGTAACTCAAAAGGAAAAAAAACCGGCCAAGTGAGAGTCTGACTAGCGCACAAAGGGTTCCGTACCATTATCTATAAAAACGGCAAAAAAAATCATGTCTGTTGTATGGGAGCCCCCTAAAATATTTATTTTATTCTGTTTTTTAGTATTTGTTGATATAGCGACAACAGAAACTGTCACAGTCTAACTATCACGGTTTTTGAGATACAGCCTGGTGACAGACGGACAGACAGACAGACGGATGGACAGCGGAGTCTTAGTAATAGGGTCCCGTTTTACCCTTTGGGTACGGAACCTTAAAAACGGAACCCTTACAGGATCACTTCGTTGTCCCGTCTGTCTGTCACGACCCTTTTTCTCAGGAACGCGTGGAAATCAAATATGTAGGTCTACAGTCCCTTGGAGCTCTAAAAAAAATACGGCCATTTATGCGACATATTTTGATGCTCGCAAATAAATCAATCTTATAGGCGTATATCGATGTATGGGAGAACATGTTTTTCAACTACATACAATGTTAAGTTTGTTTTTGGGTTAAATTCATCTCAACTACGGAACCCTTCATTGCACCGACATGCACTTGGCCGGTTTTTTACTCTGTAATATATTTCTACCATTGCCATGTCCCTGTTTTTTTGGGTATTTATTTTTTCTGTTTCCTATAACATAACATAACATAACATTACGCCTTGTTTCCCCGAAGGGTTGGGCAGAGGTGTACCTGTAGTAGGTGCACCCACATTTCGCCAGTTATGTTTAAATCCCATGTAATAGGGGGCGAGCCTATTGCCATCAACCGGGCACAAATCCAGATTCCGAGCTACTACTGAGAAATTTCATATAGAAAAACCCAATAACACTTTGCCCGACCCGGGAATCGAACCCAGGACCTCATGCTCAGCAGTAGCGCTTGCGACCACTAGACCAACGAGGCAGTCATGTTTTCTATAATTATCTCAAAAAACAAAATTTTTGGACATAGCAGTGGTACATATACATTATATATATCGTAAAAAATATTTGGACAATTACCTCTGATCAGGCAGTGCGAAAACTGAGGAATACATTAGTATGGAATGAAGCCAACGATCCCTCAAACACAAACTCATTCTATTTTTACTAGATGGCGCTTTATTGAATTTGAACGTCAAATTATTTTGCATTTTGCACAAAAAATAGTGTAGGTGTAAGCCTTACCTTTAAGATCACAGCACATAAGCCATTGGAAGACAGTGTGTGTCTCAATCTTGCCTCCAGAAGTTTGTACTGTTCGCGGCTTCAGGAACCAGCAACCGACCTTATTTTGACCTCTGCAAATTAAAATAAAACAATTGAAAAATAAAAGAAAGAAAGAAAATAGATCCATTGTTAGAGTTCCGTACCTCAAAAGGAAAAACGGAACCCCTATAGGGTCACTCAAAAAAAAAATATATATTTCATATAAACCTACATGGGCACTTATGAAACGTCAGAAGCTAGGTGCACGGTTCCAATTGGTCGTTTCCTATGGAGAAGAGCCGGCAAGAAACTCCACGGTTACTCTTTTAAAAATAAATGATTTCTACAGTTTTCAAATTGCAGTGTTAATAGGTATGGGAGGACAGTGTAGGCCTATCAACAAGTACCAGGTACTTAGTAAAATAGAAAATGGTCCACAAGTCTACAGCCTACAACGTTCTCACATTCACAAAATCTAAAGAAAAGAAAAAAGAAAGAAAAGAAAGAAAACTTGTTTATTCTGCACAAACAAAACGCACATTTCACACTCGTGTGTCTGTCTGTCTGGCCATCTGGCACAGCCAATTTGCTCCGAATTTAATGAACCGATTAAGTTGAAACTTGGTACACATATGTATTTGTATGACCCAAACACGGACGTGTAACGAAAATAAATGAATTTTGAATATGGGGGCCACTTTTCGGGGACAAACTAAAAATAAAAAAATAACGTTTTGCAAACTGTACTGTGTGACATATCAAATGAAAGTACTTGTTGTGAGGATCTCAAACAATTTTTTAAATAATTTTAAAATAAATACTTTTAAAGATATAAAATAGATAGATCAGAAAATTGATGAAAATTGACCTTATCTCCGAAATTATTGAGACTAAAATTTAAAAAAAAAATACAGAAAATAGATCTATACTCATAGGATGCAGGAAAACTTATAAAAAGTCTATGGTCTTAAAATAACATGGTAAATCTCTCAATGGTGCCGATTCCCTTGTTCACAAACTAAACTAAATTTAAGTTCAGTGCATCTTTTTCTTTCTATTTCATTAAGAAAAGGACAGAAGATAAATTTTAGTTTAGTCCTGTCAAATTAATCAGCGCTTGACGTAAATTGACGTAATTTTAGTTGGCAAGTTTTTAATCACGTCTAAACTTGTATGGAGTAGTGACAGGCTAAAAAGTGAAAAGAAAAAACATTTTTATAAAACATACAACCGACTTCTTAACTACAAAGTGAAAAATAACTTTAATTTCGGAAGTCGGTGTCAAAAAACTAAAATACTGATTTAAAGACACCGACTTCCGAAATTAAAGTTATTTTTAACCGACTTCCAAAAGGAGGAGGTTCTCAATTCGTCTGTATGTTGTTTTTTTTTTTTTTGTGTGTTTGTTACGCGATTATTCCGCCAATTATGAATTGATTTTGATGATTCTTTTTTTTTGTTTGGTAGATCATACTTCAGAGGTGGTCCCATATAAATTTTATTAACTTTGCTTGGGTAGTTTTTGAGATAGCTTCAATAATACGTATTTTTTCCCACTTAGTATGTGGATGATATGATAACTTCCTGTCACTGTTATTTACATAGCAGGTAGTGGTATTCGAATTTGTGTGGGGTAGGTACCACAACACTAAAAAGTGAAAAATAAAAACTTTTTACATAAAAAAAACAACCGACTTCAAAAAAAAAACACTACAAAGTGAAAAATAACTTTAATTTCGGAAGTCGGTGACAAAGAACGAAAATTCAAAACCAAGACACCGACTTCCGAAATTAAAGTTATTTTTCACTTTGTAGTGTTTTTTTTTGAAGTCGGTTGTTTTTTTTTATAAAAAGTTTTTTCACTTTGTAGTTTGGAAGACGGTTGTATTTTTTGTAAAAAAATTTTTCCTTTAATTATTGTAATTGGTTTTTAACTGCGTTAATTAAAGTTAAATAAATAAATACTATACAAAGGCGGATTTAAGGCCTGAGGCACCCTGCCTGCCTAGCCTTTTCCCAACTATGTTGGGGTCAGCTTCCAGTCTAACCGGATGCAGCTGAATACCAGTATTTTACATGGAGCGACTGCCTATCTAACCTCCACAACCCAGTAACTGGGTAATACAAGACCCTTGGTAAGACTGGTTGTCAGACTCGGGCTTCTAACGACCCGTAACGACTGTCAAAGATCCACGAATGACAGCCGGGACCAACGGCTTAACGTGCTTTCCGAGGCACGGAGGAGTTTCAATGTGTAAAGATGGTCACCCATCTACGGACCAACCCTGGCAAGCGTAGCTTAACCTGATGGATCGACCCGTGCGGCTGTTATTATTTAGCCACGAGCTCTTTTCCTGAAGTAAATGGTTGGCGCAGCGAATGGTTGTTGGCTTACCTGACGAGGTCTCTATGCGGCGGGTAGCCAGGCACAGTGACGCTGACGCCGCTGCTGATGTAGCTGTAGGGGTCTGACGTCACGACTTCTCCGTCGCGCGACAGCGGCGCGGTACAGCGCAGTATGACGAAGTCGCGCGGCGCTATGATGCCGCGTCCTCCGCCCGCTGTCACCTGGTAGGATAAGTCTATGCCGGGACCTACTTCCTGAAAGAGGAATTAAGAGTCAAGGTTATTCTTGGAAAGTAGGTCGGGAAATTACAAAAAATAAATAAAAACGTGTGGCACTCGGGGACTGCCGCGGTAAAGCTATTGCATAGCATTTGTAACCTCCATACTTCCTATTTGTCAACGCTACACTTGGGATGGTGACGTCATTACATGGTAGGCGGAGTGGGGGTGTTAGGTTTTATTTTCGTTACGGAATTCTTTGATTCGGTCGCCGCGCTCAAAGCCCACGATAAAAGCTATGCCATAGCTTAAAAACTTGTTTTTTTGCAAATCATCAATTTTCACGAAATAGTCTCATTTCAGTCAAATATTGTATATATTTTTTTAGAGTAATTTAATGTTTAAAATTAAACCATTTACAGGCTCTATAATGTGTTAACATACAACGTTTGTTGACAAATATTAAATATAATATACAATCTAACACTACAATATATCTATATACTATTTACAAGGATGTAAAGAAAAAAATAATTATGAGTTAGTAATTATTTTATTTTGTAAAAAAAGTTAAAATTTAATTCAACAGCTGCTTGTTGCTCAAAAAATTATCGATACTACGACCATTTTCTACTACAGTTCAAACGTCCGTATCTGTCGCGGTCATGATGTGATACCTTTTAAAGTTTTTTAGCCTCAAATCATATTAATTTAATTATTTTTTGTGCTTTACTCAAGCAGAAATCGCACTTATTTACTTACTTTAGTGAGATTTCAAGCACTTTGCAAATAATTTATTTTTATTCACATATTTTTTTACGTCACTTCTGTCATTCATTATCGAAGGCGACGCGGTTTGCGGTTGCGTTCCGTTACATCAAAAAAAAAAACGCAAAAATGTTTAAAAATTGGAATTCGTTTCTCGACTCCTTGACATTGGTGCCGATTCCCTTGTTCACAAACTAAACTAAATTTAAGTTCAGTGCATCTTTTTCTTTCTATTTCATTAAGAAATTTTAGTTTAGTCCTGTCAAATTAATCAGCGCTTGACGTAAATTGACGTAATTTTAGTTGGCATGTTTTTAATCAGTCTTAACTTGTATGGAGTAGTGACAGGCGCTGATTAATTTGACAGGACTAAACTAAAATTTATCTTCTGTCCTTTTCTTAATGAAATAGAAAGAAAAAGATGCACTGAACTTACATTTAGTTTAGTTGAACAAGGGAATCGGCACCAATGTATATTTTAATAGTTTTGAATTACGTGCATATTCCCTATACGTACCTTTATAAGTTCACTCTTCAAGATGGTGGGGTTCCACTCTGGCAGCTTAGTGATATTGTCCTTAAACTCTTCGTATAAGAATTTCGGTGGGGCGTCTACTACACCCTGGAAATAAATACATTAACATTTTAGGCATAAATAATTTAAACAACAAACGTGTTATAGTATCTTAGAGGTGACTGGGCAATACGGTGGAGGTCTGCCCGGCTTGGGCGGGGCATCGCCGTGTCCTCGTGGAGGCGATCGGCGGCGGTGATATCTCGCGTCCGGCCCTGATTCGGGCCATGGTACGGAGCGAGAGGAAATGGGAGGCCGTCACCTCCTTCTGCGAAGCAGTAATGCTCGCGAAGGAGGAGGTGGAACGCGCGAGGGAGAGGAAAATTTCGAGCCCTCACGCCCCTAACCGCCGCAGGAGGAGACGCCCTGGGCGTCGGGAATCACAGGCAGATTTCCGGCCACCGTAGGCACGGGCTTGCGGAAGGTGAGCAATGGGTAGCTCGCCGTCTGATAAGGACCAGGCCCGGGTCGACGGCGCGTTGTGTTCCACGCGCGCTTCAAAGAGATGTCAGCAGAATTGACGGGGTCCGCTAGGGCCGATGCCTGCCGGGGCTGCGAATATGGGCCGAAAGGGACATCGTGGCCCCCGGCAACAGGGCAACCGAAGGAACACGGGTGGGTTTTAGTCAGTAAGAGTCTGACACGCCCTCCCGCTCCACCCAGAGCGGGAGAAATTATTGGTCAAAAATTATTAATAGAAATATAGTTTACTAGCTGCGTCCCGCAGTTTCACCCTCATAAGTCTCGATCCCGTAGGAATATCGGGATTAAAAGTATCCTATGTCCTAACCCAGGTCATGGTCTACCCATGTGCCAAATTTTAGCAAAATCTGTTCAGCCGTTTCAGCGTGAAATTGTACTAAACAAACTCCTCATTTTCGCATTTATAATATTATTTAGGATGTATTTCTAAGTAGACATGTAGGTATACGCAGATAACAACCATTTGTATTATGACAAAGTCAAAATAAGACCATACGGCTCTGTGAAACATTATATTAACAAACAAAAAAAGTGGTGGCACTCCGGGAGTGCCGACAGAAGTGAAAACTTGAACAAGATCGCCTTGGTGGAAGAAAAATACTTGTATAGAACATTGGTCCGTAACGTAATATAAATAAAGAGCACAATCGCGTTTACAAAACCTTTAAAGTAAAAATACTCGTACTTGCATAGAACATTGATCCGTAACATTATATAAATAAAGAGCTCAATCGCGTTTACAAAAATGAGGTGTCGTCACAGTGTCGCGAAATTAATGGTTTAGTCCCATCTCAAAAATGCCCAACGCGCCTTAAGAAGTTTTCATTTTAAAAAAATGGCAGTCATGGGGACTGCCGACAGAAGTGAAAACTTATAACTGGTATTAGCGCCATCTATATTCTATGTTACAGCACTACGGCGGCGCGAGCATGTCGGTGATGCGAATCCATAAGTTTATCCCCTACTAAAAATCGCTCAACGCGCCTAAAGAAGTTTTCAATTCTAAAACGTAAAGTAAGTTTTGTTTTTAATATTATTATTTATTACCCTAGAGTTTAATTTATTGTACCTATATTATATTCCACAGTTAGTCTGTGAATAGCGTTGTGGGCTACAATATTGTTCAAATGTTTCTTGTACATCTTTTTCTATACTGTATATTGTAGCTGTTTGTTGTTTCTTTTGAATAAAAAATAAAATAAAATAAAACCTGACCGCAAAACAAGGTCACTTTTCAAGCATCTTACGAACGAACGAAAATAACTGCCGCCAACTGCATCAGACTGCTGGAAACGTGATCTTGTTTTGTTTGCCCTTTATTTTCAACACATTATTAATTGACGTTTAAGATCCGCCATTTTGATTTTATCAATTACGAACAACGATAATTTTTCACGCGCCAATATGTTCATTTGTTTCTAAAATCTTTGTTATGTTACCTCCTTGGTTGCCATGTGTTGAAGTAAAAAGTTCGTTCCATTTTTAAATAATACGACAGATGATTGATGATGAGTTTTCATAGTAATTTATTCGGCCGCTAAACACGACAGATATGGATTTTCATACAAACATTGCCGGCCGGGCGCTCGCATGTATTCGACCAGTACCGCAATTTGGATTTATCTCGAAGAAAGTTGTCAAAATAATGTTCGAATTTCCAAGCATGTTTGAGAAAAAAATATATAGGTATTTTAGCCCGGATAGAATCAGTACCGTCATGATAGCAGTCATCATATCTAACCTTAATCAAATAAATCTAAGCTGCTTTAAGGAACAGCGTCAAATGAATGATATCTCCTAATCCGAATTAGAACACGCACGTATTAATTTAATTCTGATACAATATCAGTTGAGATTATTAATTAAAATTCAAATGATGAAATACTTTCTACATTTTAAATATTGCCTAATAAATCATATTTTAAATCATCAACCTGTAATGATAGAAATAATGTACAAAATCGGTCTACAAAAGGATGATGCCTGGGTCAAAAAAAAGAAATTCTATTTAGTCCGCCAGTTAGATCATAAAAAAAATATTAGACACGTATTTTTTGCTGCATCATATTAATAAAAAATTACTTGTATAAAACGCATTAAAGTTGGGGAGTGGGGGTCGCTACATCACAAGTAAATATAAATCTACATACTCGTGATGTCATGGCAATTCCCCCCGACCCTTGCTCGAAAACGAGGTGCCAGCAGTTGTTGCAGCTGAGCACGTAGCTTTAAATACCTCGTATAATAATCAAGATGAAAATCTAAATTTGATCCAGCCCGTCCCTTCTTGCTGTCCTCCCAGCGACGCTCTAAGCCGAAGTTCGTACCCCACAGGGGGTGTCCTTAGCGAGCGCTCGCTTAACTTTAATTTAAAATAGTTTTTGCTCCTGGCTGGAAGCTCTAAGTGTAGTAGCTTAAGGCACCCACAAGAAAGTCCGGTTAAGCAGCCAAGACCTTAGTGGTCAAAACTGCGAGAGAACATAGTAAAAAAAAAAAAAAATATCATGGCACATTTGTATCGCCGTAATCTTTTCATAAAGTAAAAAAAAGACACAAAATATTTTTTTAGTCTTCATCCCTATTGACGAAAATATCAATGAACATACATAAAAATATTTACAGACGAATTGAGAACCTCCTCCTCAAGCACATGAGACATTTGAATGCAAAGTATTGAGGATAGTTTTGAAGAGGGATTTGGTTTAGAATATGAAATGAGTACATAAGAGGAACTCTGAAAGTGGCACCGGTAGTTCAAAAGTTGTGTAGTATTTAGCCATGGGCATGTAATGTGGAAGATCGAGGAAAATGTCGTGAGGAAAGTTTTGAGTATGAATGTGGATGGCTATAAGAGTAGGGGATGACCAAAGAAACAATGGATGGACTGTGTGGAAGGTGATATGAATAAAAAGGGGGGGACTACCGAGATGACGACTGATAGAGAAGTATCTATGGAAGAAAAAAACTTGTATAGAACATTGATCCGTAACGTAATATAAATAAAGAGCACAATCGCGTTTACAAAACCTTTAAAGTAAAAATACTTGCATAGAACATTGATCCGTAACATAATATAAATAAAGAGCACAATCGCGTTTACAAAACCTTTAAAGTAAAAATACTTGCATAGAACATTGATCCGTAACGTAATATAAATAAGGAGCACAATCGCGTTTGCAAAAATGACGTGTCGTTACAGTGTCGCGAAATCAATGGTTTAGTCAAAAATACCCAACGCGCCTAAAGAAATTTTAAAATTGTACCTTTCAAAGTTTTCCAAGGATAATAAATTGTTAATAAGTAAGATGCCTTCATCATATTATTATCAGCCGATATGATTATGATGATGAAGGCATCTTACTTCTTAGCAAGTTAAGTTTAGGAAGCGTTGTGGACTGAATGAGGATGGGAGTTTTAAGGATTAAAGGAAAAGTGTAGGTATAGTCCGTGCAATCCACGACGACGCGCCCCACTCCGCGATTACTGTACTGTAAGCTGAACTCTAGTACGGCGCGGAGCGGAGTGGGGCGCGTCTTCGTGGATTGCGTGGACTATAAGTATTGAGACAGTTTGGACACAAAGGATTGGCTCTGATAAGAAATCTTAGTCGTTTTAGTATTGATATTTGCCTCTATTAACTAATGAGTTTGCCGACGACTGGGATAAGAGAATGAGATGATAAGGAGAAATAGATATACTTACAGTAAATCGATAAACTTTCCCAAACTGTTCGGTCCTCTTGGACTCCACAATGTCTCCTCTAGAGCCTTTCTTCTCGAGACTCCAGTTCGGAAGGTTCACGATACGCCAAGCGTTGTGCATGCTCTCCTGCGCTTGAGCTTTGTATTCGTCTATCTGCGGACAAGAGGACACGGGATTAATATTATAATAACTTTTGTATTCCCGGGCTTCGGCAGAGGAGGAACATTCACATTTTGCTAAGTGTGGTTAAGGGAGCGAGAGTTGCTACTAAGAATTTTCTAATAGAAATACACAATAAAATACAATAGACGTGGATATTTTTAGTAACCTGTTGTTCCGCTTAGCTATTTCTAAAGAGCCATAAAAATCCCTGAAAGAAATCGACACGTGTTTCACGATGACGATCCTGAGGATGACGATTGACTTGTCACAAAACCGAACACGGCGTATTGCCACACCGAGCGCTGAACGCAGAGTTCACCGTACGAGTACCATTCGAGTACGCCGTGTTCGGGTTCGCGACAAGTCAATCGTCATCCTGAGGATGCCTCGTTGAGAGGTGAAACACGTGTCGATTTCTTTCAGGGTAGCTCTTTAAAAGTAGCTAAGCGGAACAGGTAACTAAATATATCCACGTCTATTGTATTTTATAATGGATTTCCACAAGGTCACGTCCAAATCAATTAACAATACACAATAATACTGTTCGACCTGGGGATCAGATCCAGGAATCCACACTCGGCAGTCATCGACGACAAGAACTTACGAGGCTGGATTAGTAAAATAAATATGAAAAGGCGAGATCTTTTTACCTAAAGCTCATCAGGGAACTGGAAAGCTGTCCACATTTTCGAGGAGGTAATATATGAACCTATGATATGTTTAAAAAATTATCAGTTGACAGTGTAAACAAACCCTGTTCCAGTTAAATTCTTACGCAATCACTTATTAAAGGGAGTAACGCACTCGTCTGTGTTCCTTCTCTAAATGTCACCACTTTTTCTAACAATGATTGTATGAATAACATTAAAAAAAAACCCTGTTTTGTCAATTCCTTATCTAATTGTGAGAAAGCTTGAAATCATTGAAATATGAAGTCTGTCTGACTATAAAAGTAGTTTTTTAATCACTTTTGCGCTCTCGAAAATATGGAATATTTCGCCTTTGATTTACATAATGAAGATATTATTGTATTATCATAAAATAAAAATTTGATTTTATCTCAAGGATAGCTGAAGACTAATGTCTGTTTTTTTTTTAAGTTCTTGTTATGGTTTGCTAAATAATAGGAAAAATACATTACCGACTGGGTAAAAAAAAACGTATGGCACTCGGGGACTGCCGCGGTAAAGCACATAGCATTTGTAACCTCCATACTTCCTATTTGTCAACGCTACACTTGGGATGATGACGGATGATGACATAAAACAAAAATTAAGTTCCCATGACAACGTGATGTTCTCATGGGAACGTAATTTTTGTTTTATGTCATCATCCGTCATTACATGGTAGGCGGAGTGGGGGGTGTAAGTTTTTTTTTCGTTTCGGAATTTCTTGATTCGGTCGCCGCGCTCAAAGCCCGCGATAAAAGCTATGCAATAGCTTAAAAATAAGTTTTTTCAACATTATTTTTCTGCTACATTTTGTATAGAAGTTGAAAAAAATAGTTTAGCCACATGCAAGTAGACCATATAATGATGTTGATGATATTTTTTAATTTTCAAAATCAAAAGTAGTTTCTTGTAACAAAATGATCAAACGTCAGTCTCGCGTCATTTTTCGGAAAACTTGTTGCGCATATTAGTGATTTTCCATGGATACTTAATTTATTTAAATACCTTTCAGCCACATGCAAAACAAAGAACTCGACTTTTAAAATGACAAGTAGTTTTTTTTAAATTATTTTTCCCTTTCTCACAACAAATGAACAAAATTGCTCAAAATCAGTCGATTTCGTGCACGGCCCCTTAAATTGTAATTGAAAAATCGTCGACGAAAATTGAGGTTATTAAATTAAC
The DNA here is from genome assembly GCA_949152395.1 of Agrochola litura. NCBI lineage: Eukaryota > Metazoa > Arthropoda > Insecta > Lepidoptera > Noctuidae > Agrochola > Agrochola litura. Next base: position 12,242,721 of record OX424521.1, on the reverse strand, counting down.
TTCAATTATCAAATGAAAAAAGATCTTTAAGATCATTTAAAATAAGTATTTCGCGTTTAAGTATTTAAATAACTAAATCAAAGCACCCAATTTGCAAGTGGCACTACAAATTGATATCCACAGCACCCCAATTGCGTCACAAACTTTTTTCACAATCTGAATCTGAAGATAGTCTGCTCGACAACGTAATGTTGTTGAATAGGCATGATGCCGGGGTCAAAAAAAAGAAATTCTATTTAGTCCGTCAGTCAGATAATAAAAAAATATTAGACACGTATTTGTTGCTTTATCTTATTAATAAAAAATGACTTAGATAAAACGCATTAAAGTTGGGGAGTGGGGGTCAATACGTCACAAGTAAGTATAAAATCTACATACAAGTGGCGTCAAGGCACATTTTAACTGAATGTATCGCCGTAATCTTTTGACAACGTAAAAAAAGAAAAAACATGTGTCCAATATTTTTTAATAATCTACAAGGCGGACCAAAAATATTTTTTTAGTCATCATCCCTATTTTGAAGGGTGTGCGTTTTTGGGGGACTGTCTTATGTAATTTTGACGTCCGAAAAGTGCTGATTCTCAGCCTAGTTTGAATAAATGACATTTGAATTTCGAGTGTGTGACACAATAACGTTTTCTAATACATTTGTTTACATTTTCAACTAATACTTTTGGATCAGATCATACATAGTTTTTGGCCTAGTTTCATCGCTTTATCTCTTATCAGCAAAACCTATGCTAATTTAGATTCAAGGACAGAAAGCATAACAACTAGATTTATTATTATGAGTGACATATCTCATTCTTAATATCACATAAGATATATTTACATAGAAACTATCTTAAGAGTAGATGTTTATCTAAAACATGTTGACACGCAAGTGTTGATAAGGTAATTATTTGATTTAATTATGTAAATATAATCCCCAGCTTATCAGCTAGAAAATTATTATAATGTACCTACTAACCTATAAGTAAGTAGTTTAGAAGTTTTGTGTTGCATAATAAATTGAAATATGTATTATATTGATATTGAGAGGGAGCGTAGGGCTCTGGCGGTCAGGGGTAATATGTTGGCACGAAGATTTGCTCGGTTTACTGACCAAGTTAAGATTACGCTTTTTAAAGCTTATTGTCAGAGTTTTTACACCGGTAATCTTTGGGTCAACTACTCGAAAAGGTCGCTGGATGTTCTACGCGTCCAATACAATAATGTTTTTAGGATGCTGTTGCGACTGCCTCGTTTTTGCAGTGCATCAGAAATGTTCGCGGTAACCCATACCGATGGATTTCATGCTATCATCCGCAAAAAAAACGACCTCACTCCTGAGCAGAATAAGAGGCAGTCGCAATAGTATCCTGAAGGCTGTGGCGGCAGATACTTCCTCTGCCATAATAAGGCAATTTGTCAGAAGACTTATATACCATAGTTAGACCATTACCATTTCTTATTGTGTCTAGATGTTGGGTGGTCTTCTCACAAATTCGTCTTTAGTTTTAAGTGACTAACAATTTATGGATCTTTTTGCTATCCGAAATAAAATGTTTTTTATTTTTATTTTGAAAATGTCGTGTACGTATTATGAAAATGTCGGATAAATAGAGTTTCTAAATAACATTGCGTTTTACAGGGGAACATTTATTTTTCCATTACTGTTGTAACTGCAAAAAATATCTAGATATTTTTTGCTATCGTGAACAGCTTTTATGGGATTTGGAAAATTAAAAAAGAATGCAATATTTACCTTATTCTAGTGTTTTCTTTATTGAAACTAGGGGTGCATCCGATACCGATACCGATTCCTACCGATATATCGATGATATTTTGATTTTTCGATACATCGGTAATCAACGATATTTATTTGACGATACACCGATACATTTAAAATTTCGAGCGTATAAAAAATATAAGTACACGCGTGTACCGCGATGATTGGCGCAAAAGTACTTTAGTTAAAAATTAGTTCTGTCGCATCCGAGAGAATATTTTCTACAGCAGGCCTCATTCAAACGGACTTGCGAAATTGTCTATTTTAATTATTAACTGAGAATATTTTTATGATAGTAAGTTTGTTAAATATTATTATTATATTTAGATTTTGACATTTCTCGGGACCCAGGGGTCCCGGACCTTTGGAAGGCGTACGAGGGGCCGAAGCCAACTCGCAGAGGCCCCTTAGACGTTTTTAATTAAATGAGGTACCAACCGACGATTATCCCTGTTCGCACTATTCAAGTGCAGCCAAGGACAACCCCCGGTTGGTGTAGGACTATTGTAAGTTAAGGAAACAAAGATTTCGGACTATGGGTTTGGGTTGCTAAAGTGGACTGGTCACCTGGAACTATGGAAGGACTATGGCCCCTGCCTGATCTATGTTTTATATGCACACGGATAAAATGGCAGGGGGTGACTTGCACACTCAATAATGGGCCCCCGAAAACGGTCGCCAGCACATAGTGTCGTAGCGACAAGGGGGCAACACGTCCTGAGGTGCTTATGAGGAGTGGAGAGGTATTCCACGGCTATCAGGACAATCCCGGAAGTACGGTCAAGATCCCTACCAGCATCTTACTGGAATACTTCCTTCCTCCGAGCACGTTTGCTCTAGCGAATCTCCACTCAAGCCGGCCAATAAAGGCAAGAATGAGGTGGGAGCTCTGTTCCTCGTCAGTGTTCACTCCAGCCGGCCAACAAAGGCAAGCTAGAGGTGAGGAACAAGACTTCTCCCGGAGAATAGGGTCCGTGGGGTCGCTACTGCCCAACAGCTCGCCACATGCTGCCCTGCGGGTTTTTGTATCTCTCTTGGTCTGGCTCCTCATCTCAGACCCGTTCCGGCAAAGTAAACTCTACCAGCACAGGCCTAGAGTTCGGAGAGCGCAAGCCCCACCACGACGTCAACGTAGAGATACGGCGGTGGGGTTATTATTATTTTTTTTTTTTTAATAGTCTGTCCTTTTAATTTAACTATCCGTATCTGTAGTATCGGTATCGCCGATACGTATTTATAAATATCGTATCGTATCGGCCAAGATGCGTTTCGATGCATCCCTAATTGAAACTATGTGAGGCGCAATTTAACAAGGGTTGCAATTGCCTTTATGTACGGACCTCTACATTATTTAGTTGCCCCATTTTCTAAGTAAGTACAGACAAACTATGTTCTTAATGTCCCTCGGCAAACCTCGTGTTTCGTCAGTCGTCATATTTCTATCAGTTATCCTTTTTGCACTTGGTGCAGACCGGACGCTCTCAATCGATTTGGAAGTATATAGAGTTGTTAATACTCTTTTAACTTAATGTAATTTATTAAAAAAATGGGAGGAAAGCCGCTAAAGTCGCAGGCACGACAGCTAGGAAAATAGTTTTACAGCTCTATATAGTTCACACGGAAATCAAAACAACAATAAAGTACTTAGTTCTGAATTCAAATTATTATACACGATAAATCTAATAATTGGTGGACATGGAAATTAGCATTCGTTTGTATTCGGAAATCCGATGATATCCGAGGGACATTAAGAAAATAGAAATACTGCATAAAAGAGAGAAGGAAAGAAAAAAGGTATGTTTATTTGACACAGTCATGTTAAAAAAAATGTGTGCTTTACGGCTGCGCCAAATAGCAGTTTAGCAAAATGTCAGACAACTAGTGCCTGATGCTGGTATTAATATACTACCGTCATACGGTGAAAGGTTGTAACTAACATTCTTATCGAAAATTTGTCAAACAAGTATAGGGTTTTTTTTTTTTTTTTTTTTTTTTTTTTTTTTTTTTTTTGGCTTGATACAGCAATTAGCTCTCCTATATTTCTCATATCTATACGGTGATACTTCAAACTGCTTTTAATTCTTAGCCGCAGACACATACTGTTAAAGTTAAGACTATCGACTGAGCTTGAAACATCACTTCAGACAAAACTGTCATTTAGTCAAAATCTTTGAAGTAGTTACGGCCTTTTACCATATGACTGCAGTACAGCTGTCAGTACTTTTATGGCAGTCAAATAATCATCAAGCTCTTCCTACTATGACTTTAAACGCTTCAATTCTAACACTTACTGTCAACCACTCAGCATGAAACTCCTCCGTCTGAGCACTATTGAACAGCAGCTTCATCCAGTTAGCAACGGAGAAGCCGATCTTGCTCAATTTACCCTCATACTCTTCCTGAGTCTTGGCTTTGTCCAGTTCTTCAACATGCTTCGCTATTTCTGGGTCGTTTATAGCTGGTAGGGCTGAAGGTGAAGCTGCCATCTTGGATTTTTGTTTAGTTCTTTTTTTAAGTAATTGTCACTTTTGTTTTTTTTATTGTTTGAAGGCACTGGACTGTTGAATTGTTTTTTTTTTGTTAGATACACAACCGTTTTAGTAAAAATATGTGATTATTAAAAGAATGTTTATGAAGATTTATACAATATTTTTATTTATTTGAGGTATATGAGAATTTTACAATATTTTTATCCTTTTATGGTAACCAAGTCCATAAACGTGGTGTTGTGCAATAATCCTTAGATAAGCCAGGGAATTTATTTATTTAAATTGTGAAAAAGATTCTTAATAATTAAAACCTTGAAGCCAGGGAAAATTCACGTAAAAACCATCATAAAGAAAAAAAACAGTGGCACTCCGGGAGTGCCAACAGAAGTGAAAACTTGAACAATTCAAAAAAATACTTCCAAAACCTTTAAAGTAAAAATACATGCATATAACATTGATCCGTAACGTAATATAAATAAAGAGCACAATCGCGTTTACAAAAATGAGGTGTCGGTAACGGTATCGCGAGTTCAATTGTTTTTTCCCATCTCAAAAATGCCCAACGCGCCTTAAGAGCCCATACCACCACAGCTCAAATTCACTTTTTATCTCGCTCGCACCATACTGCTCGTGGACTGAGTGAGAGCGACACGGAGTGGGGTGCTAGCGGCTCCGAGGCGCCAATAATTTAGGTTACTGCTTTTTTACGACAAAAATAATGGTATTTATAAAAAAAAAAACATAGTCGCTGCTTTATAGTTAGTTCAGTTATTATGCAAAGTTTCATGATCTAATTTGAAGTATTTTTTGAATACCAGCGGATTATTGTTCGGTTTGGAGGGCACTTTGGAAAAAAATTCTATCGAGAAAATTTTATGGAATCGTGTTTTCGTCTAACATAGTACTTAACACTAATCCTTAACTTTGACATATATTTATTTCAAAGTTAATGCTGCAGTATTTTCGATATAACGGAGAATCATGCTAAGCCATTTGAGGTAGTAAAACTTCAAAATATTGTTTGTTGTTTTGCAATAAATCTAAAGAGGCAAGATACTTAAATGATTACATGTTTCATATTAATTTTATGATACAAGGGTCAAAGAGCATAACAACTATTACAGTATATGTTTCAGTCGGTCGCTGAACCTCAATATCATATAATTATTATGTCGAGTATAATATTGATCACTGACATGGTTCACTTGGTAACTGGGTCAAGGTTTGACTGAACAATGATTCATTGTTGATATTAAGATACTACTTTACATAATAGAAAAGTAAAATAAATATAAACTCAATCAATCTATAAACCCAACCATGTTGGGGTCGGCTTCCAGTCTAACCGGATGCAGCTGAATACCAGTATTTTTTTTGGAGCGACTGCCTATCTGACCTCCACAACCCAGTTACTGGGTAACACGATATCCCTTGGTAAGACTGGTAAAATAAATTAATAAATAAAATATTAATATATAAATTAATAAGTTAATTAATTAATAGAAAAAAAAACTTTGGCACTGAAAAAATACTTTAGATTCATATTCTATCATTTTATAAATTTTTTGCGCGTATCTTTTAATAACCCATATCGCTGTCCCCGGCGTAATCGTAAAAACAAAAATTTACAGGAAAAATAAAAAACTGTTTTTTGTGAATATCTTATTAACTAATATATATAGCAGAATTGTTCAAATACCAAAAAAAAAGTGATTTTTTACATTCATTACAATACACCTTAAAATCTCGTAACTTCTGAAATAACCGTAGGAAATTAATGAAAAATATTGACAGAGTGTAATCGGACCTCTAAATATCGAATATACAATAAAGTTAAAACTATCGTAATAGCACATTACCATTTTATTCGCCGGGGACAGCGATATGCATTATCCTTTTAAATACTTATATAAATCAAGGCTAAATGAAATCAATAAAATATATTTTTTATTTATTGTATGTTAACTGTAATTAAAAGCCAAAATAACTAAACTAACAAAGACTCTAAAACAATACTTCCTGATATTTACGTCCGAAATTATATCCTCCGAATTTACTATGCCCAATTTGAAATAAGATTAGACATCTAACTAAACCTTTTTACAGTTCGTTCAACCGATTTTGATTTCTATTGTGTTGGTGGTATGACAAATGGCAGCTGCAGTAAACAGTTGGTATTGTAACCACTTTTTTGCTTTTAATGCCATCCTTATGCCTACGGTATAGAAGTCAGAATCGGGTAAGCGGACTGTAAAAAAGGTTTGTATAATAGACATCTTATTTCAAAAGGAATATAAGGTTTTTACACTTAATAGCATTCTGTAGATTCACGCACTTTTCATTTACGTTTCCCAGGTTTACACTTAGGTTTGCCCTTGGCTTACTTCAACCACACATATTATCGACCAAAATAAATAAATAAATATTACTGTTTATTTAGTTTGAACAAATCTTCATAAAAAAAATAAAAATAAATTAATAATGTTTAAATAATCACGTTTTTTTACTCAAACGGTTGTGTGAAGCGTGATCACTGCGTCAAATATAATGATAAACTGTTACAATTTTACAAATAATCTTTGTGTGTGTATGTATGTTTTTGTGTTATCTCTACGTAGGCGTTATTTGATATGTATAATCGAGTGGAGAAGCGTTTTAGACTTTTTTTGTATGATTAATTTGCAAACGTTGTTAAGGTGATATTAAACCAATAATAGATTCTTTGTGAAAATCTACATAGGACGATTAATTCGTACTTTTCACTTGTCACTAAGTTAAGATCAATTTGAAATCGCGAAAAAACAGTAAGAAAGAAAAGAAGAAAGAAAGAAAATATATTAATAAAAAATAAAAATCAAAAAGTGTAAAGTGCGATGTAAGAAATTAGCAGGGGAGTGTGCCTCACGGCTGCGACAATAAGCCCGGGTCGACGGCGCGTTGTGTTCCACGCGCGCCTCAAAGAGATGTCAGCAGAATTGACGGGGTCCGCTAGGGCCAATGCCAATGCCGGGGGTTCGAAGAAAACCGATAGGGAAATCGTGGCCCCCGGCAACATGGCATAGGAAGGAACACGGGTGGGTTTTAGTCAGTAAGAGTCTGACACGCCCTCCCGCTCCACCCAGAGCGGGAGAAGTTATTTGATAATTTCCCACCCAAAAAAAAAAAAAAAAAAAAAAGGCCCTGTAGGTTTTAGTATAGAACTTTAGTATAGAACAGCAGATTTTTTTTTCGCGATTTCCATTTTGGTCCCATAGTAAAAGTTATTCAGTTCGATAGTCTACAACCTCTTAAAATTTATACAGTTAATTTTTAATACCTTATATAAATATATATATATATATATATATATGTCACCGTATAGATAGTATAGTATAAGCTTCGTTAGTTTATAATCCATCGGTATTATTTCCGTTAGATTATAAACTGTCGAAAAATTGTGAACTGTGACAAATCATTTACAATTTAACGCATAATTTTTCGATAGTTTATAATGTATCCATGAAAAACTGACAAATTGTGAACTGTTAACCATCTTCTTTACACCGCTCGCTTCACTCGCTCGGCTCGCGCGCGGTTTGTCACAGTTCTAACCTAACCCATTTCACCCAGTTCACAATTTTTCGACAGATTATGATCTAACGGAAATAATAGATTATAAACTAACGGAGCTCACAATCTTACGGTGACATATGTAAACAAGACATCACAGACAGACAAATTAAAAATCTAGTCGCACGTCGTGATAGGTGCTATAAATCGAACAGGTTACGTCTGACTCCAGATTTTTTATTTGTGTGTCTGTTATGTCTTGTTTATATCTTTTTATTTGGCTTTTTTGTTAGCCGACTTCCAAAAAGGAGGAGGTTATATGTTCGACGCGTATGTTTGTTTTTTTTTTTTTTTATGTATGTCCACCGATTTCTCCGTCATTTGTGGACCGATTTTGAAAATTCTTTTTTTGTTTGAAAGGGTATGCTCCCAAATTGGTCCCATATAAATTTTATTAACTTTGCTTGGGTAGTTTTTGAGTTAGCTACAAAATACGTATTTTTTTCCCACTTAGTATGTAGATGATATGATAAGTTCCTGTCACTGGTAGCAGGTAGTGGTATTCGAATCTGTGTGGGGTAGGTAACACAACTAAAAAGTGAAAAATAAAAACTTTTTACAAAAAAAAAACAACCGACTTCCAAAAAAAAACACTACAAAGTGAAAAATAACTTTAATTTCGGAAGTCGGTGGCAAAAAACGAAAACACAAAACCCAAGAGAGTAGTAGGAGTTTAGTTTTTATAACTTTTATTTTTATTTAAATTATTTTCGGGTTAAAATATATATACCTATATATATTTGAAAAGTGCTAATTAAGCCCTTTCATTTGATACTCAACATGGCATCATAAAAAAAAACCAACGACACCTCATTTGTCAAATTATAATGAGTAGTTTAGAAGGTAAGACATACATGTAAACTGGTCAAAAGTATAACCCTCCGCCGTAGTCGGGTAAAAATTGGATAATTATTTCAAAGAAACCTTAATCATCTATAACTATACTAATATTATAAAGAGGAGAGGTTTGTATTTTTGTATGTAACGAATAAACTTAAAAACTACTGGACCGATTTGAAAAATTCTTTCAGCAATGGATAGCTACATTATCAGTGAGTAACATAGGCTATATTTTATCCCCGTACTCCCACGGGAACGGGAACTACGCGGGTGAAACCGTGTAACGTCCGCTAGTCATCTATATCTATCTATACTAATATTATAAAGGAGAAAGATTTATATTTTTGAATTTTTGTATATTACGAATAAACTTTAAAAACTACTGGACCGATTTGAAAAATTCTTTCAGCAATGGATAGCTACATTATCAGCGAGTAACATAGGCTATATTTTATCCCCGTACTCCCCCGGGAACGGGAACTACGCGGGTGAAAACGCGTGACGTCCGCTAGTTTTAAATAAATACACAACCAAGATTGTAGACCGCGTTACTTTGGCGAGCAAGAGGTCAAACACTCAAACGATTACAGCTATCTAAATACAAATTAGGCCAATCAGGAACACAGACAAATAATACGGTTACTCTCGTCTGGCAACGTTCCCGTTTGGCAACTCTACATATACATTGGTTATGTTTATAGATATAACGTATCTGAGCACACGTTAAAGTATAGTCAGAGTAAAAAGTTCTAGTGTGCCGAATTTATTTAAAGGTAGTAATAATATGTGCATACTCAAAATATTAAATTTACTGCTATAAATACTATCTTATATGCGAATACAAATAAAGAAACCGAATAAAATACTGAAACTACCGAATAAAATACTGAAAATTCCGAACAATCAATACAGAATTTGCTGACGTTGTATTTTTCAAACATGCAAACAAGCATGCACCATGCAATATGCAGCAGGCATGGTTTCTGTCACGGCTCCGCCTACGCGGGCTTAAATTACACTCTAGGGGTAGGGCAGACAAGGCTACGTGGAGTCGGTTTTGCAGCGATTCGTTTCTGTCACTAACTTTTGTAGCACAACATATTGACTTTTCGGAAACTTGGTATTTTTTTCGGAAGTTAATTTTTTTTTCAGAAGCTTTGTTATTTCCCTTTATTTAAGTAATATTTACTATGATCAGTTCTAATTTTAAATTTTCGGCTTGTTTGTATATTCACAAATAGATATACACATTTGGAGTGAATAAGCAAAGTTTACCTATATTAATATTTTAGTAACGTATGTTGTTGACTTTGCTTTGCTTAGTTTAAATAATTACTAATCATGTTATATTATATTTTTATACAGGGTGGCAGGCCCTTAAAAACAATCAGCTGTGCCATAGATTTTGACCGCGTAGGTATTGCACTTTTCAAAAAAACAGCAGATTTTTTTTACTAACCGACGAAAAATTTCGACGCATTGGGGTTCAGAATCATGTAGGTACTGAATCCAAGGTAAAAGTTTTCGCGTCGATGTCCCTGCCACCCTGTATGATACATAAAAAAATAATACTACAAAAATCTTAAATAGGTACATACTCTTTTTCTTTTCCTACAAATATGTACATTCTTTCAAAAATTTAGTTAACGTATTCACTGTACCTGGTGCACACGATACATCGCTATAGGTAAGTATATGTAGCGTTGCCAAACGGGGAAACGTTGCCAAACGGGAGTAACCCAAATAATAATAATAACAAATGCTAAATACCTATGTATTTATTATAATATATGGAAGATTTGCAAGTCAATGACCGAAGCGAGATAAAAGTGCCCCTCTAATGGAATTTATTTGCACACTAGCTGCGCTCCGCGGTTTCACCTGCATAAGTCCCAATCCCGTGGGAATATCGGGATAAAAAGTATCCTATGTCCTAGCCCAGGTTATGGTCTACCCATGTGCCAAATTTCACCCAAAGTGCCCCTCTAATGGAATTTATTTGCACACTAGCTGCGCTCCGCGGTTTCACCTGCATAAGTCCCAATCCCGTGGGAATATCGGGATAAAAAGTATCCTATGTCCTAGCCCAGGTTATGGTCTACCCATGTGCCAAATTTCACCCAAATCCGTTCAGCCGTTTTAGCGTGAAAGCGTAACAAACAAACTCACTTTCGCATTTATAATATTACTAGCGGACGTCACGCGGTTTCACCCGCGTAGTTCCCGTTTCCGTGGGAGTACGGGGATAAAATATAGCCTATGTTACTCGCTGATAATGTAGCTATCCATTGCTGAAAGAATTTTTCAAATCGGTCCAGTAGTTTTTATGTTTATTCGTTACATACAAAAATTCAAATCTTTCCTCTTTATAATATTAGTAAAGATAGTCAGGATTTTGCATACAGGTAGTCACTGCAGGACAGAGGCCTCTTTTTCATACAGAAAAGGAACGAGCATTGCTGACTGTGTGTTGGCGATTTTAGACCCTAAACTCTGGGTGTCTAGGTTTCTTTTTACATTTGAAAACTAAATTAATTTCCAGGACAGGGGTTTAAACTCAAAGTCTTGACGTCAAAAGGCAAAAAAGATTGCATGACTTACATCCTAACTATAATCTATACTAATATTATGAAGAGGAAAGATTTATATTTTTGTATGTAACGAAAAAACTTAAAAACTACTGGACCGATTTGAAAAATTCTTTCAGCAATGGATAGCTACATTATCAGCGAGTAACATAGGCTATATTTTATCCCCGTACTCCCACGGGAACGACACTTATGCGGGTGAAACCGCGAGGCGCAGCTAGTTAAATATATTTGTTTAATTCAAACTATTGTTATTAGGTACTGTACATTTTATCAATTATTACAATACTACACATTCAAATTTATTTGAATGTGTAACATGTGTGTAATTATTTTAATTAAATTACTATAATTTATGAATGGGTAACAGGAAAATACCTAGTGAGGAAAGTATGTCTTTAAAACGTTACTGTGTGTAATGCATTGTAGAACAGACTAGAATTAAAATTTATTATTGTAGATGTAATTTTGTCCTGTTATTTTGTGTTGTGCCAAATGTATCATATATTTTAAAAAAAAATTAGTTGTGTAAATTGAGGATTAATTTACTTTAATTTCATGTCTAATCAATATTTTCAACTTTAGTTAGAGATAATTGCTTTTTAGCCTCACCATTAATATTCGCATGCCAAAATATGGCGAAATGTGTCATCGCACAAGAATACTTATATTTTATAACACCTTTGTAACCGCATTTAAAGCAAATAAATGACTTTGACTTATTACTATTTTACAATGCATATTATTTTAATATATTTGCATGAAATACAGCGTGGCGCTTTAATGGTGACATTAATTTAACACACGTTAACGGATTAACGTTTTCTTTTTAAGAAAATATTTTAATTTCATTTCATTTATATTTTTTTTTTTTTTTTAATTTTATAAAATAGCATCTTGGTGCAACCTGTACTTAACAACTGTAGCGCAGAGGTCATTTACCGGGGTCACGGATCAAAACATCGCATCAATGAAAATAAAACGAATAACGTGCAAAGAGAAGGCGAATTGAAGGAAAGGGTGAGCCCTATGTCGGCGAGCGAATGAAAATTTTAATTTTTCATTTTACGAATTATTTTTTTCTTATTATATTTTACCCGTGTGTTAAATTAATGTCGCCATTGTAGTGGCACGTTGTATATGCTATCGTCCACTAAACAAGAGTCTTTTGAATATTCAAAATTAATAACGTCATTTTAAGGGTTCCATACCCGAAGGGTAAAACGGGACCCTATTACTAAGACTCCGCTGTCCATCCGTCTGTCACCAGGCTGTATCTCAAAAACCGTGATAGTTAGACAGTTGAAATTTTCACAGATGATGTATTTCTGTTGCCGCTATAACAACAAATACTAAAAAACAGAATAAAATTAATATTTAAGGGGGCTCCGATAGAACTGACTTGATTTTTTTGCCGTTTTTATAGATACGGGTACGGAACCCTTCGTGCGCGAGTCCGACTCGCACATGGCCGGTTTTTTAAAAATAATTTGGCCTATTTAGTCCAAATCAATTACAATTTTGATATTAACCAAAAAAAAATATGAATATTGTATTGATTTTTATTGTTTTAGGAAAGTTTATATATCGTAGATAGTTGTTTTCCTATTTCCGGGCTTCAATATCATACCGCTGAACACCATTATGTACCTAATTATGTTCAAGTATGGCGATAAAAATAGATAAATATATTTCATTTAGTATTTTATTGAGTGTTATCTATCTGTACGTAGTATAAGCAGTATTTTTTTAAATATTTTTTTATTATACTCTTCAAAAAAATAATAATTACTAACCTAAGATTTAAATATAAAACTTTAATTCTTCTATTAAATCGTTACGTACCTATAGCAAAGAATATCAACAACACTAAAAATAAATAACAAATAAAAAACAATTCAAAGTCCAATCACATGAGGCCGAAAAAAATAGCACAGCACTATCATTTTATTTATTAAAAAACACTTCGTAACCACTTTGTACCACAACTGTACCGATGACTCCAAAAATATTTAGATTATCAATACGATTAATATTTTACTGTATAATGTAGAGATTTCTGTAATATTCACGAGTTTCTTTATTCGTTTACCGTTATGTAATGAGACCGTAAACTGTGCACGGTAGGTACGCGACTGCGTAGCCACGCGTGTCTGTTCGAATTATAAGTTAATTGTTGTACACTGGCGAGCAAATTGAATGGATCAGTATTGTGGGTCGGACAGGAAAAACGTGTTTTGTTTACGTTTTTACCTGCTGGTGCCGAAACAAGCATGAAAGCAAAACAAACATAACTCTAACTAAGGAATATCGTAACATAAATACTTGTTAATAAATGAGATTCCTTATTTTGTTTCTTTTTAATTTAAATCTTGTCATTACTTTGTTTTGTTTATATAAAATAAACGGTTGTTTTTCGGATGATATTAGATTATCTCCTGAAAAAAAAAAAAAAACCCAGCGCAATATTATTATTTTCGTTTATTCATTATTATTTTTTATTTTTTTTTATTACTCTTGACCTCGATATAAATAATTATAACTCTCTATGCAAAAAAAAAAGTCTAAAATAAAAGAGAATTAATTCATGGTTTTCCGAACAGCTGGAAAAGCAAGGTTAATAAATAAAATCGTGCGTATTCACGTGTTAGACTCACGAACAAACATATCTTATCAAATACGTTATCAGTACACGTGGTTATTTAGTCCAGTGCGCTTGGAATTGTTACAACGCGACGTGAAGTGTCTCTTTCGCCTTTAAAGGAAAGTGAAAGTATCGATGCAGTTAAGTCGTAGGTTTATTTACCCAAGGCACAGATGAATACAGATAAAAAAAGGTATGAAGGTTCACGCGCGGCGGGCCCGTCTTGTCGGGCCAATTCAGTGAGTGTAACGTAGTCAGAAGATCTGACGAGTTACGCGATAGAAAGAGAGGCAACTTCTAGGTGTATATAACTGAAGGTCATTAGCGCTGTGCGACCCGAATTGCACTTTATTGTGTCTTAGCAAGAGTCACTTTTTATTTACATAAGTTTGCGGAGTAGTCCAGGGCGGCCAGAGTCAGCTATTCACACAGCATAACCACCAATTTCTGAATTTCGAATTTAATCTCTTGGTAAAGTAATTTGATTGGCTGTTGTTATTTTGGGTCACCCAATCACAGCCAGTTAACATCAGATTTGGCGGCGTGTTGATTAGCCCTTTAGAAAGTAGTAGGCCAACGACCTTCAGGCGAGGTGACCTCAAAGCAGCCCGCGAAATTCAAATTTTCTCACGTTTTTTTCAATTTGCATGTCAGTATCAGGTTGTATGTTGTTCTAAATATGATTCGTGGCATGAGTTTTACCTTTTTCTTAAGGGGAAACGCGATCACGTGGTCGTTGGCGTCCATTCCAAACTAACGTACTGTAGTTCTATTTTCTTAATGTCCCTCGACAAACTTCGTGATTCGTCAATTGACGGATTTCTATCAGTTGCCCTTTGCACTTGGTGCAAACCGGACGCTCTCAATCGACTTGGAAGTATACAGAGTTGTTAATACTCTTTTAACTTAATGTAACTTATTTAAAAAAATGGGAGGAAAGCTGTTGAAGTTGCAGGCACGACATATAGGAAAATAGTTTTACAGCTCTATATAGTTCACACGGAAATCAAAACAAAACAACAATAAAGTACTTAGTTCTGAATTCAAATTATTATACACGATAAATCTACTAATTGATGGACATGGAAATTAGCATTCGTTTGTATTCGGAAATGCGATGATACCCGAGGGACATTAAGCTAATAGAAATACCGTAGTTCTATTTTCTCCCTGGTTAACAGCGGCGACCGACCCTAACCCTTGATCAGGGTAGAGCGAGATTATTTTTCAGCGCCCTTGATCGAAGCTTTCACTTAACGTAAATTTTACTTCGGTTTCATATGAAATAAATAATAATTCCCAAATTTTCTAAATTTAAATTAAGTAGCTCTAATTAGTATAATCCTGCTTCTTTAATATTATGAAAGCTTATGGCTTTACCCTACGAATTTTTTTCAATCTGATCTGGCAACACTGCTCCCTCCCGCGCCTCTCAAATTTTTATTTTGCTCCGGAAATTGTTTTTCACGTTTGGCTTCTTGGCGGCCCTTGCCATCTGGCGCCTAGAGCGACCGCTCCACTCGCCCTACCCTTGCGACCGGCGCTGCTGGTGAATGTTGTTTGTGTAACTGCCTCGATGATCTAGTGGTCGCAAGCGCTACTGCTGACTATGAGGTCCTGGGTTCGATTCCCGGGTCGGGCAAAGTGTTATTGGGTTTTCCATCTGGAATTTCTCAGTAGTAGCCCGGAGTCTGGATGTGCCCGGTTGATGGCAATAGGCTCGACCCTATTACATGAGACTTAAACATAACTGGCGAAATGTGGGTGTACTATAGGTACACCTCTGCCTAACCTTTCAGGGATTACAGGCATGATGTTATGTAGTATATGTTTACTATATGATTTATTAAATATTTTTCTTTCCATGCACAAGACAGTTACGTAATTGTAACATTTTCACTCGATTAACTTTTTATTTGAAAAATTTGTCTTTTTTTAAAGATTATTTGAATAAAATGAAGATTACTCTGCTTTTATGACTAAAATAAGTATTCACAGTAAGAAAATATTGTTTATTATCCAGCCATAAGATAGTTTTTCTCTAGATCAATTATAAAAGCAATAAGAATAGAGACTTACGCCATTTAGTTCCGTGCTCGAAAATTATCAAAGAGCGCACACAATATTCAACTTTATTACTGATGTGTTAGCGTTTAACATATAGTGGAGTGGTAGGGTGCATGGGGGCGGAGTTTGCGTGGAAATTGTGTTTATATGCCTTAATTTGGTCTTAATTTGAACATGGAATGGATATTGGAAAAATTTAATAATAGTTACTCTCACAGCAACTGACCATCAATGCATCACAAACAACTCGTGTGCAAGAACGCGAAGTAAATCATCAAAAATTCACGTGAAATATAACGATACGTGTGTGTTTTAAGTAATTTAAGACGTCTTTTTTACTGAATCAGCGTGTTATCTGTGTGGCTATTTCGGATTAGTACCAAATACTGAGATAACGCGTATCAGGAATTAGTGGACGGATTAATTTAGTCTCTAAATGTAATGCTAATTAATAAACTGTCGAAGTACCTACTCATTATCTGCAGTATTGTCTCTCTTTCTCCCTTTAAATCAGTTCAAAGCTTGTCTTTAAAACATAGTTTTTGTTTTTTCTCATCTACTAGTGGTTATTTTCAAAAACAACCAATCAATTTCAAGAATACCATTTTACTTCTATCAAAATGAGAGGGTTTGTCCTAAAAGTTGGCAACGTCGTAAATGGCTGTCAAATATTTACCTGTTTTGATTAATTTAGCAATATTACTGTATGGAAATTAAAAATGTGGCTAATTAATCCCCTAGAATATTAATAATGAAATGTAATAATTTATATCGTAATACCGAATATTTAGTTTTAGATGTAAAAAAAGTATTTGGAAACTTTCCAAATGCCTTTTTACACATAAAATTGTTACAACATCAAATTCAGTGTTATAATTGCAATTTATTATTAATATTCTAGGGAACTAGTTAGCCAGATTTCTTATTTTCATACAGTAATATTGCCAAATTAATCAAAACAGCGAAATATTTTCTATTTGAGACGTTGCCCACTTTCAGAATAAACGCTCTTAACATCAAGTTGATGAAAAAACTTTACTTCATGCGCGCTAAATTATTTTGCACCACAGTGTACATTACATCATACGAACTGTTTTGACCTTCACAATGAACAATCGAAGACATTATATTGGCATCTATATAAAGTACTTACAGTCCAACTGTTAAGAGAATGTGTTCCTGACACCTGTCAGTTGGACAATTTTTAGTAATAATAAGGATCAAATTCGTTAGTATAAAACTGACAGCTGTCAAAAACGCATTTTCTCGCCGGCCGGAATTTAACATTCACGATTATAGTATAAACTGCTCGTGGAGGAGCTCGTGGCTAAGTAATAACAGTCGCACGGGTCAATCCCATAGGTTAAGCTACGCTTGCCGGGGTTGGTCCGTGGATGGGTGACCATCTTTACATATCGAGACTCCTCCGTGCCTCGAAAAAGCACGTTAAGCCGTTGGTCCCGGCTTTCATTCGTGGATCTTTGACAGTCGTTACGGGTTATCAGAAGCCAAAAGTCCGACAACCAGTCTTACCAAGGGGTACCGAATTACCCAGTTAAGTACTGGGTTGTGGAGGTCAGATAGGCAGTTGCTCCATGTAAAATACTGGTATTCAGCTGCATCCGGTTAGACTGGAAGCCGACCCCAACATAGTTGGGAAAAGACTAGGCAGATTGATTTTGATTATAGTATAAACTGATAGGATCCAGTACCTGGGCAACTGAGCTCTGCTCTGGTGAAAATAGAGAATGCTCATTTAATAGTATAGGATAGTTCATACTTATTTATTTATTTATTTTATAAATTACATGTTCCTTAAACTTAAAAAGGCACACAATTAGACCTCTGGGGTCTATCCTAGCATGCCATGGCCTGAGATTTGATCAACGCGCTTTTAATAGTTAATCATAATCGAGTTGATGTAATGTTCCTTCAACTTAAGCTTTATGTTTTTACTATTCATTGAGTCTCTGATGTCTACAGGTATTTTGTTTAGTAAATTGGGTATTGTAAAAGAAGCGGTACGCCTGCCATAAAAGTTATTTTTGCGTGGCACTTGAAATGATTTAGATTTGGCTTGTCGGGTATTCACGTCATACTTAACTGGAATTTGAATATCACTGTTACCAAATGTTCTATGAGGAACAGATACTCAGCGCGTGCCAGAACAGGTAATACCTTGCAATGTTTAAATAAGGATAGTAATAAAACCTCCGAAAAAAAATCAGAATATGAGCATTCTCAAAATATGAAATTGACTGCTTAATATACTAATTTTCCGACAACTTTTAAGCGAATACAAATAAAGAAACGACCGAATAAAATACTGAAAATTCTGTAAAATCAATACAGCATTTGCTGACGTAATATTCATTTAGTCATTTTTATCGTAACTCACCTATTATGAATTTAGAATTAACCTTACACATTTTATAAACTGTGGCGCAAACAAAGACCAGGTTCGTTTAGGTACAAGAGAATGTAATGTTTTGGAAATGTGGTGTTTTACATTCTCTTGTGCCGAAACGGACCCTGGCACTCGCCGGCCGCTGCCGCGGCACCGCTCGCTACGCTCGCTCGGCTCGTGCGTTTTGTGGTTTCACAGTTCTAACCTAACCTACCTTTCAAAGCAAAACGTAAACAAAAACATGAACGAACGTATTATTTTAGCAGAACATACGTTTTCGGAAACTTAGTATTTTTTTCGGAAATTTAGTTTATTATTTGAAAGTACAGATTATTTTTCGTAGAATTTTATTTTGAATAAGCTCATGTTTGTTTTTTAAATACAACATTTTTTGTCGATTAATTTTGTAATAATTTTTCGGTAAGTAATTCATTTTAACACATCGTATTACAGTCAACCACAGATCGTCGGAAGTTAATTTGATTTTCGGAAGCTTTATTGTTTTCCTTTAACTCCGTGTAATTGTCTTGGTATTTATTTTTTACATAGTTTGGTACCACAAGTTTCAGCAAACGTGTTTGCAAATTATCCATGTATAGTACCTATTTATTCCATGCTGCCATGATAGTTGAATGTGCGTTGTAGGGTCGTTCCGATAGCGGGTTTTCAAGCAGGTCACAAATTTGCTCAATGTCTTCCTTCTTTAATTGCGCTATAACCATCTGTGCTTTTTGAGTGTCGCTTTTCTTGAGATCGCTGACGGCGGCTTCAAATGTGATAAACCATAGTCGCGGTTTGTCACGCCAAAACGGTGGAACACGCAGGGAAAGTGAAATTCCGGCGATTTCTTGTTGGTATGTCGCTGCTTCTTCCATTGCTGAGCTTCGCTGATAATGGGCGTACTTGAAATACCGACAGGTTGTATTCAGGCTTCGGGGTCACCACTTTAGCGACTTTGGCGACAGTTGGGATAGCAGTAAAACAATGTCTAATGAAGGAAGGAAGGAATGAATTATCCTCATTTATTGGTACCCTAACTATATACAAAATTACCTAAGTACAAGTAGTGGACATTATAGAAAATACATTACTTATTTACAGCCAATCAGAACACAGTTAAAATATTGCTACAATAATCAGCGCGCGGTGCGCGCCCTCTGACAACAGTCCAACTAACTACTAAACGCACGAAGTTATAAATATAGGTGCCGGCGCTCGCTCCTGCAGCTCAGTGTAGTAGCGAGCACCCTGCCACGAGGATGCACGCTGCTACAGTACTTACTAATTCCACGCTTTTTTTTTTCTTAGCCCTTATTTTCCCACTGCTGGGCAAAGGCCTCCCTACCCTCTTTCCACCTCTCTCTGTCCAGAGCTTCCAAGGACCAATCTTTCTTAAAGGAGTCCAGCTCATCCCGCCATCTCCGTCTGGGCCTGCCGCGATGTCGTTTGGCATTAAGCGGGACCCACTGGGTTAGTTTGGCCCATTGATCGTTTGACATGCGGCAGATATGTCCAGTCCAATTCCATTTAAACGTGGCAGCTTTCCGAGTGACATCAGTTATTTTAGTGATGGAACGGATTGTTGTATTCAAAACCCGGTCCACAAGTTTAATACCAAGAATACTCCGTTCCATAGCTCTCTGGCAAACCCCGAGCGTGGACCTCTGCTGAATTGTCAAAGACCATGTTTGAGAACCATACGTGAGGCTGGGAAGAATACACACGTCGATGAGTCTTCTCTTGAGGGATAGAGGAAGATCGCCCTTCATTAGATCTTTCATGGCCCAGTAGCTCTTCCAGGCATTTTCGGTGCGTATTGCAACTTCTTTGTTTTGTCTTGCCTGGAAAGAGACTATTTGACCAAGATAGAGATACTCATCGACCTCCCCACCCGCCACGGTGATCCTGCGATACGCGCTGTTCGTCATCAACTTGGTCTTTGACATATTCGTTTGTAGCCCGACCTCTAGGCTTGCCGTGCTAAGATCTTTTAGCATCTGAGTCAGCTCGGAGGCTGAAGACGAAAAAAGGACAATATCGTCAGCAAAACGGAGATTGGACAATTTCCTATGTCCAACCATAATGCCCCTTTCTGCCCAGCCTGCTGCCAGCTTTCTAAAAACTTCTTCCAGTACAGCCGTGAATAATTCCATGCTGCCATGTAATTATTCATTGTTCTAAACTTTGAGCGACGGAGCTCTGCTCGGGTGAAAATACGGAGAAAACGAATTTTCCCATATATGAGACCTAGCTAGATCGATATTTCGCCCTCGTAAAACCTTATATTGCAACTTTCATCGAAATCTTTAGAGCCGATTTCGAGAACGTGAGTACAAATATACAGGGTGTCAGGGACATCGATGCGAAAACTGTTACCATGGATTCAGTACATGATTCTGAAACTTGCGTTGAAATTTTTCGTCGGTTATTAAAAACAAATCTGCTGTTCCATACATTTTGACCGCGTAGGTATTGCACTTTTCTATGAAACAGCAATTTATTATTTTTTAATAACCGACGAAAAATTTCAACGTAGGGGGGTTCAGAATCATGTACTGAATCCATGGTAAAAGTTTTCGCGTTGATGTCCCTGCCAACACGTATATACTTATAAATATTATACAGGGTGATTGGAAGATGGGTGCAAAGCTTTAAGGTGAAGATAGTATAGACAATTTAGAACCATTTAAGCCATGGTTGTCTTAGACGAAGTCTTACCAAATTTTTTAATTTTTAATAAGGTTTAAAAGACGTATTGTACAATTTTTTTATTTTTTCTGAGCTTTAAATGTCTGTAAAAAAAATGTCTAATGACACAGAAGCCTAAAACATGTTTTGCTTGATTGCTTACACATTACTTTAATTAAATAAATAAAAAATGAATTCATTTATCATTCAATTTGGCCATAATTATGCAGTTTAGGTACATTAAATTTTGAGAATTTCCGAAAAAAAACTTAAAAATTTGGTTAAAAATATTTGGTAAGACTTCGTCTAAGACAACCATGGCTTAAATGGTTCTAAATTGTCTGTAATATCTTCGCCTTAAAGCTTTGCACCCATCTTCCAATCAACCTGTATACAAATATTGCTCGTTTAATGATATAGGATTCATATATGTTGTCAAATCCCTGGTCATCTCATCTATTTGAGAACGTATGTATGATCTGCACCAAAAGATACATTCTGAACAGTGAACCCTGGAATGTCTCATATACTTAAATGACACCAGAATTACTGATATTCTTCGATCCGGAATATAGCCACGCTAGCGGAAATAGGTGTGATCATATTAATTATATAAGTTCTTAAAAGAATCAGTTAGAAGATTACAATAATTCGTCCGGATATCGAATTACATACAAATTGGTTAATTGGTTTAACTACCATACCGTATTACAATCGGCTTAGCGGTTTAAGTAAACAATATTATTCTAGTGACTGACTGAAGCTTCGTTTTCGTTTTCGGGCATTTTCGGTAAAAAAATCATGATTCGGCCATAAACCAGCCGAAGCTTCGGCCAAGCCGAAAATCAGATGTTCGTGAATTGTCGCGCGTCATTTGGCCTACTTCGTAAAGCCCGGCAATATCAGGTGAATCAATACACAGATTCTCTCCCTAGGTGTAAAAAAAACAAACAAGATTTCAGTGTACACAGAGCCGGCTTTACCTATGGTGCAGGGTGTGCAGCGCACACGGGCGCAGGGCCTTAGGGGGCGCCGAGGGTCGCTCGCGACAACTTTTTAATCAAATCCCAAACAAGACCAAAACATGTTCAGAAAAAAGGCAGTTTGTAGTTGGGGGTCCCCTACGCTAAATATGAACTTAGGGTACTAAAATGTCGAGCTCACTACGCTCGCTCTTGCAACCTCAACATTCTCTTTTTTCTTAGAATTCTCTGTGTAAATGGACAATGTAATTCCTATTCACGTATGAATGGTCAAAAGAAAAACTGACCTATCTGGGGCGAGGTGTTAAATTTTCGAGCTCGATTCGCTCGCTCTCGCATCCTACATTTTCAAACTATTTTGTATAGGTCAACAAAGTAATTCCTGTTTCTCTATTTCTGTATCAATGGTCAAAAGAAAACCTAACCTATTTGAGGCAGTGTGCTAAATATTTCAACGTATGATTCCTGGGCGGAGACCCCATTGAGTTTCGCCGCCCAGGGCCCCCGACAGGCGTAGTCCACCACTGCTAGAGGGCGCCAAGGTATTGATTGCACACGGGCGCTACATCGGCTAGAGCCGCCTCTGAGTCATTTTTGTTTTCGGCTTCATATTCGGACGAAAATAAGACTAAAGCCGAAGTTTCTTTTTTTTTCGTTTTCGACTGAAAATCAGTTTTCGGTCGGACACTAATTACACATGCATACTAGTGACTTTATATTATTTTTTACGGTTTTACTTACGTATTTACATTTTATGTATTTATATTTGTTACTAGTTGCTGCTCGCGTCTTTGCCCACGTGGAACCAAATTCTTAAAAAAAAGTAGCCTAGGGACTGCCAGTGAAAGTCCCGTCAAAATCGGTCCAGCCGTTTAGGAGATTAGCCGGAACAAACAGTGTTTTTTGTTTTTGTTTTAAGAACCGTATGCATTTAGTAAAAAGTTGTTGTCACACTTTCATATGCATTTAGTAAAAAGTTGTCTTTTTTTTTTATAACAGACACTTCAATTTTATTTATTTGTATGTATTTAGGTATGTATAATACTACTCTGCTCTGTTTTAAAAGTACCGAGAAAGTTATGCTGATAGTTTTCTTCGATTACCGCGGTGGAGTGCACTACGAATTTCTTCGAGAGGGACAAACGGTAAATAAAGAGTATTATTTAGACGTAAAGAGGCGTTTGCGAAAGAACATTCGCCGAAAACGGCCAGATTTGTGGAACGACAATTAATGGATTTTGCACCATGATAATGCACCATCGCACAAAGCCATAATAGGCCTGTGTCCAAATTTTTTTTTTTAGTCCTTTCAGATAATAAAAAAATATTGGACACGATTTTTTCTTTTTTGACGTAATCAAAAGATTACGGCGATACATTGAGTTAAAATGTGGCATGACGTCACGCCTTGCTAGATTTTATACTGCGTTGTGACGTAGTGAGCCCCCACTCCCCAACTTTAATGCGTGTTTTCTAAGTTATTTTTGATTAATATGATAAAGCAAAAAATACGTGTCTAATATTTTTTTATTATCTGAAATGCGGACTAAATAGAATTTCTTTTTTTTACCTAGGAAACTACCCTATTGTGAAAGAAAAGATAGAAAGAAAGAAAAATCTTTTTACAAAAAAAAAAACAACCGTCTTCAAAAAAAACACTACAAAGTTAAAAATAACTTTAATTTCGGAAGTCGGTGGGTGTCTTTGCTTTTTTATTTTTCACTTTTTAGCTGTGGTACCTACCCACACAAATTCGAATACCACTACCTGCTATGTAAATAACAATGACAGGAAGTTATCATATCATCTACATACTAAGTGGGAAAAAATACGTATTATTGAAGCTAACTCAAAAAGTACCCAAGCAAAGTTAATAAAATTTATATGGGACCACCTTTGAAGTATGGTCTACCAAACAAAAAAAGAATCATCAAATCAATTCATAATTGGCGGAGTAATCGCATAATAAATATACAAAAAAAAAAAACACAGTCGAATTGAGAACCTCCTCCTTTTGGAAGTCGGTTAAACAATAGGTTTATTCGTCACAGACACACGTGCATACATAAAAGACAAGAGTAATTAGAGAACAACACAAAGTACATAACAAATCACGAGCATAAAACAGAAATTAGTCGGCAGCTGCACGACATGACTGTGACACTCCGGCTTCCACTCAGCATGATGCAGTGCTATGGGGGACCCACAGCATAGCGCTGATTTTCAGTGGTCACCCGAAAAAGAAGTACGGAAATCAAGTCAGGTAGTTATGCAAAGTTTTTAGCCAATGCCATTGACCAAGTGCCGTACTCGCCTGATATGGCTCCGTCTGACTTTTTCCTGTTCCCGAGGCTAAAATTACCACTTCGAGTCGATTGAAGCTATAAAAAAAATTCGCTAAAGGAGTTGAAGACCATACCTCAATCAGTTTACCAAAAATGTATGGAGGACTGGGTCAAGCGCTGTATTGCAAGCGAAGAGACCTATTTTTTAACCGACTTCCAAAAGGAGGAGGTTCTCAATTCGTCTATATGTTTTTTTTTTTTTGTTTTTTTTTTTTTTTTGTATGTTTGTTACGCGATTACTCCGCCAATTATGAATAGATTTGATGATTCTTTTTTTGTTTGGTAGATCATACTTCAGAGGTGGTCCCATATAAATTTTATTAACTTTGCTTGGGTAGTTCTTGAGTTAGCTTCAATTATACGTATTTTTTCCCACTTAGTATGTAGATGATATGATAACTTCTTGTCACTGTTATTCACATAGCAGGTAGTGATATTCGAATTTGTGTGGGACCTACCCCACAACTAAAAAGTGAAAAATAAAAACTTTTTACAAAAAAAAACAACCGACTTCAAAAAAAAACACTACAAAGTGAAAAATAACTTTAATTTCGGAAGTCGGTGACAAACGAAAATTCAAAACCAAAGACACCGACTTCCGAAATTAAAGTTATTTTTCACTTTGTAGTGTTTTTTTTTTGAAGTCGGTTGTTTTTTTTTTGTAAAAAGTTTTTTGAGACGACAAAATCAATTTTGACGAATAAATTACGTTTTATCAGTTTTAGGCAACGTCTCAAATAGATGTCAAATATTTCGCTGTTTAGATTAATTTGGCAATATTACTGTATGGAAATAAGAAATGTGGCTAACTAGTTCCCTAGAATATTAATAATGAATTGCAATTATAACACTGAATTTGATGTTGTAACAATTGTAGGTGTAAAAAAGGCATTTGGAAAGTTTCCAAATATTTTTTTTACATCTAAAACTAAATATTCGGTATTAAGATATCAATTATTGCATTTCATCATAGATAGTTCCTTAGTTAGCCACATTTCTTGATTCCATACAGTAATATTGCTAAATTAATCAAAACAGGTAAATATTTGACAGCAATTTACGACGTTGCCAACTTTTAGGATAAACCCCACAGATATAGATAGACCTAGATAACACAAGTATCACGATCTGTATGAAAACCAAGCGTGCCATTTTTTAACTACCTACTATGACGTCACAAGCACTAGAAAACGTTTCTTTTATTGTTTCTCCTCGCATTTGCACAGTTTTTACAATTTATAACAGCGTAATTAACCATTTTCAATTTTTTTACTGACAAGCGTGGCACCGATGCAGACTGAGCGCGAAAGTGGCATCTTACGATTATTGTACGTAAGCTGGGCACGAAAATGGCACGCGAAGTAGTTACTCTTGCGTTATCTAGGTATATCTATATCTGTGATAAACCCTCTTAAATAATTCCCGGTACTTTTTACACAAAATGTATAGATTGTAGAAAAAAGGTTGCTTTTTTTGGGGAGGCTGTCTATTGTCATAAAAAAATTGCTATTTGTTTTTGTATTTTAACAAAGAAGTTGCATCTGTTTTATTGATTTCCAAACGTTTTCGACATTCAATACATTTGCTAACTATCGACAATATGCCAATAAAAAGTGCACTTGTCGGAACAAACACAAGGTCAATTCATTTACATGAAATTAAAGTCAATTGATGATCAGCGGCGACTTTGTATTAATCAAGATCTAATTAATGCAGATTCGAGTACCATATGGCGGGTTTATGTATGTTAACGGTTATTAACATTAAAGAGGTAGGCAGGATTTGTCCTCGTATCAGGCGATTTTTAGGGTTCCGTTGCCAAATGGCAAAAAACGGAACCCTTATAGATTCGTCATGTCTGTCTGTCTGTCCGTCCGTATGTCACAGCCACTTTTTTTCCGAAACTATAAGAGCTATGCTGTTGAAACTTGGTAAGTAGATGTATTCTGTGAACCGCATTAAGATTTTCACACAAAAATAGAAAAAAAAACAAATAATTTTGGGGTTCCCCATACTTAGAACTGAAAGTCAAAAAAATTTTTTTCATCAAAGCCATCCGTGTGGGGTATCTATGGATGGGTCTTCAAAAATGATATTGAGGTTTCTAATATCATTTTTTTCTAAACAGAATAGTTTGCGCGAGAGACACTTCCAAAGTGGTAAAATGTATCCCCCCCCCCCCCCTGTAACTTCTAAAATAAGAGAATGATAAAACTAAAAAAAATATATGATGTACATTACCATGTAAACTTCCACCGAAAATTGGTTTGAACGAGATCTAGCAAGTAGTTTTTTTTTTAATACGTCATAAATCGTAATCCGCAATTTACCTTTCATTCAATGTTACTTGCTGCTACGGAACCCTTCATGGGCGAGTCCGACTCGCACTTGGCCGCTTTTTTTATCGCGCACTGGATTTTCAGAGCCGAGAGTTGAAAACCAACTGTATGCTTTTTTTGACGCGCTAGTATGCACTCTGTTAGATTGTCAATCGTCGGCTCAACACCGAGAGTTGAAAATCTCGTGTGCGATAAATAATCGTCCGTGAGTATGAGGACTTTGAGTTAAAAATAATATCGAGCACAAATAATTGAGATTTTTTTTAACGCTGTGTCTTGCGATATAGCGTTTGACATACAGCAGACAGCTTGGGGGCTTCCGCGCTTCTGCAGCGCTTCGCAGATGTTCGCGGAAGCCCGTGTTGATGAATTTCATGGTATTATGAGGAAGAGAACAGCGTCAATAATGGGTAGGTTGCGCGGAAGCTCCAACAGCATCCTAAAAACATTATTAGACAAAATGGACAGTCCCTTTATAAGGCACTGGGTACGGAGGCACGTGCCAACGTGTGTTGGGCCACGACAGTTTTAGTTTGTAAAAGTTTACTAACATAGTTTTTAAATCATTGTTACTAACACTATATGGATTGTGTGGACTTGTATGTGTAGTCCGAAATCAAGAAATTATCCTTACATATTATAAAACAAAGTCCCCCGCCGCGACTGTCTGTCTGTCTGTCTGAACGCGATAAACTCAAAAAAAGGTTCAAACGGTTTTCACCAATGGACGGAGTGATTCATGCGGAAGGTTTTAGTGTATAATTCATTATGGTTTTGTGTAAATTGGCTGAAATATGACGATTATTGTTGAAGAAGTCGGAAAAAATCATGCCGACTGGGAGCTTTACTGGCGTGCGCTGCGTTACTCGGAAAAGATACATCAAATTTATGTTCTACGGTTTTGTTCATCTTAAAAAGTTTAACAAAAAAGTCCGTGATGGCATATATCTATCTTCTAAGGATGACCCACATTAACCATTTTTATCTTTCAGAATTTGATAAAAATTTAATTGTTATTTCCGAAGCTTTTTTAACCGGTATAGTATTAATCCTTATCCAAAAAAATGTGTTATTTAAACTGAGCATTTAATTTAGATTAAAATATGCCTTTGAATTATATCATTTAAATGAATAGTTTTAAATATATCACAGTTTCAAAATTACGCGGAGCAACGCGAGCGCAGCGGTAGGAGTCAATGACGTTTTCCTCTGTTATTAGGTATGAAATCTCAGTAGTACGTTCCTGTGGGATATTTTCCGACATCCACGCGGGCGAAGCCGCGGGCAAAAGCTAGTTATATTATAGAAGCATAGTATCTGTACGGGGTTTCGATCGTGCTAATTCGGAAACACGAAGATTACCGAAGCGCATATAATTTCTGGTTTAACTTTACTATAGATACCACATACCTGCTCTTGCGTCAGTATGATCTGCTCGCCCGGCCTCCTTGGTCGCGGACTGGACTCGGGCGTCTCCACCGGGGAGAACCATTTCACAGTGGACTCTGCGTAGTTGGATTGGGAGGCGTGTGGTGGCTGCAGGAGGGGCGTTCTTTCTGAAGCATTATGGTGGACTGTGGGACGAGGAAAATGGTTATTCGAGGTGTCCCCATAATTTTTTTCTTGTTCCATTTGGACATTATTTCAAAATAACAGTGAATGAGAGGCTTGTCGCTAAGTAAAGCAACCGCACGAGCTGGATCGGATTAAGGGTCTAGAATTATGTACTCCATCCATGCTTGTCCACTCCTAAATGACGCGCCCCGCAACAGCATTACCCATAGAAATCCGCATTGCCGTGCGCGTAAAGGCGGTAGTGGGGCGCGTCATTTCAGAGTTGGCGAGCCCTAACAGATTGCGCATCGATATCCTGCCATCCTGTATTTAAGACGCAGATATATGCCAGTGACCTTGAGTGGTTGGCTTGCGTATTCTTTACTGAGCTCACGCAACGCGTCGTACGTCCAGCCAGTAATAGGACTCGCCCATCAAGGAGCGCTGTCCCAAATTAGACGCGTTATTAATTTATTATACATAAAACAACAAATATTTTAATAAAACACGTTTACTAAAAGATCAATAATTAAGTTATGTTTAAAATGGTGAAGGTTTCAGAAAAATACGCTTGATAGATTTTGCGTGGTTCTCAGTTTTTTATCCGCGTTAGACATAACTTTACAAATAAATTTCACTATTTAATAATAAACATAATCTAAAATATTCCTGTATTAAGTTATTAAGAAAATGCTCTAATTTAACATATATTTTTGCCAAATCATTAACACTAGTCGTTTAGACGTGATCTTCAGTATAAAAGCATTAAAAGTCGGTTATCGTCGCCTTAAGGGGGAAGCGTCAGGGTAGCCCGCGAAATTCAAATTTTCTTACGTTTTTTGCATTTTCCAGGTCAGTGTCAGGTTGACATTTGACACCTTTATCTTCTTCTGAATCACTATTGCTGATTGTAATGATTATAATTGAGTAAAGCCATATTTGTTACGGCCGCGAATCACATTTAATCAACATACAACATGATACTGACCTGCTAATTGCAAAAAACGTAAGAAAATTTGATTTTCGCGGGCTACCCTGACGCTTTCGCCTTAATAGTGTAAAAATGTACATACCTATAGACTCCAGTATCGTCTTAGCCTGCAACTCTTGCGGTAGTACCCTGAAGTCCAAGAACCAAGCCTCGCTCCACGAGAGAGTGAACGACGTCAGAATTAGGAACACCTCGTACACTGGCTGCACCGCGTTGGGCCACTGTTGGGCAAACATTGGGTTAGTTATATTTTATTTCTGTAAATTAATTAGTCGGTGTTTTCTGACTACTTTCTTGGGCAAGCATTTGTGGGGTTAGATGATTCATACTAAATATCAATCTGCCTAGCCTTCTCCCAACTTTGTTGGGGTCGACTTCCAGTCTAGCCAGATGCAGGTGAATACCAGTATTTTACATGGACCGACGTCTGACCTCCACAACCCAGTTGTTACTGGGTAACACGATATCCCTTGGCAAGACTGTTTGTCAGACTTTCTACACGGTTATATTTCCACGGCCTTCTGGTGACCTCCAATCATAAAAATACTTACCATTATAATTGATATCTATTTATTTGAAACATTGACGGAAACATCGACACCATAGATAATACGATCGGCACTAATCATAGACAAATACACTATAAAATGAGGTTAAAACTGAAAGCTCATTACAGATGGCAGCACAGTTGTACGTCTTTATAAACCGCCATTTTTGTGTTTGTTTACTTTTGTGTCGATCACAAATTATACGAAAACTAGATAAATATGTATGAGACTTGGAGTGTAGCACTGTTAATAGACGAGGTAAAGACAGGGGAAGCGTCTACCACTGGTAAAAAAGCAGCTTTAGTGGAAAAGTCAATAAATTATGAACGTTTTATAATTTATATGTTGTTTTGTGTTTGTTGACTTTTAAGTTCGTTTTTTGTTAAATACTGGAGGCGTACGATAGAACTAACCTGATCAGAGTTGAAAACGAACTCGACAGTGATCTTCCTGACTGAAAAACCTCAGAGATAACATACATACTTTACTATAATTTACATAATATCACATCACAAGTGCCTGTATGTAATGAAAACAGACTTAGTTCACTTGGGAGCATCACTTATAAACCACTTTCTCCTATAAAAAGTTTAAAGGAAATATCGGATTCCAATTTTTTTCGGAGAGATTTCTCCCACAGTTTTCTTTTTATAATATCTTTGGAAAATACATGGGTCCCCGTATTTTTGCAGTAAATAGCTGCGCAACTGGGCTCAATAATTAATTATGCGTAAAAGAAGTCGCTTGTTTACAAAAAAAATATGGCTAGCTGTCAAATTATAAGACGATGGAGATCAGCGCCATCTGAAGTGAGCAAGTGGCAGTTTTTATCCCCATTGCCGTATACAAACTGACAAGTACCATAGAGACAGATATAGCTGTAAAATTTTTATCTGTGCCCAGCGTAGGACCTCTGGGTTCGTTGCTCGGTACCTTCTTATTTATGGTATACGTAAATGACATCGATCAGTGCCTGCATTCATCCTATTTATTGTAGAAGGCAATTTTATTGTAAAAGTCACTTCGGATATTTTTGACGTTTGACATTCTGAATTTTTTGTACTTTTTTAGGTAAAAAAGTAATGTAAAGAGGTTGAATAAATCAAGTAGGGTGCGGAGGCTGATGCAGGTGCAGAAAACCTCAAACGGCGCAAATATTACAAACTTATTGGTAGCTATATTTTTGAGCCCTAGCACTAGGGCCGTGGGGCCCGAGTGCTCATGGAGTATTACGGGACATCGCCAAGCGGTTGGTCTTCTCTTCACGTGACCAGAGGGCTGGCCTATTTTTAGGTCAAAGAATCAGCATTGCCATACAACGTGGCAACGCTGCCAGCCTTTTGGGCACTTTACCCACTGACAGCGATGCGGACGAATTTTTTTATGCCCAATAAGCTCTTCCCTTTATTTTTGAAGTGAAAACTTCTTTAGGCGCGTTGGGCATTTTTGAGATGGGAAAAAACAATTGAACTCGCGACACTGTTACCGACACCAGCTTTTGACCATTAAAAAGACATCAACGCGCGATACATTTTCTTTGGGATTAATGACATTCCAAACATTGAGACATGACAACGACATGATTGACATTTCCCTTTTTTTTACCGACTTCAAAAAAGGAAAATATTTCATGCACAAATAAATTATTCAAGTTTTCACTTCTATCGGCACACCCGGAGTGCCAGTTTTTTTTTAATTTTCTTAATTTTTTCCTTTACATATTGTACATAATATACGGGATGGTAGGGACATCGACGCGAAAACTGAAACCATGGGTTCAGAATCATGTACTGAATCCATGGTTTCAGTTTTCACGTCGATGTCCCTGACACCCTGTATATATATTTTAGTGTTAGAAACAGTAAATTGAATTCAATGTAACAATATGAATGAAGTAGGTACTTACATCAAAAACGAAAACTTTTCCTATTAACAACGCGCAGGTGCTTCCTGTTGATAACTGAAACAAAATAAAAATATTTAGCAGTGTTAGGGGTTGGGTTTTATAAAGGGGGTCGAAAATTTTCATTATTTTTGCGATTGGACACACCGTTTTCGAGATATAAGCTAAAGAAAAAAAAAAGATTCAGTACTGTTTTTGCACCTGAAGTCGAGGTGTTGGTGAGGTTAGATATTTAGTTATGTTGACGTTTAGTTTTTATTTTTAATTCCTGCTTGAGTATAATTCTTGTTGTTTTTGGTTGGTATATTAGCGTGTGCTAGCTGACATAATTATGGCCAGTAATTTATCATTTATATTTTGTTTTGTGTTGCGTTATGTAAATTATTTTGCATACGTATAGAATATTTTTTTTTCTAACTGAACAGACAGCTGTGCTGCTGGAGAGTTTGTTGCGCCACTTCTTCTTCCCAGCTAAAGCACTAGGAAGTGGTGAAGGGTGGGCGTTTTCG
Source organism: Agrochola litura (assembly GCA_949152395.1). Taxonomy (NCBI): domain Eukaryota; kingdom Metazoa; phylum Arthropoda; class Insecta; order Lepidoptera; family Noctuidae; genus Agrochola; species Agrochola litura. The sequence goes on along the minus strand of OX424521.1, from coordinate 12,210,446 downwards.
GGGACTGTCTTATGTAATTTTGACGTTCGAAAAGTGCTGATTCTCAGCCTAGTTTGAATAAATGACTTTTGATTTTTTTTAATTTGTTGGCGCCTTGGAGCCTTCTCCCCGCCGCTCAGTCTCGCTCTCGCTGAGTCTGCGAGCAGTATCGTACGAGCGAGATAAGGAGGGAATTTGAGCTGAGATATTATGGACTCTGAAGGAGCTAATGTCACGATGTAGTACTCACTGCGATGATACTCCAGTTGTTTATATACAAGACGGCGTAGAACAGCAGCAGCACCACAAACCGACAGACAGCGACCATTACTATATCGAATAAAGACGTCTTGACGTTGTACTGTAGGATTTCTGTGTTCATTATTTGTTCTAGAGTTTCGCCTCGCATCTGAAACGAAAATATTCTAGGGTTAGTATATAATAGAATTGAGAAATGAAGCAATGCTGGCAACATGGTAGCCTCGATTGTTTATGGTATAGTCAACCGCCGCTACCGGGCCATATTAGAATACCAGCGCTGCAACTCTTATTTTTAACCGACTTCCAAAAAGGAGGAGGTTATATGTTCGTCGCGTTTGTTTGTTTTTTTATGTCCACCGATTTCTCCGTCATTTGTGGACCGATTTTGAAAATTATTTTTTTATTTGAAAGGGCATGCTCCCAAATTGGTCCCATATACATTTTATCAACTTTGCTTGGGTAGTTTTTGAGTTAACTACAAAATACGTATTTTTTTCCCACTTAGTATGTAGATGATATGATAAGTTCCTGTCACTGGTAGCAGGTAGTGGTATTCGAATGTGTGTGGGGTAGGTACCACAACTAAAAAGTGAAAAATAAAAACTTTTTACAAAAAAAAAAACAACCGACTGCCAAAAAAAAACACTACAAAGTGAAAAATAACTTTAATTTCGGAAGTCGGTGGCAAAAAACAAAAACATTAAACCCAAGACACCGACTTCCGAAATTAAAGTTATTTTTCACTTTGTAGTGTTTTTTTTTTGGAAGTCGGTTGTTTTTTTTAAATGTCTCGGCATCATGCTGAGATAGGGGTCTTTTGGCTCGAACAGGATTTTCTGCTTTTATTTTCATTTTACTTTGTTATGTATTTTTTATTATTTGTGTTTCTATGAGTCATCATCTACCTAGCTTTTCCCAACTATGTTGGGGTCAGCTTCCAGTCTAACCGGATGCAGCTGAATACCATTATTTTACATAGAGCGACTGCCTATCTGACCTCCTCCACAACCCAGTAACTGGATAACACGATATCCCTTGCCAAGAGTATTTGTCAAACTTTCAGGCTTCTGACGACCTGTAACGACTGTCAAAGATCTACGAATGACAGCCGGGACCAACGGCTTAACGTGCTTTCCGAGGCACGGAGGAGTCTCGGTATGTTATGGATGGTTGCATTGGTTACCCATCTACGGACCGACCTCGGCAAGTGTTGCTTTACCTTGGAGATAGATTTTTTTTTTTTTTTTTAAATATATACAAGGTGTCCGGTAAATAATGGATAACCTTGAAATAGCATTTAACAAACATTATGACGTTCAAAAAAAAAATACAAAAAAATATATATCCCAACTAGTACTTACCTAAGATTTTGACCTTATTTTCCTAATTCTTCACCACAACCACAAATAAATGAATTATTTATTGTAATATTGTACGTTGACTATACCGACAGAGAAGCAGTAAATAATGTGACTAGAAATTGCACAGTATTTTTTTTTCAAAAAATCGTATCTTAGGTAGTACTTAGGTAAAAAAAAAAAAAGGTACTACTTGGGATATATATTTTTTTTCACTCCTCTTGCTCAAAAAGGCCGTCATTGTAGAGTACCAGAACGGGGAAAAAATTGCATTTCTTGCTCTAGGGGAAAAAGTATTTTTTTTTTTAATTTTAGTCTTTTCCAACGAACCTTGAAAAACGAAAAAGTCTTTATTCTTTTAAAGAATAATCGTGAGTATGGACTCGACTTATTACTTGTTCACAAAAAAAAGAAGAACATTTTATTTTTGAAAATGGAACTAAATGCGGCTATCTCTTCAGTAGAATGCGAGCATTGCGTTGCGGCTACAGAAGAAATAAAAAAGGCATTGGCGCGAAATCTTTAGAATTTTTCTCTAATTTAATGCTTAAAACAATTTTATTTATATCTTCGATTTCTGACATTCGACATATTAATTAATCGAGTCGATCAAAATTGAAAAAAAAAATCGTTTGGCATAATTGTTTTCGCACATCATCAACAATAAAAAAAAAATATGGTCGGCGATTTTTAACACAAATTGAGTAGTGGTAATGAATATTACGTGTTATTGGACCTGTGTTCGTATATTACGTTAAGATCTGGGCATTTTCTAGTTGTGTATAATATTTTTAATAATATTTATCACATTTTAAATCGTATCTACATGTGTGATATTTGTGAAAAGTTAAAATGTAAACTCGCACGATTGGCGCGAAACTTCGACTTTGGATATCAAAAACTTACTCATTTAACTTGAACAATGGATGAACTCGTCAAATAATTAAATGATGTAAGTATTCACTGCCCCTGTGGTGGAGTTTGGATGTTCGAAATCCCCAATTTTTATGTTTTTAGCCTCGACCTCGACTGTCATCAAAATGGCGATAATCGCATTTACAGATTTGAATTTTATAAAGGTAAATTAATATTGTATTGGATTATTTCATTTTCTCGCAATCGTAGTGAAAAGTAGAGTGTAACACGCGGCGCTAAAACCCATTATAACTCGGTTTCTATTTACTCCCTCGCTAAAGCTCGGGAGTAAAACTACCTCGTTACAATGGGTTATTTTAGCCCCTCGTATAACAATCTACTATTTTGTATTTTTTTCAGAACGGCCCGTATCCATTATTTACCGGACACCGTGTATACTTTTGTCTTTTTTATCTGTTCTTCCTGGAATCTTCACAAAGAGCTCTATTAGATACTACTTTATATTTATTGCAAGTTCTTCTAGATATTATGAACCACTCACCATTACACATATGAGCCACATAAGACTAGTGAACAGTAGGTCGAATGTTACGAAAAGGCAGAAGAATCTTCGCACTGTGGACATCTTGCCTTGAGGTCTGTGGCCGGCTACCAGGTCTTCTGATACTAGGTTTAGAGAGGTGGAGTGTGCTGGAAACGAGAGAGAGAAGATTAATCATTATGCCAGACTGCATCACCATTTATTTTCTATAATTTTTAGCCTAATATGATTTCTTGATTCAATACTGAATTTAATTTGAGTTGATTTGATTACTTAATTTGATTTTAATTGATTTAATTTTACTTTATTTGACATTATTTATTAGATTTTGTTTAATTGTGTGTTTGATTTTATCTCTAAATACACTAATAATTTTCACTTAGTCTATATGGATGATGTTATGATAAGTTCCTGTCACTGTTATTTACATAGCAGGTAGTGGTTTTCGAATTTGTGTGGGGTACCTACCACAAAGAAAAAGTGAAAAAAAAAAAAAACACCACAATGTCAAAAGTAAATTTAATTTCGGAAATCGGTGGCAAAAACGATAATTCAAAACCAAAGACAGACAAAAAACAAAAGTTTTTTTAAACTGACAACTTATAAACTACGTTTCAATGTTCCTCAGAGATCAGTTAGATTTAATCCGCCTATCTCCATTCCTTTTACCTCTTCTAACTACAGGCAAAACTCATAAATGGTGCGAGCGACTAAGGACTTTAATATTCTTTGTAAAGAGTTCTCATTTGACCCATTTACAACCAAAACCTATTCTGCACGCGCTCGGCTGAACACTGACTTTTTCAAAAGTGCATAGTGCTTATTGTACCTTATACTCGTATACAATAATATGTATTCTTAATCTTTTTATCGTGCCTGTTAGTGATCCTAAGATTTCTACTACTTTTTCTGTTTTTACCCGTGAGATCCTGTAATTGGCTCTATGTTTCTTAAACAACTGTTATCCATTTGTTATAGCTGTTGGTTCTCCTATTAATAAATAAATAAATAATATCACTATCGTTCGCACTCATTTTACAACTATGACACTTTTTATCTGTGCATATGCATGTTCCCTGAATTCCAGCCCCGGACCTAGAGGGGGGGGGGACAAGCCGGAGCCCGTGCCCCGGGCGCCAACTTCAGGGGGCGACAAATTCAAGCGTAGCAGACAAGTGCACCACCCAGCACACAGCAACTTTGCAATAGGTAAATGAGACGCGCAGCACATTTATAATCTTTCAATTTTGGCGCCCCTGTTGAATTGCTGCATTATCGATCGATACAATTTCATTAATTAATATGTTGCTGCCAAAATTTTAATTTTGAGAAAATTTTAATTTCACGGAAGCTAACTTAGCGCATCCCCATAAAAGATTGGCGGGGGACGGCAGACGGCAGTTTTTGCCCCGCCTCAAAAAAAATCTAGATCCCGGCTGCTGAATTTCCTTGAGATGCACGTAAAAGCTTCAGTAAAAGGTAGTAAATAACAAAATGAAACTTACTCAACGTCCGATGGTGTGGGCTAACACTGTTGAGAAGCGACTCTGCCGCCTCCCTATAGTGTGGGTTCGACATCCTGACCTCTGGAACCGTATGTTGATTACTTATTAACTAAATAATTACATTTGGTTAAGCACATAACTACTAATTAGTGTGTTATGTTTGTCTTTGACTGTAAGCCCACGTACGCACGGACGTAATAAAATCGCGGCGATTTTTTTTTCGTGCACTTGATTTTGAATGCTTTGCTTAGCGCCGAGTTGAAAATCCAACAGTGTGTTTTTTCAACGCGCTATTGTATTCATATTTATATTATAACATTGTGATATCTGTATGTTAAAAAATATAAATATAATAAGTAGGAAAAATTTAATGAAATTTAAGTTTAGTCCTGTCAAATTAACCAGCGCCTGTCACTACTCCATACAAGTTTAGACGTGATTAAAAACTTGCCTACTAAAATTACGTCAATTTACGTCAAGCGCTGATTAATTTGACAGGACTAAACTTAAATTTATCTTCTGTCCTTTTGTTAATGAAATAGAAAGAAAAAGATGCACTGAACTTAAATTTAGTTTAGTTTGTGAACAAGGGAATCGGCACCATTGAGCGTTAAGCAAAGGATGTCTCATTAAACTTTAAGAACATAATAAAGTCTAATATTCAGTATCATCAAAAAATCCGCTGCTCTTCTATCTGTCTACGCTGAGCCTAAGGAATAGGTTTTCAACGGAAAAAGCCGACGTACGCACGGACGTAATAAAATCGCGGAGATATTTTTTCGTGCACTTGATTTTCAACGCTCTGCTTAGCGCCGAGAGTTGAAAATCCAACAGTGTCTTTTTTTATCGCTATGGGACGAGAGTGCATCCCAGCGCGTTGGATTCTCAGCGTTCGGCTTAAGGGGACGATAACTGACTTTTAATGATTTTATATTGAAGATGACGTCTAAACGAGTAGTGTTAGTGATTTGAAAAAAAAATATGTTAAATTAGAGCATTTTTTTAATATTTTAATATAGGTATATTTTTGATTATGTTTATATTACATAGTGAAATTAATTTGTAAAGTTATGTCTAACGCGGATAAAAAACTGAGAATGACGCAAAATCTATCAAGCGTATTTTTCTGAAAACTTCACCATTTTAAAGATAATTAAATTATAGATCTTTTAGTATACGTGTTTTATTAAAATACCTTTTGTTTTACGTGTAATAAATTAACAATGCGTCTAATTTGGGACAACGCTCCTTGATGGGCGAGTCCTATCACTGGCTGGACGTACGACGCGTTGCGTGAGCTCAGTACAGAACACGCAAGCTAACCATTCAAGGTCACTGTCATATTTCTGCGTCTTAACACCGAGAGTTTAAAATCCAGTGCGCGATAAAATCCCGCCGCGATTTTATTACGTCCGTGCGTACGGCGGCTAACCGTGACAAGGGCAGTTTACGTCCATGAATCGATAGATCAGCTGTTAATATGTCACCAGTAGCCCAGTACTTTGACCACATTAATCCATTTATATCCACACGAGCTGCGTCCCGCGGTTTTCCCGCATAAGTTTCGATCCCGTAAGAATATCGGGATAAAAAATATCCTATGTCCTAATCCAGGTCATGGGCTTGTGCTAAGTAAGAACAGCCGCACGGGTCGATCGATCAGGTTAAGCTACTCTTGCCGCAGTTGATCCGTGGATGGTGACCATCTTTACATACCAAGATACCTTCGTGCCTCTGAAAGCACGTTAAGCCCTTGGTCCCGGCTGTCATTTGCAGATCTTTGACAGTCGTTACAGGCAAGCCCAAAAAGTCTCACAACTAGTCTTACTAAGGAGTATCGTATTACGCATTAAAGGTGGGGAGTGGGGGTCGCTACGTCACAAGTAAGTATAATATCTACATACTCGTGCGTGACGTTATGGCACATTTTATTTTAACTCAATGTGTCGGCGTAATCTTCTGATTACGTAAAAAAAGAAAAAAATACGTGTTCAATATTTTTTTAATAATCTACCTGACGGATAAAACATTTTTTTGTCATCATCCGTAACCGTATTATTTCCGCAAAACATAATTTTGACCAATTTACACCTCGCTTCATTGCGTCATTGATCAAACGTTCAACGTAGTCAAGTTCATTCAAAAAATTTTCATTATGAACATAATTTTTCGTGATTTGGCGTGTATGACCAGATGTATGGATGAAGGAGTACGTAAGGATCGTAGCAGGTGGCGTTCTGTAGTTCCTGGCTACCCCCATGGGAAGGAGTGAGTTTATGTTAGTGATGTACCGACTAGTCGGCCATATTTGTAGTCGGTGACTAGTCGGCTAAAACCGCCGACTAGTCGGCCCATTTTTTACTCGTATTAATATGCTTAAAAATTTAAAGACGGTGATTGAAATGAAATTGAAATCTTTACTGTTATTATTTTTTTATTATAGAATCAGTTTTACAGTTTACTTTCAGTGCAATTTAGAATAGGTTAAGAAATAAGGATAGGAAGGAATTGGAACCTTTCGTTTGGGCCATTAATTAAGTCCGCCTGGTCGCCGGGCACCGCGCACGTACGAGCCGAATTCACGAACACCCGAACAACACCTGATGTCACCCGAACTCAACCGAAACCAATGATTGGCTTGGCCGACCAGTCGGCCATTTTGCAGCCGACTAGTCGGCCAAAGTCATAGTCGGCCCATCTCTAGTTTATGTATGGTGTTTTGAGCCAGATCAACTTTCTGCCACCCATTAAAAGAAAAAACACATTTGTTCTACCCCATAAACCACACTAGTTGACACCAGTATCACAGCTACTGTAAACAAGTATATAATTTATACACCAGTATCTATAATATAAATATGGAATCATATTTCCGATGCGCCCCGTGTGTGGGCGCATCGGAAATATCGGACTCATTGTGCGGACGTAACGACCGCTGGCAATTGTTCTAACGAGCCCTCGTTACGCTAACGACGCGGACGATCCGTTTTATCATTACGTGTAAATACAAGCATGGCTGTATCATGTACTTGTACTAAAATACTTTTAATATTTTATCAACCGACTTCCAAAAGGAGGAGGTTCTCAATTCAACGGTATGTTTTTTTTTTGTATGTTTGTTACGCGATTACTCCGCCAAATATGGATTGATTTTTGATGATTCTTTTTTTGTTTGGTAGGTCATACTTCAGAGGTGGTCCCATATAAATTTTATTAACTTTGCTTGGGTAGTTTTTGAGTTAGCTTCAATAATACGTATTTTTTCCCACTTAGTATGTGGATGATATGTTAAGTTCCTGTCACCATTAATTACATAGCAGGTAGTGGTATTCGAATTTGTTTGGGGTAAATACCACAACTAAAAAGTGAAAAATAAAAACTTTTTACAATAAAAAATCAACGGACTTCCAAAAATAACGCTACAAAGTGAAAAATAACTTTAATTTCGGAAGTCGGTGGCAAAAAACTAAAATTCAAAACCAAAGATACAGACTTCCGAAATTAAAGTTATTTTTCACTTTGTAGTTTTTTTTGGAAGTCGGTTGTCTACGTTGGACTTGCTGTGACATTCTTAGATCTTTGGCAGTCGTTACGGGTCGTCAGAAGTCCAAAAGTCTGACAACCGGTCTCACCAAGGGGTATGAAATGAAATTGTTTATTCTGTAAATAGGATATCAGAATCACTTTTACACGTCATATTAAAAAAATATTAAAAATAAGCAAGATGAGTTCGGCGTTTCCTATCTGACTACTCAGAAAAGAAAGGCCGAAACAAACTCAAGAGGTCGCAGTCTCTTTTAAAGTCCAGACATAATCTTGGTCAGGCCATATGAGGACCATGTAGATTAGTGTCTGAAAAGGTCTTATGAGGAAAGAACCACACAGATTTGAGTGGACCTGTCCAGTCAGTGTAAGCATTTGTCAGTAATCGTGGAGCTCAACTCGGAACTTAAGGAGCTCAACTCTACGAACAATACCAACGAATGGACATTTAGGTAGGCCACATAAACTACTCAAACTGCCAGACCATCACTAAAACTAGCAGAGAAATAAAAATAATATCCACATAGTCCTCACATTCACAATAATTAAAATAATATAATACTTTATGAAGTAATCATGTCAATGTGTATACAAAAACTGGTATATGTTAAATTTACATAATAATTAAAATGTCCAGTTTTATGGTTTTATCACAAGGCTTAGCAGAGCGAGCAGTTCAATCCCATTTCTACAATCTTACCAAGGAGTATCGTGTTACCTAGTAACTAGGTAGTGGAGGTCAGATAGACAGTCGCTCCATGTAAAATACTGGTATTCAGCTGCATCCGGTTAGACTGGAAGCCGACCCCAACATAGTTGGGAAAAAGCTAGGCAGATTTTTGTTAGTAAATTAATGAACAGTAATAAATCAAGGTAAATAATAATTAAGATATGTAATTAATTACCCATAATACCTATGTTTCACAAATAAATTATTGTTATTGTAGGTATTGTAAAAAGAAATTACTAATTAAGTACTACAATACATTCTCAATTATATGTAGTAATGAGGTAGTTACTTAATTAAAACAATAGTTATCATCAATTTACTGTCAATACATGCTATAGACATTTTGATAAGAACCAGGTGCCCTCCACATGTTAAATATAATTATAATTTATAAGTAATTTTGTAATAATCAATTCAAAGAATAAATGAGATTCATATTATGTGCTGCTATTAAGTATAATAAAATTAATACATAAATAAATTAGAAACTATCAGCCTCACCATCATCTGCCTAGCTTTTTCCCAACTGTTTGGGTTGGCGTCCAGTCTGACCTAAAATTTGAGGGATTTTTGTACACATATGCGACGATGGCAATCCCCTCGTGCTTTTACAAATAACAACTTTATTTCTGTAATAGGTTTGTACAAACAGTTTTATCTACACCCATGCTATAAATCCTCTATAAAAGTTTCTGAAACAGTTAGCTAGTTGCCAACATTAAAACAGCCAGTGTCATTGTAACTATAATATCATCCAAATGAGTGTTACAATGTTGTACTAAATTTCATTATGCAACTCGTTTCAATGTTCAAACGGGGGACAGCAGCACCCGCTGCACGCATGTATGTGTGATGTGCTGCTGCAGGCGACGTACATACGTGCAACCCACATTCGTGTTTTAATACCCCTTATTATCCAACAGTTGCATAATAGTTATTTATCTACACCTATGCTATAAAACCTCTATAAAAGTTTCTGGAACAGTTAGTTTATTGGCAACATTATAACAGCCAGTGTCATAGTAACCATTACCTCATCCAAACGAGTGTCACAATGTTGTACTAAATGTCATTACGCAACTCGTTTCAACGTTCAAGCGGGGGACAGCAGCACCCGCTGCACGCATGTATGTGTGATGTGCTGCTGCAGGCGACACTCATACGTGCTGTTGTACTGAATTTCGTGGGAATTTCTTTATGCTTGATCTTGAATTACAAACACCCAATGGTTTCAGAAACATTTATAGAGGATTCATATAATGGGTGTAGATAAAGTATTGTATGCAACTGTTATAATTAGGTATTAAAACACTCACGTACCCCTTATTATACAACACTTGCAATAAATAACTATTACATGTCAATAACATTTAAAAAAATAAAAACTAAATGAGGTCAGCGTTTCCTATCTGACTACTCTGAGAAGAAAGGCCGAAACAAACTCAGAGGTCACAGACTCTTTTAAAGTACAGACATAATCTCGGTTAGATCAAGTGATGATGTGAAGACCATGTAAATTGGTGTCTGAAATAGTCTTTTGAGGAAAGAACCACACATTGAGAGGACCTGTCCAGTCAGTGCATGCATTTGTCAGTAATCGTGCAGCTCAACAATTCCACAAACAATACCAAAGAAAGGACATTTGGGTAGGCCGCATAAATTACTCAAACAGCCAGACCATGATTACAAATAAATGAGAAAAAAAAACAATGACACACATAGTCTTCACATTCACAATAATTAAAATAATATTAAACTTTACAAAGTAAATCAAGTGGAAAGCATTGTCATGGTATAGGCAATTAGGCATGTAATGAGAAAAATGTTGTGAGGAAAGTTTTGAGTATGAATGTAGATGGCTATAAGAGTAGGGGAAGACCAAAGAAACGATGGATGGACTTTGTGGAAGATGATATGGATAGAAAGGGGGGACTACCGAGATGACGACTGATAGAGATAATATTGCATTGACTTGAATGTGCCCTGGCGGCTGTGAGTATGTCATGCTCACTCAAATGTTTCGCTGATGGTGGCGCGTGTGTTGGATCATTTAGCTCCCTTCAAAATGGTTGAGCTGAATGGTGCTAATCCATGCGTCATGTTCGTGAACGGGCGCCGTCAGTTGGGACTGGTCATCTCTTAGCTGCCAGGGCTTATTTTTAATTTATTTTAATTTTTTGAATTGTTCTTTGTTTTATCTTTTTATTACGGACGCTTCTAACGTGCACGTCTTTCTACATTGTTCTCACATGTTTAATTTCAACATGAATGATGTAACCAATATTTTGTAACAATTTTTTATTTAAAAGAGTGTCCGTGGAGTTTCTTTCCCGTTCTTCTCCATAGGTACCTACTACGCTTTGGAATGGGCAACTAGCTTCATACCTATTTCTGACTGACCGATTCCTTGACAATTCAAAAGTGCCTGTAAATGGTTTAATTGAAATAAATGCTTTGAGTTTGAGTTTAATATTTGTATAGAACATTGGTCCGTAACCTTATCTAAATAAAGAGCATAATCGAGTTTACAAAAAAAAAAATACTTCCAAAACCTTTAAAGTAAAAATACTTGCATAGGACATATACCCGTAACGTAATATAAATAAAGAGCACAATCGCGTTTACAAAAATGAGGTGTCGATGACGATGTTGCGAGTTCAATTGTTTTTTCCCATCTCAAAAATGCCCAACGTGCCTAAAGAAGTATTCCTATTATCTAAATGCTATTATGATATCAATGATTATTTAAATGACAAATTTTAATTTACAAGTTTTATAAAATAATTATAATAAATAGGTACTAAATAAGTAATAAAATGAAAAGCCCTCTTCCTCTCTCCTACTTTTGCTGTGCCCGACAGGGTCCACAATGATCATATTATTTTGTTAAACCTACCACCTAAGTTCACATGTGGAAGCAATAAATATATTGAGTATTGAGTATTAAGTTTACAGTTCAAAAACATGTTGTGTTGACCACAAATAAATTGGAATAAGGAAAAGAGAATGTTGATGGGTCTTTCAAATGACCATTGACAGCTACACAAATGAATGATTTAAAATAAGGAAATATTTTCATATGTCATTTAAGGAAACATGTATAGGTCTAGTTCATGTATGGGTATGGCCATAGACAGGGTGACTGGATCTGGACCCGTCATAGCAAGTTCGCATATGGAGGAGGTCATTTGCTAATTATTAGACCTTAATTTCCCTACCTAAAGTTTTATAGTTTAGGAGATATGTCAATTTTTAGTTACTTTACTTAAATTAAAATTAATTATGAGAACGAGTGCTATGATTGGTCCGCTCGACATGTGGGCGACAAGGTGGGGGAAGTGATGGCTGCAAACACTGTAGTTTTTTTATTATTTCAGGTCTAATTTGATCGTAAAGATTTTTTTATTTATTGAGCTTAATATCTTATGTTTTAACCCTATTTTGAGGGAGGTTCCGACGTATTTTAATCACAAATGTTTATGACTACCAACAAAACTAAAGTTATGAATGCTTGAATGTAAAATTTTGGAAAAATCTCAATAAAATATAAAAATTGACATATCTCCTTAACTATAAAACTTTAGCTAAGGAAAGTAAGGTCTAATATTAGCAAATGACCTCCTCTATATGCGAATTTGCTATGGCGGGTCCAGATCGAGTCACCCTGTATATTGTTGTACATATTCTGACAACAAATGAATTACTTATTATTTATGTATGTGTCACTCAACCATAAACAAACATGGTATGATGATTAATCGGTCATGTATTTAACCTTAGACTAATATTATAAATGCTATAAGTTCAGCAGTAGATGCTAATAACTAATATTATTAATGCAGAAGTGAGTTTGTTACATTTTCACGCTAAAACGGCTGAACGGATTTGGATGAAATTGGGTACAAGGGTGGACCATGACCTGGATTGGGACATAAGATACTTCTTATCCCAATATTTCCACGGGATCGAGACTTATGCGGATGAAACCGCGGGGCGCAGCTAATTAGACATAATTGTAACTGATTTACTTTAAAGTCTTAGTATAAGTAGCTAATAAAATATTATTATTATGATTGAATGAAAGAAATGCACCAACACTAGCGTGGTTTGACCAGACTCGATTACTCGAATGAACCCAAAGATTTGCACTAGCCCCTGGAGCTTCATATGTCATGGTGCTACAGAGGCCATTGCATATCAAGGAGTACTCAAAGTCAAATAATTTATTTCAATTAGGCACTTTTGAACGTTACAATTTACAAAAAATAGAATTGATTCTAGTAGACCGGGGGGCGCGGTAATGGTAGGGAAGACGTGCCCTTAGGATATGGAAGGATTTGCGAACTGTTCCGTATATGCATCTTAGAGTAGACAATGGAACGGTGGAGAGACGGATGATATTTATCTATGGGTAATAACGTTGCCGGCAGGTTGGTTCAGTTCAAAAGGTTGGTTCAGTTCAGTTCGAAAACAAAAGTGCTTTGTCTATCTGTCTGTTATACTTTCACAGTTTAACCAAATTTGGCACAAACGTAGACCATGAACTGCGTAAGGACATAGGATACTTTTGTATTGTATCTATCAGAATACCAGCGCTGCGTCATTTATTTATTTTTTCATAAATGTCGCAGCATATGCTGAGATGGGAGCCTTTTGGCCTCGTACAGGACTTTCTGCTTTTATTTTAATTATTTTTTTTTTTTTTATTAATGTTTTAATGTGTGTATTTTAGTTTAATTTGTGATTTCCTGTGCGAATCTCAATAAATACTTTTTCTTTCTTTCTTTATTTATACAATGCGAAAATTTTATTAGACACCATTGTCAACACTTAGTAGGATATTTTTATCCCTATTACGTAATAGGGATAAAAATATCCTACTAAGTGTGGAACGGGAATGTTCCCGTGGGATAATTTTCGTCCTCAACAAGGGCGAATCCGGGGGCCAAAAGCTAGTTTTTCATACAGTTATAAAACAGGAAAAATCAATTATTAATTCAACAGTAATTCAATGAGTATGGTTGTTATCTTTAAAACCAATGCCTGATACAGCAGTGTTTGTCAATAATACTGATAACAGTTTTATATTTAGTTAAAAACAGTTTACGCTGCATGAATTATTTTTATTTTAAATTAACTTGGATTTATTTACAAAGAAAATACTACAGAAATGTAGTTTATTATTGTCACTTAATTTTTCAAACTACATAATTTCAAAATAATAGAACCCCTACAATAAATTGAAAAGATACGGGCAATTTAACAAGAAAGGTTTACAAAAAAAAAAACTTTTTCGCTGAAACCTACTTTATTAGCGACTTAGGCTGAATTAGAAATCCATCATGGTGCAGAAAGAAATATAGCAAGATTCACCTAAAAATTAATAAAATAAAGCAGTTTTGTTCTGTCAATTTGTTTACAAAGAAAAAAGATAAACACTTACAATGAGCAAGCCATTATGTTCACTGAAAATACACTTGATATTCAGACTGATTCACTGTAGGTAATGTAACTATGCAATATTTCCATTAGTATTATTCAAGATAACATAATTGGGCCACTTAAATAGGCCTGTAGAATTTCAGAGTATGTTTATCTCAATATTTGATATGTTTCCATGTTATTCTGATATGAACAAGCGTTTAGTTAAAATAACAAAATTAAACACGTATTTACTAACCGATGAGCATCATGAAATAACAATAAATTAAATATTTTATTTACTTTTCGACCTTCAAATTATTTGCTTCGACAAAAGACCTTTGCATTCTCTGCAGATCTTTAAAAAACTACACTATGTTTTTTAATGAACAAAATAAGATGGGGCGGTGGTGACTGCGACACCTACCCATTCAACCTAATAAGAAAACGTAATATAACAAAGACTTACATGTTTTGTACTATCAACAAGACTTTAACAACTTAAATTACGAAATGCATAACTCGCTGGGCGTTGACATAAATGCAGCTGACAGGTTAGATGTTATAATCTAAGCTACATCTCGTTATAAAGTTACACCAATTAGAAATTGTTATCAAACAGTTCAATTGTTATCAAATTAGCACAAAAACTGAATAGAAAATCACAGTCAAGAAGTGAACAATCGTGAAACTCGTTCCTGGTTCTTGGACAGCAGGATAGTTTATTGTCATTTTACACAAGTTGAACAAAGACAGAATTACTATTATGCTTTTGTTTCTCCTACGTAATTAATGGAACGTTTCGTTGTTGACGCATAGTTTGACAACTCTAATTATTTTCAAATTCAGCCTACAAATTTATCTAACGCAATATAATTGTTATGTAGTGTTAATATTTTTTGGTGTCAATAAATAAATTATTATTATTTATTATTACTACTTTTGTCGTTCCATTTCACATAATTACTGTAAATAATGGGTAAAATTAAGTGTAGTACCTACTACTCTCTATATGTCTGTGGTATTTTCTTATTAATCGTAAAAGGTGACTCATTTATTTAAAATAGATCTTATTTACAGAGAAAGTAACTCAGTCGATTGACAAAAAAAAAAATTAAAAAAAAATTACAATCCAATTTTGACAGCTTGGCAGCACGTAATCATTGGGGATGCGCTAACATAGCCCGCGAAATACAAATTTTCTTAATTTTTTTGCAATTTGCTGTTCAGTCATGTTGTATCTTGATTAAAATATGATTCACGACTGTAACAAATATGGCTTTACAGAATTAGAATCAGCAATACAACTCCTTACGTTAGAATTGACCTCTCAAATTCAAATTCAAATTCAAAATTCAAATTCAAATATTTTTATTTGTAGAACATAGGTAAACAAAAAGTACAGATGTTAATATTATTAATATAAATGAACGCTATGTCTTGCCGTCAACGGCGTACAAATATTCTGATTATAAATTAATTAGTAATAAATGAAACAAAACATTTACATTAACAAATAAAACAAAATTTGAACAATTAAAAATTAATAGATAGGTACAGACGCTAGCACATCAAGCTACTACAATCTGTCAAATTTATTTAATAGATTTTCAACTTTATCACTGAAAAGTAAGGTTCAAAGTTGATTGGGAAAATTTGACAGTTTCGGGTAGCTTGATGTGCTGGCGTCTGTACTTAAAAACATTATTCATTGTTATTTAATTCAATTACCATACAATGCCTTAAATCACATAAAAACATCAACATTCATCTTTCAACAAACATTAAATTTATTAACAAATTAAAAATATCTAACAAAAAAATAAAAATAAATAAAAAATGTCAATAAATTATAACTTGTCGTCCAGATACTCATTGATTGTGTAATAAGCTTTTATATTTATATATATTTTTTTTTTTTGCTTTTTTTTTTATTTTTTTTTTTGTCATGATTTCATGAAATAGTCATTCAATAAGAACTTAGAGAGTTGTATTCATCGATCACTAATATTAGTGATCGATGAATACTCATGAATCACTAATATTAGTGATCGATGGTTGTATTGATGATTTTTATGATTATAATTACTATATTATGATACCTACGGCTGCGAATCATAATTTAGATCACCATACAACCTGATACTGACCTGCAAATTGCAAAAAAACTTAAGAAAGAATGGCGAGCTACCCTGACACTTTATTTTTCGGGGAGATCCTGTTTTCATAAAAAACCATTTTGGAGAAAGCCCGATGAAGTCTTTAGCCAGTCAGCTCGTACGACGTCACTGTAGCTTGTTCATACATTACTAAATTCACAAAAACAACCGTGTAGCTAAAAAAACTTTTTACAAAAAAAAAAACAACCGACTTCCAAAAAAAAACACTACAAAGTAAAAAATAACTTTAATTTCGGAAGTCGGTGTCTTGGGTTTTTTGTTTTCGTTTTTTGCCACCGACTTCCGAAATTAAAGTTATTTTTCACTTTGTAGTGTTTTTTTTTGGAAGTCGGTTGTTTTTTTTTTTGTAAAAAGTTTTTTATTTTTCACTTTTTAGTTGTGGTACCTACCCCCACACATTCGAATACCACTACCTGCTACCAGTGACAGGAACTTATCATATCATCTACATAGTAAGTGGGAAAAAAATACGTATTTTGTAGCTAACTCAAAAACTACCCAAGCAAAGTTAATAAAATTTATATGGGACCAATTTGGGAGCATACCCTTTCAAACAAAAAAATAATTTTCAAAATCGGTCCACAAACGACGGAGAAATCGGTGGACATACATAAAAAAAAAAAAAAAAAAAAAGCAAACATACGCGTCGAACATATAACCTCCTCCTTTTTGGAAGTCGGTTAAAAAGGGTCGTGTTCGAAACGCAATCTGCTTATCAATGTTGCTGTGTCGCAACGGTGACCTTGGCCATACAGAACGGTAAGGTACCATCAAAGAAACGCATAACTATGCACCGTAAGGACTATTTCTGCTTGCAGCGCTCGGCCGATATAGTAACGCTTACCTACGAAAAAAAAAGGTTCGTGTGCACGGGATTTTGTTTTCAAACTGCTTAGGTATGCGTTTCTTGGATGGTACCTATGTATTGCCTTACCTGTAATAATGGCCGTTTTTAGATCAGTTCCGCGCTGTTTTTAACCGACTTCCAAAAAGGAGGAAGATGTTTGTTTTTGTTTTTTTTTTCATGTCGGTATGTCCACCGATTTCTCCGTCAATATTGTGGACCGATTTTGAAAAATGTTTTTTGTTTGAAAGGGTATGCTCTATGCTCTCGAGGTGGTCCCAAATAAAGGAGAACGGGCAAAAATGTATGGAAGCCAGCCTAGGAACCAATAACAACATGCGATATATCATTGGAAAGGTTTTTTTATGTACTTCAACTATTGTTATGGAAGAAAGTCCTAAATCGCTGTGTGGATGAAGTTATGGCGCAATAAAGCTAGCTAATTGTGTTGTGGACCAGGTGTTTTATGGTACCTCAAAATACCTTAATACCGTATATATTGTTTAATTAACGTTTTAATACACCGCGTGGAGTATTGTTTAACAGATAGGTAGCTTAGTTTTTGTTATACTCTTTTTTTTTTTTTTTTTCGGAATGGCATCTCACAGCTGGTTTAGAGAAACCTTCGCTGTTTAACCGGTCAATCCTGTGGCTGCCTCAAGCTACTACACTCAAAGCCTCCAGCCAGGGCACATATATAAAACTAAGCTAAAAAGCTTAGGATGAACGCGCACTAAGGGCACCCCCTGCGGGGTCGAGCCTCGGCTTAGGGCGTTATCCGGAGGGAGGACATCAAAAGATGGGACGGGCTGGATCAAGAGGTTTTGATCATTATTATTAATCGGGGAATTTAAAGCTACGTGCACAGCTGCAACAACTGCTGGCACCTCGTTTTCGAGCAAGGGTCGGGGGGGAGTATCATTTACTCGGGGGCGCGGCGGTCGGGAACGCAAAGGACCTCGGCGGCGAGGTCGGAATGACGGGAGGCGTCTGTGTTTGTACACTGTGCTTGTTTCCCTATTGCTCTCCTGGAGGAGTGTTATGGGGTCATCGGGGTCTACTAGGATATGCCTTGGACGGCGAACTTTACTGATTCTACTCGGGATATAACTGGCGGCCTCGACAACCAGAGGGTTGCGATGTTTGGCCGCGGACTCAAAGAAACGCTTTGAAAGGCGTTTTAGAAACTGGTGGATTGTGGGAATCTTTAGGTCGAGGTGGAGAGCCTCGTTCCTGACGAACCATGGGGAGCCTGTCGCCCTACGAAGGAATCTATTCTGCACCGTTTGCAGCCTATGTATATGACGGGGTTTTGCATGAGCAAAGACGGCACCCGCATAGGTCATGATCGGTCGAATGCACGCCGTGTAAACGCGCAATTTGCACCTAAGTGACAATTTGCTACGTGCATTCACCAGGAAAAAAGAGTTTACCGAGAGCGAAAGCGGCTCGCGAACGAACCATCTTTATGTGCTCTGTGAAGGTCAAATGATGATCGAGAACGACACCGAGATATTTGGCTCGCTTCTCCCAAGAGATCGGCTTGCCGAACATGGTGATCGGTCGGGGGAGGGGGTATCTGAGCCTTTTACGCAGTTTCGTGAAGAGAACCGCTTGGCTTTTATCTGGGTTTACTTCTATCCGCCACTTTGTAAACCATGCGGCCAGTCTGTCGACTGCGCGTTGGAGAGTGAGGCGAATAGAGTCAGGGGATCTAGATTTGCAGTAGATGTCAGTGTCGTCTGCGAACAGACCCAACTGCGAACTACGGCAACCTTTAGGGATGTCGCTAGTGTATAGCGTGAATATGAGGGGGGACACCACAGAGCCCTGAGGGACACCTGCGCGGATGGGACGGGGAGTGGATAACGCTCCTTCGATGCGATAGCGGAAGACGCGATTCGATAAAAAGTCTCGTAAGATGAGCACGAGACGATCTGGCACACTGTTGTTATACTCTATTAGTTGCACGTGTTTTATAGGAGTGCCTAATGCTTTCGGCTCATCTCATTATCCCACACATTTTGTTTCTGAGAAAATAAGTAAGGTCTGGGGGATCTAAGTTCTTGCTCTACAAAATAAAACAAACACTTGGTTTTTTTTTAAATTATAAATAACAATGAATTTAAACGTTTTACAATATTATATTTTGCTAACGAAACATTTGAGACGGTCATTAGTGACAATATACGTAGATATAAGTTAAAGGATTTAAAACAAAAAAAAAGTATGAATACTCTAGCGCGCCCTAACACTTGCCTTATAAAAATACAATGCAATAATAAATCAAATACATAAATATTTTTATTGGTTAAATAATAATAAAGTTTTACAGTATGGTAACAAATCTCCTTTTCAATCTTAATCAATTAGAATACCAATTAAATCCCCGGCTGGAAAATTAAACGGCTCATGCCTTCCTACACCTAGATACCAGACAAAAGAAGTTATATGGGCACAACTCCCTATTGTCCGGCGCCCTGTAAATTAAGTGCAATAATATTGTGCTATCGCACTAATACCGATTACGTCCCTAATAACCAAAAGGTAACGTAGATATATTTTTGGCCTTATATGGTGAGACTGTATACGGCCTCTTAAAAACCAGACATTTTGAAGCATATTGTACCGTTGCAAATCCCCAATTAAATCATCTCTTTTCACTTCAATTATTTATAGGCCATTATGCAAATGCTCTGTACAATATGATTTAGCTAATTTAAGCTGATTCTTATTAGTAAGTAGGGCTTTAAAATAAGGGCCCATACCAGTCTAAGTCTTTATTGCTATTTATGTATTACCAGAAGATGAACGAACACAATATAACCCTAGTATAATATATCCACTGTAAAAACAAATAAACAAACCTCCAATAGTGCATGTTCCCGTAAATAATCTGCAAGCTCAGGTTGATCTTGTGGAATATTCACTCTTATTGGCTGTCTCATCGGACGCGATAAGGAAAAACATAAGAAACCAGTGGACATTCAAGTAAAGGCTCCGCCAAACAAGCGCGACATGCGACGCGATACAAAGATACCGCTCGTCGCGCGACACGCAGTGTCTTTGTGTCGCGTCGCGTGTTGCGCCTGTTTGTAGTAGCCTTAAGTCGTCGTTCTAATATAAAGCGATCGTTGCGTGAATGCGCGATTGTCACGTTCATATGTCATTTTTTGTACGGAAAACCTGAAGGCGCCCTCTGTCGGCAAGACCACGCGTTCCGGTTCATCGAACAAAAGGACGACGCCTTACGGTTATTATATACATTTATAAAATGCCGAAAAAAAAATTATTTGCTTAAGTCTGGCTTTATTATGCAATAACTTTTTCCACACAGCGATTTGGAACTTCCCGCCATAACAATAGTTGAAGTACATAAAAAAATCTTTCCAATGATATATCGCATGTTGTTATTGGTTCTTAGGCTAGAATGCCCGTTCTCCTTAACTTTGCTTACATGACATGGCCTTATTATTTGTTTTCAGTCTGTGTGTTGTTATTGTTATGCACTGTGTTGACATTTATATTTATATTTTTTTTTTATATTGACACTGATTTCTATTGCTATTTATTATTAATTAATTTGTATTTTGAAATGTGTGATTTTTTATTGTTCAGGCTTATTTAATTCAATAATTACTAAATTACAAACATTTGTACGCCCTCTGGTATAACATAGCGAACTCTTTATTGTCTTTATATACCATTGTTATTGTACACCTATGTTAAACAAATGAATAAATGACTTATGAGTCTTATGATAGTTTTTGAGTTCGCTTCAATAATACGTATTTTTTCCCACAAGTTAGTATATGGATGATATGTTAAGTTCCTGTGACTGTTATTTACATAGCAGGTAGTGGTATTCGAATTTGTGTGGGGTACCTACCACAACTAAAAAGTGAAAAACAAAAACTTTTTCCAAAAAAAAAACACAGCCGATTTCCAAAAAAAAAAAACAAGCTTTAATTTCAGAAATCGGTGGCATAAAACGAAAATTCAAAACCAAAGACACTGATTTCCGAAATTAAAGTTATTTTTGTAAAAAGTTTTTTATGATGCTTCTAAGGGCGGCTTTTGTAGTTCAACTATTGACCGTTAGTAGGCTGTTGAGCCTGTTGAGTAAGCTCAACCTCTATATTGTAACCTCAGTAGGTAATAGAAAAAGAAAAAAAACAGCTCCTATTTACGGAACCAAAAGACAAATATGCTGCACTCAAACTACCTAGGTAAGTACTCTAGTTCTGGACTTGGCTAGACTCACGTATTTACATGATTTAAAAACTATAAATAATAATAATATGTACCTACAAGTATATGAAAAGGGGGGGGGGGGAATAATCATAGGGTAGGGCATAAAAAGATTCGTCCGCATTGCTGTCTACAGGAAAAGTGCCCACAAGGCTGGCAGTATTGCCACGTTGTATGGCAATGCTAATTCTTTGGCCAAAGAATAGGCCGGCCCTCTGGTCACGTGAAGAGTCGACCAGCTGCTTGGCGATGTCTTGAAAAACTAGGTGGGCACTCGGACACCATGGCCCTAGTGTTTCAACCCGAAACGGCTCAATTCCCAATAAGATTGGAGTATTTGCGCCGTTTGAGGGTTTCCGCACCTGCAGCAGCAGCCGAAACACAGCCCGCCGTGCTAGGAAGATGGGATGGCGCAAGGGTGTCGACGCACGGTTGGACTAGACTTGGATGGTGACCAGTACCCTAATTGCGTAATACAACACAATCACAATCTGTTTCGATTTGAAACAGATTGCTAATCCATTGCTTTAAGTTGGAAAAAAAATCTGCTCAACAACGTTTAACGCAATGAATGTTGTTGAACTGTCAAAATGAAACAAATTAGGCAAAATTATTTACGAAAATAAGTTACGCAATTAGAGTAATGGCTAGCGTAAAACATTTTCGTAAATGACAATAATTCAACAACATTCATTGCGTTATTTACGTTGTTGAGTAGATTTTTTTTTGAACTTATGAAGCAATGGTCTAGCAATCTCTCTCAAAATGATACTGATTGTGATTGATCGTGTATTACGCAATTAGGGTGCATGTTATTCATTGAAATAAAACTCGCCAACACGTAATATTCATCCAATTTTATTTAAAAAATTCACAACAATTACATACTTAATAAAATACAATCAATTTTTAATTTGGACCTGCTTTGGTATATCTATACTACTTAGGTATTTATTGTAAAACATAGCTATATATTAGACTAACTTCATCATATGTAAGGGAAAAGAAACTCCAAAGATATGGAAATAAATTGTAAATAAATTATAAATAATATTCAAAACTGTATGGAATCAGCCAGTAAACTTATTTTGATATCATTTTTCACAAAAACATGAAACCTACATTCTTAAATATGATGTTAATTTTATTCACCTTAATTCCTCCTTCTCAGAGCAATAGAGAAGAATACATGGACCGTGGCCTTATGGCTTCTTCTAGACTTTCAGTAAGTTCCATCGAAGAAACCTATAACTAAGCAATTTGAAAACAAAATCCCGTGCACACGACCCTTTTTTTTCGTAGGTAACCGTTACTATAGTGGTCGAGCGCTGCAAGCAGAAATAGTCCTTACGGTGTATAGGTATGGGTTTCTTCGATGGTACCGACGGTATGTGAAGCCAAGTCAGAGGCCCATGGGTGGTTTTAAAACTCTGACACTTGTACCCTATTTGCGTAATACACGATCAATCACAATTTGTTTCGATTTGAAACAGATTGCTAATCCATTGCTTTATAAGTTGGAAAAAAAAATCTGCTCAACAACGTAAATTTAACACAATGAATGTTGTTGAACTGTCAAAATGAAACCAATTTGTCATAATCGTTTACGAAAATAAGTTACGCAATTAGGGTACTGGTTAGTCACTAACCACTCTAAAAAGAAGAAGAACGTTCTTAATTGCTCTGAGATAATCTCTTAAACATAAAAGCCAATTTTGACCATAATTTCTCGACATCCATTGCTTAGTTCGTATACAAAACATTCATCATGGAATTACTATTAGTTATCTGTCAATGTACGTCGGAAATGGGGCTAAAATTGGCCAATGGTGCCGATTCCCTTGTTCACAAACTAAACTAAATTTAAGTTTAGTGCATCTTTTTCTTTCTATTTCATTAAGAAAAGGACAAGATAAATTTTAGTTTAGTCCTGTCAAATTAATCAGCGCTTGACATAAATTGATGTAATTTTAGTTGGCAAGTTTTTAATCACGTCTAAACTTGAAAGGAGTAGTGACAGGCGCTGATTAATTTGACAGGACTAAACTAAAATTTATCTTCTGTCCTTTTCTTAATGAAATAGAAAGAAAAAGATGCACTGAACTTAAATTTAGTTTAGTTTGTGAACAAGGGAATCGGCACCACTTTCATATATAAATAATCCGGGGCCATGCCATGAACTTATTTTTCCATCCAATCAAGTTAAAACGACTCTTCATTCCGAATTTCCAGGCGCCTACAGCCCGGAAACAAGCAACGCTGCTTCACGGCGTATCAGTGCTAGTGATTTCAACAAGGGATTTGGAACGTATATCTTATCGTATATCTTAATAATAAAGATTTACCGCTCCTATTCCTTATTTTTAAGTACATACATATTTCAATACCACCTAGTAGTGCTAGTAGCCCCGACCCTATTATCGGGCGGATCTTTAACACAGCAGTAAGAAGCTAAGACTCCGATGGACGCTAAACAAAGTGACAGGATACTGACGCCGCAGACAGCTCCTGAGGTAATGTCGTTTAATGGCGTTCCGGGTTTTGGCTCAACTGATAGTAGAATGAGTAATCCGAAGGCGCTAAGGAGAGAGAAGGAGGAGAGGACGATGTAACCTGTAAGAGAAAGGAAATTACGTAAGTTTACAAAAAAAAAAAGAATTTTCAGTTTTCTCATGACTCGCCTACATGTTGCACCCACTCTATTACATGGGAATAATGCGGGTTGCAGACCAAGAGCTAAGCTAAGTTAGTTTAGCTTAGCTCGCATAGCTGACGCAGTTTTTCATACTTGTGTGCAGACTGCAAACTATGTAAGCTAAGCTATGTGAGCTAACTAAAATATGCGCAGCTAAGTTAGTTGTGTTTGCCGATGCACAGCTATGCGAGCTAAGCTAAGCCCCTCCCGCACCCCTTCCGCACTTCTTTTGAACTTCGCAACACTGGTGCCGATTCCCTTGTTCACAAACTAAACAAAATTTAATTTCTTTGCATCTTTTTCTTTCTATTTCATTAAGAAAAGGACAGAAGATAAATTTTAGTTTAGTCCTGTCAAATTAATCAGCGCTTGACGTAAATTGACGTAATTATAGTAGGCAAGTTTTTAATCACGTCTAAACTTGTATGGAGTAGTGACAGGCGCTGATTAATTTGACAGGACTAAACTAAAATTTATCTTCTGTCCTTTTCTTAATGAAATAGAAAGAAAAAGATGCACTGAACTTAAATTTAGTTCAGTTTGTGAACAAGGGAATCGGCACCACTGACTGCGCTTTCGCTTAGTTTTTGGTGTGCACAGGACATATTTTTAGCTTATCCTTGCTTAGCTTAGTATAGCTTCGGCATAGCTTAGCTCTTGGTCTGCAACCCGCATAAAACTTAGAAAATAACTGGCGAAATGTGGATGAAATTATACTCATGTGCCAACTGCTTCAGTGAACACAGGTAGATTATGTATAGTAATGATGATAGGTATTTCATTTCAACGTCAATCTCGACTTCTTATTCATCACTTCTTTTCAAACAAAATGACTTTGAAGATGGTTGAAAATCACTTAGATTAATTCTATGTTCTATTTAGATACAACTTATTATTAATCAATAAATTCCCTAAAAATCGGAGGTATTATTGCGCCTTTTTTTTTTTTTTTTTGCTGTGGGAAATTATCAAATAACTTCTCCCGCTCTGGGTGGAGCGGGAGGGCATGTCAGACTTTTACTGACTAAAACCCACCCGTGTTCCTTCGGTTGCTCTGTTGCCGGGGGCCACGATTTCCCTATCGGTTTTCTTCGAACCCCGGCAGGCATTGGCCCTAGCGGACCCCGTCAATTCTGCTGACATCTCTTTGAGGCGCGCGTGGAACACAACGCACCGTCGACCCGGGCTTGGTCTTTATCGGACGGCGAGCTACCCATTGCTCACCGTCCGCAAGCCCGCGCCTACGGTGGCCGGAAATCGGCGGTATTATTGCGCCTGACGGAAGTTCAATAATTTAATTACACACGTCAAGTCTCAATATTGTTGCAGGCGTCAACGAATCCATGAAAGTTATGCACATGCACCTACACCCGCATGAGTTACTAGTCCAACCACAGATATTGAATTTTTTTAGAACTGAAAATTAAATTTCAACATGTGGGTACCATATTATAACGTTGAAACTTGTAAACAACAATTTTCACTCACTCAGAAGGACATACACACCAAAGAAAGTAGGTATTTTGGCGAATAACAATATTTTTAAGAACTTACCAGAAATATAATTCCTATTAGGCAGCAACTGTTGCCTCCTCGTTCTGAAGCCCAGTAGTCCTAGTAAAAAGCAAGTGAAGCCAGCAAGTACGCCAAAGTCCAAATAGTAACGCCTGCCAACCTGGAATAGCAACATGTAGCTAGATAAAAACTTTGCTCATAGAAAAATAATTTTGCTAACAGAGGACAAAAGTTTGGGTATTTCTGGACTGCAGATTTTCTGTAATATTTGTATTTATCCATGGCAAACCTCAATTTACTTCGTAACTAAACTATGTTTTTTTTTCTGAAACTATTAGATCAGACTACTAGATCCAAATCCAAGCTAAGACAAAGTCATGACAGTCATGGTATTCACGACTTGTGAAGTAGGCACGAGGCGAGTCTATCTGGCAGACGATTCAAGAGTAAAAAACAACATGTTAAAAACAACCGACTTCCAAAAAACATTACAAAGTGAAAAATAACTTTAATTTCGGAAGTCGGTGTCTTTGGGTTTGGATTTTCGTTTTTTGCCACCGACTTCCGAAATTAAAGTTATTTTTCACTTTGTAGTGTTTTTTTGGAAGTCGGTTGTTTTTTTTTTTGGAAAAAGTTTTTATTTTTCACTTTTTAGTTAAGTATGGTACGTACCCCACACAAATTCGAATACCACTACCTGCTATGTAAATAACAGTGACAGGAACTTATCATATCATCTACATACTAAGAGGGAAAAAATACGTATTATTGAAACTAACTCAAAAACTACCCAAGCAAAGTTAATAAAATTTATGTGGGGTGGTCCCATATAAATTTTATTAACTTTGCTTGAAGTGTGACCTACCTACCAAACAAAAAAAGAATAATAAAAATCAATTCAGTAAGAAGGGTAATCGCGTAAAAAACATACAAAAAAAAAATACATACAGACGAATTGAGAACCTCCTCCTTTTGGAAATCGGTTAAAAAAGAAGAATGCCCACTATCTCCATTAGGTACGTCCAAAAGATACAGGTAACCCAACTTTAGAAGCACTATGCACCTGTACAAAATGAATAATGAAGTCATCAAAATCAAGGATACTTACAGCATACATCATGTAGAAGCTCAGCCCAGCAGTGAGACCACCACACATAGTCAACATGATAGCCGCAATCAGCAGGGAACCTGTGGCTGCTGATATCGTCTTGAGGCTTGAGAACGATTTGTAAGTTTCTTCGGAGTAAACTGATGGTGGGGATGCTACCCTGAAAGTGGAGACAAAGGGTTGAAATTGATAATGAAGCCATCATTTAACATTACGTCTTGGAGGTAACCCACGTCAAACACAAAGCCAGTCATTTGATCTAGGGTTTCTAAGATTAACCTAGCTAGGGGTCGGACAGTGTAATGTATTAGGCCATGGGCGCCGGCAGGTTTATTTTCAGCGGGGTGCATCTTCAGGTCCACGAAGCGAGGTCGATCATTTTTGCGATTCACCTCGGATATGTTAGGTTATCGATTGTCCATTCATACAAAGAGTGACTTTGTCGACGTATGCAGTAAAGCTTAAAAAAACTTTTTTACAAAAAATACAATCGGCTTCCAAACTACGAAGTGAAAAATAACTTTAATTTCGGAAGTCGGTGTCAAAAAACTAAAATTCTGATCCAAAGACACTGAGTTCCGAAATTAAAGTTATTTTTCACTTCGTAGTTTGGAAGTCGGTTGTATTTTATGTAAAAAAAGTTTTTTTACAAAAAAAAACAACCGACTTTTTTTCTCTCTTTTTAGTGGGTTGGTTTGTAACTTATATAAGTTACAATAGCCTTATGTCAACTGCTCATCAAAAATACCCAAATCGCTATAGATGTAATATATCATTATGTGATTAATAGATGTATAATACTTGAAGAATTCCCTTGATTTCTCCAAGATCCCATCATCAGATCGTGACAATGGGACCAACTTGAAAGTAGATATACCCTTTCAAACAAAAAAAGAATTTTTCAAATCGGTCCAGCCGTCTTCTAGGTATAGGGGAACATACATAAAAAAAAAAATAAAAAAAATATCCCGACGAATTCAGAACCTCCTCCTTTTTTTTGAAGTCGGTTAAAAAGAGAGATTTTTCTATCTCGCCTCGAATGGGATAGGTTATTATTTTGTCCGTTTAAATACAGAAAGAGGACCAACTGTGTCGACTTATACAAAGAAGCGTAAGAATTAAGATAGAGTACCTAGGATGTAAGTCTGAGCAAAGCAATCTCGATAATGTTAGCACCCCGCCTAGGGCCGATACAATTTTCAGAAATAGGAGTTCGGTACTTTGTCGACTAATCCACAAAAGCTTAAGGGTCAACTCACACCTAAAGAGCGGCGAAGGGCAGCGAAGCGGAGCGCAGTTTCAGTGTCATATGAATTTTAACTTTATTTTCATTACTATAATAAGTACTTATTATCGCATATTATCGGAATTCGCCGGAATTCCCGCGGCGCCGCGGGCATCCGCGCGACTCGTTCGAGTTTCTCATGCGATAATAAGTATTATAGTAATGAAAAAAAAGTTAAAATTCATATGACACTGAAACTGCGCTCCGCTTCGCTGCCCTTCGCCGCTCTTTCGGTGTGAGTTGACCCTTATACAGAGAAGCTTAAGAATTAAGATAGAGTAGGATGTAAGTCTGAGCAAAGCAATCTCGATAATGTTAGCACCCCGCCTAGGGTCGATACAATTTCCGGAAATAGGAGTTCGGTACTTTTTCGACTAATCCACAAAAGCTTTAGAATACAGAGATTGAAAATTTTAGGATCTCGTCTGAAATAGGTTTAAGTTCTCTATTATTGTGTTAGGCGTTTTCAGATCTCGTGGAGGCGATCGGCGGTGGTGATCTCTCGCGTCCGGCCCTGGTTCAGGCCATGGTACGGAGCGAGAGGAAATGGCAGGCCGTCACCTCCTTCTGCGAAGCGGTCATGTTCGCGAAGGAGGAGGCGGAACGCGTGAGGGAGAGGCAAATTTCGCGCCCTCACGCCCCTAACCGCCGCAGGAGGAGACGCCCGGGGCGGGAATTGCGAGCCGATTTCCGGCCACCGTAGGCGCGGGCTTGCGGACGGTGAGCAATGGGAAGCTCGCCATCCGATAAGGTCCAGGCCCGGGTCGACGGCGCAACGTGTTCCACGCGCGCCTCAAAGAGATGTCAGCAGAATTGACGGGGTCCGCTAGGGTCAATGCCTGCCGGGGCTGCGAATATGGGGCGAAAGGGACATCGTGGCCCCCGGCAACAGGGCAACCGAAAGAACACGGGTGGGTTTTAGTCAGTAAGAGTCTGACACGCCCTCCCGCTCCACCCAGAGCGGGAGAAGTTATTTGATAATTACCCACCAAAAAAAAAACAGTTAAAAAAAACAGTTACAGTTGAAAAGTCTTATGTGCCATAATTTCATGGCGGTATGTTTTTTACACGACTGCCCAAAAAGGAGTGAAGGTTACTCGCTGACTAAAAAGATAAATTAAATTGTCATTGCAGTTGGGGGATCGTTGCGCGTTGCGTCGTTGTGTGGAACCCTTTTTAACCGACTTCCAAAAGGAGGAGGTTCTCAATTCGTCTGTATGTTTTTTTTTACGCGATTACTCCGCCAATTATGAATAGATTTTGATGATTCTTTTTTTTGTTTGGTAGGTAGATCATACTTCAGAGGTGGTCCCATATAAATTTTATTAACTTTGCTTGGGTAGTTTTTGAGTTCGCTTCAATTATACGTATTTTTTCCCACTTAGTATGTAGATGATATGATAACTTCTTGTCACTGTTATTTACATAGCAGGTAGTGGTATTCGAATTTGTGTGGGGTAGGTACCACAACTAAATGGTGAAAAATAAAAACTTTTTACAAAAAAAAAAACAACCGACTTCAAAAAAAAAACACTACAAAGTGAAAAATAACTTTAATTTTGGAAGTCGGTGACAAAGAACGAAAATTCAAAACCAAAGACACCGAAATTAAAGTTATTTTTCACTTTGTAGTGTTTTTTTTTTTGAAGTCGGTTGTTTTTTTTTTGTAAAAAGTTTTTTAATCTAAGAGGTCCCCCGACTGCATTGACAATTTTATTTATCTGTTTAATCAGCGAGTAAATAAGTGACCTTTCGCTTTGTATATACAGATTAACTAATACAACTTGTTTACTACTTTTTAGTTCGTTTTTTAGCAGGGCAGTTGTGTTTTTAAATTATTAATTTTAATTAAGGTAAGTAGGGTAGGACGCCCTCAGGCTTAGTAAGTGGAGCCATAATCTTCACCGGGAGACTGGTAGCAGCTCAATGAGAGTTGCTGAGAACCGAGCTGTATCTTGCAATTGGAGAGACCTATGCTCAGCAGTGGACTGATGTAGGTAGGTATAGGATAATGTTGATGATATTTACTTTTTCTAAAAAATCTGGCACAAAGATCAAAGATTGAATACCTACCTACCTAATCTTAAGAACCAAGACCGAGACCGTGCTAGAATACAATCTCAGTGGCTAAGGGGCTCAAGCCCCCCCCGAAAGCGTCTGAGTTCTTCCGTGACAAATCTGAAAGTGAACTTGATATTATTTTAATTAATTTACGTGACGAATTTTAAATCCGCGCGCCACTCATTCTGCCACTCACTCTGCTCGGTTTGGCCGCCATGTTTAATCACCGAGATACCTCTGGTAGTCTACAACCTAACGATGTCATTGAGGAATTTGCGAAAGTAATCTGAGGAGGCTTGTAAAATGTTGTGTGCTCTTTTAGTGTTTACTTCGCTAAAACCTACACTCAGGGGAGTCAAGCCCCTCCCAAACGACAATCTTGGATCCGCCGCTGAATACTACAAGACCCTTAAAACAAACAACGTCATGCTATCATCTTGTCTACACAAAGGAAGGAATCGAATGTCGCATTGAAAACTTGAGTCGCTGTGACGGTTATATACTTACACTGCGGCGCCAAGTCGTCAAAACATGCGCTGTGATTGAACAATAAAAAATGGACAAGAGTATAGCCACAACTAAGAATCATGTCACGCGCTATTTATTTTGTAAACCAAATGAAAAAGCCACAGCAGAGATATCGCCTGAAGCACCTGCCCCACCGCAGGTGCATAAGGCAGTTGTCCCTTCATCGGCTATTTTCTCGCTCAAGAAACGAACAATAGATATACATTCCGTGTAAACAAAAGAGATGCATATATTAATAGTTGAATGCTGACTGTTCACAACCGGCGAGGACTCGTTCCACTAGTTTGTCATGAGCGACAAGAGCTATCAAAGATAATACTCGCTCAGCGATACTTGCTCAGCTTGGCGGTCAGAACTCACACCGAGAGACTAAACAGCGGTAATTTCGGCCCGAGCGAGTGGTGCGAGTGACAACAAAACTGCGAGTGCGACAAAACTATCGAAACTACACACTCACTGCTTGCCAACTGATTAAAGACAAGTGAGTAAGAGCCAGCAACTAAAATGAGTTGGCGAGCAACGAGCAGCGAGTGTGTGAGTGTGACGGCGATGAGCGATTACTCGCTGTTATACGTACTTATAGCTCTGGTTTTTTTTATTAATGTGCTTATGTAGTATGTGCCAACTACCAAGCGTGAGTCTCTCAGCGAGTGTTCTGCCCGCTAAGCGAGCGTCGCTGAGCGACCCACTCTTTGATAGCTCTTGTCGCTGCAACAAACGAGTACTCGCCGGCGGCGGCGGTGTGAACAATCAGCGATCAACTATTAAATGTTTCTCTTTTACTTACACGGGACCTCAGACCAAATAAAAAATCATAGCTCTGCGAATTTAACATAATATCATTGTCTGCGAACAATACAATGAAGCATGCCAAAATACACACACGCTCACGCACACATTTACAATCAAACTACACGTCACTAGGTGCACACATGTGTAATCCGGCCTCACATCACTGTTGACAGCGCTATGTCTTGATTTTTTATTTGGTCTGAGCCTGGGACCTACAATATTTTGTAAGTGTCTTGAGCGAGAAAATTGTTGATAGCTATACTCCATTTGAAATAAGTTTAGACATTTAAATAAACCTTTTTTACAGTCCGTTCAACCGATTTTGCCTTCTATTGCGTTGGTAGCATGACTAATGGCAGCTGTAGTAAACAGTTGGTATTGTAACCACTGTTTTGCTTTTAATGCCACCCTTATGCCTACGGTATAGAAGTCAGAATCGGTGGAACGGGCTGTAAAAAAGGTTTGTTTAAATGTCTAATCTTATTTCAAATAGAGTATCATAGTCGCTGTCAAGCCGGGCGGTGGGACAGGACCATTATCTATAACTTTTATTAACTTTATGGACGTGACTAACGCTATTATATTCTTATTTTATGTCAACAAAGAATGCCTTGTAAGGTACTGGTGGCTAAAATAACAACCGCACGGGTCGATCGAAGCGGAAAGCTTAGCTACGCTTGGCGCAGTCGGTTCGTGGATGGGTGACCAATGACCATCCATTACATATCCATTACCCCTCCGTGCGTCGACAAGCACGTTAAGCCGTTGGTCCCGGCTGTCATTCGTGGATCTTTGACAGTCGTTACGGGTAGTTAGAAGCCCGAAAGTTTGACAACCATTTTCATCAAGGGGTAACATGTTACTTAGTAGCTGGGTTGTGGAGGTCAGATAGACAGTCGCTCCATGTAAAACACTGGTATTTAGCTGCATCCGGTTATACTGGAAGCCGACCCTAGCAAAGTTGGGAAAAGGCAAGGCAGATTGATTGATTACAATTAAGACCGCCTTGTATTTTTTTTAGCTATAGCGCAAAAGTGCGTCTTTTTATTTTAGCGACGGGGGTTAGGCGTTAGACCATTTTAAAGTTTAAAAAAAACCTGTACACATGTGAAACAGCTGTGTGTGCGATAACTGCGCGAATTTATCGTAATGTAACTGACACATAATTATTAACTATTGAACTCTAAACGTGGGATGTTTATTAAATATTGTGAATTTGTGATGCTCAAAGCTAAAACAAAACGTTTCGTCTAAAAAAACTAATCTGTTGTGTAGTTTATTGAGATATAATTATCCAATTTCGTAAACTTACGTTTAAAGGTACAATTCCGTAGGCGACTGCAGCCATCGATTTCATAGCAAATACATCAAAACCAGTACCCTAATTGCGTAACTTATTTTCGTAAACGATTATGACTAATTTGTTTCCTTTTGACAGTTCAACAACATTAATTGCGTTATTTACGTTGTTGAGCAGATTTTTTCTTCCAACTTATGAAGCAATGGATTAGCAATCTGTTTCAAATCGAAACAGATTATGATTGTGTTGTATTACGCAATTAGGGTACGGGGTGTCGCGGCGCTGCTGCTGCCTTCAGTTGGCTACGGATTTGAACCTTTAGCGTATCTCCGAAATTAATGACCGAAACTGAAATAAATGACATAGTTACATACCTTGGAATAATAACAGCAGTATTCTTATCCTTCCTCTGACTATCTCTTCTTCGATCATAATCCCGTCGTTCTCTACCCATCTCCCTCTCCAGATCAAAACTACGATCCCTGCTCTGCTCTCGAAAGCTGGTCACAAACACGTCATGTCTGTCAAATCCAGGCAGATTCTCATGCAAATTCTCAGGTAAACCGTAGCTTAATTTCTGCTGAGCTTTCGGTGAAATAGGAGAAGTTGGTGCACTAGTTCTTGAAGTCAGATTAGCACAGGATTTTGAAGGAGTTACACCATGAGTGGGTGTGCTTGATAAGAATTTCCTTGGTGTTTCCGAGTATTTGTTTTCTACTGATTTGTTGGGTGTGATTCTCACTGAAGGCTGGCTGGCATAACTCTTTAGTTTCCTGGGTGTTGATAACAATTCGTGGAGTTTCTGCGTAGCTATTAAGTTTTTCTTAGACATGATGGGCGATGTGAAAGTTACATTGCACTTTCTCGGCTCGTCATCTTCTGTAGGAATAATAGCGTATCTCAACGTCCTCCCATTCACAGTTTTGACAATTTCTGTAGGTATTTCTTTTAATTCATTCTCGTCTGGTCTATCTACATTGTATTCTTCAATTTCATCAGCTTTTGCTTCTACTATCCTCTTCTTCGTTGGTGAATAGTCGACAATATCATCGAAGTCTTGGATTACCTCGTACCTATGTTTAGTCCTGCTGTCCTCAACACCATCATCGCTGTCTGCACGTCTATCATACCTTGACTGTCTTTGCTGTTTTAGTTGAGCCATTTCTAAGTCCTCACTTCTTGTCCTGCATCTTATTGACCGAGAAGGTTTGTAGACTAAAGAAGACTGTCTTTGGAAACTCCTGTTTTGAAACTTGGGAGGTTTAGGTGGTAATTCCGGCGGTTCCTCTCTGTACCTTGGAGCCCCAGCCGGAGACATTCTCAAAGGATTATCAGAGATGTCTGTCCTCATAATCCTGTTACTTATTTCGATCTTTCTCGGTGAATTTGAGCCTAAAGGAGGCATCCTCTGTCTCTCTGGTGACACAATCTTTGTCTTACATGATTTTTGCGAAAAAACGACTTCGCTTTGCGAGCAGAAAGCTGGATTTGAATAATATTTATACACGATTTTTGGTGAATCCATTTTGTAAGCGTATTTTTTCCCCGTGCAATTGTTAGTGCATGCTTCCTAGATATAAGAGAAGGGTGGGCTGTAACCGGAACCGTTCACGTTCAGTGCTTTCACTTAAACTTAACTTAAATTTCTAGGTTTCTTATGGAATTAAATTCACTTAAATTATAATTAGGTATCTTGATTTACACTTATATTATGTTAAATTAGCGAATTTAGTTTTCAAAGTGATTTTTATTAAATTTTTTAAACTTGGTGCTTTTTCATTTTTTTAACTTGTTATTTTTAAACTTAACTTGGTATTTTTTCAATTTTTGTTCACTAAAAGACACTTCTCACTTATCCACACTAGAACTACACTTAGTTTAAAATTAAAAGCTAATATTATTCTATTGATAACACACACGTGTATCCAGTTCAACGTCTAACCGTCAACTGTAAAATTATTATTCCTTTTTCAAAAAAACACCGGGTTCGGAAACGGCGGCGTTTGCGCACCCCTGCAAATGGGCACGCGCTGTTTGAATTCCAAGTTCAAAAAAGTTTATCAAATCGAATAGAAACCTTATTCTTATCGTTTAAAGTTGCAAATTCCTTGCAGATTACTTTAAATTGAATTTTATACAATGGAAGATTGGGTCGTTGGAATTTTGTCCCTATTTTTAGCTATAAAGGGTTGGTAATTGAAAATCAATTAAGTTTTATAGCAAAACTGGTATTACCTTGTGCAATTATTGAATGAGCTTCGAGGAAGGTCCCTTTGATCAGGGGTCGTGTTGTTAGGGCTCCCCTGTTCTATATAGATACTAGCTGAATACTTGTTTTTCTAAATATCTTGTCTGGACAGTAATTAAATGTTAATTTTATGCCGTTTATGTACCGTAGGTACTTAGTTGAGTCCATACATACTAAATCGTGCAGGCAGTGTTGATACTAGTGGACTAAAGCAGTCCACTGCAGGTTGGCTTTTTCGATTCCCGACGGGGGCCAAATTTTCTGCTCGGTTCAATCAGTGGGCTTGTTCTAAATCCGCCTGGCTAGCTACCACCATCTTATCTAAGTCTGTCGCCATAACAACAATGTTAACAGCATTGTTGTGTTTCGGCAGTTAGAGGTAAGATAGCCAGTTCCTCTGTGGTTGAGGATTCCGGGTGAAGCTCGCTTCCAGCTTCGGCCTGATCATCACTTACCATCAGGTGAGATGCACGCCAAGAGGTTCCCTGTAGTGGAATAAAAAAATATAAAACAGTGGTACTCCGGGAGTGCCGACAGAAGTGAAAACTTGAACAATTTTAAGTATTGTGCAGAAAAGTATTTCCTATACTTTTCTTTTTTGAAGTCGGTAAAAAAAAGGAAAATATCAATCATGTCGTTGTCATGTCTCAATGTTTGTTATGTCATTAATCCCAAATCAAATCAAATCATTTTTATTTGCATTAAAACATGGTATTACAGATGTTACATTAAAATTAGTGCTACATGTTTTGCTATACATACATATCATGCAAACTTGTCGGCATGCGTTACATCACATAATATTATACAGTTGTTGGAGCATATTTAGTCTCTATAAATTCTTTAATTGAATAGATATTTTGTATATTTAGCCATTTATACAGTTTGTGCTTAAATGCTCTACAAGTCAACGTTTTTAAGTTGCTTGGTATATTATTATAAATACGTACACAGATTGCTAAACAGTTCTTATTGTATTTTGTAGATCTAGGAACGTCATTTAGTACGAGTCTGAACGATTTCTTAGATTCACATCATTTGCAGTTCTAAATAAATTTTTGTTGTTTGTTACGAATATACATGTTTCATAAATGTAAAGTGAGGGTAGAGGCAACAAACCAAGGTTTTTAAAAAAGTAAATGTATCGCGCGTTGATGTCTTTTTAATGGTCAAAGCTGGTGTCGGTAACAGTGTAGCGAGTTCAATTGTTTTTCCCATCTCAAAAATGCCCAACGCGACTAAAGAAGTTTTCACTTAAAAAAAATAGGCCTCTAATTTGATTCTCGGTCAGCTATCCAGATCACAATGGTCATCGGTTCTTACATCTAATGTGGTGAGCTCTTATACATATGACAAAAAGGCCAAACACATTACTTTTCCAGTAAGAAATCGTTGTGTAAATTGCATTATAAATTGGCTTTTCCGTGGCTCGAGCTTAGCATCAGGTTTGCCGACAGGTGCAAGACTGGCACTGGTGCCGATTCTCTTGTTCACAAACTAAACTAAATTAAGTTCAGTGCATCTTTTTCTTTCTATTTCATTAAGAAAAGGACAGAAGATAAATTTTAGTTTAGTTCTGTCAAATTAATCAGCGCTTGACGTAAATTGACGAAATTTTAGCAGGCAAGTTTTTAATCTCGCCTAAACTTGTATGGAGTAGTGACAGGCGCCGATTAATTTGACAGGAGTAAACTAAAATTTATCTTCTGTCCTTTTCTTAATGAAATAGAAAGAAAAAGATGCACTGAACTTAAATTTAGTTTAGTTTGTGAACAAGGGAATCGGCACCATTGTATGAGTATCATGACCTAGGTATTCCACGATAAGTAAGTAGATTTATTTTATACAGTTTAAGAGGGTTTATCGTAAAAGTTGGCAACGTCGTAAATAGCTGTCAGCCTGTTTTGATTAATTTAGCAATATTACTGTATGAAATTATGAAATGTGGCTAACTAGCGAACTAAAATATTGATTATGAAATGCAATAATTAAGGGCCTATACTACCTTAAATGGCTTAGCATGATCCTCCGTTATATCGAAAATACTCCAGCATTCGTTTTGAAATAAATATATGTTAAAGTTAAGAATTAATGTTAAGTACTATGTTAGACGAAAACACGATTCCATAAAATTTTCGCGATAGAAAAAAAATCCAAAGTTGCCTCCAAACCGAACAATAAACCGCTGGTATTCAAAAAATACTTCCAATTAGATCATGAACCTTTGCATAATAACTGAACTAACTATAAAGCAGCGACTATGTTTTTTATTTTTTTTAAATTACCATTATTTTCGCCGTAAAAAGCAATTACCTAAATTATTGGCGCCTCGGAGCTGCTAGCACCCCACTCCGTCTCGCTCTCACTCAGTCCGCGAGCAGTATGGTGCGAGCGAGATAAAAAGTGAATTTGAGCTGAGGTAGTATGGGCTCTTAATATCGTAACACCGAATATTTAGATTTAGATGTAGAAAAGTATTTGGAATCTTTCCAAATGCCTTTTTGACACCTAAAATTGTTACAACATCAAATTCAGTGTTTATAATTGCAATTCATTATTAAATATTCTAGTTCGCTAGAAGCCACATTTCTTATTTCTTTTTTCTTGTTATTTAATGGGTTTCTCTAGTCTAAAATCAAATCAAATTATTTTAATTTAATCATTAAATGAAACTTAATTTAATTTAATCACTGTAATTTATTGTAATCAATTTAGCTTTTAATAATTTATTTTTACTGTTATCTAAACTATGTATTACTTGTTTTAATTAATTAATTGTGTTTTATCTGCGCATAATGTAGTTCCAAATTCAAAAAAATTATTTCGGAATATAATATATCCATATTGTATTTGTGCTGTGCTTTTCTATAAGTAATGAGGCGCTTTGTACAAATTGTAAAGTAATAGTATACTTATTGTTGAAGAGCCTAATAATAAATAAATAAATAATATTGCCAAAATTAATCAAAACAGCGAAATATTTGACATGTATTTGCGAGCGACGTTGCCAACTTTCAGAATAAACGCTTTCATGTTCAACATTTTTTTTTAACCCAGTGTCATGTTTGATGTCAATTTGATAACATTAGAACTATTGCTGAACTTGAAAAGCTCTGTTTTTGTTTCTTTCTCCAGTCAGTTCACCCAGCTTTCGAGTTCATTCGAAAGTCCGATACATGAACTCTGCCCACCCGACTTTCTACTTAATAATAATAATTATTATTATTATGCAGGGGTAGCACGTGCCGTCGAGTGTAACGGTCGCACGCAGCTGCTGGTACGCACAGCTGCGAGATGGGGTGCGCAACATTTTGTGAAAATTGATAACCGTTGAGGTGACAATAACAATGGTGCTGATTTTGTTGCTCATCAAATAAACTTAAAAAAAAAAACAAAAGGTAGGTACTCGGTTCCTGTTGGTCGTTTCCTATGGAGAAGAGCCGGTAAAAAACTCCACGGTTACTCTTTTAAAAATAATTGACTTTTACAATGTTTTCAAATTACAATGTTAATTATGGGTAAGTACCTATGGGAGGACAGTGTAGGCCTGTCAACAAGTAAGTACCAGCCGGAGTATTCTTTAAAAATCTCGCAGTAAAAATTTAGGTGAAGTGAGCTCGAAGTGAACTGTCATCCCAACTGCAGTGCTATTCTGTTAAAATCTCACCGTGAACGCTAAAGTGAAGTGAACTTGAAGTGAGCTGTCACTCCACCTAGGGATTGACACTGTTGACAGCTCACTTTCAAGGTCACTTCACCTAAGCGTTCACGGTGAGATTTTTCAAATCAAATACTTAACAAAAACCGAACTTTTGATCAGACAATCCCTTGGCTGAGGCCTCAAGATACAGACAGGAACTTTAGAGTACCTACCTAAGTATTTACCTAAAATCCTTTTGTTGATCGGTTTGCCATACTTAATAAAATATGAGATGTGAAATTATAGGAAAATACAGGTTGTTGCTCGGTATTTAAAATTACAGTTTCATTGTTCAAATCACTTTTAATCGTATTCAGTAACTTTGCCGGATGGGCGTTATCGTTGAACACGAAGTATTCAACGTTAAGTTTTGGGGATAATCCCGATACGAGGGTATATCTCTCATTAACACGTTCAGTGCCGTGAGCCCTCCTGGAGGGTTCAGCTAGTCGCAAATGGGGATGCCGGGAGCCCTCGTGGAGGGCTCATTTTCAGTATAGGTTTTTCTTAGCGAAAACCGTGAAATTCAATCTAATGTTTATATAATATATATTTTTTTACTTCGTTTTACAGTGTTTTATAACACGATTTAAAACCTAATGCCGTTAACCGTCCGCAATAGTTAACTTTAGTGCAAACGTAATGCCGGGAACCCTCCCGGAGGGTTCACTTCCAATATGTGGCGGCATGGCGTATGCGTTCAATGAAAAGTGGGTGGAGTCGAAAGTATACTTTACACTTAAAACTGATCATGATGACTCCGAATCATAAAACTCTGAACGCTTAGGCGATTATCACACTGCACCGCATCACGCTGCATGTTGCGTGTCAACGAACTAAAATGAAAGCGCGTGGATGCATTTTCTGTGTGTTGGACTGTGCGTGTTTTCTATACAAATGGAGATACTTACAAGCAACGTTAAAACACGCATTCACGCGCTACGCTGCGTGATGCGGTGCAGTGTGCCAATCGCCTTAAGTACAGCAAACCTTTTGCAGAAAGTAGGTCTCTGGACCCCACAATAAAACCAGACAGCTACAGTTTGTTGTTAAATTATTTATGGTTCCTAACTAAATGTTTGTAGCCCCTGGATGCGTGTGCGCCTGCACCCGCATCGTATTATGATCCACGCAAAAATCGATAATTTTGACCTTCAAATGTACAGACGCCAGCACATCAAGCTACTACAATCTGTCAAATTTATTGAATAGATTTTCAACTTTATAGCTGAAATATAAGGTTCAAAGTTGATTGGGAAAATTTGACAGTTTCGGGTAGCTTGATGTGCTGGCGTCTGTACCATTACATAAATAAATATGTTGTTTATTATATCGACGAAAGCACGTTGATCTTGGTACGGTAATAATATTTAGGGAAGTATTTACATCAGCTGTTAAAATAGCCTACAGATGAAAGTCGATCTGCCCAGCTGTTGGGGTCGGCTTCCAGTCTAACCGGCTGCTACTGAATATTAGATTTTAGATGGAGCGACTGCCTATCTGACAACTCAGTTACTGGGACTACTCAGTAATATGGGTAGTTGAGGACAAAGGATTCGTAGGTATTGAATAGATACGAATCTTTTGGTATTTTTTTTAGTATTTAGGATTTTTTGTTTATGTAGATTGGTTGTCAGACTTTTGGCCTTCTGACGATCAGTAACGACTGTCAAAGATCTACAAATGACAGCCGGGACCAACGGTTTAACGTGCTTTCCGAGGCACGGAGGAGTCTCGATATGTAACGGATGGTCACCCATCTAGGGACAAACCCCGGCAAGCGTAGCTAGGCCTGTTGGATCGACCCGTGCGGCTGTAACTACTTAGCCACGGGTAGGCAGGCACCATATACGTAAAATAACGTATATATAGTTATATATAGTTTTAAACGATATAGTTTTTAACCGACTTCCAAAAGGAGGAGGTTCTCAATTCGTCTGTATGTTGTTTTTTTTTATATTTGTTACGCGATTACTCCGCCAATTATGAATTGATTTTGATGATTCTTTTTTTGTTTGGTAGATCATACTTCAGAGGTGGTCTCATATAAATTTAATTAACTTTGCTTGGGTAGTTTTTGAGTTAGCTTCAATAATACGTATTTTTTCCCACTTAGTATGTAGATGATATGATAACTT
Source organism: Agrochola litura (assembly GCA_949152395.1). NCBI lineage: Eukaryota > Metazoa > Arthropoda > Insecta > Lepidoptera > Noctuidae > Agrochola > Agrochola litura. The sequence continues at coordinate 12,169,587 of OX424521.1, read as the reverse complement.
CCTGTCACTGTTATTTACATAGCAGGTAGTGGTTTTCGAATTTGTTTGGGGTAGGTACCACAACACTAAAAAGTGAAAAATAAAAACTTTTTACAAAAAAAAAAAACAACAGACTTCAAAAAAAAAACACTACAAAGTGAAAAATAACTTTTTATTTCGGAAGTCGGTGACAAAGAACGAACATTCAAAACCAAGACACCGACTTCCGAAATTAAAGTTATTTTTCACTTTGTAGTGTTTTTTTTTTGAAGTCTGTTGTTTTTTTTTTTGTAAATTTTTTTTAACGTATATATATAGTTTTAACTTTATTCCATATTCGATATTTAGAGTCCGAATGCACCTTGTCAATTTTTTTCATTCTTTTCTTAGGGTTACGGTTATTTCAGGAGTTACAAGATTTTAAGGTGTATTGTAATGAATGTAAAAAATCACTATTCTTTTGATATTTGAACAATTCCGCTATGTATATTAGCTAAGGGGGAAGCGTCAGGGTAGCCCGCGAAATTCAAATTTTCTTACGTTTTTTGCATTTTGCAGGTAAGTGTCAGGTTTTATGTTGATTAAAATATGATTCGCGGCCGTAACAAATATGGCTTTACTCAATTATAATCATTACAATCAGCAATGGTGATTAAGAAGAAGATAAAGGTGTCGAATTTGACACGTTTGCTAACTTATGGAGTTGTATTGCTGATTGTAATGATTATAATTGAGTAAAACGATATTTGTTGCGACCGCGAATCATATTTTAATCAACATAAAACCTGACACTGACTTGCAAAATGCAAAAAACGTAAGAAAATTTTAATTTCGCGGGCTACCCTGATTTTCACAAAAAAACTGTTTTTTATTTTTCCTGTAAAATTTGGTTTTTACGATTACGATTTTATTCGCCGGGGACAGCGAAATAAATATACCTTTGCCTATCCCGGCGAGGCGTGATGTTAAGTAAGAAAACTGTGTTATTTACAGGTTCTTTTTTATAGATCCCAAGCACAAAATCAAATAGGTAAGTAACAAGCAAAAAAAAACTATCTTGGATAAGATAACTTTTAAAAGTTTCCGGTTCGTGGTTATCAATACAACTTAAAAGTGTCAATAATGTTATTAACCATTCGACGGAGTCTCCGAGTGTTTTAATCGATATCCACATTCGACACCAATTTGAAAAAAAAAACCGGTAAATGTAGACCGCGGGGTGGTCCCGTAAAAAAAATATTAAGTGTGGGTAGTTTTTGAGTTAGCTGTTTAATACGTTTTTTTTTACTTTGTGTGTGTTAATGATTTAAAAATCTTCCTGTCCATAGCATAGTGGTAGATAAATGAATTTGCGTGGTAGTACCATAACTCAATCAATCTCAATCATAAGACTGGTTGTCAGACTTTCGGGTTTTTGACGACCCGTAACGACTGTCAAAGATCTACAAATGACAGCCGGAACCAACGGCTTAACGGACCAACCCCGGCAAATGTAGCTTAACCTGTTGGATCGACCCGTGCGGCTGTTATTACTTAGCCACGGGTAGGCACCATAACAAAAAGGTGAAACAAAAACAGTTTTCCAAAAAAAAAATATGACATTTTGGTAAGTACTCGTAATTTTTTTTTCCTTTTGGTATCTACCTACCCAAGTTAGTATTTACGTTTTGACATCCATCAAAGAAACAGAAAACCTTGCAGCCCTGAAAAGGGCTTTGTCTTCAATAAATACCTACCACCACCGTATGTTCTACACCATTAAAAAATTGATAAGAGTCAACCTAAGCTCGCTCGCCACGCACTCTCCTCGCCAACTGAATATCTTTCGGCATGATAGTCACTCGTTTCGCATGGATCGCGCACAGGTTCGTATCCTCGAACAGCCCCACTAAGTACGCCTCACTGGCCTCTTGAAGCGCCATCACAGCGGAGCTCTGGAACCGGAGATCAGTCTGGAAGTCCTGCGCGATCTCCCTCACGAGACGCTGGAACGGCAGTTTCCTCATGAGCAGCTCCGTGCTCTTCTGGTATCTGCGTATCTCTCGCAGGGCCACAGTCCCTGGTCGGTATCTGTGCGGTTTCTTCACGCCGCCGGTGGCTGGAGCACTTTTTCTTGCTGCCTTGGTCGCCAGTTGCTTCCGAGGAGCTTTCCCTCCGGTGGACTTGCGAGCTGTCTGTTTCGTTCGCGCCATTTTGATTTATTTCACACACGAGCTACTGCGATGACGACTGTGTGAGCAATGTGACGAGGAGCGACTCGAGTGAGTAAAGCGATGCCTTTTATAGTTTTTTAGGTCCGCACCATTGGTAAATTAAACATGTTGAGGGTAGTTTTCAATTGTTTTGAGCGAGAACTACCCGCGGTATGTAAAAGTGAAACCTTGCTAGGAATATTCATATAATATCCAATGTTATTTAGTCATGTGGTTTAGGTATTAGCGATAATTTTCTAAAAGTCTTCTGACCCTCCGAATAAAATACGAGTACCTACATAAATACCTAGGTAAGTATATTATGTGTCTCTAACGGCTTAGAATAATCAATCAATCTGCCTAGCCTTTTCCCAACTACGTTGGGGTCGGTTTCCAGTCTAACCGGATGCAGCTGAATACCAGTATTTTACATGGAGCGACTGCCTATCTGACCTCCACAACCAGTATCGGTAGCTTTGAATAATGAGGCGTGTATATTGTATGTAAGAAGATAAGTATAAACAGGCTCAGACCAAATAAAAACCAAGACAGCGCTGCGAACAATACAGTGAAGCATGCCAAAACTACACCTCCGCTCTGTGTATACACGCTCACACGCACACATTTACAATCAAACTACACCTCACTAAGTGCACACATGTTTACGAAACCGGCTTCACGTCATTGTTGTGTCTTAGTTTTTTATTTGGTCTGAGTCTCAGACCAACAAAAAAAGAAAGACGGCGCGCCACGAACATTAAAAGTGAAGCCACAAAACCGTGCTCCTGCAAGTAAATACAACCGCTCACGCACACACCTACACTAAAACCATGCTCATCGCTCTTAGTACGTCATGAGTCGTCGTCTAGTTAACATTGATTAAAAAAGATATAATTATGCTTTCCTGTGTAGTGAAAACTTATAAAAACAATAGCAAATCACAAAAAAAGTCTCACGGAATCACTTTTCACCCCTAAGCATTGATGTACTTGAAATAACATCGTTTTTTATTAAAAGAATTTTAGGTTACTTGGGACAAATAACCTCAACAAACGAAAGCAGTGACTTAAAGTGCGAGGGTTGCCATAATATGATTTAAATCTTTCCCATTCGATTCAACAAATTTAAATGTGATTTCTTACTTCGAGTTATATATTCATGTTCTCTTTTTATTTATTTAATATTTTGAATTAAAAAGTAAATGGATAGTAGATATAAGATAAAGTCGGAATGATCAGAGTCAGTGATTTTGTTGTTGTGATCTTTTTTTATTTAATAAAGGTAATTTACAATATAATTACCTATATTATTTCAAAGTAATTTACATAATGACTTCATACATACCTACGACAATGTTATGATTTACGCTTCAACAAACTTATAATTGAATTTCTATGTGCATGGTTATCGAAAGAAGCTGTATTTCACTTCTTTCAATCCCAAGACACTGTCGCGGGTAGGGTTAACTTACACCTAAAGATATACCCTATAGTAGAACTAAATATAGGTATGCAAATTTTAACCCTTACACACTTCACACTCTCGTACTAGCGCACTCTCACCCACACTCGCACACGTCACACAATTAGGCGCATTTTTGCCTTTTTCTCTGTATTAAGCTCGTTCATTTATATAAAGTTATTTGATTTTTCTATAGTTTAAAACTAACCTATTTATTTATATTTGTATTTTGAATTTTTTACATTCAATTGCAAATTAATGGATATTTCTAAGGCCCGTATTACAGAACCTAACTCAAAACTCAAGTATTACATAAAACTCGTTTAAAGCCTTGTGATTTTTTAAAACTAGCTTTAAGTAATGCTTGAGTCTTGAGTGAGGTTCTGTAACACGAGCCTAAGTGGAACAGCGGAGTCTTCCAAGGCCCAACACAACATTTCTTGCTTTAAAGGTGCACTTTATAATTGTTTTTTTTTCTGATGTTTTTTTGTTTTGTTCGGAATAGAGGTCCTTCTAAACAATTGAGGTACAATGCCATACTTAACAATATCTTACTTGTACAATATTAGCCTACCCATAAAATATTATTACCCAAGTTATGGGGTATTTTTTTTACAAATGGCAACCCTTTGACTCACACATAGATAAAAAGGTGGCTTCAGTTTTGATGTTCGCAGCGCGCCGTCTTTCTTTTTTTGTTGGTCTGAGGTCTGAGTACACAGGTCGTCATGACAACAAAAAAATACACGCACCAACTTAATTTTCAAGATAAAGGATAGCATTTTTACAACTAGGTATGTAATATTTTCTGGATTCTCGGTTTCGGTCACAAGCGCTACGTAAGTAACTAAGTACTGCTTGAGTATGAGGTCCGGGTTCGATTCACGGGTCGGGCAGTGTTACTGGGTTTTTCCATCAGGTATTTCTCAGTAGCAGCCCGGAGTCTGGATTTGTGCCCGGTTGATGGCAATAGGCTCGCCCCCTATTAGGTACATACATGGGACTTGAACGTAACAAAATGTAGGCACCTCTGCCCAATCCTTCGGGGATAAAGGGCGTGATGTTGTTATGTTATGTAACCTAGACCTACTTACATCTACATACATGGGTAGGTCTGCAAGTTACAAGTATGACACATTTTAGTTTGTAATACTGGGGCCGCACCCGCGTCCATCGCGACAAAGCGATGAGTGCCAAAGCTTCGTTTGTTTTACTCGCTAAAAAGTTATCACGCTAATGCGGTGGTCACATTAGCGGCTTCATAATTTTAACGAATTATCGTGCAATAATCCAAGATGGCTCTCTATTATTTCGACAGAGCGTCTACATAGTCCAGAAATAACAGTCGAAATGACCAACGCTAGTCCGACCACTCACCACGCTTATCATGTACCGCCACCCGGGCGATAAGTGCTAAGCAGCCCGAACTATCGTGACGATAGCCGATAATGGTTGGTCACATCTGCGTGTATCGTATCATTGTGCGAAGCTTCGTCACGATAGATGCAGATGCGGCCCCCATCATCAAGCAATTATTGCAGTACAGCGCCTCGGTTTTGTGTAATAAGTAATGTTGTGCATGTCATGTTACATACCTAAATTCTGCCTGTATCGAGAAATAAACACATAATAGTATCATTATAATTTATTATGAGTAATTTGTGATTCACACTAAGGGTTTGGTCGGGCCGGCGCGCGGCGGCGCGGCGCTGGACGCGGACACCTCCAGACGGATAGGTACGTACTTAGAATCTGTCAATGTGCGGCCGGTCCCTTACCGACCCTGACGACCCCATTAACCCTCCTCCAGGAGAGCCGTAGGGAACCAGCAAAGTGTACAAAAACAGACGCCTCCCGTCATTCCGACCTCGCCGCCAAGGTCCTTTGCGATCGCGACCGCGTCCCCGAGTTAATGATACTCCCCCCCGACCCTTGCTCGATAACGAGGTGCCAGCAGTTGTTGCAGCTGAGCACGTAGCTTTAAATTCCCCGACTAATAATCATGATCAAAACTTTGATCCAGCCCGTCCCATCCTTGATGTCCTCCCTCCGGTTGACGCCCTAAGCCGAGGTTCGTACCCCACAGGGGGTGCCCTTAGCGAGCGTTCACCTAGTTTTAATTAGCATAGTTGAATAACCCCTGGCTGGAGGTTTTAAGTGTAGTAGCTTAAGGCACCCACAGGAAAGCCCGGTTAAGTAGTCATGATCTCAGAGGTGAACTACGAGATGCCAAACATAAAACAAAAACAAAAACATCCGGCCGGTGTCCGCGGCTCGTCCGCAATCTGTCCGTTCCGGTGCGATTGATCCTTGACTGAAATTAGTGCATAGTTGCTAGTTTTAAGGTTAATTTTGCTAGATTTTGTGTACCTATACCTTTGTTAACTGCAGACATGATGACGTTGCTGATGCTGCGCTCTCACTCGCCAGCGAGACCGCTAAGCGTGACCGCCAAGCGTGAGGTCCCAGGTTCGATCCCTTGGTTGATTACTGTTTTATACTTAGACAGTTTTTTCCCGCGTTCCGGTTGATGGCAATAGGCTCGCCTCCTATTACATGGGACGTAAACAGCGTTGCCAGATTTTTTTTCGGGCAATCCGGCATTTCGAACCTTTTTGCGTAAAAAAGCGGGATTTTTTCGTCGAAAGCGGGACTTAATAAGAAAACGTTAAAAAAATATTATTTTTATTGTTTATTTGTATTATTTTTTACTACTTGTCCTTTTATTTGTGTTTCAAATTAAGTTTACAATGATGATATAAAGCAGTAGAAAATGTATTTTAATGAAAAACTTTTTACAAAAAAAAAACAACCGACTTCATAAAAAAAACACTACAAAGTGAAAAATAACTTTAATTCCGGAAGTCGGTGTCTTTGGTTTTGAATTTTCGTTCTTTGTCACCGACTTCCGAAATTAAAGTTATTTTTCACTTTGTAGTGTTTTTTTTATGAAGTCGGTTGTTTTTTTTTTGTAAAAAGTTTTTATTTTTCACTTTTTAGCTGTGGTACCTACCCCACACAAATTCGAATACCACTACCTGCTATGTACATAACAGTGACAAGAAGTTATCATATCATCTACATACTAAGTGGGAAAAAATACGTATAATTGAAGCTAACTCAAAAACTACCCAAGGAAAGTTAGTAAAATTTATATGGGACCACCTCTGAAGTATGATCTACCAAACAAAAAAAGAATCATCAAAATCTATTCATAATTGGCGGAGTAATCGCGTAACAAACATAAAAAAAAAACATACAGACGAATTGAGAACCTCCTCCTTTTGGAAGTCGGTTAAAAATACGTTACTTTACTATACTAATAACCATTAACTATTAGTTCGCCCCGTAAGGCAGTGAAATCTTCAGAGGAATATAATATTAAATAAGTTATACATTACTTGTTAGTAGTTAGGGGCGATTCGCACCCTTAGAGAAATTAGATAGGTATCTTTGCTTGTACACGGAGTGAATTCACAAGGATAACATTGTTTGTAATAACTTTTAGAAAATAAGTTGTTATTATTAAGTTTGCTTCACTATTGCAATGGGTTTTGCATGTAAAAATAGTTGTAAGTGATTGTATAAATAAATAAATATTTATGAATTCATTATTTATTTTTCTCTCCTCGAAAATCGGGACTAAGCCTGTTCCGCGCGGGACATTTTGGGCAAAAAATCGGGACGTCTGGCAACGCTGGACGTAAACTTACCTGCCAAAATGAGGATGTTTTACAACATATAAAAAAAACCGTGTCCGAACCGTGAGGGTGTTGTTAAGTATCGCACTGAGAGTCTATTTATGTGGTAATTATAAAGAAAAAAGGAAAAAAAAATCGCCACATATTTTTCAATGGGGATTTTAACTTGGGGCGCGGGGGGCCGTCGTTTAGCGGGTGTCTACACTACAGGTTATAACGTATCACCGCTGTTGAAAATTTTCTAATCTTTTATGGATTTGGGGTAATTTTGGAACTAAAAATGTGAATTATATTTTTTATAACCTTTTAGCAATAACTTTTTTTTTTTTAATAATAATTAAATTTTTTATTACTTTTAGGCAATGTTATTGTAATATCTATGTGCCCCTTTCGGAACGAACAGGGTTTTTTTGAAGCGAAAACTTCTTTAGGCGCGTTGGGCATTATTGAGATGGCAGTAAACCATTAATTTCGCGATACTGTTTCCGATTTTACCGACATCGTGGAGTAAAAAACATCAACGCGTTGATTACCGCGGTGCCGATTTTTTTTCAAGTTTTCACTTCTGTCGGCACTCCCGGAGGGCCACTGTTTTTTGTTTTACATATTGTATAAGTACACCTCTGCCAAACCCTTCAGGTATTAAAAGCGTGATGTTATGTGTAAATAATTTTGGTATCATCAGTCCACGTTCGATCCCTGACCCAGGCTGAGCAGGGTTTTAGTTAGTGTTTCATCAGGAAATTCTCAGTAGCAGCCCGGAGTCTGGATTTGTGCCCGATTGATGGCAATAGGCTACAACAACCGCACGGGTCGATCGAAAGTTAAGCTACGCTTGCCGCGGTCGGTTCGTGGATAGGACCATCCATTACATACCGAGACTCCTCCGTGTTTCGGAAAGCCGTTGGTCCCGGCTGTCATTTTTAGATCTTTAGCAGTCGTTACGGGTCGTCAGAAGCCCGAAAGTCTGACAACCAGTCTTACCAAGAGGTATCGTGTTACCTAGTAACTGGATCGTGGAGGTCAGATAAGCAGTCTCTCCATCACTCCATGTAAAATACTGATATTCAGCTGCATTCGGTTGACTGGAAGCCGAAACACCTTTGGTAAATTAAAGATGTTGAGGGTAGTTTTCAGTTGTTTTGAGCGAGAATTACCCGCGGTTTGTAAAAGTGAGAACTTGTGGAAATATTCCGGTGGTAAATAATAGTAGTTTATGAAACTGTTGCATAATGAGGGGTATTAAAACATGATTGTGTGTTTTTAATAGTAGGTATCACACGAATGTTTTAATACCTAGTTATGTGCAGTTTCATACACTACTTTATCTACTCTCATACATTGGGATTGAACCTAATACTAAATAAAAGATCAAAGTTAAAGAACAAGAATAAATTTGAAAAATCCCACGAAATTCAGTACAACAAAACAAATGAATGTCGTCTGCACCAGCACATCCCCGCACATGCGCTACAGCGGGTGCTGCTGTCCCCCGTTTAAACGTTCCAATGCAAAAGTTGATGGAAACTCTTTGGTGATATTAACTTCTTGGAATAGCCCTGTATCGTAATAGAAAAAAAAAATGTTTTATAGTTTATTTTGTTAGAGATTTTTTTTTATAATATGATTCTATTTTTAAATTTCGGTAGGTATTGTGTTCATAAAGTATGTCAATATAAACTCGTTTTGAATTTTATAATTCGAATATTACGCTATGAGAGTAGATAAATACTTTTACTAACGGAATATTCCTAAGTCTTCTGCCCTTCCGAAGAAAATAAGTTCCTATCTTGGTAGTTTAGAATAATCAATCAACCTTTTCACTACTATCTTGGGGTCGGCTTCCAGTCCAACCAGATGCAGCTGACTAGGCTCGCGTCCTGTTACATGTAACTGACTTAACGGGGGAAATGAAGTGTTTGTGTAGTGTGTGTGTGTCTGTACACCCCTGGCCTTCCCGTCGAGAAATACAAGGGTGATTATAAGTTATGTTAATAAAACAACAGAAAAACTTTACAATTATTTATTCACAAATCAACAACATTATTCATATTTTAAATCCAATAATTATCACTTGTAATCCCACGGCACTACTCTAATTAAATAACGTCACATTGTCTACGACTTCGTATTGTCCCATCTCTATTTTCTTTACTGCTTCGCCGCTGCGTCACGTTCATGGCTCTTGTGGAATAGATTGATGGCTTTCACAGCTTCAATATTCGCGTGGGTTGACAGTTCGCCCGGGATGACGAGCTTCACCGCAGCCTGAATCTCCCTGCTGCTCAAAGTCGACTTCTTGCTATGGACAGCCAACTTGCCAGCTTCAACCGCAATCCTTTCCAGCATATCGTTAAGAAAATTGTTCATTATAAGCATTGATTTTCGTGAGATTCCCAGGTTTTCTGGTGCTACCATTCTCAGTAGCTTGTAGAGGTAGATTGAGAAGCTCTGGTAGTTTTTCTTCTTAAGTTTCTTCGTCTTGATAATTGGTCTGACGACGCTGTCCTTGGTTGGCGTTGGTTTCAGAGCCTTCTTTGGTACCTTTACGGGCGCCATTTTAGTTTATGTTCGATATTTAAATTTTGCAACGTTCTTCGTCATGTGTTGTGTGGTTTAAGTGAATTTGTGTTGTTCGCAAGTAGTGGGTGAGCGTGCGAGGTAGGTGATGTCAAGAACCAATCACAGGCCGTCATGAGGTCAAGCTACTAGATTATTCAATGTTGTTTGATAACGCCACAATTTTTTGTTTATATTTAGTTATGCTTATCGTTACTATTGTGTTTAGGCGCATTAAAAAAATCCTGTAAAATAGATGTAAGATGGACAAATGAATAAAAACTTACAAATGTTATTTACGAAATACCTACATGTGATATTTTCATGTTTGTACTTACGGGGGTGACATGTTCAAATATGAACATGAAATAAATAAAGATGAAAAAAAAAAGAACCAAGTTGATTAGAAATTCATTATTCCAATCAAAGGAAGACGAAAGTCAACAATCACTAATGATTTTATACTAAAGATCACGTATAAAGGAGAGAGAAAAAATGTATGTTAAATTAGAGCATTTTCTGAATAAATTAATATAGGAATATTTTAGATTATGTTTATATTACACAGTGAAATTAATTTGTAAAGTTATGTCTAACACGGATAAAGAACTGAGAATCACGCAAAATCTATCAAGCGTATTGTCTCCTTATACTATGGTATTGTTCAATGTTACCTTTGGACATTGACTCAGCACTCGGCCCGACTCACGCGCGGCCCCGTTAAAATATTGATTTGGTTACATCTCACACGTATAGAACACAAAGATACAATAGTGTGTGTTAAGTAATTGTAGTATATAAGCTGCACATATTGTCAATAAACCAGATTTGAATTTTATATTCTTGTCTCATTACCCCTCACTGTGGTCAAGACACCTTTAGCCATCTCTGATCAGTCTCGTGAGTCTGCGGGACTGGCAGTAAGTGTACCTTTCTCGAACCTGGAAATCCTGTCTACCATCTGTCTGTAACCTTAGGTCGAATGGTACAGACATCCTGAACTTATTTATATATTTATCTATCATACTAGGTATATGATAGGTTAGGGCTGTAGGGCTTATAGGGCTTAAAGTCGTAGTGACTGTTAGGCTTGTAGGCAACTTCCTTTAACTTATCATATCGTATATTTTCATGTATTATCACACCCTTAACAGTATTGCGGTCTTACATGACATTTGTTAAAGGTGAATGTACACGTATTTTTCTGAAACCTTCACCATTTTAAAGATAATTTAATTATTGATCTTTTAGTATACGTGTTTTGTTTAAAAACTTTTTGTTTTACGTATAATAAATTAATAATGCGTCTAATTTGGGACAGCGCTGCTTGATGGGCGAGTCATTACTGGCTGGACGTACGACGCGTTGCGTGAGCGCAGTACAGAACACGCAAGCTAGGTACATAATTATATCTGCGTCTTAATGTTATTGGTGAAAAACTGAAAACAAGTGAAAATTACAGATTTTCATGACGCGTGACGGCCGTTTTAATATGACAGAACCACTTGGGATACGAGACCAAAGCTTTATGTACCTAATATGATGAATTACTTAATAGGTCTTCCAGCAACCAATTCCACAGTCAAACTTTGTTTCAAACTCAAAGCATTTATTTCATTTAATCCATTTACAGATACTTTTGAATTGTCAAGGAGTCAGTCAGTCGGAAAGATGAAGCTAGTTGCCCAATCCAAAGCGTAGTAGGTTCCTATGGAGAAGAACGGGCAAGAAACTTCATGGACACTCTTTTAAATCAAAAATATTATTACAAAATATTGGTTACATCACATCATCCATGTTGAAATTAAGTATACAAAGTGTGTGGGAACGATGTAAAAAAATACAATTCAAAAATAAAATAAATTACTTTATGAAATAACCAATGGCAGCTAAGAGATGACTAGTCCCAGCTGACTGCGCCCGTTCACGAACTTAACGCATGGAACAGCACCATTCAGCTCAACCATTTTGAAGGGAATCGAATGATCCAACACATGCGCTACCATCAGCGAGACATTTGAGTGAGCATCTACATGACATTCTCAACTGCCAGGGCACATTTAAGTCAATGAAAGACGAACCCAGTAGGCACATGGTACTCACACACAATACTAAAGATTTAATCTATACAATGCAAAGATGGTCTTACAATCTTCAGCAGCTCCAACAGTATTTTCAAATGCCAATCAATTAGTTTATAAGCGCCCTTGTGATTGTGGAGCCATTGAGCCAAACATTTTTATCAGCAATATATGTACGTATTCCCCCAACTTATAATTATGGTTGCCTGCATTGTCTATGGGCGTGATTTGTCTCGTTTGTTTTCGTTATTCCGTTTATCCATACCAAAAAATCCACCCTAGGCCTATATAGTTGGCTGCTGAATTTATAGGCTTAGGGTAGATTCTCGGACATACGTTTCCGAGTATCCATTTTAGGGTGGATTTTATGGGGAATAACCCGTTTGTTTTGTGGGTCTTGAAGTATTGTACTACCTAATTACCCCTGTAACAAACAATAGATACCTACGTGAATAGATAAATCTGTTTACTACGTAAATAGGAAGACATGACGTTGCTGCTAATGTAATGACATATTCGTAATTTAAAGTCAAGATTTTGATAATTCAATCAACTAATAAGTACATCGCACTATCGCAAAAAAATATTTTATTACGAGGGTTGATCTATAAATATCCAATTTTTTACAGAAAACTACCCGCAACAGAGACAATATCCGCGCGCCTAGCTTATAAATACTCGTCGCACACGCACAAGATCGCATTCCACATTTTACCATCGGTACATTCGCACTTAGAAAAAAAAGTTATAAGTCAACGTCAAAATGACAGGTCGCGGCAAAGGCGGGAAAGGATTAGGCAAAGGAGGTGCCAAACGCCACAGAAAAGTTCTTCGTGATAATATCCAAGGAATCACGAAGCCTGCTATTAGAAGATTAGCAAGAAGAGGAGGTGTCAAGAGAATATCAGGATTAATTTACGAAGAAACTCGTGGCGTGCTGAAGGTGTTTCTAGAAAATGTGATCCGAGATGCCGTGACGTATACTGAACACGCCAAAAGAAAAACTGTGACAGCTATGGACGTTGTCTATGCTTTGAAGAGACAAGGAAGAACGCTGTACGGTTTTGGCGGGTGATTTTTAGTGGTTATATTGAAGAAATTACAGTAATCTAAGTAAATTGGCACATTTATTTTGACAAGGCCCTTTTCAGGGCCGCAGATGTTCTATTTCTTGATGGATTTGTCTAAAAACGTTTAAAATTCAACTTACATTGATCTGTTAACGCACCGATTTACGGACAATGTAGGTACCGTACGTACATCAGTGCGTTTTAACTTGATTTTTGTATTATAGATACTTCTAAAAAACATTACATGTATACCTAGCTAAAGCTCTCATGGTCACGATCACAAGCTATCACAAATGATCAAAATGAAAAATCTAAACTCATTTATTCAAACTCGGCTGAGAATCATCACTTTTTTACGCCACTTCCTAGTGCTTTACCTGGGAAGAAGTGGCGCATCAAACTGTCCAGCAGACAAACGCAAATGCATCGGTATACCCTATACCTTCGTCGAATTAAGTCAGCCTGTAGGGAGGATATTATGTAGAAATTTTTAACCGACTTGGAGGAGGTTCTCAATTCGACTGTGTTTTTTCTTCGTAGGTATATTTGTTACACGATTACTCCGCCAATTATGAATTGATTTTGATGATTCTTTTTTTGCTTGGTAGGTCATATTTCAGAGGCGGTCCCATATAAATTTTATTAACTTTGCTTGGGTAGTTTTAAAGTGAGCTTCAATAATACGTATTTTTTCCCACTTAGTATGTGGATGATATGATAAGTTCCTGTCACTGTTATTTACAAAGCAGGTAGTGGTATTCGAATTTGTGTTGTAGGTACTTACCACAACTAAAAATTGAAAAATTAAAACTTTTTACAAAAAAAATAAACAACCGACTTCCAAAAAAAAACACTACAAAGTGAAAAATTATTTTAATTTCGGAAGTCGGTGGCAAAAAAAGAAAATTTACAACCAAAGACACCGCTTCCAAAATTAAAGTTTTTTTTCACTTTGTAGTGTTTTTTTTTTTGGAAGTCTGTTGTTTTTTAAATTTTTGTAAAAAGTTTTAGTAAAGTAAGTTATCAAAATTACCTATATTTTTCGATAAGTACCTATTTGTCGAGATTTTGACATAGGTACTCTATAAGTAGGGTACTTATGTTATTTAAGTAAGGTAGGTAGGTAAACAGAATGAAGCGTTTATTCTTGGAAACTTACTTTAATGGCAAATATAAGATCTTAGTGGGTAGTTACAGGTAGGTATCTAAGCGACGATCGCTTTTAAAATAGCAAACAGAAAGCTGCCTGTTTCAATAAACTCCTAGATTATTGAGCATATGCGTAAGTATGATCTGGTGCACGTCTCTGAAGACAGTTCGCACGTTGTCCGTGTCAGTAGCCGTAGTAAAATGGAAGTAGCATTCTCTAGCTCTTCGCGCCTCTGCTACCACGAATCGTTCTGCTGATGCGTCCAGGGCGCGGCGGTCGCGTTTTTTTGTTATAAGTTCCTGGAAATAGAAATATTTTTATTAGGTATTTTTATTATGTAGTAGCTGCGCCTCGCGTTTTCACCTGCAAAGTCTCAATCCCGTGGGATGATCGAGATAAAACGTATCCTATGTCCTAACCCAGGTCATGATCTACCCATGTGCCAAATTTCATCCAAATCCGTTCAGCTGTTTTAACGTGAAAGCGTAACAAACAAACTCACTTTGGCATTTATAATATTAGTTAGGATATACATACAACATGTAAAAAAACCCTGTCCGATCCGTGAGGGTGTTGTTAAGTATCGTACTGAGAGTCTATTTATGTGGAAATTATCAGGAAAAAATAAAAAAACGTCATCTGTTTTTTTCAATGGGGAATTTTACCGGGTTTATTTTACATGGGGCGCTGGCGGCTGTCGTTTAGCGGGTGTCTACAAGTCATAAGTCATAACTTATGCTTATGACCCCTGTTGATGGATTTGGGGTAATTTTGGTGCCAAAAATGTGAATTTTAATTAGAAATATAAATAATAATAAGAGTTTTATTACTTTTTTGGTAATTTTTTTGCAGTAACCAGTACGAATATCAAACAAAACAGTATGTAACTGCAATTTGTTACAGCAACATGTGTGAGTGAGCGTATTTGAAACTAAAGTAAGTAGGTATGTGACATTGTGCCTCGACAAAAGTCATAGTTAAGTAGTCAGAAATACGTTCTATTCGTTAATCAGCCCCAATACCAGTACCCTAATTGCGTAATACAACACAATCACAATCTGTTTCGATTTGAAACAGATTGCTAATCCATTGCTTCATAAGTTGGAAAAAAAATCTGCTCAACAACGTAAATAACGCAATGAATGTTGTCAAAATGAAACAAATTAGGCAAAATTGTTTACGAAAATAAGTTACGCAATTAGGGTACTGGTTTCTGAGTCATTTTTATAGGTAGATTCATTTGTTCGTGCTGTGGATTGCACAGGTAAAGAAAAAGAGGTTGTGAAGGCATTAAATTTGTAGATATTCATATTAATATAATGCCTCAGTTTTTCATAAACTTTGTGGAATGAAAAATTACTGTAGGCAGCGCCGGCCCGAGAATTCCTGGCGCCCTAAGCGAAAGGCTGGAACGGCGCCCTTTTAAGAAAATTCGTGACAAAATAAAACTACGAGTATGTTCTTTCTTTTCGTGTGGTTAGTGACTAACCTGGTGTCAGAGTTTTTAAGCCGCCCATGGGCCTCTGACTTGGCTTCACATGCCGTCGAGAAATATCTCTCGGGCGCGATCGGTACAGCGATCGCGGTCAAACTATAATACTTACCTAGTCAAATTAATTTTGAATACGACATTATAATATACAACAAGAGAAGCAATAAATTTTAAATCGCGATTTTTTTTGCAATGGAGCGAGTTGAGGCTATCAAATAAACTCGCTTTTGATTTCCAGATGAACCGTACCGATGGTTTCGTAAATGTCTATGAGCGCATTTTGGTAGAAAAATGAGTAAAAAATTGGGAGTATTTTCAAGTTGTAGGTAAATAAAAAATGTACCTATGTACTGTATTATTTTTTAATTTCGATGCCGCCGATTGCCGCCCCCCCTAATACGAGCGCCCTAGGCCGTCGCCTAGTTCGCCTATGAACGGGCCGGCCCTGACTGTAGATACAATATTTTTTATCAATGCTTGATTTTATTTTATATGAGGAAGAACATTTGCTTACTAGTGGTACAGATGCCAAGTTATTATTAGGTACTAAAATTATTATCAGTTTTTGTTACGTTCTGCAGGGCTTATGAATAGCGAAACTTAAGTATTAGTATATAAGTACTTCTAGGCAAGCGTGCTCCATCGTAAACTACATCATTACCTACTATTAGGTGAGATTTAAGTGGTTAAACGCAAGCCTATCAGGCTACCTTATATAAGTACATATTATAAAACAAAGTCCCCCGCCGCGTCTGATGCGATAAACTCAAAAACTACGAAACGGATTTTGAAACGGTTTTCACCAATGGACGGAGTGATTCATGCTGATGGTTTTAGTGTATAATTCATTAAAGGTTTTGTGTAAATTGACTGAAGTTTGACGATCCAACTGGGAACTTTATTGGCGTACGCCGCGGAAATCGTAAGAGTTACATAAAATTTATGTTCTACAGTATTGTTTATCTTAAAAAGTTCAGAAAAAAAGTTCGCGATGGCATATGTCTATCTTCTAAGGATGACCCACAATAACCATTATTATTTTTCGGAATTTGATGAAAATTTCATTATTATTTCCAAAGCTTTTTTGACCGGTATTATCCTTTTCCAATAAAATGTGTTATTTAAATTGGGCATTTAATTTAGATTAAAATATGCCTGGATATCATATCATTTAATTAAATGAATAGTTTAAAAGATATCACAGTTTCAAAATTACGCGTAACTACATAACTAATATGTACTTAGTTCTGCGAACAGTAGACCTCGCGAGCACAAACTTTTTTGCAACGATTAACCTTTAGCATGACATTTCCTCAGCTATTATGTAAACTCGGTAGTACGTTCCCGTGGGATATTTTTCGACATCCACGCGGGCGAAGCCATGGCAAAAGCTAGTCCATTATAAAAAATACCTACCACGAACAAGCTCTTGATAAACATCTTGGTCCTGGTGTACTCATCTCCTGACGCTTGGAACTCCTTGTACTTAGGGAAGTAGGGGGCGATGCTGCGACCCTGAGACACCTTGCTCTCCAGTATGTCCTGTTTGTTCAGGAACAGAATCAGACCCGCTTCCATCAGGAACCTGTGGAAATAATGTTGGTGATTAGTGTTTTATTTGCGGAGGATTGCGATGAAGAAAATGTTAGGCGCTTTAAATCCTTATATCGGAAATCTTGTAAGGCCTCAGATCTCTCTAATGTGCTAACTGTTCGCTGGATAGGTTATAGCATGTAGTTTGTTGGTGACAACCCGCACTGGGCCCGCGTGGTGGATTAAGGCCCGGACTCCACCAAAGCGGAGATGTGCAGAGATGTCCGAAGCGGAGACAAGAAGAGATGTTTCCCAGCTAGGCTGTATCCACAGAAACTGTGCGGAGATGCGTACTGGCTAGACTGGAGCGGGGATGTGTGCTGGCCGCCGCTCACATCTCTTCTCGTCTTCGCTGCGAACCGTACCCAGCTTGCGAGGCACAGCTCACATCTCCGCTTCGATCGCGCCATACAAATATGGTACATCTCCGCTCAGTGGTCTCCACTGGAGCTGAATTGAGACGAGATGTGTGAATAACGAAATTCTATTGGTTGTTTAAAACACAGCTCCTCTCCTCTCGTCTCGTCTCTGCTTTGGTGGAGTCTGGGCCTTAGGCCTCCTCTCTCTCACAGTGAGGAGGCTTGTGTCCCAGAAGTGGGAACATTAAGCTGATTATGTGTTATGCTATGTAGTATGTTACGTTAGGTAACAAAGGGTAGCTAGTACATAACTAAATATACAACGTGTAACGTTAAATGCGCAAAACCTCAGACACCCCAACTGATTTTTAATTCAATTGACCTATTTCAGAGAGAAAAAAAATCATTAAAAAAATTGTAAAGGTTTTATGTGCTGTTTTAGTTCGTAAGATTCGTATTTGCATTGAAATAAAAGCTATTATTATCCCGCGTATGAGAAAATTTAAATTGGTCGATAACAATTTGTGTTTGTTTACCTATTTTGGCGGGTTTGCGCATGTGATGGCTTGACCTATTAATAAATAGACACGGCAACGTTTTTAATGAAGATTTTTTGAAAAACGTGACCAATATTAAAAAGTGGTTCAGTTGATTCTGCTCGTTATTCTGATCAAACTATTTTCAGGTTTTGCGCATTTAACGTTACACGATGTATACAGTCGTTGTGTTACCTGCTCTGCCAAACATCTTCAAACAGCACAAGCGCTTCTTTGAGTCTGTTCTGAGTGCCATCTTCTCGCAAGTTCTGGTCGAAGTCACTGCATGCTACCAGAAACCATATGGCGTGGATACCTTCGAATACCTGGAGGGAAATTCAACTAAGATAAACGGCGACAGGATTGTCTATACATTTTCATCTGGCATGATACTGAGCTGAGGCCCTTTTGGCATTAAAGCATTATTTTCTGTTATTTATAGTTTTAAGGTGTATTTTTTGCTACAATGTCAATAAACGCATTTTTCTTTATTTCTTTCTATTGGGGAACGGGTTGCGATGGTTAACCACGTCATGTTATCGTCATAATCCTCCGGCCCATATGTCAATTTATTTATGTTCGAGCAATGTGTTCGACAGTATGGCTTCCATATATCTTTATCAGCTGATAATGACTCATGTATTACACCCGCGGCTAAATTCGAAAATCGGTAAAAATGAGACACTTCTAAGGGCCGGCGCCCATTGGCGGCACGGCATGGCAAGGGATTTTTATGCGACGAATAGAAATATAATTTAAAAGCATGACGATAAAATTTAAATTCCAACGGCAACGATGCCGCGGGATCCTTAAGCATGCCGCGACGTCCTTAAGCATCAGCATTGAAATTAAAATTTTACTGTCATACATATAAGTTTTATTTCTATTCGTTGCATAAAAATCCCTTGTCATGCCGCGCTGCCACTGGGCGCCGGCCATAAGTAGCCATATAAAATATCAGTTTTACATAAGAACATAGAATAGGTACTCAAGATTTGACATAGAACGGCAAAGATTCAGAATCGTTAGTAACACCATCATCATCATTTCAGCCTAGAGTCACCTTAAGGGCCGCACATATATTATGGCGGAGCGCAGCGCAGAGCATTTTTCACTGTCAAACTATTATCAACATTGTCTTTATTTAAATAAAGTTGAAAATAAATAAACTTCCATAAGCTCGAGGGCGCGTTGAAGAGGAAAAGTGCGCGCGTCTCAGGTTATTTATTCTCAACTTTATTTTTAGGCGCGCAACGTTGAGATTTAGTTTGGCAGTGACAACCGCGCTACGGTACGCCTCGCCAGACATGCGCCAGCCCTTAGCTTTTTTATAATAACCTTCTTTCTTCTCTGCCATACTTGCCTGTGTATACAAATATACGCGGCGGGCTAACAATGCCCTGCGTGTTCAGTACAACGACGCTCTGAGGGCAGTGTTGAGAAAACCCCGGTACTGCAGTACTTCCGTAATGTTTGCGGAGGTATCCATCGATGACTTCTTTGCCATTATAAGGAAAAGAACAGCATCGATGATGAGCAGGGTCCGTGCTAGCACCAACACTGTCCTCAGAACATTAGCGTGCCAAATCGACAGTCCTTTTACTGTGTACTGGGCAGGTGTACACCTGCATAGAAATAGGATTATTGTGTAACTTGTTTACTAACAAATTACTAACACCTTTTATTGTATTTTATGTGTACTACTAACAACCTTTACTAACGCTAGCTATGTAGAAAGTATGGACTGTATTGTCTGAAATAAAGATATTAAATTGTACCTAATTAATTGATTCAGGCGTGACCTTGCGGAAATCCATTATAAAATACAATAGACGTGGATATATTTAGTAACTTGTTCCGCTTAAGAGCGGCCAACCCGTCATACTTTTCATACAAACGCTCGTACGTGATTATGGCGTTGTAACATATCTTTCTTTAATTATTTTTAACTAATAGGTATCTTGTGCACTATATCTAGGTTTGTATGAAAGCAAAAAATAAAAAATTAGCGAAACAAATTCAATATAAGCCTCCAAAAATCTGCTTTTTTGCACAAATTTTACCTGAATTTTGACCGTTCATAATGTACTCTTAAATTGTAAAATTAAAGAAAACATCGTCATAGAAACCTCGCACATGTAATGGAGATTCTAAATGACAAACATTTATTTCACAAACTTATAAGGCGTATTCAAAAACACGTATTTCCTGAAACAAGTTATTTTTCGCACAATGTTATCGCGTTCTCACTTGCTTGTTAGCAATTCTCACTTGCGCTGGATGAAACAACAAGCTGTTCGACCATGCTCGCGTTGACGATAGACGGACCGGGAAGGGCCCACTTAAGTCTAAAGAGCCATAAACAACTCCTGAAACACGGCGTGTTGCCACACCAAGCAGTCTGCACTCAGCGCTTGGTGTGGCAACACGCCGTGTTCGAGTTCGCAACAAGTCCATCGTCATCCTGAGGATGCCTCGTTGAGAGGTGAAACACGTGTCGATTTATTTCAGGAGTTTTTATGGCTCTTTAGAAATAGCTAAGCGGAACAAGTTACTAAATATATCCACGTCTATTATATTTTATAACATCACGCTTTATTTCCCCGAAGATTTAGGCAGACGTGTATCTAAAGTACACCTACATTTTCGCCAGTTATGTTTAAGTCCCATATAATAGGGGGCGAGCCTATTGCCATCAACCGGGCACAAATCCAGACTCCGGGCTGCTACTGAAAAATTCCAGATGGAAAAACCAATAACATTTTTCCAGACCCGGGAATCGAATCAAGGACCTCATGTTCAGCTGTATCGCTTGTGGCCACTAGACTAACGAGGCAGTTAAGTCAGTACCTATAAACAATTAAAACTAAGTAGATGCTGGTAATAAATAAAAATTTGTGAGTACCTGTCCACCAAGGTCACGGACGTTACCCAGAGAGCCGCTAAGCTTAAGTGGGACTGGGCCGGACATGTCTATCGCATGTCAGATGACAAATGGGCTAAAATAACTACTGATTGGGTCCCACCAAACGCACGACGACATCGCGGCAGGCCGAGACGAAGGTGGCGGGACGAGCTTGACTCCTACCGAAAGGACTGGCCGATACTAGCAATGAAGTTGTGTGGAAAAGGGAGAGGGAGGCCTTTGCCCTGCAGTGGAACACTGGTGCCGATTCCCTTGTTCACAAACTAAACTAAATTTAAGTTCAGTGCATCTTTTTCTTTCTATTTCATTAAGAAAAGGACAGAAGATACATTTTAGTTTAGTCCTGTCAAATTAATCAGCGCTTGACGTAAATTGAAGTAATTTTAGTACGCAAGTTTTTAATCACGTCTAAACTTGTATGGAGTAGTGACAGGCGCCGATTAATTTGACAGGACTAAACTAAAATGTATCTTCTGTCCTTTTCTTTATGAAATAGAAAGAAAAAGATGCACTGAACTTAAATTTAGTTTAGTTTGTGAACAAGGGAATCGGCACCAATACAGGCTAGTTAGATTAGATTAGATTAGAGTACCTGTATCCATTTCTTTCTTTCCCCCCTTTGCCCGCCAACGTCGAACATCCAAAAGTCTTGTATGCCACCGTGCATTGATTTTGGAACCTAGAAATAAGAACGGTTACCTAGGTAAGCAGTAGGTATCTAATTTATTTACTAACCGACTTCCAAAACCGGCAAAGTGCATGTCGGACCACGCACAATGTAGGGTTCCGTAGTTGGTATGAATTTATCCCAAGAACAAACTTAACTTTGTAGTTGAAAAAAAAATCTTTCATACAGAATGTATGGGTGAACACGTTTTTACAACCGCAAATTTAAGTTGGTCGATTATTACTCGTTAACTTGTAAAGCCTACTCTACTGTGATAGTTTTCCTTTTAAATTCGTTATATAAGCTACTGCCATGAATTTTTTCACATATCTAAAACCAGCCATTTAGCTGGCAGGGGGGGGGGACAATTGACTCTAACAAAAATTTGCACTTTAAAGCTTAATATTTCGCAAACGGATCTCTGAATTGAAAAATGATTTTAACACACTCACAATGTTTTTGAAAGACCTTTCCAACGATACCCCACAACAAGGAATAGAAAAAAAAAAACAGAACATCCCCACTTTACGTGTAGGGGAGATACCCTAAAAAAATTTTTTTTCATAATTTTATTTTACCACTTTGTCGGCATGATTAATATGTATATCTATGCCAAATTACAACTTTCTAGTACTAACAGTCTTGGAGCTAGGCCACGGACAGACAGACAGACAGACGGACATGACGAAACTATAAGGGTTCCTTGTTTACTACGGAACCCTAAAAAGGTGGAGGTTCTATGTCCATCTGTATGTTTTATCATATGTCAAAAGAATTTATCCTAGTCAGTATTACTTAAATATTTTCTAATTTATCAGCTGTTTTTTAGAAGATGTAACAATAATATTACCTTAACTTTGAATTCAATTTTCTGTATGCCAGTCGTTTTCTGTCGACACCTCAATATGTCAGCGTCTGATGGTATATAATCGGGTTTTTCAATGAGATCTAATCTATCTAGAAAACTGAAAAGATTTATAATAAGAAACAATAACATTATTGATATGAATTTCTTCTGAATAATTTTTTCATAGAAATTATAACTATTTATAAAAGCGCCATCTATTATCAGAAATTAGATTTACAGTCATTTACTTAAACTATTTGGCACTAGATGGCAATATTTTAAATTTTGACAGATATGTTGCAGTAAAAGTACAAATTCCGACAAAGCTAGAATTTCTGCGTAATTTTACTAGCGCACAACAGATGGCGCTGCCTTAAAATACGGAATATTTTTTACTTACTATTCAGCACTATCTATAAGTTGATATTCATTAGATCTTTTAAAACATTCTCTGACTCCTCCATCTCGCCATAATGCTCTAACGTGGTCAAAATATTCCTGGAAACAAGAAAATAAAACTTGACTAATTCTACCATAATTCTTACTAGCAAACATGTTAAAATGCCTTGAATATGTAAGTAGTTAAAAACGACGTAAAAAAAGAGAAAATCCTCACGTCTGTATATTCCTTAGGTCCATCATCACCCAGGTTCAGAATATATTCTCTTGATTGTTTATTTGTTGGTTTATGCAGTGGTATGTTTAACATAGCCATACTGTCGGCAATATCATGGATAGATTCATGAATATTGTGACGAATATGATTCGCTTTCTCTACTCGTTCGCTGAAAAAAGCAAAATAAAACGCATTGTAGATATTTTTATTTGTTTTAGAAGTTATAATATCTTATACTTAGAAGTCAAATAATGGTAGATGAGTTAGTAAGGTATTCTAGGCATTATGCATGGAATTTAGTCCGCGCAATCCACGAAGACGCGCCCCACTCCGCTCCGCGCCGTACTAGAGTTCAGCTTACAGTACAGTAATCGCGGAGTGGGGCGCGTCTTCGTGGATTGCACGGACTATACAGTAGTTACTATACCTTGCAGAGAATCCTTGTACGTGTAAAATCTTCATTTGTTTTATGATGGTTGTTTTCCCACTCTCCCCTGTACCCAGTAGCAACAGTTTTATTGCCTGTAAAAATTTACATTGCGATTATCTGATCAAAATAAACAGTGTTTTAAATTGACTTCTATTGCCGACAATACCGGGCTTGGGTACTGCCAGCAATGAAACTCAACAATTTCGTAAAAATGTGTAATGTTTCTGATTCATACTCACTTCATTATAAGACTTTATCCATTGTTTGATCTCTCGGTCGATCTGTTTAGAGTGCTCTTGTACTTCGTCTCGTGTTCCACCGATACAAGGAATCCAAACCATTTTTGTTTACATGAAATGCACCGGGCTATTGATTACTGAAATAAATAAATTAAAAAATAGGCAACAAAAAATTTAAGAAAATCATTTTTCTTTTGTAAGTAGGTATTTAATATCAGAATGATCGAATTATCCTTCAATGTGGTAATTCCCGGGCATACCGTTCTTATCGAATAGCCAGCTGACAGCGCACTATTTTATTGCTTCTAGTGTTACAAGAACTAGTTTTTTAAATGATAATCTTGATTTCATGAACCAATAGGATGAGAAATCAAGATAAACATCTGAAGAGATACTGCTAAAACATTTTAAATGTTTTTATTAATTATCTTTGTGTACATAGATAAAAAACACTAATCCTAAGAGCGGTGTGGCAAAGGAACTGGTACTGGAAATGCTGTTTTACCTATAGTACAGGGAACCAACGCTTGAAGTACGAAAACCGCCCTTTATGGCTACGAAATAAAGGCGCTATCCAAGTCAAATAAATTGTTATCATGAACTCGCGGTTGACTGTAATTTCAGTTATGTGGTAGATATTTCAATAGAACCTAATTAGATGATTCAGAATAAAATTAAGTAAGTTTTTTAACAAAAAAAAATAAAAAAATAATTATAAGAAAACAAATAATTTTAAAGTTACTTCACTACCACAACAACCTACATATTTTTAATTGACTGTAAAATTCAGAGCTTACCTAATGAAAATCTATTTTCAGTTTATTCCATTTAAATTGTAAATCTATTTAAAATAATCTTTACTTTTGTGTTTCATAGAATATAGTACTTTTATTTGTATTTAAAATTAGCAATAAAAAAATCACAAACCTTTAACAATATTATTAAAATGTCACCACAACGAAATCACTGTAACTAAAAGAGTTTTTATCAAAATATATCATTTCATTGATATCGCATTGTTATCAGATATTTAATGTTAATCGTGTCTGATTAAAATATTAACGTAACTTTAAAATTAGTATCTACTCTATTTCAATGTACCTAAATCTTCAAATGTAACAAAACTGCTGTCACCAGTCTACCTACCTAGCGTGATGATAGTAGGAAAGTACCATTTATTTGCAGCAATCTATTATATTCAGTAATGAAATTACAAAATAATGAGGGCTGCGGAAAATGGCGTATGTTCGATCTCCATTGGGTTATAAATAGAGAAATGTTCAATAAAAATAGAAAAAAATAACGCTAACTTACTTTATTTCTATGCTCACAATATTTTTAAATCAGAAAAAGTGACCAAACAAATCAAAAAAAGTACAAAAAGAATCGCCCCCGGGTGGGCTTGAACCACCAACCTTTCGGTTAACAGCCGAACGCGCTAACCAATTGCGCCACGGAGGCTTTGGAGTAAGTCGTGAAAATATTGATTCGTACACATAAGTAGGTCTGTGACGTGTTCACGGTCAAATGTTCCATCGGTTATCTTCGGAAAAGCCGAAGGTCAAATAAAACGTTACAATCCACTCTGAAATGACGCGCCCCACTACAAATCCGCATTACCGTGTACGTAAATGCGGTAGACAACCGACAAGCTATATCAAGTACCGACCAATAGAAATCGATGTAAATTTTCGTTCCTCACCCGTGGTCCCTCCGAGAAGAACAATGCTGCCGAATTAAAATGGTAATCCCTGCAAGGTACCGTCCCTCCGAGAAGTACAATGTTGCCGATTAAAATAGTAACTAAGTCAAGTCATATTACAGTCAAAAGCATTATTTCACTAAAATCATAATAGGTTGACATCTCGAAGTAAATATACCTACCAGATTGTGCGCTTTTAAATTTTATCATTTAACTGTGCTTATGCGTGTCTTTTGTGTGCACTGAGTATTTTTTTATCTACACCCATGCTATAAAACCTCTACAAAAGTTTCTGAAACAGTTAGCTTATTGGCTACATTAAAACAGCCAGTGTCATAGTAACCATAAATCATCTAAATTACTGTTAAGTATAATGTTGTACTAAATTTCATTATGCAACTCGAATTTCAAAAAAAGAACATTGTCATGCACGCGCGTTTCACTACCACGGAGCCGTAATTTAAAAGAATAGGTACTATGGGTTATTCGAATTCACGTCGTATCTCGCCATTTTTATTCGATAATAGTATTGCCAAATTTTATTACTTTGTTTACAAAAATGAGTGATACAAGCATTGATAAAATGATAACACACCACCAGATATTTCTAATGCAGCAAAGGACATTTCTAACCAATTATTTATTAACAGAAAAGTCGAGAAAATTATATTGTACAACAACCGTATATATGGCTTCAGAACCTTCTATAAAGGATTCATATCATGGGTGTAGATAAAGTCTTGTATGCAACTGTTCATAATTAGGTATTAAAACACTCATGTGATACTATTATCACACTTGGCTTCGCCTCATGTGATAAACCCGCATTCGTGTTTTAATACCCCTTATTATGCAACAGTTGCATATATAATTATGTATCTATCTATCTATCAATCTTATAATTTCTAACGTACCAATATTATCGTTGACGTACTTACACGTCCGTCACCACATCACAGGGAAGTAGAACTTAAGGAAGCTTAAGAAGACGCTTTTAAAACTCTTTCCGACCCAGATGACCCCATTACACTCCTTCAGGAGCAGAATAGGGCCACCAGTACAGAACAGGTGCCTCCCGTCATTCCGACCTCGCCGCCGAGGTCCTTTGCGATCGCGACCGCGTCCCCGAGTCAATGAAACTCCTCCCCGACCCTTGCTCGAAAACGAGGTGCCAGCAGTTGTTGCAGCTGAGCACGTAGCTTTAAATACCCCGCATAATAATCATGATGAAAATCTAAGTTTGATCCAGCCTGTCCCCTCTTGCTGTCCTCCCCTCAGCGATGCCCTAAGCCCTTAGCGAGCACTCGCTTAATTTTAATTTAGAATAGTTTACTTGCTCCTGGCTGGAGGCTCTAAGTGTAGAAGCTTAAGGCACCCACAGGAAAAGTCCGGTTAAGCAGCCAAGACCTTAGTGGTCAAAACTGCGAAAGGCCATAGTTAAAATAAAAAACGCTTTTAAATTTCCGTACACGATAACGTTATATAGTGCAAATATTTTTATATATTTTCTGGACGTGTGGTCGTTCACTGTTAACGTTGTGTCGTGATATGATATTGCGATATGGCGCGGTGTCCCTGGTGCACAGCGCTGATGGTTGCGTTGTGGGCTGTGTCGCCTGTGGCTGCGATGTGGTCGATACTATTGTACACGTTGATTTGGACGGCAAAATGTGGCCCGTGTCAATAAGATTATCCTTTTTAACCGACTTCAAAAAAGGAGGTGTTTATATTATGTTCACCTCATAGATATAGTTTTTTATATTTCTATGGTTCACCTGTATGGTTTTGATGTGATCTTTAGGCGCATTGAGCGATTTTTGGTAGAGATTATCCTTATGGATTCGCGTCGTCGACATGCTCGCGCCGTAGTGCTTTACTATAGAAGCTAGATGGCGCTAAGAGGTGAAAAGTAACTTTAATTTCGGAAGTCAGACAAAAAACTAAAATACAGATCCAAATACACTGACTTCCGAAATTAAAGTAATTTTTCACTTTTTAGTGTTTTTAGGGTTCCGTAGTAAACAAGGAACCCTTATAGTTTCGCCATATGTCCGTATGTCTGGTCTGACCGCGGTTTAGCTCAGAGACTCTTAGTACTAGAAAGCTGTAATTTGGCATGGGTTTACATATTAATCACGTCGACAAAGTGATAAAATAAAATCATGAAAAAATTTGATGATTGATTTTTTTAGGTACCTGGGACTACACGTAGTATTATATTATCTGTGTCTACACGTAAAGTGGGGATGTTTTTTTTTCTCATCTATCCCATAGTGTGGGGTGTCGTTGGAAAGGTCGTTCAAAAATATTGTGAGTCTGTGAAAACCATTTTTAGATTCAGGAATTCATTTACGAAATATTAAGTGCTAATTTTTGTAAGAGTTAAGCGTCTCCCTACCAGCTAAATGGTAGGTTTTGGTTATGTTTGGATTGCAAAAACATGTTCTCTCATATATTCCGTTTGGAAGAACATGTTTTTCAACTACAAAGTTTGTTCTTGGGATAAATTTATCCCTACTACGGAACCCCACATTGTGCGTGGTCCGACACTCACTTGGCCGGTTTTTATTTGGTAAGTAAAGATAGTGCCATCCACAAAGATGCGCCCCGCTCTTCTTCTAATCGCTTACAGTACAAGAACGCAACATTCCGCTAGTGTTTTAGTATTATCGTGTTTACTAATTATCCACACATTGTCTGTAGTCGGTTATTTTTTAACCGACTTTAAAAAAAGGAGGAGGTTCTCAATTCGACTGTATTTTTTTTCAATGTTTGTTACCTCAGAACTTTCGACTGGGTGAACCGATTTTGATGATTCTTTTTTTATTTGAAAGCTGGTGCTTCCCGTGTGGTCCTATTTCAATTTGGTCCAGTTCTGACAATGGCATCCACGAGAAAACCATATAAGTCTTATTTCCCACTTAGTATGTGGATGATATGATAAGTTCCTGACACTGGTAGCAGGTAGTGGTACTCGAATGTGTGTGGGGTAAGCACCACAACTAAAAAGCGAAAAAAAACTATTTAAAAAAAAAAAACAACCGACTTCAAAAAAAACACTACAAAGTGAAAAATAACTTTCATTTCGGAAGTTGGTGGCAAAAAACGAAAATTCAAAACCAAAGTCACCGACTTCCGAAATGCAAGTTATTTTTCACTTTGTAGTGTTTTTTTTAAAGTACTTATTTTGTTTTTTTTTTGTACTTAATACGGCGATATATGCCAGCGACCTTGAGTTAGCTTGCGTGTTCTATACTGAGCTCACGCAACGCGTCGTACTTCCAGCCAGTAATAGGACTCGCCCATCAAGGAGCGCTGTCCCAAATTAGACGCATTATTAATTTATTACACGTAAAACAGAAGGTATTTTAAAAAAGCATGTATACTAAAAGATCAGTAATTAAATCAGAAAACTTTTTACAAAAAAAAACAACCGACTTCCAAAAAAAAACACTACAAAGTGAAAAATAACTTTAATTTCGGAAGTCGGTGTCTTGGGTTTTGTGTTTTCGCTTTTTGCCACCGACTTCCGAAATTAAAGTTATTTTTCACTTTGTAGTGTTTTTTTTTGGAAGTCGGTTGTTTTTTTTTGTAAAAAGTTTTTATTTTTCACTTTTTAGTTGAGGTACCTACCCCACACACATTCGAATACCACTACCTGCTACCAGTGTCAAGAACTTATCATATCATCTACATACTAAGTGGGAAAAAAATACGTATTTTGTAGCTAACTCAAAAACTACCCAAGCAAAGTTAATAAAATTTATATTGGACCAATTTGGGAGCCTACCCTTTCAAACAAAAAAAGAATTTTCAAAATCGGTCCACAAATAACGGAGAAATCGGTGGACATACATAAAAAAAAAAAAAAAAAAAAAAAAAAAAAACAAACATACGCGTCGAACATAATAACCTCCTCCTTTTTGGAAGTCGGTTAAAAAATACGCTTGATAGATTTTGCGTGATTCTCAGTTTTTTATCCGCGTTAGACATAACTTTACAAACGAATTACACTATGTAATTTAAACATAATCAAAAATATTCACACATTAAATTATTAAGAAAATGCTCTAATTTAACAAATATTTTTTCCCAATCATTAACACTACTCGTTTAGACGTGATCTTCAGTATAAAATCATTAAAAGTCGCTTAGTGTTATTAACGTAATTAAGAGGGAACAGGGCGTGCGATTCTCCATACAAATGTAGTCCCCTTTTTTCTTCCTGAATATTGCCTCTAGAGCAATTTTTTTTTCTTCATATAATCATGGTCTGCTGTAGGCACGCCCCTGTTATTTCCTTTTTTTCAGCAACTAATTGGTAAAGAAATTATGACCCTCCAAAAATTACAAAAAATCCCCATTTTTACCGCCATGATTAGAGGACTACCAGACAAATTCGAAAAGTTTTTAACATAAACGAAAATGATAGGAACATAGACATAGTCTTTCTTAAAAAAATAATGTAAAAAATGATTGAATCAGCTCAGTTTTCGAGGAGAAAAAAGGGGAATACGAAACGTTAATCTCGTCAAAAAATTTGTGATTTAATCGGTCTGAGCTGCAGCTGTCCCTATCGCACTCTACAGGGGCAGACTTGACAACGGCAATAGTTTCTTCAAAAAACTATGTTTCAAATTCCTCGCAGGCCCTGTTCCCTCTTAAGATCGTTGTCAAGTGGTGTAAATGTGGAACGTGTGAAAGTGCCAGAACTTATTGCCAATAAACGTGTAAAAAAGGGAAGCAAAATAAAAAAGCTTGATAAGTTGAAACAATCAAAACATTTATTAGAAAATAAAATATGAAAATTAATAGCTAAATAATTGCACTTAAAAATAATTATACAGGGTGTAAGGGACAGCCCTCCGCAAACTAACAGGGTACATTCAGCTCCTTATTTTGAATCATATTCCACCGAACAATTTTTCAGGAAAATTTTAATTTTTTTAATCGTTTTCCAGTTACTATTTCTTAATTTCAATGTAAAATTCAGGGATGTTTAGGAGCTCCGTAACCGTAACCGAAACTATCGGATATCCGAAATAAAAATGTATCCGTAACCGAATCCGTTATAAACGTTTCGGATAATTTCGGATTAGGGCGGTGTCGTTATGACAGGTTTTGCTGCCCGGCCGAGCCGATACAATAGCTGCGCGCGTCACTTGCATGTTTGTTTATTATTGCTATTAATTAGTCATTACTAGTCAGTCATTGCGGGATATAACATTACAATTTCTTAAAAATCTAATAATCTGTAACCGAAACTATCCGAAACTAACGGATAATCCGAAATAATCGCATATTCGTAACCGTATCCGAAACTGGTATAATATCATTTCTATATCCATATCCGAAATTTGATATCCATAACATCCCTGGTAAAATTACATTCTCTGTATAAAACAGCTAAAAAAAAAAAACAGCAATGGCTGTTGAAATTCTCTAACGAACGACGCGTGAAATCAGCTGTTCAATTTCTGCCCAGCTAGAGTTCTTGACCACCGCATACCTAACCTAATACCGGGCTACCCTACCCCTCCCAACAGTAGCTATACATTGCGTGTGAGGTAATAAAACAAATCAGGTTTATTAGATTCCCATAACGTTCCTGATATAATTTCATGTACCGGTCATCTTAGTATGATATACTGAATTCAATGAGGGCTGTCCCTTACACCGTGTATTTGGGTGACTCCAAACTAAATACAATCATACACATCATTAAGGAATACTTTCTAATATCGAAAATTTTGACACATATCAGCAACAATACTTAAATTTTTTTAGGAATATCTAAAATCTAAAACCTAATCTATACTATCTAAATATATAAAAGTGAAAGGTCACTCACTCACTCATTCATCACGAAATCTCGAAAACCGCTTGATGTATGAAGATGAAACTTGGTAGGGAGTTAGTTTATAGTTAGTAGACGTCCGCTAAGAACGGATTTTTGGAAATTCGACCTTTAAGAGGGTGAAAAGGGGGGATATTGTTTGTATGAAAAATCTTATTCCTTGAGTTAATAAACTTGAAACTTGGCACGAATACTTATCTATGTAAATTATAAAGTTTGCCATTTTTAGTTTTTCTAAAATACCCCCTAAAAGAGGATTGGGGGGTGTCAAAGTTTGTATGGAAGAATTTTAACGAGCGGTCTGATTAACTCGAAACTCAGTATTTATAATTAAAACTGAAAATAAATAAAAACGTATATCAGGGTTTTTTGAAAATCTACCCCTAACGGGGTGAAACGGGGTATTAATTTTTACAGTGGAGGATTTTACTGTGTGGCTTAATTAACTTGAAAATTGGTATAAATAATCTATAAGTCAAATAATCGTAACTTCACAATAGATTTTTCAAAAACTATTATCACGCTATTTGCTATGGGGGATGAGCAATATAGCATTATGTTTGTGTTCTTTTAGAGTTTACCGCAAATTGTAAAAAGGCTAGCCAAAAGGTTAGAATATTGCAGATAGTTACGGATTTAACCTTTTAAAAAAATATCATCACGCTATACCTTTATGGAACTAAGCAGTCAATCATAGCATATACAGGGTGGATTTTGAGATGGAGCAATAAGGTACCTTAACCGTTGTCGCTACAAGAAAACAGTCTTAAGAGACTGTCCTTAACTTTTTGAAACATTTTGATCTGCATTCACAGATTTTGAAAAAAATTGTACAGTCAGCAAGAAAATGGCCAATTTTCACAAATCTTTTTTGATGCCGGTCTATCCTATTTCTTATTTATTACTAGAACCAAAAAACTATATTGGGCCAACTGAGGTTTGTTACTCCAAGACACGGCCTATGAGTTTTTAACCCCAGATTGCAGAAAAAACTTAACTTTGCCGTTCATTATAGAACTATAAATTACCAATTTTCGGATTTTCCTCTTTACTTGACCTTACTTCTCGACAAACTTCATGCTGCTGGACCAACGGGAAGTGCCAAATAGACTGGTTTATTTGCGAGTGTCAAAATATGCGGCACAAATGGCCGTATTTTTTATTTCGTTAACTTTTCTTTTGGTTGGGAAATTATCAAATAACTTTTCCCGCTCTGACTAAAACCCACCCGTGTTCTTTCAGTTGCCTATATTGCCTGGGGCCACGGTAACCCTTTCGGACAATAACCGCAACCCGCAACCGGCAGGCATCGGCCCTATCGGACCCCGTCAGTTCCGCTGACATCTCTTTGAGGCGCGCGTGGAACACAACCCGCCGTCGACCCGGGCCTGGTCCTTATCGGACGGTGAGCTACCCATTGCTCACAGTCCGCAAGCCCGCACCTACGGTGGCCGGGAATCGGCCTACGATTCCCGATGCCCAGGGTGTCTCCTTCTGGTACTATGCTATTATGATGCCTCCTCTTTCGTGAGCATTACTGCTTCGCAGAAGGAGGTGATGGCCTCCCATGCCGTCTCGCTCTCTACCATAGTCTGTACCAGGGCCGGACGCGAGAGATCACCACCGCCGATCGCCTCCACGAGGACACGGCTGCTCTGCCCAAGCTGGGCAGACCTAAACCGTATGCTGCGCCCGGGTGTCACCATTGTTTTCTCCCGCCTTATCCTGAACAGGAACCCGAAACAACCATGTCCGGTGAGAACCTGCGTCAGGTGGAAGGTGAGGACGCCGTGGCGCCTCTCTACCACTCCTTAATGAGGGAACTTATCGCCACAGTTGTGGCGTGCTCATTATTGCGTTGACTTGGAAGTTTGATTTTCGTTACACTTCCAAGAGACCGTAGATCTAAGTTTTTAATATCTATTGATATAAATTGATGCCTCCACGCGTTCCTGAGAAAAGGGTCTTGACAGACAATGAAGTCATCCTTTAAGGGTATTAATGTTTAAATTTTTAGGTACGGAACCCTAAAACAGATTTAATATCAGCCTGTTACCTTTTCATGATGTAACGACTGAACGGATTTCTAGATGAAAGGCATAGGATAGGCCATGACCTGGGTTAGGACATAGGATACTCTGAATCCCGGTAGCACGTTCCAGTGGGATATTTTCCGACATCCACGCGGGCGAAGCCGCGGGCAAAAGCTAGTAACATTATAAAGAGATAAAATTTGCTTGTTTGTAAGTTTGTATGTAGGGGGTAATCTCCGGGTATTCATGTATGTCCTTCATACAAGAAACGTGTTTTTTGCTCGATTTTAATACGGTACGGAGCCATTCGTGTGCGAGTCTAACTCGCAATTGACCGGTTTTTTAGATCAGATAAATGAAAATACTAAACGAAGAATACTTTCATCTTAAATTTTAAACATCGAAAAGATAAATTTGTATTTCATAATGATGCTGTGAATTACAAAGTTATTTTTGCAGTTGCAGAAAATCGTCCATATTTGTTTGAATTGGCGTTTTTAATATTTGTTGATTAAACAAACTACTTATATGGTACATGAAACATGATATACAGAAGTTTCAAATTCCTAATTTGTTTAGTTATTGCGACAGAGCTCGTACAAAAATGGTCTAAAACTGACAACTTTTATGGTCCCCTATTTCTTAATTTTAGAACAAAAAAAAATACTAAAAATATATTTGGGACTCTACTCGATGAGTTCTAGACAATGACACTCCCACATGCCAGGATTTTTTTTTTCAAAATCGAATGATTATTGTGTGGTTTAATTTTTAACTTTAATATTTTTTTATTATTTGTTGTTATAGTGGCTATAAAAATACACAATCTGTGAAAATTTCAACTGTCTATCTATTAGGTACGGTTCATGAGATACAGCCCGACAGACAGACGGACGGAATGCAGAGGCTTAATAATAGGGTTCTATTTGGCACCCATCCTTAAGAGCGTTTATTCTGAAAGTTGGCAACGTTGTAAATAGATGTCAAATATTTCGCTGTTTTGATTAATTTGGCAATATTACTGTATGGAAATAAGAAATGTGGCTAACTAGTGAACTAAAATATTAATTATGAATTGCAATTATAACACTGAATTTGATGTTGTAACCGTTTTAGGTGTAAAATAGGCATTTGGAAAGTTTCCAAATACTTTTTTTTACATCTAAAACTAAATATTCGGTGTTACGATATTAATGATTGCATTTTATAATCAATATTATATTTCGCTAGTTAGCCAAATTTCTTAATTCCATACAGTAATAATGCCAAATTAATCAAAACAGGTAAATATTTGACAGCTATTTACGACGTTGCCAAATTTTAGGATAAACCCTCTTAAAAAAAAAAACAAAAATGTTTTGTAATGTTTTTTTAAATCTTCACTCATATGGTCGGTACCTAGATGGGGGTTACTCCATCAATATCATCATCATCTAACTGCAGCTGGACCATTTGGTTGCCGTTCACTAGCACGCCATCCCGTAGCAGGAGTTGCATGTTCAGATCTGATAGCTCCTGCAAATAATAGAAAAAAAAACATAAATAATTATGTGGAAATTAACAGGCATAATCAGCCTGTAATGTTCCCACTGCTGGGACACATGCCTCCTCTCGGTGAGAGGGAGTGGGCCGTAATCCACCACGCGGGCCCAGTGCGGGTTGGTAGATATCACATGTCTTCGAATGTTTGGTTCTAGCATGCATGGCGCCAAATATTCCGCCACACATTAAAGAATTAAATGTTAATCTATTTTAGAAAAAATTAAAGAATTTTCTAATTCAAAAAGCATATTATAGTATTTCCGAGTTTTTAACAGACAAAGTATTGATATAGTTTTATTTTAGGGCTTATTTAGGACTAAATCAAACTTGCCCCCCTGTATAGTATAACACCAATTTTTCACAATATTATAATAAAATTGTAAAAAACCAACGTCACGCGGTGTTCCCAGGCGGTCACCCATCCAAGTAATGACCGCGCCCGATGTTGCTTAACTTCGGTGATCGGACGAGAACCGGTGTATTCAACGTAGTATGGACGTTAGCGAAAGCATCAACGAAATTATCAATGTGTATAACAAGGTGCAAGCCTATTTTATATAAAACTGATATAAATATAAACTCCGGGCTGCTACTGAGAATTTCTTGGCGGAAGATCTCTAAAATCCTCGCCTTAGGGATTGAAGTTG
Organism: Agrochola litura; assembly: GCA_949152395.1. Classification (NCBI taxonomy): domain Eukaryota; kingdom Metazoa; phylum Arthropoda; class Insecta; order Lepidoptera; family Noctuidae; genus Agrochola; species Agrochola litura. The sequence continues at coordinate 12,133,908 of OX424521.1, read as the reverse complement.
GGAGCCCATGCTCTGCAGATTGTCTGCACTGATGACTAGATAATTATTTATTAAACTTTGCCATTATGAGGGCGAATCACATGAGATTTTTGTTTTTTTTGTTTTCGCTATGTTACTTTGACGTTACACTGGTTTATTCAATTCAATTCAATCATTTTATTTCAGACCAAGGATCCATATAGTGTTAGTAAAAACTTAGCCTATGTTAGTAAACTCAATAATTTAAAAAACAACAACAACAAAAAAACAAAAAACAAACAACACAAAAAACAACAAACACAATAATCATTAATTGGCTACATGGACATGTGCACGCACATGTCTGCTAGCCCAGAGCCTGATAAATGGTCCATCAACCTTGTCCGCCAGTGTAGCTAAAATACTGTTAGGGCTACCCCTGAATCGCCGCAACATCGATGCACACCGCTTGCGCATGATGGCATGAAAGTCATCTATTCGCGCTTCCGCAAACATGCCTGATGCACTGCAAAACCGAGGCAGCCCCATCAATATCCTCAGTTATTACACGCGCAGAGCGTTGTAAGCCTTCTGCGTATACCTAACCCACAAGCTACAAGAGTAAAACGACTGGCAGAAGGCTCTGAAGAGCGTCAGTTTTGCCTCGTCAGAGCACCGCGAAAACCTGCGGGCAAGCATATTGCATCGGGCTGCCAACGCCCTGCGCTCCCTATCTATATCCTGGTCATCTGTGAGAGAACCCGTGACCACATGACCGAGGTATTTAAATTGAGTGACGACTTTTGATGGTGTTCCTTGTAACGTCACCGGTGGTATATTCGTGGGTGTATTATTGCGTACTTTAAAAACCACCACTTCACTTTTAGTAGCATTATACCTCAAGCCATGAGCCTCCGCATACCTCTCACATATGGCCAACAACTTCCTTAATCCACAGATTGATGGGCTGAGCAGCACCATGTCATCAGCATAACTAATGTTGTTGATCATTCTTCCATCCACAGAACAACCAACCATAGTGCTCTACTCAGCTCACCAACCAGCCGGTCTATGTACAGGTTAAACAGAGTGGGTGAAGTCAACCCCCCCTGCCTCACTCCACAATCTAGCCCATACTGTACTGATTGAGCATCTGACCATCTAACACAGTTTATCTGACTTTCATACCAAAATTTAAATATATTTATAACCTCAGGTGGAAGGTTTGTATCATCCGACATTTTTTGCCACAGAATGTCATAATTCACCAGGTCAAAAGCCTTCGACAGGTCCAGAAAACAACCATATACAGGTGTCTTCCTGTCTGTGTAGTACTGCACAGTCTGCTTGAGACACAGGATTGCACTTTCCGTCGACAAACCGGTTCTAAAACCAAACTGCGCGTCGTTGAGTTTGATATGCATATTCAACTGTCTCTCAAGCAGGCTGTCCAGCACTTTGCCAATGACTGTACCCAGTGAAATGGGCCTATAATTGTTTTTGTCGGATGAATCACCTGTCTTATTTTTAATTATGGGAACTACGACAGTTTTTACGAGATCGTCAGGCAGGTAAGAGTGATTCACACAAAAATTAAATAACATGGCGAGTAACCTAGGTAAATGTACACTAGCGGACCTTAAATGCTCAACACTCAAACCATCGTGCCCTGGTGACCTGCCTCGTTTCATACTTTTTAACGCATCTTTTACATCTTTCACGTTGAATCTTACATGAGGATCACCCTCACACGGGGTCCGAATGCCTCGCCTAGATGCATTTGTTACATGCGGTGCGACTTTAAAATGGTTCATGAACATGTTGGCTATATCACTGTTATGTGATAAGCCATCAACATTCGATGGCAGGCTCGGCCGAGGATTCAAAGAGTTGGTTTGCTTCCAAAATGAACTAAATTTTTTTTCTTCGTGAAGGGTTGCAATGATATCCATTTTTATCTGGTTTTCATTGTTCTGACACCACTTCAACTTAGTTTTAAATCTATGTCTCGACATTTTCATTTCCAGGTATACATCCCCCGATGCAGGTTTTCCATGCAAGATCCACCGTTGAAACCCAAGCCGCGCCCGCGCATGAACCTCTTTCACATGTTTATTCCACCCCGCTACAAATCTATTCTTTTTCTTATCAAAAGTATTATGAGTCGAACTAGCAGCCGTCTGTAAGACAGAACAATTTGCCAGTGGCGTGCCTAGGGGTCAAAATTAGGGCAAGCCGACAGATTTTTACGAAAAAAAAAAAATCTGCCAGGTGAGGGATTGACTTATTTTCATTTATGTTGTTCATGGTACAACAATATTATAATTTTGGTTAGAAAACCTTTCAAATGCGAAAAGGTATACATATTATTTCAGGCACGTAATTGTCATAAGCGCCATCTATCGCCACGAATGCGCGTAATTACACCGCTTAGCCGAACCTTTTTACCATAATTCTTATTCGCTTGTCTCATGCAAAATTTTTCAATCAAAAGCCACTAGATGGCTCCCATAGTATCGATTTGTTGTTATATTGCCAAACGCATAACTTTATGAGTTTAAAATTTAATGTCGATTGAAAATTTTAACATGAGATATTACCTACGTAAACAAAATTTTATAATTTATCATAATCATAATGACAATAGCCAACTCTAATCTTTATTTCAAAACACCTATGAAGAATCTCTTCGATACAAACATTATTGTTTTGTGATCTCAATGAGATGTAATAACATAATAGGATGGTTTATTTTACAGTGGTTTTCCAAAACTACATTGCCATAAAAACAACACTAGTCATATGCTTTCATGGCACCAGCTACTAGTACCTACCTACATAAGTTTGTGTAATAGACAATCGAATGCCTATTTCAATCTATTCTTCGACTGACAAAAATACATGTTATTTTTCCGAGAAATGGGTACAATAATTTGAGGTTGGTTACAGTGAAGTAAAGAGTAACTTATCGTCAGAAAAATCAATATAAATACCTTTACGAATACAGTTTCCGAATTCCCATTTTGATGATAAAATTACCTTTCCGAGTAACAATTTCACACACTTTAGTCCTTCACAAGGAACAATTGCATGCGTTTCCGAATTAATTTTAACGATAAGAAACTTTTTAATCACTTCAAAACAAAGATAATAATCACAGCAAAAACTAATCACAATTCATAACACTTAAATTCACAGAAAATGAAAAAAAATATCAAAGAAAGAAAAATGCGCCAATGGCCGCTCAAAACAAATTTGATTTAAATTGTATCATTCTATAGAAAATCACGCATTGCGCAGCGTCTTGCGCAGCGTCTTGCAACGACATAGGTACTTGCCTTACTCCTATTATTCAAAATCAAATACACGATTCGGTCCATTCATAAAAAATCAAAAGCCGGGCTTAAAAATTAGAACATTTTGCGAAATGAGTACATACTAATGGTACCAACAACGTTAACAATTTCTATGAGAAAGATGAGAGGTATGAAGCCTCATAAGAAGCCCCCTTGTGTGAGCGAGAAAGCAATGCAATGTGCACAGAATTGACGTTTTCATTCATCGATGCGATCTCGCGTCCTGCTTAACGCTATAGTGTTAGAGTGAGATCGCAACTGCGGCATCCGAGATAGTTTGGCAACGTGCGTGATGAAAACAGCGCGGAATTTAAATATTATTCTTTGAGTACGTAAACCTGGCATCGTAGCTTCTAAAGCGCGCGGCTGATACGGTGCAGCGCGGAGTTTAATGTTATTATTCTTATCAATTCTTGCGACATGAAATGAATGACTTGGTTGCTTTACAAGTTTACGGGTGTAGTTTTTTTTTTTTTTTTTGATGGGCTCGTCTTATAATGCAAGCCGGGCTTTTCGGCTTGTATGAAAGGAACGCCACTGCAATTTGCATGTACATACCGTTAAGTAGTATTCTGTGTTGTTGATTATTACATAACCTATCACTACATTTCATAAACTGACTTGTAATTTTTATTGATGCACCTTAATAATTTAGTTATCGCTTTCGCCAATTAAAATTTTGTGAAAAATAGGTGTTACACTATACAGGGTGGCAAGTTTGATTTAGCCCTAAATAGGCCCTAATTATTTTTCTTGGATTCTTGGAAATGATAATATTTTACTGCAGCAAACATTCATTTATTTGAAAGTAAGTTAAATAGCAAAGCATTTTTATTAAGTATCTTGCTTGTGTCAGATGTTGAACCAACATAAATTGGCTACCATAAAGTTGAGTATTTTTATTTTATGATACCAATCAAAACTAATCAAATCAATTTATGTTTTAACTTGCCACCCTGTAAGTACACCCAGATTTCGTAGATATAATGCAAAAAGCCAACGTCACGCGGTGTTCCCAGGCGGTCACCCATCCAAGTACTGACCGAGCCCGATGTTGCTTAGCTTCGGTGATCGGACGAGAACCGGTGTATTCAACGTAGTATGGACGTTGGCGAAAGCATCAACGAAATTATTAACTTGTATCAATGAGCCAGTGTTAAAGTCTTTTAATTGTGACACCCAAAAAATACTCGTATCCATATTTATGTGATCCGCCCTCTCAAAATGGCAAAGTTTCATAAATAATTATTAGAGATGTCGCGAATAATCGGTATTATTCGGTATCGGTATATTTATTATTATTCGGTATCGGCATTACTCGACATTTTTTTGTTATTTGTCGAATACCGAATAATAGTGTCTATTATTCGACATTCGGCGAATAGTTGTCTCTAAATAAAAATAAACTTTTATTAATTTTTAAAAACAAAACGCACTTTGTATTATTATCATTAATATAAAAAGTTAGCCAAAATTCAGTCATGTTGAAGTTAATTAGTTAGTCTTTTTAATTAATAATATAATATTTGAACTCCAAAAGGGGCAGATTGTGGTGCATGCACCACAATCTGAAAACTAGTTTTTCTGCACGATTGGGATCAAATCGGTTGAGCTTTTTTTCATATTCATAAATCAAACTTGCTTCAGAAAATAAATAAACTATTTTATTATGTGAGAATAAATAAACCATTTTTTTATACTCCTTTTTTATGTCGAGTAATGGCGAGCATTCGGCTATTCGCCATAGGGAATGGCGATTAATCGGAATTCGACTATTCGCTACAACAACTATTCGCGGTATCTCTAATAATTATGTAGGTAGTCATTAGTGCACACCATCTGCAGAGCATGGGATCCCAAGTTCGATTCCCGAGTCGAGTATTTTAGATTTCTTTCTTCCACTAGTAAATTCTCAGTAGCAATCCGGAGTTTATATTTATGTTAGGTTAATAAAAATATGTTTGCACCTTGTTATAGATAGAGATACACATTGATAATTTCGTTCTAGCTTTCGCCAACGTCCATACTACGTTGAATACACCGGTTCTCGTCCGATCACCGAAGTTAAGCAACATCGGGCGCGGTCAGTACTTGGATGGGTGACCGCCTGGGAACACCGCGTGACGTTGGCTTTTTGCATTTATTATAAAAAATTATTAAATGGTTGTTACACTATACAGGGTGGCAAGTTCGATTTAGCCCTAAATAGGCCCTAATTATTTTAAATTCATCTTGGATTCTTGGAAGTTATAATATTTTAATGAAGCAAACATTCATTTATTTGAAAACGTAAGTAAAACTGCAAAGCATTTTTTTTAAGTGAAAACTTCTTTAGGCGCGTTGGGCATTTTTGAGATGGGCAAAAACAATTGAACTCGCGACACTGTTACCGACACCTCATTAAAAATATTTCCGGAACAATAAATTGTTCAAGTTTTCACTTTTTTAAGTCTCTCGCTTGTGTCAGATGTTGAACCAACACAAATTGGTTACCATAAAGTTCTGTATTATTATTTTATGGTACCAATCAAAAATAATCAAATCAATTTATGTTTGAACTTGCCACCCTGTAAGTACACCCAGATTTTGTAATTAAAAAGCAAAAGCCAACGTCACGCGGTGTTCCCAGGCGGTCACCCATCCAAGTACTGACCGCGCCCGATGTTGCTTAACTTCGGTGATCGGACGAGAACCGGTGTATTCAACGTAGTATGGACGTTGGCGAATGCAAGAATGAAATTATCAATCTGTATCTCTATCTATAACAAGGTGAAAGCCTATTTTCAATAAAACTAACAAATATAAACTCCGCGCTGCTACTGAGAATTTCCCAGCGGAAGATCTCGACTCGGGAATCGAACTTGGGATCGCATGCTCTGTAGATCCGCCTGACGCAGGTCCTCACCGGACACGGCTGCTTCGGGAGGTTCCTGTTTAGGATAAGGCGGGAGGAAACACCCGGGTGTCACCATTGTGTGGATCGGCCTGAGGACACGGTGGAGCATACGGTGGAGGTCTGCCCGGCTTGGGTGGAGCAACGCCGTGTCCTCGTAGAGGCGATTGGCGGCGGTGATCTCTCGCGTCCGGCCCTGGTTCAGGCCATGGTATGGAGCGAGATGAAATGGCAGGCCGTCACCTCCTTCTGCGAAGCGGTAATGCTCGCGAAGGAGGAGGCGGAACGCGTGAGGGAAAGGCAAATTTCGCGCCCTCACGCCCCTAACCGCCGCAGGAGGAGACGCCCGGGGTGGGAATCACGAGCCGATTTCCGGCCACCGTAGGCGCGGGCTTGCGGACGGTGAGCAATGGGTAGCTCGCCGTCCGGTAAGGACCAAGCCCGGGTCGACGGCGCGTTGTGTTCCACGCGCGCCTCAAAGAGATGTCAGCAGAATTGACGGGGCCCGCTAGGGCCAATGCTTGCCGGGGGTTCGAAGAAAACCGATAGGGACATCGCGGCCCCCGGCAACAGGGCAACCGAAGGAACACGGGTGGGTTTTAGTCAGTAAGAGTCTGACACGCCCTCCCGCTCCGCCCAGAGCGGGAGAAGTTATTTGATAATTACCCACCCAAAAAAAAAAAAAGGGCGGGACACTTTTTTCACACACTGTTGGGACCTTATAAGTATCGTGGTTGGAGGAATGATAAATGAAATTCAGGTATAAAGTCTATTCATATGACTATGAATCTTAAGCACAGTGACGCTTCTTATATTAGTTACACGGTACACAAGTTATTGCCACGGCGCGGGCGCTGGGAAAACGACTGTCCGCTAAACCTAATGCGCGGAGGACATTGCATTCTGCACCACTAGCAATACTGCTACTACTACTGTCCTTACACACACTCGCAATGTTTTAGAAGGACCTTTCCAACGATATCTCCACACCAAGGGATAGAAAAAAAAACATCCCATTTTACGTGTAGGGGAGGTACACTAAAGAAATATTTTTCGTAGTTTTATTTTACCACTTTGTCGGCGTAATTAATATGTATACCCATGCCAAATTACAGCTTTCTAGTACTAAGAGTCTCGGAGCTACACCGCGGACGGACAGACAGACAGACGGACATGGTGAAATTATAAGGGTTCCTTGTTTACTACGGAACCCTAAAAACTCAAAACTTTATAGTAACCAATTTGTGTTGGTTCAACATCTGACACAAGCAAGAGACTTAAAAAAAATGCTTTGCAGTTTTACTTGGTTTTTCAAATAAATGAATGTTTGTTTCAGTAAAATATTATAACTTTCGGCATTATTCGACATTTTTTTTATTATTTGTCGAATACCGAATAATAGTGTCTATTATTTGACATTCGGCGAATAGTTGTCTCTAAACAAAAATTAACTTTTAATGAACAGAAAAACTGTAGACTGAAAAAATAAACTTTTATTAATCTTTAAAAACAAAACACACTTAGTATTATTATCATTAATATTAAAAGTTAGCTAAAATTCAGTCATGTTGAAGTTAATTAGTTAGTCTTTTTAATTAATAATAAAATATTTGAACTCCAAAAGGGGCAGATTGTGGTGCAGAAAAACTAGTTTTTCTGCACGATTGGGATCAAGTTGGTTGAGATTTTTTCCATATTCATAAATCAAACTTGCCTCAGAAAATAAATAAACTATTTTGTTATTTGAGAATAAATAAACAATTTTTTATACTCCTGCTTTATGTCGAGTAATGGCGAGTATTCGCCTTAAAATCACGGCTTCAGCTCCCTTTGTATGAACCGGTTCGGTTCAAGTGTTTACTGGATTTGTCCACGTGGTGGAATGGCGATTAATCGGTATTCAACTATTCGCTATAACAACTATTCGCGGCATCTCTAATAATTATGTAGGTAGTCATTAGTGCACACCATCTGCAGAGCATTCCCTCCCAAGTTCGATTCCCGAGTCGAGTATTTTAGATTTCTTTCTTCCGCTAGTAAATTCTCAGTAGCAATCCGGAGTTTATATTTATGCTAGGTTAATAAAAAATAGGTTTGCACCTTGTTATAGATAGAGATACACGTTGATAATTTCGTTCTAGCTTTCGCCAACGTCCATACTACGTTGAATACACCGGTTCTCGTCCGATCACCGAAGTTAAGCAACATCGGGCGCGGTCAGTACTTGGATGGGTGACCGCCTGGGAACACCGCGTGACGTTGGCTTTTGCATTTATTATAAAAAAATAAAAAATGGTTGTTACACTATACAGGGTGGCAAGTTCGATTTAGCCCTAAATAGGCCCTAATTATTTTAAATTCATCTTGGATTCTTGGAACTTATAATATTTTAATGAAGCAAACATTCATTTATTTGAAAACGTAAGTAAAACTGCAAAGCATTTTTTTTAAGTGAAAACTTCTTTAGGCGCGTTGGGCATTTTTGAGATGGGCAAAAACAATTGAACTCGCGACATTGTTACCGACACCTCATTAAAAATATTTCCTGCACAATAAATTGTTCAAGTTTTCACTTTTTTAAGTCTCTCGCTTGTGTCAGATGTTGAACCAACACAAATTGGTTACCATAAAGTTCTGTATTATTATTTTATGGTACCAATCAAAAATAATCAAATCAATTTATGTTTGAACTTGCCACCCTGTAAGTACACCCAGATTTTGTAATTAAAAAGCAAAAGCCAACGTCACGCGGTGTTCCCAGGCGGTCACCCATCCAAGTACTGACCGCGCCCGATGTTGCTTAACTTCGGTGATCGGACGAGAACCGGTGTATTCAACGTAGTATGGACGTTGGCGAAAGCGAGAACGAAATTATCAATGTGTATCTCTATGTATTATACGGTTCAAGCGTATTTTTATTAAACTAACATCAACATAAACTCCGGGCTGCTACTGAGAATTTCCTATTGGTAGATCTCTAAAATACTCAACTCGGGGATCGAAGTTGGGAACCTATGCTTTGCAGATTGTCTGCACTGATGATTAGATAATTATTTTTAAACTTTGCCATTTTGAGAGGGCGGATCACAGATTTGGAAAAGACATAAGATTTTTTTTTGGTATCTCTACGTATTTATATTTGACGTCACACTGGTTCATCGATATAGGCTAATATTTTTGCAAAATTATAATAATAGCAAAAAGCCAACGTCACGCGGTGTTCCCAGGCGGTCACCCATCCAAGTACTGACCGCGCCCGATGTTGCTTAACTTCGGTGATCGGACGAGAACCGGTGTATTCAACGTAGTATGGACGTTGGCGAAAGCAACAGTTAAATTATCAACCAGTATCCATGAATAAGTATTGACGTTATATTTTCGTTCTTCAAAATCATAACACGACTGTATTTTGCTAAGGGGTAGGCAGAGGTATTAAAATTTTACCATTTATATTAAACGCCCTTTGTAACTAAGTGCAAGCCTACTTGCTATTAACCGGGCATATATCCAAACCCTGGGCTGCTAATGACTACTGAGGATTTCCTAGCGGAAAAAGCCTAAAATACTGCTTAACTCGGGGATCGAACTTGGGAACCCACAGTATGCAGATTGACTGCACTGATGACTAAAGTGCATTTGCAATTTAGTTTCCAAAAATGTTAACTAATATGTGTACTTGGAAAAAAAACTTTAATATTCAAATACACATAAGGTTCAGTTTTGCGCTTCAACTTGGTAAAATTTTATGACTTTCAATTGTGATAATCATTCTAAAATCAACTTAATTTACACCGGCATAAAGTTGACATTTGTTTAAGTGGAAATAACATCAATTGGAAACAAGGATTTGAATATAGTTTAGACTTTAGATCATTATTGGTTTTGCTATTTTGCGAGAGCGAATGTAAGAGAACGAACATAAAAATGACGTCACTTCTTGTTCATAGAGATTGATACTGGTCAATAGTTTCGCCGACGCTTTCGCCAACGTCCATACTACGTTGAATACACCGGTTCTCGTCCGATCACCGAAGTTAAGCAACATCGGGCGCGGTCAGTACTTGGATGGGTGACCGCCTGGGAACACCGAGTCGTTGGCTTTTTGCTTTTTAATTTATCTACGAAATCTGGGTGTACTTACAGGGTGGCAAGATGAAACATAAATTGATTTGATTATTTTTGATTGCTACCGTAAATAAAATAAAAATACAGAACTTTATGGTAACCAGTTTGTGTTGGTTCAACATCTGACACAAGACAAAGACTTTAAAAAAATGCTTTGCAGTTTTACTTACTTTTTCAAATAAATAAATGAATGTTTGCTTTAGTAAAATATTTTTATAGCTTCCAAGAATCTAAGGTGAATTTAAAATAATTAGGGCTTATTTAGGGTTAAATCAAACTTGCCACCCTGTGTAGTATAACATCCATTTTTCACAAAATTTTGATAAAAGCAAAAAGCCAACGTCACGCGGTGTTCCCAGGCGGTCACCCATCCAAGTACTGACCGCGCCCGATGTTGCTTAACTTCGGTGATCGGACGAGAACCGGTGTATTCAACGTAGTATGGACGTTGGCGAAAGCAACAATTAAATTATCAACCAATATCCTATCCATGAATAAGTATTGACGTCATAATTTCGTACTTCAAAAGCATGACAACACGACTGTATTTGGCGAAGGGGTAAGCAGATGTATTAAAATTTTACCATTTTTGATATTAACTGGGCATATACTCGATGTTCAAACCCTGGGCGCTACAGAGGATTTCCTAGCAGAAAAAAGCCTAAAATACTGCTTAACTCGGGGAATGAACTTGCAAACCTATGCTGCGCAGATTGTCTGCACTGATGACTAGATAATTCACGTAAGATTTTTTTTTTTGGTTGTCGCATTGTTTATTTGACGTTACACTGGTTCATTGATACACCTTAAAATTTTGTTGTTGCTTCCGCCAACGTCCATACTACGTTGAATACACCGGTTCTCGTCCGATCACCGAAGTTAAGCAACATCGGGCGCGGTCAGTACTTGGATGGGTGACCGCCTGGGAACACCGCGTGACGTTGGCTTTTTGCCTTTAATATAATTTTGCTAAATTATTAACCTACATCAATTAATCAATGAGTCGGTGTAACGTCTTAATTGTGACACCCAAAAAAATGTAGCAGCCCGGAGTTAATATTTATGTTAGGTTAATAAAAAAAAAGTACTACAAACGAAAAAAACAAACCAACTTCCAAAAAAAACACTGCAAAGCGAAAAATAACTTTAATTTCGGCAGTCGGTGTCTTTAGTTTTGAATTTTCGTTTTTTGCCACCGACTTCCGAAATTTAAAGTTATTTTTCGCCTTGTAGTGTTTTTTTTTTGGAAGTCGGTTGATTTTTTTTGTAAAAAGTTTTTATATTTCAGTTTTTAGTTGTGGTACCTACCCCGCAGAAATACGAATACCGCTACCTGCTATATAAATAACAGTGACAGGAACTTAAGATATCATTCATATAATAAGTGGGAAAAAAATACATATTATTGAACCCAACTCAAAAACCATCCAAGCAAAGTTAATAAAATTTATATGGGACCACACGAGAAGAACCAGCTTTCAAATAAAAAAGAATCATCAAAATCGGTTCACCCAGTAGAAAGTTCTAAGGTAACAAACAAAACAAAAAGATACAGTCGAATTGAGAACTTCCTCCTTTTTTTTTGCAGTCGATACAAAAAATAGGCTTGCACCTTGTTATACATATTCAAATTCAAAAGTCATTTATTCAAACTAGGCTGAGAATCAGCACCTTTTTGAACGTCAAAATTACATAAGACAGTCCCCCTTCATAGAGATACAGATTGATAATTTCGTTGATGCTTTCGCCAACGTCCATACTACGTTGAATACACCGGTTCTCGTCCGATCACCGAAGTTAAGCAACATCGGGCGCGGTCAGTACTTGGATGGGTGACCGCCTGGGAACACCGCGTGACGTTGGCTTTTTGCTTTTATTATAATTTTGTGAAAAATGGGTGTTACACTATACAGGGTGGCAAGTTTGATTTAGCCCTAAATAGGCCCTAATTATTTTTCTTGGATTCTTGGAAATGATAATATTTTACTGCAGCAAACATTCATTTATTTGAAAAAGTAAGTTAAATTGCAAAGCATTTTTTTTAAGTATCTTGCTTGTGTCAGATGTTGAACCAACAAAAATTGGTTACCATAAAGTTCTGTATTTTTATTTTATGATACCAATCAAAAGGAACCAAATCAATTTATGTTTTTAACTTGACACCCTGTAAGTACACCCAGATTTCGTAGATAAATTATAATGCAAAAAGCCAACGTCACGCGGTGTTCCCAGGCGGTCACCCATCCAAGTACTGACCGCGCCCGATGTTGCTTAACTTCGGTGATCGGACGAGAACCGGTGTATTCAACGTAGTATGGACGTTGGCGAAAGCATCAACGAAATTATTAACGTGTATCAATGAACCAGTGTAATGTCTTTTAATTGTGACACCCAAAAAATACTTGTTTCCATATTTATGTGATCCGCCCTCTCAACAAAGTTTCATAAATAATTATTAGAGATGTCGCGAATAATCGCTATTATTCGGTAATCGGCATTACTAGACATTTTTTTGTTATTTGTCGAATACCGAATAATAGTGTCTATTATTCGACATTCGGCGAATAGTTGTCTCTAAATAAAAATTAACTTTTAATGAACAGAAAAACTATACAAGAAAATATTTCAGATAGAAGTCAAGACAGAGGTACAATAATGATCAAGGTAAAGCCGTGGTCGCATGCCATTATAATTTTGTAGGTATTCAAGCATTAGTTTTTGAACTTACTTTTTATTTAAATTATTTTGGGGTTATAGTTTCGTGATAAAGTATTTGCAGAGAAGTTTAATTTTTTTTTTGGTTATGTGGTATAATACCAGCCTATTATGGGAAAAGGCCTCTTCTCATACAGAGAAGGCACGAGCATTGATAACCACGCGCGCTCAAGGTGTGTTGGCGATTACAGACTTATTTCCAGTACCTACCCTAATTGCGTAACTTATTTTCGTAAACAATTTTGCCTAATTTGTTTCATTTTGACAGTTCAACAACATTCATTGCATAATTTACGTTGTTGAGCAGATTTTTTTTTCCAACTAATGAAGCAATGGATTAGCAATCTGTTTCAAATCGAAACAGATTGTGGTTGTGTTGTAGGTATTACGCAATTAGGGTACAGGTTTCCTCACGATGTTTTTCCTTCACCGATGTTGGTAATGTCCAAGATAAAAGGCTCGTGCAGACCAGCGCGACATGCGACGCGGTACAAAGGCACCGCTCGTCGCGCGACGAGCGGTGCCTTTGTGTCGCGTCGCGTGTCGCGCCTGTTTGAAAGAGCCTAAACTCAGAAAGTAGGTACATTTGAATTGAAAAAGTCACATTAGTACCTGCCAGGATTTGAATCCACAACCTCGTGCATGAGAGGCGAGGCCTTAACCACTGGACCATCACGGCATTTATGGTAAAATAGGTATTAAATTTACAGCCGCGCCGTACGTAGCACAGTCTCACTTTTGCTTGTTTTTAACAATTTAAACATATTTATTTACTTGGACAATATGATATAATATACATATTTGTAATATGCTCGTCAAGTCCTTTCTTTTGATACCCAACATGGTACAATTCAATTATTTTTATTTTTTATTTTGTTACTTTATGTCCTCTAGAGGGCGCCATATTACATTTAATGTGACGTCACATATCCTATAACCAGCGGACAATCAAAACGCTTCCAATGATACCTCATTTGTCAAATTATGATCGGCAGTTTAGAAGTTATGAGGTAACAGATGAACATACATACATACATACATACATACATACATACATACAGTACCGACCAAAAGTCCATGAGCAATCTCACAAAGCAATAGACTGACGCTTCGGTTTGACTTACGACCTTCTTCTATAAGTTGTTACAATACTGTAGACACGCACATTACACACATACACTCACTTTGTCTGCAACCAATGACTAGTTCAATAATCATCATTCGTTTTTAGTTTCATTCGTCTTGTTCACATAAATATTAAAGTTTAGCAGGTAGACCACAAAAAACTAAGTAAATTATTTCGATTTCTGTGGGGTAGATGCAGTTTGTTACGAGTGTTTAATTAATAGAACTTTGTTGGTTCGTGGATAATATTGGTGACGAGTATTTAGCGCAGTGTTGTGGTTATTATTATCAAAAAGCAGGCATAAAATATATTGAAGAGATCAGATCAGATCAGAGAATATTATTGCGCTGCGTAAAAGTGAAGTGAATATCTAATGAAACCGGACTAAGTGTGAGTGTTATCATTTATATATTTCATATTTTACTAAACATAAATCTTAATCAAGGATATTGTTGATAGAACAGAGGTATTGTTGAGACAGAAGATGCCTTTAAAGTTTTAAATTCATTGTGAGGTTTAATTCGATTAGTGAATAATAAATAATAAGGTATTATGTGTAATAAAAACAATGTTTTTCTTTGTTCTAGAGAAATACTGTGAGGGTTAAGAGATATGAGGAAGGGGCTTATTATCGAGTAGCAGCGACGTCAAATGGTGAATGAAACAAATGGTTTCATACCAACGAGATATTTTGCTGAATTATTAAAAACACGTCATTATGAACCGTTCGCCGTGCACTCTGAAGGCTTGCATCACTGAAGACCAGCTAGAAAACCGTTTTTGACCTTAAAATATTGACCGTACCAACTTAATAAACAACAGATTCGTTATTGCATGAATTTATGGTAACGAATTTTTTAAGCACTTTTCAATAGGGTGTTTGTCGTATTTCTTGCAGATATACCGAAATTGTTTAATATTATTTTAGTAATAGTATTATTTTAGTAATAGTATTATTTTAGGATTAAAATTTGAGGTTTAGTTTCAATCTTCTTTTCGTAAAGAAAATTAATACTTAAGCTTTAACCTCAATAACAACCAATATTTACTAAAGTCAAATAAAATGTAAAATAATTAATACAAATAAAATATAAACAAACTGCCCATATTTAACCTTAAAATTACCTATTCTGTAAGTAATTTTTTACATTTTAAGTAGTCTAATATTCTTATTTATTAGTTAATTACTTCGACCATGATCAAAGCTTAATATTTATGGTGAAAAAATCCATGAAAAATTTAAAATATTTCATAATTTAAATATGTCAAAATAATACAAACTGCTTCTAGTTTCGTGACATCTATTTCACATCTTATTCAGCTGAAGTAATGATAAATAATTGTAGCAGTGTGTTAACTTATGTAAAATAAATATAACGAATAAACATATTTTTTTAATTTTGTTATCATATATCACGCATTTTTTATTCTAAAACCTTTATTGCAATAACAACATAAAAAAGCAGCAATATTTAAAAAATATTATTATCGAAAACAAAAATAATAATATTTGCAAAAAACCGCACTGTGTTTTACGAGATTAGAACCTGAGGCAGTTTGAATTCCATACCAACGCTTAACGCTTTCTGCTATCTGCACTTGTTAAGTTACTATCGAATTTTAGCAATGCCATTAACTGGTCAAGTTCACGCGCATAGTGCGTGTGTGCTAGCATGTTTAAAGCGACGGAAATATATTGTTGTTTCGTGTAGAGCAAAACTGCGTTATCTGTGGTGTGTGTATCGTGTTGCTTACACATACAAATGTACGAGCTATACCGCGTGTTCACAGCAATACGACTCTTAGCGTGCTTATGCACTTTTGAGCGCTTACTGTACATACATACATACATACATACATACATACATACATACATACATACATACATACCGGTCAAAATCATAACCCTCCTTTTTGCTTCGCCGTAGTCGGGTAAAAATAAACTTTTATTAATCTTTAAAACAAAACACACTTAGTATTATTAATCATTAATATTAAAAGTTAGCCAAAATTCAGTCATGTTGAAGTTAATTAGTTAGTCTTTTTAATTAATAATATAATATTTGAACTCCAAAAGGGGCAGTTTTTCTGCACGATTGGGATCAAGTTGGTTGAGCTTTTTTTCATATTCATAAATCAAACTTGCCTCAGAAAATAAATAAACTATTTTGTTTTTTGAGAATAAATAAACAATTTTTTATACTCCTGCTTTATGTCGAGTAATGGCGAGTATTCGACTATTCGCCATAGGGAATGGCGATTAATCGGTATTCAACTATTCGCTATAACAACTATTCGCGGCATCTCTAATAATTATGTAGGTAGTCATTAGTGCACACCATCTGCAGAGCATGGGATCCCAAGTTCGATTCCCGAATCGAGTATTTTAGATTTCTTTCTTCCGCTAGTAAATTCTCAGTAGGTAGCAATCCGGAGTTTATATTTATGTTAGGTTAATAAAAAATTGGTTTGCACCTTGTTATAGATAGAGATACACATTGATAATTTCGTTCTAGCTTTCGCCAACGTCCATACTACGTTGAATACACCGGTTCTCGTCCGATCACCGAAGTTAAGCAACATCGGGTGCGGTCAGTACTTGGATGGGTGACCGCCTGGGAACACCGCGTGACGTTGGCCTTTTGCATTTATTATTTAAAAAAAAAATGGTTGTTACACTATACAGGGTGGCAAGTTCGATTTAGCCCTAAATAGGCCCTAATTATTTTAAATTCATCTTGGATTCTTGGAAGTTATAATATTTTATTGAAGCAAACATTCATTTATTTGAAAACGTAAGTAAAACTGCAAAGCATTTTTTTGAAGTGAAAACTTCTTTAGGCGCGTTGGGCATTTTTGAGATGGGCAAAAACAATTGAACTCGCGACATTGTTACCGACACCTCATTGAAAGTATTTCCTGCACAATAAATTGTTCAAGTTTTCAAAGTCTCTCGCTTGTGACAGATGTTGAACCAACACAAATTGGTTACCATAAAGTTCTGTATTATTATTTTATGGTACCAATCAAAAATAATCAAATCAATTTATGTTTGAACTTGCCACCCTGTAAGTACACCCAGATTTTGTAATTAAAAAGCAAAAGCCAACGTCACGCGGTGTTCCCAGGCGGTCACCCATCCAAGTACTGACCGCACCCGATGTTGCTTAACTTCGGTGATCGGACGAGAACCGGTGTATTCAACGTAGTATGGACGTTGGCGAAAGCAACAGTTAAATTATCAACCAGTATCCATGAATAAGTATTGACGTTATATTTTCGTTCTTTAAAATCATAACACGACTGCATTTTGCGAAGGGGTAGGCAGAGGTATTAAAATTTTACCATTTATATTAAACGCCCTAAGTAACAAGGTGCAAGCCTACTTGCTATTAACCGGGCATATATCCAAACCCTGGGCTGCTAATGACTACTGAGGATTTCCTAGCGGAAAAAGCCTAAAATACTGCTTAACTCGGGGATCGAACTTGGGAACCCACACTATGCAGATTGACTGCACTGATGACTAAAGTGCATTTGCAATTTGTTTCCAAAAATGTTAACTTATATGTGTACTTGGAAAAAAAACTTTAATATTCAAGTACACATACCGTCTTATTCCAAAACACGGTCTAAATTTGGTACTGGGATTAGTACTAGCTTTAGTACCATGACTAAATAAAACGTTATTACAAAATGAAGTTTATCAATAGTTCCTGAACTATCTATGGTACTAAAGTTGGTCCGCCGAGTCCCCTAGTTTATCTTTGGTACTAATTTATTTGACGTTTGCGATGATTATTGTTGTGTGTAATTTATACAAACATTGTTAAAAATGGATATTTAATATGATTATCTTGATGGATTTTAAAGATTTGGATATGCTGGGACGTCTCGGCGATCTTACAGACATCGTCGTCGTGTGAATCCTTTTGAATTGAGTGACGAAGATTTTAGAATAAGTGTAGGTTCACAAAACGTTATGGAGAAAAACTAGTGGTTGTTTTACGTGAGGATTTATCCCACGACCCTCGAGGATGCCCATTGAGTCCTGAAGTGCAAGTGGTTTGCGCATTACGCAACTGGGCTCGCCATTAAGTATGTGAGTACCAAACCTTGGTCAATGCTAACCTAACATTAGACAAAATCCAAATAATTTACTAATATTATTGTTTTATTCGTAGATTCAAGACGATACAGCTGATTAACATGGTGTGTCTCAACTAGTTTTCAGCAAAACGTAAAAACTCGTCACGGATGTCCCGAAGATTTATAAAAATGCCTATTACTCCAAAGGAACAGGAGGAAAGCATTAGGAAATTCCGCAGTATTGCTTATTTTCCTACAGTAATTGGGCCAATAGAATAGACACATATTCACACACAGACACATTTCCTACATAAATAATGTAAAGTATCTAAAATCGATCAATTTTAATTAAATGTTATATGAACTGTATATGAAATTTTATTTCAATACTCAATACTCAATTCTTTATTGCATTCCATATGTATTACATATATGGTATAACAAAGTAAAAGATCAATATGGATCCTGTCGGGCACAGCAAAATTAGGAGAGAGGAAGAGGGCTAAGTAGCAATTCAATATTATTATAAATTATTAGATGTGTTTAATTGAGTGTATAATTATGTATATATTGTATATTATTAGGTTTGTGTATATAGGTATAGTATATTAGGGATTTTAATTTTATGTATTGCATAAGAATAATATAGGTAATTATTATTTAAATTTACCAATGCATCGCTATCGTAGTCATTTAACATCACGCCTGTTTTCCCCAAAGGGTTAGGCAGAGGTGTACCATATAAGCAGTACACCCACATTTTGTCAGTTATGTTTAAGTCTCATGTAATAGGAGGCGAGCCTATTGCCATCAACCGAGCACAAATCCAGGATCCATGACAACTTCAATGACAATGTCGTGAGGAGCAATCATTACTATTTCCAAGTCCTTAGGAGAAGGTGATGGTGGACGCCACAGGTGTCTGTTTGTTCTCTTCTTTACGTAGATAAGTTGGATTCAACTCGCGAACAAACCATGTCACAGTAAAGCTTAACACACACACAAGGCGGGTTTGTCGGGCGCGGGTCAGAACGGCAGTACGGCGGGCTTGTATATATTGTAATTCCTTGTATTATATGGATGTCAGCACACGAATTTTGGCCGGCTGGAGTTGTGTTTAGATGCTGTAACATCTAAACACAACTGCAGCCGGCCAAAATCGAAGCATGACCAAAACTAAACTAATACCTTTTTGTTGTTTATACTTGGGTGTATACTGAATTTATTTATGAGTTTGTAAGGTATTTATGTAAAGGTTCTTTTATCACTAGAAACAAATGATATACCTACTCGCCTATTATTATTGTACCACCAACATGATGTACTGTTTCAAAAGCATTTAAAAAAAACGAAAGATTTCAAATGTTTTTATTTTAATTTTTTTAATGTAGATCATATATAACTAAAAAAAAATACTACATGTAAACAATACATTATCACAATATCCACAAGTTTACACGAATAGTCGGCGTCATGTATCGCGCGCTATCCGCGATCTTAGGAATCACCATTTCACCTCTCGCCCAAAGTCTTCATGAATTTCGATAGATGTTTGTATGTAAGTACAGCGTTGGTGCAGTACCCAGTACCGCACTTTTTACGAAAACCACACTTCTTCTTGATATCTTGATAACCCTTGATGTTATTGTGATAGTCATCAGTTCACTTATAAAAGCATTGTTATTTTAGTCATTCTGTTTTTGTAAAATTACTTAATTTGTGTAGATAGCCAAAGTAAACAAACAATAAAATTAATTATGACTTTAATTTGACGTGACATCTAATCATTGACATTGGCAATTAATCAGCCATGTATTCCGTTGTATGAAATATGTACCTACCAAGGAGAACTTATTTCAATGTTAATAATAATAATATAAGTTGGATAGGTATATTAAACAAAACATCTTGTTTTAAACAAAAAACATAGTAAATATCCCGTTGTAAATAACTTTAGTGGTAAATTAATTGTTGTAAAAAAGTTTGTGCTCGCGAGGTCTACTGTTCGCAGAAATACTAGCATTATCAATATTTAGAGAAACAGAACGTTGCTTCAAATAAAATCTGCGTGAGTGAATGAAAGAATGTTAAACCATGAACCTTCTTTGGTTACTAACTGATCCTCGAAAAGTCTTCGTTTTGTAATAAGAACACTTTTTGAGTCTGGTACTAGTTTTATTACCGTAACAATCCTAGACCTTTAAGTCTTGGTTTAAACCAGTACCTAAGCAGTTTTTTGTAATAAGACGGATAAGGTTCAGTTTTGCGCTTCAACTTGGTAAAATTTTATGACTTTCAATTGTGCTAATCATTCTAAAATCAACTTAATTTACACCTGCATAAAGTTGACATTTGTTTAAGTGGAAATAACATCAATTGGAAACAAGGATTTGATTATAGTTTAGAATTACGAACATTATTGGCTTTGCGATTTTGAGAGAGCGAATGTAAGAGAACGAACATAAAAATGACGTCACTCCTTGTTCATAGAGATTGATACTAGTCGATAATTTCGTTGATGCTTTCGCCAACGTCCATACTACGTTGAATACACCGGTTCTCGTCCGATCACCGAAGTTAAGCAACATCGGGCGCGGTCAGTACTTGGATGGGTGACCGCCTGGGAACACCGCGTGACGTTGGCTTTTTGCTTTTTGTGACACCTAAATAAAAGTTCTTATGAGACCCGCACACTCAAAATGGCAAAGATTAATAAATAATTATCTAGTCATCAGTGCAGACAATCTACAGAGCATGGGATCCCAAGTTCGATTCCCGAGTCGAGATCTTCCGCTGGGAAATTCTCAGTAACAGCGCGGAGTTTATTGTTAGTTTTATTGAAAATAGGCTTTCACCTTGTTATAGATACTGATTGATAATTTCATTCTTGCATTCGCCAACGTCCATACTACGTTGAATACACCGGTTCTCGTCCGATCACCGAAGTTAAGCAACATCGGGCGCGGTCAGTACTTGGATGGGTGACCGCCTGGGAACACCGCGTGACGTTGGCTTTTTGTTTTTTTTTCACATATTTTTAAAAATGTGGGTATATGGGCCTTTTTTGAATTGGCCTGGTTAAGCTTTAAAGTCTGAATCTTAGTTAATTATTATAATTAATTCCCTTAGAGAAAAATTCAAAGAAATAAATATTCTGACTGTAGCCTCACAATATATTTTTGAAAACCTATTGTATGTGCACAAAAATATATCAAATTTTAAGAAAATGTCCGATATTCATAGTTTAAATACCAGGAATAAACACAACCTTTCTGTACATCGCACACATCTCCACAAAGTAGGCAACTCATTCATGGGTCAATGTATACGTTTTTACAACAAACTCCCCATTGACATTCGAAACTTACCCATTAAACGATTTAAAATCTGTATTAAAACCAAACTTTGTAAAAAGGGGTACTATACAATTTCAGATTATTTAGAAGATAAAAAAGCTTGGGATTGAACTGCTCGCTCTGCTAAGCCTTGTGATAAAACCATAAAACTAGACATTTTAATTATGTAAAATCAACATATACCAGTTTTATAAACACATTGACATTGTTGAAAATTATATTCAAAATGACATGATTACTTTGTAAAGTATTATATTATTTTAACTATTGTGAATGTGAGGACTATGTGGATATTGTTTTTATTTCTCTGCTAGTTTTAGTGATGGTCTGGCAGTTTGAGTAGTTTATGCGGCCTACCCAAATGTCCTTTCTTTCGTATTGTTCGTCGAGTTGAGCTCCTTAAGTTCTCAGTTGAGCTCCACGATTACAGACAAATGCTTGCACTGACTGGACAGGTCCACTCAAATCTGTGTGGTTCTTTCCTCAAAAGACCTTTTCAGACACTTATCTACATGGTCCTCATATGGCCTGACCAAGATTATGTCTGGACTTTAAAAGAGACTGCGACCTCTGAGTTTGTTTTGGCCTTTCTTCTCAGAGTAGTCAGATAGGAAACGCCGAACTCATCTAGCTTATTTTTAATATTTTTTTATATGACGTGTAAAAGTGATTTCGATATCCTATTTACAGAATAAACAATTTCATTTCATTTCAATGTTACTTAGCAAAAATTCATTTATTTGAAAAAGTTAGTTTTAGACACCGGATACTTTTTGAGTGACAATCCGTATAAGTCAAGTGGAAACAACTGCACACAAATAGTGTCTACGTCTATGCAGGGAGTGGTTGATTTCATATTGACTGTGTGAAAATAAAATAGTCACTGGTATCTTGTATCCACCTTGTATCAAACACAAGACACAAAAATATTTAACAAGCTGCCTGAGACATTAAAATCATTAAATGTGGACAAATTCAAAAGTTTACTTATGAAAATTTTAATCGATAAATGTTATTACTCAATAAAGATGATAGTTCCATAATTCCTCCTTTTAATTGATATTTACCTAATTGACATTCCGCATTTAATTGATATTTACCTAATTGACATTACGCTATAAGTTTTTACTGTTGACATTCTGGATATATTTTATTAATTTTGTACTTACTTATTAATTATTTGACATTATACAATATTTTTTATTTTATTTTTGTACTTTCTTAGATTTTAGTGATGGCATTCTAAAAACATTAATTGGTTTATCACTTATTTTGACACTCTTGTATTAATTTGATTAGTTGACATTATCCTATTTTACTTATTTTTATATTTCTGTTTTATCTTAAATATTTATTGTTGACATTTTTTTAAATATTTTATTAATTTGCTAGTTGTTTTGACATTGTAGTTTTTAATTAATTATCAGGTTACTAGTATTATATTGATTTAGCCAACACTAGCTCATTCTATAATTTTTATTTGATATTGTGAAGTGAATAATAAAATAATTTATAATTGATACTAACATTTGTACGCCCAATGGCAAAGCATACAGGACTTACAAAAAATGTAACATCTCACACACCTGTGTATCTGTTACCTATGTTTACAAATATATAATCTGAATCTAATGCTCGGTTCTCCTCCCTCACCGATATAGTGCTCGACTCTGAACGTTACATTACAGGCGAATGCTCTCGGTGAAGCACCTTTAAGAGAACAAATGTAAATGTGACGTCATTTTTGTTCATAGATTGATATTGGTTGATATTTTAGTAATCGCTTTCGCCAACGTCCATACTACGTTGAATACACCGGTTCTCGTCCGATCACCGAAGTTAAGCAACATCGGGCGCGGTCAGTACTTGGATGGGTGACCGCCTGGGAACACCGCGTGACGTTGGCTTTTTGCTTATCCATAAATATGAAATGATGAAATAAAATTGTTTATTCTGTAATTAATAAAATATTAAAAATAGGCTAGACGAGTTCCTTGGTTCTTATTTTATATTTTTTTATTGCTAAGACCACACTGACATTTTTATTTAATTTTTGTTTTTATTTGGAATTGTAAACCTTTGCATGCCCATGTGACGATAAAATATGGAGAACTTTATTATAAAAACACCTATGTACTATACCCATTTTTGCAAAGAAATAAATGATTTGATTTGATTTAGATTTGATCCCCGTCTTGAGTATTGTTTTCGAGTTTTTCCGCTAGGGAATTCTTAGTAGTAGCCCGTAGTCTGGATTTTGCTTGGTTGTAGTTCTACAAGACAGGGACTCAGTGAGGCAAGATTGAATGGGCCCGAATAAGCTATAATTAAATTAAAATATTTTTATTATACTAAAACAAACACTGGTCGATTCGGCGATCGAACCTAGAAACCAATGCTCGGCAGTCCGCTCCTAGCACTACAATATCTTTATTGAGAGCATATCTTTTTGCGAGGGCGGATTCCTCATAATATGACGTCACTACTCGTTCTATACCGGTTGATAATTTAGTAATCGCTTTCGCCAACGTCCATACTACGTTGAATACACCGGTTCTCGTCCGATCACCGAAGTTAAGCAACATCGGGCGCGGTCAGTACTTGGATGGGTGACCGCCTGGGAACACCGCGTGACGTTGGCTTTTTGTTTTTTTTAAATATTTTTTTAAATGTGGGTATATAGGCCTTTTTTGAATTGGCCCGGGTAAGCTTTAAAGTCTGAATCTTTCTTTTAATATATTATATTACTTAGCAAAAATTCATTTATTTGAAAAAGTAAGTTTTAGACACCGAATACTTTTTGAGTGGCAATCCATATAAGTCAAGTGGAAACAACTGCACACAAATAGTGTCTACGTCTATGCAGGGAGTGGTTGAGTTCATATTGACTGTGTGAAAATAAAATAGTCACTGGTATCTTGTATCCACCTTGTATCGAACACAAGACACAAAACTTTTGACATGCTTGAACTTTATATTATTATTTTTATAGTATTATTATTCTCATAAAATTTAATAATGAATGGTAGTGAACCAGTCTTTGGTTTATTTAATTAATTATTTGTTTGTTATATAAAAAAAATTGTACGCCTCGTCAGGCAACATGTACGGACTTTTTACCTATTTAAGATCTTGCATGCTCGATTTGTATGTAAACGCATGTTTGACAAATAGATTATCTTTTATCTTTTAAGTGTCTACGTTTTAAATATACTAAACTTTATCCAAGTATTTTGTTTAATATAATAAATAATATTAGATTATTCACTTAGGGGATTTAGCAATGTCTTATGCCACGGGCGCTATAATTAATCTAGAGTTAATTTCTGAGCGAGGGAGTTAAGCGAAGACACCGTTATGCTCGAGGAGAATACTCTACTCACACCGAAAAATATATTAGATTTTTTTTTGTAAAAGGTACAGTATTATTGCCCAAGACTTACGAGACTTGAGATTGACTTTAGGTTAGGTTTGCATGAAATATAATTTGACAAGAGCAGGTGATGTGAAATTGTGTAAATAAATTAATTAGAAGCCCGAAAGTCTGACAACCAGTCTTACCAAGGGATATCGTGTTACCCAGTAACTGGGTTGTGGAAATCAGATAGGCAGTCGCTCCATATAAAATGCTGGTATTCAGCTGCATCCGGCTAGACTGGGAAAAAGCTAGGCAGATTGATTGATATTCACCTCGCCACCAACGATGGGGTAAGCAGGGTTCTCCTGTGGCTCCGTTTCCCTTCGCTGTAGTATCTTGGGTCGTCGCGGGTTTTTAGCGATGCCACGACCGCGTCGAGCCGGTTGAAACTGTTCCACTGAAATTATTTTAAACATCTTGTAATACATAACATCACGTCTTGTTTCCCCGAAGGGTTGGGCAGAGGTGTCCCTGTAGCAGGTACACCCACATTTCGCCAATTATGTTTAAGTCCCATGTATTAGGGGCGAGCCTATTGCCATCAACCGGGCACAAATCCAGACTCCGGGCTACTACTGAGAAATTTCAGATAGAAAAACCCAATAACACTTTGCTTGACCCGGGAATCAAACCCAGGACCTTATGCTCAGCAGTAGCGCTTGCGACCGACTAGACCACTAACGAGGCAGTCATCAGTCATCGAGGCGAATCAATACTCAATATCTTTATTGCTTTACCATAATATGTACTTAGGTGGTAATTATATAATTTAGATCATTATGGACCTTGTAGGACACAGCAAAAAGGTTAGGAGAGAGGAAGCCCTGTTTTAGGAGATCATTGTTTTTGTGGGAACAAGTTTTAACTTACATATAATCAAAGTCAGGAGATTGCGAATAAGGTACTATTGTGAGTTATAGCATAATTAGCCTATAATGTTCCCACTGCTGGGACACAGGCCTCCTCTCTGTGAGAGGGAGCGGGCAGTAATCCACCACGCGGGCCCAGTGCGGGTTGGTAGATGTCACATGTCTTCGAATTTTTGGTTCTAGGACATGGCGGTTTCCTCACGATGTTTTCCTTCACCGTTTTGAGAGCAGTGGTGATGAAATAATTTACACTAAGTAAAGCGCCTGTCTGGGTTTGAATCTACGACCTGCAACTCGGTAAGTCGCAGCCGTTACCATTGGGCCACCACTGCCCCTTGCAGTGGCAGTCCTTGTAAGTTATATCATACACTTAAACTGTGAGAAATGACAGACAAACCCATATTTGCTATAGACTTGTCAACGTATAGTTATGAGGTAACTTATGAGTTATTTTGTCGGACTAACTAACATTTTTTATTAAAATTTGTCGACTATGAAAAAAAACGGAGGAAGACAATAAAATAAAACTGTATTTATTTAAAAAAAACGTCCATAAAACCATAGAGGGGTTTTGAAAAAAATAATAAATAAGATATACCTCTTTCAAAGTTAATTTTCGATAATTTTTCATGAATATTCCGAAAAATACGGGCGATCACATGCCCATGGGCGATTTTGTATATTTATGAGTTAGAATGAGAAAGACTATATGTTGAAGTAGGATCGATTTGCTATACTCCAACAATATTGGCGATTTGTATTCATTTGCATCCTTTCAGGGGACTAAAGTACTTATGAATATTAACAACTTTTTTTTGTGACCAACTTTGAAATATCTTAACACGTTCAGTTGCATATAGGATGCTAGGAGACCTCGCGGAGGGCTCATTTAAAATTTAAGTTTTTCTTAGCGAATTCGGCAATTACGCTGGGAAAATAAAATCTGTTGTATATTATACAAGATTTCAAACCTAACTGTGACACTCCTCGAGGGTTAACTTTAGCGCAAACGTAATGCCGGTGACGCTCCTGGAGTCAACTTGCAATATTTATGGCGGCATGGCGTGTGAGCTCTATGACAAATGGGTGGAGTCGAAAGTGCCGAAAGTGTCAAAAGTGTTGGATCATTTAGCTCCCTTCAAAATGGTTGAGCTGAATGGTGCTAATCCATGCGTCATGTTCGTGAACGGGCGCCGTCAGTTGGGACTGGTCATCTCTTAGCTGCCATGGCTTATTTTAATTAAATTTTTGAATTGTATTATTTGTTTTATTTTCTATTACGGACGCTTTTAACGTTCTGCATCGTTCTCACATGTATAACTTCAACATAAATGATGGAAATGGGCAACTAGCTTCATATTTCAAGCAGACAGTTGACAGTTCAAAAGTGCATGTAAATGGTTTAATTGAAATAAATGGTTTAAGTTTGAGTGTTAAAAGAAATATCTGAAATGGTGTACATACACATACGCGTTGGCGTAGGCTTAATACACGCGACGTGTGTGCGCGGCACGTTGTTCAGAGCTGTGAGTGCGCGCGCGCACGTCGGGATCACGCTCGTTGAGCCCTGTAATAAACACACACTTATTAATTTATATTATGTACGAGCAAATAGGAGGAGCTTGTGGCTAAGTAATAACAGATGCACGGGTCGATCCGACAGGTTAAGCTACGCTTGCCGGGGTTGGTCTGTGGATGGGTGACCATCTTTACATACTGAGACTCCTCCGTGCCTCGGAAAGCACGTTAAGCCGTTGGTCCCGGCTGTCATTCGTGGATCTTTGACAGTCGTTACGGGTCAAGCCCGAAAGTCTAACAACCAGTCTTACAAAGGGGTATCGTATTACCCAGTTACTCGGTTGTGGAGGTCAGATAGGCACTCGCTCCATGTAAAATACAGGTATTCAGCTGCATCCGGATAGACTGGAAGCTGACCCCAACATAGTTGGGAAAAGGCTAGGCAGATTGATTGACGAGCAAATAGGATGAACGTGTAGCGACGCGGCCCTGAGGACTGCGCCCCGCACCCTGCCTGCGGGTGCGTCCGTTTGAAAATAAAGCGTTAGTACGTTCACAGCACACCATTGTTTCACTTTTGTCCCGTATTTAACCATTTTCAATGCCAATCTTTTGGAATGTAAAAGTGCTCATTAAACTTTTTTTTACTATGGGAGCGAAGTTAATATATCGAAATATTATACTTTTGCTTTTAGATAAGACAACATGAGTATCTAGACGACAAATTATATTTTTTTAATTTTTTTGGTATTTTTAAATTATTTAATTAATTAAATGTTTATTAAATTAAATTCAATTTTAATGTTTTCACGTAGTTTTAAAATATATTGTTATGATAATTGAATTAAATAACGAATGTTTTTAGGTATTAATTTTGAATTGTTAAAATTTAGTTTTGTTTTTTAATGTAAACATTTTGTTGCATTTATTACCGCTGAGCACCGTCTCCCCTGAGGACACTCAGTGGGCGGACAAAGTCCCCACGATCTCAAATTCCTGCCTGCCTTAAGGGCTTTCGGTGTGTTAGGCGTCGAGGCGGTTGCCTCCGGACGTCATCTTCTGCGAGCGGCATTTGCCCTCTCACGACCCCGCTCGGCAGCCACCTTTTGATTATAAATCAACCTACCTTTGTGAAGGACATTTTCGTGATATCTATAAGCTTGTCGTGTGGAACGTTTTGTCCAGCTAGAGCTTTCAGTACTTCTTCAGACGACGGGTTAAGGCCTTCCACCTGAAAAGTATAATACAGCTTGTAAAAAAAAAACCTGTCCGATCCGTGAGGGTGTTGTTAAGTAGCGTACTGAGAGTCTACTTATGTGGTAATTTTCAGGAAAAAAGAAAAAGGAATTCGCCACATTTTTTTTCAATGGGCAATTTTACCGGGTTATTACATGGGGCACGAGCAGCCGTTCTTTTGCGGGTGTCTACAAGTCATAACTTACTATAGATAGTGCAATCCACGAAGACGCGCCCCACTCCGCTCCGCGCCGTACTAGAGTTCAGCTGACAGTACAGTAATCGCGGAGTGGGGCGCGTCTTCGTAGATTGCACAATCTATACCCTTGTTGAAATTTTGCAAATTTGGCTTAATGGCTTTGGGTTAATTTTGGTACTAAAAATGTGAATTGTAAATAGCAATAGCTTTTTTATTACTTTTTGGGAATGTTATTGAAGTACATATGTGCCCCTTTCGGATGGAACAGGTTTTTTCTTACATATTGTATTCCGAATAATTCAGTAAATTTACCAAAAATTCAGCACTCTGTTTGCCCTAAACACGTTCGGATTGATATAATCATTTAATTTCGACAATTCATTTAATATTATTATTTTTTGTGTCAAAGAAAAGAAGAAAAGCCGGTGTCAAGTGCATGTCGGACCACGCACAATGAAGGTTTCCGTAGTTAAGATGAATTTATCCCAATAACAAACTTAACATTGTAGTTGAAAAACATGTCCCCATACATTCCAACTTCAAATGTAAATTTGTACGCACAATATTAAGTCATTTACCGTGTTATTAAAACGCTTTTATTAGGTCGACCTGTATGTAACTAACTATGTAATGGAATCTAAGGTAACTAATTTAACCATCTTCCAAGGGTCGTAGCGTAATGAAAATGGGTAGCTGTATGTAGTTCTGATGACAATACAATAATATGGTACTGTCGAACTGATCTGATGATGGAGCCGGAAGATATGAACTGGAACTTCATGATGGAAAATCGTATCATAGCTGTTTTGGATTTCTTAGAAAAGTCTTGTAATGAACTTTGACCACGATTAGGTTTCAAGGTCTGACGATGAAGCCGGAAGATAGGCACTGGCATTCCATAATTGAATATCGTATCATAGTCGTGTTTGCACTTACGAGAAAGGCCACGTAAGTGCATTTATAAAAGCGTGTTTTTCTAGTGTTTTTTAAACTATTTTAAGACTATAGACTTCTTTATGTTTTCCTGTAATTTGTATGTAAGTATAGAACTATTCTGTTTTTTTTTTTTAAATTAGGCTCAGTAGTTTCGGAGATAGGGGGGGATAAGGGAATGGACAATTTTCATCTATTTTCTTGAATATCTTGAGTATCAATAGTATTTATTTTAAAATAAAAATTAAAAAAATTCTATACTCGCAACAAGCCCTTTTCATTTACCAACAAGCCTTTTTATTTTTCCAATTTGCCCCCGAAAAATACCAAAATTAATTAATTTACACTTCCGTGTTTGGGTCACAGAAATTCATATGTGTACCAAATTTCAACAACTAAGTTGGTCCAGTAGATTCGGAGCAAATTAGCTGTGATAGACGGACAGCCGGCCAGACAGACACACGAGCGATCCTATAAGGGTTTTTTTCATTCGGACGTACGGAACCCTAAAAATATGAAAAAGAAACAGTTGGTCACCTCTACAACCACAATAGTAGCAGGATGTTTGAGCCGCAGGTGCGTGCGCAGGTCGGAGCGGATGCGGAAGCGCTTGGGACAGCGGCCGCACGCCCACGCGCGCACGCCCGTGTGGATGAGGCGGTGGTTCCGCATGGCTGTGGACCTATGATGATCAGGAAATTACTTACGAAGACACTTTCATTTAAGAAGTAAAATTAAAACTCGCAACTCGCATAGGAAGAACATTAACTAAATATTTTGACAGAAACATGGAAAAATAAAAATAATAAAAACAACAGTAGTAAAAAAGTCCTGTACGAGGCCAAAGTATTCCCTTATCTCAGCATGATGCTGCGACATAATACACATCGCATGGGGCATAAGGTGCTCGCACATTTGTCAGCGCCGTACGAGGAGAATAGATTGACCGCACCGCAGGTATACCGCATTCACGATTTAGTTACGAAACATGTAAAAAAATAAGTGTTTTTGGAAAAACAACGTTAATAACTGAAAAGCGCCTTCTGTCGGCGCGACCACGCGTTCAGGTTCACCGACTAAAAAGTTCAAACAATCGTGTATTCGCGCGACGATCCACGACTAGGGCGTGCAAACCCGGTTTTCCGGTTTTGCAAAAAACCGGAAACCGGACAAAATTTGCTGATTTTCTAAAAACCGGTGTTAAGAGATAAAACCGGAGTTACCTCCGGTTTTCCCGTTATTGAATTACATTTTGATTTAAAGCAACTTTTTTCGAACGCACTCAAGAATTAATATTCAATTTAATGCTGACATATCTGATACTATTACAAACTTATTGCAAAAGCTAAAATATAAGCCCAAGGACTTTGATACCATCCCCGTAGATTTCTCCGAGCGGTCTGTGCCATCGTTATCGTCAACATCTGACGCTGAAGTTGTAACTGATGAGCTAACTCTTCAAGAGCAGCTTGATAAGGAATTGGATAAATGCAGGAAAACCCTCAAGAATCGGTCTGATTTCGACCTTGCAGGGTTTCTCAAGGTAGAGCAAAGCGGAGGGCATCGAGGTGTGTATCTCACAGAAGCTTACAACTATTTGATGTGTGTACTACCAACAAGTGTTGAGAGTGAGAGGGCCTTTTCGAGTGCTGGGTACTTTTACAACAAAATAAGAAGTACGCTATCTGATAAAATGTTATATACACTTTTATTCTTAAGAACACATTATCAAGAACAGCGGGAAAAAAATGATTATTGTTTATTTAAATTAGTGTACGGTACACAGTTGATTTGATCTCGCTTTATAGTATATATGAAAGTCAAATATGAATATTGTGAATCCCTTAATAATGTTGCTACTGTTGCTAGTGGTTCGTAATTAAAGAGCTCAAGATTCAAGAAATTGAGTCGTATAGTAATTGTGGTTGTGTTTAGTATCTTAAGATGATGAATGTGTTTTGTATGTTTAAAATATATTATTCATTATAACAGTATTTTATTGTTAGGTACCTACTAAAGGTACCACAAACTTGTTGTTGATTTGATCTCAGTTAGTTAATCTTTATATTATTTAAAGTTCATGTTATCCTAACTATTAATGTTGTCTACTTGGTATTGGTAGGCATACATGGTTGATTAAAAAAAGGTATATGATAAAATTTGTTTTATTTGTAGATTTTGTGGGTATTTAAGAATATTGTTTTCTTGTTAAAATTCTACTATATAAAAACTATAATAAAAATGTAGCCGAAACCGGGGCTAAGACCGGTTTCCGGTTTTGAGCCCTCTAAACCGAAATTCAAAACCGGTTTTGAAGACCTTCCGGTTTTGCACGCCCTATCCACGACGCGACGAGCCGCCGAGAACAGTTCCATATAAAACTATGCATTTGAACGCGCCGCTGCAGCTGTCGCTGTCGCCCTGCTGCCCGCTGCCGCCGAGAATACGATTACACGATCGTTGGTCGGTGAACCTAAACGCGTGGTCGCGCCGACAGAAGGCGCTTTTCGATTTTTATCGTTGTTTTTCCAAAAAACACTTAGGCTGCGTTCCGAGTTACGCTGTAATCGATTTGGGCGTGCTAACACCCGTACCGAATTACCATGAGCGCGATAATGATATACCGTGAATAGTCATCGCAAAACCTTTCTATCAATCTACAATAACCTTTATTTGCTTTCTATTATCTCAAATCGAACCTTAAACAGGTGACTGCAATTCTTAAAGGCTATAAAATCGTAATAAACCACACCTGTGCCACAAATGCTATAAACAATTGATTGAACAAATCTTGTGGGTGTAATATGTGGGTACAGAATTATATCAGATTTATGGCCGATGATAAACGTCATATTGCAATAAACTAGTGCCCTAATATCGGCCTAAATAGGACGCGGTAATCATATTCATAACGCAAAATCGAGTTATTTGGATGTGAAAAACTCAGGGGCTTCTAGATAGTTAGCTTGTAACTTTTTTTAAACGAAATAAATGTTCTGTTCTTTGTTAAGAATACACACTCACCTCCTGAACGCAACTCCGCACACATCACAAGGAAAGGGTCGCTCCCCTGTATGTACCCTCAGATGTTCGTTCCGCATAGAAAGCGTCCGGAAGGCGTGTCCGCAGACGGGACAGGTGTGCGGACGGCGCGGACATGTCCCTTCTGTGGTCGATGTCTTTTTGCAAGATAAGCAGGACTCGTCTATACCGTGGACCTCTCTAGGATTGAAAATGAAATGTTCTGAAAATGTTAGTTAAGCTCTATCCATATTCCACTCAGTAACGTGTCAGGTGTTCACGTACGCCTGAGAAAAGGGTATTTGACTACTACCAAAATACACATAAATTAATACTTATTTAAAGATATTTAAAAAAAAAGACAATTTGTGAAAACTTTAATAACATCGGTGGAAAAATTAAGAAGTTACTCTTGAAATTATTCTTCTAATCTGTCATGCATAACGATAGTTGTATTTTTGAATGGCGTGAACTTACTATGGCGTACCTGTGTTGTGATGTCAGATGCTAGTAGTGATGTCTCGTGTCTCGCATAGACTTTATGATACATAAAACTTCGCCATTTTTTAAGTTACATAATCTTTTTTTTACTGTGGCTTAATTTATTTTAAAGTTTCGAAAAATTAAATTTAAAAAGATCCAGTCAAATACCCTATTGTCCAGAACAAAGAAGGCCGAGATGGTTCGGAGCCCAGATATAAAAATTTCATATTAAATGCGTGCTATAGTTTGACTGAAACCGCTGTAATACGCGGCGAGGCGGGGGGCGGGACGCCGTAAGCGTTGAAAAATGAGCGACCTGCACTGCCCCTCCGTCTCACCGTGCATTACAGCAGTTTCAGCGGTACAACGGTCTCGGTCAAACTATAGCAATCTTATTCCGTCCTTGAAGAGACATTAAGGCTTGGGCGGCTCGGAGCCCCGAACGCCTTGAGTGCTGATATTGTGTTGATAGGTTAGTATAGATCTATTCATACGGAAATTCAGGGACAGCCAGTGCTGACGTGATGACGTCAACCGGTGCAGCATATAGTAAAATAACACATCAAAAATAAAATAAATACAATACTTAGTCCTAAATGTTTATACAAATATAATATTTAAAAACCAAACATACGATCACTTACTTGACGTGTTTGTGCAGATCAATCGCGTGCGTGAATGTGGCGTGACAATGAGAACACGCCCCACCTGTAGAATTTGACTCTGCACTCGCATACATGCCTGTTTTAGAAAGACATTAATATGAAAACTGCGATGTTGTTAATGAGGCTGTCAGTATGTAGAATAAGGGTTTAATCACCTGTTTATTATCGCGCGTCGACGCGCTGGTCACGCTATGGGGTGCTGCTTTTTCAAAGCAGAAAACGTACCATCGGTCGACGCGCGTTACATGAAAAGCGCATATAAAAAACGCCGTGTGCATAGGCCTTAGGGCCTTAAGGACTTAACAATTATTGTGCCAATACACAGAATGACTTTAAGCCCATGTTCTCAAGGACGTAATAAAATCGCGGCGATTTTTTTTCGTGCACTTGATTTTCAACGCTCTGCTTAGCGCTGAGAGTTGAAAATCCAAATGTGTTTTTTCAACGCGCTGGGAAGAGTGTACGTCCCAGCGCGTTGGATTCTCAACGCTCGGCTTAACACCTAGAGTTGAAAATTCAGCGCGTGATAAAATCCCGCCGCGATTTAATACGTCCATGCGACCGTTGGCGCGAAAAAAACGAGCGAGCCTTGCAGTAATCGCATATTATGTGTAACATCTGACATCATGGCTGCCGCAGTATATAATATAAACAATATTCATTATCATCACCATCAATCACTATCACCGTCATCGACATCATCAGCCTCTTTACAACCTTTCGGAAATTAGGTTGGTACCATCTGACGGTCAACTCAAGCACCGCGTGCGCTCACTGGCGCTCATTGGCAAATCAAATAGCGCCCCCTCCCCGGCTTCCTGTTACACACTTCCGTCTCTTTTCACGAAACCACCCCCACAGATTGCAGGAAATCGGGAAGAAAGGTGCTACAAAGCAGCGGCGTGCACAGAATTTTTAGACAGGGTAGGCAGATTTTCTTAATAAAGCTATTACCTAACCAAAAATCATGTTTGTTTTGGTTGATCGGATCTGTAAAGTTATTTTAAGTTTTTTTAATTAAATTTACACGTCAATCTTTCACTCAGAATGTCTGCAATATGGAGTCATATAATTCATGTTTATATGTTTGAATGTTTGTATGTTTGTATGTTTGTATGTTTGAATGTTTGTATGTTTGTATGTTTGCATGTTTGCATGTTTGAATGTTTGTAAGTTCGTATGTTTCATTCATAGATTCAAACATACTAACATACAAACATACAAACATTCAAATATTCAAACATACAAACATTCATTCAAACATACAAACATTCAGACATTCAAACATACAAACATTCAGACATTCAAACATACAAACATTCATTCAAACATACATTCAAACATTCATACATACAAACATACGAACATACAAACATTTAAACATTCAAACATTCAAACATACAAACATTCATTCAAACATACAAACATTCATTCAAACATGCAAACATACAAACATGCAAACATACAAACATTCATTCAAACATACAAACATTCATTCAAACATTCAAACATTCACACATACAAACATACAAACATGCAAACATACAAACATTCATTCAAACATACATTTAAACATACAAACATTCAAACATACAAACCTTCATTCAAACATTCAAACATACAAACATGCAAACATGCAAACATACAAACATACAAACATTCATTCAAACATGAAACATACAAACATAACAACATACAAACATTCATTCAAACATACAAACATTCATTCAAACATACAAACATTCATTCAAACATTCATACATACAAACATACAAACATTCAAACATACAAACATTCATTCAAACATACAAACATTCAAACAGTCATTCAAACACACATTCAAACATACAAACATTCATACATACAAACATTCAAACATACAAACATTCATTCAAACATACAAACATTCATTCAAACATACAAACATTCAAACATTCATTCAAACATACAAACATTCATACATACAAACATTCAAACATACAAACATTCATTCAAACATACAAACATTCATTCAAACATACAAACATTCAAACATTCATTCAAACATTCAAACATGCAAACATATAAACATAAAAACATTCAAACATACAAACATTCATTAAAACATTCAAACATGCAAACATATAAACATAAAAACATTCAAACATACAAACATTCATTAAAACATTCAAACATACATTCAAACATACAAACATACAAAAATTCAAACAGAGTTTAAACAAAATTATTTGTGATTTGAAAAGTCGAATTCTCTGTTTTGTAGTGAAAAGGAATTTTTCAAATAAATTAAGCATTCGTGGAAAAACACTAAAATTCGGAACAAGTTTTCCAAAAATTGACGCGTGTCTGACGTTTGATCGTTTCGTTAGAAGAAACTACAACTGATTTTAAAAATTAAAAAATATCATCAACATTATATATGGTCTACAGTGTAAAATAAAATAAAAAGTAAATAAAAACGAAATCATTTATTATCTCGAACTCGGAAATCAAAAGACAGTGTCTACTCTGTGCGGTTGTGTGAGTTATTTGTGAAATTGTGTGTCACGTATTTACGAGTATAGGAATGCACACCCATTAATTCCGCATAGCCACGCGAGCACACATATAAACATTTAGACGCGAATAGTTTGTGTCTTTCCCGAGACACTCAGTAGCGCTAGTGCAGCGCAATGTGAAGTTGCTTCAAATTTTACGCGACAGGTGGAGCAGAATTATGATTAAAGATTTTTTTTTGTTGATAGTAAGTACTCGTAGATTGGGCACGCCACAATTGCGGCGATAAGACCCCTCTTCGAGGAGTGACTAGAGAGGCGCCACGGCGTCCTCACCTTCCGCCTGACGCAGGTACTCACCGGACACGGCAGTTTCGGGAGGTACCTGTTCAGGATAAAGCGGGAGGAAACGCCCGGGTGTCGTCACTGTGTGGATCGACCGGAGGACACGGTGGAGCATACGGTGGAGGTCTGCCCGGCTTGGGCAGGGCATCGCCGTGTCCTCGTGGATGCGATCGGCGGCGGTGATCTCTCGCGTCCGGCCCTGATTCGGGCCATGCTACGGAGCGAGAGGAAATGGGAGGCCGTCACCTCTTTCTGCGAAGCAGTAATGCTCGCGAAGGAGACGGAGCGCGTGAGGGAGAGGCAAATTTCGCGCCCTCGCGCCCCTAACCGCCGCAGCAGGAGACGCCCTGGGCGTCGGGAATCGCAGGAAGATTTCCGGCCACCGTAGGCGCGGGCTTGCGGACGGTGAGCAATGGGTAGCTCGCCGTCCGATAAGGACCAAGCCCGGGTCGACGGCGCGTTGTGTTCCACGCGCGCCTCAAAGAGATGTCAGCAGAATTGACGGGGTCCGCTAGGGCCAATGCCTGCCGGGGGTTCGAAGAAAACCGATGGGGAAATCGTGGCCCCCGGCAACATGGCATAGGAAGGAACACGGGTGGGTTTTAGTCAGTAAGAGTCTGACACGCCCTCCCGCTCCACCCAGAGCGGGAGAAGTTATTTGATAATTTCCCACCCAAAAAAAAAAAAAAAAAAGTACTCGTAGATAAAATAATATTTGATAACAGAACAAGATTAGAAATATTTATATTATCTGATTTAGGTAGGGTAGGCAGTGTCTTTTTGTCTTTATGAAACGCTCGCCGCTGCTACAAAGTGTGTGTGTATTAGCTCCGACACACGACTGGAGTTTACTCCTTAATACGATTGTCTTTGAATATGCAATAGGCAAAAAGGGTCAATAAACGCTGTCATAAAAAATAAAACTGGTACTTAGTTTTTTTTTGTATTTACTTGAAGTAAGAGTTGAGAAAATTTGTTTTTTTTGAAGTGAAAACTTCTGTAGGCGCGTTGAGCATTTTTGAGATGGGAAAAAACAATTGAACTCGCGACACCGTTACCGACACCTCATTTTTGTAAACGCGATTGTGCTCTTTATTTATATTACGTTACGGATCAATGTTCTATGCAAGTATTTTTACTTTAAAGGTTATGGAAATATTTTTATAAATTATTCAAGTTTTCACTTCTGCCGGCACTCCTGGAGTGCCACTGTTTTTTTTTAGTTTTATCGTGTTATATATCGATAGCCATTACGTCTGTGAAGTTTACACAAACAAAACTAATATTGCAAGTAATTACTAGGGTTATAACGGATGTTCTATAACGAATGAGGATGCGGATGAGGATATCGAGATAATCGGGTTTGAGGATGCGGATGAGGATACGGATATTGGAAAATTCCTTATTGAGGATGCGGATGAGGGTGTGGATGCAGATGTCGTATGAAAAATAGACCTTGTTTTGACACCTG
Source organism: Agrochola litura (assembly GCA_949152395.1). Taxonomy (NCBI): domain Eukaryota; kingdom Metazoa; phylum Arthropoda; class Insecta; order Lepidoptera; family Noctuidae; genus Agrochola; species Agrochola litura. Next base: position 12,095,637 of record OX424521.1, on the reverse strand, counting down.
ACACCACAATCATGCCACCACTGTCACGTGCAGCCGAACGTCTATCGTAAGACAGGGACACTGCGAATTCAGGCAATAGGAACGCGTCACTCACACTCTGGCCCGCACATTTAGCTTGGAACGAATTAAAAATAATTCAATATTTGAGCAAACAACGTAGGTAGAGTCACATCTTCATAGAAATGCGGAGCTTTTAAAATCAAAACTTGAGGAAGCGGATGTTTTGCGGATATCAAAATGTATGCGGATACGGATATCCGTTACATCCCTGGTAATTACATTAATATTCTTACCTGGTTTAGTATAAGCTCGTGCAGATGCATCGCTGTGTTCTTTCTTACGATGCTTGTACAAAGCTGTTTTGTTCGGCAACACCTCGCTACAATCCCGACATGGTATCCTAAAGAAAAATTAATGGCATCCTTACATTACATAGAATGAGAGACTGGCCTCTGGACTCAAATAGGCCTGAATCCAAATTTTTTTTTGTCGAAAAAATACTGAACACGTATTTTTTCTTTTTTGACATAATCAAAAGATTACGGCGATACATTGAGTTAAAATGTGGCCTTGCTAGATTTTATACTGCGTTGTGACGTAGCGAGCCCCCCACTCCCGAACTTTAATGCGTGTTTTCTAAGTTATTTTTGATTAATATGATAAAGCAAAAAATACGTGTCTAATATTTTTTTATAATCTGAAAAACGGACTAAATAGAATTTAATTTTTTTAACCTAGGCAACTACCACTAGTCAAACAGAGAAACTCATACAGGCAGCTCATGATCTGTCTTTCTTTTCCCAACTACTATTGGAGTTGGCTTTCAGTCTAACCGGATGCAGCTGAATACCAGTATTGTACATGGAGCGACTGCCTATCTGACCTCCACAACCCAGTTACTGAGCAAAACGATACCCTTGGTAAGACTGGTCGTCAGACTTTCGGGCTTCGACGACCCGTAACGACTGTCAAAGATCTACGAATGACAGCCGGAAACGACGGTTTAAAGTGCTTTCCGAGGCACAGAGGGGTCTCGGTATGTAATGGATGGTTACCCATCCTCGGACTGACCTCAGCAGGCGTTGCCTCACCTTCGATCGAACCGTGCGGCTGCTATTATTTAATAATAAATGTTAATAAAATGTTAAATAATAACAGCCGCACGCGCATATGTCACTTTCTGTTCGGAAAACCAGAAAACGCCTTCTGTCGGCGCGACCATGCGTTCAGTTTCACCGAACAAAAGTGACATATGAGCGTGATAATCGCGTATTCGCGCGCCTTCGCTTTTTAGCTTCGGCTGCGTTCCGAGTTACGCTGTAATCGATATGAGAGTGCTAACACCCGTACCGAATTAGCATGAGCGCGATAACGATGTGCATTGAATCGTCATAGTTGACGTCATAACATGCGCCATCTTGCGATACCACCGAGCATGCCCTAAATTAATATCACCGTGAGCGCTGTCAAAAATGACAGTTGTGCTGTTTTGTTTTGAGTCGCATCATATCTTTAAACTAACGTGGCATTTTCGAAATTGTGCTTCTGGCTACAGTCGCCACCTAACCAAAGAAGAAGAAATTTGTGGTGTATACACAAAGAAATACTGTAATCCAAACATTTTGGGCAAGGTTTGGGGTTATGCAAGAAGTTTTGACGTTGGGCGAGCACTGTGAGCAGTGTGAGCGCGTTCACGAGCATTTCGAATTATTGACAGCTCTAAGCCGTCATAATCGTGATATCTAAATCGGAACGCAAAGTATCGATGTGAGCGCTGTGAGCGATTAAGACGTAACTCTGAATGCGACCTAAATAAGACGCGACTTTAGCCAGTATTTTGTGAGTCAGTACTGAAAAGTATTAGTAGCGGAAGAATACCTATAATCATCCCTGGTGCTCTTGTTAGTGGTTCCAGGGTCGTCAGCTCCAGTCTTGCCGTGCACCTTCTTACGATGGTACGCGAGGCCCCAGCTGTATAAAGTTTATAAAGAAAATAAGTGATAAACATAATTTTAATACTAGAAATAAAGATAAAATAGATCAACCAATTTTCAGATTATCCAAAGTACAAACATCTTTTATGGGGTAGTGTTAAATGTTACAACAAAATACCTTGTGATATATTACAGTTAACTGAAAGAAAATTTAAAACTCATAATAAAAGTACTCTTTGTAAACAAGCATATTACAAATTAGAGGATTATATCGTAGATAAGAATGCTTGGAAGCATGCTGGTCTAGCTCCATAGGACAATTTTGAGTCTAGACAAAATCAAGCTGGTTGCTAATATAATTGTGTAATTAAATATTATATTTTTTTTTTACATTCTTTGATTACTTGCAACTCACACACTACTAGTATCACTTGTAATTTTTTTAGGAATATCGTATAGGTACCTACTTTTACAATGCTTGTAAATATGTGAACACCATGTATCTATTACATAATTATTTTGACTGTCATTGCTTCATTTTTAATTATTTTTACCTATTGTGGTATAGTAATCTTATTCCAGGTGCATCGTCTTCACATATAATTATAGAATTAATGTATACAAAATATTGTAATACATTTTAAAAGAGTAACGGTGGAGTTTCTTGCCCATTCTTCTCCATAAGAAAACTACTTTTTGGAACGGGCGACTAGAATCAATTCTATTTTTTGTTTTTGACGCTCAAAAGTGCCTTTTTGTGCCTAATTGAAATAAATTATTTGACTTTGACTTATTTATTCATAATCTGTTCATACAATAACTTATATAAAGTCTACCAAACTGCATAACAGTTTGACGGCAGTTCTCGTTTAAGGCGAGTTTTTATGTAAAAATTTTTTTCTTAAAATTTCACAGTTCGTCACTCGAGCTTAATAAAATAGTGTTACTCCCGAGGTGGACACTATTTTAGAAATAAGAAAGTACAACTCATGAACAAGAATAGTACCTAAGTTTATTTATTTCATTCTCACTACTTAAGAAAGACACTTATTTTTTTATAAAACGTCAAATCCGAATTTTCGTAAACAATTACGAACGAAGGCGGAATGAATTTCGTGCGTTATTAATTTTTTGACAAACTTTTTTTTTTTATTTGGCTCGCGATCGGTTTAATTTGTCATTCAGCCTGATACTTGTTCATGCAATGTTCGTGATTGATCTCTTTGGTGATTAGAACTTTTACTAACAATATCCACATTCCAAATTCAAATCACTTTTAGCCCCTAGGGATTAAAAAGCTATTTTGGTCCCTGTTTACGAAGAATAAACTAGCTCTTTTTGAATAGTTGTAATAAAAAGGTATATTTTACCTGTTGGGAAAGGTAAGTTCACACTGGTTACATCTGTACAGAAAGTTCTCGTTGGCATGTTTCATGCGTCTGTGTACTTGTAGGTAGGTCCAGTGCAGGTATGAGCGGCCACAGTCCTAAGGAATAAACAGTATATACCTGATTTATTGTCTCCGGAGAAGCTCTATCTACCAAATGGCAGATAATTTTATAAATAAAACAGTATGATAAAGTAACCAGAACTTGTCCAGAGCTGGTGAAACAGATAATTTTATTTAAATAATTAGAAGAATATTGCTAGGATTTTCCATACATTCCCCCTTTTACCTTATTATTGCACGATTTTTTCGCCAAAGCTACGGTTTCCTAGAAGGACGATGACCGCAATTAGGCTAAGCATATGCTGATACGCAGGTGACGCAGGTCCACGCAGCGCAGGGCAGAGCAGATTTTGTAATACATGAACGTACAGACAGCTGCATACGCTGCGGCGCAGGCACGTGCGACGCATACATGTGTCTGACCTGCTCTGCGTCTCGTTTTAGAGCCGGCACAGATTTCTGCGCGACGCGTGCAGGTCGTCACTTGTTTTTTTAGCACTGATTCATAATTTTGTTTCAATGACAAATTGTTTGTACTAGCTAGGACGCGAATGTGTCTGTGTAGCTGCCCTACCCTGCAAAATCTGTACTGTGCTGCTTGACCTGCGTATCAACATACGCTTAGCCTTAACAGCCTTAAATTTTTGAAACGGTTTATTGAAATGCCCATAAATGTCCAGGGGTTTGATTATAAGACTGTTTGAGCTTTTGAAAAGTCGTCGGTTTCTCTCACTTCTGTGTTAACTCGCACAGGAAGTGTTTCCCCGCGAAACAAAAATCTATTGTCGAGAGCGTGCCGAGGAGTCGGCGTCGGCTTGTGCGGGGCTGTCGGCTTGTTGAAGTAATTGAAGTAAAAACTTCTTTAGGCACGTTGACTTAAACCATTGATTTCGCGACACTGTAACGCAATTTACCGACACCGTGGAGTAAAAGACATCAACGCTTTGATTACCGCGGTGCCGATTTTTTTTCAAGTTTTTACTTCTGTCGGCACTCCCGGAGTGCCATTGTTTATTTATTTTTTTTGGTGATATTACAACGTTACCTCGCACAAGAAGTGTTTGACTACAGGAAAGTCGCCGTATCCCAGTATGCCAGTGGCAGAGCGTGCAGAGGAGTCGGCATCGGCTTTTGCGGGGCCATCAGCTTGTTTCTTAGCGTCGGCTAGTGAGCGCTTGTAGAAGCCGTGGGTTGTTTTGTGGGTTGTGCATCTGGAGGAAGGAGATATCCCACTGATTACCAAAATACAGATGGAAATTTATACAAACAAGATAAAAAAGTGCCAAGAACCCGGCCTAAATCAGAGTTTCCCATGCTTTTTTCATGGTGGGACCCACAGATATAGATATACCTAGATAACGCAAGAGCAACTACTTCGCGAGCCATTTTCGTGCCCAGCTTACGTACAATAATAATCGTAAGCTGCCACTCTCGCGCTCAGTCTGCATCGGTGCCACGCTTGTCGGAAGTCAGTAAAAAAATTGAAAATGGTTAATTACGCTGTTATACATTGTAAAAACTGTGCAAATGCGAGGAGAAAAAATAAAAGAAACGTTTTCTAGTGCTTGTGACGTCATAGTAGGTAGTCAAAAAATGGCACGCTTGGTTTTCATACAGATACTTGCGTTATCTAGGTCTATCTATATCTGTGGTGGGACCTATCAAAGATAAGAAATGATCATAAAGGATCTTGGAAAAAAAAAATACTGCTAAGAGGCTCATGTTAAGACAAACTTCATATTTCTAATTTTGCCCACTAACCCTTTAGACATGCTCAGCGACCCCCAGGGATCCGGGGAGTTGGGAAACTCTGGCCTTCATAGACCCGCAAGATAAAAGTTTCGTCGGAAATATAATTAACAGTAATCCTAATCAATCTCATCTACTCGACGTCCGTATGTCACTGCAGGGATTCAGCAGAATATCAGCGTCAGGTATATTTGCCTGGCACATGCTGAGCTGGACTCCCATTTGGTGCAACCTTGAGACACACACCGCACTCTTTATGTTCATTGACCCATTATTTTACATTGTGTCATAGCCAATAGTGTCATCACAATGTCTTGTTTTATTCCTTTTATAATAATTAATTGATTCAGGCGTGACCTTGCGGAAATCCATTATAAAATACAATAGACGTGGATATATTTCAGTCTCAGCGCTCGGTGTGGCAACACGCCGTGTTCGAGTTCGCAACAAGTCCATCGTCATCCTGAGGATGCCTCGTTGAGAGGTGAAACACGTGTCGATTTCTTTCAGGAGTTTTTTATGGCTCTTTAGAAATAGCTAAGCGGAACTAATTACTAAACATATCCACGTCTATTGTATTTTTCCTTTTATAATTTTTATTATTTGCTTGTATATTGTCACTTTGCGGCTATTTCCTAATAGCTAATTAGTTATTATTTTATCGTGCTATTGTATGTTGTGCTGTCTTTTGTGTGCACTAAATAAACGATTTATCTATCTATCTAAAATCCTAACTAATATTATCAATTTGTTTGTTACTCTTTCACTCTAAAACGGCTGAACGGATTTGGATGCAATTTGGCACATGGGTAAACCATAACCTGGGCTAGGACATAGGATACTTTTTATCCCGATATTCCTACGGAATCGAAACTTATGCGGGTGAAACCGCGGGGCGCAGCTAATAATATTATAAATGCGAAAATGAGTTTGTTACGCTTTTACTCTAAAACGGCTGAACTGATCTGGATGAAATTTGACACACAGGTAGGTTCGAAGAAAACCGATAGGGACATCGTGGCCCCCGGCAACAGGGCAACCGAAGGAACACGGGTGGGTTTTAGTCACTAAGAGTCTGACACGCCCTCCCGCTCCGCCCAGAGCGGGAGAAGTTATTTGATAATTTCCCACCCAAAAAAATATAGGATAGGATATAGGATACTTTTTATTGCGGTAGTACGTGCGATGCCGCGGGCAAGAGCTAGTAGACAAATACACAAACCTGGAATACGTAGCGAAGCTAACTTTACAGATGTGGCATTTGAAGGGATTCTTGACTCCCTTGTGTATCGCGCGGTGCTTGTTCAGACCACCCTCCAAGTAGAACACACTAGAACAAAACAATTCATTGTGTAAATCAGGAATACTTGTCACATTGGGAGTCCGTTTAAAAAAATAATATGACTGTCGCGGTCTGTTTGGTAGACGATTACTATAAAAAAAATAAATAAAAAAAAAACTCCATTTTTTTTTTCATTAAGTCGGTAATAAATATTATGTAATGAATAAAAATTACAAAGTATATAATTAAGTAATTAATGATAATCTGAAAAATTACTTAAGTTGAAGCAAGCTGAACCACGAAATTTTTATTTATTTAATAAGCACCAATCCGCAGTGTAGTGCGTCTTTTGCAATTTGCAGGTCAGTGTCAGGTTGTATATTGATCAGTTCAAATTGTTCCATAATAACTTGAGACTTGTTATTATGGATTAATGATTATAATTCTATAAATACATATTTTATTATAGTCGCGAATCATATTTTACTGACATGCAAATTGCAAAAAAACCTAACAAAATTTGAATTTCGTGGGCTGCGGATCCACCTTAAGTTTTAGTTAAATCACGTAAGTGAAGATAGGCAACTCTGTGATATCACTTATTTATTTATTTTATAATTTATGTACACACAGCAAAATAGATACAGATACGACATATTATTATAAGTATTGAGTACAAAGATAATGCTTATTTCTTAAGAAATTTCTTCCAGTACCACACTAAATGTTACCATGGATTCAGTACATGATTCGAACCCCCCATGCGTTGAAAATGTTCGTCGGTTATTTAAAAAAAATCTGCTGTTCCCATACATTTTGACCGCGTACTCTATGAAACACCAGTTTTTTTTTTAAAATAACCGACGAACATTTTCAACGTAGGGGGGTTCGAATCATATACTGAATCCATGGTAACATTTTTCGCGTCGATGTCCCTGTATAGTAGGTAATAAATACTAGACCCGTACTAGGAGCTCGTGGCTAAGTAATAACAGCCGCACGGGTAAATTCATCCGGTCAAGCTACGTCGGGGTTGGTCAGTGGATGGGTGACCATCTTTACATACCGAGACTCCTCCGTGCCTCGGAAAGCACGTTATGCCGTTGGTCCCGGCTGTCATTCGTGGATCTTTGACAGTTGTTACGGGTCGTCAGAAGCCCGAAAGTCTGACAACCAGTCTTACCAAGGGGTATCGTAATTACCCAGTAACTGGGTTGTGGAGGTCAGATCGGCAGTCGGTCCATATTAAATACTGGTATTCAGCTGAATCCGGTTAGACTGGAAGCCGACCCTTGGGAAAAGGCAAGGCAGATTGATTGATATAGTAATAAATACTAACTCTTCACAATACTCGCAGCGGAACGCCTTCTCAATCTCGACCACCCTTATCAAAGCGCGCGCTTCATCAGCCAGCTGAGACAGCAGTGGCTCGCCCACTTCACTCGACACTTGGCGTTTTATTGGCTTTGATAGTTTCGGGGATTCTGAGGACGAAAAGATCAACTTATTTAATTTCATAAGCCTAATACGTAAGGAGAGAAAAGGGTAAACAATGAATTTCTGTATGAATGAATGATATATTTATTTGCAAGAATATAGGTAGCTTACATAATTATGTTCTTAAGATCTATGTTCACTGTATTTGGCATTTCAGCCGTGCAAATATTTAGATTTACATCTTGGTTATACTTATAGCATGCAGTAGGTACCATCGAAGAAACCTATAACTAAGCAATTTGAAAACAAAATCCCATGCACACGACCCTTTTTTTTCGTAGGTAACCGTTACTATAGTGGCCGAGCGCTGCAAGCAGAAATAGTCCTTACGGTGTATAGGTATGGGTTTCTTCGATGGTACACATTTAGTAATTAGCAATAAAATAAAAATACTAATAATAATTTCATAATTTAAAAGATTACAATGCAATTCATAAAATTAGTACGATTCTATTCATTAAAAATAATAATTTATATTGAAATTAGATCTTTATAGTAATTAGACAAAGTACATGCACGAATTTGTAAACCTCCTGACACCCAAACTAGGACATGTCCTGTATCTCAGGTGTCAGCGTGTCAGACGATTGAAGAAAGAAAGAAAAATTGTTTTAATTATTAAAATAATATTCTGTTCTATGTTATAAAATTAAGGTTAAGCTAGTCGGTAATTCTTCCATAATTATGTCAACTTGTTTCGTCATTATCTAGGCGTGTAAGAAAAAACAATTAAAAAAAAATGGTTTGAAAGTTATGAGCGTCGAAACTTACATATTTCAAGATTAATTTGAAAGCAGCTTTGGGTGTAAATAAATAACTCCCGGAGTATGAAAATGGCAAAATTGTTACCGTAAAACATTTTACAAAAAAAAAAAAAACAACCGACTTCAAAAAAAAAAACACTACAAAGTGAAAAATAACTTTAATTTCGGAAGTCGGTGTCAAAGACACTTGAATTTTCGTTCTTTGTCACTGACTTCCGAAATTAAAGTTATTTTTCACTTTGTAGTGTAATTTTTTTTGAAGTCGGTTGTTTTCGTTTTTGTAAAAAGTTTTTATTTTTCACTTTTTAGTTGTGGTACCTACCCCACACAAATTCGAATACCACTACCTACTATGTAAATAACAGTGACAGGAAGTTATCATATCATCCACATACTAAGTGAGAAAAAATACGTATTATTGAAGCTAACTCAAATCTACCCAAGCAAAGTTAATAAAATTTATATGGGACCACCTCTGAAGTATGATCTACCAAACAAAAAAGAATCATCAAAATCTATTCATAATTGGCGGAGTAATCGCGTAACAAACATACAAAAAAAAAACACAGTCGAATTGAGAACCTCCTCCTTTTGGAAGTCGGTTAAAAAGGATAGATCGCTGTCTCCGGCGAATAAAATGGTAATGTGCTATCACGATAGTTTTAACTTTATTGTATATTCGATATTTAGAGGTCCGATTACAATCTGTCAATTTTTTTCATTAATTTCCTACGGATATTTCAGAAGCTACGAGATTTTGGTGTAACGAATATAAAAAAACACTTTTCTTTGGTATTTGAACAATTCCGCTATGTATATTAGTTAATAAGATATTCACAAAAAACTTTTTAATTTTCCTGTAAAATTTAGTTTTTACGATTACGATTTTATTCGCCGGGGACAGCGAGATAATTTATTCAAGAATTCAAATAACTTTATTTTGAATAAATACATAAAATAGATTTTTCACAATATCTTTACACCCAAAGGTCTGTAACCCTAATTCTTTGTTTACTCATGTTTTTTATGTATGCACGTGTTTCTGTGACAAATAAACCTATTTTTCTTTCTTTCTTTCTTTCTTTTCTTTCTAATACACGATCAGTCAGAATCTGAATCGTTTTGAAACAGATTGCAAATCCATTGCTTCATAAGTTGGAAAAAAAATATCTGCTCAACAACGTAAATAATGCAATGAATGTTGCTGAACTGTCAAAATGAAACAGATTAGTCTTAATCGTTTACGAAAATGTTCTACGTAATTAAAATACTGTTCATGGAATTTAAGCGCTCGTTTTCGTTATAAATCATCGTCTCCTTCACTTTCTCATACGATGTTAGGTTATCATCACTGGCTTAAAAAACGGTAAAGGAAAACATCGTGAGGAAACCGGCATGCCTGAGAGATATTTCTCGACAGCATGTGAAGCCAAGTCAGAGGCCCTTGGGCGGCTTTAAAACTCTGACAGCAGGTTAGTCACTAACCACACGAAAAAGAAAGAAGACGATGTTAGGTGAAATAGCCATACATATTATTAGCCACGCCCACCAACGACTTCGAGCCGTCGACTAGCGCAACCTTAACATAAATATTATGTAGTGAACTTCAATATATTAATATTAGATTTTATTGCTGTATTTAGCCGTGCTTATTGCTGTCTTTTGTTCTTAGATAAAATAAGAAAAATAGTAAACTGCTTGTGGCGGCATCTACATGCCACATGCAAACTACGCATCACTCTGACGTCACGCAAAATCCTGCATCGCGCAAGCAGGGTTTACCGCGCGACTAGAATATACAGAAAAAAAAATGTTTACAGTACGCAAACTTAAACACGTGACTTTACTCATCATTATGAACAACTTTCACTATGGGACCGAACCTGAAATCGCGAAAAAACAATCAGCTGTTCCCTAGATTTTGACGAGTTATGCGAACATGCAAATTTTTTTGTTGAAAGTTGTTCATAATGATGAGTAAAGTCACGTGTTTAAGTTTGCGCACTGGTTACAATTTTCCCTGTATACAACGTCCCGACATCAACCGTCGGGCAGTACTTCATCAGACACGACACCCGTCTGGTCGGAGGATCCTCCCTTTTCTATAGAGGATGAGTGAACTTTACACCCTCTTCCTCATACCTCTATATGATTGATTCTGTCTGCCTTAATACGATCGCGGTATTTTTTTTTTGTAGGCCGTCTCATAGCTTACCTCGGAGGTCATGACTATTTACCGGGCTTTCCTGTGGCTGCCTTAAGCTTCTACGCTCAAAAGCCTCCAGGGGCAAAAACTATGCTAGTTAAAACAAGGCGAACGCTCGCTAAGGGCACCCCCTGTGGGGTACGAACCTCGGCTTAGGGCGTCGCTGGGGGGAGGACATCAAAGATGGGACAGGCTGGATCAAAGTTTCACGATTTTACGGGGAATTTAAAGCTACTGGCTCAGCAATAACGTGGGCTGGCGCATCGTTGACGAGCAAGGGTCGGAGGGGTGAATATTAGTTTATTTATTTTGGACTTTATTTCAACATACACAAAGTTGATATTGTATGGCAGCGAAATGAGTGCCGATACCAGGTCTGCGCCGGATCATAGGCACTGATTATTATTATCAATCGAAACTAAATCTTATTCCGTCTACATTAAGAACGTGTTTTTAATAAGGTAGACTCACCAACTATCTTTACGGTATGTCTGACTAGTCCACTGGTGGGTGATAATTGTACTGACACCTCTTCTGCCTCTTCCTTTAATTCGTTTGCAAACGCTTCGATACATTCCGTTGATTTTGACGCGTGCTCCTACAGAAAAGGAACATATTATTATATATTTATATAAACAGTGAAGTCTTTATAATGTGTACATATTGAAATTAGGGTATCTATGCTTAATTTTATCGATGGAAAAGTGTGTTTGGCGTCTTGTTGAGAAATTTTACGATTATTGTAAAGGGTAGTGTGGGGGTATCGTATTACCCATTTACTGGGTTAAAGAGGTCAGATAGGCAGTCGCTCCATGTAAAATACTGGTATTCAGCTGCATCCGGTTAGACTGGAAGCCGACCTCAACATAGTTGGGAAAAGGCTAGGCAGATTAATTGATTGATGGGTTTCGATATCTAAACACGATAAAACAAAAAAAAAATACAGATTTTCTCAACTCATACTTCAAGTAACATTACTACAAGCGGTCGCTGACCTAAAAAAAAACATCAATTCTTTGTATTTTTATAATATCATGTTTAGATATCGATACCCATCATATTTACGAAGTTTATCTAGCTAATTTAATTTGACCCTGTATACTTATGAAAAAAAATTGTTTTTTACTATAGGGAAAGTCAACAACCAACTTACTTGTGCATGCCGATGATCTCTAAAAGCCCTCATACACACTGCACAAACGCACACGAGCCTCGGCGACAACTCCTCTTCGTGCGCCCGCACATGCATACGCAAGCGCGAGCGACGAGTTAACTGTTTCAGGCATATGTGGCATTGGAAGGGTTTGATCTGAGGAGGAAAAATACACATAACAGGTTAGGCAGAGGTGTATCTATAGTTCGCCCACATTTCGCCAGTTATGTTTAAGTCCCATGTAATAGGGGGCGAGCGTATTGCCATCAACTGAGGAAAATCGTCTACTTTTACAATGTTTGTAAATATGTGAGCACCATGTATCTACCACATAATTAATTTATCTGTCGTTGCTTCATTTTTAATTATTTTTACTTATTGTGGTATAGTAATTTTATTTTATTCTAGGTGCATCGTCTTCACATATAATTATTTAACTAATGTAGGTACCTATACAAAATATTTTAAAAGAGTAACGGTGGAGTTTCTTGCCCATTCTTCTCCATACGAAAACTACCTTTTGGAAGGGGTGACTAGTATCAATTCAATTTTTTGTACATTTTGACTTTCAAAGGTGCCATAGAAGGGCCTATTTGAAATAACTTTAGAGCACAAATCCAGAATCCGAGCCGCTACTGAGAAATTCCTCATGAAAAAACCCAATAACACTCTGCCCGACCCGGGAATCGAACCCAGGACCTCATACTCAGTGGTAGCGCAGACCACTGGACCGACGAGGCAGTCGGAAGAATATTTAAATTCCTCTTAACTCGTTTCGGCATGAAGTAGACGAGAGAGAAGCTTCGATCAATTCGGACTTTAAAACATGCGTGTAAGATTGAATTTGTTTTGATGTATGTTTGAAGGGATCCCTTCTTTTCGGATAATATTGTTTTTCCTAATATACTTTGGCATAACGATTTTGGTATAATTTGTTTTGCCATAATAATACTTTGCCATATTTTTTTTGGCATGCAGTTTATGTTGGCATAATTATCTTGAAGGCTAATTTGTTTTGGCATAAATTTAATTCGCATAACGTTACTAGGCCTAGTGACTATTAGCATAATAATATTTAGGCATACAATTAATAGAAATAACGGAAACAAATTTGAGTTATTTTTACGTATTTATTTTGGATTTTCATGCATATGATTTCCATTTTTAACCCTAAATTAAAATGAAAGTATTGTCTTAAAAAATCATTATGTGGTGCTACAAAAGTTAGTGATAGAACCGAATCGCTGCAAAACCGACTCCACGTAGTCTTGTCTGCCCTACCCCTAAAGTGTAATTTAAAATCGCGTAGGCGCGTATGGGCGAGGCGGCCCGCGGACTGAGGAGCAGGCGCGTGAGCGAAAGCCGTCTGCGACGATTAGCACGCGTGGGGCCGCCGGAGGCCCGCAGCGTCGGAGCCGTGACAGAAACCATGCTTGCTGCATACTGCATGCTTGCTTGCATGCTGCATCCTTACTTGCATGCCTGATGTATGCTTGTTTACATGTTGCATGCTTGCTGCATGCATGGTATATGCTTGTTTGCATGTTTCTTACAGCGAAAAAAGTTATGCTTGTGAATGTTATGCTTAATAAAGTTATGCTTTAGAATGTTATGCTTAATCATTATTTTGATTAGAGAAATTATGCGTAAAAATTATGCGTAAGCTGTTATGCGTAAATAATATTATGCGAAAATATAATTAGGACAAACAAAAGTATGCCAAGTTATATTAGGTCTTAAAATTTTATGCAAATTGATAGGGAACCATGTTTGAATTTATTGTTTTTTGAACATAGCTTTGTGAATACAACTTTAAGCATTGCGTTTAAGGTTGAATTTACATTAATGTATATTTATTCAACTAGAATTACGTAAACACAATTGGCAACAGTTTTAAGAGAACTTTTGCATGGGATTGTGTATCTAGTGCATTAAATATCGCACGCACGGTACGAAAAAGATTTCGGTTTGCTTTGTATGAATTCATATAGCACTGGGTTCATTATCGATATCTACCGCCTGCACCGAGCGCTCGGTTCATTTCTTTATTGCATTGCGGCTGCAACGAAAAACATGCTAGAATCATGCTAGAATTACGAAGTTTTTCGAGTACCATAAGGGTAGCACAAGGTTTTCAGGGTTGCAAACATGGGTACTACACTCAGGGGACCTAAGAACAATAAAAAAATCGTAGTTACATGCGACCTTTGTCTTTTTAACCGACTTATAAAAGGAGGAGGTTCTCAATTCGTCTGTATGTTTTTTTTTAAGTGAAAACTTCTTTAGGTGCGTTGGGCATTTTTGAGATGGGACTAAACCATTGATTTCGCGACACTGACACAACGCAATTTACCGACACCGTGGAGTAAAATACATGAACGCGTTGATTACCGCGGTGCCGATTTTTTTTTTTTCAAGTTTTCATTTCTGTCGGCACTCCCGGAGTGCCAGTTTTTTTATATTTTATTGTATGTTTGTTACGCGATTACTCCGCCAATTATGGATTGATTTTGATGGTTCTTTTTTGTTTGGTAGGTCATACTTCAGAGGTGGTCCCATATAAATTATATTAACTCTGCTTGAGTATTTTATGAGTTAGCTTCAATAATACGTATTTTTTCCCACTTAGTATGTGGATGATATGATAAGTTCCTTTCACTGTTATTTACAAAGCAGATAGTGGTATTCGAATTTGTGTGGGGTAAGTACCACAACTAAAAAGTGAAAAATAAAAACATTTTACAAAGTTGTTTTTCACTTTGTAGTGTTTTTTTTGTAAGTCGGTTAATTTTTTTTTTTGGAAAAAGATTTTTTGTGTTGATTTTGACTGGGCTAAACACTGTATGTTATATAAAAGAAGGCGTTACAATATTTTTGTGGGTGAGACTATCAATCACCACAAAATTAAACACAAAAAGTACTATACCTGTAAATGTGTGACTCCATGCTCATCTAGCGTCTGTTTGTCTAAGAACCTCTTGTCACATGTGACGCACACATAACGACGCGTGTCTGTGTGCGTGCGACTGTGTTTCGTTAGGGTTGCCCTGAGAGTAAAACGTTTGAATTAAGTGACAAAAGGGAATATGAAAGTACCTTTTTTTTCACTTAATCAATAAGGCCCATTTGCGCGGGTTACATAAATAACTCGGAATTAACAGCTAATTCAGGGTTAATCCAAAGAGAATTATTGGAGTTAGCTGTTAACGCGCAAGTGGGCCTAAAAGATAGTAATTAAACCTAAGAAATAAGTTAAATTCAACTGCTTGTTGCTCAAAAAAATTATGAAACTCCAAATATTTTCTACTACAGTTCAAACGACTGTCGCGCGTCGTTACCAGTTCCTACCTGACGAAGAAAATCTTCGCGCAGCCTTCGACGGGTCACTCCCACCTCTTCTGCTTGTCATGACCCTCTACCTACCCTTTACGACACACAAGCGTGATATTACTAGTTCCTACCTGAGGAAGGACGTCTTCGCTTAGTCCTCGACTGGACACTGCCAACCTCTTCTGCTTGTCATGACCCTCAGCCTAACTCTTACGTCATACTAGCGTAATGTTACCAGTTCCTACCTGAGGAAGACTCTCCCCGCAGCCCTCGACGGGACACTGTCAACCGCTTCTGCTTGTCATGACCCTCTGCCTTCCCCCTACATCATACAAGCGTGATGTTACCAGTTCCTACCTGAGGAAGAGTCTCCCCGCAGCCCTCGACGGGACACTGCCAACCTCTTCTGCTTGTCATGGCCCTCTGCCTATCTCGTACGTCATACAAGCGCGATGTTACCAGTTCCTACCTGAGGAAGAGTCTCCCCGAAGCCCTCGACGCGACACTGCCAACCGCTTCTGCTTGTCATGACCCTCTGCCTAACTTACATCATACAAGTGTGAAGTAACCAGTTCCTACCTGAGGTAGAACGTCTTCCCGCAGCCCTCGACGGGTCACTGCCACCTCTTCTGCTTGTCATGACCCTCTGCCTAACTTACATCATACAAGTGTGAAGTAACCAGTTCCTACCTGAGGAAGAACGTCTTCCCGCAGCCCTCGACGGGTCAATGCCAGCCTCTTCTGCTTGCCATGACCCTCTGCCTAACTCTTTCGTCATACTAGCGTAATGGTACCAGTTCCTCCCTGAAGAAGAGTCCCCGCAGCCCTCGACGGGACACTGCCACCTCTTATGCTTGTCATGACTCTCTATCAACCTTTTACATAATACATGCGTGATGTTACCAGTTCCTCCCTGAGGAAGAACGTCTTCCCGCAGCCCTCGACGGGACACTGCCACCTCTTCTGCTAGTCATAACCCTCAGCCTAACTCTTACGTCATACATGCGTGATGTTAGCAGTTCCTACCTGAGGAAGACTCTCCCCGCAGCCCTCGACGGGATACTGCCACCTCTTCTGCTTGTCATGACCCTCTGTCTTCCCCCTACATCATACAAGCGTGATGTTACCAGTTCCTACCTGAGGAAGAGTCTCCCCGCAGCCCTCGACGGGTCAATGCCACCTCTTCTGCTTGTCATGACTCTCTATCAACCTTTTACATAATACATGCGTGATGTTACCAGTTCCTCCCTGAGGAAGAGTCCCCGCAGCCCTCGACGGGACACTGCCACCTCTTCTGCTTGTCATGACCGTCTAACTAACTCTTACGTCATATTAGCGTGATGTTATCAGTTCCTACCTGAGGAAGAACGTCTTCCCGCAGCCCTCGACGGGACACTGCCACCTCTTCTGCTAGTCATAACCCTCAGCCTAACTCTTACGTCATACATGCGTGATGTTAGCAGTTCCTACCTGAGGAAGACTCTCCCCGCAG
This sequence comes from Agrochola litura, assembly GCA_949152395.1. NCBI lineage: Eukaryota > Metazoa > Arthropoda > Insecta > Lepidoptera > Noctuidae > Agrochola > Agrochola litura. The sequence continues at coordinate 12,078,780 of OX424521.1, read as the reverse complement.
CCCTCGACGGGATACTGCCACCTCTTCTGCTTGTCATGACCCTCTGTCTTCCCCCTACATCATACAAGCGTGATGTTACCAGTTCCTACCTGAGGAAGAGTCTCCCCGCAGCCCTCGACGGGTCAATGCCACCTCTTCTGCTTGTCATGACTCTCTATCAACCTTTTACATAATACATGCGTGATGTTACCAGTTCCTCCCTGAGGAAGAGTCCCCGCAGCCCTCGACGGGACACTGCCACCTCTTCTGCTTGTCATGACCGTCTACCTAACTCTTACGTCATATTAGCGTGATGTTACCAGTTCCTACCTGAGGAAGAACGTCTTCCCGCAGCCCTCGACGGGACACTGCCATCTCTTCTGCTTGTCGTGCTGGAAGTGCACGTGGTCGAAGAGTTCCGTCTCCGTGGTGAAAGTGGCGTCGTCACACTCGGAGCAGGAGTAGCGCCCGTCTGACCGGGCTTGGTTTGATGTTTCGTGGAACTGCCTGGGAGGAGATAAGCTTCACAGTAACAGTCAATCTGTAATCTGCGTAGACTTTTCCCAACTATTTTGGGGTCGACTTCCAGTCTAACTGGATGCAGCTGAAAGCCAGTATTTTACATGGAGCGACTGCCTATCTGACCTCCACAACCCAGTAACTGGGTAATACAATACCCCTTGGGAAAACTGGTTGTCAGACTTTCGGGCTTCTGACGACCCGTAACGACTGTCAAAGATCAACGAATGACAGCCGGGACCAACGGTTTAACGTGCTTTCCGAGGCACGGAGGAGTCTCGGTATGTAAAGATGGTCACCCATTCACGGACCAACCCCGGCAAGCGTAACTTAACTTGATGGATTGACCCGTGCGGCTATTATTCATTTGCCACGAGCTTCAGTATATTCACATATGCATGGCGTTGACGCTGCGTAAATGCATGCACTACCGTCGCAAAATATTGCATCATAAATACGACACGTCGACGCGGTGGGCGTTAGAGTCGCGTTTACGCTGCGTATACGTTTACGTTAGACCGTTTTTTTTTTTACTTTTAATGCTGAAAACTACGTGAAATGTACAGTCAGCAACAAGAGTAGCTTAAGAGGGTTTATTCTGAAAGTTGGCAACGTCGTAAATAGCTGTCAAATATTTACCTGTTTTGATTAATTTGGCAACATTACTGTATGAAAATAAGAAATGTGGCTAACTAGCAAACTAAAACATTGATTATGAAATGCAATAATGAATATCGTAACACCGAATATTTAGTTTTAGATGTAAAAAAGTATTTGGAAACTTTCCAAATGCCTATTTTACACTTAAAATGGTTACAACATCAAATTCAGTGTTAAAATTGTAATTCATTATTAATATTCTAGTTTGCTAGTTAGCCACATTTCTTATTTCCATACAGTAATATTGCCAAATTAATCAAAACAGGTAAATATTTGACATCTATTTGCGACGTTGCCCACTTTCAGAATAAACACTCTTAATAATATTTCTGCAGAGATTTATGATAAATACTAACTGCGCCCCGCGGTTTCATCCGCATAAGTTTTGATCCCGTGAGAATATCGGGATAAAACGTATCCTATGTCCTTACCCAAGTCATGGTCTACGCATGTGCTAAATTTCACCAAAATCCGTTCAAATCAGTATTATTTTCGTCGATTCTAAAATTACTAGTGGCATACGAAATTATGTTTCAAATACTTACATATGAAACTTCAGTCTAACTTTGGATGTGAAGGACTCGTTACAATTGTGGCAGGTCACCACCTGAGGGTTGGAGTTCAGTTCCCGGCTGCGGCGTTTACGGCGACGCTGCAATATTAATATCTTTAACACATCTCGGGACCCTGGGGTCCCGGACCTTTGGAAGGCGTACGAGAGGCCGAAGCCAACTCGCAGAGGCCCCTTAGACATTTTTAAGTATTGAGGCACCAACCAACGACAATCCCTGTTCGCACTACGTTGGTGTAGGACTATTGCAGGATATGGAAACAAAGATATTTTGACTATGGGTTTGGGTGGCTAAAGTGGACTGGTTACCTGGAACTATGGAAGGACTATGGCCCCTGCCTGATCAATGTTTATATGTACACGGTTAAAATGGCAGGGGGTGACTTGCACACTCAATAATGGGCCACCGAAAATGGTCGCTAGCACAAAGTGTCGAAGCGACAAGGGGGCAACATGTCCTGAGGTGCTTATGAGGAGTGGAGAGGTATTACACGGCTATCAGGACAATCCCGGAAGTACGGTCAAGATCCCTACCAGCATCTTACTGGAATACTTCCTTCCTCCGAGCATGTTTGCTCTTGCGAATCTATTATTAGTACTTGGGGGCGACTGAGCTCAGCTCGAGTGAAAATAGAGAAAACGAATTTTCCCAGACATGAGACCTAGCTAGATCGATTTTGCGGCCCCGTAAACCCCTATTGCAACTTTCATCGAAATCGTTAGAGCTGTTTTCGAGAACGTAATTACAAATATATACAGGGTGGCAGGGACATCTACGCGAAAACTGTTACCATGGATTCAGTACATGATTCTGAACCCCCTCCCTGCGTTGAAATTTTTAGTCGGTTATAAAAAAAACAGCTGTTCCATGAACATGCTACTTTTCATGAAAAAGCATTTAATTTTATCCACGACTTACAACTCGGTAATTCGGGGCCGTTACCATTGGGCTACCAATGCGCTCAATATGGCAATAGGCTCGCTCCCTATTACATGGAACTTCTAACATAGTTGGCAAAATGTCCACCGCTTCGTGGACAGGCGTGATATTATGTTTTTCTTAACTTTTAAAGCGCGTTGTACTTACCATAGCCAGAAGATCGTTGTCTACTGATGTATCAGTTGGTCGTGGGCGACCCTGAGCTCTCTGTGACAAAATAATACTGCATGAAATAGTTTGACCGAGACCGCTGTTCCTTAGGTATGTGCGCGGCGAGACGAGGGGGCAGTGCAGCCCGCTCATTCGTCAACACTTACGCCGTCCCGCCGCTCATTGGTCAACGCTGCCCTCCGCCTCGCCGCAAATTCCTGAGGCGCGGTCGAACTATAGCATCATAGTTCAAAATACAATGTCAAATAAAGTTAACTAGCCAAACTTCACAGAAATGGTATCGATATCAAATAATCGAGATCTGATTTGATATCGTGCTCTATATTTTAATTATTATTTAGTTTCGTTTTCTTGTTTTTTTATTTAGTTAAATATTTTTTGTTCTTAATCTTGATTAAGTTTCAAAATTTATTATTTAGTTTAGGCTAAGCATCAGCACATTATAAACGTCAAAATTACAAAGACAGTCCCCCAAAACGCCTGCCCTTCACCACTTCCTAGTGCTTTAGCTGGGAAGAAGAAGTGGCGCAACAAACTCCCCACCATATAATTATATAAACGGCTTATAATTTTAAATAACTACTGCTCCGGGGTCATATGTAAAAGAACGGGTGGAAAAACACGTACCTTCAAGAAGTCTTCCTCAGTAGGTATACATATAATGTTGTCCTTGGACTTTCGTTTACGGTTGCGTCTTCTACAGCGATGGCTTGACAGGCCATCTGCGTTCGCGAATATTTGACTGTGTGACAGAAAAAAATTACATGGGCACTTATGAAACGTCAGAAGCTAGGCGCACGGTTCCAATTGGTCGTTTCCTATCGAGAAGAGCCGGGAAGAAACTCCACGGTTACTCTTTTAAAAATAATTGGCATTTACAATATATTCAAATAACAGTGTTACTAGGTATGGGAGGACAATATAGGTCTTCAATAAGTACCAGGTATTTAACAAAATAGAAAATGGTCAAAAAATCTTCAGTCCACTAAGCCTACCTCACATTCACAAAATAGAAAAGAATCTATACAAAAGAGAAATAAATTTATGAAAATCTATTTTAATTAAACGCAATTACATGATTGCTTTACAACTGTAATAAATCTGAATGATTATCATTATCATGTAAAATAAGAATTTTAAGTGCAAAGCGGTAATGCTCGCGAAGGAGGAGGCGGAACGCGTGAGGGAGGCAAATTTCGCGCCCTCATGCCTCTAACCGCCGCAGGAGGAGACGCCCGGGGCGGGAATCGCGAGCCGATTTCCGGCCACCGTAGGCGCGGGCTTGCGGACGGTGAGCAATGGGTAGCTCGCCGTCCGATAAGGACCAAGCCCGGGTCAACGGCGCGTTGTGTTCCACGCGCGCCTCAAAGAGATGTCAGCAGAATTGACGGGGTCCGCTAGGGCCAATGCCTGCCGGGGGTTCGAAGAAAACCGATAGGGACATCGTGGCCCCCGGCAACTGGGCAACCGAAGGAACACGGGTGGGTTTTAGTCAGGAAGAGTCTGACACGCCCTCCCGCTCCGCTCAGAGCGGGAGAAGTTATTTGATAATTTCCCACCCAAAAAAAAAAAGAAAAGGGCGTTAAATATGGCACATCCGAGATTTAGCAGATGTGAGTGGAAACGCCGAAACACCCTGGAAGGACATACAGCGACCTTATTGGTGATGAGAACAGTGGACACCCAGTGGTAACTGCCGCGACTTACGAGTTGTATGTAGGTCGTAGGTTCGAACCCAGACAGGTGCTTTACTTTGTGTGAATTATTTCATTACCACTGCTCTCAAAACGGTGAAGGAAAACATCGTGAGGAAACCAGCATGCCTGACGACCTTGACAAATCATTCGATTTCCTTCAGGAGGTGAAAGTACATGTGCGTACGAGGGTGACACTGAAAGTTCTTAGAAAATCAAAAACTGAACAAACTAGCAAGTTATTAGTTTTATTATATCTTTTCAAAATAGTGTCCATTTACATAAAATACATCGCTGCATCCGATGGAACCACTGAGAAAAGCACTTTACCCACTCGTTCTTAGGGGCCTCTTCGACGGCGTTTTGAAACGCAGCCACTGCTTACTCGGCGACCATAAAACGTTTTTCTCTAAGTTTTTCTTTTATTTTCGGAAATAAATAAAAATCGCAAGGTGGTCGCGGGTGACCCAGTAATTCTACGTCTGACGTCACCAAGCAGTCGATTGTTTGCTTGGCGGTGTGCGACGAGGCGTTGTCGTGGTGAAGGAGGATCCTACTGCGAGGTCGTTTCTCCCGAACTTTTTTCAAGACAAGTGGCAAACAATTGTTAGTGTACCACTCTGCAGTAACTGTTTTTCGATCCTCTAAAACAATTGTTGCGTAATGACCTGTCCTTCCGAAGAACGAGGCCACCATCTTTTTTCCCACGCTTCGACCTCTCTTCACTTTACTTAGTTGGTAACTCCTCGGAAGGAAACACCCAGACAGCAGACTGTCTCTTAGTTTCAGGATCATAACAACAAATCCAGCTTTCGTCACCAGTAAGTATGTCGAACACAGCATTTGAGTCACCTCCGTTAAATCTTTGAACCATTTCACGACACCAATCAACACGACGGAGTTTTGGGCCTCTGTCAAATTATGAGGTATCCACCGGGCACAAAGCTTCCTGACCGTTAAATGTTCATGGAGGATTTTGTGCACTTGACTCATACCGATGCCTAAGCTTGTCCGAATCTGCTGATAAGTCACTCTTTTGTCAGTCTCTATCATACGCCGCACAACACTGATGTTATCTTCAGTCGTCGCCGTAGAAGGCCGTCCCTCACGCAGATCATCGGTGAGATTAGTGCGACCACGTTTAAACTCATTAAACCAGTTGTAAACAGTGGCACGAGACGAGGCTTCATCGTGAAAGGTTAAATGACATCGAAAGTCATAAAAATCATTATACGAAAATTTTCTCGCGTTAAATTCATGCTGACGTGACACAGACAATTTTCAATTTGCCGCCAAATCGTAAACAAAATGACAAATGAATAAAATAGATACACAATAATATTGGCAAAGAGTTCCATTTTCAAAATTTGAACTGTTTTTTTATTATATCGTGTACAAGTGGCCAGTTCTAAAAACTTTCATTGTCGCCTTCGTATTACATGTGTGTGTGTTTCATGTTACAAAATAAGATTTACCTACCCGCAATTAAAACAATTGGGTGTCTTTTCAGATTCACCATCTTGTCCGTCTTCTTTAACCTAAAATTATTAATAATCTTGAATATGAATAGCCCTGTAAGGCTGCCTGTCCCCTGGAGCGGCATGAGGCAGCGGAGCAGAGAAATGTACCAATATTAACCAATAGAATCTAAACTCTGCTTCAGAGCTCCGCTCGTATTGGTTAATATTGGCACATTTGGTTAATATTGGCAAGCAGCCTAAAAGAGCCGCCGGTGAAGTCGACCGCGGCGAAAGTGGCGTGACAACGACCAGCGTGTTAATTACGTAACAGTAGGGATTGCAATCCGGATCCGGTAATCCGGCGGATCCGATGTCATTATACGTTTACCGGATCCGGTACCAATATACCGAATCCGGTGATCGGATCCGGTAATAGCAATTTTTTGCAAAAGAATCGCGCTGTTGCATGAGTTTGTACTTTAAATGCGTGGATCATGTGCGTGCGAGTCGTTCGACGCTGAGCCGCCCCACGGGCGGCCCCCGCCCCTCCACGCAGCACCGCTCGGGTCACAAATGTGTTTTGTTAAGTTTGTCGCTGCATGATTATTTGCTGACTACAAAGCCAGTATCGAAGCTGAAAGGACCTTTTCGGCCGCAGGCTATATTTTTAGCTCTATTAGAAGTCGATTGGCAGATGACACAATTGAAGGGTACAGGGGCAAAACAAGGAATGTCACAAGAAATTCAAATATAAGTTAAGTGTGGCAACACTTAGGATTTAGCGCGTAGCGTAAAAACAATTATAGTCCCTCATATCTTCAATATTTTAAAACCCTGTACAGGTGCAAAACTGGGAATGTCCCCAGTGTAACAGAACGTTACAAGGAATGTCCAACTGTCAATGTCAGTTTTAGAGAGGATACGTTTTGTTGTTGTAATTGTTTTGGAGCCGGTGTAGTTTAAATACATTTTTCAATCGATTTGTGGAAAAAGCTCAAGCTTATTTTGAAGGCATTACCCATACATAATACTAGATTTGGACATTCCCTGTATGACTATAATATATGTGGCATTCCATGTATGGGTTAGATGTGACATTCCATGTTTTACTACTTTAAAAAAGTTAGTTAAGTACTTTCTTTTTTAAAATTTTATATATTTGTAAATATTAACAAAAAATTTCTTTGTACATATTGCTGATACCCAAGTAGGTAACAAACTCCCCAGCAGCACAGCTGTCTGTACACTTAGAAAAACTTGATTCTATACAATAAATAGTATGCAAAATAATTTACATTATGCAACACAAAACATAATTTGAATGATGCATTATTGGCCATATGTCAGCTAGCACACGCCAATATACCAACCAAAAACATCGAGAACTATATCTCACGCAAAAAAAAAAAAAGAAATGAAATGAAATTGTTTATTTCGTAAATAGGATATCGGAATCACTTTTACACGTCATATAAAAAAAAAAAATATTAAGCTAGATGACTTCGGCGTTTCCTATCTGACTACTCTGGAGAAGAAAAAACGTAAACAGAACTAAATGTCTAAATAAAATTTGCCATTGGTGCCGATTCTCTTGTCACAAATGCCTCTAAACTAGACTAAAAATCACCAAAATTTAGTTTAATCCTGTCAAACGACGATTTCCCATTCTGAAATAGACTAAAAGTGACACAACATAACTATATTTTAGTTTGACAGCACTAAGATGGTAGGTACTGAGATATTAGTTTAGTGAAAATGGCAGTTTTGCTATTCTGAATTTGATTTTTTTCACCTAAAATTTTGATTTTCTAACTAAATCTGACTATTTTTAATCGCGACTAAAAACGTGTGGAATAAAATTGGTCGTCATGAAATTTAAATTCACACCAACACTTCGACTTCAGATGCAAAAACAGTACTGAATCTTTTTTTTTTCTTTTGCTAATCTCTAAAACGGTGTGTCCAATCGCAAAAATAATGAAAATTTCAACCCCCTTTATAAAGCCCTTAAACACTCGACATGTAGGTAATAATTTTTCTTATTTTCCATACAAAAAGTGAAAAATTCCATATAAAACACGTCGAGCCTACCCCCTATGCGCGCCTCCGGCTCTAAAAAGATTCACGTGGTTTGGTATCAAGTGTGGAGTCGCGATTGTCAAATTCGATTTAGATGTGTCAAAATTATTTTTAAATTTAGAGAATTTATTTTGCAGAATAGCTTTGAGATTCTCATAGTCAAAAGTAAGGAATTTTAGTGATAGTTTAGTTCGGTGTACAAGAGAATCGGCACCATTGTGATTGCAAACGGTAAAGGTATGGGCCCTGGTTTCTTACCTTCGCACTACAGAGTAATTTCTCCAGTTCCTGTGTGCCTTCAGCATCAGCAGTCTGAACGATCCAAATCTCATCCTCACTGCTGTCCAGGCATTCTTGCTTTACCTCCGTTTTTATGATGGGTGGTTCCGTCTGTGTAGTATTTATTTCAATAAGTGAGGTTAATAAATTTATTATTTGACAAAAGTGTGAACAATATCAAATAGAAACTATGTTTAATGTGATTTGATGAAGTTGATTATTAAAAGGTACAAATTAATTTTATGACAGAAATAAATGAATTGTCTACATAATGTTACAAATATTGTAGAATTCCAGATCTTTCTTTCCTTTTCCTGGTGTCAGAGTTGTTATGCCGCCCATGGGCCTCTGACTTGGCTTCACATGCCGTCGAGAAATATCTCTCAGGCCGGTTTCCTCACGATGTTTTCCTTCACCGTTTTTTGAAGCAAGTGATAATTATACAATACGCACATGAATCCGAAAAGTCAGAGGTGCGTGCCTTGGGTTTGAACTCGAGACCTATGACTTGGCTGTCCGACGGTCACACCACTAGGCTATCACCGCTGTTAAATCTAGAATTCTAGATAGAAGATACTGATTTAACGACTACTCAAAATATTCACTAAAACAGAGAAAACTATGCTATGTATGATGATCTATTTCTAAAAAGACAAACACTATGAAGAATTTAACCAACCGCCTCAGTATTAGAATCAGCCTTAACATCATCCGATTTTTCATCCTCTAAAATTGCAATTAAAAACAAATTATTATAGGATTTCAAAAAAAAACACTACTAAGAGAAAAATTTACTTTAATTTCCGAAGTCGGTGTCTTTGGATCTGTTTTTAGGGTTCCGTAGTAAAGGAACCCTTATAGTTCGCCATGTCCGTCTATCTGTCTGTCCGTCCGCGGTCTAGCTCCGAGACTCTTAGTACTAGAAAGCTGTAATTTAGCATGGGTATACATATTACGCCGACAAAGTAGTAAAACAAAAATAAAAAAAATTATGGTACCTCCCATACACGTAATGTGGTGATGTTTTTTTTTCTATCCCATGGTATGGGGTATCACTGGAAAGGTGAGTATGTAAAAACCATTTTTGGATTCAGGGATCCGTTTGGGAAATATTAAGCTTTAAAGTGCTAATTCTCCCCCCCCCCCCCTGCCAGCTAAATGGTTGGTTTTGGATGGCTTATTCCACTATTCCCCCCTGAGAGAATCCCCCTCAGGGGGGAAAACTGGACTCTAATGTAAAAAAAAGTCCAGAAAGTCCCCTTTTCATTTTGAGTTATTCCACTATTCCCCCCTGAGAGAATCTTCCTCAGGGGGGAAAACTGAACCCTATTGTAAAAAAATCCAGAAATCCCCCTTTTCATTTTGGATTATTCCACTTTTCCCCCTTATTTTTAGTTTTGATTTCTACGCTCTTAAAGTAAAAAAAAAAGTTATTAGATACAATGTAATAAACAAAAAAAGACGACAATATGATGTGTAAAAAAAAATCACAGCAGTAGTTTATAATAACGAAATTAAAAGGAAAACTATTACAGCTAAGAAGCCTCTACAAATTAACGAGTAATAATGGACCAACTTATATTGCAGTTGCAAAAACATGTTTTCCCGCACATTCCTTATGGGAGAAAATGCTTTTTCAACTACAAAGTTAAGTTTGTTTTTGGGATAAATTCATTCCAACTACGGAACCCTTCATTGTGCATGGTCCGACACGCACTTGGCCGGTTTTTTTGTTTTTTGTCACCGACCTCCAAAATTAATGTTATTTTTCACTTTGTAGTGTCTTTTTTGAAGACTTTGTTTTTTTTAAGTTTTTTTTTCCCTTTTTTTTTGCACCTACCCCACACCAACTCGTATACTACTACTTGCAATGTGAACACCACTGACAGGAAGTATTATAACATCATCAAGGTAGTGAAAGTCGATAAAATACGTATTATCGAAGCTAACTGAAAAACTAGCCAAGCAAAGTAAATAAAATTTATACGGGACCACCGCGAAAGACGCGTCCCACTTCGCTCCGCTCCGTACTAAAGTACAGTAATCGCGGATTGGGGCGCGTTTTCGTGGATGGCACTATCTATACAGACAAACATACAACCCTGCTTTTTAACCGATTTCAAAAAAAGGAGGAGGTTCTCAATTTTACTATATTTTTTTTTTTATGTTTGTTACCTCAGTACTTTCGACTGGGTGAACAGATTTTGATGATTCTTTTTTATTTGAAAGCTGGTGCTTCCCGTATAGTCTCATATAAATTTTATTAACTTTGCTTGGATGGTTTTTGAGTTGGGTTCAATAATACGTATTTTTTTCCCATTTGGTATATGGATGATATCTTAAGTTCCTGTCACTGTTATTTACATAGCAGGTAGTGGTATTCGAATTTGTGTGGGGTAACTACCACAACTAAAAACTGAAACATAAAAACTTTTTAAAAATTAAAGTTTTTTTTGAAGACGGTCAAATAATGGCAGAAGGCTAAACAGATAAAATTTTAAATACCTTTTCTATCGCCATCTCCCTTTTTAGAACTCCTTGTGCGAGTCGCAATGGGGGATGATGCTTTAGCAGATGATGCTGCATTTGTTTCTTCGTCATCTAAATAGATAAAAGTTAATACTATCAATTGATAACAGTTTTAAGGGCAATTTTAGGGGTAGAAATAGGTCTAAAATAACAGTACAATAGGCCTAAGGTCAAGGCAACAAAACCATTATGAGCTGGCCTCCTCATCATAATCAGCATAATATAATGTTGTCATTGCTGGGACACAGACCTCCTCTCTTCGAGAAGGAGTGACCCAGTGCGGGTTGATAGAGATTCTAGGACATGCCGGTTTTGATGTTTTCCTTCACCGTTTTGAGAGCAGTGGTGATGAGATTTTATATACACAACGTAAAGCGCTTGCCTGAGTTCGAACCCACGACCACGACTCGTAAGTCGGAGCCGTTACCACTGGGCCACCACTGCTTTAGCAGGCCTCTTGTTCTATTGAAATTCCGTACAAGGTACAAGGTCAACCATCGATGTACGGTCGACTGTACTGCCTATACTTCATGTTTATAACCACTAAGTGTACGACCCGAGTGAAAAAGCGTCCAGGGGAGCGTCCAGCGTTGCGTGCAAGCGGCGAAAGAGCGTTCACCCAGTCGCCTTAGTGCACGCTTAGTTTATGTTGAATTTCTATAACAATATCTTCGAACGAAATGGCACGAACTCTTCCGTCACCGTTGCAAATAAGCACGCTCTCCCTCACCGCGCCGCCACTGAGAACACTCGCGAGTGTTCAAAGTCAAAGTCAAAGTCAAATCATTTATTTCAAATAGGCCCATGTATGGCACTTTTGAACGTCGAAATTTACAAAATATTAAAAATGATTCTAGTCGCCCCTTCCAAAAGGTAGTTTTCGTATGGAGAAGAATGGGCAAGAAACTCCACCGTTACTCTTTTAAAATGTTTTACAATAGTTTGTATAGGTACGTACATTAGTTAAATAATTATATGTGAAGACGATGCACCTAGAATAAAATTACTATACCACAATAGGTAAAAAGAATTAAAAATGAAGCAACGACAGATAATTTAATATGTGATAGATACATGGTGCTCACATATTTACAAACATTGTAAAAGTAGACGATTTTCCTAAAATTTTGTAATTAATAAGTCAGTGTGTGAGAAAGTAATCACAGAATGTTAAATCAATGTCATAAAACACAAAATAATCAATTTTACAATTAAATTAGCAACCAGTTTGATTTTGTCTTGATTCTAAATTGTCCTATGGAGCAGGACCAGCATGTTTCCAAGCACTCTTATCCTGGATATAATCCTCTAATTTGTAATATGCTTGTTTACAAAGTGCACTTTTGATATGAGTTTTAAATTTTCTTTCATTTAATTGCAATATGTCACAAGGTATTTTGTTGTAACATTTAACACAGTACCCCATAAAAGATGTATGTACTTTAGATAATCTGTAAAATGGTTGATCTAGTTTATCTTTATTTCTAGTATTAAAATTATGTCTATCACTTATTTTATTAAAGAGATGTGGATTTTTCCTTACAAACATAATATTTTCATAGATGAATTGGCAAGGTACCGTCATAATATTAATCCTTTTAAAAAGTTCCCTGAGAGATTCGCGGCGACGTAGATTATAAATGGCTCTGACAGCTCTCTTTTGCAAAATAAAGATGGATTCAATGTCAGCAGCCCGACCCCACAGTAAAATGCCATACGACATAATGCTGTGAAAGTAGCTAAAATAGACCAAACGCGCGGTTTCCACATCTGTTAACTGTCTTATCTTTCTAACAGCATAAGCGGCCGAGCTTAACCGCCCCGCAAGAGATGTTATATGAGGTCCCCATTGTAATTTCTCGTCTAGCGTGATTCCTAGGAAAACTGTTTGATTAATAAATTCCAGTTTTTCTCCATTCAATATGATGTCACATTCGCTACTTTTAACATTAGGTAATTTAAATCTAATGCATTTGGTTTTTTTTTTATTAAGTACCAGATTATTTACCGTAAACCAATCTTGGACTTGCAGAATAGAGCTATTCACGTCGTCAAGATTTTGTGACCGTCGGTTTATTTTAAAGATTAATGATGTGTCATCTGCAAATAACACCATCTTCGGTTGATTTTGAAGTAATTGGGGTAAATCATTAATGTAAACTAAAAAGAGGAATGGACCCAATATCGAACCTTGAGGAACGCCCATTGCCATTTCAGACCCTAATGAGTTTACGCCGTTTACCTGAACTTTAACATTTCTATCTTTCAGGTATGATCTAAATAAATCAAGAGCTGTATTCCTAATCCCATAGTGCTCTAGTTTCAGCAGAAGTGTCTCATGGTTTACACAATCGAACGCCTTCGAGAGGTCGCAAAAGATTCCAATGGCATCTTGTGCTTCTTCCCAGGCATTAAAAATGTTCTTTATTAGGGTGACACCGGCGTCAGTAGTACAACGCCCTTTGGTGAAACCGTACTGTTGTTTATGCAAGATGGAATTTTTATTAAAGTGAAGTAACATTTGATTGAGCATCAACTTTTCAAACACCTTACTGAGAACTGGCAGAATTGACACAGGCCTATAATTGTTGGGTTCTTTACTATCACCGGATTTGAACAATGGAACTACTTTACTGTGTTTCATGAGATCCGGAAAGACTCCTTGGTCTACACTGGTGTTAAATATGTAAGCTAGATAGGGCGCAATGGTTTCGATAATAGATCTACAGACTTTTACAGACATTCCCCAGAGATCTTCTGTTGATTTAATTTTAAGATCTTTAAAAGCTTTTATAACAGCCTGGGGGTTTGTATGCTGAAACCTAAACTCTAAAGGGCATGCCTTCACATTTTGTCTAAGTAAAGCAGCAGAAAGCGCGGGTGAGGAATTTAAAGCTTCAGTAGTTTTAAGGGGAATATTAGCAAAAAAGTTTTCAAATTCTTGAGCTACTTCTATATCTGAGTTAATGGGGCCATGTGCAGTCTCTAAATTAAATTCAGTATTTCGCTGTTTTTTCCTACCTGTTTCATTATTTATTACTTGCCAGGTAGTTTTTATTTTATCATCAGCTGATTTTATTTTATTGCTAATATAAAGAGCTTTAGCTATTTTGCAAACACTTTTAAAAGTTTTTGAATATTTTGCAACATACTTATGAAAGCTTGTATTATTCATATGTTGTTTTAAGCCATAAAGTTCAAATAGTTTTTCCCTGCTTTTACGAATACCTGGAGTCGCCCAATCACTAAATAAGAACTTTGTGTAAATACTTTTAGTCTTTAGTGGAAAAGTGTCATTAAATTCCGTGTTTAATAGTGAAAAGAACTCGGCGTAGAACTCATTTGGGTCACCTATATTATTAAAACTCTGAACACATAATTTATTGGCCAAAGAATGATTTAATTTCTCTAAACTTTTACATGTAATTGGCCTAAACCTTATTTGAATTTTTTGTAAAGGTATGTAGGAGCAAAATGTTATTGTTTGTCCACTGTGATCTGATGGCAACTTATTTACAATTTGTTTGTGTAAGTAATCACAGTTACAAAAAATATTATCTATACAAGTGGCAGAAGAAGCTGTCACTCGGGTTGGTTCAATAAAAACATTTGACAAATCAAATGACCTAAAAAGACTTAATAATCTGACAGTATTTGAGTTATTTTCTAATAAGTTAATATTAAAATCACCACATATGATTATTGACTTACTACTAGTACTAAGTTTCTTTAATACATCTTCCATTACAGAATCAAACACGGATAGATTCTGGTAACTTGGAGGTCTGTATACGCATACTATAACATGCTTATCAAGCTCAACACAGGACAATTCAATGTTGTGTTCAACAGACAGTCCGATAATGTCTTTTCTTTCTTTCGATTTAATAGAATTTTTTATCAATATTAATGACCCGCCATGTATCATACGTTTTCGGCTGAAATGGCTAACTACACAATAATTTTCATAATTAATTGACATTACTTGATGATCTTTTAACCAATGCTCTGTTAAACAAATTACATCAAACTTGGTATTTTCTAAAAACAATTCTATTTCCAGTAATTTGGAAGAGCAACCTTGGATATTTTGATTGAATAATTTTAAAGTATGTTGCCCCCCCTTTGATTTTTTATTATTATTTTTATGTAAAATATTGCCAGAAGATACCTTTTTATTATTCTTTAATAATAATTGGTTAATTGAAGGGGTAACTTCCGTTGTCTTACTGCCTAGTTTAAAGAATTATCCGGAGTGACCTCCACAACTACAACTGAAGAATCTAAAATGCCCGTATGAGTTCCAGCAGGAAGGGAATACCCTATCTGACTGGTAGTGGCCTCCAAGTATGTTGGTGGATCCTCCTTCGTACATGGTAATACATAATTATTCACTATGTTGTTAGTATAACTAGACAACACAGATTCGTCACTAATACTACACTTAGTTATATTAGCTATAACCTCATTAATATTATGTGCTATCAACATAGCAATCATATGTCTACATTCCCAAGACAGAGATAAAGTTCTCTGAGTTAACTTAAAACCACTAACAAATTTGTTAGTGTCAAAATACAATAATTTGTCACTATGACAACATGTCAGCCTGTGAATAGTATTATTCAACTTAAAAATATAGTTATTTTCATCATATGATAAAGTATCAGAATAAGGAAAAGCACATAACATCAGCTTTCCTATATTTAATTTTAATAAGGTGTGTTTGCAAGTGTTTCACACGAACGTCGCACGCCCCGCTCTGCCGGACGCACGAGTCAAGTGTGCACTCAGTTCGTACACTTAGATGTCCTAATGTCTATAGAAACAGAGCTTAAGAGCGTTTATTCTGAAAGTGGGCAACGTCGCAAATAGATGTCAAATATTTCGCTGTTTTGATTAATTTGGCAATATTACTGTATGGAAATAAGAAATGTGGCTAACTAGCGAACTAGAATATTCTAGTTCGCTAATATTATTTTTTTAAATTAATAATTAATTGCGTTTTAAAACTAAATATTCGGTATTACGATATTAATTATTGCATTTCATAATCAATATTTTAGTTCTCTAGCTAGCCACATTTCTTAATATTTGACAGCTATTTACGATGTTGCCAACTTTAAGGATAAACCCTCTTAAGACGTCAGGATTGGGATATGCTTATAGTTAGGGTCATCACAAACAGAGCAACAAAATATTCGAATTATGTTCTTTGCGAAATACGTGAGCTTGTACGCTATATTAAACTCTATTTTATTTGTGACCAGCTGATGCTCGCGGCTTCGCCCGCGTCGACCCTAATTATTTTTCTGAAATAAAAGTAGACGAAGTTACTCCTTTTAACATCAGCTATCCTATTTGCCAGTGAAAGTTCCGTCAAAATCGGTCCATCCGTTTCGGAGATTAGCCCGAACAAACGGACAGACAGACAGAAAGAAAGACAAAAATTTCGTTTTGTTATAAGTACCGTTTATAATCTCATTATGCATTTAGTAAAAAGCTGATATTTTGACATTACAAACAGATCATCAATTTATTTTTCATGTATGTCGGATCCGGTCATTAGTACGGACACGAAACGAATCGCAAGCGCGCCGCGCTGGCGACAAGACGTGATCTACCCACACCTAAAAAGCGCGCGCTTCTACAGAGTCGTGATGTTTTAAGGCCACGGCGAGGAGGGATTCAGCCTCTGGTCGCATCAGAGTTAAGACGTCACGGAACTGTTCTCGATTCGTGGTGCTCAGTGATTGTGTTAGTTGTAATGTGATCTTTGTGTTAATTGGTGATTTTAATAAACGCCGTCACACCCAGTGTGTGTATAATTTAGCTAGTGTGATTCATTTGACAGTAAATTATAATGTGATCTGAACTGCAAACTGTTTTTCTATTGCGCATTAACCAACACTACCCACACTACGCCCACAGTAGTTAAAATATCGCTGATAATAACGAAGAGGCAGATACCCGTCTCCGACATATATATATTTATTTGTATGATTATATAGATGATTATTTGATTTAGTTTCTTATCATGAAATATTAATAATTTGCTCGAATATTTCCCTGGTCTGTATACGCTGACCCTCAGCAACTGGTTAAGTAAAGCTGTTTACCTTTATTCTCCTCTTTCACAGGCTCATTTTCTTCTTTTAATATTTTAGGAGCTTCAATCTTCTCGTGGGCCGCCTTCACATGGGCTTTCAGCCATTTTAAATTTGCATAACCTAAAAAAATGGCTTGCTTATAATCTTTGCAACTTAGTATAGATAGTGCCATCTAGGAAGACGCACCCCACTCTTCTTCCTAAACGCGATTACTGTGCTGTAAGCGATTAGAAAGAGTGCGTCTTTGTGGATGACACTCTATAGCAGGGTTTCCCAACCTTTTAACATGCGCGCCCCCCTAACTTTCCCTTACCGGTTAAACTCACCAGAGTGGGTTATAAAAAAGTCGCATCTAACATTTTTTCCAGGTTTGAGTTACATATCAGGCAGATGCGCCTTTTTTTCCTGATTCCAGCAGTGTATATGTCACCGTATAATTATAAACTTCGTTAGTTTATAATCCATCGGTATTATTTCCGTTAGATTATAAACTGTCGAAAAATTGTGAACTGTGACAAATCATTTACAATTTAACGCATAATTTTTCGATAGTTTATAATGTATCCATGAAAAACTGACAAATTGCGAACTGGTAACCAACTTGTTTGCGACGTGATGCACCTTGCGCTAATATTAAATAGCCTGCGTGGCTGCGAGCAACTTGGAAGTAGCGCTCGCCGGCCGCTGCCGCGACACCGCTCGCTACGCTCGCTCGGCTCGCGCACGGTTGGTCACAGTTCTAACCTAACTTAACCAATTTCACCCATTCATTTCATAGAATGTAAAGCGAGCGAGTGAGATTTGCTTTTGACCATTCAAGCAGAAATAGAAGTTACTTTGTCGAGTTTTGCAAAAAAACTCAACGATTATGAGAATGCATAATTTAAGAGCGAGCAAAGCGAGCTCGAAAAATTTTGTACAGTTTCGGATTCGTTCCATTTTTCTTTTGACCATTTATACAAAATAAGGAGTTACTTTAAAGACTTATGCAGAAAAGTTGAAGAATCAAAAGAATGTAAAATTGTAGCACGCCCCCTCGGATAGGTTCGGATTTCTTTAGTCCATCACATACAGAAGTAGGAAAACTTATTTAGTCGACTTATGCAGAAAAGCTGAAGATCATTTTACAGTACCTTTTTATGAAACGTTCGGGTTTTCTAAATCAATTAATGAATGAATGAACATACAACACATTCTGAAGTCAGAATGGCCGGCCACTTTCTTCGTAAAGGTGGTTTTATACCGGCAAAGCGAGGCGTGAATGGGATGGGCGAGAATTGAAATTTGTATGGCAAAATTTCTATCCACGCCCTGCCCATCTTTGGTGTAAAAGGTCTAAATGCGCGAGGATGTGCGAGGCGAGAATTTAAATATTTGATAGTACAATATTGAACTTTATTACTGTTTGAATAGAGCATGTATTTACTCTGTAAAACGAATATAAAAATCTCGCACCGGCCATCGAGGACCCGCACGGTCTCTTTCCATCAAGCGCTGACTCGCGATGTCTCGCGATGTCTCGCGCTGGCACACGCCGGCTCGCTCCGACCATCGCGAGACATCTCTGCATACTATATTCTCGACTGGCCGGGCGGCGCGTGATAGCGCGAGCCGGCGCGAGACATCGCGAGCCGGCGCGAGGCAGCGCTGGACATCTTTCGGTGTAAAAGGGTAAGCGCGATTTCAATTCTTGCCCATCCCATCCACACCTCGCCTCACTGGTATAAAACCACCTTTATAGTTTTCCTCTTTAGCGAAGTACCAATTATTTGATGCCTGGTTCCTAATAGTACCAAATAGGTACAAAAACTTGGTATTGCTCTATCTTCCAAAATCTCTCTTGGTCCTGTCATCTTGACGCACACGAGAATTTAAAAGATAACATAAAAAAAAACATTACGCCTGTAATCCCCGAAGGGTCAGGCAGAGGTGTACCTATACTACACCCACATTTCGCCAGTTATGTTTAAGTTCCATGTAATAGGGGGCGAGCCTATTGTCATCAATCGGGCACAAATCCAGACTCCGAGCTGCTACTGAGAAGTTCTTGACGGAAAAACACAATAACACTTTACCGAACCCAGGAGGAGGTAAATTCAGCAGTAGCGCTTACGACCAATAAACTTATACACCAGCGAGGCAGTGATGGCTTACCATAATTACAGAGAGGACACGGAAAAACTTCACCGTCTTCTAAGTCATGTTTGTGCGTTTCACAGTGATCTGTCACTGCCGCCAGATCCGAGAAGATTTGCTCACAGAATCTGCAAAGCAAGAGTATTAAAGATTAGAAAGTGTATAAAATTTAAGAAAACAAGCGAGCCTTACAGTAGTCGTATATAATGTGTAACATCTGACATCTCACCTTGGTAATAAGTAGACATCGGATTATATGCACTAACAAAATGCCAAAATATGCATTAAAATTCTTCATAAAGGTCGAAATATGCACAATGCAAAATAAAAAACCATTTTTATTTTAATACATTTTAAATAAGACGGTACAAAAACAGCGAAATATTCTTAAAATTAAATTATGCATAGTTTTTGTGACAATGTACAATTAAGTATGTTTGCAAATTTTCGAGAGCAAAGTGACGTTTGTCACATAGTTTTAATTTTTATGCCGAAAACGACCTCTCTACGTCAACTGACGTCATTGGATTAAATTTAAATTTTGGCGCCATTTCTGAAGATACCTGTTTAAGCAGAGTATGACCGTCGTTGTCGTCGTGAGTATGTGCCGTTGATGTAGGCTCCCTATACGTACCTCCCGCAACCCGCTACTAAACGAAATATGCACGATTGGGAAAAAAGGCTAAAATATGCATTAACGCCGAAATTAGAGAATTATATGCATTTGCATATGTCTAAAATCCGATGTCTAGTAATAAGCAACATTAAGGCCCCGCCCCTTTCCTAGTCAAGGTCGTTTCTGACGGCCAACTCTAGCACCGCGCGCGCTTCCCCGGCTTCCTGTAATACACTTCCGTCCCTTTTTACTACGCAAATTGCAGAAAAGCGAGAGAAAAAATGTTACACATAAAAAAAAACCTTTTATAGCTTCTTTGTGGATTAATGGAAACTCTACAGGTTAAGTTAGGTATGTCTGGCAAACCTCGGGTAGTCAGCCCCATTATAAGCCTTGTTGGCTTACAAGCACACAATTTTCACAATTTTTTTGTCTATTCTCGTCGAGAGAAGAATGTGCCTTTGACGAAATTCTGGATAAATTATTAAGGACGCAACGAGCGAAATAATTGCGTTCGTTTGATGCCTTGCAGCATCGTTATTATAGTTTGACCAAGACCGCTGTACCGCGCCTTAGGAAGGCGCGCGGCGAGACGGGGGAGCAGCGCAGGCCGCTAATTCGTCAAAGCTCTCGGCGCACGGCGTCCCGCCTGCCGCTCATTGGTCAACACTGCCCCCCGCTTCGCCGCGTATTCCTAAGGCGCGGTACAGCGGTATTGGTCAAACTATACTTAAGGGGGAAGCGTCAGAGTAGCCCGCGAAATTCAAATTTTCTTACGTTTTTTGCAATTTGCAGGTCAGTATCATGTTGATCTAAATATGATTCGCGGCCGTAACAAATATGGCTTTACTCAATTATAATCATTACAATCAGCAATACAACTCCATAAGTTAGCAAAGGTGTCAAATGTCATGATTTCATGAAATTATGACATTTGACAGTTCTGCTAAGTTATTGTAATGATTATAATTTTATTATGAAAAGCCGTATTTGTTACGGTCGCGAATCATATTTTAATCAACATAAAACCTGACACTGAACTACAAAATGCAAAAAAACTAAAGAAAATTTGAATTTCGCGGGCTACCTTAGCGCATCCCGCTTAACCTTTAGTAATGCAATTAATATGTTAGAAATTTAATGATTCACTCTATACATCATACACTTTAGAATCACGATTCCTTGTAGTTCCCTCTATAGAAAAAAAAATCCAAGGTAATCTCTATAAACAACATAAACCCTTAGTACTTCGTAAATATTTCACGGAAGGTCATCAGTTTTAGGTCAGGTATTTTGCAAATAAGTTTTTTTTTTTGCAGCGCTTTGGAGTGTTGTCTTAAAAATTCGAAGCGGGGCTACTTAGGGCATGTTGTATACTTATCATATGAAAGAGCGCTATTTGCACATTATCTAAAAAAAAAAAAATTTTTTTTAGGCCGCATATTTTTGACAAAAATTTAAAAAAAAATACCGTTCCCCCCCTCTTATCTCCGAAGTTTGCATAGAGAAAAATCCGAAATTATTCTATGTGATAGAAGTTTATGTAAAGATTTCAGTAAAAATAAAACGATGTCTCTAAATAGCTCACTTTTCCAGAAATCATCAACAAAAAATGAAATTAGTTCCACTATCGGTCAAGAGATGGCGCAGACTTAAAACTGCAATATTCTTCACCGCAGTGTGCAGTGTTAAAATTCTCTCACGAATATAGGCCTAGCTGATGAAAATTTAAAATGGTACAAAACCACCCTCGGTGCGCGAGTCCTATCGCTCTTGACCGGTTTTTTTTTAATCATACGTAGGGAATACTCAAATTAGCGCGCGAACCGCCCATTCATTATCCCGTTCTATCCCATTAATTAGCGGCAAAACCTCGACGCGCCCTTTTCTAAATTTTTGGCCGTTTCGCATTTCAAGTGGACAGCCCATGAATATTTTTAGAGGAATTTTTCAGCGAATCATTAAAGTAAAATAAAGTTATCTCCTAAAGGAAAGAGCATTGCTTACATTTGCACAATGCGTGGGAAATCAGGGGAAAATAATAACATATTTACCTGCATTTTAACTCAGTAACTTCACTGTCATCGCGTTGATATTTCCCTAAAAACTCTTTCACCTCCTCATCAGCTTCCTCCAAATTGTCTATGATATTATCTATCTCTGGTTCTGGCTCTACAATCTCTACGTCACTCGAACTAGCCTCTTTCTCATCTTTAACAATAATGACGCTACTGGACCTAGTGTCTATGGGCTTGGTAATAATTTCACCGTCGGAACCAATTTCGACTTTAACAAACTCCTCTTTGTCTATTTTCTTCTCCACCTTGTTTATGATATCTTTAGCATTACCTAGATGCGCGAAATTGAAGTTTTTAACTTTTTGGAAGATGTATTGCTGATTATTTCTTATGACGAGATATTCATCTGGATTTAAGAATTGATTTGCGCTTTTCATTCTGCATGGTGTGAAGTTTTCATTAAGACAAAATTCGCAGATTATTTTTAGCTGAGTTGACATTTTCTTCTGAGGCGAACACCTATACAATCTTTGGTCTTCGTTATCAAAAAGGTATAGTTTATCCACGTTGTTGTCCACATGTTTGCCGCAAATAAAACATATTTGGCTTTCGCTTTCCCCAATCAAAACCCCGTCAATATCGACGTAAGAAAGAGGCTTACTCCAAGTCTTATGAACAAGTCTCGAAGGATCCGTCTTCCGAACATGTCTCCTCTCACTGTAACCCTGGTCATACGGCAGTGAGGTCATCGGGGAGTCTTTGAACATGTTCAAAATCTCCTCTCGAGTGTACGACAAGTTGTCATTCCTTTGATAACTATCATCATAGTTCTTAAAATTATCTTTGATCAGACTTTTTGGAGATTTATTTCGAGTTGTTACTGGGTTTAAGGTAGCGTAAGTTTTCGTTGTATTCGTTTCTAAATATTTCGTGAATTGTGCTTCGAAACCAGACGTGTTATTGCATACTAATTTGAAAGGTAGAGAGTTAACGAAACTGCATTTGGGACTAGAATTGTTGCTCGACCATCTAGACACAGGACTTTCAACAATATTAATCTTCTTAGTTTCCTGAATATGAATATTATCAACATCTTCATCAGTGACATCATCAGCGTATTTCACAAAAGGTATTTTCTCAGCTGTCAAATCAACTAACGGATCATCATTGTCGAAATGTATTTGTGAAGCACGAATTTGTGTGCCATCATCCAATATATAAACCAAATCGTTGGCTCCATCGTTGGTGTCCAACATCTGGTCAAAGTTTTGTGTTAGTTCGTCTGCTTGTAAGTTTTGTTCGGCGTTTACTAGGAATTGATAAACATTTTCTGATAGCGAAACGGGCTGGTTTCTGGTTATTGAGTTAATGTCCACGTCAAAGCCTAGGATTGATCTGAAATTGTAAAATTAGTGTATAGGTTGAAAACCTAATGGCATAGTAGGTACAAAGCTTTTAAATACTATGAATTTGTCAGAATTAGATGAAAGTTATTTTTATTATTAGTGCTGAGCTGAGCTTGAGCTTGATCAATAGCAATTGATCGTTTCGGGGACCCCAAAGAACATACCTGGCCTTATCAAGAAACATCTGGAAGTTATCATCGGGTTCTATTCTAAGCGCCACATCCTCTCCCGACGCATTCTCCATGCAGAGGATCAGCGGTGGCTGCGGTTCCGTCATGTCTTCACTGAAAATAAAAAATTGATATGTAACCGTACTGCCCTGCGCTTTGTCAGTGTGTGTGCTTACATGGGCAACTTAAATTACGAATATCTTAATCAGCCTAAAACGTTCCCACTGCTGGGACACAGGCTTCCTTTCTGTGAGAGAGAATGCCCTAATCCATTCCATCCACCCGCACGCGTGCCCAGTGCGGGTTGCTGGACGTCACATGTCTTCAAATTTTTGATTCTAGGACATGCCGGTTATCTCACGATGTTTTCCGTCACCATTTTGAGTAGTGATGGGCGTTGAATCAACGAACTGGTTAATTCGACCGTCGACGTACTGTGAACAAATGGACGGTTCACCGACAATAATCGATGGATTAGTCGAATCCGTAGATGCCTATACTGAAACTCGCAACGCGACGACGGACGCAAGAACGTAGTACAAATTCATTTGTCCGTTGAAATAAAATAATCAAGCAAACAACTCTAAATCTAGTAGGAGGGTCATAAGGTCCCAACATCTACATTGCGTTTCGCATTGTACAGCGCCGAAAGTACAGTCAACCCCAAAAAGATATATACACGGACAAGGAACCATTTTATTGTCAACAATCTTTGTTCCACAACATTGTTCCCACCGTATAAGAAGTAATAAAAATGATTTATTTGAAATAAAATGTAATAATTAATTAATTAATGTTTATTAAAATGTAATGAATTGTTAAATTAGAATCAATATTATGTTATGTAATCATTTGATATGTAACCATTTGCAGTGCCCTTATAGGGTGCATGTCTTAATACTGTGTCATGAAATTTTAATGCATGCCCACTAACCAGTGTTTTACATGTTAGCAAATAAATAAATAAATAAATTAAACAAACAAATTAAATTTATTTTAACAAACCCATCATTTCTATACACCCTATGACTAAAACAATGTTCACAGTTATAGTTCCAGAACAAGGTAAACAAGACTGACATCGTCATACGACTTATAACGGAGCCACATATTTTGACTAAGGTGTAGAGTGTGTGAAGTTAGGGCTTGTACAGTTAGGGCGTGTAGAGTTAGAAGCTTGGCTCTACACGAGATCTGAAAACTTTTTGACAGTGCGAGCCATATGGTCTCGTCTTGGTAACATTTTACATGAAAATGCTTTTGGTGGAATTTCATTTATTTATCTAAGTCATTTAATTTTGTTCATTTTTTTCTTTTTTTGGGGTGTATTTCTTGCACATCAGAGGTGCCTTTTTTCATAGCCCACTCTCTATCTTTGCCTTTTTTTTTGAGTTTGTAAGGGAAAACCCATACAAACTTCCATCCCCTAATTGAAAGGGTGGGGGGTGATTTACTAAAAATCCTGAAATATAACATAACATCACGCCTTGTTTCCCCGAAGGGTTGGGCAGAGGTGTACCTGCAGTAGGTACACCAACATTTCGCCAGTTATGTTTAAGTCCCATGTAATAGGGGGCGAGCCTATTGCCATCAATCGGGCACAAATCCAGACTCCGGGCTGCTACTGAGAAATTCCAGATAGAAAAACCCAATAACACTTTGCCCGACCCGGGAATCGAACCCAAGACCTCATGCTCAGCAGTAGCGCTTGCGACCACTAGACCAACGAGGCAGTAAAATCCTGAAATATGTGTTTTATTATTTATAACAAGGAGTCTCTATTAAATTTTCAGACCTCTAGCATCAAAATTTGCGGAAGTCTCATACAAACTTCCATCCCCTAGTTTAAGGGGTGGGGGGGGCCTGGGGGTAAAAGTTCCTAGTTTTAGATTTTTTGTTATTTGTGTACTAATACTAGCTTACATACCAAATTTTAGCTTTCTAGGACTTCAGGAAGTACCCTAAGAATTTTTATGATCATCAGGGAGTCAGTGAAGAAATCACCCTGATTTCTTCACTGATGGTTATTTCATCATTCATGAGGGTTAAAAAAAACGACGAAGCGCTTCGAGAAAAGTTAGGTAAGTACCCTTGCGCTTCGCTTGGCTCGACTTGGCGGGGGCACGGCAGTGCCCCCAGATTAGGGATTGCAATCCGGTAATCCCGCGGATCCGGCGTCAGTAAAGGTCCGGTACCAATACCGGATACAGTGATATAACTTTTTGGCAAAATAATCGCGCTGTTGCATGAGTTGGTAGTTCAAATGCGTGTTGCGTGTACATGCGAGTCGTTCGACGCTGAACCGCCCCGCGGGGGGCCCTCACCCCACCATTCGGCATCGCCAAGTCAGACCACATGACTACGTGCTCAGTTAAATTCCACTCCTTGCTCGGGTCACAAATGTGAGTTTTGTTTTGTTTGTCGCTGCATGATTATTGCCCGACTACAAAGCCAGTGTAGAAGCTGAAAGGGCCTTTTCAGCCGCAGGCTATATTTTTTCAAAGACAAACCTTATTTTTTGATACTACATATATGTACAGTACCGACCAAATGTCCATAGGCAATCTCACAAAGCAATAGACTGACGCTTCGGTTCGACTTACGACCTTATATAAGTTGTTACAATACTGTAGACACGCACAGTACACACACACACGCACTCACTTTGTCAGCAACCAATGACTAGTTCGATAATCATTTGTTTTTTGTTTCATTCGTCTGGTTCACATAAATAGGCAGGTAGCAGGTAGACCACAGAAAACTAAGTAAATTATTTCGATTTCTGTGGGGTAGATGCATTTCGTTAAGAGTATTCACTTAGGTAATAGAACTTTATTGGTTCGTGGATAATGTTGGTGACGAGTATTTAGCGCAGTGTTGTGGTTATTATTTTCAAAAAGCAGCAGATATAAATATTGAAGGGAGATCAGATCAGATCAGAGAATATTATTGCGCTGCGTAAAAGTGAATGTTATTTACACAAATATCTAATGAAACCGGACTAAGTGTGAGTGTTATCATTTAAATATTTCATATTTTACTAAACATAAATCTTAATCAAAAGTATTGTTGATAGAACAGAGGTATTGTTGAGACAGAAGATGCCTTTAAAGTTTTAAATTCATTATGAGGTTTAATTCGATTAGTGAATAATAAATAATTAGGTATTATGTGTAATAACATAAAACATCACGCCTTGTTTCCCCGAAGGGTTGGGCAGAGGTGTACCTGTAGTAGATACACCCACATTTCGCCAGTTATGTAATAAATGCAATGTTATTCTTTATTCTAGAGAAATACTGTGAGGGTTAAGAGATATGAGGAAGGGGCTTATTATCGAGTAGCAGCGACGTCAAATGGTGAATGAATATGAAACAAATGGTTTCATACCAACGAGATATTTTTCTGAATTATTAAAAACACGTCATTATGAACCGTTCGCCGTGCACTCTGAAGGCTTGCATCACTGAAGACCAGCTAGAAAACCGTTTTTGACCTTAAAATATTGACCGTACCAACTTAATAAACAACAGATTCGTTATTGCATGAATTTATGGTAACGAATTTTTTAAGCACGTTTCAATATGGTGTTTGTCGTATTTCTTGCAGATAGACCGAAAATGTTTAATATCTTTTAATAATATTATTTTTCAATGTCTAACATATCTCAGGACCCTGGGGTCCCGGGCCATTGGAAGGCGTACGAGGGGCCGAAGCCAACTCGCAGAGGCCCCTTAGAAAATTTTAAGTGTTGAGGCACTAACCGACCACTATCCCTGTTCGCACTATGCAAGGGCACCCAAGGACAACCCCCGGTTGGTGTAGGACTATTGCAGGATATGGAAACAAAGATATTTGACTATGGGTTTGGGTGGCTAAAGTGGACTGGTTACCTGGAACTATGGAAGGACTATGACCCCTGCCTGATCAATAATTATATGTACACGGATAAAATGGCAGGGGGTGACTTGACACACTCAATAATGGGCCCCCGAAAACGGTCGCTAGCACAAAGTGTCGTAGCGACTAGGGAGCAACATGTCCTGAGGTGCTTATGAGGAGTGGAGAGGTATTCCACGGCTATCAGGACAATCCCGGAAGTACGATCAAGATCTCTACCAGCATCTTACTGGAATACTTCCTTCCTCCGAGCATGTTTGCTCTTGCGAATCTCCACTCAAGCCAGCCAATAAAGGCAAGAATGAGGTGGGAGTACTGTTGCTCGTCAGTGTTCACTCAAGCCGGCCAATAAAGGCAAACCAGAGGTGAGGAACAAGATTTCTCCCGGGAGATAAGGTCCGTGGGGTCGCTACTGCCCGACAGCTCGCCACATGCTGCTCTGCGGGTTTTTGTATCTCTCTTGGTCTGGCTCCTACACCTGTTTCGGCAAAGTAACTTTACCGGCACAGACCCAGAATTCGGAGCGCGCAAGCCCCACCACGACGTCAACGTAGAGATACGGCGGTGGGGTTAGTAATATTATTATTTTAGGATTAAAATTTGAGGTTTAGTTTCAATCTTCTTTTCGTAAAGAAAATGAATACTTAAGCTATAACCTCAATACCAACCAATATTTTTACTAAAGCCAAATAAAATGTAAAACAATTAATGTAAGTAAACAAACTGCCTATACTAAACCTTAAAATCACCTATTTTGTCAGTAGTTTTTTTTTTACATTTTAAGTAGTCTAATATTCTTATTTATTGCTTAATTACTTCGACCATGATCAAAGCTTTATATTTATGGTGAAAAAAAACCATTTTAAAAGTTAAAACATTTAAAAATTTTAATATGTCAAAATAATACAAATTGCTTCTAAGTTTCTAGACATCTATTTCACATCTTATTCAGCTGAAGTAATGATAAATAATTGTAGCAGTTTGTTAACTATACTTAAGTAAAATAAATATAAAGAATATTTTTTTTATTTTTATTATCACATATATCACGCATTTTTTATTCTAAACCCTTTATTGCAATAACAACATTAATAAAAAGGCAGCAATATTTAAAAAATATTATTATTGCAAACAAAAATAATAATATTTGCAAAAACAGCGCTGTTATTTACGAGATTAGAACCTTAGCCATCTTGAATTTAAAACGCTTAACGCCGTCTGCTATCTGCACATATAATTTACTTTCGAATTTAAGCAATGCCATAAACTGGCCAAGGTCACGCGTATGTGTTACCGTGTCTAACAAAAGTGATGGAAATATATTTTTGTTTCATATAGTGCGGTGCCCGCGAACCGCGACGATACGACAGTGTGTAGTGCAAAACTTTCGTTCTCTGTGGTGTGTGTACGGTACACACACCACAGACGTCTGACTGCTTACACATACACATGTACGGATTATATCGCATGTTCACAGCAATACGACTCTTAGCGTGCCTATGCACTTTTGAACGCTTACTGTACTTAAAATAAATTATTGTGATCTCAGCATACAGTAATGACGCAAGGTTAAATTATGTTAGATTTTATAAAGCAAAGTATAATTTTCAGTTCTAACATGAAAAGTAAAAGTTGATTTCATGTTTTTTTTTTTATTAAACAACCCATTTATTACACTTACTCGATTAACTCATTAACAGTTCATTTTGGAACGAAAAGGGAAAATTATCCTGATTTGATCAGTCCGGTCGGCACCGGCCGGATCGATGAAAATCCAGCCGGATTCGGCCGGATTGGAAATAACGCCGGATTGCAATCCCTACCCCAGATATAATCAGTCTGACGTAGGGTTGCCAACCGTACTTTATTATACAGTATGTTAACTAACGAAAGGCGTTCCCGTTAACCCGCAATAGTATAGCATCCATACATGCTAAAAAAAATATTACCATTCAAAAACAAAATGCTTTTTTTATTTTTTATAATAAAATATTCACAAAAAATATTAAATTGATACTTAAAAGAAACACTCTGTACACGCGTACATGTCATTCAAAAGTGTAAGAACGGCAATGTCGCAAATTACCTACTTATGAATGAACTGCCTCGTTGGTCTAGTGGTCGTAAGCGCTACTGCTGAGCATGAGGTCCTGGGTTCGATTCCCGGGTCGGGCAAAGTGTTATTGGGTTTTTCTATCTGGAATTTCTCAGTAGCAGCCCGGAGTCTGGATTTGTGCCCGGTTGATGGCAATAGGCTCGCCCCCTATTACATGGGACTTAAACATAACTGGCGAAATGTGGGTGTACCTGCTACAAGTACACCTCTGCCCAACCCTTCGGGGAAACAAGGCGTGATGTTATGTTATGTTATGAATGAAGGGCCACGTGCGCTGTGCGGCGGTCTATTTGATGCACCTAGCCCCGCCCCCTGCCCCCCGAATGTCCATCTAATTTTATTCGGAACTAATCTCGCGCGCTGGCCGGATGTGCATTTATTTTCGCAATGCAACATGTGTTCTTTCGTCATTCGTGTATGAAAATGCCGCGTTATCAGTACAGTGCTCAGGAGTATGTTTTCATAGTGCTCATTTATGCTGAGTGTAATTATGATGGTGCATGTGCTCTGAGGAGGTATGCCGAGAGGTACCCCAATGCAAATCAACCGCGGAATTCCCTGAGTGCCCTGGTGCGTCTCCGTAACAATGAACCAGTAGTGCCGCGTGGTTCTGGTGGCCCCCGACCCGTGATCTCTGTGCGGCAGGAAGAAAACGTGCTAAGGCATTTTGAGGAGGAGCTCGGTTCAAGCACTAGAAGGGCCGGCCGCCTGTTGAACACTAGTCACGTC
Organism: Agrochola litura; assembly: GCA_949152395.1. Taxonomy (NCBI): domain Eukaryota; kingdom Metazoa; phylum Arthropoda; class Insecta; order Lepidoptera; family Noctuidae; genus Agrochola; species Agrochola litura. The sequence continues at coordinate 12,048,698 of OX424521.1, read as the reverse complement.
AGAAAAACAAACAGCATCCGTACTCACTTCAAAACGTGCAAGCGCTGCTTGGTCCAGCTGATTTCGCGCGCCGGTTAACGTAGGTATTGCCAGCGGGCACTGCAGTGAAGCGCGGAGGACACCCACTTCATCGAAAACGTCATTTGGTCAGAAGAAAAGCCTATTTACGCGCATGTGGAATCGGCGTGTATGCCATCTTCACATACGCGAACACCCGCTTTTATTGCGACGAGTGCACCAAAATAACCGTCCGCGATTGCAACAATGTGTAGAGAGAGGAGGTCAGCATATTGCAGTTCAAAATCTAGGTAAGTTTTTAAACATCATAATACCTAAAAGACACTAAACGACTGTGTCACAAAATAAATAAGTTCAGAAGGCCCACTCTTTTAAATTGCTTTTACACTCGCTCAGGGAGTACCCCGTTCAACGAGCGTGTATACTGTATTGTTACTATTGCAATGAATAAACGCAAGTACTACTTATAACGAATGCAACTGCATAAAGTTATTTTTTTAATTTCTATGACATTGCAGTAAACATTCACTTACTAACGTGCAATACCATCATTATGATTTAAAAGCTAGCCTAAACTGTGATTTAAATAATTAAATTATTCTCTAAACTTAACCGCCCACTATTTATTAGCGTAGGTACGTTATTTTTTAGATACAATTTATTTTATCTTATTAACACTGTAAGTCTGTACCACCGTGTCTTGTGTACTAGTTCCGTGAGTGGACCTTCTGTACTCGTATCTGTTTATTTTGTGGCCGCGAGCTAGCGACGACGGACGCCGATGACGACGTAGCGGCTGTGCAGAATAATTCTATGTACCCTGTATTTTGATATTATTGAAACGTGGCTTAGATAGGTACATGAATTTATGTTTTTACTATGTTTGCGAATAGGTCCTTTCAAGCCCAAAGGGCGCGTTCAGTGACGCGTTCCTTTGTCAGCCGGCCATTTGAGACGGGTAGTTAAATGTTATTACTAAATCTAAACATACTTAAATGTTTAATTCTACTGATAACAACCCGACGACGTGCATTTCACTGTCTTTTAATTAACTTTGCCGCCTTTATCAAAGTTGCCGCTCGCCATTCAGAACCGCCGCGCCGCCGCCGCCGCCGCCCGCCGCCGCGCCGCGCCGCCCCGCGCGCGCCCCCGGCCGGCTCGGTAGGTAACACGCTCATACGCGCCGCGCGCGACACAAAATTTGCGATGTTGCCGGTTTGTGCAACGCCACTACGCTAGGTACTATTCCGCGCTACTATTTTGATTTTAAACAGGACGTTTCGAATTTATTGTCAATTATTAATTTTTTTTTATTCGGATTTTTTTATACTTATTTTTCTATGCTGATATTTTTTTTTAAATCTATTAATGATATAGATTAACGAGTTTAAGGGAACGCCCTCTGTTATTTAACATACTGTATAGTATTGTACTATATTTCGAGTCTGAGTACTATACAGGGTGTCAGGGACATCGACGCGAAAACTGAAACCATGGATTCAGTACATGATTCTGAGGCCCCTGCGTTGAAATTTTTCATCGGTTATTAAAAAAAAAAATCTGCTTCTTCATAGAAAAGTGCAATACCTGCGCGGTCAAAATGTATGGAACAGCAGATTTTTTTTTAATAACCGACGACAAATTTGTATACACGGATGTATATATATTTTTGAGGCTGACTGTGCGTCGTATACGACTATATCAGTTAGGTAAAGTTTGAACCGCGACAAACCGCGCGCGAGCCAAGCGAGCGGTGCGCTAGTTCAAAGGTGGAAAACCAAATTACAAACGCTTTACTACACTCGGACCCAGAGATGTTAAGAGGGTAGTATAGGCACAAGATGTGCTAAAATAAAATGGCTTATGTTTAACTTACCACCAGATATAGTAACATTATAACAGACAAAAATAGTAAATGATCACCAAAATTAAACCCGCATTTTAATGTAAAATTATAACCAAAGTTTTAACATCTCGCTATCCAATTTAAGCAAAATGACTCCAAATAAATCATTATTAATCCAAAAGTAGTTAATGAACACCAAATTATTAACCACATTTCAATATAAAATGACATGCAACAAAATAAAATCTCGTTATCCGATTAAAGTAAATTACCCTCGGCAAAAAAATATTTTGCCAAACATAGTAAATAAGCTCCTAACCTTTTTGTCTCCAAATTGATTAACCAAATAACCACTAATCATTTCTTGAGCGTATTGTTTATAAATGATATGCCTAAGATAAAAATGAAACTCTTACAATTTCAATAATCCTTTTTTTAATTATTTAGGTTTAATTGCGGTGGGAGGGGATTGCAAGCCAGCAGCGGCGTGCACAGAATTTTTAGACAGGGTAGGCAGATTTTTTTAATAAAGCTATTACCTAACCAAAAATCATGTTTGTTTTGGTTGATCAGATCTGTAAAGTTATTTTAAGTTTTTTAATTAAATCTACACGTCAATCTTTCAGTCAGAATGTCTGCGAATATGGAGTCGTATAATTCATGTTTGTATGTTTGTATTACATTCAAACATTCAGACATTCAAACATACAAACATACAAACATACAAACATACAAACATTCAAACATTCAAACATACATACATACAAACATTCAAACAAACATACATACAAACATTCAAACAAACATCATTCAAACATACAAACATTCAAACATTTATTCAAACATACAAACATGCAAACATACAAACATTCATTGAAACATTCAAACATTCAAACATACAAACATTCAAACATACATTCAAACATTCATACATACAAACATTCATTCAAACATTCATTCAAACATGCAAACATGCAAACATACAAACATACAAACATTCAAACATGCAACATACAAACATACATACATACAAACATTCAAACAAACATTCATTAAAACATACAAACATTCAAACATACAAACATGCAAACATACAAACATTAATTGAAACATTGAAACATACAAACATACAAACATTCAAACATACATTCAAACATTCATACATACAAACATACAAACATTCAAACATGCAAACGTGCAAACGTGCAAACGTGCAAACATTCAAACATACAAACATACAAACTAACAAACATACAAACATTCAAACATACAAACATTCATTGAAACATTCAAACAATCATTCAAACATGCAAACATACAAACATACAAACATTCAAATATTTAAACATTCAAACATTCATTCAAACATACAAACATTCAAACATTCATTCATTCAAACATACTAACATACAAACATATAAACATTCATACATACAAATATTTAAACATTCAAACATACAAACATTCATTCAAACATACAAACATTCAGACATACGAACATACAAACATTTAAACATTCAAACAAACAAACATTCATTCAAACATACAAACATTCAAACATTCATTCAAACATGCAAACATGCAAACATACAAACATATTAACATGCAAACATTCATTCAAACATGCAAACATACAAACATTCAAACATGCGAACATACAAACATACATACATACAAACATTCAAACAAACATTCATTCAAACGTACAAACATTCAAACTTTTATTCAAACATACAAACATGCAAACATTCATTCAAACATACAAACATTCATTCAAACATACAAACATTCAAACATTTATTCAAACACACAAACATGCAAACATACAAACATTCAAACATTCAAACATACAAACATTCAAACATACAAACATTCAAACATTCATTCAAACATTCAAACATACTAACATACAAACATATAAACATTCATACATACAAACATACAAACATACAAACATTCAAATATTCAAACATTCAAACATGCAAACATACAAACATACAAACATTCATTCAAACATTCATTCAAACATACATTCAAACTTTCAAACATACAAATATTCAAACAGAGTTTAAACAAAATTATTTGTGATTTGAAAAGTCGAATTCGTTGTTTTGTAGTGAAAAGGGATTTTTCAAATAAATTAAGCATTCGTGGAAAAACACTAAAATTCGGAACAAGTTTTCCAAAAATTGACGCGAGTCTGACGTTTGATCGTTTCGTTAGAAGAAACTACTTCTGATTTTAAAAATTAAAAAATATTATCAACATTTTATGGTCTACAGTGTAAAATAAAATAAAAAGTAAATAAAAAACGAAACCATTTATTATCTAGACTTGTCGGCACGGCGAGGATCGAACTCGGAAATCAAAAGACAGTGTCTACTCTGTGCGGTTGTGTGAGTTATTTGTGATATTGTAAGTCACGTATTTATAGGAATGCACACCCATTAAATCCGCATAGCCGCGCGAGCACACATATAAACATTTAGACGCGAATAGTTTGTGTCTTTCCCGAGACACTCAGCGGCGCTAGTGCAGCGCAATGTGAAGTTGCTTCAAATTTTACGCGACAGGTGGAGCTGAATTATGATTAAAGATTTTTTTTGTTGATAGTAAGTACTCGTAGATAAAATAATATTTGATAACAGAACAAGATTAGAAATATTTATATTATCTGATTTAGGTAGGGTAGGCAGTGTCTTTTTGTCTTTGACTGAAAGACCTTCTGAACCAGCGGCGAGAGTTTCATAAAGACAAAAAGACACTGCCTACCCTACCTAAATCAGATAATATATATATTTCTAATCTTGTTCTGTTATCAAATATTATTTTATCTACGAGTACTTACTATCAACAAAAAAAATCTTTAATCATAATTCAGCTCCACCTGTCGCGTAAAATTTGAAGCAACTTCACATCGCGCTGCACTAGCGCCGCTGAGTGTCTCGGGAAAGACGCAAACTATTCGCGTCTAAATGTTTATATGTGTGCTCGCGTGGCTATGCGGATTTAATGGGTGTGCATTCCTATAAATACGTGACTTACAATATCACAAATAACTCACACAACCGCACAGAGTAGACACTGACTTTTGATTTCCGAGTTCGATCCTCGCCTTGCCGACAAGTCTAGATAATAAATGGTTTCGTTTTTTATTTACTTTTTATTTTATTTTACACTGTAGACCATAAAATGTTGATGATATTTTTTAATTTTTAAAATCAGAAGTAGTTTCTTCTAACGAAACAATCAAACGTCAGACTCGCATCAATTTTTGGAAAACTTGTTCCGAATTTTAGTGTATTTCCACGAATGCTTTTAATTTATTTGAAAAATCCCCTTTTCACTACAAAACAAAGAATTCGACTTTTCAAATCACAAATTATTTTGTTTAAACTCTGTTTGAATTTTTGTATGTTTGAATGTATGTTTGAATGAATGTTTGTATGTTTGAATGAATGTTTGTATGTTTGAATGTTTGTATGTTTGAATGTATGTTTGTATGTTTGAATGTTTGTATGTTCGTATGTTTGTATGTTTGAGTGTTTGAATGTATGTTTGTATGTTTGTATATTTGAATGTATGTTTGAATGTTTGAATGAATGTTTATATGTTAATATGCTTGTATGTTTCCATGTTTGAATGTTTCAATGTTTGAATGAATGTTTGTATGTTTGCATGTTTGTATGTTTGCATGTTTGAATGAATGTTTGAATGTTTGTATGTTTGAATGTTTGAATATTTTAATGTTTGTATGTTTGAATGTTTGTATGTTTGCACGTTTGTATGTTTGAATGAATGTTTGAGTGTTTGTATGTTTGAATGAATGTTTGCATGTTTGTATGTTTGAATAAATGTATGTTTGAATGAATGTTTGTTTGAATGTTTGTATGTATGTATGTTTGTATGTTTGAATGTTTGTATGTTTGTATGTTTGCATGTTTGCATGTTTGAATGAATGTTTGAATGAATGTTTGAATGAATGTTTGTATGTTTGTATGTTTGAATGTTTGTATGTTTGCATGTTTGCATGTTTGCATGTTTGAATGAATGTTTGAATGTTTGTATGTTTGAATGAATGTTTGCATGTTTGTATGTTTGAATAAATGTTTGAATGTTTGTATGTTTGAATGAATGTTTGTACAGTAAGCGTTCAAAAGTGCATAAGCACGCTAAGAGTCGTATTGCTGTGAACACGCGGTGTAGTCCGTACATTTGTATGTGTAATCAGACGTCTGTGGTGTGTGTGCCCTACACACACCACAGAAAACGCAGTTTTGCACTACACACTGTCGTATCGTCGCGGTTCGCGAGCGCCGCACTTTATTGTTAGACACGCATCATACGCGTGACCTTGGCCAGTGTATGGCATTGCTAAAATTCGAAAGTAAATTATATGTGCAGATAGCAGAAGGCGTTAAGCGTTGGTCTTAGATTCAAGATGGCTAAGGTTCTAATCTCGTAAATCACAACGCTGTTTTTGCAAATATTATTATTTTTGTTTAAAATAATAATATTTTTTAAATATTGCTGCCTTTTTATTAATGTTGTTATTGCAATAAAGGGTTTAGAATAAAAAATGCGTGATATGTGATAATAAAAATAAAAAAAATATTCTTTATATTTATTTTACTTAAGTATAGTTAAAAAACTGCTACAATTATTTATCATTACTTCAGCTGAATAAGATGTGAAATAGATGTCTAGAAACTTAGAAGCAATTTGTATTATTTTGACATCTTACCTATTTAAATTTTGAAATGTTTAAAATTTTAAATGGATTTTTTCACCATAAATATAAAGCTTTGATCATGGTCGAAGTAATTAAGCAATAAATAAGAATATTAGACTACTTAAAATGTAAAAAAAACTACTGACAAAATATTTAATTTTAAGGTTAAGTATAGGCAGTTTCGTTTACATTAATTATTTTAAATTTTATTTGGCTTTAGTAAATATTGGTTGGTATTGAGGTTATAGCTTAAGTATTCATTTTCTTTACGAAAAGAAGATTGAAACTAAACCTCAAATTTTAATCCTAAAATAATAATATTACTAAAATAATATTAAACATTTTCGGTCTATCTGCAAGAAATACGACAAACACCATTTTGAAACGTGCTTAAAAAAATCGTTACCATAAATTCATGCAATAACGAATCTGTTGTTTATTAAGTCGGTATGATCAATATTTTAAAGTCAAAAACGGTTTTCTAGCTGGTCTTCAGTGATGCAAGCCTTCAGAGTGCACGGCGAACGGGTCATAATGACTTGTTTAATAATTCAGCAAAATATCTCGTTGGTATGAAACCATTTGTTTCATATTCATTCACCATTTGACGTCGCTGCACCTCGATAATAAGCCTCTTCCTCATATCTCTTAACCCTCCCAGTATTTCTCTAGAACAAAGAATAACATTGTATTTATTACACATAATACCTAATTATTTATCATTCATAAATCGAATTAAACCTCATAATGAATTTAAAACTTTAAAGGCATCTTCTGTCTCAACAATACCTCTGTTCTATCAACCAATTTATTCAATTTTTTTAATTACCTAATCAATTTATGTTTAGTAAAATATGAAATATTTAACTGATAACACTCACGCTTAGTCCGGTTTCATATCTTGTGTAAATAACATTCACTTTTACGCAGCGCAGTAATATATATCTCCCTTCAATATTTTTTGACTGCATTTTGAAAATAATAACCACAGCACCGCTAATAGCTAAATACTCGTCACCAACATTATCTACGAACCAACAAAGTTCTATTAAGTGAATACTCGCTGTCTACCCCACAGAAATCGAAATAATTTACTTGGTTTTCTGTGGTCTACCTGCTAAACTTTAATATTTATGTGAACAGACGAATGAAACAAAAAACTAATGATTATCGAACTGGTCATTGGTTGCAGACAAAGTGAGTGTGTGTGTGTGTACTGTGCGTGTCTATAGTATTGTAACAACTTATAGAAGAAGGTCGTGAGTCAAACCGAAGCGTCAATCTATTGCTTTGTGAGATTGCTTATGGACTTTTGGTCGGTACTGTATGTATGTATGTTTGCATGTTTGAATGTTTGTATGTTTGCATGTTTGCATGTTTGAATGAATGTTTGAATGAATGTTTGAATGAATGTTTGTATGTTTGAATGTTTGTATGTTTGCATGTTTGCATGTTTGAATGAATGTTTGAATGAATGTTTGAATGAATGTTTGTATGTTTGCACGTTTGCATGTTTGAATGTTTGTATGTTTGTATGTTTGTATGTATGAATGTTTGAATGTATGTTTGAATGTTTGTATGTTTCAATGTTTCAATGTTTCAATGAATGTTTGTACGTTTGAATAAATGTTTGAATGTTTGTTTGTTTGTATGTTTGAATGAATGTTTGTTTGAATGTTTGTATGTATGTATGTTTGTATGTTTGCATGTTGCATGTTTGAATGTTTGTATGTTTGTATGTTTGCATGTTTGCATGTTTGAATGAATGTTTGTATGTTTGTATGTATGAATGTTTGAATGTATGTTTGAATGTTTGAATGTTTGTATGTTTGAATGTTTGAATGATTGAATGTTTCAATGAATGTTTGTATGTTTGAATAAATGTTTGAATGTTTGTATGTTTGAATGATGTTTGTTTGAATGTTTGTATGTTTGAATGTTTGTATGTTTGAATGATGTTTGTTTGAATGTTTGTATGTATGTTTGTTTGAATGTTTGTATGTATGTATGTTTGAATGTTTGAATGTAATACAAACATACAAACATGAATTATACGACTCCATATTCGCAGACATTCTGACTGAAAGATTGACGTGTAGATTTAATAAAAAAACTTAAAATAACTTTACAGATCTGATCAATCAAAACAAACATGATTTTTGGTTAGGTAATAGCTTTATTAAAAAAATCTGCCTACCCTGTCTAAAAATTCTGTGCACGCCGCTGTTCTGAACTTATCAACAGATTTGATATATTACATCTATCTCTCTGTGGAATGCGCTCCCCCAAGAAATCAGGATGGCAACCAACAGATTATCCTTTAAAGTTAAAGTTCGCGAGCATATTCGTAAGAAGCTGGCAGTATCATCACAGCGGTAATGTTTTCCCATTGTTTGTCTTATTTGTTTTATAAATATATTCGTCTATTTATGTGTATTTATTTGTTCTTATATTTATATATATAGTTATATTATATATTTTGTTTTGATAGGTATATATATATCCTTATATTTAAATGAATATTTATTCCAAAATTTTCAATATTGCACCTACCACTGTTTGTCTCTGCATCACCCAAAGGTTGACTGGTAGAAAATGCCTATGGCATTAAGTCCGCCTCTGTACATGTACGTGCTTAAAGTATTAAATAAATAAATTACAAAAACTTTCTACCACTCTCCTCATATCCAGGAATATCAACGTTTTAGTATACAGAACAGCTACAGACAGTTGCAAGCCTTATTTTAAGCAGCACAATATCTTGACACTGCCTTGTCTATAAATATATTTTTGAAGTAGCTATGTTTGTCAAACAAAATCCAAGTCGTTTTAAACGTCTAGCTGATGTATTTCCAAGAAATAGGCGTGACAATAGTAAATTACGTCAATTGCCGTGTCAAACTACTTTGGTGCGCAAAAGTGTATATACAACTGCATTGCTACAATTATCTATAATATAAAAATGAATCGCAAAATGTGTTGGTAAGCGCATAACTCAACAACGCCTAGACCAATTTGGCCAATTCTTTTTTTTAAATGTTCGTTATTTTTAGGACAAGGTTTTAGGGTAGGTAGGGTAGGTAGGGTAGGTAGGGTAGGTAGGGTAGGTAGGGTAGGTAGGGTAGGTAGGGTAGGTGGGGTAGGTGGGGTAGGTAGGGTAGGTAGAGTAGGTAGGGTAGGTAATAAATGATAAAGATGGTGCACCCCAAGCATTTATAAGGCAAAACAACGTTTGCAGGGTCAGCTAGTTTACAATAAATTACCAAGTGGTTGGTAAGACTTGACAACAGTACTGTTTATGAGTAGACTACGTAATTTTTTAAAGGTACGTACTACAGTGTGACTGAGTTTTTATCAGAGAAATTCTTTTGCTGAAATGTTGCTCCCTTATGGTAATATTCTAATAATTATTTCATTTTGACATTTTTATTTAATTTATTATTTTAGACGAGAATGTGACTAAATACCTATCTGTTTATGTGCCGTCTTAATTTATTGACATTTTATTATTATTGGCATGAAATTGTGACATGTACCTTGACTTTTTATTTTCATTTTTAACCGACTTCCAAAAGGAGGAGGTTCTCAATTCGTCTGTATGTTTTTGTTAATGTTACATTTGATTACCTATCTATTTACCTAAACAATTTTGTATGCCTTCTGGCAGGACGTAGTATGGACCGATATTTATTTGTAACAGCTGTATAATCTTTTACCCAATGTTCACAAAATTAATAAATGAATTTGAATTATCACTGTTGTTATGATGGCTTTTTTGTGCTTGCACAACCATTAGAACAAGAGATCACCGACATAATTTTGTGTATCAGTAAAAGGACAATGCTCATAATGTATAGATAAAAAAACCCAGGCCCAGCGCAAACGATGAAGTATCTGGGACTCGTCCTCGACAGCCGGTGGAACTTCGTGGAGCACTTCCGACGTTTGGCTCCCAGACTGGACCGGGCCGGGGCTGCCTTGAAGCGGCTCCTGCCCAATCTGGGAGGTCCAAACGCCTCCTGCCGGAGGCTCTACGCGGGGATCGTGCGGTCCATGGCCCTTTACGGGGCGCCGGTGTGGGCGCCTTCATTGAGGCGGCAGCCAGGCCACCGGCTGAACGAGTCCCAAAGGGTCATGGCCGTCCGGCTGGCCCGACGATACCGCACGGTCTCCTGCGAGGCGGCGAGCCTCCTTGCCGGAGTACCGCCATGGGATCTGGAGGCAAAGGTCCTCGCGCACATTTGGGAGTGGCGCGAGGAGGCCAAACGCCGGGGCTTAACTCCGATGCCGCAAGAAGTCGCGGCACAGCGGACAGAGCTCCGGCGGGATCTCATGGCGGAATGGAGAGTGCGATTGTCGCAACCCAGCGCTGGGCACGCCACAATTGCGGCGATAAGACCCCTCTTTGAGGAGTGGCTAGAGAGGCGCCACGGCGTCCTCACCTTCCGCCTGACGCAGGTACTCACCGGACACGGCTGTTTCGGGAGGTACCTGTTCAGGATAAAGCGGGAGGAAACGCCCGGGTGTCGTCACTGTGTGGATCGCCCGGAGGACACGGTGGAGCATACGGTGGAGGTCTGCCCGGCTTGGGCAGGGCATCGCCGTGTCCTCGTGGATGCAATCGGCGGCGGTGATCTCTCGCGTCCGGCCCTGATTCGGGCCATGCTACGGAGCGAGAGGAAATGGGAGGCCGTCACCTCTTTCTGCGAAGCAGTAATGCTCGCGAAGGAGGAGACGGAGCGCGTGAGGGAGAGGCAAATTTTGGGCCCTCGCGCCCCTAACCGCCGCAGGAGGAGACGCCCTGGGCGTCGGGAATCGCAGGAAGATTTCCGGCCACCGTAGGCGCGGGCTTGCGGACGGTGAGCAATGGGTAGCTCGCCGTCCGATAAGGACCAAGCCCGGGTCGACGGCGCGTTGTGTTCCACGCGCGCCTCAAAGAGATGTCAGCAGAATTGACGGGGTCCGCTAGGGCCAATGCCTGCCGGGGCTGCGAATATGGGCCGATAGGGATATCGTGGCCCCCCGGCAACATGGCATAGGAAGGAACACGGGTGGGTTTTAGTCAGTAAGAGTCTGACACGCCCTCCCGCTCCACCCAGAGCGGGAGAAGTTATTTGATAATTTCCCACCCAAAAAAAAAAAAAGGCCCAGCGCAAACCAAATGTAACTTAAATTGTAGGTAAAAATGAGTACCTAATTAAATACTGCATAATTGAAATCGATGGTTAAGTGTGTGAAATTGAGGTGATCGGCGGCGGTGATCTCTCGCGTCCGGCCCTGGTTCAGGCCATGGTACGGAGCGAAAGGTGAGCAATGGGTAGCTCGTCGTCCGATAAGGACCAGACCCGGGTCGACGGCGCAACGTGTTCCACGCGCGCCTCTAAGAGATGTCAGCAGAATTGACGGGGTCCGCTAGGGCCGATGCCTGCCGGGGTTCGAATAAAACCGAAGGGGAGATCGTGGCCCCCGGCAACAGGGCAACCGAAGGAACACGGATGGGTTTTAGTCAGTAAGAGTCTGACACGCCCTCCTGCTCCGCCCAGAGCGGGAGAAGTAATTTGATAATTTCCCACCCAAAAAAAAAGTGTGTGAAATTGCTATTCGAATTTTTACATTAACGTATTAGTAAAGGAACATTAAATTGTTACAGTTGCGGCATAAAAGCGTGTAACATGACAAGTATAAAGTAGCCCTTTTAACAAGGACAAGTCTGTGGCTAGGCGAAAAATTGCGACTAATTAGCGACTAAAGGAGAAACCCGTTTCTGGGCCTAACTGTTACACGAATCAGATATGTACCAAAAAAATCGTCTATTTTGCTTAATTAACCCATTTTAATCTTAGCCTCAATAGCAATGGCCAAGTGTAGAAAATAAGTAGTTTTCTATTTTTTGTTTTAAACAACTTTTGTAAACCATTAAAACACTTATTTCGTTAAACATCACTAACTTCACAAACGCTGGCATTATATCAATAGAGCGTGCCATAAGAATATGATCGATTTAGTGGAAATCGATACTGTTACAAATAATTAAATAATACTCCATTGTTTTATTATAATTGTTTTTTTTTATATTAAAATCAAAGTAAAATAAAAAAAATCTGGAATCTAATTGATTTTTAACGTAACCACCACAAAAAAATCATTAAAAGAAATAAATAATCGATAAAAGCGATTGCACCACGGATTACACTAGTAAACGGCAAATGTCAATGTCAACGTCTGTCAAATGTCAATTGTCATATCATTGTTGTCATTCGCTTTTTATTGTGTTTTTTCGTATTTCTCGGGATTTATTATTTCTTAGAACCTCTGCTCGAATACTGAATTCCGAAATTGATTGCTTTCCGACTGCCCTCGCTTGAACATAGGACGCCGTACCCTGCCACCACTGTAGACCTTTGCTGGAAAACCAGATCTGTATAATGATCTTTTGAAGACTGGTTAAATAACGACATCATGAGCCTGTACATTAATTGCGGAATAGCAACAGACCGCTGCAATACAATAGGAAGGCAAAAATTGGAAGATGAAAATGATTCTTTCAATTTACAGGAATGGGTCGCGCCTCAAACGGTTAGTATCCGATATTTTTATATCGTAACATTTTTGTACCATGTAATTATTTAATGTAATCAAACTAAATAGTATTATCGTTTGTGTCCAGTTGTCTGTTGATAGTTGTATTTTATAAAATGATACCAGAATGTGCAACAAATTCATATTCGAAGACATATATGTGACATCACCAATCCGGACTGAACCTGCATAGTTAATTATAGCCTATTCCATCTTCAGAGAGGAGGTGTGTGTCCCTGCAGTGGGAATGTAATCAGGCCGCTTATGTTTATAGATTGTGCAATCCACGAAGACGCGCCCCACTCCGCGATTATTGTACTGTAAGTTATACTTTAGTACGGAGCGGAGCGGAGTGGGGCGCGTCTTCGTGGATTGCACTATCTATACCCAAATGTGCCACTCAGAAGTTTCTTGCTAAATGCTAGTGCTATACCTAATAGTCAAATGATAAATGTTTGTTTCAGGTACTTAAATGAAAATGAGTTTATCTGCCAAGCTTGCTGAAATCATGCCAATGCTGTATCTCTTGATTGAAATAAGTAGACCAGAAGAGAGTGAACATACACCTATAGGACACTGATGAATGGAAGTGTGTAGAGAGGTGGACAGTGGCCTACAGCAAGAGCTGTCAACATCGGACTCAAACTGGATGTTGAGAGGAAGAATAAAATCCAAGCATATTAGTAATAGGATGTATTTCGTTTATATATTAGTCGACAGCTCTCTAAGTGGGAGGGATCCTATACTTCAATATTATTGCACCTGTATTGTTGGCAAAAGAATGGTTGGTAGCCGTGCCCACACGATGAGGAGAATTATGATAATTATCTTGGTTAGGCACGGCACCAGGGTAGCCAAATGCCTGCTGCACAATTTCTGGATACTGTATTATTATATTATGATAATCCTAATAAAGAAGGTGATTAATAAAACCATTTATCACAATTATGTGTTTTTACTCTATTTTACTTAATTTTTTATTGCAATCTCAGATTACTGTAGGTAATATGAGGTTGCATTAAATCCCCTAGTAGATACAATATTAACAAATGCAAGCCAGTAATGTAAGTGAGCCTTGTCTGATAAATATAGTTTTCAGCTGACGTTTTCAGTAAGATCAATCAGATAAGATAAGATTCAGTAAGATAAATCTAAAGGTCACTTTAGATTCCCCCCCAAGCGCTTTTTGTGTACCTACCTAAAACCTCATCATGATAGACTGCAGGCGCTGCAGCACAAGCCTCAAACATATTTTTTTTATTGAAATAACTCAAATAATAAAAATAACCTAAAATGTAAACATTGTCTGATTTGACCAATTTGGCCATTGCTGGGAGACGTGAAAATTGGGGTCATGAATCCTTCCTAAATACTCTAATTTATGTCCAAATTCCAGTCCTGGAACGCCAGGCCCAAGTTTCTATGGAGTTTGGGTTTCTCCTTTGAGAGAAAATAAATCTTCGCTGGGTGCCCAGTTTTTGAGATATAAATGTGACCAAACTGGGGATTCTCTCCAGGTCGGCCACCTAGAAACGCTTAATAACTTTCGAACCAGTGATCGACAGATTCTGATATTTGGCAACTGATTCCGACTAATTAACGACTAAATTTGGGAGAAAACAGATCTTCGCTAGGTGCCCTAGCTTTTGAAATTCAAATGGGCCAAGCTGGGGTAGGCGCTCCCCAGATCGACCACCTATAAACCCTTATAACTTTTGAACCAGTGACGGACTAATTCTGATATTTAGCGACTAATTTCGATTAATAAGAGAAAAAAAAAATGTGTTATCAAAATTAAAATCCCTGATGGTAGCCATGCCAGTATCAGTCACATATCATAGACACAATCTATAAACTCATTCCCATAAGTATACTATCCTTACATATTACAAAACAAAGTCCCTCGCAACGTCTGTCTGTTTGTCTGAACGCGATAAACTACCGAACGGATTTTCAAACGGGTTTCACCAATGGAGTGATTCTTGCGGAAGGTTTTGGTGTATAATTCATTAGGTTTTGTGTAAATTTAGATTAAAATATGCCTTGACAACATATCATTTAAATGAATGGTTTAAGAGATTTCGCAGATTCTAAATTACGCATAACAAAATAATTATGGTTGGAGCGCAGCGGTAGGAGTCAATAACCCTTTCCTGGACTATTAGGTATGTAATCCCGGTACTGCCCGGTAGCAAGTTCCCGTGGGATATTTTCCAACATCCACGCGGGCGAAGCTGCAAGGAATAGATGCAATCAGATGATACGCAATGCTAAACGCCGCCACATTCTAGCTAAGACACTATCGATTCTTGCTCTTCTGCCGATATTTGGAAATTTCTTGGAACTCTTGGTATCGGCAAACCACGACACTTAGACCTTCCAAATTCAATTGACTTGGACGATCTCAACCGTTATTTCTCCTCTGTTCCTACCATGGATCGTCTAACCAAACAACAAACTCTGTCCCTAATTTCTGGTAACGCGTCCCCATATTAATCCTTTCAATTTCGTCCCAATTGAACCGGGAGAGATAAAAAAATCATCCTATCCATTAAATCAGCGGTAGGATGTGACAATATCACTCGTGGTATGATCATTACTATCCTGGATCATCTCCTACCCGCGATTACCCACATTGTTAATTTTTCCTTATACAACATGTCCCAAAATTCAACGATAAGCCGGCACCAGAGGATGGACCTACTAATGACTACTCGAGAAAAAAAAAGAAAAAAAAAATACCTCTACTTTTTTTCAACAACTTTTTTACAACAAAAATCTATTTTGGGCACATAGTAGAAGTGATTACTATTAACAACAACTTATGAAATTTGGTTCTTGATTAGAAAAAGTGTCATTATTTTTTTTTGTGGCTAGTTTTCCTAAAGTATTATACCATTTTAAAATCTAGGTTAGTTGCGCTAATTTTTTAAAAAACTTGCCATAGCAGTGTCCATATTTTTTTTTTACCCTACGATGAATTAAAGTGTACTGAACGTTAAAATCTTTCAAAATTTTAGGGAAATAATTTTTTTTGGTTGTTTTTTTGTATAAAACTACGAAAATTCTGTAATTTTCAAAGATTATGGTGAATAGTAGTACTACTTAGGTTGCCGATACAAACAAAAAAACTGAAATATTTGAAAAATTGTGGTCATGGTAGTTAAAAGTGTCATAAGGGGTATACATTTTCGAAGAATTTCCATTTTTTTAAGTAATTTAAAAAAAAGTAGAGGTATTTTTTTTTTCTTTTTTTTTCTCGAGTAGTCATTAGTAGGTCCATCCTCTGGTGCCGGCTTATCGTTGAATTTTGGGACATGTTGATACCGGTGTATTCCCTTCCCTGTGGCGTAAAGCCTGTGTTCGTCCACTACCTAAGATTTCTAATCCCTCTCTTCCTACCCACTTCCGCCGCATTTCTATCCTTCCCTTCCTATCCAAAGTGCTCAAGGCCTGCGTCCACAAACAATTTTCCAATTTTGTTCATCGCTACTCACTCATTAGCCCTCTTCAATCTGGGTTCAGGCCAGGGCACAGTACTGTTTCCGCCCTCCTTAAAGTGACTGGCGATATAAGGGCAGGACTGGAAGAGACCAAAGTTACTGCACTAGTGTTGGTTGATTTCTCGAATGCCTTTAATACCGTCAGTCACGATATCCTATTAGCCATTCTGTCCCATGTTATGGTCTCTCCCGAGGCACTGGAATGGTTCTCTTATCTTCAGGAACGTCAGCAGTCCGTTCATGTTGGGGATTCTTCATCATGCTGGTGTGAATCGGATACTGGCGTTCTACAAGGCGGTATTCTTTCTCCTCTTCTTTTTTCTATATTTATCAGTCTTATAACTTCTGAGCTTCAGTGTGCGTATCATCTGTATGCAGATGACTTGCAGTTGTACTGTCAAGGGAGGGTTGAAGAAATACCTGACGCTATCGACAAATTAAATAGGGACTTGATAGCCATAAAAACCTAGTCTGATAGATTTGGCGTAGCAGTAAACCCCTAATAAGTGTCAGGCGATCATCATCGGAAGTTCTCGGAGTATGAGTAAAGTGGATGGTACAACCTTGCCACCAGTTCTCTCTAATGGTACGGTCGGTCCCATTTAGTACCGATGTGAAGGACCTAGGCTTGCACATTGACAGTACTCTGAACTGGCGTACTCAAGTCACAAGGGTCAGCCAGAAGGTTACTGGAACGCTGCGGGCCTTGTACCGACTGAAAAATCTACTACCAACAAGTACGAAGACAATGCTTATGCAGTCCTTAATTTTCCCTATCATCGATTATGGTGATGTGTGCTACTATGACCTGAATGCAGATCTCCTCGACAAACTTGACCGTCTTCTCAATAACTGCATTCGATTCGTTTTCAATCTGCGTAAATATGATCATGTCTCTGCGCATCGGTCGCTTCTAAAGTGGTTGCCCATACGCCAGCGCAGAGAGCAATGGGCGCTGACCACCTTGTTTTCATTTCTTGACTTTCCCACTTCCCCTAGTTATCTAGCCCCCCACTTTCAGTACATTTGTAACAACCACAATAAGAATCTACGGTCATCAAATAATCGCATTCTTCAATGTCCCATTCACAGCACAGACTTCATTCACTCTTCCTTCTTCGTTCAGTCTATTTCTCTGTGGAATGCGCTCCCCCTGGAAATCAGGATGGCAACCAACCGATTATCCTTTAAAGTTAAAGTTCATGTGCACATTCGTAAGAAGCTGGCAGTATCATCACAATGTTAATGTTTTCCCATTGTTTGTCTTATTTGATTTAGTATATTCATGTATTTATGTATATTTATTTGTGTTTATTTTATATATGTAATTAGGCCTATATATTATATTTATAGTTTGTAATAAGTATATGTGTATCCTCATATTTGAATATTTTATTTTTTTATTCCTACATTTCCGTAATTGTACCTACCACAGCTTGTCTCTGCATCACCCAAAAGTGACTGGTAGAAAATGCCTAAGGCATTAAGTCCGCCTCTGTACATTTCTATGCTTGAAGTATTAAATAGGGGTCTCCCTTGTTTTACCGAAAAGAAATTGCCAAATTATCACTTCCCAAACAAATTTTCGCATAATTTCATTTGCCAAATTATTACTTACCAAAAAATCTCTTTACAAATAATTGTTACGAAAACTTATGTTTGGCAAGTGAACGTTTGAACAATAACTTGTTTACCAACTAGTACTTTTACCATTTTTTATCTAGTCAAATATTTCAGTTGGTATAACATATTTTACGCAAAATTAAATAAGCCAAATATTTTTTCTCTCGATAGCCTCCTAAAAATAATCTTTTTTTTCCATATTTTTTTCTATATAATCTAGTCGTTTCTGGCACTCGCCGGCCGCTGCCGCGGCACCGCTCGCTTCGCTCGCTCGGCTCGTGCGTAGGTGGTCACAGTTTTAACCTAACCTAACCTAACCATTTTTTTTTTAATTAATAACCTACTGTAACTAGTTCCATAAATAACCTAATGTCTAGTAACCATAAATTTGACTTGTTTCAGACAAATTCAAGCACATAAGCTTACAAAGAAATACGCAAATGACATCAAATTTAACAAACAAATTCCCAAAAAAATCTTATTTTTGCCTTTATATTTTTTGTCATAACAAATCATTTGACTAAACGTTTATTGTCTAAGTATTGTTTGCTGTAATAAATCATTTGATTAAAGACCAAAAGCCTTAATGACATTATCCTTGGTAACAATCTGCCAAGTAAACATTTGACCAAATGAAAATGTGCGTACTAAAATTATTCCAAATATTACATTGGTATAAAAAAAGGTTGCTAAAATTTGTTTGGGTAATGAAAATTTGGCAAAATCTTTTCGGCAAAACGGCAGGATCCCATTAAATAGAGCTATGGAACGGAGTATTCTTGGTATTAAACTTGTGGACAGGGTTAAGAATACAACAATCCGTTCCATCACTAAAATAACTGATGTCACTCGGAAAGCTGCCACGCATAAATGGAATTGGGCTGGACGCATCTGCCGCATGTCAAAGTCAAAGTCAAATCATTTATTTCAAATAGGCCCATGTATGGCACTTTTGAACGTCAAAATTTACAAAATATTAAAATTGATTCTAGTCGCCCCTTCCAAAAGGTAGTTTTCGTATGGAGAAGAATGGGCAAGAAACTCCACCGTTACTCTTTTAAAATGTTTTACAATTGTTTGTATATGCACGTACATTAGTTAAATAATATTACCTTTATGTGAAGACGATGCACCTAAAATAAAATTACTATACCACAATAGGTAAAAAGAATTAAAAATGAAGCAACGACAGATAACTTAATATGTGATAGATACATGGTGCTCACATATTTACAAACATTGTAAAAATAGACGATTTTCCTAAAATTTTGTAATTAATAAGTGTGTGAGAAAGTAACCACAGAATGTAAAATCAATGTCATAAAACACAAAATAATCAAACGATCAATGGGCCAAACTTACGACCCAGTGGGTCCCGCTTAATGGTAAACGACATCGCGGCAGGCCCAGACGGAGATGGCGGGATGAACTGGACTCCTTTAAGAAAGATTGGTCCTTGGAAGCTCTGGACAAAGAGAGGTGGAAAGAGGGTAGGGAGGCCTTTGCCCAGCAGTGGGACAATAATGGATAAGAAAAAAAAAAGAAAGGGTTTATAGAAAGAACTGCATAGTAATTTAACAGGCTTGCCTCCAAACACATCTTATAAATCATGGCTACTAAAATCAAATAGGAAAACTATGTAAGCGTTGTGCACACCATTAAGTGACAAGTTCGCTGTAGTACCTATTAAGCTTTCTGTTAAAAAAATTGTGAACAACTTGTTGAGTGTCATCAATAAGCGAGTAAGGACTAAGGACTTTAATATTCTTTGTAAAGAGTTCTCATTTGACCCATTTACCACCAAAACCTATTCTGCACATGCTCTGCTGAAAGATGACTTTAAAAAAAAAAAATGTATACTTGATCTTTTTTATCATGCTTAGTTAGTGATCCTAAGATTTAGGTTTAAAGATATTTATTTCCCATTAGAACTAAATAACAGTTCACTTATAATGAGATACAGAGTTACTTTTAAATAATAATAAATAATATTTGCCTCTGGGGCGTTGGTGGGGAGATTTCTACAACTTTTTCTGTTTTTACCCATGAGAACCTGTAATTGGTTCTATGTTTATTAAACAACTGTTATCCATTTGTTATAGCTGTTGGTTCTCCTATAAATAAATACATAAATAATACACACCAATGCTTAACCCTTGGTATGCCGGAACTTAGATCTACACGAGACACAATGGTTTTTTAATTGTTTCTGTAATTACGGCATTACATCTTTAAGCTAAACATCACACCTGTATTCCCCCAAGGATTAAGCAGAGCTGCACCCTATAGTACACCCACAGATAAGTTCATCTAGTCTAGGGATGGCAAACCTCTATACATCTACGAGCCATTTTTTTCCAAATAAATATTGAATGTAGCCATGACATGCCAACAAACAAGCTTGACTTAGCGAATAATAGAAAAAAAACCCTTTATTATTATAAAATAATGTCAACATTAAGTTTTATCTTCTACTATATAAAAATAAGTCGGGTTTTCCTTCCTGACGCTATAACTCCAGAACGCACAAACCGATTTCCACGGTTTTGCATTCGTTGGAAAGGTCTCGGGCTCCGTGAGGTTTATAGCAGTAGGGTAGGTAGGGTAGGTAGGGTAGGTAGGTCAGCTAGTATTTATTTAAATAAAAGAACAAAAATTTGCTACTTTTGTTGTTGCAAACTAGATAACTTAGGTACCTAAATTCTTGAAATGACGCAGTGCCCAAATTATTTTGTTACATGCCATCAATGGCACGCATGCCATTGGTTCGCCATCCCTGATCTAGTCAAAACCAGTAGTTAAGTTCCAGGTTAGGAATAGCAAGTCTAAAGGTATAGAATTACAAAGAAAATTAAATATACATCAAATTAATGGTCACAAATTTTCAAGAAATTAAATTAAATTAAATTACTGGGACTTGGTAGATTTTTATTTTTTCCTGACTTATTACCAAGATCTCTGTAAGATGTCATAAAGTAGTTCAGAAAAATAATTGGCATGAGGTAGGTTTAAAAGCTGTTGACCTATAATTTGATATAATAATTTATTATGGTATCTACCTGACTTGTTTACATTGAAACCCTGCAAACAGTAAAAGGATCTAAGACAAAATGACATTCAAATTTCCTTAAATATTTTCTACAGTGTAAAGTATTCCAATAAAATGCGAGAATAAGCTAAAACAAATGTAACTGTTCTCCTTAAAATCAATTAAGTATGCTAAAAAATTCACGACAAAACAAATCTAAAGTTTCAGACAGGAAATGAGAATGGGAAATTCGAAAATAAAAGTTTTCGTAAAGTAGTTTATTTATTTATCTTTACTCTAAATAATCATTTCCAGCCTAGCCATTAGAAAACCAAAGCGGGATTATGAAAACTGACACTGGCCACCAAATAAAATTAAAATAAACGGCCAGTGACAATTGATTACCGGCACACATTTTTGACCATTTGGACCACAAAAACGTGATAAAATTAAAGAAATACATAGTAAACGAGAAATAGCTTACCAAAACTTCTTTTTCAACACAAATATTTCCACTTTCTTAGAACAACTGGCACTTCTTTCGAAAAAAAACAAATGAAACAATAATTTTATCGCCATTTGTGTCAAATTTCAAAACAAAAACATTCCAAATTATACCATAAACCACAATGACGACTTTTTAAAAATTTCACATTTTGTTTTACATTGCTGTTTATCACCAAAAAAAATTCATACCGCAATGTATGCAAATGTCCATATTTTCAACAAAATCATCACCCTTCCTTGGGCATGTTTTACTTTTTATTTTTATTGCAATTGAGCAATAATGATGAAAAATATTGCGTTTTTTAAAGTTTGTAATAGATTAGTGGCTTATCGGAATTAAGTCCTCAACTTCACTTCGGATTGGTAGGTTTTTTGCTCTATCTCTTGGATCCACAAGATCAATTCGGTGTTTATTCAATGTTATCAATAATAAAAAGGTTGAATGCAGCTATTATTAGATTAGGCTGAATATTTTTTGTTTATGGAAATGCCCTTTGTTTTGCACTTTGCAGGAGAAGTAATTTGCAAGAAAAGGACAAAATACAGTATATTTATTTATCTTATTTTTGAATGATAAAATTTAATTTTATCCAGTGTCATGTCCTTTTACATAAAATAAGATAAACCGTATACGAATCAGTGATTTTAATGTTAAATTGTTTGAACAAGCAATGATTATTATCTCAAAAAGACCGAGGTGTGAAAGAGACATAATTATCTTGATTTGTTGATTGACAAGTGAACTGTCATTCATTCGCAATATGGCCGATAGTTTACCTAAATACGGAACATAATAATTGTGCGCGAATGTATAATTTGCTATTCAAATGATAATTTGTTTATATTGATGAATTAGTGAGTGCAGTGACGCGGCATGTTTCCCCTAACACCACCAGTGGTGAAACGGTTGTTAGGGTGGAAAAAGGGCCCTGAGGGTTCGTCTGCAGCCGAAGATAAATGGTCCGAAAAGGCAGTGAAGAGTTTAGTTAAGAAATTAAAGAAAAGCGGAGCACTTGAAGAATTGGAAAAGGCAATTTCAAGCCAGAACAGTCATACTAAATGCGTAACAATTCCCAGGTTAGTTCATTATTGATTTATTTTTTTCGTGATAACAATCATTTTGGGAATATGACGTTTCCGGTGGCTAATTATCCTTGCTTTGTTTTTGGACCTTATAGTGTTTTGAATAGAAGTCGTTTTCGCCAACCACATTTATTGCAAAAATTGTTGAGCTAGTCAAAGAGACGTTCGTAAATCACGTAAAGAAATAGTTGCCAAATTGTGGTATCTCAAATTTTATCATCAAATAAGAATCTAATAAGTCATCATCACTGCAATTTTTTTTATTATATTTCGTTCTTTATGTTTACGAACGAATAGTTTTTTTCCGTGGTCGGGTTATTTCTGCGGGTCCTATTACCCGGCTAAGTTCGATAGTCGCTCATTGTCATTGACCCGGTAGATCGCAACGACCATCGCATTTTGGTTGCATAATAGCATACAGGACGCAAAATCGGAAAGGTCAAGTCAAGACCTGTGAAGACACCGTCAAAACAAATCGAATCCTCATGTCAATATGGCGGACATATTTTGAACCTTGCAGTTTTTAATTGCTAAAATTCTTTAACGATTTTAGAGGAAACCTATGTTTTTTTGTTATTTCTTTGTTCAGTGCCCGTTTTGAAGGACATCCGTGTATCCTTTCGTCCTTGAAGGTAAATACGTCACGAGTGCTTCCTCTGTGTTTATTAAATGAGTTTTAACACTTCTAATTTATGCGAAAATTACGGTTTCTGGATGTAAATACGCGTTCCGTGTGGTTATTTTGTGAATGTACAGATATTTTGTATCGATATACACCAAAAGGATAAATTAAATGCTCATGAATGCCAATAAGAAACCTATATGATTTCAACAACAGCATCTAGGCAAAAGTTTTAATTAATAGATTAGTCAATGCCTAATGACAATCATCTGGAAATCTTAGGCCGCCAAATTAATACGCATCTACATGTTTTATAAATTATGAACAGTGGAATATTGTTTGTTAAGTCGTACTTATAACTAGCCTTAGGGTTTGGGTTATAAATTCAAATTCATTATGTAGTGTGCCTTAGCCCAAGAATTAGCACCTGCTTTGATTTTCTAAGGATTTGAAAAAAAAAACAACTTACTTCAGGATTAAGTAAAATCAAAATAATGTAAATTGTACACAAAACATTTTTTTTTAATTTGACTAATATCTTGTTCATCATTATTAGTAATAATTATAATAAATTAAGAATCATCATGGCCTGTTCTTTGGCCTTTTTCATAGTCACGTAGATGTATTAATTAATTGCTGCTACATATTTAAATAAGATAGTCAACCTGATTCAATAAATAAATTCAAACTTGTGATGGGTTTTATTAAGAAATTAATACGTAGGAGGAAATCTGGAAGTGACACTGTTGACTGAAAAGTTGTGTGGAAATCGGTTGTCATGGTATGGGCATGTGCTGCGAAGAAATCACGGAAATGTTGTGAGGAACGTTTTGAGTATGAATGTGGATGGCTATAAGAGTAGGGGAAGAACAAAGAAACGATGGATGAACTGTGGATGGATGAACTGGAAGGGGATGGAGGAGGCCTTTGCCAAAGGGCACACAGAGTCTCAAAACTAAGAAAAAACGTTTTTGTAACTCTGAAATAAGGCTATAAATAAATAAAAGTGGTGACTAACCTGGTGTCAGAGTTTTAAAGCCGCCCATGGGCATCTGACTAGGCTTCACATGCCGTCGAGAAATAGCTCTCTGGCAGAGATGTAACGGATATCCGTATGAGCATCTGCATAACTTTTTTTTCCGCAAAACATCCGCATCCTCAACTTTTGATTTTAAAAGCTCCTCATCCTCATAATTTCTATGGGGATGTGACCCTACGTTGTTCGCACAAATAGTGAATTTTTTTAAACTCGCGCCGAGTTAATTGAGCGGGCCGATAAGTGAGTTACGTGTTCCTATTGGCTGAATTCGCAATGTCCTTGTCCTATGACAGACGATCTGCTGCACGTGGCAGTGGTGGCACGACTGTGGTGTCACATGTCACAATTTGAGTTACTGGGTGCCGGGTGGCGTGTTATTGTTTTCTTTTTGTTTGCTCGTAGAAGTGATTTTTTTTACAGGCGAATTACGCTACGGTAACCTACCAAATGATTATATTACCTACAACCTATAACACAAATATAAATACTATAAAAAATAAGGGCTATTTTTGTACGACATCCGCACCCTCATCCGCATCCTCAATAAGGAATTTTCCAATATCCGTATCCTCATCTGCATCCTCAAACCCGATTATCTCGATATCCTCATCCATTATATGACATTGGTTACAACCCTGCTCTCCGTATGCTGGTTTCCTCACAATGTTTTCCTTCACCGTTTTTTAAGCAAGCGATAATTATAATACAATACGCACATGAATCCATAAAGACAAGAGGTGCATGCCTTGGGTTCAAACTCGAGACCTATGACTTGCCAGTCTGACGGTCACACCACTAGGCTATCACTGCTCCAAGAAAAAAGCTTTTTTGAGTTGGATAAGGATGAGTACAATGACGCCTTTTCAGGTCCAACACCATTTATTATTTTACATTAATTTAAAAAACAACTGGTCCACAATAGGTGTTAGTAAATATATATTTAAAATCTATTAAAATCTAATAGTTACTTAAATAAAATATATAAAATTTAAAATACCTCTGCCTTCCCCTTCAGGAATATAGGCTTGATGTTTACGTTAAGTTTATAATCTTTTTCTTGTCCCGCAGAGTGAAACCGAATGAGAACGTGATTAATGGTCAATACCGCAAGGGATTGCCGCATGTTGTCTACTGCAGGCTGTGGCGCTGGCCGCAGCTACAGGTAAGATTGCACTGTTATCTTTTTTTGTCTGGAATTTCTCAGTAGCAGCCCGGAGTCTGGATTTGTGCCCGGTTGATGGCAATAGGCTCGCCCCCTATTACATGGAACTTAAACATAACTGGTGAAATGTGGGTGTACTATAGATACACCTCTGCCTAACCCTTCGGGGAAATCAGGCATGATGTTATGTTTTGTATTTTTTTTGTTGTAATTGTTTGGTGTACAATAAAGACTGACTTGGGATATGTTAAAAGGATTACAATATTATTATTGCCTTTGTTCAATGTATTATTAAAAGCAAAAACATTAAAAATTATAATTAGGATTACACCATTATTTGTTTCATATGATCATTCAATGTAGCTGCCGTGACTGCAACTTATATTTTTTATCTATGTTTTGTAATTTTGAAGAAATAATAAATTGATCATCCTCTATTTATGATATACTTTGACCGAAACCGCTGTACCGCTTCCTAGGTATGTGCGCGGCGGGTCGGAGGCAGTGCAGGTTGCTCATTCGCGCGTCAACGCTGACGGCGTCCCGCCCCCCGCCTCGCCGCGCATTCCTAAGCCGCGGTATGGCGGTGTCGGTCAAACTATACTATAATTGAGTTTGCTATTTAGATAAATTAAAAACAAATCTTAAAAGAATGGCAGTGTACAAAACACCAATTAAAATAATGACTAGCTCTAGATTAATCCTGTGAAATAATCAGTAGTTCTAGATTATTCGATAGAATCAATTTTATTTATTTTTATAAGTGAACAGACAGCTGTGCCGCTGGGGAGTTTGTTGCGCCACTTCTTCCCAGCTAAAGCACTAGGAAGTGGTGAAGGGTGGGCGTTTTGGGGGACTGTCTTATGTAATTTTGACGTTCGAAAAGTGCGTATTCTCAGCCTAGTTTGAGTAAATTACTTTTTAATAAATTAAATGCCTCCTATTACAGAGCCAGCATGAACTAAAGCCAGTAGACCACTGTGAATACGCATACCAGTTAAAGAAGGACGAGGTGTGCATCAACCCTTACCATTACAATAAAATCGACTCGCCTGGTAAGTCCAGTTTATTTATTTATGTAACTGGTTGCAGCCAGCCTGCGTGAACCGTAGTTCTTTTTCTAAAAAAACATTTTACAAAAAAATAAAAAAATAAAAAATTTTGTTTTTTTTTTTGTAAAAAGTTTTTATTTTTCACTTTTTAGCTGTGGTACTTACCCCACACAAATTCGAATACCACTACCTGCTATGTAAATAACAGTGACAGGAACTTAACATATCATCCACATACTAAGTGGGAAAAAATACGTATTATTGAAGCTAACTCAAAAACTACCCAAGCAAAGTTATTAAAATTTATTTGGGACCACCTCTGAAATATTACCTACCAAACAAAAAAAATATCATTCAAATCAATTCATAATTGGCTGAGTTATCGCGTAACAAACACACAAAAAAAAAAAACATACAGTTGAATTGATAACCTCCTCCTTTTGGAAGTCGGTTAATAAAAGTAGCCTACGTTACTCCTTATAACATCAGCTATCTGCCAGTGAAAGTTCCGTCAAAATTGGTACAGCCGTTTTGGAGATTAGCCAGAAAAAAATTAAAAGTACCGCATATACTTTTATAATATGCATTTAGTAAAAAGCTGTTATTTTGACATTACAAACAGACACTTCAATCTTATTTATTTGTATATCGATTATTTGATTGTAAGGTATTTTAGATAATATTAATTTGAAGAGAAAATCGTAATATAAAGCTTAAGGGTGCAAATTTGAAATCTGGCAAGTTATGATAGGTAAAAATTACAGGAAACCTGCCAATAATAATGAAAATCACCAATATGGGGCATGATTTGTGATAAATGCCTGTTCCTTTTCTGTAAATGCAATGAACTCTTGCCAAGAGGTCAGCATATTACAAATTAGAGGATTATATCCAAGATAAGAATGCTTGGAAACATGCAGGTCCTGCTGTATAGGACAATCTAAGAGTCTAGACAAAACCAAAAAGGTTGCTAAAATTGTATAATTTACTATTTTGACATATAATTATGTAGTTAATATTAAAAAGTAACGGTGGAGTTTTTACATTATTCTTCTCCAAACGAAAACTACCTTTTGGAAGGGGCGACAAGAATCAATTTTTTTTTTTTTTTAATGTTCAAAAGTGCCTAATTGAAATAAATTATTTAACTTTTACTTTGTCATTGTCCTATCCTATGTTGGGTAGAACAGGATGGCACTAAAAAAAAAACCTGGCACTCCGTGAGTGCCGAAAGAAATGAAAACTTGAAAAAAAAAGTGGTGGCACTCCGGGAGTACCGACAGAAGTGAAAACTTGAACAAGATCGCCTTGGTGAAAGAAAAATACTTGTAAAGAACATTGGTTCGTAACCTTTTCTAAATAAAGAGAACAATCGCGTTAAAAAAAAAGAATACTTCCGAAACCTTTAAAGTAAAAATACTCGCATAGAACATTGATCCGTAACAATATAAATAAAGAGCACAATTGCGTTTACAAAACTTTTAAAGTAAAACTACTTGCATAGAACATTGATCCGTAACTTAATATAAATAAAGAGCACAATCGCGTTTACAAAACCTTTAAAGTAAAAATACTTGCATAGAACATTGATCCGCAACGTAATATAAATAAAGAGCACAATCGTGTTTACAAAAATGAGGTGTCGGTACAGTGTCGCGAAATCAATGGTTTATTCCCATCTCAAAAATGCCCAACGCGCCTAAAGAAGTTTTCACTTCAAAAATCGGCACTGCGGTAATCAACGCGTTGATGTTTTTTTACTCCACGGTGTCGGTAACGCGAAATGAATGGTTTAGTCCCATCTCTATGAACTATAGCAGGTTGGTCACATAACCACCAGCCAACAACCAATATGAAGGGAACTTATTGATCCAACACACACGCCACCATCAGCGAGACATTTCAGTGAGCATGACATACTCTCAGCCGCCAGGGCATATTCAAGTCAATGAAAGACGTACCCAGTAAATGGTAGCTTTATAGTAAGTATATAGTGCTCACACATGTGCTATGCAATTATACAATACTAAGAGATTGAATTTTTACAATGCAAAGATAGTTTTTACTATTTTCAGCAGGTCCAACAATATTTACAGTACAAATCCTGGTTAAAATCACAAAATTATGATGAAACAGAGAAACTCGTGAAAGTGTAAAATACTCATCACTCCCTCACACACCCCAACAAAACCACACACAACACACATAGCACAAACACTACAAACACCCCTCGCACACCTCATTAACAATCACCCACACACACCCATTCACCCTACACTCACCACATTAACTCAACATCTAAATACATCCCAAATCAAATATCCTGTACTGTTTATTTTTATTTTATCTATTTTTTGTTTTTATTATTAATTAACTAAATCTAATTTAATTTAACTTAATTACCTTTTTGCATAGAACATCATTCCATTCTGTAGCTGGAGAAGGGCGTTGTTAGCTGCGCTACAGTTTATACTTTTGCAGCTATCATCGTTTTACATCGTTTATTATTTTTGTGTTATTGTTCCAAAATAAACTTTTATTATTATTATTTTTTTTTTAAATATGTTCTCAATGTCACTCGGCAAACCTCGTGTTTCGTCAGTTGTCGGATTTCTTTGCACTTGGTGCAGACCGGACTCTCAATCGACTTAGAAGTATATAGAGTTGTTAATACTCTTTTAACTTAATTTAATTTATTTAAAAAATGGGAGGAAAGCTGCTAAAGTCGCAGGCACGACAGATAGGAAAATAGTTTTACAGCTCTATGTAGTTAACACGGAAATCAAAACAAAACAACAATAAACTACTTAGTTCTGAATTAAAATTATCTTATCATACACGATAAATCTAATAATTGATGGATATGGAAATTAGCATTCGTTTGTATTCGGAAATCCGATGATACCCGAGGGACATTAAGAAAATAGAAATTCACGTTTGTCGTCACAAAGTCCCTCGCCGACGCCGGACGAATAGATTGATGGATATACACATATTGTTGCATTGTCTTTACAAAATTATCTTCTTATTTCAGCGTTACCACCAATCCTAGTCCCCCGGTGCGGCGACACGGAGGTGCGCGCGCCGCCGCCCTACACGGACTACCACGCGCCGCACCAGACGCACGCACCGCATCAAACGCACGCGCCGCATCCACAGCATCAGCAGCATCAGACGCATCACGACCATACGGACGCGTGAGTAGAAGCGGTCGTGTATTATAATAGCGTTTAGCTATTTTTATCTCTAAACTAGCGACCCGAATCTGCTCGGGTGCAATGCGAAATGTCAAAACATCGTGATTTCCGTGATATCGTGGTCTTCCTCGACTCGTATAGCCATCCACATTCATACTGAAAACTTTCCTCACGACATTTTCCTCATTCCTCCGCATAACACGCCAATACCATGAGAACCTATTTCTACACAACTTTTTAGTCACCGGTGTCACTTTCAGACTTCCTCTTATATACTCACTAGGTTTTGCCCGCGGCTTCGCCCGCGTTGATGTCGAAAACTATCCCACGGGAACATACTACCGGGATTACATACCTAATAGCCGAGGAAATGTCATTGACAAAACAAATTCTGAAAGATAATAATGGCTACTGTGGGTCATCCTTAGAAGATAGACATATGCCATCGCGGACTTTTTTGTTGAACTTTTTAAAATGAACAATACTGTAGAACATAAATTTTATGTGACTTTTATGATTTCCGCGGCGCACGCCAATAAAGCTCCCAGTCGGCATGATTTTTTCCGACGTCTTCAACAATAATCGTCAAATTTCAGCCAATTTACACAAAACCTTAATGAATTATACACTAAAACCTTCCGCATGAATCACTTCGTCCATTGGTGAAAACCGTTTGAAAATCTATTCGGTAGTTTTTGAGTTTATCGAGTTCAGACAGACGCGGCGGGGGACTTTGTTTTATAATATGTAAGGATTTCTTATTCTATCTATTCGCATAGCAACCCCTGATAGTCTAGTTTATCTAATTAAATAATTAATTAATATTGTATTGTTGTAGTGTAATGCAGACTGGAGGTGTGGTCGGAGTGGGCGTGGGCGCACACAGCGCGATGTATCTGGAGGCCACGCTGGCCCAGCAGGTGCCAGGCAACACCACTGTGCATGTGTAAGTACAGCCAACCAACCATTAGCTATATGTGTCAAAGTCAAATCATTTATTCCAAGTAAGCCATAATGGCCTGCGCAGACTGGCAGTCGGGATTAAATTTATCAATTGAATTTGATACTTATTCAATCGAAATAAAGTATATATTTCATGCTGCTCGGTGATCGAGCTTGGAGCACCGCAGTGCAGTTTTCCATCGATCACCGAGCATTGAAATACAACGTGTAACGTTAAATGCGCAAAACCTCAGACACCCCAACTCATTAATTCAAATGACCTATTTCAGAAAGACAAAAAATCATTAAAAAAATTGCAAAGGTTTTAGTTCGTAAGATTCGTATTTGCATTGAAATAAAAGCTATTATTATCCCGCGTATGAGAAAATTGAAATTGGTCGACAATAATTTGTGTTTGTTTACCTATTTTGGCGGGTTTGCGCATGTGATGGCTTGACCTATTAATAGAGCTTGACCCGTGGAGTTTCTTGCCGGCTCTTCTCCATAGGAAACGACCAATTGGAACCGTGCACCTAGCTTCTGACGTTTCATAAGTGCCCATGTAGGTTTATGTGAAATAAAATATTTTGATTTTGATATAGACACGGCAACGTTTTTAATGAAGATTTTTTGAAAAATATGACCTATATTAAAAAGTGGTTCAATTGATTCTGCTCGTTATTCTGATCAAACTATTTTCAGGTTTTGCGCATTTAACGTTGTATACCTTATTTCGATTGGATAAGTATTAAATTCAATTAACACATTTAAAATACTCTGTTGTCCTGTTCGCCAGTATGCGCCGACCATATAAGCCGCACTTTTGAACGTCAGAATATAAAATTAATTTGAATCCGCAAAGGTAGCCCGCGTAATTGAAATTATCTTAGGTTTTTTGAAATTCGCAGGTCAGTGTTAGGTTGTATCTTGATAAAAATATGATTCGCGGCTGTAACAAATATGTATTTACAGAATTAGAATCATTAATACAGTACAACAACTATGTTCTTAATGTCCCTCGGCAAACTTCGTGTTTCGTCAGTCGTCGGATTTCTATCAGTTGCCCTTTGCACTTGGTGCAGACCGAACGCTCTCAATCGACTTGGAAGTATATAGAGTTATTAATACTCTTTTAACTTTAATGTAATTTATTTCAAAAATGGTAGGAAAGCTGCTAAAGTCACAGGCACGGAAAATAGTATTACAGATTTTTAGTTTTATAGTTCACACGGAAATCAAAACAACAATGAAGTACTTAGTTCTGAATTCAAATTATTATACACGATAAATCTAATAATTGATGGACATGGAAATTTGCATTCGTTTGTATTCGGAAATACGATGATTCCCCCGAGGGACATTAAGAAAATAGAAATATTGTACATGTCATTCTTCAATGGTTCAAGTACTTATATTCAATCTACACCATATAAAAAGCACCTCTAAAAACATTTTTTTCTCAAATTGACATAGTTGTAATCTCATAAATGTAATTCCCAGGAGCTCGTCAACAGTGGAGACGCCGCCGCCGGGCTACATCAGCGAGGACGGCGACCCCATGGACCATAATGACAACATGAGTGAGTTTGTTGACAATTTTGTTACATTTTGTTTATATTTTGGGTGAAATACTTGTTTTCAGTTGCACTAATAAAGCTCCATTTACATGGTGCATACCATAAAGTTCTAGTGATAGCTTTTTTTTTTGGGTGGGAAATTATCAAATAACTTCTCCCGCTCTGGGTGGAGCAGGAGGGCGTGTCAGAATCTTACTGACTAAAACCCACCCGTGTTCCTTCGGTTGCCATGTTGCCGGGGGCCACGATCTCCCTGTCGGTTTTCTTCGCACCCCCGGCAGGCATTGGCCCTAACGGCCCCCGTCAGTTTTGCTGACATCTCTTTGAGGCGCGCGTGGAACACAACGCGCCGTCGACCCGGTTCTAGTGATAGCCTAGTGGTGTGACCGTCGGACTGCCAAGTCATAGGTCTCGAGTTCAAACCCAAGGCACGTACCTCTGACCTGATATCGTTGTAGTCAAATGTTTAGGCATTTGTTGATATTCTTAGGAGTAGCGCAAACTGATTCACTGCCAAATAATTATTAACAGTATATACAATAAAATAAAGTTAATAATTATGTAACTGAAATGCATCCCTCTGTTCGCTTTGATGCTCTTTAGGAGTAGTTTTTTTTTTATTTTATTTAGGTTGTGCATCTCGTAGTTGACCTCTGAGATCATGACTACTTAACCGGGCTTTCCTGTGGATGCCTTAAGCTACCACACTTAAAACCTCCAGCCAGGGGTTATTCAACTATGCTAATTAAAACTAGGTGAACGCTCGCTAAGGGCACCCCCTGTGGGGTACGAACCTCGGCTTAGGGCGTCAACCGGAGGGAGGACATCAAGGATGGGACGGGCTGGATCAAAGTTTTGATCATGATTATTAGTCAGGGAATTTAAAGCTACGTGCTCAGCTGCGACAACTGCTGGCACCTCGTTATCGAGCAAGGGTCGGGGGGGAGTATCATTTACTCGGGGACGCGGTCGCGATCGCAAAGGACCTCGGCGGCGAGGTCGGAATGACGGGAGGCGTCTGTTTTTGTACACTGTGCTGGTTTCCCTACTGCTCTCCTGGAGGAGGGTAAAGGGGTCGTCAGGGTCGGTAAGGATTCGCTTAGGGCGGCGAGTTCGATTGATACTAGAGGGAATGTAATTAGCGGCCTCGACAACCAGAGGGTTGCGATGTTTGGCGGCAGTATCGAAGTAACGCTTGGAAGAGCGTTTGAGAAATTGATGGATGGTGGGGATTTTGAGGTCGAGATGGAGGATGTCATTCCTAACAAACCATGGGGCTCCCGAGGCCTTCCGAAGGCAACGGTTCTGTAATGTCTGCATCTTATGGATGTAACTTTTAGGAGTAGTGCTTAAGTTTTTCTAAACTAATATTATGACAAGATGGACCGATGACCTTGTGAAGGCCGCAGGAATCCGCTGGATGCGGAAAGCACAAAATCGGTCGAAGTGGTGGTGCTTGGGGGAGGCATATGTCCAGCAGTGGACGTCTTTCGGCTGAAATGATGATGATGAATATTATAAAAAGAAAAGATTTTTTTTTTTCGTAATTTGCATGTTTGTTTGTTACAGATAATCTCAATAAATACTTAACCGATTTAAAAAATAATTTCGTCTATAGAAACCTACATTATCAGCGAATAGCATGGGCTGTATTTTATCGACTTCCACGCGAACAAAATCGCGGGCAGAAGCTAGTCTTTACATATTATAAAATCAAGTCCACCGCCGCGTCTGTCTGTTTGTCTATCTGAACGCGATAAACTCAAAAACTACCGAACGGATTTTCAAACGGTTTTCACCAATGGACAGAGTGATTCATGCGGATGGTTTTAGTGTATAATTCATTAAGGTTTTGTATAAATTGGCTCAAATTTGACGATTATTGGTGAAGATGTCGGAAAAAAAAAACATGCCGACTGGGAACTTTATTGGCGCCGCTTTTAAGTGCGCCGCGTTAATCGTAAAAGTTACATAAAGTTTATGTTCTACAGTATTGTTCATCTTAAAAAGTTCAACAAAAAAGTCCGCGATGGCATATGTCTATCTTCTAAGGATGACCCACAATAACCATTTTATCTCTCAGAATTTGATAAAAAAAAATTAATCCTCATCCAATTAACTATGTTACTTAAATTGAGCATTTAATTTAGATTAAAATATGCTTTGACATCATTTCATTTAAATGAATGGTTTAAAAGATATCACAGATTTAAAATTACGCGTAACAAAATAATTATGGTTGACGGCAACGCGGGCGCAGCTTGTAGGAGTCAATGACCTTTTTCTCGGCTATTAAGTATGTAATCCCGGTATCGATAGTACGTTCCCGTGAGCTATTTTCCGACATCCACGCGGGCGAAGCCGCGGGCAAAACCTCGATGTGTTACTTTTTTGCCGCTCAACCACATGTCCCGGACCAGATGATCTCGACCAACCGCAGTCTGGTTGCACCACGCTATCATTTGCTGTAGCGTTTGAAAAACTGTAGCTATATCACTAATTGCTAACCTTTGTTTGCAGACCTAACCCGCCTAACCCCGTCACCCCCAGGACTGACAACCGAAGCCGCCCCCGTGTTATACCACGAGCCAGCCTTCTGGTGCAGCATCAGCTATTACGAGCTGAACACGCGCGTGGGAGAGACCTTCCATGCGTCACAGCCCTCCATCACGGTGGACGGGTTCACTGACCCCAGCAACAGTGAGAGGTAAGTTACAATAATACCAATTAAAGAAGCCGATAGTATTGCCAGCTAATAGCTAATATTGCCAAAAGTCATGTAATATTGCCAAGCAGCGGGTATTATTGCCAAAGTCGGGTAATATTGCCAAAACACCTGCGAGCCACCAACCAACCAGTAGTATGTAATATTACCAAGCAGCGAGTGACCAGGAAGTAATATTACCTTGTAGTGGCCAGTGGATAATATTGCAACCAGTAAGAAATATGTATTACAAAGCAGCGGGTAATATTACCAACCAGTTTAAAATATTACCTAGCAGTGGGTAATATTGCCAACCAGTAAGTAATATTACCAAGTAGCGGGTAATATTGCCTACCAGTATACGAACAAAACATGCAAGAGTACCCGCTACAATCATGTCCTAACTCTTTAAAAACAATCATAAATCAGCCTATAATGTTCCTACTGCTGGCCGTAATCCACCACGCGGGCCAGTGCGGGTTGGTAGATGTCACATGTCTTCGAATTTTTGGTTCTAGGACATGCCGGTTTCCTCACGATGTTTTCCTTCACCGTTTTGAGAGCAGTGGTGATGAAATAATTTACACAAAGTAAAGAGCCTGTCTGGGTTTGAACCTACGACGTACACACGGCTACATCTCGCATTGTATAGGATTTCCGTACTATAAGAGGTCAGCTTATACTGGAAATGTATAGCTTGATTTATGTAGCCGTGTGCACAACTCTGTAAGTGGCGGCTGGTACTACTGAGCCACCAGTGCTCCGAAGAAAAAGAATCATACCGGTCTAGTATTGACCCACTGCAGGGCAAAGTCCTCTTCTCGTATAAAGAAGGCACAAGCATTGATCACCACGCTTGTTCAAGACGGGTTGGCGATTTCCGACTTATATTAACTACAAGTCTAGATTTCCTCACCATGTTCAAAAAAAATCATACGCCCCGAAATTATATCCGATTGTTTGTTTCACAAAAAATACAGTGAGGCAGGAACATCGACGCGCAACCTGTTACCATGGATTCAGTACAAGATTCTGGATCCCCTGTGTTGAAATTTTCTGGCGATTATTTAAAAAAAAATGTTACATCTATTTGACCGCATAGGTATTGAAGTGACAACTTCTTTAGGCGCGTTAGGCAATTTTGAGACACCAGCTTTTTTGACCATAAAAAGACATCAACGCGTTGATTACCGCCGTGACGATTTTTTTTTCAAGTTTTCACTTTTGTTGGCAATCCCGGAGTGACAGTTTTTTTTTTCTATGAAACAGCAGTATTTTTTTATAGAACCACCGAATAATTTCTATGCTAGAATCATGTGCAGAGTTTATGGTAAGTTTGCGCACCGACGCCTGCCACCCTGTATAGCAGGATTCCCCAGAGATTTTTTAAATTTGTTAGGAAATACATGAACTTTTTCACAACCCGCGGCGATAAACATAAAGACCGATCTGTCAGATATAAAATATGTTAATGTTACCCTCTTCGCGCATGAAACTACATTCCAATAGCCCCTACGTAATGTCCATAAAAATATTTAATAAACTACCAGATGCAATAAAAGATGAAACCAGCGATATGGCATTTATAAATAAGATCAAGCAAATATTAATTAAAAAAGCATACTACACAATAAACGAACCACAGATATAGATATACCTAGATAACGCAAGAGCAACTACTTCGCGTGCCATTTTCGTGCCCAGCTTACGTACAATAATCGTAAGCTGCCACTTTCGCGCTCAGTCTGCATCGGTGCCACGCTTGTCGGAAGTCAATTAAAAAAATTGAAAATGGTTAATTAAGCTGTTATAAATTGTAAAATCTGTGCAAATGCGAGGAGAAACAATAAAAGAAACGTTTTCTAGTGCTTGTGACGTCATAGTAGGTAGTCAAAAAATTGCACGCTTGGTTTTCATACAGATCGTGATACTTGCGTTATCTAGGTCTATCTATATCTGTGAAACGAATACATACATGACAAAAACATTGATTTAATACAAACAGACACCATACATAGTTAGTCGTATAAATACATTAATAGATACATAGATAAATTAAGAATTAGTTTTATACTTTTTGCTGTGCCCTACAGGGCCCGTAATTGTACCTTAGCTTTAAGCCATTGTAACACATGGAATGCAAATAAAGATGAATATGAGATATTTAATTGTTTGTTTCTTTCACAGGTTCTGCCTGGGTCTTCTATCAAACGTGAATAGAAACGAAGTTGTCGAACAAACGCGTCGACACATCGGCAAGGGTGTTAGATTGTATTATATTGGTGGTAAGTGTTAATTTTTCTGCTATTCGAATGTGTCCATATTTTAGAGAAAATTGGGTTACCTAACATTAAGATGGTTAATTGATTCAGGCGTGACCTTACGGAAATCCATTATAAAATACTGTAGATGTAAATATATTTAGCAACCTGTTCCGCTTAGCTATTTCTAAAGAGCCATAAAAAACCCTGAAAGAAATCGACACTTGTTTCACCTCTCAACGAGGCGGCATCCCTAAGATGACGATTGACTTGTCGCGAACACGAACACTGTGTGTTCGTGTTCAAAGAAATAGCTAAGCGGAACAGGTTACTAAATATATCTACATCTATTGCATTTTTTATTGTTCACAATGTCCACCAAAAGTAATTAATTCCCTTCTTAAAAACATGGGGATGACACTAAACTGACGAAACGTTATATTTTTTTATCCTACTAATCACACTAATATTATAAAGGCGAAAGTTTGTGATTGTGTGTGATGTTTGTCTCTTCTTCGCGCTCAAACGGTTGGACCAATTGGGATGAAATTTGGCACACAGATAGTTTATAACCTTTTTTTTTTTTTTTTTTTTTTGGGTGGGAAATTATCAAATAACTTCTCCCGCTCTGGGTGGAGCGGGAGGGCGTGTCAGACTCTTACTGACTAAAACCCACCCGTGTTCCTTCCTATGCCATGTTGCCGGGGGCCACGATTTCCCTATCGGTTTTCTTCGAACCCCCGGCATTGGCATTGGCCCTAGCGGACCCCGTCAATTCTGCTGACATCTCTTTGAGGCGCGCGTGGAACACAACGCGCCGTCGACCCGGGCTTGGTCCTTATCGGACGGCGAGCTACCCATTGCTCACCGTCCGCAAGCCCGCGCCTACGGTGGCCGGAAATCTTCCTGCGATTCCCGACGCCCAGGGCGTCTCCTGCTGCGGCGGTTAGGGGCGCGAGGGCGCGAAATTTGCCTCTCCCTCACGCGCTCCGTCTCCTCCTTCGCGAGAATTACTGCTTCGCAGAAAGAGGTGACGGCCTCCCATTTCCTCTCGCTCCGTAGCATGGCCCGAATCAGGGCCGGACGCGAGAGATCACCGCCGCCGATCGCATCCACGAGGACACGGCGATGCCCTGCCCAAGCCGGGCAGACCTCCACCGTATGCTCCACCGTGTCCTCCGGGCGATCCACACAGTGACGACACCCGGGCGTTTCCTCCCGCTTTATCCTGAACAGGTACCTCCCGAAACTGCCGTGTCCGGTGAGTACCTGCGTCAGGCGGAAGGTGAGGACGCCGTGGCGCCTCTCTAGCCACTCCTCAAAGAGGGGTCTTATCGCCTCAATTGTGGCGTGCCCAGCGCTGGGTTGCGACAATCGCAGTCTCCATTCCGCCATGAGATCCCGCCGGAGCTCTGTCCGCTGTGCCGCGACTTCTTGCGGCATCGGAGTTAAGCCCCGGCGCTTCGCCTCCTCGCGCCACTCCCAAATGTGCGCGAGGACCTTTGCCTCCAGATCCCATGGCGGTACTCCGGCAAGGAGGCTCGCCGCCTCGCAGGAGACCGTGCGGTATCCTCGGGCCAGCCGGATGGCCATGACCCTTTGGGACGCGTTCAGCCGGCGGCCTGGCTGCCGCCTCAATGAAGGCGCCCACACCGGCGCCCCGTAAAGGGCCATGGACCGCACGATCCCCACGTAGAGCCTCCGGCAGGAGGCGTTTGGACCTCCCAGATTGGGCAGGAGCCGCTTCAAGGCAGCCCCGGCCCGGTCCAGTCTGGGAGCCAAACGTCGGAAATGCTCCACGAAGTTCCACCGGCTATCGAGGACGAGTCCCAGATACTTCATCGTCGACTCGACGCCGATGTGAACCCCTCCCGCCAATACCTGGGAACCCGACGGTGGCGCACTACGAGGACCATAGAAACCCATGGCCTCGGACTTGTGCAGGGCCACCTCGAGTCCCAGCTGCCGGATTCTGTCGACGATTGTCGCAACCCCGCGTGTCGCTAAGTCGGCCGCCGCCTGGTACGACCTCCCCTGCGCCAGGACCAGCGTGTCGTCAGCGTAACAAACGACGCTGACGCCAGTAGGGAGGTCGGCGCGCAGCACCCAGTCGTATCCGATGTCCCACAGATGCGGCCCCAGGACCGATCCCTGTGGGACACCGCACGACATCTCTCGCCGGTTCCACTCTCCTTGGTGACCGGGGTAGATGACAGCCCTGTCTGTCAAATAGGCCTCGACCACACGACAGAGGTAGGTCGGCATCCGGTGATACCGAAGTGCCTCCCTGATGCAACTCCAGGGCAGGGTGTTAAAGGCATTGGCGATGTCTAGAGACACCGCCAAGACGACCCCACCCCGGGCCACAGCATCCCCCGTCGTGAGGGCCCGCACGCGCATGATGGCGTCCACCGTAGAGCGCCCCCTGCGGAAACCGAACTGGCTGTCCGCCAGATCCGGCCCCACTCGCACCAGCTGCCCGACGAGGCGGTCTGCAATGACTCTTTCAAAGAGCTTGCCCACCTCGTCGAGCAGCACAATGGGCCGATAGGCGGACGGAGAGTCCGCTGGGCGCCCCGGCTTCCTGATGAGGACCAGTTTCCCAGTCTTCCAGCAAAGTGGGAACTGGCCCCTCTCCATGCATGCGCTTAGGAGCCCTCTCAGTCGAGGCCCGAGAGTCCCCATGGCCAGGACCCAGGCCCTTCCGGGTATGCCGTCGGGTCCTGGGGCGGTATTCCTCGCACTCATCCTGCGTACCGCCACTCTCATCTCTACCTCGGTCACCTCCGGAGCATCGTCGTCGTCGTCGGCGGTGTGGTCCGCATCGGGCACCGCAATGGGCGGAGCCATGGGCGGGGGCGTATGTTCCCCTCTTGAAGGGAACAGAGCGCTCACCACGTCCTCCATAAGCTGGGGCCGGAGACTCTGCGTCAGCGGGGGAGCCCATGGGCGGAGTTTTTCCCGCACCATCTTATATGGGCGTCCCCACGGGTCTCTGTTCAGAGTCTCCAGCATCTCCTCGCGGGCCAGTGCCCTGGCCCGCAGGATCTCCGCTCGGAGGGCGGTCTTCGCCGCTCTGTACCCCTCGTACAGCTCCGCCTGAATGGCTTCCGTATCCGGAGGACGGATACGGAGCCTGCGGTGCCTGGCGTACCGGCGTCGCGCAGCAACGCACGCCCTGCGTAGAGCTTCCAGCTCTTGCGACCACCAGTACACCTGGCGCGAAGCGCGTCCAGGGTGGACTCGGGGCATTGCCACGTCACATATATTGGACATGGCCTCCCGGAACCACTCAGCCTCGTCGTTAATGTCGGCAGGCCTGTCCGGTGATGACACCCAGGCCTGCACGATCGAGGCTTCCAGGAGGAGCTCCCGGTCCAGCCGCTTCAGCGCCCACCGCGGACCACTCGGGGCCTGTCGGACCGGCGCGCTCGAGGTCTGGGTGGAGACGTCAAACCGGATGTACCGGTGGTCGGAATAGGTCTCCACCTCCTCTATGACGCGCCAGTCGATTACACGCGGCGACAGAGCGGGGCTGGCGAACGAGATGTCCACCACTGATTCACCCCGCATCCGCACACACGTGGGGACAGAACCCCGGTTTAGGACGACCAGGCCTGTCTCCAGAGCCCAGTCCTCCACCATCCTGCCCCGTGTGTCCGTAAAGCGGGAACCCCAAGCCAGATTTTTGGCGTTGAAGTCCCCGAGGACGAACACGGGGAGGGAACCGAACCCGACGACGACGACTCTCAACTCCACAAGGGAGTTGTGGAACTCGGCGAGAGTTCGGTTCGGGGAGAAGTATACCCCTACCACGACAATCTCCCCGAACCGTGCTGCCACGCAACCCCGTCCTCTCTTGACAGACTCGAGGGACGGGGTACCAGCGGCGGCCGACGAAATGAGGGTCACTGAGCCGCTCAGGTCCTCCACCCAGTCATCCCTGGGCGGGACAAAGTACGGCTCAGCGACCACGGCGATGTTAATCGACCACTGCGCCATGCTCTGGAGCAACAGATCCTGAGCGGCGGCGCAGTGGTTGATGTTCGCCTGGAGGAGGCGTAATGGGGCCGTTATTGACACTCCATTTCGACCCCCTCCCTAGCCCCCTGTGAGGGCACCGCCGCGGCGGCAACGGCGGCGACGACGACAGTGGTGGATGCGGCAGCGGCGGCGGCAGTAGTGGCGGCGGCTGCGGCGGTGACGGCGGTGGCGGAGGGCTTGCCCTTGCCTCTGGCTTTGGCGGGTGGAGCGCAGGCCTTGCTCCCAGCCCGGTGATCGGCCGGCTTGCCAGCCGCCGCACATACGACGCAGTGCGGCGCGGCGTTGCACGAGCCGGCCTTATGACCGGGCTGACCACAACGGAAGCAGTGGTCGCTGCGGTCCACCTCCGAGGTGCACTTCGCTCCCACGTGGTCGCCCACACGGCAGCGGAAGCACCTCATAGGTCGGGGCTCCAGCAGTTTGACCTGCGCGGAGACCCAACCCACCAGAAGCCTTCGGCCCTCCCCGGCTATAAGCTTGGCCGCCGACACGGGGCAGCTCACCGTTACGGCTCGCATCCCCGTGGAGTCAGGGTGGATGGTGCCTGCCCTCACCTCCTCGGCAGAGCACCCCCCAGTCCTGGCGACCGCGGCCACCACCTTTTCCGCCGTCACGCAGTCGTCCAGGCCCCGGATACGCAAGTCAGCGCGTTTGGTGGGCCTGGACACTCGGGCCTCCTCCGGATTGAGGGTCGCCCTGAGCCTATTGGCCAGAGCGTCCGCTGCCGGGCCGCTGTTCGCACCGGGGATCTCCAGCATCCTGGCCCCGGTCGCGGTGATCTTTAGCCTGACCCCATTGGCAGTCTCCTTTAAATCAACCGCCGCATCCACCTTGGCGAGCACGTGCTGATAGGACACGCCCTTCTTTTCCGCTTCCGGCTGTAGTGTAATCACTACAGCTGCGGATTTCGGGGCGCGGAGCCTATCTGCGGCGCTTCGCTCCTTGCGCCGCTGCCGCCTCGCCTTTCTCTTGGCCGCCCTTGCCGTCTTGCCAGCCTTCTTCTTCTCCCCGGCTACTTGCCATCCGGCATCGGCCGGAGGAGATTCAGAAGGTGGTGGGGGCGGCCGTTTCGCCGCCTTAGCCGAGGCCCCCGCAGCCTTGGCCGGGGCCCTTGCCGCCCTGGCTGGAGCAGCCGCCGCTTTCGCTTTCGCCGGGGCCCCCGACGCCTTGGCCAGGGCCTCCACCGCCTTAGCTGGGGCCCTCGCCGCCTGTGTAGCCACCCCACCTTTGGTCGGCCCCGACGAGGCTGGTCCGGCTGTGGCAGCTGCGGTGGCAGCGTATGACGCCGCCTTTCGCTGGCCCGAGGCCGGCTGGCTTGCCGCCAATGGGGGGCGCAGGACTATGGCCTCCAAGGTGGCAAACTTGCCCCGTAGAGCAGCCATTTCCTGCCGCACCAGATTTAGGATCCGGTCCTCAGCAGTCACGGGCTGTCCCTGCCCATGCTGCTCCCCCTCCTGCGGCACCTCTCGGGGGCCGGCTCGTCGGAGCCCAGCCAAGTCCGCTCGGAGCTCCGCATTCTCCTTTTGGAGATGCTCCATGGCGGCTGTCAAGCGGGCGATCTCCGCCCGCATTTCAGACATACCGTCCGACGGAGGCCCGGGTTGAAGGGCCTCCACTGCCGCCATGATAGAGGCAGTAGCCACGGAGATGGCCTTGCCTCTAGAAGACTTCGTCTTCTTAAAGGCCACCTCGCTGATCGCGGCCGCTACCTCCTCCGCGAACTTGGCCGC
Organism: Agrochola litura; assembly: GCA_949152395.1. Lineage (NCBI taxonomy): Eukaryota > Metazoa > Arthropoda > Insecta > Lepidoptera > Noctuidae > Agrochola > Agrochola litura. The sequence continues at coordinate 12,005,449 of OX424521.1, read as the reverse complement.
TCGCTCCGAATTGGAGCCGCCAGCGGCGTCCGGCTTACCACCACGGTGGTCCGGCTTGTTTTTGGCCCGCTCCCGGAGCGGACGGGCCATTTCAGCAACCTGTTCGGTGGCGACCACCCCACTCTGTGCACTCTTCGCGGCGTCAGGCCGCATCTTCGTGCCCACCAGTGAGGCGGCAACCACCACTTCCGACTCCTCTGTTGAGGCCTCGGATGACGAGACCCCGGGGTCGCTCTCCGCACTTATTATCGGGGTATCAGGCCGTTTGAGGCGACCCCGATTGCCCCGCCCCGGCCTCGAAGCGGAAGCTGCTCCCGCTACCGCTCGTCCTCGGCCTCTCCTCACCGTCGGCACCTTCGCGATCGGGAGGCTTTCCTCGCTCGAGGATTGCCCCGCCGATCCTGTGCGCTCCGACCCGCGCGACCGTTTGCCCCAAAATTTGGATTTGGGGCCCCCGCTTTTAATGTCCTGGTCGGACATACTTTGGTCCCCTGAGGGACTGGAGCCTCCTCGGCTCTTGTTGCCGTCGCCGGCAAGCGGTGTCTTCTCCGCCAATACAGTTGGCACTTTGTCGTCATTTTGTTTTTTTTTATTATTTATAGAATCCATATAGTTCCCACGAGTAGTGAGGAAATAAATGTCCACCTAGGCAGAGCCTCTTGCCTAGGTAAGCCTACATACTGTAGAGTTCGGCAGGTATCTACAGGGGAAGCGCTAACGACTGGTCCCCCACCAGCCACTCATCCTCTCGCCGCGCTTCGAAACTTAGGATTAGGTGGTTTTTTATCTTAGAGGTGTCCTTCCTCTGGGCCGGGCGGTTAAGCCAAGCCCCCGGCGGCGGCATTAAACATGCCTCCGTTCGCTGTCCAGATAACCTGGCTCAGCGAACCCGCCGAAAGTTCTCCCTCAAGATCGCTCTTGAGGGAGAAACGACAGCCGCTTTGGTGCGCCTGCACCGCAGCGGCTGGGTCACGTCCAGTGTCAATCGACTAACGTCGATCGATCAGGAGCGACCCGCCTCCCTCGTTCCTCCACTGTGCCCTCTGCAAATCAGAGGGACACGCGGAAGAACGTCGAGGAGCATGCTGCTCCCCCGCCCGCAGAAATTAGCCACAAACAATACCCTCTCCGAAAAACTCCCAAACCTTTTCCGAAGAGTATATTGTTCATGCCCAGGGTGCACCGGCCTGACAACTGCTCTTCCCCCCGAACGTATCCATAAGGGACCAGCAGGTATCAGGCACACGTGGAGGTTTTCTGTACGCACCCCATAGTTTATAACCTGGATTAACACAAAGGATACTTTTATCCCGATATTCCCGCGGGATCCACACTTACGCGGGTGAAACCGCGGGGCGCAGCTAGTATTATTATAAACGTGAAAGTCAGAGGATGGATGGATGGATGTTTGTTACTCCTTCACGCAAAAACGACTGAACGGATTTCGATGAAATTTGGCACACAGTTTATAACCTGGATTAACACATAGGGTACTTTTATCCCGATATTCCCACGGGATCGAGACTAGGGCTTCCAATACCGTGATGCCAGTATTGGTGATTTTATTTTATTATTAGTAGACAGTACAGTGAAACAATTTCTTTTTATTACACATTATATTTCCAATCAATTCTTTATCTGGGTAAGTTTTAAAAACTGCGTGATTTAATGATCGCGTGGTTTATTTAGGCAGTTAGTTAGTTCCTCGGTTACATATTTGTGCAACCGTTTAAGAAGCTCGCTCTCAGATAAAAATTAAGTTAAAATCATTTTTAGGAAGAAAGAGCCGAAACAATATGAATTTGTGACTGATTTATATGATTCAATCAGTAAAAAAAAAATGATTGTTTGTTGATTTTAAAGAAATTACACGTGATATTATTTTATAGCTCAAGATACTATGTTCCACTCAGCAGTAACTTTAGTAAGTCAGGAAGAACGAGCCTTAAAAGCACCATGAACGGCACGGCACGGTTGGCGCAGTGGTTAAGCGATTGACTGCTGCGCTGCGTGTCGCGGGTTCGATTCCCGCACGGAAAAAATATTTGTATGACCTACAAGTAGTTGTTCCGGGTCTGGCTGTTTGTGTATGTGAGTTTAAATGTTTGTAAACGCACCCACGATACAGGAGAAATTCCTAGCGTGGGGCAACGTTTTTTAAAAAAGAAAGAAGAGGAGAAGAGAGATGAACAGTTGTGACTAATTTGATGAGATTTTAGTAAAAAATATTGTATGTTGATTTTGAAGAGATTTATTTTATAAAAACATAAAGATAAATAGACCGCTAAATTGTAATTACTTAGATACAGATTATTCAAATTTAAACGTTTTATTTTATCTAGATACTTTTCTCAAGTTATTTTTGAAAAAAATAATGAATTTATATTTAAAAAACAGTATTTCATAATTTTATAGTGAAATTGATTAGTTGTAGAATAAAAAACCTACATTAAGTAAAAAAATAGAGTCTGAATTCTAAATTCCAAAATTAAAATTTCCAATACCGGGAAAATGTAAATTTTCTAAACGGTATTAATACCGGTATTGAAAAAATCCGGTATTCGAAACCTCCAATCGAGACTCATGTGGGTGAAACCGCGGGGCGCTGCTAGTAATATAATAAACGCGGAAGTCAGAGGATGGATGGATGTTTGTTTGTTACTTACTCTTTCACGCAATACTTACTGAACGGATTTGGATGAAATTTGGCACACAGATAGTTTATAACCTGGATTAACACATAGGATACTTTTATCCCGATATTCCCACGGGATCGAGACTTCTGCGGGTGAAACCGCGGGGCGCTGCTAGTTTAATATAATAATAAAGGTTTACCAACAACTTTTAGGAAACAATTAGCCTTCTATGTATAACGTGTGCCGTTTGGGAATACAAGCATGATTTTACATGACCTTTGAAACAGCTTAAAAGATGTATAATGTATTACAGGCGAGGTGTTCGCGGAGTGCCTGAGCGACTCGTCGATATTCGTGCAGAGTCCCAACTGCAACCAGCGCTACGGCTGGCATCCCGCCACCGTCTGCAAAATACCGCCTGGTGAGTAGAGTAGCAGTAAAACATTGAAAGGGATCCAGCATGTCCTAAAACTAAAAAAAATAGTAATTTTACATCTGGCAACCCGCAATGGGCCAGTGTGGTGGACTACGGCCCACTTACTCTCGCAGAAATGAAGCTTGTGTCCCAGCAATGGGCACATATTGACTGATAATGCTTATGGACCGCATTTGTTTCTCAAACATTCATTGCGCGAGCTTTTGTTACGCGATTTGGATTCACGTAATCACGAAACTTCTAAATCATCAAGTTTCACTTCATGATTGTTTGCAAAACATTCATGAAAAATGCTCGCGATGAGTACGTTCCTTCATGCTACGGGGTTCCTAATCATGAATTAGAAGAAATTAAAATTAAAGTTCTAAAAATTACGTAAAAAATTATGAAACTTACATTTCTGTTGAGAATGTATGTATGAATGTTTGAGAAACAAATGCGGTCCATAAGCATTATCAGTCAATATGTGCCCATTGCTGGAACACAAGCTTCATTTCTGCGAGAGTAAGTGAGCCGTAATCCACCACACTGGCCCATTGCGGGTTGCCAGACGTAAAAAAAAACTTTTTACAAAAAAAAACAACCGACTTCCAAAAAAAAAAACACTACAAAGTGAAAAATAACTTTAATTTCGGAAGTCGGTGTCTTGGGTTTTGTGTTTTCGTTTTTTGCCACCGACTTCCGAAATTAAAGTTATTTTTCACTTTGTAGTGTTTTTTTTTGGAAGTCGGTTGTTTTTTTATTTTATAAAAATTACATTTCTGTTGAGAATGTTTATTCAAAATTATATTTTAGTGTAACATATGTATGAAGACTGATGTTATTTTTTGTAATTTTTTTTGATAATAAAGAACTTCTTTTTCAGGCTGCAACCTAAAAATCTTCAACAATCAAGAATTTGCAGCTTTACTGTCGCAGTCAGTGTCGCAGGGCTTCGAGGCGGTGTTCCAGCTGACGCGCATGTGCACCATACGCATGAGCTTCGTCAAGGGCTGGGGCGCAGAGTACAGGTAAAGAATCGATATTTGTGGCAACATTACCCGAGGGCAATATTGACAAGCAAGTAACATTGGAATACGAAGGAAATATTGCCTAACGACGGGTAATATCGCCATTCCATGATGCCAAGATTAGATAATAATTGTTCACTAATTAGGTAATACTAGTAGCAGACAGCATTGCGAACACAAAAAGATTAAATAATATTAGTAGAATCTTTCCATGAAGACTATTGGGTTATAAATTGCTATTTTGGTACCTATTTTAACACATTATATCGTGCTTTATATATCAGTTACTAGTACCAGTGACCCGGCCCTGGTTTGGACTGGACACTGTTTTTACGACATGAAAAAATATTGAGATTTATTTTATTATACATGTAAAAAAAACCTGTCCGATCCACGAGGGTGTTATTAGGTATCGTACTGAGTCTATTTATGTGGTAATAATATTCAACAAAATCGTAAAAAAACGTTTTTTTTTTTCAATGGGTAATTTTACCGGGTTATTAATTACATGGGGCGCGAATGAAATAGGGATATTTTTGAAAAAAAAAAACTACAAAAATGATGATAATGTGAATCTATAAATATGATTTTTAAATAGCAATAACTATTTTTTATTTTCAATAATAATTAGATTTTTATTGCTTTTAGGTAATATTATTGCAGTACCTATGAGCCCCTTTTGAATCGTACAGGGTTTTTTTTACATGATGTATGTGAGTTAAGTATTATACACATAAACTTTCGGAATAAATTCTCTAAACGATGGTAAAAACCGCATTGAAATCCATTGCGAAGTTTAGAAGAACAACGCGGTCACACCGACACACGAAAAGCAACTTTAATTTATAATACTTATAGATTTTAACACGTTTTTTTTATTGTCAACAGACGTCAAACAGTAACGTCAACACCGTGTTGGATCGAGCTGCACCTGAACGGTCCGCTACAGTGGCTGGACCGCGTGCTCACGCAGATGGGCTCGCCGCGTCTGCCCTGCTCCTCTATGTCGTAATCTTATAGGTGAGTGCTGGTAATATTGCCTTGCGTTGGGTATTATTGCCATATGTAGGGTTTTATTGCCAAACTTATGGTGATATTGCTCTGCTTTAGGTAATTTTTTTGACTAGTTTTGTGACTCTTATAAGCTAAGGGCTACATAATAGTAAGACTAAAAATAGTCAAAGAATGTGTTAGTGGTAGACAACAGGCCTGGAGGACACGGTGGAGCATACTGTGGAGGTCTGCCCGGCTTGGGCGGAGCATCGCCGTGTACGAGTGGAGGCGATCGGCCGCGGTGATCCCCGCGGCCGGCACTGGTGCAGTCGCCCGGTCGTCGCCGTCACCTCCGCGTGCGAAGCGGTAATGCTCGCGAAGGAGGAGGCGGAACGCGTGAGGGAGAGGCAAAATTCGCGCCCTCATGCCCCTAACCGCTCCAGGAGGAGACGCCCTGAGCGTCGAGAATCGCAAGCCAATTTCCGGCCACCGTAGGCGCGGGCTTGCAGACGGTGAGCAATGGGTACCTCGCCGTCCGGTAAGGACCAAGCCCGGGTCGACGGCGCGTCTCAATGAGATGTCAGCACAATTGACGGGGTCCGCTAGGGCCGATGCCTGCCGGGGATGCGAATATGGGCCGAAAGGGACATCGTGGCCCCCGGCAACATGGCAACTAAAGGAACACGGAGTGGGTTTTAGTTAGTAACGGTCTTATTACAAAAAGCGATTTAACTAAAAACCCAAGTTTAAACCTCTATAAACTACGGTTTAAACAAAACTGATATTGCAAATCGTGGTTTTTCGAAAAACCATAGACCATGTCATGGTATAACCCTAAACCTCGGCGGCCCCTAATTTAAACGATCAAACGGTGGTCTAAATCGTATCTTCAAAGATTTTCTTTTAGGTTAAAGCATCTTTTTCATTGTGTTGTGTTGTTTTTACCCGAAAATGGATATTAACATAGTCGATTTAATTGATATTGAAGCCGCTGAGTTGTTGGGAACGCCACAGCGACACAACATAAATCGTGTTCGCATCAATCCTGAATAACAATATAATATTAAAATCACTATAGAAGGTAATACTATTAACAAAAAGGCAATGGTTCTATTAGAGACTTCGATAACTTAAAAATTCCAAAGCTAAATGAACTTTGTTCAACTTGCGATGGTTTTGTTTAATGTTATGGTTTCATATATCGCATGAGAATGTTACGTTTCGTTACACGTACTAAGATGTATTATTAGTAATTAATACGAAATTAAGTAATGATTGTGCTTAAACCTAAACAAAACTGCAATCGACGATATAACTAATTTTCCATGCAAAATAACAGTCTCAATATTTTAAACACTCCTAAACATCATAATAATCATTAGCATATTAACAAAAAGTTTTCTTTTCTGAGCATTCGAAATGTTGCAATTGAATGATATCATTGTGAACGAATAATATTTGTATTAATCTGTGGTTGATATAAAGACAACGGTTTAAATGACGGTACTAAGAAGACCACGGTTTTTAGGGTTCCGTAGTAAACAAGGAAGCCTTATAGTTTCGTCATGTCCGTCTGTCTGTCTGTCTGTCCGCGGTCTAGCTCCAAGACTGTTAGTACTAGGAAGTTGTAATTTGGCATGGATATACATATTAATCATGCCGACAAAGTGGTAAAATAAAATTATGAAAAATATTTTTTTTGGGGTACCTCCCCTACACATAAAGTGGGGATGTTTTTTTTTTTTTTTTCTATTCCTTTGTGTGGGGTATCGTTGAAACGGTCTTTCAAAAACATTGTGAGTGTGTTAAAACCATTTTTGAATTCAGAGATCCGTTTGCAAAATATTAAGCTTTAAAGTGCAAAATTTTGTTAGAGTCAAGTGTCCCCCCCCCCCTGCCAGCTAAATGGTTGGTTTTAGATATGTGAAAAAATTCACGGCAGTAGCTTATATAACGAATTTAAAAGGAAAACTATCACAGCTGAGTAGGCTTTACAAGTTAACGAGTAATATAATCGACTAACTTAGATTTGCGGTTGTAAAAACATGTTCTCCCATACATTCCGTATGAAAGATTTTTTTTTCAACTACAAAGTTAAGTTTGTTCTTGGGATAAATTCATCCCAACTACGGAACCCTACATTGTGCGTGGTCCGACATGCACTTGGCCGGTTTTTTTATGTGACGCGTTTATTTACCTTTTTTACCTATTGCATATTCAAAGACAATCGTACTAAGGAGTAAACTCCAGTTGTTTGTCGGAGCTGACACACACATTTTTTTAAAAGGCTTGCGTTTTTGTATGTATGTGTCCTAAATACTTGCGATCATGTTGTCTACCAGGGATGTTACCGAGCTTCGGTTCCGGTTCCAAAAGGTCGGAACTTCCGATTAATTTTACACCTCCGATTCGACTTTGGTTCCGATAATTTTGAATCGGACTTATACCGAAGTTTGAAACGCAGCGATGCACGTAACTAGAGCGCGTACAAACAAGTTTTGACTCGTCGCCAGTGTAATTTTTAGTTTATTTTATACACACTCACGCTCGAAGTCTCAGTTTATTGTTTTGTTTGTGGATGTTATCGCTAATATTTCTGTACCTTCAGTGAAAAGTGATGTAACTGGAAAAACATGATTATGAGAAAATTTATGTTAAAGTTTAAAAAAAATTTGGATGCGTCTTCGTACGAATTTCACTCGTGCGTACACGTACGACCATGGTCGTACGAATTGGGTGCGCACACTGGATACGTTTTTCTCCGTCAAATAGAACAAATCTCGACAAGTTCGGATTGTTTTCGGACGTCGGAACCTATACGTACGTGTACGTACGAATAAACCGCACCCAGTCTGCGCGCTCCCTTTGTACTTGGAAGGTCGGGATCGTACGTGTACAAACGAGTGAAATTCGGACAGATCCCTTAAAAAAACTTGAGATCCGCAGATGTTAAACAAATTATTTAATGTAATATGGGTTTTTATATTTATTTTATTAGTAGCTAACGTCATGCGATGCGATGCCTTTTTTTTTGTTAGAAACCTCCGGCGCGAACATAAGAACTTACCAAAAGTTCATCACAATCGGTTGAGCCATTTTCGAGTTTTTGCGAGACTAACGCAAGGCAATTGATTTTTTATTAAATAGATTTATAAATGATTTTATTTCTGTAAGTAGGTTTGTACGAACACTTTTACACGTCAATCATATTTTAAAAACTAGATGAGGTCGGCGTTTCCTATCTGACTACTCTGAGAAGAAAGGCCGAAACAAACTCAGAGGTCACAGCAATGAAATAGCGCGTTTACCATTATTTTTTGTCTGTTTCAGATCCCCCTTGCAAAGAAAAAAGCAAAAGAAGTTATACTCACCCAACACAAATGTACAGAGATAGCTCAAAACAATGAATACCTCCATTTTTGAGTCGTAGGCTTATGAGTGACGGTGTGGCGCTGTTCATAGGTTCTTTTGTTACGAGTAGATTTTACACGAAGTAGAAATTTGAACCTTATTACTGAATATTTATGTGCACTAGCGGGATGAAATGGGTGAGTCCTTTAAGATCTATTTTTGGTTGAATGCTACAAGAGAATAACACCATTAAAATCATAGTATTTCTATTTTCTTAATGTCCCTCGGGTATCATCGTATTTCTGAATACAAACGAATGCTAATTTCCATATCCATCAATTATTAGATTTATCATGTATAATAATTTGAATTCAGAACTAAGTACATTATTATCGTTGTGATCTGATTTCCGTGTGAACTTTATAGAGCTGTAAAACTATTTTCCTATCTGTCGTGCCTGCGACTTTAGCGGCTTTCCTCCCATTTTTTAAATAAATTACATTAAGTTAAAACAGTATTAACAACTCTATATACTTCCAAGTCGATTGAGAGCGTCCTGTCTGCACCAAGTGTAAAGGGCAACTGATAGAAATCCGACGACTGACGAAACACGAGATTTGCCGAGGGACATTAAGAACATAGTTTGTCTATACGTATTGCCAACGTCACGCGAATTTGAACAAGGTTTTGGTCTCAGTGTGAAAACTGAAAATAATTACAAGTGCTCAACTGTTTCATTCCACAACTCTACGTTATAAATTAGAAAAAAAAATGTATTTTACTGATTTAAGGTCATAGCACACATGTCAACTTGGAAAGGTATCGTCACCGTATCACCGCGGTTCGTGAGCTTGTCCCGAGGCGAGGCGATTACGTTACGATTCCGATTAGTGTGTGTTGCAGTAGGGAGTTTCATACAAAGAATACTGAATGGCTTGAGTTGATGTGTGTGCCATTTCCTCAAAGTACTTTTATAAAACAATCCTGCTTATATTTTATAATAATTAAGAATATAATCTATGAACACCGGTGCCACCGTTATACGCAATATTTGATAATAAACAATACATATAAATGTTTTAATAAATTAGAGTTAACTATGTGAAGAATATTCATTTTCCTGTGAAGAGTTACCTTCTATGTCGGTAGATGGCGGTAGTGGGGCAGGATTTATTTTTAAAATGAATTACATTAAGTTAAAAGAGTATTAACAACTCTATATACTTCCAAGTTGATTGAGAGCGTCCGGTCTGCACCAAGTGCAAAGGGCAACTGATTGAAATCCGACGACTGACGAAACGCGAGGTTTGCCGAGGGACATTAAGAACATATTTAAACTGTAATCTGTGGTATAACGTAATAAATGTGACCCCTTCCGCCATAAAAATGCAAGTACATCATTGAACAATTTATATCTCGTATGATAACGTCAACTTTAAAGAAGGTATCTCTTCACTCACTTCAAGCATGGTATACGTTATTACGTTTTGCATGGAACCATAATGTAAACTAGTCCGTGACTACATTTTGCATATTATTGGCGCTAATGCTCATCATCATCTGCTCAGCCTTTTCCCAACTATGTTGGGGTCGGCTTCCAGTCTAACCGGATGCAGCTGAATATCAGTATTTTACATGGAGCGACTTCCTATCTGACTTCCACAACCCAGTTACTGGGTAACACGATATCTCTTGATAAGACTGGCTGGCGAGAGTCGTCAATAATATGCAATACAAAAAGTCCCCTATGAAATTATTTTACAATACGGGTTAAAACTTTAACCAGTGCGCAAACTTAAACACGTGACTTTACTCATCATTATGAGCAACTTTTGTTATGGGAACAAAGCTGAAATCGCGATAAAAATCAGCTGTTCTCTACATTTATGTTCGCATAACTCGTCAAAATGTAGGGAACAGCTGATTTTTTTTTCGCAATTTCTGGTTTGATCCCATAGTAAAAGTTGTTCATAATGATGAGTAAAATAACGTGTTTGCGCACTGGTTAAAATTTTACCAATTTACAATATCGCACGTTGATATAAAAAAGAATTTACAAATGTGTAGAAATAATTATACTGAACACCAAAGTTCGTGGCAGGCGCTGTCATAAAATGTGTGAGCGAGATGGCATGACACTCTCGTCCTACTCGCACGTTCTATGACCGCTACTGCCCCGAGTCTTTGCGTTTATTATAATAATTTGTAATAACATTCGTATGTTCTATATTATGCTGGCGTATTTGTGCAAATATTTGCGTTATTTCGCTAACACAAAATGAACTTTATTTTAATAGTGTTAGAGTATATTTTGTATTAGCCAAATAATGCCAATGTTTGGGCAAATACGCCAAATAAAGTGCCAGCATTATGTTAATATGTCACCAAATCGAGCATTGTTTACCCATTTACAGCAAATATTACTATTTGATTAGTCTCGCCATCGCATTGTGCATTTATCGAGTTTATTTTGTTATGAAAACCAATGTATTGTATACATAGTTGTTTTTTTTATTATAATCGTCAACTATAGTTGTGTGGTTAAAAGCGTTTATTCTGAAAGTAGGCAACGTCGCAAATAGCTGTCAAATATTTCGCTGTTTTGATTAATTTAGCAATATTACTGTATGGAAATAAGAAACTAATTGCAATTTGATGTTGTAACCGTTTTTGGTGTAAAAAAGGCATTTGGAAAGTTTCCAAATACTTTTTTTACATCTAAAACGAAACATTCGATATTATGATACTGATTATTGCATTTCATAATCAATATTTTAGTTCACTAGTTGGCCATATTTCTTATTTCCATACAGTAATATTGCAAATTAGTCAAAACAATGAAATGTTTGACAGCTATTTGCGATGTTGCCAACTTTCTGTATAAACGCTCTTAATATGTCTACTTGTGTGTTTTGTGGGAATGTTGGTACGATACCTAGTTAATTAATATTTGAATTATACATTATTGAGTAGCTATTGTCTTGTTGAGGGTATGGCGAACTTTGGTAGTCCTTTTGTCTTTGATATAGACCAAAGCCATAGAGATGGTGTTTTTTTTCTACCGAATACAATAAAATCGAGTCATAATATTATTTTTTGTTTTTTCAAATTAAAGTCATTTTTTAAAATGTAAAATTAACAAAAAATTCACACAAAACATACGAGGAGACGATAAAAATAATGTAAATACGTTTTGGTTTAATGTTTTTTTTATTTCTTTTTCTATAAACTATTATGTAATCGTAGTTATATCGCAAGTTATTTATCTACAGATTTGTACAATCGTTTCGGTGTATCGCGGGCAGATTTGACGATGTTAAAAGATACAATTTTGTTGCCTCTGTGGTCCCGGGTTCGATAAATAAAAAAAAAAATAGCTCAGTTTGGTTGGTGGTAGGGCTTGTTCTAAGTCCGCCTGGCTAGGCTAGCTACCACCATCTTATCTAAGTCTGTCGCCATAACAACAATGTTAACAGCATTGTTGTGTTTCGGCAGTTAGAGGTAAGATAGCCAGTTCTTCTGTGCGGATGTAGCTGAATACCAGTATTTTACATGGAGCGACTGCCTATCTGACCTCCACAACCTAGTTACTAGGTAACACGATACCCCCTTGGTAAGACTGGTTGTCAGGCTTTTGGGCTTCGGACGACCCATAACGACTGTCAAAGATACACCAATGACAGCTGGGACCAAAGGCTTTACGTGCTTTCCGAGGCACGGAGGAGTCTCGGTATGTAAAGATGGTCACCCATCCACGGACCAACCCCGACAACCGTAGCTTAACCTGATGGATCGAGCCGTGCGGCTGTTATTACTTAGCCACGAGCTCCTCGAGGTCGAATTATAGCCTATGTTACTCAGTGATAATATAGCATTCTACTGGTGAAAGAATTTTGAATATCGGCTCAGTAGTTTTTGAGTTTATTCATTACAAACAAAAATAAATCTTTATAAAATATAAGTTCGTTGATCAACATCTTCCGGCATCGTCAAATCTGTTCGCAACTTTATTTCTAAGATTACGCGACAGGGGATTCGCAGACACTCCCTGGCACGTAGAAAGTAATGGCACATAATATATTTAATATTGACTTTAAAAAGCTAAAAGAGAGGTTATTTTCGACATGTTTTAAGATGTACACGCGGCAAAATTGTTTAGTGTGTTGGTGTCTGAGGAAAATTCATAAAATAAGCAGGTAAGGCATTCTTTTATCGTATATTCGGTACGAATTATTTGAGAATAAGTTGTAGCGGCATCTTAAACGCCACATGTGAACTACGCATCACAGTCAGGTCACGCAAAACCCTGCATCGCGCAAGCAACGCGCGACGAGCATATATACAACTTCCCGACGTCAACCGTCGTCCCCGACCCTTGCTCGAAAACGAGGTGCCAGCAGTTGTTGCAAACTGAGCACGTAGCTTTAAATACCCCGCATAATAATCATGATGATAATCCAATTTTGATCCAGCCTGTCCCTTCTTGCTGTCCTCCCCCCAGCGACGCCCTAAGCCGAGGTTTGTACCCCACAAGAGGTGCCGTTAGCGAGCGTTCGCTTAATTTAAATTTAGAATAGTTTATTTGCTCCTGGCTGAAAGCTCTAAGTGTAGTAAGTGTGGCACCCACAGGAAAGTCCGGTTAAGCAGCCAAGACCTTAGTGGTCAAAACTGCGAGAGGCTTCAGAAAAAAAAAAAAAACGTCGAGCAGTTGCCCGCCAGACACAACACCCGGAGGATCCTCCCTTTTCTATGGAGGATGACTGAACTTCCACCCTGTTCTACACCCTGTTCCTCGTGCCTCCATGCCTCTATATCTCATGTCATGTTAAACACATTAGCCAGTCAGCAAGGTGGTAGTGGGCTAATTGTCCAGGGTACTCCGGACGTACATTTTAGTATCGCCACTCGTAGAGGCAAAACAGGCACTGGAGACAGTGCGCCGCTCATTCGTCAACGCTCACCGTAACGCCGCACTTTCCTCAAGCGCGATACAACGGTGCGGTCAAACTATATTAAAAATACATTTGATTTAATCAGTAAGACGTTTTAGCTTTTGCAGCTATGATGATACTACACAGGACACGAACAATTCAGCGAATTTTTTTAGTCAGTTGCCTCCATACTATTCAATTTTGCCGTCTGTAGCAAAAGTAATGGAATTTAATATAGATTGTCGGGGGTTGACTACAAAAGACGGCCGCTTTCAAAGCTAGTTATTTTTCAAATGTTTAGATTTCAAAGTCGCCGTCAATTTCGTAGTAAATTATAGTGAGAATGTATATCTTTAGAATTTTTATAATTATTGTTTTTCAATCTCTAACATCGAAATCATGTCATATAAATATTATTTTATCGAATGAATTTATTGTTATGTTAAATTGATACCTACAATAAAATCGTAGCGAGGTATGGGTTTGTAAATATACGAATATGAAGTGAAAGGAAATTTAATTGGTCGAAATAATGCTCTCACAAATTCAAGGGCCATATCTCGTTACGGAGTTTGTCTTCCAAAATATATAAAATTGGTGGTTATATTGATTTCGACGTGCTTGCCGTGTCTTTGCCGTCCGCGTCGCCATGTCAAACGAGTCTGAAAAGAGATAGTGTCGTTTTGGGCGCCATTTTTCGAATATGGCGGCGTGGGCGGCAAAGTGAACATACGAAAAGAGCACGTCGAAATCAATTTAATCACCAATTTTCAAAACTCCCGGAAAAATCTAGGTAAAATTACCAAATGACGGACTATACAGGATAAATTTTCAACCAGTGCGCAAACTTAAACACGTGACTTTATTCACCATTATGAACAACGCGAAAAAAAAAAATCAGCTGTTCCCTACATTTATGTTCGCATAACTCGTCAAAATGTATGGAACAGCTGATTCTTTTTTCGCGATTTCAGGTTTGGTTAGGTTAGGTCAGGGTTAGGGTCACTTGTTTAAGTTTGCGCACTGGTTATATTTTACCCTGTATCCTTTTTGTACAGCCCAATGCAACATTTTTGGCGGCTCTGAACATGAGGCGAGTCGCTGTGCAGTAACAAATTCACGCGTCAGCGGGGGTGAGGGGTGGGGTACTGCGCAGCGAGTAGCGCACTTCAGAACCGCCATAAACTTTGACGTTTACAAAAATACCTTTTATCATGTATCAAATTATTGTTTTAAATAAAAATACATTCTCAAAGTAAGGGTTAATATCGTGGTATGGTGCTAGTTGGTTGGTTAGATGTGGATAGATGTGAGATCGCTTCTTGTGACATACAGACTTACATACTGTAAGCTCAGTTTTGTACAACACACTTGGGATTTGTTAGGGAAAGCAGTGGTATTCAACCTGCAGGAAAATTTATAGATAATTTTGTATGACCAATATGTTAGTGACTATTTGGAATGTAAAAAATAAAAGGACAATTTAATTGTTTATATAGTCGTAAAAATCGTATTTTGAGAAAAGGTTGAATATCTCTGCCGTCAGTGGTTAAAAACCTATTGTTATAAAAATGCAATTATTATAATTTTGATAAATTAAGTTACGTGTTATTTTTTTTAAATATCTATTATTTTGAACTTAAGCGTACAATCTGCGTTTTTGATGAAAAATAAGGAATTTAATAGCTGACAACTGTTGTTTTTTCAACGAATTTGCTTGTTATTTTTCTAAGTTACATAATAATATTAAATTTTGGATTGTGATAATATTTTGCAGTTATAAAAAGTTGCAGTTACTGCAAAATTGCTGGCAGTTTTTAGCAGTTGCTGCATACTCGGTTTAACATCGAACTATGTGACTTTTTAAAAGTAACTGCAGAATATTGTTATGTATGCAGCGTTGAAATATTTATAAATACTGGCTCTTTTATATTGTAGTTGAAAAATGTTGGTTATCTATTACATAAAATAAGAAAGATAACTTATATACATACTTACATAAACTGACGCCTTCTTCACATGGGGGTAGGCAGAAACTACAGAACGTCACCTGCTACGATCCTTACATACTCCTTTTGCCTCGTTTACGTTCATACATCTGGTCATATACGCACGCCGATTGCGAGTACCTACTACGCACCTGGCCTTTCTGAAGAACATCACTAAAATACTTCTCATTAAATTGATATACTATTTCATTTAGGGTTTATATTGCATACTATTTAAACAGAAAGAAAAGTTAATCGCGAATCTCACCGCTTTTTTCGCATTGTGCAAAAATAGTAAATGTTTTCATAAAATAAAATGCAGAAGGAATTTTTTTGGATACTTTGATCTTAATCAGAACCCTTTTTACCCGACTGCGTCAGAAAGAGGGCTATGTTTTAGGCTGCCTGTCCACTGGAGCGGAGCGGAGAAATGTGCTAATATTAACCAATAGAATGTAAACTCCGCTTCAGAGGTCCTATTGGTTAATATTGATACATTTCTCCGCTCCGCTGCCTCGCTCTGCTCCAGTGGACGGGCAGCCTTACTGTGTTCTCTTATGGGCTATATATTTCAAATTCATAATATTTTATTTCACATAAACCTACTAGGGCACTTATGAAATGTCAGAAGCTAAGTGCACGGTTCCAATTGGTTATTTCCTATGGAGAAGAGCCGGCAAGAAATTCCACGGTTATTTAAAAAATTATTAACCTTTACAATGTTTTCAAATCGCCCCATCTATGGGAGGATAGTGTAGGCCTGTCGACAAGTACTGAAATATTTATTTGAAAATAAGTTAAACGTGTAGATTATGCAACAGATAACCAACACATAGTATATTTAGTTGTAAGTTTATGTTATTACTAGTCGTAAGTTGTAACATATTGATATATTTTCGGTAACACTGTTCTCTGGCTTCCAGACGGTTTATTTGCGGCGATCTCACTGCGTGGGATGTGTTAGGAATATTATATAAAAATAATAACTACAATAAACATGTGTGGTTTTTTTTATAGAAATTGTTTTATTTTATTAGAGTCGCCTCCTGTAACTGACTGAATTTTTTGTGTTATCAAAATTAAAATCCCTGATGGTGGTCATGCCAGTGTCAGTCACACTATTTCTGCCTACAGGCTTTGTCTCTTTGATTTAAATAAAAAAAATATCAACAAAAAAAACAACCGGCTTCCAAAAAAACGTTGTCTTTGGTTTCCAAGACCATTTTTAAATTGCCCGCGCAAGCCTGAAAACGCCTGTATATATAAATAAGTCTTAATAAGTAACTAAAATAGTTAATTAGCCTTTTATGCGCCCGGTGCAAGCTGCTATAACCGCGCCCTTAAAATATTTTCTAATCATAACCGGTTCTGACAGTAAAATGGATTGTCTATAAAAATAAATCTATCATCCAAAAACTACGTTTTTGTAAATTTAATTTTAAGTACTTGGTAAAGTTTTGAATAAGGAAGTTCAATTAAGTTCCGTTTATAAATTAGGTGAAAAAACGTTTATTCGAAAATATTTGTCAAAATTCACAATTGGACAATACACAAATGACACCAAATACTGATCAGTAGTGCGTGTGCGTAACCCCAGCAAAATGTTGCGCCTTAGAGAAATGAGAGTATTACAGATAATTAGTTCATAGTTAGTTACAATTTGTTCATGTATAGCAAAATTTGTTCAAGTTGTATTTTCGAAGTTATACGAGAAAAATTGATTTTGCTGGAGTAACGTTACCCCAGCAAAATGTTTTTCAAAAAAGGCATTTAGCCTGGAACCAAGTACATGAAAATATAGCTTTTGATGAGTTGTAAACAGGGACTTGAAAACGAAATTAATTTCGTTCCGTTACACAAAATGTTATCTAATAACGCTCCAAATTTTCTAACGATACTAAAACCTAAAAATATTAATAATGTTACAAAAAAAAAACGTTATAGAATATCATTTTTGTAGAACAACATTTTAAGTAACGTTATAGGTATCGGTAACATTATGCTTATATCCGCTTGTATAACGTTACAGATTCATTTGTATAACGTTATTCTTAAGAACTTTTCCCGCTGACCACCGCTCCGTCGTCGCCCAGCAGCACCACCACCACCGGCCACCCCCGTTACAGCGGCCAGCGGCCGGCTGGTGGTAAGCCACCACCGTATTCAAACATAAGTTTGTACGAGAGTGCACATTTTTACAGACAGTGTTGTGAATGAATAGTTATGGTTACCTACCTACTTTTATATTCATGTGATAGTGTTATCTTCACATTTTTTTTTGACAATGTTGCGTTTCGAAATGAATAACGTTATTATTTCATTATAACGATATACTTATTTTTAATAATGTTATTAAACAGTTTAAGATTTCGTTCCGTTTGTTAGTATCGTTATAGCCAAGGAATTAATTTTGTTGCGATCCTGGTGGAACGGTACAAATTATCGTTACCGGAACTTCGCGTAACGTTATTTTGAGTAACGTTTCAAGTCCCTGGTTGTAAATGTATACCAATAGCAAAATTTGTTCATCTTATAGTTTTTGAGATACCTATTCAAGATTTTGCTGGGGTAACGTTTTGGGATTTTCAAAATCTTGAAAACTGTTCGTAGCAGAAGTTTGAAAAAAATACCAGTTATAAGGCCCTAATTTGTTCAAATTTGTTCAAACATAAGTATTTCGATTCATCAACAAATATCGATGTAATTAATTGTTTTTAAGAATCAGAAAAAATCGATTTACTCGTAAACTAGTACATTTACAAACGAATAAAAAGCAGTTACATATACCAATCATATTCTTTTAAGGTGTACAAATCTGGATTAAAAAACTACGCGTTATGAAGATATAAAGAGATTTCATCAAATTTAAAGCGGTGTTTCTTTGGTGATCGAATACACAGCTCCCTCGGAATAAAAAACCGATGGACTATAGTGAACAAATTTGATCATTTTGTTATAAAACATCCCTGAAAGTTTCAGCTTTAAATCCTGGATGGAATAAAAGTTATTCAAAAAACAAGAAAGTGTCAGCAATTCTCTTATAAACCGACTTAATTACGGAGGCTACGAAAAAGCGACCGTTTCATACTTGCGGGTGTCCTACTCAAATTAGCAGACTAATAGCCCTAGCGGACCCCGTCAATTCTGCTGACATTCTTTGAGGCGCGCGTCGGCGCGGCGCGTGGAACACAACGTGCCGTCGACCCGGGCTTGGTCCTTATCGGACGGCTTCTCAGAAACGCCTGGAGGCATCAAGTTGAAATAGATATCAAAAACTTAGATCTACGGTCCCTTGGAGCTATAAAGAAAATGCAATAAAAAATACGGCCATTAAATTATACCGCATATTTATTTTGATACTCGCAAATAAAACAAAGCCTTTATGGTACTTCCCGTTGTCCTAGCAGCATGAAGTTTAGCGAGAAAACTTTCATTACCTATATATCACCTCCTTTAGGATTATTTTTGAGACAAAAAGTAGCCCATGTCCTACCCTAGGATGCTGTTTATCCCCTTGGCAAATTTGATCGAAATCGAATTCTTTGCAATTTGATTGTGGTTTAGGCGTGAAAGGTTAACATATAGACAGACATTCTTGTACTCAAACCTCAGTTGGCTCGATATAGTTTTTGGAAAAGTTTTTGTGAAAATTGGCAATTTTTAAGAAATCTGTGAATGTAGATCAACATTTCGTTTCGGTACCGATTCTGTACCGTTTCGGTACTGCTTAATATGTTTCCTCACTGGTCGGTAAACCGAAACGATACCGCACGCGCGCACTGCTTTCGTTTAGAATTCTAAATTCAAATTAATTCTATTGGTTATTAAAATCGTATAAAATCGATAGATTTGGTTATTCAGAAATACAAAAATCCTAATTTTAGAAAATTTCCGCGTTATTTCTGACCTGACCGCATTATTAAATTTATGTAAAAAAAAAAATATTTTCAAGAGTTCGGTAATAACCAACTGTTTTATAGCAATCTGTCTGATTTTCAGAATGTAGTTGAACGATAGATTTTAGATACCGACAACACAATTTTCAGAAACCAGTAGCGTCACACGTATAGTCCGCGCAATCCACGAAGACGCGCCCCAGCCGCCCCACTCCGCTCCGCGCCGTACTAGAGTTCAGCCAGTACCTACTGGTCAGTACAGTAATCGCGGAGTGGGGTGCGTCGTCGTGGATTGTACGGACTATACCAAGGAGACCATAATTTGAGAAAATTAAAAATGAGGCAAAAATAAAACCTCGCAGCATCCCGGCTGAAAATCTTGTTTTTATGTGAAGATTGGTCAGTTGATGCGAATGTTGGCAACGTCACAAATAGCTGTCAAATATTTACCTGTTTTGATTAATTTGGCAATATTACTGTATGGAAATATGAAATATTAGTAGAACACTAACTAACCTAACCTAACCTAACTAGGAGCGTTTTTTGGCTCCGTGAAGTCCAAACCCCGCTGCCCATCATTTTCATGTGGCGGCCGTTATTTGGCAGCGGTTGTGTCGGCCGCTATGTATAGGCCATTATTTGGCGGCCGCTATATCGCGGCTGTTATATGGCGGCCGTTTTTTGGCGGCCGTCATCTCGCGGCCGTTATGTGGCGGCCGTAAAGTGGCGGCCGCAATATGGCGGCCGTAATGTGGCGGCCGTTGTGTTGCTGCCGTTATGTGGCGGCCGTTACGTGGCGGCCGTAAAGTGGCGGCCGTAATGTGGCGGTCGCAATGTGGCGGCCGCTATGTGGCGGCCGCTATGTAGCGGCCACTTTGTTGCGGCCGTTATGTGGGGGCTGTTATATGGCGGCCGTTATTTGGCGGCCGTCATCTAGCGGCCGTTATATGCCGGCCGTAATGTGGCGGCCGCTTTGTTGCGGCCATTATATGGCGGCCGTTATTTGGTGGCCGTCATCTAGCGGCCGTTACGTTGCGGCCGTAAAGTGGTGGCCGTAAAGTGGTGGCCGTAAAGTGGCGGCCGTAAAGTGGCGGCCGTAATGTGGCGGTCGCAACGTGGCGGCCGCTTTGTTGCGGCCGTTATTTGGCAGCCGTCATGTAGCGGTCGTTAAGTGGCGGCCGTTATGTGGCGGCCGTAAAGTGGCGGCCGAAATGTGGCAGTCGCAATGTGGCGGCCGCTATGTGGCGGCTGTTTTGTTGCGGCCGCTATGTGGCGGCTGTTATTTGTAGGCCGTCATCTAGCGGCCGTTGCCGTAAAGTGGCGGCCGTAATGTGGCGGTCGCAATGTGGCGGCCGCTATGTGGTGGCCGTTTTGTTGCGGCCGTTATGTGGTGACTGCCATGTGGTGGCTGTTATATGGGGGCCGTTATCTAGTTAACCAAGCCACCTCAAGGCCGCGAAACAACAGTCCGAATAATCGAAATGACACTTGAGCTTACTAGTTCCACTCCATTTTATTATCGACCATATAGAATGTCCCCCCAAGAACAACGTAAGGTAAAGCAAATCGTCGACGATTTACTAGAACAGGATAGAACCCAGTAACTCCGCTTACGCCAGTCGCATTATTCTGGTATCCAAAAAAAACGGCGATACTAGGATGTGCGTCGATTATAGACACTTGAATAGTCTGACACGTAAGGATAGATATCCTCTTCCTTTGATACAAGATCAGATTGATCAGTTGAGAGGCCAAAGGTATTTCAGCACACTCGACCTATGCTCTAGTTATCATCAAGTGTGGGTCCACCCAGACAGCCAAAAGTATACGGCATTCGTAACCCCTTTCGTTTCGTTAACATTGCGTAAGGCAAAGTGTGCATTCCTAAAAAATCAGATGGAATACTTGGGTTTCGATATTACAAATGGCGAAATACGTCCCTCCTCCAGAAAAATAGAGTCTGTTGAGCGTTTTCCCAGGCCACGTTCCGTTCATCAACTGAGGCAATTTATTGGGTTAGCGAGCTATTTCAGGAGATTCATTCGATCGTTTGCCTTAAAAGCACGTCCCTTAAGTGTACTGCTGAAAAAGGATGAGCCGTGGCTATGGGAAAGGGCTCAAGAGGACTTTTTTAATGACATAAAATCAGCGTTAGTTTCTAAGCCTGTTTTGGCGATCTATGATGAGAATCTAGAAACACAAGTACCTACATACAGATGCTTCTGCCGTTGGGGTTGCCGGTATATTATTACAAAAGCAATCTTCCGGTGAATTCAAGCCTGTGGCGTATGCAAGTCGGCAGACTACAAATGCTGAAAGCAAATATCACTCCTATGAGCTCGAAGCCCTTCCTGTAGTGATGAGTCTGAAGAAGTTTCGCGTATATCTCCTAGGAAAACCATTTACGGTGATCACTGACTGTAACGCTTTAAGCGCGACGTGGATTAAAAGGGATATGATACCTCGGATTAGTAGGTGGTGGCTTGAATTATTAGAGTTCGACTTTAAAGTTCAGTATCGTCCCGGAAAACACATGCAACATGCTGACGCGCTTAGTCGTAATCCAATTGACTCAATTGACTCCGTGCTACACCTCGATGAGATCGATTGGGTTATGGCGGTACAGCAAATGGATCCAAAGACAAACGCTATAATAGAGGATCTTAAGCCCACTGCAGACAGCAATGTAACTAAGAACGATTACTGCATGGTTGACGGTCAGTTGTGTAAAGTAGTGGATGGTAAGAAAAGGGTCGTAATTCCTAAATCAGTTAGGTGGCATATGGTAAAAATGTTTAATGATGATAATGGTCATATGAACCAAGAAAAGGTCATACATAGGACTTATTCGAAAGAAGTATTGGTTCGAAAAGTTAAGACAGTTCGTCACAAAATATGTGAAAAGTTGTATTTCCTGTCAATTTGCAAAAAAACCTACGGAGATAGAGAGAGGTCACCTGAACCCCATTGACAAAGGTAGTACGCCTTTCGATATATTACACATTGATCATTTAGGTCCATTTTGTGAATCAAATAACGGTAACACTTATCTCTTATTAATAGTAGACGGATTCACTAAGTACACGTGGCTCCAACCACTCCCTAATACTAAAGCAGATCACGTATTGCAGACTTTAATTCTACTTAAGAAAATCTTTGGCAGCCCTGCTAGAATTATTAGCAAAAGGGGAAAGTGTTTTATTAGTCGTCAAATGGCGAGTTTTTGTTCTAACAGACACATAAAACATATTCTTAACGCGGTAGCTTGCCCTCGTGCAAATGTTCAAGTAGAACGCGTTAATCGTACAGTTCTACAATCTCTTACGGCTTGCATTGGAGATCAGTATGAGAAATGGGAAGAATATATACCCCAAGTGCAACGCGGTATAAACTCCACGATAAACAATTCAACGGTAAAAAGTCCATTTGACCTGGTGTTTGGTTACTTTCCTCGCTTTCCTTTAGAAATTACTAATTCTAAGACAGTAAACGTCGATTTGGCAAAGAACCGAAAGGAAGCGGAAGATAAAATGAAAGTTTAATGCAACTCGCATGAAAACCCGTGATGACTGAAATCGAATGTCAACGTTAGAATTTAATATTAACGATTTAGTACAAATCGAACGTAGAGTCCTAAAGAAAGGAATAACTAGTGGTAAACTAGTGGACAAATACGCAGGTCCCTATAAAATAATGACAGTTTTGGGAAATTACCGCTATCGTGTTCAATCATTAAATACACGCGGACGCAAGTATTGTAACGTCATTGCGGCCGAAAATGAAGCCGTTCAGGATTCAGGAAGAATCAGATACTGACAGTGGAGAAGACGAAAGTGAAACAGGCTAGCGGGGTGATTCTGGCTAGTTTCTGTCATACAAATTTTGCATCTTGTTCAACTACTTGATAAACAATAAATTCGTTTAGAAGTCTAAGCAGACGTAGTTTTATTTTGATACATCAACAAAATCGCAATAACCAATCAATCTTGGATTTGAAGTAAATCAAAGAATCAATGTCAAAATTTGGCTGTGATTTTGTAAGCTGAATCAGATAGACTCAGTGTACAACCAGTTCGGTTAAGACCAGTTAGGTCCGTCTAGTAAAATCAGTTGGATTTGAGGTAAATTAAACAGTCCATACCAAAATGTTGGTGTGATTGTGTAAGCTGAATCAGATAGACGATCAGTTTATAACCAGTTCAATTAAGACCAGTTAGGTCGGTCTAGTAAAATCAGTTGGATTTGAAGTAAATCAAAGAGTCCATACCAAAATGTTAGTGTGATTGCGTAAGCTGAATCAGATAGACTCGGTTTATAACCAGTTCGGTTAAAACCAGTTCGGTTAAGACCAGTTCGGTTAAAACCAGTTCGGTTAAGACCAGTTCGGTTAAAACCAGTTCGGTTAAGACCAGTTCGGTTAAGACCAGTTAGGTCCGTCTTGTAAAATCAGTTGGATTTGAGGTAAATCAAAGAGTCCATACCAAAATGTTGTTGTGATTGTGTGAACTGAATCAGATAGAACCAGATACAAAAAAATAAAAAAAATACTAACTATAGTACGTGGTCGTATCACTTCTCAGGATGGCCGAGTGTAAGAAATATTGGAGATACAGGCAGAACCTTGTGTGGTGCTACGCTATGACGTCATCTGCTACGTCATGACGTCAGTGCTACGCCATAGTCATCCCAGAGCTACGCGAAGGGAAGGTGCAGGGAAGGACGGCAGTCCTAATTGAGCTATCATTGTTAATACACGTGTACCGATTGTTGATGAAGTAAATAATATAAATGATTAGAAACCTCGTGAGTTGTCTCATTTCTGGACTCTAACACTAGTTTATGAGAAAATACTCTCACATTATAGACCATAACAACTGGCTTTTTGTTTTAGTGTAAGAAACAAACATCAAGTGAAAAATGCCCCGGGGAGTGCATACATCCAAAAGAAAAAGTGGATTCCAGCAAAGGAACGCCAAACAGGCTAGATTGGATGTAGCTCAGAGTATGTCTGGATCGATTTTTAAGTATGTTACAAAAACTGATGACAGCCCAAGTTCATCAAAAGAAACTGATTTTCACCTTGATGCAAATGCAAGAGATGATTTAGATAATATCAGCTTATCTTCAGGAAGCAACATTGACAGTACAGAATTAACTAACACAAACGAAGAAGATGCTGAAAATAATAGTAGCAGTACTATTATTGCTACCAATTAACCATTTCCACAATTGAATGATGTGTCAGAATGGAGTATTCCTGTTCCTTACAATGTTCGCATTGAAATAATAAAAAATGGAAGTGAATATTTCCAAAACAAAGAAGGACCACTGTTTCTAGACACGGAACCAAAATAAAAGGTGACGCTCGTCATCTCTCAAAAGATTGGTTTTATAAAATTATGCCTAATGGTGAAAAAATCTTACGGTCATGGATGGTTTATCCCTCACCTCTAAAAACCTGTACTGTTTCTGCTGTCGTTTATTTGCTATGGCCAATAATACCAATGCGGGAACATTTACGACTGGATTTCAAAAGTGGTGGAAATTAAATCCGAAAGTAGCTGACTACGAATGTTCAAATAAACATCTAGAAAATCTTGAGAAATGGAAAACTTTAGAAATGAGACTAAAATTGAATAAAACAATAGATGATGAAGCTTTGCAATTGATGGATACAGAAAAACAGAAGTGGAAGTATCTTTTGACTAGATTACTGGATATAACTTCATTTCTGGCTAAACAAAACTTGGCGTTTCGTGGACATGATGAAGGCCAAGACTCTAAAAATAAAGGCAATTTTTTTGGAATTAGTAAAACTATTGTCAAAGTATGATGTAGTGTTGAAAGAACACATGATGTAATTGGAGGAAGATAAAACTTCAAAAGTATCATATTTGTTGCTAGATATACAGAATGAATTCATTAATGTTCTATCAAACCATGTGAAAACTAAGCTTGTCAACGAAATTAAATCAGCGAAATATTTTGGTATTATGTTTGATAGCACACCTGACATTTCACATATTGACCAAATGTCTGAAGTGATACGTTATGTGAAAATAGAAAATAGGAAAGTGGAAGTCAAAGAAGCATTCCTTGGATTTTTTCTTAAGCTTAAGATAGACGATTTAGATATTATGATGTGTCGTTCCCAAGGCTATGACAATGCTGCTGTTATGAGCGGTGTGCACGGAGGAGTACAGTCCATTATTAAAATAAAAAAACAATAAAGCAATTTTTATTGATTGTATTGATCACTCGATTAATTTGTGTGGTCAACATTCATTTGCCCAAAGTGTATCATGTGTTACATTTTTTGGAACGGTAGAGACGATTTTTTTTTTTCCGCCTCCTCTATCCGTTGGGAAGTGCTTATGAAACACAGCAAATTATCTGTTAAAAGACTCTCAACAACGCGTTGGAGTGCTCATTACCGTGCAGTAAAAGCACTAGCAGAGAATTTTGAAGGACTTGTAGACGCAATTGAGGAGTTGTGTGATGGACGAGAAAATGTAGACACAAGAGGTACTGCACAAAACCTCATGCCTGCTGTGTGCAATTACACGTTTTATGTTATCTTTTCTTCTGGTATGATGTTCTTCGGGAAACAAATGCTGCACAGATTGCATTGCAAAGTAAAGACTTGACTGTTGACGAAACTGCTACAAAAATAGAGGCACTTCGTTTTTATATCGAAGAAAAACGGGATCACATTGTGGAAGAGGCAATAGACATTGCAACAAAAAAATCAGAACACTACGATATTCCAACAAAAAAACGACTTCGGCGTAAAAAACGGATGGTTGGTGAGATGGCCAGCGATGCAGGACTCACACTGAAAGAGGAACTTTAAAAAGATATGTTGGAATGTCTTGACCGATTCAGAGTTGAAATCCAAACAAGATCGAAGTCTCTTCAAGATGTAGCTTCATTGTTCGAGATCGTACAAACGATTGCTTTGCTTTTGGCGAACACTAAAGAACTGAAATTAGCTACATCTAAATTTACTAATTTTTAAGATGAGGTCTCAGAAACCGAATTACTTTTGGAGATACCAAGCCTGCGAAGACACTTAAAAGCCGCTAATGTTACGGTTACTGATTGGGTGTCTCAAGATTTTTTAAAGTTTATTGTAGAATGGGATTTAAACAGAATCTCTTCCAAATCTTATAATTGCACTGAAATTGTTCATGACGGTTTACGTGTCCGTAGCTTCATGTGAGAGGAGTTTCAGTAAATTAAAATTAATAAAAAACTATTTGCGGGCAACAATGACCCAATCGCGGCTTAGCAATCTTTGTATATTTGCCATCGAACACGAGGCAATACAAAATATAAATTTCGATGAAGTTATTGCTGAGTTTACAGCTGTCAAAGCTAGAAAGAAGAAATTTTAATTGTATAACAATTCCTTTTCTGTCTTAGTTATTATTGTGTTTTGTTATTTCTTCAATATTATAAATAATAAATGATCCATGTCCTTTATCACATAAAATTTATTGCTTTTTACTTTCGATGGGGAGACACCACCAACTTCCGCACCGGGTGCCACCCAAGGTAGCTACGCCACTGCCTAGGCCGTCGCCTAGTTCGCCTATGTGAACGGGCCGGCCCTGATTGGCAGCTCACTTCACCTAAGTTATCACGGTGAGATTTTTACAGAATAGCACTACAGTACAGATAGTAAAGATTCAAAGCAAACCGTAAACCTTATTTAAAGATTTACTTTACGCGCTTTCTTCATTGCGAAGTCCTTGATTACATTGTCATACGACAGGAGCCGTGCTATGTCGCGTTCAATCGACAAAATCGCTAGGCCCGATAATCTTTCTTGGCCCATCGTCGAGCGCAGGTACGTCTTTATCAATTTGAGCTTACTGAACGATCTTTCGCAGGAAGTTACAGTCAAAGGAATTGCTAAAAAAAAAATTAAAGCGACTATTACATTGGGAAACATTTCCTTTAAATCTAGTTCTACTATAACTAGATTTGACTGAGAAGACCTAGACTTGACTGACGTTCATAAATAATAGGTATTGTTAGTGGCCCTGGTCTGGTCATTTGTGCCAGGGCGCGACTTTCCATTCTATACAAGGCTAAAACGCAGCCATAGGAAACTGATCGCGTATAGATTGGAAATCACTTTTTTACTAAGGTCTTCCAATCTATACAAGAGTAGTACGCAAATACTCGCGTATACTTCGTAGTGACCAAATTAACTACCTCATTCCATAGTATACAGTGCCAGTACGCATACGGACTAATCGAGTCGATTGCGAGAAATTGTGAACTGGGAACCAACTTGTTTGCGAGGTAATGCACCACCTTGCGCTAATATTAAATAGCCTGCCTGGTTGCGAGCAACTTCGAAGTAGCGCTCGCCGGCCGCTGCCGCGGCACCGCTCGCTTCGCTCGCTCGGCTCGCGCGCGGTTGGTCACAGTTCTAACTTAACCTAACCTAAGCCATTTCATCCAGTTTACACTTTTGTTATTTTCTTTTTTTATAGACTATATCTTTAAAACTCTTATCAGGCGTAAGTGATGTAGTATAGTTTGGAACTAGGACGCGCTCGTCCACGTTACAAACTATACACCAGCAATACGCAAAATTCGTGTATACATTGTAATCACAGATTTAAAAATAGCATTACAATGTATACGCGAGCAGTTTCCTATGGCTGCGTTCTGGCCTTGTATAGATTGGAAATACGCTGCCAGGGCACCGCTGGCACCGCCCTAGTTACGGCACTGCCACCACTACTGCCAGAAATATCTGAATTGTCAGTTTGGCCCGACTGATAAAAAAGTTCAGCAGCCTTGGTCTAGTCTATCCTAACCTTTTCTTTTTGTCGGGTTGGAAATCCTCATGGATGTCCTCCGTTCTGGGATGGGCAAAGGGGTCTGTCAGACTCTTACTGACTAAAACCACCCCGGTGTTCCCTCTCACACTTGCGTCGAGGGCTGCGAGTGCAAATGCGACTTCCGCTGCCCCGGACTGGTGACGGCCCGCGCTCTGCGGGCCCCGATCCGTAAGGGGAGTGAAACTTCCCTCATTACGTCTTATAGAGGTGCGCGTGGAACACTACGCGCCGCCATCTCGGGTCCTCTGTGATGGGGGGCGACGGAAGTCCCCGTGTCCGCCACCCAAGTCTAACCTAACCCTTTCACAAGTGGGGATTTCTGGAAAAAAAAATAACAATCCCCATCACACTGGCAGAGATTTGTCGGTAGGGATTTCTGGAATAAACTAAAAAAATTATATAAACATCCGAATTGATAACCTCCTCCTTTTAGAGTCGGTTAAGGTGAGTATAGACAGTATAGACTCATTTACTTGTGACAAAACATCGAGCCACTCTCATGTTGTCACCCTTTCACGAACCGAACAAAGACCACGACGTCGACGGAGTGTTACAACTTGGTTTTGCAAACAAACTAGCGAATTTGTGTAACATATCATCGAGCATAAGGTTAAGCGTAATTTGAAACGCAGGTGACGCAGCACAGCACAGTACAAATTTTGCATGGTAGAGCAGGCGAGGCAAACAGGCATAGGTTATCATCAATTCGGGTGGTTTTTTTTTAATGTTTGTTCGGGAACAACTCTATCATATTCAGACGGACTTTCAAAATTATTTTTTTGTTTGAAAGGGTATACTTCCGAGATGGTCCCATTGTCATCAGGTCAAGATCTGATCACACCTATAGCAATTTGGGTATTTTTTTATAGTAACTCGTGCAGTTGCTCTCGGAAAGCACCATTTGGTAAAGTGGAACTGATGATGAAGACCACAGATGACCACCGGAACTACTCAATACTAAATATTCCACGGGTTGCGATTCGATTACCCGTATATCCGTTTGGCTTGGGGCAGATAAAAATGCAAAATAATGATATGATTTCTTATAATTTTTATTTTTAGTTTTAAAAGTATTTTGAAATTTTTATAAAATTTTACTCCTTGACAATTTTATATTTAACATTTTATTTTATTTTTCCATTCTGACATTTTTATAATTTTTTGACAATTTTAAGTCATTTTGTTTTTTATGAGTTGAATATTTAAAAGTTATTGTATTTTGGGTTTTTATCTGTGAGTTTATAATTTAAATGTAAGAGTGATATGTATGGACTAGAAATATGTTTGAAATAAATCAAATTAAATTTAATATGGTTGCCTAGTAATTTATACTCGTCACAATGCATATGGAGAAGTGGAGCTGATGGTGAAGTACCAGGAGAACTCCTCAACGATTAACGTCCCTGCATCGGGAAAATATTTTGTAAAAGATGATGAGCAGTTGACTTTAGGCTATTGTAACTTAGATAAATTCACAGAATATTTTTTTTTTAAACAAACTGTCCCACTAAAAAGCGAGAAATTGGTCATCATAGAGAAGTCAGTTGTTTTTTGTTTTTGTAAAAAAGTTTTTCACTAGAGCAGAGCTCTGTCGACGAGGTAGGTAGTACTTTCTTAATTAAGCATTTAGTAAAAAGCTGTTAGGTATTTTGACATTACAAATTGTACAGATATGGTACCTACACAAACATGATATGGTACAAAATGAATAAGTTATTATTATAATCAAAAATAATTAAAGGGTCCATAATTTTTTTTTTTGTATTTTTAAATAAAAATTAAATAGCTTTTTGTTTGAAGTAAGATTTTGTTTTTAACCGACTTCAAAAACCGGCCAAATGCATGTCGGACCCCGCACAATGTAGGGTTCCGTAGTTGGGATGAATTTATCCCAAGAACAAACTTAACTTTGTAGTTGAAAAAGAAAACCTTTCAGACAGAATGTATGGGAGAACATGTTTTTACAACCGCAAATCTAAGTTGGTCGATTATTACTCGTTAACTTGTAGAGCCTACTCAGCTGTGATAGTTTTCCTTTTAAATTAGTTATATAAGCTACTGCCGTGAATTTTTTCACATATCTAAAACCAACCATTTAGCTGGCAGGGGGGGGACACTTGACTCTAACAAAAATTTGCATTTTAAAGCTTTATATTTCGCAAACGGATCTCTGTATTAACACACTCACAATGGTTTTAAAAGACCTTTCCTACGATACACACCAAGGGATAGAAAAAAAAAACCCCCCACTTTACGTGTAGGGGAGGAAGGAAGGTACCCTAAAAAAATATTTACCATAATTTTATTTTACCAATTTGTTGACATGATTAATATGTATACCCATACCAAATTACAACTTTCTAGTACTAACAGTCTTGGAGCTAGACCGCGGACAGACAGACAGACAGACGGACTTGACGAAACTAGTAAGGGTTCCTTGTTTACTACGGAACCCTAAAAATGGAAGAGGTTCTCAGTTCGTCGAAATATTTTAATTTTATAAGCACTTCTTACCGTGTAAACAATAGCAGCTAGTTCACTTCCGCAAGTTTTGTCGCCTATCTAAACTTCCCTTTAGAGCCTGTTCACATGTACCACAACCACACCACATCGCAGCGACAACAAAATGTGGACAAGCACTGATTACGTGTGAATAGAGTCGCTGCAGCTTTTTGCAGTTGCGTTGTAACTACAAAATCAAAGCAAACGGTCGACGTAGTAGCGTTGTGCTTGCGATGTGGCCGGCCGCTAGCTTGCGTCTCGCTGGTGGTTGCGTTGGCTGCGACGTGATCGGTATCGTCGACACGGTTGATTTTTGACGGCACAATGTGGGCCGTTTGAATAAACTATTGATTTTTATACAAATTAGCGCCCGTCTTCGTGTTGTCGTTGTGGTCCACACCACAACGACAACACGAACATGTGGTAGATACGTGTGCTCGGGCCTTTACCGAAAATGTTCGTTTGACATCCGCTTCACTTTGCAGTGCGATTTATAAAAAGTTGCTGCAAGTTCCAACTGTCATCAACTCATGCCCATGTAAGTTTGTAAGGCTTATTCAGATAGAAGATATATTACTTTCCTCTATGGTTAAAGCGATATCGTTGTCGCGCTCGATAGTCCACTCGGTAGCGATACTGGTTCTAAGTGCAGAACGTGTCAAGGCTCGGAACCAGTTTAAAAAATACCGTTTTATACCGGTTTATTTGGGTTTTACTCCGAACTTTTCTTAAGACCGTGAACGTTTTAAGAACTTTATTTTAACCTAAGTTAATCGGTTTATTCGACAAGCGGCATGTCGGTTAAGGCGTTGCAACTTGTGACTACTTGTGTGGATGCCCCGCTGAATAAAAACTAAATAAAAAACCGTTTAATATTGCTCTTAACCGTTTAATCCAAAAAAAACCTTTATGTAAAGACTCCCCCAAAACCGGTTTTCAAATACCGGTTTATATGAACGAAACTGAATGTAAAGGTTTTTGCGTCAAGTATATAATAACGGTTTAAAAATTTAACCGGTATCCGAGCCTTGGAACGTGTATCGCTACCGAGCGAGACAGCGATATCGCGTATATCTGAATAGGCCTTAATTTGAGAGCTTGCTTGCTTTAGTACAGACGCCAGCACATCAAGCTACCCGAAACTGTCAAATTTTCCCAATCAACTTTAAACCTTACTGATCAGCGATAAAGTTGAAAATCTATTAACTAAATTTGACAGATTGTAGTAGCTTGATGTGCTGGCGTCTGTACCTAAAGGGCATATGTATAGACTAGAGCATTTACTTGTGACAAAGCATCGAGCCGCTCTCATGTGTCACCGAACCGAATAAAGAGCACGACGCTTGACGCTTTGTTACAACTTGATTTTGCAAAGAAACGAGCGAATTTGTGTACCATGTCATCGAGCACAAGGCTAAGCGTATGCTAAAACGCAGGTGAAGCAGCACAGCACAGTACAGATTTTGCAGGGTAGGGCAGACGAGGCTTGGGCGGAGCATCGCCGTGTCCTCGTGGAGGCGATCGGCGGCGGTGATCTCTCGCGTCCGGCCCTGATTCGGGCCATGGTACGGAACGAGAGGAAATGGGAGGCCGTCACCTCCTTCTGCGAAGCAGTAATGCTCGCGAAGGAGGAGGCGGAACGCGCGAGGGAGAGGCAAATTTCGAGCCCTCGCGCCCCTAACCGCCGCAGGAGAAGACGCCCTGGACGTCGGGAATCACAGGCAGATTTCCGGCCACCGTAGGCACGGGCTTGCGGACGGTGAGCAATGGGTAGCTCGCCGTCCGATAAGGACCAGGCCCGGGTCGACGGCGCGTTGTTTTCCGTGCGTGCCTCAAAGAGATGTCAGCAGAATTGACGGGGTCCGCTAGGGCCAATGCCTGCCGGGACTGCGAATATGGGCTGAAAGGGACATCGTGGCCCCCGGCAACAGGGCAACCGAAGGAACACGGTTGGGTTTTAGTCAGTAAGAGTCTGACTCGCCGTTCGGAAATTATCAAATAACTTCTCCCGCTCTGGGTGGAGCGGGAGATGTTATTTGATAATTTCCCATCCAAAAAAAAAGGTACAAACGCAAAATAATTAGGAAGCAATGTTACATGACACTCCGGACCCACCATACAAATGTTCACTCGCCGCGAGCATTACGTTGAACACCGGTTCGAGCATTCGCAGCGTTTGTTAAAAAATTTGTACAATACGATTAGAAAAAATAAGAAATTTGTAAAATATTTGGTAAGACTTCGTCTAAGACAACCATGGCTTAAATGGTTCTAAATTGTCTATACTATCTTCACCTTAAAGCTTTGCACCCATCTTCCAATCACCCTGTATATCGCAGGAAACGCACGAGAAAATACCTACTCGTGCAGTGGTCGGCAACTCAGTATAGCCAAATATCAAAACTAGCCTCAGACCAAGTAAAAACCAAGACAGCGCTGTCAACAGTAACGTGAAGCAGGTTTCGTAAACATTTGAACTTAGTGAGGTGTAGTTTGATTGTAGTGTCATTGTAATGGTTGTAAATGTGTGCGTGTGAGCGTGTATGCGCAGAGCGGAGGTGTAGTTTTGGATTGCTTCACTGCTGTATTGTTCGCAGCGCTCTGCTTGGTTTTTTTTTAATTTGATCTGAGACTATATAACGAAGATTTCTTATGAGAACCAATCCTTGTGTCCAAACTGTCTCGTCAGCGTCAGAATCGCCGGTCAACAGTCGTATTTAGCTTAATCCTTAAAACTCCCATCCTCTTTCAGTGCACGACGACGCTTCCTAAAATTAACTTCTAAGAAGCAGGATGCCTTCATCATCATCATATCGGCTGACAATAATATGATGAAGGCATCTTACTTAATAACAAGTTAACCTTGGAAAACTTTGAAAGGTAAATGATAAATTTTCGACAACTTGATATTTTGCACTACCCTTGCACTCATCGATATTTATTTTGTACAGACAGAGTCGCACTCTACAACCGAAAGAGCCGCAGTTTGCCGACCACTGGTCTATCTACATTATCTGTGACTGCTTTAGTGTGATAGTTACCTACTCATCTTAATGTTTGTGGGGCTGCAGCTTCCAACTTGTCTGTTCTCCGTTTGTAAGTGTGAGCGTATACAGTGTAAATTAAATTAACTAGCGAAACTGCACACATGATGGGTATCGATATGTAGAAACGATACGACAAAAAAAAGTTTTTTTAACTTGTCACCAACGACCGCTTGTAGTTTTTATTGAGTCGAGAAAATATGTTTAATCGTGCTAAGATATCGTCTGTGAAGTTTACTATACAAAAAAAAACTGATTTTAACAGATATTACCCCACAGAAAACAAAACAAAATTAATTTCTTTTTGATTTATCATTTTTAGATATATTACCCATCCATGTTTGCGAAGTTTCCCTAGCTAATTTCATTTGACCCTATATATAATAACTAAGTTATCGTATTGTAATGTAAGTGCGTAATGGATAAGGAAAGGACTTCAAAATAAAACCAACAACTGCACTTTTCACAATATTGACAAAAGACAATGCCACCCCACATAGCACGCAGACTACACACGAATAATTTTTGTTCCCGGCTCCCATTTATAACTGTTGAGACCGGTTCTTACTTTCTGAACGATGTTGTTTACCATAGACGGCTTTTTCACTGTTTCCATAGAAGTATAATAGACAGCATTGGTAGAGGGGTCACAACTTAAACTTTCTTCCGACCTTCTTCGGGAGAGCTCAGAATACGAATCTTGGCTCAAAGATGACGTGGACCTCCGAATCCCTGAGTGGGACCTGTCAATGCTTTGCACGTTGATCTTGCCATCTTCAGTAACCATGTCAACTCGGTTCTGGGACCTGTGGTTTAGGATGCCAGCACAGCTGTGGAATTTGGAGAATTTGTCGTGGCTACGATGCTCTAAGTCCACGTGAAGACTTAGCTGGCGTCTGGAAAAGAGAAGGTGGTGTTCAGTCAAAAATGATCAGTGTAAGATAGTTTGTCATGATCAGTCATGGTAAATTATCACGGTAAATTATCTGGGACTGCAAGGCGGCCCCACATTTCATTTGATACCGATGTAATGGTGGTATCATTCTCCAAAAGTTTGGTATCCTGAACGGTCGGTGAAAGGTCACACAACAACGGCTGTCCGTACAGAGCGTTTTTCTACACCTTTAATGTCAAACACTTGAAAATGACAGATGTTCATGAATGACGGAACCGCTTTTCTGTGATATCAAAGCTTTAGTGGGTACCGCAAACGTTTTATTAAGGGTATTTATTTCCTACAAGTGTTAATCACGAACAGTTTCTCGAGTTACTCTGTTGGTTTAAAACTTACCTGAAATTGAAGTTTTCTCCACAAATATGACAAAGGACAGGAGACCCGTAATGAGCGCCTCTCGAGGTCAAATCCGATACACCCGACGAGCCACCTTTCTTCCGACGAAGATTGACGCAGCTGGCCGTCCTCTTGTCAGAAGAATCCGAGGAAACCACGACCGTCTCAACCTCAGTCTTAGATCGCTGCAAATTACAATCAGAGAACCTATTTTTCTTTATTTCCGTAAACATTTGCTCCGGATCCGAGATTTTATCGAAGAACGACACGATTTTCTTGAGTTTATCTTCTGGAACATCACACTTCATTTCAGGGTCAGTCTGGGTGTTACTGGCTTTCTTCAAAGACTGCCTGGCGGTGGAAGGGGCGGAGAGGTTGGGTCCTTCGAGTTTGGACATTCCGATGTGTTCGTTCTCGTGAACGAACTTGTCGTATTGTCTTTCGAAACCCTCGTGGCAGTAGTGGCAGATGTACTTCCTGTCGTTGAAGTGACAGAGGTTGAGGTGGTCGTTGTAGTTTATTATCCCTGAAATAGTAAATAAGTACGTAAGAAGTGGATCCACCAACCCGCACTGGGCCCATGTCGTGTCGATAATAGTCCACTGCCTCTCACGGAGAGTAGACTTGTGTCCCAACAGTGGGAAAGGTATGGCTGATAAAGTTATATTTTATGTTTATTATACAACATGCTCCTTTTAAAGTCCCATAACTCAGTAAAAATAATCAAAATTTGGAAAATCAAAAAGTGCACGCCTCAACGCCAGGGATGGGCCGAAATTCGGTTCACATTCGGTTCAACCGAATTTCAGCAGCTTGAACCGAATTTCGGCCGAATGCCGAACATTCGGCACAAAAAAAATTATACCTTCTTGCACTATTTTGACTGAAATTT
The DNA here is from genome assembly GCA_949152395.1 of Agrochola litura. NCBI lineage: Eukaryota > Metazoa > Arthropoda > Insecta > Lepidoptera > Noctuidae > Agrochola > Agrochola litura. The sequence goes on along the minus strand of OX424521.1, from coordinate 11,969,618 downwards.
AATAGAATTAGAATAGCATTACTGTAAAATAAAATTATGTCTTTTACTCACTCATGGTTATTTATTTTAGTTAGGAACATTGTAAATGTAAACCTTAAATTAAATCAGTTATTATTAGTCTTGAAAATCTGTTCTTTTTAGGCCACGCGGTGGAAGCGCGGTGTGCGGGCGGGGTACATCTAGCAATAATTGAAGTAAATGCGTAAACAAGTCACGACGTGTCGCTCTCGCGAAAGCGCGCGGTATTGAACCGAAGTTCGGCCGAAATTTTCATTTTAACCGAATGTTCGACCGAAGTTCGGATTCGGTTCAAACCACATTCGGCCCATCTCTACTCAACGCTTATTCATAATACAAAAAACAGCGCTCTGCTAAGCGCAGAGAGTTGAAAATTCAACAGTGTGTTTTCTTGACGCGCTGGGATGCGCTGTATTGGATTCTAAATGCTCGGCTCAATGCCGAGAGTTGAAAATTCAGTGTACGAAAAAAAATCGCCGCGATAAAATAACGCCCGTGCGAGCCTGGACTAAATTATTTTCATTCAAACCAATAATTCATATTTAAAGCGAAGCAAAGAGAAATGCAACGTGTTTTTTTTTTTTTTGACAATTAATTTAGACTTTTTTTTTCTCTTAAGGTTGTTTTACATAAATAATCGGATAGGTAATTTAGATTGAAAAAAAAAACTTAAATAATAATTCATAATAGGTACTGCCAGTTGATTCTTTGACAAGGTCTCAACAATAATACTCTAGAGTTATGGGTTATCAAAAGGAACACTTTGTACATGTTTTTTGTTTTTAGGATTAAGTAATGGAATAAATATAATGCGACATCTTGTCACAATCTACATGGGGAAGACTACGTTCTCAACTGTTTCTACTACTTACGCACCGTAGGAAATCATGAGGCATCCCAATATAGGACAATGGCGAGGCGTGGTGTCCGCCAAACAGTTCCTCTGCACGGACTGCACGTAACTCAAGATCACAGGACTATTGACATCCCTCAGCGCAAATTCCGACTGAATCTTCTTAGGGCGCCGTAGCCTACGAAACCTCAACCCTCTTCGCCGCCGCTTCTCACAAAAACTATCAGAGATATTATTATCGCTGGACGCGTAAATGTGACCATTCGGTAGGACATAGTTCTTGTACGATCTCTCCCGACGGATCCCGAAGATTCTTTGGATAAAGCATTGGAACCGGGTAGGTTTTACCCGGATCCTCTTCTCGTTAATCAGGAGGTACGGGACCGGATGAGGTTCGCTCGTCTGTGTGAATTCGCACTCTTTGCGTTCGCGTGCCAAGTCGCCTTCTGCCGACATATTTCGTTCCAATATCAAGTTATCTCGCGAGTCTTGAGTGGCGGCGTACTTGTATTCTTTGGACACCTGGGACTCCATCTGCGTGGATGTGGACAGACATTTCTTGATCTTCAGGTCTCTGATGACAGCTGTCGCTATCGAATCCTTTTCCTCGTCAGAGTGAATGGAGACGTCACCGCTTGACAGTTCGGTGGTCCCAGCGCACGCATCTGTCTTCGTACGATGCGACCGTTTTTTCCTCTTGCTTGTAGACTTTATGTCCTCCTCTAGGTATCCATCAGGGCCGTAGGATTCTGGCAGAATCCCGATGACACTTGCATCATAGATTTGGAAGAGTTTTTTCAAACATTTATATTTAGCTTTGAGCACTTCGTGCTTTTTCTTGGGCACCCATTTATTCGTAATGTGTTCTTCCTCCACCTCGTTGCGTTCCGGTATGCTCGTTAAGGTAAGTTGCTTCTTATACATACCGCGACACCAAACAGCCAAACTACAGAAAATTTTGACGACAACAAAAAAAATAACACTAGCGAATACTTCGCAATTTCGATATGGTATCATAACTGTACCGCTTAACAGTTATTAAGGTTTTTCAATTATTATTCTTGATTCTGTTATGCATAGTGTAGTGACATTTTTTCTTTACGGTTTCGTCACAGAGCATATAATTTCGTCATTTTCAAAAACGGAACGCTGTTGAAAATTTGATTTTTTTTTCTTCATATTTCTAGAAGGATGTATTTCAGTTCAGCCAGATTTTAAAAACAGGTTGGAACATGTAGGTTGGTGATATGATTTACTTTGTAACCCTGACCATTATGGGAGACCCTTCTAGCTTCAGAGAGCTGATTAAACAGTGGGTCCTGTGCCATATAAATTTACCTATGGCCTCAAAACATTAACTAACACTCTTATCAGAAGAAACGGCAGTCAGATAGTAGACACTTGTAGCTTGAAACAAGGCATGAATATTTCTCACTTACTAATTGGTAGTATCAACTATGGAAGCTGGAAATCTCACCTGATTTCATGCTAATCTGTTATTCAGCTAGCCTTATAGGTGGAAAAACCTTGATAACTCAGTGTTTTTCGGTACAGCGGATGCGATCAATCAATCCACTCATTTCATACCGAGGCCCATCCGTGCCAAGCAAGTTAAGCCATTGGTCCCGGTTGCCATTCATAGATCTTTGACAGTCATAACATAACATAACATCACGCCTTGTTTCCCCAAAGGGTTGGGCAGAGGTGTCCCTGTAGCAGATACACCCACATTTCGCCAGTTATGTTTAAGTCCCATGTAATAGGGGGCGAGCCTATTGCCATCAACCGGGCACAAATCCAGACTCCGAGCTGCTAATGAGAAATTTCAGATAGAAAAACCCAATAACACTTTGCCCGACCCGGGAATCGAACCCAGGACCTCATGCTCATTAGTAGCGCTTGCGACCACTAGACCAACGAGGCAGTATCTTTGACAGTCGTTCCAGCATATTAGGGAAAAGGCTAGGCTCATGGTATCCATGATCACGATCATGGATGGGATTATTCATCATCATTGGTAGCCTTGTTTAGCCACTCACTGCTGCGTATAAGTCTCCTTCGTTCTGTGACGTGCTTTTAGTCTTTCCGAGAGGATGATGTAAGACGACGCTACATCATTAGAATACCAGCGTCAGACAGCATTTGTCTGGCATTAATGCTGAAGTGAACCTTTTTGGCGCATCCGTGAGCACACACTATTGTTGTTAAAACGTTATTTTAACTGTTTTATTTTGTTTTTTTTAACCGACAAAAAAAGGAGGAGGTTCTCAAGTCGACACGTTTTATTTTTATTTTTGTGTATGACCACACATAACTTTTTACTGTCCGATTTGAATGATTCTTGTTTTATTGGGGAGGGTTTACCTCGAAGTTGGTCCCAAGTAAAATTTAAAACTCACCCTTTTTTACCCTTTGGGGTGGCCCAAAAGGTAAAAAAATGGGGTCGATTGTTTTTCATCTACCGAATTTTCAAATGTGAACCGATTCTGTTGTAATTTCGCACACATAAGTAGTTCTGATGACACAACCACATACTGGAGTTGATCTGATGATGGAGACGGAAGACAGTCGCGAGAGCTCCTCAGCAGTTTACAGCAGCTACATCGTGTTTGGGCTTATTTCAATCACCTTGATGAGAACTTTAGACCTAGCTGAGTATGACTGTCATCTAGGGTCTGACGACGGAGACGGAAGGCTGTTGAGGTAATTCCTTACTTGAGAAAAACAATAAATGGTAACGAAGAGCGAAAAATAAAAAAAATAGCTTTTCAGTGTAACAAAGCTCCTAAACGAATATTGAGGCGGCGCCATTTTACGCTTTATTATGTAATTAATTTGTTGGTCTAGTGGTCGCAAGCGCTACAGCTGAGCATGAGGTCCTGGGTTCGATTCCCGGGTCGGGTAACGTGTTATTCGGTTTTTCTATCTAAAATTTCTCAGTAACAGCCCGGAGTCTGGATTTGTGCCCGGTTGATGGCAATAGGCTCGCCCTCTATTACATGGGATTTAAACATAACTGGCGCAATGTGGGTGTACCTGCTACAGGGACACCTCTGCCCAACCCTTCGGGGACACAAGGCGTGATGTTATGTAATTTGTTTGTTTGGCGGTTACTTAAATTCGTTTAGGAGCTTAAGTTGCACTGAAAGGCTATTTTTTTATTTTATTCGGTTTAATTTTTTGTATTTTGTGTTTCACGAACTGTGTTCAAATAAACGTTTATTCTTTCTTTCTTTCCTACAACGCAGAGTTTAGATTTGTCGTATGCTTAACTTCGTTATTGCTTTATCACTGTAACGTCGAATGTAACTTACACATCATAAAACGAACGACAAGTTCAAATCTGTACCTTAATTGCATAACTTATTTTCGTAAACAATTTTGCCTAATTTGGTTTCATATTGACAGTTCAACAACATTCATTGCGTTATTTACGTTGTTGAGCAGATATTTTTCTCCAACTTATGAAGCAATGGATTAGCAATCTGTTTCAAATCGAATGTTGTGTTGTATTACGCAATTAGGGTACTGATTAGTCGGCGCCGCCGCGCTGGTTCGCGCTGATTCGGCAAAAAGTATGAAAACTGTCTACGCTGGACCTGCGTTGACAACCAGCGGCAGCGCTTGTTGGTCGACAAGCGCTGGCTTAACGGCGCCGCCCGGTTCCAACATTCAGCATGAATGCTCCGTAAAACGGAAAAAATTAAAGACAAAATGTCATTGTAGATCATACAGGTGGCATACATCGAGATTTAAAAAAAATATCTGCTGTTCCATACATTTTAACCGCGTAGGTACCTACTTATTGTAGTTTTCTATGTGACAGCAGATTTTTTTTTTAAACCGATGAAAATTTTCAGAATCATATTGTACTGAATCCATGATAACAGTTTTTGCGTCGATGTCCCTGCCGGGTGGCAATAGATTTCTACAGCACGCTGTCAAAAACGTATAAATAATGTCACTTTGTATAGAAAGAGATATGTGTATCTCTTTGATGCTGAAATGTCGTTGCCAGTTGCGGTTTTGTCCGAAAGGGTTACCGTGGCCCCTGGCAATACAGGCAACTGAAGGAACACGGGTGGGTTTTAGTCAGTAAGAGTCTGACACGCCCTCTCACTCTGCCCAGAGCGGGAGAAGTTATTTGATAATTTCTCAACCAAAAAAAAAGGGGGCGTTGTTGGTAAACATTTGTGAAATTGGTACAGAAATATTAATAAAACAAGATGGCGGCGTTAGTTCCGATTTTGTCCACGCTCCAAAACAAGCTAGTATTGGCGTTGTAGTGAAGTTTTAAGTTACTGCGAATGGGATTTGTTGTCAAAAATGATAGAGCAGTCGAAACAAGAAAACAGAATAAAACCCAAAATTATTACGAAAATCTTTTATTTAATAAATAACAATTGTATAAAATTAAGTAGGCCTATTTAAATATTTTAATTAAAATAATACTTAAATATCACTTTTAACTATCCGAACGCGTTTTCAGGCATAAGTAGACCTGAAAAAAAAAAAAGAAGTTTGGTTAGAGTTGATGGATTTAGTTTGAACGAGACCGCTGATCCGCGCATTAAATGCGCGGCGAGGCCCGTGGCAGAGGCAGGAATCGCAGACCGATTCCCGGCCACCGTAGGCGCGGGCTTGCGGACGGTGAGCAATGGGTAGCTCGCCGTCCGATAAGGACCAGGCCCGGGTCGACGGCGCGTTGTGTTCCACGCGCGCCTCAAAGAGATGTCAGCAGAACTATAGGGGGCCGCTAGGGCCGATGCCTGCCGGGGTCGCGGGAAAGTCCAAAAGGGTTACCGTGGCCCCCGGCAACATACAGGCAACGGAAGGAACACGGGTGGGTTTTAGTCAGTAAGAGTCTGACACGCTCTCCCGCTCCGCCCAGAGCGGGAGAAATTATTTGGTAATTTCCCACACAAAAAACTGACATTATTTGTGGTTGTATTATACCCAAACACCCCAGCCTAATCCTTTGAAGAATACAAACATGATATTATATTATTACGTAAGTATTTGGTGCTTGTCATTTGGGGGGGGGGGGGGGGGGGGGTATGCCATAATCGCCACACTTGGCAGGCGGGTTGGCGATCGCAGTATGGTGTTAAAAATGCATAGAGAACGCTGCTGCCCATGAAGGCCGCAGGAATCCGCTGGATGCGGAAAGCACAGAATCGGTCGAAGTGGCGGTGCTTGGGGGAGGCCTATGTCCAGCAGTGGACGTCTTTCGGCTGAAATGATGATGATGATAATAGTAAGTATTACGAGGTTGTTATATTATTTTATCTACACCCATGCTATAAAACCTCTATAAAAGTTTCAGATATAGTTAGCTTATGGCCAACATTAAAACAGCCAGTGTCATAGTAACCATTACATCATCCAAACGAGTGTTATAATGTTGTACTAAATTTCATTACGCAACTCGTTTCAACGTTCAAACGGGGAACAGCACACCCGCTGCACGCATGTGTGTGTGATGTGCTGCTGCAGGCGATAAACATACGTGGACTTGTACTGAATTTCGTGGGAATTTCTTTATTCTTGATCTTGAATGACAAACACCCAATGGTTTCAGAAACTTTTATAGAGGATTCATATCATGGCAACAGTTGCAATAAATACCTAGTGTGTGATAAAACCTACCTGCTATACACGCAGTCATGAAACATATCCCGCATCCCGCAAAGAATGCTCTCACGGCTATCTGTAAACAAAGGAATATCTTCCATTGTAAATAACCTCGTATCATAATAATATTGTTATGGGTGTCGTGAGGACCTAGCTTGCAGATAGGGTTGCCACCTCTTGTTACTCAGAATCCGGGAGATTTTTTATTATTATTTTATTTTACATAACATAACATCACGCCTTGTTTCCCCGAAGGGTTGGGCAGAGGTGTCCCTGTAGCAGGTACACCCACATTTCGCCAGTTATGTTTTTAAGTCCTATGTAATAGGGGGCGAGCCTATTGCCATCAACTGGGCACAAATCCAGACTCCGAGCTGCTACTGAGAAATTTCAGATAGAAAAACCCAATAACACTTTGCCCGACCCGGGAATCGAACCCAGGACCTCATGCTCAGCAGTAGCGCTTGCGACCACTAGACCAACGAGGCAGTCAGTTATTTTATTTTGAATTTATATTTTCCATTTGAACGTATAGACTTCAAAATCGAAGCCAAGAGCCATTGACGCAGAGACAACGTCCAACGCTCGGTGTGGCAACACGTCATGTTCGGCTTCGCGACAAGTCAATCGTCATCCTGAGGATGCCTCGTTGAGAGGTGAAACACGTGTCGATTTCTTTCAGGGTTTTTATGACTCTTAAGAAATAGCTAAGCGGAACAGGTTACTAAATATATCAACGTCTATTGTATTGTATAATGGATTAATCAATTAACTATGTTATTTAGGTACTTACACTTGATAAAACTTCTCTCTGATTAGGTGCCATGGCTGCGATGGCACCTATCATGATGCCGGCTGATGCAGGGTTCGTGAACCCGCAGAGAGAGTACGTCGCAATCAGCTCTGATCTCGGCTGGAAATAAAGGAATAATATTTTGAGTTATTTTCACGCCATTATGACGAAGAGAACAGCGGGGGACTTGTGGCTAAGAAATAACAGCCGGACGGGCCGATCGTTCAGGTTAAGCTACGCTTGCCGCGGTTGGTACGTGGATGGGTGACCATCTTCATATACCAAGGCCCCTCCGCGCCTCAAACTCAAGCTCAAACTCAAAGCATTTATTTCAATTAAACCATTTACAGGCACTTTTGAATTGTCAAGGAATCGGTCAGTCAGAAATAGGTATGAAGCTAGTTGCCCATTCCAAAGCGTAGTAGGTACCTATGGAGAAGAACGGGCAAGAAACTCCACGGACACTCTTTTAAATAAAACATTGTTACAAAATATTGGTTACATCATTCATGTTGAAATTATACATGTGAGAACAATGTAGAAAGACGTGCACGTTAGAAGCGTCCGTAATAAAAAGATAAAAACAAAGAACAATTCAAAAAATTAAAATAAAATAAAAATGCGTCCGTCCCGACTGTCAGTCGTTACGGGTCATCAAAAGCCCGAAAGTCTAACAACCAGTCTTACCAAGGGGTATCGTAAGTATTACCCAGTAGGCAGTAACTCCATAAATAATACTGGTATTCAGCTGCATCTGGTTAGAATGAAAGCTGACCCCACCATAGTTGGGAAAAGGCTAGCGGATGATGCGATGGTGCATAGATGGTGCATACTTAAACGTAGGTACCCTGGATGTCCTTACGTAATAGAAATACCTACATTAGGTAAGTATTTAAAATAAAAAATCATTGGCACTTCGGGAGTGCCGACAGAAGTGAAAACTTGAACAAGATCGCCATGGTGGAAGAAAAATACTTGTATTGAACATTGGTCCGTAACCTTATCTAAATAAAGAGCACAATCGCGTTTACAAAAAATAATACTTCCAGAACCTTTAAAGTAAAAATACTTGCATAGAACATTGATCTGTAACGTAATATAAATAAAGAGCACAATCGCGTTTACAAAAATGAGGTGTCGGTAACGGTGTCGCGAGTTCAATTGTTTTTCCCATCTCAAAAATGCCAAACGCGTCTAAAGAAGTTTTCACTTCAAAAATAAAAATTGTAACCATATTTTGATTTAAAAGAGTGTCCGTGGAGTTTCTTGCCCGTTCTTCTCCATAGGAACCTACTACGCTTTGGAATGGGCAACTAGCTTCATCTTTCTAACTGACCGACCCCTTGACAATTCAAAAGTGCCTGTAATTGGTTTATTTGAAATAAATGCTTACCGATAACAGTCCTTCCCTCTTCATCTCCCCCATTCTCTGGTAGGCCACGAACTCGTTGACGACTGTCTTCAGGCCTATCAGAGAGCCCACCAGCTCACACTCCTCCCACGGCACTCCTGAAATTAAAATAATTAATTTAAGACCAGTTATACAACACGTAAAAAAACCTTGTCCGATCCGTAAGGCCTGAAACTGCGTTAAGCGGGCGCCCGCTACGGGCACCTGTCGCGTGTCTACGCGCGTGGACACGCGGATGGGCTCCGTGGGAACGCGACGGCCCCCGTTCTCCGCGACGGGTACCCGTCGCGGAGAACGGATTATTTTATTTACGCAGTGTCGCTAGTTCCATTTTAACGGTGTGCATGCACAGCCGTGTCGATGAACAACTTAATAAATTAAGTAGTACCTAGGCGACCGAGCTCTGCTCTGGTGAAATGAAAATAGAGAATGAGAATGCTCATTTAATAGTATAGGATTACATTGCAAAACCGCTGGCGCCACCGCGCGTGCTGGCGTCTGTCGCACGGAGGCGGGACACGTGGCGCGAGCGCGGGACGGGCTTCCCCGCGACGGACGCCCACGCGTGTCCCCGTAACGGAGCACTTTGTATGGAATCGCGCGGACGTCCGCTTAACGCAGTTTCAGGCCTTAGGGTGTTGTTAGTATCGTACTGAAGAGTCTAGTACTGTGGTAATTCTCAAGAAAAAAAATCACCAGTATTTTTTTCAATTGTGAGGCGCGAGCGGCTGTCGTTTAGTGGGTGTCTACAATTCATAATTGAAAATCCTGTTGAAAATGAATTTGGGGTAATTGTGGTACTAAAAATGTGAATATATATTATAGCTGTTACTTTTTATTTTTCATAATAACAAGATTTTTTATTATTTTTTGGTAATGGTATTGCAGTAGGCTATGTGCCCCTTTCGGAATTGGACAGGGTTTTTTTTACATATTGTATAGGGTCAAATTAAATTAGCATGACTTCACAGACTTGATGGGTATCGATATTTAACCACGACAAAAAAAGAAAAGAATGATTTTTTTTCGGGTCAACGACCTTTGTTGCTATTGTTACTTAATGTATGAGTTCAGGTAATCTGTTTTTTTTTTGTTTTATCGTGTTTAGATCGATCTGGTGACACAAAAAAAAAAAAGATTTTTTAAATCTGATATTTCAAATTGCGGTTGCTAACTCATAAAAAAAACTCATCATTTTCATTTGTATTTTGTGAGACGACTCATAATTTAAATTTCTATTTTGTGAGACGACTTGTTTGATAGACTAGCCGTCGGAGCACCACTCAATCGACCCGAAAGTATCTATCGACGCATCACGCCTCGTCCTAACCAAAAGCGATAGTCGCACGAATACGCGATCGGTCGCGTTCATATTACACGTTTTGTTCGGAAATTCAGAAAGCGCCCTCTGTCGGCGCGACCACGCGTTCTGGTTCACCGAACAAAAAGTTCGAACGATCGCTAATTCGCGCGACGATTGCTTTTAAATAGAACGCGGGGTCAAGATATCGCGAAATAAGTGCCGTGGATCGGTTAGCGGAAAAATATATTTTACGCATAGCCAATTTTTCGTCATGAAACCAATTTTTAAAATAGCCTCGAAAACAACACCAATTTACAATATTTCTATTTTCTCTCGGGAATCATCGGATTTCCGAATACAAACGAATGCTAATTTCCATGTCCATCAATTATTAGATTTATCGTGTCTGATAATTTGAATTCAGAACTAAGTACTTTATTACAGCTGTAGTGGCAATCATGTCATTTGGTTTAAATAGATCCTTATTTTTATTATTTTGTTTATCTTCTATAATAATATAGATTCTTTTCTTTTTGATTTTGTGAATGTGAGAACGTTGTAGGCTGTAGACTTGTGGACCATTTTCTACTTTACTAAGTACCTGGTACTTGTTGATAGGCCTACACCACAGATTACATATACTGCCTACACTGTCCTCTCATACTTATTAACACTGTAATTTGAAAACAATTTAGAAACATTTATTTTTAAAAGAGTAACCGTGGAGTTTCTTGCCGACTCTTCACCATAGGAAACGACCAATTGGAACCGTGCACCTAGCTTCTGACGTTTCATAAGTGCCCTTGCAGGTTTATGTGAAATAAAATATTTTGCATTTGAATTTGAATTGTTGTTTTGTTTTGATTTTCGTGTGAACTTTATAGAGCTGTAAAACTATTTTCCTATCTGTCGTGCCTATGACTTTAACGGCTTTCCTCCCATTTTTTAATAATTAAGTTAAAAGAGTAGGTATGACAACTCTATATACTTCCAAGTCGATTGAGAGCGTCCGGTCTGCACCAAGTGCAAAGGGCAACTGATAGAAATCCGACGACTGACGACACGAGGTTTGCCGAGGGACATTGAGAACATATTTGTACTGTAAATATAATACAGTTTTCAGTGGAAAACAATAAAATGAAATGATAAGAGATTGGTTACGCCTCAGCTAAACAATAAAAAGTTATTGTAGGTAACTGGATATATGATATACAGTTATAACATTATCGGTATTTTAATGCGACATGCATGCACTAACAATGAAATAAATGCACCTTGTCTTCGTAATAAAAATACATAATAAATACCGTTTTGTTAAACATTAATATTATGTTTACTTTACAGTTAAGAATAGAAAAGAATATTCTACATCCCGCCATACAAATTACAGATAGATACCTATAAATGTAGAAGTCTTGACACAATGGGGGATTGTTTTTACAATTTGCAGATCAGTATCAGGTTGTATGTTGATCTAAATATGATTCGCGGCCGTATCAAATAGGTATTTTTATTTATAGAATTATAATCATAAAAATCATCAATATAACTCTCTAAATTCATGTTACCCTATTGAATTACTATTTCATGAAATCATGACCTGCATTTGAAGCGAATTCTAACACTAAATGCCAGTGACCTTGAGTGGTCAGCTTGAGAGTTCTATGCTGAGCTCACGCAACGCGTCGTACGTCCAGCCAGTAATAGGACTCGCCCATCAAGGAGCGCTGTCCCAAATTAGACGCATTATTAATTTATTATACATAAAACAAAAGCAAATATTGATTATGAAATGCAATAATTAACGTAACACCGAATATTTAGTTTTAGATGTAAAAAAGTATTTGGAAACTTTCCAAATGCCTTTTTTACATCTAAAACGGTTACAACATCAAATTCAGTGTTGTATTTGCAATTCATTTTTATTAATATTCTAGTTCACTAGTTTGCAATATTTTATATTTCCATAAAGTAATATTGCTAAATTAATCAAAACAGCTAAATATTTGACAGCTATTTGCGGCATTGCCAACTTTTAGAATAAACACTCTTAATATCCTATATATCTTGTACTCACCCATAACCCAGGACAGGGGTATGAACACCTTTCCAAGAATCCATTCCAGGTTGATGTCAGGATTACCCAGCATTCCCCCAAAATAGCCCAGCGCACCGTTGACAAAGGCTATGAAGGCCACAAAGGCTATAATGTTGGCTACGATGTTCAGGATTAAGGCTATGCCATTGGTGGCGCCTCTGGTGGCCGCGGAGAGAACTGATTGGTCTTCACTGAAATAAATACGAATGTATTGATTAGATTAGGTAAGTAGCATCTTTTTGACATGGTAAAATCCCAAGCACATTCTAGATTTCAAGTTGTCCACTAGAGCGGAGAGGAGAGGAGCGGAGCGGAGCTATGCCAATATTAACCAACGGAATTGCATAAAATCTCCGCTCCGCTTCAGTGGACAGGGATTTGCGAACTAGTTTAAAAATTCATACAAAACTAAGAAGCGGAGCGGGGAATCGGAAAAAACTGGCCGGGGTTTTTTTTTTAACTATGGCCTCTCGCAGTTTTGACCACTAAGGTCTTGGCTGCTTAGCCGGACTTTCCTGTGGGTGCCTTAAGCTACTACACTCCAGCCTCCTGAGCTAAATTAAAATTAAGCGAACGCTCGCTAAGGGCACCCCCTGTGGGGTACGTACCTCGGCTTAGAGCGTCGCTGGGGGGAGGACAGCAAGAAGGGACAGGCTGGATCAAACTTAGATTTTCATCATGATTATTATGCGGGGTAATTAAAGCTACGTGCTCAGCTGCAACAACTGCTGACACCTCGTTTTCGAGCAAGGGTCGGGGGGTGGCCACGGGGTATTGAAGCCCGTTAAAAATACTCGTCGCATGAACTCCGTCTAGCTCCGCACTATGCTCTGCAGAGTCCGCAACTCCGCTCCGCATCAATGGACAGGCACAATCCGTAACTCCGCTCCGCATTACTCCCTCGCTCCTCTCCGCTGCCTCGCTCCGCGTCAATGGACAGGCAGCCTTAAACCCCGGTAGGCAAGTGTTTAAAGGCAGTTCCCAGCATAAGTCACAAGTGGATAACACATCCATACCTACAACACGGGTCCAGTGCGGGTTGGTGTTATTCTCAGGCTGAGTCCTACCCTGGTTTTCCGAATAAATGTGTGCCATATCCATAATATATGAACGCAACAATCGCAAAGTCGTGCTACCGATCGCTTTGGTTTAGGACAAGGGATATGCCTTATTTTGATTAAAAGATTTTTGAAGTGAAAACTTCTTTAGGCGCATTGGGCATTTTTGAGATGGGAAAAACAATTGAACTCGCGACACCGTTACCGACACCTCATTTTTGTAAATGCGATTGTGCTCTTTATTTATACTACATTACGGATCAATGTTCTATGCAAGTATTTTTACTTTAAAGGTTTTGGAAGTTTATTTTTTTTGTAAACGCGATTGTGCTCTTTATTTAGATAAAATTACGGACCAATGTTCTATACAAGTTTTTTTCTTCCACCAAGGCGATCTTGTTCAAGTTTTCACTTCTGTCGGCACTCCCGGAGTGCCACTATTTTTTTAAATTACTTTATGGTTTCCCACTTACCACACTACAGGCTGAATATTATCCACGGTAGTCAGCGACCTCTTCGTCTCCGGCATCAGCAGCTTGGAGTAGCAGATGGCAGCCGGGGCGGACATGACACTAGCTGTCACCAGGTGAGCTGGTTCCGCGCCAAAACCGATGTAGGAGGCCAGGATCGTACCTGATGATGGAGAGGTTTGAAGGGTGATATTTGGATTACAAATCATTAGCATTTAGTTTGCCTAGGTACGTAGCATAACGTGGACAAGCTGCTGATCTTGTTCTTTCCTATCTATCAAACAGGTAGCAAAAAGTAAATGTTAATGGGGCGACGTCTTCGGGGTCTCTAGTTAAAATGGGCGTGCCTCAAGGTTCAATTCTCGGCCCTTTCTTATTTCTAGTTTATATAAATGATCTTTCTTACATGATGGCTAACTTATCGGATATAATTCTATTTGCTGACGACACTTCTCTTATTTTTAAAATAGACAGGAAAGATACAGATGTTTTACATGTTAACGATAGTCTGGCTGTACTTTCAAAATGGTTCGCAGCTAATAATCTTTTACTTAATGCGAACAAAACTAAATGTATTAGGTTCTCATTACCAAATGTACCTCAAGTAGGTCTAAATCTAAAACTTGATGGCAAAAAACTAGATGCAATAACGGAAACTATATTCTTAGGAATTAGTTTAGATTCAAAATTACAATGGGGCGCCCACATTAGAACTCTTTCAGGTAGATTAAGTTCAGCTGCATATGCAGTAAGAAAAATAAGGCAGTTGACTGATATAGCCACAGCTAGGTTAGTATACTTTGCTTATTTCCACAGTATTATGTCTTATGGCGTCCTGCTGTGGGGATCGGCAGCTGACGTAGTTTCGATTTTCATTTTACAAAAGAGGGCAATCCGCGCGATCTATAAAATGGGTCCTCGCGAGTCCCTTAGAGACAAATTTTAAGAAATTGATATACTGACTTTGCCTTCTCTTTATATCTTAGAAAGTATTATGTATGTTCGCAAAAACTTAAGACTTTTCAAAATAAGAAGCGATTTCCATAATATAAATACACGTAGTCGACATGAAATTGTGATACCCAAATTTAGATTAACTAAAACAAGCAAGTCATTTCTTTTAAACAGTGTCCGCTTTTATAACAAGTTGCCAAAGTCGGTGATAGAACTTAGCGATGGGAAGTTCAAAACCCACATCAAACGTGTCCTTATCAAGAAATCATATTATAAAATTAAAGACTACGTTGAAGACAAGGAAGTTTGGCAATAATTCCTTCTGCACATGTGGCTTCCCTGGTACCTCATTAACGGCATAAATAAGTAAGAGTCTAATAACTGCTCCCAAATTACCATGTTTATATTAATCTTTAATTTTTATTTTTTACATTCGTCCTTGACATATTTATTCTATTATTTGACTACATCATCATTAACAGTATTTAAAACCTACCTATTGCTAACCATACCTAACGCATTTTCCGTGCGACAGTTCGTCTATTATGTAATCCGAGGCAGAACCAGGCAATTTCTATAATTCCAAGACGATTTAAAATACTTTATAATGAAAATTCATGGAAAATAAAACCAGTCATGTCCCTTGAGACTATTCGGACATCTAAGGTAACAAAACATCGTCTAATTTGAGGTCAAATAATATAAACAATAGCCAATTGTATTCATTTATCATTTAATCATGTTTTCGCTCAAGATCGTCGATAGAGTTGTCAGTTTGTCAAAGTTAATATAAACATTACTTTACCTTGAAAATTATAACACGTTTTATTTTCATACTAGCTTCTGCCCGCGACTTCGTTCGCGTGGAGGTCGTAAGATACACAATATACAAAAAGAACCGGCCAAGTGCGTGTCGGACCACGCACAATGAAGGGTTCCGTAGTTGGGATGAATTTATCCCTATAACAAACATGTTCTCCCATACATCGATATACGTCACGGCCAATTGCAAATAAGTTTGTGATCGCAAAAAAAAAATGTGCTAGAACTACAAATTACCAATTTTCGAACTTTTTTGGCTGTGAGACCTTGCTTCCTGCTAAATTTCATGACTCTAGGTCAACGGGAAGTACCCTGCAAGTCCTGATTTATTTGCGAGTGCCTATCAAAATATGTCAGATAAATGGCCGTATTTTTTTATTGCGTTGACTTAGAAGCTTAATTTTTTTAGAGCTTTAAGGGACTATAGATCTACGTATTTGATATTAATTTCAACTTGATACCTCCATGCGTTCCTGAGAAAATGGTTCTTCACAGACTGACGGACGGACAACGAAGTGATCCTATAAGGGTTCCGTTTTTTCCTTTTGAGGTACGGAACCCTAAAAACAGACACTTTTTTTATAAAACTCCTTCGACCCATCGCATCGCATCGCATCGCCCGCGCTATTGCTTCATTTTTACTTAGCGTTCTTTCTGGCTTTTTATCTTTTTGCTCGGCTCCTAAGGGTCGTAGCGTGATGTTACATAGTTTATAACCTTCCTCAAGAATTGGGCTATCAAACGCAAAAATATTTTTTCAAATCTAACTGGTAGTTCCAAAGATAAGCGTGTTCAATAAAAACTTTTTACAAAAAAATAATAACCGACTTCCAAAAAACACTACAAAGTGAAAAATAACTTTAATTTCGGAAGTCGGTGTCTTTGGTTTTGAATTTTCGTTTTTTGTCACCGACTTCCGAAATTAAAGTTATTTTTCACTTTGTAGTGTTTTTTGGAAGTCGGTTGTTATTTTTTTGTAAAAAGTTTTTATTTTTCACTTTTTAGGTGTGGTACCTGCCCCACACAAATTCGAAAACCACTACCTGCTATGTAAATAACAGTGACAGGAACTTATCATATCAACCACATACTAAGTGGGAAAAAGTACGTATTATTGAAGCTAACTCAAAAACTATCGAAGCAAAGTTAATAAAATTTATATGGGACCTCTTCGAGAGCATACTCTTTCAAACAAAAAAGAATTTTCAAAATCGGTCCACAATTGGCGGAGAAATCGGTGGACATACATAAAAAAAAGAAAAAAAAATTAAACAAACATACGCGACGAACATATAACCTCCTCCTTTTTGGAAGTCGATTAAAAAACAAAAAAAAACAGTGGCACTCCCGGAGTGCCACTGTTTTTTTTTGCCAACAGAAGTGAAAACTTGAACAAGATCGCCTTGGTGGAAGAAAAATACTTGTATAGAACATTGGTCCGTAACCTTATCTAAATAAAGAGCACAATTGGGTATACAAAAAAAAAAAACTTCTAAAACCCTTAAAGTAAAAATACTTGCATAGCACATTGATCCGTAACGTAATGTAAATAAAGAGCACAATCGCGTTTACATAAATGAGGTGTGGGTAACGGTGTCGCGAGTTCAATTGTTTTTTACCCATCTCTTCAGCTTTATTATACAGGGTGTATCAGAAAGGTGTGGTAAAATTTAAGGCTGTGGTACAGACCATAAAACTGAACAACTTTCTCCATTGGACCAATATTCAAATCCGACTGAGAGAGTTCCAGAAATTAGAAAATTAAAGAAAGAAATAAATTTATAGTTTATTTGGGACACGCACAAGAAATACAAACCGTTCATAAAACTAACGAAATTTACAAATTAAAAAAAACTATGACCTGTGTACTATGAGATGGACCGATGACCTTATGAAGGCCGCAGGAATCCGCTGGATGCGGAAAGCACAGAATCGGTCGAAGTGGCGATGCTTGGGGGAGACCTATGTCCAGCAGTGGACGTCTTTCGGCTGAAATGATGATGACCTGTGCGAGGCCAAAAAGGCTCGTATCTCAGCATAATGCTGCGGTATTTAAAAAATAAAAACAGTGGCACTTCGGGAGTGATGTCAGAAGTGAAAACTTGAAAAAAAATCGGCACCACGGTAATCAACACGTTGATGTCTTTTACTCCACGGTGTCGGTAAATTCGGTAACATCGTCGCGAAATCATTGGTTTAGTCCCATCTCAAAAATGCCCAAAGCGCCTAAAGAACTTTTCACTTTAAAAAAAAACCATAGCGGTATTTTAATACGGCCCGCTGTGAAAACAAAAAAAAAACAAACTCTTCAGCTTTATAGAGAAATTATAGATTTAATCACAGATTAAGAACGCGGTCAATCTAAGCATCAGTTAGTTTTATTTATGCAATTATTTTAATCTAAAGTATTTATAATGAGGTATAGATAAGACTTGTAAAGTATTTTATTATTATGATAGCAGGTGATAAACAAAATATTTGAGTACTGATAAAAATTAAATCTTCCTTAGGTAAGTAGGAAGGTACGGTAAGCAACGATATTCTAATAACACTGTCGAAATTGAGACAAAATGATAAACTGCCTACTTTTTATTATTAAGTTAATAAAATACAATACACGTTGATATATTTAGTAACCAGATCCGTTTATTAACTATTCCTAAAGTGCCATAAAAACCGACACGACCGACCGAGTTGTATAATAAATTACCTAACGACATTAAAGAGATACAGTCCTTTACTTTATAAAAACGAACCATTAAACACCACATCTTAAAAGATTTCTCTAGGTTTTAAATTAGTACATTACAAATAGTTAAATGTGTAATTGCTATTGACTTGCCTCCAAGAATCGATATGTAATAAGTACACCCACTTTTTCTAGACTAAGACCCACAACACTATAAAAATTGTGTTCACTAATTTATTTATTTACAAATACCTACCTTCTTAAAGAGTAGTTCTTATATTTAGTTTTAAGATTACCTTGTATTTCTCATATTAAGTGAATTGTATTCTTTTTGAGAAATAAATGTCTTAAACCGTACACGTGTTTCAACTCTCAACGAGGCATCCTCAGGATGACGATTGACTTGTCGCGAACCCGAACACGGCGTGTTGCTACACCGAGTGCTGGACGCAGAGAGTTCTCGGAGTTTACGGAATGAAACATTTGAATTCATCTGTACCCAAAGTGCTAAGGGCAAAATAGTTAAGCCTAGTTTAAACCGGCTGACATTAATATCTGGTTTGATTTTCCCCGATAAATTTCATTTATCTATTGTGACAAATACCTAAGTCAACATGTGGCGACTCGTAAACACGATAACCATCGAGTCGAAAAGTACCTAATCTGTGCTTGCAATTTATTTCCCAAATATTTAAACAACTACGAGTTTTAGGAAAAACAACTGTAACACCTACTAATAAGGTTCAGTTTGCGCTACAACTTCATATATTTTGATGACTTTTTCAACAGTACTAGTCAGTCTAAAATCAACTTTATTAACACTGAAGTAAAGTTGTGGTTTGTTTAAGTGGAAATAACATCAATTGGAAACAAGGTTTATAATAAATAGACCTTAAGTAGTCGCGTTTTCGTACTTTTCTAGTCTTATTAGGAACCTAGTATACAGGGTTAAACTAAATTAGTTAGGGAAACTGCGCATACGTGATGGTCGATGGGTATCAAATATGGGATATATAAAAACAAAAAAAAAATTAAAGTAATTTGATGATTTTTGTTTTGGGGTCATCAACCGCCGGTAGTGTAGTCACTTAAAATGTCAGTTTTTTTTGTGTAAACTTCACAGATGTGACAGGTATCGAAGTCTAAACACGATAAAACAGATTTTTTTTTGACACTCCATGTAACAAAACTACCAGCGGTCAATGACCGCAAAAACAAAAATCTTTTTTTAATTTGAGCCTGTATAGAGCCCCAGGAGCATCTGCCCTCGGAAGTATTCTGCAGTGGCCTCTACGGAGCAATCAATCGCCTGCGGACACCAGCACGCTTAGCATGACCACAATAGAAACGGGTTTTGTCGACGGAAGAATAGACTTGCAGTAGGCCGCTGCAAGCACAATCTAGCAAAATGGGGGATTATTGACCCCACCGACACCCAGTCCAATGTGGTGCTCCTCACCAAACATGTCCCATAAAGGTCTACCACATGCACAAGCTTCACCACCACATGTCCACCACATGCACAAGCTTCTCACATGAAAAAACCGTACATGGCGTGGAAACAATGGTTCCCAATTAAGAACTACGGGGAACATGACTGTGGCGTGAATACGCGCAGGCAAGTACGCGCAGGTCGGGCTTACAAGGAAAACTTCAAGCAAGTCAAAAAGTGCGCAGGCCGCGCTGTGGGGTTGGCGCGTGTTTACGTGATACAGTTTTGCCAACCACACGCACGGCGTTCCGTGTACAAACCGGCCTGCGCAAGCAAAACTGTGGTAAAGCTGTATGTGGTAAGCCCAAAATGTTGGAGTGTCCAATATCCATACACGCAGAGGTGCAGCTTCTGAGGATATAGGCACCCTTCACACCTGAAGTTCCTCCAATTAATTTGTAAAGGCCCTGTAGGTATTATAGCCTCGAACTGTCGACTTACCAGATACAGTAGCGAATCCAGACGCCATTACCACGTGTAACTCCGAAGGTGTCTGCAGAGCGAGGTATGGCTTGACCAGCAGCACTGACTCTGTCTGAAAGGAGAAGGCTTTGAAGACACTTTGCATAAACAGCTGGCTTGCTGTGTGACATAAAGAGCTACACGCTCAGACTGCTTAGTTCAGGTTTAGCATCCCGTTTTTAACCCCCGCAAAAAGAGGGGTGTTATAAGTTTGACCGCTATGTGTGTCTATCTGTGGCACGGGTGAAACGATTTGAATGTGTTTTTTTTATTTGAAAATCTGTTCCGCCATTGGAAGAGTATCAGTTCTTTTCTAGTTGATGAATGGATGTGAGTATCTTCCACATGTCTGATCGATTTGAAATTTGGTATTCTGTTACTTCAATGATATTATAAGAACATAGGCACCTAGAACTGATGCTGCAGCATCACCTGGAATTTGCAGGATACCCAACTCCTTTACAAACTTACAGCACAGGTATCGTGTTTGGGGGCTCATTGGAATGGTCTTAATGAATAGATTATAGATAGATGGTGAACAGGGTCTGGTGAGGTGATGGAGTAGGAAAGAGAAATGAGGAAATGTTTACAATCAAATTAACCAAAGCATATCTCCTTCCTATCTTTGACATATTACGTATTAATTACCTCAATAATTTTATTTGACTTACCATTCCCAAAAACACGTTGCCAACAGCGATGACGCTCTCACATACCGTCGTGCCGGTGGCTGCTCTGAGGACGAGCCCCAACTTCAGACAGAACCATTGCAGCGCTCCCCAGAAGAACAGCATCTCCACCAGCATGCTGAAGAAGAATATTACTGGCAGAGTCTGGAAGAGAAGAAGATGAATCAGATATTGTGCATTTTATAAAGCTCTTAAAACGCTTGGAGAAGATGTAGATTGATTGATTTTCTGATATTTGCTATTGGTGCCGATTCCCTTGTTCACAAACTAAACTAAATTTAAGTTCAGTGCATCTTTTTCTTTCTATTTCATTAAGAAAAGGACAGAAGATAAATTTTTGTTTAGTCCTGTCAAATTAATCAGCGCTTGACGTAAATTGACGTAATTTTAGTAGGCAAGTTTATAATCACGTCTAAACTTATATGGAGTAGTGACAGGTTTTAGTTTGTGAACAAGGGAATCGGCACCAATACTTGTGGCATCTACAACGCCACATAAATGACCTACGCATCACACTGACGTCACGCACAATTCTGTGCCGCACAAGCAGAGTTTACCGCGCGACGAGTACATACAGGGTGGCAGGGACATCGACGCGAAAACTGAAACCATGGATTCAGTACATGATTCCGAAAAAATTTCAATGCAAGGGCTGTTGAAATTTTTCGTGGGTTATTTTAAAAAAAATCTGCTGTTACATACATTTTGACCGCGTAGGTATTGCACTTTTCTTATGAAACAGCAGATTTTATTTTAAATAACCGACGAAAAATTTCAACGCTGGGGTGTTAAGAATCATGTACTGAATCCATGGTAACAGTTTTCGCGTCGATGTCCCTGCCACCCTGTATACAACGTCCCGACATCAATCTTCGTCATGTTTCCATGCTTCTACAATGCTATAGTTTTCTTTTAAAACCCAGCGCGGACGATACTCTTTTCACAAATTAACTAAGATCTATTACCAAGTTATGTTGCAGTTCTGCTTGCCAATTCTGATGTGAGAAATCTATACCGTTTCATTGTATCCACGATCTTCATTAATCTCTCCTATCTTAGGGTTCAAATCTGCACCATGCTGGCCCAAAGTTAAGTTAGCATTCTGCAGCCATAGCATGTCTACTTAATAGTAACTTACAGTTATGCTGCGGAAGCAATGCATGCCGAAGCTTCGTATGTTTTGCTCTCTATAAAGTTATCGCATTAATGCGGTGATCACATTAGCGGCTTCATAATTTTAACGAATTATCGTACAATATAGATGGTTCTCCATTATTTCGCCAGAGCGTCTACGCAGTCCGGAGACAACAGTCGAAATTGGTCGAAATGCCCGAACTATCGCAACGATAGCTGATAATGGTTATGCCGGGAGTTCGAAGAAAACCGATAGGGAAATCGTGGCCCCCGGCAACATGGCATAGGAAGGAACACGGGTGGGTTTTAGTCAGTAAGAGTCTGACACGCCCTCCCGCTCCACCCAGAGCGGGAGAAGTTATTTGATAATTTCCCACCCAAAAAAAAAAAAAAAAAAAAAAAAAAAAAGCTGATAATGGTTGGTCACATCTGCATGTATCGTTTCACGTGAGAAGCTTCGTCATGATAGACGCAGATACGGCCGCAGCATAAAAATATAACATCAGAAGTGGTAGGAAGAACCAGCATACACACGCCAGTTACGTTATGCAATGAATCCTACGTAGGGTAGACTGGGTACGGAAGTGACAATTTTCATTTGACGACCAATAATTTTGTTTGTGTGGCAGTTAGCTGAAAAAAAGAAGTTTTGTATTGTGAAGAGTACATTTGCCTACATATAAATACTAAAATTGTGTTTCTAAGTACTATGGTTAACTCACAGAAGCATGTTAGAAAAAAAAGAGAAATTGTCACAACCGACCACACCCCAAGGGCGGTTACCTAGGGTCGACAGTGACAGGTTAAAAAATACACCAAAATGGTCATCAGTCACTTTTATTGTACGAAAAATCCATTTTTCTCGAAAAAAAATGCGTTCACGTAACTACATTTACGTATTTATATTACGTAAGAACATTTAACATTTTTTACAGTGTCTTATTATTTTGTTTATAAATAATAAGACACTGTAGCATCTATAGTTATTAAAACAAATCTTCATATAGCAGTTTGATTGCTTATAACTAGTACTTTAATTAGTCTTAAATTACAATCAGTCCAAAAAGCTAACTAAAGAATTCTAACTATACAATACGGTAACAATGTCAAAATACAAACTATACTAAATATTCATCACAACCGTACCCAAAAAAATTGTCACAACCGTACTCAAAGCACTCCTTCGCAAGAAAAGCAATCACTGTGGCCATATAAAATAATGTACGTACAAAGTAAGCACTGCTATTTAACCATTAAAGTTTAACTAATAATGAAAAAGAACAGTCATTACTGTATCTGTAAACATTTAACAACAATCTTTAAAAGAAATCGAATAAAAATAGTTACTTTTGACTGTTAAAAAGTAATGAGGGCCTCTGCTAACATCAACGTCGCGCATTGGCTGACGCAATACTATGAAACACGTTCAGACCCGCATAGCGCTCCTCTCTCTCCTTACACCCTCCGCGGTATTCCTTACAGTTTCGCTAATATTGCGATTGTCACAACCGTAACCTGTCACAACCGTACCCAGTCTACCCTAATAGGAGCGAGTCTGTTGCCATGAACCAGTTGCTAAATAAATCACTCAACACAACTCAGCCTATTGCAGTCCACTGCTGGACATAGGCCTCTCCCAGGCTGCGCCACAACACCCTGTCCTCCGCCTTCCACATCCAGTCTGTCCCAGTCACTTTCTTAAGGTATTCGGTTCATCTAGCTGAGGGGTGTCCCTCCCCACACTTGTGGATACGCGGTCTCTACTCTAGGACTCGTCTGCTCCACTTCAGCTTGCTTGCTCTGCAAACTATGTAGGTAACTCCAGTTCTTTTCCGGATAATTTCATTTCTGATTTTAATCCTTCAAAGAAACTCCAAGCATAGCCAGCTTCAAAGCGTGCTGAGAGACCTTGAACTTGCGCTAAATAAATAGTAAAGCACAACTCACACTGAATGCGAAGACACCTTCAGTCCTCACAAGCAGGTCTCCAAACGCGAAAGCTGCACCTTCCACACCATACGACAGGAATGTGGCTACCTGAGGAAAGAAATATAAGTAAAAACAAATAGAAAATCCTGGGTAAATTGCAACCACCTGGATCTAAAAAGATCTATGGGCGACAAACTGGACTTGCTGAAGTCAGTCAGTGGAAAAATGGCGCTGTATCGGGAATCCTTGATGCTTCGGAGTCAGAGTGCATGCTAAACAGAATATTTTTTTATTTTATTTTGCAGAATATGTTGTGGTATGCATTTTAGTCTGTGCAAACTAAATGTATTTTCTTTCTTTGTTTAATAAGTAGTAATACACAAATATCTAAGACAAAGACCCCGAAGCCTATCAAGCAGTTCAATCTTGGGATAGTTACTTAGATAGTGTAAGTCCAGATTAGGCCTGCCATCTAAAATTAAGACTATAACAATGATGATCACTCTTCGAGAAACATAGGGTTCTCAATATTACGAAGTATTATACAAGGACAAAATAAGCTAGCTTTTGCTAGCTTATTACCTTGGCTTAGCTTATACAGAAGTTATGCGATTGAATGATTTAAACAAGTGCGTGTCGGACCACGCACAATGAAGGGTTTCGTAGTTGGGATGAATTTATCCCAAATACAAACTTAACAGTGTAGGTGAAAAACATGTTCTTCCATATATTCCAACTGCAAATGTAAGTTTGTACGCACAATATTGAGAGATTTACCATGTTATTTTAAGACTATAGACTTCTT
Source organism: Agrochola litura (assembly GCA_949152395.1). NCBI lineage: Eukaryota > Metazoa > Arthropoda > Insecta > Lepidoptera > Noctuidae > Agrochola > Agrochola litura. Next base: position 11,945,004 of record OX424521.1, on the reverse strand, counting down.
ATAAGTTTCCTATAATCTATGAGTAAAGAACCATTCTCTGTATTTTATTTCAACATTTTAGGCCCTGTAGTTTCAGAGATAAGGGGGAATGGTAAATGTTCATCTATGTTCTTAAATAACTTTAAAAGTATTTATTTTAAGATAAAAAAATTGAGATCTATCACTAAGACCCCGACCTTTGGTCGAGCCAGCCCGCACCGCTGAGCCTGTAGCTTTAAATTCACCTAATAATAACAGCATTAATCCGATCCAGCCTGTCCCTTGCTGCCGTCCCCCAGCGATGCCCTAAGCCGAGGTCCGTACCCAACAGGGGGTGCCCTTAGCGTGTAATCGCTTAGTTTCTAAGTTTTATGCTCTGGCTGGAGGCCTTCATTTATTGAGGCAGCCACAGGAAAGTTCAGTTAAACAGCCGACAACCTCCTAGGTTTAACTGCGAGTTGCCATTAAAACAAAATCCTATCAATAAGCAGTTTTAAGGTCTACCTTATCAGAGAAGCACTGCAGCGCGACCCTTCCAGGGGTCCACCTGATGAAAATGATTCCGAACACGAACTGGATCAACAGACCCGTAGACACTGTCCGCCAGTTCACGCGACCAGGATGGGCTGAGAATACAAAACCTGGGGACAAGAAGAAATTATGGAGGTTCACCTTTTTTTTTTTTTTTTGGGTGGGAAATTATCAAATAACTTCTCCCGCTGTGGGTGGAGCGGGAGGCCGTGTCAGACTCTTACTGACTAAAACCCACCCGTGTTCCTTCCTATGCCATGTTGCCGGGGGGCCACGATATCCCTATCGGCCCATATTCGCAGCCCCGGCAGGCATTGGCCCTAGCGGACCAAGTCAATTCTGTTGACATCTCTTTGAGGCGCGCGTTGAACACAACGCGCCGTCGACCCGGGCTTGGTCCTTATCGGACGGCGAGCTACCCATTGCTCACTGTCCGCAAGCCCGCGCCTACGGTGGCCGGAAATCTTCCTGCGATTCCCGACGCCCAGGGCGTCTCCTCCTGCGGCGGTTAGGGGCGCGAGGGCGCGAAATTTGCCTCTCCCTCACGCGCTCCGTCTCCTCCTATGGAGGTTCACCTAGACTTACAAAATGCTTGCATACTTGTACTTTTTAAGGTTCCGAACTTATAAGGAAAAAAAACAGTTGGGTACTTTTTTTTTTAAAGAGATGCGGTTGTTTACCATCTTTGTCTATTGCGTATTCAAAGACAATTGTGCGTCGGAGCTGACAAACCTCAGACCAAATAAAAAACCAAGACATAGCGCTGTCAACAGTGACGTGAGGCCGGTTTCGTAAACGTGTGCGCTTAGTGAGGTGTAGTTTGATTGTAACTTCATTGTAAATATGTGCGTGAGGAGGTGTAGTTTTGGCATGGTTCACTGTATTGTTCGCAGCGCTGTCTTGGTTTTTTTTTGGTCTGAGTGACACATACACACTTTTGTCCGTCTGTCACAGAGGTTTTTTTTTTGTTTTATACAGCAATTACTATTTATCTCGAAATAACTCTCGACTCATCTGAGGGTTCGTTCGAAGGAGGAGACGCCCGGGGAGGGAATCGCGAGCCGATTTCCGGCCACCGTAGGCGCGGGCTTGCGGACGGTGAGCAATGGGTAGCTCGCCGTCCGATAAGGACCAGGCCCGGGTCGACGGCGCGTTGTGTTCCACGCGCGCCTCAAAGAGATGTCAGCAGAATTGACGGGGTCCGCTAGGGCCAATGCCTGCCGGGGGTTCGCAGAAAACCGATTGGGAAATCGTGGCCCCCGGCAACAGGGCAACCGAAGGAACACGGGTGGGTTTTAGTCAGTAAAAGTCTGAAACGCCCTCCCGCTCCACCCAGAGCGGGAGAAGTTATTTGATAATTTCCCAAACAAAAAAAAAAAAAAGGGTTCGTTCGAAGAACCCCAAGACTCATTCAAACTTGTGAATAATGTAAATGCGTCTTCTTTGTGGAGAATAAACCATTTTTCTTTCTATTATTTCTTTCGACAAAGAATTCAATTTAGAGGACGTTTCTGAGGACGTTTTGAAGGCGTCCTGACTTTTTAAGTCAAGTATGAGTCTACGACATTTTGAAAGAACTACTAAGATGGATTTAGTATTTTAGTTTGTATTCAGGTAGCGGGCTTCTAAGTAAGCACTGGTGAAACCCGTAAACTACAATAAACGTGGATATATTTAGTAACCTATTCCGCTTAACTATTCCTAAAGAGTCATAAAAAACCCTGTAAGAAATCGACACGTGTTTCACCTCTAAACGAGGCATCCTCAGGATGACGATTGACTTGTCGCGAACCCGAACATGGCGTGTTGCCACACCGAGCGGAATGGGTTACTAAATATATCCACGTCTATTGTATTTTATAATAGATTTCCGCAAGGTCACGCCTGGATCAATTAACTATCTTAAACTCGTAAACATTGCTATTATCCGAGAATCAAACTCAAGAGAACCCTCGTTCCAGGGCCGCGTCGACCCTCGGCAGCGCCAGTGTGTGAAACCTATGAAGCACCTCTTTTTAACCGACTTCCAAAAGGAGGAGGTTCTCAATTGGTCTGTATGTTTTTTTTTTTTTTTTGTATGTTTTTTACGCGAGTACTCCGCCAATTATGAATAGATTTTGATGATTCTTTTTTGTTTGGTAGATCATACTTCAGAGGTGGTCCCATATAAATTTTATTAACTTTGCTTGGGTAGTTTTTGAGTTAACTTCTATTATACGTATTTTTTCCCACTTAGTATGTAGATGATATGATAACTTCTTGTTACTGTTATTTACATAGCAGGTAGTGGTATTCGAATTTGTGTGGGGTAGGTACCACAACTAAAAAGTGAAAAATAAAAACTTAAAAAAAAAAAAAAAAAATAAATTAGGTACCGTCTTCAAAAAAAAACACTACAAAGTAAAAAATAACTTTAATTTCGGAAGTCGGTGACAAAGAACGAAAATTCAAAACCAAAGACACCGACTTAAAAAAAAAACACTTTTTTTTTTGAAGTCGGTTGTTTTTTTTTTTTGTAAAAAGTTTTTTTGACGTCCTGTTTCGCCGCGAATTTTTTTTTGTTTCAATTTTTGTCTTGAAGATTTGTGCTTACTCATCGATACTCAACTATGATGAATGTTAAAAATAAACACAATCTCTGTCGAATAAATAGCTCCCTCGACATTGAACTTCACACTCAGAAGGCTTCTTTATTTTAAACGCAATTGGCAATGCGCTATTATTGTAATCTAATTAAACAAACAGTTACTTTTTTTTTTGGGTGGGAAATTATCAAATAACTTCTCCCGCTCTGGGTGGAGTGGAAGGGCGTGTCAAACTTTTACTGGCTAAAACCCATCCGTGTTCCTTCGGTTGCCCTGTTGCCGGGGGCCACGATTTCCCTATCGGTTTTCTTCGAACCCCCGGCAGGCATTGGCCCTAGTGGACCCCGTCAATTCCGCTGACATCTCTTTGAGGCGCGCGTGGAACACAACGCGCCGTCGACCCGGGCTTGGTCCTTATCGGACGGCGAGCTACCCATTGTTCACCGTCCTACCCATTGCTCACCGTTACCTACCTACACTGTTTATAATGTTATCAATACTCATAATCTAAGCCAAAGCCTCATGATTTGTGTAAAAAAAAACAGTAATTGGCGCTGACATTTAAGTCTTAGGGTCGCCTCCGGCGCCCCTAGTGCCCTGGCGCCTGTGTGCGCCGCACACTTCGCACATACGGGCGGCGTGGCCCTGCCTCGTTCAGTATTCGCATTTGCGTACTTATCTTCCTTTACTTTAAGTTCCTTACTTCTTTTACAGAACATAACATAACATCACGCCTGTAATTGCCGAGGGTTTAGACAGAGGTGTACCAATAGTACACCCACATTTCACCAGTTATGTTTAAGTTCATGTAATAAGGGGCGAGCCTATTGGTGTGCGTTACATCAGCGGAATGTTGTCGCTTTTCAGGATTTCGGCTTGACAGATAATTAGTACCCCATCTCGTGTAAATGTGCCCGAAATTTAGAATTTGTGCGTCCAGCCGATCCAAAGACATTCACGAAAAACAGATTCCGCTGGAGTAACGTTACCCCAGCGGCATGTTTTTTAACCGGTGATCTTAGCTGAGTACAAACTAGCTACTTAGATAGATCACATTTGTGCCTAATTGTCGTCAAAAAATGAAATTTGTGCGTCATGAGGTTTCAGAGTTATTCAAGATGCCGCTGGGGTAACGTTTAGCAAATTGCTGTACCTCTCAAACGGCATGACATACAACTCATGTATTGGAGTGTTACATTTTAGCGTAGCCAGATATTAATTAAAATGGAATAGCTCTCTGAGGAGTTGGAATAGAAACATCTAATTTCGCATGATGCTTTGAGTTCATAAAAGGTACAAACCACCATAATTGGTAAGTTTCTAGGGTTTCTCATTGGAGCGCAAGGATCGATTTTAGGGTTTTTGAAAATCAATTTCTTATTTTTCAACGGTGTCGATTATAGAAAAAATAAACTTGCACAGCATAAGCACAAATTAAGACCCACCGTAGTAAAAAAAATCGTAGTTGTATGTCATGCCGTTTGAGAGGTACAGCAATTTGCTAAACGTTACCCCAGCGGCATCTTGAATAACTCTGAAACCTCAAGACGCACAAATTCCATTTTTTGGGCACAATTAGGCACAAATGTGATCTATCTAAGTAGCTAGTTTGTACTCAGCTAAGATCACCGGTTAAAAAACATGTCGCTGGGGTAACGTTACTCCAGCGGAATCTGTTTTTCGTGAATATCTTTGGATCGGCTGGACGCACAATTTCTAAATTTCGGGCACATTTACACGAGATGGGGTACTAATTATCTGTCAAGCCGAAATCCTGAAAAGCGAAATTCCGCTGAGGTAACGCACACAGCCTATTGCCATCAACCGGGCACAAATCCAGACTCCGGGCTGCTACTGAGAAATTCCTGATGAAAAATTCCAACAACACTGCCTGACCTGGGAATCGAACCCAGGACATCATACTTCATGCTTCTCTTACATCTTTTACTTGTTCCTATTTTAATGTTTCTTTTCCTGTGCGTTATTCAAATAAAATGTTTTTCTTTCTTTCACTTCTACATCATTAAAAGGTATGATTCCACTTTTCTCAATCTGCCTAGCCTTTTCTCAACTACATTGGGGTCGGCTTCCAGTCTAACCGGGTGCAGCTGAATACCAGTATTTTACATTGAGCGACTGTCTATCTGACCTCCACAGCCCAGTAACTGGGTAACACGATTAATAAGACTGGTTGTCAGACTTTCGGGCTTCTGACAACCCGTAACGACAGTCAAAGATCTACAAATAACACCCGAGACCTACGGCTTTACGTGCTTTCCGAGGCACGGAGGGGTCTCGGTATGTTAAGATGGTCACCCATCCTCGGACTGACCGCGGCAAGCGTAGCTTAACCTGATCGATAACCCGTGCGGCTGTTATTAATTTGCCATGCCACTTACCTAACAGTAGAATAATACAGAGTCCGAGCAAAGAGATGAGTCTCTCAGGATCATGTCGCGCGTCTAGATAAAGGTATAATGCGATGAGAGCCAGCACAACTATGCAGACACACCACCGGAACCAACTGTGAAAGAAAAATGTGTGTTTGAGTGATATTCAAAAGCTCCATCTCGTGGTCAACTTGGGGTCAGAGTTTTAAAGCCGCCCTTGGGCCTCTGACTTGGCTTACATGCCGTCGAGAATAAATATCTCTCAGGCCGGTTTCCTCACGATGTTTTCCTTCACCGTTTTTGAAGCAAGTGATAATTATACAATACGCACATGAATCCGAAAAGTCAGAGGTTTCAAAGTTAGAGCTTTGGGTTCGAACTCGAGAACTATGACTTGGCAGTCTGACGGTCACACCACTAAGCTATCACTGCTGACTAAGCGACATTCAAGGACTTGATGAAGATTTGAGTAAATGTGCTGCTCCACAGCAACCCAAACAAGCCTGTCACAAATTAGTACAGATGGTTCAAAATCATTTAAATAAAAAGCGACTCTTGCTACGACACAATAAAGTGCAATTCAAGTCGCACAGCGCTAATTACCTACAGAGCGTTGTCTCTGTCTGTCACTCATACATACCTATGTGACAGTCTCTTTCTAAAGCACGGTGTGTCAAAACACGATGTAGACTGCGAGCAAGGTAAGTTTGCGCGCAGCTGAAATCGGAACTAATCGTGTGCTGCTGTCTTATCGTTTATGTAAGGTCATAATAAGTATAGAATTATTTAATTTATATAAGATTAATAATATTCAGATTAAATGTAATATTTAAAATGGGGAGTGCCTCCGCTGCCGACGCCGGTACCCAAAAATAACGCCGTTGGAAACCGGCAGTGCATTACAGCCGGCTGAGGCTTCCTAAATTGTATGCTAATTTGCATTCATATTTTGAAAAAGTTACGCATACAATCAAAATGGAACTTTAGTATATGATTTATTGGATCTTTTTCTTTCCAAATATAAGACAGTTACGTAATTGGAACATGTTCGCTAGATTAATTTTTTATTAGCAAATTATTATTTTTTTAAGATTATTTGTAACAAAAACAAGATTACTCGGCTTTTATGTCTAAAATAATTATTAACAGTAAGAAAATATAGTTTATTATCCAGATATAAGATATTTTTTCTCTAGATCAATTTATTACTTTAGTTATAAACGAAATAAGAATTGAGACTTACGACATTTAGTTCCGTGCTCGAACACGACCAAAGAGCGCACGCGATATTCAACTTTATTACTGATGTGTTAGCGTTTAGCACATAGTGGAGTGGCGGGTTTGCGTGGAAATTGTGTTTGGAGTGCCTGGTCTTAAAATAGTTTGAAAAACCCAAAACCAGAAAAAAAAAAAACACTTTTTATTAAGTATGTTTTGACTGCTTTTTTACCCATCAATGTGAGTAAAATTTCTCACCTCGCAATCTTTATGTAATGTCAAAGACTATTTATTTAGATAATAACTGATATTTACTTTGTCGGTTGCTAGGCAACGGAAGAGGGTCGATGTTGGAAATATATAATACCGATCGACGCGAAAACTGATACCATGGATTAAGTACATGATTCTGAACCCACCTCCGTTTAAATTTTTCGTCGATTATTTTAAAAAACTTAGCTTCCCATACATTTTGACCGCGTAGGTATTGCACTTTTCTATAAAACAGCAGATTTAAAAAAAAATCGACGAAGTATTATACAGGGTTACTGGTAACTCGACGTATTCCTTGCAGGACGTCATAGCAGAGTTAAAATGCAACAAATTAAGCCACCAAATGTTCTACCGAAATTCAGTAGTTTTTTATTTAGAGTAGAACATTAGCTATGAAGTAATGACAAAAATTACGAAAAATAAAATGTTTAAATAGTGATCTTTGCCAAAGTTTTAGGCATTTTTGAACTTTTCATTAATAACAAAGATCTGCTACGTTATCAGCTATAATAATAACTTAAATTATAGTATAGTCGCGCCGTAAATAGTTTTTAAATTGGCTCTAAATTATTTAATCTGGGCATTATCATAAAAAACTAAAAATCTAACGAACTCAAAAACTACTGAACTTCGGTAGAACATTTGGTGGCTTGATTTGTTGCATTTTAACTCTGCTATGACGTCCTGTAAGGAATACGTCGAGTTACCAGTAACCCTGTATATAACGCATGGGTTCAGAATCATTGTACTGAATACATGATAACAGTTTTCGCGTCGATGTCCCTGCCACCCTGTATAAATTAAGTAGTAATGTATACTAGCAGGTGAGTTACAATAAAAACAGTTGCAGAAAGGAGGCAAAACAATGTTTTCGATCGCAGAGCACTCTCTAATGCTTCGCATTATGAGTCGTGCAAAAATCGGCTGCCGACTAGACGTATTAAACTGGTTTTAAAGCACTTATAACAATGTGTTATTTAATTTCGCTGTTTTTGCGTGAATAGAAGCCACAAAATAGAACTAAAACCAGCTAATAATAGTGATACTTTTTTTTTTGGGTGGGAAATTATCAAATAATTTCTCCCACTCTGGGTGGAGCGGGAGGACGTGTCAGACTCTTACTGACTAAAACCCACCCGTGTTCCTTCAGTTGCCATTTTGCCGGGGGCCACGATTTCCCTTTCGGCCCGTATTCGCAGCCCCGGCAGGCATTGGCCCTAGCGGACCCCGTCAATTCTGCTGACATCTCTTTGAGGCGCGCGTGGAACACACGGCGAGCTACCCATTGCTCACCGTCCGCAAGCCCGCGCCTACGGTGGCCGGAAATCTGCCTGTGATTCCCGACGCCCAATAATAGTGATACCTACGAGTGATAGGTACCTATTTCAATCAGCTAATACTAGTACTTTCGAAAAAAATAAACTTTATTCGCATACTGTAGTTATGTGAAGAATAACCCTAAAGTCTTAGTTTCACAGTAAAAGATGAAAATGGGTTCATTCCTCTTTTTAGTTTACATTATTGATTTATCCCAATTACTTCATAATCAACCGAAGATGGTGTTATTTGCAGATGACACATCATTAATCTTTAAAATAAACCGACGGTCACAAAATCTTGACGACGTGAATAGCTCTATTCTGCAAGTCCAAGATTGGTTTACGGTAAATAATCTGGTACTTAATTAAAAAAAAAACCAAATGCATTAGATTTAAATTACCTTATGTTAAAAGTAGCGAATGTGACATCATATTGAATGGAGAAAAACTGGAATTTATTAATCAAACGGTTTACCTAGAAATCACGCTAGACGAGAAATTACAATGGGGACCTCATATAACATCTCTTGCGGGGCGGTTAAGCTCGGCCGCTTATGCTGTTTGAAAGATAAGACAGTTAACAGATGTAGAAACCGAGCGTTTGGTATATTTTTCCACAGCATTATGTCGCATGGCATTTTACTGTTAGGTCGGGCTGCTGACATTGAATCCATCTTTATTTTGCAAAAGAGAGCTGTCAGAGCCATTTATAATCTACGTCGCCGCGAATCTCTCAAGAAACTATTTAAAAGGATTAATATAATGACGGTACATTGCCAATTCATTTATGAAAATATTATGTATGTAAGGAAAATCCACATCTCTTTAATAAAATAAGTGATAGACATAATTTTAATAGGTACTAGAAATAAAGATAAACCAGATCAACCATTTTTCAGATTATCTAAAGTACATACATCTTTTATGGGGTACTGTGTTAAATGTTACAACAAAATACCTTGTGAGTGTGACATATTACAATTAAATGAAAGAAAATTTAAAACTCATATTAAAAGTACACTTTGTAAAAAAGCATATTACAAATTAGAGGATTATATCTGTTGTGTATCTTTAATGCAGGTACTTGGAAATCTTCTTGACTAATAAGATTTGTACAAGTACCCCACATGTGCAATAATATCACATCAGTGTAAGGCTACCTAGTGCTTATGCTATCCACGAAATAAAACAGTGAATTACCTAATTCGTGTTTTATTGAACATAATAGTGGCGACGAGGAATAAACTTTTAAGAATGGAGTGTAGGGCAGTGAAGTTTTCGGAATTTGATTCTCAAACAGACAATTGGAACAATTACATAGATAGGCTAACATTTTGCTTTGAAGCAAATGGTGTTGTGTTGGACATAAGTAAAAGAGCAAACTTTTACACAGTGTGTGGATCGAAAGTGTTTGATACGCTTCTTGCTTTAATTACACCTAAAAAAGCTAGTGATATCTCATTTACGGAAATCGTGAACGTTTTAACGAAACATTATAGCCCTAAACCTAACGAAATATCAGTGTCATATAAGTTCTATAAACGTGACCAACAACAAAGCGAATCAGCATCGGAATATATCGCTCAGCTGAGGAAGATTAGTTCGGATTGCAATTTTTCGGATTTAGAACGTATGTTACGTGACAGACTCGTGTGTGGAATGAAAGATCACAGACTGCAATATGATTTATTGAAAAGAGATAAACTGAGTTATGACAATGTGGTTGAGGCTATGTTGTCTTCCGAAAGCGCGGTAAGAGATGTTCGCATGATACAAAATGTAAATGGGAGCACCAGCAATGTTGCAAGCGGATTCGATTCGACGGCGAGTACATCGACGACCATGCCAGCTCCTGAGCCCATGGACATTAATGCAGTGCAAACAAACATGAAACGTTGCTACCGCTGTGGTGATCGACATGCTGGAGAATGTCGTTTTGCTAAGGTTACTTGTCGATACTGCAAGAAGGTAGGACATATAGAAAAGGTTTGCATTGCAAAGAAGAAAGACTCGAACAGTAAAGTCAATTTCACAGAAGAGGATCAGTCACACGTTCAGTTGAATGGTATATACAACTTCGATAGTAGTCAATTGCGGGTGCCAGCGTATGATGTTAAGGTTCATCTGAATGGGATGTCAGTGACTATGCAGGTGGACTCCGGTGCTGGTTTCTCACTCGTGAACGAGCGCACGTGGAGAAGCCTGCGCAACGCAAAGACGCGCCCCGAACTGCGCGCCGTACACAACAATCTACGTACCTGGACGGCGACTCCGGTTAATGTGCTCGGTCAGACAGTAGTGCACGTAAACTTTAGACACATTAAGTGTGTTTTACCGGTTATTGTAGCTAGAGGCTCAGGCCCCAATTTAATTGGTCGTGATTGGTTTTCAGCTCTTAATATAAAAGTTTGTATTAATTCTGTGTCTAGTACTGGCATATCAATGACTAATGAAATGTTACAAAAACACTCAGAAGTTTTCAAAGAGGGTCTTGGTACTTACCGAGGCGAACCGGTGACCATACATTTAAAACCGGACGCTACTCCTAGGTTTCTTAAAGCTCGCCCAGTTCCTTTTGCAATTAAGCACAGAGTCGAAAAGGAAATAGATCGATTGATGACTGAGGGAGTACTACGCCCTGTTTCTTACTCACAGTGGGCAACACCAGTGGTGCCCATTGTTAAGAAAACAGGCGAGATTCGCCTGTGTGGAGACTATCGCAGCACGGTGAATCAGGCTACCGAGTCAGATACTTACCCTATGCCAACTGCTAATGAGGTATTTGCTACAATTGCTGGAGGAAGGTACTTCACTACTTTAGATTTAGAACGTGCATATACACAAGTCGTTGTGGATGAAGACACGGCTAAACTGCTAACATTAAATACATGTAAAGGTCTTTACACTGTTCACAGGCTGGCGTTCGGAGTAAAAGCATGTCCAGGCATTTTTCAAAGGTTGATGACATCTTTACTGGCAGGTATTTCAGGCGTCGCAGTACTAATTGATGACATTATTATAAGTGGGCATACCTTGACAGATATGAGTCAACGACTGGATGCTGTACTAGAACGCATACAAAAAGCTGGCCTGCGACTGAATGCAGGTAAGTGTAAGGTTGCTAAAGAATGTGTAGAATTTCTGGGTTTTGTTATTGACGCCGACGGGATTCATCCGGCTCCTAGCAAAGTGGAATCGATTGTCAAAACTCCAGAACCACAGAGTGTTCAGCAGCTACAGGCTTTTTTAGGGTTGTACAATTTTTACGAGAGGTTCGTACCTCATAAAGCTACTGTCCTCGAACCGCTCCATAGGTTGCTTGATAAGTCTCGCAAGTGGCAGTGGACAGAACGTGAACGAGAAAGTTTCGACGCAGCGAAACGGTTACTATCGTCAGACATTACTTTAGTCCATTATGATTTAAATAAACCCTTAGTACTCACATGCGATAGCTCTGAGTATGGTGTAGGCGCAGTATTGTCACATGTGATGCAGGATGGGCAAGAACGACCGATCGCTATGAGTTCTAGGACATTACATTCACACGAGCGTAAATACTCTCAGCTTGATAAAGAAGCTACAGCAATCATGTTCGGAATTCAAAAATTTCATAACTATCTTATGGGAAGAACTTTTACAATAGTAACGGATCACAAACCACTGGTCAGTATTTTTGATCCTAAGAAGCCAATACCCAATATTATATCGCCCCGATTAACTAGAATCGCAATTGTTTTGACTTCACACAGTTATGATATAACGTATAAGCCTGGTAAACAAATAGGAAATGCGGATGGTCTCAGTCGCTGGCCACAACCGGTGCCAGAAGAACCTGAACAGCAGCTTTGTGATATTTTATTGATGGCCGAGGCTCCCGAAGACTTTCCAGTTGATGTTAATCAGATCGAGCTGCTTACAAAAACAGATAAGACTTTATCACGAGTCATGCATTACGTGTTATCTGGTTGGCCAGCTAAAGTCACAGAGGAAGCTTTGCACAGTTATTGGTTACATCGTACTGAACTTTCCTTACATGATGGTTGTATCTTGCTGGGTTGTCGCGTGGTGGTACCACCACCGCTACGGAAGGATATTTTACGTGCTTTACATAGGGCACACAGTGGTATAGTTCAAACAAAAGCTTTGGCCAGAAGCTATGTGTGGTGGCCGGAATTAAACAACGACATTGAGACATTGGTGAACAATTGCACCAAGTGTCTCGAAAATAGGCACATGCCTCCCAAGACAAGTTGCGAGTGGGTAGTACCTACAAGACCTTGGTCTCGCATAAATATTGATTTTGCTGGTCCCTACCAAAATAAAGTCTTTTTGATAATTGTGGACTCATATTCACGATGGCCTGAAGTATTTGTAGTAAGTAGCATGACTACAGAAACTGTGGTTCGGCATCTAAGAATGATATTTGCTACACACGGATTATGTGAGACATTGGTTTCAGACAATGGAACAGCATTTGTTTCGGCTGAAATGAAACAATTTTTGGAGTCTAATAAAATTAAGCATATCACGACAGCACCATACCACCCTGCTACAAATGGATTGGCTGAACGAATGGTGCAGACGGTTAAGAACAAGTTACGCAAAATGGATGATGTGTCATGGGACGTGAAGGTACCCAACATGTTACTGGGACTGCGGGTAACGCCATGTTCAGGAACAGGTAAGAGCCCTTCAGAACTTTTAATGAACAGACGGTTAAGGACTTTATTGGACAGTATTCATCCAGTCAATAAACAGCACATGAGAGTCGAGCAACAAATTACTAAAAACGCACAAAGGAAACACAGAGAAACGGACATTGGTCAATGCGTGATGTACAGAAATTATGGAAGAGGGCCACGTTGGTTACCAGGCACTATAACTAGTAAGGATGGCCCGTCTAGCTATCAGGTGACATCAGACAATGGAAATGTTGTAAGCAGACATATTGACCAACTGATTCAGAAGAAGTCATCAAGCTTAACAACCGGAGAGGAGGAGAAGAAGGATATGGAACCGGAAGAGGAAAAGGAAGAAAGTATACAGGAGCAGGTGGAAGAGTCAAGTCAAGCTGATGAACAAATAATCCAAATTCCTAGCTCGGAGGAATGGGCCGAGATGCTTGGGATACCTAGTGGGGCAGAGACTACTTATCCAGGTGGAAAACTGAAGAACAAAGTTTCTTCTTATGCAAAGTCACCATATGCCAGGCCTAGCCACAGTAACTATTTGGTGTAATTGATGTGTTTAAGATTGCTTTTGTTCCTGTTTACTTAATTGTTATATTAGTTGAATTGAGAAGATTATGATGCTTTATGTTTATGTTTTGTTTATATTTAAATTATGTTTTTACAGTGTTTATGCATACTTGGGGGAAAGGTATGTTGTGTATCTTTAATGCAGGTACTTGGAAATCTTCTTGACTAATAAGATTTGTACAAGTACCCCACATGTGCAATAATATCACATCAGTGTAAGGCTACCTAGTGCTTATGCTATCCACGAAATAAAACAGTGAATTACCTAATTCGTGTTTTATTGAACATAATAATATCCAAGATAAGAGTGCTTGGAAACATGCTGGTCCTGCTCCATAGGACAATTTAGAATCAAGACAAAATCAAACTGGTTGCTAATTTAATTTAAAATTTAATATTTTGTGTTTTATGACATTGATTTTACATTCTGTGATTAGGTACTTCCTCACACATTAATTACATTAATTACCTCACTCATTAATTACAAAATTTTAGGAAAATTGTCCGTGAGCACCATGTATCTATCACTAGTGCTATTCTGTAACCATCTCACCGTGTATCTTAGGTGAAGTGAGCGTGGAGTGAGCTGTCAGTTGCTAAGGATTGACACTATTGGCAGCTCACTTCACCTAAGTTATCACGGTGAGATTTTTACAGAATAGCACTACTGATCGCCTCTTTACTTCAATAACGTCAAAAATCCTACAATATCATTGTCGGACTTACCACGTTATTGTTGCTTCAATAACGTGAAAAATCCGACAATATTATTGTCGGACTTATCTGTCGTTGCTTCATTTTTAATTCCTTTTACCTATTGTGGTATAGTAATTTTATTCTAGGTGCAACGTCTTCACATATAATTATTTAACTTATGTACGTACACACCGCTACACATCAAGCTATATATTTCCAGTATAAGCTGACCTCGCATTGAATGGAAATCCTGTACAATGCGAGATCAGCATAAACTGGAAATGTATAGCTTGATGTGTAGCCGTGTGTACCTATACAAACTATTGTAAAACATTTTAAAAGAGTAACGGTGGAGTTTCTTGCCCATTCTTCTCCATACGAAAACTACCTTTTGGAAGGGGCGACTAGAATCAATTTTATTATTTTGTAAATTTTGACATTCAAAAGTGCCATACATGGGCCTATTTGAAATAAATAATTTGACTTTGACTTTGATAACTGCAATGTTTACTGGCATAAAAAGCTATTAATATAATTAGATTACTGATGTTATTCTTTAACTAAAATATACTGAAAACAGTATTTTTCAAACAGATTTGGTCCGATACTAAAAAGTGAAGAAAATAACATGTTCTAACGGAATTTAAATTTTTTTTTGTTAAGCTGGCACTTTCATAATTTAGCCCAAAATGGATGATCTCCTTTCAATACCTAATTCATACAAAACTCCCATAGAAAATGCACTTTCACTATTCCTGAATTTTCTAATTTTCCCGACAACTTTTCTAATTTTTCTTTCCGTCAAAAACCTGATTCGGACACATCCCTCACTCATCATCCTGATTCGGGAACATTTTAAAACAAAAATGTGCCAAATCGATCCAGCCGTTCTGAAGTGTTGCGTTTACTAACGAATAGCATTTTATTTTTATTGGGTACATGGATGTAGAAGATGATATGTAAATGATGACAAATTAAAAACCGGCCAAGTGCGTGTCGGACCACGCACTATGAAGAGTTCCGTAGTTGGGATGAATGTATTCCAAAAACAAACTTAACTTTTGTAGTTGAAAAACATATTACACAGAACATGTTTTTGCAACCGCAATTGTAAGTTGGTCAATTATTACTCGTTAAATTGTAAGGCCTACTCAGTTATGATAGGTTTCCTTTTAAATTCGTTATATAAGCTACTGCCGTGAATTTTTTTCACATATCTAAAACCAACCATTTAGCTGGCTGGGGGGGGGGGGACGGACACTTGACTCTAACAAAAATTTGCACTTTAATGCTTAATATTTCGTAAACAAATCCTTAAATCCAAAAATGGTCTTAGCAAACTCACAATATTTTTGAACGACCTTTTTAACGACACCCCACACTATGGGATTATTGAGAGAAAAAAAAATCATCCTCACTTTACGTCTAGGGGTACCTGAAAAAAAAATCTTTTTCATGATTTTAATTTACCACTTTGTCGGCGTGATTAATAGCTAGACCGCGGACAGACAGACAGACAGACGGACATGACAAAACTATAAGGGTTCCTTGCTTACTACGGAACCCTAAAAACGATTAATAAATAATTAGAATTACCTACACACTGAGAATCCAAATGACCCATTGTTACTAGAGGATAATGGACTTCAGAAACCAATATTATAATAACTACCTACCACAATATTTTCAAATAGTTATTGACTCCTGTGTTTTGTTGTTGACTGTCCTAACAATACAATTATTAATAATTATTTTTAATTAAACATCATTGACAAAACATTGTTTTATTGACCAGCTACATAATTATTTATCTACGTTACACCATCATATTTAAGGAACACACGCACGATTTTTTTTACGTGATTTACGTTTACGTCATTGCAATGTAATTCCAACCCCATTCTTATAGAGTATAAATTAGAATGATGCCATAAGTTTTATATTTTACTGTAAACTTTATCACAATGAAATAAGAGTCACATTGCAATGACTGTGAATGTGCTCCTTTAGTTAAAGCGTCAATTGTTCGCAATACATCAAATGAACAATGTTGACCGTAGTGATTGTCGGCGAACTTAAAAAAAAAACTTTAATTGGATCAATTGTTCTTGTATGAGTACAATTATAAATAAGTTAATCACACGGTCAACGATTCTTGTTAAGACGCAGATATATGCCAGTGACCTTGAGTAGTTAGCTTGCGTGCGTCTGTACTGAGCTCACGCAACGCGTCGTACGTCCAGCCAGTAATAGGACTCGCCCATCAAGGAGCGCTGTCTCAAATTAGACGCATTATTAATTTATTATACATAAAACAAAAGGTATTTTAATAAAATACGCATAATAAAAGATCAATAATTAAATTATCTTTAAAATGGTGAAGGTTTCAGAAAAATACGCATGATAGATTTCGCGTGATTCTCAGTTTTCTATCCGCGTTAGACATACCTAACTTTACAAATTAATTTCACTGTGTAATATAAACATAATCTAAAATATTCCTATATTAACATTTGGCCCGACCTGTGAATGGAACCCAGGACCAGGCAGGCTCAGAAGTAGTTTCTTGCGAGTTGCGACCTCTAGAGACTCGGCAGTAACGTAATTAGATACATAATTCAGTTCATGGTTATTTTTGTAATAGTTTAGAGAAAATTTTCTCTAAAAGGACAATATTCTGGTCTTGGCAGTTTAGTTTAAGAGCGCGCCGAGCGTTTCCCTTTGTTTCTGTCTTTTTCTTTACATGTAAGGCGTAAAAAAATTGATTGTCTGTAAAGTCGGTTTACGGACGATAATTTTTCGTGACAATGTCACAAGCCGAGCGGTTAGGCGCAGGCCACACATAAATGGCGTCGGGCGAGGACACGATACATCCACGATATCCACGCCCGAGCCACGACATTCCGTGTATCCTAAATTGCGCTTTATTTCTATGCACTTGGTATAAAATTTGAATGGAACAGGAAGCCGCCCGCGCCGTGTCCTCGCCCGACGCCATTTATGTGTGTCCTGCGCCTTAGGCCAATCGTGCCTCTCTATCGCTTGTTCCGCGCTCTCGCTTACACGATCGGCTCAGGCGGAACGTGACACTTTTTCTGCAGCCGGCGTTCTAACACACTGTCACGCACCACGCAGGGTAGCGCGTGAATGCGTGTTTTAACGTTGCTTTTAAGTATCTCCAATTGTATAGAAAACACGCACAGTCAAACACACAGAAAATGCATCCACGCGCGTTCATTTCAATTGTTGACACGCAACATGCAGCCTGATGCGGTGCAGTGTGATAACCGCCTTATAGGACATTATCACGTCAAAAACAAAACACTCTTTTGCAATTTTTCAATGTTTTTCGTTGTTATTTTCACCATATTGCTCTTAAATAAAAAACTACCGCGTATATAAACGCTCTAGTCATCTACAAACTTTATTTTAGTAAATGAATCATAATATAAAATTACACGATACGGGGTAACTTTGCGAATTTATTCCATCGAGCCAAATCGTGTTTCCATCGCGTATCTGTACTGCCTAGTATCCACAATAATACTATATCTCCCTACATTTTAATTTAATTGTTTACTACTTTAAAAACGGGTTTTAAAAACGTGTTTGTGTGTATAAAAAACTCGATGCCAATAAATTTTAAAATTAGTCAATTAATTTTATGAAAAATTACTTACTCACGTTTATTAATGTAGGAAAATTGATTCAAATTCAAATTCAAAAGTCATTTATTCAAACTAGGCTGAGAATCAGCACTTTACGAACGTCAAAATTATATAAGACAGTCCCCCAAAACGCCCACCCTTCACCACTACCTAGTGCCTTTAGCTGGGAAGAAGAAGTGGCGCAACAAACTCCCCAGCAGCACAGCTGTCTGTTCAAGTTTGAAAAATGATTTTATACTATGATATTTTAACAACACTGCGTTCAGTTTGGAGTTACAGGACAGGTAGTATTTTACGACAGTGAAAAATCAATTAATAAAACTCGATCATTTCTTTGTTATTTTTTTATGTCACGGCAAAAAAAAAACACGACACATTGAGAACGTAACCTAATGTGCCCATACAATGTATTTGAATAAGCTGGCGATACTTCGCAGAATATTTGATGGATATCGGTAACATATAGCAACAAAAACGAACAAAAAATCTAAAATTCGGATTTTAGAAAAAAAAAGTGGTGGCACTCCGGGAGTGAAAACTTGAACAAGATCGCCTTGGTGGAAGAAAAATACTTGTATAGAACATTGATCCGAAAAGAAATGTAAATAAAGAGCACAATCGCGTTTACAAAAATGAGGTGTCGTCATGGTGTCGCGAAATCAATGGTTTAGTCCCATCTCAAAAATGCCCAACGCGCCTAAAGAAGTTTTCACTTCAATAAATGTACCGTCACCCACCACGTCTGGAAGATTTTTTTTCTCGTCTAGCGAGATTGAGATTCTTAGAAAAACCGTTTGATTAAGAAATTCCAGTTTTTCTCCAATATATATGTCACATTCGCTACATTTAACATTCGGTAATTTAAATCTAAAAAAAAAACCAAATGCATTTGGTTTTTTTTCATTTAGTACCAAACTATTTACCGTAAACCAATCTTGGACCTGAAGAATAGAGTTTTTCACATCGTCAAGATTTTGTGACCGTCGCTCTATTTTAAAGATCAATGATGTGTGATCTGCAAATAACACCATCTTCGGTTGATTTTGAAGTAATTGGGGTAAATCATTAATGTAAACCAAAAAGAGGAATGGACCCAATATCGAACCTTGAGGAACGCCTATTTCCATTTCAGACCCTAATTAATTTTATGCTGTTTACTTGAACTTTAACCTTTCTATCTTTCAGGTATGATCTTAGTAAATCAAGAGCTGTATTCCTAATCCCATAGTGTTCTAGTTTCAGCAGAAGTGTTTCATGGTTTACGCAATCGAACGCCTTCGAGAGGTTGCAAAAGATTCCAATGGTGGGTTCGATATACGCAAAGGGCATACAACGCCCTCAGAATTCAGCGTTATAATGCCTTCTGAATATTGTTGGGGCTTCCAAGTTTTTGCAGTGCATCAGGAATGTTTGCCGAATATCATCCGTGGGAGCGTCAATGGCATTCTGAAAGTCATTAGTGATAAGCCTAGTAGCGTCATCATGGCGAATTGGGTACATGTGCATGTACCCGGTGCGTCAGGTGTGTGCAACAGCTATATGAACTGAAATTTTGTATTATTTGTTACTAATATAGCATACTCGTAAGTATAGTGTGTATAATATATTTCTAACATCATATGGATCAAGGTCTGAATTAAAGTATTTTTATTTATTCGGTCTACTCACATCATAGTCCACATCTTCGCCCAGAACACCTCCACCTTACTCCACACCACCCTCTGGAACCAGGCGGCACAGAACCTCTTCACGACCGTGAAATAGACGATAAAGAAGTATATGATGCTGAAGAACGCGATTAAGCTGCCGAAGCCATGGCATAGCTCTAAGGGCTCGTTACCTGGGGAACAGGAAATAAATGGTTTAGATTTTTAGAACAAGGCTGCACAACCCCAGGCTCGCGGCCCAACAACTCATTTGAATTAGCCCGCCAAAAACTATCAGCTGTCGATAGTCTTTTGGGAACAGAGGGGCAATTCCCATAATTTTTAAGAACATTCGCATCTTATTCGCAATCTGTCAAAAATACAATCAATTTACCAACATTTTTGACAAGTTTGACAGATTGCAACTTGAATGTGAAGGCTTTTTTACCGACTTCCAAACGGTGGAGGTTCTCAATTCAAAAGTATGTTTTTTTTTTTTTGTTTGTTACGCGTTAACTCGGCCAATTATGAATTGATTTTAATGATTCTTTTTTTGTTTGGTAGGTCTTACTTTAGAGGTGGTCCCATATTTTTTTTTATAACTATGCTTGGACAGTTTATGAGTTAGCTTCAATAATACGTATTTTACTTAACATATCATCCACATACTAAGTGAGAACACTTAGTATGTGGATGATATGTTAAGTCCTGTCACTGTTATTTACATAGCAGGTAGTGGTATTCGAATTTGTGTGAGGTAAATACCACAGCTAAAAAATTAAAAATTAAAAAAAATAACAAAAATTCAAAACCAAAGACACCGACTTCCGAAATTAAAGTTATTTTTCACTTTGTAGTGTTTTTTTTGGAAGTCGGTTGATTTTTTTTTTTGTAAAAAGTTTTTTAAGTACGAGAATTGCCTTTCGGGTTTGAAGTCCTGAAATCTGAAGGCCAATTCTCGTACTTAAAAAACGCTAAAGTCGCAGGCACGACAGATAGGAAAATAGTTTTACAGCTCTTTAAAGTTCACACGGAAATCAAAACAAAACAACAATAAAGTACTTAGTTCTGAATTCAAATTATTATACACGACAACACGACAAATCTAATAATTGATGGACATGGAAATTAGCATTCGTTTGTATTCGGAAATCCGATGACACCCGACAAACATTAAGAAATGTTGTTTGGCTAAGCTTATTTCCAGTCGTTGCGACAATCTTAGCAAGCAATTCCATTCCCTATCATTTGTTGTTTGGCCCATCTGGTGGTGGTAAAAACCCACAAGGATCTTCTCTCGAGACAGAACAAGTTTACGAAAATAGCTCATATCGTTTTGCCCTCGTTCCGTTTTTCGTTTTCGTGTTTTCGTTTTTTTTTTGTTTTGTTTTGCCAGTTTTTCGGGTGACCACTGAAAATCAGCGCTGTGCTGTGGGTCCCCCTAGCACAGCATCATGCTGAGTGGAAGCGTTCTTATCACAGTCATGTCGCAGCTGCCGACTATTTCTGTTTTATGCTCGTGATTTGTTATGTACTTTTTTGTTGTTTTCTGATTACTCTTGTTTTTTTTGTATGCACGTGTTTCTGTGCCATATAAACCTGTTTTTGTTTCTTTCTTTGTACCTAGTCCGGGATGTGCCCCACAATTTTCTAACTATCGTACCTCCTGGAGCATCTTTTAATATGTACTATGCCAATTAAAAACAAAAAAAAATACTCACTATAATTAAGCCAATAATACAGGCAACCGAAGAAAAATCCTAAAACAATGCCATTTACTATGAACAATGTGACAGTCTTCATAACCGAGCGGTTTTCTTTCATAAAGTCGTCCGTTGAGCTGCCCACGCGCATCAGCGTGGTCTCCAGCCAACCAGTGGGCTCGTAGTCTAAGTACTCGTGGGTTATCTGGAACAAGCAATGCAATTGGTTAGGGGTTTCGTTTTGGATTTCGAACCAGAATGGAGTCGAAGTCTTGCCAAGAGTATCGTGTTACCCAGTAACTGGGTTGTGGAGGTCAGAGAGGCAGTCGCTCCATGTAAAATACTGGTATTCAGCTGCATCCGGATAGACTGGAAGCCAACCCCAACTTAGGTAAAGGCTAGGAAGCTGACCAGAATGAAGTCAAGTCGTGAGTGGATTTCGATAAGATCTAGAAAAAAATATCCGTGCATGCAAAAGTATCATCTAACTATACACATACATGGTGGCAGGAACATCGACGCGAAAACTGTTACCATGGATTCAGTACATGGTTCTGAACCCCTATGAGTTGAGATTTTTCGCATTTTTTTTTAAAATCTGCTGTTTCTTAGAAAAGTGCAAACCTTTGCGGTCAAAATTTATGGAACAGCTGATTTTTTTAAAAATAACCGACGAAATATTTCAGCGCATGGGCGTTCAGAATTGGGCACGCACGCCACAATTGCGGCGGTAAGTCCCCTCTTTGAAGAGTGGCTAGAGAGGCGCCACGGCGTCCTCACCTGCCACTTGACGCAAGTCCTCATCAGACACGGTTGTTTTGGGAGGTTCCTGTTCCGGACAAGGCGGGAGGAAATGCCCGGGTGTCACCATTGTGTGGATCGCCCGAAGGACACGGTCCTGGTCCAGGCCATGGTACGGAGCGAGAGGGCATGGGAGGCCGTCACCTCCTTCTGCGAAAGAGGCGGAACGCGTGAGGGAGAGGCAAATTTCGCGCCCTCACGCCCCTAATCGCCGCAGGAGACGCCCTAGGTGTCGGGAATCGCAAGCCGATTCCCGGCCACGGTAGGCGCGGGCTTGTGGACGGTGAGCAATGGGTAGCTCGCCGTCCGATAAGAACCAGGCCCCGGTCGACGGCGCGTTGTGTTCCACGCGAGCCTCAAAGAGATGTCAGCACAACTGAAGGGTTCCGCTAAAGCCGATGCCTGCTGGGGTTGCGGGTTTGTCCGAAAGGATTAGTGGCCTCCGACAACATACAGGCAACTGAAGGAACACGGGTGGGTTTTAGTTAGTACGAGTCTGACACGCCTTCCATTCCGCCCAGAGCGGTGATTTGATAATTTGCAAACCCAAAAAAAAAAATGGGTGGTTCAGAATCATGTACTGAATCCATGGTTACAGTTTTCGATGTTATCGATGTCCCTGTCACCCTGTATAATAAAATTTTTAGCAACAAAATAATTGCTACGAGATGTGAGAACGAGTCTGATGCTGAAAATATAGCTTTTAGAATTTTTGCTTGTTTTATCTGATTGGCGAAAAACGGCTTAATAGATTTGAATGAAATCTGGCAAACAGTTACAGTTTGGTTTAGTAGAGACGCAAAAGTTTATAATTTTGAAAAACTAGTTTGACAGGCTTAAACTATTTCTCGATTTCAAGATCTAACATAACATCACGCCTTGTTTTCCCGAAGGGTTGGGCAGAGGTGTCCCTGTAGCTGGTACACCCACATTTCGCCAGTCATGTTTAAGTCCTATGTAATAGGGGGCGAGCCTATTGCCATCAACCGGGCACAAATCCAGACTCCGAGCTGCTACTGAGAAATTTTAGATAGAAAAACCCAATAACACTTTACCCAACCCAGGACCTCATGCTCAGCAGTAGCGCTCAAGATCAAGATCAAGAGATTTGAGATTTCAAGATCTGTCTGTTCTAATAAGACAACAACACTCAGAACTAGTTCGGGCAAAAAATACAAAGTACCTACCTAGTTACTTTACTAACATTTTTAACAATTAATAGAAATAAAACTAAAACTTACGTTGCCGTTTTTGCCATTTTTTCGGACATCGTCCATTTCCACTTCATTTACTTCTGAACGCTGCAAAAAAAAAGGATTTTGTTGAAAAAACAGACTCAGTCAACAATTTACTGAAACAAGGTCGAATAAAATTAGCTAGCAAGACTGTGGTCGTCGAAACCAATTTTTTTTTAAATTTTGCTTCCATCACAATCGTGTAGTTTTGCTAGCTAATTTAATTAGACCCTGTAGACAAAAAACAAGTAGAGTTTTCTAATTGTGTTGCAATCAAACAGCACCCTAATTGCGTAACACACTTTCAATCACAATCTGAATGATTTTGAAGGAAATTCCTAATTCAATGCTTTATATATTCGAAAAATGTATTTACTCAACAACGTAAATAACGCAATGTATGTTGTTGAATTGTGAGTATGTTCCGCAATTAGGGCAGGCTGGCCATTAGCTGATGGTAACTGGCTACCCTCGCTTATCTGCAATATCAGAAGCATCGCGGTGCATTGCCATCCCAGAGACCAAGCTGAAGTCTCATGCATTGTATAACACACACACTCACACACTACACACACAACACACACACAGCCTCGCTTATTTGCAATATCAGAAGCATCGCGGTGCGTCGCCATCCCAGAGACAAAGCTGAAAAGTCTCATGAATTATATAACACACACACTCGCACAATACTACACGCACATACAACATACACTACACACACACACCCTTGCTTATTTGCAATATCAGAAGCATCGCAGTGCGTTGCCATCCCAGAAACAAAGCTGAAATGTCTCATGAATTGTAAACACACACACTCACACACTACAAACACACACACACACTAGCATCCCACCCATTAAAACGGAAAACAGCATCGCTGCGTCGCCACGCAGCGATGCTGTTTTCCGTGTATGCGTGTTATGCGTGTGTACTACCGTGGTAGTACACACGGCTACACATCAAACTATACATTTCCAGTTTATGCTGATCTCGCATTGTATAGGATTTCCGTACAGTGCAAGGTCAACTTATACTGGAAATGTATAGCTTGATGTGTAGCCGTGTGTACTTACTTCCCCAGAAGAAATTCTGCACACTCAGGACTACTACACTACTTCTAACAGCTGAAAGAAATCATCATCTGACTAGCCTTTTCCCAGCTATGTTTGGGTTGGCTTCTAGTCTAACCAGATGCAGCTGAATACCAGTAATTTACATGGAGCGACTGCCTGTCTGAACTTCACTGTTTGTGGTTTAAAAAAAATACTAGATTAATTTGAACTTAATTAAATAGAAATACTTAAATAAATATCTGCTGAGTAACTCCTTAATTAGAATTAATTACCAATGTGTTCTTACAAATTAATTATGTACTTTTAACAAATTGCACAATTAAATTCTTATGACTTTTGAAATCGCGACGTGTCATTTAACCAAAGACAACTTTCCTCTATGACCAAAGAGTAATAATACTTATAACTTTCTATTTCAATGAGGTTATATATAACCTCATTGATCTATTTGGTCACGCACGCTAAACTATTCAAAGGATCTATGAGGTATAGGCCGTAAATATGTCACATCAAGCCCTAGAAAGCTCAGAATGTCAGACAATGGGGTAATTCCGTCATGTAGATAATTAAAAAATATTGGACACGTATTTTTTTCTTTTTTTTTACGTAATCAAAAAATTACGGCGGTACATCGAGTTGAAATGTGGCATGACGTCACTTAAATGTAGATTTTATACTTACTTGTGACGTAGCTAGCTCCCACTCCCCAAATTTAATGCGTTTTATCCAAGTCATTTTTTATTAATATGATAAAGCAAAAAATACGTTATTTGAACGTATTTTTTGCTTTATCATATTAAAATTATCTGACTAATGAACTATATAGAATTTATTTTTAATTACCCAGACGTCACCCCTATTTATCGCAATTTCTTTCATTTTGACAATTCAGCCACGTTCATTGCGTTATTTACGTTGCTAAGCAGACGAATTTACTAAACCTATGAAGCAATGGATTAGCAATATCCTTCAAAACTCTCGGATTTTGATTGAAACTGTTACGCAATTAGCGTGCAGGATGCCTAACGTGCACGTCTTTCTAACACGCTGTGAATGTGTGCGTGAAGACGAGTAGCATCAGTACGTAAAACACACTTCCGACTTCGCCATTGTCTCGGATGGTACCGAGAGCTCCTGCGCTTACACACACATTCAAAGCGTGTTTGTACACTTAGTAACCATAAGTAAAGCGCGCGTCACTTCGTAAGATAAAAGATATTATACTAAAGAGTAAGTTAATTTGGCAACATTTTTTAATCCTGACAAAATTTCGTTCTGCGCCATTTTAGCCCTGGTTCGCACGGGCGATTTTATTTTTGCGATCTGCAGTTTCAACTCTCCGTATTGAGTCGAGCATTGAGAATTCAACAGAGCGCAATCTAGCGCGTCAAGAAAACACTCTGTTGGATGTTCAACTTTCGGCGCTAAGCAGAGCATTGAAAAACGGGCACACGTAATCGCCCGTCCAGGTACGGGCTTATTCCGCCCCGACCGTCGCAGAATTTTGTTCGTAGGTACGGTCTTATCCCGGTGCCGAACTTACCCTAATATACTATTAAATATATTGATTTCAACTGACACTCCGTAATTAATCGTTCCGTTTACTACCAAATTGCATTTTAAAAACACTTCAATAAAATAGTCCAATCTAATTGGGAGTTTTATGTTCGAGCCGTTTGGGGTTGAAACTATATGGGGTCCTAGTGCCCACTAGGTTTTTCGAGACATCTCTAAGAGGTTGGTCGTCTCTTCACGTAACCCTGGCCTATTTTTTAACAGACTTCCAAAAAGGAGGAGGTTATATGTTCGTCGCGTATGTTTTTTTTTTGGAAAAAGTTTTTTTGGTTAAAGAATCAGCATTGCTATACAATTTGGCAATGCTGCCAACCTTTTGGGCACTTTGCTGTTGACAGCGAAGGGGACGATTTTTTTTATACAGTCCGCGCAATCTACGAAGGCGCGCCCCACTCCGCTCCGCTCCGTACTAAAGTACAGCTTACAGTACAGTAATCGCGGAGTGGGGCGCGTCTTCGTCGATTGTACAATCTACATATACCCTATAATTCTTTCCCCTATTTTTTTATATACATGTAGTACAATTATGTATTATTGTCTTGTTTATTTATTTTCATACCTAAATACATTTTTAAATATTTTTATACAAATCATTAATAAAACAATTAAAAAAAAATGTCCGTCGCCGGTATCGAGAACAGGGTCCAAGCTACCGGTGGTTAGGGCTGCAGAGACAGGAACCTCCTCACAATGCGAGCCGTATCGAGGAGTAGGTACTGCCTTTTGTATCAGGCCCTTGATCCAACTGCCTAACGAGAGCCTCGAAAGATGTTGGTCGAGGCTCTCGGCCATCAGGCCATTGGCCGTTACGACATTCGGTTCAATGCTAGCCGAGCTCACATTCCACATGTCGACAACCTCGTATGTGGAAGTCGAGATAATTTATTATATTATTACGTTTTTAAGACTGTTAACTTAAATATTATTTAAAAACACTTAACTTGTTCTCAATCCTAAAACATCAGAACAATAAAAGCCTTCAATTATATAGTTTTATCACCACACTGCGCAAGTGCACACTGCAAGCAAAAACGTGTTATCAACCACCACGTTACGGAGCACAAACTCAACTGAATTATTTTATTTTATTTATTCAGTAGCTCTGATTGTTATTTATTTACATATTACTTTATATATTTGTCAATATGTTTAGCTTATTTCTATGAAATAATAATAAACAACGTGCCAATGACGGTCAACAATGTCAAGTCACTGTATCTGTTCCAGAAGATTGTGATGAAAATGTAAACAATTGAAGAGGTGGATAACGTAGGTACCATCGTGGACTCTGGCGGTTGACCACTTTCAACCTTAAAACTAAGAGTATAAGGGTGAAAAGTGTACCACCTCGGTGCACGAAGATAGAATTGTCCCTTTTGTTAACATACTGATTGTCATTTAGCAATATTAATGAACCATAACGATTTTGATTGGATTCTTTGTCGTAAAATAATAAATTGTTAGTCGTTAAATAAAAAGAAATCGATATCAGCGAGGTTCATAGTCTGTATATTTCCTAGTTCACAGCATCATTAAGGAATACAATAGCATAATCAGCCAATAATGTTCCCACTGTTGGGACACAGACCTCCTCTCTATGAGAGGGAGTGAGCCGTAAACCACCACGCGAGCCCAGTGCGGGTTGGTAGATGTCATTATGTCTTCGAATTTTCGGTTCTAGGACATGCCGGTTTCCTCACGATGTTTTCCTTCGCCGTTTTGAGAGCAGTGGTGATGATGAAAAATACTTTTACAGCTGTCCGGGAGACCCGCACGGGCCGCCCGCACACGGGAGACCCGTACGGGTAGCGCCCGCAGTGCACTGAAACGAGGGAGTTAGTACGATACGATTGCTAGCGTTGTACGGGCTCTACCCGAAGCAGGTCGCGTACGGACCAATCCGCGTCGCGGTGAAACAATGTTCTAACGCCTCACGTGTGTCTCCGTTCCGGGAGCCCGTACGGGCGGCCCGCACGGGTCTCCCGGACAGCTGTGAAACTAGCCTAATACCTACGTTGTATTAAAAGAAACTGTTAATTAATCTAAAAAATGATTTGTTTTGGCTATCACACTAAAATAATCTTAAAACTTTAGTGGTATGAGGAACAGGGTGTAAAGCTCACTCATCCACCATAGAAAAGGGAGGATCCTCCGACCAGACGGGTGTTGTGTCTAGCGGGCAACTGCCCATCAGTTTGAAGTTGAAATCTTGTATGTATGTCGATCGCTCGGTAAACTCTAACTGCGCGATGCTGGATTTGTGTGACGTCATGTCTATGATGCGTAGTTCGTATGTGGCGGTGTAACCGCTACAATACCATTGAACTTAAAAACAACTCTAGGTACGCTAAACTCTAAGCTCTACGCTTTAGTCCGCGCGCGACTAGTAGTCACCGCTAAAGGTACCTATGTGAGCGGTAAGACGGGAGAGGGCGCCATTGAAAAAATAGACCTGTCCAAATATATTTTTTGTCCGTCTTGTAGATTACTAAAAAATATTGAACACGTATATTTTCTTTTTTGACGTAATCAAAAGATTACGGCGATACATTGTGTTATAATGTGGCATGACGTCACGCCTTGCTAGATTTAATACTGCGTTGTGACGTAGCGAGCCCCCACTCCCTAACTTTAATGCGTGTTTAAAGTTATTTTTGATTAATATGATAAAGCAAAGCAATCAAGCAAGCAATTTCGTCCCGCATCTCGAACAGGATTTGCCTTAGTTTGGCCAGAGCTTTAAAAGCTTCGACTGTCTACTTTTATGCAGAAATGTGCACACGGAGGTTTGCCACGTTCGTTTGTTTGCCAGCTACGCATTGAGTAGATGACAAAGACACATTAAAGAATAATTATTTTTTCAAAGAGGTAATATCCAATTTTCATAATACTAAAAAAGTTTGGGAAACCATTAATAACTTATGTGGGAAAATCAACAAATCTATAGATGACATAATTATAAAACATTTTAAACTATTGCCAAACATTGTATCTAATAAGTTTGCTTCTGAATTCAGAGATAATGTTAACAATACATGCAAAATCCAGTGTAGCACACCTATTCTAGATGTTAAGTCCTATATCAATAACTGTAACGTATCTATGAGATTACAGAAGGCTAATGAGGATATTGTATCCTCTATAATAAAACACTTAAATGACAAGAAATGCCCAGGTTTCGACGGTATCCGAGTCAAAGACTTAAAATACATATATAAGGAAATTACCCCCGTTATAACGCATCTAATTAACACATGCATTGCCACGTCCTCGTACCCTGATCAACTCAAGATCGGAATAGTAAGACCTATCCATAAGAATGGCTCGTACACAGATGTTAACAATTACAGGCCTATAACTATTTTATCATGTATTGATAAGATAATTGAGAGGTACCTCGGACTTGAAATTAACAAGTTTCTGAAATCAAATGATGTTATTAAATGAGAAACAGTACGGCTTTCAAAAAAATAAAAATACCTCTCAACTATTATCAAAGTTTAGTAATGAGGTCAACGGGTACCTGAACAATCGTGAGCACGTACTTGTTGTCCTCATTGACTTCAGCAAGGCTTTTGATTGTTTAGATTATAAGACACTGTTTAATAAATTACAGCAAAATGGTATACGGGGTCCATTCTTGGAATGGTTTAAAAACTACCACAGAAACCGCTTCACGTCGGTGAGTGTCTCAGGTTCATTAAGTAGCATGATTCCAACCGATAAAGGCACAGCACAAGGTTCGATTATTGGGCCGACAGAATATTTACTGTACGTGAACGACATGTGTAACATTTTCACGGAAGGCTCCGTGTACCAATTTGCTGACGACACATGTTTGGTTGCTGCACACAGGGATATACGGGAGGCACAGAGAGTGTTGCAGAGTAACTTCGACCTCTTATGTAAGTGGGCTCACGACGTTGGTCTTGTAATTAATTAAAAAAAAACCAAACTACTACATATACACTCGCCTTATCTGAGGACATCTTGTGTGCCTTTTGTAGTTGCCCACGAGCATCTGTGTTTTCACCGACCGATCACAGTGTGCAGTTGCCAGAAATTAGAGTTGGTGACTCAACATATGTATCTTGGGGTGATAATAGATAGTAATTTCCACTGGCGGCCGCACATTGATCATGTATATAATAAGCTTAGGTCAATATTAGCAAAACTATCGATACTTAAGTATAAACTACCATATAGAACACTTAGGACATTGTATTTGGCACTGGCCGACTCCGTAATTGATTACGGCCTAAGTAGCTACGGGCGTACATACAAGACTTACGTCGAGGACATTTACAAGTTACAGTTACGCATCTTGAAAACGATAGTACCCACAAGAATAAAACATGAATTTCACGATAATGACACATATTTGACATATTTAAGCACTGCCAAATTGTAAATGTCTTTGACAAGGTACGTTTACGCGTTATATGTGAGAATTAAATACGTAAGACTAAACTCGTTGCGTTGCTTGACCTACTTACCCTCTTTTATTGAACCTAAATCTAACTCAAACTCAAAAGCATTTATCTATACTACACTAAAATAAAGTTTTCGCGTCGATGTCCCTGCCACCCTGTATAATACATCCTCATCCTTACATATTATAGAACAAAGACCCCCGCTGCGTCTGTCTGTCTGTCTGAACGCGATAAACTCAAAAACTACCGAACGGATTTTCAAACAGTTTTCGCCAATAGACGGAGTGATTCATGTGGAATGTTTTAGTGTATAATTCATTAAAGTTTTGTTTAAATTGGCTGAAATTTGACGATTATTGTTGAAGAAGTCGGAAAAAATCATGCCGACTGGGAGATTTATTGGCGTGCGCTGCGTTAACCGAAAAAGATACATCAAATGTATGTTCTATGGTATTGTTCATCTTAAAAAGTTCAACAAAAAAGTCCGCGATGTCTATCTTCTAAGGATGACCCACAATAACCATTTTTATCTTTCAGAATTTGATAAAAATTTAATTGTTATTTCCGAAGTTTTTTTGACCGGTATAGTATTAATCCTTATCCAAAAAAATAAGTTATTTAAATTGGGCATTTAATTTAGATTAGAATATGCCTTAACAATCATCTAAGTTAAATTAATGGTTTCACAGATTCAAAAGCTAGTATAATATAATAATTAATAATAATATGTTGCGTCGAGCTCGAGCGACGAATACTTCTCGTCGCCGACGACACCACCACCAGTCCGTCGGCGCGGAAGAGGCCGACCACCGGCCAGCTTAGGACTCCGAGGCCCACCGGCCTCTGATAGGGTCCCCGCTCCCGGTGGAAGTGTGCAGCGCATGAAGTGGACACAAACTGTCAATGAAAATGTCATGCGCGCATACTTTGGGGCTACAGAGGAGGGAACTAACCTGACTGCGTACCGTGGCCGGATGCTCTCTCTGTTTCAGGTGCTTGAACCAGCTATCAACGTGTCGGCGCAACGACTGTCGGATCAGGTGCGGGTCATCCAGCGTAACCATATGCTGGATGACGCCGTACTTGATCGACTTGGATTTGTGCCCGGTTGATGGCAATAGGCTCGCCCCCTATTACATGGGACTTAAACATAACTGGCGAAATGTGGGTGTACCTGCTACAGGGACACCTCTGCCCAACCCTTCGGGGAAACAAGGCGTGATGTTATGTTATGTTATGTGTATATTTATTTGCTTTAAAACATGGTACATTAAGGTCTTATAATATAGTTACGATCTTACATGTTTCGCCATGGACTGGCATACAAATATTTAAACATGTTATATGATAAATTTTATACAACACATTTTTTTTTTGTTAATTATTGTCATAAAATGTCTAATAACATTGGTTATTACGGTTTCGTATCTATTTAAATACTTAACAATAATATATATTTACAGTAATATAAATAAAACTCGTTGTTTTATATTAAATGTTTTATCTTAAATTTATCTGTTACTTTTTTATCAAAAAATTATTTTACGCTATAAAAACAATTACCAATAAGCCATTTGTATAGTTTGGATTTAAAGTGTTTTAGAGGGAGTTCCCTTATTTCTTTTGGAATATTGTTGAAAATTTTAATTGTTGTGATAAAGCTATTTTTATGACATAATGTGCTTTGATGTGAAGGAATTCTTAGGCGTGTTGGGTCTCGACGGGTATATTTTGAATGTAAGTCGCATGTTATAAAAAAATTTGAGTGTTCTTTCACAAATACACCAGCTTGCATTATGAGAAGACCTGTTAAGGTTAAAAGTTTTAATTTTTTATAGAGAGGTCTGCAGGATGTTAAAGGACTGATACCGCATATTGCTCTTAGGCATTTTTTCTGCACTAGGAAGGCATCATTTATATTCGTCGAGTTCCCCCAGAGTAGGAGCACATACCTGAGTAAGGAGGAAACATACCCGTGGTAAGCTGTAAGTGCAACAGCTTCACTCGCGGTACGTCTTAGACGTTTAAGAGCAAAAACAAATTGGTTTAGTTTCTTATAGACGTGCTCTATGTGTAATTTCCAGTTGCAATGTTTGTCTAGAATAAGTCCAAGAAATTTGAATTCAGTAACTTCGTTAATTTGTTGTCCTTGACAATTAACTTTAAATACTTTTTGTTTAGAATTGTAGTTTTGAAAATTTATATATTTGGTTTTATTTAGATTTGCACAAAGGTAATTATTTTCGAGCCAATTTAGAACTTGGTTTACTGTTTCATTAAGGTTTTTTTCATCATTTGTTTCTGATTTACTTTCGTTCGTCACAATTACCGATATGTCGTCAGCAAAAAGTATGCATTGCTGTTGTAAAGCTGTAGGTAAATCGTTGATGTAAATGAGGAAAAGCAAAGGGCCAAGTATGCTTCCTTGGGGTACTCCTGATACGGTTTGACTATATTCAGAACTATATGATGTGGCCTCGTTATTTTCGTTTATTGTACTTATTTCTACTTTTTGTTGACGGTTAAATAAATAGCTAGTAATCCAATCAATAACTATTCCTCTAATTCCGTAGTTATTGCATTTTTGTATGAGTAAATCGTGGTTAACAAAGTCGAAAGCTTTGCTCATGTCAAAGAAGATGATAGATACTGGAACGCGTTTATCTAAATTTTGAACTACATTTTTTATCAGTTTAAATGCTGCTAAAGTAGTCGATTTTCCCCTTTTAAACTCGTTTTGTTCCTCTTTTATAATCTGAAATTTTTCAAAATAATTTGTGAATCTACGATGCATGACTTTCTCAAAGATTTTTGATAAGTTAGATATAAGTGTTATAGGGCGGTAATTAGATAAGTCTTTTATGTCACCTTTTGTCAAATAAGGGTTTAACAATGGATTGTTTTAGTTTATCTGGAAAAATACCTTGGCAGAATGAGAGATTTATCAAGTGTTCAATGATTGGGGATATCATGGTGGCACAGGATTTGAGAATGTGAGTTGCTATACCGTCAAATCCAACCGATTTTGTGTTGTTAAGGGACATGATGGTATTTTTTACTTCATCTTCATCACATGGGTGTAAAAACATGGTTTGCGTCATATTCGGTAAATCGAAATGTTTTTTGTCTGATGAAGCTTTATTTTTTGTACAGAATTTTTTGGCAATATTTATGTAAAAATCATTGAAAGTTTCAGCTATTTCTTTAGGTTTGTTTAAATGATTATTGTCGATTTTAATAGTATCAATATTCGTTTTAGTGTTCACGAGATCATTTTTTTTTTTGATAATCTGCCATGCAGCTTTGCCTTTATTTTTTGCCGATGACATTATTTTAGAATTTATGAGATGTTTTGATTGGCTAACGCATTTTTTGAAGATAGTACTGTATTTTGTATAGTTTGATGTATCGTCTTCAGATTTGGTCATGTATTGGCGATACCTTAGTTTCCTTTTTTGTTTACTTGACTTTCTGATTCCTATTGTGATCCATCTTGGTGACTTACAGTTTGAATTAATTCTTATTTTATTGATTGGAAAGCAAAGGTTATAAAATAAACAAAACGTATCATGAAATATATCAAAGGCTGAATTCAAATTTTCTTGGTCATATACTTCTGACCAACTTAGTGCTGATAAACAATTTACAAGTTTGTCAAAGAATGAGTTTATGTTACTATCTGGTGTTCTATATAAACAAATCACAATGCAGTTGAGAGAAGGAAATGCAATGCACGATTGAGGAGCGCTCTGGAGGATGCTTTTCGGGAGTACCGTTCTATTCCGCCTGGACTTAGACCACAATTACCTCGTTTGCCTATGCACAAGAAAAACAAGGCGCTGGTGTGTACTCTAGACTCGCTTCTGTCAAACTGTTTTGACGACAGCAAAGACCTCGCCGATACCCACTCGATCTTGTACTGTGCAGCTGTGGCAGCATGTCGTGTAGCTCAAGTTAAATTTGCCAACAGTGACAGAGCTCCACGACCAAAACCAGCTGTACCAGCTTGGCAGTGCAGGATTGAGCGTCGTATCGGTGAGGCTAGAGTACTCATCGGCAAGCTAATCTGCTTCAGGGAGGGCAATACTCGCCCTAGAGTGATGCGCTTTGTGAAGCGGGCGTTTTCGGGAACTGAAATTAGCTCTCGAGATTACTTGACCCGCGTCACAGAGCGTATCGACTTCCTGAAGCAGAAGATCTGTGCATCGGATGATGACGCTATGTGCTCGTTCTGGTGAAGCATATAGTCGGCGCCTGTCAATCACACCGAAGGAGACTGGACGAGGAAGATCGAACGAGCGTGCGAACAAATACCGGAAATGGGGGCACTCACCATCAGCCCCCAAGATGTAGCTCGTGCAGTCCGTCCGTTACCTAACTGGAAATCACCAGGGCCGGACGGGCTGCACAATTTTTGGATAAAATAGTTCCAAAGGTCGCACGCCCGTTTGGCATCCCAGTTCCAGTCAGCTTTAGAGTCAGGGTCGCTGCCCCAGTTCCTAACGACAGGAATAACCCACCTACTCCATAAATCAGGTAGTACTGCGGAACCCAAAAATTATAGACCGATCACTTGTCTACCGACGGTCTATAAAGTTTTTACATCCATTTTGAGAGCTAAAATTAACAAACATATAGACACCAACATCATGTCTGCCTCTCAAAATGGATGTAGGAACGGGTCCCGCGGTACTAAGGAGCTACTCCTCATCGATATGGCCATTAGCCAGCAGGTTCGTCGTTCCCGAAGGGATCTGTCGACATGTTGGATAGATTATAAGAAGGCCTACGACTCGGTGCCACATACATGGCTCATGAAGGTGCTGGAGGTGTATAAAGTAGATGCAACTCTACCCACCTTCCTGATGTCATGTATGGGGCAATGGAGGACGGTGCTTCGCTATCCAGGGTGACAGTTTGAGTCCACTTTGGTTCTGCCTAGCCTTGAATCCTCTAAGCACACTGCTGGAGGATTCAGGGCTGGGTTATCGATTGAGGAGAGGAGGTCAGGTTATATCTCACCTCCTTTACATGGATGACTTAAAACTCTTTGCCCCCAACAATTTGCAACTGCTGGAGCTACTGAAGGTAATCGAAACTTTCAGTAGTGCCATCAGGATGGAATTTGGTGTGGACAAATGTGCGGTCATGCATGTAAAACGAGGGGAGATTGTGGAATCCGTGGGAACCCACCTCTCGGATTCCATACACCTAAGATCCCTCTCCTCAATCGAAACCTACAAGTATTTGGGTATGTCGGAAGCTTTAGGTATCAACGCTGCTGACATGAAGCAATCGCTGAAGGAGCGCTTCTTTAGCCGCCTGAATAAAGTATTAAATAGTCTTTTATCAGGCGGAAACAAGGTACGCGCCTTCAACGGTTGGGTCATGCCAGTTTTGATGTACTCTTTCGGCATACTCAAATGGACTCAGACGGAACTTGACGCCCTGGATAGGAGGGTCCGCACACTGCTGACCGCAAATCGGATGCATCACCCACGTTCATCGGTGATGATACTGTATATCCCACGGAAGTGCGGAGGTCGAGGTTTCTTACGAGTAAATGCTAAGACCCTACACAACCGTGAGGTATGCAGTCTCAGGGAATACTTCCTAGAAACCGACGTGGGGATGCACCGAGATGTAGTCTCAGTGGACAAGGGCCTCACCCCGCTATCCTTGGCTAACGAGAACTGGCGCAAACCTATAGTATTAGATACTAATGACCGCAGGGAGGTATGGCAGAGCAAAGAGCTTCACGGGCGCTTTTACCGGGCCTTACATGGGCCCGATGTAGACCTGTTAGCGTCCGTATCCTGGTTGCGATTCGGTGACCTCTTTGGGAAAACCGAAGGTTTTGTCTTTGCGATTATGGACGAAGTTATGATGACGAACAACTACCGGAAATATATTGTGAA
Source organism: Agrochola litura (assembly GCA_949152395.1). NCBI lineage: Eukaryota > Metazoa > Arthropoda > Insecta > Lepidoptera > Noctuidae > Agrochola > Agrochola litura. The sequence continues at coordinate 11,908,703 of OX424521.1, read as the reverse complement.
GGACGGCACGGTTGACATCTGTCGGGCATGCCACCGTCCCGGAGAATCAATCCGACACATTATTTCTGGCTGTTCTCGTCTGGCTAACGGAGAATACTTGCATAGGCACAACCTTGTAGCCAGGATTATCCACCAGCAACTTGCTTTGAAATACAGTCTTGTGGAATCGGAAGTACCGTACTATAGATATGTGCCCGACCCAGTCCTCGAAAATGGCAATATCACGTTGTATTGGGATCGATCTATCATCACTGACAGGACTATTGTTGCCAATAAGCCAGACATAGTGGTGATAGATCGATTAGAGCGTCGCACAATGATTATTGATATAGCGGTTCCCGCATGACGAGAACCTCGTGAAAGCTGAAAAAGATAAACAGATTAAGTATCATGACCTGGCTCACGAGGTTATCGACTTGTGGGATGAGGATACAGCAATCATTGTGCCGATAGTCGTGACGGCCAATGGCATAATAGCCAAGAGCCTCGACCAACACCTGAGGAGGCTCTCGTTAGGCAGCTGGATCAAGGGCTTGATCCAGAAAGCGGTACTCCTGGACACGGCGCGTATTGTTAGGAGGTTCCTCTCTCAGGAGCCCTGACCACCGGTGGCTTGGACCCTGTTCCCGACACCGGTGGGCTACTATTTTTATATTTTTAAATGTTTTTTTTAAATCATTTTATAAGAATATTTAAAAATGTAAATTATATGTTTATAAATGTAATAAAGAAAATATTATAAAGAGGTAAAATTTGTTTGTTTGTAAGTTTGTATGTAGGGTGTAATCTCCGGAAGTACCGGTTGGATTTGAAAAAATATTTTTACATTGTTTAGCCCTATTCTTGAGGAAGGTTATAGTATATACGAAGGTTATAGTAGCGGATGAAGTCGCGGACATAAGCTAGTAAAAAGATAAAAACATTTTAAAAATTAAACTGAAAAGCAAAGGCCTCTTCTCAAAGGGAGAAGTTAAGGATCCGAAGATAGGTATCATAATCAATCGATCTGCCTAGCCTTTTCCCAACTATGTTGGCGTTGGTTTCCAGTAGGATGTAGCTGAACAGCAGTATTTCACATAGAGCAACTGCCTATCTGACCTTCACTACCTAGTTACTGGGTAACACGATATCCCTTGGTAAGACTGCTTGTGCACTGTAGCGGAGCGAGGAATGTGCCAATATTAACCAATAGAATCTAAACTCCGCTCCTATTGGTTAATATTGGCACATTTCTCCGCTCCGCTGCCTCGCTCCGTTCCAGTGGACAGGCAGAGGTAGCGGAGCGGAGAAATGTGGCAATATTAACCAATAGAATCTAAACTCTGCTTCAGAGTTCCGCTCCTAATGGTTAATATTGCCACATTTCTCCGCTCCGCTGCCTCGCTCCGCTCTAGTGGACAGGCAGCCTAAGACTGGTTGTTTTGGGCTTCTGACTATACGTAACTTCCGTAACAGCTGTCAAAGATCTACGATTGACAGTCGGAAAAGCCGAAGGCGAAGAAAGTAAGTATCATTACCTAGGATATTCCGGTCCCCAGAAAGTGTAAACAGAATTTATATTATCATTTGTCTAAAGGTGTATGAGGAACAAGGTGTAAAGTTCACTCATCCTCTATGGGAAAGGGAAGATCCTCCGACCTGAAGGCGGGTGTCGAGTCTGGTGGGCTACTGGCCGACGATTGATGGCGGGACGTTGTATTATGCTAGTCGCGTGTCAAACTCCGCTTGCGGGATGCATGATTTTGCGTGATGTCAGTGTGATATGTAGTTCGCATGTATGTAAATTATGATATTGATGTTACTTTAAATAAATTTTGATACTTACATTATTGTATCTTATCAAGGAAAGTATGCTAATTACTTTCAAAAGGACTCGATTTTATTATTTGTAAGTAGAATGATAAGAAATTACCTAATCGAAAATTATAATCTGAAGGACATTGGTGTTATCTATGACGACTTCTGTTTTGAAACTTCGAAAGAGATACAAAAGCGAAGCTATACAATAATGGCTGTATCCAAAACTGCTTTTCTTTGCTGTGAGATCTAGAATTCTAGGCCTTTAAATTTTTTGCTTTTAACAGAGTTGGCTTTCACTAAAAATATCGTACCTACCCACGATCGTAGATCTTACAGTCTATCTACTCTACGCCAAACTTAAAAAAACCGGCCAAGTGCGTGTCGGACCACGCACAATGAAGGGTTCCGTAGTTGGGATGAATTTATCCAAAAAACAAACTTAACTTTGTAGTTGTAAAAGATGTTCTTCCATACGGAATGTTTTTGCAACTGCAAAGTTAAGTTGGTCGATTATTACTCGTTAGCCTACTTAGCTGTGATAGTTTTCCTTTTAATTTCGTTATATAAACTACTGCTGTGATTTTTTTCACACATCCAAAACAAAACATTTAGCCGGCAAAAAAAAAAAGTGGGGGGGCACTTGACTCTAACAAAAATTAGCAATTTAAAGCTTAATATTTCGCAAACGGATTCCTGAATCCAAAAATAGTTTTGACATACTCATTATGGTTTTGAAGGACCTTTCCAATGATACCCCACACAATGGGACAGAAAAAAAAAAACATCACCACTTTACGTGTATGGGACCTCCCCTACACGTAAAGTGGTGATGTTCTTTTTATTTTTTTTTTACCACTTTGTCGGCGTAATTAATATATATGTCGCAGGTTTTTCATAAACTTAGGTTTTTGATAAAAAATCTAGGTTTTTGATGAAAAACCGGAAGATGACACATTTTTAACTCAATTTCATCATAAACCTGTAACAATCCAGATTTTTTATCAAAAACCTGAACTAGTTTGGGTTTATAATCAATCTGATATACATTTTCGTTCATTTTTGCGACAAATAATTACGTAAAATATAATTAAGTGAATAAATCTCATTAATATTGTGCTAGTGCTTACTACAAATGGCATCTACAGGAAACCAAGTGGATAAGCAATTTGTATGTAAAGAAGATTTTGAAGAATTCTATTCTTTTCTGTGTCTTGGTGCTAAAATTTTAGTTGATGTGCCGAAAATAGATAGAGGGCCACTGGATGCAAGTAACATTATAGAAAAGGTAATTGGTAAGAAGAACGATTTTAATTTAAAATTGGTAATTGAGCTGGGGTTCTAAAAGACTGGCTGCCTCGAAACTCTATTAACTCCTCTATAAATAAATACCAACTACTGCCTTTAACGAACCTGTATCGACAAATGAACTGAGTTTGCGTGAAATTGCTTCAAAGATGTCTTTATTTGGAGGCCAAGGTTATAAGAAATGCTCGTGCGAAAAATCTAAAGTGTGCTGCAAGACAAATCGATGTGCATGCAAAAAAAAATATTTTATGCAATTCTAGATGTCACAAGTCAACAAACTGTCATAATAAATAAAGCATACTAGCAGATTTATAAAAAAGCAAGCACGTGGTAAACGTTTCTTTATTACATTTTTATTCTTTTTTTAATTTTGACTCAGTTTACTCGTATTTAATAGTTACGAAATTTCATTTTCGCGGCTTATCAAAATCAGATTAATACGTGAAATTGAAACATTTCATTTCATAATTGGATTGAAGGAGGAGAATATTGATTGGATCATGGATGTAAAATTTTGATTAATAAATAATTGTTTTCTTTCTACTAAGTTGCAAATGATGATGGATTGTTTTATTTATTTCAATTAAATTGATTTATTTGTCATAAAACAAAGCATACCCGTGATTCTGACAAGAACTTTATCATAAACCCAAACTAGTTCAGGTTTTTGATCAAAAATCTGGATTGTTACAGGTTTATGATGAAATTGAGTTTAAAATGTGTCATCTTCCGGTTTTTCATCAAAAGCCTAGGTTTTTGATCAAAAACCTAATTTTATGAAAAACCTGCGACATATACACCCTTGCCAAATTACAGCTTTCTAATATTAAGGGTCTCGGATCTAGACCGCGGACAGACAGACAGACGGACATGACGAAACTGTAAGGGTTCCTTGTTTACTACGGAATCCTAAAAAAGCTCTAAATTTAACCCAGTCTAGTCAAAATTCAATGCACAAAATAAACAAAGCTTTAAAAATGAAAGATAGCTCGCGAAATTAAAATTCTCTTAGGTGTTTTGCAATTTTCAAGTCAGTATCAGGTTGTATGTTGATTAAAAAATGATTTGCTACCGTAACATATTTACAGAACTAAAAAACATTAAAATCAATACAACTCTCTAAGTTAAAATTGACCTAAAATGTCACGATTTGATGAAATACTCTTTCGATTTGAAAAAGAAAGAAAGTTGTATTGATCATTTTAGTGGTCATAATTCTATAATTACATAGGTAATTATATGTTACGGTCGCAAATCATATTTTTATCAACAAACAACCTGATACTGAGCTTGAAAAAAAACGTAAGATTTTTTTATTTCGCGTGCTGCCCTGGCGCTTTCGTCTTAAGAGGGCCCTTCCCGGTCCGTCTATCGTCAACGCAAGCATGGTAAAAAATCTTGTTGTTTTATCCAGCGCAAGTGAGAACTGCTAACAAGCAAGTGAGAACGCGATAACATTGTACGAAATAAAACTTGCTTCAGGAAATACGTGTTTTTGAATACGCCTTACAAGTTTGTGAAATATTTTTTTGTCATTTAGAATCTCCATTACATGTGCGAGGTTTCTATAACGATGTTTTCTTTACTTTTACAATTTATAAGTAGGTACATTATGAACGGTCAAAGTTCAGGTAAAATTTGTGCAAAAAAAAGCAGATTTTTGGAGGCTTATATTGAATTTGTTTCGCCAAATTTTTATTTTTTGCTTTCATAAAAACCTAGATATAGTGCACAAGATACCTATTAGTTTAAAAGAATTAAAGAAAGATGTGCTACAATGCCATAATCACGTACGAGCGTTTGTATGAATAGTATGACGGGTTGGCCGCTCTTAAGGTGACCGTCCACTGCTATGCAGGATGTGCAAGGCGAGGTTTGCCAGGCTAGCTGCGCGTTTCATTTGTTTGCCAGCCAAACATTCAGTGTGTAGCGTGCATGGCTGAGAGTCGCAGTAGATACTTACACGATAATTAATAAACTTGAAAGTTAGGCCTTTGCTCAGAGAAGAGCAAGAAAAGTATCACAGTATCAAAATTACTTTCCCCTGGGACATCCCGGCGGAAAGTATAAAAACACTTCTTATCATATTTTTTAACCGACTTCCAAAAAGGAGGAGGTTATATGTTCGTCGCGTATGTTTTTTTTTTTTTTTTTTTTTCTTTTTTTTTATGTATGTCCACCGATTTCTCCGTCAATTGTGGACCGATTTTAAAAATTATTTTTTTGTTTGAAAGGGTATGCTTTCGAGGTGGTCCCATGTAAATTTTATTACCTTGGCTTCGATATTTTTTGAGTTAGCTTCAATAATACGTACTTTTTTCCAACTTAGTATGTGGATGATATGATAAGTTCCTGTCACTGTTATCTATATAGCAGGTAGTGGTTTTCGAATTTGTGTGGGGTAGGTACCACAAGTAAAAAGTGAAAAATAAAAACTTTTTACAAAAAAAAAACAACCGACTTCCAAAAAACACTACAAAGTGAAAAATAACTTTAATTTCGGAAGTCGGTGACAAAAAACGAAAATTCTAAACCAAAGACACCGACTTCCGAAATTAAAGTTATTTTTCACTTTGTAGTGTTTTTTGGAAGTCGGTTGTTTTTTTTTTTGTAAAAAGTTTTTATTTGCAGATAAATTAAAATGCTGATGTTTTAAATTTTGTATCTAATCAAGGAAAGTATAAATACCAATATTTTCAAAAGAATTATATTAATTCCTTGTAAGTAAATTACCCAATCGATTATTATAATCTGAATGGCATTGGTTAAATTATAAGAAATAACTTTTGTTTTGAAGCTCAACGAAGTGGTACAGTAGTGGATAACGAAACACTGTTTTGTTTTGGTTTCCTTTCGTTGCAGTGGCTGATGTTTGAGGGAAGATTGCCCAAATTAGATAATAAATTATGTTGGGGTAAGCTCGTGCTGGGATAAGACCGTACGAATCAAATTGCCTACTAATTTGGCAATATTTTTTGAAGCTGTCAACATTGTTTTCTGCGTAGAGTAAAATAACGCAGAATTTTATTCGTAAGGTCTTATCTCAGTGCCGAATTTACCCCAACATATCTTATCGTAGAGCCTACTTTGTTTTTTCTGTGCCTCGAAACATATTGAAAAGTTCTTCCTTTTAATGATGTAGCTATTTTGAGGCTCTATTGGGCCGAAAACTGCTTGTTAAAAAGCTCTTCGGGGAAAAATGGCCACCTTTCCTATTTGTGACACTAACTTTATTCCGTGTTAATTGAAGGGTATGAGGTGCCAGTGTAATAATAGAATCATGAGATATTTAAATTTTTTAGATAATTACAGCATGTACTGCATCAGAAAAGTGTGGTCATATTTAATTGAAGGGTACAGATCATCAAATTATATTTAGTTAATTGATTCAGGCGTTACCTTGCGGAAATCCATTATAAAATACAATAGACGTGGATATATTTAGTAACCTGTTCCGCTTAGCTATTTATAAAAAGCCATAAAAAACCCTGAAAGAAATCGACACGTGTTTCACCTCTCAACGAGGCATCCTCAGGATGACGATTGACGTGCCGCGAATCCGAACACGGCGTGTTGCCACACCGAGCGCTGAACGCAGAGACGCGCTCAACGCGCGTGACAAGTCAATCGTCATTCTGAGGATGCCTCGTTCAGAGGTGACAAACGTGTCGATTTCTTTCAGGGTTTTTTTATGGCTCTTTAGAAATAAGTAAGTGGAATAGGTTACTAAATATATTTCATCATCATCATCATCCGCCTATAATGTTCCCACTCCTGGGACACAGGCCTCCTCTCTGTGAGAGGGAGTGGGCCGTAATCCACCACGCGGGCCCAGTGCGGGTTGGTAGATGTCACATGTCTTCGAATTTTCGGTTCTAGGACATGCCGGTTTCCTCGCGATGTTTTCCTTCACCGTTTTGAGAGCAGTGGTGATGAAATAATTTACACAAAGTAAAGCGCCTGTCTGGGTTCGAACCTACGACCTACAACTCGTAATTCGCGGCCACCACTGCTCTTAATATATAAATATATTTACGTCTATTGTATTTTTTAAAATTATATTTATAAAAATTATCAGCTGTCATACATTTGGGTCGAGTAGGTATTGAAGTATTGTATGAGACAGTTGATTATTTTTACACGATTTCGATGTTGGTGTTATGGATAAAGTTGTTCAGTTTGATGGACGGTACTACACCCTTTAAAATTTTCACATATTATCTGTTATACGCTGTATAAGGTTGCCAAAATAGACGGAGGCAACTCTGTGTTATAAGTTCGTCAGTCTGTTTATCATAGACATTGTAGCGTGAGGTGCAGCTCGCGCCGCCCCTCACAGCCTGCCGCCCCGGCTATGGCCCTTTTGGCCCTAGGATAAATACGCTACTGTCTCTGGGATGGCAACGCCTTGGCAGATTTCACTTCTTAAGGTTACGCTTTCATCACACACACATTTGAAAACGACTCTTTTCTTAATAAAAAACGTTTATTTGCGGTAAACATGACGCAAAAAAGAGCTTAAAACACAAAAATGAGAAAAGGTTGGACATGCATCATATCCACGCAAATCGGCTATCATTATGCTGCGACCCTACGCAAGACAAAGCCTGCGCTGGTTTTCAGCGACAGCCGGCGCCGACGACGTATTGACGACGACCGGTGCAGTAAAAAAATAATTATAATTTAAAAAAATTACTCTTACCGAGTCCAGCGTAGCTTCAGGGTCCGAGGTAACCATTTTAAATATAATTTTAATAAATATTGACTAGAACTAATATCACTTTTTTCACTGTTTTAATAAACTAATGTCATTTGTTAAATGTCTGTTTATAAGTGTACAAAGTCACTGTGTGTTGCTGAGAAGTATTTTAACTTGATGTGCACCATTTTATCTGAAAAAAGAGAAAAATAGTATTAGAAAAAGTTGTTTTATTACAATGCGTTTGGTTAAGTGTGTATTACTCATGAAATAAAATAAAAAAATACTGTTGGACTAAGGGAGCAAGTCTATACTTATAGGTACTTATTTACTTATAATTATTACTTCGGTATAATATTATAAAAAGGAAAAAAAAATTTTTGTTTGTAAGTTTGTATGTCCGAAACTACAAGTCGGATTTGTAAAATTATTTTTGCACTGGATAGCCGAATAGGGTAGTTGCCTAGGTAAAAAAAACTATTTAGTCCGTCTTTCTCAGATAATAAAAAATATTGGACACGTGTTTTTTTGTTTTTCATATTAATCAAAAATAACTTAGAAAACACGCATTATAGTTGGGGAGTGAGGCCTAGCTACGTCACAACGCACTATTAAATCTAGCAAGGCGTGACGTCATGCCACATTTTAACTCAATGTATCGCCGTAATCTTTTGATTACGTCAAAAAAGAAAAAATACGTGTTCAATATTTTTTAATAATCTACGAGAGGGACAAAAAAAATTTTGGACACTGGCCTATTTTTGAGGAAGGTTATAGGCTCGCGAACGAAGTCGCGGGCAGAAGCTAGTCTGCAATATGAAACAAAAAAAACTTTGTACAAAAAAAAAAACAGCCGACTTAAAAAAAAAAACACTACAAAGTGAAAAATAACTTTAATTTCGGAAGTCGGTGTCTTTGGTTTAGAATTTTCGTTCTTTGTCACCGACTTCCGAAATTAAAGTTATTTTTCACTTTGTAGTGTTTTTTTTTTTTGAAGTCGGTTGTTTTTTTTTTGTAAAAAGTTTTTATTTTTCAATTTTTAGTTGTGGTACCTACCCCACACAAATTCGAATACCACTACCTGCTATGTAAATAACAGTGACAAGAAGTTATCATATCATCTACATACTAAGTGGGAAAAAATACGTATAATTGAAGCTAACTCAAAAACTACCCAAGCAAAGTTAATAAATTTTATATGGGACCACCTCTGAAGTATGATCTACCAAACAAAAAAGGAATCATCAAAATCAATTCATAATTGGCGGAGTAATCGCGTCACAAAAAAAAAAAAAAAAAAAAAAAACATACAGCCGAATTGAGAACCTCCTCCTTTTGGAAGTCGGTTAAAAATCTGCTGTTCCTTATATTTGATCGCGTAGGTAGGTATTGCGCTTTTAATCACCCTGTAAACTGATTAATCAGTCAGTCGGTCAGGTAATTAGATTAGGTACTATTAGGTAATATTTTTAAGTGACCATGTTGTTATCGTCTGTCTCTGTAAGTACCTACGCTTTGTGTGACTTATAATGCCACTTTAATTAAAGAGGGTTATTTTTAAATTGGCTAGCTAAACTCCACAGAAGCCTCGGGGGAGGCTGGATCGTCCCAACGCGAATGTATGCGTACATCCGTGGTGGGGCGACCCAGACTGCCAGGCATTTCTTCTCTTGCAACCGAGCGGGTGGGCAGGTTGCGGATAGCCCAACTCCGGCTGCGGGACCGATCACTGACGGTTACACTGACCGGTAGTGGGCGATCCCGCACTTGGAGCATCTTCTAAAGAGATCCCGGACAAGAGAAGTTCCCGAAAGCCAAATCCCAGGCTTAGGGTAACCACATACCCCCTTCCTATGTACCAATCACCTAACCAAGCCATCCCTCCTTATCCATATACATCCCGTCGATCCTAAATCCCTAGGTCAACTCCCAGACCTAGGGTGACCCCAAAGGAACCCATATCCTCCGTCCACCAAATACCTTCCCTCCTATACCTTTATCCCGTCGGTCCTAGAGGAAGGGTAACCTCGATTCCAAAAAAGCCCACCCCACGACCATGAACATGCAGGAAGAAAAAGAAACTACCCAGGTGGGTCCCGGCCAAGCCGGGGAATCCCACACCGCTCCGGCGGTTAGCCCCCATCGTATTATGGGGGGGGCATCAACCTGTAACATGGACTCCTTAATGCCGCGCTTTGTAGCGCGGCCGGCTGCTGATCTAGCGCCTATAACACAGGCTGCGACCAACGCGCCCATGAACCCGACCTCGGCTGCGACTAACGCGCCCAATAACACGACCTCGGCTGCGATTAACGCGCCCACTAACAAGACTGCGACTAACGCGACGGTACCCGCTACAAGGTGTATGCCTCCCGCGAACCTCTGGCAACAGAGCATTGTGCGGAGCAGCACCACTTACCCAGACAGAGACCAAGACCAGCAGAAACAGACTGATACGGGGGAGGATGACAGACCCGGCAGCTCTACCACTCTCCCGGTTGAAGTTGATGGAGTACGCCCGCTGAGAAAGCGCGGAAAAATCTTAGCCCGGGAGAAGAAAGTAGGCGACCGAAAGCGCAACACCCGCGAAGGCATTAGCCAGCGCGAAGCGCGATCGGACGCTGAAGAGATGGTACGCGACCAGCCACGAGTACGCGCAGGGGCAACCCAGCGCGCAAAGGGGCCGGACGCGGAGCCACGCGACCAGCCACAAGTACGCGCAGGGGAAACCCAGCGCGGAAAACGGCCGGACGCGGACCCAAGTGGGCGGGGGCAGGTGAGCGTAGGGGCAACCCAGCGCGAACCACCTTCGCACGCAACTGAGTCTGCCGGGGCCGCCAGTCGACCCCAGGACACCGACAGAACCCACGACCGACCCCGACCTAGACATACCAGGGGCAAGCGTTCCGGAGCCTCACGCCAGGCGTTGCTGGCAACCACCATCCTGCCAGGCACCTCCGACCCGCAGCCTGGACCGAGTGGGACAGGGCCGGCGAAGAGGATGCGCCCTGACGACACGGCTTCGCCAAGTACGCTTCAGGGGGACGCCAAACGTGTGAGGGTCCACTCCGCTCAGGGGGGGCAGAGGACCTACGCGCGGGCCACGAAGGATATTCCTGCGCGGCTGGCGGTAGCAATCTGCTTTCCCCACCCCGGTAGAGAACTGACTAGGGTAGAGGCCGACTTCATAAAGACTAACCTGGAAAGTATACTGATGGACACAGACTCGTCGACACCACTCCCGGCCTTCCGCGGATACCCACGGGTAGCGGAAGGCACAGTGCAGATGTGGTGTGAGGATGACAACGCTCTGACCTGGCTGACCCAAAATGTGCCTAACATAAAACTCCCAGACACCGACCAGACACTGACCGTGATGAAGCAGACTGACGTGCCCACCCGTGTCCGAGCCTCGCTTTTCGTCCCTCGCTATAGAGGTGACGTAGCCAGGCTCCAAGGTATTCTGACTCGTCAGAATACCTGGTACGACATTACAAGGTGGTCGCTATACAGGGCAACTACCGTCGGTGGCGACCACTACGGGACTTACCTGACCCTAGGGCTGCCACCGGAGGAAGCTGAAAAGGTCCTGGGACGGGAGCGTCGGATATCGTACCTACTAGGTTCGATATACGCACGCTTCTGGCCCACGACCCGACCCTCCGACACCCAGACCGACAGCACAGACGGGAAGACGACAACACCGACGACGACACAGACGAGTGACACGGACATCGCAAGGCTAGAGGAGGATATGGCCCGAGCGGCAATGGCCGACGACGTCGACACTTTACCACCCGCATCACCTGGCTGGAACGAGCAACTCCTTGCCTCATCGCCGGGTAACCAACACGACGACCAGTACAGAGTGGGGGAGATGGAGGGACAGTCCGATGGATCCATCTCCGACTAACCCCACTCCACCATCGTCACCGCCCCTTAATGTAATCCAAACCAACCTCCAGCATAGCCAGACTGCCACGGCTAGCTTACGCAGGGCACTGGAGGTGAAGCCCCGAACCATCGCACTGATCCAAGAGCCGTGGATCAGGAACAATAGAATATGTGGCCTCGGTAACATCGGAGGTAAGATAATTCTCAACACTCACACATCGGACAAACCAAGAACCTGCATCTACATACCCAAAGAAATTCCTATCACACTACTCACCCAATTCTGTTCCAGAGACCTGACAGCTGTCAGGCTCCAGACCGCAGGTAGCGCTCCAGATGCTGTACTGGCCTCGGTATACATGCCTGGCGAGGGCGCAGACTGCCCGCCAAAAGAGATGGCCGACCTGGTACAGCACTGCGAGCGCGCCAATCTGGACCTGATCATCTGCACCGACTCAAATGCACACCACCCACTCTGGGGCAGCGACGCACCGAACTCCAGAGGAGAGGTACTATCCACCTATTTATTCTCCACTAACCTTAACATTATTAACCGCGGCTCAGAACCCACTTGGGTCACAGTCCGAGGACAAACGATTATTGACCTAACACTTGCTACAGAAAACGCAACAAGCCTGATTACAAACTGGCACGTATCGGACGAGCCCTCTTGCTCCGACCACAGAAGGATCCGCTTTAAACTAACTACCAACACTAAGAAACCCGAATCGAGGCGAAACCCGAGGCGCACAAATGTTCCCGGGTACAAACGCCTCCTGGCCTCCCTATTAACTAGACACCTAACACAAGTAATCATAAAAGATCAGGCACAATTAGAATACACCGTAACAAAGCTATCAGAATATCTGACTGAAGCATACCATGCATGCTGCAAACTAAGAGCACCACGAACCAAGAACGAGAGAAACCCTTGGTGGAACGCTGAACTTAGCAAACTCAGAGAGGCGCTACGTAAGCAATTTAACAGAGCCAAAAACACTAGACTCCCGGGCGACTGGGAGATATACAAAGAGACCCAATATACATACAAAAAACAGATTAGAACCGCCAGGAGAACAGCATGGCGGAAATTCTGTGAATCCATCGAAACTAACAATGAAGCCGCGAGGGTAAGGAAAATCCTATCAACTGATCAGGACCGGACTCTCGGCGCGCTTAAAAAACCTGATAACTCGTACACTTTAACTGATCATGAAACCAGTAAGGTCCTTCTCGAAACTCACTTCCCAGACTGTAGAGTCCTAGAGGACAGAACGTGGGAGGCTGAACCAGAATGGACCCCAACGGATCAAGACTGGTCAAGAGCCCGCAACGTAGTAACAGAAGACCGAATAAAGTGGGCTATCAACACCTTTCAGCCATACAAATCGGCAGGACTGGACGGCATCTTCCCAGCACTACTGCAGTGGGGCGTAGACTATCTGACACCATGGCTGGTGGAGGTCTACCGAGCCTGCATAGCACTTAGACACATACCTCTCGCATGGCGTGAGGTGAAAGTCATTTTCATACCCAAACCGGGCAAAACCGATTATACACAACCCAAGGCTTATAGGCCCATAAGTCTTACATCCTTCCTACTAAAAACCCTGGAGAGACTCTGTGACAGGCACATCCGAGATGGGCCACTCCGGGTAAAACCACTTCACAAACAACAGCATGCGTACTCCATAGGCAAATCAACAGAATCAGCGCTGCACAGCGTGGTTTCTAAAATTGAATGCGCAGTGGACCACAAATGCTCGGCACTGGCGGCCTTCATTGACATTGAGGGCGCCTTTGACAAAACCATGTTTAACAGTATAAACATGGCACTCGACAGACACAGCATAGACTCGACCCTGAGTGGCTGGATCACCAACATGCTCAAACTGAGAGCTGTGCAAGTCACAGTAAATGACACTACGAGAGCCATCGTTGCGAAGGGCTGCCCGCAAGGGGGCGTCCTCTCGCCGCTTCTATGGAACCTGGTAGTAGACAGCCTCATCAAAACACTCAATGACAAAGGTTATTTCACCGTAGGCTACGCCGATGACATAACTATAATAATAAACGGGACCCACGAAAATACCCTATGCAACCTCATGCGTCAAGCTCTAAAGATAGTAGAGGAATGGTGCGACAAGCACCAACTCTCAGTGAACCCCACAAAAACCGAACTGATTCTCTTCACAAAAAAGAGAAAATTAACGACACTACAACTACCACGATTCTTTGGAACAACCCTAAGTCTCTCGACTGAAACCAAATACCTGGGCATATTTTTGGACAAACAACTAAACTGGGCAAAACACACGAACTATATCACTACAAAAGCCAGTATATCCCTGTGGCAGTGCAAGCGACTGCTTGGCAGGAATTGGGGGATTAGCCCCAAGGTCACCCACTGGCTATACACCACAGTCATCCGACCACTTATTACATACGGCTCACTGGTCTGGTGGCCCAGGACAGACTTGAGTACAGCCCAAAGAGATCTCGAAAAACTGCAGCGGTTTGCTTGTGTTGCAATCACTAGCAGTATGAGAACCACACCCACTGCCGCCCTACAGGCAATGCTTGGACTGCCACCTCTGCACCTAATTGTGCGGGAGGAGGCGGCCCTGGCCGCCTTTAGACTCCATTTATCAGGAACCTTAAGCAAAGACTCCAGAGTTAAGCACACGCGTATAAAGGAAGATGCGATCAAGCGACAGCCGATGATGGCATCACCCTGCGACAAAGCCCCGAAATCACACCACTTTCAAAAGCACTACAACATAATACTTACAGAAGAACAGTGTGACTACTCAGGCCCGGAAGAGCTGAGAGTATACACCGACGGGTCAAAGACCGACTCCGGTACTGGAGTCGGAGTCTTCTCACACGACCTGAACATAAATATATCCCGCCCGCTGGGTATGTTCAACACCGTCTATCAGGCGGAGTGTGTGGGCATCATACAAGCGGTCCACGCCATAGAAGCCAGGAAAGTTACTGACACCCACGTTCGTATACTCTCCGACAGCGCTTCTGTTCTCCAATCCTTACGGAAAAAATATATTACCTCGAACTTAATACTAGAATGTCATAATGCACTGGAGCAGGTAACTGTTTCTAGCCGCAACACTGTGACACTGCAATGGATAAAAGGACACAGCGGGTCGCTAGGTAACGATGCAGCTGATGAACTCGCTAGAAGAGGATCTAGCATGGCAGTCTGTGGACCTGAGCCTATCGTACCAATCCCCTACAACCAAATACGCAGGTGGCTACAGGAGTACACCCACACACAAGCGGAGTACTGGTGGACCTCAACACCGGGATGCAGGCAGTCCAAGGAAGCCATGCCATCTTTGGATAACAAGCTAACCAGGCGTATTTTACGCCTGGACAGGAACGGCCTGCGTCTGGTGACGGGAACCATCACGGGACACTGCTCGCTAAACAAACACTTCCACACAATAGGCATAACGGACAGTCCTCTGTGCAGGGCGTGCATGGAGGCTGAGGAAACCGTCGCGCATGTGCTCTTTGAATGCACAGGCGTCACCCAGATTAGAACAGAAACCCTCGGGTCACCCAGATCTTTTGCAGATGTTCTGAACAGACCAGGAGTTTTAATTAACTTCTGGAGGGAGGTGGGCTGGTTGGAATAACCACCAAACGGCCGCCATGGCCCACGTACAATGGTCCACCTTATGGACTAAGTGCGGAAACCAAAACCCCATAACATAGAACATAACTCCACAGAAGCGATGGGTATCGGTATAAACACGGTAAAATAAAAAGATTTGATTTAGTGTTTTTACTTTAAGTTTGAGTTGAGCATGTTTACTTATGTTTTATCATGTTCGATACCCATGACGTCTGCGAAGTTAACATAAAAAAAAAAACAGATTTTAAAACTGATATTATAAGTGACTACAATAAATTCGGTCAATGATACCACATAAAAAATCATCAAATTAATATATATTTTGTTTTATCATGCTTAGATAACGATAGGTACAGTACCGACCAAAAGTCCATGAGCAATCTCACAAAGCAATAGACCGACGCTTCGGTTTGACTTACGACCTTCTTCTATAAGTTGTTACAATACTGTAGACACGCACATTACACACACACACTCACTTTGTCTGCAACCAATGACTAGTTCGATAATCATTCGTTTTTTGTTTCATTCGTCTTGTTCACATAAATATTAAAGTTTAGCAGGTAGACCACAGAAAACTAAGTAAATTATTTCGATTTCTGTAGGGTAGATAGATACAGTTCGTTACGAGTATTCAATTAATAGAACTTTGTTGGCTCGTGGATAATATTGGTGACGAGTATTAAGCGCAGTGTTCTGGTTATTATTATCAAAAAGCAGGCATAAAATATATTGAAGAGATCAGATCAGATCAGAGAATATTATTGCGCTGCGTAAAAGTGAAGTGAATGTCTAATGAAACCGGACTAAGTGTGAGTGTTATCATTTATATATTTCATATTTTACTAAACATAAATCTTAATCAAGGGTATTGTTGATAGAACAGAGGTATTGTTGAGACAGAAGATGCCTTTAAAGTTTTAAATTCATTATGAGGTTTAATTCGATTAGTGAATAATAAATAATTAGGTATTATGTGTAATAAAAACAATGTTTTTCTTTGTTCTAGAGAAATACTGTGAGGGTTAAGAGATATGAGGAAGGGGCTTATTATCGAGGTGCAGCGACGTCAAATGGTGAATGAATATGAAACAAATGGTTTCATACCAACGAGATATTTTGCTGAATTATTAAAAACACGTCATTATGAACCGTTCGCCGTGCACTCTGAAGGCTTGCATCACTGAAGACCAGCTAGAAAACCGTTTTTGACCTTAAAATATTGACCGTTTCAACTTAATAAACAACAGATTCGTTATTGCATGAATTTATGGTAACGAAGTTTTTAAGCACGTTTCAATAGGGTGTTTGTCGTATTTCTTGCAGATAGAAAGAAATTGTTTAATTAATATTATTTTAGTAATATTATTATTTTAGGATTAAAATTTGAGGTTTAGTTTCAATCTTCTTTTCGTAAAGAAAATGAATACTTAAGCTATAACCTCAATACCAACCAATATTTACAAAAGCCAAATAAAATTTAAAATAATACTTTACCTTAAAATCAACAATATTGTCAGTAGATTTTTTTACATTCTATGTAGTCTAATATTCTTATTTATTGCTTAATTACTTCGAACATTATCAAAGCTTTATATATATGGTGAAAAAAATCCATTTAAAACATTTCAAAATTTAAATATGTCAAAATAATACAAATTGCTTCTAAGTTCCTAGACATCTATTTCACATATTATTCAGGTGAAGTAATGATAAATAATTGTAGCAGTTTGATAACTATACTTAAGTAAAATAAACATAACGAATAAATATTATTTATTTTTTATTATAACATATCACGCATTTTTTATTCTAAAACCTTTATTGCAATAACAACATTAATAAATAGGCAGGAATATTTATAAATATTATTATTGCAAACAAAAATAATAATATTTGCAAAAACAGCGCTGTGATTTACGAGATTAGAACCTGAGCCATCTTGAATCTAAGATCAACGCTTAACGCCTTCTGCTATCTGCACATATAATTTACTTACGAATTTTAGCAATGCCATAAACTGGCCAAGGTCACGCGTATAATGCGTGTCTAACAATAAAGTGCGGCGCTCGCGAACCGCGACGATACGACAGTGTTAGTGCAAAACTGCGTTTTCTGTGGTGTGTGTAGGGCACACACACCACAGACGTCTGATTACACATACAAATGTACGGACTACACCGCGTGTTCACAGCAATACGACTCTTAGCGTGTTTATGCACTTTTGAGCGCTTACTGTACAAAAAAAACATTAATTAAAATTGGTAATCTTTAATATTTTTCTTTCTTTTCTTTCTTTTATGCCCATCGCGTCTGCGGAATTTAATTTTTGCTTCTGACATAACTTCATTTATTAATTTTTATTTGGGTGTGCTTTTGACATTAATTGATTTAATCTGACATTTATCTGTTACTCATATTTTTACGTCATTTAATTAACTTTTTTTTTATTTATTTATTATTCGCTCAACTGTTTATCTCTTATTTAGTTGCACAAATTGTGACATTTATGAAATTGACAATTTGTGTATAGGACCTGAAATAAATTATTTTTATTTTAGAATTATATTTATTTTATGTTTCAGGCATCAATTATTATAATCGCACGGACACTTCAAAAACGCGTAAACATTTTAAAGAGTGGTATCATCATGACTTATTCTTGCAAGCAGGTATAGGCTTAGAATGAGCAATTTCCTTCAAATTACGATTGTAATAGCGAGCGGTCTTGCACTGCATCCGATCCGAATCCGAATTCAAGATCCAAGTTCAATTCGAATTGGGAGTGTTCTAAATTCGGACGGACAGAGTTCGTATCTAGTGCGCGACCCCTCATAGAAATAGTACGGCCAGTACTCTGCATTACCTGACCCCGTTTACAAAGAAGAAGAGGGGAAGAAGGGTCGGTTTATGCAGGTCAGTGCACTGAAAAAAAAGTTTTGTTACTTGTAGCATAAATTTTAGCTGCTAGTAACATGAAAAGGGGGACTAATAAACTGAGTGCTACTAATAGCTAAAACGAGTTTTGTAAAATAAATTAAGGTATTTTTTACTTAACTATTTCAGTTAACTGAAATTAAACAAGTTTTGTAGTGTTAACAAAACCATTCGCTTTTCGGTAGTTTCACAGAAATTTAAATAGTAACTAAACTACTTTATTATTTCTTACAAAACTGTTAAGTTATTTTTAAAACTCCGTGCAGTTAGAACTGCCAATTTGTTTAATTACAAATAGCAAAACTTTCACAAATAGTTTATTTAGTTTTAAGGAAACAGTTTATCCACATGTGTTTAACTGTTTTGTTGTCAAATCAATTCGTAAAGCTACCTATAACAGATTTGTTCAATTACTCGAAAATAACTGATTTAGCTAATAGTTACAAAACTGTTTATCTATTTATTGCTGTTCTTGTTTTACTACATAATCGCCGCGTTCGCTGGCTGGTTTATGGCTCCCGCAGACTGTCTATCGGTATTCAGCTCAGCTAATTTGCCAACAAAACCTTGGAGTGTTGTCACTCATAATAAATAGCTGAAATGGATACCGATCGACCACCTGCAGAAGCCCTTAGTGAAATTGTAGTCAATATTTAAATTCATTTTAAATAAACGTTATTTTAGATCCCTATATTACTGCAATACAAAGAATACATACTTCAATATTTTTATAATGTTGTAACTACAATAACACTTTAAAAGAAATTAATTACTGACTTGATGTGGGTAAATAAAAAATAAAAGAATCAAGTAAGGATACATTTAGGTTTAATAAGTTTAAAAAAATTATGTAATACTTTAACACAATCGACTTAGTATTTTTATTATTCACGATAACCCAATACAAACGACTATGTTAACAATCTTTGAAATGTATATCAAAACGTGCACTTAGCAGGACATACCTTTGCAAAAATTAGGTCAATCTGAAATTTTTCATAGGAATAACATAACATCACGCCTTGTTTCCCCGAAGGGTTGGGCAGAGGTGTCCCTGTAGCAGGTACACCCACATTTCGCCAGTTATGTTTAAGTCCCATATAATAGGGGGCGAGCCTATTGCCATCAACCAGGCACAAATCCAGACTCCGAGCTGCTACTCCATAGGAGTAATAAATTATTTAAACGATAAATGCAGTTAGGTCCGTTGCCTCTTCATTATTATCTGGAAACAAAAAATATCAGTGAAATACTTATCAATGAAATAATTACATGAAATATTGAATTTGATAAAATCTATTAAAACAAGCATTTAAATAAGATGAAGTGAGTCCCAAAATCTATATTTTTTCCAAATTATCTAGTCTCAAACTACATAGTTAGTGGTCCATCTATGGACACTACACCAAATTAATAGAAATATTAAAACTCTTACCTAAGTAAATAAGGAAGTTAATGTTGTCTATGATGTCTTTTGGAACTCCATCCCTTTTATTTTTTGCGTATTCAATAACTTTGTGTTTGGTCAAATGACAATTATTTTTAATTTCTCATCAGAGTCCGGATACAAAACCTTGAAGTCCTTCAATTGCTGCAAAAAGACAATTACGTATTTAGATTTAAATCTACTATAGATTCATTTATTTGTACTATCTACATAAGTACCAAATTTCATTCAAATCCTTCAAGCGATTACAGAAATACCTAGTTTCGAATATATTCACACCTATGAAATCATTGATATTTAAGTATAATTTGATAAAAATATCGCACATACCTGCAAACTTCTGGACATACATTTCGAGTCCTTAGGTAACCGCCTAACTAGCCATAAGTTCCATCGCCTTCTTCATGCCAGGTAGTTCTCGCCTTCGTCTTCTTAAATCATGTATACCATGCGATATGACGAATAGTACAATTACTTTAACTTTATAATTGCAATTAATAAAGAATACAATTACAAAATACATGCAGCGCGCGCGACACACGTTTGTATTGCGAGTTTCGCGAATCGTGAGTGCGACACGGCGGCGGAGGAGCGTGGAGCATGGAGCAAGGGACAAGGGATGCGAGCGTTTAGTTTTCAGTACCAAGCTTGTTTTTGTAATCTATGGACAATATTTAATAAACAATTTATAAACAGTTTTGTAATGAGCTATCGAATTTTATTTAGACTCATCATGTATTTGATGTTGTTATGTATAACTAGAAGTATTATTAATGATTAGCCAAAAAAATAATGCTACAGGTTAACATAAGTTATTGAACTATTTTTAGACGTTCGTTTGGTAAAAGATGAATAAACATGCGACCTAATAATAGATCTTGAGTTTGCCTAATAGTAATCAAACATTTTATCCGTGTAGCTAAACGACTTTAGCTAACTCATTTTAGTAAGCATTAGTTCACATTTTAATTAACAGCACTTGCACTCTGAATAGCATAACTAGTTTGAGATGTATCAGCAACACCAGTTCAGCTATTTTAGCAAAACTTTGGTTTCTATTAATCAAAATTTGACAATTTTTTCAATAGCTGAACTAGTTCAGCTATTTATTTTTTTCAGTGTGAATACTTACCATGGTTAGTTCGGACCGACATTTCTCGGATTCGGATCGGATGCAGTGCAGAACCGCTCTTAGTGTGTTACGATATTACCCCCCTGCTGATTTCCTAATATGTTTTCGTACAAGCACCTGATTGATACCTCTTTTGTTCCATTCATCAAAACATTACACGTGCGAGTTAGTAAACCGTTTACTGGCAACAATACACTGTTGAACATTATGGGATTGTCACCGTAGGCACTGTCGCACGTACACAATGGTTGTAACTAAATTATTTTCCTGATTTTTCTTCCACGTTCACCGAGCGATTTCACAGGTTACGCTACGCTTGCCGGGGTTGGGCCGTGGATGACCGTCTTTACATACCAAGACTCCTCCGTACCTCGAAAAGCACGTTAAGCCGTTGATCCCGGCTGTCATTCGTGGATCTTTGACAGTCGTTACGGATTGTCAGAAGCCCGAAAGTCTGACAACCAGTTTTACCAAGGGGTATCGTATTACCCAGTCACATAGGCAGTCGCTCCATGTAAAATACTGGTATTCAGCTGCATCCGGTTAGACTGGAAACCGACTCCAACATAGTTGAGAAAAGACTAGGCAGATTGTTCACTGAGCGATACTAACATTAACCCAGGTCATGATTTACGTGGCACATCCATTCAGCCGTTTTATTATTGATAAGATACAGTGCTGTCTTTTGTCGCAGATTCTAATATAAGAGGATGTTTAAATAATACAGGTTATTATAAACTTTTCATGGTAAAATAGCGAGAAATCGGGGTATTAACGCAAGCAGTTCCAGAAGGGGCGGGGCCACGCCAAGGTCACGGGCAGACATGTTTTTTTAATGCGTTTGACAGCTGTCTGTTGAAAGATTATCTGAACAATTTTCTCCACAAAAAATATTCTGCTGTCCCATTCAAATCTGTTTTTTTTTCGCAATTACTGTTTCCGGAAGCGTAAATAACTTTTACCTAGGAGCAAGTCTTTATTAGAATTACCTTCTTTAGTTAATCCCATAGTTTAGATGTAAATGACAGTATTTTTTTTGTTGTTTTGTCATGAATTCATGATTCACCCTTTTTAGGGTTCCGTTGCCAAATGGCAAAAAACGGAACCCTTATAGATTCGTCATGTTTGTCTGTCTGTCCGTCCGTATGTCACAGCCACTTTTTTCCGAAACTATAACAGCTATGCTGTTGAAACTTGGTAAGTAGATGTATTCTGTGATCTGCATTAAGATTTTCACACAAAAATAGAAAAAAAACAAATAATTTTCACATACTTAGAACTGAAACTCAAAATTTTTTTTTCATCAAACCCATTCGTGTGGGGTATTTATGGATAGGTCTTTAAAAATGATATTAAGGTTTCTAATATCATTTTTTTCTATACTGAATAGTTTACGCGAGAGAATGATAAAACTAAAAAAATATAATGATGTACCTATAACTAAGCAATTTGAAAACAAAATCCCGTGCACACGACCCTTTTTTTTCGTAGGTAACCGTTACTATAGTGGCCGAGCGCTGCAAGCAGAAATAGTCCTTACGATGTATAGGTATGGGTTTCTTCGGTGGTACATTACCATGTGTTAGGTTTCAATTTATTATACTGGCAGCACCGAGAGATTCGATAGTTTCTTCTGGGTTGGGCGCTCGTGACGGTAGGACGTGCTTAGTGGCGGTGTCGGTAAAAAGGCAGATTGATATAGGATTGGTTGGATGTCTACTGTAAATTAAGGTAACCTATTAGTTTTATGGTAAATATAAGAATACTGATTTGATGGTGAAATGAATTGTGATATTATGTGGGGAATAGGAGATGTGATGGTATGGTGTAGAATATTGAATTTGATGTTGGCAAAGAAATATAAATGACTGACAAATATCTTGGTGTTTCATATTACTTCCTTATCCCTGAATTACTGTAGATATGTAGTTTTATTAAACAGTTTTAGATTATGATATTGGGGTAACAACTTTAAGATTCATTTGGGGATTAGTATCCATTTTGAGGGTAAATAATTATATTCGGCATTAAGTTAGTTATTTTAGAGATGGATAGTTAATATTACATTTCAGAAGTGGTATGTGGCCCGCTTATTTCTTTTGCATTATAATATAATTCATTTAAAAGTATTATTAACGGTTAAAATTGGATTGTGGAAATACCTAACCTACCTACATCACATCTCGTGTTCTTTTAGTGTATTCGAATTTTCGGTTACAAAAATTAAATAGACTGTGATCCGTATATTACCAATTTATGAAGTGGAGGTCATGTGAAGGTCACATTTTTCTTTCTCTAAATTTATCTCCTGGAAAAGTTCACGGGGTGCAAGGGGAAGTAAAATCTTGTTATTTTTGAGCTACGACCTACCGTTTAGAAGATATTAGACATTTTAACTTTTTCACGGCTTGTTCGAAAAGGAGTCAAACCCGTTGTTATGAGTTTCAGATAATGTTTCGCGACAGTGAAGCGTCCTCATGGGGCACCGGCTGACGACCCCGGCCCGAGGTGGTATCCATTCAGGGGTAGAACTGGGAACTAGTCGCAGTCATAGCCGACGCCATGGAGGTCGCAGCCACCGTGGTTGGAGTCTCGTGTGCAGCGCCCGATGTGCGAGCGAGAGCCGGCAAAAGTGGTTACGCTGGTGCAGCTGGACGCCAGTGCAGCTGGACGCCAGTGCAGCTGGACGCCAGTGCAGCTGGACGCCAGTGCAGCTGGACGCCAGTGCAGCTGAACGCCAGTGCAGCTGAACGCCAGTGCAGCTGGACGCCAGTGCAGCTGGATGCCAGTGCAGCTGGACGTCAGTGCAGCTGGACGCCAGTGCAGCTGGATGCCAGTGCAGCTGGACGCCTGTATGGCTGGATGCTAGTGCAGTCGCACTTGGTGATGATAATCGGTGCTGTTGCTTCAATATATTTTCATTATATCATTTTAGTTATGTATTTAATCAAAATCATTTATTTTGCAAATAAGGTACAAAAAGTTTTTAAGATAGTTACTTCTATATTATATTATGCCTTTAATTACGGAGTGCACATTCTGGATTATTATTTTGAGAAATTAATTAGTTAAGTTATATAATGGATGCGATTAGTAAATAATATTAAATTAAATCCTTATTCATAAATGGCATCAAAATACTACAATTTACAACTTATAACTTACTGTACTTGGGATTCAGTTATACAATTCGATACACATGATAAAGCTGTTGTTGGATCTGAGTGTGAGTTTCGTATTGGGTTGATATAACTAGTTAGTATTACGAGATCAATACTCAGTTCTTTATTGCGTTCCATATGTATTACATAGATAACATAACAAAGTAAAAGATCAATATGGACCCTGTCGGGCATCAAGAGGCATATAGTAGCTTGTTGCCTGCTGTTAGTTTTTTACATTTGATTAATAGTATTTCCCAGATGTCATAAGGTAAACTAACTAAGTTTTAATGAGCACAAATAGGAGAAATCAATCCGGATAAGTTTATGTACAATTTTATTGTATCTAAAGTTATTAGTATTCCTAGTTAATTATAATGTGTAGATTGACTGGTTTGAGATTTGATTAATTATATCTGGAACGATAAGGATGAGAATATGTATGTGAATATTACACATATGTAGCACACATGTATACATGTGTGTAACTGTTATTTTGTGATACTTCTGTGAATATCAAAATTATAATTTCGAACAATCAGTATATACTTATGTATTTATGCTTGTGTGAGCGTTCACAAGTTATGAGCACGGTTGGCGAGAGCGTTCGCTACCACCGTGACTTTATGACTATATTTATATATTTATGCTTGTGAGAGCGTTCACAAGTTATGAGCACGGTTGGCGAGAGCGTTCGCTACCACCGTGACTTTATGATTATATGTATTTATGTACTTATGCTTGTGAGAGCGGTCACAAGAATATGTTGCCATGATTGGTGAGAGCGTTCACTGCCATCGTGACTTTATGATTATATTTATGTATTTATGCTTGTGAGAGCGGTCTCAAGTTATGTCACCGTGGTTGGCGAGAGCGTTTGCTATCACCGTGACTTAATAATTATTTTATGTATTTAATATGAGAAGGAGGGTTCAAGAAATTATGAAAAGAATAGAATAGTTCTTTATTTGCACAAAAAGTAGGTACAAGTTACAGATGTTAAGTTTAAAATGATCCTTATAGTAACTACCTCAATTAAGTCATGCAAACCGGTTAAACTATGATAAAGACTCCTTTAATATAATATTATTAAAACTTTAAATCAAATCAATACAAGTTTACCATGTCAAGATGAAATTTAGTAAATAATTTGAATTAAGCAATACCTACAATACATAATGTCAAGTTTAATAAAATGGGATCATAAATTCGTCAAGTTCGAGGTCAATACCGTTAAATTATCATGATTTAGTACAAATCAGGAGTACAGAGATTTATTTATTATTATTAGATATATAATATCAATTTAAATTCTTGTCAAAAAAAAAAGACGCCTATTTATTTTATTGTTTATTTAACTCGAACACAAATGATTCATATTGTTGTTACTTGAGTAATAACATTTATTAATTAATTAATCTGACAATTTATTTTTGAAAAGTGGAAATGTCTCATTTTTATTACATCGGGTATTTTGTTAAATATGGTTAGTAAGAAGCTATTGGTTAGAACATATACAGTTAGTTATGGTAATAATATCAAGGAATTGAATTGTTTTAGTTTAGAACCAGATTATAACCCCAACAGAAGCTTTGTTTAATTTAATTCTTGGTAGTGAGAATATTAAGAATGAAATATTTTTAGATACAAGACGGTTATCTGAAAAATAATGATTAAGATAATTAGGCAGGTGATGAATGAAATACACCTAAATTGTGGAGTATGTAATTGGTCATAGGTTTTAAAAACAGAATAATTGTGTTACATCAGAAGTTTATGATTTACGTTTCTTCATATGATACGGTTGACCCGAAAGAATAAAAATAAAGATTAATAATGAAATAGTAACAAATAATGTATGTCAATTAATCTATGAATTTCATGATTAAGTTATTGTTTGAATGTGAAGAAAAAAAAAATGTGAATTAAATATTATTATGCTATTTTGTTAAAAGTCATGCTGTGTTAAAAATAATAGAGGCAAATGTTATGATTTAAACGAAACTGAAACTTTTAAGGGAAAATATCGATACTTAAGTTAAGCTAAAATGAAAATACATACTTATATGTGATTGAAAGATGGAAGTCGAAGCATAGGCCATTCATTGGAAGTCGTACAGTGGCTGGCAAGTGAGAGTGCTTAACCAGTAAAGCTTGCGGTGCAATGTTTGGCACGTGCAGGACGTTATGTCACTTATTGGAAGTCGTACAGTGGCTGGCAAGCGAGAGTGCTTGTCCAGTGAAACTTGCGGTGCAATGTGTGGCATATACAGAATGTAATGTTAACATATTAGGTCGAAGTCGAAGCATAGGCCATTCTTTGTAAGTTGTGCAGTGGCTGACTGGGGAGAGTGCTTGATCAGTGAAGCTTGCGGTACAATGAGTGACGGATGTAAATTAATATTGAAAAGTCTGAATGAGCTAATGAAACTGAGAAATTAACAAAATGCGATTATGTAATATCTTACCTTTTAAGCGTTTTTAGAGTAAATTGTCACTGACTGTTGAATTTCATACTTTCTGAGAATATTGTTAGCTCATGCTTGTAATATTTAACGCTAAATATTCAGGTCTTCTATAACATTGATTGAACAAACAAGCAACATAACGTTTATTTTGTAATGTAAAGCTTACAGACAAACTTGATGTCAGGAAGGTCGAATGTTAGCTTTTGATTTTAACGTAACTAAATCTTGTTGATAGGATGCAGATTATTTTGTAAATGTTTTATTTAATTATTTGACACTTTCTGAAATCGACTTCCGGTGCCGTCATTACAGTCTCCGCGGGCTTATTACGTATCTTGCAGAAGCCTAGCGATAGCGAAATTTGCGCAATAGTTGCTCTTAAATTGCAAATCCGTATTATGTATCAGCGATAGCTACACCATAGCAAACTAGCGATAGTGCTGCCTCTAGGGAACAATCAGTCAACTGAAGTGTGCAGTGGTCGTATGGTGAAAGCGATTATTTCGTATTATGCATAGTTTTTGGTAGCCGAGCGACAGCCATTGGCGAGCATATTTGGCTGTCAAATTGCGATAACCTTTTCCCGTGTTGTTGATCGCTTGCCTGTCGCTCGCTGATTGAAAAATGTAAATTGGTCTTATAATTTGAAGAATTTTAACTAAAATTGTGTACCTACATTAAATTTAACTTCGTCGCTTGTTCATTAGAATAAACTGTGTGTAGCGTAAAAGACTATTCATTTAGTTATGTTTGCGTCTCTATTGATGGATTGGGTAAGGATGGCTAGAAACTCTAAAAGTTCATCTAATTGGTCATTGGATACTCTATTTGCCATTTTACACTGAAACAGGGTTAGGTACTGTAAATTTTAAAGTTAAATTTATTAAGATAAGATATATTTATTTGCTCAAACATGTGTACACGTACAATAATAAAAACGTGCGTGCAGGATAATAAAAAAAAAAAAAAATACAAGTTAGACATATTTGCCACATGCTATGGCGTGCAAATATGAATAGGATTGTTAATAATTAATTTCAAGTCAAATCATTCATTGAATGTGAATTTAGCAAACAATAATAAATTAAAAATGTCGACAGTAAACAAAAAATATTTATATAGATATTCATAAAAACATCTAAGTTAAAATAAATGCTTCAGTCTGAAATTCATTAATATTACGTATAATTCTTTGTTTCTTATATTATTAATGTTTTAAAACTTATTTTAACTTGTTGAGAACAGTCGAATATTGTTTGTAGTCTAAGAAAACACTGATTTCATCCACTTACCCATCTTGTAGCCGATGCTAAGCTATTTGGTAAATTTCAAGTAGAAAGTGGATTCTTTGTTTTTTTCATGTCAAAGATTTTGTTACATGTGTTTGAAAGTTGAATTTCTTATCACGTTAGTTTAGAAGATTGCAACTTATTTGTTTTGGCGCTAGTTTCGATAATTGCTGATTGCTATTTAAGATGCGTAATAGACCTTAGGTTAGTGAATGGAAGTCGATTGCCAACTTGATTGAAATAATATTTAATATTTTATTTTGGAAGTTGCTTGGCACGCCACCTAGTTGCAGTTTTTTTTAGATGTAGGAAGGTATAAAAGCAAATTTTAGTGCATTTTATAGTAAGTTCCGTGCAGAATAAAGAAATGTAAATGTGAGTACCATGTATCCATTTATAATGTTATTATGATGTTGTTAGACTTGAAAGAAAGTATGTCATGCACACTCTAATGGTCGAGTTAAATGGTGCATATCCATGCGTCATGTTCATGAACGGGAGCCGTCAATTCAGACTGAACTGCCAGCGCTTATCTTTAATCGTGTATTTTGAGTTGTTTGATATTGTTTTTTTTACATTGTTCTCACATTTAGAATCAACAATAATAATGTACCCAGGATTTTGTAATATCTTGATTTAAAAGAGTATCCATGGAGTTTCTTGCCCGTTCTTCTCCATAGAGAACCTACGTTTTGGAATGGGCGACTAGCTTCAACTTTCTGAATAACTGACAACCCTTTGAAATTTTTAAAGTTCCTGTAAATGGTTTAATAGAAATAAATGTTTTGAGTTTTAGTCTTCATCATACCATCATATCACGACTAGTGGAAATTTCAATAATTTTTCTCTCATTTGCATTGTTTTATATTCTGGCTAGAAGAACGGTTCTCAGTTTATAAGTTTCAGAAATAACGTATAAATAGTTGTAAGCCGAGTGTTAGGTTTTAGATGCTAATTCACTTGCGTGCATGAGGACATGCACGATGTCAGGATGGTCGAGTGTTAGGTTTCAATTTATTATACTGGCAGCACCGAGAGATTCGATAGTTTCTTCTGGGTTGGGCGCTCGTGACGGTAGGACGTGCTTAGTGGCGGTGTCGGTAAAAAGGCAGATTGATATAGGATTGGTTGGATGTCTACTGTAAATTAAGGTAACCTATTAGTTTTATGGTAAATATAAGAATACTGATTTGATGGTGAAATGAATTGTGATATTATGTGGGGAATAGGAGATGTGATGGTATGGTGTAGAATATTGAATTTGATGTTGGCAAAGAAATATAAATGACTGACAAATATCTTGGTGTTTCATATTACTTCCTTATCCCTGAATTACTGTAGATATGTAGTTTTATTAAACAGTTTTAGATTATGATATTGGGGTAACAACTTTAAGATTCATTTGGGGATTAGTATCCATTTTGAGGGTAAATAATTATA
The DNA here is from genome assembly GCA_949152395.1 of Agrochola litura. NCBI lineage: Eukaryota > Metazoa > Arthropoda > Insecta > Lepidoptera > Noctuidae > Agrochola > Agrochola litura. The sequence continues at coordinate 11,879,473 of OX424521.1, read as the reverse complement.
TTCGGCATTAAGTTAGTTATTTTAGAGATGGATAGTTAATATTACACATGTAAACTTCCACCAAAAATTGGTTTGAACGAGATCTAGCAAGTAGTTATTTTTTAATACGTCATAAATCGTAAACCACAATTTACCTTTCATTCAATGTTACTTGCTGCTACGGAACCCTTCATGGGCGAGTCCGACTCGCACTTGTTTCTTGAATAAACAAACTGATTACTTTGCTGTGAGATTAATAGCTCGGATTTCAAATCACTTTTTTCAGTTAAAAAATTAACCCATAAAATGTATAATTCTGAAAGCTACTTTCAAGACTTACGCTTCAAATTCTGTAACACGTTAAATGAAAAAGTCCGAAAAAATCTATCATTACAGGGTATTGTTTGAGTACTTACCTGTAAATATTAGTTGGTTTTATTTCAGCCTCTAATTTTACAACCGCCCGGGCGCCCGTAGAGTATACACCGTGCATTGTTTAAAAAAATCACCCGTAAGTATAATGTTTTACAAACAATAGGTAAGTACTTACCGTTCGGTATCCGGTCACACACTACATATATTGTTCTGTGATATACTCGAGATATCATTGAAATTTAAATAAGATAAGGTTGTGTGTACCTTTTCACGACTCATTAGAGTCATTTGCACCTACTTATGTTAATTTGTAGGCTTTTGGAGATAACATTTGCATTCCGGTTGGGAAATTATTTAAGGGGACGATAACTGACTTTTAATGATTTTATACTGAAGATGACGTCTAAACGAGTAGTGTTAGTGATTTGGAAAAAAAATATGTTAAATTAGAGCATTTTCTTAATATTTCAATATAGATATATTTTTGATTATGTTTATATTACATAGTGAAATTAATTTGTAAAGTTATGTCTAACTCGGATAAAAAATTGAGAATGACGCAAAATCTATCAAGCGTATTTTTCTGAAAACTCACCATTTTAAAGATAATTAAATTATTGATCGTTTAGTATACGTGTTTTATTAAAATACCTTTTTATTTTACGTGTAATAAATTAATAATGCATCTAATTTGGGTCAGCGCTCCTTGATGGGCGAGTCCTATTACTGGCTGAACGTACGACGCTTTGCGTGAGCTCAGTACAGAACACGCAAGCTAACCATTCAAGGTCACTGTCATATATCTGCGTCTTAAGTAGATACTGACTACGTTTTCCTGTTGATCTAATTCTCGCAATTGCTACTTTCAAGACGAAGTAGTCCACTTAGAGCACCCGTCCGAATAGCACCTGCGACTCAGCAGCCTACTGCTGGGATGGATTTATTTTACAGGACGTTATTAAATGAAAGATATCGATAAAAATCACTAAAATGTTTATTAATTACGCATACTTACGCATAAGCCCATGTCTGATGACGAGCCCTACAGGGCCGTGCGGATGGCGGGGCACGGCCGCTTTTCTCCGGGTAAAGCCGACGCGACGCATGAATTGTCCATACAAACATACCTAAATTATTTGCAATTTGAGCATATTTCCACCATATTATGTTGTTATTCGGATTTAGACAGTGTTTATACTACTCTTTTTTTACTCCTACTTTTTTTTTTTACCAAAATACTTTTCTAAAATGAAGTTTAAACGAATTTAATTTCGCACATTTTTACAGCGTAAATGACATGTTTTCATATTGTTTTTTCTGTATTATAAACAACAATATTTATAATATTGTTTTTGCAGAAGTATAGCTTATATTTGTTCAAATAAGAAGCGGGCTTCCATCAAACATTTATTGTGAACTGACAGCTAACTATTTGGTGTCTATGATGCAACGTTATGGTTGCCATACACAACAATATTATCAAGTTACAAATTATCTAAAAAAAATGGAAAATATTTAAGTTTTCATTCATCATTTTTGGTATTACGGAACACTTCCAAATTTATCATAAATTTTCGAAAGCTAGTAGTGCTATCGCGTCAAGCAATAATTGTCAATGTGTGCGTGGTAGTATTGCTCACTGTAGGTGTATATATCGCTCCGAGAGGCACTCACACTAGCACAAAGTTGCGAGCCGTGTTCGCAGGCCTCTTAACACTCATTTTAATAATATAATTAGGAAAACCTAAAACTTTATCGGCCTTTTTTTTTGGGTGTGAAATTTTCATATAACTTCTCCCGCTCTGGGTGGAGCGGGAGGGCGTGTCAGACTCTAACTGACTAAAACCCACCCGTTACCTCTTACAAACAAACAAACAATTTTAGGTACATACCTCTTCATAATAATTAGTTTCGATCACAAGTGGGTACGTTCATACCCACATATACTTTGGACTTAATTGTTACGAATTAGAAGGACATTAGACAGTGAAATACATCTTTATCTGTCAAACCTTGACATAATGTAATAAATATCAATATACCTACTATAACTATCGATTTACAAATGACTGGCCTGAGTTTTTTTCTTTTTGCATGTCAAGTAACCTTTAAAACTTGTCTTACGAGTTACGACATTGTTTTTTAATTGTTCATCAATTCAAATGTCCAAAACGACACCATTTTGATGAACATTAAAAAAACATCTGGTTCTCAATTCTGTTGTATATACAAGGTGGCAAGGACATCGACGAGAAAACTGAAACCATGGATTCAGTACATGGTTTTGAAACCCAAGCGTTGAAATTTTTCGTCGGTTATTAAAAAAAAAAAACAGCTGTTTCATAGAAAAGTGCAATACCTACGCGATCAAAATGTGTGGAACTGCAGATTTTTTTTAACCGACGAAAAATTTCAACGCAGGGGGTTCAGAATCATGTACTGAATCCATGGTTTCAGTTTTCGCGTCGATGTCCCTGCCAGCCTGTATATTTTTTAAATGTTTTTACCTCACAACTTCGTCATTTATGAACCGATTTTAATAATTTATTAATTAATGAATTATTTAAATCGGTTCAGTCTTTCAGTTAAATTTCTAAGGTGGTCCCATATAAATTTGGTTAAGTTCTAATGAGTCGTTTTTGAGTTAGCATCAAAAATGCGTTTTGTTTTTAAATCGGTTATTTTGTTTTTTTTGTAAAAAATTTGTTGTATGTAAAGTCTGTTTACGGACGATAATTTTACGTGATAACGTCACAAGCCGAACGCTTAGGCCGATCGTGCCTCTCTATCGCTTGTTCCGCGCTCTCACTTGCACGCTCGGCTCAGACGGAACGTGACACTTTCGTGAATGCAGCAGGCGTTCATCGATGTATAAGACGTTATCACGTCAAAAAAATGTATTAAAAAAGTGAAAAATAAAAACTTTTTACAAAAAAAAAACAACCGACTTCAAAAAAAAAAACACTACAAAGTGAAAAATAACTTTAATTTCAGAAGTCGGTGACAAAGAACAAAAATTCAAAACCAAGACACCGACTTCTGAAATTAAAGTTATTTTTCACTTTGTAGTGTTTTTTTTTTTGAAGTCGGTTGTTTTTTTTTTTGTAAAGTTTTTATTTTTCACTTTTTAGTGTTGTGGTACCTACCCCAAACAAATTCGAATACCACTACCTGCTATGTAAATAACAGTGACAGGAAGTTATCATATTATCCACATACTAAGTGGGAAAAAATACGTATTATTGAAGCTAACTCAAAAACTACCCAAGCAAAGTTAATAAAATTTATATGGGACCACCTCTGAAGTATGATCTACCAAACAAAAAAAGAATCATCAAAATCAATTCAAAATTGGCGGAGTAATCGCGTAACAAACATACAAAAAATAAAAAAAAAAAAACAACATACAGACGAATTGAGAACCTCCTCCTTTTGGAAGTCGGTTAAAAATGCGATCCGTTGCGGCTCGACAAGGCTGTAATATGCGCTTATCTTTAGCATACAATGTAAAGACTGCTTTAAAGCCCTTGGGGGGCCGGTCAATAAAAATAATCAATGTATTATCTTTATTCAAGTATTTAAAGCTAAATACCTACTTTAAATAGGTTCTAATAGATATTAAACAGGAAAATATTTATAACTTAACGATCGATTTTATCGAATAGAGATTAAAATATTTGTTTTTAGTTTTGCTTTGTTGTTTCCTCTTACAAGTAACCGCTTGAGAATCTCGTGGACCTAAATAAATTGTTTATTTTTGTACCTATACCTAAGTAAATTTGAAATATAATTTTATTTGTATATTTAACCCCGTACTTGCTTTTTAAGGTTGAGATAAAGGCAATTGTTATCAAATCTATACCTACATATAAAATGCTTTGTCCTGAATGACTGACTTACGGATCAACGCACAGCCTAAACCGCTGATCGTAGAGACCTGAAACTTGGAGGGTGTGTTCTTTATATGACGTAGGCATTCTATAAGAAAGGATTTTCCGAAATTCTACCCCTAAAGGGGTGAAAAGGGGGGGCAAAGTTTGTATGGGACAACGTGATTCCTTGGTCCAATCTACTTCAAATTTTGCATAAACCTTTTTTAACAGAATTGAAGGAAGACGTGTTTCGTATTTAATTAAATTCTTCCCCTAACGGGGTTAAAAACGGGTAGAAAGTTATTTTGGCGGTGATTTGCTTCAAAGTTGATATCAATACTCCTTATGATTTAAATTAGGTACATTTTATTTTGACACATGTTTGAAAACTCAATCCGATTTTATTCAAAAAAGGTTGAACTCACTTAAAAAAAAAAAGCAAATACTCTTTCAAATTGGAATAATTAAATAAGATTCTTTGTGTTTGATTTGTCTGTGTTTATTTTTTTAAATGGGAGCAGAGTTGGTTAACATCAATGGGAAATTAAACCTTATTATTGTACCAATAGTGGAGGATGGCGCATGCCTTTTCCGTACGCTTTATTATTTGTTGTACGGCACACAAGAACGCTCAATGGACATTCGTAAAAAAATTGTGTCATGTCTCATGAGCGTCATGGCAACAATCATGGGACAAAAGAAGAGTAAACATTAGATATGTTACAACTTGGTTACAACACTCTACATTGGCGGTTTCTGCGAGTTTATTTTAATTTCATGTTAATTTAACCTTTAAATCCCTACACTATAATAAAGATTGTTATATCTATTTTATAAGTATTCAAACATTTGAACATAATAATTTATATGTTATAACAAAATTAATAACGTAAAAAACTAGAGATGCGCTGAATATTCGTTTTATATTCGGTATTCGGCGTATTCGGCGTATTCGGCAAATTTTGAAGTATTCGTATTCGGCCGAATCATTCGGTTGAAATGCCGAATGTATTCGGTTTAATTGATCATTGTAAATCATCCTTTAGGGCAAAATAAATTAAAGGAATCCCATAATCTTACAATCGTAGTATGGCAATATGAGGCTTTGACTCATATCGATGGCAATCATTTCAGCGATGGTTTCATGAATTTGTTTTGCTCTCGGGTCTATAATATCCCACTTTGTAATAAATGAATCCTGCAATATTTGTTGCACAGTGGAAACCGATGATGACCCGGCAATCGATGATGTCCCAGCCACTGGTGCCGGAACCATATCCGCTGCGCTTTTGCTACTAGACGATGTCGAAGCAACTTGTTGGAAATGACTTTTGTCGAAGCAACTTGTAGGAAATGACTTTTATAGCACTTGTAGAAGCATTCCGCCCAGTGCCCCCGCGAGAAAGCACTGCGTTGCACAACGCACATTGCACTTTTTTATTATCTTCTTCGATTTCTTTGAAAGTCTCCCACACACGCGACCGAAATTTTAATCAAATAGTCAAGAACTGTACTAAAATCTGGCACCTGTATTGTGTTTTCATACGCAATGACAGTGGCGGGGTGCAACGGGTAGCGGGAGGCGAGGTACCACTCACTCCGCACGCACTCGGCACTTTGGAATACTAGCGTGTGTAAACTTGTATGCGCGGCAAAACTATAGAACGGAATATTATCGGAATATTATATTGACCCGAATATTATTCGGTATTCGGTTATTCGGTGAAACCACTATTCGGCGCATCTCTATAAAAACCAATTAAAAATCCTATTAGAACCATTTTCGATTTCTACGTGGACGAAGTCGCGGGCAAAAGCTAGTAATATATATTTTTCTTGGTACATATTTATTGTATCTACATATATTTTGTCTCTGGTAATCACGAGTTTTTGAATTCACGACGATCAACATTTACGCTTGCAACACAAATGATTAAGCCAAAGGGACAGTAAATATTTTATAGACAAAAAAATAACACAAAAACTGTCCACGTTCCATACTAGGTATACCTAATTATCATAATCACAAACCGCACTAATCACAGTGAATCACATGATTATTGATTATAATCTACTTACTTAAATACATACCTCCGTGCAACTATCGTTATAACAAGAGAGGTAATATTTTATTACGTCATCGTGAATGTCGTGATCATGCGCGGGCGCAATTCAATTGATATGAACTACGTATGACGATGCGTGTTAGGATGAGGAAGAAGTCGGTGGTAATTGTTTTTTTTGGAAAAAAGTTTTTATTAACCGACTTCGGTTCTCAATTCGTCGGGATATTTTTTTTATTTATGTTCCCCGATTACTCGAAGACGGCTGGACCGATTTGAAAAATTCTTTTTTTGTTTGAAAGGGTATACTTTCAAGTTGGTCCCATTGTCATTTGGTCACGATCTGATGATGGGATCTTGGAGAAATCGAATCGAATCGTCGTAGGTGCTCTTCATGGACAAAAATTTTAAAATACATTTTAATCCACGAAGAGCACCCGGGTGCTCTTCGTGGATCTTCGTATATCAGTTTGTACTAATTCTTCACATAAATCGCGTAATAGGAGTCACATACATTTGTTTTAATATACATTTAGGTACCTACTTGAAAAATTTGTTTAGTTCACATTTATATTATTTCAAATGTATTTTATTACACATTAATAAATGTAAAAAATGCTTAGTTAGAGCACTTTACACCAAAATAAGCTTGCTCAATTTTAATCTTAGAGGGGTACCAATTAGACCGAAAAATTGCATTTTTTTTACTGTTGAACTTAGTGAAAGAATATTAAAACTGATATAGGTCAAGATATATCACTTTTCACTGAAGGTACAGATTTTTTTGCAATTTGCAGGTCATTGTCAAGTTGTATGTTAGTCTAAATATGATCGGCGACCGCAACAAAATAAATAAATATATTTATAGAAAATTATAATTATTAGATTCATTAATACAACTCTATCTATCTAATTTCTCTAAAAATATGAATTAATATCTATATCGTCTGCAAAACTGTGTTGCTGTGTTCACCGTAACGTGACCGTACCGCTTCCGATGACTGACCCTGACCTACGCTACCGCTAAGATTATGTAACCTTGCACCTCGGACCAAATAAAAAATCAAGACATAGCACTGTCAACAGTGACGTGAGGCCGGTTTCGTAAACATGAGTGCACTTAGTGACGTGTAGTTTGATTGTAAATGTGTGCGTGTGAGCGTGTATGCACTAGTGATGTGCCAGATATCCGTATCCGCGGATATCCGAGGGAGAAAAAGATCTGTATCCGTATCCGTTACTTTTTGGTGGATCTTAAACGGATCTTTTATATTAACACATTTCATTACGTATATGAAATTTTAAAGATATGTAGCAATGAAATACTGTTAACTTCAATCCAAATGAGTAAAACAATTTTTTTTATCATATTTATTATAATTCAAGTAGAGTAAATTAAGTTATAAGGTAGTAATTAAACTATCTTTATAGTGAGATTAAACCTCTAATACTTATTTGTGCTATGGTAATTGAAATAATTATGTGAGTCACATACTCGTAACAATAACACATCAATTAAAACTATGTTGTTTTCAAGAACTTAAATAAATATACGACATAATTAATATTAAGTAATGGTAAATTGTATTTCAAAAAGAGTAACTTGGCACCTTGGTTCTGAACCTGAAGAAAGTTGAGATCCGTATCCGTATCCGTATTCGCGGATCTAGACCCTTACGATCCGTATCCGTATCCGTATACGCGGATCCCATTTTTTTCCCATCACTAGTATGCACACAGCGTAGGTGTAGTTTTGGCATGCTTCACAGTATTATTCGCAGCCCTATGCCTTGGTTTTTTATTTGGTCTGAGCCTTGCACCCAACGGAACGCGAAACGAATTTAAACCACTGCTACGTATGATGTGCACGGAGAGTTTTGCCACAGCTATGTTTCGTGCGTACAGTGGCCGTGGGTCGCAGTGGACGACCCCGCCTACATTGTCATTGTATAACGCGAAGTTAGACAGCATGTATTAGACAGCTATGGTTCCCGTTTCTAATCCCCAAAATCAATTGTATGTGTATAGTTGAAGTGAAAATTTCTTTAGACGTGTTGGGAATTTTTGATATGGGACTAAACCATTGATTTCGCGACACTGTAACGCAATTTACCGACACCGTGGAGTAAAAAACATCAACGCGTTGATTAACGCGGGGCCGATTTTTTTTCAAGTTTTTACTTCTGTCGGCACTCCCGGAGTGCCACTGTTAATTTTTTTTTCTTTTAAAAGTGCACATTAATAATTGGAAAAAAAAAATCTGTTGTCCGTACAAAACTTCAACACTTACTCGACCTAAATATACCTATGGGACGACTGCTTACTTTTTCGCGGTATTTTGTGACGATAATATGTACTTGTATAATGTACCCTTAATTTTGACCAAACGTTTCTGATGCATCCTGTATAAGCAGGGTTTTTCTTTAGAAGTTTCTCAGAACCAGTCCGGAATCTTGAAGTGTCCGGTTGCAAAATAATGTTTTTATAAAGTTGGTTGGAAAGGTTCTTGACCCAGGTTTTTAAGTATTTCTCGTGCTTTAATTAAAGTTCGCAGAATTTTTACGTTATTATTTATGTCCCTAAAAAGTTGTCAAACTTCTTAAATAGTTAACCCAGGTTTTTAAGTATTCTCCTTAATTAAAGTCCGCAGAATTTTTACGTTATTATTTATGTCCCTAAAAAGTTGTCAAACTTCTTAAATAGCGGTTAGTAGAAAACCGGTTTTAGGGTCCCTTCTCGCACTAACTTAAACCCCTTTAGGGGAGACAAATCCGTTGAGAATTTTACTAACAATGTCCAGATCATCGGCAGCATCTTCCCCACCATCATCAGCATATAGCGGTCTACTGCTGGATATAACTTTTTCCATAACATAACAGCATAAAATTCAAAATGTGCCAATTGCCTAATACGTATTTTTGGAGTTGTCGATTCGCTCACAAATCAATAAACTTCGTAACAATCGACTCAAGATTTAATTTTTATTTTTTTAAGTGTCGATTCGCCTGTTTCCGGCGAGTACCTAAATTCGTGCGAATCAATCAATAAGCCACATAGGCCTCTCAAATCGTACTTCAGCTCACATACACTCATCCTGGTGCTACCAGCCACTCTTTTTTTTTTTTTTATGTCGGAAATTATCAAATAACTTCTCCCGCTCTGGGTGGAGCGAGAGGGCGTGTCAGACTTTTACTGACTAAAACCCACCCGTGTTCCTTCGGTTGCCCTGTTGCCGGGGGCCACGATTTCCCTATCAGTTTTCTTCGAACCCCCGGCAGGCATTGGCCCTAGCGGACCCCGTCAATTCTGCTGACATCTCTTTGAGGCGCGCGTGGAACACAACGCGCCGTCGACCCGGGCTTGGTCCTTATCGGACGGCGAGCTATCCATTGCTCACCGCAAGCCCGCTACCAGCCACCCTATGATGGTAGCTGATAAAGCCATCGCTCTACCAACCCTGAGGGCGTCCTACCTTATACGTTTGCCATTCCTGCCTGTCCCGCCGCCGACGAGGAAGCTACTAACCAACAACGATTTATATTCTCGCTCAAGAATCGAATAAAATATTGTAGTCCCGTGTTAGTAAAAGAGATACTTAATATACATAAACGTAAGTATATTAAGACGCAGATATATGCCAGTGACCTTGAGTGGTTAGCTTGCGTGTTCTGTACTGAGCTCACGCAACGCATCGTACGTCCAGCCAGTAATAGGACTCGCAAATTAGACGCATTATTAATTTATTATAAGTACATAAAACAAAAGGTATTTTAATAAAATAGAAATACTAAAAGATCAATACTTAAATAATCTTTAAAATGGTGAAGGTTTCAAAAAGATACACTTGATAAATTTTGCGTGATTTTCCGTTTTTAATCCGCGTTAGACATAACTTTACAAATGAATTTCACTATACAATACAAACATAATCGAAAATATTCCTATATTAAGTTATTAACAAAATGCTTTAATTTAACATATTTTTTTTTTTCAAATAATTAACACTACTCGTTTAGACGTGATCTTCAGTATAAAATCATTAAAAGTCGGTTATCGTCGCCTTAATAGTTAAGAATAAGAATTATTTGCATAAAACACGGTATAAAAAGATGGTTAAAAGAACAATTTAGAACAAAACATGTTTTGCCAATATAATAATAAGCATGCAAATTTTACAGTAGGTTTGACTTGTTCATTAACATTTTTTGTCAATGAAATCTTTAACACTATAGAAACTGAACATAACCATTGATCGCTGACTGTTCACACCGCAGGCGAGTATTCATTTGTCGCTGCGACCAGAGCTGTCAAAGAAAGCCGTGACTCTCGCTTCTTGGGCAGAACACTCTCGAGAGACTCAAGCTTGGTACATTACATACGCATACCAGCGAGTAATCACTTGTCGCCACCGCGCACTCGCAGCTCATCGAGATTACGATGCTGCTATTAAAAATACTTATTTGTCATATCATTATCTGTTATCTTTAAATACTGCTTCATAATTTAATAATATTTAATATTATTCTTATTAAATCCTCTTACTTCATAAATATTATGATTTCAAACATTAAACATGTACGGAACCCTGGCTGTCCCTGACACGGTACGGTACACGTGTCAGGGACAGTCAGGTACATAATTATGTCAATTATAATTATACCTTGTTCCAGTAGTATCTGGTAAAAGAGTAAACAAACCCTGTTCAATCACTCGCTAAAGGGATTTAGGAATAATATTCATCTAGATATTTCAACTTTTATATCTCACCACTTTTTAACCGACTTCCAAAAGGCGGAGGTTCTCAATTCGTCTGTATGTTTTTTTTTTTTTTTTTGTTCCAACATTTGTTGGAAAAAACTTTTTACAAAAAAAAAAAAACCGACTTCAAAAAAACATACAGACGAACTGAGAACCTCCTTCTTTTGGAAGTCGGTTAAAAATTAGGTATTTTTTTTTTTTTGTGAAAAGTTTTTATTTTTCACTTTTTAGTTGTGGTACCTACCCCACACAAATTCGAATACCACTACCTGCTATGTAAATAACAGTGACAAGAAGTTAACATATCATCTACATATTAAGTGGGAAAAAATACGTATAATAGAAGCTAACTCAAAAACTACCCAAGCAAAGTTAATAAAATTTATATGGGACCACCTCTGAAGTATGATCTACCAAACAAAAAAAGAATCATCAAAATCTATTCATAATTGGCGGAGTAATAGCGTAACAAACATAAAAAAAAAAAAAAAAAAAAAAAACAGGCTAATTGAGAACCTCCTCCTTTTGGAAGTCGGTTAAAAAGTGATTAAGTCTGATAGTTTTTAAATGATGTAACAATTTTGTTACATCATTTAAAAACTATCAGACTTAATATGATTAAATAAAAAAACTTTTTACAAAAAAAAAAAAAAAAAAAACAGGCGAATTGAGAACCTCCTCCTTTTGGAAGTCGGTTAAAAAGTGATTAAGTCTGATAGTTTTTAAATGATGTACCTAACAATTTTGTTACATCATTTAAAAACTATCAGACTTAATTTAATTATATAAAAAAACTTTTTACAAAAAAAAAAAATACCGACTTCAAAAAAAAAAACACTACAAAGTGAAAAATAACTTTAATTTCGGAAGTCGGTGTCTTTGGTTTTGAATTTTCGTTCTTTGTCACCGACTTCCGAAATTAAAGTTATTTTTCACTTTGTAGTGTTTTTTTTTTTTGAAGTCGGTATTTTTTTTTTGTAAAAAGTTTTTATTTTTCACTTTTTAGTTGTGGTACCTACCCCACACAAATTCGAATACCACTACCTGCTATGTAAATAACAGTGACAAGAAGTTAACATATCATCTACATATTAAGTGGGAAAAAATACGTATAATAGAAGCTAACTCAAAAACTACCCAAGCAAAGTTAATAAAATTTATATGGGACCACCTCTGAAGTATGATCTACCAAACAAAAAAAGAATCATCAAAATCTATTCATAATTGGCGGAGTAATAGCGTAACAAACATAAAAAAAAAAAAAAAAAAACAGGCGAATTGAGAACCTCCTCCTTTTGGAAGTCGGTTAAAAAGTGATTAAGTCTGATAGTTTTTAAATGATGTAACAATTTTGTTACATCATTTAAAAACTATCAGACTTAATATGATTAAATAAAAAAACTTTTTACAAAAAAAAAAATACCGACTTCAAAAAAAAAACACTACAAAGTGAAAAATAACTTTAATTTCGGAAGTCGGTGTCTTTGGTTTTGAATTTTCGTTCTTTGTCACCGACTTTCGAAATTAAAGTTATTTTTCACTTTGTAGTGTTTTTTTTTTGAAGTCGGTATTTTTTTTTTTTTTGTAAAAAGTTTTTATTTTTCACTTTTTAGTTGTGGTACCTACCCCACACAAATTCGAATACCACTACCTGCTATGTAAATAACAGAGACAAGAAGTTAACATATCATCTACATATTAAGTGGGAAAAAATACGTATAATAGAAGCTAACTCAAAAACTACCCAAGCAAAGTTAATAAAATTTATATGGGACCACCTCTGAAGTATGATCTACCAAACAAAAAAAGAATCATCAAAATCTATTCATAATTGGCGGAGTAATAGGGTAACAAACATACAAAAAAAAAAAAAAAAAACACAGGCTAATTGAGAACCTCCTCCTTTTGGAAGTCGGTTAAAAAGTGATTAAGTCTGATAGTTTTTAAATGATGTACCTAACCATTTTGTTACATCATTTAAAAACTATCAGACTTAATTTAATTATATAAAAAAACTTTTTACAAAAAAAAAAAAATACCGACTTCAAAAAAAAAAACACTGCAAAGTGAAAAATAACTTTAATTTCGGAAGTCGGTGTCTTTGGTTTTGAATTTTCGTTCTTTGTCACCGACTTCCGAAATTAAAGTTATTTTTCACTTTGTAGTGTTTTTTTTTTTTGAAGTCGGTATTTTTTTTTTGTAAAAAGTTTTTATTTTTCACTTTTTAGTTGTGGTACCTACCCCACACAAATTCGAATACCACTACCTGCTATGTAAATAACAGTGACAAGAAGTTATCATATCATCTACATATTAAGTGGGAAAAAATACGTATAATAGAAGCTAACTCAAAAACTACCCAAGCAAAGTTAATAAAATTTATATGGGACCACCTCTGAAGTATGATCTACCAAACAAAAAAAGAATCATCAAAATCTATTCATAATTGGCGGAGTAATAGCGTAACAAACATAAAAAAAAAAAAAAAAAAAACAGGCTAATTGAGAACCTCCTCCTTTTGGAAGTCGGTTAAAAAGTGATTAAGTCTGATAGTTTTTAAATGATGTAACAATTTTGTTACATCATTTAAAAACTATCAGACTTAATATGATTAAATAAAAAAACTTTTTACAAAAAAAAAAATACCGACTTCAAAAAAAAAACACTACAAAGTGAAAAATAACTTTAATTTCGGAAGTCGGTGTCTTTGGTTTTGAATTTTCGTTCTTTGTCACCGACTTTCGAAATTAAAGTTATTTTTCACTTTGTAGTGTTTTTTTTTTGAAGTCGGTATTTTTTTTTTTTTGTAAAAAGTTTTTATTTTTCACTTTTTAGTTGTGGTACCTACCCCACACAAATTCGAATACCACTACCTGCTATGTAAATAACAGAGACAAGAAGTTAACATATCATCTACATATTAAGTGGGAAAAAATACGTATAATAGAAGCTAACTCAAAAACTACCCAAGCAAAGTTAATAAAATTTATATGGGACCACCTCTGAAGTATGATCTACCAAACAAAAAAAGAATCATCAAAATCTATTCATAATTGGCGGAGTAATAGCGTAACAAACATACAAAAAAAAAAAAAAAAAAAAACACAGGCTAATTGAGAACCTCCTCCTTTTGGAAGTCGGTTAAAAAGTGATTAAGTCTGATAGTTTTTAAATGATGTACCTAACCATTTTGTTACATCATTTAAAAACTATCAGACTTAATTTAATTATATAAAAAAACTTTTTACAAAAAAAAAAAATACCGACTTCAAAAAAAAAAACACTACAAAGTGAAAAATAACTTTAATTTCGGAAGTCGGTGTCTTTGGTTTTGAATTTTCGTTCTTTGTCACCGACTTCCGAAATTAAAGTTATTTTTCACTTTGTAGTGTTTTTTTTTTTTGAAGTCGGTATTTTTTTTTTGTAAAAAGTTTTTATTTTTCACTTTTTAGTTGTGGTACCTACCCCACACAAATTCGAATACCACTACCTGCTATGTAAATAACAGTGACAAGAAGTTATCATATCATCTACATATTAAGTGGGAAAAAATACGTATAATAGAAGCTAACTCAAAAACTACCCAAGCAAAGTTAATAAAATTTATATGGGACCACCTCTGAAGTATGATCTACCAAACAAAAAAAGAATCATCAAAATCTATTCATAATTGGCGGAGTAATCGCGTAACAAACATACAAAAAAAAAAAAAAACATACAGACGAATTGAGAACCTCCTCCTTTTGGAAGTCGGTTAAAAAAGGGGGGAGGAATAATCATATGGCATCAAAAAATTCGTCCGCATCGCTATCAATAGGAAAAGTGCCCAAAAGGCTGGCAGCATTGCCACGTTGTATGGCAATGCTGATTCTTTGGCCAAAGAATAGGCCAGCCCTCTGGTCACGTGAAGAGTCGACCAGCCGCTTGGCGATGTCTTGAAAAACTAGGTGGGCACTCGGACCCCATGGCCCTAGTGTTTCAACCCCAAACGGCTCAAACATATAATTCCCAATAAGATTGGAGTATTTGCGCCATTTGAGGTTTTCCTCACTTGCAGCAGCAGCCCCAGCACAGCCCGCCGTGCTAGGAAGATGGGATGGCGCAAGGGTGTCGACACAGGTTGCATCCCACACCAAAGGCCTACCTACCTTCCAAGGCATTATGGTCATTCCGTCTGGTCGTTTCCCATCGTCGCGTGCCAAGCCATTGGGTTCTAAAACGGCTGGCACTCCGGCGGTGACAAGAGCACGACGGATGATGTCATTGATGCTGGCGTACCGTACTATCCGGCCTGCGCTCTTACTGCACCCAAAAAAAAAAAAAAAAAAAAAAAAAAAAAGGATAGGCCATGGTGTCCGAGACAGTCGACACCTTCACCGCATTGGCAGCGATGCGGAGCCACAACAAATTGTTTGAATAACATTATTAAATTGTAATTGAATTAATATTTGACTGCCTCGTTGGTCTAGTGGTCGCAAAGCGCTACTTCTGAGTATGAGGTCCTGGGTTCGATTCCCGGGTCGGGCAAAGTGTTATTGGGTTTTTCTATCTGGAATTTGTCAGTAGCAGCCCGGAGTCTGGATTTGTGCCCGGTTGATGGCAATAGGCTCACTCCCTATTACATTGGACCTTAAACATAACTGGCGAAATGTGGGTGTACCTACTACAGGTACACCTCTGCCCAACCCTTCGGGGAAACAAGGCGTGATGTTATTTTATGTTATCAGTATTGATTTTGATATATCGGATAAAATACATCGATATATTTTGACATTTCTTTCATTCCTACTTTAAAATCACCTTGAAAATGGAAAATGAAACAAAAAGACCTGTTTTCTTTATGAACTTCTATTGTGTTTGTTTTTACTATGTTAGCTTATTTATTTATGTATGCCCACTAACTTGTTGATATTTTCTTTTTTTTCCCGAGCAAAGCAAGCAAAGTCACACCACATATAATAAAAAAGTCTAGTTTTTTTACGGCTCTCCCAGCTTTTAGTCAGTGGCGACAACGATGTTGTTATTAGAAATATATCGAATTTGATACATTTTCGATACTTGATATTTTATATCGAAAGAATAAATGTCGCCTAAAAATATCGATATGTCAATGTTTTTTCTGCAAGCCTACCCTACGCCGCCATTGATGAAAACTTAGGTAAGTGAGCTGTCAAATAGTGTCAGTCCTAAGTTTTCAGACCGTGAGATTTTTGCAGACTATTCTGCCTTTGAAGCATTTCTGCCTATTAAAGTTGTTGACAACTTGTAAGTTGTAACAGATTCACTGATTTGAAGGTGGTTTCTTACTCACATTTTTATAACAATGTGGTCTTGGAAAACCCAGTAGGTATTATTATTCAGTTATTTTTCCTTATCTCAGCAGTATGTAGTAAAGCTACAAGTTTACCTGTTATTTTTTTTTTTTTTTGTACAATAGTTTTGATTTTTTATATTATTATTGTTATTGTTTTATTTTGTAATCCCCTAGTGGGATTTATATGTCTGTAGGTATGTCCGTGGCATCACAGCGGGCCCTATCAGAATACCAGCGCTGCGGTATTTATTTATTTTTAAATATCGCAGCATCATGCTGAGATAGGAGCCTTTTTGGCCTCGCACAGGTCGTTATTAATTTTGTTTGTGAGTTTTTAAAATGCTCCTTTTTTATATTTGTTAATTATTTTTTTATCTTTTATTACTGTTTTGTATTTCCTGTGCGTGTCCCAAATAAAATATTTTTCTTTCTTTCTTTCTTTCTTTCTTTCTTTCTTTCTTTCTTTCTTTCTTTCTTTCTTTCTTTCTTTCTTTCTTATTTTTATTGCCGAGTCAAAAACATCTAAAGTTTATTTTTCCATAATATCTGTTGAATCCCGAACGTTACGAAGGATTCTAGGGAGCAGCGAGGGAGCTCTGAGTTAACTCCAAAGCCTCAAGCACTGCGAATTTTATTCGCGAGGGTTATACTCGTATGCATGGCCCTACGGCATTGCAACGAGCGCAAATTTTAAATCGCCAGTTCGTGTAGAATATAAGAAACGAGTGTGTTACAGAATAGCGATAAAAATCTCGCGCGATTTTTCAGTCCTAACTGACAGCGCCCATTCACGAACATGACGCATTGATCAGCACCATTCAGCGCAACCATTTTTTAAAGGGAACTAAATAGTATAACTAAAAAATAAAACTAAGGGCGGATTCGATCAAACTTGTATAAGTCTTATCCTGGAAATAAAATCACTAAATACTCTAGAGTTAGACAACTTTTCGTTTTACCAAATCTTAATCCTGGAATAACTGTCTATCCCAAAGTAAATTGAAATACCGCCAAAATGTACCAAGTAAACAAGTTATCCGAGACTAAAATGGCGGCCGCTAAATTACCAGTTGTTTTCGTATGCTTTGTTTTAAATAGTTCACAGTTTGTGGTTCACAGCATGACAGCATGTTTTAATATCTTTGTGATTTGTAACGATATTTTTTTAATAACGATACGTTTACCATATTTAATATGATCGAGCAGTTTGTCGTTTGACTATAATATTCGTGGGATATAATTTGCCATTCGGCAAGTTTTTGCTTCATCGTAACATCGTCTTTTTTATTTTCTACTTTACTGAAGTGATTTACCACGAGTTCCACCAGCCAGTTTTTCTTAGAAAGTAACCAATTTGGGCTACGTTTCTTTTTTCCTTCAGACATATTATTTATTTAAAAATACCACAAATCCACAACAAAAAATCAAGATCTCCAACCAAACCAACTCGAAAAGCCTCACTCAACAGCTGACATTGACAACTCGTGTGAATATTCAGTTAACTAATATAAACCGGCAAAATTATGTGGACATAAAATCTTGCGTTCCGCTTTATTTATTATTGTATTTCCAATTTAGTTGGTTTACATGTTCATTCATCAACTCGAGAGTAACAATATAATACCCAGTATTGGCTACTCTACGTTTGTGATGGCAAAAAGCAAACGAAGTTATCTGAGAGTAAGATCAATGAGTAAAATTATTCAAGGTTTAGTTACTCTGGTATAACATGGCATTTGGTCGAATTCGCCCTAAATAGTATAACTAAATATGTACAACTGAATAGTATAACTAAATAGATTAACTAAATAGCACAACTAAATAGTATAACTACATAATACAACTAAATAGTACAACTAAATAGTATAACTATATAGTACAACTAAATAGTATAACTAAATTGTACTACTGAATAGTATAACTAAATAGTATATGTAAATAGTATAACTAAATAGTTATAGAAACTATAGCTAACTACCTACACCTCTGCCTATCGCTACGAGGATTACAAGCGTAATGATATGTATTTCGTCTCACATTTTTTATTGATTTTATTAAAGGTTAATAAAAAATGTGCTACGCGATAGGTAGGTACAAGCGTTATGTACTTAGATTATTTTTTTATATTGTCTCTAAGCCAAATTATACAGATTAAAATGGATATCATATCTACCTAATCCTATAAATTCGCAAAAAGCTGAATAAATTAATATTTTTTTAAATCCATGCCTAAAGATATGAATAAACCTTATCTTTATTAAAGAGACATTGTAAATAATATTAATCACCTGCCGCACGGATCCATCCAACAGGTTAAGCTACGCTTGCCGGGGTTGAACCGTGGATAGGTGACCATCTTTACATACCGAGACTCCTCCGTGCCTCGGAAAGCACGTTAAGCCGTTGGTCCTGGCTGTCATTCGTGGATCTTTGACAGTCGTTACCTACGGGAAGAAGTCCGAAAGTCTGACAACCAGTCTTACCAAGGGGTATCGTATTACCTAGTTACTGTGTTGTGGAGGTCAGATAGGCAGTCACTCCGTGTAAAATACTGGTATTCAGCTGCATGCGGTTAGACTGGAAGCCGACCCCAATGTAGTTGGGAAAAGGCTGGGCAGATTGATTGTGAATAATCATATTATATCAATACGCCAGTATTCCCCGAAGGGTTAGGCAGAGGTACACCTATACAGGGTCAAATAAAATTACCTTGCGAAACTCCCCATACGTGATGGATATCGATATCCAAACATGATTTAAAAAAAAAAACTAATTTGATGATGTTTTTTTTTGGGGTCATCAGCCGCCGTAGTGGAGTCACTTAAGAGGGTTTATCCAACATAGCATAGCAACATAGCTTCGTAAACAATTTTGCCTAATTTGTTTAATTTTGACAGTTCAACAACATTCATTGCGTTATTTACGTTGTTGAGCAGATTTTTTTTTTCCAACTTATGAAGCAATGGATTAGCAATCTGTTTCAAATCGAAACAAATTCTGATTGTGTTATATTACGCAATTAGGGTACAGTTTTGATTAATTTAGCAATATAACTGTATGGAATTAAGAAATGTGACTAACTAGAGAACTAAAATATTGATAATGAAATGCAATCGTAACACCGAATAAGTATTTAGTTTTAGATGTAAAAAAAAGTATTTGGAAACTTTCCAGATGGCGTTTTTTACACCTAAAACGATTACAACATCAAATTCAGTGTTATCATTATTAATATTCTAGTTCGCTAGTTAGCCACATTTTTTTATTTCCATACAGTAATATTGCCAAATTAATCAAAACAGCGAAATATTTGACATCTATTTGCATTTGCAACGTTGCCCACTTTTAGAATAAACGCTCTTAAAATATCAGTTTTTTTGTGTATACTTCACAGAATGTGATGAGGATAATTTTATCAACTCACACTTCAAGTAACAAGACTACCAGAGTTCATTGACCCAAAAAAAAACATTTTATTTTGTCGTGTTTAAATATTGATACCCATCACGTCTGTTGAATTTAGCTAGCTAATTTTATTTGACCCTGTAGTCCACTCACATTTAACCAGTAATGTTTAAGTTCCATGTATTTTTTTTATCTTCCTGTTAATTTTGTTTAGGTAAATAGGATCTTATGTTTATTTTTTTAGCGGCTCTCGCTGTTTTTAAATTAAAACAAAATCCCAAAAAAATACAATTGTATAGAAAACCTAGTGTGAAACGGTTTCATGAGCTCTATTTTCGTTGTAGCGAAAGTTGTCTCATTTCAGAAAAGCTAACTCAAAGGAATTATCACAATTAAACCAATTTTAAGCAATTTTGAATTGTCAAGGGTCGGTCAGAAAGATGAAGCTGGTTGCCTATTCCAAAGCGTAGTTGAAGAACGGGCAAGAAACTCCATGAACACTCTTTTAAATTATATAAAATATTGTTACAACTCACCCTGTAGTATGTACCTGTATTATTGCTAAGAAACAAAAAAAAATTTTTTTTCTATGTTCTCAACTCCCAAGTAATCAAAAGACATGACATAATTCGGTCCCCTAGCTGCTCATCAATTTCACGTCCTATCAAACATAAACTAGACTTATTTAGAGCAATACTTTTGCCGCATCATTTAAAGTTTTCTGTCAAATCTAGCTAGACGAATCGATAGTGATTCACAATCACATTTTCAAATATTTAAGTAATATTATTAGGACACAATCTCTTTCACCATTACCACACATTTAACTGCGTGCATAAATCCTTACCCTAAATACATAAACAAAACCACTCAAAAACACTATAAAATCAACATAAAAAAACCATTATAACAAAATGAAACTGAAATAAACGCACCTCTTTCTTAAATCCAATGATAATAAAAATATCCTTGCCGCACTTTATTATAATAAGTTTCTAACACACGTTTAGTCTATGGTAAAGATGGCGAACACGTCCGTTTCGCGCCAATCGTTAAGACACACTGTTTTGTAGTTTTACACCGTGTCGAGTCAGAGAAACGTTCTCAAATTGGATACAGAGTTGATTTCGCGCGTCAATTAACATTAAACAAAGCGTTATATTTTATAAACAAGCTGTATTCTGTACCTGCCTTATCAATGGGTATCTTGACGACTTATTGCTTTGAAGGCTTTGTAACACTTTTTGCCTCCTTTTTGCAGAATCAACGTGAAAGACATTTGTTTTTATTTGCTAAATTAAAATTACGAGGTTAAATAATCTGTTGTTTGGCTTCAAAACACGCTTACAATTTCCAATTTGACAGCTTCTTAGTAATATCGAGAATATAACCCAGTTGCATCCATACAATAAAAATAAAAATTTACAAAAAATACTTACAACCGACTTCCAAACTACAAAGTGAAAAATAACTTTAATTTCAGAAGTCGGTGTCAAAAACTAAAATATTGATCTAAAGACACCGACTTCTGAAATTAATGTTATTTTTCACTTTGTAGTTTGGAAGTCGATTGTATTTTAAAAAAAAAGTTTTTTTTTCACTTTTTAGTGGGTTGGTTTGCAATTTATCTAAGTTACCTAATAGCCTAATGTCAACTGCTCATCAAAAATACCCAAATCGCTATAAGTAGATGTGCCTATAATATTTGAAGAGTTCCCTCGATTTCTCCAAGATCCCATCATCAGATCGTGACCAAATGACAATGAGACCAACTTGGAAGTATACCCTTTCAAACAAAAAATAATTTTTCAAATCGGTCCAGTCGTCTTCGAGTAATCGGGGAACATACATAAAAAAAAACAAGAAAAAAAAACCCGACGAACTGAGTACCTCCTCCTTTTTTTGAAGTCGGTTAATAAAATACTGATTTTACTGTCCAACTGCAGGAAAATACCTCACCAAATCTATTTACCTACTGAAAATTAACGAACACGGATGATCAACGCTTGCTCACTGACCAATTAATCTAGGGTTTTTTATGATGTTTAATTAAAACCTTAACTCCGAGTTATGGAAGACTCACTTTGAAATAACATCGTTCATTCATCAGCAGTACACAAGCCTTCCCAAATGACCCATATTTAGCTCAATCATTGGTCACTCTTACCCACCTGCTAAGTACTAGCCACCCTGCAAAGATCTTAGCCCTACCTTGGTATAGCCTGAAGAATACATCTACCCAGCGGTCATCGGTTATGCGGGCTATATGGCCGGGCCTTAACGACAGATTTTTATAATACTTATTCTATGAGCTGTGACCTCTCTGATCCTCTGTTCGGATCTCCTCATTCCGGATTCGATCGTACAGAGAGAATTTTATAGCTCTTTTGTAGCTCCTCGAGCGACTTTGAATTTGTGGATCAGCGTATATGTGTCCAGCAAGTGTCCACGTCTCAGCTTCATAAGTCATATCAGGTAGGTGTCCGAGGCAGAGTCGAGAGATTGAGAGCGAGGTGTTTATTAAAAGTGCGTCAAGACCTTGATCTTAACATTGGTATTAGTTGAGGCTTTCAGAACCAGAGGGCCAAGACAAATGCCATTCTATTAGCGCTAACACTGATGGAAAAGTGAAAAAAAAACTGTCTGTCTGTCTCTGAACTGAAATGACGCGCCCCACTACCACATTACCCATAGAAATCCACATGATCGTGGACGTAAATGCAGTAGTGAGGCGCGTCATTTCAGAGTAGACAAGCTATACAATATTTAGCAAAGGACGCCGAAAAAAAACATGTTTCTTGTACGGGGATTAACCACAGACCAAATAAAAAACCAAGACAGCGCTGTCAACAATGGTGTCGATTCCCTGGTTCACAAACTAAACTAAATTTAAGTGCAGTGCATCTTTTTCTTTCTATTTCATAAAGCAGTTTGTCTGGATGTCTCATTTTTAACTTTGTGTAATGAAAAAACCAACCTATTGATTTTCATACATATCTCATCGATATGCTACTTCCAGGTGAAATGTTCATCAAGTGTTATACCAAGAAGTTTTGTTTTATGTAATTGTTCTACTATTTGATCTCTATGCGATATTTTAAAGTGTGTATATTTATTTTTCTGTGTTTTGAAATTGATTATTTTAGTTTTTTCTACGTCAACTTTTAAAGCGTTGTTATTTAACCCAGTAATAATTTTATTCAAAGTGTTATTTATATCAGACTCGTATGATTCCTCATTTTTACAGTCAAGGATAACCGTTGTGTCATCAGCAAACAGAACACAATCCTGTTATATAGATTGAGGCAGATCGTTAACATATACAAGGAATAGTGGTGGCACGAAGATGCTTCCCTGTGGGGAACTCCGAAGTAATTTGGTCGGGGCTGAGAGTTAAAGTCGGTGATAATATTTAATTTGTCATCAAATTTTGTGATTCTTGTGATCTGAGTTCTATTTGAACCATTCCAGGGCTGGACCTCTTATACCAATTTTACTCAGTTTGTCAATGAGAATGGAGTGATTTACGTAATCGAAAGCTTTACTAAGATCTAAAAACAGAGCTGAAGTTGTAACTTTCGAATTGATGTTATTTAGGATGGATTTGACTAAGTTAAACGCTGCTAATGAGGTGGATTTGTTTTTCCTAAAACCATATTGCTGTTTTGCAAGCATATTATACTTGTCCAAGAAAGAAAGGACTCTATTGTACATAACTCTTTCAAAGACCTTTGATAGAATTGGTATAAGCGCAATAGGTCGATAATTATTTTTGTCTGTTTTGGATCCTTTTTTAATGTATTTGTTTTATTATAGATGTTTTGAGTTTTTCCGGGAAGCAACCTTATTCTAATGATAAATTTATAATATTTGAAAGAGGCTCTGCAATGTATTGAGCGATTTGTTTTAGAAGATCTGTAGATATATCATCATAGCCAGACGACTTAGTGTTTTTTTAATGTTTTTAGGATGCAAAAAATTTCAGCAGGATTAGTAGGTCTTAAAAATATGCTATTGCCGTTACTTTTAACATTTAGGTCATAAGTTTTGTTTTGAAAGTTTGCGTTGTTTTCAACAATATCTATATAGAAATTGTTAAATAGGTTTGCGATATCCAAGCCTGATGTTGCAGTAATATTATCATCAACTATACTATTAGTATATTCTCGAGACTTTCATTACCTGTACTGTGTTTAACAATATCCCATGAAGCTTTACCCTTATTTTTTGAGTATGCAATGTGCTTCAGATTACATAAAGATTGTAAGTTATGAATACATTTTCTTAACATATTAGAGTATACCTTAAATCTAGTTTTATTTTCATTGGTTTTGTTTAGATAATATTTAAATCTTAGTGTTCGTTTAGTGTTACTACTCTTTTTAACTCCTTTTGTTATCCATTTTAATTTACAACTGAACTGTTTTTTAACTTTTATGAGAGGGAAACATAATTTATAAAATAAAGTGATTGTGTCATGAAAGTTATCAAAAGCATTGTTAGTGTCTGAAATGTTGTAAACATCGGTAAAAGATAATTTACTCATGTGTTCAATGAATTTATTGACATTGTCTTTACTCAGGTCATTTACGGTCATGAAGTAATAACCTGTAGTGCTATTCTGTAAAAATCTCACCGTGATATCTTAGGTGAAGTGAGCTGCCAGTAGTGTCAATCCTTAGCAACTGACAGCTCACTCCACGCTCACTTCACCTAACTTATCACGGTGAGATGGTTACAGAATAGCACTACAGATATGGTTCATTCAAATTTAACAACCTGTGCTGTATTATGATCAGATAAACAAACATTATAAGTTTTACCTGTTATATTTGGAATATTACTGATGATGTTATCAATACATGTGTTCAACCTGGTGCCTTCTTGAATGTGGCACCGCATACCATAGTTTGAAATGAGTTCTTTAAATTTTGTGCAATTAGTGTCATTATTTAAAAGATTAATATTAAAATCTCCAGCTATTATTATTTTACTTTTTTTATTTTGTAGTTTCAGTAAGTTTTTGTTCAAGTTTAAAAAAAAATATTTAGATTAGATGAGGGGGTCCTGTATATACAAATTATGATAATTGATAACATGTATAGATTTAATTTCTAATCCACAAATCTCAAAGTGTTTATCAATGGAGAATTCTTTTACTTCTTTTAATTCAGTACTTTGGAGATAATTTTTGCATAGTATGCATGTTCCCCCTCGCCGCTGATCAGGCCGTGAATAAATGGCACCAACATAGAAATTATTAAGTTTGAGGTATTTTTCTTCCCCTCTTATAACAAAGTGTTCACTCAGGCATAAAACATCTATATTTATATGAGAGTCACGCATTTCATTAATAGTTAAATCAATTTCTTGTAGTTTGTTTAAAGCCCTGCAATATTTTGATGTAGTACTTCTACTATACTTTAAACTGCTACTTTTGTTATGTTTTTTATTAGTTACGAAGAAAACGTTCTTTACTTACTACAACGTTGTCTGAAGAAGTGTTTATACGTGACATTTGTGGTTTAACAGCATGAGAAAAATAGTATGGAATAGTTCCCATAAGGGGGCCCTTCCCGATCCGTCTATCGTCAACGCGAGCATGGTCGAAAAGCTTGTTGTTTCATCCAGCGCAAGTGAGAACCGCTAACAAGCAAGTGAGAACGCGATAACATTGTACGAAAAATAACTGGTTTCAGGAAATACGTGTTTTTGAATACGCCTTACAAGTTTGTAAAATATTTTTTTGTAATTTAGAATCTCCATTACATGGGCGAGGTTTCTATACAGATGTTTTCTTTACTTTTACAATTTATAAGTACATTATGAACGGTCAAAGTTGAGGTAAAATTTGTGCAAAAAAGCAGATTTTTGGAGGCTTATATTGAATTTGCTTCGCCAAATTTTTATTTTTTGATTTCATAGAAACCTAGACATAGTGCACAAGATACCCATTAGTTTTAACAGAATTAAAGAAAGATGTGTTACAACGCCATAATCACGTACGAGCGTTTGTATGAAAAGTATGACGGGTTGGCCACTCTTAACTGGTAGATTTACATATTCCAATATATCGTCTACCGAACGCCAAATGGTTTTAGAATTTTCTTGTATAATATGCTCTGAACAAATTGGATTTTCCGTTATTACTACGTTATAATTGTTATAAAGAAGATATTTGTTGTAGTATTGGACATTGATTATTTTGTATAAGAGTTGTTCTATAACCCTGTTGTACTCCTTGCTTCAATGAAGTTGCAGTTGTGATAGATTTGTGAAAGTAATTTCAATTGATAATTAAGTTTACGCTCATTCATTTACAATAAATATATTACAGTTCTTTAGTAGCTTAATTGCTGCAGCCATTTCAGCCAAAAATTTAATAGGGTTGGAATCATTTCTACCGGTCATTATAATCACGCTGTCATTTTTTGAAAAAAAATCCGCTAATTTACCTATTACAACATAACAAAACTTCTTCTGTAGACATCGATACGCATCACGTCTGCAGAATTTTGCTAGCTAATTTAATTTGACCCTGTATAGGAATTCTTCCTGTTCCTCGGCGGACTCCTTCACAAGGGGATTAGAATATACTAAGGTTTAGATTTTCAGAATGTTTGAAAATGGTTACTATTAAGTATTTTATGGATGATGACAAAAAATTATTTTGTGTCCATAAGTTAGGTTATTAAAAAATATTGGGCACGTATTTTTTCTTTTTTTACGTAATCAAAAGATTACTCAATGTATCGCACATTGAGTTACAATCTGCCATGACGTTTTTTTTTTTTTTAATTAACTATGGCCTTTCGCAGTTTTGACCACTAAGGTCTTGGCTGCTTAACCGGACTTTTCCTGTGGTGGCCTTAAGCTTCTACACTTAGAGCCTCCAGCCAGGAGCTTTTAAACTATTCTAAATTAAAATTAAGCGAGTGCTCGCTAAGGGCACCCCCTGTGGGGTACGAACCTCGGCTTAGGGCATCGCTGAGGGGAGGACAGCAAGAGGGGACAGGCTGGATCAAACTTAGATTTTCATCATGATTATTATGCGGGGTATTTAAAGCTACGTGCTCAGCTGCAACAACTGCTGGCACCTCGTTTTCGAGCAAGGGTCGGGGAGGGAGGAGTTTCATTGACTCGGGGACGCGGTCGCGATCGCAAAGGACCTCGGCGGCGAGGTCGGAAGACGGGAGGCGTCTGTTCTTGTACACTGTACTGGTGGCCCTATTCTGCTCCTGGAGGAGTGTAATGGGGTCATCTGGGTCGGAAAGATTATGCCTAGGTCGGCGGATCTGACTGAGTGCCATGACGTCACGAGTATGTAGATTTTATACTTACTTGTGACGTAGCGACCCCCACTCCCAAACTTTAATGCGTTTTGTCTGAGTATTTAAAAAAATTAATAAACCAAAAAATACATGTCTAATATTTTTTTATTATCTGACTGACGGGCTACTTAGAATTTCTTTTTTTTTACTGAGGCATCATCCTTATTCCATTGATTTACACACAATCATGATATTTCTTTTACCTCTTAACCTCTTAATTAATAAAATCTGCCTCGTTGGTCTAGTTGTCGTAAGCGCTACTGCTGAGCATGAGGTCCAGGGTTCGAATCATCATCATCAGCCTATAAATGTTCCCACTGCTGGGACACAGCCCTCTTCCTGTGAGAGAGAGTGGGCCGTAATCCACCACGCGGACTCAGTGCGGGTTGGTAGATATCACATGTCTTCGAATTTTCGGTTCTAGGACATGCCGGTTTCCTCACGATGTTTTCCTTCACCGTTTTGAGAGTAGTGGTGATGAAATAATTTACATAAAGTAAAGCGCCTGTCTGGGTTCGAACCTACGACCTACAACTCGTAAGTCGCGGCCGTTACCACTGGGCCACCACTGCACAGGGTTCGAATCCCGGTACCCTAATTGCGTAACTTATTTTCGAAAACAATTTTGCCAAATTTGTTTCATTTTGACAGTTCAACAACATTCTTTGCGTTATTTACGTTGTTGAGCAGATATTTTTTTCAAACTTGGATAACAAGCAATGGATTAGCAATCTGTTTCAAATCGAAACAAATTGTGATTGTGTTGTATTACGCAATTAGGGTACGGGTCGGGCAAAGTGTTTTCGGTTTATTCATCTGGAATTTCTCAGTAGCAGCCCGAAGTCTGGATTTGTGCCCGGTTGATGGCAACAGGCTCGCCCCCCATAACGTGGGACTTAAATATAACTGGCGAAATGTGGGTGTACTATAGGTACACTTCTGCCTAACCCTTCAGGGAATACAGGCGTGATGTTATGTTGTATGTAAAGCTTCCTACAGACTGGCGCGACACCGGTTCTATTGTGTTACCGGTTCTACCGTGAAGTTTTCTTAGAAATTGTTGTGTTTTAGTCGAGTCGCGCTGTCGTGTCGCGCTGTCGCGTCGCGCCAATCTGCACGAGGCTTAATTCGATTGAAGCCTCACACTCTTTCTAGCGAGGCGGCACGTTTCTAGACCCAACCCGTTTTTTTAACCCCCGACGCACAGAGGGGTTTTATAAGTTTAACCGCTATGTGTGCGTCTATTTGTGACACCGTTGCTCTTAAACGGGTGAACCGATTTGAATGCGTTTTTTTTATTTGAAAGCATGTTTTATCAAAATCGTTTCAGCCGTTTGAAATTTATCAGCTCTTTTCTAGTTGATGAATGGATGTGAGTATCTTGCACAGGTCTGATCGATTTTTACTATGTTCTTCTTATATCATTGAAGTAACAGAATACCAAATATTCTGTTACTTCAATGATATAAGAAGAACATAGTAACCTTGATCTGATGCTGCAGCCACATACCACATACCACAGTGTCTCAAGACGAAAGTCTTTGACCAGTG
Organism: Agrochola litura; assembly: GCA_949152395.1. Lineage (NCBI taxonomy): Eukaryota > Metazoa > Arthropoda > Insecta > Lepidoptera > Noctuidae > Agrochola > Agrochola litura. The sequence goes on along the minus strand of OX424521.1, from coordinate 11,850,825 downwards.
CGTGTTGCCAGTGATGACCTATGGTACAGAAACGTGGTCGCTCACAATGGGCCTTATCAGAAGGCCAAAAGTCACCCAAAGGGCAATGGAGAGGGCTATGCTTGGAGTTTCCCTACGTGATCGAAATGAGGAGATCCGCAGGAGAACCAAGGTAACCGACATAGCCCGAAGAATTGCGAAACTTAAGTGGCAATGGGCAGGGCACATTGCTCGTAGAACGGATGGCCGATGGGGCCGAAAGGTTCTGAAATGGCGACCACGTACCGGAAGACGTAGCGTTGGAAGGCCTCCCACAAGATAGACCGATGACCTTGTGAAGGCCGCAGGGATCCGCTGGATGCGGAAAGCACAGAATCGGTCGAAGTGGCGGTGGCCTAGGTTCAGCAGTGGACATCTTTCGGCTGAAATGATGATGATGATGCTGCAGCATCACCTGGGATTTGCAGGATACCCAACTCCCTTACCGACTTATAGTACAGGGGGCCTACCACAAGCTCATAAAGCAGTATTATTTTAATATTACTTCAGTGTGGGAAAGAGATGAAGCTCTACAGGACGTATAGCTCCATCTCTTTCTCCCGCTGAAGTAATATTAAACTAATACTGTTTTTGAGCTGGTGATGGGCTCATTGGAATGGTCTCAATGAATAGGTTATAGACAGAGGGTCTGGTGATGGAGTAGGAAAGAGAAATGAGGAAATATTTCCGTCAGGGGTTTTTAAATTTTAATTGTTAATATTGTACTTGTTGAAAATCTTCTAGTTGATGTTTCTTACAAAGATCAAAGTTCTTACTGTATCTCGGGGATTGACGCAAAAACTTGTGATTTTCGCACGGATCTTATTATGTTTACCAAATAAGACGAGTAAGAAAAAATACATACGGGTTGAATTGCAAAAATACTGAGTCGTTTACAGTTGTGTACCTAATCGTAAACAATGAAATCGATGCCACCTGTGTCAATATTTAAGTTTAATTTATGTTACTCAGGTTCACTCCCCCGACCCTTGCTCGAAAACAGTTGTTGCAGCTGAGCACGTAGCTTTAAATACCCCGAATAATAAACAAGATGAAAATCTAAGTTTGGTCTCAGCGACGCCCTAAGTCGAGGTTCGTACCCCACAGGGGGTGCCCTTAGCGAGCATTCGCTTAATTTTAATTTAGAATAGTTTAAACGCTCCTGGCTGGAGGCTGAATCTGGAGGCTCCTGGCTGCATCTTTTTAAGAAAATAAGTGATAGACATAATTTTAATACTAGAAATAAAGATAAAATAGATCAACCATTTTTCAGATTATCCAAAGTACAAACATCTTTTATGGGGTACTGTGTTAAATGTTACAACAAAATACCTTGTGATATATTACAATTAACTGAAAGAAAATTTAAAACGCATATTAAAAGTACTCTTTGTAAACAAGCATATTACAAATTAGAGGATTATATCCTAGATAAGAATGCTTGGAAGCATGCTGGTCTAGCTCCATAGGACAATTTTGAGTCTAGACAAAATCAAACTGGTTGCTAATTTAATTGTGTAATTAAATATTACAACATTTTTTGTTTTTACATTCTGTGATTACCTGAACTCACACACTGACGAATTAGTATCACTTGTAATTTTTTTTTTTTTTGGGAATATCGTATAGGTTTTCCAATGCTTGTAAATATGTGAACACCATGTATCCATTACATAATTATTTTTTCTATCATTGCTTCATTTTTATTTTTACCTATTGTGGTATAGTAATCTTATTCCAGGTGCATCGTTTTCACATATAATTATATAATTAATGTATACTAAATATTGTAAAACATTTTAAAAGAGTAACGGTGGAGTTTCTTGCCCATTCTTCTCCATACGAAAACTACCCTTTGGAAGGGGCGACTAGAATCAATTCTATTTTTTGTTTTTGACGTTCAAAAGTGCCTTTTTGTGCCTAATTGAAATAAATTATTTGACTTTGACTTTGACTTTGGCTCTAAGTGTAGAAGCTTAAGGCCACCAGGTTAAGCAGCCAAGATATTAGTGGTCAATAACTGCGAGAGGCCATAGGTAAAAAAAAATAAGTCATGGCACATTTTAACTCAATGTATCGCCCGTTTTTCCCCGGGCTGGAGGCTTTAAGTGTAGAAGCTTAAGGCAGCCACAGGAAGGTCCGGTTAAGCAGCCATGGCCTCATAGATCAACAGAGAGAAGACCTAGTTGAAAAAAAAACTCCGTTTCATTTCATATTTTAAAGAAAGAAAGAAAATGTATTTATTGAGACTCGCACAGGAAATCACAAATTAAACTAAACACCTTTATTAAAAACATTAATAAAAAAACAAAAAAAAAAAAAACAAAGTAAAATTAAAAATAAAAGCAGAGAGTCCTGTACGAGGCCAAAAGGCTCCTATCTCAGCATATGCTGCGACATTTAAAAAAAAAATGTCGCAGCGCTGGTATTCTGATAGGGCCCGTTTTACAGTTGCTAAGTTGTTAAGTACCTAAGTATTTAATTAATGAGTCATGTAAATTACATGAATGTAGCGCCAAACAAAGCGATACAAACATTGATTTAATTAAGTAGTTACCTATACAATCTAAACATACATACAAATAAATAAAATGGAAGTGTCTGTAATATCAAAATAACAGGTTTTTACTAAATGTATATTTTTTTATTTAGTTATAGTTCAAGTCTTGTCTGATTAATTTGGGATTTTACTTGTTTTATTGTTTATTTAATTTTTTTGTTGTTTCAATTCTATTTTCATATTGTACAGACGCCAGCACAATCAAGCTACTACAATCTGTCAAATTTATTTAATAGATTTTTAACTTTATCGCTACAGTTTAAGGTTCAAAGTTGATTGGGAAAATTTGACAGTTTCGGGTAGCTTGATGTGCTGGCGTCTGTACATCACTTTTACCAATTAATTATTATGTCATTGGAGAGCGGGATCTCCTAGCACAGGTATATCATTTACTTAAAAGGAGGGGACTATGTAAGATTTACTGAAAAAGTTGTACAAGTTTCTGCAATAAACCTTTTTATTTTTGACGTGACAACGTCTTATAAATTGGTTTGCCGGGTGACACTTCAAGAAACTGCGTTACGCTCCGCTCACGTTATGCGCTCACAATGAGAGCGAGTGAGAGGCACGCGTCCCTTCCACTCGGGCATGGTTAGCCCGCCTAAGAGCGAGAGAGACAGACATAAAAAGTGAAAGTATTATTTCATCCTTCTTCCTACTATACGAATGAATATTCACATTAAAATTATTTTACCACTCAAAGTCGTTGTCACGTAACACTTTCGCCCGTATACCGACTTTACAGGCAACCAATTTTTTTATTTTATTTATTTATTATATGAAAGCATTAAACGGTAGTTAAAAAAAAAAGCGAGCGATCCTTTCAGTAATTATGATGTATAAGTATAATAACATCTGACATCTCATCTCGGTAATATGCAACATTAAAGGGGTGGGGCCTCGTCAAGGTCGCTTCTGACGGCCAACTCTAGCGTGCGCGCTCATTGGTTAAATCAAATACTGCGCGCTTCTCCGGCTTCCTGTGACACACTTCCGTCCCTTTTCACGAAATCACTCCCACAGATTTGATTATTTAGATTTTTTTAGATTTAGATTTACCTACATTGCAGATTTTTATTTTATATTAGACCCTTAAGTGCCTGCTACACGGTCGCCAACTGCGTCCTGACAGAGGTGACCTTGGTGGTTTACAACCGTGTACATGTTGGTTTACGACCAAACAAACAGCTCTGCCTGTCGCCAACCAAGGTCTCCTCTGTCTGGGACGCGGTTGGCAGCCGTGTAGCAGGCACTTAAGGGTCAGCACAAACTGAGCAGCAAAATACTCGAGCATGTTCTTTGCCGGGTATTGTAAAAGAACATAGTGTGCTGTACCAAAAACTAAATTAGAAGTACCTTCAACATCAGCCATTTCAGTTTCCTCCGTGGCAAGGAGGTACGTTACATACGTCGCAAATTAATGACTTGTCCGATGACAATGCGGTTGTAATTTGCGAAGTAGGTATAATGCACTTTGTACGTTTGCAGTTAGGTACAAATTGCACAATAATTTTGTGCATAATTTGTAGTGAAATCCGCAACACATCGGGAATCCCCTAGCAATAGGTACTACATATCCAAAGGCAGTGGTAATTACTATGTTCCACAGCTATACAGGCAGGGTCAAACTAAATTAGCTAGCGAGTTCCACAGTCGTGATGTGTACATAATTATCTAACAACGATAAAACGATTTTTTGGAACGAAGTTTCTTAACGCGTCTTGCGGTAAGAATTACCTCTTAGACCTCTTAGATTAAAAAGTATTCCACACTAGGGGTGGGTCGTTACGTGATTTTTGTGAAACGTAACGTAACTAGTGACTTCGAGGACGTCACCGGTTTTGAAAACTAGTGATTTCAGTAACTAGTTATTTTTCAAATTCTATTCGGTGATTCTATTAAAGTGTTACTGTTATTTGCGAAACGAAAATATAACGGGTTGCCTATGTAATCACAAGCTTTAAGTTTTTGGAACGAGTAAGTTTTTATAGCTACATATGCAGTTACATTATTATCGTAATACTATAGTACATTACTGCCGCGGTCTATAATGACTACTTTGCTGGTCGCGCTGATGATGGCCGACAGCGCAGCGTAGCGCAGCTCCAGGCCGACACAGCGCGGTCATATTATTTTTCCTTTGAGTTTCGCGGTATTAAATTTTCAACCACTAATTTAGCTTCATCTTTAATGTCTAGCGGTGTTAAACACATTAAATCGGAAAATTTTCGCTTTGAGAGCTCATTTTTAGCAAAAAAGTCACTAAATAAAAATAAATTTTTTTATTTAGTTTTTTTTTTTTTAACAATGGTAGTTGGAACTATACAGCCAAATATGGAATAAAATCTTTTTGTACCTATCTCTACAAATACAAACAGCTGTGTTTTAAATAAAATCTTTTTGCATTCGATTTTTTAAAACGTTGAAACGTCAAAACAGCGGCTGGCAATGTTTTGCCGGCCTGTTAGAGCGACCAGCAAAACTTTGCCGGCCGCTCCTTGAAACAGAACGGCAAGGTCGACTTTGCTCAAACAAGGTTGTCAAAATAATGACCACATTACATGCATTTTTGAGTAAAAGTTATTACTTGCGAAAGAAACAACATGCGTCGCAACGTACTTTTGTTTCGTTTCACTCTTTTCATTCGATCACTGCAGCGTATTTCCAATCTATACAAGGCCAGAACGCAGCCATAGGAAACTGCTCGCGTATACATTGTAATGCTATTTTTAAATCTGTGATTACAATGTATACACGAATTTTGCGTATTGCTGGTGTATAGTTTGTAACGTGGACAAGCGCGTCCTGGTTCCAAACTATACTACATCACTTACGCCTGATAAGAGTTTTAAAGATATAGTCTATAAAAAAAAGAAAAGAACAAAAGTGTGAACTGGGTGAAATGGCTTAGGTTAGGTTAGAACTGTGACCAACCGCGCGCGAGCCGAGCGAGCGAAGCGAGCGGTGCCGCGGCAGCAGTCGGCGAGCGCTACTTCCAAGTTGCTTGCAGCCAGGCAGGCTATTTAATATTAGCGCAAGGTGCATTACCTCGCAAACAAGTTGGTTACCTGTTCACAATTTCTCGCAATCTAAACTAGATTAGTCCGTATGCGTACTGGCACTGTATACTATGGAATGAGGTAGTTAATTTGGTCACTACGAAGTATACGCGAGTATTTGCGTGCTACTCTTGTATAGATTGGAAGACCTTAGTAAAAAAGTGATTTCCAATCTATACGCGAGCAGTTTCCTATGGCTGCGTTTTAGCCTTGTATAGAATGGAAAGACGCATCACTGCATTGTGATGGAACTAGTTACAAAAATCACGTGTTTATGTGTGACTCGAAACTAGTTATTCGGTTACATGCCCCGTAGCTAGTTATTGTAACTAGTGACGTTAAATAACGCCCATACCTATTCCACACAAAGACACAACGGTCCGCCGACTGCAATGTCAATTTGATTATACAGATTAACTAATACAACTTGTTTATTACTTTTTAGTTCGTTTTTTGGCAGAGCAGTTGTGATTTTATACATTTTTTTTCAATGTTTTTCAACAATTTTACCGGGATATTACATGGGGCGCGGGCCCCCCCGCGCCCCATGTAATATCCCGGTAAAATTGTCGTTTAGTCATAACTTATGTATGACCCCTGTAGAAGATTTTCAAATTTTTAATGAAATTGCGATAATTTTAGTATCACCTCTGAAGTATGACCTACCAAACAAAAAAAAAAGGATCATCAAAATCAATTCATAATAGGCGGAGTAATCGCATAAAAAAAAATCAAATCAAATCAAAAATTAAATCAAATCATTTATTTCTTTGCAAAAATGGGTATAGTAAATAGGTGTTTTTATAATAAAGTTCTCCATATTTTACCGTCACATGGGCATGCAAAGGTTTACAATTCCAAATAAATAAAAAAAAATAGAAATATGCTGATCATTGGAATTACAAAAACCGGCCAAGTACGTGTCGGACTACGCACAATGAAGGGTTCCGTAGTTGTGATGAATTTATTTATCCCAAGAACAAACTTAACATTGTAGTTGAAAAACATGTTCTCCCATACATTCCAACTGCAAATCGTCGCTCGGCATCCAATACCGCGAATGTGACATTTTTACGTTTTTTTTTTAAATTGCAGGATCACTTATTTGAACGTGTAGAATGAAATGAAACAAACTGATTTTACTGATTTTCGTAAAAATTTCACATTCGCGGTATTAATATAATAATAATCTAAATCTAATACCTTTAAACGAGCAATTCTCGTATATACTCGTATGTGTATATATAATCTGAATCTCGGAAACAGCTCCAAAATTTTTATTTTTAGTATGCAGGGGTTTCGGGAGCGATAAATCGATCTAGCTAGGTTTCAATTTTAGAAAACGTCGTTAAAAAAAATGGTCATCCAGATATTTTTATTTATTCAAGTAACACTGACTCATTGTGTTAGTAAACTTATGAACTATGTTAGCTTATTTAACCAGGTCACTCAGAAAGTTTTGCGACTAACAGTTTTTGTCTATAGGTTACTGGCTGGTTTTGATGTCAATTAAAACTATGACTATTTATTATAAAAAAACATATCATTCCAAATTCGAAATTCCCTCCACATTTTTTTACGAGCAAAATCAAAATACTCTGTCTTACTGAAAACTGGATTTACAACGAGAACATTTTCGCGCGATGATTTTGCATGATTTCAAATGTCGACTAAAACCAGAAGAATCGTTTAAAAGACTTCGAATGGTGTTCATAGAAAAAAGCCCTTCTAAAGCGACTGTTTTCCGCTGGTTCAACGAATTTATGGGTGGTCGAGTAATTTTGGCGGACAAAGAAAGAAGTGGCCGCCCTATGACGGTTGTTACATAACAAAACGTGCTGGCTGTGAAAAATTTAATTCAAGAGAATAGGCGAATTACATATGAAGAGGTTCAGCATATACTGCCGATTGGATCGGGAAGTGTGCATGAAATTCTACACAGGCATCTTCGGTTATGGAAGATAGTTTCACGCTGGTACCGTAAAATCTAACGCAGGCTCAGAAGGAGGTTCAGGTAGAATGGTGCCGAGACATGATAGCAAAATTAGTAGCAGGCTCGTCTCGGCGCGTTTAAGATATCATTACGGGTGATGAATCTTGGATTTATCAGTATGATCCAGAAATGAAGCGTCAGTCGACCGTGTGGCTGTTTCAAAATGAACCAACGCCTACCAAAGTGAAGCGAGCCAGAAGTGCAGGCAAAATTTTGATAGCAAGTTTTTTTTTTGCCGGGTTATCTGGTGTCAATATCCTGACGAGATCAAAGGAGCATCAATGCTGAATGGTGTGTTACCAAATTTTTGCCAGAAGTTTTTACTACTGCAAACAGCAAGCGACCGAACACTGGCCTCCGTGGGCTACTGCTTCACCCCGACAACGCGCTGGCTCACTCGGCGCTCAAAACAAGGGACTTTCTGGACAGCACACCGGTCAAATTTATAGGTCATCCTCCTTACAGTCCCAATTTGGCTCCGTGCGACTTTTTCTTGTTCCTCAAAATAAAAAATCAACTCAAAGGAAAACAGTTTTCATCACCTGAAGATGCACTGGCTGCATTTGAGAAGGAAATTGGAGAGGTGTCTGATGCGGACTGGAAAATGTGTTATGTAACTGTGTATAGACGCCAATGGAGAGTTCTTTGAAAAGATATAATAAAAAAAATTATAACCTGTAGTATATTTTTTTCTAGTATCACAAAACTTTCTGAGTGCCCCACGTAATCTAGTTTAAATTAATTTCACCCCATGGGTGATGGCATTGCAGTGATTGATGTACATGCAATCCAGCCTGCTAGCGATCTTTTTTAGGATATTGTTGGAGCTGGCCCGTACTCTGCGCACCAGGGATGCACACCTCATTCGTATCGTTGCGTAAAAGCAATTAATATGTGCGTCTGCGAACATTCCCGATGCGCTACAAAAATGGGGCAGCCCCACCAATACCCTGAAAGCGTTGTTGTATTGGACACGAAGGGCGTTGCACAACCTTTGGGTATATCTAGCCCACAGGCTGCACGTGTAAAACGTTGTACAATAAGCTCAAAACAGAGTCATTTTGACTTTTTAAGTGAGCAGCGTGCAAACCTGCGAGCCTGCATGTTTGCCCTTACCGACAACGCCCTTCGTTCCCGCTCAATATCGAGTCCGTCATTGAGGTCAGGGGTCAATATATGACCAAGATATTTAAACGTAAATACTCTTTGTAGTGGAGTCCCATTGAGTAATACAGGTGGTACATAACCCGGTCTACCCACAGCCTCAAAGACCATGATCTCCGACTTATTGGAGTTATACATCAAACCATGTGTTTTGGCATACTGCTCACATTTGGCGACCAATTACTTTCTGAGACCACAGATTGACGCGCTCAGAAGCACCATATCATCTGCATAGCTAATATTATTTACACAAATACCATCTATATAGCAACCCACTCTGGTGCTGCTGAGCTCGCCAATCCTGCCTCACCCCGCATTCCAACCTGTATGGCCTGGAAAAAGTTCCAGCCCATCGTACACTATTGATCTGGTTACCATACCACTATTTAAATCCATCCAAAGGTTGTCTGTAAAAGATCGCTTTTAGCGATAAGACCGCCCATTGTGTCACCTAATGTAAAATTTCTAAATTAATGTCTGTAATTTTTTTGGTGTGCATAATAAAGAATATTCTATCTATCTATCTATCTATCCTTCTCCATCTTTCTCCACAATACGTCATAAGCAACCAGATCAGAAGCCTTGAATAAATCGTGGAAGCTAGCATATATCGGCGTCCCACGCTGTGAGTAAGTATGTGATAGTATGCTTAAGACACAACACTGCCTTCTCCATCTTTCTCCACAATACGTCATAAGCAACCAGATCAGAAGCCTTGAATAAATCGTGTAAGCTAGCATATATCGGCGTCCCACGCTGTGAGTAAGTATGTGATAGTATGCTTAAGACACAACACTGCACTTTCTGTTGACAAACCACGCCGAAACCCGAATAGGTTGTCATGAACATTTATAGTTTTATTTATTTGTGTATTATGCAGACGGTCAAACACTTTTGATATTATAGTAGCTAGAGTGATGGGCCTATTGAATGCCGAGCGACGAAATGTAAGTTTTGACGCACAATATTGAGAGATTTACCATGTTATTTTAAGACCATAGACTTCTTATAGGTTTTCCTGTAATCTATGAGTAAAGAGCCATACTATGTATTTTTTTAAAAATTTTTGGTCCAGTAGTTTCGGAGATAAGGGGAGGGGAATGGTCAATTTTCATTGAATTTATTAAATATCTTTAAAAGTATATATTTTAAAATTATATAAAAATATGTTTAAGATCCTTGCAACTAGTCCTTTCATTTGATATGTCACACGGTACTGTTAGCAAGACTTTTTTTTTTAATTTTCTTGTTTGTGCCACAAAAGTGTCCCCTATATTCAAAATTAATTTCTTTACGTTACTTATTCGTGTTTGGGTCACAGAAATACATATGTGTACCAAATTTCCTCTTAATCGGTCCATCAGATTCGGAGTAAATTGGCTGTGACAGACGGACAGACAGACAGACACACGAGTGATCCTATAAGGGTTCCGTTTTTTCCTTTTGAGCTACGGAACCCTAAAAATTAAATAAAAATGTCAGGTGTGGTCATAGCAATAAAAAAATATAAAATAAGACTAAGTCAGCGAACCAATAATTATGTCAATTAGGGTAATAGTAGGTATGTCAATTAGTTAGTGAATCATCATTAAGAAAATCGTCAATCGTGTAATAAGTTTTCATAATTAAAAATTCGTTTAGCGCCCTTTTAAATTTTAATGTAACAAACAAACAAAAATTGGTTGTCTGTAAAGTCGGTTTACGGACGATAATTTTACGTGATAACGTCACAAGCCGAACGCTTAGGCCGATCGTGCCTCTCTATCGCTTGTTCTGCGCTCTCGCTTGCACGCTCGGCTCAGGCGGAACGTGACACTTTTTCGTGCGTGCAGCCGGCGTTCATCGATTTATAAGACGTTATCACGTCAAAAGGTTAGCACTGTTGAAATTGGTCGCAGTAACAAAATTAGGGCACTCCGACAGTTATGAACCGCTTTCATAAAACTACATTACGGTATATAGCTATATCCCTAGGGATATAACTATATCACGGCTATAAACCAACTTACTGTGACAGATACACAATTACCTATGACCTATGTAGAGTTCCGCTACCTATTTTAATTTGATCCCGTGTAAGCATTCCGTCGTAGATTTGTCTATAGATATTGTTTAATATTCCTATAGCCATCTTGGTGAAAGATTGTATGCAAGTAGATAACTGAAATCTGTCACAGAGAAAGTTAAATGACTCATAAGGAGAAACCGGCCGTAAATGTCCGAGTAATGTGGCAATCTCTAGTACTAGCTTCTGCACGCGTCTTCGTCCGCGTGAAATTTCTTGTTTTTCCATAAAATAGATTTTTCGGAACAGAGGCGGCTCTAGCCGATGTAGCGCCCGTGTGCAATCAATACCTTGGCGCCCTCTAGCAGTGGCGGACTAAGCCTGTCGGGGGCCCGGGGCGGCGAAATTGAATGGGGAATCCGCCCAGGAATCATACCTTGAAATATTTAGCACACTGCCTCAAATAGGTTAGGTTTTCTTTTGACCATTGATAGGGAAACAGGAATTACTTTGTTGACCTATACAAAATAGTTTGAAAATGTAGAATGCGAGAGCGAGCGAATCGAGCTCGAAAATTGAACACCTCGCCCCTAATAGGTCAGTTTTTCTTTTGACCATTCATACGTAAATAGGAATTACATTGTCGATTTAAACAGAGAATTTTAAGAAAAAAGAGAATGTTGAGGTTACAAGAGCGAGCGTAGCGAGCTCGAAATTTTAGCACCCTAAGTTCATATTTAGCGTAGGGGGCCCCAACTACAAACTGCCTTTTTACTGAACATGTTTTGGTCTTGTTTGGGATTTGATTAAAAAGTTGTCGCGAGCGACCCTCGGCGCCCCCTAAGGCCCTGTGCCCGTGTGCGCTGCACACCCTGCACCATAGGTAAAGCTGGCTATGTTTCGGAATCTTATTAGTAGGGGGACATAAAAAAACACAAATTTCACTTCTTTATAATATTATAGTACTAGCGGACCTGACAGACGTTGTCCTGCCCGAACAGCACCACCCAACGGGTCCAATTGTGAATCTAAACCATCCAGGGATCCACACAAATACACAAAAAAAAAACATCAAAATCGGTCCAGCCGTTTAGATTCTAAATTGTCACTGAACTACGGTCAACGGAGTACAAACAAACATACACACATACAAAAGAATTATAAATAAACTAGCTTTTGCCCGTGGCTTCGCCCGCGTGGATTTTGGAAAATATCCCACGGAAACGTACTACAGGGATTACATACTTAGTAGTCGAGGATAATGTCATTGACTCCTAGCGCTGCGCCCGCCGCCATCAACCATAATTATTTCGTTACGTGTAATTTTGAATCTGTGATATATTTTAAAGTGTTCATATAAATGATAAGATGTCAAGGCATATTTTAATCTAAAAACGAAATACCCAATTTTAAACAACTCATTTTATTGGCTATGGATTAATTAATATAATACCGGTCAAAATTGTTCCGAAAACAATTAAATTTTTATCGAATTCTGAATGATAAAAGTGGTGACTGTGGGTCATCCTTAAAGGATAGACACACGGACGTATATAAGGGGGGGGGTTTTGGGGGTCCGGACCCCCCCCATTTATATTCATCTTACTTGTCCAACAGAAAAAAATTACATGCACTGCGCCGATTGTAGAAAACGATAGTTGCTTAGTCCGCCGCAGTGTGGGGAGCGGGGGAATGGGCACTGCCCCCGCCGCCGCCGCCCGCGCTTCGGCGCCATGGCGGGGCCCAAACCAAGCTAGTCTAGTCTGTTCTGTCTCTTCGCGTTGCGCAATCGTTATACTACAGAAAAAACTGTGTCGCTTTTAAAAAGTATGAAACGAACAAATCAAGTATCTCTTTTGAGTTTTTTTTTCTAAGAAAGATCGACCAAAGCCCAATGAACTTTTGTCAAAAGACAATGTGGAATCCTGTCATATTGAAGAAGTAGAAATGAATAGAGCGGGGCCATCCACAGATACTGATGACGATGAAGTGAAGAAAGGTAAGTCTCTTATTTATTTTATTAGGAAGGAACCCAGTTACTAGAATTTAATAGACGCTCTAAAAACTTTTATGCCGCTCTTATTTTTATTCCCAGATATTTTTTGTAAACAAATGTGTTATTGAAATAGTGAAATTTTGCCTTTTAATAGAAAGAAATACAATTATATTTAACAACTAGCTGGTGCCCACGACTTTGTACGCGTAAATCTTAATTTTTTGTTGAAAATTCTTATTCTTAACATAAATTTTTAGTTTATGAACCGATTGGAATGAAGCATACACTAAAATGTTACGGGAAGCTTGCCACAACACTCTGAAAACCGCTTATAAATCGATACAGCTGTTTTTGAGATTAGCGTGGTCAAACGCACAGACAAACTATTTCATTGGCCTCAGTAACATAATTATAGTGCGTATAAACAGTTTTTTTTTGTAAATATTCATGTACAGACGCCAGCACATCAAGCTACCCGAAACTGACAAATTTTCCCAATCAACTTGGAACCTTATACTTCAACGATAAAGTTGAAAATCTATTAAATAAATTTGACAGATTGTAGTAGCTTGAAGTGCTGGCGTCTGTACTTACAGAAACGGCTCGCTTACGATTTAAATATAGGTAGTATGGATTAGAGTCACTATTTTTTTTATTAAATACGTTATTACAATTAAATATGACGAAAAAGCCGTTTGAAGATGGGTATGTGCTGTTGTTTTGTTTTAGTCAAATATTTCTTTGTTACAGCCAGGATGGATTTGTGTTCGGCTACATCCGCAGCCACAGCCAGGACAGGTTATGATATTGCGAAATACGTATATCATCCTCCAAGCAATGACGAGGAAAAGCTGAGAGCATTAAAAGAGCCTTGGATCCCTCCGGATACATTTAAATTTCCAGTCACTGACACTGGTAAAAAGAAACTTTCTTTTCAACGCCATTGGACTACCAGGTACTCATGGCTTGTATATTCAAACGTCATGCAGGGAGCACTTTGCAAAGTATGTGTTTTACTTGGAAGAATGCAAGGCGGTCGTGGTCATCAAGAACTTGGAGCCTTTGTTAGAAAGCCATTTACTAACTGGAAGAAAGCTTTAGAGAGCTTTGGATTTCGCAAAGATCCCCTGAAAGATCTTTCTCTACCTTAAAGAGGTTAAAAACTTACCTAAGAAATAAAATGGGCGATGAAAGACTTACTGGTCTGGCTTTAATGAGCGTACACCGAGATCTGGCGGTGCAACTTGATTCCGAAAAAATTATTAATCAGTTAGCAATAAAACGTAAAAGACTAAATTTAATACTTTAAAGTTTCAACTTTCTTACTTTTGAATAAATATATATCGCAATACATACATTACGTATAAGTTTTTTTAAAGGCACCTACTTAGAGTAACCCAAGTTAAATATTATAGATTACCCGCGACTATACTTGCGTGTTATAGTCGTAGGCAATATTTTATTTGTAAATGATAGATTTAATTGGCGTTGGAGTTCTGTTTTTTTTTTTACTTTGGGGACCACCCCCCCCTTGTCAAAGCTATAGCTACGTCCGTGGATAGACATATGCTATCATGGACTCTGTTGTTGAATTTTTTGAGATGTACAATCCTGCAGAACATTATTTTTATGTATCTCTTACGGTATACGCAGCGCACGCCTGACGCCAGTAAAGCTCCTAGTCCACATGATTTTTTCCGACATCTTCAACAATAATCGAAACTCTCTCTTTTAACGTAATATTTTCGTTCTACTGACATGAAAAAAGATTTAACTCGTCCAAAAAAAAAAATGGCGCAACCCTAGCTACCTACATTATTCACCTAAATCTTCATAAAATTCGTTATTTACATATCTTATAATCTATCTATGACAAATAATATCAGCACAACCTTGCTTAGTTACAGATTAGCTATCGTCATCGTCAGTATCTTAAAAGATAATGAGTTACTTACTAATAAATTATATGTAAAACCATGTCTTATTTTGTCAAATGTTTAGTTGTATTTTTTAAGCAGATTGCTTGGTATCTATGACCAAGGCAGGGGGTATTGACTGATAGGTATTTTTTTGCGATATATCTTGAGGATTTGGGCAGTGAAAAACTCCAACTCAAAGCATCTATTTGAATTAAACCAATTCTACAGGCATTTTTGAATGGCCAAGGAGTCAGTCAGGTAAAAAGATGAAGCTAGTTGCCCATTCCAAAGCGTAGTACGTTCCTATGAAGAAGAACAAGCAAAAAACTCCATGGACTCACACTCTTTTGAATCATTCATGTTGAAATTATACATGTAAGAACCAGTGGCGAGGCAAGATCGATGTGGGTGAGGTACATTTCACGAGGCCCTCTGGTGGCGCAAGGGGACGAAAAAAAAAACTGTTGAACGGTTGTCAAATTTTTGATGGGCCGCCTTACAGGATAGGCTATTCAAAAATTTTGCGTTCTATGTGAAAACCATTTTTCTATTCAGGGATCAGTTTGCGTAATATTAAGCTTTAACACGTTCAGTGCCGGGAACCCTCCTGTTCATGTCAAAATATTTATCGTTTTAGGACGAATTTTTTCGACGCGTTCACGGCTTTTATGTTACGTAACCTAATAAACCTTCGAAGTGCGAGGCCCTTCAGACCGCGAGGCCGCAGGCGGTGGCCCACGTCTTACGCCGCTTCTGGTGAGAACGATGTAGAAGGACGTGCACAAAAACTAAAACTGTACAAACTATCAAAGATGGTCAACTATATACTTTTAGATCCGTTATGACCTCATCAAATGACTCCACACATGGAGATATAGAGCACGGAGACATCTCGGCGGCAGCGTTAACCTTTCTATACAAAATACTATAGACGTGGATATATTTAGTAACCTGTTCCGCATAGCTATTTCTAAAGAGCCATAAAAAAACTTAAAGAAATCGACACGTGTTTCACTTCTCAACGAGGCATCCTCAGGATGACGATTGACTTGTCGCGAACCTGAACACGGCGTGTTGCCACACCGAGCGCTGAACGCAGAATACTCTGCGTTCAGCGCTCGGTGAACAAACAACAAATGACATGCAAAGACAAAATTTGATGCTCAACAGCTAGTTGCATGAAAACAAATAAGTCGCGCGCTGTTGTGCAACGTTGCCGTACATGTTGAAAGGCACAGACATACTTACGAGGCTTACGGGCAACAATTGACGCGCAACACGCGATGCACAACATGTTCGCCAACGTTGCACAACAGCGCGCGACGTTACGCGGCTCGTTGTTTCCGTGCAACATGCAGTTGAGCATCAAATCCATCAACCACACGGAGATCACTGAATACATTTTCTTTATTTTGTAAGTAATTTCTAACCCACCGACGTGTTTTTTTTTTCTTTTTGATGCATTTTTCGATGAAGTTATAACCTCCACCGCTGAAATCAACACTGGTTCCTCTGGCGACATGTTGTCGATGACTGATCATGTGTGGACAGACAACGCTGCTAAACAAAAGTTCCGCGCTAATTTTCAACATGTTGACATGTCGCGCGTCAAATGTTGCCTAGTGGATACAAGGCTTTCGCACTACGAATCAATTGACGTCTCACGTAGGAACTGACGACTTTGAATGGCGTGACAAAAATTGTGCGCTCCACGCACGCCACGAATTATACTATTAGTAAGTACTGTGGGTTCTAAAATCTCGGTGATTCCGCACTTTGTGATCGGAACTTACGAATTTGTGTATGTAATGGATGGTCACCCATCCACGGAATGACCTCGGCAAGCGTAGCTTAACCTTCGATCGACCCGTGCGACACGAGCCACGATGTAGAATAATTAGATCCCAGTTAAAACCGGTAACGATGAAATAAAAACAAAGTTTATTCAATAAATGATTTAATAACATAACATCTATAAGGAATGTATAATGCTCACAGTACAGGACACATTGTTAACACGTAAAATAATTTCAACATAATTCTCTATGATTTAAAATCCGCAATTATCTAAGTAATCATAAGATTGTTTCAATAATTAAATACTAAAATAATTAGATAGATATGCAATATATTGCTTTTTATAATTATTTTAAATGAAACAACAGCAGAGATCTGTTAATCTTTTGTCATATTGAATATGACAAGGAATTAAAATCAATGCCAATGTTTTTGTAGTTACTTGCGATATATAACAAACGATTTTTTACGGCATAGCGTTTATAACATGGCGTACACGCTTAGTATCTTTATAACATTTACATTATATTTATGACACATTTTTTTTTATGACATTGTGTTATACTTTTATGTCTTTTATGACAAAGCTAATGTTTGTTCCACACATTTTTCTTGTAGATTGTGCTTATGCAGTATTTCTCCCAGGATTTTTTTTCCTAGAACGCTTACCTATGCTTTTAGGGCATTTTATAAACAGCAGATAGGCTACCCTTCTTAATGTGCCATACTTTATTTGACTTAATAAAGTTGCATTGACTTTGATGCTGCACTTTTTAGGATTTTATTTTTGTTTTCACTTTGTCATGGGCGTGTTAATTAGAATAATATTATTTAACACGATTAGCTGCTAGCGAGACGAGCTTTAAACTGTTAATATTTCATAAGAAATGTGATTCCATTATGCTAGGATCGTTTTTTAACATTCTCAATCGTGGTTAGTATTTAAATTGATCCTTATGTTGCTACTTTTTTTGCAATAATTTTTTCAACGAAATAGGTATATAACATTTTAATAAATTGACGAATTAGATACAATTGTATATTTTAAATATATTTGGAATGCATTTATAAACTCGAATAATTTCAACTTGAGCACCTAATAAATATAATTTCACGTACCTATATACAACACAACATACATATATTTCTCTATTTTTTAATACATTAAGTACAACAAGGGTAGTAATTAATAAATATCACACTACTACATTTTTAATAAGAAATACGACAATTTTACATGAAGAAGAAAAACTGATTAACGTACTGTCGTATATGCATAACAGATAAATAAATAAATAATAACGATTACATACAAAATACTGATTTATAAAATTTTCTAAATAAGTACTTAGTGCCTGCTTTGCGTAATAACGTATGATATTTCTATTATTTAACATCTATTTTAAAATAATACCAGCTGTCATCAATAAGAACAAATTTCACTACAAACGATTAATATGATCCGTTTATTTATAAGATGTCAGGCTAAAACTTCCAATATAACGTGAAGCAAATGACATTTAGAATGCTCTCAAACGAGCGACACTGTCATCATTATCGAAGGCAGTCGCTAACGACAGGCGGCGACGTTTGCAATCGTCATCGACATGAAATGTCGTTCGTCTGTAAGCCGAATTAGCCAACAACGATTACGATATTTTTCTCATGTCATTTTATACAAAATATACAGATGGTTTCTAGCCAGTTTGGACGACAATGAATGACGTTTTACTAATCTAGCAGCCTATCTGAACGTATACTGACACACTTGCGTAGTACTGCATTGATTGGAAGTTTAACACGATAAAGACTAAACATAATTATTTTTATCTAATCGATTTGTTTCAAAATAAATGTCGTTTGTTATATTCATTTTTTACACCACCAGGATTTTTTAAAGGTCCTGTTAACCCTAAAAATATACGGTTGGTAGCGAAAACGATCAGTTTTTGGTTGTAGAAACCGGGCGTGTGTTATTTTTACTACACAGTAATACTATCAGTATATATTGAAACAGGCGGTTACAATAATAAATATAGTGTAGCTTCGAAAGCACCTAGCGCAAATGGTAACACTGTTTTATTTCTACATGTTATAATTTATTGAGTCCTCATATTTTTTGAAAAGTTGCAACAATATTAGAAAGTTATAATATAGATTCTCAAGTCTGCTACGCAAGTCTAGCAAAATGTGCTATGGACATCTTTTAATATTTTTGAAACTTTTCCAAAATCAACTATAATTTTTCTATACTCTAATAAACTTTATTAACTACGATAACATTAAATTAAATATAATGGAATGACACTAAACATTTGTCAATAAAGCTGCTGCAGCATATTTTTATTTCAACCTTTCATATTTTTCAGCATATACAGCGCTTGTTTTGGACAAATCGACAATAATTCACCACAATTTAACCACATTTAATATATCAACATCGTTATATACACATAAGGAATCTATACACGACGAACACATAGATTTTTATAAGCACGAGTTTAGTTATGGTTCAATTTCGGCATTTCTAATTTCATTATACTATTCTAATATTTCGTAGGCAGTTTTTATAGTGTTTCGCTGCCAAACTTTGAAGCCACAAATATGTATTTTTAACTTGACTATTACTGCCTGTATGCCAGTCATAGCTGCATAATTTTTTTTAAATCGTTTTAATTGTTTTTTGTTTTCTTTCATCAGCTCAAAGCAGTATCGATAACATTTAAATTGGACAATAATTTTATAATCTCAAAAGTGATTACGACTATCAATACAACACAATATATTATTTATTAAACAATAATTTTAAACAACATCAAGCATGTTGTTAAGTGACATTTAGATTTTTTACATACAAACCATTTTGAAATAATAGGAATATTAAAGTATTAACTGTGTTCGATCGAGTCATGGTTAATTATATTTCGGTTAAATTCAAAGTTGATTGAGAATCAGAATCAAATGTGGTGTCCAACAGTGGTGAACAATTTGAACTAATCAGTATAAATTATAACAAAATTCGGTTAATTAATATAAAAAAATGTATAAACCTTAATTTAAAAGAAACTAACGAACTTCGTTGATATAAAACTTATTTTAAATAGGAATGGCTGAGATAGACTCTTAATGTATGGTAGGAAACATTACGGTCATTTGACTTAAAGAAGTTAGTCAAAGGAAAGGCTAAATATAGCCTTATTTATAGCAAGTTAAAAAAAGAAAGTAATATTTAATATGCCGTCATATAAAAGCTTAATCTGGCTTGAAATAAGAACAACTCGCAATAAATTTAAATATAAGAATGACTAAAGAATCGTTGTTTATTTTCCAATTATTAAAAGGAAGACTTATTTTGGGAAGCTACTGATTATTAAACGCATTTGGCAAACACAAGACAAACTCTAACACCTTCACATTTTTTTAAGTGTTATTAGAGAGCCGTTTTCATTTTCATATAACAAGGAATGTATGTTATAAATGTTGGCCAGTTATAAAACATAACAAGCAGAGTGCTACAATCGCCACGCATGATTTACTTAGGAACTGAAAAGAGGAAGCTACACAAATAATGCTAATTAGAAAAAAATATTTTAAAAGGTGAAAAAATATATAAGAGTAAGCTTTTCCTTATCGTATCTCAGCACATAAAAACTCAAAAGTCAATAGAAATCAACTAAAGAGTCCTACTCTATTATGTACTACTTATATTATTTCTGCAGTTGCTAATATCTCATTAAGCCGTAATGAACTCTAGTAATTCGTGATTTGGTCTAATTTTGAATACGATATCATTATTTTAATTTTCAGTTTGAACACCGATCGCTATACGACAAATGATTAATAACGTAAATGCGTCGTCGTATTCAGTACGACAAGATACAAATAAGGTTTGAATTTTCTATAGAGAATTTTAGGCGCTATGTGTTTTTAATGTTTCGAATATAAAATGGGTATTGAGTAAAGTAAAGATTAATAATATTTTCTCGTTAGTAATCGGCGCCCAAATACTATTCAAAAATGGATACGGAATAGAAATGTAAATAAATGATAATTCCTTTAAAAATTAAGTAAATGCATAGGTACCCAGATTATTAAGTGAAGATTGTTTTTCGAATGTCAAATAAGTTTAATTTTTATAATACGGAACCGGTGAAATATCTAATTATCCGAAACATTGTAATAGAAATCAATTATTATATTAAAGGAATGTAAAAATAACTCGAGTATAATAAATATATGTTTTAACACCAATTATGGAATATAATAATGGCACCATATTGAACGATTATTTCGTATGGCAATAAAAATGCAGGAACGAAAAATGTTGAGCTAATTGAAGAGATATAGGGCAAGCTGTTTATAGCTTCGGCCAAACCTGCGCAACCAAGACTGCGAAGCGGGAGCGTCAGTCGCGCGACGGACGCTGCTCGTTCTTCTCAAACCTGCGCGTCAAGTACCAGGAACGCGAAGCAGGAGCGTCAACAACGCAAAACTAAACGTGCACACCTGCGCGACTGCAGCCATAAATAAACACGAGCAGCGTCCGCCGCGCGACTATACTAAAAATTTGCTAGTGAAACTCAACAGTTTTGATGGCCATCGATATCGGAAAAAAGGTCCGTATATGAATAAATAATTTGCCAGAACACAACACTTAAATGGACACAAATAAAACTCATATTAAACTATTATTATGCAGTTTTTAGACCGATTTTTTACGTTTGAAAATAATAACAACTATTGTTTTAAACTTATAACCTTATTATTGTTATGGTCTTTTCCGGTCTACTCGGTCTTTTAGTGAAAAGACCAAGATTGTTTATGAATTGAACTTTACAAACAAACTATTCTATTGTTTGAACATTATTTACCTTCTTATTTCTACGGTCTTCTAATATTATGTCTCTTCTTAGCTATGAACAAAATCTATATAAAATAATAATCAATGTCGACACAAGCTTCTACTGCGGTCTTTTCATGGTCTACTCATTTTACCCAGTAGACCATTATCCCGAAGTTAATAAATAAAATAAAAACAACTATAGGCTTGTTTTTAACCTTATTCCAACGGTCTTTTCATTTAGTCTACTCGGTCTTCTTATATTTTGGTGAGTAGACCTTCCAGTTCCAGCACTTCTGGTAACTCCACCGCTTCCAGACGTATAGATGACGGATTGAAGGGGAATTGCACCGAGAATATCATCTTTGAGTCCATTAGAAGGTTTTGCTGTAACAAAAAAAACATTTTAGTTAATTTTCTCATTATTTTACCAGAAATTACTACTTCAAGTAGCTTTCCGACGATCTAAAGGCAGTCAGACTAGTCTTTGTAACCCATTCGGGTGTCGGGTCGGGTTATCGCCCACTTGATGGTAAGTAATCACGGTCACCTATCTGCAATACCAGAAGCCACCGCGTTTCCATCCCAGAGTAAGTCTTTATAATATGCACATATCGAAATGAGGGGAATCTATGCTTAATTTTATCGACGGAAAAAATATTTAAAAAAATCAAAATATTTTTTTTATATTTTTTATGAAATTTTTAAAAACATTGTAACAAAACGGTGTAACTTTTAAAGTAAATGATCTATCGCGATGAAACAAACTCCTTAATAATTGGAAGTAATTAGGCGTCCTCATAAAATGATAATTGTGGAAAAGAACTATTCTCAATTGTTTTTTTTTTTTTTGTTTATACATTTTTACAATAATCGTAAATTTTCTCAATAAGACGCCAAACAACAAGAAAAAAAAAATTGATATGTTTCAATACTTTTTCCGTCGATAAAATTAAGCATAGCACCCTCATTTCGATATGTGCACATTGAAAGACTCACACTGTATAGAGCTGTTACAACCATGGCAGTACTTGCCTATTTTGTATTACCATGATTACAATATTATACTGGGTTATTAGTTATATGTCGGCAATCCGAGGGGATGTAGGAGAGCTCATTTGCAACCAAATTACACCTGATGCCAATGTCAACCATATTGTAGATACAACACTGCAATTCCAAAAAACTTACAAATGACGATCTGAGACCGGAGTAGGTAACCCGACAGAGAGACAACTACAAAGCGAGATATAGTTTGACCGGGAACGCTGTTCCGCGTTTGAGGAATGTAGCGTTGACATATAAGCAGCGAGCGGGACGCCGCGCGCCGTGATTGTTGACGAATGAGCCTGCACTGCCCCCTCCTTTCGTCACACACATACCTAAGAAGCGGAACAGTGATCCCGGTCAAACTATAGTACAAAACTTAGAAGCATTGCCTCTGTGGGGAATTATTTTTCTTTGGAAAGCTGTATCACATCCTCGGATTCTCCACAAAGAGTTCTAGTACTACTGAAAAGAGCCCTACTACTACTGAACAACATGTTTTCTGGCCAGGTAGATCTTATAAATTAAAGTGATATCTCACCGGTTCCTTGTCGGGGTTGGTGCCAGTCTTCTCCAGCATCTTCTTCTGTATCTCGTGGATGAACTCCCGAGTTACCTTCACTTCGTATTCCTCTGCTGGTGTGTACATGTTGAGGATCTAGTGACGGCAAAAGATAAATATTTGCTTTAGTATCGCGAAAAAGTTCTTTTAAATTACCTAAATCTATCAAAGACAATAATAATTATGAGAAAATCGTTTGAGAAAAAAGATATTAGTGTGTGTTTCCTCCTAAGAACTCACGGAGCGGTTTCCAGATGCGTCCGTCACGCTGGCGGGACCGCAACACACACACGACACAGTCGCGCACGCCGTGGGCATAAATCGCATCGTGAAATTTACTATGTAATCTGCATTCGAAATTTATTTGCCACAAACACGAGTTTTAGGAAAACCAACTGTAATGTCTACACATAAGGTTCAGTTTGCGCTACAACTTCATATTTTTATGACTTTTTCAACAGTACTCGTCAGTCTAAAATCAACTTTATTTCATCATTATCATCAGCCTATACTGTTCCCACTGCTGGGACACAGGCCTCCTCTCTGTGAGAGGGAGTGGGCCGTAATCCACCACGCGGGCCCAGTGCGGGTTGGTAGATGTCAAATGTCTTCGAATTTTTGGTTCTAGGACATGCCGGTTTCCTCACGATGTTTTCCTTCACCGTTTTGAGAGCAGTGGTGATGAAATAATTTACACAAAGTAAAGCGCCTGTCTGGGTTCGAACCTACGACCTACAACTCGTAAGTCGCGGCCGTTACCACTGGGCCACCACTGCTTGTGCAACGTGACTTTATTTACTCTAGCATAAAGTTGATGTTTGTTTAAGTGGAAATAACATAAATTTTATAAATATAGAAACAAGGTTATAAATAGACCTTACATTTCCATGTACTACGTGTTCGTACGAGTCTTGCGGTCCCGCCCCATCGCGGTGGGCGCGGGTGAAAATCGCTCTGTGCGGTCTTAGCCATATACAGTAAGTTACACTTCAGTTTTTCGACTTCGTTCCAACCACAGATACAAGGTCAAATTAAATTAGCTAACAAAACTCAGCAAACGCTATGGGTATCTACAGGGTGGATTTTTGAGATGGGGCAGTAAGGGCAGCTATCTTAACCGATGTAGCTACAGGAAAACGGCCTTAGGAGACTGTCCTTAACTTTTTGAGACATTTGATCTGAATTTACAGATTTTGAAAAAAAAAATACAGTCAGCAAGAAAATGGGCAGTTTTCACAAAACTTTTTGATGCCAAACGATTCTGTTTCTTATAAGAGTCAAAAAACTCTATTGAACCAACTGAGGTTTGAGTTCTAGAAAAGTCAGAAATCGCAAACAACTTTTTCAATTTACTTACTAATTATAAGCAATCTTAGCGTGATTTGTATTCCCCAAAAATAATTTGCGATTAAAAATTAAACTGTAGCGGTACACCGCCACATACGAACTACGCATCATAGACATGATGTCACACAAATCCTGCATCGCGCAGTTAGAGTTTACCGAGCGATCAACATACATACAAGATTTCAACTTCAAACCGTTGGGCAGTTGCCCCGCCAGACACAACACTCGTCTGGTCGGAGGATCCTCCCTTTTCCATGGTGGATGAGTGAACTTTACACCCTGTTCCTCATACCACTAAAAAACCATATAAAGTTATTTAATTTTGTGGGGGACTTACCTTGCACACTTGCATCGCGTTGAGGTTGGCACACATGTCCACAGTGCTCTGTACGTCTTGCATCGACTTGCGTGCTTGTAACAACTGCACTGCTTGCGTTATCGGCTTCAGGACGCCGAGAATTTCTTCGACCTGAAGAAAACAAAAAGTATTTGAGTTGAGTTTGTTTTTTTCCTGGCCTGCATTTCACCTGATGGTAAGTGATGATCAGGCCGAAGGTGGAAGCGAGCTTCACCCGAAATCCTCAACCACAGAGGAACTGGCTATCTTACCTCTAACTGCCGAAACACAAGAATGCTGTTAACATTGTTGTTATGGCGACAGACTTAGATAAGATGGTGGTAGCTAGCCAGGCGGACTTAGAACAAGCCCTACCACCAACCAAACCGAGCAGAAAAATGGTAGCCAATCTGCTAAGCGTATTGAATTATCTTATTGTTTATCATTTCTTTGGATTCCATATAAGTTATGTAGTTAGTAGCAAAAAAACTTTGTGATCACAAACTTTGGAAGAAAGGTGTACATAAAATCCGTTTTACTTACGCTCTTCTGTCCATATTCTGCCAGATGCTCCTTGATCCAGGTCTCAAGATGGCTGATGTTGTACCGGATCTGCAGCCCCTTGGCCCAGCAGCACAGGTCCTTGCGCAGAAGCAGCTGGTTCAAGCTGTATGCGCAGATGTAGTAGAATAGCTGGAACGAGGAGGAAAATGCTGTTAGGTTATGCGGGAATTATCAGAAGGTGAATACGAAGTCGTTTTTAACCGACTTCCAACAGGAGGAGGTTCTTTGGGTCAGTATTTTAGTTTTTTGACACCGACTTCCGAAATTAAAGTTATTTTTCACTTTGTAGTTTGGAAGTCGGTTGTATTTTTTGTAAAAAAGTTTTTTTTTTATGATAGCAACATCGGCTTGAAGTTCTGTTTCATTCATTCAATTTTATGCATGGAATTATGTACTTTATTGAATATTCTCTCTTTTCATTATTTGTGATTCGTTTTTTATGTAACCAACTTTTTGTTAAAGTTAAAGGATTTCTTTGGCATGCTGGAATTAAAATACAAAATGACGGAAATTAAAATTAGTGGCACCTATACTCATTAGATAATCACCACAAATGACAAATGGGCCGACGATCGCAATTTGACAAATCGAAGTTTACTATTGTAACAGTCGCCATAAAGTCCATGCATTGCAAATTTTGTTAATCACCACACTCACATAATTTTGTCTTTTTGTCTACTCTTCTCGTCTTCAAAATCGAGGAAGACTAAATACGACAAAATGACTGATTATCTCGTGTTGAACTGTCAAAAATCGAGATAAATAACGTGTCATGTTAGGGTTTGTCGACAAAACATCAAGTTTGACAGAACGAGTCGAGTATTTTGTATGGCGTAGCTGTCAGAAAACGATAAAACTACAGAAATAGACAAAAATTTGTCGCGCGAGAGTGGATATTTGTCGCGTGAGGTCTGCTGTTGTACTTGTCCGCGGAAACGACGGAATATCACGTCCTGCGACCAAAAGTCTTCCTCCATGACGACGGACAGAAAACAATTCGGTACTCGCACCACAAACGCCTTGAGGTTGACGTTGTGGTGTGACTCCAGTAACTGCACCCTCGGCGTGTACCTGGTCTTCTGGCGCACGTACTCCACGATGTCCTCCGTCTTAGTGGTGGTGAGTGGTGTAAAGTGGGATTTTTTTTATAGAAAAACTGGCCAATATTACCTGTTTAAAGATCATAAGCCTGAGCGGCTGGTCGACGGCGAAGGTGTGCAGATGGTCGTGCGTGGCCGTGAGCTCCAGCTTCAGGCGCTGTGGGCCCGCGCCCGCCGCCGCCGGCCGCGCCGCCGGGCCCGACAGGCCCGAGATCTCCTCGTGCTCCAGGATGGCCGGCACGATCAGGCGCTCCAGTTGGCGCTCTAGCAGGTG
The DNA here is from genome assembly GCA_949152395.1 of Agrochola litura. Taxonomy (NCBI): domain Eukaryota; kingdom Metazoa; phylum Arthropoda; class Insecta; order Lepidoptera; family Noctuidae; genus Agrochola; species Agrochola litura. Next base: position 11,824,243 of record OX424521.1, on the reverse strand, counting down.
GATTAGGCCTGGGGAACATAATTTAAAGTTTAAAAGCTGGTGGTATGAGATGTAGAATCTAATGTGGTCAATTATCTATAATCTATCTATAATAATATACAAAGTGGCAGTGACATCGACGCGAAAATATTACCATTACATGATTCTGAACCCCTGCGTTGAAATTTTTCGTCGGTTATTTAAAAAAAATCTGCTGTTCCATAAATTTTTACCGCGTAAGTATTGCACTTTTCTATGAAACAGCAATTTAAAAAAAAATAGCCGACGTAAAATTTCAACGCTGGGGGTTCAGAATCATGTACTGAAATCCATGGTAACAGTTTTCGCGTCGATGTCCCTGCCAACCTGTATAAAGAGGTAAAATTTGTAAGTTTGTATGTAAGGGGTAATCTCCGAAACTACCAGTCAGATGTGAACAATTATTTTTGCATTGTATAACCCAATGAAAGTTATAGGCTATATATATTACATCACGCTACGACCCTTAGGAGCCGAGTAAAAAGATAAAAAGTCAGATGGAAAGCTCTGTACAGGATGTATCAGAAAGATATCATATGAATATATATATATGTGATATGGATGATTCCCGGGTCGGGTAGTGTTATTGGGTTTTTCTATCAGCAATTTCTCAGTAGCAGCTCGAAGTCTGGAATAGTGCCCGGTTGATGGCAATAGGCTCGCCCCCTATTACATGGGACTTAAACATAACTGGCGAAATGTGAGTGTACCTGCTACAGGGACATCTCTGCCCAACCCTTCGGGGAAACAAGGCGTGATGTTATGTTATGTTGTATCAGAAAGATGTTGTCAAAACTAAAGGTGTGGTACAGATCATCAAACTGAACAACTCTTATAAAACGTTCACATACAAAAAAAAAATTATTTATGCTTCAGTTTAAAAAAAAGGATTTCGTGTTTGGAGCCTCCTTTTAAGCAAACAATGCCTGTGTTAGGAGACTCCGCTCTTCCATAGTACACCACAATCTTAATCTATTAAAACAAATCCGTAGATACTTAAAATATCAAATAAAAACAAGTACATATGTTAGTGAGAGTGCGTAGTGTGTCTGTGAGAGTGAATGAGAGAGTGTATGCGAGAGTGTATGCGAGATTGGACATTCAAGTCGCAATCTGTCAAACTTGTCAAGAATGTTAGTAAATAGATTGTATTTTTGACAGATTTCGAATGAGATGCGAATTCGAAAGTTCTTAAAATTACGGGAATTGTCCCTCTGATATATCCTTGGTAGATTGTGTCGTATAATATCTTACCCTGGTATATCCAGACGGCGATGTCGCTGAGCACCTGGCGGTACTCCGACAGGTCGAAGATCCGCAGACACTGCTGGTTCTGACGAGGCGTGTTCGCCGATTGGTAGATCGTGTCGCCGCTGTATTGGCGGAGGTTGTTTAGCAGTCTGTAAGGAGAAAATAACAATATGTACAGTAAGCGCTCAAAAGTGCATGAGCACGCTAAGAGTCGTATTGCTGTGAACACGCGGTATAGTCCGTACATTTGTATGTGTAAACAGTCAGACGTCTGTGGTGTGAGTGCCGTACACACACAACAGAGAACGCAGTTTTGAACTACACACTATCGTATCGTCACGGTTCGCGGGCGCCGCACTTATATTTCCATAACTTTTGTTAGCACGCATCATACTCGTACGCGTGACCTTGGCCAGTGTATCGCATTGCTAAAATTCGAAAGTAAATTATATGTGCAGATAGCAGAAGGCGTTAAGCGTTGGTCTTAGATTCAAGATCAAGATGGCTAAGGTTCTAATCTCGTAAATCACAGCGCTGTTTTTGCAAATATTATTATTTGTGTTTGCAATAATAATATTTTTAAATATCCTGCCTATTTATTAATGTTGTTATTGCAATAAAGGGTTTAGAATAAAAAATGCGTGATATGTTATAATAAAAAATAAATAATATTTATTCGTTATGTTTATTTTACTTATGTATAGTTATCAAACTGCTACAATTATTTATCATTACTTCACCTGAATAATATGTGAAATAGATGTCTAGAAACTTAGAAGCAATTTGTATTATTTTGACATATTTAAATTTTGAAATGTTTTAAATTTTAAATGGATTTTTTTGCACCATAAATATAAAGCTTTGATCATGGTCTAAGTAATTAAGCAATAAATAAGTTTATTAGACTACTTAAAATGTAAAAAAATCTACTGACAAAATTGTTGATTTTAAGGTTAAAGGAAGTTGTTCATATTAATTATTTTAAACTTTATTTGGCTTTAGTAAATATTGGTTGGTATTGAGGTTATAGCTTAAGTATTCATTTTCTTTACGAAAAGAAGATTGAAACTAAACCTCAAATTTTAATCCTAAAATAATACTATTACTAAAATAATATTAAACAATTTCGGTATATCTGCAAGAAATACGACAAACACCCTATTGAAACGTGCTTAAAAAATTCGTTACCATAAATTCATGCAATAACGAATCTGTTGTTTATTAAGTTGGTACGGTCAATATTTTAAGGTCAAAAACGGTTTTCTAGCTGGTCTTCAGTGATGCAAGCCTTCAGAGTGCACGGCGAACGGTTCATAATGACGTGTTTTTAATAATTCAGAAAAATATCTCGTTGGTATGAAACCATTTGTTTCATTCACCATTTGACGTCGCTGCTACTCGATAATAAGCCCCTTCCTCATATCTCTTAACCGTCACAGTATTTCTCTAGAACAAAGAAAAACATTGTTTTTATTACACATAATACCTAATTATTTATTATTCACTAATCGAATTAAACCTCACAATGAATTTAAAACTTTAAAGGCATCTTCTGTCTCAACAATACCTCTGTTCTATCAACAATACCCTTGATTAAGATTTATGTTTAGTAAAATATGAAATATATAAATGATAACACTCACACTTAGTCCGGTTTTATTAGATATTCACTTCACTTTTACGCAGCGCAATAATATTCTCTGATCTGATCTGATCTCTTCAATATATTTTATGCCTGCTTTTTGATAATAATAACCACAACACTGCGCTAAATGCTCGTCACCAATATTATCACGGCACGAACCAACAAAGTTCTATTAATTGAATACTTGTAACAAACTGCATCTACCCCACAGAAATCGAAATAATTTACTTAGTTTTTTGTGGTCTACCTGCTAAACTTTAATATTTATGTGAACAAGACGAATGAAACTAAAAACGAATGATGATTATCGAACTAGTCATTGGTTGCAGACAAAGTGAGTGTGTGTGTGTAATGTGCGTGTCTACAGTATTGTAACAACTTATAGAAGAAGGTCGTAAGTCAAACCGAAGCGTCAGTCTATTGCTTTGTGAGATTGCTTATGGACTTTTGGTCGGTACTGTACATATCAAACAACACGCCTATACCGGGTGGTAAGGACATCGACGCGAGAACTATTACCATGGACCCCTTTTTTTTTTTTTTTTTTTTTTTGGGTGGGAAATTATCAAATAACTTCTCCCGCTCTGGGTGGAGCGGGAGGGCGTGTCAGACTCTTACTGACTAAAACCCACCCGTGTTCCTTCGGTTGCCCTGTTGCCGGGGGCCACGATTTCCCTATCGGTTTTCTTCGAACCCCCGGCGGGCATTGGCCCTAACGGACCCCGTCAATTCTGCTGACATCTCTTTGAGGCGCGCGTGGAACACAACGCGCCGTCGACCCGGGCTTGGTCCTTATCGGACGGCGAGCTACCCATTGCTCACCGTCCGCAAGCCCGCGCCTACGGTGGCCGGAAATCGGCTCGCGATTCCCGCCCCGGGCGTCTCCTCCTGCGGCGGTTAGGGGCGTGAGGGCGCGAAATTTGCCTTTCCCTCACGCGTTCCGCCTCCTCCTTCGCGAGCATTACCGCTTCGCAAAAGGAGGTGACGGCCTGCCATTTCCTCTCGCTCCGTACCATGGCCTGAACCAGGGCCGGACGCGAGAGATCACCGCCGCCAATCGCCTCTACGAGGACACGGCGTTGCTCCGCCCAAGCTGGGCAGACCTCCACCGTATGCTCCACCGTGTCCTCAGGCCGATCCACACAATGGTGACACCCGGGTGTTTCCTCCCGCCTTATCCTAAACAGGAACCTCCCGAAGCAGCCGTGTCCGGTGAGGACCTGCGTCAGGCGGAAGGTGAGGACGCCGTGGCGTCTCTCAAGCCACTCCTCAAAGAGGGGTCTTATCGCCGCAATTGTGGCGTGCCCAGCGCGGGGTTGCGACAATCGCACCCTCCATGACGCCATGAGATCCCGCCGGAGCTCTGTCCGCTGTGCCGCGATTTCTTGCGGCATCGGAGTTAAGCCCCGGCGTTTCGCCTCCTCGCGCCACTCCCAGATGTGCGCGAGGACCTTTGCCTCCAGATCCCATGGCGGTAATCCGGCAAGGAGGCTCGCCGCCTCGCAGGAGACCGTGCGGTATCCTCGGGCCAGCCGGATGGCCATGACCCTCTGGGACGCGTTCAACCGGCGGGCTGGCCGCAGCCTCAATGAACGCGCCCACACCGGTGCCCCGTAAAGGGCCATGGACCGCACGATCCCCGCGTAGAGCCTCCGGCAGGAGGCGTTTGGACCTCCCAGATTGGGCAGGAGCCGCTTCAAGGCAGCCCCGGCCCGGTCCAGTCTGGGAGCCAAACGTCGGAAGTGTTCGACGAAATTCCACCGGCTGTCGAGGACGAGTCCCAGATACTTCATCGTCGACTCGACACCGATGTGAACCCCTCCCGCCATTACCTGGGAACCCGACGGTGGCGCATTCCGAGGACCATGAAAACCCATGGCCTCAGACTTGTGCAGGGCCACCTCGAGTCCCAGCTGCCGGATCCTGTCAACGATTGTCGCAACCCCGCGTGTCGCTAAATCGGCCGCCGCCTGGTACCATGGACCCCTGCGTTGAAATTCGTCAGTATTTTTTTTTCAAGTGAATACTTCTATAGGCGCGTTGGGCATTTTTAAGATTGATTTCGCGACACTGTAACGCAATTTACCGACACCGTAGAGTAAAAGACATCAACGCGTGGATTACTGCGGTGCCGATTTTTTTCAAGTTTTCACTTCTGTCGGCACTCCCGGGGTGCCCTTGTTTTTTTTAATCGCTGTCCCATACGTTTTGACCGCGTAGGTATTGCACTTTTTTGTGAAACCACAGATTATTTTTTTAAATAACCGACGAAACATTTCAACTCGTGGTGGTTCAGCAACATTAAATATTGTTGGCATTGATTTAAAGTTGCTGTTTTAGATTTCAGTTTTATAAAACTCAAAAGTAAAACAGTAATTTTTTTAAACTTACCTAAGCATATTAGCGAGCCACAACGCGTTATACTCAACGCTTTCCGCGCGTTTCTTCAGCGTTTTCTTGACGGCTGTCCTAACTGCTTTCATGAGTTGATGCATCTTAGGTTCATCATCTACGTGGTCCATATGTCGCAGCATCATGAAGAGAATGTATGCCGGCAGGCCGGGGAGGAGGGTTACTGCTGTTTTGGGCTTTAAGTCTGTGGAGTAAGGTTTAATTTGAATTGGTAAATATTATAATTACGTATAAAGTTTTGGAACAAGAAATTTAATGTCATACGTGAGAAGGTTACATTTCCATTACAATTAATATATTTTAAGAGCCTTTTTCGTAGGTCGTAGGTTCGAACCCAGACAGGCGCTTTACTTTGTGTAAATTATTTCATCACCATTGCTCTCAAAACGGTGAAGGAAAACATCGTGAGGAAACCGGCATGTCCTAGAACCGAAAATTCAAAGACATGTGACATCTACCAACCCGCACTGGGCCCGCGTGGTGGATTACGGCCCACTCCCTCTCACAGAGAGGAGGCCTGTGTCCCAGCAGTGGGAACATTTATAGGCCGATGATGAAGAGCCTTTTTTTACAAAAAAAATGTGATTCAAAAATCTACTTAGAATACATTACGCTAAAGTTGATAGTTGATTACGCTGAATGGTGAAAAAAAAAATATAATCAAATAAAATCACTCAAGTAACTGTAAGTAGCACCACATATTAGTATAGATGGTTCACTCCGCAAAACCATTTAAGTAAAAAGCGACTCTTGCAACGACAATAAAGTGCAATTCAGGTCGCACAGCGCTAATTACCTACAGTTATATTCACCTAGAAGTTGCCTCTCTTTCTATCGCGTAACTCTTATATCTTCTGACTACGTTACACGCACTGAATTGGCCCGACAAGACGGGCCCGCCGCGTACTTGTAGCTTCATATATAAAATGCGGAGTGCGCATTCTGTACTATTCTGTAGTGGCACTACGCATATCTAAGCAATTTGAAAACAAAATCCCGTGCACACGACCCTTTTTTTTCGTAGGTAAGCGATACTATAGCGGCCGAGGGCTGCAAGCAAGAATAGTCCTTACAGTGTACAGATATGCATTTCTTCGATAGTACGTTTTCTGATACATGTGTTTACATTTTAGTACTTGGGAACAGGCTAGAGAGATGAAGATGATAACTTACCGGCGATAAGTTTCTTGATAATAAGTCCTTCGTCCTGTATCTTGTACTCGAACATGCCGAGGTACTCGCGCTCCTTCTTGCGCGTCACCGCCGCCATTTCTAGCGTCATCGACGCGTTTTGCGGGGCTGTTGAGTCTGTGAACAAAACATAATACAGTCTAACATTTCCTTATGTCCCTCGGGAATCATCGCATTTCCGAACACAAACGAAGGCTAATTTCCAAATCCATCAATTATTATATTTATCATGTATAATAATTTGAATTCAGAACTAAGTACGTTATTGTTGATTTGTTTTGATTTCCGTGTCAACTATATAGAGCTGTAAAACTATTTTCGTGTCTGCGACTTTAGCAGCTTTCCTCCCATTTTTTAAACAAATTACATTAAGTTAAAAGAGTATTAATAACTCTATACACTTCCAAGTCGATTGAGAGCGTCCGGTCTGCACCAAGTGCAAAGGGCAACTGGTAGAAATCCGACGACTGACGAAACACGAAGTTTGCCGAGGGACATTAAGAAAATAGTTATACCATAACTATGAAGGATGTATCAGTGATAGTGACAGATGTGAATTCTGATGAAGAGGAGGATATTGTGTTGGATATCAACTAATTATGCACTACTAACTCCTGCTGGCAACCAACTCTCACTGTGCTCGCGAGGTGAATTACGGCCCACTCCCTCTCACAGAGACGAGGCCTGCGTCCCAGCAGTGGGAACATTATAGGTTGCTGCGATTATATGCTTTATGCTAACTGCTGCTAGCGGATACAGTCGTCCGATAAACTAATTTATGTACCCAGATTAAATATAGTATGGTCCTATTTTCTCCGGGTCGTTTACACCTTCGGATTTACCCTATCCTATACTGTTAAACGAGCAATATTTGCATATATATGTGTCGGAAATACGTTGCTGAGTTGTTTAATGGGGACGCTAGCGCCGCCTAGCGGCGTTCGACAGATTCTAAAACATAACGCTCGGGCCGGCCGGACCGGAGCTGCGCAAGTTCATCGGGGGCGGTCAAGCAGTGAATACGTTTAGAAACTGTCGCGCATTCTGAATAGTCGTGTCGTGTACCTACAGTGTGTGAATTGCTAGTGTGATTAAGTTGATGGTAAATTATAATGTAATCTGAACTGCAAACGGTTTTTCTATTCCGCAATAACCAACATTACCCACAGTAGTTAAAATATGGCTGATAATAATGAAAGAGACACATACCCTCCTCCGTTAAATATATATACAAGGTGGCAGGAACATCGACGCGAAAACAGAAACCATGGATTCAGTACATGATTCTGAACACCCCTGCGTTGAAATTTTTCGTCGGATATTTTAAAAAAAATCTGCTGTTTCATAGAAAAGTGCAATACCTACGCGGTCAAAATGTATGGAACAGCAGATTATTTTTTTAAATAACCGACGAAAATTTTCAACGCAGGGGTGTTCAGAATCATGTACTGAATCCATGATCCATGGTTTCAGTTTTCGCGTCGATGTCCCTGCCACCCTGTATATACATTTGTACTCACGTTCTCGAAAACGGCTCTAACGATTTCGATGAAAGTTGCAACATAGGGGATTACGGGGGCGAAAAATTTGTTTTCTCCATATTTTCACCCGAGCAGAGTTCGGTCGCCCAAAGTTTAGAACAAGATAATGAATAATGACATGACAGCATGGTATTAGTATGAACTTTCCTATACTATTAAATGAGCATTCTCTATTTTCACCAGAGCAGAGCTCGGTCGCTCAGGTACTAAAATTAATAAGGGACGCTATCTATTCTATGCAGACGAAACTATAAACAATCACAAGTTGTATAATTCGTTTGATCTAAAACATCAATACTAATATGACTACGTACTAGGTACGTCTTTCATTGACTTGAATATGCCCTGGCGGCTGAGAGTATGTCATGCTCGCTCTAATGTCTCGCTGACGTGTTGGATCATTTAGCTCCCTTTAAAATGGTTGAGGTGAATGGTGCTAATCCATGCGTCATGTTCGTGAACAGGCGCTGTCAGTAGGGACTGGTCATCTCTTAGCTGCCATGGCTTATTTTAATTTTATTTTTGAATTGTATTATTTGTTTTATTTTCAATTACGGACGCTTTTAACGTTCTGCATCGTTCTCACATGTATAACTTCAAAAAAACTTTTTACAAAAAAAAAACAACCGACTTCCAAAAAAAAACACTACAAAGTGCAAAATAACTTTAATTTCGGAAGTCGGTGTCTTGGGTTTTGTGTTTTCATTTTTTGCCACCGACTTCCGAAATTAAAGTTATTTTTCACTTTGTAGTGTTTTCTTTTGGAAGTCAGTTGTTTTTTTTTTGTAAAAAGTTTTTATTTTTCACTTTTTAGTTGTGGTACCTACCCCACACACATTCGAATACCACTACATGCTACCAGTGACAGGAACTTATCATATCATCTACATACTAAGTGGGAAAAAAATACGTATTTTGTAGCTAACTCAAAAACTACCCAAGCAAAGTTAATCAAATTTATATGGGACCAATTTGGGAGCATACCCTTTCAAACAAAAAAAGAATTTTCTAAATCGGTCCACAAATGACGGAGAAATCGGTGGACATACATAAAAAAAAAAAAAACAAACATACGCGTCGAACATATAACCTCCTCCTTTTTGGAAGTCGGTTAATGAATGATGTAACCAATATTTTGTAACCATATTTTGATTTAAAAGAGTGTCCGTGGAGTTTCTTGCCCGTTCTTCTCCATAGGAACCTACTACGCTTTGGAATAGGCAACTAGCTTCATCTTTCTGACTGACCGACCCCTTGACAATTCAAAAGTGCCTGTAATTGGTTTATTTGAAATAAATGCTTTGAGTTTGAGTTCGACGAATAGTAAACTAGGTATGTTTTGACAGGTCCAAACCGTCACTATCTTTCAGTCTGCTCTGAGAACTATGCAGAAATGTATTAAGTTAGTATCTTACCATTATTATCAAGAATATCGTTGACATCCTCGATGCCAACCTCCTTCAGTTTGTTCACTAGAAGTCGTATTTGATTCTTGTAGCGACGACAGCTTTCTGATAATTTGTCCACCCGTTCCTGTTGATAGAATAAGAAATTAATGAGTTTTTCTAAAATAGATTATTAAAATCATGGAAAAATCATCATCAGCCTATAAATGTTCCCACTGCTGGGACACAGGCCTCCTCTCTGTGAGAGGGAGTGGGCCGTAATCCACCACGCGGGCCCAGTGCGGGTTGGTAGATGTCACATGTCTTCGAATTTTTGGTTCTAGGACATGCCGGTTTCCTCACGATGTTTTCCTTCACCGTTTTGAGAGCAGTGGTGATGAAATAATTTACACAAAGTAAAGCGCCTGTCTGGGTTCGAACCTACGACCTACAACTCGTAAGTCGCGGCCGTTACTACAGGGCCACCACTGCTACCCACAGGGCCACCACTGCTACGGAAAAATCGATGTGCAAATAATAATCTTTAAAAGCATAACTTCCTTCTATTTTTGCAGATGTAAATAATATATATATGTTTTTTAAATCTTTGTGATTGCCTGTTTGGGCTAGTGGTCGCATGCGCAACTGCAGAGAATGGAGTCTTAAGGGTCAGTGCACGAAAAAAAACCCTTTTTCGTCAATAACTTAGCTAATTTTAAGAAAGCTTGAAATAATTGAAATATTAAGTCTGTGTACGTATAAAAGGACAGTTTTCATGGTGCTAAACCATTCGTGTCAGTCACAGCACCAGCAAATTTTATTTTATTTCAAAGATAGCTGATTTTAAAATTTCTTAATATGGTTTGCTAAATAATAGGAATAAATACATTACTGAAAGGGTTTAAAAAAAATAGTAATAAAAAAAAAACTGACATTTTTTGTATGGAAGTTGAAAATAGTGGTTCCCCTATGTACAAGTAGACAATATAATGATGTTGATGATATTTTTAATTTTCAAAATCAGAAGTAGTTTCTTCTAACGAAACGATCAATCAGTCGATTTCCTGCACGGACCCTTAAGGTGCCATTCCACCAGCGTACAGAACAATGCAGCAATTTGCCGTACACTGTACAGCACGAATGTTTCTCTTGGTTGATTTGCGAGTGAACATTAACAAAATGTGCGCGTACAACTGTGAACTTTTGTTCGCGCACTCGTTCAGGTGATGGACTCGCGACAGCGCACACGCACACGAGTTCATGCACTCATATTTGTTTCCACCGTCAGAACGAAACATTTATTTGTTCGCGTACATTTGATGGCGCTTGGTGGATTTTCATTCGCCCGTCACTGTTAACGACGGAACTGAAAGCTGATCGCTCCCGCAGAGAACATGTTCGTGTACAAATGTGCTGCACAGCACATTTACACCAGCCCATCCCATCCTTGATGTCCTCCCTCCGGTTGACGCCTTAGGGCGACGCCGAGGTTCGTACCCCACAGGGGGTGCCCTTAACGAGCGTTCACCTAGTTTTAATTAGCATAGTTGAATAACCCCTGGCTGGAGGTTTTAAGTGTAGTAGCTTAAGGCACCCATAGGAAGGCCCGGTTAAGTAGTCATGATCTCAGAGGTCAACTACGAGGACAACTACCGAAAAAAAAAGCACATTTACAAAAGTGACGCAGTTTTGCCGGTGTAAACAAACAAATTACATCTACAGCTCAACTACGCGCACTGCTGGGGTTCTGCATACAATTTATCAACAAATGTGCTGAACGGTATTTTGGTGGAACCTTTAGGTCCGATTCAAAGATCGGTCCTAGTACCATTAAGTTTTTGCATTAGAAATCTCTCAGTAGTGGCAGTCCGGAGTCTGATTTTCTGCCTGGTTAGTGACAGTAACGGATGGACGGAAAACGCGGTCAACGCAAAACACCGGCAAGATGGTCAAACGCGATTAAGAAGGCTGTCGGACGAAGCATTTACCGAGTGGCCCACAACAGAAGACCGCATAACTTGGAGAAGCGTCGTATGTGTTCGCGATCCTCAGCATTGAGGGAACGAGGAAGAAGAAAAAGTGAGAATAAGTCGGCCAGGTATTACATGGAACTTAAGCATAGAAATGTAGCTGTTGCAGGCAAGGGCGTCGCCAGCCGATGGCCCAGGGGGGCAAGTTGATATATGGAGGATGGGAAAAGTATGATATGTATGTACAGTCAAAAGTCAAGAGCACATGAAGTTTTACACTTGTAGTGCAAGTCTTATAACCTCTACGGCGCACAATGGGGCTGAACTCGACGCTGGTGGACATTTGATTTTTGACAAATCATTTTCAACTCGGTAGCCCTGATAAGAACTGTGAAAAATTATAATTTCCATATTCAATGTATGAATTGGAAACGTCGTTTTTTCCCAAAACTATTCAGAACTGTAGAGCTGAAACATAATAGGTATTATGACTGGGCCTACCACCAGCACATAGATACGAATATGACGTCTCCGGACCCCGGATTAGACCCCGTTTAGGAGATATGGCACTTTAAAAAACCAAATAAGTCGTCCAAATTAACAAAATTGGCTGTATAGATAAGTATGTCTATGTAGTTCCTTTACATTAAAATGCCTTGTATTTACTTAATTATTGAATCTCTACAGGGGGGCAGCTGCCCCCTTTGCCCCCATTGGCGACTCCCTTGGTTGTAGGTGAATTATTCAACTTCGCTTAGTCCTGTGGGGTAAGCAGGCGAGCAGTAAGTTTTTAAAATGAAAAAGATTATTTGATGTATAAATTATTCGTTGACCGTTTCCAAAATGGCATTCCACCTTCTTGAAGTTTAATAAATCTCATATGAGACCAACAATTTTGTAGGTTTGTAAATATATCTTTCAAGCAGTACCCTAATTGCATAAATTATTTTTGTAAACAATTTTGCCTAATTTGTTTCATTTTGACAGTTCAACAACATTCATTGTGTTATTTACGTTGTTGAGCAGATTTTTTTCTAACTTATGAAGTAATGGATTAGCAATCTGTTTCAAATTTATTTACAATTTTTATATATTTTAATTTTATTTCATTCAGACATAATATTGATAATCAAGTTGATGTTGTTTTTACTGTATTGTATTCGTGTAAGTTTAAACTTTTATAATAGCATGTATATTGTTTCTTTTTTTTATTCTTAAGTTAATTTAAATTGTGTATTCAGAGCATTATGTACTCGATAATGTGTAAGCTGTGGTTACCTGTAATTGAGTGTGCGTTACAGGAAATGTATTATAACTAAGTTTTATTATTGTAAAAGATAATAATTGTAATGTAACTCGTTGGTAATCCTTAAACAAATAAATAAATAAAATCGAAACAGATTGTGATTGTGTTGTATTATGCCATTAGAGTATAGGTTTAGAATTTGCGGCTGACAGCATGCAAGCCAGTGCGTCAATCCTTGTCAAATCTAGAAAAAAAAAAAACAATGATTTAGCTGTTTACCTGTAACGCCAAGCTCTCTGCCGCCAGTCTGATGATCTCATTCTGCGCAAACTCTTGAGTCTTGTTCTTAGGTTCAGCGCTCAAATCTGAACTGAGTAACCTACAACAAGAAACTATGTATAAGTATTCAATATAGTAAAATAGTTTTAAATTAAAGTTAATATTATGGTAAGAAAACTATTAACTAATATATAAAAGGTCACATTAAATTGACTGGCAAAACTTCACCGAAAATATAAAACAATTTTTTTTTATCGATTCATTAAATTTAATGACGATAATTCATTCATTAATATATTAATATTAATTAGATTCATAATTTCAGCCGAAAGACGTCTACTGCTGGACATAGGCTTCCCCCAAGCACCGCCACTTCGACCGATTTTGTTTAATTAGATTAATTAATTATATTAAATATTATTTTTATATTAATATAAAAATTAATATTATTATTCTTCAATAATTTTCATTAAATAACGATGTCCATCACGTTTATGAAGTTTTGTCAGCTAATTTAATTTAACCTCGTATATTATTTAGATAATTAAGAATGTTGAAGAAAATTGCCCATTTCAAGATGTAGTTTTCTATTGAGAAGAGTGACTACAATTTTTTTTTTAATATGTTAGTGTACGAGTATATAAAATACATTGATTTATTGTTGTTACATCTACACTACAGCAGGTTTATAATTTTATAAAATAAAGCCATTACTGATGGCAGCCTTTCAAGAAAAGTCAGAAAAGACAATAATATTTTTATAATTGCTTATCTTTTCAAAATTTTATCAAAAATCCTATTTTGTTTACAGTCGAAGGATCTTCTTTCCTTATCACACCTCAAATTACTATGATTTTATCTTATGTACCCATAAGATATTTCATTCCATTTGTAAATACATTTTAGCTTGTAAATTGCACTGTACAAGACCTTGGGATTCTTTATTCTATAATGTTGTATATGTAAACATTAGCAGGATCGAAGGTGCTGGAAGTCTCGGGGAGAGGCCTTTGCCCAGCAGTGGGCTGATGCAGGCTAACAGTTACAGTATATAAACTTATTAAAACAAACATTTAGTCACAACTAATAATAATAAGTAGTCTGAAACAGATGGACGTGTACCATAAGGCCGCCCATTAGCCGACGTTCACACGGACGTTACAAGATCGCGGCGGGATTTTATCGCGCACTGGATTTTCTACTCTCGTTGTTAAGCCGAGCGTTGAGAATCCAACACGCTCGGACGCACTCTCATCCCAGCGCGTTGAAAAAACACACTGTTGGATTTTCAACTCTCGGCGCTAAGCAGAGCGTTGAAAATAAGGCACGAAAAAATATCGTCGCGATTTTATTACGTCCGTGCGAATATCGGTTTATACGGTCATCAACTAGTCGATTATCTAGCTCTCTCTGTGACACGTGTCGCGGGACATTGTCCCCTAGTGAATATGTGGCTGTAGTAGCCTGAATACTCTTGTGTTCACATTAACAAACAGACACAATTTTCAAATTAGGCTGAGAATCAGCACTTTTCGTACGTCAAAATTACATAAGACAGTCCCCCAAAACGCCCACCCTTCACCACTTCCTAGTGCCTTTAGCTGGGAAGAAGAAGTGGCGCAACAAACTCCCCAGCAGCACAGCTGTCTGTACAGTAAAGTATTATATTATTTTAACTATTGTGAATGTGAGGACTATGTGGATATTGTTTTTATTTCTCTACTAGTTTTAGTGATGGTCTGGCAGTTTGAGTAGTTTATGCGGCCTACCCAAATGTCCTTTCTTTGGTATTGTTCGTCGAGTTGAGCTCCTTAAGTTCTGAGTTGAGCTCCACGATTACTGACAAATGCTTGCACTGACTGGACAGGTCCACTCAAATCTGTGTGGTTCTTTCCTCAAAAGACCTTTTCAGACACTTATCTACCTCATATGGCCTGACCAAGATTATGTCTGGACTTTAAAAGAGACTGCGACCTCTGAGTTTGTTTCGGCCTTTCTTCTCAGAGTAGTCAGATAGGAAACGCCGAACTCATCTAGCTTATTTTTAATATTTTTTTTATATGACGTGTAAAAGTGATTTCGATATCCTATTTACAGAATAAACAATTTCATTTCATTTCATTTACAAGTTAGAAAAAAAAAAGATTCTATACAATAGTACGCAAAATAATTTACATTATGCAACACAAAACATAATTTAAGTGATAAATTATTGGTACAACATAATCATACTCTGGTTTCTGAAAGTCTGATCAAGTCTCCGATTCGCAAACCTTATGTTAGCTGTTGTGAATGGATAGCGAAAAATCCAAACTAATACCATAACTTGTGATAGGCGTTTAGAAACAATGTATTCTTGAATTTTACAGGCTGTTAGATAAACTAGAGACATTTTTTTTTCACATTTCCAAGTCCTATAGCTGTTAATTTTCATGAGTAAGAGGGTTTATCCTAAAAGTTGGCAACGTCGTAAATAGCTGTCTAATATTTACCTGTTTTGATTAATTCGGCAATGTTACTGTATGGAATTAAGAAATTTGGCTAACTAGGGAACTAAAATATTGATTGTGATATGCAATAATTAATATCGTAACACCGAATATTTAGTTTTAGATCTAAAAAAAGTATTTGGAAACTTTCCAAATGCCTTTTTTACATCTAAAAGGATTACAACATCAAATTCAGTGTTATAGTTGCAATTCATTATTAATATAATGAAATATAATGATGAAATATAATATGCTTTGAGAAGCAGAAGAAGGAATGTATGCCAACCTAAATCAGTAAAAACCAAATTTGCCCGAAACTTCTTTTCTTTTCTTGGTCCATTTCTATACAACAGACTGCATGATTTACTCTCAATTCATACCCTGAACAAAGCAACTTTTAAAAGAAAATTAACTGACTGGCTTATCACCTTGGATTATACCCAAATTGAAGATCTTTTCAAAACCATGTCCTAACATAATGTTCCCTTTGCAACGCACAATTACCCAACATCACACTCACGCACTCTACATCACACACACACCACACACATACACTTCCATCTTCCCTTGCATGTATCCTTAATAAATTACTTTACTTTCTGTATTTTTAATTTTGTAAATCAATTTTTATGAGCAATATTGCAACATTGTAATGTATGAGATTTTTATTTGAGTTATATCATATGCGAATCAGATCGTCTCCAGTACAACAATAAATATGTAAAACTTTGTTTTAGGGGGCCTGGTGACCTGACATACAGGTTTTGTAAAAAACTTAGTTTAGGCACCAGTCTTCCACAAATTAATTATAAAATTGTGACTTTGTACTAACATTCTCTGTAATTTGTGGTAAGAAATAAATAAATTATTATATTATTATTATTAATATTCTAGTTCGCTAGTTAGCCACATTTCTTATTTCCATACAGTAAAATTGCCAAATTATTAAAAACAGCGAAATATTTGACATCTATTTGCGACGTTGCCCACGTTCAGAATAAACGATCTTAAAGTATGTCCCTCGTTTAACCAAACACGCTGTATAAATGAGGATGATAAAACAATTTGTATGAGAATGAAGTGTAAACAATAAAAACTAAATAATAAAAATAAATTTATTTGAATAACATAAAATCAAAAAAATATACTCTTTAACTTAAACATAATGGCATAAAGGTCAAATTAATAACTTATATAAACTAAAAACATATGATTTTTAATACTGTTAGTGTCAAATGTATGATAACTTGTGTGCAAGTACATGTAATATACTTCGTCGAGTCGTTATAACAATGTCTTCGGAATTCCACTTGGATATTCGTATAGTCTTCGCCACTGAAATGTAGACGTTATAACTAGACAATGTATTTTGATTTTATAATCTGCCCCCTGATTCAGAACATTTAGTAATGTTCGTAAAATAATCTAACATAATCTTTGGCATGTTAAATTCAATTCGACATCTATAAGTTTGAATTTCGAACAATAAATATACAGGCTGCAATATTTTTTTTATCTACACCCATGCTATAAAACCTCTATAAAAGTTTCTGAAACAGTTAGCTTATTGACAACATTAAAACAGCCAGTGTCATAGTAACCATAATATCATCCAAATGAGTGTTATAATGTTGTACAAAATTTCATCTCGTACTAAGTTTACTAGAATATCAAAAAAGAACATTGTCATGTTTGCGTAATTATAAAAAAAAACTTATAGGTTATTCGAATTCACGTCGTATCCCGCCATTTTTGTTCGATAATAGTATGGCAATTTTTTTTTTTACTTTTTTGTTTACAAAAATGAGTGATACAAGCTTTGATAACACACCGCCAGATATTTCTAATGCAGAAAAAACATTTCTAACAAATTATTACCAGAAAAGTCGAGAAAACAATATTGCACAACGTCCTATGGTTTCAGAACCTTTTATAGAGGATTCATATCATGGGTGTAGATAAAGTCTTGTATGCAACTGTACATAATTAGGTATTAAAACACTCATGTGATAAACCCACATTCGTGTTTTAATAGAACAGTTGCATAAATAACTATTTTGGCATCCTTGCGGGAAGAGAAACTTTTCAGGAATATGATCAACATTCAATGTGCATTTATTAACAATATTAATATAATAATAAATAAACTACCTACTCCTAACCTAATAATGGAACTTTTGCCAATTTTACCCCCTTATCAAAAAAACGAAATTTGGGTCAAAATTCGAGGAACACCGGCGTGATGTCATGTTAAGGTGGGTTTAGACTAAACGAACATACAACGTGTATTGTTAAATGCGCAAAACCTGTAAATAGTTTGATCAGAATAACGAGCAGAATCAATTGAACCACTTTTTAATACAGGTCACATTTTTCAAAAAAATCTTCATTAAAAACGTTGATCAAGCCATCACATGCGCAAACCCGCCAAAATAGGTAATGTTGTCGACCAATTTAAATTTTCTCGTACGCAGGATAATAATAGCTTTTATTTCAATGCAAATACGAATCTTACGAACTAAAACAGCACATAAAACCTTTACAATTTTATTAATGATTTTTTTTCTCTCTGAAATAGATTAATTGGATTAAAAATCAGTTGGGGTGTCTGAGGTTTTGCGCATTTAACGTTACACGTTGTAGAACCAGAACAAGAGCTAAATAGAGCATTCTTTTGTTTATATTCTTGACATTTCAGTAAGGAGATACCAACGAACGAATGTTCTGTACCTGTTTACACAAAAAGAATTTGATCGGGCAAAGTGTTATTGGGTTTTTCTATCTGGAATTTCTCAGTAGCAGCCCGGAGTCTGGATTTGTGCCCGGTCGATGGCAATAGGCTCGCCCCCTATTACATGGGACTTAAACATAACTGGCGAAATGTGAGTGTACCTGCTACAGGTACACCTCTGCCCAACCCTTCGGGGAAACAAGGCGTGATGTTATGTTATGTAATTTGATAGAATGGAGGTAGAAGGTGCATTCGCTCGTTTGGTCTAAGTCCTTTATGTGTTATGAACAACTTTTATGGAAATAACTCTGAATTAACTAAAACAAACCATCTGAATCAGGAAGCTGATTAACAATGTGCTGGCACAAACATAGCTGAGATAAAACTAGAATGATGCTGAATGAAAATGAGTGACATTTACGTCCGAATTTTTTAACGAAACTTATGTGTAGACAAACTCGTAAAAAGTTGAAATGTCACATGCACGTCATAAAAGGACAAGGTCTATTTTTGTGACAGATAATTTTAACCAGGGCTCGGAAACCGGTTCATTTTCCAAATCGGTTTTGGTCATTGACCTCGAACTAGAAATGATTGCGTTAATGTATCGGTTACCGGTATTGTTATCGGTTAAAACGAGAAATCGTTTTTAAACAAATTCCGATTCTATTGAGCGAAATTAACCGGTTAATTTGAATTTCAACGGTATAAACGAGTTCTACCTACTACGCCATCTCTCTTACACCTACGATAACAAAGCCCTCGCTCTACGCTAACGAATACGCAAATTAATGTGACAAACTGCGGCGGACGACGGGCGTGCGTCAAGTTAAAAGCGGTTTATTCAGTTTATTTCAAAATTCTGTTCTCTGTAATAACCGATAACCAAAATTATTTAGGTTTTGTCGAAACCGTTTTTGTAATTAACCGGTTAATCGACAAACGGTATCATAACGGTTTAATGAACAATATTAACAGGTATTTAAAAAACGGTTTCAAGCCCTGGTTTTTACCTCAGTGAAGATTTTATGAATTGTTGTCAAAACTTTTAAGGTGATTTTGGAAAAAAAAAACCAGGACATCTTACAGTTAAGTGTCGTTTGAAAATTCGGGGATAACTTAGATATAACAATATCCTCACACGCCTTACAAAAGATTATTTACAGAAAATTAACTCATAATAATAATATTGTACTCACTTTTGATATTTCTCATTCTCTTCTCTTAGCTTCTCGATCTCCGATTTTGATTTCGATATGTGTTCTGAATAAAACTTCTTCTCTGCTATCAATTCTTCTTGTAGTTGCCTGTCAGAAAGAAGATCATTACCAGTCTGTGATAATATAACAGCAGATTACAGGCCTGTAAAGTGAAAAGTAAGTGAAAGGGCTCTGAAAGTCCGTGGTCGCGGGAAAGTCTGAAAGGGATATCGTGGCCCCTGGCAACTGAAGGAATACGGTTGGGTTTTAGTCAGTAAGAATCTGACACGTCCTCCCGCTCCAACCAGAGCGGGAGAAGTTATTTGATAATTTCCCACCCAAAAAAAGGACTCTAAAAGTCTGACAACTAATCTTATCAAGGGGTATCGTGTCACCCAGTAACTGGGTTGAGGAGGTCAGAGAGGCACAGGGGCGTAGCGAGGGGGGGGACGGAGGAGCGGCCCCGGGCGCCACCATTAGAAGGGCGGCAATAAAAATATATTTTGTGCGGTCACTGGCGGTCAGTCAGACAATTAATTTTTCAAGAAGTGAGCTTTTACCCACTTGCACATATTAAATGTCCCTCCCGCCCAAAACAATTGTTGCAAATCACGAGTGACGGTCGGCCCTTGTTTGTGTTTAGACGTGTACATGCACGGTGTTAAAGGTGTGCGCGCGAGGCGTATGCGGGCACGCACGCTGTCACACCATGCGTGTACACGTCTAAACACAACCAAAGGCCGACCGCGCTCGTGAATTCCAAGAACTTGTACCAGTAACTTCTTCGTCTGCCACGCTAGGTTTTAGTTTGTTTTTTATTATAAGTAATTTGACTATTTTATTTTTTAATTATTTTTACGACATCAAAAGGGCGGTAAATTATGACTCCGCCCCGGGCGACTGAGACTCACGCTACGCCACTGGAGAGGCAGTCGCTCCATGTAATATACTGGTATTTCGCTAGACTGGAAGCGGACCCCAACATAGTTATAAAAAAACAGGCAGATGATGAGAGTAAAGGCCCTTTCTCTCATGGCGAAGGAACGAGCAATGTTCACCACGCTTGCGCGTTAGCGATGTCAGACTATTATAAGTAGTCTTAGTGCAGACCAGAGTATTCAGGGTGGTAGGGACATCAACGCTCAAATTGTAACCATGAAATCAGCACGCTTTGCATGACCACAATAGAAACGGGTTTTGTCAACGGAAGAATAGACAAAATGACAGATAAACAATCACAATCTGTCATTTTGTCTATTCTTCCGTCAGCAAAACCCGTTTCTAGGGTTGTCATACTA
Source organism: Agrochola litura (assembly GCA_949152395.1). Classification (NCBI taxonomy): domain Eukaryota; kingdom Metazoa; phylum Arthropoda; class Insecta; order Lepidoptera; family Noctuidae; genus Agrochola; species Agrochola litura. Next base: position 11,803,588 of record OX424521.1, on the reverse strand, counting down.
CGCGAGCAGCATATGATTCTAGTCCCAAATAAATAAATTGATTTCCATAAATGATTCGTGGTTTACAAAAAAAAAAAAGCTGCTGTTTCATAGAATACCTACGCGGTCAAAATGAATTGAAAAGCAGTTTTTTTTGACGTAAAATTTCAGCGTTGTGGTGTCAGAATCATGTACTGGATCCATGGTAACAAGCTGTGCGTCGATGTCCCTGCCACCCTGTATATTAATCAAGCAAATATTTTATGACAGCTACACGCACAGATTGTAATAAGTCTACGGCGAGTGAGTCGCCGACGGCACGGAATGTTGCCAGTTTAAATATTATATGTGTATAAACATTTAGGACTAGTATTGTATTTATTTTATTTTTTGTTTTGTTATTTCATTATATGCTGCACCGGTCGACGTCATCACGTCAGCGCCGGCTATCGCTGAAAACCAGCGCTGGGGCCCTGTCTCGCATGGGGTCGCAGCTTTATGCTGAGCGATGGCCGTTTTGCGTGGATGTGACGCATATTTTCCCCTGATTTGTTATTTACGTGCTTTTTTTTTATCTTTTTTTGCGTCATGTTTACCGCAAATAAACGAATTTTCTTTCTTTCTTTCTTACATCAAATAATTAACTTTGTTTTTATTAACAAAAAATTTAAACGGGCTCGAGGAAGTTTGATATCAGCGCCGATGCTTGTACAATTTTGTACTTCTTCACACTAATGATAATGTGTATTTTATTATGTCTTTCTCTTTCAGTGCGCTAATAATAGCCATAGCAGATTTTTTTTAGGTACACACGGCTACACATCAAGCTATAAATTTCCAGTATAAGCTGACCTCTCATTGTACGGAATTCCTATACAACGCGAGATCAGCATAAACTGGAAATTTTGAGCTTGATATGTAGCCGTGTGTACTCTGTCCAAGTATTTTTTTTATTTTAAATCTACCTGCCGTTTAAGGATTTTCAAGATTACCTGTTAATTCCTTTCTGAGCTTCATAAGCCGTCGCCAATTCACCATCCTCGTTGATAATATCGACATCCGACCCGTAGTTTGATGTGGCGAGCGACTTTAAGTTCACCGTCTGTGGGATTAGAGTTCTAAGTTGAATTTAAGTTTATAGGACGTTTTAGGTTAGTAGGTTATTTGGTACTGGGGACTACTTTGAATGTAATGCTTGTTTTATTGGTGTGATTATAATTATTGTGTAAATTATTCACAAGTTGGACTATTTCGGTCTTATTACAAAACAAGATTTATCTTTAGACCCAGGTTTAAACCATCGAGCTATTTTTTACGACAACGATAGCGACAAGTCGAAATAAGGTTTGTAAAACTGTCTGAAAGGTTTAAGTGCTCATATACAGATACTGCCATCCACAAAGACGCGCCCAACTCCGCGATTACTGTACTGTAAGCTGTACTTTAGTACGGAGCGGAGTGGGGTGCATCTTCGTGGATGACATTATCTATACACGAGCGGCAACTGCAGCCGTCGAAACTCGTCGGTACAGGAGCCTCTGCCGATGGCGCGTTCCGCTTGTGTTAAACTTGGATCAAAGTTAAAACTCATTTTGTTATGAGACGGTATGAGTTTGTATTAGTAACAAAACTCTATTATATTTCTGCGGAGTCTATTCTAAAATCTTAGGTTAATTGTATTTTCATAAAAGTTAAAAACATGTGCTAATAGCCCATAATAAGTACAAAAAATATGCATACTATCTACATACGTAAAAAATAAAATTATGTACCATGCAATGACAGCAATAGAAGGCATGGAAAATTAAAAAAGAAGTCAAAAATAATAATTAAATAAAAATATGATTTTGGAAAAATACTCGTTGTTATACATGTTAAACATAATTATACATTTTTGTTAACTTTAAACTCATTTTTGTCTGCACGAAGAAAAAACCCTTTTAACACAAAATGTTTAAACAAATAAAAACAATGGTTAACTAAAAACATCTAATTCAAGCATTTGATTATAAAACATTGATCACTACATTCATTTTTATTACTCACAACGTTTTTCAGAGCTTGGAACCACGGTTTCTGCGTTGCAATAAGAAAAATATATTTATTTTAGAGAAGACAAACTCGACTCTATTACGTGAAATAATAATGCTTAAAACAGAAGGTCACTATGCTAGCTGGCTTTGGCGTTTCCCGAGGTTCGGCTGACCCAGCTACGTACTTATTTACAGTTTACAGCTTGCAACCGCAAATCACTAAACTGATTTGACGCTAAAGGAATTTAATACAAGAGTCGAGAAAGTTGTTTCACCCCGCCAAAAGATGCACTGGTGAAGCAGGACATGAAGTCACCTGGCGAAGACGTCATTAAAAGATGCCCATCCATAGACAAATATCACGCGTCTCTCCACTAGTCCATTGCCTACTCAAGGATACATATCCGGTACGGCTCGCAAATCCTTCCATATCCTAAGGGCACGTCTTCCCTACCATTTATAATAAAATACCAAATATTTAAAAAAAATACCCAATCCAAATGTTTAAAAAGAAACTGACAGCCCTATTGCTTGATAAGTGTTACTATTCAATTAATGATTTTTTAAATGACCCTAATCTTTAGATTTAATTATTGACATTGTATATTTCTTTATTATTATTATTATGCTAGTTTTAAATTCTATAATTAATTTATTTTTTTGCTAATTTTAATTTGACTCTTTGATTTTCATTTGTTTTTTTATTGTAATAAAATTTACTTTTAATGTTTGCATGCCTAATTGGTAGATTGTACAGGGATCTCAACATTTTGTGAACACCTTCATTTATGTACCTACTCTCAAAGCGAATAAATGATTGTGATGATTACCGCGCCCCCCGGTCTACTCCTTGATATGCAATGGCCTCTGTAGCCCCATGAAACATGAGGCTCCGCGGGCTAGTGCAAATCTTGGGGTTCATTCGATTTATCGAGTCTGATTAAACGACGCTGGGATTAGTGCATTTCATTCATTCATTCGTTTTGTTTCTGTCAATAATTTGAGAATGACAGAGACAGAATGATGTTCTATGCGTATAAAGCAATTTTTGGTCCAAGTGGGCCTAAGCCTATTACTGATTCTCAATTTATACCTTGACCATAAACGAACAAAAAAGTCAGCGGAACTCTCGTTACAACGTCCTTTTTTTAAGCTATTGCATAGCTTTTATCGCGAACTTTGAGCGCAGCGACAGAATCAAGAAATTCCGTAACGTAACGAAAATAAAACCTAACACCCCCCACTCCGCCTTCCATGTAATGACGGTTCCCATAACAACGTGATGTTGTCATGGGTACGTAATTTTTGTTTTATGTCATCACGTCATCATCCCAAGTGTAGCGTTGACAAATAGGAAGTATAGAGGTTACAAATGCTATGCAATAGCTTTACCGCGGCAGTCCACGAGTGCCACACGTTTTTTTTTTTAAGTGGGCCTCTCTCAGTTGACATATGTGGTCATGGCTGCTTAACCAGGCTTTCCTGTGGGTGCCTTAAGCTTCAACAATCAAAGCCTCCAGCCAGGGGCAAAGACTATTCTAAATTAAAACTAGGCGAACGCTCGCTAAGGGCACCCCCTGTGGGGTACGAACCTCGGCTTAGGGTGTCGCTGGGGGGAGGACAGCAAGAAGGGACAGACTGGATCTAACTTAGATTTTGATCTTGATTATTATACGGGGTATTTAAAGCTACGTGCTCAGCTGCAACAACTGCTGGCACCTCGTTTTCGAGCAAGGGTCGGGGAGTATCATTTACTCGGCGACGCGGTCGCGATCGCGAAGGACCTCGGCGGCGAGGTCGGAATGACGGGTGTCGTCTGTGTTTGTGCACTGTACTGGTAGCCCTATTCTTCTCCTGGAGAAGTGTTATTGGGTCATCTGGATCGGAGAGTAAACTTAGTCCCGTTTTTGTGGGAATATTTGTTTGAGTGTTGACGTTTGCGCGCGTAATCGCCGACTAATGAGTGAATGTGGCCTGTACGTACAGCGAGCTAGCCGACTTGGGTGATAGTTTTTTATTAGCAAGAATCTGTCCAATTTTTTTGTTCGTCCATGATTTTGACCAAATTTTTGTTTTTACAAAAAATAATTTTATAAGTAAACGCATGATGATCTCGCAATGTATAGGATTTCTGTACAATGAGAGGTCAGCTTATACTGGAAATATATAGCTGGATATGTATGTATGTATGTATGTATGTATGTATGTATGTATGTGTGTGTGTGTGTATGTATGTATGTATGTATACCTCTGCAGTTCCCACTCCTTCGCGAAGTACGAAGACGCCATATTTTAGTAATTTTACGATAAATGAACCTCACCTGTACCTCTTTCTGACAATAGTAGTAATTACTTCTATGTACCGGCTGGTCCATGTACAGTTTCTTCGAAATTCTCACCCCGGTCAAAGGAAGTGCCATTTTTACACTTTTTAATACTAGGCACTTGAATTTACACTTTTGGAGGACCTCTGGACATGTTCTGGTTACCTCAACTGGCAGACGGTTTTACACCAAATTCTGTTTTTGTTTTTCATGAATAGCCCCAATTCCCGTATAACGAACGAAGTAATTTTTGACAGATTAATCTGTCAAAAATTACTCTAATTTTCTTACATTTTTGACAAGTTTTTGTCATTGATTGTCACTGAGATGAGATTGCGACTACATACCGTTCATTATAACTTGTCCCTTGTCGTCATGTTGGCACCATTGCTTGTCAAGCTTAATTTCAATACTAGAATGCGTTTAATCAAATAGTTCCTTTGCCGTAATGTTGGCTCCACTGTTAAACTTTAACAACGGACCAAATGGTAACTGACAGAACAGTGCTACAAGTCAGTCGGTGCTGACAGTCCAATCGCGTCACGGGACAAGTTATAATGAACACAATGTAGATTTTTAACGTTTTAAATTACGGAAAATGGACTTCTGAATCGTAGTGTCTACTTGGACACTTTGACAGTGGTAATTAAAATAACACTAAAAGACAGTTATGTCAACATTGACAGCTTTAAAACATAGGTTGCAGAAAAACTTGTTAAAGCAATAAATTATCACTTTGGCACTATTTAACACTATTTATAACTTAACCATTGGTAGTACAAATCACTTCTTGAATCAACCAAGATCATTTTAAAATTTGTTTTTTTTTCACTTCAGTGTATTTTTCCTTACAAGGCATATTTTGTAAACAAACATGTCAACTAAAAGTTATTAAAATCACAACAAAAAAAAAGGAACAATCACATTCCTTTTAGTATTCAAGAAACAAAATATCGTGAAGTACTTTATTTCTAGTTAAAATATCTTTTAGTAAACATGGAATTATGACATTATTTCAAAATAAACAAAGTGCTTTGTATTTCCGCTTTTTATAAAAGAAATGTGTCAGGTTTGATCCACAACAAACACATGATGTTACGAAAAGTAAAATGTTTGGGTTTCACACTAATGTTATCATTCGGTTGTGTCTGTTAATTTTTGTCATCGTACTTAACAATGAGCGTTTGTAAGAACAGACTATAATTTTGCGGACATGGAGATATTCCGGCGCACACAGACTGGGCTTTACCGGTTAGCTTCCCCAATAGGTAATACAATCTATCGGCGTCAGTGAGAGATGGATTATCGTGTACGGTCGATTTAAAACTGGCATAAAATAGTGGCCATGAGCGAATGTCACCAGAAAACTGGACTAAATTAATACGAGGTAAAATAGATTTTTGTTTACCCATCATCTGCCAAGCCTTTTCCCAACTATGTTGGGGTCAGCTTCCAGTCTAACCGGATGCAGCTGAATACAAGTACTTTACATGGAGCGACTGCCTATCTGACCTCCACAACCTAATTACTAGGTAACACGATACCCCTTGGTAAGACTGGTGTCAGACTTTTGGGCTTCTAACGTTCCTTCCGAGGCACGGAGCGGTCTTGGTATGTAAAGATGGTCACCCATCCACGGACCAACCCCGGCAAGCGTAGCGGAAAAAAGTTAAAATTGTATAATTTACGAAAAGTCAATTTAAGTTGGATTTTCTCGATATTTTTTCGATATCACTTTATATCGATTTCTAACGACATTAGAGGTTAACGCATCACAGTATCTTCGGAAGTTGTAAGCAAAAGTGGATAGCACATCCAAATTCCGGCAGTTATAAATCCCATGTAATATAGGGCAAGCATATTGCCATTAACCGGGCACAGAATCAGACCAGGCAGCTACTGAGAAATTCCTGATAATAAATCTGCCTGACCTGGAAATCGAACCCAGGGTCACACCTACAGCAGTCACGTTCGCGACCACTAGAATTGCAAATATAAAATATGAATCCAAAAAAAAAACAGTGGCACTCCGGGAGTGCCGACAAAAGTGAAAACTTGAAAAAAAATCGGCACCGCGGTAATCAACGCGTTGATGTCTTTTTAATGGTCAAAAGCTGGTGTCGTCACAGTGTCGCGAAATCAATGGTTTAGTCCATCTCAAAAATGCCCAACGCGCCTAAAGAAGTTTTCACTTAAAAAATCACGAAAATCGGGTGACAATTTCTCGGTTATGTGCACCAACAGACAGACATACATACGTTAATTTTTATATACGGATATTTCTGTGACACGAGCAAACATCTCAGTTATTGTTATCACTCCTTATCAGAGATATGAGTGTCACAGCCAGAATACTTTTAAGATAAGTACGTCCAATGTGACGTATGTATACACAGCCTGTATTTGTAAATACACTATTAAAATGATATGGAATTCAGTTTGAATGGAACTATGCATGAAAATGACACTAAGGCATAGACAAGTAACTGATGTTACGTCGGGTGCAGACACGCGGACTACATAAATTGAATTTTATATTGTATTTCAGACATCTATTTATATTATTTTATTTATTTCTGTATCTATCTAACCGCGACATCACTTTTTTTTTTTGGTTGGGAAATAATCAAATGACTTCTCCTGCTCTGGGCGGAGCGGGAGGACGTGTCACTTACTGACTAAAAACCCACCCGTGTTCCTTCAGTTGCCTGTATGTTGCCAGGGGCCACGGTAACCCTTTCAGACAAACCCGTAACCCAGGCAGGCATCGGCCCTATCGGACCCCGTCAGTTCTGCTGACATCTCTTTAGGCGCGCGTGGAACACAACGCGCCGTCGACCCGGGCCTGGTCCTTATCGGAAATCCCACCCCCAAGCAATATGAAAATACATTGCTAAGGGTGAGATTTCTCTGCAACTGACTGTACCCTTAACCTGCTACAAGGCAGACAACTGCAGAAACTATTAAACGAATTAAAACTACATAAGTTCAAGACATACCTGGTTAGTAAGAACACTCTTCAGTTGTACGCACTCGTCTCTTCTTCTGTCTAGTTCTTTCTGCATCACGTTCATTTGATCTAGGACATAAAGATATAGAATTAACACATACTCAAGGTTATAGGTTATATCAAGGAACTTGTTCTTGAGTCATGGTTCTAGGCCATGCTCTTTAGGCGCAACTAGCCGATACTTTTTCTATACAAATTTCGGGGGGGTTTTACTCCACTGTTACACATTGTACATCGAAAGTAAAACATGAAATCGTTTTGTCTTATTATTAATTTTGTCTGTACAGAAGCAGAATAGTAAAAAAAAAGCAATTAAAAAGTTATGAGCCAACAAAGAGTCGTTTTTCCTGCTAATTTTAACGCAACTTTGGGAGTCAATAAATAATAAAAGAAGTATAAAATCTCCAAAACAAAGCTCGTTCCGACAAAGCTCAATTGTCGAAGATTATAATAAACTTTATTCGTAATTGATTTACGCAGTAGTTTTTTCATTAAACTCCACCTTCCAAAGGACTTTTCGTAATTTTTTACGCGCTCGTTTTACTAAAATCGTTCTGAACGGTATTTGAGTGCGTGCGAACTAGAGTTTGTGCATGTAGACCAGCGTCTAACTGCTCATCACTGATACTATCTCTGTCGGACACGATGCCAGGTGAGATAGCGTGCTTTTTGACCGAGCCGACCAATGAGTTCGAGCCCGCGACTAGTTCAACCTTAAGGGCATAAAATGAGCCTAAACGGTCTGGAATCTGGAAAAGTGCGACAGTTTGTCGTTTCAGATGAATAATTTTATTTGTATTTATTTGTATCTAATCCACAATACAGATAGTTCACTAACATTATTTGTTTTACAATATACAGTGGGGTCCGAGTGCTCATCGAGTATTCCGGGACATCGCCAAGCGGTTGGCCGACTCTCCACGTGACCAGAGGGTTGGCCAATTTTTAGGTCTAAGAATCAGCATTACCATACAACATGGCAATGCTGCCAGCCTTTTGGGAACTTTTCCCACTGACAGCGATGCGAATGAATTTTTTATGTCCAATGACTTGTTCCTATATATTTATTTTTCCTCTGTATACTTGTACATAATTTACATATTTTAGTGTAAGATGTATATTGTAAAATAAATAAGGTTAGTTCTTAATTTAATAATATAATGTATAAGTAACAACTGTGGAAATAGATGCTTCCCTCCGCAAAATCATTTAAATAAAAAGCGGCTCTTGCTAAGACACAATAAAGTGTAATTCAGATCGCACAGCGCTAATTACCTAGTTATATTCGCCTAGATATTGCCTCTCTTTCTATCGCGTAACTCTTATATCTTCTGACTACGTTACACTCACTGAATTGGCCCGACAAGACGAGCCCGCCGCGTACTTGTAGCTTCATACCTAAAATGTGCGGCTTCTGTAATATTCTGTGTCTGATCTGAGCTTAGCATGTGAACTTAATTTTTTAAATCACTTTTGACTTGTCATGAAGTACGTGGATTTATATGGAGAAATTAGGACAATAATATATTTCGATAAGTTATAACCGACCTATTACTTCCTTGGAGACCAGCGTGGTGTCTCCAGCAGCTCGCAGCCTTTCCAGGTGTTCTCGTAACTTCTTGTTCTCTATGTTTTTACGTGTATTTCTCTATGATCTTACCTATAACTTCCTTGGAGACCAGCATGGTGTCTCCAGCAGCTCGTAACCTCTCCAGGTGTTCCTGTAACTTCTTGTCCTCTATGTTTTTACATGTATTTCTTTATGTTCTTACCTATAACTTCCTTGGAGACCAGCATGGTGTCTCCAGCAGCTCGTAACCTCTCCAGGTGTTCCTGTAACTTCTTGTCCTCTATGTTTTTACATGTATTTCTTTATGTTCTTACCTATAACTTCCTTGGAGACCAGCATGGTGTCTCCAGCAGCTCGTAACCTGTCCAAGTGTTCTCGTAACTTCTTGTTCTCAATTTCCAGCTCCTCTAGTTTGTAGCGATCTATGTTCGGGTTTGTAGGTGGCGATGAGTGACGATCTGGTGGAGAAAATAATAAAACGAGATTAACACTAACAGCAATAACTTGCTTTAAAAACGGTGAAGGAAAATATCGTGAGGAAACCGACATGCCTAAGAGATATTTCTCGTCGTCATGTGATGCCAAGTCAGAGGCCCATGGGCGGCTTTAAAACTCTGACACCAGTTTAGTCACAACCACACGAAAATATATAGACTATCAGCTAGATCATCATCATCTGTCCAGCTGTTTTTCAAACTATGTTGGAGTCGGCTTCCAGTCTAACCGAATGCAACTGAATACATATCTTTTATATGGAGCGACTGCCTATCTGATTCGTCGGTCGTCGGATTTCTATCAGTTGCCCTTTGCACTTGGTGCAGACCGGACGCTAAAAACGACTTGGAAGTATATAGAGTTGTCAATACTCTTTTAACTTAATGTAATTTATTTAAAAAATGGGAGGAAAGCTGCTAAAGTCGCAGGCACGAAAATTGTTTTACAACTCTATACAGTGTGATTCTTCATAAAGTGCACATATCGAAATGAGGGAATCTATGCTTAATTTTAACGACAGAAAAGATATTTAAAAAATCTAAATATTTTTTTAATATTTTTTATGGAATTTAAAACAAAAATTGTAACAAAACTGCGTAACTTTTAAACTAAATCATCTATCGCAATGAAACAAACTTCATAATGATTGGAAGTAATTAGGCGTCCACATAAAATGAAAATTGAGAAAAACTACCCTCAATTGAAAATAAACATGTTTTTTTAGCAAAAATTTGATCTTTTTCATAAATTTTTACAATAATTGTAAAATTTGTAAAAAAGATTCCAAACCGAACTAAAAAAAAAAAAATTTTTTCCTCGATAAAATTAAGCATAGATCCCTCATTTCGATATGTGCACATTATGAAGAATCAGACTGTATAGTTCACACAGAAATCAAAACAAAACCAAACAACAATAAAGTACTTAGTTCTGAATTCAAATTATTATACACGATAAATCTAATTTGATGGACATGGAAATTAGCATTCGTTTGTATTCAAAAATGAAGATTAAGAAAATAGTCAGACTGTACTGTGAAAGACATTCATCTTGATGTATTTTGACGGCTTTTAGGCTTTTCTGGATTTTCGACTAGTTTTTGACAGTTAATTACTAGTAACAATAACAAAACCATGATCAGCAAGACGACCACTAGCAGCACCCGTTCACGAGCATAACGTTTTTTTTTTTTTTTTTTAAATGGCCTCTCGCAGTTTTGACCACTAAGGTCTTGGCTGCTTAACCGAACTTTTCCTGTGGTGGCCTTAAGCTTCTACACTTAGAGCCTCCAGCCAGGAGCTTTTAAAACTATTCTAAATTAAAATTAAGCGAGTGCTCGCTAAGGGCACCCCCTGTGGGGTACGAACCTCGGCTTAGGGCATCGCTGAGGGGAGGACAGCAAGAAGGGACAGGCTGGATCAAACTTAGATTTTCATCATGATTATTATGCGGGGTATTTAAAGCTACGTGCTCAGCTGCAACAACTGCTGGCACCTCGTTTTCGAGCAAGGGTCGGGGAGGAGTTTCATTGACTCGGGGACGCGGTCGCGATCGCAAAGGACCTCGGCGGCGAGGTCGGAATGACGGGAGGCGTCTGTTTTTGTATACTGTACTGGTGGCCCTATTCTGCTCCTGGAGGAGTGTAATGGGGTCATCTGGGTCGGAAAGAGTATGCCTCGGTCGGCGAATCTGACTGATACGGGATGGGATGTAGTCGGCTGATTCGACAATCAGAGGGTTGCGATGTTTGGGAGCGGAGTCAAAGTAACTCTTGGACATGCGTTTTAGGAATTGGCGGATCGTTGGGATCTTACAGTCGAGATGGAGGATCTCGTTTCTGACATAAAAGGGGGCTCCCGTGGCCTTACGAAGGAAACGGTTCTGTAGGGTCTGCATCCTATGGATGGAATGGGGTTTTGCGTGAGCAAAGACTGATCCCGCATAGGTCATGATGGGGCGAATGCACGCTGTGTAGGTTCGCAATTTGCACTTTAGTGACAATTTGCTGCGAGCATTAAGAATGAAATGAAGTCTACCGAGAGCGAAAGCGGCTCGCGAGCGAACCGACTTTATGTGCTCTGAAAAGGAGAGGTGATGGTCGAGGATAACACCGAGGTACTTGGCTCGCTTCTCCCAAGGGATCGGCTTGCCGAACAAGGTGATAGGTCGGGGGAGGGGGAGGGCTTTGGATTTCGGTTTTGTGAATAAAACCGCTTGACTTTTGTCGGGATTTACCTCGATTCTCCATTTTCTGAACCAGGCGCCAAGGTTATTGACAGCCCTTTGCAGATTTAGGAGCATCGTTTTGGTATTGCCTTTACAGATGATCGCAGTATCGTCTGCGAACAGAGCCAAGTGCGTCCATCTGTGTTTGGGAATATCGCTAGTGAATAGCGTGAATGCGGGGGGAGCTATCACGGAGCCCTGAGGGACTCCAGCCCTTATAGGGCGGGGAGAGGATAGGGCTCCTTCGATACGGAAGCGGAAGGTGCGGTTCGACAAGTAGTCTCGAATGATGAGCACGAGACGATCTGGCACACCGAGTTTGTAAAGCTTATATATTAAGCCGTTGTGCCAGACTTTGTCAAACGCTTTCGCAATATCGAAGAAGACCGCACCTGTCTGTCGGCCTTGGGTGAGAGCACCGCTGACCAGCTCGACAATACGGTGGACCTGATGCACGCTAGAGTGCTGAGTTCGAAAGCCGAACTGCTCGTTGGGGATGAGGCCCTTGGTCTCTGCGTAGTCTCTGAGACGCTTATAAATAAGCCTCTCATAGATTTTGCCGAGGACTTTGAGCAAACTGATGGGGCGGTAGCTAGAGGGCTCGCTTTTAGGCTTGCCGGGCTTTGGGATTCCTATGACTGTGGCCTCTTTCCACGTCTGGGGGAAGATGTTATTGCTTAATGCACCATTGAAGATGGTGGTAAGTAGCATGATCAAGTGGGCTGGGAAGAGCTGGACCACCCTATTGGTGAGTCCGTCTGAACCGGGGGCTTCACGAATATGGAGACCCTTGATAATCTCGTGTACCTCATCTGGTTCGATGGGGGGCAGAGGGAAATCAGGGTCTTCAACGGGAGGGAGGGAGGTTCTACGTTCGACTTCGGCGTCGACCTCATCGAGGTGAGCTTTGTCTACTGGTAGGGAGCTGGGAGAGCATTGAGCTTCTAGGCTGTCGGCTAGGCACTCGGCCTTGTCGATGTCATCGAAGGCAATGGTTTTATCGGGACGGACTAGAGGGGGCATAGAGGCTGACTGAGTGGACCTGAGTTTCCTCTGGAGCTCCCAGAAGGCTAGATGGGTTGGCTCGAGATCACTCAGCGTCTTGTCCCAGCCCGCGTCACGCAGCTCCGCAATACGTGTCCTTACAGTTCTCTGTAAGTAGCGCATGTGGGCTTTGTTGGCGGCGCAAGGAAAGACACTGTAGGCACGAGTGGCCGCACTCTTCTCAGTCATCAGGGCACGCACATCGTCCGGGAGTTTCAAGTAACAGGGTTCTGTTGCTGGAACTTCCCTTGAGCAGTCGCTCAGGACGGATTGTACGTGCTCCGTGAGTGAGTCGATCGCGGCCGTCGTGTCAGCGATTGAGTCAAATTGATCGGGAATTGCGTCTAATAAGGGGGACGTGTTGGATTTCAGCTGAACGCTTACTTTCTTACAGTCCGTCACCTTTCTAGTGGAGGGGGGATGGTTGGGGTCAGAGGGACCTATGCGGGAGACAAGATTGATGATGACTGGGCGGTGGACAGAGGTAAGCTCATGCACCGTTTCTATTGTGTCAATTCGTAGGTTTACGTTCTTAAGGAGCGTTAGATCAAGGACGTCAGGGGTATGATTGATATTATGGGGATAATGAGTGGGGTCCATCGGAGCGATGATATCGAAGTTAAGGGAGGAGGAGAGGTCGAACAAGTGTCGGCCTCTGGTATTGGTGGTGGAGCTATTCCATGTAGGGTGCTTGGCATTGAGATCGCCCGCCATAATGACGGAGTCACTCATGCCGAAAAGTAATGCTAGATCATCAGATAGGAGTTGATAGTTTTCTGATACTACAGATGGAATGGGAGGGATATAGACCGATACTAGAGTGATCGGTGGGTGACCAGTCATACCTGGACGGCAGACTGATACTTCTAGTCGGGAGAGGGGAGGAGGGTCCATAGGAATGCAGTACAGATCCTTTTTGTAATAAATGAGAGTGCCACCCGCGTGACAGCGCGTCCTATCGTTCCGGATTAAGCGATAGTTGGCTATGGTGGGGCTACGTTTATGGGGCTTTAGGAAGGTTTCCTGGATGAGGAGGATATCTAGCTGTTGATCGCGGAGAAATTCCGCGATCTCGTTTTTTTGATTAATTAAGCCATTGGCATTAAAGGTACCTAACTTGAGGGATCGGGGTTTAGCATAACGCAAAGATCTTTAGTATTTATAGCAGTGAATTTCATATTTTGAGTATGCACATATTTAAAAAAAAATCCGGGGCGTTTATTACTATCCATTTTAATTGAATGTATCATCTTCAACCTACATTATGGACTGCAAATAAAGACATGAATATGTAATCTTATGATAACGTAAAAAATCGAGTTCAAAATTGTTTTAATAGTCAAAGTGAAGGACAAAAATAATTTATTTGACATCATCCCTATAGGCCTGTGAACAAATTTTTTTTTTTAGTCCGTCTTTCATATAATAAAGAAATATTGGACACGTATTTTTTCTTTTTTGACGTAACCAAAAGATTACGGCGATACATTGAGTTAAAATGTGGCATGACGTCACGCCTTGCTAGATTTTATACTGCGTTGTGACGTAGCGAGCCCCCACTCCCCAACTTTAATGCGTGTTTTCTAAGTTATTTTTGATTAATATGATAAAGCAAAAAATACGTGTCTAATATTTTTTTATTATCTGAAAGGCGGACTAAATAGAATTTATTTTTTTTTACCTAGGAAACTACCCTATTATAACGTACAAGTTTTAACTTTATACCTATTTGAAACCACTACTTTCCGTCGCAGATCATACCTCACAACCAGGTTTATGTAACGACTGTAAATATTACAGTTAGCGAAAAGAAGATATATCTTACTCATAATCCTCTCCTCAAGGTCAGTAGACCTCTTCTGTGTCCTCGACAGTTCGCTCTGAAGAGCTGATATCCTGTTCCTCATGCGGAGAACCAAACCCGCATCCGCCACCTGAACGTAAACATTACAACATTAATTCCAAAATAATAGTTCCGACAAAACCGTTTGGTTTTGTGGCCTGACGTCACACAAATCCTGCATCGCGCAATTAGAGTTTACCGCGCGAACGACATATATATGACTAACCGACATCGTCGGCCAATTGCCCGCCAGACACAATGCCCGTCTGGTCGAAGTATCCTCCCTTTTCTAATGAGGATGAGTGAACTTTACACCCTGTTCCTGATACCTCTAAAATTTAATTCAAGCTATGAATGGACCTTTTTAGGGTGCCGTAGTCAACAAGAAACCCTTATAGTTTCGCCATGTCCATCTGTCTGTCTGTCTGCAGCTTAGCTCAGACTGTTAGTACTAGAATGCTGTAATTTGGCATGAGTATACATATTAATGACGCCGACAAAGGATATCATGAAAATTTTTTTTTTTTTTTGTGAGACTCCCCTACACGTAAAGTGGGGATGTTTTTTTTTTCTCGTCTATATCATAGTGTGGTATCGTCGGAAAGGTCGTTCCAAAATATATTGAGTTTGTGAAAACCATTTTTGGATTCAAGGATCCGTTTGCGAAATATTAAGCTTTTGTTAGAATCAAGTGTCCTCCCCTGCCAGCTAAATAGTTGGTACTGGATATGTGGAAAACTTCACAGCAGTAGTATATATAACGAAATTAAAAGGAAAACTACCACAGCTAAGTATAGATTGTGCAATCCACGAAGACGCGCCCCACTCTGCGATTACTGTACTTACTGTAAGCTGTAGTTTAGTACGGAGCGGAGCGGAGTGGGGCGCGTCTTCGTGGATTGCACTATAGGCTCTACAAGTTAACGAGTAATATTCAACCAACTAACATTTGCGTATGCAAAAACATTTCTTCCATACATTCCGAATGGGAGAACATGTTTTTCAACTACAATGTTAAGTTGGTTCTTGGGATAAATTCATCCCGCCTACGGAACCCTTCATTGTGCACTTGGCCGGTATTTTTCTGTTATCGTGGGCTCTTACGGTAAGAGAAAAAGGTCCATTCTTTCCATTCTTAGGGGAGTAGAAAAAACAGCAATACACACCGTTTATAAAAATCACAAATTAACACAATAATCCCAAATTACAATTAACACAATAACTGAGCATAACGAATCGAGTACAGTTCCGCGGCGTCTTAACTTCGATGCGATCAGAGACTGGATCTCCTCCTCGCCGTGGCCTTAAAACATCACGACTCTGTAGAAGCGCGCTTTAGGTGTGGGTAGATCATGTAATGTCGCCAGTGGCGCGCTTGCGATTCGTTTCGTGTCCGTACTAATGACCGGATCCGACAAACACGTAATGTTCTTTGGAATAAAAATAATAAACCCTAATATAACTCATATTAAAACAAACATATTCGCGGCTCCCCGCCGCACCTTAATCTAATTCAATAGAGTAATTCTCAAATTATAATAAGTAATGTTATTATGACCCACGATTAATAGACGAATAAATAGTATGCCTTAAAAATGTATGCAACACCAAATTACGCCAAAACAAATTAGATCAAATGACAGTTATGCTAACCTTTGCATTATGCCAAAGTATTATTATGCTAATAATAGTTATGCGAAAACGTTATGCCAAGCAATATTATGCCTTAAATTTTTATGCTAAGAGGGAGATTCCCATTTGTCAGTAGTCAGTAGACATGGCGGTGACTTACCGGTTGTGTTGGTCCATTGTGAGAGCCTGCCGACCAGTTGACAGCCTCCAGCGCCGGTCGAGTACTCTCCACCGATCTGACAGACCCGTAGCCATAGTCCTAAGAAAAAAGTTTATAGTTACAGTAACTTTGTTGGGGATGGCTTCTAGTCTAACCATGGATGCAGCGACTGCCTATCTGACCTCCACAATCCAGTTACTGGATAACACGATACCCTTTAGTAAGACATTTGGGCTACCGACTACCAACGGCTTAACGTGCTTTCCGAGGCACGGAGGTATCTCGTTATGTAATGGATGTTCACCTATCCACAAGCCGACCGCGGCAAACGTAGCTTAACTTTCGATCGACCCGTGCGGCTGTTATCATTTAGCCACGAGACCCTCCGTGCAAAAAACAAACATTTACTTCTGTTTAATAAGACCATTATAATTTATTCTTTTTCTTATAAGGTGGGAAAAACCTCAAAGGATCCAAAAAAAATTGCAATGCCGAGATGTAGAACAGCGTACTGTCATCAAAAAACACTAGTCGAATGACAAGTAAAGATACTAAAAAAACTTTTTATAAAAAAAAAAACAACCGACTTCAAAATAAAACACTACAAAGTGAAACATAACTTTAATTTCGGAAGTCGGTGTCTTTGGATTTGAATTTTCGTTCTTTGTCACCGACTTCCGAAATTAAAGTTATGTTTCACTTTGTAGTGTTTTTTTTTGAAGTCGGTTGTTTTTTTTTTATAAAAAGTTTTTATTTTTCACTTTTTAGTTGTGGTACCTACCCCACACAAATTCGAATACCACTACCTGCTATGTAAATAACAGTGACAAGAAGTTATCATATCATCTACATACTAAGTTGGAAAAAATACGTATAATTGAAGCTAACTCAAAAACTACCCAAGCAAAGTTAATAAAATTTATATGGGACCACCTCTGAAGTATGATCTACCAAACAAAAAAAGAATCATCAAAATCTATTCATAATTGGCCGAGTTAAAAATAACATTAATTATAACACACTGTACACATCACAACATTTATTTGATTTAGTATGAGCTTTTTTACATTATCCTATCTTATATTACCTTTAATTTATTTATTAAAACGGACTGACACTTCGTTTATTATTATTCTAGCGTATGACACTCGTGGGTTGCAGCTGAAAATCAGCGTCAGGTGGTACACTTTGTGCTGCCATCTGACATTATGCTGAGCTGAGGCCCTTTTGGCATTATAATCATTGTTTTCTGTTCTTATAGTTTTAAGGTGTATTTTTCTGTTTTAATGCCAATAAACGCAATTTTCTTTCTTTCTAAAAAAATACAATAGACGTAGTTATATTTACGCCGTGTTCGGGTTCGCGACAAGTCAATCGTCATCCAGAGGGTGCCTCGTTGAGAGGTGAAACACGTGTCGATTTCTTACAGGGTTTTTTATGGCTCTTTAGGAATAGTTAAGCGGAACAGGTTACTAAATATAACTACGTCTATTGTATTTTATAATGGATTTCCGCAAGGTCACGCCTGAATCTTGCATGAATATTGCTTCATTTTTAATTCTTTTTACCTATTATGGTATAGTAATTTTATTCTAGGTGCATCGTCTTCACATATAATTATTTAACTAATGTACGTACTTATACAAACTATTGTAAAACATTTTAAAAGAGTAACGGTGGAGTTTCTTGCCCATTCTTCTCCATACGAAAACTACCTTTTGGAAGGGGCGACTAGAATCTATTCTATTATTTTGTAAAAATTGACGTTCAAAAGTGCCATTCATAGGCCTATTTGAAATAAGTGCTTTGACTTTGAATCAATTAAGTAACTAAAGATATTTAATAATATACCGAAGGTTGTTAGATAACTACGACCCAGCTTATTTCAGAAGCATCTCAGAGCAGGGCTGATCGAAAATTGTTTTTTCACTCCTCTTGCTCAAAAAGGCCGTCATTATAGTTCTTCATATTCCGCCTACAAAATTCAGCATGCACATTTTGTGACAATAAGACAATGAATTTAATCAAATTAAACAAAATAATTAAATTCCTATCAATAACTGTCTATATATCAAATTACAAATGTCAAAGAAAAATAATTAAATTTCAATTGTCATCCAAAGAAATTAAGTTACAAATGTCAATAGCTTAAAATAAAATGTCAAATTAAATTTTCATGTAATGCAAATTTCCCATTTGTTCTAGAATTCATAAATTCCTTAATAGTATAGTAGTAGATTGTTATACGTGGGGCTAAAATAACCCATTGTAACGAGGTAGTTTTACTCCCGAGCTTTAGCGAGGGAGTAAATAGAAACCGAGTTATAATGGATTTTAGCGCCGTGTGTTACACTCTACTTTTCACTACGATTGCGAGACAATGAAATAATCCAATACAATATTAAATAGTTTATTTTATTAAAATGTACAATTCTGGATATTTAACGAGATGTTTTTTTCCGGCAACTTAATTTCAGTCCTCTGTGAAGATGTTCACACTAGATGATGACATTTTCACCAATTCAATTCGTAATTAGAGAAAAATTCTAAAGATATCGGCAATGCCTTTTTTATTTTGTCTGTAGCCGCAACGCAATGCACGCATTCTACCGAAGAGATTTTAGTTCCATTTTCAAAAATAAAATGTTCTTTTTTTTTATGAACCAGTAATAAGTCGAATCCATAATCATGATTATTCTACATAAGAATAAAGACTTTTTCACTCCTCTTGCTCAAAAAGGCCGTCATTATAGAGTACCAGAGCGGGGAAAAAATAGCATTTCTTGCTCTAGGGGAAAAAATAATTTCTTTTTAATTTTTGTGTAAATAATTAAATTTCAATTGTCATCTTAGCCCCTCGTATAACAATCTACTACTATACTATTAAGGAATTTATGAATTCTAGAACAAATGGGAAATTTGCATTACATGAAAATTTAATTTGACATTTTTATTTTAAGCTATTGACATTTGTAACTTAATTTCTTTAGATGACAATTGAAATTTAATTATTTTTCTTTGACATTTGTACTTTGATATATTGACAATTCTTGATGGCAATTTAATTATTCTGTTTAATGTGCTTAAATTAGAATCATTATGTTATTGTGACAAAATGTGCATGCTGAATTTAGTAGGCGGAATATGAAGAACTATGGAGCGGCTGTTGCAGGTGCAGAAAACCTCAAACGGCGCAAATATAACAACCTTACTGGTAGCTATATTTTTGAACCGTTTGGGGTTGAAACACTAGGGCCATGGAGTCCGAATGCTCATCGAGTATTCCGGAACATCGCCAAGCGGTTGGTCGACTCTTCACGTGACCAGAGGGTTGGCCAATTTTTAGGTCAAAGAATTAGCATTGCCATACCTTTTGGGAACCTTTCCCACTGACAGCGATGCGGATGAATCTTTTGATGCCCAATGATTTGTTCCTATATTTTATTTTTTGTCCTCCATATATAGTTAGTTGTATTTACTTGGACTATAACACTTTGTATATTCCACTATGTATATGCTTTTAATTGTATTTTGTTTTTTATTATGTTATCTGTTGAAGAACTATTGTGTATGTGTTATAAAATCTGGTATTTTACAGATTTTATAACACATACACAATAGTTCTTCAACAGATAACATAATAAAAAACAAAATACAATCAAATACTGTCTGTATATTTCAGGCAAATAAATTAATCTATCTACAAGGATGTACAGAGTAATTTCGAAATTCTGAAAATACATTTGATTTTATCTGTCGTATTGAAAAGATAACTAATTAATATTATAAATCATAACAGTATTTAAGATAATGAGACCACCCGTGCGATTTCTTAAAGCCGAACTTTTTTCAATTGCATTTTGATAAAAACTTGTTGTTTGGATCAATCAATCACAACAGATTTCATGAAATTTCCCCTTGCACCCTAATTGCGTAACACAGTTTCAATCATAATCTGAATGATTTTGAAGTATATTGCTAATACATTGCTTCGTATGCTCGAAAATCTTGTCTGCTCAACAAAGTAAATAACGCAATGAATGTTGTTGAACTGACAAAATGAAAGCCTTGATTGCTACTGTAAGTGTGTTACGAAAGTTCTCCGCTAGTCAGTTTTTAAAAAACAGTGGGTGAAATATTGCCGCCAAGGGAAACTTTGCCCCAAGATCCATTTATAAGCATATCTTTGATGTGCAAATATCTTAATATTATGGCAACATTGATTGACTCAGGTTGAAAATAGGTTATATGTATGGCAATACTGACTATCGTGTTTGTTACTAACTTCGCTTAGTAGCTTGTTGGAACTCGTCGAATGAGGTGCGTGTTTTCCTGTCCCAACTAACTTTCCATCCCTACTAAAACATTCTTCCCCAAAGCTCTTTGCGGCTTTGATGTTTTTTATCCGTGTCAATGACATCAAATTATGATGATTTTTGTGTGGTTTGTGATCATTCATGTACATATTTAATAATATAACTAACAATAATTTTTATCTGTTTGTTTCAGTGTACTACTAATACCCGTCAACAAGTTTAACATTAAATTCAACTTGTTAAGATAGTAGATTTTTTAATTTATTTTTTTTCCTTTCCTCCTTCGCACGTTTTCTCATAACACATCTGACATTGGCAGAATTGTCGACATCGGCACCATTGCCATAGAGAAAAATAGAATAGAGGTGCGTGTTTTTGCGGGCAAATTTTAGTGCAAGGTCAGGATAACATTACCAAGTCATTTTAGTAAAAAACTATTCATAGTGTCGTTTACATTCCTATAAACGCCATCGTTACCAAAATTCTTGTACAGGTTTTTATGTCATCTGCATAAAGGCCATATTTGCGTCAAAAAATCAATGTGGGCAATGTTGGCTACAAGTCGACATAACTTTGCCCGCTAACAAAATTGAACAAATATTGAATTTAATGTTAAATAATAGTAAATTTAGCGATGATCTTACAGTTGTAGCTGATGAAGAAAAATACTTACGTCTCCATAGAAAAATTGTATTAAAATTGTAATTATTTGAAAAACGTGGGCAAAGTTGGCATGTTTCACGGTGGCGGTAAATGTCAGAGAAGTGAGAATATTTTTGTAAAAACTTACATCTTCAACTGTAGTTTCTTGTTGTGATTTGTCACTGGCATCTGATAATGATCTCCTGTGCTCCTTAGGTGCTGGTTTACTGTGAATGAAAGATAAATGTTAAGAGCGGCCAACCCGTTTTACTTTTTATACAAACGCTTGTTCGTGATTATGGAGTTGTAATACATCTTTCTTTGAAAATTTTGAACTAAATAGGTATCTTGTGTAATATATCTACGTTTCCATGAAAGAAAAAAAAAATTGGAGAAACAAATTCAGTATAAACTTTAAAAGAAAAAATTTTTTTGCGCAAATTTTACTTGAACTTTGGTCGTTCATAATGTACTCATAAATTGTAAAAGTAAAAAAAATATCTTCATAGAACCCTCGCACATGTAATGGAGATTCTAAATGACAAACATTTATTTCACAAACTTGTAAGGCTTACTCAAAAACACGTATTTCCTGAAACAAGTTTTATGAAATTTCCGCACACTATTTTTCGTACAATGTTATCGCGTTCTCACTTGCTTGTTAGTGATTCTCACTTGCGCTGGATGAAACAAAAAGCTTTTCGACCATGCTCGTGTTGACGATAGACGGACCGAGAAGGGCCCAGCTAAGTTATCGGTCTGTATTTTAGACCCTACCCAACTAGTCCAGGGGGACGAAAACTGTGAGGTAAGATTTTGTAAGAACACAAAAATATGAACGGCTTACTAAAGTCAAAGTCAAATCATTTATTTCAAATAGGCCCATGTATGGCACTTTTGAACGTCAAAATTTACAAAATATTAAAATTGATTTTAGTCGCCCCTTCCAAAAGGTAGTTTTCGTATGGAGAAGAATGGGCAAGAAACTCCACCGTTACTCTTTTAAAATGTTTTACAATTGTTTGTATATGCACGTACATTAATTAGTTAAATAATATTACCTATATGTGAAGACGATGCACCTACTCGTAGATAATGGTAACCGCAAAACCTACGATATTCCAGATGCGTTATAAACTTTAGAGACAAAGTAAAAATGTCTGTAATGCGTAACGCCCGGGTACTGTAAAGTCAAACGCATATTACAGCCCGCAACGGAACGCAGCGCTACGCATTTTCATACAAAAAAGTGCGGCGCGGCCCGCCTTTGTGTGCGTTGGTTCAAAGAAAATGTATGAAAGTGATGAAGAAGGATTTTGGCAATGCGGCCCGCCCCAATCTGCTTCAGAGTTAAGAGGAGGCTCCCTAAATTGTATGTTAATTTGCATTAATATTCTGAAAATATTACGCATACAATCAAAATTGAACTTTAGTATATAATTCATTGGATCTTTTTCATTCCAAATATAAGACAGTTACGTAATTGGAACATTTTTGCTCGATTCATTTTTTATTCGAAAATCTTTTTTAAAGATTATTTAAAACAAAAACCAGATTACTCAACTTTTATGACTAAAATAATTATTGACAATAAGAAAATAGAATTTATTATCCAGATATAAGATATTTTATCTCTAGATCAGTTATTACTTTAGTTATAAACGAAATAAGAATTGAGACTTACGACATTTAGTTCCGTGCTCGAAGACGACCAAAGAACGCACGCGATATTCGACTTTATTACTGATGTGTTAGCGTTTAGCACATAGTGGAGTGGTGGCGTGCATGGGGGCGGAGTTTGCATGGAAATTGTCTTTGGAGTGCCTGGTCTTAACTCACCTCTGCAAAGAGTCGATCCTCTCCTGCAACTCATATTGCGCTGACAACAACTTCTGTCGACTCTGTCTCTCTGCCTCTAACTCTGCGTTCAACGCCTTTTTCTCTTGTTCGTGCTGTTTGTCGCGCTCTGCGGAAGAAGAAGAAAAAAATATACATAAAAAAAAAGTTTGTTAATATTCTAGTACTCAAGGCAGTCCCCCATCTTTGTTATATCAGTGATAGAATATAGAATTACGAAAATCACACTATCCTACTAATATTATAAAGGCGAAAGTTTGTGAGTGTGTATGTTTGTCTCTTCTTCACGCTCAAACGGCTGAACCAATTTGGATGAAATTTGGCACACAGATAGTTTATAACCTGGATTAACACATAGGATACTTTTTATCCCGATATTCTCACAGGATCAAGACTTACATGGGTGAAACCGCGGGGCGCAGCTAGTAATATAATATTTTTATAATATTTTTGTTTTATAATTTACGAACAACCAGCTGTATAACACTTGTATGCGGAAATTTTATGCATATTGTTCACTTTGAGACCAACGACTAAGGCTGCCTGTCCACTGGAGCGGAGCGAGGCAGCGGAGCGGAGAAATGTGCCAATATAAACCAATGGGAGCGGAGCTCTGACGCGAAGTTTAGATTCTATTGGTTAATATTGGCACATTTCTCCGCTCCGCTGCCTCGCTCCGCTCCAGTGGACGGGCAGCCTTAAAGCAAGTCGCGTGATATAAGTATAAGAGCAGTGGTGGCCCAGTGGTAACGGCCGCGACTTACGAGTTGTAGGTCATGGGTTCGAACCCTGACATGCGCTTTACTTTGTGTAAATTATTTCATCACCACTGCTCTCAAAACGGTGAAAAAATGCATAATGAGGAAACCGGCATGTCCTACAACCAAAAATTCGAAGACATGTGACATTTACCAACCCGCACTGGGCCCGCGTGGTGGATTACGGCCCACTCCCTCTCACAGAGAGGAGGCCTGTGTCCCAGCAGTGGGAACATTATAATCTGATTATGAGTGATACTCGTAAAATTTACTAAATTAGGCAGTTAATAAAGCTACAGTTACTGCTTTACCATTCTCATATTTGCATGTTCTATATCTATACTTCAAAAGTGTTGCACCAATTGCGAATATAGCTAAACTAGCTTCTGCTCGCAACTTCGCCCGTGTGGTATGTCGAAAAGCAGCCTATGTCCTGCCCCAGGGTTCAAAGCATCCCCATAAAAAATCATCAAAATCTGTTCAGCGGTTTACCCGTGAAAGCGTAACAAAGAACAAACTCACATTCGCTTGAATATAATATTAGTTAGGATAATAACACCGGCTCGCTCGAAACGAAAAGAATTCGTAATTTGCTTGGCCTTTTTTTTTTTGTTTTGGGTGGGAAATTATCAAATAACTTCTCCCGCTCTGGGCGGAGCGGAAGGGCGTGTCAGACTCCTACTGACTAAAACCCACCCGTGTTCCTTCAGTTGCCATGTTACCGGGGGCCACGATCTCCCTTTCGGACTTCTTCGCAACCCCGGCAGACATCGGCCCTAGCGGACCCCGTCAATTCTGCTGACATCTCTTTGAGGCGCGCGTGGAACACAACGCACCGTCGACCAGGGCCTGGTCCTTATCGGACGGCGAGCTACCCATTGCTCACCGTCCGCAAGCCCGCGCCTACGGTGGACGGAAATCGGCCTACGATTTGCTTGGCTAGCCGGCTCACAACTATGATGGGTTCGGTATTCATTTGTATTCAAAAGGCTACGCAGCGCCTTAATTTCAAGTATGTTTAAAATTATAGTCTAATTTTTCAATTAAACGGAAACGATGTTACAATTACAACCTGTTGTTTCAAAGTGGTGCAATATATTTGGACCAGCTGACTGTAGAATGCATAAAAAATAGTAGATTGTTATACGAGGGGCTAAAATAACCCATTGTAACGAGGAGGTAGTTTTAGTCGTTTTGTAAATAGAAACCGAGTTATAATGGGTTTTAGCGCCGTGTGTTACACTCTACTTTTCACTACGATTGCGAGAAAATGAAATAATCCAATACAATATTAAATAGTTTATTTTATTTAAATGTACAATTTGTACAATCTGGATATTTAACGAGATGTTTTTCAGGCAACTTAATTTCAGTCCTCTGTGAAGATGTTCTCACTAGATGATGACATTTTCACTGTTGTAAATTATATGACGGTCACCAATTCAATTCGTAATTAGAGAAAAATTCTAAAGATTTCGCGCCAATGTCATTTTTATTTCTTCTGTAGCCGCAACGCTATGCACGCATTCTACCGAAGAGATAGCCGCATTTAGTTCCATTTTCAAAAATAAAATGTTCTTCCTTTTTTTGTGAAACAGTAATAAGTCGAGTTCATAATCATGATTATTCTACATAAGAATAAAGACTTTTCATTTTTCAAGGTTCGTTGGAACAGACAAAAATTAAAAAGAAATTACTTTTTCCCCTAGTGCAAGAAATGCTATTTTTTCCCCGCTCTGGTACTCTACAATGACGGCCTTTTTGAGCAAGAGGAGTGAAAAAACTATTTTGAAGTAAATACCTTTCCATAACTGCGCTCGGCTTTTGAACTCCTGCGACCATTCCACCAGACTATTTTCATAACTGTTGCTATTTTCATAATGCTTGCTTGGCACGTCACTTATGACTTCCGACACTAACATTGTGGATATTATTGTCATTACATTGCTTACTACACTTTTGTTATTTTATTTATTTGTTGGTTGGTCACTTTTCGATGTAAGTGACCAAGTTGAAACTGACTATAGAAACTACATACTTTGGACAGCGTCAAAAACTCTAGCCAAGAAAATAAAAATATGTGTACTGTTTTTATGGTCATATTAAGCCTGTTAAAGTCTACTACTTTTAAAAGAGTAACGGTGGAGTTTCTTGCCCATTCTTCTCCATACGAAAACTACCTTTTGGAAGGGGCGACTAGAATCAATTCTATTTTTTGTAAATTTTGACGTTCAAAAGTGCCTTTTTGTGTCTAATTGAAATAAATTATTTGACTTTGACTACTGTGGACGATTATAGGCTAATATTTACTTCTTTCTTTAATCTTTCATGCAACATGGTATTCATACATAACGTGGATTTCGTTCTATAAATGCATTCTCTACCAGCTAACAGTACCTACAAGATTACAAACTAACAAACATCTGGTGACCCCTTTTTGATAACACTTTGAGTACTGAATCTTTGTGTACCAATAATTTAAAAAACCCCTCCAAGAAATATTACTAAGTATAATGTTGCCTGTCCACTGGAGCGGAGCGAGGCAGCGGAGCGGAGAAATGTGCTAATATTAACCAATAGAATCTAACTCCGCTTCAGAGCTCCGCTCCTATTGGTTAATATTGGCACATTTCTCCGCTCCGCTCCAGTGGACAAGCAGCCATATGTGGATTTTATAAAAATCTGCGAGACATTTTTGAGAAAATCGCTCACACACCATCCGCACTCATACATACAGGATTTATAGTCGGTTAAATTAAAATATTAGATCAAAACTATTCAAACTAGGCTTTAATATTTTTAAGGTCAGAAATCACAGAAGGTTGCGCCCGAAAGGCATTTCCTTCACAACTCTGTTGTGCAAAGTTAAAAAAAAAACAGTGGCTCTCCGGGAGTGTCGACAGAAGTGAAAACTTTAACAAGATCGCCTTGGTGGAAGAAAAATACTTGTATAGAACATTGGTCCGTAACCTTATCTAAATAAAGAGCACAATCGCCTTTACAAAAAAAAAATAGTTCCAAAACCTTTAAAGTAAAAATACTTGCATAAAACATTAATCTATAACGTAATATAAATAAAGAGCACAATCGCGTTTACAAAAATGGGGTGTCGGTAAAGGTGTCAGGAGTTCAATTGTTTTTTCCCATCTCAAAAGTTTTCACTTCAAAAACAAGCAGTGTAAACAATTCCCTAGCAACTACATGCCATAATACAACCTAACATGACAACATACACACACACATACACAAAAATATTCGAATAACTTTAATACTCGAATATTCATCATCATTCTCTTGTCTTTATTAATGTCTCGTTCTTCCATACTTCACCTCCTTTCAAATCATATCATCTTCCACATAGGTAGTCCATCTATCGTTTCTTTGATCTTCCTCTAATCTTCGAATATTACAGTATGCAAATTTTTCGTCACATTAAAGCAACACCCCAAATAAACACTTCATTTCTCAAAACACTTCACTGAATTTAAAACATAATATATATTTTTGCGCGAACTCCAAAAATTTGCCAACACGGCTGTATCACATCGATGGAACATGGAAGTAATTAATAACTTCTTTATCAGTAATTTATCAACGTGTTATCTGCCAGAATGTTTGGTTTTATCGATACATTTATCAACTGTATTAAAGTACCGTAAATAAATATGCTTTGGAGGTACTTTGTGGATGTTTTTCAAAGTCAAAATGTTGATTTTCAATTTTTTTTTTTTTAATAATTGTCCTGTAAAAAACAAATACTTTTAGCAATTTTTTTATTTTTATCAGATACCTTAAATATCTACTTACAGTTGTAATACGTATGCACGATTATAGGTAGACATGGGCAAAGATCGTCACTCACTGGACGCCTAAGGCCGCGGACTCGAAGTCAGCGGGCAGCGGGGCGGCGGCAGCGGTGCGAGAGCGGCGCGTTCAAATGCATAGATTTATATGTAACTGGCCTCGAAGGCAGCGGTGCGGGGAACGAGTGATTCCATTTAAAACTATGCGTTGCCACGCCGCCGCCGCCCCGCTGCCCGCTGACTTCGAGACCGAGGCCTTAGGGAAGACATCTCCGTCGGGGTTTGCGGGGCCAACATGGTCAGAAATCGCACAAAACAGAGATTTGGAACGAAAAAGGGGAGTCCTTTGCCTAGGGTACAATCAATGTAGGCTGGTAAAAAATAAAAAAACTATATCGGTTGGCTAGCTATGTATGTCTATAAAACCTAAAACAAAATGGTTAATCGTTTTTCATTGTTAATGATCTTAATATCTATTTAATCAATTCTACATCTTTGTCGGACAAAAGCGCGTCATATAGCCATTATCATAAAAACATTGAAGATAAAGTTTACCTACATAAAGATACACTTTAATACAAGCATAAATTAGATCAGGGTTATAATAACATGTTATTGGAAATGGGCTGTTTTTCTCGAATACTTGAATTATAAGTAAATGGCGAAATGGAAATGTAATTTATTATAATCATCTGCCTAGACTTTTCTTAACTACTAGCCAGCTTTTACCGGATACAGCTGAATAACATAACATAATCAGCCTATAATGTTCCCACTGCTGGGACACAGGCCTCTTCTCTATGAGAGGGAGTGGGCCGAAATCCACCACGCGGGCCCAGTGCGGTTTGGTAGTAGGGATGTAAAACGGTAAAATTACCGTGGTATAATACGGTAAAAAAAAAAATTTTACGTAATTTACGGTAAAATATGGTAATTTTCGGTAAAAAAACGTATTAAACGTACTCATACAGTCATACCCACTAAAACACTACAAATACGGAAGTGAGTACGTTTGTGTGTATCACTACTTAACTATTAACGGATAAATGGGTTTGAATGAAATTTGCCAGAGATATAAGCAGTATTGGTACTTAACAGAAAACTGGGCTCGTGCGACTCATGCGTACTAAAAATCCCTAAAACTTCATTCTCAAGTCAAGAATTCAAGATATGAATCACACCATATCATGGGTTATAATAATATCATCTATGTGCAAAGGCCGAGTAGAGGACAGCACAAATAAAAAAAAACTTCTTAGTCGCCGGTAATTTTACCGTAATTTATATGAATGACCGTAAAACACCCGTATTTTACCAGCGTTTTCCGTAAAATTACGTAATTTTGCAACCCTAGTTGGGAGATGTCACATGTCTTCGATTTGTTTAGTCTAGGACATGCCGGTTTCCTCACGATGTTTTCCTTCACCGTTTTGAAAGCAGTGGTGATGAAATAATTTACACAAAGTTAAGCGCTTGTCAGGGTTCGAACCCATGACCTACGTATGGCGCTTTGTCCCAATGTAATTTTTTATGTGACACAACCAAATCTAGTGTATTTGGAAGAGAATAAAATAATGTTTCTGTGTAAGTAACAGTTTTTATGGTGGAGGTTCTTATTTCGTATATTATCGTCGTTCTTTGCAAAAAACAAAAAAAAAAAACAGGGCGCACTCCGGGAGTGCCGAAAGAAGTGAAAACTTAAAAAAAAATCGGCACCGCGGTAATCAACGCGTTGGCGTCTCCACGGTATCGGTAAATTGCGTCAAAATGTTGCAAAATCAATTGTTTAGTCCCATCTCAAAAATGCTCAACGCGCCTAAAGAAGTTTTCACATCAAAAAGGTCTTAACTTAGGAAACTTACCTTCAATAGCCAGATCATAATGCTCCTTCACACTCTTCAACTCATTCTCCAGTTTCTCACTCTCTCCCTCCCACGCGACTCTGTTTTTCTCATACTGGATTTCTATCGCTTTTTTCTCTTGTAGCAGTTGTTTGTTGCTATCCTTTTCTTTCGCTAGCTCTTCTTGCAGAGAGGTAATTAGGTCGTTCTTACTGAATATGTCTACTCGGAGTGTTTTTGCTTCAATTTCTACTAGTTTTAAGAGTTCTAATTTTGCTCTGTGGAAGAGAAAATATGATTTTAGAATATTAAATTTGTAGAAGTGTGTTTTGGTGAACGTGTTTATTCCTATATGGTTCAGTTCTCGTTGTATTTTTTTGACAACGTTGCGATTAACGTCTTACACTAGAACAGTGTTATGCTTAATTGTTTTTGGCAGTAAGTGGACAAAACGGTTTTTTGAATTTTATTTTGGAAATAAAAATTAAGAAATAAATTTACATCAAAAAAAGAAATTGTAGAATCCTACTAATTTTATAAAGGCGAAATTTTGTGAGTGTGTGTGTATGTTTGTCTCTTCTTCACGCAAAAACTACTGAACGGATTTGGATGAAATTTGGCACACAGATAGTTTATAACCTGGATTAACAGATAGGATTTTTATCCCGATATTCTCATGGGACCGAGACTTCTGCGGGCGAAACCACGGGGCACAGCTAGTTATGTTATAATTTACATGACACTGCCATTGACGTCCAGCAGATTCACTATTACGACACTATAACAGAATTCAAATCTATAACTTTAATAATCTCTGCCTAGCCTTTTCCCAACTATGTTAGGGTCGGCTTCCAGTCTAACCGAATGCAGCTGAATACCGTATTTTACATGGAGCGACTGCCTATCTGACCTCCACAACCCAGTAACTCGGTAATACGATACCTCTTGGTAAGACTGGTTGTCAGACTTTCAGGCTTCTGACGACCCGTAACAACTGTCAAAGATCCACAAATGACAGCCGGGACCAACGGCTTAACGTGCTTTCCGAGGCATGGAGGAGTCTCGATGTGTTAGGATGGTAACCCTCCACAGACCAATCCCGGCAAGCATAGCTTAACCTGATGGATCGAACCGTGCGGCTGTTTTTACTTAGCCACGAGCTCCTCTGTAAGTTTAATAAAATATCATAATATAAACAAAATCGCGATAGACAGACTACAGTGTTTTCTCAAATTTCTATTTCTCCAGATTTTTTTTTTTTGTTGAATAATAAACTATGCTCATTTTTTTAAGTCAGTTGCCTTTGGTTGCCGACCATTTCGGTTCTTCTCCATGGCATCCCCCAGCCTTTTTGTACACTAATAATCTTGTTCTCCAAACCCTTGTTGCTACTCAGAACTGTTATATTACTTACTTCAAATCCACAATCTGTGCCAACAGCGGTTCAATTCCCCTGTTCTTCTCCATGGCATCCCCGAGCCTTTGTTGTAGACTAATGATCTTGTTCTCCAGCCCTTTGTTGAGCGTCTTCACGTGGTCCAAACTGCGGGCCTCTATGCGCAGGCGCTTGTATTGGCGGCGGGCGAGGAAGCGGCGGATCTGGGGGGAGGGAAAGGTCATAAAATGCTTGTATTTCCCAAAGGGCAAAAGTGGATAGGCATTTAAACTTCACCAGTTATGTTTTATGCAGTATGTCAGATAAATGAAAGGACGTACTTAAAAATACTGCAGTACTCATTAAAAAAACCGGTCAAGAGCGAGTCGGACTCGCGCACCGAGGCGAGGGTTCCGTATCATTTTAAATTTTCATCGGCGAGGCATATATTCGTCAGAGAATTTTAACACTGCACACTGCGGTGTAAAATATAACATTTTTAGGTCAGCGCCATCTCTTGACCAATATTGGAACAAATGTAATTTTTTTTGATGAATTATGAAAAAGTGAGCTATTTAGAAATATCGTTTTGTTTTTCCATCTTTACATAAACTTCTATCACATAGAATAATTTCAGATTTTTCTCTATGCAAACTTCGGAGATAAGGGGGGAAGATAAGGGGGGAACAGTACTTTTTTTATATTTTTCGTCACAAGTCGAAAACTATGCGGCATAAAAAAAAATGTTTAGAAATGTCCAAATAGTGCTCTTTTATATGATACCACATGCCCTAGTAGTCCCACTTCGAATTTTTAAGACCCCCGTTCAATCCCTGTTGCAAAAAATATATTATATACATTTTTATTTCTTTCTTATTTGCAAAATAGTTGGACAAGCGTCATCTAAAACTATTTCAAATTTCAAGTTGATAGCATTAGTAGTTCTTGAGATATCCAGCTGTGACAGTCAGACGGACAGATAGACTGAGTCTCACCATAAGGGTTCCTTTTTACCATTTTAGTACGGAACCCTAATGAACAACTTTTACAATGGGGACAACTCTGAAATCCTATTATCATTAACCGGGCACAAATTCAGACTCCAGGATGCTACTGAGAATGTTTAAATCATCATCATCAAACTTCACGCAAAAAGTCAACATGTTCGTAGCGCCGAAGTCGGTATTTTGCTTAGATACGACGTAGCTTGCACTGTGCTATGGCGTAGCAAACGATGACCGCGTGCATTCAAGAATATGGCTAAGCGTATGTTGAGACGCAGATGACGCAGGTCCACGCAGCGCAGGGCAGAGCAGATTTTGTAATGTATGAACGTACTGAGTCAATCTGCGTACGCTGCCGCGCAGGTGTGTGCGACACAGACATGTGTCTGTCCTGCTCTGCGTCTCGTTGTAGAGCCGGCACAGATTTCTGAGCGACGCGTACAGATCGTCACTTGTTTTTTACCACTGATTCATAATTTTGTTTCAATGACGGATTGTTTGTACTAGCTAGGACACGAATGTGTCTGTGTAGCTGTCGCAGCATGCGCTCGCAGCCTATGTCTGCCTCGCCTGCCCTACCCTACAAAATCTGTACTGTGCTGTGCTGCGTCATTTGCGTCTCAGCATACGCTCAGCCTATTTGTGGAACATTTTGCTGTGATAAATTCAAGTCTATTTTACACGAATGTCGTAAATTGATAATACCTTTTTTTTTGGGTGTGAAATTATCAAATAGCTTCTCCCGCTCTGGGTGTAGCGGAAGAGCGTGTCAGACTCCTACTGACTAAAACCCACCCGTGTTCCTTCAGTCGCCTGTATGTTACCAGAGACCACGGTATCCCTTTCGGACTTTCTCGCAACCCCGGCAGGCATTGGCCCTAGCGGACCTCGTCAGTTCTGCTGACATCTCTTTGAGGCGCGCGTGGAACACAACGCGCCGTCGACCCGGGCCTGGTCCTTATCCGACGGCGAGCTACCCATTGCTCACAATGCTCACCGTCCGCAAGCCCAAATTGATAATACCAAACTTTACTTTTGTTTTAGCTAAAATGTAAAATACTTACAGAAGCTTGCGCAATGACAATCTGTCTACTCAGCCTCTTGGCGCGTTTGCGCGCGAGATAGCCACGCGCGTACCGTTGAATTGTGACAACCTGGGGAAAACAAAATATGTAATAAAGTCACGGACGTACTATTTGAACATAGCAAGGGCCACCGCCGCATAACAAACTTAGTAAGTTTTTTATGGCCCAAATATGTTTTGCTTATTTCAGCTGTACGTTGACTATACAATTGCAGGCGCATCATAAACTAGTTGATTAGCATCGAAAATATTGTTGGAGCTGCTGAAGATTGCAAAAATGATCTTGTTTAATTGCATAATTATTTTTAAAAAAATTGTATGTTACGGTAGTTGCCTAGGTTAAAAAAAAAAACTATTTATGCCGTCTTTCAGATATTAAAAAAATATTAGACACGTATTTTTTGCTTTATCATATTATTCAAAATAACTTTGAAAACACGCATTAAAGTTGGGGAGTGGGGGCTCGCTGCGTCACAACGCACTATTAAATCTAGCAAGGCGTGATGCCACATTTAACTCAATGTATCGCCGTAAACTTTTGATTACGTCAAAAAGAAAAAATACGAACTCAATATTTTTTAATAATCTACAAAACGGACAAAAAAATAAAAAAATTGGACGCAGGCCTATTGCATAGCACATGTGTGAGCACTGACCGTGCCTTCTTCTACAAAACTACCATTTACTGGGTACGTTTTTCATTGACTTGAATGTGCCCTGGCGGCTGAGAGTATGTCATGTTCACTCTAATGTCTCGCTGATGATGGCGCATGTGTTGGATCATTTAGTTCCCTTCAAATTGGTTGAGCTGAATGGTGCTGATCTATGCGTCATGTTCGTGAACGGGCTGAATCTCTTAACTGATGGCTAGGCGATGTAACCTCTAGTAACCTAGGTATAACTCACCGCTTTGACCTTCCTAGTCTCTATACAAATTCCTAGACATGTAACCCCTAGCGTGAGCTTGTAACCCGATGGCCGGGCGATGTAACTTCTAGTAACTTAGTTGTCACTCACCGCTTTGACCTTCCTCCGGTCTCTATACGGGTTCCTAGCCATGTAACCCTTAGCATGGGCCTATAACCCGATGCCTAGGAAACGTAACCTCTAGTAACCTAGGTACAACTCACCACTTTAACCTTCCTTCGGTTTTTATACGAGTTCCTAGCCATGTAACCCCTAGCGTGGTCTTGTAACTCAATGGTTACGCGACGTGACTTTTGGTATTTGAGTTTACCTCACCCGTTTGACCTTTCTCCGGACTCTTTACAGGTTCTTAGCCATGTAACCCCTACCGTGGGCTTGTAACCCAAAGGTTAGGCAACGTAACTTCTAGTAACTTAGTTGTAACTCACCGCTTTAACCTTCCTGCGGTCTTTATAAAGGTTTCTAGCCATGTAACCCCTAGCGTGGGCTTGTAACCCGATGGCTAGGCGACGTAACCTCTGGTACTTCAGTCTTGCTAGCCAGCCGCGGACGTTGCGTTGAATTTTGATGGCTGCACGTTTACGACGGATTTCTTGGGCGCGTCTGTTGGTAAGAGAAAAGGTTTTTAGAAAAATAGAAACACACCTTGTATAATATCTCAAATGTCGAGATTATACAGCGCTTCCAAAATAAAGCTTTTCTATGTTTCTATGTTTCCGGCTGCGTATACCATACCATTCTGATAATTACACAAATCTTTGCAAGAAATTTCATTTACAGCCACTCATAAATCGTCGTCGACTAGCAGATTGCACTTTCCTTTTAAAAATTATATCTAATGAGATTGACTGCCCTGATCTCCTACATAAACTACGTTTCAATGTTCCTCAGAGATCAGTTAGATTTAATCCGCCTATCTTCATTCCTTTTACCTCTTCTAACTACAGGCAAAACTCATACATGGTGCGAGCGAGTAAGGACTTTAATATTCTTTGTAAAGAGTTCTCATTTGACCCATTTACAACCAAAACCTATTCTGCACGCGCTCGGCTAAACGCTGACTTTTTCAAAAGTGCATAGTGCTTATTGTACCTTATACTCGTATACAATAATATGTATTCTTAATCTTTTTATCGTGCTTGTTAGTGATCCTAAGATTTCTACTACTTTTTCTGTTTTTACCCGTGAGAACCTGTAATTGGCTCTATGTTTCTTAAACAACTGTTATCCCTTCAACTGTCATTAACGAGACACAATAGAATTTTAATTGTTATCCGCCTTAATAAGGCTGCTTAACAGGTGATGAGTTATCCATTTGTTATAGCTGTTGGTTCTCCTATTAATAAATAAATAAATAAATAAAAATCTTATGTAGTGCACCTTGGTTCACAAAAAACATTGAAGTTCATGAGTACCTACAAATCCCAACTATCAAGGAGGTTATAGAAAGGTCCTACAATAATTATAAGGAAAGACTCCAACGACACAAAAATGAACTCGCTGTGACACTTCTCAAGGCCTCAGACTCTACTTACAGACTTAAAAGAGAGCGAATAGCGTCAATCTAATCAACACAAACAAATATTTAATAACGAGATGACGCATCGCAGGATGTGAACAATCTCAAACTGCCAATAAAGACACACAATCTGATTATAGCTAGAGGGCTGATTGCAGTTGGAGGAATAGAATATATATTATAAAACTAAAACTGCCTCGTTGGTCTAGTGGTCGTAAGCACTACTGCTGAGCATGAGGTCCTGGGTTCGATTCCCGGGTCGGGCAAAGTGTTATTGGGTTTTTCTATCTGGAATTTCTCAGTAGCAGCCCGGAGTCTGGATTTGTGCCCGGTTGATGGCAATAGGCTCGC
Source organism: Agrochola litura (assembly GCA_949152395.1). Lineage (NCBI taxonomy): Eukaryota > Metazoa > Arthropoda > Insecta > Lepidoptera > Noctuidae > Agrochola > Agrochola litura. Next base: position 11,767,795 of record OX424521.1, on the reverse strand, counting down.
CCCCTATTACATGGGACTTAAACATAACTGGCGAAATGTGGGTGTACCTGCTACAGGGACACCTCTGCCCAACCCTTCGGGGAAACAAGGCGTGATGTTATGTATGTTATGTATTATAAAAAAAAAAACCATGTATAATATGGTGGTGTGTGTCGTATGTTATGTGTGGGTGGTGGGTACTCGGTCCCATGGGTTTAGAACAACTTTTGTTTGGGTGAGCAACAAAATCGAGTTCTTTATTAACACACTATTTGCGCCCCGCGGTTCCACCCGCATAAATCTCGATCCCGTGCGAATATCGGCATAAAAAGTATTCTATGTCCTAATTCAGGTCATGGTCTACCCATGTGCCAAATTTAATCAAAATCAGTTCGGCCGTTTTAGCGAGAAAGCGTAAGAGCGGTTACGTACTACGTCCGATCCGAATCCGAATTCAAGACCCGAGTTCAATCCGAATTGGTAATGTTTGAAATTTGGTCGGGCAGAGTTCGGATCTATTGCGCAACCCATCATACAAATTGTAACATGGCTACTTCGGACCAATATTTCTCGGATTCGGATCGGACGTAGTGCGAAACCGCTCTAACCTAACAAACAAACATACAAAAAATCATTTTTTTTCTCTTTATAATATTAGTTTACATTGATACCTTTTTATACAAAACTTACCTGTACCTACATTTCGCCAGTTATAATTAAGTCGCATGTAATATTTCTTTATCTACTCTCATAGCGTAATATTTGAATTATAAACTTCAAAACGAGTTTATATTGACATACTTTATAAACCCAATACCGAAATTTTTAAATAGAATCATATTATAACACTTTTTCTCTAACAAAATAATGCTATAAAACAATTTTTTTTTCTATTACGATACAGGGCTATTCCAAGAAGTTAATATCACCGAGGAGTTTCCATCAACTTTTGTGATGGAACGTTTAAGTGGGAGACAGCAGCACCCGCTGTAGCGCATGTGCGGTGATGTGCTGGTGCAGGCGACATTCATATGTTTTGTAGTACTGAATTTCGTGAGATTTTTAATTTATTCCTGATATTTAACTTTGATCTTTTATTTAGTATTAGGTTCAATCCCAATGTATGAGAGTAGATAAAGTAGTGTATGAAACTACACATAACTAGGTATTAAAACATTCGTGTTAAACACACACTCATGTTTTAATACCCCTCATTATGCAGCAGTTTCATAAACTACTATTATGCGAGAAAGCTTGACTTGTTTATACTTAAGGAAAAAGCGTGGTTTAATTTTTATTTTATTTGTAAAATTATCCCTTTTCTTGTGACTTAGGTGCTCAAAGCGGTATATTTGGCAAACTGCAAAAATTTGCAGCAGCTTTTAGAACCAGTAAGCACAGATAATATTTCAGCCATTCCCACCTTATAGCTAGGACTCTAGCCAGTCTTGTTTTTGCCATATTTTTGTTACCACTTTTCTCATAGAATAATGCCTTACCTCCTGGCCAGGTATCCTCTGGCGCGAGCCTGCAGCGCCCTCAACGCAGACATTATCCTGAGGTACTTGCGTCGCGCGATGAACCGACGTACGCAACTTTGTACACGCACGCAGTAGTCGCGTTGTATGTCCGCGCGGACCTTTTCTAAGTACGCCACCTGTCAAAAAGGTAAAAAGGTCAACTTTGTGTTCATCCACCAAACTCCATGTCCCCGGATTCATATCTCCCGAATGTTAACTTTTACACATAATACATTCCGTATCTCAACCATTTAATACGCCACCAATACCAGCACTTTTATTTCGTAATAATAAAGGCGATTTTTGTAGTTCCAGTGTTACTACTAACATGCGCTTGACTGTACTGGATCTCTTAAGAGGTTTTATCCTAAAAGTTGGCAACGTCATAAAATTGCTGTCAAATATTTACCTGTTTTGATTAATTTTGCAATATTACTTTAAGGAATTAAGAAATGTGGCTAACTAGCGAACTAAAATATTGATTATGAAATGCAATAATTTATCGTAACACCGAATATTTAGTTTTAGATGTAAAAAAAGTAGGAAACTTTCCAAATGCCTTTTTTACACCTAAAACATCAAATTCAGTGTTATAATTGCAATTCATTATTAATATTCTAGTTCGCTAGTTAGCCACATTTCTTATTTCCATACAGTAATATTGCCAAATTAATCAAAACAGCGAAATATTTGGCTTCTATTTACGACGTTGCCCACTTTCAAAATAAACGCTCTTAATAGTTGGAAACAGTCGTTTTTCAATTCCGAAATTACCTTGTGAATTTAGAAGGTATGAGGAACAGGTTGTAAAGTTCACTCATCCTCCATAGAAAAGGGAGGATCCTCCGACCAGACGGGTGTTGTATCTGGTGGGCTACTGTCAAAAATTCATACATATGTCGATCGCGCGGAAAACTAATTGCGCGATGCAAGATTGTGTAACGTCAGCTCTTTGATGAGTCGTTGGCATGTGGCAATATAGATTCCACCACATGAGCAAAAAATAATAAACAAGATTTAAATCCACTTTTAGTTGACTTTACTCCTCGTAAACGTTGCGCTAGCGTCGTATACTATAGTAATTGTATTAAAACTTATGTCGAGTTAGCATATACGTCTGATAAACGCCTGAACGAGATGTGAAGGTTGCCAAGTGCTTACCTGTCCAGCTCTGAAGAATATCTTGGTGGCTCCGAACTGGTACTTGTCGGGGTCCTTGACGTGGCGCGCCAGTATGCGGCCGCAGGTGGCCTTTATATTGCCGCGATCAATTTCTTTGTATAAGCATAGGAGACGGTACCTGGTGGAAAGTAGGTAATTAAAAATAAATAAATATTCTTTTTCAATACTTCAGAGGCTGTTGTTTGAAGTATTTAGGGCGCAGCCAAAATGTTACACCCGACGCCAAACCATATTTATTGAGTCGTGGCTTAACAATAGAAAATGTTACAAATGAGCCCGTTTAAGCAGTATTTAATAAAAACATTTTGGGCATGGCACCCAAAATATACAATAAGTTGACAAAAATTATCACAGACCTACACAAAATGGACCAATTCAAGTTAGGATTGCACGAATTCCTAGTTGCAAAATGTTATTACTCAATTAATGATTGTTTAAATGAAAGATGAGTGATCTTATAATGATTTTATAATGACAAATATAATGATTATTGAAATTTTGATTTTCCTTGTGTATTTTTTATTTTGGAATTTATATTTTTAATGTAACTTAATTTATAATCTATTCTGTATTTAATGTTGCGATTAGTACCTAATATACTTATTAATTTTGCACACCTCATTAGGTTATAATACAATGTACTTTTTATGCAAATAAATTATTTGATTTGATTTCGGTATTGCGGCTTATTAGTCACCATTTACGGTTGCGCAAAAGAGATGGAGCTATTTTTAGTTTAAGTTTTGTGTATACTGCCGCCGAAATTGACTCAATTGATTTTTTCGCAAGCTACTATGTTTTTAGGTTTCACACTTGATAGACGGGAAAAAATTTAAAACTACACACATGACATCACGCCTTGTTTCCCCGAAGGGTTGGGCAGAGGTGTCCCTGTAGCAGGTACACCCACATTTCGCCAGTTATGTTTAAGTCCCATGTAATAGGGGGCGAGCCTATTGCCATCAACCGGGCACAAATCCAGACTCCGAGCTGCTACTGAGATATTCCAGACAGAAAAACCCAATAACACTTTGCCCGACCCGGGAATCGAACCCAGGACCTCATGCTCAGCAGTAGCGCTTGCGACCACTAGACCAACGAGGCAGATAAATTTAAAACTATTTTGATGTTTTTTTCGTTTCTGCTGCATTAAATTTATTTTTGAAAATACGGAATTCATCTCCATTTAATTACATATACAATGGTCTAAAAAAAAAAAAAAAACATTTGCAGAATGAAGCAAAACACATCTTTCGATCGCAAAGCACTCCTTCATGCTTTGCATTATGAGTCGTGCAATATAAAGAAAATTAAGCCTTACTAAGTAAGGCTTATTTTCGCAGATGTGTCCCTTTGACCAATGGAGGCAGTATAGCCCCATCTTGCTCACGCACTGAAAGCACGAGGATCTTTGACTGTATGTCCGGTGAACGGATATTATTATGCCACGGGTCGAGCTATTAATTATTTACAGGTAGTGTCGATGCGAGAATAATAATCATGTAATTTGTGTAATTTTTTTTTTGTTTTTTTCTGCTTAACGTGGGCAAAGTGTTATTGGGTTTTTCCATCCACAGCCCGGAGTTTGGAAGTAAGCGGTGTGATACCCTCGTGCCTCGGTGCGCACGTTACGCCCTTATCCCTCCGCCTGATCTCTCTCCGCGAGTGTCGGACTGCCGTCCCATCGGACTATGAGAGTGAGGTAAGAGAGAGTGCACCTGTGTCTGCGCACACACGCCTGCACTATAATATCTCCCGCGCCGAAGGCTAGTCTCCGTTGAGATTGGCCGCCATAGCCGAAATACGGTCAGAAGGACTATATATTTATTTTTGAAGTAAAAACTTCTTTAAGCACGTTGGGCATTTTTGAGATGGGACTAAACCATTGATCTCGCGACACCATGACACTCATTTTTGTAAACGCGATTGTGCTCTTTATTTATACGTTACGGATCAATGTTCTATGCAAGTATTTTTACTTTAAAGGTTTTGTAAACGCGATTATGCTCTTTATTTATATTACGTTACGGATCAATGTTCTATGCAAGTATTTTCACTTTAAAGGTTTTGTAAACGCGATTATGCTCTTTATTTATATTACGTTACGGATCAATAGTCAATGCAAGTATTTTTACTTTAAAGGCTTCGGAAGTATTACTTTTTGTAGACGCGATTGTGCCCTTTATTTAGGTAAGGTTACAGACCAATGTTCTATACAAGTATTTTTCTTCTACCAAGGCGATCTTGTTCAAGTTTTCACTTCTGTCGGCACTCCCGGAGTGACACCACTTTTTTTTTGGACCTTAGTGATGATGGTAACCACAATATTATGACCATTTCTTACCTAAAGAAGAAATCTTGGTAAAGCCATCTTGATGGGAAACCGGCGGCTGATATCCTGATTGTCTCCAGTACACCGCATGCTCTGTAACAAATTAATAAATTAGTATACATTGAAAATAGCGCCGAACTTTGCCGCAATCAGAATTTAAGAGGGTTATTTAGAGTTGTTGACATTATTCTGTAGCACATTTTAATTTTTAAATTCTAATTTGGACTGTTTATAATAATGGATAAATTTATAATTATTTAATTAAATGTAACAAAATATATAATTTAATTGTAACATTTTGCATGCCATGTTTTGGACAAATAAATTATCTTTATCTTTAAAAGTTGGCAACGTCGTAAATAGCTGTCAAATATTTACCTGTTTGATTAATTTAACAATATTACTGTATGGAATTAAGAAATGTGGCTAACTAGGGACCTAAAATATTGATTAAGAAATGCAATCATTAATATCGTTACACCGAATATTTAGTTTCAGATGTAAAAAATTTTTTTTAAGAATTAAGAAATGTGGCTAACTAGGGACCTAAAATATTGATTAAGAAATGCAATCATTAATATCGTTACACCGAATATTTAGTTTCAGATGTAAAAATTTTTTTTGGAAACGTTCCAATTGCCTTTTTTACACCTAAAACGGTTACAACATCAAAATCAGTGTTATAATTTTTACTAGCTAGTCACATTTCTTATTTCCATACAGCAATATTGCCAAATTAACCAAAACAGGTAAATATTTGACAGCTATTTGCGACGTTGCCAACTTTTTGGATGAACGTTCTTAACTGTCATTATACTCAATATGGTCATAATAGGCCTTTTTTTTTTTGGGTGGGAAATTGTCAAATAACTTCTCCCGCTCTGGGCGGAGCGGGAGGGCGTGTCAGACTTTTACTGACTAAAACCCACCCGTGTTCCTTCGGTTGCCCTGTTGCCGGGGGCCACGATTTCCCTATCGGTTTTCTTCGAACCCCCGGCAGGCATTGGCCCTAGCGGACCCCGTGTCATAATAGGCCTGAGACCATAATTTATTTTTGTAGATTATTAAAAAATATTGAACACGTATTTTTTCTTTTTTGATGTAATCAAAAGATTACAGCGATACATTGAGTTAATCGTAGCGGCCCCCACTCCCCAACTTTAATGCGTGTTTTCTAAGTTATTTTTGATTAATATGATAAAGCTAAAAATATGTGTCTAATATTTTTTTATTATCTGAAAGACGGACTAAATAGATTTTTTTTTTTTTTTACATAAGTAACTACCGTATTAGTGACATTTAGTTTCCTATATATTTTGTTGTGGTTACATGAGCTCGTGGCTAAGTAATAACAGCCGCGCAGATCGATCTATCCGGTTAAGCTACGCTTGCCGGGGTTGGTCTGTGGATGGGTGACCATCTTTACATACCGAGACTCCTCCGTGCCTCGGAAAGCATGTTAAGCCGTTGGTCTCGGCTGTCATTCGTGGATCTTTGACAGTCGTTACGGGTCGTCAGAAGCCCGAGAGTCTGACAACCAGTCTTACCAAGGGGTATCGTATTACCCAGTTACTAGAAGACTAGACTGGAAGCCGACCCCAACATAGTTGGGAAAAGGCTAGGCAGATTGATTGACCTGAGTTGGTTGACGGCTCTGGCACTGTCAAACATGAAGGGCTCCTTGGTGTCGTTCGGCTTGATACAGCGCACGTAGTGAGGGGTCGTGGCTGACAGAGTTGACATTAAAGCTGACAGTGACTGACGGAACTGGGAACCGACTGTGTGTTTCTGGCCGGAAGTACGGCGAGGAGGTTGCTGTGGAGAAAAAGATTCGTATGAGTGGGAATATTGCCATCATGGGTCCCTATTTATTGTTAGTAATGGCATTATTAACATATTGGTAATACTTGTATGGTGTTGGGAGACCTATGCCCAGCAGTGGGAGTGGGAGTACAGGGTTACTAAAAAATTGGTGAAAATATTGCAAAAAACGACAACTTCCAGGGTTCCGTACCACCGTACAATGAGAGAAAAGCTGCTTAATTCGCAGGCACAAAAATAGTTTTACAGCTCTTTAAAGTTCACACGGAAATCAAAACAAAACAACAATAAAGTACTTAGTTCTGAATTCAAATTATTGTACATGATAAATCTAATACTTGATGGACATGGAAATTAGCATTCGTTTGTATTCGGAAATGCGATGATTCCCGAGGGACATTAAGAAAATAGACTGTAGTTGACTCACTGTGAGACTGCCGAGAGGTACGGAGGGTGTGGTCCTCCTCTTAGAGGGCGGCGGGAGGGTAGCAGACGCAGAAACCTCCACCGTTCTATCCGCGAAGATGGTATGGATCAGCCGACAGCTACTCGCGGTCTTGATGCATTCCAGCTGTTCTTCAGACACAGTGTCTCTGTTCTTCTCAAGGAAACCTCCAGATTGGTACTCTACGTTGTCCGCGAAATGCTTGATTATGAAGGCTGGGAAAAAAAAGAAGGGTTAGTTAATATTACGGCAGCCCCATTACTTTGAAGTTAGTACGTTTGATCACATAAATAGTGCGTTGGGAAAACCTTAAAACACTTCATATTTTTGATGATATTTTAGAGGTATGAGGAACAGTCCGCTAGGGTCGATGCCTCGCGAGAAAGTCCGAAAGGGATACCGTGGTCTCTGGTAACATACAGGCAACTGAAGGAACACGGGTGGGTTTTAGTCAGTAGGAGTCTGACACGCCCTCCCGCTACACCCAGAGCGGGAGAAGTTATTTGATAATTTCAACATAAAGAGAAAAAAAGGGGCCCCACAAGACAAATCTGAAATTCCTTCTAATGTCAACCGCAAAACTCACTGCGACATTTTTTGCGTCCAGAGACCCATCGAGATGAAACCCAAAGCCGGTCACACATCCCTGGACTTATGCTTGTTGCCGAGATCAGTGGCGTAGCTATCAGTGGGCTAAGTGGGCCGCCCACGGCCTCGCACTTAAAGGGGCCTCGCGAGGCCCCTAGACTTTACCACAGATGACTAATTAATTTGATTACTTTTATGCTCGAAAAAGAACGTCACAAAGGAGATGTCCGCTTTTTGTAGGGACGTTGGTTTTTTATTCCGAGAAAAATCTAACCAGCATCAAACTACATCTTAATAAAAACGACAAAATATGAACCTAGGAACTACTGAAATAATATTTTTAGACCCCTCCATTTAAGAGAAAAATCATATACTATTTAAAGTACAAATATTTTATTTCTTGATGGCAACTATGACGAATAAAATATAAATTGACACACGGTACTGTCATTACTGTCAATCAATTGACAGTGATGACAGTAACATGTGTCAATTTTGACAAGTTTACTATTTGAATATGTCAATATGACATAAATTGACACATAGTACTGTCATAACTGTCAATGAGTTGACAGTAATGACAGTAACATGTGTCAATTTTGACAAGTTTACTATTTTATGGGGTATGTTCACTATAATAACCTAGATAATTAGAAAGGTTTGTTCATTTTAGGAGTAAATTCTTACTAAAATAAAAAAGATTTTTCTCAAAATTGGAGGTCTTTAAAAATGTATGATATAGTTAGAACCACTAGTTTTTGGGATATCTATTCAAATATATTTAACTTATCCTGGTTAGAATTATTGAATAATAAAAAACCATTTTAGGACATGTCCTTTAAAAGCGTGTTTGTTTGGGGCCTCACATGAAGCCCCTCTTAAACGCGACTGCGAGGCAGTTGGACCTTCAAAGACCGCAACCGTTAGTTTGACGGAATAGCTTTTCAATATTCTCCCATCGCGCATTTATATTTTTTCACTATCATGAGTAAGTATGTCGTGTCAAAGCATTTTTGGTAGAGTAGATCTATTAGGTAGATCTTGGGAACGAAAGAAAAGGGGCCTCGCTGATGCGACTTCGCCCACGTCTATATTAGTCCACGCTAGTGATGTTCAAATCCGCTAGAAACTATAGACGTGTTATAGAATATGAAATATATTTTTCTAGCGCGTTATTTTATACGCTATCATTATAACACGTTGTTACAAAACTCGTCCGCAGTCTCAACGCAGAGACGTTATCATTTTATTTGCCAACACGCTAGATGGACTTAATGTTGCGCGGTGAATGTTATCCCACAACGCGCTGTACACGAAAGAATATAATATTTTTCTCATGAAGCGTTAGAAATCAATGAACATTTAGGTAAAAGTGTAAAAATTTTGATTGTCTAACTAAATCTGACTATTTCTAATCGCGATAAAAAAAAAAAGTGTGGATAAAATTGGTTGTCATGAACTTTAAATTTACACCAACACCTCGGACTTCAGGTGCAAAAACTACCGACTTCCAAAAAAAACACTACAAAGTGAAAAACAACTTTAATTTCGGAAGTCGGTGTCTTGGGTTTTGTGTTTTCGTTTTTTGCCACCGACTTCCGAAATTAAAGTTATTTTTCACTTTGTAGTGTTTTTTTAGAAGTCGGTAGTTTTTTTTTTGTAAAAAGTTTTTATTTTTCACTTTTTAGTTGTGGTACCTACCCCACAATCATTCGAATACCACTACCTACTACCAGTGTCAGGAACTTATCATATCATCTACATACGTGGGAAAAAAAATACGTATTTTGTAGCTAACTCAAAAACTACCCAAGCAAAGTTATAAAATTTATATGGGACCAATTTGGGAGCATACCCTTTCAAACAAAAAAAGAATTTTCAAAATCGATCCACAAATGACGGAGAAATCGGTGGACATACATAAAAAAAAAAAAAAAAAACATACGCGTCGAACATATAACCTCCTCCTTTTTGGAAGTCGGTTAAAAACAGTACTGTTTCTTTTTTTTTTCTTGTGCTTATATCTCGAAAACGGTATTGTGCAATCGCAAAAATAATGAAAATTTCGACCCCCTTTATAAAACCCTCAAACCCCTTACACTCTACATGTAGGTAATATTTTTCTTATTTTTCATACAAAAAGTGAAAAATTCCATATAAAACACATCGAGGCCGCCCCCCTGCCCGCCTCCGGCTCTAAAAAGATTCACGTGGTTAGGTATCAAGTGTGAAGTCGCGATTGTCAAATTCGATTTACTTGTATCAAAATTATTTTTAAATTTAGAGAATTTATTTTGCAGAATTACAGACGACGCGGGCCGACTGCCGCCCGAGTTCACCCGACGCGCTGTGCCAGACTATAAAACTTTATTGCTATCCCGTTCTGACTCCGCTGTGCACGTTTAGTTTTTTGAAGTAATATATTTCTAGAGCGAAGTCATAGTCGATCTAGCAAACGCTAGATGCTTTGTACACATAGCGTGTTATGTTTTGACGCTATACGTTTTATTAACCACCACTAGTCCACGCTACGCCTCTGGCCGAGATCTCTCCGTCCAACAGTCGACGGCTGAAATTATGGCTCACCTTGATTCCCGAACCTTGGCTTCATAAAATGATGGTAGCTAGCACAAGACTGGTGTAGCTTGGCCACGAAGCCGGCGTCGCTGCCGCCCGGCACGCGGCACTGTTCGTCTAGGAGCGCTAGCACTCCTAACCGGTCTTCGATCAGGTCAATGCAGGGCTGGTTGTCGTAGAATTCTATCATCTTCCAAGAGATTTCTTCCTAATGGTTGAAAAATATGTTTTAAGATTAACAAATGGTGTTATTATTAAGTGCGGTCGTTTTGGGAGCTGTTCTGAGACTAATTTGGATCAAAGAATTTCTATTTTTAGGGCAGTGATAGCCTAGTGGCGTGACCGTCAGACTGCCAAGTCATAGATCTCGAGTTCGAATCCAAAGCACGCACCTCTGGCTTTTCGAATTCATGTGCATATTGTATAATTATCACTTGCTTCAAAAACGGTGAAGGAAAACATCGTGAGGAAACCGGCATGCCTTAGAGATATTATTCGACGATATGTGAAGCCAAGTGAGAGGCCCATGGACGGCTTTAAAACTCCGACACCAGGTTAGTCACTAACCACACGAAAAGAAGATTTCTATTTTAAATGTTTTGATGTTCAGTGGGCAAAAAACTAACTGTTTATTTATGGTTTTATTTTATCCTTTTATAAAATCTTAATAACTAATAATAAAAATGCGAAAGTGAGTTTGTTAGCGTGAGTAACAGGTGGTGCCAAGATCAAGATCTGTTAAGAGCGTTTATTCTGAAAGTGGGCAACGTCGCAAATAGATGTCAAATATTTCACTGTTTTGATTAATTTGGCAATATTACTGTATGGAAATAAGAAATGTGGCTAACTAGTGAACTAAAATATTGATTATGAATTGCAATTATAACACTGAATTTGATGTTGTAACCGTTTTAGGTGTAAAAAGGAAAGTTTCCAAATACTTTTTTTACATCTTAACGAAATATTCGGTTTTACGATATTAATTATTGCCTTTCATAATCAATATTTTAGTTCTCTAGTTAGCCACATTTCTTAATTCCATACAGTAATATTGCCAAATTAATCAAAACAGGTAAATATTTGACAGCTATTTACGACGTTGCCAACTTTTAGGATAAACCCTCTTAACAGTATAAAATATGTGAAAAATAAACTTGAACATGATATAATCTCGGTAGTGTCGTGATTTCTTTGATTAGTAGTTATGTTAAATATCTCCAGAATATCTGTAACAAATAATATTAGGGTCTAAGTTAAAACATTTACCTTAATATATTCATCCTGTTCTAACTTGAACACGTGTGAGTTGAACTGTTGCTGAAGCTTCTCGTTCGCGTAGTTAATACAGAATTGCTCGAACGAGTTGATCTCGAAGGTCTCGAATCCGTAGATGTCGAGGACACCTGGAGACAAGGATTAAAAAATGAGATATTAATACTCCATTAGCAGGACAGAACGCGGTAATTTTTTGAACTGAAAACTTCTTTAGGCGCGTTGGGCATTTTTGAGATGGTAAAAAACAATTGAACTCACGACACCGTTACCGCCACCTCATTTTTGTAAACGCGATTGAGCTCTTTATTTACATACGGATCAATGTTCTATGCAAGTATTTTTACTTTAAAGGTTTTATAAGTATTTTTTTTTTGTAAACGCGATTGTGCTCTTCATTTAGATGAGGTTACGGACCAATGTTCTATACAAGTATTTTTCCACCAAGGCGATCTTGTTCAAGTTTTCACTTCTGTCGGCACTCCCGGAGTGCCCCTGTTTTTTTATTTATTAAATACAATGACACGAGGTGCTCGTGGTTAAGTAATAACAGCCGCACGGATCGATCGATTAGGTTAAGCTACGCTTGCCACGGTCAGTCCGTGGATGGGTGACCATCTTAACATACCGAGACATTACATGATACACAAACTACAAAGTAAAAAATGACTTTAATTTCGGAAGTCCGTGGTAAAAATCTAAAATACTGATCCAAAGACACCGACTTCCGAAATTAAAGTTATTTTACACTTTCTGCCGTCCTTTAAGGGGGAAGCGTCAGGGTAGCCCGCGAAATTCAAATTTTCTTACGTTTTTTGCATTTTGCAGGTCAGTGTCAAGTTTTACGGTGATTAAAATATGATTTGCGTTCGTAACACATATGGTTTTACTCAATTATAATCATTACAATCAGCAATACAACTCCATAAGTTAGCAAAGGTGTCAAATGTCATGATTTCATGAAATCCTGACATTTGACACCTTTATCTTCTTCTTAATCACTATTGCTGATTGTAATGATTATAATTGAGTAAAGCCATATTTGTTACGACCGCGAATCATATTTTAATCAACATTCAACCTGACACTGACTTGCAAAATGCAAAAAACGTAAGAAAATTTGAATTTCGCGGGCTACCCTGACGCTTCCCCCTTAACTAGAAGGCCGTTAAGCCCAAAAAGTTATTTCCGAGAAAATGGCAAAAAACAAAAAACGCGGGAATCGTTGTTTCTTAAAAACTATGATTGTTGGACACATCAATTGATATTCTTTTCTGTTTATCTAAAGAATTATTTCTATCCAGAAACTCTTAAAGAAGAAGTGTGGGTCAGACGCTTTCTAGTGATGTGGAATCATCATAAATTGTTACTTAACGGCCTACAAAAATTTTCATATCTCTGGAACTATTTATATTGTAAAAATGTTTCTTAGACAGAAAGTTTTGAAAATTTTGAACTCTATCACTTTCAATTGAAAAGTAAAAATTGGTCATTTGAGAGTGCACGGCTCTCTAGTTAAAGGACGGCAGCTTTGTAGTTTGGAAGTCGGTTGCATTTTTTGTAAAAAAGTTTTATGGAATTAGGAATGTGGTTAAAAATAGCCGGTGCCATACCAAAACACTTTTAAACTGTGCGTAACAAGTTTTGGTTTTGAGACTTGAGATTGAAACTGATTGAGAATGTGAATCTATATATTTAGCTCACCAATAAAGTGTTTTTATTGCGGACGACGTGCATACATGATGCTAAGACCTAACTGCATGTTTCATGGCCTCTAGACAAGTGTGTCGATTAAAATCTGACAGATTTTTTTTTTATTTTTTTTTTCGTTTATCTATTGGTTGCTGTTTTTCCGGAGGTGATGAAACAGACCCTTAACCTCTCAGACACTATTTGACAGATGAGTCAAACCTGTCAAGCCCCGCGACCACCCACGACGTAAAAGATTTATGACTCACCTTCAAATAAACAAAATACTCAAGTTTCTCAGAAGATGTTGAATGTTATTGTCAATTGTTTTCGGTTCTCGAATAGATAAGGGACCTAACATAAATATTTACAACTTTCGTGAGAAACGTTCACTAAGATTTATTACGCGTTTTTGTTGGCGAGTCTATTGTCCACTAATTTAACGATTTCTGATAAAACTAGCTAACCAATTCACAAGAAATTTTGCAGGGTACATTATGGATATTTATGTTATCTAACAAAAGCGTTTTTAGAGACAAACATTGAAAATAAAAAATACTAAAAATCTAGAATTTTTAAGACCTAGAATTTCTAGTGCTTACGTAACTTTCTCCGTACCAAAAAAATATTTTTTTGTCGTATTTAGGCGAAAAAACAGTCTAAAATTATTAGAAATCTAATAATTTCTATAAAAAAGGGGACTTACCAATCAAATACCGACGATTACACACCAAAATACCACAAAATCACAGCACGGTCACTTTTTCATTCAAATGTCTGTTTACACTTTTTTGTTTGGGTCAAAATAGGTATAATATGATGTTATTTACTGCAAATATTATCTACAACGACGTAATATTTACTTAAAAATTAAAATAACACCACTTCCCGTCGATTTACACACAAAAACCACAATAAAAACGAAATATTACGGTAATAACCTTCAAGCCCGGAGCGCTTCGTAGACTGACGTTTGCTCGCGCCGGAACGTGACTTTCAATATTTTTTTAAAATATTGCGTTATAGGTATTTTTAAATAAAATGGTTTTGTTGGCTAGCTTATTTATCCGACCATAGAATAAAATAGCCACAGAGGACATTAGACTTTATTTTATATTACAAATAGAGCTAAAAGCCGCGTGTGAGCTGCGTGTGACGGGTGACACACGAGGTGTGTCACCGGGGCTTTAGCACTTTTTAATGTCACACTTTGTATAAGCTACCCATAAGATGTCTTTTTTTTTTTAAATCTTTCTATTAGTCTCTTTCCGGAGGTGTTGAAAATTACCCTTAATGAATAATAATCTTACCAATAATTACAATAAACTCACCAATAAAGTGTTTCTTAGCATGTCCGGTGTCCAGCGCCCTGTTAACGGCATATACCAGCCACGCGAACAATTCGCCGTACATTCTCTTAGCGAGCGCGTCGCGGGCAAACGACGCTCTTTGGACGTCCATGCGCGATACAATTACCTGAAGAAATAGGAAAATAGAAGTATTTTTGGTTTGCATTTGCCTCGTAAAGGTGCTGATAAACTTGAGCATTCACTTGTAATGAGCATTCCAGCGAATGTTACAATTTGCCTAGCCTTTTCCCAACTATGTTAGGGTCGGCTTCCAGTCTAACCGGATGGAGCGACTGCCTATCTGACCTCCACAACCCAGTAACTAAGTAATACGATACCCTTTGGTAAGACTGGTTGTCAGACTTTCGGGCTTCTGACGACCCGTAACGACTGTCAAAGATCCACGAATGACAGCCGGGACCAACGGCTTAACGTGCTTTCCGAGGCATGGAGGAGTCTCGTATGTGGAAAATGGTCACCCATCCACAGACCAACCCCGGCAAGCGTAGCTTAACCTGATTGATCGACCCGTGCGGCTGTTAGTACTTAGCCACAAGCTCCTCATTCCAGCAAATGTTACATTACAGAAAAATTTACGGG
Source organism: Agrochola litura (assembly GCA_949152395.1). Lineage (NCBI taxonomy): Eukaryota > Metazoa > Arthropoda > Insecta > Lepidoptera > Noctuidae > Agrochola > Agrochola litura. The sequence goes on along the minus strand of OX424521.1, from coordinate 11,752,441 downwards.
AGCGTTTTAATAAATAAATAAATAATCAAAATGGTTGAGCAAAATGGTTCAAAATGATTGAGCTGAATGGTGCTAATCCATGCGTCATGTTCGTGAACGGGCGCCGTCAGTTGGGACTGGTCATCTCTTAGCTGCCAGGGCTTATTTTTATTTTAATTATTTGAATTGTTCTTTGTTTTATCTTTTTATTACGGACGCTTCTAACGTGCACGTCTTTCTACATTGTTCTCACATGTATAATTTCAACATGAATGATGTAACCAATATTTTGTAAGAATTTTTTATTTAAAAGAGTGTCCGTGGAGTTTCTTGCCCGTTCTTCTCCATAGGTACCTACTACGCTTTGGAATGGGCAACTAGCTTCATACCTATTTCTGACTGACCGATTCCTTGACAATTCAAAAGTGCCTGTAAATGGTTTAATTGAAATAAATGGTTTGAGTTTGAGTTTTGAGAATCATTTAATTCAGATTAAATCCATATTTGTTAGTACAATTGCGAGCTTACAAATCAAATCAAATCGAAATCAAATTATTTATTTGCTTAATACAGGTAGGTATAAAAAGATGTTACAAATAAATATAAAGTACTCTGTATCATTACATATTATGGTGTGCAAATATTTACATTATTAATAATCTAATTAAATAATTATAAAAATAACATTACAAAATTATTATTCTCAAATAAAAAAAAAACAGAATATTACACACGTCAAAGGTTTAAAAATAAAAATAAAATGTCAGATGAATTAAAATAGATGTCATAGACTAAACAATCAGATAAAAAAAATAATATAACTACTAACAAAATATAACACAATTGCATTTTTATAGTATATCATTCAATTAAATTAAACAGTAAGTGGCAGGTCCGGGTGGACTCCCCGATGGTGGTGATAAATCACTATACGACTGCGTGCAGCCGTATCCAGCGAGCCAGCATCGGAGAGTCCCACCGAGAGTTTTAGCGAGTTCTAGCGAAAGGACAGTAAATTTGCTTCGAACTTGCTGAGCCGAGTCATTCTGTCATTGTTCCGCCGCCGTCCCTCTATGCCTCCCGCACCCCTTGACGAGCATTGACTCGAGCATTCGCTAGAATGATCGTGAAAATGTTCGTAGCGATGTTTGGCTCTACGCTTGGCTCTGTTCGATGTTCAGTTCGACAAATTTAAAAAAGCGGCCAAGTGCGAGTCGGACTCGCCCATGAAGGGTTCCGTAGCAGCAAGTAACATTGAATGAAAGGTAAATTGCGGTTTACGATTTATGACGTATTAAAAAAAACTACTTGCTAGATCTCGTTCAAACCAATTTTCGGTGGAAGTTATGGTAATGAATGTACAGACGCCAGCACATCAAGCTACCCGAAACTGTAAAATTTTCCCAATCAACTTTGAACCTTATACGTCAGCGATAAAGTTGAAAATCTATTAAATAAATTTGACAGATTGTAGTAGCTTGATGTGCTGGCGTCTGTACATTACCATAACTTCCACCGAAAATTGGTTATATATTTTATTTAGTTTTATCATTCTCTTATTTTAGAAGTTACAGACGACACATTTTACCACTTTGGAAGTGTCTCTCGCGCAAACTATTCAGTTTAGAAAAAAAATATATTAGAAACCTCAATATAATTTTTAAAGACCTATCCATAGATACTCAACACGTATGCTCTTGTTATTTTTATACCATCTTTTTATATCATGTTTTTAAGCAAATAAATATTATTCTATTCTATTCTATGGGTTTGATGAAGATAATTTTTTTGAGTTTCATTTCTAGGTATGGGGAACCCCAAAATTATTTGTTTTTTTTTTTATTTTTGTGTGAAAATCTTAATGCGGTTCACAGAATACATCTACTTACCAAGTTTCAACAGCATAGCTCTTATAGTTTCGGAAAAAAGTGGCTGTGACATACAGACGGACATACAGACAGACGGACAGACATGACGAATCTATAAGGGTTCCGTTTTTTGCCATTTGGCAACGGAACCCTAAAAACGGCGAATGCTCGATGTTCTGTTACAAGTGAATGCTCAAGTTTATCAGCATCTTAATGCCAGCTCAAAGGAGCTTCGTTTGACGTCGGGAGAGCACGAAACTTGCGCTTGAGTAAATACCGCCATAGTCAAAATACCTTAGACTAGAAATAGTTTCACTGATACAATGCCGAGAATGCTTCTAAATCATAGTTATGTTTTTTTTTAAGAAAATTGCTGGAATTCTAGCATAAAAACGAGTCGAATAGAAACAGATTTTTTTGAAGTCGGTTAAAAATTCTCATTAAACACGAACGATTAAAAATAAATTTCACAAAAGAAAGTGGATATTTAGCTGAGTTACAGAAGTTATCAGAATTACTTGAACGTGCTGGCGGCTGAGAGTATGTCATGCTCACTGAAATATTTCGCTGGTGGTGGCGCGTGTGTTGGATCATTAAGTTCCCTTCAAAATGGAGCTGAATGGTGCTAATCCATGCGTCATGTTCGCGCCGTCAGTAGGGACTGCTCATCTCTTAGCTGCCACGGCTTATTTTAATTTTTTTGGTGTTTTTGTTTTTATATTTTTATTACGGACGCTTTTAACGTTCTGCATCATTCTCACATGTATAACTTCAACATGAATGATGTAAAAAAGATTTTGTAACCATATTTTTATTTAAAAGAGTGTCCGTGGAGTTTCTTGCCCGTTCTTCTCCATAGGTACCTACTACGCTTTGGAATGGGCAACTAGCTTCATATTTCTGACTGACCGACCCCTTGACAATTCAAAAGTGCCTGTAATTGGTTTAATTGAAATAAATGTTTTAGTTTGAGTTTACTTGTAGCGGTTACACCGCCACATACGAACTATGCATCATAGACATGACGTCACACATATCCTGCATCGCGCAGTTAGAGTTTACCGAGCGATCGACATACATACAAGATTTCAACTTCAAACCGAAGGGCAGTTGCCCACCAGACACAACAACCGTCTGGTCGGAGGATCCTCACTTTTCTATGGTGGATAAGTGAACTTTACACCCTGTTCCTCATACCGCCAAATACTTATATAGTGAGAATCTCGTTAAAAATGTTGGTGGTTTAGTGTTGTTGTTGTTGTTGTGGTTTTGGGTACTCGTAGGCATATTTCGGTGCAGTCCGTAGCTTTATTAAGTACCATGTTCTTTACGTTTCTAACCAAAAGGCCACGAAAACTAATAAAACATTAAAAATAATAATAATTACCTCATGCGCAGACGCTATTCTTCTATGTGTGAGCCATCGAGACAGCTCAGCTTTAGATACGCCGAGGAGCGAACACACGACGGCAAGATGTTTGTCGTTCGACTGCAAAAAAATAAACATAGTATGATTCAATTAAAACGAACAATAGTATTCTGGCAAAACTTGACTGACTATAGAAGTGGGTAAAGCTGTTTAAAGGATCTCTAGGCGCGTAACTGGCACCATCTTGTTTAATCAATACATTCTATAAAAACAATTGCACACATGTTTACCAACAGTTTTGAAGCTGACATAATGCCCACCATTTTGATGTCATCGTCGTTCCAAATTTGAATTCACAACCATCTAAAAAAATTACAGACCTATGACAAAAATGCGGCCAAGTGAGCGTCGGACCACGCACAATGAAGGATTCCGTAGTTGGGATGAATTTATCCAAGAACAAACTTAACTTTGTAGTTGAAAAACATGTTCTCCCATACATTCCAACTGCAAATGTACACAGAATATTGAGAGATTTATCGTGTTTATTTTAAGACTAAAGACTTCTTATAGGTGTTCCTGTAATCTATGAGTAAAGAACCATTCTCTGTATTTTTTTTCAAATTTTTTGGGTCTGTAGTTTCGGAGATAAGGGGGGAATAGTAAATTTTCATCAATTTTCTTAAATATCTTTGAAAGTGTTTATTTTAAAATTATAAAAAAATATATATTTGAGATTCTCGCAATAAGCCCTTTCATTTGATATGTCACACTGTACAGTTTGCGGTGAAAACAAACGTCATAAATGTCATGATTTCATGAAATTGACACCTTTGACACCTTTTCTAATTTATGGAGTTGTATTGCTGATTGTAATGATTTTAATTGAGTAAAGCCACATTTGTTACGGCCGCGAATCATATTATAATCAACATAAAACCTGACACTGACCTGCAAAATGCAAAAAACCGTAAGAAAATTTGAATTTGGCGAGCTACCCTGACGCGTCCCCCTTACTCTTCAATCGGCATTTTTTTTTTTTTGTTACGTTTTTATTGTCATTTGCCAATGTTGCAACAGTAATTACGCAATGTTGTATTTGGTCCGTGGCCTTGACATCAACCAATGAACCAGTGTTATAATATGTCACCGTATAATTATAAACTTCGTTAGTTTATAATCCATCGGTATTATTTCCGTTAGATTATAAACTGTCGAAAAATTGTGAACTGTGACAAATCATTTACAATTTAACGCATAATTTTTCGATAGTTTATAATATATCCATGAAAAACTGACAAATTGTGAACTGGTAACCAACTTGTTTGCGACGTGATGCACCTTGCGCTAATATTAAATAGCCTGCGTGGCTGCGAACTTGGAAGTAGCGCTCGCCGGCCGCTGCTGCGGCACCGCTCGCTTGGCTCGCTCGGCTCGCGGTTGGTCACAGTTCTAACCTAACCTAACCCATTTCACCCAGTTCACAATTTTTCGACAGATTATGATCTAACGGAAATAATATCGATAGATTATGAACTAACGGTGCTCACAATCTTACGGTGACATATATAAGCTATGAACAACAATGTCAAAGCTACTTTTTTTTTCGATTGAATACGAGGCTTTTGGCTACTTTTTGTATTGTGTGTATTTAATGTCAAATTTTTTAAATGTGCGTTTTGTTTGTGCAGAATAAACAAGTTTTCTTTTTTATCTTTTCTTTAAAGTATCGCAATAGTGGCAGGTTCCTGCGACTTCCACCAGGTCGTCAGTTCCCGGTTACCCACGCTGCTCAGCACATCATATTTTCAGAAATCAGAAAGCTTTATTTGTAAACATAGGTCAAGTTACACATAGTGTGAGGTGTTATAAATAGGTAGATCCTCCATGTTTTGCCCAGAGGCGCACAAATATAATTGTTTAAGTTTTAAAATAACAAATTGGTGAAATTATGTCAACTTTCACGTCAGTAATAAAATCAGTATAAATAGGCATAGCATACCAAAGAGGTTTGTTTTTTTTAAATATATCTACAATCAATTTCTAAATAGATGTCAAATGGTTACATGTCATAATTAATAATGATAATGTCGAACAAAATTCAAGGTCATTAAAACAGGTCAGGTAGGGTGTTCTAAGGCAGTAATTATAGAATTGCCGTCGAAATAGTCCTTTATTGAGTAATAGCATTTATTAGTCAAATTTCTAAATAGTTCTTTTTTTAATTTGTCCAGATTTAACATTTTAATTTTGACCCGCCTGTAATGTGTGACTGTTTAGCGCTTGCAGAACAGCCATACTGTCTGAGAGTATTCGTATTGAGTGGGCCTTAACTTCCCTGGCCATGATGGCTGAAGCGGCAAGAGATACACCCATGCATTCGGCCTGAAACACTGTTATGGACTCCCAATGGTGTCGCTATGTATATGGTGAAGTCCTTCGAGAAAATTCCTTAAACATAACATCACGCCTGTAATCCCTGAAGGGTTAGGCAGAGGTGTACCAATAGTACACCTACATTTCGCTAGTTATTAATAGGGGGCGAGCCTATTGCCATCAACCGGGCAGAAATCCGGACTCCGGGCTGCTACTGAGGAATTCCAGTCTATGTTACTCACACTAATATAAGCGCCATCATCACTATCATCATCTCCCGGCGCGTCCGGGTCGCACGCGCTCAGCTCCACATTACCGAGGTGCAGGATAGTGGACAGGATAGTGAACATGTCGCGCTGCTCCGTTTCTGATACTCCTGTGAAGATCAAGACAAATAATTAAGCCAACGGACAGTACGGACGTTATAAAATCGTAGAGAGATTTTATCGCACACTGGATTTTCAACTCTCGGTGTTAAGGCGCAACTAGCCGATACGTTTTCCATACAAATTTCGGGGGGGTTTTACTCCACTGTTATACATTGTACATCCAAAGTAAAACATGAAATCGTTTTGTCTTATTATTAATTTTGTCTGTACAGAAGCAGAATAGTAAAAAAAAAGCAATTAAAAAGTTATGAGCCAACAAAGATTCGTTTTTCCTGTTAATTTTAACGCAACTTTGGGAGTAAATAAGTAATAAAAGAAGTATAAAATCTCCAAAACAAATCTCGTTCCGACAAAGCTCAATTGTCGAAGATTATAATAAACTTTATTCGTAATTGATTTATGCAGTAGTTTTTTCATAAAACTCTACCTTCCAAAGGACTTTTCGTAATTTTTTACGCGCTCGTTTTACTAAAATCGTTCTGAACGGTGTTTGTGTGCGTGCGAACTAGAGTTTGTGCATGTAGACCAGCGTCTAACTGCTCATCACTGATACTATCTCTGTCGGACACGATGCCAGTTGAGATAGCGTGCTTTTTGACCAAGCCCACCAATGAGTTCGAGCCCGCGACTAGTTCGCCCGAGCGTTGAGAATCCAACACGCTGGGACGCACTCTCGTCCCAGCGCGTTGAAAAAACACACTGTTTGATTTCCAACTCTCGGCGCTAAGCAGAGCGTTGAAAATCCAGTGGACGAAAAAAATCTCCGCGATTTTATTACGTCCGTGCGCATGTCCGCTTACAGAGAGTTTTCAGAGGAATGATTTGTAAATTGATTTACAGAAATCCTACGAAGCCAGTTCACTGGTAAGTAAAGCAGATCACTCGACATGAGATTGACAGTTTGTTATAAATTTCTGAGGATGTGTACGGACCCGGGTTTTTATGTAGCCTATCAGCAAATGGGTGTTCGCCTCCTATTTTTGAAGAGAAAACTTTTTTAGGCGCGTTGGGCATTTTTGAGATGGGACTAAACCATTGATTTCGCGACCTGTTACCGACACCGTGGAGTAAAAGACATCAACGCGTTGATTACCGCAGTGCCGTTTTTTTTAAAGTTTTTTTTTTAAGAATTCAGAACTAAGTACTTTATTGTTGTTTTGTTTTGATTTCCGTGTGAACTATATAGAGCTGTAAAACTATTTTCGTGCCTGCGACTTTAGCAGCTTTCCTACCATTTTTAAATAAAATTACATTAAGTTAAAAAGAGTATTAACAACTCTATGTACTTCCAAGTCGATTGAGAGCGTCCGGTCTGCACCAAGTGTAAAGGGCAACTGATATAAATCCAACGACTGACGAAACACGAGGTTTGCCGAGGGACATTAAGAACATAGTTGTACTGTACACTGTAAGGACTATTCTTGCTTGCAGCGCTCGGGCGCTATAGTATTGCTTACCTACGAAAAAAAGCGGCCAAGTGCGAGTCGGACTCGCCCAAGAAGGGTTCCGTAGCAGCAAGTAACATTGAATGAAAGGTAAATTGCGGTTTACGATTTATGACGTATTAAAAAAAACTACTAGCTAGATCTCGTTCAAACCAAATTTCGGTGGAAGTTACATGGTAATCTACATCATATATTTTTTTTTTAGTTTTATCTTTCTCTTATTTTAGAAGTTACAGGGGGGGGGGACACATTTTACCACTTTGGAAGTGTCTCTCGCGAAACTATTCAGTTTAGAAAAAAATGATATTAGAAACTTCAATATCATTTTTGAAGACCTATCCATAGATACCCCAAACGTACGGGTTTGATGAAAAAAAAAAATTGCGTTTCAGTTCTATGTATGGGGAACCCCCAAAATGTATTGTTTTTTTTTTCTATTTTTGAGTTAAAATTTTAATGCGGTTCACAGAATACATCTACTTACCAAGTTTCAACAGCATAGTTCTTATAGTTTCGGAAAAAAGTGGCTGTGACAAACGGACGGACGGACAGACAGACAGACAGACATGACGAATCCATAAGGGTTCCGTTTTTTGCCATTTGGATACGGAACCCTAAAAAATTATTTAAAAAACAAAAACCCGACTGCAACTTGTTTTATTTCAAACTTTTTATTAGTTTTATTAATATATAAACATGTATATATATTTGGAATTGACTCATTACTAACTTTTATTTGATACCAATAATGTTGTTTTTTTTTTAAACCTACCCCTCCCTTTTTTTTGTATTTGCAGATGCAATATATAAATATTATATAGCCAATGTCACTCCCACTATTAAGACGCACCTAACGACACCTCATATGTTAAAATCCATCAAGCCGTTTAGGCTACAGAGCGTGCCAAAGAAATAGACATACATACATACATACATACAAATATACATACTCTCGAAAAACATTACCCTCCTTCTTGGGCAGTCGGGTAAAAAAGGGTCGTGTGCACGGGATTTTGTTTCCAAATTAGTTAGATATGCGTTACCCCGATGGTACGTATGTAGTACTTACCTAATGTGGTGAGAGCACTTCTCGTCTCATTAAAAGTCTTGAGGTCATCAACACCGTCTATATTTGGACTGCCGCCTTGGTTCAAATAGTGGAACGATTCTTGATGATCTAGAACAAAAAATAAATTATTTTACCTGAACTTTAAACTTTTTGTAATCTTATATTATAGAGATAACAGGAACAGGATGTAAAGTTCACTCATCCTCCATAGAAAAGGGAGGATCCTCCAACCAGAAGGTAGGTTTCCTGTAAGTAGGTTTGTACAAACATTTAAAAACTAGATGAGGTCGGTGTCCACGCGCGGTCACGGTGCCGCGAGAGAAGCAAGCGGGGTGCGGGAGACGCGCGGGATGACGACGCGGCCCGAGCCAATCAGCGCCGACCAACGCGGACCGCAGGACACATCACGGAAAAATCTTGTGCGAACGGTCACGTTTTATAAAGTCACGTGTTAAAGTTTGCGCACTGGTTAAAAACTTACCCTATACAGGGTGATTTTTATCATCATCATCATCAACCCATAAATGTTCCCACTGCTGGGACACAGGCCTCCTCTCTGTGAGAGGGAGTGGGCCGTAATCCACCACGCGGGCCCAGTGCGGGTTGGTAGATGTCACATGTCTTCAAATTTTCGGTTCTAGGACATGCTGGTTTCCTCACGATATTTTCCTTCACCGTTTTGAGAGCAGTGGTGATGAAATAATTTACACAAAGTAAAGCGCCTGTCTGGGTTCGAACCTACGACCTACAACTCGCAAGTCGCGGTTGTTACCACTGGGCCACCACTGCTCTGTGATTTTAATACAGGAAGCATAAATTATACAGGGCAAAAAAAATATATAATAGACGTGGATATATTTAGTAACTTGTTCCGCTTAGCTATTTCTAAAGAGCCATAAAAAAACTCCTGAAAGAAATCGACACGTGTTTCACCTCTCAACGAGGCATCCTCAGGATGACGATGGACTTGTCGCGAACCCGAACACGGCGCGCTGCCACACCAAGCGCTGAGCGGTCAGCGCTTGGTGTGGCAGCGCGCACGTGTCGATTTCTTTCAGGAGTTTTTTATGGCTCTTTAGAAATAGCTAAGCGGAACAAGTTACTAAATATATCCACGTCTATTGTATTTTATAATGGATTTCCGCAAGGTCACGCCTGAATCAATTAATTATATTATACAGGGCGATATTTTTATACAGGCTAGTATTTTTTTGAATGCTGAATTCCATAGTAGACAGGATATTTTTGGTAATATTATTTAAAAAAAACACCTACCTAGTTGTAACTCAGGCATTTGCCTCGCAGCAGCACACAGTTGGTAAAACACATGATAGTTCCTCTCCCCCGCACTCTGGTATACAACACGCGACTTCTCCAGCAGGTAGGTGCGCATGCTTGCACCGGATATCCGGTACACGTTGTCGAAATGTATCTCTATGAACTTGCCGAAGCGAGAGGAGTTGTCGTTGCGGGTTGTTTTTGCATTGCCTATTGCCTGGGAAAGAAGAAAATGTTTCAACAATGTTTTTACAACAACTCAATCAATCTGTCTAGCCTTTTCCCAACTATATTGGGGTCAGCCGGATGCAGCTGAATACCAGTATTTTACTTGGAGCGACTGCCTACCTGACCTCCACAACCCAGTAACTAGGTAATACGATACCCCTTGGTAAGACTGGTTGTCAGACTTTCGGGCTTCTGACGACCCGTAACGACTGTCAAAGATCCACGAATGATAGCCGGGACCAACGGCTTAACGTGCTTTCAGAGGCACGGAGAAGTCTCGGTATTTAGAAGTGGTCACCTATCCACGGACCAACCCCGGCAAGCGTAGCTTAACCTGATGGATCGACCCGTGCGGCTGTTGAAGTGAAAACTTCTTCAGGCGCGTTGGGCATTTTTGAGACGGGACTAAACCATTGATTTCGCGACCTGTTACCGACACCGTGGAGTAAAAGACATCAACGCGTTGATTACCGCGGTGCCGATTTTTTTTTCAAGTTTTCACTTTTCGCCACTCCCGATGTGCCACTGTTTTTATAACTTAGCCACGAGCTCCTCATCCTTACATATTATAAAACAAAGTCCCCCGCCGCGTCTGTCTGTCTGTCTGTCTGAACGCGATAAACTCAAAAACTACCGAACGGATTTTCAAACGGTTTTCACCAATGGACGGAGTGATTCATGCGGAAGGTTTTAGTGTATAATTCATTATGGTTTTGTGTAAATTGGCTGAAATATGACGATTATTGTTGAAGAAGTCGGAAAAAATCATGCCGACTGGGAGCTTTACTGGCGTACGCTGCGTTGACCGGAAAAGATACGTCAAATTTATGTTCTACGGCGGTATTGTTCATCTTAAAAAGTTCAACAAAAAGTCCGGGATGGCATATGTCTATCTTGTAAGGATGACCCACAATAACCATTTTTATCTTTCAGAATTTGATAAAAATTTAATTGTTATTTCCGAAGCTTTTTTGACCGGTACAGTATTAATCCTTTTCCAAAAAATATGTTATTTAAATTGGGCATTTAATTTAGATTAAAATATGCCTTTAAAATCATATCATTTAAATGAATAGTTTAAAAGATATCACAGTTTCAAAATTACGCGGAGCAACGCGGGCGCAGCGGTAGGAGTCAATGGCGTTTTCCTCTGTTATTAGGTATGAAATCTCGGTAGTACGTTCCCCTGGAATATTTTCCGACATCCACGCGGGCGAAGCCGCGGGCAAAAGCTAGTAGAGAATAAAAACAACAACTACTTACAAGGTATAATTTTTTTTTAATAAATAACTAATTACCACCGCTCACTTTTAGGGATAGGAGTCTGAATGATATGATGTGATATCTTACCTCCATGATAGGACTGGAAGCTAACACCTTCCTCTCGACCTGCGTCTCGCTAGCGTTGCCACCCACTGCCGCGAAGTAACGCATCGCATACTTCGCTGATACCGTCTTCCCGGCGCCGGATTCACCGCTCACTGTTAATAATAAGATTTATTATTAAGCTATTGCATAGGGAATGCAATCCGGACTATCCGTAATCCGAAAAATCCGGATTTCCGTACATTTTTACCAGACTTCCAAATCCGGATTTGAAAATCGAATCCGGATTTTTTGAATAATAAGAAATTGTAACAAAAACATCGAAACGAGCCAGTTCGCTGTTCGCGCGTCTCGCGAGTGTCGAGTCTATCGGCTCGGCGCAGAGGCGGCGTAAGGCGCGGGCGACGTGGGCCACCGCCTGTGGCCTCGCGGACGAGGGGCCTGCACCTCGAAGGTTTATGAGGATCAGTAGTCTCAAATATCATAGTGCGAAATCGGTAGAGCTGCCCACTAAAATCTGTATATTTGTACCCAAAATCGGTATATGACAAAAAAAATACAATATTCAATCAAATTCGTTTATTTGTTTAATAATTTGGCAAGGAGTCTATTTGTCTTTGTTTTTTGTTCTTCAGAGTTTCTTTTAATTTTAACCTATTAATTATTTTACTGACGTGACTCAGCACGCGAGTCAAAGACTGATTATTTTGATAAAAATAAGTACATATTATGGCAATTTCACCATAATTATGGTATTTAATGATGATAGTTTTAATAATTCCAAATAACAAAAAAAATAAAAATTCATAAGCGCTACTGCTGAGCATGAGGTCCTGGGTTCGATTCCCGGGTCGGGCAAAGTGTTATTGGATTTTTCTATCTGGAATTTCCCAGTAGCAGCTCGGAGTCTGGATTTGTGTCCGGTTGATGGCAATAGGCTCGCCCCTTATTAAATGGGACTTAAAACATAACTGGCGAAATGTGTGTGTACCTGCTACAGGGTCACCTCTGCCCAATCCTTCGAGGAAACAAGGCGTTAAGTTATGTTTTTCATGTTTAAAACATTCATTTGATTTGATTTTCATGTGCTTTTATTTTAATCCATTTACACAAAGGAGACGGAAACGATAACATACACTCTTGGGCCTGAATGTAACGAGATGAAAATGGTGTGAATTTATAGATTCAAACATACATTAGTGTATTGCAGTGACTAGTTGCTATCCCACAAAACACAGCGATCCATAGTTTCAACAATATCCAATCCACAAAGCGGCGGTAAAATCCAAAATAACAATTCCAAGTCAATCATGTGAGCAATCTTCGGTGTCCAGTGTGAAACCAAGGGTCGTACAAAAGGTAGGCAGGGTCAGAATCCGTAAAAATCAAAGCAGTGGTCGCTGATAAAGAAAAATAATTGGGAAAGCACTCAAAACACATCGGAAAACACGAAATAAGTGACAGCTGTCTAGTGGGGGTGGGCGTTGCGACAACGAACCGTTTACAAAAACCGTTTTGTGTTTTGTGATGATGAAACCATTTTACGTCCTGGGTTCAACTTCAGTCTTCATTGCACAAACCAGTCTTCGAATTACTTGGTGCGATTTTTTATTTTACATCTAAGAATATACAGTCGGGTACAATGATTCAACTATCTATCACACTCGTAAAATAGTCCTTCCAATAAAAAGTGAACTCTTAAAGAGTGAACTCTTAAAAAGTGAACTCTTAAAAAGTGAACTCTTTGAAATTAAATACAGTCAGTAATGTATTAATAGTTGTCAAAAAAACAAAATTGTTCGTGATGCGAAAAAACTATTTCATACATTTCAAATCGTTGAAAGTTTTAAGAAACTGCGCTCAACGAAAACACAATTCTATTCCATGTTGGATAAGTTTCGTCCTTTAACCGTTTTCTGCAACCGTTTTCGTCGTCGGGAAAACGGTTTCGGCAGTCAAAAATTCGAGAACAACCCACCACTAATGTCTAGTGTCTAATTGTCAATGTCAGTCAGCTCATACCAGTGCAGAATATGCACTGCCAGTGACATAGACAATAAAATAAAACTGATTTTAATCGATATGAAATTGATAATCATTATTTTAGTTTTTCAGTAATTAATAATGTTTTATTTAAATTAAATGCACTATATTGTATAAAAGTATTTATAGTGCATTTAATTACTTTGATTTCATTATAGTGGGTAGGTGTTCTTTTTGTAGTTGTGTAATCGATTACTTTAATCGATAATCTCACGAAAACTATCTTTATCATATTTCTCCGCTTCCAGACTTAAGAATTGAGCAGATTTTTGATTTTCAAGGATAAAAAATATGACTAATTTTTAGATCATTTCTCAACTTATTACATTTGGGCCCAACATTTTCCATCTCCTTTATGAAACATCATATTAACAAACTAAAATGGGTAGATTTGTTAATTTTTATGAAAAATTCGTAAAATCCGGATAATCCGGATTTAATCAAAAATCCGTTCTTTAAAATCCGGATTTTAATCCAGAACGGATTTGCATTCCCTACTATTGCATAGCTTTTATCGCGGGCTTTGAGCGCGGCGACCGAATCAAGAAATTCCGTAACGAAAATAAAACCTAACACCCCCCACTCCGCCTACCATGTAATGACGGATGATGACATAAAACAAAATTACTGGGAACTAATGGGAACGTAATTTTTGTTTTATGTCATCATCCGTCATCATCCCAAGTGTAGCGTTGACAAATAGGAAGTAAGGAGGTTACAAATGCTACGCAATAGCTTTACCGCGGCAGTCCCCGAGTGCCACACGTTTTTTTTATTACAAGACTGTGATGTTCCACTGCAGGGCAAAGGCCTCCTTTTTCTCTTTCCACTTTTCCCGGTCTACTGCGACTGCGGGCCAATCGTTTAAGGAGTCCAGCTCATCCCGCACGCCGTCTCTTTCTGGGCCTGCCGCGTAGTCGTTTCCTGCTATTTGGGATCCACTGAGTGGTGATTTTTGCGTCTAACTGACGCCTCGAGTAAGCTGCACTCAGGTTACACGCGGCTTACTCGAATAAAGGGACTCTACAGATGTACACACACATCTGTTGCGCGGTGTGTTCTAAGTTAATATGGGCACATCGCGTAACTATACAGACAACCATTACTATACGTGCACCTACATAATCATGTGTCGACGCGGCGCGAGCGTGCCATGCGTCACACATAGACACTGAGCAACGTACACAACAACACTAGCTGCTCACACACACGCGACAGTCCCCCCAAATCCGTAAACCGCTAGATCTGTGAGCGGGGCGGGGGGGAGCTGCATGCCTCCCCGTAGGCGCGCAGAGTCGGCACCCACGCCGCTGGTCGTCTCCTGCTGGGCCTCCCCCAGGAAACTGGGGGTCTCACTCGGCAGGGATGGACCGCCGGATGTCGTGAAGAAAGCGACGCCACTATAAGCGTCGCGGCGCTCCTACGGAACTTATTCAGTGCAACCAAACACACGAGTGCGACCTAAACCCCGCACTCACTTCCTTCGCCGCTACGCCCTGACCCCGCTCGCCACGCCCCCTTGCGAGGGCGTAGCGAACTCTTTCGATTTTTGCGTACTGCTTCTCCGACATGCGATAAATGTGGCCAGCCCAATTCCATTTTAGTAAAGCAACTGTGCGGCCAGCGTCCGCTATTTGAGTTTTGGAACGAAGTATAGAGTTCTTAATGCGGTCTGTGAGTTTGACACCTAGTATGCCTCGTTCCGTGGCCGGTTGCCTAATATAAGATATTAGTTTTATTTAAATTTAAGAGTTCATAATCGCGAGAATCCTTAAGAGGTTCATAATCTTATTTGAAAACATCTTTCTACAAAATATTTGCAAAAAAGCATGGGATTGACCTGGCATTCTTTAGAAAACTAAATCTTATATTGCCATTTATTAAATCGTGTTTAGAAGAAAAACCTGAATTTTATAAAAATTTTGCAAATTTTCAACAGAGGCCATAAATTATGAATTTATTACTTATAGATAAGGCCGCCCGCATGCAAAATGCGGTGTATATTTTTTCTTTATTTCTGATAATAACTCGCTCAATTCTAGCTAGCTCAATACTTAACTTGTAAAATACTTTTTTTTTTAATCTTTATTTTAAGGGCTTTATCGCTGAGCGATAACGTCGCCCTGTAACATCATCAAAATAACTAAACCTAAAAACACTTTTTAATTCCAACATTACTGTTATTCCTTACTACATACTTATTTTAAAACAAAAAATGCCAACTTGTACATTGTTGTGAGTTATAAAAAACCCCTGAAATAAATCGACACGTGTTTCACCTCTCAACGAGGCATCCTCAGGATGACGATAGACTTGTCGCGAACTCGAACACGGCGTGTTGCCACACCAAGCGCCGAGCGCCGTGTTCGGCGCTTGGTGTGGCAACAAGTCTATCGTCATCCTGAGGATGCCTCGTTGAGAGGTGAAACACGTGTCGATTTATTTCAGGGGTTTTTTTATAATTCTTTAGAAATAGCTAAGCGGAACAGGTTACTAAATATATCCACTTCTATTGTATTAGGGTTCCGTACCTCAAAAGGAAAAAACGGAACCCTTATAGGATCACTCGTGTGTCTGTCTGTCTGTCTGTCTGTCTGTCTGTCTGTCTGTCTGTCTGTCTGTCTGTCCGTCTGTCACAGCCAATTTACTCCGAATCTAATGGACCGATTAAGTTGAAATTTGGTACACATATGTATTTCTGTGACCCAAACACGAATGTGTAACGTAAATAATTTAATTTTGAATATAGGTGTCACTTTTGGGGCGCAAACAAGAAAATTAAAAAAAAAAGTTTTGCTAACAGTACCGTGTGACATATCAAATGAAAGGGCTTGTTGCGAGGATCTTAAATATATTTTTTATATAATTTTAAAATAAATACTTTTAAAGATATTTAATAAATTCAATGAAAATTGACCATTCCCCCCCCCTTATCTCCGAAACTACTGGACCAAAAATTTTGAAAAAAATACATAGTATGGTTCTTTACTCATAGATTACAGGAAAACCTATAAGAAGTCTATGGTCTTAAAATAACATGGTAAATCTCTCAATATTGTGCGTAAAAACTTACATTTCGTCGCTCGGCATCCAAAAGGCCCATCTCTCTAGCTACTATAATATCAAAATATCAAAAGTGTTTGACCGTCTGCTTAATACACAAATAAATAAAACTGTAAATGTTCATGACAACCAATTCAGGTTTCGGCGTGGTTTGACAACAGAAAGTGCAGTGTTGTGCCTTAAGCATACTATCACATACTTACTATACACAGCGTGGGATGCCGATTTATGCTAGGTTCATCGATTTATTCAAGGTTTCTGATCTGGTTGCTTATGACGTATTGTGGAGAAAGATGGAGAAGGATAGGTTGCCAACGGAGCAAACATCTTTAAATAGTGGTATGGTAACCAGATCAATAGGTTGGAATGCGGGGTGAGGCAGGATTGGCGAGCTCAGCAGCACCAGAGTGGTTTGCTATATAGATGGTATTTGTGTAAATAATATTAGCTATGCAGATGATATGGTGCTTCTGAGCGCGTCAATCTGTGGTCTCAGAAAGTAATTGGTCGCCAAATGTGAGCAGTATGCCAAAACACATGGTTTGATGTATAACTCCAATAGGTCGGAGATCATGGTCTTTGAGGCTGGGGGCAGACCGGGTTATGTACCACCTGTATTACTCAATGGGACTCCACTACAAAGAGTATTTACGTTTAAATATCTTGGTCATATATTGACCCCTGACCTCAATGACGGACTCGATATTGAGCTGGAGCGAAGGGCGTTGTCGGTAAGGGCAAACATGCTGGCTCGCAGGTTTGCACGCTGCTCACTTAAAAAGCCAAAATTACTCTGTTTCGAGCTTATTGTACAACGTTTTACACGTGCAGCCTGTGGGCTAGATATACCCAAAGGTCATGCAACGCTCTTCGAGTCCAATACAACAATGCTATTAGGGTATTGGTGGGGCTCCCCGTTTTTGTAGCGCATCGGGAATATTCGCGGACGCACATATTAATTGCTTTTACGTAACGATGCGAATGAGATGTGCATCCCTGGTACGCAGAGTACGGGCCAGTTCCAACAATATCGCTAGCAGTCTGGATTGCATGTACATCAATCACTGCAGTGCCATCTCCCATGGGGTGAAATAAATTTAAACTAGATTACGTGGGGCACTCAGAAAGTTTTGTGATACTAGAAAAAAATATACTACAGGTTAATTTTTTTTTTATTATATCTTTTGAAAGAACTCTCCATTGGCGTCTATACACAGTTTTATACGTCTAAACAAATTTTCATAACACATTTTCCAGTCCGCATCAGACACCTCTCCAATCTCCTTGTCAAATGCACCCAGTGCATCTTCAGGTGATGAAAACTGTTTTCCTTTGAGTTGATTTTTTATTTTTGGGAACAAGAAAAAGTCGCACGGAGCCAAATCGGGACGGTAAGGAGGATGACCTATAAATTTGACCGGTGTGCTGTCCAGAAAGTCCCTTGTTTTGAGCGCCGAGTGAGCCAGCGCGTTGTCGTGGTGAAGCAGTAGCCCACGGAGGCCAGTGTTCGGTCGCTTGCTGCTTGCAGTAGTAAAAACTTCTGGCAAACATTTGGTAACATACCATTCAGCATTGATGCTTCTTTGATCTCGTCAGGGTACTGACACCAGATAACCTGGTAGAAAAAAAAAAAAAACTTGCTGTCAACATTTTGCCTGCACTTCTGGCTCACTTCACTTTGGTAGGCGTTGGTTCATTTTGGTTCAACAGCCACACGGTCGACTGACGCTTCATTTCTGGATCATATTGAAAAATCCAAGATTCATCACCCGTAATGATATCTTAAACGCGCCGAGACGAGCCTGCTACCAATTTTGCTATCATGTCTCGGCACCATTCTACCCGAACCTCCTTCTGACCCTGCGTTAGATTTTACGGTACCAGCGTGAAACTATCTTTCATAACCGAAGATGCCTGTGTAGAATTTCATGCAGTGTGCACACTTCCCGATCCAATCGGCAGTATACATCTATTTATCTTGACATTTTAAACTTTGCTTTTTTTGTGTTTTTTCAAAAACTAATTACCTATGTTTTTTTTTTATTGGATGCTGTAGAATGGTAGTAGACCATGGTCTGAACAACGTTTGTTCTAGCAAAACTGTGATTCAAATTTCACGGTGTATGCTGAACCTCTTCATATTATGTAATTCGCCTATTCTCTTGAATTACATTTTTCACAGCCAGCACTTTTTGTTATGTAACAACCGTCATAGGGCGGCCACTTCTTTCTTTGTCTGCCAAAATTACTAGACCACCCATAAATTCGTTGAACCAGCGAAAAACAGTCGCTTTAGAAGGGCTTTTTTCTATGAACACCATTCGAAGTCTTTCAAACGATTCTTCTGGTTTTAGTCGACATTTGAAATCGTACAAAATCATCGCGCGAAAATGTTCTCGTTATAAATCCAGTTTTCAGTAAGACAGAGTATTTTGATTTTGCTCGTAAAAAAATGTGGAGGGAATTTGGAATGTTATGTTTTTTTGTAATAAGTAGTCATCGTTTTAATTGACATCAAAACCAGCCAATATTCTACAAGTAGACAAAAACTGTTAGTCGCAAAACTTTCTAAGTGACCTCGTAAAATAAGTTAACATAGTTCATAAGTTTACTAACACAATGAGTCCTTGTTACTTGAATAAAGAAAAATATCTGGTTGATATTTTTTTTTTTGAACGACGTTTTCTAAAAATGAAAAAAAAATCAAAAACCAAATCAAATCAAACTTTATTTGTGAACATAGGGGTACAGAAAGGTCTTAAAAATATACATTTTGGCGTGATCTCACCTAGCTAGATCGATTTATCGCTCCTGAAACCCCCCTGCATACTAAATTTAATAAAAATTCTTGGAGCCGTTTCCGAGATTCAGATTATATATACATAGGTATATACAAGAATTGCTGGTTTAAAGGTATTATAATTATATTAATACCGCGAATGTGATTTTTTTTACGAAAATCTGATTTTTGTTTTATGTCATTCTACACGTTCAAATAAGTGACACTGCAATTTAATTATTTTTTTTAATGTCACATTCGCGGTATTAGATGCCGAGCGACGATTTGCAGTTGGAATGTATGGGAGAACATGTTTTTCAACTACAATGTTAAGTTTGTTCTTGGGATAAATAAATTCATCTCAACTACGGAACCCTTCATTGTGCGTAGTCCGACACGCACTTGGCCGGTTTTTTTATAATAGATTTCCGCAAGGTCACGCCTGAATCAATTAACTACTAAACTTAAAAAAAAATCTGTTTGATTATTTTTAACATAATTATTGTATAGGTACGTCTTACTTCCAATTTGCGATTGAACCATCTATTTTCAAATTGCTTATGAGAACACAAACGCGAAACAGGGAGTCAGTTGTTAGTTACTTCTTCTTCTTTTCGTGTTTAGTGACTAACCTGGTGTCAGAGTTTTAAAGCCGCCCATGGGCCTCTGACTTGGCTTCACAAACCGTCGAGAAATATCTCTCAGGCATGGCATGGTTTCCTCACGATGTTTTCCTTCACCGTTTTTGAAGCAAGTGATAATTATACAATACACACATGAATCCGAAAAGTCAGAGGTGCGTGCCTTGGGTTCGAACTCGAGACCTATGGCTTGGCAGTCCGACGTTCACACCACTAGGCTATCACTGTTAGTTGCTAACAATACTTTGCTCTCTATCAAGCAAGACACGAGGGACTTATGATAACAGAAATATAGAATGCTTAACAGGAACTCACCAATAATACTCTGATCTCTTCTCTCCCTCTCTAGCTTGGTGTAGGCCTCCTCTGACACGGCGAATATGTGCGGATCTAAGTCACCCATCGCTTGACCGCGATACGCCATTATTGTTTCATCACCTGGAGAAGTAAACTTTGCACATTATGACGTTATTTTGTTGAACAGACTGCCTCGTTGGCATACTGGTCACCAGTACGACTGAGCTCAGGACTCAAGGTCCGATCCGGTCGAACAAAGTGTTATTGGGTTGTATATCAGGAATTTCTCAGTGGCAAACCAGAATTTGAATTTGTGCCCAGTTATTATTAATTATTGTTTATTATATATTTTGTAATCCCCTAGTGGGATTTATGTTTCCGTGGGGGTGTCCGTGGCATCACAGCGGACCATATCAGAACATTAGCGCTGCGGTATTTATTTTTTAATAATCGCAGCATATGCTGAGATAGAGCATGAGTCTTTTTGGCCTCGCACAGGTCGTTTTTTTTTCTTTTCGTTTATTCGATTTTTTTGTTAGATACTCCTTTTTAATTGTTATTACTGTTTGTATTTCCTGTGCGTGTCCCAAATAAAATATTTTTCTTTATTTCTTTTAATAATAGCAATAGTACCGTCTCCTATTATTATGCTACTATAACGATTCAAAAGTTTACTGGCAAGAGGCTGTACTATACATGTCTACTACCTGCACCTTCGGGGTACACAGGTGTAATGTGCTGCAGAATATCTTGTAGAAGAGACTGCTAACAAAGAGTCTTGGGTTCAATGCCCGGGTCGGGCAGTGTTGCGATAGGCAATCTTTAGCAGAAGTCTAGATTCTGGATTCATGCCCAGTGAATAGCAATAAGAGATGAGACTTACATCTGATAAAATTATGTTTATTTAATAAAATACAATTAACGTTGATTTATTTAGAAACCTGTTCCGCTCAGCTATTTCTAAAGAGCCATAAAAAACCCTGAAAGAAATCGACACGTGTTTCACCTCACGACACGTGTTTCCTCAGGATAACGATTGACTTGTCTACACCGAGCGCTGAACACTCGCGCTCGCGTTCTGTGCGTTTTTCTCAGGATTTTTTTTAGCTCTTTAGAAATAGCTAAGCGGAACAGGTTACTAAATATATCCACGTCTATTGTATTTTTAAAGGATTTCCGCAAGGTCACGCTTGAATCAATTAACTATCGTATGTTTATTTTTCATCAAGCTCTTAAAAACTTACCGTAAATAGGTAAATCGTAGTAAGGATTGATGGCAACTAGCACGATGCCGCAGTATGTGTAGATTGCGTTGCGGTCGCAGAATCTAAGGACAAAACAACATTTTTATTAAATATATACTTAGACATGTCCAAGGAAAAGATGGATAGACTCTGTGAAAGATGATATGTCTAGAAAGGGTTAGCAGCTCATGTGCTGTTAAACTGCCCGGTGGTCGCCACATACATGGCAAAGTACTTCGGTAACCCAGGTAGGTTACCCTACGTGAGATTTTCAGTGACACCAAGACGTTGCTGGCTTTCTTTGAGGAGCTGGGGTGGGTCGGATAACCGATTTTCCCACCCGTACGCAAAATATGCGCTTTGACGTGGAGTTGCGGATACCAGCCCGTATTCTTTGAGGAGCTGGGGTGGATCGAATAACCGATTTTCCCACCCATACGCAAAATGCGCGCTTTGACGTGGAGTTGCGGATACCAGCCCGTATTCTTTGAGGAGCTGGGGTGGGTCAAATAACCGATTTTCCCACCCGTACGCAAAATACGCGCTTTGACGTGGAGTTGCGAATACCAGCCCGTATTCTTTGAGGAGCTGGGGTGGGTCGAATAACCGATTTTCCCACCCGTACGCAAAATACGCGCTTTGACGTGGAGTTACGGATACCAGCCCGTATAACCTATTACCTAAGTATCTTCAAACAAAATTTCTTACAGTACAGACAGAGACTGTAACCCCATATCTCTCTAAAATCTTACATATTCACAAAGTCCTATCACAAATTATAAAATCAGACCAATTTGAACTCTATACATAAAGTACTAAGTTTGATTTTTCGTTTATCAGTAAAAAATCTTTTTAAACTAACAATGCCAGACATGATTCAGTGTTTGGACAAGTGGCACGTACTTAGATTATGAAAATGACATAGTTTTTGAAAATGGGTTAAATTCTTGTCCAGTTATTCACAAATGGTATTTGAAAGCCGAAAAATTATTATACAGCATGTTAAAAAAAACCATATCCGATTCGTAAGGGTGTTGTTGAGTATATCAATGAGAGTCTATTTACGTGAAAACATTCAGGAAAAAAAAAAAAAAAAATTAGGCTCTTTTTTTTCAGTGGGGAATTTTTTCAGGTTATTATCACATGGGGCGCGTGCAACAAGTCATAACTTATGACTTCTGTTGAAAATTTGCTCATTTTTAATGATTTGGAGTAATTTTAACCAACTTCCAAAAAGGAGGAGGTTATATGTTCGTCGCGAATGTTTGTTTTTTTTTATTTTTATATATATGTCCACCGATTTCTCCGTCAGTTGTGGACCGATTTTGAAAATTCTTTTTTTGTTTGAAAGGGGTCTCTCTCGAGGTGGTCCCATATAAATTTTATTAACTTTGCTTCGATAGTTTTTGAGGTAAAAAAGTCGGTGACAAAAAACGAAAATTCAAAACCAAAAACACCGACTTCCGAAATTAAAGTTATTTTTCACTTTGTAGTTTTTTTTTTTTGAAGTCGGTTGTTTTTTTTTTTTTTTGTAAAAAGTTTTTGGTACTTAAAATGTGAATTTTAAATGGCAATAACTTTTTTATTTTAAATAATAATAAGATGTTTTATTACTTTTTGTTAATGTTATTGCAGTAAGTACCTTTGTACCCCTTTCGAATCGGACAGGTTTTTTTTTTAAGCTATTGCATAGCTTTTATCGCGGGCTTTGAGCGCGGCGACCGAATCAAGAAATTCCGTAACGAAAAAAACCTAACACCCCCACTCCGCCTACCATGTAATAACGGATGATGACATTTTTGTTTTATGTCATCATCCCAAGTGTAGCGTTGACAAATAGGAAGTATGGAGGTTACAAATGCTATGCAACAGCTTTACCGCGGCAGTCTCCGAGTGCCACACGTTTATTTACATATTGTGTACTATGTTTTGAGGGACAGGACATTTTAAGGATGCGGCAAATGGCATTGTATAAGGACTATTTGTAGAATTGTCTTTAATGTTGGCAATGCATTAGCATGCTGGTTTCTTCACAATTTTCGTTCAAATTTTTTAGAGACGTAGAAACGTAAACGAAGCAAAAGTACTAGGTATGTAACGATCGTAGCAGGTGGCGTTCAGTAGTTTTTGCCTACCCCAGAGATTTAAGATAGTAAATAATTTAATTTCTTTGGCCTGCTCCCCATGAGAATACGGTCTGAGTTTATGTATTATGTATGTGTGAAGCTCAGACGAAATAAAAAACCGGACAAATGCGTGTTGGACCACGCACAAAGAAAGGTTCCATAGTTGGGATGAATTTATCCCAAAAACAAACGTAACTTTGTTGTTGAAAAACATGTTCTCCAATACATCGATATACGTCACGCTCAATTATTCTCCAACTGCAAATGGAAATTAGTAATAGCAAAAAAAAAAACTGATAAAACTACAAATGAACTATATTCGGACTTTTTCCTTTACGTGTGCTGAAAGACCTTGCCAAATTTCATGATTCTAGGTCAACGGGAAGTACCCTGGTTTTTGATTAATTTGCGAGTATCCAAATATGTCGCATAAATGGCCATATTTTTTTATTGCGTTGACTTAAAAGCTTGATTTTTAACCAACTTCCAAAAGGAGGAGGTTCTCAATTGGACTGTATGTTTTTTTTTTTTTTTGTATGTTTGTTACGCGATTACTCCACCAATTATGAATTGATTTTGATGATTCTTTTTTTGTTTGGAAGATCATACTTCAGAGTTCAGAGGTGGTCCCATATAAATTTTATTAACTTTGCTTGGGTAGTTTTTGAGTTAGCTTCAATAATACGTATTTCTTCCCACTTAGTATGTGGATAATATGATAACTTCCTGTCACTGTTATTTACATAGCAGGTAGTGGTATTCGAATTTGTGTGGGGTAGGTACAGTCAGCGTCAAATAGTTAGTGACAATCAGGGTATTCAAATAAATAGACGCAACCAAAAAGTCAATAATATCGGTACAAACAAAGTTTCCTTATTGTTGTCAACAATGTATTTGCTCAAAAAGTCGAGACGTTTAAAATGTCATATAGATCGGTTCAGTCAAACCGCCATAAATATGGTTACAGTCATCCCACCAATGGTATCCAAGCATTATAAGTGTTCAAAAATATGGAACAAATTAGAAAAATAAACTAGCATGTAAGGGTGGCCGCACATGTCAGGTACCTGATCCGATTCTCCAATTCGGAAACCCGATCGGACGAGTGCCGCATACAGGCGATTGATTGTTTTCGGTTTCTACGCTCTCCAGTCGTGTGCCAGAGCTTGTGGCGATTGTATCGAAGAACGCTTATGAAATTAAAAATATTTTAAAAAAGAATGGAGATGACGAATTTCTATTAGCAATTCTTTTGTCAAAAGAATGAAAGAAAAGAAAGCGATGCTATTGGGTATATGCAGAGATTGTACAAAGTCAATTCTATCGTTTAAGTCGTCATGACGTATGTTCCATAAACATACGGGATACTTTTCGACAATTAATCAGCACCACGTTCTTCCGCACCGCACGATGGCTAACTGGACTTCTGGAGACAAAACCGTACGAGCGAACTGAATGTGTGCACCGCTACATAGAAATTGCGTCATAGACGTCATGCTTAAAATGAAAAGGACAGCAGAAGTTTCTATCCATTTGAAATGTTGACGTGAGAAATAATATTTAATATATAAAGCCGTAAAGTTTATTTTTCTAATGTGTTCCATATTTTTGAATACTTATAATGCTTGGATACCATTGGCGGGATGACTGTAACCATATTTATGGCGGTTTGACTGAACCGATCTATATGACGTTTTAAACGTCTCGACCTTTTGAGCGACTATATTGTTGACAACAATAAGACAACTTAGTTTGTACCGATATTATTGACTTTTTGGTTGCGTCTATTTATTTGAATACCCTGAGTGTCACTAACTATTTGACGCTGACTGTACCACAACACTAAAAAGTGAAAAATAAAAACTTTTTACAAAAACAACCGACTTAAAAAAAAAACACTACAAAATGAAAAATAACTTTAATTTCAGAAGTCGGTGAAAAAGAACGAAAATTCAAAACCAAAGACACCGACTTCCGTAATTAAAGTTATTTTTCACTTTGTAGTGTTTTTTTTTTGAAGTCGGTTGTTTTTTTTTTTTGTAAAAAGTTTTTTAGAGCTCCATTGATACCTCCACACGTTCCTGAGAAAAAGGGTCTTGACAGCCTGATGGACAGCTGCCAACGAAGTGATCCTATAAGGCCTCAGATTTTTCTTTTTGAGGTACGGAACCCTTAAATAAACCCTTTTAGGTACGGAACATAGCGCTGCCAACAGTAACGTAAAGCCGGTTTCGTAAACATCTGTGCACTTAGTGAGATGTAGTTTCTAGTTTGATTGTAAAAGGTTGTAAATGTGTGTGTGAGCGTGTATGCACAGAGAGGTGTAGTTTTGGCATGCTTCACTGTATTGTTCGCAGCGCTATGTCTTGGTTCTCTATTTGGACTGAGTTATGATGAAACAAATATCACACATGCCAGAAATTGAGCCCACAACCCCAGGCCTAGGCCACCACTAGGCGATCGGCGGCGGTGATCTCTCGCTTCCGGCCCTGATTCAGGCCATGGTACGGAGCGAGAGGAAATGGCAGGCCATCACCTTCTTCTGCGAAGCGGTAATACTCGCGAAAGAGGAGAAGGCGGAACGCGTGAGGGAGAGGCAAATTTCGCGCCCTCACGCCCCTAACCGCCGCAGGAGGACACGCCCGGGGCGGGAATTGCGAGCTGATTTCCGGCCACCGTAGGCGCGGGCTTGCGGACGGTGAGCAATGGGTAGCTCGCCGTCCGATAAGGACCAAGCCCGGGTCGACGGCGCGTTGTGTTCCACGCGCGCCTCAAAAAGATGTCAGCAGAATTGACGGAGTCCGCTAGGGCCAATGCCTGCCGGGACTGCGAATATGGGCCGAAAGGGACATCGTGGCCCCCGGCAACAGAGCAACCGAAGGAACACGGGTGGGTTTTAGTCAGTAAGAGTCTGACACGCCCTCCCGCTCCACCCAGAGCGGGAGAAGTTATTAGATAATTTCCCACCCAAAAAACAAAAAAACGCCTAGGCCACCACTAGCTAATTTGTGTAGCGAAATAAAATAACATTTGGAAACACGCATCTCTGATGACCTGTCCTACCTTTAAATTATATTTATTTCTGCATACTGTCTCAAGTTTCAAAATAACACACGTCAAAAATTAACTATTTTTAGTTTTAAAACTAAATGACGTCAGTGTCAGACTACTCTGAGCAGAAACCATAGATATATTATGTAAATAATACATCTATGGCAGAAACCATTTACAGAAACTATCGCAGAAGTTAGTGTTTTCTAAAGCCCCGACATAGTCTTGGTCAGGCCATATGAGGACCATGCAGATTAGCGTCCGAAATGGTATTTTGAGGAAAGAACAACACAGATTTGAGTGGACCTGTCCAGTCAGTGCAATCATTTGTCAGTAATCGTGCAGCTCAACTCAGAACATTTGGAGCTCAAAGATACAACGAACAATACCAAAGAATGCATTTGGATAGGCCCCATGAAGTACTCAAACTACCATGATTAAAACTAACTGAGAAAAAAAAAGAAAGACCCACATACATTCACAATAATTATTCCCAGCACATTGATCATACGATCATGTCTTACAAGTATTTTATTTTTCGTGTGGTTAGTGACTAACCTGGTGTCAGAGTTTTAAAGCCGCCCATGAGCTTCTGACTTGGCTTACATACCGTCGAGAAATATCTCTCAGGCATGCCGGTTTCCTCACGATGTTTTTCTTCACCGTTTTTGAAGCAATTGATAATTATACAATACACACATGAGTCCGAAAAGTTAGAGGTGCGTGCCTAGGGTTACTATGACTTGGCAGTCCGACGGTCACATTACAATAGGTTGAATAAGTCACTATGTATTTTGGCACGGCATCGTGCCCTAATTTTATCTAGTTTCTGCCCATACAAGAGAAAATATCCTGGCTTCACCCATGGTCATCATCATCATCATGTTCAGTGCTTTTTCCCAACTAAATTATTGTCATCTTCCAGTCTAACCGGATGCAGCTGAATACCAGTATTTTACATGGAGCGACTGCCTATCTGACCTCCAGTAACAGGGTAATACGATACCCCTTGGTAAGACTGGTTGTCAGACTTTCGGGTTTCTGTCGACCCGTAACGTCTGTCAAAGATCCACAAATAACAGCCGTGACCAACGGCTTAACGTGCTTTCCTAGACATGGACGAGTCTCGGTAAGTAAAGATGGTCACCCATCCACGGACCAACCCCGGCAAGAGTAGCTTAACCTGATGGATCGACCCTTGCGGCTGTTATTACTTAGCCACGAGCTGGACCACATAAAATGTGACCATTGGGTAACACGATACCCCTTGGCAAGACTGGGTGTCAGTTATTCGGGCTCCTGGTAAAAACTGTCAATGATGTGCAAATGACAGCCGGGACCAACGGCTTAACGTGCTTTCCGAGGCACGGAGGAGTCTCGGTATGTAATACTCGTAGATTGTCACACATCCGCGGAGCGATCTCGGCAAGCGCTGCTTTACCTTGGAGACCCGTGCGGTTGTCAATTTTAGTACAAGCTCCTCAAATAAATACTGCTCAATAATAATCAAAGCACAGATTTCACATACAATAACTATTGTATGATTGTAGCAATACAAACGTTATCAGTCGTTATCTGTGGCATGATTCATGATTTCGTCACGACCGCAGTACATAGTACGGAAACGAACGGTTTATCGTTAAACTGGGCACGAGCTGAGCTGAATAATCCTGAAATGACGAAGAGGAAATCCCTTTTTGTGGGGGCGGATTTTTTGTTTTAAACTACTTGCATGATAAAAAAAACTTTTTTCAAAAAATACAACCGACTTCCAAACTACAAAGTGAAAAATAACTTTAATTTCGGAAGTCGGTGTCTTTGGATCAGTATTTTAGTTTTTTGACACCGACTTCCGAAATTAAAGTTATTTTTAACTTTGTAGTTTGGAAGTCGGTTGTATTTTTTGTAAAAAAGTTTTTTTTTTCACTTTTTTGTGATTTGGTTTGTAATTTATCTAAGTTACAACAATAGCCTTATGTCAACTGCTCATCAAAAATACCCAAATCGCTATAGATGTGCCTATAATATTTGAAGAGTTCCCTAGATTTCTCCAAGATCCTATCATCAGATCGTGACCAACTTGAAAGTATACCCTTTCAAACAAAAAAAGAATTTTTCAAATCGGTCCAGCCGTCTTCGAGTAATCGGGGAACATACATATATAAAAAAAAAAATATCCCGACGAATTGAGAACCTCCTCCTTTTTTTTTGAAGTCGGTTAAAAATACAATAATCGCGGATATATTTAGTAACCTGTTCCGCTTAGCTATTTCTAAAGAGCCATAAAAAACCGCTCTCTGCGTTCAGCGCTTGGTGTGGCAACACGCCGTGTTCGAGTTCGCGACAAGTCAATCGTCATCCTGGTGATGCCTCGTTGAGAGGTGAAACACGTGTCGATTTCTTTCAGGGTTTTTTATGGCTCTTTAGAAATAGCTAAGCGGAACAAGTTACTAAATATATCCACGTCTATTGTATTTTATAATGGATTTCCGCAAGGTCACCTGAATCAACTAACTATCTTGTACTTGCATGTTTGATATTTTAGTCTGAGGAAGATTTTTAAGCTATTGCATAGCTTTTATCGCAGGCTTTAAGCGCGGCGACCGAATCAAGAAATTACGTACCGAAAATAAAACCAAACACCCCCCTACCATGTAATGACGGACGGACGGATGATCATCCCAAGTGTAGCGTTGACAAATAGGAAGTATGGAGGTTACAAATTCTATGCAATAGCTTTACCGCGGCAGTCCCCAAGTGCCACACGTTTTTATTACGGATCATCGCCTAAATGAGTATTTCTCATAAGGCACAACTAACCGCACAGCAGTGGTAACAATTTGACGTTGACAGCGCCTTTGTATCGTTAATAGCAAGGGTCATTTTCGTAGTCGACTTAAACATAACTGGGGAAATGCGGGTGTACTGTTCGGTACACCTCTGCCTAA
This sequence comes from Agrochola litura, assembly GCA_949152395.1. Lineage (NCBI taxonomy): Eukaryota > Metazoa > Arthropoda > Insecta > Lepidoptera > Noctuidae > Agrochola > Agrochola litura. The sequence goes on along the minus strand of OX424521.1, from coordinate 11,722,922 downwards.
CCCTTCGGAAATTACATGTTTACATTTTTTTTATTATATATTTTATTACGTTATAGAATAGAATAGGTCTTTATTTGCTTACATTCTGCCTTATTACAGCATGCAAATGTAATACAAAGTAGAGGATAATAAAGAGAATATATTACAAAAAATTATCATTTAAGAAATCCTGCACAGAATAATAACATTTATCTACAAGTAATTCTGTGAAACGTTTTTTAAAATTTTGCAACGGTAAGTTTTTAATTTGGTCAGGTATTTTATTAAAGACTAGCTGACCCTGCAAACGTTGTTTTGCCTTATAAATGCTTGGGGTGCACCATCTTTATCATTTATTACCTACCCTACCTACCCTACCTACCCTACCTACCCTTCCTACCCTACCTACCCTACCTACCCTACCTACCCTACCTACCCTACCTACCCTACCTACCCTACCTACCCTACCTACCCTACCTACCCTACCTACCCTACCTACCCTACCTACCCTACCTACCCTACCTACCCTACCTACCCTACCTACCCTACCTACCCTACCTACCCTACCTACCCTACCTACCCTACCTACCCTACCTACCCTACCTACCCTACCTACCCTAAAACCTTGTCCTAAAAATAACGAACATTTAAAAAAAAAGAATTGGCCAAATTGGTCTAGGCGTTGTTGAGTTATGCGCTTACCAACACATTTTGCGATTCATTTTTATATTATAGATTATAGGAGCCATACAAATCACATTTTTTTTTAATAAGCTAGTTTTAAATACTCCCGTGCATAATAGATTCTGGTATTGCGATCTCATAGCTGTACTTCGTTTTCTAGTTTCTATTAAAGTTGCAAATAGACATCGATTTGTTATTACAAATATTGCTAATTCTAGGATATAAAGACAAGGGGAAAGTTAATAATTTATGAGAGATACCAAATTGTATAATGCTCCATGCCGCAAAGCTGAAATCGATATCAATCATGACAGTCTCAACACTTTTAAAAATAAATTATATACGCACTTTCAGTTAGAGGACATTTGACTTATCAGTCCAATCATTAAATAATGTATACCTTTAATTTATATCAAATTTAATTTAATTTATAATTCAATTTTTTACTTTTTATTTACAATTTTTATATATTTTAATTTTATTTCATTCAGACATAATATTGATAATCAAGTTGATGTTGTTTTTACTGTATTGTATTCGTGTAAGTTTAAACTTTTATAATAGCATGTATATTGTTTTTTTTTTTTTTTATTCTTAAGTTTATTTAAATTGTGTATTCAGAGCATTATGTACTCGATAATGTGTAAGCTGTGGTTACCTGTAATTGAGTGTGCGTTACAGGAAATGTATTATAACTAAGTTTTATGATTGTAAAAGATAATAATTGTAATGTAACTCGTTGGTAATCCTTAAACAAATAAATAAATGAGACTTAAATATACATACGCAACTGTCCGTCACTTTAAGGTTGTTCTCCTGTTTCTCCCAGGACAAGCTAGTATGACCACCTCAAACCATACAATACTGATTAAGTGGGTAGAAATTCGGCAGGATCCTTCACTACCAAACCCAGACCCCAACGTAAGAAATTCTGTGATAACTTCCTCACACACTGACTTTTATTAATGGTAAAATTTTAGGAAAATCGTCTACTTTTACAATGTTTGTAAATATGTGAGCACCATGTATCTATCACATAATTAATTTATCTGTCGTTGATTAATTTTTAATTATTTTTAACTGTCTTCAAAAAAAAGGAGGAGGTTCTCAATTTGTCGGGTTTTTATTTTTTTTTATGTATGTTCCCCGATTACTCGAAGACAGCTGGACCGATTTGAAAATTTTTTTTTTGTTTGAAAGGGTATACTTTCAAGTTGGTCCCATTGTCATTTGGTCACGATCTGATGATGGGATCTTGGAGAAATCGAGGGAACTCTTCAAATATTATAGGCACATCTATAGCGATTTGGGTATTTTTGATGAGCAGTTGACATAAGGCTATTGTAACTTAGATAAATTACAAACCAACCCACTAAAAAGTGAAAAAAAAAAACTTTTTTCAGAATCACAACTGACTTCCAAACTACAAAGTGAAAAATAACATTAATTTCGGAAGTCGGTGTCAAAAAACTAAAATACTGATCCAAAGACACCGACTTCCGAAATTAATGTTATTTTTCATTTTGTAGTTTGGAAGTCGGTTGTATTTTTTGTAAAAAAGTTTTTTTTAAATATATAGTGGTATAGTAATTTTATTCCAGGTGCATCGTCTTCACATATTGTAGTTATTATTTAACTAATCTTACCTATACTAAATATTATAAAACATTTTAAAAGAGTAACGGTGGAGTATCTTGCCCATTCTTCTCCATACGAAAACTACATTTTGGACTCGACTAGAATCAATTCAATTTTTTTTGAAAATTTTGACGTTCAAAAGTGCCTTTTATGTATCTACATAATTCAAATAAATTATTTGACTTGAGATAAAATTATTATCAGATGAGATCCGAAATCTGTATAATGATAACAGCCGCACGAGTCGATCGAAGGTTAAGCTACGCTTGCCGCGGTCGATTCGTGGATGGGTGTATCGAGACCATTCCGTACCTCGGAAAGCACGTTTAGCCGTTGGTCCCGGCTGTCATTTGTAGATCTTTGACAGTCGTTACGGGTTGTCAGAAACCCGAAAGTCTGACAACCAGTCTTACCAAGGGGTATCGTGAGGTCAGATAGGCAGTCGCTCCATGTGAAATACTGGTATTCAGCTGCGTCCGGTTAGACTGGAAGCCGACCCCAACGTAATTGGGAAAAAGCTAGGCACATTGATAGATGGGGTCTGAAATATTAGAATTCGCTGGATGCAAGATCCAGGACTGGTTGTTGCAGGAGCCCTATGTCCAGCAGTGGACGTCTTTCAACTAAAAGATGATGATGATTTACTTACCTAACTCTAAGGTTATGGAGCACGGCCGGTTCGTGCAGATACGAGAGTGATGTGAGGTCGTTCTGCCCGATGAGCAGCGAAGGGTTCCGAAGAGGTGGCATCTTACCCTCATCTTTTATCTGTTGGTAAATTATAAAGTTAGAATCACACTGCATTCCTCAAAGAGGTTCTATCAGTTGCCCTTGCCCTTTACACTTGCAGACCGGACGCTCTCAATCGACTTCGAATTATATAGAGTTGTTAATACTCTTTTAACTTAATGTAATTTATTTTTAAAAATGGGAGGAAAGCTGCTAAAGTCGCTGGCTCGACAGATACGAAAATAGTTTTACAGCTCTATATAGTTCACACGGAAATCAAAACAAAACAACAATAAAGTACTTAGTTCTGAATTCAAATTATTATACAAGATAAATCTAATAATTAATGGACATGGAAATTAGCATTCGTTTGTATTCGGAAATGCGATGATACCCGAGGGATATTAAGAAAATAGAAATACTGTACAGGTCGTGCCATTAGAGATGAGACTTGACACACCGTGTGGTTTGACTTGCCCATTAGACGATATATGGGTCTCTTTAGCGGTAGAGGTCTACGCCGGGGCGTCATCGGGGCGGCGGAAAAAGCGGCGGGAGGCGCGCTCAAGTATCATTTTTCGTGGCGCGTATTGTACACCCATATTTCGACCTTCTGACCCTAGTAAGAGCCAGTGCCCCAATGGTAACAGCCGTGACTTACGAGTTACAACTCGGTCGTAGGTTCGCACAGGCGCATTACTTTGTCAAAATTATTTCATCACCACTACTCTCGAAACGGTGAAGGAAAACATCGTGAGGAAACCGGCATGTCCTAGAACCAAACATTCGAAGATATGTGACATCTATCAACCCGCACTGGGCCCGCGTGGTGGATTACGGCCCACTCCCTCTCACAGAGAGGAAGCATGTGTCTCAACAGTAAAAAGATCTGATTGTGTGTATCCCATGTTATTGGGGACGATCCTATTTCCATAGACCAGCCACAAATCCAAACTCTGGGCTGCTTCTCCGAATTTTCTTACGAAAAAACACGACAACACTTTACCTGACCCGGGAATCGCACCCAGGACGGTCAGTAGTCGTGCTTGCGGCTACTAGACTTTCACTTACACGTGTATTGTACTGGATAACTTATACTAACAAATTATAAAAACATAATATCATCGTTTTCTTCTAATGCTGGGGCCGCATCTGCGTCTATCGTGACAAAATAATGCGTGCCGAAGCTTCGTACGTTTTACTCGCTAAAAAGATATCGCGCTAATGCGGTGGTCACATTAACGGCTTCATAATTTTAACGAATTATCGTGGAATAATCCAAGATGGCTCTCTATTATTTCGACAGAGCGTCTACGCAGTCCGGAAACAACGGTCGAAATGACCAACGCTAGTCCGACCACGCGCCACGCTTATTATGTACCACCACCCGGGCGATAAGTGCTACGCAGCCTGAACTATCGCGACGATAATCGATAATGGTTGGTCACATCTGTGTGTATCGTATCACTGTGCGAAGCTTCGTCACGATAGACGCAGATGCGGCCCCAGCATAAGTGTGTCAATGGCAGTTTAAATAGAGTCAGCCCAGAGTTTGGCTACAAGCTTGGCACCTTCAGTAGCGTCCATCAGCTCCTACATCGTGCGTCTAAGTACATGATGTATTTACACTCCAGAGCGGAAAAACCGAAAGGGAGATCGTGGCCCCCGGCAACATGGCAACTGAAGGAACACGGGTGGGTTTCAGTCAGTAAGAGTCTGACATGCCCTCCCGGTCCGCCCAGAGCGGGAGAAGTTATTTGATAATATCCCAACCAAAAAAAAAAGGCGGAGTCATACGTAAATCTCCACCTGAACAGGTTTTCCTTGCTTCCTACCATAATGCCATTAGATCAGCATGGACACTTTGTGTAAACAATTATTTAAAAAAAACGATGTCATAGACTGAGAAGATGTGCTGACCTTAGGTGCTGACAAGATCTGTCAAAACATGTCATTTGTCAATGTTTGAATTTTTTATTTTCATTTTCACGGAATTATTTTGCTAATCATTTTGATGCTCGTAAAATTAGAATGTAAGCTAACTAAGCACAATACCTTTGGATCTTGGCTGCCCGCTGTCTGCCCCATTTGGCAAAAATATTCAAACAATACAATTTTTTTTTTTACTTTTGGAATAAATTTATCGAGCAAAATTTTTTTTAATATTGAATAGAATTAGCTATTTACACTAGCATTTATACAGATAATTGGTTTCAATATTAATCGCGGTCTGTGATTGGTTGACGAGGTACGGAAGAGATTTCGCGAGTTATACAGTCAACTGTCAATTTTGGATTTTGACAGTTCCACAGCACAGATCATAAGCGCCAAGATTTTAAAAACTGACTCCCTCGGTGGTATAATACTTTAGTGGTTGCAAGCGATACTGCTGCGTGTGTCCTGGTTTCGATTCCCGGGTTAGACAAAGCCACGGAGTATAGAAAGAAGGACAAAGCGTTATTGGGTTTTTCCTTCAAGAATTTAGTAGCAGACCGGAGTCTGCGTTTGCGCCCAGTTTATGGCAACAGGCTTAGGCCCGGACTCAACCAAAGCGGAGACTAGAGGAGAGGAGGTGTGTTTTAAACAACCAATAGAAATTCGTTATTCACACATCACGTCTCCCCTCAGCTTCATATGATTTGTACAGCGCGATCGAAGTGGATATGTGAGCTGTGCCTCGCCGATAGCTGAGCGGCGGTACAAAACGGAAATGTGAACTGTGCTTTGAAAGACGCGCGCAGGGAAACGAGAAGAGATGTGAGCGGTGCTGTAACAGTTCCTCTGTAGCCACGACACATCTCCGCTCTAGCCAACACACATCTCCGCTCTAGCCAGCACACAACTCCGCTTTAGCCAATACGCATCTCCGCATAGCTTCGGTGGATACACCCTAGATGAAAAACATCTCTCGTCTCCGCTTCGGACATCTCCGCACATCCCCGCTTTGGTGGAGTCCGAGCCTTACCCCTATTACATGGGACTTGAACGTAATTGGCGTGTTTGTGTAAAGACTCCAAGGCTACGCAAGGAAACTTAGCTACGTTTTTTTGGAAATGTAAGCGGGATCACCCATCGCGACCAACGGCCACGCTACTCACAAAAGCATGTCTGGCAAACAAATGGACCACGCAGATAACGTGGCAAACCTCTCCGTACACAGCATCTTACGTAGCATTGGACACTGGACTTTATTCTCAAGACACGTTGATATTAATTTCTTCAGCATACTGACCTTTATCTGCCGAATCTCTCCGGATTGGTCTATCTTGGCGATGAGGACGCCAGACCGGTAGTCTGACGTCACCGTGGCGCTCTCCCATACTTTCTCTGGATGCTCTACCCATATTCGGGCACCCTAGTACAAAGAAAACGTAGTTTTAAAAATACATAAAGAAAATGTGATTATGGGCGTAAGATCTAAACCAAAAAGGCATAACAGACATGCAAACTCATTCATACACACACACACAAATACATTAGTACACAAACAAACTTATACAAAGTTATGGGTTATACGTCGGCAATCCGTTAAGGGGGATGTAGGAGAGGTCATTTGCAACCAAATTACCCCTGATGACCCCTTTGCCAATGTCAACCATTTTCTAGTAACTCAAACTCTTTATTGCATTCATGTGTACATTTAGTTGTTACATTTAAGTTAGTAAGTTCCAACACGAAACCCGGTTAGGGCACGGCAACATAATAGGTTAATAAATTGGAACAAAACAAGCATCCAGTCAGTAGGGTACATGTACTGGATTGCAAGTTTATTGTACAAATATAAATTTTCGATGATATTACTAGTATTTATTAGTATTTATTTTATTTGTAGTTATTTTAATTAATGTCATGAGGTTATTAAATTATTTTATTTTTGCATATTTTAAATGTCTTTAACATTTAAATTATTATATTTTATTAATTTGTATTATTTATTATATTCTATTAATTTTTATGTTTCATTAATTTGTATTAATTGTTATCTATATTTTATTTACTTATATTTTTTATTATTATAGCAATATTTTATTACCTAATTTCTTTTTGTTGTGTAACTGTGTGCTTTTTTCCAATTCAACGACTGACTGAAATTTCAATGACTAGTCATTTTTTATGTATCATATTTATTAATTATTTTATTCTAAGTATTCTGCGACCGAGTAAAAACATTTTTGTGTTAAATATTCTTTTAATTTTCTGTTAAATTTATTGAATTTTGTTTCATTTTTAATTTCTTCTGGTAGCTTGTTAAAGATTTTTACTGCCATATAATATGGGCTATGGTAAAGCATTTTGATCCGAGAGGATGGAAGATATAATCTATTTTTATGGCGCGTGTTTAAGTTATGAAGGTCTTAATATTTTTATTTTCACACATTTTAAAATATAAAATGTCAAATTACTCGAAAATGGTTAACATTGGCATAGGGGTCACCAGGGATAATTTGGTTGCAAATGACCTCTCCTACATCCAGTGGCGTAGCGTGAGTCACTGTCGCCCGGGGCGGAGTCATAATTTGCCGCCCTTTTGACGTCATAAAAATAATTAAAAAATGAAATAAATTAATTAAGTACTTATAATAAAAAACAAACTAAAACTTAATTACTATTAAAACGGCAGCGCGGCAGTCGAAGAAGTTACTGGTAGGTACAAGTTCTTGGAAATCACGAGCACGTCACGCATGGTGTGACAGTGTGCGTGCCCGCAGAAGCCTCGCACACCTTAACACCGTGCATGTACACGTCTAAACACAAACAAGGGCCGACCGCCATTCGTGATTTGCAACAATTGTTTTGGGCGGGAGGGACATAAGTGGTTAAAAGCTAACTTCTTGAAAAACCAATTGTTTGACTGACCGCCAGTGAGGGCACAATTTTTGTTTTTTTGCCGCCCTGCCGCCCTTCTAATGGTGGCGCCCGGGGCGGTCCGCCCCTCCGCCCCCCCCTCGCTACGCCACTGCCTACATCCCCTTAATAGATTGCCGACATATAACTAATAACCCTGTATATTTAACTATTTCTTTTACATTTTTTTTTGTTTGTACATCTTTTTTTTTAAGCGTAAAGCCTCTTTTATTTCCTCTTTTATTTTTTTGGGTTGTCATAAAAGAACAAAAAATGTGTCCTTTTTTACAGGAGGACACTGGCTCATGCAACAGTTATAAGTAACTAGCGCAGGAGTCGGATAATTCTATATTTGGTTGTAAAAATTTGCTTTATAGTCAATAAATATTTTCTTCTTTTCTGTTTTATAAAGGTATCTGGCCGGACGGTATGGAGCGCAGTCGCTCTGTGTCGCATGTAAAACACTAGTATTCAGCTGCATCCGGTTAGACTGGAAGTCGACCCCAACATAGTTGGGAAAGAGTTTGGCAGATAATGATAATAATTATAGAAAATTCAACTCAAAATAAAAATTACAATGCTGATCATCTCACTTTATTAAAGTTTTAATTTGTTTTTAGCTGAATACCAAAGACAAAAACTCACAATGTTCAATATTTATTGATGACTACAAAGTTGAATGCATTGGCAAATGCATCAAATGTATCCTCTTTAAGTATTTAAAAAGATATGACATCATTATAATCAAACATTCCTCAAGTTTTTTGTGAGCGTATGTTTCAAAAGAAAGAGAACTTTAAGCACGTGACTACAAGATTCAAGTTTGAATAACTTGACATGTTGTAACTAAAATTCAATAATATTAGTCTTTCAAGTATGTATTCTTGCTATTACTTGGTATCCAATAAAAAAATAAACAAACATTGAAATTCAATTAATGAATTAAATCTTGCAAAACATGGATGTTACTTTTTTAATATAAAATAATCAAGATTAAAAGCAACGGCTTATTCAAAAAAACATCATAATTAGAGAAATTGCATAATAATAATATTTTCCAATCATATTCAATAACCCTCCAGTGATTGTATTTTAATTGAGAAAAAAAAAATGCTCAATTAGCTTGATTATGAATAACATAAAGACCAAATCAAACATATTGCATAAGGTATTTAAAGTTCAATATCTGTATTTTTTTTAACAACATTTTCTAAAAATGAAACCTACCTAAATCGATTTACCCCGAAATCCCCCCTGCATACTAAATTTCATGAAAATCGTTGGAGTCATTTCCGAGATTCAGATTATTTATATAATATACACAAGAATTGCTCGTTTAATGGTATTAGTTATGGAATCATGTGGAATTAAATAAAAATTTTGTCTAGAATATTTGTCTTCTATATTATGGGGTTTTGGTTTCTGCACTTAGTCCACAAGGTGGACCATTGTATGTGGGCCATGGCGGCCGTTTGGTGGTTATTCCAACCAGCCCACCTCCCTCCAGAAGTTAATTAAAACTCCTGGTCTGTTCAGAACATCTGCAAAAGATCTGGGTGACCCGAGGGTTTCTGTTCTAATCTGGGTGACCCCTGTGCACTAAGTATTTGTCTTTGGTCAACTGTCATTACTGCCACCATTCTGTAGAGTGCAGTAAGTCTATCTGGGCCGGTATAAAAATAAAGAAACGATGGCACCATTGGTGAATAAAATTGACAGATCTTATTTTTATGATTTTATTCATCATAATTTCAGACAAAAGCAGTCCAGTACTGGACCTAGGCCTCCCTCAAGCATCGCTACTTTTTTCACCAACCGGTTTTGTGGTTCTCGCATGCAGTGGATTCCTGCGGCCCTCACAAGGTCATTTGCACACAATATTAATAATTAATAAAACTGTCAGAATATTTTGTAAAATTGTTTCAAAATAATGCTATTCCAAGATGGGTTGAGAGTATGACCTAGTTACATTATGTGTATTAAACGCAAACCATGCATTTCATACAAATATTTTACGTTGTTAACAATAAGCTGTAAGATCAATTTGTATCATTGCAGCAATAGTTTCAAAGAATAAGAATATTATTTATTTGCAAGAATAACAACAAGTTGACAAATAAAATAAATATCCAGTACCCTGTTAGGAGGAAAATGACCTATCAGGTCTTGTAGTATTCGTAGAGCAGTAATAACTGCGTGCATAAGCTTGACAAACCAAAGAAAAATATGTCACCAATAAACAAGTACCATAATTACAAGACATATTTTTGTCATCAAGATAACGCAACATGCATTGAGACAGGTGATAAGGTAATTTAATAACATATTTCAAGATAACAATCATTTCAAAATTTTAACAATTTGTTAATGTTATGTTTTAAAGTACATACATAGTGAGTGCTCAAATACTGTGTAATTGCAGTTTATAAATAATTCATGAGCATGAAAAATTCACTTAACTAGATAGCAAAAGTGATTATGTTAATTTATTAAACAGTTCCAACAAGATTATTTTTAGAAACCATATTGATTTCCGTTAAATCGGAACAAAAGTAATTCTGGGAACCTGAATGAAAGAATGGGCAGTGTTATTGTTTTTGAAAATGGAACAGTAGGGCGAACTGCAGCGACATGACGACTGACGTCATCCCGGAACTTAAGATATTCCTTGACACGCCAAAAATTTATAAATGATGCAAAAATTAGCGATCGCTGAGCAAACGAATGAGAATGACGTCCTCTTCAATAAACTGAGTGAAGAAGGTCAATCATAAACACTCCCTGTTCTGATAGTAATTAATCAAAATAATTGCTCCGCAAACTAATTAACCCGAATACAGAATAAATGTAAGCACAGGAGGATAAAAGTTTAATTAACTTTGCATTCTAAATTCGAAATTGATCTACAACAAAAAACCAAATACAATCAAATACATTTCACTTAAAAGTTTACCTTCGTATAAAGCTCCTTCGTAGTCATGTTGATATTTTTTTAAAACCTTGGTTAATTGAATAAATAATTTATACTATCTCATTATTTCACCACGAGTTCAGAACTTAAATATTCCATTTTAATAAAGTAAGGTAGATTCGAAATACAATTTTTCCGAATGCGAAACGTCACTGCAATGTTATTGACATTTTATTTTCAGTGTTATCAGTTTTTTATCAAAATCACTATAAAATTAACACAAAACTGGTTGACTTCTCACTGTGGGAGTATTTCATGATTTCTACAAGGAAGTGATATTCTTATTGGAATCTAATTGTACGACAAAAACATTTGACAACAATACAAATCGAAAGTTACGCTTATCTCTACAGTTCCCACGGTCGGTGCTGCCATGATAAAATAAGTGTATTTAGGACAAAGCTACGCTTCATTACACGCAGGCTTTTGAAAGGAATCGATCGACTTTTTATTTTCTGGAGTGAACGTTGGGGTAAAATTCAACAAAAGGTTGGCTTAGGTTGGGATTTTTTCATATTGTTGCGATACTTTAAAAGCACTTGGAAAGGGTATTCCCCGTCTTTGAAGAGCGCAGCGAATTTTGTATGTGGTAATGATGTAAACTGTTTTTAACCGACTTCTGAAAGATGAAAGGGGTTTTTTATTCGTAGGTTTTTTTGCGGATCCAGCTATCAACTCAGGAAAAAGTACAGCCTGCCTATCTAGACTTTTCATCAAGCAAAAACACAAAATGGGGTCGTGCCGCGCTTTGGGGTGGTAAAGTACGGTTAACAAAAATGGTAATAATGTGTAAGCAGTGACCCTTACCCAGTGCAGCTGCTAGATATTGTAAACCAATGTCACGTTCACGTTCGTCATGTTCTTTGACCGGGGTCTAATAAATATTTTCTAAGTTAGATACGCAACAAAATCGTTAGATTTATGCAGGTAACTTTTAAACTAACTTAAATTTTTCGACGCCACATTTAGTTTATTGTTAGATTTAAGTTGTTAATTGGCATAAAAATTGAAAAATAAAACAAAGTTTAACCCACTTTAAAACTTACCTGACTTAACGTTTTTGTTGACTGTACTAACTCATTGTAATTGCACTTTAATAATATTTGAGGTAACAAAACCATCCCATGGATGTGTCTACTGGTATTTAGAGTTATTTAGTTGTTATTACTTGAGGATGGTTCATGTTCTTGCTGCCTAAACCTATGGTCCTACGCATCCCTATAAGTCCCATGACACAACACCTTACTTTTTTTGCCTCTTGTCTTGGAGGTTTGCAGGGAAACAGAGAGGGTATTTTTACTATTATGAAGTAAATAAAAGTATTACATAATTTAAAAGCATTTATTCTCTACGTATAAAGTCATAATTTCCCAGCCTTTATGATAGATAAATTAAAAACATTATTCAAACATTTAATTTTAATTTAAAAATGGCGGAGGCATCAGTGTTGCAATGCTCGATACAAAAATTCCCTACAAATTAACATTATTCTACCGCAGTCCAAATTCAAATGCTATTGTCGTTACATTTTTGTCTTAAATATTAGTTGTTCACTTGTTTTCTGGTGACGGGAACCACGCCTGGCACGCTTCTGTGGCGATCTCGCATAACGCAGTGAAGGTCTTGCCACGTTGGTCGTATTCTGTGAAAGAAAAAGATTTCAAACGTTACAAATTAATTGAAATTACAAATATTTAGCATTACTGCCTACCTATTTAGGGAGATAAATAGATTTTGAGTTCGAAACTTCTATCCACATCCGTTGCATTAGCGCAATGTCAAACGTGGCTTAACCTATGTTCCCACTTTGACTGTTAACTCGTTTTGTGTCAACCAAGAACAAAATCACTATGGTGGCAATTGTCATTACCTTGGAGTAAAACGTATTGCCACCACGAATTAGGTCCGTCTTTCTCTGAAGGGGCCTAAATGCTCAACCAAGATAGGTACTTAAAACTCGGAACAAAAGACCATTCCACCTCTTACAATGATAATAAATCAGGGACCGCGGAAGTGGGGGGCAGAGGGGGCCAAATTGCCCTCTAAAATCAAACGTAAGGGGCCGCGCCCCCTCCAATTGGGGCCCCGGCGGCAACTTGTCGCCCCGTTGAGCTATTCTACGAGTACTACTACCTACTATTTTGGATCGTGATTTGCTTTTTGTTTTGATGGAATTTAAAGTATTATATTGTACATAAATCGTTTTTGGAAGGGGGTGACCAAAGAAGTTTGCCCCCTCGTCATGAAGTGCTTCATTTTTGGAAGGGGGTGATCAAAAAAGTTTGCCCCCGCGTCATGGAGTACTTCGTTTTCGGAAGTGGGTGACCAAAGAAGTTTGTCCCCCCCGTCATGGAGTAGTTCCGTGATCCCTGCTGGCAGCCGAGATTAAAAACATCGGCTGCTGGCACCGCCAGCTCCCATAACTAAAGTATTTTTTCTATAGATAAATTCTAGTCGTTTTTGGGGGTCACAGTTCTAACCTAAACTTTTTTGCGAGTAAAAATATTTTAACCTAATCTAACTAATTCGGTTCCGGGTACTTAGTACTTGATCACTGAAATATGGAAATCGTTGAATATGGAAATATATTTAAATGGAAAAAAATAATGCTTTATTACGTGTTTTTTTATTTATGCATATTGGACAACCTCGTTTTCCGCTTTTTTTTTCAAAACAGCAGCAGCTCAGCGCCGGCAGCCAATACGGAGGCTGGCGCTGGCAGCGGAGGCACTCCCTTCCTATTTATTTCTATAAATTGGTTTTAACAATGACTTTTACACGTCAAAAAACATTATTAAAACTATATGAGTTCGGCTACTTTTACAAGAAAATCCGAAACAAACTCGGATATCCCAGTCTGTTTTTCGAAACACCTGAATTTTCCTAGGTTTTACTAGAAAAAATATTTTTTCTGGTTATTTAATCTTACCGGTAGGTCCCCTCTTGCCAAACATGATGCCGTTCATAGGCGCGTTCTTATAGTTGGCTTCGCTGACTTCAACTAAGGAGAGTAGCACCGCCACCAAGCAGACGACGCCAATGGTGAAACGCATCATGTCTCCGGACATCTAAAGTACAAAAAAAAGTATTTAAAATATACAATTTTTATATATAAATAATCTTAATTTTCTCTCTGTGTCTCTGTCGCTTTTATTTCTTAATTATATACAAATATAAATTCTAAAACATAATAAACAGAAACATCCAAATTATACCTATTAGACTTGATATTTTTTTACTACGTAACTCTTAGCTCTTACTATTTCTTTATTTTATAAGCATGCAGTGACTAAAACAAAAAAACTACATTAATCTGAATGAAAAATTACGTAGAGACTGTAAAAGCTGAAGTAAAAATTTAACAGACTATAATTTTCGTAGAAAAAATAAAGAAGTTAAGGATATGGTCTAATACCTCCTATATACCAAATATTGTCATATTTGATTGATTAGGAGGAGGACATAATTTATTACATGAATAGTTATGTACAGACGCCAGCACATCAGGCTACTACAATCTGTCAAATTTATTTAATAGATTTTTAACTTTATCGTTGAAACATAAGGTTCAAAGTTGATTGGGAAAATTTGGCAGTTTCGGGTAGCTTGATGTGCTGGCGTCTGTACACACTACAGTAATTTTCAATGTAAAATTTGCGATTTTAGATTATAGCTAAAAGACACCAATTATTCATGATCATCGACGTTTCATGATTTTACTTTACCAGACAAACCTAACTGATTATAATGAAACACTTAAAAGCCAAAAAAGAAAAATTACCTTGTATTGAGCGAAGTATTTCTTGTTGATAACACTGAAGTGGTTGAATGTCAACTGATGCTGTGAGACGATTTTCCCGCCAATTTATACTCAAATCAAAAGATGGCGGCTGTCCACCCAATTATTGGATTACTGGATACTGACCACATATTGACAAAGATTCCCGAGTATTCTCAAAGGATTATAACTTCGTTAGTGCACAAGATTAGTAGTGGAGTAGAATGAGGAGGGCGGCCATCTTGGATTAGTTACACACATTGCTGAGGGGTAGGTAGAGAGCTTTTAGCATTAACTTTCAAATCAATGATTTACTTTACATGAAAGCACGTCCCTACGTAGTGCCACTGAAAAATGTTTTCTGGCTTGGCTTGTTAATGGTTTTTTTGAGAGAAGAGTTCCAGTTCCAGTGGAAATTCTGGTGAATTGCGGTGCTTTACTATGGATGCAATTATGCAAGGATACGGCTATTAGGATACCAATGGTACGAATGACAAACAGACGAATACATCGTAATGGCCAAATACGATAACGCGTTACGATTTTGTCTTTACATTTTATTGAATTTATTTGAAGCTTTGTTTGTATTTCAATATTAATTAAGGAGCATATAGCATAGCATAATATACTCGTAATATTAAGGAGTTTCTAACTGAGAAAGCATTTTTAAGCTAGTGTAGGTATATATATTATATTATTTTTTGTACTTAGTTCATTAAGTAATTTTAAAATTGTATTTAATTATTTAGTTATAAGTTGAATATTTAAATCTTTGGCATGCCTGCATGGTAAAATATGGCTGAACTCTTATTTTTTTTTTGTCATCATTTGCTGTTACCCATATTTGCAAAATAAAATTTTCTTTATCTTTACTTTTTATGTTATTACTACATCGATAATAAGACTTACTAAAATAAAAAATAAGTTACGCATTTTAAATTAATTAAGAGCATGATTAAATCGATGATTAAGAGCGTTTATTCTGAAAGTGGGCGATATCGCAAACCATAGATATAAGTATTTCTATGTCGCAAACAGATGTCAAATATTTCGCTGTTTTGATTAATTTGGCAAAATTACTGTATAGAAATAGGTATGAAATGTGGCTAACTAGCGAATTGGAATCTTATCACTGAATTTGATGTTGTAACCGTTTTAGGTGTAAAAAATGCATTTGGAAAGTTTCCAAAAACTTTTATTACATCTAAGACTAAATATTCGATGTAACAATAATTATTGCATTTCATAATCAATATTCTAAGTTCGCTAGTTAGCCACATTTCATATTTCCATATAGTAATATTGCCAAATTAATCAGAACAGGTAAATATTTGACAGCAATTTGCGATGTTGCCAACTTTTAGGATAAACGCTCTTAATTTATAATTAGGTACTTTTAATTGTTTTATTTAAGTACAGACGCCAGCACATCAAGCTACCCGAAACTGTCAAATTTTCCCAATCAACTTTGAGCCTTATGTTTCAGTTTTAAAGTTGAAAATCTATTAAATAAATTTGACAGATTGTAGTAGCTTGATGTGCTGGCGTCTGTACTTAAATTAGCAAGCTTATCTTGTAATATAATTAATTATAGTCGTAGTTTATTATAAGTAGACAAATTCTAATTGAGAAAACACCTAGCCTTCTCCCAACTATGTTGGGGTCGGCTTCCAGTCAAACCCGGATGCAGCTGAATACCAGGGGGCCTACCATCAGCTCAAAAACAGTATGGGAGAAAGAGATGGAGCTATACGTCCTGTAGAGCTTCATCTCTTTCCCACACTGAAGTAATATTAAAATAATTCTGCTTTATGAGCTTGTGGTAGGCCCCCTGAGCGACTGCCTTTTTTGACCTCCACACATAGCCCAGTGACTGAGTAGTAGTAGGTAGGATACCTACCCCTCGGTAAGATTGGTTGTCAGACTTTCGGGCTTCTGACGGCCCGTAACAACTGTCAATCATCCATGTTCCTCACGATGTTTTTCTTTCACCAATGTTAGTAATGTCCAAGATAAACTCAGAAAGAATTGAACTGAAAGTTACATTGGTACAGACGCCAGCACATCAGGCTACTACAATCTGTCAAATTTATTTGATAGATTTTAAACTTTATTGCTGGAACATAAGGTTCAAAGTTGATTGGGAAAATTTGACAGTTTCGGGTAGCTTGATGTGCTGGCGTCTGTACTTGCCTGATTTGCATCCACAACCTCATAAATGAGGAGTGAGGGGTATCACGATCACTATGCATAATATATGTAAAAAACCGGCCAAGTGCGTGTCGGACCACGCACAATGAAAGGTTCCGTAGTTGGGATGAATTTATCCAAAAAAACAAACTTAACTTTGTAGTTGATAAACATGTTCTACCATACGAAATGTATGGGAAAACATGTTTTTGCAACTGCAAAGTTAAGTTGGTCAATTATTACTCGTTAACTTGTGAAGCCTACTTAGCTGTGATAGTTTTCCTTTTAATTTCGTTATACAGGGTGTTTGGCAGAACGTTGAACATACGAAAATGGTGGATAGGTGGGGTCATCTGCTACTTACTCAGCCCTAATTTATTTGGCCCTGGCCCCCTGGTTTTTTTTTTTGAATGCAAGTTGAAATTAAGATTTAAGTATTTTTTACATTTTTCTGTAAGTTTGAGGACTCATAACTTTTTTTCTAGCTAACATCTAAATAAAGCAATAATTTTATAAGAATCTGCCAACATTAAAGATTAAAAAAACAAAAATATTGCCTGTTTTACTCATTTTTAATAAACGTTTTTAATAAAAGTTTCACTACTTTCTTAACTTTAAAGTGTAATCACTTTAAAGTTAAGAAAGTGGTGAAACAAGAAGAAAGCAAAAAAAAATAAAAAAAATATCCAGGGGGCCAGGGTCAAATAAATTAGGGCTGAGTAAGTAGCAGATGACCCCACCTATCCACCATTTTCGTATGTTCAACGTTCTGCCAAACACTCTGTATAAACTACTACTGTGATTTTTTTCACACATCCAAAACCAACCATTTAGCTGGCAAGGGAGGGGACACTTGACTCTAACAAAAATTAGCACTTTAAAGCTTATTATTTCGCAAACGGATTCAGGGATTGAATCCAAAAATGGTTTTCCTAAACTTACAATGTTTTTGAAGGACCTTTCCAATGATACCCCACAACAAGGGACAAAAAAAAAAAAACCTCATCACTTTACGTGTATGGGAGGTACCCTAAAAAAAATGTTTCTCATAATTTTGTTTTACCACTTTGTCGGCATAATTAATATGTATACCTATGCCAAATTACAGTTTTCTAGTACTAAGGGTCTCGGAGCTAGACCGCGGACAGACAGACAGACAGACGGACATGACGAAACTATAAGGGTTCCTTGTTTACTACGGAACCCTAAAAAAAACCCTGTCCGATCCGAAGGGGGCTCATAGGCACTGGTACTGCAATAACATTGCCTATAAAAGTAATAAAAATCTAATTATAATTGAAAATAAAAAAGTTATTGTGATTTAAAATCGCATTTTTAGTACCAAAATTACCCCAAATTCATCAAAAAACTGACCAAGTGCGAGTCGGACTTGCGCACTGAGGGTTCCGTAGAAACTGCGTTCATGACAAAAGGGGTAGTAAGTTTAAAAATATTAAAAATATTTTTATTACTCGTATATGATGAAACTAATTTATGCTTTTCGCATTTTTTCCTTTATCTGTGCTATAAGACGTTGCTTGCTTCGTACCAAATTTCAAGATTCAGAGTTCACGGGAAGTACCCTGTAGGTTTTGATTCCCTTGCGAGTATCGAAAATTTGCAGCATAAACGACTGTATCTTTTGATTGCGTTGGCTTAGAAGTTTGATTTTTTCACAGCTCTAAGGGACAGTAGACTTGAGTATTTGATATGAATTTCAGCTTGATACCTCCACGCGTTTCTGAGAAAAAGGGTCTTGACAGACAGACGGACAACAAAGTGATCCTCTATGGGTTCCGTTTTTTCCTTTTGAGGTACGGGACCCTAAAAATGAGCAAATTTTCAACAGGGGTCATTATGACTCGTCGGTCGTTATGACTTGTAGACACCCGCTAAACGACGGCCGCCCGCGCTCCATGTAAAATCCACCCGATAAAATACACAATTGAAAAAAAAAATACGATATTATATTTTTTTAAATTTTCCTTAGAGTTACCCCATAAATAGGATGTCAGTAGGATACCTAACGATACCCTCACGGATCGGACAGGATTTTTTTTACATGTTGCATGTATATGCAGTATATTACCAACTTAGCAAGTCCATCAACAAAAGTTTTGCGTATCGAAACAAAACAGGCGCTCGATTTTACTTAATTGTCACATAACATCGTCAGCAGTATTCCCCGATAGGTTATGTAGAGGTGTACGTACCTACATTAGTACACCCATATTTCTCCAGTTATGTTGAAGACCACTCCACCAATTTACACGCTAACTCCGCCCTAATGCGGGGTGCATTGGGGCCACTCCACTCTGTGCTAAACGCTAATGCTTCAGTAATAAAGTTGAATATCGCGTGCGCTCTTTGGTCTTGTTCAACCACGGAACTAAATGTCTTAAGTGTCAATTCTTATTTCGTTTATAACTGAAGTTATAATGATCTAGAGAAAAAATATCTTATAGGTATTTGGTTATTTTCTTACTGTCAATAATTATTTTAGACATAAAAGCCGAGTAATCTTGTTTCTGTTTCAAATAATCTTTAAAAATGGATCGAGCGAAAATATTCCAATTACGTAACTGTCGTATATTTGGAAAGAAAAAGATCCAATAAATCATAAACTCAATCTGCCTAGCCTTTTCCCAACTATGTTGGAGTTGGCTTCCAGTCTAACCGGATGCAGCTGAAAACCAGTATTTTACATGGAGCGACTGCCTATCTGACCTCCACAACCCAGTAACTGGATAATACGATACCCCTTGGTAAGACTGGTTGTCAGACTTTCGGGCTTCTGACGACCCGTAACGACTGTCACAGATCCACGAATGACAGCCGGGACCAACGGCTTAACGTGCTTTCCGAGGCACGGAGGAGTCTCTGTATGTAAAGATGGTCACCCATCCATGGACCAACCCCGGCAAGCGTAGCTTAACCTGATAGATCGAACCGTGCGGCTGTTATCACTGAGCTACGAGCTCCTCAAAAATCAAATCATGCACCTACTTTTTTTTTTTTTTGGGTGGGAAATTATCAAATAACTTCTCCCGCTCTGGGTGGAGCGGGAGGGCGTGTCAGACTCTTACTGACTAAAACCCACCCGTGTTCCTTCCTATGCCGTGTTGACGGGGGCCACGATTTCCCTATCGGTTTTCTTCGAACCCCCGGCAGGCATTGGCCCTAGCGGACCCCGTCAATTCTGCTGACATGTCTTTGAGGCGCGCGTGGAACACAACGCGTCGTCGACCCGGGCTTGGTCCTTATCGGACGGCGAGCTACCCATTGCTCACCGTCCGCAAGCCCGCGCCTACGGTGGCCGGAAATCTTCCTGCGATTCCCGACGCCCAGGGCGTCTCCTGCTGCGGCGGTTAGGGGCGCGAGGGCGCGAAATTTGCCTCTCCCTCACGCGCTCCGTCTCCTCCTTCGCGAGCATTACTGCTTCGCAGAAAGAGGTGACGGCCTCCCATTTTCTCTCGCTCCGTAGCATGGCCCGAATCAGGGCCGGACGCGAGAGATCACCGCCGCCGATCGCATCCACGAGGACACGGCGATGCCCTGCCCAAGCCGGGCAGACCTCCACCGTATGCTCCACCGTGTCCTCCGGGCGATCCACACAGTGACGACACCCGGGCGTTTCCTCCCGCTTTATCCTGAACAGGTACCTCCCGAAACAGCCGTGTCCGGTGAGTACCTGCGTCAGGCGGAAGGTGAGGACGCCGTGGCGCCTCTCTAGCCACTCCTCAAAGAGAGGTCTTATCGCCGCAATTGTGGCGTGCCCAAAATCATACACCTACTAAAGTTCAATTTTGATTGTATACGTGACTTTTTCTGAATAGTAATGCAAAAACATCCTCTTAAGTCCCATGCGATAGGGGGGTGAGCCTATTGCCATCAGCCGTGCTCAAAGCCAGACTCCGGGCCGCTTAATTGTCAATTATGTCGAGTCTTCGATGGATATTGTCTGATTGATAACTTAATCAAATCCAAAACAGATTGGAAGACACTGTATTAATGTAACTACGAAAAAGTATTTAGTCTATGATTTAACCCATATATTTTTATAATATGATTGGCTTTTCATTATGTTCGCATTAACTTCGTCTGGACACAAAATTGCAGTAGATTGGTTGTAAACTTAATTATGAGGGTATTAAGGTATAAAAGGGGTTAGAAACTGCGTTGATGCATCAGTTGGTCTTCAACTCTTCAGTCTTCAAGACGTCTTGAGTTTGATATCTAGTAAGTTTCAGTTTATTTGGTAAGTTTAAAAAAAACTTTTTTACAAAAAATACAATCAAAAATACCCAAATCGCTACAGATGTGCCTATAATATTTAAAGAGTTCTCTCGATTTCTCCAAGATCCCATCATCAGATCGTGACCATATGACAACGGGATCAACTTGAAAGTGTACCTACCCTTTCAAACAAAAAAATATTTTTTCAAATCGATCCAACCGTCTTCGAGTAAGCACATACATAAAAAAAAAATCCCGACGAATTGAGACCTCCATTTTTCGAAGTCTGTTAAAAAGATAATTTAAAAAAAAAACCAAGGGGTCAAATTAAATTAGCTAGCAAAACTCCCCAAGCGTGATGGGTATACCTATCAATATCTTAACATGATCAAACAAAAAATAAATTTTGGTGTGTTTTTTGGGTTCATCAATCATTTGAAATATCAGTTTAATTAAAAAACCGGCTAAGTGTGTGTCGGACCACGCACAATGAAGGGTTCCGTAGTTAGGATGAATTTATCCCAAAAACAAACTTAACTTTGTAGTTGAAAAATATGTTCTCCCATACGGAATGTATAGGAAAACATGTTTTTGCAGCTGCAAAGTTAAGTTGGTCGATTATCACTCGTTAACTTGTAGAGCCTACTTAGCTGTGATAGTGTTCCTTTTAATTTCGTTACGTATACTTAAACTACTGCTGTGATTTTTTTCACACATCCAAAACCAACCATTTAGATGGCAGGGGAGGGGGACACTTGACTCTAACAAAAATTAGCACTTTAAAGCTTAATTTTTCGCAAACAGATCCTTGAATGTAAAAAAATATGTTTTTAAAGGACCTTTCCAATGATACCCCAAATCAAGGGTTAAAAAAAAAAACATTACCACTTTACGTGCAGGAGAGGTACCCTAAAAAAATGTTTTTCATAATTTTGTTTTACCACTTTGTCGGCGTAATTAATATGTATACCTATGCCAAATTACAGTTTTCTACTACTAAGGATCTCGGAGCTAAACCGCGGACAGACAGACAGACAGAAAGACGGGAAGACAGACAGACAGACAGACGGACATGACGAAACTATAAGGGTTCCTTGTTTACTACGGAACCCTAAAAACCGGCCAACGAAGGGTTCCGTAGTTGGAATAAATTTATTCCAAGAACAAACTTAACATTGTAGTTGAAAAACATGTTCTTCCATACATTCCAACTGCAAATGTAAGTTTGTATGCACAATGTTGAGAGATTCACCATGTTATTTTAAGACCATAGACTTCTTATAGGTTTTCCTGTAATCTATGAGTATAGAACCATTATAATTAGGTATGTATTTTTACAAAATTTTAGGCGCAGTAGTTTGGTAGATTAGGGGGAATGTTTAATTTTCAACAATTTTCTTAAATATTTCTAAAAGTTTTTATTTTAAAATTATAAAAAAATATATTTGAGATCCTCGCAACAAGCCCTTTTATTTGATATGTCATATGTCACTCCGGGAGTGCCGACAGAAGTGAAAACTTGAAAAAAAATCGGCACCGCGGTAATCAAAGTGTCTTTTTTATGGTCAAAAGCTGGTGTCGTAACAGTGTCGCGAAATCAATGGTTTAATCCCATCTCAAAAATGCCCAACGCGCCTAAAGAAGTTTTTATTTAAAAAAAAAAGAAAAGAAGAAAGAAAAAAATAGCTAATTTGCCCCCCAAAAGTAACCCCTGTATTCAAAATTCATTTATTTAGGTTACACGTCCGTGTTGTGTCACAGAAATACTTAATATGTGTATCAAATTTCAATTTAATTAACAAATTTCAACGTTCCATTAGATTCGGAGCAATCGGCTATTATAGACGAACAGACAAACAAACAGACAGATACATGAGTGATCCTATAAGGGTTCCGTTTTTAGGGTTCCGTTGCCAAATGGCAAAGAACGGACCCCTTATAGATTCGTCATGTCTGTCTGTCTGTCTGTCCGTCTGTCTGTCTGTCCGTCCGTATGTCACAGCCACTTTTTTCCGAAACTATAAGAGTTATGCTGTTGAAACTTGGTAAGTAGATGTATTCTGTGAACCGCATTAAGATTTTCACACAAAAATAGAAAAAAAAACAAATAATTTTGGGGTTCCACTGAAACTCAAAAAAAAATTTTTCATCAAACCCATACGTGTGGGGTATCTATGAATAGGTCTTTAAAAATGATATTGAGGTTTTTAATATCATTTTTATCTAAACTGAATAGTTTGCGTGAGAGACACTTCCAAAGTGGTAAAATGTGTGTGTCTCCCCCTGTAACTTCTAAAATAAGAGAATGATAAAACTAAAAAAAAATATGATGTACATTACCATGTAAACTTCCACCGAAAATTGGTTTGAACGAGATCTAGCAAGTAGTTTTTTTTAATACGTCATAAATCGTAAACGGCAATTTACCTTTCATTCAATGTTACTTGCTGCTACGGAACCCTTCATGGGCGAGTCCGACTCGCACTTGGCCGCTTTTTTCCTTTTGAAGTACGAAACCCTAAAAATCAGTCTTTTTGTTGTAAACATCACTTATATGATAAGTATAGGAATTTTAGGTGCTTCTTAAATTCATAGGGTCTTCTTCTTCAGATCATCACAAAGATGCGTTTCATCATAGCTCTGTGCTTTTTCGCCATCGTCATGTGCATCCACAATGCAGAGGCTACGTACAGGAAGCCCCCTTTCAATGGTTCTATCTTCGGCAAGCGAGGTGTTGTTGGTAAGTTATGGTCATCGACTATAATGATATGATTATCTACTGGTTACCGAAAGTCCTTAAACTTTCAGACGCCGCTTACCAGCTAGTGGTTATTTTTTAATTACCTGTATACAATTTTTCCGGACATGGACTAGCGATATTCTAAATACTTAAATATAAACTATTTAAAAGTACAATTACACTCTAAGTTTGGGTCCAATACACTTCCCCGCTATGTAGCAGCCATTTTGTTTTTTTTGTTGAAATATTCTCTATGCGGGAAAAAAAAAAACCATATCTCTCAAAGTTTTAGTTATACTGAGATAAAAATAGGCTTATTCGAAAAGCAATAATATTATCTACCCTCTGCATTACAAAATAATGTATTCACAATTCCAATATTGTTGAAAAAAATTGTGAAAGTCGAAAAAAAAAATTCAAAAAATTATGCTATTCAACCAATAATTTGTTAATTACCACAAAAACGAGGAAGGGTTTTGGACCCAAGCTTGAGTGTAATTGTACTTTAAAATAGTTTATATTTAAGTATTTAGAATATCGCTAGTCCATGTCCGGACACACTGTATACTACAAATATCGCTTCTTTTTTCTTATTTTGTTAATTTTATAGAACACTAGCTGCGCCCCGTGGTTTCATCTGCATAAGTCTCGATCTCGTGGGACTATCGGGATAAAAAGTACGCTATGTCATAACCCAGATCATGTTCTATATATGTGCCAAATTTCATCCAAATCCGTTCAGCAGTTTCAGCGTGAAAGCGTAACAAACAAACATACAAAAAAAAAAACAATTCTTAATAATATTAGTTTAGATAACTTTAGTTTTCTTTAAGACAGAATTCCTGTTAAGCTATTGCATAGTTTTTATCGCGGGCTTTGAGCGCGGCGACCGAGTAACGAAAAAAACCTAACACCCCCCACTCCGCCTACCATGTAATGACGGATGATGACATAAAACAAAAATTCACAACATCACGTTGTCATGGGAACGTAATTTTTGTTTTATGTTATCTATCATCCGTCACCATCCCAAGTGTAGCGTTGACTAATAGGAAGTATGGAGGTTACAAATGCTATGCAATAGTTTTACCGCGGCAGTCCCCGAGTGCCACACGTTTTTTTTTTTTTGGTGTTGTTATCGTCTCTGCACCCAGTATATTCTATATATGTATAAAAATATTAATGGTAATTTATTTCTCTATTTCAGAATACGACACTACAGGCAGAGCATTATCGGCTTTATGCGAAATTGCCGCCGAAACATGCCAGGCGTGGTACCAAACTTTAGAAAATAAGTGAATCATTGTAACCTGGAACTATCGACTTTTATATAAAATTCAGCCTTTTGTGATGTGATAATAATGTCCAAACATATAATTATTTAGTCAAAAATTTATAATATGTAATCGTAAATAAATAATGTATCATCTTTGATTTGGTTTGTTTGCTTCATTTCTTGAAAAATAATGAGACCATTGAAAAACCTTCTTTTTTTTTGGGTGGGAAACAGCACTTTGATAGTTTTTTAGGTTAGTATAATCAATGTAAACGCGCCCTAAGCCTTGTAATAACACAGAGCAAGTAGCCACTCAGCAACTCATACAGACTTGGTTAGAACGCTGTTAATTGCTTGAGGGACATTGAGATTTCATCGTGTATGTACTCAGATTACCTACTGCTAATGGTCTCAAAACTAACAGCGGTTATTGGAGGATTAATACGCAAAATTGGTCAATGAAATGGTCTCAAACTTGAGTAAACTGGGTGTAAGAATGATGCTTTTATTTTATTTAAGTACATAATATTTCCGATATACCTAGGTACGGTAGGGAAGAGTTCATTACCATTGATAGCTAAAGGTTATCTACACCTTTTATTATACCGACTGTATCTGGTTACTTACTTATTGGAATTGCATTTTTGATTAGGTACCTAGCTTGTTATTAAATACAACAATAAATGCAATGAGAATGAAGTTCTAAGTTCCTGGGCGACTCAATTTAGATTGTTTTCGACACACTAAGAAGAAGATGAATATGTGCCAGTTAGCTAAAGCGGGCAAACAGCAATGAGCAAAACTGAAAAAGCAACTTTCTAAGTAATTTTTATCATTAATTAAAACTAAAAAAACGATTTATTATTTTCAGTGCGTCTTCTTGAAACGGAATGTTATTAATAAGTGCGTTCTAAATTACAGAACGACAAGAAATGACGTTTTGTATTTTTGCGGAATCTGTGAGCGAGAAACGTCAAAAAATTTGGATCATTTAATTGGTTCTTATTCTCCTGTTCTAAATCGAACCAATAAGAATATTCGAATTAGAACCACGTTTTCACATTGAAAACAAATCTTAATCTGTCTGTCTAATGGCTGCTACATTTTTGTGATTTACGTGTGTGGCAAATAAAATTTCCATTATTATTAAACCAATAAATGAAGGTTTACTGTGTGTTGACCGAGTATCTAACGTGAGAGTTTTACCTAAGCTATGAGAAAATATTTCGTCTACGAGAGAAATTGACGTCTAAATCCGAAGTCCATTTTGAGGTAAATCTAAGATTATTTTACTTATTTATTTCGCGTATTTTAGCAAAAATTCCGTGTAATTCCGGCGTGGTCGCGGTAAATAAATGTTGCCGGTGCATTTATTTATAAGCTTGACCTGTTATTACGAGAATAACGTAATGTTTTAAGTGTTTTTAAGTGCGCTAACGTAAAAGGTATGATTATCAGTTTTTTTGTCAACAACGAGCCGTAATTGACTAGCTGGGCGATTATCTAAAATGTAGTGAAACTGTCGTCAGGTAATTAGTGCAGTTGAATGTTGTAGGAACTGAAATTTCTACATTTTATAAGACAACCTTTTATCAGGAGATTTTTATGTTACTATCTTTATCTGTGGTGATTATGTACTACGCAAATAAAATCCAAGTATTATGCACTCAAATTTATTCTTCTACAATGCGTTGGACTATTAATACGTAACACTATCTTGTTTATTTAATTATAAATAGAAATGAGAAAAAAAAAAATGTATTTATGCCTTTTTATCTTGCTGAGACTTATAAGAACTTAAAAATGAGTTTTTATGCTGCATAATAATTTATTATGTTCTCAAATAGCCTAGGCTGTATTTGTGCCTGGTTGATGGCCATAGGCTCGCCCCCTATTACATGGGACCTCAACATAACTGGTGAAATGTAGCTGTACTCTGGCCCTATTGCTACACCTCTACCTAACTTTTCGTGGAATACTTGCATGATGTTATCTTATGTTTATATCCTAGGCACAGATAAAACTTTCTCATCACCCCAATATCTATGATGATTAAACTTTTTTATATTATCTTTATAAGCCTCATTTTATGAGAGAAATGTTTAATAACAATACTTTTGATATTATGACCAGTAATATTCGCATATTAATAATACACATTAATTTGTGGAGGTCAGATAGGCAGTCTCTCCATGTAAAATACTGGTATTCAACTGCATCAGGTTAGGCTGGAAGCTGACCCCTACGTAGCTGGGAAAAGGCTAGGCAGATTGATTTGTTCGTAGAAAATATCTATACTGCCATAGATACCATTTAATTAATTAACACTAGCTCTTTGCCATCTTTCAAGGACAAACTTTTTTTACTTTACCTGTTGCTGGGCAAAGGAAACCTTGTATTCTGCCACAACTTAGTTGTACCATAAAAAAAAAAAACTATTACAGCTGTTTTACAATATTTGTATACTAAAACAATACAATTTTCACAAATAAAAAATTGAAAAACTATATTTTTACAGGGTACAAGAAATAAATCATATACATCATATTTAAATGATGAATACATGCAAAAATAAATAAAACACTTACTTAAGAAGCTAAAAATATTGGGACTTTGGAACAAAAAATTTTATGTTTGATTTGATTCAATGTTTTAACCAGTTTTTTTTTGTTTTAAATTCAGTTGAAATGCAGTGTGTGTAATGAATAGTGTTGTTCTTTGTTTATTTTCAGCAGTTACTGAAGAAAACCAGTTTGAAGACATTGGATGTTACAAGAGAATTATGACATTTTAACCAAATACAAGAAAAACAACCTTTTTTACTCCAAAAATTGGCAATACTGAAAATGACAAGGACATAATGGATATCTAAAGAAAAGTACAACATTCAGCTATGTCAGAGACAACAGAACCACCGTTAAAAAAAGCCAAGATGGCGGAAACCATAGACAGTTTTATACAAAACATCATGTCTTCCAAAAAGAACCTCCATGCAGTTGTCAGTGACGAATTTATCAAACCAATAGTATTTACTAAGGTTTACGTTGGTCAAGTGAAGAATGTGAAGGAATTATCAAAGATTATTACAATTTTGAATGAAAAAATACCTCTCAAAGAACTACAGCATCTGAAAAGAGCTCGGAAAAAAGAGGTCTTACTATGCCCAGTACGGTATTTGAACTCTATAACCCAAGAATCGATCCAGGAGTATGTTGAAGAAAAAGTTTATGAGCTTAAAGACTCTTTTGAGTATTTTAAAGTAATGGGTTTACCATCACTGCCTCCTAAATTAAAAAAGCAACATACAGAATACAGCAGAGTCTGGTCCTGTAATTTCCATCCTAGTGACTACTTAGAAAAATTATGTGGGAGTGAATTCTTTGCAGAAGCTGAACTTGTGAACCATCGCTGTTACATGGGCCTTGCATTTGAAGTTGCAAGATATTATTTAAGTGAAACAAATAGTAATTTGGAACTTTCAGATATTTTACTAAGAGATATAAATGCAACTGTTGTGGTAGATCCATCAATCAGCTCTGTTGTAGCTGTATCTTTTGATAACAGAGAAACTCATCCTGTACAACATTCAGTAATGCTGGCCATAGATAATGTAGCAAAAACTCAAAACGGCGGCGCGTGGAATACAACAGGCACCGAAGACCCGTCTTTGCCTGGAATAGACAACAATCTGTTTCTGTATTTAAAAAATAAATTCTCAAATGTCAAATTTGGCGCCAGAAATTACGTCACAAAAGAGGTCTTGGACGAAAACAGAATGAATGCTTCCGAAAGCCCTTATTTATGTACTGGGTATTATATTTATATGATAAGGGAGCCTTGTATAATGTGTTCAATGGGTTTAGTGCATGCCCGGGCTAACAGGGTGTTTTTTTGCTTCAATAATAACCACCAAGGAGCGCTGAATTCAAAGACCAAATTACACTGTGTGCCATCATTGAACCATCATTTTGAAGTGTTTACTGACTTTTTATAAATTGTTTGACGTTTTGTCTACTTGTAAAATGTGAATTGAGTTATTCCAATCAATAAAATATATTTTGATGAAAACATTTTTTTTTAAGATCTGTTTCTATAGAGTAGGATAACTGCCTCGCCATTTCTCAAAGACAGTCAAGCATGCTCAAAATGTCCAATAGCTCCATAATGTTACTAGTAATTTGGCGAGTGTTGCCAGTTTCAATGAATAAAAATTACATTTTATTATTAGCTTGTCATCAGAGACCTTGAGAGTTTTAGACTTCCAGTTTCATTAAAGAACAAGAATCAAGAATGGTAAAATCTGCCTTCAATACTGACCCATAACTTTTTATTAAGCAAGTTAACGATGATTGAATTGATGACTGCCTTCTGCCCGCGATTTCATTCGCGTGAAATTCAACTATACCTATGGCACTTTGCAATAATGTAGTTTTCGATCAGAGAAAAATGTTTTGAAACCAGCTAATCCATTGCTTCATATCTTCGAAAAATTTGTCTGGGTAAATAACGCAATGAATATGAAAGCCATTGTCACTGTTAGTGTGTTATGACTAACGAGTTTTCCGATCTTCCAGAGCGTGTTAACTCTTACAAACAAACAAACAATTTTACTTATTATAACATTAGTTAAGATTTTGATAATTTAAAGACTTGAATTATTTGACGTACCGGACTATTTGTCAAGTGTGGTGTAAATTGTGATAGCCATCTTAATTATGTCAGGAAATTAATGTAGGATAAGCAGCTAAGCACCCTATCTGACTGCCCAAGCTAAAAGTATTTTCCTCATTTTTTTACTGCAAAATAAGAAAGAGATGCAGGAATTTTAGAGGTGTCAAACGATTCGTGTGTTTAGTATCAGAATTTTTTTAAAGGTACCATTTTCTGAGAACTCAAGGTTTGCCAACGTGCGATGGAGGACAGTAGTCTAGGCGTTAAGGATGAACTAGTCGCGAGCTCGAATTCACTGGTGGGCGTGGTCAAAAAGCACACTGTCTCACCCGGCGTCGTGTCCGACAGAGATAGTATCAGTTGAGCAGTACGCACACAAACACCGCACCGATCCGAACTATTTTAGTAAAACGAGCGCGTAAAAAATTACGAAAAGTCTTTTGGAAAATCGATTTACGAAAAAATCACTGCATAAATCAATTTCAAATAAAGTTTAATAAACTCTTCGATAATTAAGCTTTGTCGGTGCCGACTTTGTTTTGGAGATTTTACACTTCTTTTATTACTTATTTACGCCCAAAGTTGCATTAAAATTAGCAAGAAAAACTAATCTTTGTTGGCTCATAACTTTTTAATGGCTTTTATTTTACTTTTCTGTTTCCGCACAGAGAAAATTAATAATGAGACAAAACGATATCATGTTTAACTTTGGAGCACATCAAGCTACCCGAAACTGTCAAATTTTCCCAATCAACTTTGAACCTTATATTTCAGCGATAAAGTTGAAAATCTATTAAATAAATTTGGCAGATTGTAGTAGCCTGATGTGCTGGCGTCTGTACAATGTCAAACAGTGGAGTAAAACGCTCCCGAAATTTGTATTGAAAAAATATCAACTAGTTCCTCCTTAAACAGACAATTTTCGCAACACCACACTACCTTCCAAAACATAGATTACTGAAGTTGCTGAAAAAGCCGCAAAGCTGAAGTGAGACTGGGCTGGCCA
Organism: Agrochola litura; assembly: GCA_949152395.1. NCBI lineage: Eukaryota > Metazoa > Arthropoda > Insecta > Lepidoptera > Noctuidae > Agrochola > Agrochola litura. The sequence goes on along the minus strand of OX424521.1, from coordinate 11,692,179 downwards.
CGTCAGCCATGCCCAATCAGCTGTGGGCCAAAATAACCACTTGTGGAGCCCTTTTTTTTTTTTTTTTGGTTGGGAAATTATCGAATAACTTCTCCCGCTCTGGGTGGAGCGGGAGGGCGTGTCAGACTCTTACTGACTAAAACCCACCCGTGTTACTTCGGTTGCCATGTTGCCGGGGGGCCACGATATCCCTATCGGCCCATATTCGCAGCCCCGGCAGGCATTGGCCCTAGCGGACCCCGTCAATTCTGCTGATATCTCTTTGAGGCGCGCGTGGAACACAACGCGCCGTCGACCCGGGCTTGGTCCTTATCGGACGGCGAGCTACCCATTGCTCATCGTCCGCACTTGTGGAGCCCTGAGATAGCTAGAAGGCGTCGTAACAGACCCTGTAGAAGATGGCGGGACGAGCTGGTCTAAACAAACGACCAATAATCCACATTAGCACTGGAAATCATGGGGAGAGGCCTTTTCTCAGCATTGGGATGATACCTATAGGCAGTCACAGTAACCTATTTCTGAAGTGTGCTGCATGCGTAGCATGACAACCCTAGACACGGGTTTTCTACGGGTTTTGTCGACGGAAGAATAGACAAAATGACAGATTGTGATTGTTTATCTGTCATTTTGTCTATTCTTCCGTCGACAAAACCCGTTCCTATTGTGATCACGCTAAGCGTGCTGTAGTGGTCCATCTGTAACAATTGGCGATTTCTGCCAGATCGTGGATAGAATTTGTACCTCTTAACGAAAGGCATCCGAGGTAGTACGACTTGATACCATTCTTGCTGTCTAGTTAATCTCTTCACCATGAGCTTCATTGCATAACACACAATCCTACATAATATTATAAATAAGAAAATTTGTTAGGATTGATGGATGTTTGTTACTCTTTCACGAAAAAACTCCTGAACATATTTGAATGAAATCTGGCACACAGATAGTTTATAACCTGGCTTAACACATAGGATACTTTTTATCCCGATATTCTTACGGGATCGAGACTTATGCGGGTGAAACCGCAGGGCGCTGCTAGTTTCACATAAAATGACAATTGATTGCAATGGGTTTTATTTTGACAGTTCACAAACGTTCATTGCGTTATTTACGTTGTTGAGCAGACGAATTTTTCAAACCTATGAAGCAATGGATTAGCAATATCCATCAACAGTCTTGGATTGTGATTGAAAGTGTGTTACGCAGTTAGAGCGGTTTCGCACTACGTCCGTTCCGAATCCAATCCGAATTAGGTATGGGCGTTATTTCAGTTACAATAACTGGCTACGGGCATGTAACCGAATAACTAATTTCGAGTCACACATAAACACGTGATTTTTGTAACTAGTTATATCACAATTCAGTGATCGAATGAAAAGAGTGAAACGAAACATAAGTACGTTGTGAGCGCATGTTGTTTCTTTCGCGCGTAATAACTTTATTATTACGTAAATAATGTAACTACCTAAGTAGCTACAAAAACTTATTCGTTTCAAAAACTTAAAAGCTGTAACGTATTACGTAGGTGAGCATTTTATTTTCGTTTCACAAATAACTGTAATACTTCGATAGAATCATCGAATAGAATTTGAAAAATAACTAGTTTCTAAAATCACTAGTTTTCAAAACAGATGACGCCTTCGAAGTCACTAGTTACGTTACGTTTCGCGAAAATCACGTAACGACCCACCCCTAATCCGAATTGGAAATGTTCTAAATTCGAACGGACACAGTTCGGATCTAGTGCGCAACCCCTCATACAAATAGTACTATGGCTACTTCGGACCGACATTTTTCGGATTCGGATCGGACGTAGTGCGCTCTTAGAGCGGTTTCGCACTACGTCCGATCCGAATCCGATCCGAATAGTAGTACATATATGTAATTTGTATGAGGAGTTGTTGCGCACTAGATCCGAACTGTGTCCGTTCAAATTTAGAACATTCCTAATTCTGATCGGATTCGGATCAGACGTAGTGCGAAACCGCTCTTAGGGTGCTGATCGTGCTGACTTCCCGACACGAAAATAGTAGAACTATCGGAACTACCGGGTAGACTATCTTCTTCCAGCGACAAGTGAAAACTATGTTCTATGTTATAGGGTTTGGTTTCCGCACTTAGTCCGTAAGGTGGACCATTGTGCGTGGGCCATGATGGCCGTTTGGTGGTTATTCCAACCAGCCCACCTCCCTCCAGAAGCTAATTAAGTCTCCTGGTCTGTTCAGAACATCTGTGTAGGATCTGGGTGACCCGAGGGTTTCTGTTCTAGTCTGGGTGACGCCTGTGCATTCAAAGAGCACGTGCGCTACTGTTTCCTCAGCCTCCATGCACGCCCTGCACAGAGGACTGTCCGTTATGCCTATTGTGTGGAAGTGTTTGTTTAGCGAGCAGTGCCCCGTGATGGTCCCCGTCACCATGCGCAGGCCGTTCCTGTCCAGGCGTAATAAACGCCTGGTAAGCCTGCCATCCAAGGATGGCATAGCTTCCTTGGACTGCCTGCAACCCGGTGTCGAGGTCCACCAGTTCTCTGCTTGTGTGTGGGTGATTTCCTGTAGCCACCTGCGTATTTGGTTGAAGGGGATTGGCACGATAGGCTCGGGTCCACAGACTGCCGTGCTAGATCCTCTTCTAGCAAGTTCGTCAGCTGCGTCGTTACCTAGCGATCCGCTGTGTCCTTTTATCCATTGCAGCGTCACCGTGTTGCGGCTAGATACCGTTCTTGTTCTAGTGCATTGTGACATTCTAGTGTTAACTTTGAAGTAATATATTTTTTCCGTAAGGATTGGAGAACTGAGGCGCTATCGGAGAGTATGCGAATGTGGGTGTCCGTAACTCTCCTGGCTTTTATAGCATGGGCCGCTTGTATGATGCCCACACACTCCGCCTGATAGACGGTGTTGAACATTCCCAGCGGGCGGGATATATTTATGTTGAGGTCGTGTGAGAAGACTCCAACTCCGGTACCGGAGTCGGTCTTCGATCCGTCTGTGTATACTCTCAGCTCTTTCGGGCCTGAATAGTCACACTGTTCTTCTGTAAGTGTTATGTTGTAGTGCCGTTGAAAGTGGTGTGATTTCGGGGCTTTATCACAGGGTGATGCCATCATTGGTCGTCGTTTGATCGCATCTTCCTTTATACGTATGTGCTTAACTCTGGAGTCTTTGCTTAGGGTTCCTGATAGATGGAGCCTAAAGGCAGCCAGGGCCGCCTCCTCCCGCACGATGAGGTGCAGAGGCGGTAGTCCAAGCATTGCCTGTAGGGCGGCAGTGGGTGTAGTTCTCATACTGCTAGTGATTGCAACACACGCAAACCGCTGCAGTTTTTCGAGATCTCTTTGGGCTGTACTCAGGTCTGTCCTGGGCCACCAGACTAGTGAGCCGTATGTGATAATTGGTCGGATGACTGTGGTGTATAGCCAGTGGGTGACCTTGGGGCTAATGCCCCAATTCCTGCCAAGCAGTCGCTTGCACTGCCACAGGGATATGCTGGCTTTCGTGGTGATGTAGTTCGTGTGTTTTGCCCAGTTCAGCTGCTTGTCCAAAAAGATGCCCAGGTATTTGGTTTCAGTTGAGAGGCTTAGGGTTGTTCCAAAGAATCGTGGTAGTTGTAGTGTGGTCAATTTCCTCTTTTTTGTAAAGAGGATCAGTTCGGTTTTTGCAGGGTTCACTGAGAGTTGGTGCTTGTTGCACCATTCCTCTACTATTTTCAGGGCTTGACGCATGAGATTGCATAAAGTGTTTTCGTGGGTCCCGTTTATTATTATGGTTATGTCATCGCAAGTGAAAACTATTACAATTCCTAACTTAAACATATCTTGACAGATTGTTCGGATGCCGCACAGCGATCTTGCCAGCCTGTACATTATGAGATTGGGTCTCATAATAAAACCTCACAGTACTGAGCGGTTGTGTAAACTGTCCATGTAAAGAGACTATAATAGGCTAGTCAATTCCAATCCTTAATAATGAGTTGGCCTTGAGTTCTAGCAAAAATCACTATACGAGTAATGTACATTATATACCTACCTACCTACCTAGCGACAAAATGGCGTAGACTCGCTCTGCGCGCCTCTACGTGTCTACTACATTGATTAAATGGTGTGGATGTGCGAAGAACTTACTGGAGGAGGCATTAAGGCCAGGATATTCGAGCGTAGTAGGCATTTAGCGTTACCTTACTCTCCGCGAGGAAAGTCGCGCGAACGCGCAGTTCAAATGAACTCGCTGACCCCGCTGTGCAAAAATTTTGCGTCACAGTATAAAACTGTACCGGCGCGGTGAATAGACGAAAATCCAAATTCGAATGAAGGCTTGTGCAGACCAGCGCGACTTGTCGCGCGACACAAAGACACCGCTCGTCGCGCGACGAGCGGTGCCTTTGTGTCGCGTCGCATGTCGCGCTGGTCTGCACGAGCCTTGAGACGTTTTCCTTAGCATTTAAGAAGTAGTAAATAGCTGTCAAATATTTACCTGTTTTGATAAATTTTGCAATATTACTGTATGTTCCCTATAATATTAATAATTAAATGCAATAATTAATATCGTAATACCGAATATTTAGTTTTAGATGTAAGAAAACTGTTTGGAAACTTTCCAAATGCCTTTTTAACACCTAAAATTATTACAACATCAAATTCAGTGTTATAATTCCAATTCATTATTAATACTCTAGGGAACTATTTATTTCTTATTTTCAAACAGTAATATTGCCAAATTAATCAAAACAGCGAAAAATTTGACATCTGCGACGTTGCCTACTTTCAGAATAAACGCTCTTAAGCTGTGGCATTGATTCTTTCGGTAAACAGCCTACGACCTTTGGTAAAATTACTGCCGTCTCTTTCCAATATACGAAATAAGAAATAGAGGAAAGACATTTAGAACAGCATGCGTAGAATGACAAACTTAGAATCGGGTTTTCTACGGGTTTCGGCGACGGAAGAATAGAGAAAATGACAGATTGTAATTGTTTATCTGTCATTTTGTCTATTCTTCCGTCGACATAACCCGTTTCTATTTTGGTCATACTAAGGGTGCTGTTAAACTAGTTTACAAATGTCATGTTAAACTTTGTCATGTTTTCGTATGCGAATTCTGACGGGTGGAGGAGTCAGGAATGGTTTTATACTTAGATACTTTGGGCATTAAAATAGTACCCATGGATGTATGATGGATGCCAACACCTTGCTGACTGACTAATATTTTTATTGTTGCTGCGACTCACGAGTTGTAGATCGTAGGTTACAACCCAGACAGGCGCTTTACCTTGTGTAAATTATTTCATCACCACTACTCTCAAAACGGTGAAGGAAAACATCGTGAGGAAACCGGCATGTCCTAGAACCAAAAATTCGAAGACATGTGACATCTACCAACCCGCACTGGGCCCGCGTGGTGGATTATGACTCATTCCCTCTCACTGAGAGGAGGCCTGTGTCCCAGCAGTGGGAACATTATCGGCTGGTTATGCTGCGCACATACTTAATATACGTATACTCCATTTGAAATAAGATTAGACATTTAAATAAACCTTTTTTACGGTCCGTTCAACCGATTTTGACTTCTGTTGCGTTGGTGACATGACAAATGGCAGCTGCAGTAAACAGTTTGTATTGTAACCACTTATGCCTTTTTTTTTTGGGTGGGAAATTATCAAATAACTTCTCCCGCTCTGGGTGGAGCGGGAGGGCGTGTCAGACTCTTACTGACTAAAACCCACCCGTGTTCCTTCAGTTGCCATGTTGCCGGGGGCCACGATCTCCCTTTCGGTTTTCCTCGCAACCTCGGCAGGCATCGGCCCTAGCGGACTCCGTCAGTTCTGCTGATATCTCTTTAAGGCGCGCGTGGAACACAACGCGCCGTCGACCCGGGCCTGGTCCTTATCGGACGGCGAGAGATATTTCTTGACAGCATGTGACGCCAGGTTATTCACTAACCATACGAAAAAAAAAGAAGAAAACCCAAATGTCCTTTCTTTGATGGTGTTCGTCGAAACATTGAGCTCCTAAAGTTCTGTGTTGAGCTGCACGATTACTGACACAAGCGTGCACTGACTGGACAGGTCCCCTCAAATCTCTGTGACTCTTTCCTCAAAAGACCAACTCAAACGCTCATCTATGGTCCTCACATGATCTAACCAAGACAATGTCTGGACTAGCAAAACATTTTTTCTTCTTATTTCCCCCCCAAAAGTCCCCCCTCATATTCAAAATTCCCCATATTCGTCATCCCCCATATTCATCATCCCCCATATTCATCATCCCCATATTCACCATCCCCCATATTCAAAATTCATTTATTTACGTTACACTTCCGTGTTTGAGTCACAGAAATACGTATGGGTACCAAATTTCAACTTAATCGGTCCATTAGATTCTGAGAAAATTGGCTGTGACAGACGGACAGACAATTATAGGAATACCCTTATAGGAATAAGGGTTCCGTTTTTTTCTTTTGATGTTCGGAACCCTAAAAAATTGTAAAAGTGTTTATACTTGACAAACCTACTTACAGAAATAAATATCATTTATTTCCAGCGGTGGGTGAATTTTGGCGAAATACTAAAAGTTTTGCAAAAAAAAAATTAAGCTGGTGATGGCCAATATGTTGTCAATGCACAAGCAGAAAAGTTTTATGAAATTGTTCTATTGTTTATTCTTTTTCTGTAATATTTGTATGTTGTATCTACCCTGTATACAGTAAAGAAAAATTTTATTGCATTTCCCTAAATCTTTTGCAGAATATTTTTGTAATAAAAACTACCCTTTTTTCTGGAATTTTTCCCAAATAAAAACTCATTGAGCCATCAAAACTTACCAATCCAATCACAAGCTTTCAGTCAATTTAAACATTTTAATTTAAACTGTACCAAATAACTAGACGACTACTTATGTTCATTGAATATGTTCCCAATTGTGATCCCCCCTCACTGTACCGACGACCGGCCACTGCAATCCAGACACTTGCCGGATTTGTACGCAACTCATGCGCATGCATTTTTGAATATTGAGATTTTTTGTTAAAAAAGTTTTTTATTAAAAAGTTAGCGGGTTAAAGAGCGTTAAAGATGGCCGTTTTTCTCTGCGTCTGTCCTGGGGATGACGCTTTTTGGTAAGTCATTATTTTTTTTTTTTTTAATCGTTTTGGGGGCGATAAATTCTCACCATTAGCAATTTATTTTGTTGCACCTACCATGTTCGTGGTTGAGAATGCATATTGCATTACTTAGATAAAAAATAATTAGCGTTTTTTCTTATGACTGTTGAAGTTTTGGTAACACTCTTATATTTAAATATAATTAATAAATATAGCTGCTTACTTAATTAATTAAACATCAATTTTGTTGAAAGTAGGTATTATTAAACTCAATTCCTTTATTTTAATGTAAAAAATGGGGGGTCCATTTTTTACATTAAAATAAAGGAATTGAGTTTTTTTATAAATAAAATGTTACTTAATTTTTAACTGTAGCTTGGCGAGATAAAAGTGATTGTGATAGCCAAATAAAAAAAATAAAAATAGTTAAGTAGGTTAAAAAAAAAACAAATATGCCTGAAATCGTCTCCCAGAAAAAAGAACCGTATCCAGTCAGCAAAAACTGGTTCATACTGAATTCTATTACAATAAATCTTGCTTTCAAGTACCTTAAACGGATCGTAGTTGGTGGCTTCCGCACATGTAGACCGTGTATCTTATTACCTCGGAATAAGGTACACTTTTGATTGCCATTCGTAAATTATAAGTGCGGTCTTCCCTTTACGTGTACCTACAATAAATGAATGTGTAATCTTAGAGGCATGATGTTATGTGAAAATGTGACAGCTTTAGAAAATACTGGTCGGTTTAAAAAAAAGAAAGAAAATGGCGATTTCCGAGTTATCAATCCCTTGTGTTGCACCTGCCATTTTTTGTCTCTGCATCACCCTAAGGTTGACTAGTAGAAAATGCCGCCTTAAGTCCGCCTTTGTACGGTATTTTTACTTGTGTAAAATGGCGGTTGATAGCTGTCAGTTTTGGCGCCATTTTCAAAATGACGCATTCATTTATTAGGCTTTTTTTCTCCTTTAGGCACGGACTATATATATAGGGTGATTTTTTATGATATTGCAACCAGCCCGTCCCATCTTTGATTTCCTCCCTCCGGATAACGCCCTAAGCCGAGGCCCGTACCCCGCAGGGGGTGCCCTTAGCGAGCGTTCATCCTAAGCTTTTAGCTTAGTTTATATGTGTGCCCTGGCTGGAGGCAATAAGTGTAGTAGCTTAATGCATCCACAGGATTGCCCAGTTCAATAGCCGCGGTCGGTAGAGACCAGCTATGAGATGGCCAATCGGTAAAAAAAAAAAAACAAATGATATTGCAATGAGTCAGTCACAAGACTGCTTTACTGGTTTACTGCTGAGCGTAGGGTCTTGGTTTTGATACCTAGCTCAGGAAAACTGCTACTGGGTATCTCCGTTAGGAAAATCTCAGTCTCGGAAAAGCCCTTTGAAAAAGTTGATTGAACTACTCGATACTAATTGAGCTTTGTTTTGGAGATTTTACACTTCTTTTATTACTTATTTACGCCCAAAGTTGAGTTAAAATTAGCGAGAAAAACGAATCTTTGTTGGCTCATAACTTTTTAATGGCTTTTGATTTTAGTATTCTGTTTCCTCACAGACAAAATCAATAATGAGACAAAACGATATCATGTTTAACTTTGGATGTACGATGTCAAAAAGTGGAGTAAAACCCCCCCGAAATTTGTATGGAAAAAATATCAACTCGTTTCACCTTAGAACATAAAAATGTCGGTAAGTCAGCGGTGGCTCGATTTGATCGATCACGCGTCAAGAGACACTGTTGTGTATCATGTTACATAGTAGTCTGTCTGTTTTCTAGTCACACAGCTACTTTATAACTAGATTAATCCTGTTATAATAGGCGATGCTTCAAGGTCTATGAGTTAGAGGACTTTAGAGGGGGATCTCACTTTTGACTCACGCCTTACTTCGTTGGCTAGTATACTCATAACAGTTTGCTATCAAACTACTCCATTCCATTACTGGGCAAAGGCCTACCCCAAGGCTTACCGGTCTAGAACTAAAGTGGCAATGCGTTTTGATCTAGTCCAGCTTGTCCTGCCATCTTCTACGTGGGATAGACCGTGTAGAAGATGGCAGGACGAGCAAGCAACGCCTCTTGGCTATTATTTTTATCTAATTAAGCCGTTCAAATTCGTTCATTCGGCAAAATTCATTCATTTATTCACTGACAGACAACGCACAGCTAACCCGTTAGGCCGCGCGCACTTTGGATGCGTTTTCGTACGAATTTCACTCGTGCGTTTACGTACGACCATGGTCGTACCAATTGAGTGCGCACACTGGATACGGTTTTCTCCGTCAAATAGAACAAATTCCAACAAGTTCGGATTGTTTTCGGACGGCGGAACTATACGTACGACAAAGTCGCACCCAGTTTGCGCGCTCCCTTTGTACTTGGAAGGTCGGGATCGTTCGTGCGTGTTCGTATGTGTACGCACGAGTGAAATTCGTACGAAAACGCATTCAAAGTGCGCGCGGCCTTAGGTCTGGAAGCATGACATTTTGCACGAGAGTTCAAAAGAACTCGTACATTAAAAAAAAAATATATAACATGAGGAAGGAAATATAAAAATTCATCCTCTAAAGGGGTTCAATCGGCGATGATCTATTTATTACCGATGGGAAATCCAATATGAAATGTTTCAAAAATAAAATCACTTTATTGGTTTTTGTTTTTCTATTGTTTTGTCAACCAATTGCAACAGCTCATGACACGATAGCACGATCAATCAGCACCCTAATTACGTAATACACGATCAATCACAATCTGTTTCGATTTAAAACAGATTGCTAATCCATAGCTTAATTAGTTGAAAAAAAAAACAGTGGCACTCCGAGAGTGCCGACAGAAGTGAAAACTTGAAAAAAAAAAATCCGCACCGCGGTAATCAACGCGTTGATGTCTTTTACTCCACGGTGTCGGTATATTACGTTACAGTGTTGCGAAATCACTGGTTTAGTCCCATCTCAAAAATGCCCAACGCAAAGTTTTCACTTCAAAAAATCTGCTTAACTTAAATAACGCAATGAATGTTGTTGAACTGTCAAAATGAAACAAATTAGGCATAATCGTTTACGAAGATAAGTTACGCAATTAAGATACAGTAGTGCTATTCTGTAACCATCTCGCCATGTTATCTTATGTGAAGTGAGCTGTCAGTTGCTAAGGATTGACACTATTGGCAGCTCACTTCACCTAAGATATCACGGTGAGATTTTTACAGAATAGCACTACAGGTTTTAACTAACATTGTGTTAGCTAGCCACATAGGCCTGCTCCTCCAACGCGCAATATCCACACAGCCCCGGGCCACTGCCATTCTTTACCGTTCCTGGTTGAACTAGATTGAACTCGTACTGATAGATCGCTGCGGAGTTCAAGGATAATTAAGGGATTCCTGTTGTTCATGCTATTAGCGTAGACATACTGTATCAATTTCTTGATAAACAGATTTTCTACTCTAGTTTCAGTCTCCACGAGTAGCGATATATACCGTTCTTTCTTAAAGTTGGCAATGGTGCCGATTCCCTTGTTCACAAACTAAACTAAATTTAAGTTCAGTGCATCTTTTTCTTTCTATTTCATTAAGAAAAGGACAGAAGATAAATTTTAGTTTAGTCCTGTCAAATTAATCAGCGCTTGACGTAAATTGACGTAATTTTAGTTGGCAAGTTTTTAATCACGTCTAAACTTGTATGGAGTAGTGACAGGCGCTGATTAATTTGACAGGACTAAACTAAAAAAAATCTTCTGTCCTTTTCATAATGAAATAGAAAGAAAAAGATGCACTGAACTTAAATTTAGTTTAGTTTGTGAACAAGGGAATCGGCACCAATGTCGCAAATAACTGTCAAATATTTACCTCTGAAAGTGGGCAACGTCGCAAATATGTACCTAGATGTCAAGTATTTCGCTCTTTTGATTCATTTGGCAATGTTTTTGTATGGAAATAAGAAATGTGGCTAACTAGTTCCCTAGAATATAAATAATGAAATGTAATAATTAATATCGTAATACCGAATATTTAGTTTTAGATGTAAAAAAAGTATTTAGAAACTTTCCAAATGCCTTTTTTACACCTAAAATTGTTACAACATCAAATTTAGTGTTATAATTGCAATTCATTATTAATATTTTAGGGAACTAGTTAGCCACATTTCATATTTCCATACAGTAATATTGCCAAATTAATCAAAACAGCGAAATATTTGACATCTATTTGCGACGTTGCCCACTTTCAGAATAAACGCTCTTAATTTGGCAATATTACTGTATGGAAATATGAAATATCGCTAACTAGTGACCTCTAAAAATCGCTCGGCATACGGATAGGACATAAGTTGGGTTAGGACATAGGATAGGTACTCTGAATTCCGGTAGAATGTTCCCGTGGGATATTTTCCGACTTCCACGCGGGCGAAGCCGCGGGCAAAAGATAGTAGTAAAATAAATAAAACATTAGTATAAAGAAAATATTAAAAGTGTGAGACCACCTCCCTCGCCTTTTAATGTGGCAATATACCGGGAATCCCCTTGGTGTTGCAAGTTAACCAATCAAAAAAAGTACTGGTAAAAAAAACTTGTAGTAGTTTTCTAAAATCACCTTATTTCTTTTATTACAGATAAACCAGAACCACTTTGCTGACTTGACACTGCTTGCAGAAAGAGAAATACAGATATACAAAAACTCACGGCTCAGAGCGAGATACAACAGTTCCTCGGCTCCGTCGCTACATAGAATATTAATGGAAATTATTGAAATCAGCTCTATTGCACATGTAATGAAGATCAATTTAGCTGTCTTCAAGATATTATACTGACTTTTGGAGATTTTTTTTGAAGAACGGCCATTCGTCGTTAATGGTAAGTGGGTTATTTTATTTTTTTATTAAATACTAATTAATTTGATGGTAAATTACTTACCATACCTTTTTTTTTTTTTGGGTGGTAAATTGTCAAATAACGCGCCCTCCCGCTCCACCCAGAGCGGGAGAAGCCGCTCTGGGTGGAGCGGGAGGGCGTGTCAGACTCTTATTGACTAAAACCCACCCGTGTTCCGGAGAAGTATTACCACCAAACCTATGACCAAATGCATGGCGAGGATCAGTATGATATTTGACTGAATTATTTTGGGATCACATGGCAGTTTCATACTATATTTATTTCTAACCGTATGAACTGTGGGATGTTGTCGTTGGGATCACACTTATTACCGTAAAATAACATAATGATCATCTCCGAGTGAACGGGGCGTATTTCTGCCGCGTTGCTGTGGTCTTGTTTGAAGGGTATGGGTGCCGGGTGTTATGAGGGTTTTCTGAAATGATGTTCACTACGTGGCAGCACTGAGACGTCATTTCTGGGCACCTGTCAAAACTGTTAAAGCGCCTGTATTTTCTTCAGTCGTGACTGAATGACGAACGAATGAATGAAACGAATGATGAACGTCATTATATATTTTATATTCATAGTCGAAATGGAAGATCTCTTGTCAAAGTGGCGCCACCTAGTGAACGTCATTTCAGAAAACCCCTTATTACAGGCACATGAGACATTTTAGCTTTGTCCCGGAGATGGCTGAGCATCTGCGATGCCTATGGTATTGGCTCTTGAATGACATTGATAAGGGGGCGTTGTTAGTAAACATTTGTGAAAAGGTTTTGTGAAATAATATTGAAAAAAAAAAACGTGTGCGGTCGCACGTCAGGAACGAAGTTCCTTCTCACGTATGATTTAAAACAAAAACAAAATTTTCGCAGCTACCATCTTGAATTTACATTTTGACCTCACTGTCGACTTTAGCACCCTCGAAAACCATGAAAATCCATAACAATAAAAAAAGAATGTTTGGCAGCTGCCATTTTGGATTTATTTTTTAACCTCACAATCGGCTTTAACACCCTCGAAAACCATGAAAACGACACCCATGATGAAAAATGAGAATTTTTTTTCGAGTTAAATGTGACAATTCACACTTTCTCAAAAGTGAAAACTTTTTCGTCACGTGACGATTTCTACCAGTTTACTTCTACCGCAAGAACTTCGTTCAAGATGTCGGCGTTATAGTTCCGATTTTGATCACGCGTGAAAATATCCATGTACAGCTATTTTTAACCGACTTCCAAAAAGGAGGAGGTTATATGTTCGTAGCGTGTTTTTAAGCTATTGCATAGCTTTTATCGCGGGCTTTGAGCGCGGCGACCGAATCAAGAAATTCCGTAACGAAAAAAACCTAACACCCCCCACTCCGCCTACCATGTAATGACGGATGATGACATAAAACAAAAATTGCGTTCCCATGACAACATCACGTTGTCATGGGAACGTAGTTCCCCCCACTCCGCCTACCATGTAATGACATCCCAAGTGTAGCGTTGACAAATAGGAATGGAGGTTACAAATGCTATGCAATCGTTTTACCGGCAGTCCCCGAGTGCCACACTTTTTTTTTTTTTTAATTTACTTCCGCCGATTCCTCCGTCATTTATGCTCTCAAATGGGTCCCATATAAATTTTATTAACTTTGCTTGGGTAGTTTTTGAGTTAGCTACAAAATACGTATTTTTTTCCCACTTATTATTTAGATGACATGATAAGTTCCTGTCACTGGTAGCAGGTAGTGGTGTGTGGGGTAGGTTAGGTTAGGTTAGCCCAACTTACCACAACTAAAAAGTGAAAAATAAAAACTTTTTACAAAAACAACAACCGACTTCCAAAAAAAAAAACACTACAAAGTGAAACGTCGGTGTCCTGGGTTTTGTATTTTCGTTTTTTGCCACCGACTTCCGAAATTAAAGTTATTTTTCACTTTGTAGTGTTTTTTTTAGGAAGTCGGTTTTTTTTTTTTTGTAAAAAGTTTTTTATCGGGCTGCAAGCCTAGTTTCCAAGAAGCGAAATAGGTGTCACTACAAATTTTAAAAAGCTGCTATTTTCGCCAGAATTTATATGGTGATTTCATAATATTAATTGTTGCTTTGACCTCCTATAGAATTTACTATACCTTTTTGTAACCAACAACAACTATCATCTCCTAATGATGGCAGAGTCATTTACACTGAACTCTTAAGGGAGCGTTCAAGTATTACGTAACGCAATTTTTGGAGATTTTTGACCCCCCCTCCCCCCATGTAACGCGCCGTAACGTTTTTCTTTACCTCCCCTCCCCCTTGTAAAACGTTAGATAACCACCACCAAGTGACCATTTTTACCTGAAAGTCACAATTATGTGGCGTAAAGCACAAGCTGTTGATAAATATTTTTTTTTGCTTTACATTTGCAGTTTTATTAGGTTTTATTTATTTAAGTTAAAGGACCCCTCCCAGGCCCTGTAACGCATCGTAACGTTTCAGAAGACCCCCCTCCCCCCAAATTGCGTTACGTAATACTTGAACGCTCCCTAATTCGCTTAGTAAGAACCTAAGACCACTAATCACGACGAAAGATAAAAGTTACTGATTAATCTAGTAGCACAAACAGACAATAGTGATGGTAGGAAACTTCCATCATTTGTCATATTCGTTTTATGAGGTTGTATTAATTAGGCGTATGATTTTTACAATGTTTTTAGGGTTCCGTATCTCAGAAGGAAAAAAAAACTCGACTGCAATACCAACATTCTATAGATTATAATGCATGTTTTTCTCTTTTCAGTTATGTGTTTTTGCAGTCGGGTTTTTATTTTTAAATATTTTTTTAAGCTATTGCATGGCTTTTATCGCGGGCTTTGAGCGCGGCGACCGAATCAAGAAATTCCGTAAAGTAACGAAAATAAAACCTAACACCCCCCACTCCGCCTACCATGTAATGACGGTTCCCATGACAACGTGATGTTGTCATGGGAACGTTATTTTTGTTTTATGTCATCACGTCATCATCCTAAGTGTAGCGTTGACAAATAGGAAGTATGGAGATTACAAATGCTATGCAATAGCTTTACCGCGGCAGTCCCCGAGTGCCACACGTTTTTTTTTTTTTATTTTGTCTCAGTAGTTTCGGAGATAATGTATAATCAATTTTCTTGAATATCTTTAACGGAACTGATTTTAATTTTTTTTTTTTTATGATCCTCGCAACATGCCTTTCCATGATATATCAAACGGTGCAGTTTGCAAAACTTTATTTTTTATGTTTCTTATTTGCCCCCCAAAGTGACCCCCATATTCAAAATTCATTATTTACCTTACACGTCCGTGTTTGGGTCACAGAAATACATAAGTCTACCAAATTTTAACTTAATCGGTCCATCAGATTCGGAGTAAATTGGCTGTGTCAGACGGACAGACACACGACTAAACCTGTAAGGGTTCCGTTTTTTCCTTTTGAGGTACGGAACCCTAAAAACGATACTTTCAGGATTCGAGTCTCCTCAGTCGGTCGTTTTAGTCACAAATTACATAACACAATAAAACATCTCGACTGTAATTCCCGAAGGGTTAGGCAGAGGTGTACCTATAGTACACCCACATTTCGCCAGTTATATTTAAGATATTGCATAGCTTTTATCGCGAGCTTTGAGCGCGGCGACCGAATCAAGAAATTCCGTAACGAAAAAAACCTAACACCCCCCACTCCGCCTACCATGTAATGACGGTTCCCATGACAACGTGATGTTGTCATGGGAACGTAATTTTTGTTTTATGTCATCATCCGTCATCATCCCAAGTGTAGCGTTGACAAATAGGAAGTATGGAGGTTACAAATGCTATGTAATAGCTTTACCGCGGCAGTCCCCGAGTGCCACACGTTTTTTTTTTAGTCCCATGTAATAAGGGGCGAGTCTATTGCCTTCACCCGAGCACCAATCCAGATGGCTGGGCTGTTACTGAGAAATTCCTAATTGATAAAAAACAATGGCACTCCGGGAGTGCCGACAGAAGTGAAAACTTTGAAAAAACATTGGCACTGCGGTAATCAACGCGTTGATGTCTTTTACTCCACGGTGTCGGTAACAGGTCGCGAAATCAAAAATGCCGAACGCGCCTAAAGAAGTTTTCACTTCAAAAACCCCTATAGTCTGGAATTCTGGATTGTGCCTGGTTGATGGGACTTAAAAACTTAAAATATACTTTTCGGAAAAAAAATACCCAATTGATCGCTAATTATTTGAAAGTCTTTGAACAAAACATTGGACTGGTCATAGGACACTACATCTAACACTAAGCTTTGTATAGCGTGCCTCTCAAACCATGTATTTCAAATAAATTAATTACAGGCACTTTTGAATTGTCAAGGGGTCGGTCAGTCAGAAAGATGAAGCTAGTTGCCCATAGGCACTTTTGAATTGTCAAGGGGTCGGTCAGTCAGAAAGATGAAGCTAGTTGCCCATTCCAAAGCGTACGTTTGAAGAAGAACGGGCAAGAATCTCCACGGACACTCTTTTTAACCGACTTCCAATAGGAGGAGGTTCTCAATTCGTCTGTATGTTTTTTTTTTTTTTTTATATGTTTGTTACGCGATTACTCTGCCAATTATGAATAGATTTTGATGATTCTTTTTTTTTTTGGTAAATCATACTTCAGAGGTGGTCCCATATAAATTTTATTAACTTTGCTTGGGTAGTTTTTGAGTTAGCCTCAATTAAATACATAGCAGGTAATGGTATTCGAATTTGTGCGGGGTAGGTACCACAACTAAAAAGTGAAAAATAAAAACTTTTTACAAAAAAAAACAACCGACTTCAAAAAAAAAAACACTACAAAGTGAAAAATAACTTTAATTTCGGAAGTCGGTGACAAAGAACGAAAATTCAAAACCAAAGACACCGACTTCCGAAATTAAAGTTATTTTTCACTTTGTAGTGTTTTTTTTTTAAGTCGGTTGTTTTTTTTTTTGTAAAAAGTTTTAAATCCAAATATGGTTACATAAATCACGTTGAAATTATACATGTGAGAACAATGTAGAAAGACCTGCTGACTAGTGACGTCACGGATGTCAATCAGTTCATAAGCTCTCTGTTTACTTCTCGCGAAATAAACAAAAACACAAGTTTGTTTTGCAAAACTTTATTATGTAAATACATGTATAAGTGCAACTTACAAGTATTAATATTTTCAAGTGTTTATGTGTTGTGTTAAATATAATAAAACTCTAAAAACGTTTATCGATCCCCGAAAATATTTTTTTAAGTACCTGACACTCGAAGGAAAATAAACAGTGTTTCATTCGTGACCGAGACACAATCTGTGACCAAACAATAGTGTGTGCGCACCTTTACACCGATACTGTGCTTTGCTTATGGTGTCTATCCGTACCATACACACCGTGAAAACTGCCATAAACGTATTTCTGAAAATAGCGCCATCTGTTGCCTTATCGGTGTACTATTTGAACTAATCGATTACACAAAATAATACAAGTTCACCATGGCTAAGTGTGGCGGCTGTGGCAAGTTTCTGTCGTCGACAGAAGCCGCTAATTGCAATAAATGTAGGTCTTGGTACCATCGAGCGTGCGTGGGTTTACAGAACACCGGCCCTTTAACGACCCCCTGGCACTGTCCTGAGTGTAATAAAAACTTGGTGAGGGACAACCGGGCTGAAACTCCGGTAAGAGCGCGTACACCAGCACCAGCAGCACTCGAGGAGAGCCTCAATAACCTGATGAACACCAGCCCTATTCACACCACAGCTCTAGACGCTACACAGGAGCTCAACCTAGACATCCTCAGGGCAGAGCTAAGTGTATTTAAGGAGGACTTTTTGAAGTCGGTGCGGAGTGAATTCCAGCTGCTCCGCGATGATCTGTCCGAGTTAAGATCCTCTCTAAACGCTACGAATGATAGGATGAGTAATCTGGAGGAGAGAGTGGCTGTGTTGGAAAATAAATACACTCAGCCCCGAGTTTCGTCAGAGGTAAACGATTTAATCTCACAGCTGCGGAACGATATAAACGACCGAGATCAGGAGCTGCTCGGAAATGATATACAGATCTCCAACATACCCGAGACTAGTGGTGAAAATCCAATCCACACGGCGATGTTGGTTGCATCTAAGATTGGCGTCAAAATCGAGGCGCGCGACATAGTAAGCGCCGAGCGTGTGGGAGGTAGGCGCATCAACGCGACGCAGGCGACGGCGCCGGTGGAGACCCGTCCCCGCTTCCTCGTCGTGCGCCTCGCACGCCGCGACCTGCGTGACGAGCTGCTGGACGGTGCACGAGTGCGACGCGGGATGACTACTGCGGATCTGGATTTGCCAGGCCTTGCGACGCGCTTCTATGTGAACGAGCGCCTTACGAAGGTGAATCGAGAGTTGTTTCGGAGCACTCGTGAGGCCGGCAGTCGCCTCGGGTGGCAATTTGTATGGGCAAAACGAGGCCGTATTCTTGCCCGGTACAAACCCGGAGACGCCACTTGCCACATCCGCAGTGAGGTTGACTTGCAGCGCATTTTCGGACCGGCACCGGGTAACGCCGGAAATAGCGCATTTTAAAATTACCTTTTCGTTTGATATTATTTGTTCTTGTATCGCGCTGTTTTATAAAGTAAGTTTATTTGTTTTTAGTGTCAGCATTTCACAAGTATTAAGTTTGTGTTGCTACTATGATGTGATATATTTTGTATTTGGACTTGGAGGCGTGTGTCTCGCGGCGCACCTCACTCAACTATACGTAAACCAGTTTTATAACACCACACTTAATTATCTACACCTATTTATTACAAAATTACTATATAATTTTAAAAACCCATTATTTACAAAACTGTTATGTACATACCGCAACTTAAAACCTGTGTTTCATCATCATTTTATGTTTTTCATTATTTACATATTTACAATTGGACATAAACTAATAATAATAATGAAATTAGAATTGAAACTACTGAATGTGCGCTAATATTATTGATATTGTTATTGTTAAATGACGGAATTATTTTATTTTATTATAATGATGACTAAAGGAGAAAAGTTTCTTAAAGTTGGTTTTCTCAATGCTGGATCATTGGGTACAGGTCATGATAACTTGATTGGTGCACTCGACAGGCATTGTTTTGACATCATGGCCATTAATGAAACTTGGTTGCGAGTAGGGAATGCAATCCGGACTATCCGTAATCCGAAAAATCCGGATATCCGCACATTTTTATCAGACTTCCAAATCCGGATTTGAAAATCGAATTCGGATTTTTTGAATAATAAGAAATTGTAACAAAAAAATCAAAACGACCCAGTTCGCTGTTCGCGCGTCTCGCGAGTGTCGAGTCTATCGGCTCTGCGCAGAGGCGGCGTAAGGCGCGGGCGACGTGGGCCACCGCCTGTGGCCTCGCGGACGAGGGGCCCCGCACCTCGGAAGGTTTATGAGGATCAGTGGTATCGAATATCATAGAGCGAAATCGGTAGAGCTGCCCACTAAAATCTGTATATTTGTACCCAAAATCGGTATATGACAAAAAATACAATATTCAATCAAATTCGTTTATTTGTTTAATAATTTGACAAGGAGTATATTTGTCTTTATTTTTGTTATTCAATTAAATTCGTTTATTTGTTTAATAATTTGGCAAGGAGTCTATTTGTCTTTAATTTTGTTCTTCAGAGTTTCTTTTAATTTTAACCTATTAATTATTTTACTGACGTTACTCAGCACGCGAGTCAAAGACTGATTATTTTAATAAAAATAAGTACATATTATGGCAATATCACCATAATTATGGTATTTAATGATGATAGTTTTAATAATTCCAAATAACAAAAAAAATAAAAATTCATAAGCGCTACTACTGAGCATGAGGTCCTGGGTTCGGTTCCCGGGTCGGGCAAAGTGTTATTGGGTTTTTCTATCTGGAATTTCCCAGTAGCAGCTCGGAGTCTGGATTTGTGCCCGGTTGATGGCAATAGGCTCGCCCCTTATTACATGGGACTTAAAACATAACTGGCGAAATGTGGGTGTACCTGCTACAGGGTCACCTCTGCCCAACCCTTCGGGGAAAGAAGGCGTTATGTTATGTTTTTCATGTTTACAAATTCATTTGATTTGATTTTCATGTGCTTTTATTTTAATCCATTTACACAAAGGAGACGGAAACGATTACATACACTCTTGGGCCTGAATGTAACGAGATGAAAATGGTGTGAATTTATAGATTCAAACATACATTAGTGTATTGCAGTGACTAGTTGCTATCCCACAATTCACACAGCGATCCACAGTTTCAACAATTTCCAATCCACAAAGCGGCGGTAAAATCCAAAATAATAATTCCAAGTCAATCATGTGAGCGATCTTCGGTGTCCAGTGAGAAAGCAAGGGTCGTACAAGGTAGGCAGGGTCAGAATCCGTAAAAATCAAAGCAGTGGTCGTTAAAAAAGAAAAATAATTGGGAAACACTCAAAACACATCGGAAAACACGAAATAAGTGACAGCTGTCTAGTAGGGGTGGGCGTTGCGACAACGAACCGTTTACAAAAACCGTTTTGTGATGATGAAATCATTTTACGTCCTGGGTTCAACTTCAAACAGTCTTCATTGCACAAACCAGTCTTCGAATTACTTGGTGCAATTTTTACATCTAAGAAAATACAGTCGGGTACAATGATTTAACTATCTATCACACTCGTAAAACAGTCCTTCCAATAAAAAGTGAACTCTGAAATGAAATACAGTCAGTAATGTATTACTAGTTGTCAATGCTATCGTTCGTGATGCGAAAAAACCATTTTACACATTTCAAATCGTTGATAGTTTTAAGAAACTGCGCACGACGAAAACGCAATTCTATTCAATGTTGGATAAGTTTCGTCCTTTAACCGTTTTCTGCAACCATTTTCGTCGTCGGGAAAACGGTTTCGGCCGTCAAAAATTCGAGAACGACCCACCACTAATGTCTAGTGTCAAATTTTCAATGTCAGTCAGCTCATACCAGTGCAGAATATGCACTGCCAGTGACATAGACAAAAAAATAAAACTGATTTTACTTGATATGAAATTGATAATCATTATTTTGGTTTTTCAGTAATTAATGATGTTTTATTTAAATTAAATGCACTATATTGTATAAAAGTATTTATAGTTCATTTAATTACTTTGAGTTAATTACATTACCTAGTGCTACCTAGTGGGTAGGTGTTCTTTTTGTAGTTGTGTAATCGATTACTTTAATCGATAATCTCACGAAAACTATCTTTATCATATTTCTCCGCTTCCAGACTTAAGAATCGAGCTGATTTTTGATATTCAAGGATAAAAAATATGACTAATTTTTTGATCATATCTCAACTTATTACATTTGGGCCCAACATTTTCCATCTCCTTTATTAAACATCATATTAACAAACTAAAATGGGTAGATTTGTTATTTTTTATGAAAAATTCGTAAAATCCGGATAATCCGGATTGAATCAAAAATCCGTTCTTTAAAATCCGGATTTTAATCCAGAACGGATTTGCATTCCCTAGTTGCGAGCGGGCGAGGAGGGGCGCGCTCCGGTGGTGCCGGGCTATCGTCTGCGCCACACGCCGCGGCCGGCGAGTGTGCGCTCGGGTCGTGGTGGGGGCGTTGGCTTTTATCTGCGTCGGGGTTTGAGCGCGCGTACATGGACTGGTCCAATCGATCCAAGGTTCGAATCGGTCGAACAAATGTGGTTAACGATATCATTGAACGGCAAAAAAATTGCTATAGGTACAGCCTACAGACCACCATGGCATGACCTAGTCCTCTTCCTAGATGCCATAACAGATTCTATTAGTTCATTAGGGAATTGCGACCACTACATATTACTTGGCGACTTCAATGTAAATTTGCTAGACACAAACGGGATAAAAACTAAAAATATTAATGAATTTTTAAATTGCCTTAGTCTCTCACAGTTGGTCACTACTCCTACCCACTTTACAGCATCCAGTGAAACTCTTATCGATCTCCTATGTACTGATCTGAGAGCAAGAAATACTGCGGTAGAATCTTTCGGTTCAATCAACGGCCATTCTATTGTAGTTGGTGAATTTCACATTAAGCGGGACAGGTTCAAACCATACTTGGTAAAATTTCGGCCTCTTAAAAATGTGTGCACGGAAACCTTTAATTTGGATTTATCATTGCTAAACCTTGGAAC
This sequence comes from Agrochola litura, assembly GCA_949152395.1. NCBI lineage: Eukaryota > Metazoa > Arthropoda > Insecta > Lepidoptera > Noctuidae > Agrochola > Agrochola litura. The sequence goes on along the minus strand of OX424521.1, from coordinate 11,670,049 downwards.
TATTTCTTCGCTTGACAACGTTAATGATATGGTGCATGTCTTTAACACCCAAGTAGTTTCCCTGTTTGATGTTCACGCACCGCCCAAGACGTGTACTGTAAAGGAAAAGTCGTATCCGTGGATTACAGATACAATCAAAGTTATGATGCGTTTACGTGACGACGCACTTAGTAGTTATAGGAAAACGAAAGCCGATTCAAAAAAAAAATATTACAAAGAGCTAAAACACTTGGTGATTAGTTCATTGTACAATGACAAAGTTGCGTATTTTAAGCACAACATAAATAATAAAATAAAAAACCCTAAATTATTATGGAAAAATATAAAATCCACCTTATCGCCCTATAAGCCTAGACAAGACCTACCGTCGCACTTTACAGACCCTGACCTAATTAATAATAACTTTTTAATTGTTCCCGGTAACCCAGTCGCAAGCATATCACTTATGCAATATTATGAAAGTCATAGACGTGGTGAAGAAATTTTCGCAATCACTCCAGTGGAAGAGAACGACATCTCTCGCATTATCTCCAACCTTAAAAGTAACGCTGAAGGTTACGATAGCATTACCCTGGATATGATTAACATGACTCTGCCGCACACGTTAAATGTTTTAACGGACATAATAAACCGCTCTATAGTGACGTCTACGTTCCCCGACCAATGGAAAATTGGCTCCGTTAGGCCCTTGCCAAAAAACTTAAATCCATCCACATTAAAAGACCTACGCCCTATAAGTATATTACCATGTCTATCTAAAGTATTAGAAAAAGTCGTAAGCCGCCAATTAACGCTTTTTTTGGAACAAAATAACGTTCTACCTGATTTACAATCTGGTTTCAGAAAACAGCGCAGTACATCAACTGCTTTACTGGATGTTACTGATAATATATTATCTGCTCAAGATAGGGGAATGTGCTCATTACTGGTTTTACTCGATTTTTCGCGCGCATTTGACGCGATAAATATCCCGCTATTACTATCGAAATTAAATTATTATGGTTTCGACCCCAGCGCTTTGCAATGGTTTCGCAGCTATCTAAGTAATAGGGAACAGCTTGTTGACTTGCGTTTGGCGGACGGTACTACCCTTAGATCGACACTTACTTCTGTAGAAAGGGGAGTCCCGCAGGGCTCTATTTTGGGCCCGATTTTATTTATTTTGTACTGTGCCGACATTATAAAATGTCTCCAGAGATGCAAGTACCATATATATGCCGACGATGTCCAACTGTATATATCCTTTAGGCCAGATGAGTACGATAGTGCCATTAAGGATCTTAACGATGATCTTCAAAGAATCGCCGCCTGGTCAGAGGAAAACTGCCTGTCGTTAAATCCAACAAAAACTAAATATATGGTATTTGGCACAAGACAACAGTTGGCTCGACTGCCTGTGACTTTTGACTTAAAACTTATGGGCGAACCAATTGAGCGAGTGTATGAAGCGCGGAATCTAGGTGTTATTATGGACAAGGACCTTCGTTTTGAGAAACACGTAGCGGACTCGGTTAGAAACTGTTTTTATCGCCTAAAAGTTCTGTATAATATGAGGCCTTATTTATCTGAAAGACTGCGAGAACAGCTAGTGGAAACCCTGGTTCTGTCTAGGTTGAACTACGCTGACACGGTTTACGGCCCACGACTATTAGCTCGTACAGATCGCCTCATCCAAAGGGTACAAAATGCTTGTGCTCGGTTCTGCTACAATATTCCTCGCCGAAGCCATGTCACACCTTTCCTTAACAAGCACTTTTCTCTGAAAATGAAGTCCAGACGCAAACTACACTTGGCTTGCCTTCTGTTCGGTGTAGTTAAGTATCAGAAACCGGACTACCTATTCAACAAGCTGAGCTGGGTTACTAGTAGACGGGAATGCGAGAGAAGGCAATGCTCACAACAACTCTCGACTCAGTCTCAGGGTACAGCCGCTTTCAGAGGCAGCTTTCGTTATGCGGCTTCCAAAGTATGGAATAACCTGCCACCACCGATTAGGATAATTAATACGATTGATACTTTTAGACGACGCTTACGGCAGTACCTCATAGAAGCGCAACGAAAGCTGGATATGGTCACCCTGAATGTCTCAATTATATGATATATGTACCTGCCCACTTGAGTATTGAGTATGTGTCAGCGTCTGTGTCAGTGGCTGCGTCAGTATTTGTGTCTGTGTGCTGTATACATTTTCATTGCTGGGAATTGCTCTGGCTCATGCTGACGTTCGACTCGGCTCACTGGCTCACATCCCGTATGTCCTCGAGCCGGAGGTTCTTGTTGCATTATTAAATTATGACAATGTGTTGGAACATGGAAGTGTGGCATCGTTCCAAAAAGGTTTTTTTGTTCACTCATTTTCGAAGGATACCTTTATCTTTATTTAAGTATACAATGGTCTATCATGCGTCCGTCTCACTTACTCATTTATTTGTCAGTCTTCCGAATCTTCAATTTTATGCACAATCACATTTTTTTGTACCTACATATTCGTTATTTTATTTATTTTTTTATCTGACACAAATTTATTTTATTTAAGTATACATTTACACGTTACATTTACACGTTACATTATAAAACTGATTTACATCCGTCACATCACACTTTCAGGTCCAGTTGAAAACCAGCGTCAGGCACTTATTGTTGTCTGGCATTTTTGCTGAACTGGGCCTTTTTGGCGCAGCCGTGAGACACACTCCCCTGCTAATTTCCGACATCGCTCTTTACACTTTTTGTTTGATTTTAATTTTTTATTATTTTTTATCTACTGTTAATTATATTGTGTGCTTTTTTTGGTCTGTGCTAAATAAATGTATTTTCTTTTCTTTCTTTCTTCTTTCTTTTCTTAAAAGCGTCATCATCATCATTTACATAGCCTTTTCCCAACTATGTTGGGGTCGGCTTCCAGTCCAACCGGATGCAGCTGAATACCAGTATTTTACATGGAGCGACTGCCTATCTGACCACCACAACCCAGTTAGGTACTGGGTAACACGATACCCTTTGATAAGACTGGTTGTCAGACTTTCGGGCTTCTGACGACCTGTAAACAACTGTCAAAGATCTACAAATGACAGCCGGGACCAAAGGCTTAACGTGCTTTCTGAGGCAAGGAGGAGTCTCGGTATGTAAAGACGGCCCATCCACGGACCAACCCCGGCAAGCGTAGCTTAGCCTGTCAGCGCGTTAGTTATAAAAATGTAAAAACAATCCAAAATTTAAATATTAAAATAAGCCGTGGCAGCTAAGACATGACCAGTCCCTACTGACGGCGCCCGTTCACGAACATGACGCATGGATTAGCACCATTCAGCTCTGAATAGTGCTAATCCATGCGTATCTCTATACCCCTGACCTCATGAAAACGTAGTACCTGCCCACAATCCCAGCTTAACCTTCCACCATTGATGACTACCAATCCCGTCATTGTCCATTGAACGCTATGCCCTTGGAGCATACCACCATGATGTCACCACCTCGTGAACAACAGACACGTGTCGTTAAATTGGCTAGAGATCTTTATCTGTGTAATATAAATGCCTTGTTTGATTGTGTTTGTGTGAGTGAATGAGTGACTGGTGATTGCTTAGTGAACAGTGAGCGGTTTTTAGGGTTCCGTACCTCAATAGGAAAAAAACGGAAACCTTATAGGATCACTCGTGTCTGTCTGGGTGTCTGTCACAGCCAATTTGCTCCGAATCTACTGGGCCAATTTAGTTGAAAGGTACACATATGACTTTCTGTGACCCAAACACTGACGTGTAACGTAAATAAATGAATTTTGAATATGGGGGTCACTTTTTAGGGGAAAATTGGAAAATTAAAAAAAAGTTTTGCAAACTGTATCGTGTGACGTAAGTGTCAAATGAAAGGCCTTGTTCTGTGAAACTCATTTTTTTTTTAAATCATTATATAAAAATACTATTAAAGATATTTAAGAAAATGTCAAAAATTTACCATCCCCCCCCATCTCCGAAACTACTGAACCTAAATTAAAAGTTCTTATTGTACAGGAAAACCTCTAAGAAGTGATCTTAAAATAATATGGTGAATCTCCCAATATTGTGCGTACAAACTATTTGCAGTTGGAATGTATGTGGAGAACATGTTTTTCGACTACAACGTTAAGTTTGTCCTTGGGATAAGTTCATCTCAACTACGGAACCCTTCATTGTACAGACGCCAGCACATCAAGCTACCCGAAACTGTCAAATATTCCCAATCAACTTTGATCCTTACACATCAGCGATAAAGTTGAAAATCCATTACGTGGTCCGATATGCTCTTGGCCGGTTTTTTTTTTAACGGACATTTAGATTTTGAAGTATTTTTAGACCCATTTAGGGGTTGCCTTACTTTAAAAAAGGTAGGGATGTTTGCCGAAGGTCTGACGTTTTTAAGGACCAAGGAAAGGAGGATTTTTTTTTGTGGTCTTCAACTTTTGGGTAGGGGACTTAAGACTATTTATTAAAAGAGGTTGCTATTTAACTAAAATAAAGTTAAAAAACGCGGCGTGTTGCTACACCGAGCGTTGAACGTGCGTTCAGCGCTCGGTGTGGCAACATGCCGTGTTCGGGTTCGCGACAAGTCAATCGTCATCCTGAGGATGCCTCGTTGAGAGGTGAAACACGTGTCGATTTCTTTCAGGAGTTTTTATGGCTCTTTAGAAATAGCTAAGCGGAACAAGTTACTAAATATATCCACGTCTATTGTATTTTCTTGTATAATTGGTCAACAGTAATTATTTCTTGACAGTAGAGTGCACCACGAACTATTAAAATTGTTGCTTTGGGACTTTTTGACATTTCGTGCCCCTTTTCATAACATAACATAACATCAAAAACAAAACAAAACAAAATATTTTATTTCACATAAACTTACAAGGGCACTTATGAAACGTCAGAAGCTAGGTGCACGGTTCCAATTGGTCGCTTCCTATGGAGAAGAGCCGGCAAGAAAACTCCACGGTTACTCTTTTCAAAATAAATTGTTTCTACAATGTTTTCAAATTACAGTGTTAATAGGTATGGGAGGACAATGTAGGCCTATCAACAAGTACCAGGTACTTAATAAAATAAAAAATGGTCCACAAGTTTACAGCCTACAACGTTTTCACATTCACAAAATCTAAAAGAAAAGAATCTACGAGTATATAAAAGATAAACAAAATAATAAAAAATAAGAACCTATTTAAACCAAATGACATGATTGCCGTCACGCCTTGTTCCCCCGAAGGGTTGGGCAGAGGTGTCCCTGTAGCAGGTACACCCACATTTCGCCAGTTATGTTTAAGTCCCATGTAATAGGGGGCGAGACTATTGCCCTTTTCATAGCACAAGCATAATCAGCCTATAATGTTCCCACTGCTGGGACACAGGCCTCCTCTTTGTGAGAGGGAGTGGGCCGTAATCCACCACGCGGGCCCAGTGCGGGTTGGTAGATGTCACATGTCTTCGAATTTTCGGTTCTAGGACATGCCGGTTTCCTCACGATGTTTTCCTTCAGCGTTTTGAGAGCAGTTGTTATGAAATAGAAACCTTTTCCTCTTGCCCCTTTGGGAGCGTTCAAGTATTACGTAACGCAATTTGGGGGAGGGGGGTCTTCTGAAACGTCATGATGCGTTACAGGGGTGGGTTTGAACTACACGTTACGTAACATTGTTTTAACCCTTCAGAACGGTCGCGTGGAGATATTTTTTCTCACGTAGTTTTTAAAACGTTTTTTTTTCAAAATTTCAAATGGAATGTCCACTTGAAATTTTTTTTTTTTTTTTAAACTCAAAAAAAATATATTTATCAACAGCTTGTGTTTTACGCCACATAATTGTGACTTTCAGGTAAAAATGGTCACTTGGTGGTGGTTACGTAACGTTTTACTAGGGAGAGGGGGGGGGGGTAAAGAAAAACGTTACGGCGCGTTACATGGGGGGAGGGGGGGGGTCAAGAATCACCAAAATTTGCGTTACTTACGTAATACTTGAACGCTCCCTAATTTCATATGAAATCTAAAAATGTGCAAAATTCTTTCAGACAATTGTGCTCATGCTTCAAAATTCGCGACACGCCATGAGTACTCTTTAATTGTGTTCAATAAGTATCAATTAAAATGATTGTGTACTCGATGTACACTTCTTTATTACTGCTGATTGTATTTAATTGTCTGTCCGTCCTCTTGGGCTTGATGGCTTGAAGATTTATGGATTAGCAAAAAACTTTTTTGTTAAGTAACCGTTCGTGAAATAGGGTCACATATAGCGGAGCGCAGCGCAGAGCATTTTTCACTGTCAAACTATTATCGACATTGTCTTCATTGGGATAAAGTTGAAAATAAATAAACTTCCATTAGTTCGAGGGCGCGTCGAAGAGGAAAGAAGCGCGCGTCTCAGGTTATTTATTCTCAACTTTATTTTTAGGCACGCAAAGTTGATGTTTGTTTGGCAGTAACAGCACATAAGGTGGCGTGGAGTCTTTTGCCCTTTATTTATTGGGTATTTCTCTAGAGATGGAACTGCCTCGTTGGTCTAGTGGTAGCAAGCGCTACTGCTGAGCATGAGATCCCGAGTTCGATTCCCAGTTCCGGCAAAGTGTTATTGGGTTTTTTCCATTAGGAATTTCTCAGTAGCAGCCCGGAGTTTGGATTTGTGGCCGGTTAATGGCAACAGGCTCGCCCCCTATTAAATGGGACCTGAACATAACTGGCGAAATGTGTGTGTACCCACCATAGGTAGGGCTCTGCCTAACTGATTATTTACGTGATATTGGTGCTGATTCCCTTGTTCAGAAACTAAATTAAATTTAAGTTCAGTGCATCTTTTTCTTTCTATTTCATTAAGAAAAGGACAGAAGATAAATTTTAGTTTAGTCCTGTCAAATTAATCAGCGCCTGTCACTACTCCATACAAGTTTAGACGTGATTAAAAACTTGCCAACTAAAATTACGTCAATTTACGTCAACCGCTGATTAATTTGACAGGACTAAACTAAAATTTATCTTCTGTCCTTTTCTTAATGAAATAGAAAGAAAAAGATGCACTGAACTTAAATTTAGTTTAGTTTGTGAACAAGGGAATCCGCACCATTACCTAACTAACAGATTTTTATGTTCCTTGGTTCATATTTCTTTTCAAATTGATGTTTATCAGATCAGTTATTAATTAAAACTGACGTTCAATAGCACGTTTTAATGCTAGAAGCAGTTCAGTCTTAACTGTATTGTATGATAGACTTACGTGACATTAGTTAATATATCAATCTGCCTAGCCTTTTTAACCGACTTCAAAAAAAGGAGGAGGTTCTCAATTCATCGGCATATTTTTTTTTTATGTTTGTTACCCGCTTACTCGAAGACGGCTGGACCGATTTGAAAAATATTTTTTTTGTTTGAAAGGGTATACTTTCAAGTTGGTCCCATTGTCATTTGGTCACGATCTGATGATGGGATCTTGGAGAAATCGAGGGAACTCTTCAAATATTAAAGGCACATCTATAGCGATTTGGGTATTTTTTATGAGCAGTTGACATAAGGCTATTGTAACTTAGATAAATTACAAATCAACCCACTAAAAAGTGAAAAAAAAAACTTTTTTACAAAAAATACAACCGACTTCCAAACTACAAAGTGAAAAATAACTTTAATTTCGGAAGTCGGTGTTGAAAAACTAAAATACTGATCCAAAGACACCGACATCCGAAATTAAAGTTATTTTTCACTTTGTAGTTTGGAAGTCGGTTGTATTTTTTGTAAAAAAGTATTTTGCTAACTATGTTGGGGTCGACTTCAGTCTAACCGGATGCAGCTGAATACCAGTAATTTCCATGGAGCGACTGCCTATCTGTCCTCCACAACCCAGTAATTGGGTAACACGATACCCCTTGGTAAGACTGGTTGTCAGACTTTCGGGCTTCTGACTACCCGTAACGACTGTCAAAGCTCTACAAATGACAGCCGGGACCAACGGCTTAACGTGCTTTCCGAGGCACGGAGGAGTCTCGGTATGTAAAGATGGTCACCCATCCACGGACCAACCCCAGCAAGCGTAGCTTAACCTGATGGATCGACCCATTTTTGTTTAAAAGGGTATGCTCTCAAATTGGTCCCATATAAATTTTATTGACTTTGCTTGGGTAGTTTTTGAGTTAGCTACAAAATACATTTTTTTTTTCTCACTTAGTATGTAGATGATATGTCCGTCCTGTCACTGGTAGTGGGTAGTGGTATTCGAATGTGTGTGGGGTAGGTACCACAACTAAAAAGTGAAAAATAAAAACTTTTTACAAAAAAAAAACAACCGACTTCCAAAAAAAAAACACTACAAAGTGAAAAATAACTTTAATTTCGGAAGTCGGTGGCAAAAAACGAAAATACAAAACCCAAGACACCGACTTCCGAAATTAGTTATTTTTCACTTAACTGTAGTGTTTTTTTTTGGAAGTCGGTGGTTTTTTGTTGTGAAAAGTTTTTTAAAATCAGAATGACCACTCTATCATAGGATTTTAGTCGTACTGCTATTACATTTATTTCGGCTCGTGTGTGGCCATGCCCATTGTTTGCTTTAATTAGCAAATGCGAAGCCAATTTGATAGAGATACGGTCCAAAAGCGGTAATTACTATGTTTTAGGGTTCCATACCTGATGGGTGCCAAACGGAACCCTATTACTAAGCCTCCGCTATCCTTCCGTCCGTCCGTCTGTCAGCGGGCTGTATCTCATGAACCTTAATAGGTAGACAGTTGAAATTTTCTGAAAATTTTATTTTACTATTAATTATTATTGTTATTTAGTATTATCTTTGTACGTATTTTTCTGTTCCTTTCTTCTTGTCTGTTTATATGTTGTACATAAACTGTTAAATAAATAAAGTTAATATAAAGGCCCCCCGACCTCATACATGAAACGTGTTTTTGATGTGAAAACTTCTTTAGGCGCGTTGGGCATTTTTGAGATGGGGAAAAAACAAGTGAACTCGCGACACCGTTATCGGCACCTCATTTTTAGGGTTCCGTAGTAAACAAGGAACCCTTATAGTTTCGTCATGTCCGTCTGTCTGTCTGTCTGTCTGTCCGCGGTCTAGCTCCAAGACCGTTAGTACTAGAAAGTTGTAATTTGGCATAGATATACATATTAATCATGCCAACAAAGTGGTAAAATAAAATTATGAAAAAAAATATTTTTTAGGGTACCTCCCCTACACGTAAAGTGGGGATGTTTATTTTTTTTTTCTTTCCCTTTTTGTGGGGTATCGTTGGAAAGGTCTTTCAAAAACATTGTGAGCGTGTTAAAACCATTTTTCAATTCAGAGATCCGTTTGCGAAATATTAAGCTTTAAAGTGCAAATTGTTGTTAGAGTCAAGTGTGTCCCCCCCCCTGTCAGCTAAATGGTTGGTTTTGGATGTGTGAAAAAAATCACAGCAGTAGTTTATATAACGAAATTAAAAGGAAAACTACCACAGCTAAGTAGGCTCTACAAGTTAACGAGTAATAATCGACCAACTTATCTTTGCAGTTGCAAAAACATGTTTTCCCATACATTCTGTATGGGAGAACATATTTTTCAACTACAAAGTTAAGTTTGTTTTTGGGATAAATTCATCCCAACTACGGAACCCTTCATTGTGCGTGGTCCGACACGCACTTGGAAGGTTTTTATTTCAGTTTAAATTTGTTAGAGTTTAAGGTTGGAGTGTCGTCGTCCCCCCCTGCCAGCTAAATGGCTGGTTTTAGGTATGTGAAAAAATTCACAGCAGTAGCTTATATAACGAATTTAAAAGGAAAACTATCACAGTTGAGTAGGCTTTACAAGTTAACGAGTAATAATCGACCAACTTAAATTTGCGGTTGTAAGAACATGTTCATCCATACATTCTGTATGAAAGATTTCTTTTTTCAACTACAAAGTTAAGTTTGTTCTTGGGATAAATTCATACCAACTACGGAACCCTACATTGTGCGTGGTCCGACATGCACTTGGCGGTTTTTTTTTTTTTGTTAACTCGATGTTCTATGCAAGTATTTTTACTTTAAAAGTTTTGGAAGTATTTTTTTTTGTAAACGCTATTATGCTCTTTATTTAGATAAGGTTACGGATCAATTTTCTATACAAGTATTTTTCTTCCACCAAGGCGATCTTGTTCAAGTACTCCCGGAGCGCCACTGTTTTTTTTCTGCGTTTTTTAATCGGCTCGATCTTAATACGGCACGGAACCCTTCGTGTTCCGGGCTTGGACTTGGGCGGTCTTCTTCTTTTCGTGTGGTTAGTGACTAACCCGGTATCAGAGTTTTAAAGCCGCCCATGGGTCTCTGACTTGCCTCCACATGCCGTCGAGAAATATCTCTCAAGCATTCCGGTTTCCTCACGATGTTTTCCTTCACTGTTTTTGAAGCAAGTGATTATTATACAATACGCACATGAATCCGAAAAGTACCGATAGGGAAATCGTGGCCCCCGGCAACAGGGCAACCGAAGGAACACGGGTGGGTTTTAGTCAGTAAGAGTCTGACACGCCCTCCCGCTCCGCCCAGAGCGGGAGAAGTTATTTGATAATTTCCCACCCAAAAGAAAAAAAAAAAAACCGAAAAGTCAGAGGTGCGTGCCTTGGGTTGGAACTCGAAACCTATGACTTGGCAGTCATAGTCAAGCAGGCTTGGCTCCAATAGGAGCAGTAGTGCCCGCGTGGTAACCCAGACAGGCGCTTTACTTAGTGTACATTATTTTATCACCACTGCTCTCAAAACGGTGAAGGAAAACATCGTGAGGAAACCGGCATGTCCTAGAACCAAAAAGTCGAAGACATGTGACATCTACCAACCCGCACTGGGCCCGTGTGGTGGATTACGGCCCACTCCCTCTCATCCTGTGTCCCAGCAGTGGGAACATTATAGGCTGATTATGATTAAATGGGGCTTGGCATAAAATGGGGGCACTGCTTACAATGGCAAATGCCAAAAATAATGTCAGGAATGAGGAATTCCCATAAAAAATAAACCTATTTTCCAATAAGAACAATTCGAACTAATTTGCCAAATCGGTCCAACCATTCTGAAGAACGAACAGCATTTAATTTTTAACCGACTTAAAAAAAAAGGAGGAGGTTTTCAATTCGTCGGGATATTTTTTATTTTTATGTATGTTCCCCGATCACTCGAAGGCGGCTGGACCGATGTGAAAAATTCTTTTTTTGTTTGAAAGGGTATACTTTCAAGTTGGTCCCATTGTCATTTGGTCACGATCTGATCATGGAATCTTGGAGAAATCGAGGGAACTCTTCAAATCTTAAAGGCACATCTATAGCGATTTGGGTATTTTTGATGAGCAGTTGACATAAGGATATTGTAACTTAGATAAATTATAAATCAACCCTCTAAAAAGTGAAAAAAAAAAACTTTTTTACAAAAAATACAACTGACTTCCAAACTACAAAGTGAAAAATAACTTTAATTTCGGAAGTCGGTGTCAAAAAACTAAAATACTGATCCAAAGACACCGACTTCCGAAATTAAAGTTATTTTTCACTTTGTAGTTTGGAAGTCGGTTGTATTTTTTGTAAAACAGTTTTTTTTCTGTAAGAACTTGATTCGAACTATTACGAACATTTTAAAACAAAAATTTGCCAAATCGGTCCAGCCGTTCTGAAGGGATGTGCTTACCAACGAACAGCATTTCATTTTCATTATACTTATTAGTGTAGCTGTTACCGGCGACTTCGTCCGCGTGGAACTCTATACATCAATTTTATTAATATTTGTAAATAGTTTCCTAAAACAAAAGTAGCCTAAGTTACTCCTTATAACATCAGCTATTTGCCAGTGAAAGTCCCGTCAGAATCGGTCCAGCCGTTTCGGAGATTAGCCGGAACACACAGACAGAAAAAAAAATGTGTTTTTGTTGTATGTACCGTATATACTTTCACATGCATTTAGTAAAAAGCTGTGATTTTGACATTGCAAACCGACACTTTTATTTATTTGTATAGATATATGTATATAGATATATAGATAGAGATGATGGTACAGTTCTAAAGTCTAGGTTTTCCAATATATTACTTAGTAGTAAATGGCGGCAATTGGATTGTTTATTGCTCGTGTACAGTGGCGGCCATCTTGAATTTAATATAGTCTGTAATTATTGGCTCTTTTTGGCGGGACAATGACTTGAAAAGATTTTTTTTGATTTTATAGCAGTTTGTCACTAAAATGGGTTGTTAGCTATTTTTTTCTGACTATTTTGTTTAAGACTTTATACTTATACTGTCATCATTGTGTTCCTGTCCTTGTCCCATTGTTACGTGGGGTTGGCGCACACGTTTTCTCTTTCCATTCTCCCTGTCAACCATCACACTATCATTCACTCCCTTCTCTTTCATATCATTCCTCACACAATCCATCCATCTTTTGTTTGGCCTTCCTCTCCCTCTCCATCCATCAACATTTATATTCATTCTATTTTTTTGTTCACGTGCGTTTCCTCCCGAAGAGGATCACATGCATTAAGACCATAGTGTTTAGGATCTGTTTTCCGTTTTGACAAAGTCCCTGTATCGTTATATTTGGATGTTAGCATACATGCGTAAGCGCATTTGTGTTTTTTGAGGTTATATGCGACATTTTTGAAGTGAAAACTTCTTTATGCGCGTTGGGCGTTTTTGAGATGGGACTAAACCATTGATTTCGCGACATTGTAACGCAATTTACCGACACCGTGGCGTAAAAGACATCAACGCGTTGATTGCTGTGGTGCTGATTTTTAACCGACTTCCAAAAAGGAGGAGGTTATATGTTCGTCGCGTATGTTCGTTTGTTTTTTTTTTTTTTTTTATGTATGTCCACCGATTTCTCCGTCATTTGTGCACCGATTTTTTAAATTAATTTTTTGTTTGAAAGGGTATGCTCCCAAATTGGTCCCATATAAATTTTATTAACTTTGCTTGGGTAGTTTTTGAGTTAGCTACAAAATACGTATTTTTTTCCCACTTAGTATGTAGATGATATGATAAGTTCGTGTCACAGATTTTTTTCCTGCCCTAAACTATCCCATTGTTGGACAATACTCCCTATATTCTTGTCTCTGTTCATTGCCGTTTTCTGTTAAATTCTCAGAGAAAAATCTATTTATACATGTAATTTAGGTCGCCAAATTGCTAGCGAAATTGATTTGAAGGTGTATGCCCAGGTTCAAAGTTGACGAGGGTCACATAAACTGTCCAATATATTTCGACACGCTGACTGCAATCAAAAAGCAATTTTAAAATAGCAATGTGTGGAACCATCTCTATACAGAACAGTACCCATCAACATCTTGACCCGACGATTGTATGACCCTGCGCCAGCCAAGTGGACCCAATTCCCGACATCCACACGACGTTCGCGTTCCTCTCCACGATTGGCCAGAGAATTAATGACAATATTGCGTACTTATTCGTTTGACCGTCTACGTACGAACCGTCAATTTAGCAATAGACGCTCAGACTCTTGACGTCCGCGCGCACCGGCTGCCCGCGTTAATTTGATTTGAATTTTGAAAAAAATTCGAACGGAAATCCGCTGGTTTAGCGCGTGATTTGAATTTAACGATTCCGAATTGTCTTTTATTGGATTTAAAAATGGTGGACTGACATGATATTTTTGAAGGACGGGGACGGTCGAGGAGACAGATTGTACATGTGTTTCGCCAATATGGCTTTGTAATAGAAATTGTGACGAGTTAAGCGGACCCCCTTTGAATGTTATTATACTTTCTGTGTTGTTAAAAGGACTCGATAAAAAGGTGAGAAAATGTGGATTGCTTGTGGAATATTTTTAGTGTGACACAGGTTTTATTTCTTGGAGGTATTTCTTTTATGTACTCTATTAACATTTTAATAATCTTTATTAATCTGCTTTTCATACTAATCTGTAATCAGTTAAAGTACAAAAAATAATTTATTAAGTATTTAGAGACGCATTGCTTAATACATTTATTATAATTGACAACTAAAACCCAACTTATTCTTAAAAGTTGAAAAAATGGCCGCTCTGCGCAAGCGCATCTTGATGAAATATATCTGAAATAATCAATAGCAAGTGGCAGTTCCACTTTAATTTACTGCCCTTTTACCATTGCCACTGTCTTTGTGACCCATTTTTTCAATAGACATCCGATTGTTAAAATACCAATTTCCTCTCAAAACTCTAAAGAAGTAGGAAGTATAGCAGTAGCTCCTCGTAAACGATGTCACCCGGGACAGCACAACTACCTATCATCATCATCATTTCAGCCAAAAGACGTCCACTGCTGGACATAGGCCTCCCCCAAGCACCGCCACTTCAACCTATTCTGTGCTTCCCGCATCCAGCGAATTCCTGCGGCCTTCACAAGGTCATCGGTCCATCTTATGGGAAACCTTCCAACGCTACGTCTTCCGGTACGTGGTCGCCACTCCAGAATCTTTCGGCCCCATCGGTCATCCGTTCTGCGAGCAATGTGTCCTGCCCATTGCCACTTAAGTTTGGCAATTCTTCGGGCTATGTCGGTTACCTTGGTTACCGATATCACATCCGCACAACCTATATCAAAATGATTGAAATTAAGTAGGCTGTGAAACCGCCCTTTTTAATGTCAAAGTTATAAAAGTTAGCCACCAAAACCCTTCATCACTTCCTACTGTTTTAACTGAGAAAAATAAAGTTGCATCATGGTGCATGCTGACGATAGGTACCAACCTACTCAAATTCAAGTTCAAAAGTCATTTATTCAAACTAGGCTGAGAATCAGCACTTTTCGAACGTCAAAATTACATAAGACAGTCCCCCAAAAACGCCCACCCTTCACCACTTCCTAGTGCCTTTAGCTGGGAAGAAGTGGCGCAATAAACTTAAATTCTTTGAAACTTGCGAAAAATGTATGTTTTGATTGAAATCAAATGTTGTGCATAGCACAGAATAGAAAATCATCATCTGCGTAGCCTTTTCCCAACTATATTGGGGTCGGCTTCAAGTCTAACCGGATGCAGCTAAATACCAGTATTTTATTATATATATGACCATTTGAAAGGACCATTTGAAGGACCATTTGAAAGGAAATCTCCATGACGTAGTGTTTGTATAGTTGTCGTCATGTAAAAAATAACGCTGGGCGACAGTGCAGGGGATGTGTCTGCGCACTGTTACAGGCGCGTATTAAAGTACTAGGCTATTGTTTTATAATATAAGTGTAATTGTTTTATTTTAGAATCATAATAGGTACTGTAGTTCTATTTTCTTAATGTCCCTCGGCAAACTTCGTGTTTCGTCAGTTGTCGGATTTCTATCAGTTGCCCTTTGCATTTGGTGCAGACCGGACGCTCTCAATCCACTTGGAAGTATATAGAGTTGTTAATACTCTTTAACTTAATGTAATTTATTTTAAAAATAGTAGGAAAGCCGCTAAAGTCGCAGGCACGACAGATAAGAAAATAGTTTTACAGCTTTATATAGTTCACACGGAAATCAAAACAAAAAAACAATACAGTACCTACCTACTTAGTTCTTAATTCAAATTATTACACACGATAAATCTAATAATTAAAGGACACGGAAATTAGCATTCGTTTGTATTCGGAAATCCGATGATACCCGAGGGACATTAAAAATAGAAATACTGTACTTTATTAGCTTCTTAGTACTTTCGACTAGGCTGGAATCGATAAATCTCTCAGTGCGCAGGAAAAACGACCAGTGTTTTTTTAATCGACTTCCAAAAGGAGGAGGTTCTCAATTCGACTGTATTTTTTTTTTTTTTTGTTTGTTTGTTACGCGATTACTCCGTCAATTATGAATTGATTTTTTTTATTTTTCACTTTTTAGTTGTGGTACCTACCCCACACAAATTCGAATAAGTACCACTACCTGCTATGTAAATAACAGTGACAAGAAGTTATCATATCATCTACATACTAAGTGGGAAAAAATACGTATAATTGAAGCTAACTCAAAAACTACCCAAGCAAAGTTAATAAAATTTATATGGGACCACCTCTGAAGTATGATCTACCAACCAAAAAAAGAATCATCAAAATCTATTCATAATTGGCGGAGTAATCGCGTAACAATCATAAAAAAAATAAAAAAACATACAGACGAATTGAGAACCTCCTCCTTTTGGAAGTCGGTTAAAAATAACAGAGTGTAATCGGACCTCTGTTATTAATATCCAATATGCAATAAAGTTAAAAGTATCGTAATAGCACATTACCATTTTATTCGCAGGGGACAGTGACATTATGACATTACTTTTGCTCCACCTTGTATAAAGATACTGTAAGTAGATGGCCTACCCAAATGTCCTTTTTTTTGGTATTGTTCGTCGAATCGTTGAGCTCCTTAAATTCTGAAAGCTGCACGATAACTGACAATGGCACTGACTGGACAGGCCCTCTCAATCTGTGTGGTGCTTTCCTCAAAAGACCACTTCAGACACCAATCCACATGGCCTTCACATGATCTGACCAAGATTATGTCTGGACTTTAAAAGAGACTGAGACCTCTGAGTTTGTTTCGGCCTTTCTTCTCAGAGTAGTCAGATAGGAAACGCCGACCTCATCTAGTTTTAAAATATGATTGACGTGTAAAAGTGTTCGTACAAACCTACTTACAGAAATAAAATCATTTATCATTTATCATTAAGCTGAAGTTTTAGGTCTTTAAAATCGAGCATTTAAAATTTCATTCAATCGTTCTTTGATTATAAATGATGATAGAGACTGCAATTGCTGAAACTGTTTAAAAATTGATTTTAATCAGACATGCGCTTGCGCAGAAATATTTGCTGACACATAAATTACATTTAAAAAGCTTTCACCGGGTGAATTATACAGGGTGTTTTTTTTTCTGGCCAGTCAGTTAAATATCTTCGATAATACACCCTTTTTCACAGCTGATTATTTTTTCGAGAATTCAGGTTTGGTACCATAGTAAAAGTTGTGCTTAATGATGAGTAAAGTCACGTGTTAAAGTTTGCGCACTAGACAAAAACTTACCTTGTATATTTTTTTAGGAATGTTATGTAGTCATTGGATAAATGAAGTGGGCTGCTTTTGTAAGATCACTAAAATGTCACGGACAGCAGATGCACCATATATTTTAATCGACCTTTCGACCCTCCCTTATTAATGGGACGGCCAGAGCGTCAATAGAACTGTTTTTGTCAATCATCAATTCTCGTTGCAATTTGCAGAAAAGATGATTCAATGTGCGAATTGTTTTTATGAGTACTGGTACAACCAACACTCATAAAAACATCTTGGTAGATAGGTATTCAACGTCATCTGGAATGGAAGTAGTTTCTGCGAAAATCATTTCATCGATGACGATTTTTCGATGTAACGTTTAATTGAACTAATAAAGAGTCGAAGGAACAAAGGAACATTCCAATTTAAAATGCGTCGGGTAAATCCCGAATTCGGATCGTTTCCAATCCTATCCTACATACAGGGTGGCAGGGACATCGACGCGAAAACTGTTACCATGGATTCAGTACATGATTCTAAACCCACCCTGCGTTGAAATCTATCGTCGGTTATTAAAAAAAAAACAGCTATTTCATACGTTTTGACCGCGTAGGTATTGCACTTTTCTATGAAACAGCAGATTTTTTTTAATAACCGACGAAAAATTTCGACGCTGCGGGTTTCAGAATCATGTACTGAATCCATGGTAACAATTTTCGCGTCGATGTCCTGACACCCTGTATAATATTATAAACGCAAAAGTTTTTGAGGATGGATGGATGTTTGTTACACTTTTACGCAAAAACTACTGAACAGATTTGGATGAAATTTGGCACACAGATAGTTTATAACCTGGATTAACACATAGGATACTTTTATCCCGATATTCCCGCGGGATCCACACTTATGCGGGTGAAACCGCGGGGCTCGGCTAGTCAATTATCGTTCCGGTCTCATGAAGTCTGTCTAATTAGGTAAAACCACAGATTTAGAGAATCTGTGGGTAAAACTCTTAAGGATATCCTCGAACTTAGAATTAAGAGGGATCCCATCAACTTAAGAGCGGCCAACCCGTCATACTTTTCATACAAACGCTCGTACGTGATTATGGCGTCGTAACACATCTTTCTTTGAAAATTTTAAACTAATAGGTATCTTGTGGACTATTTCTAGGTTTCTTTGAAACCAAAAAATTAAAATGTTGAGAAATAAATTCAGTACAAGCCTCTGAAAATCTGCATTTTTGCACAATTTTTACCTGAACTTTAGCCGTTCATAATATACTTATTAATTGTAAAAGTAAAGAAAAAATCTGCATAGGAACCTTGCACATGTAATGGAGATTCTAAATGACAAACATTTATTTCACAAACTAGTAAAGCTTACTCAAAAACACGTATTTCCTGAAACAAGTTTTATGAAATTTCCGCACACTATTTTTCGTACAATGTTATCGCGTTCTCACTTGCTTGTTAGCAGTTCTCACTTGCGCTAGATGAAACAACATGCTTTTTGACCATGCTTGCGTTGACGATAGACGGATCGGGAAGGGCCCTCTTAAGGACAGTGTTTGCTCAATATTTTGATTGTACCTAGTAAGCTGTACTGGTACAGCGTCTTAATATTTGTTTGCTGCACCGGTCGACGTCATTACGTCGTCGCCGGCTGTCGCTGAAAACCAGCGCTGGGGCTCTGTCTTGCATAGGGTCGTAGCATAATGCTGAGCGATAGCCGATTTGCGTGGATGTGACGCATGCTTCCCCCAACTTTAGCTCATTTTGGTAACCAAATTTTTTTTTTTTTGCGTCATGTTTACCGCAAATGAACGATTTTTCTTTCTTTACCTAGCCCTAGCTTCTGAAAGCATAATTATTTGAGCATGCTTTCAAAAACTGAGATTAGCATCAGCATGTAATGTTCCCACTGCTGGGATACAGGCCGCCTCTCTGTGAGAGGCAAAGGCCGTAATTCATCTCGCAGGCCCAGTGTGGGTTGGTAAATGTCACACACACGTCTTCGATTTTTTTTTTAAATTATTTCATCACCACTCCTCTCAAAACGGTGAAGGAAAACATCGTGAGGAAACCGGCATATCCTGGAACCAAAAATTCGATGACATGTGGCCTGACTGGGCCCGCGTGGTGGATTACGGCCCACTCCTTCTCACAGAGAGCAGGCCTGTGTCCCAGCAGTGGGAACATTATAGGCTGATTATGCTAAACTCGGGACTGAGCATCTTTCTACAATACAGGCTTGATACTTTAAAGTTTTTTAAACGACTTCAAAAAAAGGAGGAGGTTCTCAATTCGTCGGGATATTTTTTTATATGTATGTTCCCCGATTACTCGAAGACGGCTGGACCGATTTGAAAAATTCTTTTTTTGTTTGAAAGGGTATACTTACTGTCAAGTTGGTCCCATTGTCATTTGGTCACGATCTGATTATGGGATCTTGGAGTACTCAAATCAAATCAAATCATTTATTTCTTTGCAAAAATGAGAGAACTCTTCAAATATTATTGGCACATCTATAGCGATTTGGGTATTTTTGATAAGCAGTTGACATAAGGCTATTGTAACTTAGATAAATTACAAACCAACCCACAAAAAAGTTAAAAAAAAATTTTTTTACAAAAAATATACCTAACCGACTTCCAAACTACAAAGTGATAAATAACTTTAATTTCGGAAGTCGATGTCAAAAAACTAAAATACTGATCCAAAGACACCGACTTCCGAAATTAAAGTTATTTTTCACTTTGTAGTTTGGAAGTCGGTTGTATTTTTTGTAAAAAAGTTTTTTTTTGGTAAAAGTTTTCAAGCAAAATCTTGCTCAACAAAAATCTTTTTTCTCACAACCGCCATATTCGCTTCACGTGGTTTTCAATTGTCGCGTGCATGGCAGTGCGAATAGAATTGATGTGCAAGGTCTTGCCATATAAAACTAATTGAATAATTTAGACCGTGTGGACCTTAGGAAAGGTAGTCTAGTTATGAGTCTAATGACGACTTTGTGAGTTAGAGTACTGTAGGAATAGGCGATTGTGTGTCTGAAGGTATCATAATGTTAGCTTTGGACTGGACTAGGACTGAGTTTATAACCGACTTCCAAAATGAGGAGGTTCTCAATTCAACTAGGTATATGTTTTTTTTTTTTTGTATGTTTGTTACGCGATAACTCGGCCAATTATGAATTGATTTTAATGATTATTTTTTTGTTTGGTAGGTAATACTTCAGAAGTGGTCCCATATAAATTTTAATAACTTTGCTTGGAAAGTTTTTGAGTTAGCTTCAATAATACGTATTTTTTCCCACTTAGTATGTGGATGATATATTAAGTTCCTCTCACTGTTTTACATAGCAGGTAGTGGTATTCGAATTTGTGTGGGGTAAATCCCACAGCTAAAAAGTGAAAAATAAAAACTTTTTCCAAAAAAAAAACAACCGACTTCCAAAACAAACACTACAAAGTGAAAAATAACTTTAATTTCGGAAGTCGGTGGCAAAAAACTAAAATTCAAAACCAGACACCGATTTCCGAAATTAAAGTTATTTTTCACTTTGTAGTGTTTTTTTTGGAAGTCAGTACCTATGTTGTTTTTTTTTTTTTGGAAAAAAGTTTTTTATTGGCAGGTGTTAAGACGCCGATATATGCCAGTGACCTTGAGTAGTTAGCTCACGCAACGCGTCGTACGTCCAGCCAGTAATAGGACTCGCCCATCAAGGAGCGTTGTCCCAAATTAGACGCATTGTTAATTTATTATACGTAAAACAAAAGGTATTCTAATAAAACACGTATATTAAAAGATACATAATTAAATTATCTTTAAAATGGTGAAGGTTACAGAAAAATACGCTTGATAGTTTTTGCGTGATTCTCAGTTTTTTATCCGTGTTCGACATAACTTTACAAATTAATTTCACTATGTAATTTAAACATAATCTAAAATATTCACAGATTAATTTATTAAGAAAATGCGCTTATATAACATATATTTTTTCCAAATCATTAACACTAGTCGTTTAGACGTGATCTTCAGTATAAAATCATTATTAAAAGTCGCTTAGTGTCACCTTAAAAAATGATGCGGTGCAATTTATCCGGAATAGTACAAAAAGTTTTAGCACCGCACAGCTAAGTGGAGACTTAAACGAGATCTCGAGTCAAGGGAACTGTAACTTTTTCAAATTAAGCCTTTGGACTAGTCGCAGGCTCGAACTCGCTGATACAAAACTGAGTAAATTCACAGTTAAAAGAGAACTATAAGGATCGGGGGTTCCTTTGTTTCCACTAAAGTTATACCACCCAAGATTTATTTTTGGCCTAAGAATAATTACTATGAACCTTAATGTTAACTTTTCGCCCGAAAATAACATACAAACTCACTTTTTTCCAGGAGCCGTAGTACAACGCCCCGCAGGCCTCAAGCTACAAAAGAATCGAGAGGTTCCCCAGTCGTCCCCTGTGCCACATGGAGCCTACCCTCGCGAACCTACCACATCAGCCCCGAACCCCCTTCAGCACAACCTTCCCGGGCCTTCCCCACATAGAATACCACCACAATCGTTGGAATACAAACATGCTCATGAAGATTGAGAACGAACTACTTCAGAGCCACCGCCAGAGAGAAACGACAGGAATCAAAAAGTTATACAACTCATTCTTCGTTCTATTTTAACGTGTGAACCATTTTGTATCTATCATTCATTCACCTCATTCATCATTCAGTGACTTTTGTGTTGGCATGGCCATATTGTGATGGAATTTTATCCAGAAGAGAAGGACTATAGTATGCATGATAGCAGAAAAGACGAAAGCTATACGTGGGAGTCTAGTGTGAGGTTGGCTTTGGTTGGGAGGGAAGAGGAACTAGGGATGTACTTGGAGGAACGGGAGGGACGGAAACGGAAGTGGCAGGGGGAGGGGAAGATGATGCGGAGGGATGAAAGTGAGGAGAAGGAGCAGAGGAAGGTTCCGCCTAAAAAGGTTATGGGTGAGTGTTTTATTTTTATTTTTGAGTATTTCCTACCATATCTAGATTTTTCTGCTAGCCAATCGACGCGTTTATTTGGTGTTTGGGGAACCCGAACGCGTCGTTGGACCGACAGAAGGTGTCATCCGGTTTTAAATTCGCACGGAGATCGCTCATACTAGGACACAGCTACAAACACACGATTTTTTACTAGCCATTGTGTCCAAGCCCCTCGTCACGGGTGAGTGCTACTCTACAATCGGTATTCAGGTTGAAAACCGAAGGAATCCGCACAGCACAGAACAGGTTGAAGTGGCGGTGCTTGGGGGAGGCCTATGTCCAGCAGTGGACGTCTTTCGGCAAAATCAAAATCAAAATATTTTATTTCACATAAACCTACATGGGCACTTATGAAACGTCAGAAGCTAGGTGCACAGTTCCAATTGGTCGTTTCCTATGGAGAAGAGCCGGCAAGAAACTCCACGGGTTACTCTTTTAAAAATAATTGGCTTTTACAATACTTTCAAATAACAGTGTTTCTAGGTATGGGAGGACAGTGTAGGTCTTTCAATAAGTACCAAGTACTTAACAAAATAGAAAATGGTCAACAGGTCTACAATCCATTAAGCCTACAGCGTTCTCACATTCACAAAATATGTAGAATTAAATCTATAAAAAAATTATTAAATTAATAAAAGTAAAAAACCTATTTTAAATAAACGCAATTATATGATTGCTATTACAACTGTAGTCAATCTGATAATTATCATGTCCACAATAGTAACAAACAAAAAAAAAGTTGAAATTAAATCGTAGGTAATGTCAAATATAGAAATATGTCAAGGGCGGATGTAAAAATAAATAAAAAATAAAAATTTAAATAAACATGGTAATTTGGGAGCAGTTAATAGACTCTTACTTATTTATGCCGTTAATGAGGTACCAGGGGAGGCAGAAATGAGGTTGAAAACCAGTGTGCATTGCCTAAAAGTCAGAGCGTCTCCATCTAGCTCAGAATTAGAGTTGCAACGGATAGTGATTTGGCCGAATACCGGATAACTGGCGACTGCCGAAGTCGGATAGCTGGATATCCGGAAAAGCGAACGTCATTATGCATGTTAAAATACTCACACGCTCAACCGTACCATCACATTTGCCTTTAGTAGATTTAAAATACTGATTATAATTAGCTACCATAAGTGCTTACAGATCAAAAAGGTTTTTTTAATCTGGTGGGTTAATTAAATTAATAGTATTATTTACATTTTATTACGAAAATAAGACCAATAATCCGGCCGTGCGCCGGATAGTAATAAATATGCCCGGATAGGCCGGATACCGGATAGTGATCGGGTATCCGTTGCAACTCTACTAAGAATATTTAAGAAAGTTAGGTGTTGTGATTTTTTGCATAATCTTCAGATTTTGGAATGTAAAGCCGAGATCTAAGTATCTGATAGTATTTTAGTATCTTTCCGCTATAATAGATGGAGGCACTAGTAATGATTGATTTAGTATGAACATATAATTTTTAACGTTTTGTTTGCAAACAGCGACATCTATCCATTCATAACTTTGTAGTAAAATTACTGGATAGTGTTGATTCCGGCGCGGCGTTACAAGATTGAAATGCAATATTTTTTGGTGGCTATGGAAATGCCGGCTTGGAGTTTCTCGACGTGATCGAATCAGAAATGATGAGATCCGCAGGAGAACCAAGGTAACAGACAGCCCGAAGAATTGCCAAACTTAAGTGGCAATGGGCAGGGCACATTGCTCGCAGAACGGATGGCTGATGGGGTCGAAAGGTTCTGGAGTGGTGAACGCGTACCGGAAGACGTAGCGTTGGAAGGCCTCCCACAAGATGGACCGATGACCTTGTGAAGCAGGAATCCGCTGGATGCGGGAAGCACAGAATCGGTCGAAGTGGCGGTGCTTGGCCTATGTCCAGCAGAATGATGGAAATGCCAACTTAGTGATATTACACACATACGAGCTCTTTCAGCTTTGTCTCTAGGGCGCAAATGCATCAGCTTTCCTTCTGGTTCTGCAGATGTCCATAGGTGGCAGGAACCAGTTACCATCAGATGGACAGCCAGCTTGTTTGCCATGCAGTAACAAAATAATACAAATTCGCAAAGTAATCTCATCACTATCCTGATAATCAGCCTATAATGTTCTGGTCACTGCTGGGACACAGGCCTCTTCTCTTCGAGAGGGAGTGGGCCATAATCACGCGGGTCCAGTGCGGGTTGGTAGATGTCACATGTCTTCGAATTTTTGGTTCTAAGATATGCTGGTTTCCTCACGATGTTTTCCTTCACCGTTTTGAGAGCAGTGGTGATGAAATTATTTACACAAAGTAAAGCGCCTACGTAAGTCGGAGTCGTTACCACTAGCCCACCCTTGCTCTCCGTAAAGTAATCTATTGAAGTTTAGTAGTATGAGGAACAGGGTGTAAAGTTCACTCATCCACCATAGAAAAGGGAGGATCCTCCGACCAGACGGTGTTGTGTCTGGTGGGCAACTGCCCTTCGGTTTGAAGTTGAAATCTTGTATGTATGTCGATCGCTCGGTAAACTCTAACTGCGCGATGCAGGATTTGTGTGACGTCATGTCTATGATGCGTAGTTTCTATGTGGTGGTGTAACCGCTACAGAAGTAATATTTATAAGACGCTCTCTTAGATACAGCAATTTGTTATCATAGTCAGTGAACATAGTATCATAGTTAGCTCGTTGTTAACTATACTCCTTTTGTAACAAGATTAAGAAAGAAAGAAAGAAAAAGTATTTATTGAGACTCGCACAAGGAATAAAAAATTAAACTAAACACCTTCACCTTAAAACATTAATAAAAAAATAAAAGAAAAAATAAAAAGCAAGGTAAAAAACCAAAAACAGAAAGAAACCTTTTTTACAGTCCGTTCAACCGATTTTCACTTCCATTGCGTTGGTGACATGACAAATGGCAGCTGCAGTAAACAGTTTGTATTGTTACCACTTTTTTCCTTTTAATGCCATCCTTATGCCTTTTTTTTTTGGGTGGGAAATTATCAAATAACTTCTTCCGCTCTGGGCGGAGCGGGAGGGCGTGTCAGACTCTTACTGACTAAAATCCACCCGTGTTCCTTCGGTTGCCATGTTGCCGGGGGCCATGATCTCCCTTTCGGAATTCTTCGCAACCCCGGCAGATATGGGCCTTAGCGGACCCCGTCAGTTCTGCTGACATCTCTTTGAGGCGCGCGTGGAACACAACGCGCCGACAACCCGGGCCTGGTCCTTATCGGACGGCGAGCTACCCATTGCTCACCGTCCGCAAGCCCGCGCCTACGGTAGCCGGAAATTGGCCTGCGATTCCCGATGCCCAGGGCGTCTCCTGCGGCGGTTAGGGGCGTGAGGGCGCGAAATTTGACTCTCCCTCACGCGTTCCGCCTCCTCCTTCGCGAGCATTACTGCTTCGCAGAAAGAGCTGACGGCCTTACATGCCCTCTCGCTCCGTACCATGGCCTGAACCAGGGCCGGACGCGAGAGATCACCGCCGCCGATCGCCTCCACGAGGACACGGCGATGCCCCACCCAAGCCGGGCAGACCTCCACCGTGTCCTCCTAGCGATCCACACAATGGTGACACCCGGGCGTTTCCTCCCGCCTTATCCTGAACAGGAACCTCCCGAAACAACCGTGTCCGGTGAGTACCTGCGTCAGGCGGAAAGTGAGGACGCCGTGGCACCTCTCTAGCCACTCCTAAAAGAGGGGTCTTATCGCCGCATTTGTGGCATGCCCAGCCATCTTTATGCCTACGGTATAGAAGTCAAAATCAGTTAACGGACTGTAACAAAGGTTTGTTTAAATGCCTAATCTTATTTCAAATGGAGAATAGTCAACGAGCTAACTAATGAAATGTTTAAATATTTTCACTTAAAATATAACGTAACTGATATAAACTTCTTTATGTAACGAGACGCGACTTTTGTTGATATAAGTCTGCCAATCAGAGATGAGTTGACATAGATTATGTTTTTGTAGATACGACATTGTGCCTAATTGTACCTACGTTCATTATACACTAGGCAAGATTGTCGGGGAAGATCGTCTATGATTTGATTAACACGATTTTTTTGCAAGACTAATAATATTTTATAGCCCATCATCAATAGAAATAGCACAACGATCGTTTAAAGTGTAAAGGTTCCTGCGGATTTCTTAGATTTTTGGTAATCGCCACAAAAATCGAGTAAATGTCAAGCAACAGACAATCGACATCGTAGTTTTTGTCGATGGCCACTGTTTGTCGTGTTTGTCAATCGATGAATCAACAATTGATGCTCAAGTCAAAATTCAAAATCATTGAAATCTTTTATTTATTTGCAAACATGGGTAAGAGATACATAGATATTTTTAGTCATAATAAAGTTCTTCGTCCGTTAATAAAGTTCTTTATTTTCATCTTGATTTTTATAGATCTTTAACAGGTGCCTCGACAGTTTACGATCGATAAGATCGAACAAATCTGTAAGAAGCTGACAGATTTTATTCATCGTCAATACATGCACAGCATATCGAGCGATAATAACGCTCGTCAAAAATCGAGAAAATCTCTACAGGCGACCGACGGGTTGTAAGTTTGAGAGCCACCTAATGCATACCACTATTGTATGGTATGTTACAAGCAGTATACTTACTCAGTTTTTGATGTGTATCATCTTTCCTCTTGCTAAATAATCAAATCTGTGGGAGTGATTTCATGAAAAGGGACAGAAATGTGTCACAGGAAGCCGGAGAACCGCGGGCTATTTGATTTGGCCAATGAGCGCGCGTGCTACTAGAGTTGGCTGTCAGAAAAAAAATTGACGAAGTCCCTTTAATGTTGCTCATTACCAACGTGAGATATCAGATGTTAAACATCATATACGACTACTGTAAGGCTAGCTCGTTTTTTTTTATTTGAAGCATGGCTATTATTATTGTGCAATACACATTGATATCAGTAAAAAAAATATGTTTCTTTACATATTTTTTTATCTTAATTAGCAATGATGACCTCTGTGACTTCTTGCCATTGGTGTAATCGCTAACCCCATGAGAATATAATGGTAAATGGACAAAGAATAACATTTCCGCATCCGAAATGTTTGAAAGACAATGATGATTGAGAGCTAACAATTTTCAGCGTGTTTTAGACAACACTGTTTTTAATAAAATATCAGAGCAATGATGACTGCTGTTATTCTATTAAAAACAGTATTGTGAGCCTATTGGTGTGACCGTTGGACTGCCAAGTCATAGGTCCGAGTTCGAACCCAAGGCACCTCTGACTTTTCGGATTCATTTGCGTATTGAATAATTATTACTTGTTTCAAAAACGGTGAAGGAAAACATCGTGAGGAAACCGACATGCTGAGAGATAGAAGAAGAATAAAATAACATAAATTCACGCCTATAATCCCCGAAGGGTTAGACATAGGTGTACCTTAATAGTACAACCACATTTTGCCATGTCATCTGATTTGTGTCTTCGCCTTCACGCACAAATTCAAACTACTGCAAAATTCCTGATACAAAAAATTCCAATAACACTTTACCTTTAGACAGTTATTTTTTTTAAATCTTGGAAAAAAATCGGCACCGCGGTAATCAACGCGTTGATGTTTTTTAGTCCACGCACCGCGGTAATCAAAGCGTTGATATCTTTTACTCCACGGTGTTGGTAATTTGCGCTACAGTGTCGCGAAATCAATGGTTTAGTCCCATCTCAAAAATTCCCAACGCGCCAAAAGAAGTTTTCACTTCAAAAATTTACTTGTTTTTGTTCAATTAATTTTGAAAAATCTCATTCCGTCTCTTTCTTGTTCCATCTATGAGGAAAAGATAAGAAAAGCCTTTTAGTTTAGTTAGTGTTCATCAGAATTTGGTACAGACGCCAGCACATCAAGCTACCCGAAACTGTCAAATTTTCCCAATCAACTTTGAACCTTACTTAACAGCGATAAAGTTGAAAATCTATTAAATAAATTTGACAGATTGTAGTAGCTTGATGTGCTGGCGTCTGTACATCAATCATTAGAACATTCCCGATAACCTCACAGAGTCTCGCCCATTCTAGGCAGAATACTTTACCGTCATATAAAATTAATCTTTGGCCAATACTGATAATATACTAATGAGTTATGATTAAATATGAATCGTCAAACCCAAACAGTGGCTTACTACGTGTCGCAATCGACAAACGTGTCCGCGATTTTTTTGTCGCAATTTTAAAAGTGTTGTGTTGTGAACATCGAAAGTAAAAACAGTGTAGTTTTTAAAACATTAATGGTGTGTGTATTTGGACCTGAATTTGGAAAGAATTTAATGGTATCTTAAGTCGAAATAATTATTTTGTTAGTTTATTGTTTCACTACACTTTTTGCTTATCAGTATGTAATTTTGAAATGCAAAAATCTTATCATGTACAAAGATGCGATCAGTCTTGATCATCGACTATGAGGTCCAAGTTTCTTAGCAACTTCTTCAAACAGTTATGACTTAGCGTAGCTTCAGATCACTTAATGTCATTAAAAAAATATCTTCTAGGACAGGGATTCCCAACCGGTGGCGCGCGCTCCCCTCGGGGGGGTAGAGTGACCAATGGGCGCGGTGGGTCCAATAATAAAGTAGATAAAAAAAAAATATGTTCTTGGTATTGGAAAAGGTTAAGACTAGTTTCCAAAACCCAAACGTTGAAACGTTACTTATGTGCTGTAAAATGAGGTTCAGCTTTTCTGCCTATGTCGGCAAAATAAGTTTTTCTATTTCTGTATGAATGGTCAAAAGAAAAATGTAACGAATCCGAATTAGTACATCGCTTTGCTCACTCTTACATTATGCATTCTCATAATTCTTGAGTTTTTCTGCAAAACTCGACAAAGTAACTTCTATTTGTACATTTTCGACCTCACTTTCGCTTGCTTTACATTCTTATGGTTTTCTACTAATGTCGACAAAGTAACTCAGGGGCGTAGTGATTTTAAAAGAAAGTTAGGGTAGCGCGTAGGTTAAAAGGTTGGGAACCCCTGTTCTAGAACATTCACGATTACTTTAAAAAAATCGAAGCATCGGTTAAGTTTGGGCTCTAAGCCTTACAGCTACCATTCATCATCTTCCTGCCCTTGTCCCATGTTACGTGGGGTTGGCGCAACCCTTTTTCTTCTTCTATTCTCCTCTGTCAATCGTCACGCTATCATTCACTGCCTTCTCTTTCATATCATTCCTCACACAATCCATCCATCAACCACGGCACGGCTTCCAGTATTACCAAAGATGAATACAGATGGTTCATTCCGTATTTTAGGTATGAAGCTACAAGTACGCGGCAGGCTCGTCTTGTCGGGCCAATTCAGTGAGTGTAACGTAGTCAGAAGATATAAGAGTTACGCGATAGAAAGACAACTTCTAGGTGAATATAACTGTAGGTAATTAGCGCTGTGCAACCTGAGTTGCACTTTATTGTGTCGTAGCAAGAATCGCTTTATTTAAATTATTTTCATCTGTATTCAGCTGTGGTATTACAAATACCTCAATTCTGATAATCGTAATCCGCTGCTGAACGAACATCCATCTCTCGTTTTGCCTCCTGTTAGGAGACTGAGATACAGAAAGACCCCGAGACATAGTAACCGATGGTTGACATTGATATTCAAACTAGGCTGAGAATCAGCACTTTTCGAACGTCAGAATTACATAAGACAGTCCCCCAAAACGCCCGTCCTTCACCACTTCCTAGTGCTTTAGCTGGGAAGAAGAAGTGGAGCAACAAACTCCTCACTAGCACAGCTGTCAGTTCAGTTAGAAATACATGCATGGCCAGCACGCTTAATTTATTTACTTACCAAAATACAGCTGGATGTCCCTAACTGAGGATAAATTGCAGTAAAAATGAGAGAGAACAAAAATCTTTCGTTATATGTCACAATTTGGTATTTCGGCTTTCGCATCCAGCCGGTCTTCTACGTCTACATTAATTGGACAGTCACTTGGCAGCGTTCTGGCTGCTGGGCATCTCACGCTGCTTTTGTTGATTTTAAGTCTTCACTTAAGCGTTAAGAAACTTCGATAAAATTCGAAGACATGTGACATCTATCAACCCGCACTGGGCCTACGTGGTAGATTACAGCCCCACTCCCTCTCACAGAGTCTCACAGAGAGGAGCCTTGTGCCCCAGCAGCGGGAACATTACAGGCTGATTATGATGACTCAAGAGTTTTTCTAGCCAACAGTCTGCTGTCACCTAAGGTTGCTGTACTTTGCAGGAACTTGCAAACATTCTCCAAATATTCACTAGTTTTCTCTTTTCACATTATGATCAGATCTCTTCTATTCTCAAGTGTTCAATTATTTTAATGATAATTATTTCTCTAAAGAGTAAATATTTTTTACGAATCGTGATTATTTCCTAGTTGTTATCTGTAACCTCATAAACTTTACACCTCAACTTTTATCTTGACAAACGTCTTGTTGATGATATTATGCTACTTTGTTTGTTAGTGAAATGTTATCTGGTGTTGGACTCCTGTACCAGATTTCTGTCGTCATGCCAGCTCTTTTCGTCCATTGCTGCGCGTAAGCTTGGTCATCTTCATCATAATTGGCTGCCTTGTGCCACCTTCTGCTGAGTATAGACCTTGCCCCTTTTGTGCCATGCTTCCCTGGTTTGTACTGGGTTCATCCAGGTTTTACCCGCAATGTTTTGTAGGTTGTGCACTATCTGGCTGTTGATCTGCCAACGCGGCTCATACCGTCTTTCGGCAATCACGTCTAGCCGAGTGTCCTGCTCACCTCCTGAGTTAGATATTCACTTTAAGGAGCTCGTGGCTAAGTAGTAACATCCACACGGGTCGATCCATCAGGTTAAGCTACGCTTGCCGGGGTTGGTCCGTAGATGGGTGACCATCTTTACATACCGAGACTCCTCCGTGCCTCGGAAAGCACGTTAAGCCGTTGGTCCCGGCTGTCATTCGTGGATCTTTGACAGTCGTTACGGGTCTTCAAAAGCCCGAAAGTCTGACAACCGGTCTTACCAAGGGGTATCGTATTACCCAGTTACTGGGTTGTGGAGGTCAGATAGGCAGTTGCTCTATGTAAAATACTGGTATTCAGCTGCATCCGGATAGACTGAAAGCCGACTTCAACATAGTTGGGAAAAGGCTAGGCAGATTGATTGATTTTATTGACCCGGTGTTTCATTTTTGCAACAGCAACCTTTATCTGATGATCTGCCCATATAGTTTTTAGATTGGGTTCCGTTTCGCTTTCCAAAAAACTAACCGGTTTCTGTCAGGTCAGGACTCTTAGCAGCATCTTCCGTTTGCCACTCATCATCTGTCCAGCTTTTCCCACCTATTTTGAGGTCGGCTTTTAGTCTAACCCAGTGGTTGGCAAACTCATTAGTCATAGACCCAAATACTATAACGACTAAGATTTCTAATGAGAGCCAATCCTTTCTGTGTGTCCAAACTGTCTCAATACTTTTCTTAATCCTTAAAACTACCATCCTCTTTCACTCCACAACGCTTCCTAAAATTAACTTGCTAAGAAGTAGGATCCCTTCATCATATCATATCGGCTGGTAATAATATGATGAAGGCATCTTATTTATTAACAATTTAACCTTGAAAAACTTTGAAAGGTACAGTAAATCATTCATTTTCGATGTCCTGTTAATTTTTGGTGAAAATACTTCGGAAATAAATCTTTGAATTTTGAATAAAACTTTATATCTTGCAAACGATCGAAATTCCGACCACCGCACGTATCTATGGTCGCATTCATCGACAATTTGTACTGAGCCGCACTCTATAGCCCAAAGAGCCGCATGCGATTTGCCGACCATTGGACTAACCAATACCAGAATTTTACATGGAACATCTTCCGTTTGCCACTGCGATCACTAATACGTCTACCAAGCTTGTGTCATTTTGGATATTATCTCTCTTTTCTCCGAGAAGACCATGTTTAAGCCTAGCCCATTACAGGCATTAGGAAGTATGTATAACAAGTAAACAGGTACTTATATGTATATATATATATATATTAAGATATCATCACCAATTAGTGCAGTAATTAATTCGTTAATCACTTATGAGACTGTTATCATAACTTGTTATTTTTTAGGGTTCCGTACTTCAAAAGGAAAAAACGGAACCCTTATAGGATCACTCATGTCTGTCTATCTGTCCGTCTGTCACAGCCAATTTGCTCCGAATCTAATTTATTTACTTAATAAGGCACCAAGTCCCAATACACTAATCACAAATACATACAATTCATAAATTCATTACACCACCACCGATTAAGTTGTTTGATACACATTTGAATTGCTGTGACCCAAACACGGACGTGTAACGTAAATAAATGAATTTTGAATATGGGGGTCACTTTTGGGGGGCAAATAAGAAAATTAAAAACAATTTTTTTTCAAACAGTACCGTTTTTTTTATGATTTTAAAATAAATCCTTTTAAAGATATTTAAGAAAATAGATGAAAATTTACCATTACCTGTCTCCGAAACTATTGACCCTTTTTTTTAATACAGAGAAGTGTTCTTTACTCACAGATTACAGGAAAACCTATAAGTCTATGGTCTTAAAATAACATGGTAAATCTCTCAATATTGTACGTACAAACATACATTTGCAGTTGGAATGTATGGGAGAACATGTTTTTTAACTAGAATGTTAAGTTTGTTCTTGGGATAAATTCATCCCAACTACGGAACTCTTTATTGTGCGTGGTCCGACACGCACTTGGCCGGTGTTTTATTATCTCATGTTTTTCTTGTATTGTATTTAGTATTATACCATTTTGATATACCTATAACGCTACAAGGCTCTTTTGGAGATTCATGTAGCAGTGTACATATTCCTTCATGATCAAGAGTCTGATCAATAGTTCTGTCAAATATTCTGTCAGTTTTATGATTCGTAGAGACACGTGTAAATATCTATACTGTGACTGTCCTCACAAAGGCGTTGATCTCCGGTGGAACGCACCTCCCCGGTCCCCGACTGTGCTACGCCATTGACTCAATCTGGAGTAATCAATACCGGCGGTTCTACCACTTCGTACCAGGGATGTAACGGATATCCGTATCCGCATCCGCATAAATTTTGATATCCGCAAAATATCCGCATCCTCATTTTTTTATTTTAAAAGCTCTGCATCCTCATCCTTATAATTTCTATGGGGATGTGACCCTACGTTGTTCGCACAAATAGTGAATTTTTTAAAACTCGCGCCGAACTAAATGGGCGTTTAGTGGTATGAGGAACAGGGTGTAAAGTTCACTCATCCACCATAGAAAAGGGAGGATCCTCCGACCAGACGGGTGTTGTGTCTGGCGGGCAACTGCCCATCGGTTTGAAGTTGAAATCTTGTATGTATGTTGATCGCTCGGTAAACTCAAACTGCGCGATGCAGGATTTATGTGACGTCATGTCTATGATGCGTAGTTCGTATGTGGCGGTGTAACCGCTACATCACTCTCCTCCGGAGACTGGAGGTCGTTAGTGGGCTGAATCTTGCGATGCTTCTCACAGTGCCAGCTGTGGTTCCAGTGAGTCGGAACCGGGTGCCGCATAGTTCGCGGTGAGTCGGAACTTTCTGTGGTGATTGCGGCGATTGCGTTGATTCCCCAGTGAGTCGGGGTGATGAGGCTGATTGCGTTGATTCCCCAGTAAGTCGGGGTGATGAGGCTGAGGGTGATGACCAGGAATGCGTGTTCGCTGCTTGCTGGTGGTCAGGATACCTGTTGAAGCCGTGGGTGCTGGCTGGCTGTGTGACTCGCCTCACGAAAGCTTGCGGGAGTGATGATGATGATGATGACGTCACGCCGAAATAATTGCACGAAGGCTGCGTTGACGATCACGTCGGGGTCACCAATTTAGTGGTATGAGGAACAGGGTGTAAAGTTCACTCATCCACCATAGAAAAAGGAGGATCCTCCGACCAGACGGTTGTTGTGTCTGGCGGGCAACTGCCCGGGGTTTGAAGTTGAAATCTTGTATCTATGTTGATCGCTCGGTAAACTCTAACTGCGCGATGCAGGATTTGTGTGACGTCATGTCTATGATGCGTAGTTTGTATGTGGCGGTGTAACCGCTACATCACCATTAAGGAAAATAGCACACATATCAACTCGGAAAAGGATCGTCACCGTATCAACTCGAGCCATTCAGTATTCTTTGTATGAAACTCCCTACTGCAACGCACACTAATCGGAATCGTAACGTAATCGTCTCGCCTCAGGACAAGTTCTCGAACCGCGGCGATTCGGTGACGATCCCTTTCCGAGTTGATATGTGTGCTATGACCTTAAGTATTACCTTGTTGGTGGAGGAGCTCGTGGCTAAGTTATAACAGCCGCACGGTTCGATCCATCAGGTTAAGCTACGCTTGCCGAGGTTGGTCTGTAAATGGGTGACCATTTTAACATACCGAGGCTCCTCCGTACCTCGGAAAGCCCGCTAAGCCGTTGGTCCCAGCTGTCATTCGTTGATCTTTGACAGTCATTAGAAGCCCGAAAGTCAACAACCAGTCTTTCAAAGGGGTATTGTATTACCCAGTAACTAGGTTGTGGAGGTCAGATAGGCAGTCGCTCCATGTAAAATACGGTATTCAGCTGCATCCGGTTAGACTGGAAGCCGACCCCAACATAGTTGGGAAAAGGCTAGGCAGATTGATTGAAGCATTAAGTACCTTGTTGGTTGATTTAGTGTTGACCCCTGGTTCCCCGAGTCAGATTAGCAGTGTTATTAGGTTTTTTCATGGGAATGTCCTACATTCCCAGTAAAAGTAGCAGCCTTTTATTTTATTTTTTTGGGTGGGAAATTATCAAATAACTTCTCCCGCTCTGGGTAGACGTGTCAGACTCTTACTGACTAAAACCCACCCGTGTTCCTTAATGTTTGGATATGTGTCCTGTTAACAGCAATATAGCTTCTTCTTTTCTGTCAGTACACTCTTATCAGAGCAGTCGTGGTCATCATGTTGCAGTGGCGTCTTTCCATTCTATACAAGGGCAGAACGCAGCCATAGGAAACTGCTCGCGTATAGATTGGAAATCACTTTTTCATTTCTCATACTCTGAAAGTAGCAATGAAAGTAGTGTTTGTTTCATCCAAGTAGCGGGTGGAAGACGCTGATCCCCACCTTTGGGCGGGAAAGACTCTTAGTAATTGCTTCTCTCTCAAGGGCGGGAATGAATTTTAAAAATAGAACGAAATTTGGTTAGGTAGTCAGCTATGAAATTATTTACTAAGGAGGTATTACACTGTCGAGTCTGTGGTCATGATAGATCTGTGATCGAAGATAAATATAATGAAATTGTAAAATAGACATTTGTTATGGGTATATCCCCCTTGGGGGATATTACACTATCATGTTATATCAAATACCTATCTACGAAGCTCACAAATTACCCATGTTATGTCTATTTTACAATTTAGTTATGTCTTTGATCATGGATCTGTGATCGTAAATATGATGGTGTAATACCCCCTTATAGAAAAATACTGATTTAAAAAAATGCTGCAGTCTTGTCATTATATAAACAGCCAGTGTGAATAAAAAAAATACCTAATGGTACATCCACACATGCCGGCGGCACGGCCGGCGGCCAACCCGGCGGCACGCGCAACTTTTTTTCTATTCAGCGACAAGGCAGCCTGAAAGCCGGCGGCATGTGTGGATGCGCCATAAGCGGGACGACGCGCGGCGGTGACGCGGTGTGTTCCATATTCAAAATTAAAAAAGACTAATAGGTACCCATATTCAAAATTGCAAAAGACTAATAGGTACTAGAATACCCATGATATTATTATCAATTAATATTTTAGAAAAACTACAACTTTTAACTTTCCTTATATTCGAAATTAAAAGTAGAGTGTTTAACACGGGTGAAAGGAATCAATTCCTACTCGGACTATAGCCGCCCTGGCTGCGCTCGGGCGTCTAAATACCTCGTATGGGAATTGATTCCTTTCGACCCTTGTATAACAATCTACTATTTTTACTAAGGTCTTCCAAATTCCAATCTATACAAGAGTAGTACGCAAATACTCGCGTATACTTCGTAGTGACCAAATTAACTACCTCATTCCATAGTATACTTACAGTGCCAGTACGCATACGGACTAATCGAGTTTAGATTGCGAGAAATTGTGAACTGGTAACCAACTTGTTTGCGACGTAATGCACCTTGCGCTAATATTAAATAGCCTACCTGGCTGCGAGCAACTTGGAAGTAGCGCTCGCT
Source organism: Agrochola litura (assembly GCA_949152395.1). Taxonomy (NCBI): domain Eukaryota; kingdom Metazoa; phylum Arthropoda; class Insecta; order Lepidoptera; family Noctuidae; genus Agrochola; species Agrochola litura. Next base: position 11,633,828 of record OX424521.1, on the reverse strand, counting down.
CGGCTCGCGCGCGGTTGGTTACAGTTGTAACCTAACCTAACCTAAGCCATTTCACCCAGTTCACACTTTTGTTCTTTTTTTTTTATAGGCTATATCTTTAAAACTCTTATCAGGCGTAAGTGTTGTAGTATAGTTTGGAACCAGGACGCGCTCGTCCACGTTACAAACTATACACGAGCAATACGCAAAATGTGTGTATACATTGTAATCACAGATAAAAAAATAGCATTACAATGTATACGCGAGCAGTTTCCTATGGCTGCGTTCTGGCCTTGTATAGATTGAAAATACGCGTTGGAGTGAGATTTCAGATAGCCGTAATTTGCCTTACGATGCGACGCCATCCTTCTCTGTCGGCTGTAACATGTGTGCAATCGTGTAATGGGCTGCCCACTGCAGATTTTATCTAGTCGGTCCATCGCATGGGTGATCTGCCGCGTGCTCTTGTTCCTTCGACCTTTCTGTTCACTGGAAGACGTTCCATAGAATCGTTTTCCCGTCGTGACACATGCCTAAAGAATTGGAGTATTTGAGCCTGAATTGTGGCCGATAGACGCTGCTTGATGACGAGTTCTTGTAGTATAGATTTGTTGGTGCGAAATTCCGTCCACGACACTCCAAGCATTTTCCTCTAGCACCACATTTTTTTCTTCTTCTCGATTTCTCTAAGTTTCCACGTCTCAGCGGAGTACAGGAACAAGGGAAATGCGAATGCCCGAATAAGCCAGGTTTTGGTCGCTTTGGTGATGGTGATGTTGCGATTCTTCAAGAGTTTTTCAGCCTGTCCATAGCAGACCTAGTTATGGCCATTCGTCGCAATATAGCTTAAACGGTGGAAATGCGGCTGTACTTATACACCTCTGTCATTTATGTTATTAAATTAAATTAAATTACTTTATTGACTTACACGACAATTATCCATATGTTAGTTAGTTAGATACAAAAAAAAACTTAAAAGCTATGTTAGTGTGTTACAATTATAACTAAGTACAAACAATATTTATATACATTCACCGAATGTAATGAATCACTTCTGTCTAACCAACACCTGCATGAAGTGATTCATTATCAGCGAGTCAAATTAGTCCACTAACATCTTCAGAATGCTGTTAGGACTTGACCGCGTTCTCTCTAGCAGCGACGCCGTTTTCCTCCTCACTATTGCGTGGAAATCGTGAACACGCGCCTGCGCGAACATGCCAGAGGCACTGCAAAAGCGCGGCAGTCCCAAAAGCATTCTGAAGCTGTTATTATATTGGACCCTCAGGGCGTTATGTAGGTCGAAATTTTGTACATTTTTAACAGTACCCAAGTACCCAATGTCCTCATCAAAAAACAGATAGGAAAACTCATTATAATCGAACTTTAACCTCGCGCGTGTCGGGCTGTTAGCGTTGGAACTGTTGGTAATAACGACCTGATACTGACTGACCCTACGGCCTTAGACCAGCTATACTGGATGCGAAGCGATTTTATAGGTTAACGCTGATAAGGACTGTACATGATGTGATTTGCTTGTGTTTAGCTGCTAAGCGAGTGATCTCTGAAAGGTTTGCCCTCAGATTTCCAAGCCCAGCGTCCACGACACAACTTGTGTTTAGGGATGTAAAACGGTAAAATTACCCTGGTATAATACGGTAAAAAACGTTATTTTACGTAATTTACTGTAAAATATGGTAATTTTCGGTAAAAAAAACGTATTAAACGTACTCATACAGTCATACCCACTAAACACTACAAATACGGAAGAGAGTATGTATGTGTGTATCATGTGTATGTCACTACTTCACTATTAATAGATAAATGGTTTTGAATGAAATTTGCCAGAGATATAAGCAGTATTGGAATTTAAAAATAAAAACAGAAAACTGGGCTCGTGCGACTCATGCGTACTAAAACTCCCTAAAACTTAAATCTCAAGTCAAGAATTCAAGATATGAATCACACCATGTCATGGATTATTTAAATAATATCATCTATGTGCAGAGGCAGACCAGAGGCCAGCACAAATTAAAATTTAAAACTTCATAAGTCGCAGGTAATTTTACCGTAATTTATATAAATGACCGTAAAATACCCGTATTTTACCAACGTTTTCCGTAAGATTACGTAATTTTGCAACCCTACTCGTGTTACAAACTCAAATCACAAATAAGTAGCCAGAATGTCACAGCACTAGTATTTTAATGGAGGCGCACGCGAACTACAGCCGGCTCGTCAAGAGAATACTCAAACTCAAAGCATTTATTTCAATTAAACCATTTACAGGCACTTTTGAATTGTCAAGGAATCGGTTAGGCAAAAATATGAAGCTAGTTACCCATTCCAAAGCGTAGTAGGTAGGTACTATCGAAGAAACGCAAATCTGTACACTGTAAGGACTATTCTTGCTTGCACCGCTCGGCCGCTATAGTATCGCTTACCTACGAAAAAAAAGGGTCGTGTTCACGGGATTTTGTTTTCAAATTGGTTAGATATGCGTTACCCCGATGGTACTTATGGAGAAGAACGGGCAAGAAACTCCACGGAGTGTCCGTGGAGTTTTAAATAAAAAATTGTTACAAAATATCGGTTACATCATTCATATTGAAATTATACATGTGAGAACAATGTAGAAAGACGTACACATTAGAAGCGTCCGTAATAAAAAGATAAAACAAAGAACAATTCAAAAATTAAAATAAATTAGAAATAAGCCTTGGCAGCTAAGAGATGACCAGTCCCAACCTACTCCAAATCTGTGGTCCCAACTGACGGCGCCCGTTCACGAACATGACGCATACGTTCCTGTCACCTTCAGTTGAACAATTTCTAAGGATAACATTCGCAAAACACTTATCCGTTGTAAAACTGAAAGATGTAAAGAACACATTCATTTGAAGACAGGACTGTAGTTAATAATACGTTAATTTAGTAAATCACGTGACATTCTGGTGGTCTTAGTTTGTAACTGGTTACTTTGGAGAGGGATCTTGATCAGTCAATGAGCTGTCTGTCATGTTATCGTTTGGCCAAATTAGCTACAGATAATCAAACCTCTTGATATGAGCTTCTGCATGAAGACCTCCTGGGATTATACAGTGGGGCAAGACTGCTTATCCACGAATGTATTGCCATTTTCCTGTAGGGTAACCCTGAGGGGATCGATTAATTTGTCTGATAGAAAATTCGTACAGCTTTATTTTTAACCGACTTCAAAAAAAGGAGGAGGTTCTCAAAACGTCGGGTTTTTTTTTTTTTATGTATGTTCCCTGATTACTCGAAGACCGCTGGACCGATTTGAAAAATTCTTTTTTAGTTTGAAAGGGTATACTTTCAAGTTGGTCCCATTGTCATTTGGTCACGATCTGATGATGGGATCTTGGAGAAATCGAGGGAATTCTTCAAAAATTATAGGCATTTTTGATGAGGAGTTGACATAAGGCTATTGTAACTTAGATAAATTCAAAATTCAAAAGTCATTTATTCAAACTAGGCTGAGAATCAGCACTTTTCGAACGTCAAAATTACATAAGACAGTCCCCCAAAAACGCCCACCCTTCACCACTTCCTAGTGCCTTTAGCTGGGAAGAAGAAGTGGCGCAACAAACTCCCCAGCAGCACAGCTGCCTGTTCAAGTTAGAGAATGATTCTATACAATAGTATACAAAATAACCTACATTATGCAACACAAAACATAATTCAAATGATAAATTATAGGCCATATGTCAGCTAGCACACGCCAATATACCAACCAAAAACATCGAGGACTATACTCAAGCATTATTTAAAAAAAGAAAATAAAACTAAACGTAAACAGAACTAAATATCTAAATAAAAGCCTCCAGACATAAAGGGCGTGCCCGCTTACATAAAGCTGTAATTGGCAGTTATAAATGATAAACTAGGACCATCGAGATAAAAAAAATGAACAGTTAATTACTAGTAATAATAACAAAACCATGATCAGCAAGACGACCAGTCACCACAAGCAGCACCCGTTCACGAGCATAACGCCAAGATCAGCCATTACCCCCCTCGCCATATTTGAGGGAAGGAGGCAACCCGACCCCCGACGCTACCGCAAGCAGTGACATCTAAGGGAGCATGACGAACTTGCTGCCGGTTGCTCAGGCAAAAAATAATATGATCAATTGTCGAGGTCGCTAGCTAACCACAAATTGCAATACAACTCATAACAAAAACATTGTAATGAGTAGATTATGTCAACAATAAAGTAAAATAAAAATAAATTGACTCGTAAAAAATAAATCAAAAATTGAATCATAAATTCAAATAAAATAAACAATTATATAAACTCATATAAACTGTCAGTAAGTACGCTAATTCTGGAGAAAGAACATAAACATTGTCTTGAGTTAATCACAGCGACCAACTATTCTTATCATTTAAGTAGTCGTTGATACAATAGTATGCCTTTGAACAGAGGTTGGATTTTACTTTAGTTTTAAACGCATTAAAAGGCAAATCTAGCAAAGAAGAGGGTAGCTTGTTATAAAAGGTTATACCAAGCCCAACAAATGAGTTATGAACCTTATGAAGCCGGTGAAAGGGAGCTCGTAGTTTGTCCTTATTTCGAGTGTTAACATTGTGAATATCACTGTTTTTAGTGTATAAGTGTATATTTTGCCTAATATATAAGATGTTGGCGAAAATGAATTGTGATGCCACCGTGAGAATACCAACATCTTTAAAAAAATCTCTTAGAGAAACTCTGGCACCTAGCTGGTAAATTGCTCGAACTGCTCGTTTTTGAAGAACAAATATATTTTGAATGTCAGCGGCTTTACCCCACAGCAGAATACCATAGGACATAACGCTATGAAAATAACTAAAATAGACTAACCGAGCTGTGTGTAAATTACAAACCAACCCACTAAAAAGTGAAAAAAACCTTTTTTCAAAAAAGACAACCGACTTCCAAACTACAAAGTAAAAAATAACTTTAATTTCGGAAGTCGGTGTCAAAAAACTAAAATACTGATCCAAAGACACCGACTTCCGAAATTAAAGTTATTTTTTACTTTGTAGTTTGGAAGCCGGTTGTATTTTTTGTAAAAAAGTTTTTTATTTTATTCTATTCGGGAAACTTACAGCTAACTTACAAAGCGTAATATTAAATTGAAGGCCATTTACAATTTCCACAGATAAAGACGTAACATAAAAAAGAGAAAAAAAGGTCGGTACAAAATACCTATTAAACATAAATTAGGAAACAAAATAGTACACGATAAAATTACAAACTAAAAATCAGATTTTGATAACAGAAGGATACAGGGGCAAAACAAGGAATGTCACTAAAACAAGATTTTGTGTAATTCACATTTTAATGTTTTAAAGTTTATAACTTCTTTTTTTTAAATTACTTATTGGAACTTAAGTTTACCTTACAAAGATCAGCAATATGTACAAAGAAACTTTTTGCTAATATTTACAAATATATGATTGAAAAATGTATTTAAGCTACACCGGCTCCAAAGCAATTTCAACAACAAAACGTATCCTCTCTAAAACTGACATTGACAGTTGGACATTCCTTGTAACGGTTTGTTACACTAGCGACATTCCCAGTTTTGCACCTGTACAGGGTTTTAAAATATTGAAGATATGAAGGACTATAATTTTTTTTACGCTTTTAACTTAATGCTTATCAGACCTCCACAACCCATTTACTGGGTAATACGATACTCCTTGGTAATACTGGTAATCAGACTTTCGGGCTTCACCCGTAACGACTGTCAAAGATCCACGAATGACAGCCGGGACCAACGGGTTAACGTGCTTTCCGAGGCTCGGAGGGGCCTTGGTGTGTAAAGATGGTCACCCATCCACAGACCAACCGCGGCAAGCGTAGCTTAACCTGATCAATCGACTGCGGCTGTTATTACTTAGCCACAATCCCCCTCCTTCCCTCGTTTTCATTCTTCTATCAGGTTCTATCCAAGTCTCAAGTTTTTTAAATGTCTTGACATGTTTTATTGTCTTTTGAAATGTAGCAGCCTACTTTGCTGTGCCCGACAGGTTGTCCACAATGATCATGTCTTTTAAAACCTACCACATATGTTCCCCATTGAGGATAGCAATAAATTTATGTTGAGTGTTGAGTATTGTAGCTCATGGGTTTCTAGCTAGATTTCCAGTGTGGCCGCTTTTGGCATCTCTGGCCGTTCGATCTCACTTTACAACGAGTACTGTCCATAGTGCCTACAAATACAATTGTTACCATTTATAACGTTAGTTTACATAGATAGTGCTAATATTTATGACGTGTGCGCTGTGACAAATGTGACAATTTGCACAATAAAATGAACAAACATTTTCCTCTTTTGTTGTTCATATTTGGATTGAGCGCTCTGTACCCTAATTGCGTAACTTATTTTCGTAAACGATTATGACAAATTTGTTTCATTTCGACAGTTCAACAATTTTCATTGCGTTATATACCTTGTTGAGCAGATTTTATTTCCAACTTATGAAGCAATGGATTAGCAATCTGTTTCAATTCGAAACAAATTGTAATTGATCGTGTATTACGCAAGGCTCGGATACCGGTTAAATTTTCAAACCGTTATTATGTACTTGACGCAGAAACTTTTACATTCGGTTTCATTCCTATAAACTGGTTTTTATAAACCGGTTTTGTAGGAGTCTACATAAAGGTTTTTTTCGGATTAAACGGTTTAGAGCAATATTACCCGGATTTTTGTTTAGTTTTTATTCAGCGCGGCATCCACACAGGTATAGTCACAAGTTGCAACGCCTTTACCGACATGCCGCTCGTTGAATAAACCGATTAATTTAGGTTAAAATAAAGTTCTTAAAACGTTCACGTTCTTAAGAAAAGTTCGGAGTAAAACCCAAATAAACCGGTATATTTTAAACCGGTTCCGAGCCTTGGTATTACGCAATTAGGGTACTGATATTTCTTGTTCAGTCTTTTGATTTAGATTGTGATATGGTAAGTTCTGCAGTCGCATATTTTGATGATCTAGTTGGTCTCTAGTTGTAGCGTGTGCGACTGCTGGGCGTAGGGTCGGGTCCTAGGTAAGATTCCGGGTGGGGCAGTGTTTATAGGTTTTTCCATTAGTAAGTTTAGAAACTTACTCCCTGCGGTGGCTACTCCAGTAGCCGGAGTTTGAAATTGTGACCTTTTTTTGGCAAAAGCCTCAACAACATGGGGCTTACAACTTTGGTTTTGGGGATTCAAAACTACTCTATTTTTAAAATCTGTAGGTACTCTTTATTTACCCTCACTAAAATCAGAAATACTTGAATTTTTTCTAAAAAGGTTGACAACCCTATCCCCGGAAATGAATTCCTGGCTACGGCCCTGTCTCTATGGTTATGGTATTAGTTACCTACAATACTCCTCCGGGGAATACATGAAAGAGGTTATGACGTCAGAATCATCCTATGAATTGTTTCGTCAAGAAATCCTTATTTACGAGTTTTAGCTCACAATTCTTATTATTATATCACGCTCAATTAGCGCATGTGACGTAACATCTAGTTATCTAAATAAAACATACTTCATTATTTGCATAATTTCGTATCTGTCACATTTATTATGTCTTCTTCGCGTCGGTCCAAAAAAATGGTGATATATTTTTGTCTTTGCTAAATGCTAATTGGCAAATTGTCGCACAAGTAACATTTTTCCCTAATCTCGTAGATTTTGCTATGATTGTTTAATTTATGATAACTTTTCTAGATGATTATTTAGGGTTTACCTATGTATTGATACTGACATCCAAGATGCGGCCAACTCCGCTCCGCTCCGTACTAAAGTACAGCTTATAGTACGGTAATCGCGGAGTGGGGCGCGTCTTCGTGGATGGCACTTTCTTTAAGGAGGGTAAGGAACTTTCCATCCTGTTCCTCATACTCTAATACTGGTTTCGGAAAGGCATAAAGGAATTGTTAATTCTCGGTTTGCTTTATCCATAGGTATACATACAATTTTTTGTAACCTGAGTTAGTTTATTCTTTTTTAAACCGACTTCAAAAAAAAAGGAGGAGGTATCCAATTCGTCAGGATGTTTTTTTTATTTTTTTATGTATGTTCCCCGATTACTCGAAGATGGCTGGACCGATTTGAAAAATATTTTTTTTGTTTGAAAGGGTATACTTTCAAGTTGGTCCCATTGTCATTTGGTCACGATCTGATTATGTGATCTTGGAGAAATCGAAGGAACTCTTCAAATATTAAAGGCACATCTATAGCGATTTGGGTATTTTTGATAAGCAGTTGACATAAGGCTATTGTAACTTAGATAAATTACAAATCAACCCACTAAAAAGTGAAAAAAAAAAAACTTTTTTACAAAAAATACAACCGACTTCCAAACTACAAAGTCAAAAATAACTTTAATTTCGGAAGTCGGTATCTTTGGATCAGTGTTTTAGTTTTTTGACACTGACTTCCGAAATTAAAGTTATTTTTGACTTTGTAGTTTGGAAGTCGGTTGTATTTTTTGTAAAAAAGTTTTTTTTTTCACTTTTTAGTGGGTCTATTTGTAATTTATCTAAGTTACAATTTATAAAGTTTTTTTAGACATTTTGGTCCTGTCTTGGCTACACCCATTATGTATTCTGCGATGCGCCATCATAGCACATTTAATAAACATTTCCTTTATTCTATGTAGTATTTGGATTTGCTTGCACATTTATTTTGTGCAATTGTGCAAAAAAATATATATATTCACATGTAGATGTTACATCAAAATCAGCACGTATAACGCATATAGCAACTAATTGATCTGAAGTCTTTTCGTAATCAATTATAAACACAAAAAGTGTAGTGAATATACAGTATAATTTCATTGGACTACTTAATTTAGAGAGAGCAGTGTTCCTTTACAAGTTTATTTGCGAAAGACGAAATTTGCAAATGTCAATTTACACTCGTCGCGTGCAAATGTCACTTTTTGTTAGTTGAACCTGAACGCGTGGTTGTGCCAATAGATGGCGCTTTCCAGTTTTCTGAATAAAAAGTAACATGGCCGACGATCGCTTTTGAATAGGCCACAGGGTCGCAGCAAGTCGACTTGCGTCCATTTATTTCTTGCATTATTTTCAAAAAGTTAAATTGTTGTGACGGTTTCTGTTGTGCAAGTCAGATGTAAAGGTAACTTGGGAAATTAATCTTAGTAAGTGAATTTTTTTCTTAAGTTCCTATATTTTGTGTTTAGCAGTGAACGTTCAACGGCTAATAACTTAAAGTAGTCAACGATTATAGCCTAATAATGATAAATACGATGAATCCCGACCAAAAGTTTAACAAGTGAAGTGACTACAGAACAATAAACTCGGGAAAAGTGAAGTGTAATACAATTTTATTTAATAAAATGACACTCGAACATTTTCGAAGCGCCACAAAATACCATAGAAATATTATCGTCAGCCAATCTTGTACATGGACGTTTAAATGTGTGTTTTGTAATTGGTACTTCTGACAGTGGCAAAAAACCAAATTCAGGCTGTGATATTCCATCAAATAGTGTAGAAATTCACGTTAAGCTACACTCGATACTACCGCCCTCTGTTATTCGAAATCACAAACTAATTCTTCGAAAGCAACGCCATCTATTAGTGTTGCCCAAAAACTTTCGAAAGTGGAACTCATTGGATGCGAAATTGAGGTGCTATCTAGCGGAAAGTTGCTGAACTGCTAATAGACCAGTGGCGCCATCTCTTGGTGTGTGACGTCAAGCTGTCGAACATGGTTGAGGATACGACGCCGCAGCAGGAGCGGGTTTCCGCTGCTGCGGTGCTGCAGTTCGCTGCAAGAGAAGCGAGGGAGGGGAGGAGATTCACCGAGTTTGGAGCTCACGCTTTTGCCAGCATCACATATAATGCTTACGGTACTTTTTTCTATCTTTTTTTAATTAATGTACTTCTGTCTTACTTACTCATAAATAACTGCTACGTAGGCCTTTATAATCCATCAAGGTCTATAATAAATAAGATCTAAGAGATCTTGTTTTGCTTTTGTACAGGGTTTACTTAGATTTTAATGGCGGCCATCGAAATGATGCAATATTGGAGAAGCTGCTGCCAGTATCTAGACGATATCTATTCACACTTACTTAAAGTCTATAATACCTCAAATTGCTTAGCACGATCCTCCGTTATATCTAAAATATTGCAGCATTAATTTTACAATAAATAAGTATATTGTAAAGTTGAGAATTAATATTTGCAAAAACACGATTCCATAATATTTTCTCTACGGAAAAAAATTACAAAGATACTAAAGCATAGACTATGTTTTACCTTTATTATCACCGTAAAAATAAATTACCTAAACTATCGGCGCCTTGGAGTCTTCTCCCCGCCCACTCAGTCCGCGAGCAGTAGTGTGCGAGCGAGAAAAAGAGTGAATTTGCGCTGAGGTATTATGGACTCATAATTCTGAAGAATGTTCAACTGTTCAGGGGAAACATGCTTTTTTTTTAGGCTTTTGTTACAATTCAACTCAAAATCAGGAGTTTATTAATTTTTTTATGACGACCATCTGAATGTTATTTGACGGACGCTACTGTCCATACTCTTAACGATACCTATTCTCACATTTTGAAGAATATGAAACTCATCTTAAGGGCTCGTGTAGACACTGTGTAGCTATACCCATTAAACGATTTAAAATCTGTATTAAAACCAAACTTTGTAAAAAAGGGTACTATACAATTTCAGATTATTTAGAAGATAAAAAAGCTTGGGATTGAACTGCTCGCTCTGCTAAGCCTTGTGATAAAACCATAAAACTAGACATTTTAATTATTATGTAAAATCAACATATACCAGTTTTATAAACACATTGACATTGTTGAAAATTATATTCAAAATGACATGATTACTTTGTAAAGTATTATATTATTTTAACTATTGTGAATGTGAGGACTATGTGGATATTGTTTTTATTTCTCTGCTAGTTTTAGTGATGGTCTGGCAGTTTGAGTAGTTTATGCGGCCTACCCAAATGTCCTTTCTTTGGTATTGTTCGTCGAGTTGAGCTCCTTAAGTTCTGAGTTGAGCTCCACGATTACTGACAAATGCTTGCACTGACTGGACAGGTCCACTCAAATCTGTGTGGTTCTTTCCTCAAAAGACCTTTTCAGACACTTATCTACATGGTCCTCATATGGCCTGACCAAGATTATGTCTGGACTTTAAAAGAAACTGCGACCTCTGAGTTTGTTTCGGCCTTTCTTCTCAGAGTAGTCAGATAGGAAACGCCGAACTCATCTAGGTTATTTTTAATAATTTTTTTTATATGACGTGTAAAAGTGATTTCGATATCCTATTTACAGAATAAACAATTTCATTTCACTAATTTCAACCCAGTCCAGTGCTGACTTCGCGCCCTCAAGTGAGTAGCTTCCCCCGCCTGGCTTACTGCCGATTTCGCCTGCATGAACCTACTGACTGGATCCGAAATTCCTAGTCACTGGGTCCAATCACTGCAATTGTATAAACCGGTCACTATGCGAAATTAAAGTTGTTTCTATATTCATTTCTTTAAACATATTAAAGAAATAAGTCGTTACATTTAAAGTACCATTCTTTTCAACACATTAATTGGTTGTAATTAACCTATTTAATAATCATTTTGATGGCTCCAAAAGTTCAACGATCGAATGTAGGTAGCAACACGACTCATTTAAATGTTCTCAAGTGGCACTTTTAGTGGCAGATTGGTACTTATCTGTAGTTTGCTTAATTGCGATACGGTACCAGTGCCTACGCTGATAGTGCCAGGAGGAATTTTCCATTATCACAAGTACCAGGTCAAATATTATAAAATATTCTGAGCTATGAAATCATCTGATTTACTTAAATATTTTGTTTTGTTTAATGTGATAATTTGGATGTTTGTTACATAAGTTGATTTCGTTTTTTTTAAGATCCTAGAGATCTAGGCTGAAACCTTAGCTAGCAGCTACAAGGACTAGAAGGACTAGTAGGACTTGGCTAACCTTCATCTCAGAAATCAAAAAACGTCTTAAGTGAACAGGGTTTTTGGTGCTACAATGCATTTAAATCAATAGTTTTGTGTTCAAATCCAATCCATTATATGGCCCATAAGAAAAAGAAATTGCTCATTCTTCATTCCACTGATTGGCACGATCTCTCGCTCTCTCTAAAACACGTCTCCAGTAAATCCACACGATTTGAAGTATACATTATGGAACTGCTTCACTGGTATAACAAATTCTTCAAAAATCGATTGAAGAGCTCCGACCATAATAATAACCTCCATAATATTAAAGGTCCAAGTTAAATTCGAGTGTAATAGAGCACTCTTATAGAGAAAACTTCCACCACGGCAGGATTTGTGACAGAGCCACATTACCTTAGCATACCTTACCACGATCACTGGTCGTGGTCGTGGCCGTTAGGGGTTTCGAATAATAATAATAAGCCTTTATTAATAAACAATCTTATAAAACACATATTTCTTATATAGTAAATTAAATATTTAACATAGACACTAGTTTTGCGAAGATTGTCTTGCTACTTAGCATAGGCCTCTCCTAAAGCTTGCCATAAAGTGCGGTCTTGTGTCTTCCTTCTCCATGTGGCGCCTACTATTCTTTTTATGTCGTCTTCCCATCTCCGACGCTGTCTCCTTCTCTTTCTTTTGTGTTGTCTTGGACTCCATTCGGTCACATCCTTTGCCCACTTGTCCTTTTTGTTCCTCATCATGTGGCCTGTCCACCTCCACTTCAGTTTCTTGACACAATATGTCACATCCATAATTCTTGTTTGCTTCCGGATTGTTTCAAGTTTTATTTTAGTATTTTATTTTACCTTAGCTTACCTTACCACGATCACTGGTCGTGGCTGTGGCCGTTAGGGGTTTCGAATACCAGATTTGAAAAAATCCGGTATTCAATACTTGTTTTAATACCGTATAGAAAATTTCCAATACCGGGATGTGCGGCTAGTTGACCGTTGCGTTGCGACCAAGTGCGCGATTCGTATCAGTTTCTATAGTTTACCTGTACCCTAAGTGCGTAACTTATTTTCGTAAACGATTATGCCTAATTTGTTTCATTTTGACAGTTCAACAACATTCATTGCGTTATTTACGTTGTTCAGCAGATTTTTTTTCCAACTTATGAAGGGGATTAGCATTCTGTTTCAAATCGAAACAAATTGTGATTGATCATGTATTACGCAATTAGGGTACTGATCGCGGTCGTGGTCGTGGCCGTCTAGTGCGCTAGATTATTTCTTTTAATAGGTACAAAAAGGAACCAACTAGCCGACTGCCTCATTATCTGCCTAGTCTTTTCCCAAATATGTTGGGGTCGGCTGCCAGTCTAACCGGATGCAGCTGAATACCAATATTTTACATGGAGTGGCTGCCTATCTAACCTCCACAACCCAATTACTGGGTAACACGAAACTCCTTGGCTAGACTGACCGAACCATAAAAGCAAAATTAAAATTTTGAAAAAACCCACGACGGTTAAAAAGTTATTGAAAAAGGATAAAATCAGCTAATATAAAATATATTACTGCAGCGCCCTCTAGTGAGTTACTACCGTAACATCTATTTAAGAACCCTCAATAATCAACCACAAACTGCATCAAAACCGGACTAGTGGTTTTGGTTTTGCACAAACAAATGTTTACTGCAGCGCCCCCTAGTGAGTTGTCACCGTAACACCTATCTAAGAACATGCACCAATTAAACCTGAATCCATAACTGAAAACTGCATCAAAATCGGACTAGTAGTTTTGGAAAAAAATGGCAACATGGATTTGCACAAACATGCTCTCACCCCAAACGCATATACCGTCTCCGTTCCGTCGTGGGTAAAAAGAGAGTCTTTACTCTTGTAAGCCCACTCCACATTCTCGGCGGGAAGTCTCGACGAGAATATTTGTCGAGAAGAGCAAGAAAAGAGAATAAAATGAATGTAAGACGAATATTCCCTCTACACTCTCGTATTCGGGGCTTGTGGCTAAGAAATAACAGCCGCACAGGTCGATCGATCAAGTTAAGCTACGCTTGCCACGGTTGGTCCGTGGATGGGTGACCATCTTTACATACCAAGACCCCTCCGTGCCTTGGAAAGCACTTTAAGCCGTTGGTCCCGGCTGTCATTTGTACATCTTTGAGACAGTCGTTACGGGTAGTTAGAAGCCCAAAAGTCTGACAACCAGTCTTACCAAGGGTTATCGTGCTACCTAGTAACTAGGTTGTGGAGGTCAGATAGGCAGTGGCTCCATGTAAAATACTGGTATTCAGCTGCATCTGGTTAGATTGGAAGCCGACCCCAACATAGTTGGCAAGAGGCTTGGCAGATGATGACTGTCGTATTCGGCAAGTCTCGTGTAGTTTTGCAGAGAATGTGTGTGCTAGTTTACCAACATAAAATGCTTAAAAATCTTGTCAGCTTATCCCTCATTAGTCATTACATAACACCACCAAAAATATCATCATTCGAGTCGAGCGAAATGAATTCGATTCAACTCAGACAGATAGATACTCAAAGTAGTTACAACTAGTTCAGTACTGGCGCGGTCAAAGTGTATCTGATAAGGGAGGGAGCAATAGAGCTGGATTGTTTAACGTACATGTTTGAATAGCTTGATTGATATTTTAATGTGGGCTACAACTTGTAGACTTCAAATGGGGCTTGTTTCAAGGTATTTTAATTGGGTAATCATTTTTACAACTGTTTTATATTTCTGTATCTCAAGGCATACAACAGTATGTGACAAAACGAAAATTTGACAGGAGAGGCAAAAATGCGCGGAGTGAAACTTTGAATGCAATTTGGCATAGTTGCTTTAAAGATATTGGAAAAAACTCAAAAGTATTTTTTTTTGTATAAAATGGAATTATTACAGTAAAATTAATTCTTATATGATTTTGTGGACTTGAGACTATTTACCTTGTAACATAAATTAACTTAGGTGTTTTAAGAACGCATTATGATATCACGATTAGCTATTTATTTTCATAGTTGTCATAGGACTTAATGTCGTAAACCATTATGTAGAACTGGTTCTTGCGATTTGAATGGTGCAAGAAACATATTTTCAAAAAAAGTGGAGTTTCTATTTATATATCTCTGAGGTATAGATTTAAACATTAGCGAGGTTGATATGATCAGTTGCAAAAAACTCAGTCTTTAAATTTTTCGGCGGTTGGTAAATCTGTGGTTGTGTTGCTGAGCATGAGGTCCTGGGTTCGGTTCCCAGGGCGGGCAAAGTTTTATTGAGTTTTTCCAACAGGAATTTCTCAGTAGCAGCCCGCAGTCTGGATTTGTGTCCGGTTGATGGCAATAGGCTCGCCCCTATTAAGTACATGGGACTTAAACATAACTGGCGAAATTGGATGTAGTATAGGTACACCTCTGCCTAAATCTACGGATAAAAACAGGCGTGATGGTATGAAAATAATCTATTGGATCCAACACCAAGCTATCGGTAATACAGCAAAAGCAAAGCTATTAGAGCAGTGCTGTACCAGTGGTCATGTACACGACAAGCAGGCCCTTTACTTTGTGTAAATTATTTCATCACCACTGCTCTCAAAACGGCGAAGGAAAACATCGTAAGGAAACCGGCATGTCCTAGAACCCAAAATTCGAAGACATGTAACATCTACGAAACTGCACTGGGCCCGCGTGGTAGATTATAGCCCATTCCCTCTCGAAGAGAGCAGGCCAGTGTCTCAGCAGTAGGAACATTAAAAGCTGATTTTGCAACAGAAAATAATTATGATCTAGGGTTCATTTATGTAGAATAATATAATTAGCTTAAATACTGGTTAATTTAGCTTTATTCTTGGACATGTTCGGCAAGAAACATTTGTAATAACGCATGTAGATTGACAGGCGAAGTGCTGTGCAGCGCTGTTTTATACTTCCAAAAATAGATGGACTTCGTACGTTGAAATAAACCTTACTATAGTTTGACCGAGATCGCTGTACCGCGGCTTAGGAATGCTCGGCGAGGCGGGGGGCAGCGTAGACCAATGAGCGGCGGGGCACCGTGAGCGTTGACGTACATCAGCTCATTCGCCCCGTCTTGTCGCGCACATACATAAGGTGCGGTACAGCGGTTTCGGTCAAACTATAGCTGTAGTGCGCTTCACTTCTACGCTTGCTCTTCCATCACCATCATCATTAGCAGCCTTGCTCCGTCTACTGCTGAGCATAGGCCTCTCTTTCGTGGTCTTCCTGGTCTGTGTCTCTTGCGTAACACACTTTCAATTACAGTCAGAGTTTTGAAAGATATCGCAAATCCATTCATAGGTTTGAATAATTCGTCTGCGCCTAAACGTAAATAACGCAATAAACGTTGCTGAACTGTCAAAATGAAAGCCATTGCTAGTGTGAGTGTGTTTCGCAATTACAACGCAGGTCTTACCCGTACCAGTTTGTCATTTATTTGGCAACGAGACCCAAAAATCTCTCGTCTAAAGATAACACCACACCAATCTTCCAGTAAGAGTAAACAAGATCTATCGGAGGTCAATAAGTCAACAATATCGAACCACCTCATTCTGGATACGAGAATGTTTCATTTGAAACGTTCTCTTGTTTATGATTTTTATTTGTTTTATTTTTAAATGACATAATCGGTTTCGGGGGAGGATATTGAGGGACTTATATCGCATGGATTTGTATAGGATGATGATGACCCCATAGATACAGTATTTCTATTTTCTTAATATCTCTCGGGAATCATCGCATTTCCGAATACAAACGAATTCTAATTTCCATGTCCATCAATTATTAGATTTATCTTGTATAATAATTTGAATTCAGAACTAAGTACTTTATTGTTCTTTTGTTTTGATTTCCGTGTGAACAATATAGAGCTATAAAACTATTTTCCTATCTGTCGTGCCTGCGACTTTAGCAGCTTTCCTACTATTTTTTAAATTAATTACATTAAGTTAAAAGAGTATTATCAACTCTATATACTTCCAAGTCGATTGAGAGCGTCCTGTCTGCACCAAGTGCAAAGGGCAACTGATAGAAATCCGACGACTGACGAAACACGAGGTTTGTTGAGGGACATTAAGAACATATTTGTACTGTACACCTCTATGCTTGCAAGAGAATGAGGATTTTCATGAAAATTCACGCCACAAGTGGGCGCCACTTTGACAAGAGGTCATTTCGACAATGAATATAAAATATATGATGACTTTCATCATTCGGTCCATTCATTCGTTCGTCATTCAGTCACGCACGACTAAAGAAATTATAGGCAGTTTGACATTTTTGACAAGTGACCTGACGTCTCAGTGCTGCCACCTAGAAATTTATTTAAAAAAGTCGGGAATGCGAGTCCTTACCTAATTATATGTGTTTCACTAACAGTAGGTGCTTTAGAGGTATGAGGAACAGGGTGTAAAGGTCACTAATCCTCTATAGAAAAGGGAGGATCCTCTGACCAGACGGGTGTCATGTCTGGCGGGCAACTGCCCAACGATTGAGGTCGGGGAAGTTATAAATATGGTGTTCGCGCGGTAAACTCTTAACTGCGCGATGCAGAATTAATTTGACGTCAGGTCTTTGGTGCGTAGTTCGCATGTGGCGATGTAGATGCCGCCACAGTGCCACCTAAATGAATGGCTAAATAAAAGCGCACTGTTGGATTTTCAACGCTCGGTTTAGCGTTGAGAGTTGAAAATTCAGCAGTGTATTAATATTTAGCCATTCATTTAGTAGTATCCAAGTGTTAGTGATAACGGATATAAGTCTACCAAACATAATAAACATCGTATTTTTTTATACTTAGCAACAAATGGCTCCATCTATTAGCTAGAATGAGGTACTATGAACGATGTATCCTTATGGCAGTGGTTAAGATAAGATAATATTTATTTGCTTAACATGTGTCATACATACAAGAAAATACATGCATGCAAGATGGTAAGAACATTATTAGGTACAGGCATGTTTGCCACATGATGTGACGTGCAAATGTTCAGGAATATTATTAATTCGTCGAAATGCTTAGACTCAGTGGCGTAGCGTGAGTCATTGTCGCCCGGGGCGGAGTCATAATTTGCCGCCCTTTTGACGTCGTAAAAAGAATTAAATTACTTATAATAAAAAAAACAAACTAAAATTTACTATTAATACGGCAACGCGGCAGACGAAGAAGTTACTGGTACAAGTTCTTGGAACTTACGCCCCGCGCGCACACCTTAACACCGTGCATGTACACGTCTAAACACAAACAAGGGCCGACCGCCACTCGTGATTTGCAACAATTGTTTTGGGCGGGAGGGACATTTAATATGTGCAAGTGGGTAAAAGATAACTTCTTGAAAAATTTATTGTCCGACTGACCGCCATTAACCGCACAAAATGCCGCCCTTCTAACGGTGGCGCCCGGGGCGGTCCACCCCTCCCCCCCCCCGCTACGCCACTGCCTAGACTGTACTTCGATGTTATTTTCAAGCATATTAAACGGTAATCTTATGACGTGTATTACACAAACTCGCATCACAAAACCTATCAAGAACCGTTCCTCACAGCCTTATTTTTCTTTCCAACAGCTGCCTTGAGCGACATGGGCGGCAGCGGCACCAGTTCCTCGTCATCACACATGTCTCCCGGCTGGCAGGTCAACGACCTCGACCTCGACTTGCCCGGC
The DNA here is from genome assembly GCA_949152395.1 of Agrochola litura. Taxonomy (NCBI): domain Eukaryota; kingdom Metazoa; phylum Arthropoda; class Insecta; order Lepidoptera; family Noctuidae; genus Agrochola; species Agrochola litura. The sequence goes on along the minus strand of OX424521.1, from coordinate 11,615,186 downwards.
GAGCTGTCCATGAAGTGAGTATCACTAGAACTTGTCAACTTATTTATGTTTTGCATAGCGCCATCTATTATTTAAATCCATCAAACTTTTATATCTTAAAGCATAGGCGCTATTGTCGCAGACAATTTTTTTTGTTATGTTACATTCGTTTGCCCCGCAGTGGGACAGTAGAGATAAGCTATTAGATTGTCTGACCCGCTGCTACTGCACATATTTTAATACAGCGCCATCTCTTATCGAACTCTCAAAAAACTCACCATGTAGTACTTTTTCTCACCGTAGCGAGGCGCTGCTGTCGCTGCCATCATTGGCTGTGTTCAAGCAGGAGGCACTTTCGCCGAATGGCGGTGGCACCGTGCTCTCCCCCCCACGACGGGCCTGGCCTCAGCGAAGACCTGATGAAAGACAAGTAAATAAATTATCAAAAAATTAAGGATTTAACCTAAATCGTTGGCATCCTTCCAGGGTTGAAAGAACTTATGATGTATATGATCAACTTTTATCATGAGACTAACGTAGAAATGGCGAAAATGCCAATGATTTTAATAACAGGTATTTTCTTGAAGCTTGTGTTTTTATGTTTTTTTTTCTTTCTATGTTCTTTGCCTGGTAAGGGTTTTCAAAATTTTGCTATCTTGTGGATATGGCGTCCAAAAACCTTAAACTTTTGTTACTTTACCGCCTTATCTTGTGTCGTTGTATATGTGTATTTCTTCGGTTTATGAACTACGTTATTGACAATGTTTATTTCTATTATGATTCTCTGATACAACTCTTGAATGTCATAGCTTCATCATGTTCTGTGCCATTTAACTCAACCTTCTTCTTTTTAACTTAGTTGTTCGATATTTCCAAAAAGATATACTTCTTCAAGCATGTATTTGCATGAAACACACGTATATTAAGGTAAGTGCCAATGATTTACATAAGAACAACTAGACAAAATATTTGCGTACATTTCGTGCAAATTAAACGAATTATTCTACCTTCAACATAGTTGAATCCTTTGTTATCCACACTTGTGCAAATAAAATCTTGCTGTTTACACAAAAAATGTATCATTCTTCCTTCAGCACAGTCGTTTTTTTTTTCTCTACTATATTTCGTGCATGTTTTAAGAGTAATTTTTCCCCAGACTTGTTGTTTTGTTTATCAAAACAACGCGCGTTTCCAGTAGCACAACGTTTTCTTTCTTATTATGAAGTCCGCGTACACTCCGTGTATACATACATAAACTCATGCCTTCTTTGCATGGGAGTAGGCTGAAACTATATGTAGAACGCCACCTGCTACGCTCCTTACATACTCCTTTTGCTTCGTTTACGTTCATACATCTGAAATTAAATTCCACTCCTTGCAAGTACCTAAAATGTATCATTCTTCTTTCAGAACTGTCATTTCATTTAATTCTTTCTCCGACTTAGTTATTTTGCTAACCGCCTACTTCTTTATGCAAATGAAGTCTTGTCACGTAGGTACACTTCTTGCAAATAAAATGTACTATTTTTCCTTCAGCACAGTCGTTTCATTTAATTCTTTCCCCGACTTTGTTGGTTTGCTAACCGCTTACTTCTTTATGCAAATAAAGTTTTGAAGCGTACACTTTGTGCAATGCGTTTCGTTTCTCATCTACATTTCGTGCAAATTAAGATTATACTGCTTCCTTCAACATACATGTTTCCTTTGTCAACTACACCTCGTGCAAATAAAGTCTCGCTGCGTAGTCTGCGTACACTTCATGCAAATAAAATGGATCATTCTTCCTTCAGCATAGTTGCTTCATTTCTCATCTTTTTCGTGCAACTTAAGAATTTTATAAACGCCTACTTCTTAATGCAAATGGAGTCTTTCCGCATACACTTCGTGCAAATAAAATGTTTCACTATCCCGACTGCTGATAGACCATGGTTTTCTTTCTAATTCTCAGATCAGTGCGGAATATACAGAGATACAACAAGGACAGGCTGTTACTGACAGGGATTTCAAGAATATATGGGAGGTGGATATATGTTATCTTCTTAGAGCCTGAAATACCTTTTAAACTTCTAACTATTTATGGACCTCTGTCTCAAATTCTGTTAAATGTTTTCGCCTGATTTAAAAACCTTAATATTAAACTTTCTTTCAAATTATGCTGACAAGCTACCACGCTTAATCTCTCATCCAAAATTTCAATCTGTCTCAGTTTGCTGGTTATTTATGCATGATTTCTTTATTTTCGTGCATTATTACTTAAACATTTTCCTTCTTATTAGTTCTAACAAAATGAGTTCTAACTTTGGTCCTAACTTGTACATTCAGTATCTCGGGGAATTATCTCCTCGTAGAGGTGTTGCTCTATTTCTGCAACCTCTTGATTACACTCTCTTCGGAAGAGCACTTTCAGGCAGTTTTTGTATTTCGAACCTTATTCCGACTGCGATAAGTTCCTAATACAAAATTGTCAAATTAGACTCCGATTTCAAATCAGTTTTTGTATTTAGAACTTTAACCTTGTCGGAAAAAGTACAAAAATGGCTAAATAGTGTAAACCTGGGTCTAAAGATAAATCTTGTTTTTTAATAAGGCCGAATATGTTCTTGTGTATTCTTCTGCGTCCATATAACACGTCCGTCTATTAAAATTATAGAATAGAATTATCTTTATTATGCACGTCACATTAAATTTAAATCACTTTATTTTTGAACCGGTACAAAAGTTTCCAGCAAATTTTAAAGCTGAAATTGTCTTAACATGCGCATAATGACATTATTTATTCATTCAGACACATTATCATTATGTTTACATTCACTGATATTATAACTAAGAGAAGAAAATAAGTAATTAAACACTTGTTTTTAAACACAAAATGTTTACTGAATTAGTGACAGATTAAAACGTTAATTATTATTTAAGTGCACAAAAGATCGGGCCATAACTGAAATAAATCATGACTTCAACCCTCAGACCAAATAAAAAACCAAGACATAGCGCTGTCAACAGTGACGTGAGGCCGGTTTCGTAAACATGTGTGCACTTAGTGAGGTGTAGTTTGATTGTAAATGGTTCTAAATGTCAGCGTGTATGCATAGAGCGGAGGTGTAATTTTGGCATGCTTCACTGTATTGTTCGCAAAGCTATGTCTGGGTTTTTTATTTGATCTGAGCTTTTCAACCCTAAGGGCCTATTTCACGACGACGTCCGAATAGCCACTACTTACCGAATAAATTCAAAAATGGAACAGAATTTGTAGGATATTATCTGCCAAGTAAGTTAACGAGAACCTAATCGGAGGTGGTGAAACAGGCCCATTAAATCAGTTTATACTTAATCAACTGCTTGAAAACTGCACTTAAGAGCGTGCATTCTTAGGCCCTTTGGACACACATATTTTTCTTGCCGTAAAAACTACAGTTTATTCGCCGTCTGTAGGCACGGTCGACAGTATTTTTTTTTTTTTTAGGTATGGCGTCTCGTAGTTGACTTCTGAGATCATGACTACTTAACCGGGCTTTCCTGTGGGTGCCTTAAGCTACTACACTTAAAACCTCCAGCCAGGGGTTATTCAACTATGCTAATTAAAAGTAAAGGATACCCCCTGTGGCATACGAACCTCGGCTTAGGGCGTCAACCGGAGGGAGGACATCAAGGATGAGACGGGCTGGATCAAAGTTTTGATCATGATTATTAGTCGGGGAATTTAACTACGTGCTCAGCTGCAACAACTGCTGGCACCTCGTTATCGAGCAAGCACGGTCGACAGTGTTGTATGGCTTCACTATGGAAACTTGTAGATTAACACGATTTTTCTACAGCGCGGTTTATACGCCGTGTCGTAAAGAAACCGTGCCGTGTTCAAAGGGCCTAAAAGTTGGCGACGTCTAAGTATTTGTCAGCTATTTGTGACGTTGAAATTAACCAACTTTCATAATGCACAGCCTTAATGAAAAACTGCATTTAAACTGATCTGAGAATGGAAGAAATATTCGAATATAGTACGATTCTATTTCATCAGTTATAGTCGTTACCGACTTACCTTTACTTGCCAATTTTTTCTGTTCCTATCACCGATTCCCAAACCTAACACGACTGTTATTTTGTGGATTACTTCTCCCCCCCCCCCCCTCCCAAATAAATAAATACCCGGTTCTGATTTGAGAATTTGGAGTACAAGGCAGAAATTTAAAATTTCATACTTCTTTTTAAAACAAATTTTAATTTCGATAGATTTCTTATCCCTTAACTTCTCCACTTCCACGGCGCTATCGATGGTAGCGCAGAGGTCACTTTGACTGCATGTTTTGGGGCACGGAGGTCAGGATAAGAGGTGTAGCATAGTTTGTGACATAACTCCGTATCCAAACCCTGCTGCCGTTCCGTCGAGGTAGCCCCACTTTGCGAGGTTCCACTTAGTGTACGACCTGTGTGAAAAATCGTCCAACGGAGCGTTCAGCGTTGCGTGCAAGCGGCGAAAGAGCGTTCACCCAGTGGCCTTAGTGTACGCTTAGTTTATGTTGAATTTCTGTAACAATATCTTCGAACGAAATGGCGCGCACGCTTCCGTCACCGCTGCAAACACACTGATTTGAACTTGCACGCGACGCCCTGCTCGACGCAAACGAGCAGACTCCCTCGCCGCGCCGCTCGGCCGCTACTCAGGACACTCGCGAATGTTTGCATGTGTTTAACACGAACATCGCACGCCCCGCCCCGCCGGACGCTCGAGTCCAAGTTGACCACAGGACAGCAGTGGTGGTCCAGTGGTACTGACCCTGACTTACGAGTCGTGGATTCGAACCCAGGCAAATGCTTACCTTTGTGTAAATAATATCAACACCACAGCTCTCAAAATGGTGAAGGAAAACATCGTGAGGAAACTGGCATGTCCTAGACCCAAAAATTCGAAGATATGTGATATCTACCAACCCGCATTGGGCCCGCGTGGTAGATTACAGCCCACTCCCTCTTGAAGAGAGGTGGGCTGTGTCCCAGCAGTGGGAATATTATAGCCTGATTATTTCGCTTATGCTAGTGGACCATGAAATAACTGGCGTGCCAGCGACACGAAAAAGAAGTTTTGCTAAAGTAAAAGTGAAAAATTCTCAAATTCAAATTCTCAACTCAAAAGTTTCCAAACTTTTCTATTCACCTACAATACATTTCAAAATCACCTACATTGTTATACTCTTTGTTCTTTCACAGATTACCAACATGGTGGTTGATAGCAACCGCGATGCTATGGAGGAGGGCAGTTGTGAGCAGTCGCCTCCACACAATGGGACCATGATGATACAGCATGGTAAGTGGCGCCATCTGTTATCAGAATCTAGGAACTAAAGTATTAAGTAGTTTCGATAGTGACGAGTAAGTGTAACGTAGTCAGAAGATCTAAGAGTTACGCGTTAGAAAGAGAGGCAATTTCTAGGTGAATATAACTCGGCGGCGGTGATCTCTCGCGTCCGGCCCTGGTTCAGGCCATGGTACGGAGCGAGAGGAAATGGCAGGCCGTCACCTCCTTCTGCGAAGCGGTAATGCTCGCGAAGGAGGTTGCGGAACGCGTGAGGGAGAGGCAAATTTCGCGCCCTCACGCCCCTAACCGCCGCAGGAGGAGATGCCCGGGGCGGGAATTGCGAGCCGATTTCGGGCCACCGTAGGCGCGGGCTTGCGGACGGTGAGCAATGGGTAGCTCGCCGTCCGATAAGGACCAAGCCCGGGTCGACGGCGCGTTGTGTTCCACGCGCGCCTCAGAGATGTCTTTAGAATTGACGGGGTCCGCTAGGGCCAATGCCTGCCGGGGCTGCGAATATGGGCCGAAAGGGAAATCCTGGCCCCCCGGCAACATGGCAACCGAAGGAACACGGGTGGGTTTTAGTCAGTAAGAGTCTGACACAAGAGCGGGAGAAGTTATTTGATAATTTCCGAACCAAAAAAAAAAAAAAATGGAAAAAAAAGGTGAATATATCTGTAGGTGATTAGCGCTGTGCGACCTGAATTGGACTTTATTGTGTCGTAGCAAGAGTCGCTTTTTATTGAAATATTTTTGCGGAGGATACTATCTATATTCACCTATTGCAATCAACCGGGCACTTATCTAAATAAAAGCTTAGCTTGAATTTATTTCCTCACTCAAATATTGAACTTCTTCTTTTCGTGTCGATGGTACTCTTCTTTATAATTATACTAGCTTTTGCCCACGGCTTCGCCCGCGTGGATGTCGGAAAATATCCCACGGGAACGTACTACCGAGATTTCATACCTAATAACAGAGGAAAACGTCATTGACTCCCACCGCTGCGCTCGCGTTGCTCCGCGTAATTTTGAAACTGTGATATCTTTAAAACTATTAATTTAAATGGTATTATGTCAAAGCATATTTTAATCTAAATTAAATGCCCAATTTAAATAACATATTTTTTTGGATAAGGATTAATACTATACCGGTCAAAAAAGCTACGGAAATAACAATTAAATTTTTATCAAATTCTGAAAGATAAAAATGGTTATTGTGGGTCATCCTTAGAAGATAGACATATGCCATCGCGGACTTTTTTGTTGAACTTTTTAAAATGAACAATACCGTAGAACATAAATTTGATGTATCTTTTTCCGTTAACGCAGCGCACGCCAGTAAAGCTCCCAGTCGGCATGATTTTTTCCGACTTCTTCAACAATAATCGTCAAATTTCAGCCAATTTACACAAAACCTTCCGCATGAATCACTCCGTCCATTGTTGAAAACCGTTTGAAAATCCGTTCTGTAGTTTTTGAGTTTATCGCGTTCAGACAGACAGACAGACAGACGCGGCGGGGGACTTTCGTTTTATAATATGTAAGGATTATATTATATGAGCCCAGTAGGTGGCCACGTTGATTGCGGCATCAGTGGCATTCTTTAGGTCATCCGAGGTGCAGGTGAACGGGCACCTAGGACACTCCAGCAAGTGGGGCATAGTCTGATCAGAAACACCGCACTCGCATTGGGTGTTGGATGGTTTAGTGATCCCCGCTTCGACAAAATGTGTCTGCAGCGGCCTACTTGGGTACGCAATCGATTGAGGGCTTTCCATATAGGCCACTGCAGATCATGCCCGGGAGGCAAATGCTCCTGGGGTTTAATATTGAACTGAATTTAAATATTTGGGGCATATTCTTATTCCTGACCTAAATGATAATGAGGATATAGAGAGAGTGGAAGTCGCTCTCAATACGAGCCAACATGATAGCCAAAGTCAAAAGTCAAAGTCAAAGTCAAATAATTTATTTCAATTAGGCACAAAAAGGCACTTTTGAACGTCAAAAACAAAAAATAGAATTGATTCTAGTCGCCCCTTCCAAAGGGTAGTTTTCGTATGGAGAAGAATGGGCAAGAAACTCCGAAAGAAGAAGCCCGCAGGTTTGCTAGGTGTTTAGGGAGGGTGAAGGTGACACTATTTAGAGAGTATTGTACATCCATGTACACCTGCAGCCTGTGGGCTCGTTACACAAAGAAGTGCTATAGCGACCTACACGTTCTCTACCATAAATAGGGCTGCCTCGGTTCTGCAGCGCCTCGGGTATGTTCGCGGAGGAGCGTACCGCCTGTTTTTACGCGACTATTCATAGGCGGAGCATCTCTCTGGTGCGCAGAGTACGGGCCAGCTCCAACATCCTGGCGATGATTGCTGACAGGCTGAACTGCCCCTACATGCTGCATTGCTGCAGCAGGCATGTTCCGGCAAGGCCGTTTGTCAGGCATTATTTATCCTTGTGTATGTCTTTGTATGTATAGTTTTAATTGTAATGGTATCTTATTTTATTTTGAATTTTTAGCATTTATTGTGAATTTTATTACTATTATTTTATTATATTATATTATTAGTGTGATATTGTTTTATAAATTGACTTATATGGGTCCAGTTAACCGAAATAAATGTTTTTTTTTTTTTTAAATCAACTTTTTAACAATTTGTCTCTAAATCGGCAGGCAGTCCAGAAAGCATGCAGTGCCAGCCGACCATGCCTCCTGGCACCATGATAGCTATGAACGGGTATCACTCGCCGAATGCACAGGAGAACAAAAGTGAGTACCATCGACTTGTTCTCGAATCTTTGTCACTAGATCTAAGTACATGGTCTTCACATGATTTGACCAAGATTATGTCTGAACTTAAAAAGAGACAGCGTGTTTTTTTTTTGGATGGGAAATTATCAGATGGCTTCTCCCGCTGTGGGCGGAGCGGGTGGTCGTGTCAGACTCTTACTGACTAAAACCCACCCGTGTTTCTTCAGTTGCCAGGGGCTACGGTATCCTTTCGGTTTTTTGCGCGACCCCGGCAGGCATCGGCCCTAGCGGACCCCGTCAGTTGTGCTGACATCTCTTTGAGGCGCGCGTGGAACACAACGCGCCGTCGACCCGGGCCTGGTCCTTATCGGATGGCGAGCTACCCATTTCTCACCGTCTGCAAGCCCGCGCCTACGGTTGCGTGTGACCCCTTGAGTTTTTTCGGTCTTTCTTCTCAAAGTAGTGAGATAGGAAACGCCTACCTTGTTTCCAAAATATGTTTGACGTGTAAAAGTGTTTGTACAGACCTACTTCATTTACCTAGCCTTTTCCCAACTATGTTGGGGTCAGCTTCCTGTCTAACCGGATGCAGCTGAATATCAGTATTTTACATGGAGTGACTGTCTATCGGACCTCCACAACCCAGTACCTGGGTAATACGATACCCCTTGGTAAGACTAGTTGTCAGAATTTCAGGCTTCTGATGACTCGTAACGACTGTCAAAGACCCACGAATCCCGGCTGTCATTCGTGGATCTTTGGCAGTCGTTACGAGTCATCAGAAGCAACCAACGGCTTAACGTGATTTCCGATGCACGGAGGAGTCTCGGTATGTAAAGATAGTCACCCATCCACGGACCAACCACGGCAAGCGAAGCTTAACCTGATGGATCGACCCGTACAACTGTTGTTACTTAGCCACGAGCTCCTCCATCGCCATCTAGCGTAATATAGCAAAATACACACCTAAACGAGGCAAAAGGAGTATGTAAGGATCGTAGCAGGTGGCGTTCTGTAGTTTCTGCCTACCCCCATGGGAAGAAGCCGTGAGTTTATGTGTGTACACACTTACATAATAGCTAAGTTCGATACTTTTTAACGACTTCAAAAAAAAAGGAGGAGGTTCTCAATTCGTTGGGATTTTTTTTTTTTTTTAATGTTCCCCGATTACTCGAAGACCGCTGCACGCTGGACCGATTTCAAAAATTATTTTTTTGTTTGAAAGGGTATACTTTCAAGTTGGTCCCATTGTCATTTGGTCACGATCTGATGATGGGATCTTGGAGAAATCGAGGGAACTCTTCAAATATTATACTATAGTGATTTGGGTATTTTTGATGAGCAGTTGACATAAGGCTATTGTAACTTAGATAAATTACAAAACAAATCACTAAAAGTTAAAAAAAAAAACTTTTTTACAAAAAATACAACCGACTTCCAAACTACAAAGTGAAAAATAACTTTAATTTCGGAAGTCGGTGTCAAAAAACTAAAATACTGATCCAAAGATACCGACTTCCGAAATTAAAGTTATTTTTCACTTTGTAGTTTGGAAGTCGGTTGTATTTTTTGCTTAAAAGTTTTTTTTTGACTACGATCTTATTCGCTATGCTCCGTCTATCAACTAGTTTAAGGCCCTATTTTATATTTTTTATGTAAATCAGTTATTTCAATAAACAATTACAATTATTGTTAAATAAATATTTTAATGTTTGGTCGACAGATGCAGGCCTGCTGATGTGTTCCCCCGTCGGCTCTCTTGATGGATTCCTGCACTCCCCCATACAGACGCGGTCTGAGCCTAGCTTCAAGGATGACACCAGGTAAGCATGCCACCTGTTCTCTAGAAAAACTTAATACGAAAACTATTTATAAACAATGTACAAATTCCAATAAAAATCTGCTTAAAAGTACATTTTTAACAGTTTTCATTTTGGAAATCAGTATTTGCATTTTTGACCCGACTGCCCCAGGAGGGTAATGTTTTTCGAGAGTATGTATGTATGTATGTATGTATGTCTGTTTCTTTGGCACGCTCTGTAGCCTAAACGGCTTGATGGATTTTAACATATGAGGTGTCGTTAGGTGCGTCTTAATAGTGGGAGTGACATAGGCTATATAATATTTATATATTGCATCTGCAAATACAAAAAAAGGGAGGGGTAGGTTTAAAAAAAAAAACAACATTATTGGTATCAAATAAAAGTTAGTAATGAGTCAATTCCAAATATTTATATATTAATAAAACTAAAAAGTTTGAAATATAACAAATTAATAAAAAAAACAAAAAACCCGACTGCAAAAACTCATAGGTAACTAAAAAGAGAAAAACAAGCATTGTAATCTATAGGATTTTGGTATTGCAGGCCGGGGACAAACAAAAGTTTCACCAAAATTTCAGGTTATATTTTTTTCATAATTAATCCTACTGAAATCGAAACTATTCTGACTATCTCGCAACTCGAGAAAAGTGGCAAATCTACCAATGACTGCAGTGCAGTGGTGTCAAACTGCAAACAATAATAAACACGAGTGTCTTGATAAAGATATTTGCTAATCTGCCAAACAATTTCAAGCTTTAGGACGTTGAAATAAAGTCTTTTTTTTTCCGCGTACCTCTTAGATGTCGCGGCAGTAAAACTTTCCAAAGTGGACTAACTTTAACTATTTATTATTATTTTATCTCCAGATTCCAATACGTCCTAGCAGCTGCCACTTCCATAGCCACCAAACAGAACGAGGAGACCCTGACCTACCTCAACCAGGGTCAGCCTTACGAGATCAAACTCAAGAAGTTGGGAGACCTGTCGCATTATAAGGGGAAGATACTCAAGGTATAGTAATATTGGGCACGCCACAATTGCGGCGATAAGACCCCTCTCTGTGGAGTGGCTTGAGAGGCGCCACGGCGTCCTCACCTTCCGCCTGACGCAGGTCCTCACCGGACACGGCTGCTTCGGGAGGTTCCTGGTATCGTATCGCTACTGGGTTGTGGAGATCAGATAGGCAGTCGCTCCATGTAAAATACTGGTATTCAGCTGCATCCGGTTAGACTGGAAGTCGACCCCAACATAGTTGGGAAAAGGCTAGGCAGTTAATTGATTCTGGCGTGACCTTGCGGAAATCCATTATAAAATACAATAGACGTGGATATATTTAATAACCTCAGTCCAGTAAGTAAGCGCAGACTGCGCTCAGCGCTCGGTGTGGCAACACGCCGTGTTCGAGTTCGCAACAAGTCCATCGTCATCCTGAGGATGCCTCGTTGAGAGGTGAAACACGTGTCGGATTTCTTTCAAGAGTTTTTTTTTATGGCTCTTTAGAAATAGCTAAGCGGAACAAGTTACTAAATATATCCACGTCTATTGTATTTTTTAAAGGCTAGGCAGATTGATTCTTTTTTAACCGACTTCCAAAATATGTTCGACGCGTATGTTTGTTTTTTTTTTTTATGTATGTCCACCGATTTCTCCTTTGCTTTGTGTAAATAATTTCATCACCACTGTTCTCAAAACGGTGAAGGAAAACATCGTGAGGAAACCGGCGTCGAGATTGCTCATGGACTTTTGGTCGGTACTGTATGTCCACCGATTTCTCCGTCATTTGTGGACCGATTTTGAAAATTCTTTTTTTGTTTGAAAGGGTATGCTCCCAAATTGGTCCCATATAAATTTTATTAACTTTGCTTGGGTAGTTTTTGAGTTAGCTACAAAATACGTATTTTTTTTCCCACTTAGTATGTAGATGATATGATAAGTTCCTGACACTGGTAGTAGGTAGTGGTATTCAAATGAGTGTGGAGTAGGTACCACAACTAAAAAGTGAAATATAAAAACTACCGACTTCCAAAAAAAACACTACAAAGTGAAAAATAACTTTAATTTCGGAAGTCGGTGGCAAAAAACGAAAACACAAAACCCAAGACACCGACTTCCGAAATTAAAGTTATTTTTCACTTTGTAGTGTTTTTTTTGTTTCTTAATCTGGATGTCCTATAAACTTTGCAGAATCTATTCCTTTATTCCGACTAGTCTAAAATTTTTAACATACTTAGTTATTATTAATTTACTTTTCGTCTACAGAGCATAATCAAGATTTGTTTCCACGAGCGTCGCCTGCAGTACATGGAAAGGGAACAGATTGCGCAGTGGCATAACGAGAGGCCGGGAGAGAGGATCGTAGAGGTAAGACATTTAAATACTTTCACTATCCAAAAAGCGAGCGCAAAGAGCAGTAATTAAAGTGCTCCTTAGTAAGCCTTTTAGATTTCCCACGCAATTACTTTATATGGAGTACAAGGTTTTAACAGTCCGACAACTTTTCATCTACCGTGCACTTATCCGCAAACACTCAAACTCACCATTAAACATCAGTAATCCTTCTATAGCAAGAAGAAGACCAGTACCCCCATGCCCTACAAAAAGCACGCACACGACTTTTGCTAAACGACACTACCCTTTTCTAAGTGCCCTCACTTATAATAAATTGAACCAGATTTTGAATATTCATTCCCTTAATACATTTCATTGTAAATCTAAAATTAAAGAATATCTTTTAACTCTTGACTACAGTAAAACAGAAGAACTATTAAAATCGCAATATACATGAATTAAACCACACACACTTACACACACTCACTCATTAACACACAAACACACCCTCACACACGCACGTACCACATTTTTTTTTTACACTAGAATTAAATTACATAATTGTACCCCAAAAAATAATTACTATTTACTTACCTGTAATTTTTGTATAATGGACGGATGGATGACCCCTGTAACACAGGCTCCACTTAGCATGGGGGTCATTGATCAAATTTCTGTGCACTTGTAAGTCCTAAGCTGTAAATGCTGCGCATAACTTCTTTGTAATTTACTTTTGGAAATAAAATAAATTTATTTATTTAAATAACCGACGAGAAATTTTAAACGCAGAATTCAGAATCATGTACTGAATCCATGGTAACAGTTTTCGCGTCGATGTGCCTGCCACCCTGTATAGTAGAATGAAATACACGCAGACGAACTCACGGTCAACAGGTAGTCTAATATAATATCACACTATTTTTTATTATTTTTTTCTACTTTTTCAAGGTGGACGTACCTCTCTCATACGGCGTCATCCGCGTCGAACAGCCGGCCTGTTTGAACGCGTTACACGTGTACTGGGACCCTACCAAAGATGTCGGCGTTTATATCAAGGTAAGTCATCAATAACTCTTTTAGTTTTTCGTAAGGAAATCTTCATGTATATCTTGAAATGTTTTTGGAGAAAACTATGTGCCAAAATCAATGGCACTGAAAGTTATGTGCTGACGCTACTCGTCTTCACGCACACATTCACAGCGTGTTTGTACACTTAGTTACCACAAGTAAAGCGCGCGTCGTTTTAGAGATAAAAATACAGTAGTACTTTTTAACCGACTTCCAAAAAGGAGGAGGTTATATGTTCGTCGCGTATGTTTGTTTTTTTTTTTTTCTTTTTTTTTTATGTATGTCCACCGATTTCTCCGTCAATTGTGAACCGATTTTGAAAATTCTTTTTTTGTTTGAAAGGGTATGCTCTCGAGGTGGTCCCATATAAATTTTATTATCTTTGCTTCGATAGTTTTTGAGTTAGCTTCAATAATACGTACTTTTTCCCATTAGTATGTGGATGATATGATAAGTTCCTGTCACTGTTATTTACATAGCAGGTAGTGGTATTCGAATTTGTGTGGGGTAGGTACCACAACTAAAAAGAGAAAAATAAAAACTTTTTACAAAAAAAAACAACCGACTTCCAAAAAACACTACAAAGTGAAAAATAACTTTAATTTCGGAAGTCGGTGACAAAAAACGAAAATTCAAAACCAAAGACACCGACTTCCGAAATTAAAGTTATTTTTCACTTTGTAGTGTTTTTTGGAAGTCGGTTGTTTTTTTTTGTAAAAAGTTTTTTTGTTAGTATAAAATAATATTACCAACTTCATCTTTTCTGTCCAGGTGAACTGCATCTCAACAGAGTTCACAGCCAAGAAACATGGCGGAGAGAAAGGAGTTCCGTTCCGTATTCAAGTGGAAACTTACCTCGCCAGCGATGAACATACACGATTGCATGCCGCTGCGTGTCAGATTAAGGTAAATATTAAATATTAGCTTTTGCCCGCGGCTTCGCCCGCGTGGATGTCGGAAAATATCCCACGGGAACGTACTACCGAGATTATATACCTAATAGCCGAGGAAAAGGTCATTGACTCCTACCGCTGCGCCCGCGTTACGGTCAACCATAATTATTTTGTCACGCGTAATTTTGAATCTGTGATATCTTTTAAACTATTCATTTCAATGATATGATGTCAAGGCATGTTTTAATCTAAATTAAATGCCCAATTTAAATAACATATTTTATTGGATAGGGATTAATATAATACTGGTCAAAATAACTTCGGAAATAATAATGAAATTTTTATCAAATTCTGAAAGTTGATAATGGTTACTGTGGGTCATCCTTAGAAGATAGACATATGCCATCGCGGACTTTTTTGTTGAACTTTTTAAGATGAACAATCCTGTAGAGCATACATTTTATGTAACTTTTACGATTTCCGCGGCGCACGCCATTAAATCTCCCAGTCGGCATGATATTTTCCGACATCTTCAACAATAATCGTCAAATTTCAGCCAATTTACACAAAACCTTAATGAATTATACACTAAAACCTTCCGCATTAATCACTCCGTTCATTAGTGAAAACTCAAAAAACTCAAAGCATTTATTTCAATTAAACCATTTACAGGCACTTTTGAATTGTCAAAGAATCGGTCAGTCAGAAATAGGTATGAAGCTAGTTGCCCATTCCAAAGCGTAGTAGGTACCTATGGAGAAGAACGGGCAAGAAACTCCACGGACACTCTTTTAAATAAAAAATTGTTACAAAATATTGGTTACATCATTCATGTTGAAATTATACATGTGAGTACAATGTAGAAAGACGTGCACGTTAGAAGCGTCCGTAATAAAAAGATAAAACAAAGAACAATTCAAAAAAATAAAATAAAATAAAAATAAGCCCTGGCAGCTAAGAGATGACCAGTCCCAACTGACGGCGCCCGTTCACGAACATGACGCATTAATCACTCCGTTTGAAAATCCGTTCGCTAGTTTTTGAGATTATCGCGTTCAGACAGTAGTAGACAGTCTAACGTAAGGAGTTGTATTGATGATTTTTATTATTATAATTGTATAAATAAATATTTCTTACGGTCGAGAATAATATTTTGATCAACATACAACCTGACACTGACCTGCAAATTGCAAAATAAGAAAATTAGAATTTCGCGGGCCACCTTAGCCGTAGCGGTCGATTTTTTAGAAGCCTGATAAAGTGAATCTGCTGTTGAATATAATGTATTAAGCTTTTGTGACTCTGGGATATTTGACTGTGTATTCACGGGAAAATAATATCAAGTAATCATAGTACTGGAGATGAGAGATTATTATGATATCAAAAATAAGAGGGGAATGTGCATGTAATTTTAAAAGTAAAAACTTTTTTAGGCGCGTTGGGCATTTTTGAGATGGTATTAAACCATTGATTTCGCGACACTGTAACGCAATTTACCGACACCATGGAGTAAAAGACATCAACGCGTTGAGTACCGCAGTGCCGATGTTTTTTCAAGTTTTCACTTCTGTCGGCACTCCCGGAGTGCCACTGTTTTTTTTTTTTCACAATCATACCTTAGTGAGAATTCAAGCAGTTTGCTAAGAAAATATAATTTTTCATATGCCTTTTGAAGTCACTTCCCGGACTTCCGAAGACGACGCGTTTCGAGTTTGCGTTCCTTTCCACCAAAAATACATAATATAAAATAATTAATGTATTAAAAAATTTAAAAACAATAGGAAATTGTTTCTTGACTCCTAAATATATAGGGTAACTGGTAATTAGTGACAAATACTTAAACACGTGACTTTACTCATCATTATGAATAACAACAAAAAAAATCAGCTGTTCCCTACATTTTGACGAGTTATGCGAACATAAATGTAGGGAACAGCAGATTTTTTTTCGTGATTTCAGATTTGGTCCCATTGTAAAAGTTGTTCACAATGATGAGTAAAGTCACGTGTTTTAGTAGATTATGAAACTGTTGCATAATGAGGGGTATTAAAACATGAGTGTGTGTTTAAAAACCGAGCCGTTATCACACGAATGTTTTAATACCTAGTTATGTGCAGTTTCATACACTACTTTATCTACTCTCATACATTTGGATTAAACCTAATACTTACTAAATAAAAGATCAAAGTTAAAGATCAAGAATAAATTTGAAAAACCCCACGAAATTCAGTACAACAAAACAAATGAATGTCGTCTGCACCAGCACATCACCGCACAAATGCGCTACAGCGGGTGCTGCTGTCCCCCGTTTAAACGTTCCAATGCAAAAGTTGATGGAAACTCTTGGTGATATTAACTTCTTGGAATAGCCCTGTATCGTAATAGAAAAAAAATTGCATTATTTTGTTAGAGAAAAAAATGTTATAATATGATTCTATTTTAAAATTTCGGTATTGTGTTCATAAAGTATGTCAATATAAACTCGTTTTGAATTTTATAATTCGAATATTATGCTATGAGAGTAGATAAAAGTTATTTATTTATTTAGCCCGTTAAACTGGGTGAGATTAATCTTTATGACTGTATTGTTTGATTCGTTTGGCTATAGGATGTCTCTCAACTCGTGTGCCTTTTGGCAAAGGCCTCCCCCAGTAGCTCCCATTGCTTCCCGTCTTGAGCAACTCTCCTCCATTTGGGTTCCGCAGTAAGTTTCAGCTCATCTTCCCAGCGCATTTGTTGTCGTCCTCAACATCTCTTGCCATATCTTGGATACCAATTTGTTGTAATTTTGCTCCACTTTTCTTGTATAAATCTCAACATATGGCCGGTCCATCTCCATTTTTAGAAGTCTATTTTTTCCAGGATATCTGTTTTAATTTGGTTGCTCTTAATTTCACATTGCAAATTCTATCTTGCCTTCTTGTTCCTATCATGCTTCGTTCCATACCCCTCTGGCACTTTCCTAGTTTGTATCTATGGTGTTTTGTAAGGGACCATGTTTCGCAGCCGTAGCTGATGCATGGGAGATGTGGTGGTGTTTGAGATGAATGGTGCTAATCCATGCGTCATGTTCGTGAACGGGCGCTGTCAGTAGGGACTGATCATCTCTTAGCTGCCATTTTTCATTTAGCTGCTGGCTTATTTTAATTTAATTTTTGAATTGTATTATTTGTTTTATTTTCTATTACGGACGCTTTTAACGTTCTGCATCGTTCTCACATGTATAACTTCAACATGAATGATGTAACCAATAATTTGTAACCATATTTTGATTTAAAAGAATGTTCGTGGAGTTTCTTGCCCGTTCTTCTCCATAGGAACCTACTACGCTTTGGAATGGGCAACTAGCTTCATCTTTCTGACTGACCGACCCCTTGACAATTCAAAAGTGCCTGTAATTGGTTTATTTGATATAAATGCTTTGAGTTTGAGTTTAAGTATCGGTCACTAATTCCTAGAATATATATTATATAGGGTGACCTATATAATGTATATTTAAATAATGAATAAGTTTTGAAATACTTGCAAATTCCCTATTACCTTACAAAAAGAAATTTGACATCGTCTGCCCAGTCTTTTCCCAACTATGTTGGGGTCAGCGCAAGAAAATATTCTATCAAAATTGTTACTTGTCACCAGGTCTTCAAGCTTAAAGGCGCCGACAGGAAACACAAGCAGGATCGCGAGAAGGTGATGAGAAGACCTCGCACAGACTTGGAGAAGTACCAGCCAGGATGTGAAGCTACTGTCCTGTCTACGGTGAGGAACCAAACATTTTAATTATAGTAATTATAACAGACCGCGTTAGAAACACGACCCTGTGCTCCATAACTCAAATAGCAGATGTCGAGAAAAAACAGCCAGGCTGAAGTTGTAGTCGGCCGGCCACGTCGCACAGCTAGGTATGTAAAACGGTAAAATTACCCTGGTATAATACGGTAAAAAAAATATTTTACGTAATTTACGGTAAAATTTGGTAATTTTCGGTAAAAATCGTACCTATTAAACGTATTCGTAGTCATATCCACTAAAACACTACAAATACGGAAGTGAATATGTTTGTGTGTATCATGTGTATGTCACTACTTCACTATTAGCGGATAAATGGATTTGAATGAAATTTGCCAGAGATATAAGCAGTATTGGAACTTAAAAAAAAACGAAAACTGGGCTCGTGCGACTCATGCGTACTAAAAATCCCTAAAACTTAATTCTCTAGTCAAGAATTCAAGATATGAATCACACCATGTCGTAGATTATAATAATATCATCTATGTGCAGAGGCAGAGCAGAGGACAGCACAAATTAAAATTGAAAATTTCATAAGTCACCGGTAATTTTACCGTAATTTATATAAATGACCGTAAAATACCCGTATTTTACCAGAGTTTTCCGTTAAATTACGTAATTTTGCAACCCTACGCACGGCCCAGAAATGAATCCGGAGAGATGGGCAAAGATGCTTCAAGGTATATTTCCGAGCATTGAAATATATACCTTATTTCGATTGGATAAGTATTAAATTCAATTGATAAATTTAAAAGTGTGGCCCAGTAAGATTAGTGGGACTGGGTAGCCCAGTAAGATCTGTAGTGACCCAGTGATAATGGCCGCGACTTACACGTTGTAGGTCGCAAGTTCGAACTTAGTCAGACGCATTGCTTTGTGTAAATAATTTCATCACCACTGTTCTCAAAATGGTGAAGGAAAACATCGTGAGGAAACGGGCATGTCTTAGAACCAAAAATTTGAAGACATGTGACATCTACCAACCCGCACTGGGCCCGCGTGGTGGATTACGGCCCACTCCCTCTCACAGAGAGGCCTGTGTCCCAGCAATTAAATGTCAATAGGCTCGTCCCTTATTACATATGACAGGCGAAATGTTTTAAGGCCAAAATTGAAGAAGTGTATTTTGTTGACAGCTGTCAAACGACGCGCTAATGCCGCCGCCATCTTTAGTCACTACGTCACCTCCCTACTCGCCTGAACTGTGGTAAGTAGTCGTTGTAATTATTTGTACTTTTATTGTAGGTGTACTTGTACAACGTCTTCGTTTGTTGGGGTTTAGTTCACCAAAACCTTACTTAAATTCCTCTTAATTGTCTCGCATTGTATAAGATTTCCCTACAATGCAAGGTCAGCTTATACTGGAAATGTATAGCTTGATGTGTAGCCGTGTGTACAAGCATTTTTTTTATTCACTTTTTTTCTATTTGGATTTATTTATTCATATTTAAATCGCGACATGCGAACTACGCATCAAATACCTGACGTCACACAAATCCTGCATCGCGCAATTAGAGTTTACCGCGCGAACGACATATATATGACTATCTGACATCGTCGGGCAGTTGCCCGCCAGACACGACACCCGTCTGGTCGGAGGATCCTCCCTTTTCTATAGAGGACGAGTGAACTTTGCACCCTGTTCCTCATGCCTCTAAAATATGATTATTGAAGTGGAAACTTCTTCATTGTGATTTGAAAGTCGATGAAACGAAAAAGCGACAGTAAAAAGAGACAGACACATAAATTCATAAGATTTAACGTGGGAGAAAATGAGATAGGAAGCATTATACAGTGTTTCTTATGTTCGTGGTTCTCTTTGTGCTCTGCTTCGTACCCCCTCCACTCGTGTTTACCAAGGCATAGTGGGAGTTTGCTTGGGCCTCAGCGTTGTACGTGTGTTAATACGTGTTTGTGCGCGTACAATTTATTTTTTTATTTTTTAATGTTTCCCTTCTACGACGTGTGAATTGCACACACGCTTTTTTTTTCTTATACTGGTACACCGTGAAGGCGCAATTTATACTTCTTTGGTCACCCCCCTTCCAAAAACTAAGTACTCCATGACGGGGATGGGCAAACTTCTTTGGTCACCCCCCTTCCAAAAACTAAGTACTCCATGACGGGGATGGGCAAACTTCTTTGGTCACCCCCCTTCCAAAAACTAAGTACTCCATGACGGGGATGGGCAAACTTCTTTGGTCACCCCCCTTCCAAAAACTAAGTACTCCATGACGGGGATGGGCAAACTTCTTTGGTCACCCCCCTTCCAAAAACTAAGTACTCCATGACGGGGATGGGCAAACTTCTTTGGTCACCCCCCTTCCAAAAACTAAGTACTCCATGACGGGGATGGGCAAACTTCTTTGGTCACCCCCCTTCCAAAAACTAAGTACTCCATGACGGGGATGGGCAAACTTCTTTAGTCACCCTCTTCCAAAAACAATTTAATGCACTATACAACGTGTAACGTTAAATGCGCAAAACCTCAGACACCCCAACAGATTTTTAATTCAATTGACCTATTTCAGAGAGAAAAAAAATCATTTCAAAAAATTTAAAGGTTTTATGTGCTGTTTTAGTTCGTAAGATTCGTATTTGCATTGAAATAAAAGCTATTATTATCCCGCGTATGAGAAAATTTCAATTGGTCGACAACAATTTGTGTTTGTTTACCTATTTTGGCGGGTTTGCGCATGTGATGGCTTGACCTATTAATAAATAGACACGGCAACGTTTTTAATGAAGACTTTTTGAAAAATGTGACCTATATTAAAAAGTTCTGCTCGTTATTCTGATGAAACTATTTTTGCGCATTTAACGTTACACGTTGTATACTTTAAATTCCGTCAAAACAAAAAGCAAATCTTATCTTACGTACTCGTAAGTACAATCTTTGTGAAGGATATCACAGAGAAACCTTTACCAAGTAGTAAAATTGGAGGGGGTGCGGCCCCCTGTTTGATTTTGGGGAGGCATTTGGCCCCCTTTGCCCCCCACTTCCAGAAACCACCACTAAACCTGAAATCGCGAAAAATAAAAAACAGCTGTTCCCTACATTTATGCTCGCATAACTCGTCAAAATGTATAGTCCGTGCAATCTACGACGACGCGCCCCACTCCGCGATTACTGTACTGTAAGCTGAACTCTAGTACGGCGCGGAGCGGAGTGGGGCGCGTCTTCGTGGATTGCGCGAACTATAGGGAACAGCAGATTTTTAACCGACTTAAAAAAAAGGAGGAGGTTCTCGATTCGACTGTTTTTTTTAATGTTTGTTACCTGAGAACTTTCGACTGGGTGAACCGATTTTGATGATTCTTTTTTATTTGAAAGCTGGTGGTTCCCGTGTGGTCCCTATAAATTTTATTAACTTTGCTTGTATGGTTTTTGAGTTGGGTTCAATAATACGTATTTTTTTCCCACTTAGTATATGGATGATATCTTAAATTCCTGTCACTGTTATTTACATAGCAGGTAGTGGTATTCGAATTTGTGTGGAGTGGGGTAGGTACCACAACTAAAAACTGAAAAATAAAAACTTTTTATTGATGTGTCTTTGGTATTGAATTTTCGTTTTTTGCCACCGACTTCCGAAATTAAAGTTATTTCTCGCTTTGTAGTGTTTTTTTGGAAGTCGGTTGATTTTTTTTCCAGAAAGTTTTTTTCATAGTAAAAGTTGTTCATAATGATGAGTAAAGTCACGTGTTTAAGTTTGCGCACTGGTTAATTTTTTTCCTGTATAGCTATCTTATTATTATTCGTTTTTGTTATGATTAATTTTTTACCTTGAGATTAGCAATACAATCTAGGACATATTTTTATCGGTGTATGTTAGCAAACTGTCCTTAACCCAAATTAAAGTGATGACAAGTATTTTGTGGCTCTTTTTTATCATGAGCTTATTATTATTACCTAATGTTAGTATCTGAGATTAACAAATAACTTAGATAAACTCTTAGACAAAATAAAAACCAAGACAGCGCTGCGAACAATACAGTGAAGCATGCCAAAACTACACCTCCGCTCTGTGCATACACGCTCACACGCACACATTTATAATCAAACTACACCTCACTAAGTGCACGATGTTTACGAAACCGGCCTCACGTCACTGTTGACAGCGCTATGACTTGGTTTTTAATTTGATCTGACGATAAACTATGACTAAGTTTGACTAAGTACTGACTTAATTTGGAATTGGCACTCGGGATTTTTTTAACATCCGGAATTGTATATTGCTACAACTGACACAATTTTGGACACTGGGCAATTTTGACACCTGCACATGGTCACGCCGCGCCGGTGATTTCACCTACACATGGTCATGGTGCAATTTTTACACCTGCTAATCGTCACGGAGCACTTTTTACTTTTATTTTAAATGGCATCTCGCAGGTCAACCTATGAGGTTGTCAGCTGCTTAACCGGACTTTCCTGTGGCTGTCTCAATAAATAAAAGCCTCCAGCCAGGGCATAAAACTTAGAAACTAAGCGACTACACGCTAAGGACATCCCCTGTGGGGTAAGGAACTCGGCTTAGGGCGTCGCTGGGGAGGACAGCAAAGGGACAATAGGGGCAATATTATTATTAGGGGAATTTAAAGCTACAGGCTCACGGCGCAGGCTGGCTCGAGCAAGGGTCGGGGTGGGGCAGTTTTTACACCTGCACATGTGCACAGGGCAATTTTTACACTTATACATGGACACGGGGCAATTTATCTAGCTGTAAATGGACACGAAATAATTTTATGACAACACGGGGCAATTTTAACACATGCGAAAGAACAGGGGCAATTCTTGCACCTGTACTACACAAAACGAATTACGAGTATATCTATTACCTTTGCAGGTAATTTTTATCCCCGTAAATGTTACCTTTTCTTTCTAATACATACATACACATACATAAACTCACGCCTTCTTCCCATGGGGGTAGGCAGAAACTACAGAACGCCACCTGCTACGATCCTTACATACTCCTTTTGCCTCGTTTACGTTCATACATCTGGTCATACACGCACGCCGGTTACGAGTACTACGCACCTGGCCTTTCTGAAGAACATCACCAATAAGGTCAGTATATGTCCTCGTAGGGCGTCCCCGCCCGGCCTTTCCCTTCACATCAGCCTCGTAAATACATTTTGTTAGTCGCCTTTTCATTCATCCTCTCAACATGCCCAAACCATCTCAGCATACTCAGCATCAGCATCTTCTTTCTAATAATAGCAGAAAATTGCATAAAAAACATCCACATTCCATACAAATGCACACGGAATTGAATTCGCCTTCACACAACGAGCTGAAGTTTTATGACCTCTGTGTCGATACGTGCAGTTAAGTAATAAAATTGAAGCTAGCCTGTGACCAGGACTAACTAGCGGTCATTGGAAACGAGGACATAATATGTAGTAATAACAGCCGCACGGGTCGATCGATCAGATTAAGCTACGCTTATCGCGGTTGGTCCGTGGATGGGTGACCATCTTTACATACCAAGACCCCGTGTCTCAGAAAGTACGTTAAGCCGTTGATCTCGGCTGTCATTTGTAGATCTTTTGACAGTTGTTCCGGGTCGTCAGAAGCTCGAAAGTCTTAACAACCAGTCTTACCAAGGGGTATCGTGTTACCCAGTAACTGGGTTGTGGAGGTCTGATAGGCAGTCGCTCCATGTAAAATACTGCTATTCAGCTGCATCCGGTTAGACTGGAAGCCGATCCCAATATAGTGGGGAAAAGGGCCAGGCAGATACTTAATGATGGATGTGGAATTCATGGAAACTTCTACTGATTTCATAGTAGTCATAGAAATTGTTTGGCAAGGGAGTCTTAGAAGTCAAACCATCAAGTCATCATTCTTCCATTTTAGCTGATTTTAGTGGTTTTTCTCAGACCAACAAAAAAAGGAAGACGGCGCGCCGCGAACATCAAAAGTGAAGCCACAAAACCGTGCTCCTGCAAGTAAATACACACGCTCACGCACACACCTACACTAAAACCATGCTCATCGCTCTTATAGTATGTCATGAGTCGTCGTCTAGTTAACATTGATTAAAAAATATATAATTATGCCTTCCTGTGTAGTGAAAACTTGTAAAAACAATAGCAAATCACAAAAAAAGTCTCACGGAATCACTTTTCACCCCTAAGTACTTGAAATAACATCGTTTTTTATTAATTATGAATTTTAGGTTACTTGGAACAAATAACCTCAACATTCAACAAACGAAAGCAGTGACATAAAGTGCAAGGGTTGCCATAATATGATTTAAATTTTTCCCATTCGATTAAACAAATTTAAATAATATGATTTCTTACTTCGAGTTATATTCATGTTTTCTTTTTTTATGTATTTAATATTTTAGATTTCCAATTAATACTGAATCAAAATGTAAATGGATAGTAGCTATAAGATATAGTCGGAATGATCCAGAATGGCTGCCATCGAAAACCAGTGTGGTTTGTTCCGATCATTTTGATAATAACGACCTTTATTCAACTAGTCGTGGACTTCGCCGTGTGACCAAAAGCTATATGGTTAAAAAAAAACTTCATACATACCTACGACAATGTTATGGTTTAAGGTGCACTTTTTTTTGTGATGTAATATTTAGTTTTTTTCGGAATATAGGTACTTCTAAACAATTGAGGTACAATACCATACCTAACAATATCTTACTTGTACTGACTTGTACAATATTAGCCTACCCATAAAATATTATTACCCAAGTTATGGGGTATTTTTTTTACAAATGGCAACCCTCCTACTCACACATAGATAAAAAGGTGGCTTCAGTTTTGATGTTCGCGGCGCGCCGTCTTCCTTTTTTTGTTGGTCTGAGGGTTTTTAACTGACCTCCAAAAGGAGGAGGTGATCAATTCGGATTTTTAGGCATAACGCCGTCTTAGACAGACAGATTTGAAAAATTATTTTTTATTTGAAAAGGTATACTTCCGAGGTGGTTCCACTGTCATTTGGTAAGAATGTGATGATGGGATCCCGGAGAAATCGAGGGTTACTCTTCAAATATTATATGCACACCTATAACGATTTGCCGTCTTAAATTTGCAATTGGAGAATTGACCGTGATGTATATCGATGTATGGGAGAACATATTTTTCAAATAAAATTATAAATTCATCCCACCTACGGAAACCTTCATTGTGCGTGATCCGACACGCACTTATTAACATTTGCGACCACACGATCAATTATCTCTTAGCAAGAACTTTATTATCTCAGTTTTCACGTCTTTGCATGTAAGACTTTTGACTATTTCCCAGAATACAGGAGATATCCTAGTGTGGGGCAACCGTTTATAAATAAAAAACAACCGACTTCCAAAAAACACTACAAAGTGAAAAATAACTATAAGGTGTCTTTGGTTTTGAATTTTCGTTTTTTGTCACCGACTTCTAAAATTAAAGTAATTTTTCACTTTGTAGTGTTTTTTGGAAGTCGGTTGTTTTTTTTTTTTTTGTAAAAAGTTTTTTTGTAAAACAGTTGTTTTTCCCGTTTTTTTTGTAAAAAGTTTTTATTTTTCACTTTTTAGTTGTGGTACCTACCCCACACCAATTCGAAAACTACTACCTGCTATGTAAATAACAGTGACAGGAACCAAAAACTATTGAAGCAAAGTTAATAAAATTTATATGGGACCACCTCGAGAGCATACCCTTTCAAACAAAAAAAGAATTTTCAAAATCGGTCCACAATTGACGGAGAAATCGGTGGACATACCTACATTAAAAAAAATATATATATACGCGACGAACATATAACCTCCTTCTTTTTGGAAGTCGCTTAAAAACATAAAGATAGCATGTTCTCAACCGTGAAGTAAATAAATAAATATAAAGTTCTACTACCAAATAAAGCTATTAGCAGAACAACTGCCATATGTTGCAAGTCACGACTGACCTAGATAAAATGTTTTTTTAAGGTTCCGTATTAATACCAAATACGTAGGTCTACTACGGTCCGTTGGTGCTAAAAAAAAATCAAGCCTTCTAAGTCAACGCAACAAAAAATTACAGCCATTTATGCGACATATTTTGAATGTCGCAAATAAATCAAACCCTATAGAGTACTTTCCCGTTGACCTAGAATCATGAAATTTGGCAAGAAGCACGGTCTCACAACACAAATGTAGGAAAATTTCAGTTTTTTTTTAGTTTTATCTAATTTTTTTTGCGATTACAAACTTACATTTGCAGTTAGAGAATCGACCGTGACGTATATCGATGTATGGGACACATGTTTATCAACTACAATGTTAAGTTTGTTTTTGGAATAAATCCTTCCTCCCACCTACGGAACCCTTCATCGTGCGTGGTCCGCCACGTACATGGTCGGTTTTTTTTTAAGTCTAAGTGTATTGACTTTTCATGTTAGCTAGCTCTATCGATAATGTAGATGGTTTTATGAAATTTTAAATATCGACACAACGTCACAACTGTTTTTCCCGAAGGAATGGATACTTGGATAGAGGTGTACATAGGTATAGATGTAAAACAACCGTTTTAAATAAAATGTGGCCGTTTTAAAACCCCAAATAAATCGTTTTAAACGGTTGAAAACTCGCATACAAAAATAAAAGTACTTGCGTGCCCGCCGGCAGTTTATGTAGGTGCATGTGTGTGTAGAGTAGGCGAGCTATCAACGTTGCGTCGAGTCACGAGTGACGACGTCAACGAGAGTGCGAGAGTGTGAGTTTGGTTTTAAACCGAATCAAATTGATTATTTATATCGTTTGAAAACAATGGAAAAAAAAATGTTTTTTCTAACACAAAGTTTTTAGCTACCTCGGTAAAATCAAGAAAATATATATAGCAATAATTAAGAAAAACATAGTCATCAACATCAAATGCTTTAAATCGAAAAAAATAGTTTATATCGGTTTTAAACGGTTTTTTTTTTCGTTTTAATAAATGGATTGGTTTAATTGGTTTTAAACCGGCCTTACATCTACATACATAGGTACTATCGCGGACACGCATAACTGCACACCGTAAGGACTATTCCTGCTTGCAGCGTTCGACCGCTATCTATAGTAACGCTTAACAACGATAAAAAAATAAATTAAAAAAAACTCATCTGCCCTGCCAAAAAACGAATTAAAAAGTAATAAACAAGTTGTATTAGTAAATCTCTGTATACACCGTGAAATTTGAATCACAGTTTTGGTAGAACAAACGTTGTTCAGACCATGGTCTACTACAATTCAACAGCATTCAATAAAAAAAAACATACTTGGTTTTTGAAAAAAGACAAAGTTTAAAATGTCAAGATCATCTACAGCTTACTAATTTTCGTTTATGGAGGTAAATTTCCCTGTAGACAATTCTATGCTGTAGGGAGTAACGATAATCTTGAAATTTTAAACTTCGTCTTTTTTGTTTTTTCAAAACCAATTACGTTGTTTTTTTTTTATTGGATGCTGTAGAATGGTAGTAGACCATGGTCTGAACAACGTTTGTTCTAGCAAAACTGTGATTCAAATTTCACGGTGTATATGTCACCGTATAATTATGAACTTTGTTAGTATATAATCGATCGGTATTATTTCCGTTAGATTATAAACTGTCGAAAAATTGTGAACTGTGACAAATCATTTACAATTTAACGCATAATTTTTCAATAGTTTATAATGTATCCATGAAAAACTGACAAATTGTGAACTGGTAACCAACTTGTTTGCGACGTAATGCACCTTACGCTAATATTAAATAGCCTGCGTGGCTGCGAGAAACTTGGAAGTAGCGCTCGCCGGCCGCTACCGCGGCACCGCTCGCTTCGTCCGCTCGGCTCGCGGTTGGTCACAGTTCTAACCTAACCTAACCCATTTCACAATTTTTTGACAGTTTATAATCAAACGAAAATAATACCGATAGATTATAAACTTACGGTTCTCACAATCTTACGGTGACATATATAAAGCGAAAGGTCACTCGTTTACTCGCTAACTAAACCATAGTATAAAGAGAGGAGTAAGCTATCTTCATAGAAACGCACCGCGCGCGGCTTGTATGTGTGGGGCCATAATCTCGGCTGGTTTCTCGTGAGAAACAGTTCGAGATTTTGTTAAGTGTGCGTGCGGCGACGCATAGATACAAGCCGCGCGCGGTGCGTTTCTATAAAGATAGCTTACTACCTCTGTTTATACTATGACTAAACAGATAAATAAAATTGACATTGCAGTCGGGGGACCGTTGTGTCGTTGTGTGGAACACTTTATAATCTAAGAGGTCCCCCGACTACTTAGCCCCTGCGAATTGTTCCGGTCATTTCAGAGGGCAATTTTAAGCAAGTAGGTAGCATAAATTAGTCAATTTGATGATAAAGACCATGTTTCAAAAACATTGTTTCTACAAGAAATCACAATAATTTGAATAGGTACTTCAGTAATAATAAACTCGTTAATTTTAATCAGGTCGTTTAGTTTCAATTTAAACGAAATATTTCAGACGTTTCAGTAATTTATTTAGATATCATTTTGTACATATGCTAAATTGGGCCTAATTGGGAATTATGAGTGGAAAAATCTTTTGGTTCTGTAAATGCAAACGTCATTGTTTCATTGAGAGTGTGATTAATAATTTATTTCGTCTTAGGTTTTTCATAGCAAAAAGCTATAAAAAAAAAAAGATTACTTCATTTATTTCAATCATGGAACATACTCTAGCAAAAACCGGTAATTACCGCAAAAAAACTATCGACATCGCAACATCACTAGCGATACAAAAATAACCCTACGTTTAATTCCGTCTGGCACATTAATTCAATGCTATCCCTATTAGGTATAATTAGTATACAGATCATATACAATAGCGGACAATTGCCTCCCTTGATGTCTCGCCTATTGCGTGACTAGCCGACGACACTTGCATAGTAATTGGTACGCCTAGCGTGAAATACCGTGTCTTTACTAGTATAGCGTGTTATCATGAAGGTTTTTTTTGCTTTACGTAATAAACAGTTGCAGTTGCACGCGATACATTTGATAGGATAATAACTGGTATAAAGAATACAATTTATTAGTTGTTCGATTGTTGCCGTATTTTGAATTTTCCACTTTATTTTTCAATTTATCGTCTGCTTAGCTCTTTCCAACTAAGTATGTTGGTGAGTTGGCTTCCAGTCTAAACGGATGCAGCAGAATACTAATATTTTATATGGAGCGGCTGCCTATCAGACCTCTACAACCAAGTTACTGGGTAAATCGATAACTTTATTTTCCATAGACCAACTATCGCCTTAATGAAAAGCGAGCTTGTCGAAATGTCAACATCTTGGTGCTTTTGATAATGCCAAATTTGTAGGTAATGATAACCATTCGGGGAATATAAGCGTTAGGCTGCCTGTCCAGCCTCAAAGAGATGTCAGCAGAATTGACGGGGTCCGCTAGCGCCAATGCCTGCCGGGGGTTCGAAGAAAACCGATAGGGACATCGCGGCCCCCGGCAACAGGGCAACCGAAGGAACACGGGTGGGTTTTAGTCAGTAAGAGTCTGACACGCCCTCCCGCTCCACCCAGAGCGGGAGAAGTTATTTGATAAAAAAATAGGAGCGGAGCTCTGAAGCGGAGTTTAGATTCTATTGGTTAATATTGGCTCATTTCTCCGCTGCAGTGGACAGGCAGCCTAATGATGTTAATGATCTTTAAAATCGTAAATACCTTTAACCTAACTTGTTTTTTACATATTTTTATACATTACTGGAATCCATATTAACACCGCCTAAGTAAGTTTATTTTGCTTCATGTGCCTAAATAGTGGAATGATTCGAGATCATGCTTCCTTCCCCTATTTTGCCAGCCCGACGCCCTTTGCCGTTGAGTTTTATCAGTTCTTTTCTTCTTGATCCTGAATATTAACTAACTTTTAGACTAACAGACTATTAGATTCTAACTTCGACTTACTCAAAGCTTTCTCTCTCTAAAAGATACGGCCGATAGATCATGGCTGGTCTGAACATAGGCTCTCCGAATTTCCGCTCGTGTTTTCTCACTCACACTCGCCTCATGTCACCATTTTATTCCTAATAAGAAAAATAATTGCGCTGGCTATCAATCAATCAATCACTTATTTTGTTAAACATAGGTATGGTTACAGATAGTATAAGTCTAAACTATGCGCACTATGTTTTGCCAATATTTATGGCGTACAAAATTAACACAAATAAGTAATTACAATTAAGATGGCATGTCAATAGATTAAATTAAAAGAAATAATAATATCAATTTAAAACAATATGTCAGTACTTCTTAAAGGATCCCAGACACTCTGCTTTTCTAATAGCTTCTGGTATACTATTATATATTTTTGGGGCCATACCTAACACACTTTTGCCGAAAAATGCGGTTTTATGAGAGGTAACATGAATGGTATTCTGATAACGGCAAGAGCGCAGCTTTTCAAATAAATGCAGGTTACAACGAACAAACACTCCCATTTCATAAATGTACATAGATGGTAAAGTGAGCAAACTAAGTTCCTTAAACAATGGCTTACAACTATCAATCGATTGTAATTTCGTAAACGATCGCAAGCATTTCTTCTGAGCTTTAAAAGCAATATCTCTGTCAGTGGAGTTGCCCCAGAAAATGATTCCGTACCTAATGCCAGAAGCCACATAAGCATTATAAGCTAATCGTACTGTAATGCGGTTAACCGTTTTTGATAGTTTGTACAGAGCATACGCAAATTGACTAAGCTTCTTTGACAAAGCGTCGATATGATGCTTCCAAGTCAGATGACTATCTATGTAAAGGCCCAGAAATTTTGTGATGTCACTTTCAGAGATTATTACGTTACCATATTTTTACTACTGCGCAAAGTTCGGACCGGCCATGATTCATCGGCAGTATTGTACTTGTACCACAGCCAAGGCGGGCTCTTAAAAGGCCACTCTCTTCACACAAAGCATCAAACCCAATAAATTACCAGTCTACATAATTGAACATTACACAACTCCGACCTGGTACGTCCATTCATCCTGCATCAAGACGAATCCGAAGCAGTTACCGACCCCATTACAGTAAATTGTACCCGACTATATTTAGAACGGATAGATGCTAGCGCGACTCGAAACTCGTTTGGACCGGATTAAAAAGGATATAATGATATTGTAAGGAGACAGTGTTTGTGACCCGTGATTTTAGTAACCTTTGACTTGTAGGCGATGGGTAGTGGGAGTGGTATTTGATGTGTTCTAAAAGTCTACTTGGTGTTTAAAGGAAGTGACATGATATACGGAAACTTGATCAATAATGAATCTTTGCAAATCTTAATTGATATACTCGTAAAAAGTTTTTTCGATGGCTTTTGTAAGAAAAATGTACGCAATACGCTAACGCATGCAAGTTTTAAAATAATGAATGTGAAAAAACACTACTTTATAAGCTTGCACAAGTGTTTCTTTCAGTACATCTCCACATTATGACACGTAGAACATGACAAAGGTCTGTACTTTCCCACCATTTTCCCCATAAAATATCAAACGTCAATGCACTTTCCCGTGAGCCCGTAATTTAATCTCATTACTCCCATGACCACATCTATATCATAAATGCGAAAGTCTGCCTGTCTGTTACCTTTTGACGTTTAGGCGTGAAAAGGTAATAAACACTGAATAAATCGTTATGAAATTTGACAGAGGCCTGCCCCCTAATTCTCTAACACACTTTTAATCCATTGCTTTATAGGTTTGATATGAAAGAGAAGGGAGTGAATGACAGCGTGACGGTTGACAGGGGAGAGTGGAAAAAGAAAACGGGGTGCGCCAACCCCACGTAACAAGGGACAAGGGCAGGAAGATGATGATGCTTCATTGATTTGAAAAATTCGTTTGCTCAGCAACGTAAATAACGCTGGAGAAGGATATAGGCTACTTTTCATCCAAGAAATTTGAATTAAAA
Organism: Agrochola litura; assembly: GCA_949152395.1. Classification (NCBI taxonomy): domain Eukaryota; kingdom Metazoa; phylum Arthropoda; class Insecta; order Lepidoptera; family Noctuidae; genus Agrochola; species Agrochola litura. The sequence goes on along the minus strand of OX424521.1, from coordinate 11,583,350 downwards.
AAAAAACACGCATATGAAGTCACGGGCAAAAGCGAGTAAACAACATGCAATAGGTACAATTCGGTTTCTGCATAGCACTATATCTCTGTCCTCTTCTAACTCTCTCATTGGTGATCTCTCAGCTGTAGTAACCTATTTAGAATACAGGGTCTGTTCAGGTCGTTGACTTTCATGGTTTGCGGTTTATGCAATACCGGTGTTCTACTTTCGTGCAGTACTGATATCATGTACAGATTCCGTTTAATTTTGGCGTCACTGAAAATTGTTCTTTGAAAGGACAGAAAGCTAATTTGGAAAGCTTGAGAGCCTATCATGCAAGTCATATCTATCATATTTCTTCATTACAGTAATAATTATACCAACCATTTATTGTTCCACTGTCTTACTGCAGGAAAAAGGCCTTTTCTCATTTAGAAAAGGCACGAACATTGATCACCGCCACCAGTCCAACACCACTTCATTATACAAGAGGTGTAATTGAAGTAAATAAAAATCTCTTTATCATAATAGTACTCATTGTTACATGAAAAACTTTTACTTCGGGACCAAAAAAGAAATCACGAAAAAACAAATCTTCTGAAAATTTTGTCGATGCGAAAATAAATTTATAGAGCAGGAGTATTTTTTTCTGAGAACATTATGTTGAACAATTGCAATATACCGCCTTCGGAGGCAACTTTAACTGCAAATCACCGACAAAATTTCAACTCGAATCCAGTTTTACAATTAGTAACAAATGCAATGAAACGCGTTATCCACTTGGCACTTGGTAACAAGACTTGGGTTGTTGGCTGCAATACCTTGCTATGTATGTCTGTAGCATAATGATCTTGTCTCTTGACCGTTGTGCTTCAGATTGAGACATCATTCGTGCAAGCTCATCTTTTTTCGTCTTCTGTTCTTGTTGTAGTCTATTGTTGTCCTTGTCTGCATAAGCAGATGCCCATCAGAAAATATAACACAGTATTAAAAATAAACTGCTGAGGAATTAAGTGCTGGCTACTGTCAATGCTTCTTCTTATGTTGTTCATAATCATTCTAAATTCAAAATTCAAAAGTCATTTATTCAAACTAGGCTGAGAATCAGCACTTTTCGAACGTCAAAATTACATAAGACAGTCCCCCAAAAACGCCCACCCTTCACCACTTCCTAGTGCCTTTAGCTGGGAAGAAGAAGTGGCGCAACAAACTCCCCAGCAGCACATTCTCTTTCTCTTATTCCAATTGATTTGGGGTCGTCATCTCTGTTAAGACATCTCCAGCCAGTCTTTTCCAGCCATATCGTCTTCACACAATCCATCTATCCTTTCTTTGATCTTTTCGTACTCTGATAGCTATGATCGTTCATACCCAAAATTTTCCTCACGACATTTTTCTCATTCCTTCGCATCGCATACCAAAAATATGACGATTTTTACTTCTATGAAAATTCGTAAGAGGACGGCACTCTGACCTTCTAAAATTTTATCACGAAATTATCGTTTGTTAAAAACGCTGCTGTACACTTATTTTCGCGTGCAATGAAATACTTACATTTTATTTGTAATCATACTTTTTAATATTTTCTCCGAGATGAGATGAGAAAACTCCGCTATTCCTTCTTAGAAATCCGCCAATTGATTGCAGATTGTGGAAAAACTCAAACTACCAAATTTAATATTCTTTGAATAAGAAATTGGAAAATTTCTTGTTAAATGCCTTCACGGTGGTTTTGTTGGGACGTAACTTTTAAATAGGTGCTTAAGTATTTTATCGTCTATTTTTTATTGTAAAGTACTTTCTAGGCCTCGCTTTTAAAATTGAATTGATAAAACGATGTTTTGTAGAAGTGAGGCATATACTGTAACTAAGTTAATCCATGCGTCATGTTCGTAAACGAACGCTGTCAGTTTCTACTGACAGCGCCCGTTTACGAACATGACGCATGACCAGTCTCTACTGGGCATGGCTTTAGAATGGGCAACTAGCTTCATCTTTCTGACTGACCGACCCCTTGACAATTCAAAAGTGCCTGTAATTGGTTTATTTAAAATAAATGCTTTGAGTTTGAGTTAATTTCCACTGTATGAAGGTAATCTAAAGCCAAAATAAATACACGGCTTGTGTTCATCCTCGTAGGTATCGGAATTAAAACAGATATGTGAACGAGTAAGACGTAGTTTTAAACCTATAATTAAAAGAAACAAAATTTTATTATTTAATGGAACTGCCTTAGTTTCCTCTCATTTAATAAGAAGAAAAACTCTTTGGCATTTGAGCGGATGGCGATTATTCTGCCAACATCAGGTTGAGACTGCGCAGTGGGCAAAAAATAATCAATCCATCTGCCTAGCCTTTTCCCAACTATGTTGGGGTCGGCTTCCAGTCTAACCGGATGCAGCTGAATACCAGTATTTTACATGGAGCGACTGCCTATCTGACCTCCACAACCCAGTAACTGGGTAATACGATACCCCTTGATGGTGCCAGGCTTTCGGACTTCTGACGACCCGTAACGTCTGTCAAAGATCCACAAATGACAGCCGGAATGACCAACGGCTTAACGTGCTTTACGAGGCACAGAGGGAGGAGTCTCGGAATGTAAAGATGGTCACTCATCCACGGACCAACTCCGGCAAGCGTTGCTTAACCTGATGGATCGACCCGTGCGGCTGTTATTGCTTAAATACTTACCGATGTAAAAAAATACTTTTGGTGTATTTCCTATCTCGTTTAACCTACCACGTTTCACATAAAACGACATATAATCAACTGGTTACCAGGTTACCCTCATATTCTCAACGCTTCTAAACGCATAACCGATTAGTTTTTGCCACAAAGTCGTGTGAAGGTGGCGTTAACCAGAATGAACCAACCCAACAGTGGTTTTAGCGAGCACCCCTCGCATTGTTCATTTATTCTCGACACGACTGTGTGACGTGGTCGCTTGTTGTTGGTGATTATATTTTGCTATTAGATTATAGGCTGGAGATAGATAAGAATTGGTTGTTGGGGTTCCTGCGTAGCAGTTTATAATTTTTTTAAATGTTCTTGCTCATTCTCGTGTAGACGGAATTTGTTAGGTTTATCAGTAAACAGCTCCTGAAAATCGCTGGAAAATTAAAATAGTATCACAATAATAATAGATTTTGTCCATATTTTGTTATCATTACAATATCTTATGGGCCTATACTACCTCAAATTACTTAGCATAATCCTTCGTTATATCGAAAATACTGCATCAAAAAGCAATTACCAAAACTATTGGCGCCTTGGAGCTGCCAGCTCCGTCTCGCTCACTCAGTCCGCGAGTAGTATAGTGCGAGCGAGATAAAAAGTGAATTTGAGCTAAGGTAAGACTATGTTAGTCATGACGAGGCGATCAATTAATGTATTTAGGTAACAATTATAATATTCCGTTATGTACCAAAAGAAAAAACAAAGTATAAAGACAGAGAGAAAAAAAACAGTGCTAAACTAAGTAGTACTGAATTTTTATCCAACAAAAACTCTAGGATTCGCAAAAAACATCAATTACAGTGAAACGAAACCGTGAAACTATTTTCAGCAGTGTTTATCTCTGCTAACGGCTGCCGTATGTAACTGTGTGACGGAAGAAATCGCTAATGTCGTTGTCTTAGGTCCGGTACGTACCGTTCTATTATCACTTTATAGTGCTGCACGTTATTTATTAGTTACTAGTTGTTGCCCGCGACTTTGTCTGCGTGTAATTTGTATTTTTCATCCTTTTTTATACAAACATCCAGAACCTATGTCCTTCTCCAGCTATCTAATTGCGTAAACATTTTCGGTAAACGAATAAAACTAATTTGTTTCATTTTGACAGTTCAACTACATTCATTGCGTTACTTACGTTATGGAGCAGATTTTTTTTTCGAACTGTTGAAGGATTGGATCTCTTCATGATGATTGATATTGATTGATCATGTATAACGCAATTAGGTTGCTGGTCCCAGACTACCTATCTGTAAAATTTTATAACAATCGGTTCAGTGGTTTGGGCTTGAAAAGGTAACAGATATTATAGACATAATTACTTTGGCATATAAAATATTACTAGCTGCGTCCCGCGCTTTCACCCGTATAAGTCTCGATCCCGTGGAAATATCGGAATAAAAAGTATCCTATGTCCTAATCAGTACCCTAATTGCGTAATACAACACAATCACAATATGTTTCGATTTGAAACAGATTGCTAATCCATTGCTTCATAAGTTGTAAAAAAAATCTGCTCAATAACGTATGTTGAACTGTCAAAATGAAACAAATCAGGCAAAATTGTTTTCGAAAATAAGTTACGCAATTAGGGTACAGGTCATGGTCTACCCATGTGCGAAATTTCATCCAAATCTGTTCAGCCGTTATAGCGTGATAGCGTAAAAAACAAACAATCAAATAAATAAGTAAACAAACTCACTTCCGCATTTGTCTTAGTATATTATTAATATGGATGGATAGTGCTGCACGTTATTTGTTACGGTTTTTCTTTTTCGCCTCTCATTAGCATCATCATCATCTTGTCTTATCCCGATTAATTACTGGGTTCGGTACAGCATTTTTATCTTTCCCCAAATTAAACTATAGAAGAACAAATAAACAAGCAAAAACAAGTAATTTTTTTTCTTAGCTAACCTATGTTCACCCACTGCTGCGTAAAGATCTCCCTCATACTTTTCCAGTTTTCCTTATGTTGTGCCTTCTCCGGCCAATCGCTCAGAATCAGTCTAAATTGCGTATACATAATTTTTTTCTAACTGAACAGACAGCTGTGCTGCTGGGAAGTTTGTTGCGCCACTTCTTCCCAGCTAAAGCACTAGGAAGTGGTGAAGGGTGGGCGTTTTGGGGGACTGTCTTATGTAATTTTGACATTCGAAAAGTGCTGATTCTCAGCCTAGTTTGAATAAATGACTTGAATTTTGAATCGCTAAGTAATTATTCGAAGAATTTATGCTGTAGTTTGGCGGAGTGTGGGTGCACTATGTACTAGGTATACTTCTGCCCAAACCTGGGAAAACAAGCGTGATGTTGTTATGAAAGCTTGTAGTTTAAAGTAATTTTCAGCAAACCCCATACACAGTCCCAAGTTGCTAGTATTGTTAGGTGGCTTATGATATGAAGAGGGAAAAATATAGTATGGCCTGTCGTTAGAATAACGTCGCTGGACCGAGAAGAGGTCTAAAGACGTTACGTATGCAGCGATCTTTAGTAGTGTTTATGCATAAATCTGTACTGTTTTAATTAATATCATTTAGTACTAAAAAGCCCTCTGAGAAGAAGCTTTATAGCGAACCGTGCCAGGTTCGCGGACAATCATCTATTTTATGCTTACTGGTATTCAGCTGCAGCCGATTAAACTGGAAGCCGACTCCAACATAGTTGGGACAAGGCGAGGCAGATGTTGATAAAAACCCGGAATAATATACCTCGCGTGTCGATTGCGATCTAAATAGAGTCGGCCCAGAATTTGGCTCCTCCAGTAGCGTCTGTCAGTTCCTTTAACGTGCAGACAACAGGACACACTGGACGGAATAATGAGGAAGAAGAAACGGTGGCGTCAAATTTTGCTCCCCCATTTCGCCATAGTGAAGGTTATCTCAAAGAAATGCTTTTAGATAAACTTCCTGGACCTGTAGGCACACAGGGGGTTAACCGTACTTTACCGAACCGAAGAGTTCGTTATTATGTAATAAAATATGATACCAAATCGTTATCAGGAACTTAACAATAGGAAAGTTTTGTTTATTTGTATGTCAACAGAATGACACAGAAACTGCTTATCGGATTGATATGGGCTCAATATCGAAAATGTTACCTTGAATGAATGTTGCACTAGGAAACCCTTGTTACAATGTAAACAGGAGGATATTTTGACACTTACTCTGCCTGTCAACAGCGAGACGTGGAAAGAAAGACAGATTTTTTTTTTTTTATAGTTATAGAACGCCCGGCATAATAAGGCAAAGGCAGGTGTTATAGCTAAGTTACGAACAACTGCAATAAAATGTGTTGCTGTTGGCTGTGCAAGTGTCGCGGTTGCAAACAGTGGTTGCTTTTAAAAGAATTAGTTTACTACAACAACGCTGTTTCCATGCCGATCATATTCGGTCAAGCTACAGTAAGTAGGTACATCGTTCCTTGCATAAATATTATAGGTTCTTTCTTACAGGACTAATGTCCAGCCAATGGAAAGTGTTTTATGAAAAATCGCACTTTAATAGAAGTAAAATGTTCAAATTGAGGAAATTACGATTTTTAAACATCGTAAAACATACCATTTCAATCCGTACTGTAGCCTACTTGCAATAGCCATAAAAAGACGACAATCGAATCGAATAAATATAAGTACCATACCTACTTATATACTCGCATTAAATCATGCCCACTTACCAAATCTAAAATACATTTAAGTAAGGGCACTCGTCTAGATCGTACGGATATTGTAAACAGAATACTCAACCGTTCAGCTATTTTTAGTTCATTTATTGTGTTGTTGTTCAGTTATACTCAGCGCTTTGAATAATTTGAATAACGACACACTTTAAAATGAAGTCTTTGTAATAATTTATATGACTATACTAGCAACAAGATCATGCTAATTTTAGATTATAAGACAGCTTTTATTAACATCTATTACTAGGTACTTGGAAATGAGCGATAAACTAACTAGAGTTGCAGAAACCGGATTGCATGAGTTTGCAATGAATTGACACACAATTTGGCAAAACCGAATAAAGCGATTATGATATCTTGTTTGTTGCCGATCTGTCTAGTTTTAAAATAATAAGACTGTGGTGTTGAGTGCAAACAGTTTATCGAAACTATCGTGTCTCTATATAGTATTATTAAGATGTAAAGTAAACAATACGTCTGTCATTTAAAATAAAACGTAAAAAAAACGAATCGATACGATATAAACATACGTGTCACAGCACTAGCGCGCCGAGCGCACGATGCACCGACCCGAGCCGGCCACAGCCTCTACGAACCGATTCCAACCGGTTTTGATCCAATCGAGGTGCGCGCCTCACTCGCGGCCAATCAGCGGCCATTACGCCCAGTCGCTCGCGCTCCGTCGTCTGTCACGTACTCCTTTGTTCCTAGTTTCTATTCACATTTATTTTTCCGCTGATAGATCGTTATATTTTTCACTACACTCCATTAAACCGGTGTTATCCTGTGTGCAAAAACGCATTGCCAAAACGATCATCGCCTTTCGCGTATCGGTTTCTGCGGACAGTTGACTGATCAAATATGTTGGACAAGTAAAAAGGTGCTACGAACAGTAAAAGGACTATAAAGCCTAGTGTTGTGGTGTACATAGTGCGAATATAATCGTGACAAATGGTTGTTGAAGCGAGCTGCAGGCCAGCTATGGTGGTTGGACGCGGGCGGGCGTATCGCGTTGGATCTGGAGCATTCATCTTCTTCAACCTAACGAGGCAGGACCATAGCTGACGAGTAATATGCTCGTGCTCGAGCAAAGACTGAGTGCGCGGCACCTGGGGCGTGGGGTTGTGCTCAGTGCTCGCCTTGTGCACGGCGTCGAGGCCCAGGGATGGCGGATGAAATTCTCCCTGTTGAAAGCCGAGGTCGAGATTGAAGCCGACCCGGCGACGTATAGGGAACTCGCAAGGAGGCTGAATGCAGCTAACGTTCACGTTAGACCCGCCCGTCGCCCGAGATTGGTGTAAATATACTTTTTAATTTGGTTTTTTTAGGACAAAAGGTAAAACTGGTTAAGCCAAATATTTTTGATGTTAGAGTTAGAGGGATATTCTAGGTTATTTCCTAGTTTTCCAAATACATTTGGTTTTTGTGGAAGAGACTACAAAAGTGAATAAACCAAAATACTTTTGGAGTCAATTGCTTTGGTTTTTCAAGATTTGTGTTGTCAAATGACACTGATATTCTGCCTAAAACCGGTATCCTCCTAATATAAGAACTGGTTTTGAACTCACAGCATCATCATAAAAAGCTTGTAAACATAATACTGCTGTAAGTACAGGGCATAAAAAAATATCTGTGTCCCTATGAAAGGTCTCAAGTATTCTAAACTTGAATGGGCGAACTGGCAGTTGAGATGCTGATTTGATTTGCATGATTTTATGCAGCCTATTCTCAAAATGTTGCATGCATTATTTGTTAATTTAAAATCTTAAGTTAATTCTCTTACTCTGATACTGACAGACACCACATGACACAGCATAAACCACTGTGTCTTAGGCATGAAATTTAGTACAAAAGTTCCTTTTATAGCGAGGGTGAGCAATATGGAAGTGTTTTCGAACATTCATCCTCTTAACTAAAGGGGTGAAGTAAAAGATGGGACTTTGTTATTTTTGCTGATGGGAAATCACAACGGGCACATGACTTGGCAGTAAATTATTTAATTTCTTCCTTTCTCTTCACAGAATTGCCTATGCTTTAGAATTTTTTGCAAAAAGACCAGTAGTGCAAAACATTCAATTCCGACCTAAACGTGCTTGTGATAGGTATTGGTGTATAATTAAAAAATCTAAGAGACATTCAAACATAAAGAAATGTATGGTTAAATAGTTGTTAATCCTTACTTAACTTTAGTCAACATTTATAAATAAAACCCTATGTTAATAAAAAATGCAAAAAAAAAAAAACTCAACAATAACAATTTAATATTGTCCAAATTCTTTCAATGAGGCATCCATTAATATCAATGAGTCGCCTTCATCAAAACATAATATGCATAAATAGACTATCATTATGTGTTGTTTGTTACGCTTTCACGCCAAAACGGCTGAACAGATTTGGATGAAAGGCACATGGGTAGACCATAACCTGGATGGAGGATACTTTTTATCCCGATATTCTCACCAGATCGAGACATTTATGCAGATCTAACCGTGGGGCACAGCTAGTTTGATATAAATAAATGTTTTCATTTACTTAATTAATGTTAATGACTATGAATTTTAAAAATTGTTTATTTATTTATTTTAAAAATTGTTTATTTATTTATTTTAAAAATTGTTTATTTATTTATTTTATAATTTACTAGCTGCGCCCCGCGGTTTCACCCGCAGAAGTCTCGATCCCGTGGGAATATCGGGACAAAAAGTATCCTATGTGTTAATCCAGGTTATAAACTATCTGTGTGCTAAATTTTATCCAAATTGGTCCAGCCGTTTGAGCGTGAAGAAGAGACAAACATACACACACACAAACTCAGAAACTTTCGCCTTGATAATATTAGTGTGATGTACACACAGTAAAATACATAGTGAAAAAACATCTTAAGAAATTGTTTTCTACTTTTATTTTTTTGCCTTGTCTTACACGGTCCATAAATGTATTCAAACTCAAAGCATTTATTAAAATTAAACCATTTACAAGGACTCTTGAATAATTAACAAATGGGTTGGTCAGTCAGAAAGATTTCTCCTTTGGAAAAGAATGCGTAGAAAACTCCATGAACTCTCTTTTAAATTTTATTGTTCCAGCTTTAGCTTGCGTGTTCTGTACTGAGCTCACGCAACGCGTCGTACGTCCATAGGACTCGCCCATCAAGGAGCGCTGTCCCAAATTAGGCGTATTATTAATTTATTATACATAAAACAAAAGGTATTTTAATAAAACACGTACACCAAAAGATCAATAATTAAATTATCTTTAAAATGTAGAAAGTTTAAAAAAAATACGCTTTATAGATTTTGCGTGATTCTCAGTTTTTATCCGCGTTAGACATAACTTTACAAATTAATTTCACTATGTAATATAAACATAATCTAAAATATTCTTATATTAAGTTATTAAGAAAATGCTCTAATTGAACATATTTATTTTTTCCACATCATAAACACTACTCGTTTAGACGTGATCTTAAGTATAAAATCATTAAAAGTCGGTTATCGTCGCCTAAAGGGGCCAAACTCGTAGACAAATTCTGGGCTGCCTACATAAATTACCATTGACTCGCCAAGAAGAGATCTACACAAATAAAACAAACATTTACCACCATTCTTAGCAAATACAGTCAGTACCATTTCTTTGTTCAAAGGAACTGGAACATATATAATCTTCCAACTGCTGCATGCGTAACATGAAAACCATAGAAACGGGTTTTGTCGACGGAAGAATAGACAAAATAACAGATTGTGATTGTTTATGCTAAGCTTGCTGGGACACAGACCTCTCTGAGAGAGTGAATGTTCCCACTGCTGGGCCAAAGACCTCTGAGAGAGGAAGTGGGCTGTAATCCACCTTCTGAGTCCAGTGTAGGTTGGTGATGGTCACATTTTTCTGAATATTTGGTTCTCACAGTGTTTTCTTTGAGTGAATGAAAAGAGCTATGCTTGGAGTTTCCCTACGTGATCGAATCAGAAATGAAGAGATTCGCAGGAGAACCTATGCAACCGACATAGCCCAAAGAATTGTCAAACTTAAGTGGCAATGGGCAGGGCACATTGCTCGCAGAACAGATGGCCGATTGGCCGAAAGGTTCTGGAGTGGCGACCGCGTACCGGAAGACGTAGCGTTGGAAGGCCTCCCACAACATGGACCGATAACCTTGTGAAGGCTGCAGGAATCCGTTGGATGCGGGAAGCACAGAATCAGTCGAAGTGGCGGTACTTGGGGGAGGCCATTGTCCAGCAATGGACCTCTTTTGGATGAAATGATGATGATGATGAATGTTTTCTTTCATTGAAGGCAGTGGTGATGAAATACATTGTGCAAAGTAGTACAAATTCGAGCTTGAGAAGAGACCTTTGACCTGCAATGGGACAAAAATAGACCGGTATCATTATTATTGCATACACAATAGTTTAACAGTAAGTGGTCTATAGGGAAGCCACTTCTCAACATGCCAAATACTAGGGCTTTAAGAGATGCGTAGTTCATAACAATAGGCTAGATATGTAGCTATCATTAGAAGGTCAAATATATTGAACTCAAGGGTCAAATCAAAAGATATGGGTCAAATTAGTATTGAGCACATTTTGTCAAGTGGCAAATTAATATTTTGCTGTGTTGCTGTGTTGTTTCATGCGGAGTGGTGGCCCAGTGGTTACCAGTGGTATATATAAACCTCAAAGCATTTATTTCAATTAAACCATTTACAGGCACTTTTGAATTATCAAAGAATCGGTCAGTTAGTCAGAAAGTTGAAGCTAATTGCCCATTCCAAAACGTAGATCTCTATGGAGAAGAACGGGCAAGCAACTCCAAGGACACTCTTTTAAATATAGTACCAGTGGTATATATAAACCTCAAAGCATTTATTTCTATTAAACCATTTACAGGCACTTTTTAATCGTCAAAGAATCGGTCAGTTAGTCAGAAAGTTGAAGCTAATTGCCCATTCCAAAACGTAGATCTCTATGGAGAAGAACGGGCAAGAAACTCCAAGGACACTCTTTTAAATATAGATATTACAAAATTCTGGATACATTATTCTTGTTGCTTCTATATGTGAGAACAATGTACAAAAAATAATCAAAGTAATTGAAAATATAAGATTAAAAATAAGCCCTGGCAGATAAGAGATGACCAGTGTCAACTGACGGCGCCCGTTCACGAACATGATGCGTGGATCACACTCGCCACCATCAGCGAGACATTTAAGTGAGCATGACATTCTCTCAACTGCCATGTTCTTTCAAGTCAACATACATTTATTGAAGCTTCAAGTCGTAGCAACTGAAGTACAATACGGCCGAATCATGGCCAGTCCGAACTTTGTGCAGAAGGCTGTGCATTTTTTTTTTTTCGGAACCAAATGGTGACTTGCGGCGAGTGTGAGGTCTGAGAGAACACGCCCGAAAGGGCGGAGGGCCTGTGTCCAAACCGGCCATATTGTACCTTGTCTTATTAACAACTTCGCTTGACGGTGAAAACATAATGCTTAGGAATAATCAGATAAAATTGCAGCAACACTACATAGTACCTTGATTTTTTCATTACATAACAATGATTACATTTCTATATTCAGTACTTTCTTGAATCCTCCTATCCTATCAGAATACCAGCGCTGCGACATTAATTTTTTTTAAATGTCGCAGCATATGCTGAGATAGGAGCCTTTTGGCCTCGTACAGGACTCTGCTTTTATTTTTAATTTTACTTTTTTTTTTATTCATGTTTTTAATGAAGGTGTTTAGTTTAATTTGTGATTTCTTTCTTTAATTATGTTATGCATCAGATATTAGGCACCCACTGAGTAGCACATACCAAATTGCAGTATCAATAGGCAGCAACAAAATTCGTTTTTTAGGGTTCCGTAGTAAACCGGTCTGTCTGTCTGACCGCGGTCTAGCTCCGAGACTCTTAGTACTAGAAAGTTGTAATTTGGCATAGGTATACATATTAATTACGCCGACAAAGTGGTAAAACAAAATTATGAAAAACATTTTTTTAGGGTACCTCTCCTACACGTAAAGTATTGATGTTTTTTTTAGGGTTCCGTACCCAAAGGGTAAAAACGGGACCGTATTACTAAGACTTCGCTGTCGGTCCGTCCGTCTGTCTGTGACCAGGCTGTATCTCAAGAACCGCGATAGCTAGACAGTTGAAATTTTCACAGCTAAGTAGGCTCTACAAGTTAACGAGTAATAATCGACCAACTTTGTAGTTGCAAAAACATGTTTTCCCGTACATTGCGTATGGGAGAACATGTTTATCAACTACAAAGTTAAGTTTGTTTTTGGGATAAATTCATCCCAACTACGGACTACCCTTCATTGTGCGTGGTCCGACACGCACTTGACCGGTTTTTTTACTCTGTTACTTTTACTATAATCTAAATTGATACAAAATTAAACATAATTGGCGAAATTTGGGTGTATTATAGGTACTAAGCAGCTGAGAGCAGTGGTGGCCCAGTGGTAACGGCCGCGACTTACGAGTTGTAGGTTCGAACCCAGACAGGCGCTTTACTTTGTGTAAATTATTTCATCACCACTGCTCTCAAAACGGTGAAGGAAAACATTGTGAGGAAACCGGCATGTCCTAGAACCGAATATTCGAAGACATGTGACATCTACCAACCCAGGCCCAGTGCGGGCCCGCGTGGTGGATTACGACCCACTCCCTCTCACAGAGAGGAGGCCTGTGTCTCTGCAGTGGGAACATTTATTGGCTGATGATGATGATAGGTACTCTGTCCAATCCCTCGGAGAAACGAGGCGTGATGTTATGTTATGATAAAAAATTATTGCATACAATACATTGCTTTTCAGCATTTCATGTAATAGTTAATAGATATGCTTTAAATTTTATAAATCAGTTGATTATTATAAGTAATAGCAGCAGCACGGGTCGATCGATCAAGTTAAACTACGCTTGCCGCGGTTGGTCCGTTGATGGATGACCATCTTTACATGCCAAGACCCCTCCGTGCCTCGGAAGGCACGTTATGCCCTTGGTCCCGGCTGTCATTCGTGGATCTTTAACGGTCTTTACGGGTCGTCAGAAGCCCGAAAGTCTGACTGCCAGTCTTGTCTTACCAAAGGGGTATCGTATGACCCAGTAACTGGGTTGTGTCCATGTAAAATACTGGTATTCAGCTGCATCCGCTTAGACTGGAAGCCGACTCCAACATATTTGGGAAAATTCAAGCAGATAGTCGATTATTATGAATATTTTACGTTACTTCCTAGTTGACTGCACCAGCCATTTAGCAACACCACATACCTACAACCACTTTAAATAGTTTCTTATCACAATAGATAACACACATTTTATACCTAATCTGGACCATTCTACTTCCTGAATTAAATCATATTTGTTTTCAGCACTATCTGTGAGTGCTTTTATCCTTATAATAATGTGGAATTGGCAAACACTTCCATATTGGTTGGAAAATTCTATTATTACTGTTGTTCAATATGGCGTGAAACGGATATTTTCCAAAGTTTATTTTTTCTGAAACCTCGACAAGTGTAGCTCGACCCGTGCGGCTGGTATTATTCAACTATGAGTTACTGTCATTCAAATATTATTTAGATATTTTTGTTAGATTCTACAATAATGTGCACATATCGAAATGAAGGAATCTATGCTTAATTTTAACGACAGAAAAAATATTTAAAAAATCTACATATTTTTTTAAATAAATACTTTTTATGGAATTAAAAAGGAAATTGTAACAAAATGGTGTAATAACTTTTAAACTAAATTATCTATCGCGATGAAAACTCCATAATGATTGCAAGTAATTAGGCGTCCTCATAACATGAAAACTGTGAGAAAAACTACCCTCAATTCAAAATAAACATGTTTTTTTTTCGCAAAAATCTGTATTTTTAACCGACTTCCAAAAGGAGGAGGTTCTCAATTCGTCTGTATGTTTTTTTTTTTTTTTTTTTTTTGTATGTTTGTTACGCGATTACTCCGCCAATTATGAATAGATTTTGATGATTCTTTTTTTGTTTGGTAGATCATACTTCAGAGGTGGTCCCATAAAATTTTTATTAACTTTGCTTGGGTACTTTTTGAGTTAGCTTCAATTATACGTATTTTTTTTCCCACTTAGTATGTAGATGATATAATAACTTCTTGTCACTGTTATTTACATAGCAGGTAGTGGTATTCGAATTTGTGTGGGGTAGGTACCACAACTAAAAAGTGAAAAATAAAAACTTTTTACAAAAAAAAAACAACCGACTTCAAAAAAAAACACTACAAAGTGAAAAATAACTTTAATTTCGGAAGTCGGTGACAAAGAACGAAAATTCAAAACCAAAGACACCGACTTCCGAAATTAAAGTTATTTTTCACTTTGTAGTGTTTTTTTTTGAAGTCGGTTGTTTTTTTTTTGTAAAAAGTTTTTATTTTCATCAATTTTTACAATAATTGTAAAATTTATCAATAAGATGCCAAAGATTTTTATATATTAAAAAAAATATATTTTTATTTTTTATTCCGTCGATAAAATTAAGCATAGATTCCCTCATTTCGTTATTTGCACATTTTAAAGAATCACACTATTCTTGTAATTTTTTGGTGAATTAATATTACATATTTGTGTTAAGTTGAAAGTAAACTGCTAAACTAAATTCCTCTTTTCTCAGAACGAAAATAGCTATGATACTGAATTTACAAACTTTAGATATATTTTTGTAATACTAAACCAATTGTTTTTTGTTGCAGTGTGGCCCCCAAGTCTGTTGCAAGCCCAATAGTGGTCAACAAGCCTGTTTTACCACATAATGGTGAGCTTTTTTAACTATACTTCAATTCATTATCTCAGATAACTTTTCTTTTTTTTTTTTTTACTGTGGCCTCTCGCAGTTTTGACCACTAAGGTCTTGGCTGCTTAACCGGACTTTCCTGTGGGTGCCTTAAGCTTCTGCACTTAGAGCCTCCAGCCAGGAGCAAGTAAACTATTCTAAATTAAAATTAAGTGAACACTCGATAAGGGCACGCCCCTGTGGGGTACGAACTTCGACTTAGGGCGTCGCTGGGGGGAGGACAGCAAGAAGGGACAGGCTGGATGAAAATTGGATTATCATCATGATTATTATGCGGAGTATTTAAAGCTACGTGCTCAGTTGCAACAACTGCTGGCACCTCGTTTTCGAGCAAGGGTCGGGGTGGAGTTTCATTTACTCGGGAACGCGGTCGCGATCGCAAAGGACCTTGGCAGCGAGGTCAGAATGACGGGATGCGTCTGTTTTTGTGTACTGTACTGGTGGCCCTATTCTGCTCCTGGAGGAGTGTAATGGGGTCATCTGGGTCGGAAAGGATATGCCTCGGACGGCGGATCTGACTGAATCTCACTAATTTACATTCTGTCACCACTTAAAGCTTGTCCACTTTGAAATGACGCGACCTACTACTGCGTAAAAATGCAGTATGGACGCGCCTCTACGGGTTTTGAATACAATTTTTTTAGAAACTTCGGGAATATTGGTTAGTTTGCTTTTGTAATCAAAATGATTTTTTTTTAATATCTTGTTTCAGCAATTCTTGCCTCCAACAATCAAATGAAGCCGTCGTATTGCCAAGAGTAAGTATTTTATTGTTTTTTTTTTTATACGTGCTTTAGCTGTTGCTCGCGACCTCATCTGCGTAAATTTTGTTTTTCGTAATTTCTTAATAAAAATGCCTATCCAGGATGAAAAGTAGCCTATTTCCTTTTCCATGTCCCAGGCTACGTATCTGTCAAATTTCATAACGATCGGTTCAGCGGTTTAGGCGTGAAAAGGTAACAGACAGACTTTCGCATTTTCTAAACTAATAATAATTAATTGATTCAGGCGTGACCTTGCGGAAATCCATTATAAAATACAATAGACGTGGATATGTTTAGTAACTTGTTCCGCTTAGCTATTTCTAAAGAGCCATAAAAAACTCCTGAAAGAAATCGACACGTGTTTCACCTCTCAACGAGGCATCCTCAGGATGACGATGGACTTGTTGCGAACTCGAACACGGCGTGTTGCCACACCAAGCGCTAAGTGCAGACTGCTTGGTGTGGCAACACGCCGTGTTCCTTAGAAATAGCTAAGCGGAACAAGTTACTAAACATATCCACGTCTATTGTATTTTAAACTAATAATATCAAAAGAAAAGATTAGATTTTTTGTATGTTTGTTTGTTTGTTATGCTATCACGCTGAAACGGCTGAACGGATTTTGATAAAATTTTGCACATGGGTAGATCGAGATTTATCGCGGGACGCAGCTAGTAAATAATAAAATGTATAGTTGATAAACAATATTAGTATATTGGTATTAATATGGATAGTTTGCGCTAAAAGACACAACTAAGAAAAGCGAATACTGCGCACACCTCAAAATAATACCTATTTCTTCATACAAGCTATTGTAGTTTCCTATTTTTGAAGTAAAAACTTCTTTAAAGCGCAAACTATCCATTCGCATTGATTTCGTGACCTGTTACCGACACCGTGGAGTAAAATACCGCAGTGCCGATTTTTTTCAAGTTTTCACTTCTGTCAGCACTCCCGGAGTGCCAGCTTTTTTTTTTAGTTATTTGCAGTAGGTACCTCCATCAAATTTATATATATTTTTTAAATACTTCAGCTAACGATGACATTTTTTTTTCTTTCAAATAAGCAAAATTTTTGATACTTTCATCTGGTTTTTAACTGTAAAAATAAACAAGGCCACTTAAAAAAGCAAGTAATTTAAAATGTAAATAATAACACATTGCAGAGATAATGTATGTCGGTCAGTATGCTCTGAAGGCCGCTTGCAAATAACATAAATATAGAATTTGGCAGCATCTGTAATTCTTGCAATGTTTACATTCTCACGAGGGGTAAGAAAAAAATCATGATAAACACATATAGAATAGATCATGCTGTTAAAAGCAAGCAATATTTTATATGTGTAACAAATCTGGTAGATAAGAAACCAGATTTAAAAAAAAAAACGTGTGGCGCTCGGGGACTGCCGCGGTAAAGCTATTGCATAGCATTTGTAATCTCCATACTTCCTATTTGTCAACACTACACTTGGGATGATGACGTGATGACATAAAACAAAAATTACGTTCCCATGACAACATCACGTTGTCATGGGAACCGTCATTACATGGTAGGCGGAGTGGGGGGTGTTAGGTTTTATTTTCGTTACGTTACGGAATTTCTAGATTCGGTCGCCGCGCTCAAAGCCCGCGATAAAAGCTATGCAATAGCTTAAAAACCGCGTATTGCATAGGCAGGTGAAACCGCGGGTTCAGGTAGTTTAATATAAAAGTCCTTGCAGCTTAGTAAATAACTCCTTTTACGTCATCTTTAATAAAAGCTGTAAATCTAACATGTAGTGTTTGTTGACAGGACAAACGACGTGAAAGTGAACTCGCCGCCGTGCCACTCGCCCGGCGCGATACTGCCCGACCTGCCACAACCTGCCGAGGATCCTGAAAAGGTAAGGACACTTTACTGTCTTCGACAGTCTATCGATTGCGTACAGTACTATGTTCTTAATGTCCCTCGGCAAACCTCGTGTTTCGTCAGTCGTCGGATTTCTATCAGTTGCCCTTTGCACTTGGTGCAGACCGGACGCTCTTAATCGACTTAGAAGTATATAGAGTTGTTAATACTCTTTTAACTTAATGTAATTTATTTTAAAAATGGTAGGAAAGCTGCTAAAGTCGCAGGCCCGACAGATAGGAAAATAGTTTTATAGCTCTATATAGTTCATATGAAAATTAAAACAAAACAAAAATAAATTACTTAGTTCTGAATTCAAATTATTATACAAGTTAAATATAATCATTGATGGACATGGAAAGTAGCATTCGTTTGTATTCGGAAATGCGATGATACCCGAGGGACATTAGGTAAATAGAAAAACAGTACATCATGAATTCATGATACATAACATAACATCACATCCATAGTACACCCACATTTCTCCAGTTATGTTCAAGCCCCATGTAATAGGGGGCGAGCCTATTGCCACCAACTGGGCACAAATACAGACTCCGAACTGCTACTGGGGCTTGATGAAAAACCCAATAACACTTTTCCCGACCTCCAAATCGGACCCAGGACCACATTCTCAGCAGTAGTGCTTTTACTGTCAGCAACATTTTTCACTGTCAAACTATAATCGACAATGTCCTCATAGAAATAAAGTTCAAAATAAATAAACTTCCATTAGCTCGAGAGCGCGTCGAAGGTTATTTATTTTCAACTTAATTTTTAGGCACGCAACGTTGATATTTTGTTTGGCAGTGACAACCGCGCTGCGCTGCGCCTCGCCAGATATGCGTCAGCCCTTAGACAAACAAAAATAAGTTTTTAAAACCTACAAATAAAGTTCAGTTTGCGGTATAATTTCAACATTTTTTATGCCTTTTTTCAATAGTGTTAGTCTAGTCATGTCACAATCAACTTATTTTTTTGTTATTGCTGCAGAACTCGGGGCTGTCAAAGGAGGCGACGTCATCGGAGACGCAGGCGTGGTTGTCGCGACAACGCTTCGCTCACCACGCTTCCACATTTACCAACTTCTCAGGAGCAGATCTGCTAAGGTAAATTTATAGTTTAAAATCACCTCTCTCCCTCTCCCTCTCCCTCTCCCTCTCCCTCTCCCTCTCCCTCTCCCTCTCCCTCTCCCTCTCCCTCTCCCTCTCCCTCTCCCTCTCCCTCTCCCTCTCCCTCTCCCTCTCCCTCTCCCTCTCCATCTCCATCTCCCTCTCCCTCTCCCTCTCCCTCTCTCTCTCTCCCTCCCTCTCTCTTCCTCTCCCTCTCCCTCTCTCTCTCTCCCTCTCTCTCTCTCCCTCCCTCTCCCTCTCTCTCCCTCTCCCTCTCCCTCTCTCTCCCTCTCCCTCTCCCTCTCCCTCTCCCTCTCCCTCTCCCTCTCCCTCTCCCTCTCCCTCTCCATCTCCCTCTCCCTCTCCCTCTCCCTATCCCTCTCCGTCTCCCTCTCCCTCTCCCTCTCTCTCTTTCGTTTTTTTTTCATAGTTGACAAATTTAAATAAAAATATTAGCTAATCCGATAAAATAACTCATAAGCTTTTAGGAATAATAAACAGCATCTAAATAGAGCAAATAACATCGGAGATATGGCAAACGCTACTCAAAACATCAATAATTGAATAACATGAAAAATATTTAAAGATGACCTTTCAAAGTTATTTTTCGATAATTTTTCATGAATATTAAGAAAAATTCGGGCGGGCACGTGCCGATGGGCGGGCGACATTGTATATAATTCTTCCATAAACGTGTTTGTCACCTAACTCCTAAACGGCTGGACCGATTTGGATGAAATTTTGTGTGTATATTTAAGTGGGTCCCTGGATGGTTTGAAAATACAATTGGACCCGGTAGGGGGCGCTATTCAGACAGGACAACGTCTGTCGGGTCCGCTTGTTTATGTATAATTTTTATTGCCCTCTTGAGCACTTCTCCCACTGACAGAGATGCGGACGAATTTTTGGATGCCCCTATAACTCTTCCCTTTATATTTTTTTTTTCCTTTTTTTTCCTGTACTTAATATAAATATATGATATAGATAGTATATTATATTTATGATTTGTCATAAATGAAATTGAAGTTTCCTAATTTTAATTGTAGCTTTGCTGTCAGCCCATAGATTTTTCTTACTGATGTCTTGTTTTCAAACTAATAAAGAAAATTATTATTTTGCATTTTTGTATAGGTTGTCCCGTGATGACATCATTCAGATCTGCGGCCTGGCGGACGGCATTCGTCTGTTCAACGCTCTGCATGCCAAGTAAGTATTTATATTATACAAACTAGTGGCTGTTTTTTTTATTTGATTTACGATTGCGATTTTTGAAATGTTTTTAACTTAATGTAATGGGCGAATTATTATTATGATTTGTGTCATTTTTTTAAATATTTTTTTGTAATTTATTATCAGCTTGTACTACTATTTTTAATATTTACTTTTCCAGACGCATCGAGCCCCGTCTCACAGTGTACGTCTGTCCTGCCGGCAGTAACATATACAGCGCGCTATATCTGCATGCTTGCAGGGCGCACGAACTATTGCACAAGCTGAACACGCTTGTGCATGCTTCCAAGGTAATTATTTCATCATATTAGCCCGTCAAAGACCAGTTAGCATATAATGAACCCACTCCTTAGACACAGGACACTCCTCTCTGTGAGTTGGAGTGGTCAATTTTTCGTAATTTAATAAAATAAAAAAAGACCTACAGTGTATTATAGAGACCATTTTTCTGACGTCAGCTTTTTATTAGAAATCAGACTTAATTAGTAATTTAAAACGTGAGAGTAGAACTCACGAGTGACAAATATGCATAATCAAGTAGTTTTTTTATTTTATCTCTCGAATTTTCGTCTGGCAAAATTTAAAAAAATGTCATCATCATCATCAACCTATAGCAGTCCACTGCTGGACATAGGCCTCTCCAATTGTACGCCATCCGATGCGACCACACGAGCATAATACGATGTAATTCCGAATTTTTGTTCTTTGTTTGAACACATTTTGGCGAAGAAAACTTAATATTGGTGCCGATTCCCTTGTTCACAAACTAAACTAAATTTAAGTTCAGTGCATCTTTTTCTTTCTATTTCATTAAGAAAAGGACAGAAGATAAATTTTAGTTTAGTCCTGTCAAATTAATCAGCGCTTGACGTAAATTGACGTAATTTTAGTAGGCAAGTTTTTAATCACGTCTAAACTTGTATGGAGTAGTGACAGGCGCTGATTAATTTGACAGGACTAAACTAAAATTTATCTTCTGTCCTTTTATAGAAAAGGAACTAAATTTAAGTTCAGTGCATCTTTTTCTTTCTATAGAGAAAGAAAAAGATGCACTGAACTTAAATTTAGTTTAGTTTGTGAACAAGGGAATCGGCACCAGTGGCGACCACTTTTAGCAGCGTTAACACCGGGTCACACCCTATGTTTCATTTCAACCTCTGAAATTATTATTACCACGGAACCTTCACTCAGTATTTTCTATAGATCAAAGGCAATTATAAACTAATACTCTGTATAAGAAAAACCTGTGACAGATTTGATGATTTTTATTAAACCCACTAACTTTTGTCCTCAGGAATGCGAGACAGTGCTAGTTTCGGGCCCGAACGGGGCTCGCGTTCGTCTTACAGACGACCTCGTCCGACACATGCCCGACAACTCGACCTACAGGCTCGAGAGAGTTGACGACTGCAGCGCGTTGCTTCTGTGCGCTACCAACAATAACTAGGAGGGTAGGATGTTGGAAACTACGGAGACGGCTCGACAGCTGCTGCTGGAGACGGTACTGTCAACATTTTCCACACAAACGAAGCGTGTCAGTGAGCGTCACCGAACTCGGAAACTGAAGGCCCCCTGATAATGCTTGTGACAGCCGAATTTGCGCTGAGTTGCGCCAAATTCGGGCACGACTATTGTTAGTAATGGCGTCTCTTGTCGCAGCCGACGCATTCTGTGCTCTAGGTAGATGGATACTACTCGACAATAGATATTTCAAACTTTACAAATATGATCACATGGAACGGATAAAGTAGGACCAAATATTATTTGTTGTTTTCTTTTTGTCCCATCGACCTTTCGCGCTCTAGCAGTCAATAAATTGTTAATTTATCCAACTGATCTATAAAGTTTTAAAAAAACTATTGACGAGTAGTAAAAAATGTAATAGAGGATGGTGATAAATTGTAAAAATTAGTAATAATATAATTCGGCTATTGCCCACTAGCAGAGGCCATAACGATGTTACCACGTTGGACTAACGGGTGACTAGTTATTAAAAATGAGATTATGTACCAAAAAAAAATCCTTGAAAGGAAATTGAAACAGGATTTGAAAATGTGAATAAAAGACTTTTATGTGCGTTTTGTATGTTGAGAATCAATGTTTAATAAATCGCTTATTATTATGACATATATAGAGATATTCAAGATGTTTCTTAACCCATGAATTTATTGTAAACAAAGTTGTGAAACATTTTACAACATTGTTGCCAGCATAATCAGCTACCACGTTACCACTGATAAGACACAGGCCTTCTCTCTGTGGGAGGTAGTTGGCCATAATTCACCACGCTGGCACAGTGCTAGTTTGTGGATGTCAGTTCTGTCAGTTTCCTCACGATGTTGCCAACAACATGTTTTGAAACAATGTTTTGCAACTTTTGTTTATCAATAAATACGGGGCTTAAATCAGCCTATTCACTGTGCTAGCAACTTATGACAGTAGTCTGCTTGTTGCATAGTGAATAGGTCACTTTAGAGTTGTCTAAACAATTTTATAATCAAGGATTTGACAAAAATAAATGTTAACTTAGGACTTTAGCTGTAGAACGAAAAATGGATAGAATTTAAAGGAAAGATGTTTCGAATGCAGGGGCCATGGAGTATTTCTTGTCATAAATTTTCACCTCATAAATCATTCTTACTCAAAAATCTAGGTTATGTGAAGTACAGATATGACGTCGAATTTTAGAAGAATTTCGGTTTTGTATAGCGTTGTCTCTGTCACTCATAGCTGTGTGACAGTCTCCTTCTAAAGCACGATGTGTCATATTATTGTACTATAGAAGATATTGCAATCCTGGAAGACGCGCCCCACTTTGCCTAATCGCTTACTGTACAGTAATCGCGCAACTGTGGGGCGTGTCTTCCTGAATGGCACTATCTTACTGTAAATCTACATGTGTATAGTTTTTAAGAGATTATGTATAGTTTTTCATAAAATTATGCTTAGTTTTAAATACGCTATAATATCATGTATTTTACAATAATGTAAACTAATTTAGAATTGAAAATTAAAAACGAGATGTGTTGTTGACCCGGTTGAAGCGAAGTTCATTTCGCTTTTGCACACTTGTGACGTAACAAATAGTAGATTGTTATACGAGGGGCTAAAATAACCCATTGTAACGAGGTAGTTTTACTCCCGAGCTTTAGCGAGGGAGTAAATAGAAACCGAGTTATAATGGGTTTTAGCGCCGTGTGTTATACTCTACTTTTCACTACGATTGCGAGAAAATAAAATAATCCAATACAATATATCATCATCAAATCTGTAAATGCGATTATCGCCATTTTGATGACAGTCGAGGTCAAGGCTAAAAACATAAAAATTGGGGATTTCGAACATCCAAACTCCACCACAGGGGCAGTGAATACTACATCATTTAATTATTTGACGAGTTCATCCATTGTTCAAGTTAAATAAGTAGTGGTAATTAAGTTTTTGATATCCAAAGTCGAAGTTTCGCGCCAATCGTGCGAGTTTACATTTTAACTTTTCACAAATATCACACATACACATGTAGATACGATTTAAAATGTGACAAATTTTATTAAAAATATTATACACAGCTAGAAAATGCCCAGATCTTAACGTAATATACGAACACAGGTCCAATAACACGTAATATTCATTACCACTACTCAATTTGTGTTAAAAATCGCCAACCATTTTTTTTTTTTTTGTAATGATGTGCGAAAACGATTCTGCCAAATGATTTTTTTTTTTCAATTTTGATCGACTCGATTAATTAATATGTCGAATATCAGAAATCAAAAAATTAAATAAAATTGTTTTAAGCATTAAATTAGAGATTTTTTTTAAAGATTTCGCGCCAATGCCTTTTTTATTTCTTCTGTAGCCGCAACGCAATGCTCGCATTCTACCGAAGAGATAGCCGCATTTAGTTCCATTTTCAAAAATAAAATGTTCTTCTTTTTTTTGTGAACAAGTAATAAGTCGAGTCCATACTCATGATTATTCTACAAAAGAATACAGACTTTTTCATTTTTCAAGGCTCGTTGGAAAAGACAAAAATTAAAAAAAAATTACTTTTTCCCCTAGAGCAAGAAATGCAACTTTTTCCCCGCTCTGGTACTCTACAATGACGGCCTTTTTGAGCAAGAGGAGTGAAAAAAGTATTGTGACGTTCAAAACGTTGTCAAAAAATCGGGAAAATGTGTCTTTTAAATTGTTAGTTTACATTATTGTAAAAGTTGTTAAGTTAATAATTATGTATTATAAATTCGTGCAGATTGCACGTTATTGTATTTAGCTGGCGGCTGACCATTTGAACCTTATGTAAAAGTAACATCTGAAGCTGACCTGTATCAATTGATTGTAATGTAACATAGATTATGAACATTCGTATATGCAGAACTAGCGACCCTCCCCTATATACGGCGACATGTCAGAAACATCGAGGTTTATGTGCTATATCCAAATCAAATATTAATGTATTAAACTATAAACTTTCCTGAATATATTCTCTAAATGATGCGTGATAACCGCATCAAAATCCATTGTGGTTTATAAGCGTTCACGCGACTTTGTTTTATACTATACATATTGATATAGATGTCTGTGGGAATGTTGACCACCATCATTCAGACAAAATACGTCCACTGCTGGACATAGGCATCCCCTAAGCATCAGCACATCGACCGGTCCTGTGCTTCCCGCATCCAGCTGATTCTCACTACCTTCATAAGGTCTTCGGTCCACCTTATGCGAATGTAACATTATAAGAAAGAAAGAAAGAAAATTGCGTTTATTGGCATTAAGACAGAAAAATACACCTTAAAACTATAAGAACAGAAAACAATGATTATAATACCAAAAGGGCCTCAGCTCAGCATAATGTCAGATGGCAGCACTAAGTGTACCACCTGACGCTGATTTTCAGCTGCAACCCACGAGTGTCATACGCTAGAATAATATAGAATAAGATAATATTATAGGTCAGTCGCCAGTCTTAAAATGAAAATAGCCGTGGGTTATGTGTTGATTATTGTTTAGTAGGGAGCGAGACCTAAAATCCTCAATTAAAGAGGTGTAACTGTATTACATCCACATTTTACGTTTCATCTAAAAGGGGGGCGAAGCTATTCAATTTAATCTTATGTCAACTTGTTATTGGTTGTAGTTTTGCCATATTCCAAATTAATGTGCAATATTTAAATAAAATTAAGGTCTCGCCACAAATTGGATGTCATAATATAAGGGCAGCTACACACCATACTATGTTAATTAGCTTTAATTCGGTTGTTATGTAATCACAGATTATAATTGTTATGTAGATACGTCTAATATAGCGCCTTTCGGCGATATGCATGTTTATTATAAATAAATGATATTTTTTATTTCGGATAAGTTTCAAGTTAATGTTAAAATCGAGTCGTAATAACCTGTACCCACATTAGGGTAATTTATGACCCCTAAAGTTAACCAAAGGATGGCAACCCAACTGCGATGCCTCTTGTATAGCAGATGTCCATAGGTAGCAGTAACCACTTACCATCAGGTGGGCCGGGCTTAATTGCCTTCCAAAACATAACATAAAGTTTAATGTGCTTTACCCTTTATACGCTTTCAAAGGGTAAAGGTCATTAAAATAGGGTTCACTTACCCTATTTTAATGACCTTTCATTTAAAGGTCAGTAAAATAGGGTAAGTGAGGTCTATAGTTTTCAGAAGAAAGTGTTCTATGCCAATATTAATTGGTGACAATACTACTTACATTATCATATCACTACACCTCTATCCCCTGAATGGGGTAAGCAGAGATTTATAGTAGAAAAATCCATAACTTGAAACTTATTTTAAAAACTTGGTGCCTTACAAAGTGCCTGAACACGACCTCTGAGGTTCGCGCTGTTGCTTCACGGAGTATTATGTTAAAAAATATTTTATAAGATTTTATAATTGTAGTATATAACTATAATATAATGTTGGAATAAGATATTATGTTGCATGATTTAGGTTAGTCAATGTATGAAGTATATAGTCAATAAATGTATAAAAGACGCATTTTTGAGTTTTTTTATATACAATTCTCTTTAGACCCAGCCGCTGTATAGAGATGTGCACGGAGAGACGACTAAGAACCATAAAACCCCATTATACGATTCAAATTTCTTGCCTATCGGTCACACAAACAATCACATTTATAAGGGTACTAATTATTTGTATACTTAGAATAGCTGCAGCATGCCCCCTTTTACGGCGCTCATGGTGGTCCTGCTGAAGCGAGCGTGACTATGGCCGGACCACCTTCAAATCGGTAAGTAAAAGCCAATTTGTAGTTGGGGAGCCCCCCCTACGTATGCTAAATATAAACGGTGCTAAAATTTTTGAGCTTTAAAATTTCAAGATCGCTTCGCTCGCTCTTATATACTACTTCTCACTTTTCCGCATACCTGGGCCGGTCTCCATTTAGTTTTGTCGCCCCCCCTCCATCAGGCTTAGTTCGGCACTGGATACTTTACTGAGCTTTACTGTCACCATACTGCATTTGTTTTTAATCGAATGACCAATGGGATATTGACGTGTGATCCCAACTTTTTGTATGTGTGTGTATCTTATTTTTATAATGATCATTCTTGGATACATTGTTGATCTTTTAGAGAATAAAGATATGAAGTCGCTAGACTAGAACTGATGATAATGTCAAAAATAGTCTCGATAGTAATTAATCTACTGTCATGGCTGCCTACCTAAGATTTCGCTCTCATCTACGCACCTACTGATTTAGGAGTAGGTACCAAAGATCTATGTGAGTAGGTAGTAACTTATAACTGTACAGTCAGACGGACATCAGTAGTAATACACGGGGGTAGCTCTGTAGGTACATATCTAAACATTTCTGCCGCCAAGCTGCACTGCTGTGTTCCCGTTTGAAGGGTTTGAATGCCATTAGCCACCCCGTAAGGCGACACTGACAATGCGCCAAGGCCAACGCACGAAGGCCGACTTCAGCACATAAAGAGTTTTGTGATCTCCAGTAGTGACGCCACTCTACCATGTTAATAACTCACATCTTGCGTTCCAGCGCTTACGTTTCTTACGGTTAATGGCAACGTTTCTTCCTATTCGCCGGCCCCCTACGTACAAAGAGACGTCTTACGAATAATTTCCTTTTAAATAAAATAAAATCTTTTTATTTCAGACACATTTGGCCCATAATGTTGAGTAGAAACGACTTACAAACTATTATTAGTTAAAATAATTAAAATTTAATTCAAATACTTGCCGCCCACTGGGGCTTGAACCCAGTGCCCCAGAAGGGGGCTGTCCAGCTTGTGACTGAGCACGTTCAGAATGGTGTTGGCGCTTCCACACATGCGGAACATCAGCGAAGCGATGCGGCGCCGCAGCACAGTGTGAAAGCCATCTGTGTGCGCGTGCGCAAACATCTCAGACGCACTACAATAGCGCGGGAGCCCCACCAGCACACTGAACGCGTTATTATATTGTATTCGGAGAGCGTTGATGGCCCGCTGCGTGTAGTTGACCCACAGATTGCAGGTGTAGAGAGTTTGGCAGAATGCTTTAAATAAAGTGATCTTTACTACTAAACTACGCCTCGCAAATCTGCGTGCCAACATGTTACAGCGGACCGCCATCGCCCTCCTCTCCCTTTCTGTCTCCATCGTCTTTCAAATCCTCGGTGACCACATGGCCGAGGTATTTAAACTCTCTCACTCTTCGAAGAGCGACAGCGTTAAGCAGCACTGGTGCCACTTCCCCCAGTTTACGACCCCTGGTTTTAAAAACCAAGAGCTCGCTTTTCTGTACATTGTACAGGAGACCGTGTACTCTCGCATACTCCTCACACACGCCCATCATCTTTCTGAGCGCAGCTATTGATGGACTGAGGAACACCATATCATCCGCATAACTAACACTGTTGATACAGTGACCATCGATCGAGCATCCTACTCCAGTGTCACTCAGCTCATCAATCAGCCCGTTCACGTACAAGTTGAAGAGTGAAGGAGATGTTTACCCCCCCTGTCTCACTCCACACTCCAACCTGTACTCATCAGAAAGTGCGCCAAGCCATTTGATCTGGTTAGTTTGGCGGTCATACCAATATCTGAAAATATTAATTAACTCACCCGGCACACCTGTATCTTTCAATTTATGCCAGAGAATATCATACCTAACCAGGTCGAATGCCCTGGAAAATTCAAGAAAGGCTGCATACACAGGCGTGCTCCTATCTGTGTAATACCTGACAGTCTGCTTGAGAGACATAATCGCACATTCTGTCGAGAGTCCCGGTCTAAAACCGAACTGTGCATCGTTTAAATTAAGGTGTTCTTTAAGCTGTCTCTCAAGCAGGCCATCAAGCACTTTAGCTGTGGTTGTAGTTAATGATATCGGGCGGTAGTTGCACTTGTCGGAATAATCTCCAGTCTTGTTTTTAATTATAGGCACTACCACCGTCTTCATCAGTTCATTTGGCAGGTAGGAATGCCTAATACAGAGCGTAAATAACAGTCCCAGGAGCCTCGGGAGGTGTGGCCCCGCATGCTGAAAATGTTCGATGTGTCGTCGGGCGACTTCCCTCGAGTCATGCCCTTTATTATTAGAGCAACTTGTTTTGCTGCGACACGCTCGGGCACCGCTGACACGACGACCCCCACATCCCTGGTCTGCTCACCCATTAGCGGAGACTCTACTTGAAAGTGACATCTAAACACATTAGAGTCTTTTGGTTCGCTGATACCACTGACACTCGTGAAGCATTTAAGCTATCATTGAGTTCACTAAGAGATTGCCAGAGCGAGCGAAGCGACCTAGAAAACTGGAGAATCCTGACTTG
The DNA here is from genome assembly GCA_949152395.1 of Agrochola litura. Lineage (NCBI taxonomy): Eukaryota > Metazoa > Arthropoda > Insecta > Lepidoptera > Noctuidae > Agrochola > Agrochola litura. The sequence continues at coordinate 11,554,309 of OX424521.1, read as the reverse complement.
AATTGGTTAAGCTGTTAGAGCGGTTATGCACTACGTCCGATCCGAATCCGAATTCAAGATCCGAGTTCAATCCGAATTGGTAATGTTCTAAATTCTAACGGACAGAGTTCGGATCTAGTGCGCAACCTCTCATGCTACAAATAGTACTATGGCTACTTCGGACCAGCCCGTCCCATCCTTGATGTCCTCTCTCCGGTTGACGCCCTAAGCCGAGGTTCGTACCCCACAGGGGGTGCCCTTAGCGAGCGTTCACCTAGTTTTAATTAGCATAGTTGAATAACCCCTGGCTGGAGGTTTTAAGTGTAATAGCTTAAGGCACCCAATGGAAAGCCCGGTTAAGTAGTCATGATCTCAGAGGTCAACTACGAGATGCCCTTACTTTAAAAAAAAAGCTACTTCGGACCGACATTTCTCGGATTCAGATCAGACGTAGTACATAACCGCTCTTATTGCGATTTTACTAAGAATGCAATAGCGAGCTCGAAAATTGGAGCATCCTGACTCAGATAGGTTAGATTTTCTGTGTTTAAAGAATGCAAAAACTTGAGAATAAGACCGCCCCTGTAGCTTGCAGCCTCTTGTAATTCATAAACAAATTAAGTTATTTTTCATATTTTCATTAGGTAAGTATTCATTAATTCCGGGTTTTTTATCAATAAGATTCATTCGGGGGTCTCTCATATTATTGATACGGCTTATACGACAATGGTGCCGATTCCCTTGTTCACAAACTAAAGTAAATTTAAGTTCAGTGCATCTTTTTCTTTCTATTTCATTAAGAAAAGGACAGAAGATACATTTTAGTTTAGTCCTGTCAAATTAATCAGCGCTTGACGTAAATTGACGTAATTTTAGTAGGCAAGTTTTTAATCACGTCGAACTTGTATGGAGTAGTGACAGGCGCTGATTAATTTGACAGGACTAAACTAAAATGTATCTTCTGTCCTTTTCTTAATGAAATAGAAAGAAAAAGATGCACTAAACTTAAATTTTGTTTAGTTTGTGAACAAGGGAATCGACACCAGTAGCTACGCCACTGGAAAAATACAATAAAACTATAAAAATTGCTTATAAAATTTATTAAATATTACAAAAGGCACTGTAACTTAATACTGGTCCTATATAATATATAGCGTTTATTTGTGATGGTTAAGACATAACAGTTAGTTCAACAATACAGTTATTGCTATTAATTATTATAACAGGCTAACATCTGAAGCGACATAATAATATTTAGAAAAATATACAGTTTTTACTGAGGAAATAATTTAAAACACGTGTCTTGATTTTCCCAGTAAGAGGTCTACATTTACCCCACTAAATGGTTAACATTACCCCAATTATAAAGGCTAGTTTTACCCCATTATGGAGCTTCTGTTACCCAATTAGCAGATTACATTTACCCCATACATAAAAGGCTACTATAACTCAGTTATAGGGCTACTTTACCCCCATTAAGAACAAATAAACTCCCTTAGGGTCTACCCCGACCACAGTTAGGCTTTAAAATATAAAAATAGACCCCAACAAAGGCTTAATAATATCCCAACCGATATTTAAGTTGACCCCAGTCTCAAATGATTATAGAAAACACTAGTGACTATGTATATTATTTGCAAATACAAGTGCATATTTTTTTAATAATCTCAACGATTTTGCAAAAACCTGCACGTTATATTTGCAGAGATATTTTAATCAGTTCTTAATATATTTAATCCAGAACCTGCTTCTTAATTATTGTCGTAAAAAAGTTAAAATGGAATGTTATACATAAGACAGTGCCTTAGGATATTATGCGGGAGTGTTTACATATGTGTCATAGGTAAGTATTCTTATTTAATTCATAAAATATTTTAGAACTAAAAAGGTGTATTTACAAGCTTTCGACCTGCTTTAGTAACCAGGTACCTACTTATTAATGTTAACTCTTAGCAAACTTATAACAATAGTTCATGGTTTTTTTTAGTATCGAACATATTTCTATGGATCATAAGAAAAATAGGGTAACCAATTTTTTTTAAACATGTTTTTAGTAAGCGGAGATAATTTATAATTTTTAGTTAAGTGAAAATATTAACTTTCAACATAATTTTAGGACCAAATAATCAGTAGGAAAAATGTCCGATACTTTCTTATACAGTAAAATATAAATACTTATTAAAAAGCAGTGCTGTGGTCCCCGGCAAATCGAGCCACCTTCGGTCATAAGAAATCGGCATCGTCTTTCTGCCTAAGATACGAATGAGATGGATACACAACTTTCAAACAATAATCGCTGTGAGGCTCAACTTTTTATGGAATTAAATGCCCGTTTACTTAACTTTAAGTGCGATGTTGGATTTTGAACGCTCAGTTCAGCGCTGAAAGTTGAAAATCCAGCAGGGTACTTTTATTTAGGCATTTATTAAATAATAATTCGCTATGTGGCTCAAGTTTTTATTCATAAAAAGATTCAAATCGGAATGATCTTAATAAACGTTTCGTTAAAAAATAAAAATGGAATGGGTTTACAATGCTTACAGTATAGACCACAAAACAAAATTTGTTCGCTAAAATATTATTTATAATTTAAAAGTAAAAATAAATATTTTAAAACTGCTAAGATTTATACCTAAGATATATGGGCCAGAATTTATAATTGGAAAGCAAGTAAGTAGTTTAAATACTTTTTAATATCAAGTTTTTAACATTATTTTATTTCTAAAAGTTATATAAAACTTAAGGCCACTTCAACAGTGGATAGTGCAGCCTTTACATAAGTTTTTTTATTTCAATTCAGTCACAGTTCGACTCTAAAATATTCATGCATGTCGAAAATCTTAATTACATTTTTCATATTGACATGAAAATGAAAACGTAAGGATTTCCTTATTTGCACTACCTCTTAAAAAGTAGTATTGAGTATGATTTTTAATATTATTATAGCTTTTTAAAAGGTGGTGAAAATAATCCCTTGTTTTTATTATTTTTATTATTATATATAAATTTCACAAAAAGTATATTTTGTTTTCTTATCAAAAATGATTAAATTATTAAAAATTTACACAATGTAATGCTAGTGGCAATTTATAAAAAGCTAAAATTCTTGTAGAAAATTTTCGCGATTTTTCCAAAAATTATTTTGACATTTCAAAATTGGTCCAGCCATTATTATAGTTTAATATATTTTAGCTTAGTCGAGACAAAAGTTAGTTTAAGTGAAAATAATTATTAAAATGATATATAAAAGTGCCAAAAAACTTGATTAATTTCAAGTAAAAACAATGTATTGCTTTTCAATACAATTTCAGTAATTTATACAAAGTCAAATTCGTGAATGATAGGCACATTTTGTTACATTTTTATTACTTTTTTTCTTAAGATTTAAAAAAAGCCTATCCTTAAAATTGCAGAATATTTTCAAAACATCATTTACGGTTTTTAATGACTATGTAGAATTGCATGAGAAATTACTTTGTAGCACATGGTTGCTATTTTCCTGTCACTCACAAGCAGATAATGGGGTGTCTGATCGTAGAGTCGAAAGTACGAGCTTACAAGCTGATCCCTGGTGACACAGATTGCTAGTGTAGAAATGGGTAACCAAATAATATTAAAGAAGATAGTGGTTGACGAATAACCGCTGCTTTATAAAGATGGTTCACGGAAATCAACTTTCAACGACAAAATTCTAAGTTAACCAACCACTACAATTTTGATTGGTTACTAAACAACCATAAGCTGCTATATTGTGAGATATGTATAAAATAATGCAGATTTTTGCGACAATATTGCTTAAAAAAAAAGGATTGTGTGGTATTATGAAACCACGGTAAAAGTGAAACTTTTAAGCGAACTATAGGCGCCGCCATATTGGCCTTGGCTGCTCTGACGAGCGCCTTTCACTTTATCCCTACTCCGCGGCCGACCGTCACGCGACATGCAACACACAGACGAAAAAGTTTGGGACGATGTAATAAAAGTTTCACTTTAATTATTATTATTGGTAAATCTGTGATTTAATAAACAAAGCAGCATTTGGTTACCCAGCAACCAACTTTTCTTCCCTTTATAACTGCTCAAACCTTCGCTCAGCAGCCTTTTTGAAATAATCTACCTAAAATATTGTTAAAAACCTGACTACAGTCATTTCCCTGTTACCCCCTCTGATTTTGCAACACAATGATCCTAAAGCGCCATCTCCACGGGCGAGAGAATTGCAGCGATAGTCTCGCCGTGCTATCAAATTCAATAGAAACTCTATGAATCAATCTCCACACGGCGTTATCATCGCGGGGATTATTTGAAGGCACAGCGCGACTATCGCCGCAATTCTCTCGTCGGTGGATATGGCGCTTTAGTCTCGTTGCTACAAGGTTGAATTCTATGGAAGGACTGTGCAGTCACGAGCAGGAAAATCGTATACTTACACAAGATTCAGAAGCGTTTTTCTCCTAAATTATTCACAGATATTTCAGTTTAATAGATGTATGAGGAACAGGGTGTAAAATTCACTCATTCTCTATAGAAAAGGGAGGATCCTCCGACCAGACGGGTGTTGTGTCTGGTGCTCGACGGTTGATGTCGGAACGTTGTCGTTGTCAGTCGCGCGGTAAAACTCTGCTAGCGCAATGCAGGATTTTACGTGATGTGCAGTTCACATGTGGCAACGTAAATGCCGCCACAGTTTCGAATATAGTATTTTCGAAATCTTAATTTTATGAAATGGGTCTTTTCACAAAGTTGAAATTTGTTATTTTACGAGAAAAACGCTTTTGAATTTTGCGCAACTGTAAGGTAATTAATGCTCGTGAGTCGGGACTGTAAATAACAACCAAAAACTACAAAGCAACCATCACCTTCGATCGCACAACCAAGTTCTTCTGAAGCTGATTGTTACCGGTCACCGTGTTGACAGTCAATTGTCATAATGCTGTGGCACTGCGTTCGACGGCGTCAGTTCGACATAGTTGGCTGGCAGCATGCCGGTGCGGCCGGTGCGGAGGACCTGGCCTGTCATCCAGCCGGAGTCGATTGAGGTCACATTTGAGATTAGGTCACCTTCGCGGAATGATACCTGGAAAGTAGATAAACATCATTCATTCATTCATTTTTAATTATGAAAACTTATTACACGATAACTAATTGACATAATTATTGTGAACCTGGTTCGCTTACTTAGTCTTATTTTATATTTTTTATTGCTGTGACCACACTGACATTTTTATTTAATTTTTTGTAATTCCAATGACCTGCATATGTCTAAATTTTTTATTTGGAATTGTAAACCTTTGCATGCCCACGTGACGGTAAAATATGGAGAACTTTATTATAAAAACACCTATGTACTATACCCATTTTTTGCAAAGAAATAAATGATTTGATTTGATAAGATACGTATAAAATAAGGATATTTTTTTAATTAAGGGGCATTACTAAAGCCTTTTTTTATTTTTTCATTTTATGAAGAATCACAGTTGGTGATACCCTATTCACATTACAATCTGCTTTCGCTTATGGCGAAATCGTCGGGGTACCCGCGAATTAAAAATTTTCTTAAGTTTTTTGCAATTTACAGGTCAGTATCAGGTTGTGTGTTGATCTAAATATAATTCGCAGCCATATCAAATACTTATTTATAGAATTATAATCATAAAAGTCATCAATACAACTCTCTAAATTCATATAATCTTATTGAATGACTATTTCATGAAATCATGACATTTGAGGATTATGCTAACTTATGGAGTTGTATTTTGTATTGCTGATTCTCAGGATTATAATTCTGTAAAGCCATATTTGTTACGGTCGCGAATCATACAACCTGACACTGACGTGGAAATTGCAAAAAAAAAACGAAAGAAAATTTGAATATTGCGGGCTTAGCGCAGTGCCCTTATGGAGAAGACACTTATTTCGAGTACATTTTAATAGTCAGCACTAGACACTGACAGTTTACCGATCATTGATAGCATTAATAATAATTTTGCAATATCCGCTGGATGCGGAAAGCACAGAATCGGTCGAAGTGGAGGTGCTTGGGGGAGGCCTGTGTTCAGCTGTGGACGTCTTTCGGCTGAAATGATGATGATGATGATGAATAAATGAATCGTTACCCCAATCAATCTGCCTAGCCTTCTCCCAACTATGTTGGGGTCGGCTTACTGTCTAACCGAATGCAGCTGAATACCTGTATTTTATATGGAGCGACTGCCTATCTGACCTCCACAACCCAGTAACTAGGTAATACGAATACGATACCCCTTGGTAAGACTGGTTGTCAGACTTTCGGGTTTCTGTCGACCCGGAACGAATGTCAAGGATCCACGGATAACAGCTGGGACCAACGGTTTAACGTGCTTTTCGAGGCACGGAGGAGTCTAGGTATGTAGAAATGGTCAACCATCCACGGACCAACCCCGGCAAGCGTTGCTTAACCTGATGGATCGCCCCGTGCGGCTGTTAAGCCACGAGCTCCTCAAAAGTGAATTATTACCCCGCGCCGTATTTAAAAGCGACGATCGTTCGAACTTTTTGTACGATGAACCTGAACGGGGCGGTCGTGCCGACAGAGGGCGTTTTCCGGTATTCGTACAACAAGTGACATACTATCTGTCATATTTATTTAATAGATTTTCAACTTTATTGCTGAAGTATAAGGTTCAAAGTTGATGGGGAAAATTTGACAGTTTCGGGTAGCTTGATGTGCTGGCGTCTGTACAGTATTCGCGCGACGATAGCTTTTAAATAGGACGCGGCCTTATCGCTAGAATTATTAATAAAATGTTACCTCATCGCTGTCGCTCGCTTCGTAGTCGTACATGGCGACGTATACTCGCTGAAAAAATAAAGAAAATCATATTCAGACAAAGACACACATAACATAACATCACGCCTTGTTTCCCCGAAGGGATGGGCAGAGGTGTCCCTGTAGCAGGTACACCCACATTTCGCCAGTTATGTTTAAGTCCCATGTAATAGGGGGCGAGCCTATTGCCATCAACCGGGCACAAATCCAGACTCCGAGCCGCTACTGAGAAATTTCAGATAGAAAAACCCAATAACACTTTGCTCGACCCGGGAATCAAACCCAGGACCTCATGCTCAGAAGTAGCGGTTGCGACCACTAGACCAACGAGGCAGTCTGAAGGCTCTCACAAACAGGCGCGACACAAAGGCACCGCTCGTGCCTTTGTGTCGCGTCGAGTGTCGCGCCTGTTTGTAAGAGCCTTTATTAAGAAATAGAATAAGTAACGAATGTTTTCAAAAAGGATGGCTGATAAATCTATACTAATCTATCTATACTAATATCATAAAGAGAAAGATTTGTATTTTAGTATGTAACGAATAAACTTAAAAACTACTGGACCGATTTGAAAAATTCTTTCAGCACTGGATAGCTACATTATCAGCGAGTAACATAGGCTATATTTTATCCCCGTACTCCCACGGGAACGGGAACTACGCGTATTATAAAAAATCTGCCAGTTAAGTAATAGTTTGACCAAGACCGCTGCGTCAGGAATGCGCGGCGAGGCGCGGGGCAGCGTTAACGAATGAGCGGCAGGAGGCCGTGAGCGTTGACCAATGAGCGGCAGGAGGCAGTGAGCGTTGACCAATGAGCGGCAGGAGGCCGTGAGCGTTGACCAATGAGCGGCAGGAAGCCGTGAGCGTTGACCAATGAGAGACAGGAGGCCGTGAGCGTTAACGAATGAGCGGCAGGAGGCCGTGAGCGTTGACGAATGAGCGACCTGCACTGCCCCCGTCTCACCGCCTAAGACACGGTACAGCGGTATCGGTCAAACTATCACCGAAACTAAACCAAAGTTGGTGAACCGGGACATCTAGAGTACTCCTCGTATCTTTTACGTGGTCAATCATTCTGCCTAGCAGGTCGACTTCCAGTCTAACCGGATGCAGCTGAATACCAATATTTTACATGGAGCGACTGCCTATCTGACCTCCACAACCCAGTAACCGGGTAATACGATACCCCTTGGTAAGACTAGTGTTTACCTGATTATGATGATTGGCAGTCTGTCTGGGCAGCTCGTTGGCGAGAGGGTCGAGGTCCGTCACGCGACCGATCTGACGGCTCTGTTGCTGCTGATGCCCTGTTTGTTGGTGAGAACCTGGGGTATAGCATGAAATTATTAAGATAAGCTCTCTTGGGAGCAAGTAAAAATGTGGAGATTCTCTTTAAAAACTTCTTGTAATTTTAGTACATAGAATATAATTATATGTTTATGTTTGTGACAAAAAATTTAACACAACGATTAAAGTATTGGTTAAAATAAAAAGAGAAGAAATATAGTTTAAAAAAAACTAAGCATTGCTTGTAGATAATATCCCAAAACCAAAACAACAAGTAAGTGAACACAAAAAATAATGACCAACATAAAAATGAATGAAGATTCACGAACAAGAACATAAAAAGCAAATAATAAAAGAAAGAAAAAAAAGTTTGGATATTTGACAATTTTTTTACCTATTCCATAAAATCACACTTTTGGGCATATGTTGTAGTATAGAGGGTGGCAGGGACATCGTCGCGAAAACTGTTACCGTGGATTCAGTACATGATTCTGAAACCCCGCTGAAAAATCAGCTGTTCCATACATTTTTACCACGTATTGCACAATTCTATGACACAGCAGATTTTTTTTTAAATATCCGAAGAAAATTTTCTACCAGGGTTTAGAATCATGTACTCACAGATATAGATATACCTAGATAACGCAAGTATCACGATCTGTATGAAAACCAAGCGTGCCATTTATTGACTACCTACTATGACGTCATAAGCACTAGAAAACGTTTATTTTATGGTTTCTCCTCGCATTTGCACAGTTTTTACAATTTATAACTGACTTCCGACAAGCGTGGCACCGATGCAGACTGAGCGCGAGAGTAGCAGCTTACGATTATTGTACGTAAGCTGGGCACGAAAATGGCACGCGAAGTAGTTGCTCTTGCGTTATCTAGGTAGGTATAGATATACCTACCCGGCGACATGGCAACTGAAGGAACACGGGTAGATACCCGTGTTCCTTCAGTTGCCATGTTGCCGGGGGCCACGATTTTCGGCCTTATTCGCAACCCCGGCAGGCATCGGCCCTAGCGGACCCCGTCAATTCTGCTGACAAGGATGTTACCCTGACTGCGAAACTAAGTTGCTTTGTCCGCATGACAGCCAGTGCTTCTACCGATCAATCGATCATAATTTGGCGGAACATGCATGAACGTGCATGTACTGAATCCATGGTAAAAAAATTCTGGTCGATGTCCCCTGCCACCTTGTATTCTGTCTGTATGTTTTACTACTGCCACAGAAAAATACCCCTTCTAGACAAAAAAGGCGCACCTGGTAAGACTTATTATTACTTTAGGGCCCTTTAAAAAAAAATACAGATAATGATATTTTCAAAAACCGTCAAACATCCAAAGAAACACCGTTTTTACAAACCTCGTTTTCCATCACTAGTGCTATTATAAATGAGCGTAGCGGACGCCCTTTGCGTGTTAGGAGGCGCTCTCGGCCCATCACTAATAGGGTCATAATCTTGAATCCTTCCAATCTTCTGCTGTTGAGACTGTTGTTGAGACTGGGGTTGTTGTTGGGGCTGATTCTGTTGTTGAGCTGGGTAATTCTGATACTGAGGGTAATATTGACCCTGATATTCTTGGTACTGAGGGTAATATGGCTCCTCTTTTTGCTTGTAGTACTGCTCTTGATACTGTCTGTTATGTCCTGAAGGTTGATGTGCCTGTTGTTGTTGTTGATGGACAACAGACTGCTGTTGTTGGTGAACAACGGGCTGTTGTTGAGGTGGTGGTGGGTGGTACTGAGTTGATGGTGTCTGGTAGTGGTTCTTGGGTGGTAGATGCGGTGGTGGCACGTTTGGTGGCAGCATTTCTGTTGCGTAGTTGTCGATTTGTTGATGGTAGTTGTCCGATGGTAATTCTAGGGGGGGGAGACGTATTAGAAACATATGGATGGGGGTCGGAAAAATAACATGTTTCTTTTTTAGCTTTTTAGTCTAGTGGTTACATACGTGGCTGTCATGCGTAAGGTCTGAGGTTTTATTGAAGTGAAAACTTCTTTATGCGCGTTCGGCATTTTTGAGATGGGACTAAACCATTTATTTCGCGACACTGTGACGACATCAACGCGTTAATTACCGCGGTGCCGATTCTTTTTTCACAAGTTCAAGTTTTCACTTCTGTCGGCACTCCCGGAGTGCCACTGCTTTTTGTCCTAAGTCGCACATCATGTAGAACGAACGGTTTTTATGTTAGACTACGATTCCCATTTATGTAATTGTATTATTGTAAAAATGTAGTATGCTAGTTCTTACAGCACTGTAACGTATTTAATAAGTTTGTGAGTGAGTTTTAGTACCCTGAACAAATCTGTTTTACTCCTTTTTGACAATGTACTGTAACAACCATCTTAGTGAAAGTTTTTCCTTTACATTCGTTTGTTATAACAGGAAAATAGTTTTTTTGTTTCCTCGACTAGTAAATTACTGCTTAATCTACAAAAGAATAATTAAAGTTACTAGTTTATTCTATGATTGATAGGCACATGTATATGATTCCTACATTGTTATGATTCCCATGTGATTTATATATATGAGACGAGGCTATTGCGATTAACCGAGCATTAATCCAGTTTCCGGGCTCCTACTCAAAATATCCCAATAAAAAAACCCAATAAACACTTGAATTCACTTGTGCACTGACTGGACAGCTCCACTCAATCTGTGTGGTTCTTTTCTCGAAAGACCATTTCTCTACATGGTCCTCACATGATCTGACCAAGATTATGTCCGGACTTAAAAAGAGACTGTGACCTCTGAGTTTGTTTCGGCGTTTCTTCTCAGAGTAGTCAGATAGGAAACGCCGACCTCATCTAGTTTTTTATTTAAAATATGATTAGTGTTTGTACAAACCTACTTACAGAAATAAAATGTGTGCATAAACTAGTGATCGAACCAATGACTCCAGCACTCGCATTTGCAACCACTAGACAGCTATAAATAAGTATGCAATATGTAGATTAAAATAATAATCTTTCGAAATGATAACATTATTTTTCCGACTAACTTAGTCGAAATAATGAAAGTTAGCAACACATGGTCAAAAACCTTATGATCGGACATAACACCACATTGATACGATTGTGAAAAGTGCAACATGATAAGTGTCCATTTGATCAGCATGAAACCGTTAGAGCAAAACCTTTGTAACCTATGTCACTATTAAAATATTTTTGAAAATACTCTAGGCCGGAATTACAAGACCGCGTTTTGACTTTGCTACGTAAAATTATAGTGAGAAAAGCAAGGTTCAATGGAACTGAATTTCCAATCGAAAAGCCGTTATGGCTACTTATTTATTTGTAAACTAGCTGCCTGCGGCTTCGTTCGCGAAGTCTAAATTCTTTTGCTAGAATAAAAGTAGCCTATGTTACTCCATACAACATCAGCTATCTGTCAGTGAAAGTTCCGTCAAAATAGGTCCAGCCGTTTCGGAGATTAGCCGGAACAAAGAGACGGACAAATTTTTTTTTTTATTGTTTTTTTTTTTAGTACTGTGTATACTTTCATATGCATTTAATAACAAGCTGTTATTTTGACATTACAAAAACGTACTTCAATTTTAATTTTTTGTATAGATGTAGAGTAAAACAAAGTTCAATGGAAGTGAATTTCAAAAGAAAGAGCCACTTCATTTATTTGTAAATTATATAGAAAACAATCTCGAATTATTTCCGTGTTCTGCTATAAATTAACAGGACAATTTAAGTGTTTTCAAAAATTCGTCACTTTTGATAAAAATTACTTTTGAAAAAAACGATACTATTATATCATCAAGAATATTGTGATATCAATTTTAATTATGGATTAGTGTTGCTCTAACGGCCACAGCTGTATTGATCAATGTGAATTGATTTTTAATGTGCTCAAAGTGAATCTGGATAATCCTTTATTACTTATTGATGAGATTATGCATTTATGAGCCTTATTAAACTCATTAAAAATATAACATAACATCACGCCTTGTTTCCCCGAAGGGATGGGCAGAGGTGTCCCTGTAGCAGGTACACCCACATTTCGCCAGTTATGTTTAAGTCCCATGTAATAGGGGGCGAGCCTATTGCCATCAACCGGGCACAAATACAGACTCCGAGCTGCTACTGAGAAATTTCAGATAGAAAAACCCAATAACACTTTGCCCGATCCGGGAATCAAACCCAGGACCTCATGCTCAGCAGTAGCGCTTGCGACCACTAGACCAACCAGGCAGTCAAAAATATATTGAGGTATTTAAAATATCCTTGCCAGTTTATGAAAAGTTAAACATTACTCCAGCATGGTCTGGAGAGGCTTATGATGTGCCGGGTGGAAGGAAAAGGCGCTCAAAGCAGAGCACCGGTGAGATGGTCAGACGCGATCAAGAAGGCTGTTAGAGGCAGTATTTACACTCCAACAGACCTCAGTTGGAGACGCGTCGTATGTGATCGCGATCCTCAGCATTGAGAGAACAACGAAAATTATATACATAGTGGTTATCATATCAGGTACTTATTGTAATTTTTTTATATTATTTTGTGAAAGTAATGTGCTGTTAACTTATAAGTACTGTTGTTGATATAGTAGTATACCTCACTTATTTATTTTTTATTGGGGTAGTTAATTGATACAGGCGTGACCTTGCAGAAATCCATGATAAAATACAATAGACGTGGATATATTTAGTAACCTGTTCAGCTTAGCTATTTCTAAAGAAAGAGAGCGGCAGAATGAACACTGCGTTCAGCGATCGGTGTGGTAACACGGCGTGTTCGGGTTCGCGACAAGTCAATCGTCATCCTGAGGATGCCTCATTGAGAGGTGAAACACGTGTCGATTTCTTTCAGGGTTTTTTTATGGCTCTTTAGAAATAGCTAAGCGGAACAGGTTACTAAATATATCCACGTCTATTGTTTTTTATTTTTATTTGGGCCTAAACAGTGATTCTCCTCGCGCCTGACTTCCCCAAAGAGAAATTCAGAGATTTTTGTACATCCACATGTCGTCAGTTATTTAAAGTCCCATGTAACAAACGAGGTGCGACATATACAAAATGATAATATTGATCTTAACTCAAAAAATTATCCAGATTCTCTCCAAAACACAAAGTGCCAACACAACCACACGACATCAACCAACATTGAAGCAAACATCACCAATATTTGTTACAAAACTTGGAAAACAACTCACCAACAATTTCACCATTCTCGTTGATCAGTCGTTGTTTCTCCATCTGAGCCTTCTTCTCCAACTCCCCGTGGTAGGCCACGTTGCTTATAATTTTAGTGTTGGCTTTGATTCTTAGGGTTTCCGGGTCATCTGCGACCTGTAAATAAGATTTGTACTGCATTGGAGATTAGAAACTGTTTATTTGTGACTGCAACTGTTGGAGGAACACCTTCGGCAGTTGCAATTGTGGAAAGTATATTATGTAGTTATGGTGTTGTCAGAACTTCGTTTGGCAAAAGAATGTGGATGGCAATATTTTTTAATTAAAATTTAATGCACACGTAAAAAAATTACTGTACAATACACGCTACGAAAAATGAGACTTGACCGCGCCTCCCGCGGTCTTTCCGCCCGCCCCGTTGATGCCCCGGCGCAGACCTCATACCGCTAAAGAGATAAATCGTCTCCTGCGCAAGTCAAACCACGTGGTGTGTCAAGTCTCATCTTTAGTGGAACGTATTGTACAGACGCCAGTACATCAAGCTACTACAATCTGTCAAATTTATTTAATTGATTTTCAACTTTACCGCTGAATGCTAAGGTTCAAAGTTGATTGGGAAAATTTTACAGTTTCGGGTAGCTTGATGTGCTGGCGTCTGTACAAAGGCGGACTTGAGTCCTCTTACACATTTTACGCAAATTTATGATTTTTGACGTTGTATATTTCAGCACAAGTAAGATATTTCAATTATCTGATCGTAATAATTACACATTCTTTTTGTGTAATTTGCTGAATTGACCCGGACTTAAATTTTATTTATTGTAATTTTGTCTTATTATATTGAGAAACGAAAACTAATGAATCGTAGTCATTGTAGATAGAAGTTTTATATCTAATTAGTTTATTTGATAAAATTGTGTTTATTTGGAATATAATGGACGTTGAATCAAGACATTGATTGCTTTTCTTTACGATTTTTTTCAATGAAAACTCAAAGAATTTAAATAAATTCTAGAACTCTCCACTCCAATAAACAAGTAAAAAATTCAACTTATATTTTAGTAATTTTAACTTTTATTAAAATTTAATGAAACGATGTGAATTTGAGAGAGTCAGTTCAATCGCCGACAGCTTTTCTTGTAAACTGAGTTCGTAAACTATTTATAGTAAATTACATGAAAATTAAAATGTGTAACTCCAACTTACAAGAAACTCAAAGCATTTATTTCAATTAAACCATTTACAGGCACTTTTGAATTGTCAAAGAATCGGTCAGTTAGTCAGAAAGTTGAAGCTAGTTGCCCATTCCAAAACGTAGATCTCTATGGAGAAGAACGGGCAAGAAACTCCAGGGCCACTCTTTTAAATATAGATATTACAAAATTCTGGGTACATTATTCTTGTTGCTTCTGTATGTGAGAACAATGTACAAAAAATAATCAAAGCAATTGAAAATACAAGATTAAAAATAAGCCCTGGCAGATAAGAGATGACCAGTCTCAACTGACGGCGCCCGTTCACGAACATGACGCGTGGATCAGCACCAGAAAGAGTATGGCACTATCGTTATTCATAATAAAATAGTTAAATTATTTTACTGCTGCTGAAAATTACAACGTCAAAAATAATGAATTTCCGTAAAAAAAATTAATAGGACTCTTAATGCCCGAGGCATTTTCTACCAGTCAACCTTAGGGTGATGCAGAGACAAAACATGGCAGCTGCAACATTTCTAAGGGATAGATATCTCAAAATATAATAAATACTAATAATTAGATATATACACAGAATAAACTTTGTCACCTATAAAGCCTTTACGGATATAGTTTTTGCTAATGAAAGGAAGAAGATTGTTTAAATAGGTCTGGATTATTAAGAAGTCTGTTAGCGTGTTACGGGGGATGCGCCAGGGTAGCCCACAAAATTCAATTTTTCTCATGTTTTTTGCGATTTGCAGGTCAGTATCAGGTTGTATGTTGGTCAAAATATGATTCGCGGCCGTAGCAAATATATTTACAGAATTATAATCATATTGGCTAAAATCCGCAACGGCGTTTTTTTTTTGTTTTTAACCGACTTCCAAAAAGGAGGAGGTTATAATATGTTCGTCGCGTATGTTTTTTTTTTTTTTATGTCCACCGATTTCTCCGTCAATTGTGGACCGATTTTGTTTTTTTTTTTTTGGTTGAAAGGTTATGGCTTTCGAAATGGTCCCAAATAAATTTTATTAACTTTGCTTCGATGGTTTTTGAGTTAGCTTCAATAATACGTACTTTTTCCCACTTAGTATGTGGATGATATGATAAGTTCCTGTCACTGTTATTTACATAGCAGGTAGTGGTTTTCGAATTTGTGTGGGGTAGGTACCACAACTAAAAAGTGAAAAACAAAAACTTTTTACAAAAAAAAACAACCAACTTCCAAAAAACACTACAAAGTGAAAAATAACTTTAATTTCGGAAGTCGGTGACAAAAAACGAAAATTCAAAACCAAAGAAAGACACCGACTTCCGAAATTAAAGTTATTTTTCACTTTGTAGTGTTTTTGGAAGTCGGTTGTTTTTTTTTTTGTAAAAAGTTTTTTCATAATATTATACTTTACTAGTGTCACTCGTGGTGTCAAGAACTAGGCTAATCCAATACCTCTTTTTTCTAATTGCCGAGCTGTATTGACGAAAACAAATAAATATATTTTTTAAATTATAATAGGGATGATGACTAAAAATGAGTTTTTTTGTCCGTCAGGTATATTATTAAAAAAATATTGGACACGGTGTTTTTCTTTTTTAAGTTATGAAAAGATTACGGCGATACATTGAGTTAAAATGTGCCATGACGTCACGAGTATGTAGATTTTCCACTTACTTGTGACGTGGTGACCCCCCAACTTAATACGTTTTATCTAAGTAATTTTTTATTAATATGATAAAGCAAAAAATGCATGTCTAATATTTTTTATCATCTGACTGATGGAGTAAATATAATTTCTTTTTTGAAGTGAAAACTTCTTTAGGCGTGTTGGGCATTTTTGAGATGGGACTAAACCATTGATTTGACGACACCTCATTTTTGTAAACGCGATTGTGTTATTTATTTATATTACGTAACGGATCAATGTTCTATGCAAGTATTTTTACTTTACAGGTTTCGGAACTATTATTTTTTGTAAACGTGATTGTGCTCTTTATTTAGATAAGGTTACGGACCAATGTTCTATACAAGTATTTTTATACCACCAAGGCGATCTTGTTCAAGTTTTCACTTCTGTCGGCACTCCCGGAGTGCCACCACTTTTTTTTTGACCGAGGCTTGTCAAACGTATCGCTGCCATTTTTTTTTAATACACTCCTGAGATAACACACTTTGGTGTGTCACTGCCACTTTTCCTTCAAATTCAATACTTTCCAAAAATATCGGGAATTGAAGCAAAAACAATTTAAAAAAAATATACTTTAACAAAAATATATTTTTTAACCGCCGGCGTACCAGCGGTATTAGAACCAAACGGCTTAGTACGTGACGATGGAAAGAGACCAGACGGGATGACGTTGTTGCCTTGGAAGGTGGGTAGGCCTCTGGTGTGGGATGCAACCTGTGTCGACACCCTTGCGCCATCCCATGTTCCTAGCACGGTGGGCTGTGCTGGCGCCGCTGCTGCGGCACCCTCAAACGGCGCAAATACTGTAACCTTATGGGTAACTACAGTTTTGAGCCGTTTGGGGTCGAAACGCTCGGACCATGGGGCCCGAGTGCGCATCTCCTTTTTAAGGAAATTTCTCGTCGACTGGTCGACACTTCACGTGACCAGAGGGCTGGCTCGTTCTTTGGACAAAGAATTAGCATTGCCATTCAACGTGGCATTGCTGCCAGTCTTCTGTGCACGTTTCCGGATGACAGGACGAATACTTCGACGCCTAAGTGTCGTTTTGTTTTTATTATTTTTATTTATACAGATAGTTAGTTAGTCTTTTAATTTAGTACCTAATGTAAATAGTTAGCTATATGTAAGAATATCCTCTAATTAGTAAAATGTTTGTTAACAAAGTGTAAAAAAAAAAAATTACAAAAATCAATTTTCAGGGGTTTTCAGGTCCCTAGTCATGAATTTATTGTCTGTTTATAAAAATTCAAAATGGCGGATACAAAAAGGCGGCCCAAAAAAAAAATTGATTCATTTCCCGATTTTTAAAAGAAATTTAAAAAAAAAAAACGATTTTGGAAAAGTGGCAGTGACACACCAAAGTGTGTTATCTCAGGAGATTATAAAAAAAAATGGCAGCGATACGTCAAAAATTGTGGTGTAGGCAGATTTTTTAACACAAAGTCTTTTTTTTCCCACTGTGCGTCATCCCTATGATAGACTATCCAGGAGTAATCAGTAGGTAACACAGGTGTCGTTAATGGTGGACATTTGGATAACTGTTACCCATCTTATGAATTTTGAGAGCTATCTTAGCGCATCTCCCAATAGTAGGTATGAGAGTATTGTGAGAAATCTGTTAGCGTGTTAATTAGTGGCGTGTGGCCATGTTAATTAAAATACATACCTGTGTAAACTTCCCCTTACTCTTCTCGAAGTCGGCGTGATACTTGACATTGCTCTGTATCTTCGTATTCTCGGCTATTCGTTTGAGTTCGGGTGTCTCCGCCATCGTCGTGTGCTTCGCTTTTGGTACATGTCTGGAAACATACGAAATAGGTTTTTAATGGTTAAATAAGAAATTATGATAAATTATATTTATTTTTAACCGACTTCCAAAAAGGAGGAGGTTATATTATTATGTTCGTAGCGTATGTTGTATGTCCTCCGATTTATCCGTTACTTGTGGACCGATTTTAAAAATTATTTTTTTCTTTGAAAGGGTATGCTCTCAAGTTGGTTCCATATAAATTTTATTAACTTTGCTTGGGTAGTTTTTGAGTTAGCTACAAAATACGTATTTTTTTTTCCACTTAGTATGTAGATGATATGATAAGTTCCTGACACTGGTAGTAGGTAGTGGTATTCGAATGTGTGTGGGGTAGGTACCACAACTAAAAAGTGAAAAATAAAAACTTTTTACAAAAAAAAACTACCGACTTCCAAAAAAAACACTACAAAGTGAAAAATAACTTTAACCGCTCAAGGCCCGCGGGCGGTCCGCGCCGTGACAGATTTACGACCGCACTTAAATAAACAATTACTCGGGTTTCATTATAACGTCTCAAGTAGTATTGTTTATGTTTTTTGCTACTCGAATAGATTAGGAATACGTTTCAAATGGTTGCAGTCTTTGTAAACAACGTTCACTTATCTTTATTACCCGCTTTTGTTATTATTTCTTTTGTTCTTTGTGATAACGATTTCTGATAAAACTACCGTACCAATTCACACGAAATTTTGCAGGGTACATTATGGATAGATAAGTTATCTAACAAAAGCGTTTTTAGAGACAAACATTCAAAACAAAAAAATTCAAAAAATCTAGATTTTAGATAATCTAGATTTTCTAATGCTTACGTAACTTTCTCCGTCCCAAAAAAATATTTTTTTGTATTATTTTGTTCTAAATGTTGTCTAATACGATGATACATGTAATATAGAAAAGAAATAAAACACTTACGGATCAGATCCATACAGAAAAACCACAAAATATCACAACTTTCACTTTGACGGGAACTTTCTCTTATCTGTTTGTTTACACTTTTTTGGTTGGGTCAAAATAGGTATAACATGATGTTATTTATATCTAAAACGATGTAATATTTACTTCAAAATGAAAATATCACCACTTTCCGACGATTTACACACAAAAACCATTAAAAAACGAATTATTACAGCGAACGGGAGTGACATTTGACTGACATTTTACCGCGCGGGAACGTGATTTTCAACATTTTTTTAAAATGTTGCCTATTAATATTTTTGCTTTTAGTCGATTTATTTGACGAGAATATCTATCCGACCATAGACACAAAAATTCACAGACAATAATAGCCATTACAGCGAATACAAATAGAGTTGTAAGCCGCGTGGGTACTTGGACGCACCGGTGCGTCCGCGGTCCTTTAGCGGTATTTCGGAAGTCGGTGGCAAAAAACGAAAACACAAAACCCAAGACACCGCCCAACTAACAATTTAACGTCGTTCAAAAGTTTTATAAACGTTATCTTAATTGCATTAATCGTAATACCTAAGTCGCACTAACGTTATAATAACGTTTACTAAACGCGAAAATGGCCCCAGTTATACAACCAACATTGTCGTATAATGGACATACAAAAGTCACAAGCTGACTTCGTTAACGTCATTCAAAAGTCGTATTAACGCTATGGAATTACCACTTTCGTCGCGCAGAAGTCGCATCATAACTTTACAACGACTCGTTTGTTGTATTGTCCTCATACAGGTGTTTTTGAATGACTAAAACGTTTTATTTGAGGCAAGGAACAACACCTGTAAGACTTATTGATTTTTCTTGTTAGTGACACGTGTTTGTGGTTTTGTTTCGAGATTTGAGTGCAAAATAAATAATTATAAGGAAATAAAAGATGAGTGTTATAGTTATATTTATATATCTCGCTAATAACTATATCTGTCTCTCATGCCGTTTAGTTCGACTGGGTATTAAAGTTATATGATGATATACCTATGTGTATTTATTTCAAATTTTCATGCCCCCTCTCAATTTTGTGTTTAAATTATTATATTTTTATTAATAAAAATATGTTTATTTCTAAAAATGTAGGACATGTTGCTTTTGTCACACACTTATCTCTTTACGACGTTGTAAAGACATAAAGTCGTATTAAGGTTATTTCAAGACCATGCAATACGCCATCAGTTAGCTATTAGGGTTCCTCATAAATTTAAAACCCTTTTCATATTGCAGGTCACAGTAAAAGCGCAGTGCAGATTTCAAAACATTTTAACATTGAAGTAAATTTTTATCTGAAAATATGATCATTCAATATTTGGATATAGATAAATTTCTAACGAGAGCAGATTTTAGACTTCTTAATAGATTGATTTGGCCATGGGAAAGCACTCATTTTATACAATCGGAAACGTGCTATGGTTGCCACAGTATCATTGACTTTCATACACTGCGGCCATTTCATTTCATTATATCAAATAAAAACAAAATTAGAGATTTATTGCATTTTAAGGATTTTTGGTGCCACAACTGCTTAAATTTTACCGTGTACAATAATTTTTTGCAAGATGAATGTGATTATTGTTTCTACTCAGTTCCTGAAGGAATTGAAAAATAGTATCATCATACCTTCAATTTCAAAAGTTCTCACTTAAGAGCCCGTGCTGTGAATTCACTCGACAGAGTTTAGGTAAATTCTTGCGATGCTATGTTTGTGTGCACCGTTCACGCACACACGCCTAAACATCGAGTGTAGTGATCGCTTAAACAGTTTTGATCCTATAGACGGTATTTTGTTAAGTTACGTAGGTACGCTTATGAAATAAGTCTGGAATGTTTGTGTATATTCGTTTAGTATATTTATAACAATCAACATAAAATGTTTTATATGGAATTTTATACTTTTTGTATGGAAAACATGAAAAATTATTACCTACATGTTGAGTTTTATGGGTTTATGGGGTTTCATAAAGGGGGTCGAAATTTTCATTATTTTTGCGATAAGACACAATTTTCGAGATATAAGCAAAAGAACAGAAAAAAGATACAGTACAGTTTTTGCACCTGAATGAGTTATTAATTTAGTGAAAATGACAAATTCGTTATTCTGAATTTGACTTTTTTCACCTAAAATTTTGATTGGTGCCGATTCTCTTGTACACCGAACTTAAACTTTCACTAAAATTCCTTACCTTTGACTATGAGAATCTCAAAGCTATTATGCAAAATAAATTCTCTAAATTTAAGAACATTTTTGACACATCTAAATCAAATTTGACAATCGCGACTCCACACGTGATCCCTAACCACGTGGATCTTTTTAGAGCCGGAGGCGGGCATGGAGGGCAGCCTCGGCGTATTTTATATGGAACTTTTCACTTTTTGTATGGAAAATAAGAAAAAATATTACCTACGTGTAGAGTATAAGGGGTTTAAGGGTTTTATAAAGGGAGTCGAAATTTTCATTATTTTTGCGATTGGACTCACCGTTTTCGAGATAGAAGCAAAAGAAAAAAAAAGATTCAGTACTGTTTTTGCATGTGAAATCGAGGTGTTGGTGTGAATTTAAAGTTCATGACATCATCAAATTTATTCCACACGTTTTTAATCACGAAAAATAGTCAGATTCAGTTAGAAAATCTAAATTTTAGGTGATAAACGTCAAATTCAGAATAGCAAAATTGCTATTTTCACTAAATGAATATCTCAGTACCATCTTAGTGCTGTCAAACTAAAATATTGTTAAGTTGTGTCACTTTAGTCTATTTCAGAATTGGAAATCGTCGTTTGACAGGAATAAACAAAATTTTGGTGATTTTTAGTCTAGTTTAGAGGCATTTGTGACAAGAGAATCGGCACCATGTCTAACTAAATCTGACGATTTTTAGAAAGGTGCGGAATAAAATTAGTTGTCTTGAACTAAAATTCACACCAACACCTCGCTTCAGGTGCAAAAAACAGCACTGTATATTTTTTTTTCTTTTGCATATATCTCGAAAATGGTGCGTCCAATCGCAAAAATACTGAGACTTCGATCCCCTCTATAAAACCCTTAAACCCCTGACACTCTACATGTAGGTAATATTTTTTCTTATTTTCCTTACAAAAAGTGAAAAATTCTATATAAAACGTCAAGGCTGCCCCCTGTGCGCCTCCAGCTCTAAAAAAAATTCACGGGGTAGGGCAAACAAGTACCACGTGGAGTCGCGATCGTCAAATTCGATTTAGTTGTGTCAAAATTATTTTTAAATTTAGAGAATTTATTTTGTAAGATTCTCATAGCCAAAAGTAAGGAATTTTAGTGATAGTTTAGTAAGTTTAGTTCGGTGCACAAGAGAATCGACACCATATTGCCATCTTAGTGCTGTCAAAATAAAATATATTCTATAATTATTTCACGATGGGAAATCATCGTTTGACAGGAATGAACGAACGACATTTTCGCGAAAGACACTTGCGCGAACACACTTGCGCGAAAAAGTTGCGGAAATGAGATTTCTTCATAACATCACGCCATCAATTACAAAGGGCCCAACACTTCGAAATTGATGGCGTGATGTTATGAAGAAATGTGAAAATTTTCGCAGCCGCCATCTTGGATTTACGTTTTGACATCAAAATCTGCTGTAGAATCCTCAAAAACTATGAAAAAGACACCGATGACGAAAAATCTGAAAATATAAATTCAAGATGGCGGCTGTGACAGCCGCCATCTTTAATTTATATTTTGACCTCACTATCAGCTTTAGCATCCTCGAAAACTATGAAAACGATACCCATGACGAAATATTTTTAAATATTCGCAGCCGCCATCTTGGATCTTTATTTTGACTTAAAGTAGTCTTCAGTAGCGTTAAAGAACTTCGTTCCAAAAATACTTCACTTATTGCTACAACAGCATATCGGCGCGGGCATATCGGTGACGCGAACCCATAACTTTTTCCCCTACCAAAAATCACTCAAAACTATGAAATCTAAAGTCAAAATATAACTAGTGAACCCAGCAGGCAGATGTTGTCCTGCGACAACAGCGCCACGCGTGTCCAACTATAGTTATGAACCATCCAAGTGACACAAAAATAATTAAAAAACATCTAAATCAGTCAAGCCGTTTAGGATAAGAAGAATTACGAACACACGTACCATCGAAGAAACCCATACCTATACACCGTAAGGACTATTTCTGCTTGCAGCGCTCGGTCACTATAGTAACGGTTACCTACGAAAAAAAAGGGTCGTGTGCACGGGATTTTTTTTCAAATTGCTTAGTTATAGGTTTCTTCGATGGTACACGTATACCGGTGTACGTGTGTACACCGGTATTTTATTTATTGCCAGGCATGCAAAATTTTAATGTTCTTCAAAAACAAGCAAAGTACTTTAAAATAAAATGCGGATCAAAATGTGGTAGTCGACGTACAATTTCTGGAATATGTTAACATCGGACACGTACGTGCGCGTGTGTGCGTGCTGTGACACAAAGTGATACGTCCTCACGCTGGGAAGGCCCGTTCGCTACTGACGGAATAGGTTTTCCGCGATCGTTTATATAGTTCACTTTGCCATTTAATTACATAATGAAATAATTGTTTATTTATAAAATAAAATTTAGATTCTATTAAACAATTAACTTAAGATTAATATGTAAGTTTTAAAATTTCTTAAAAGTGTTTCTAAGTATTAGAAAAAAATATTTATTTGGCTTGAAGTTTTGAGAAAGTTACGTTATTTCAACATTTTTTTTCTGCTATATTTTGTATGAAAGTTGAAAAAAGTGGTTCTACTATGTACAAGTAGACCATATAATGATGTTGATGATATTTTTTAATTTTCAACATCAAAAGCAGTTTCTTCTAACGAAACGATCAAACGTCAGTCTCGCGTAATTTTTTGGAAAACTTGTTGCGAATTTTAGTGATTTTCCACGAATCCTTAATTTATTTGAAAAATCCCTTTACCCTATGTACAAGACGAAGAATTGGACTTTTCAAATCACAAATAATTTTGTTTAAATTCTCGTCCCCTTTCTCACAATGAATAAACAAAATTGATCAAAATCAGTGATTTCGTGCGGTGCGGCGGCACGGGCTCTTAACTTTTTTTTTACTTACGTACACTTTGAACAACGTCAACTGTAAACAAAAATTCATTCTCATAATTTTAAATACATTTTATAATTGTATAGGATGTAAAAAAATTAGCTGGCATAACTTTCAGGGGTGAACCTACCCAAGAAACTGAAGAACTTTCCCCAAGAAACATTGGTCGAAATATGAAAAAAAAATTTTTTTTTTTAATATGTTTTGCTGGCTTTTTTTTTTACAACCTGTATAGATTTTAAAATTTACTGATTAAAAACGTATCAATTAACACAACATTTACTGATAAATAACGAATTCAATATCGGTACACAATACACACAATATTTTTATAGAAATAAAATAAATATTTATACTGAACCTTTTTGTTGTTCATGTGTTGTACACTTTTCTTCTTCAACATTTGTTATTAATGCCACGGTTGTTGGTGTTGTACTTTTTAATAAAAGGAAATCTCGATTTACTTTCCTTTTGAAAGTTCCACTACGTTTAAGTCTTCTCCACGAATTTTTTGCTTCCATTTTTCGTAGTAAATCTAATCAAAAGTTCCGTAAATATAGACGTTTTAAAGTCAAAACCTGACTTAAATGCGCCTACAAGTTTGATTAAAGTCAGGGCATGACATTAAACGGACATCATGTAATATATAGGTTATATTTGAGTATTAAATAAACAACCAAGTCATTTAAGAGTCTCCAATTGACCGTTGTAAAACAGGATAGTGATCGTTATATAAACGTCACTGTGAAAACGTCTATACAACTGCTACGTTATATAAATGTCATATAAAGGTTTTTCAAAGACCTAATTTGGTCAGTTCAAAACGTTTAATGGACTCTAACGTTAGTATGATTAAGGCGTTGTCGTACAAACGTTTTAGCTAAGACTGTAATATAACGTCGTTTAGTTTAGTCTTACCAACGTTGCTAAGACCAGCTTATTATGACATATTCGTCGCACGACTAATAAGTTAAATTAAAGACGTCTAAAGGACCTAGTAGTCATCTCACTATCATTATAAGACTGCTATCCAACTTTATGTCGTATAAGTCAAGACTTATATGACGTTTTTGTTTGTTGGGCGACTTCCGAAATTAAAGTTATTTTTCACTTTGTAGTGTTTTTTTAGGAAGTCGGTTGTTGTTTTTTTTAAAGTAGGTTTATACGTGGAAGAAGTCACTGGCTCCTGAAGTACAGGTACTCTAACCTAGCTCTGGAGCCAGGGTCTCAAATTTTTCTGTAACCTTTTTATGGCAATAAAGAATTTATTACTATTTATTTATTATACAAACACTTTTACAATTCAATACTATTTAAAAACCGGCCAAGTGCGAGTCGGACTCGCACACGAAGGGTTCCGTACCAACGTAAAATATTTAAAAATGCATTTAATAAAATACTTGAGTAAAAAAAACACGTTTTTTGTATGGATAAAATAAAGTAAAGTAAAACTATTTTTTTTTACTTGATTTTATTTCTATTATTTGGTATTATTATATTTTCATTCTTTCTTTTTTCTTATTTCTAGTTTGTTTTCCGGAAAATTCAAAACTTAATAAGTTTAACTAAGATTTTTTAAAATAAGTTAAAAAGCTCTACGTTTTCATTTAACACAAAAAAACAAACGTATCGTAGCAGTTCGAAAATATTCTTGCATTATTTTCTCACGTAACCGATCAATAAAAATTGACAATTCGCGCTAATTACAAAACTATTTGCTTTCAAGCGTATAATTAGCGCCGTTGGCAAAAAGTCTATCGTTTCCGCGATCTAGGCAGTAAAAGTGTGAATAATCTGTGACGAACGACTTTCATTCGCAGTGACAAAGTCACGCACAGATTTTGTACATTGATTGACAATTACTTAATTTTATTAGTTAGATTACCTTTAACGAAAAATCGGAATAAAAAAATATCTTCATAAGGTCACTTTTCGTCCGTCTGTCACAGAGATTTTTCTCGAGATTTACATGCAACGTAGAAATTTGAATTTTGGCATAATGTTAGGGGTTTTGATGAGCGACACAGATCGCCAGTTAAAGAACAAAAAATCTTTCATCTCGCTTTCCTGCAATCTGTGAGTCTATCTGTTTGTTCCGGCTAATCTCCGAAACGGCTGAACCAATTTTGACGGCAGATAGCTGATGTTAGAAGGAGTAACTTTTGTTTTAGAAAAATAATTAGGGTCCACGGGGGCGAAGCCGCGGGCAACAGCTAGTACTTAATAATATTCTAAAGAGGTAAAATTTGTGAGTCTGTATGTAGGAGGTAATCTTCGGAACAACTGATACGATTTCGAAAAAAAAAAAAACAGTAGCACTCCGGGAGTGCCGACAAAAGTGAAAACTTGAACAAGATCGCCTTGGTGGAAGAAAAATACTTATATAGAACATTGGTCCGTAACCTTATCTAAATAAAGAGCACAAAACTAAAATTCAAAATATTTTATTTCACATAAACCTACATGGGCACTTATGAAACGTCAGATGGTGGTAGGTGCACGGTTCCAATTGGTCGTTTCCTATGGAGAAGAGCCGGCAAGAAACTCCACGGTTACTCTTTTAAAACTAATTGGCTTTTACAATACTTTCAATTCACAATCACGTTAGCAAAAAAAAAACTTCCAAAATCTTTAAAGTAAAAATACTTGCATAGAACATTGATCCGTAAAGTAATATAAATAAAGAGCACAATCGCGTTTGCAAAAATGAGGTGTCGGTAACGGAGTCGCGAGTTCAATTGTTTTTTCCCATCTTAAAAATGCCCAACAGCGCCTTAAGAAGTTTTCACTTCAAAATTCACTAATGGGAATCTACAGTCTTGCCGAGTGTAATCGGATATTTATTTTATGTTGAATCAAGACATTTCAAGCGAAGTTGCGTGCAGTTAGGGTTACCATTTCGAAATTTGAAAAGTCCTGACTTTTGCAAAAAAAGTCCGCATATTTAACTTATGAATCTAAATTTTTTCAGTAATCATTTATCTATATAAAGAAAATTCCCTTAAATCGAAAAGTCCGGACAAATGAGAAGACCGGAAATAGTCCGGACCGGGGGCCAAAAATCCGGACATGTCCGGACGGTAACCCTACGTGCAGTACTTAGTTACATAGGTAAAATCCGGACACTGAAACAAGCTCCCGCTTTTTATTAAAATTATTATACAGTTTTATGCGAAGTTATGCTAATGAAGAGTTTTCTGCCTATTCTTTTGAAGATAATTCATAGCGTGACCAATACTGATATGATTCACAACAAACCATATTCTATGTTAATATTGCAGTATCAACAATAGTATGCTAATTACAACTGATTAGTGTATGTTAATGTGAGTAATGTTTTGTAATATGCAATTTCAAGCATGTTGAGAAAGGTCAAGGAATTATTAAACGCTGATTGTTAATTATGAAGTTTATAAACGCTTTCTGCTAAAGAGGAATGTTGTGTTACGCAAATGGATAGAATAAGAAATGAGTACCTAGGTATACAATGCCGCCCATGGACATGTGACCGCCCGCATTTTTCTGAATATTCATGAAAAAATATCGAAAAATAACTTTCAAAGGTCTATCTTGAGGTTTTTTTTTTAAATTTTTGGTTGTGTTTTTTTCAAATACTTTTCTTTTTATTTACATTTTTGTTTTTTTTTTGTAAATACACTGTTTTTTTGAGAAAAATGTTTTCACCTCCATTTTTTTTTTGCATATTCGACAAATTTAAATAAAAATGTTAGTTAATCCGCTAAAATAACTCATAAACTTTTAGAAATAATAAATAGAATCCAAGTCGAGTTAATAACATCGGAGATATGGCAAACGCTAATCAAAACAATAAAATGAAAATACGGGCGGGCATATGCCGTATTTTTATTTTTTATGGGCGACATTTTTTAAGAAGAAGTCTGAAAGTGTCACCGGTTACTGAAAAGTTGTGTGGAAATCGGGTGTCATGGTATGGGCATGTAATGCGGAGGAGTGAGGAAAATGTCGTGAGGAAAGTTTTGAGTATGAATGTGGATGGCTATAAGAGTAGGGGAAGACCAAAGAAACGATGGATGGACTGTGTGACAGATGATATGGCTAGAAAGGGGGGGGGGACTACCGAGATGACGACTGATAGAGAAATATGGAAGAAAGAAAAAAAAAGACAACACAAAACTATCAATAAATTGGGATAAGGGCAAGATAATTATCATTTTATTTACGCTTTCTCCACCTTTATGACTGGTTACAGAGATTGTTTCCCGGAAGAATTAGAGCGGTTACGCACTACGTCCGATCCGAATTCGAATTCAAGTTCCGAATTGGGAATGTTCTAAATTTGGACAGACAAAGATCAAACAACAACATACAAATAGTACTACGGCTACTTCGGACCGACATTTCCCGGATCCGGATCGGAGGTAGTGCGTAACCGCTCTTAGGTAGAAGTGTAAAATAGTACACCCACATTTGAAGGGTACAGGGGCAAAACAAGGAATGTCACAGAAATTCAAATATAAGTTAAGTGTGGCAACACTTAGGTTTTAGCGCGTATTTTTAGTTAAAAGCGTAAAAAAAATTATAGTCCCTCATATCTTCAATATTTTAAAACCCTGTACAGGTGCAAAACTGGGAATGTCCCTAGTGTAACAGAACGTTACAAGGAATGTCCAACTGTCAAGTGAGCCGGTGTAGTTTAAATACATTTTTCAATCATATATTTGTAAATATTAGCAAAAAGTTTCTTTGTACATATTGCTGATCTCTGTTAGGTAAACTTAAGTTCCAATAAGTAATTTAAACAAAAAAAACACTACAAAGCGAAAAATAACTTTAATTTCGGAAGTCGGTGTCTTGGGTTTTGTGTTTTCATTTTTTGCCACCGACTTCCGAAATTAAAGTTATTTTTCACTTTGTAGTTGTGGTACCTACCCCACACACATTCGAATACTACTACCTACTACCAGTGTCAGGAACTTATCATATCATATACACACTAAGTGGGGAAAAAAATACGTATTTTGTAGCTAACTCAAAAACTACCCAAGCAAAGTTAAAAAAATTTATATGGG
This sequence comes from Agrochola litura, assembly GCA_949152395.1. Classification (NCBI taxonomy): domain Eukaryota; kingdom Metazoa; phylum Arthropoda; class Insecta; order Lepidoptera; family Noctuidae; genus Agrochola; species Agrochola litura. Next base: position 11,525,296 of record OX424521.1, on the reverse strand, counting down.
ACCAATTTGGGAGCATACCCTTTCAAACAAAAAAAATAATTTTCAAAATCGGTCCACAAATGACGGAGAAATCGGTGGACATACATAAACAAATAAAAAAAAAAAAAAACATATCTACGCGTCGAACATATAACCTCCTCCTTTTTGGAAGTCGGTTAAAAAAAAAGGTATAAAAAGAAGTTTTAACTTTTAAACATTAAAATGTGAATTACACAAAATCTTGTTTTAGTGACATTCCTTGTTTTGCCCCTATACCCTTCATTTCACCAGTTATGTTAAAGTCCCATGTAAAAGTACCAATGTTATCTTCCTCCTTGCCTTAAACGAATTTATTTGTAGTTAAAGCAACATGTCTTGTTCCAGACATAATTATCTAGCCATTTTATTTTTCACACAATCCATCTTTAAAAATATAATTCACTAGCTACCCGCCCTACACGCGTAGTATGACCACCGTAGAAACGGGTTTTGTCGACGGAAGAATAGACAAAATAACAGATTTTTTTTTTTTCTGTAGAGCTTCTCACAGCTGGCCTCTGAGGCCATGACTATTTAACCGAGCAAACCTTAAGCTGCTACACTCAAAGCCTCCAGCCCGGGACTTATAAACTAAGCTAATTAAAACTAGGTGAACGCTCGCTAAGGGCACCCCCTGTGGGGTACGAACCTCGGCTTAGGGCGTTTACCGGAGGGAGGACATCAAAGATGGGACGGGCTGGAACAGATAAATAATCACAATCTGTAATTTTGTCTATTCTTCCGTCGACAAAACCCGTTTCTACGGTAGTCATGCTACGCGTGCTGGGGGTCTATACTCCCTAATCTCTAAGTCCTTATCACACGGACATAAGATTAGTTCCGTTTTCGAACTAAGAATAATTGACAACACGATTTGACAGTTGTCCCTACGTCCTATGTATTTTTGCCCGTCAAAAAAATTTAATTTAACACTTGTTTTGACGGATCGAACTACTCTTGGACGGGTCCGTATCTTTGTTAACGGACTTAGACAGTAGACGCACGGGTAGGGTTAACATCCGTCCGGATTTGTCCGGACATGTCCGGCTTATTGGCCCCCCGTCCGGGCTATGTCTGGCATTCTCATTTGTCCAGAGTTTTCGATGTAAGGGGATGTTCTTTAAAAAATATTAATGATAACTGAAAAAATAAGATTAAGGTGCAGCGCAGACGACACACTTTTTGTGCGATCGAGTCTGTGGCGCACATTCGAATTCCTATCTTATTCGTAATGTGAACTACGGAATGGTTCCTAAATTAAATTTTAAATTGACAGAAATTACTATTGAGCGACAACATCCTATATAGAATAACCTGCATTCGGAAAAACATCGGGGACAAATAAGACATTTTGTGCGCCACAGACTCGAAAAAGTGTGTCATCTGCGCTGCACCTAAAAAGTTAAATATCCGGACGTTTTTGCAAATGTCAGGCTTTTTGTCAGGAGTTATCAAATTTCCAAATGGTAACCCTGCGCACGGGAGCAATGGCAACATTTTAAATCATCGAGATTTCTGCTTTTGGGCTTTGTTTAAATAAATTAATGTTGCCAAACCTTCCGGAATAAATGCTCAATGATGGTCAAAACCACATCAATATCTATTGTGTAGTCAGTAAGAAAAGAGACTTAGTTCTATACTTTATATAGGTACATCATTGCCTTGTAAACAAACAGTTAAGGAAAATTTCGTAAGAAACGTTGTAAGTATAAAGAAAATTAAGGATATTTGCAAATAACAGACATTTCCTTTGATTTACAACACAAAATTACAGCGCTGGATTTGATCGTTATCGGCAACAGTAATGTAGTATAAATTGATGTAGTCTGTAATCTTATCAGTAACATTGTTTGGTATCTGTTAACCTATATATTATAATATTTTTATTCACGGCTTACCCACGTGTTTTTTAACCGACTTGTAAAACACTCTCCTTGCTATCGCACAGTCAGGTAAAGGAGGTTCTGTAGAGGACGTGATAAATAGCAATGTCTTCTAACATTATTTCATGGCATCTTTAAAGACTACGAAAGGAACAGATGAAAAAAAAAACACATAAATCTACAAGTAAGGTTACCATCCGTCCTGATTTGTCCGGACATGTCTGGCTTTTTGGCCCCCCGTTCGGACTATGTCCGGTCTTCTCATTTGTCCGGACTTTTTGATTTAAAAGGATTTTCTTTAAAAAAGAAATGATTACTGAAAAAATACGATTAAAAAGTTATCCGGACTTTTTTTGCAAATGTCAGGCTTTTTGTCAGGACTTTTCAAATTTCGAAATGGTAACCCTACCTACAAGGGCACATATGAAACGTCAGAAGCTAGGTGCACGGTTCCAATTTGTCGTTTCCTATAGAGAAGAGCCGGCAAGAAACTCGGTTACTCTTTTAAAAATTATTAGATTCGGAATCGAATAAATTAGAAAACGTACCAGTGGATGCCAATTATACAGTGTGTTATTAGTGCCACTTACAAATTGAGAGTTTCAATTTGATTATTGATTCAGACCAAATAAAAAACCAAGACAGCACTGTCAACAGTGACGTGAGGCCGGTTTCGTAAACATGTGTGCACTTAGTGAGGTGTAGTTTGATTGTCAATGGTTGTAAATGTTGGCGTGTGAGCGTGTATGCACAGAGCGGATGTGTAGTTTTGGCATACTTCACTGTATTGTTCGCAGCGCTGTCTTGGTTTTTAAATCACCTTAAAGATGTTTTTAATTTCACAATTGAGGTTAATTTATTAACCTCAATTTTCGTCGATGATTTTCAATTACAATTTAATAATGTTATTCAAACAATAACCTAAATACAGATGAATGTGTTATTAATTCCCTTTAGTAAGTGATTGCGTAAGAATTCGACTTGAACAGGGTTTGTTTAGACTTTCATCAGACTCTTTTGAAACAGATCATACTTCTAATAGGTAGGTTTTTCACCTTCAGACCTTTCTAACTCTGTCTGGTAATAGCTATGAGAATCAGGTCAAGGTTTGTACAATACAACTATATCCCACCCATTGATGACAAGCCAACAGACATATTAAGTAATAATAAAAGCAGAATTGTAGATCTCATAACCTTAGGGCTGCGAGAAAAGTATCGATACTAGAGTATCGCTACAAAACGTGTCAACCAGCCCGCCCCATCCTTGATGTCCTCCCTCCGGTTGACGCCCTAAGCCGAGGTTCGTACCCCACAGGGGTGCCCTTAGCGAGCGTTCACCTACTTTTAATTAGCATAGTTTAATAATCTCTGGCTGGAGGTTTCAAGTGTAGTAGCTTAAGGCACCCACAGGAAAGCCCGGTTAAGTAGTCATGATCTCAGAGGTCAACTACGAGATGACCTACCTAAAAAAAAACGTGTCGATACTTCAGTAGTGTCCGGCGATACTTAGTTTAATAGAAAAACTTTTTTTTTACTTTTAAAAAAGTTTTTATTTTTCACTTTTTAGTTGTGATACACAAATTCGAATACAACTACCTACTATGTAAATAACAGTCACACGAATTTATCAATATCATCCACATACTAAGTGGGAAAAAATACGTTTATTGAAGCTAACTCAAAAACTACCCAAGCAAAGTTAATAAACATTAATTATATGGGACCACCTCTGAAGTATGACCTACCAAACAAAAAAAAAAGGATCATCAAAATCAATTCATAATTGGCGGAGTAATCGCATAACAAACAAACAAAAAATTGGTTGTCTGTAAAGGCTCTTTCAAACAGGCGCGACACGCTCGTCGCGCGACGAGCGGTGTCTTTGTGTCGCGTCGCGTGTCGCGCTGGTCTGCACAAGCCTTAAAGTCGGTTTACGGACGATAATTTTACGTGATAACGTCACAAGCCGAACGCTCAGGCCGATCGTGCCTCTCTATCGCTTGTTCCGCGCTCTCGCTTGCACGCTCGGCTCAGGCGGAACGTGACACTTTTTCGTGCGTGCAGCCGGCGTTCATCGATTTATAAGACGTCATCACTTCAAAAAAAAAAAGATCATACAGTTGAATTGAGAACCTCCTCCTTTTGGAAGTCGGTTAAAAAACATAAATTAACATCACGTTGTCTAGCACACCCACATTTCGCCAGTTATGTTAAGAGGAGGCTCCCTAAATTGTATGTTAATTTGCATTGATATTCTGAAAAAGTCACGCATACAATCGAAATGGAACTTTAGTATATGATTTATTGGATCTGTTTCTTTCCAAATATAAGACAGTTACGTAATTGGAACATTTTCGCTCGATCCATTTTTTATTCGACAATCATGTCTTTTTTAAAGATTATTTGAAACAAAAACAAGATTACTCTGCTTTTATGTCTAAAATAATTATTGATAGTCAGGAAATATAGTTTATTATCCAAATATAAGGTATTTTTTCTCTAGATCAATTATTGCTTTAGTTATAAACGAAATAAGAATTGAGACTTACGACATTTAGTTCCGTGCTAGAACACGACCAAAGAGCGCACGCGATATTCAACTTTATTACTGATGTGTTAGCGTTTAGAACATAGTGGAGGGAGTGCATTGGGGCGGAGTTTGCGTGGAAATTGTCTTTGGAGTGCCTGGTCTTAAGTGGCATCAGACACGAACAAATTCAAACTCCGAGGTGCTGCTGAGAAATTCCTGAAGGAAATTCCCAAAAAAGATCAGCCCGACCTAATCGAAACTTGGGACCCTGTGCTCAGCAGTAGTATGCGGCTACTGGACCAAGAAGATAGTCAACGTAATTTAAAGAAGTTTGAAATATTGATTCTGGTTTACGTGATACCGGTATTATCGTCATCATTGGCATCCGTGTTACACCGACTGCTGAGTACGGTACGGGCTTTCCCCATTTTGTGCCATGCTTCCCTGGCCTGAGCGAGACACTACCACGACACGAGTTCTTCTAACTGAACAGACAGCTGTGCTGCTGGCGAGTTTGTTGCGCAACTTTTCTTCCCAGCTAAAGCACTAGGAATTGGTGAAGGGTGGACGTTTTGGGGGACTGCCTTATGTCATTTCTGGCGTTCAAAAAGTGCCGATTGTCAGCCTAGTTTAAATAAATTACTTATGATTTCGATACCAATAGAGTCTGGTCACGTTAAGTCTGCAATGGAATAAATAGGCAACCCCAAAAAGTTTTATATATGGTATACTTTTACATCAGTCAGTTATGTCAGTTTCGGGGTTGTAGTAGATCTGATTTTGATATTTTGCCTTTTGATTTTTGCATAATAGAGTTAATAAAATTTATATGGGACCACCTCTGAAGTATGATCTACCAAACAAAAAAAGAATCATCAAAAATCGATCCATAATTGGCGGAGTAATCGCGTAACAAACATCCAAAAAAAAAAAAAAAAAACAGACGAATTGAGAACCTCCTCCTTTTGGAAGTCGGTTAAAAATGGGGGTAAGAACGATCTTCTGGTTCGGGCGCTCGTGACAGTAAGACGTGCTTAATGACTGTGTCGGTAAAAAGATAGATTGGCATAGGTTGGAGATCTATTGTAAATTAAGGTAACCTATTAGTTTTATGGTAAATATTAGAATACAGATTGAATTGTGATATTATGTGGGGAACAGGAGATGTGATGGTATGGTGTAGAATATTGAATTTGATGTTGGCAAAGAAATATAAATGACTGAAAAAATATCTTGGTGTTTCATATTATTTTCCTTATCCCTGAAATATTGTAAATATATAGTTTCAATTTTAGATTAGGTATGATATTGGGGTAGCAACTTTAAGATTAATTTGGGGATTAGTATCTATTTTGAGGTTAAATAATTATATTCGGAATTAAATTAGTTATTTTAGAGTCAGGATGGTTCTTATTTCATTTGTATGAAGGGGGTAATCTCCGGAACTACCCAGTCGGATATGAAAAATTCTTTTCGCATTGGATAGCCCAATTCTTGAGGAAGGTTATAGGTTATGTAACATCATGCTACGACCCTAAGGAGCCGAGCAAAAATAAAAAAGACAGAAAGAATGCTAAGCAGCGTTCTTTCTGACTTTTTTATTTTTTTAAAACGAAGTAATAGCGCGGGCGGGCGATGGGTAGGGACACGAAAAAAGTATCGATACTTTGTGGTATCGAGTACATTTCCATTCGATACCGATACTTTTGTACTCGATACTTTGCATTCGATACTTTTACTCAATGAGTACTTCTTGGCAGGTGTCGTATCGAATAAGAAATTAAGTTTTAAATAGGTAATCTTAGAAATTACCCATTTAAAACTTGCGACCTTACGGCTTATGTTTATGGTTATGGCAACGCCATCTAGTTCACTCGTTCTGAACCTTCTAAAATATTACATCGATCTTTGCTCGAAACCGTTCCCTCCGTTCACAGTTAAATTCCTAACCTTTCCTTCATTCATTTACTACACTAATCAATCACCCATTCACTCACTCGTTCACCGTTGTCATTTTTTATTTCATGTCCTGCCCGCCCTACTGAAGTTAAAATGACGTTATTTACTGACTGATATTGACATAATTATGCTCTATGCGCATTAGGCCCTAAGAAAAGTACTCGATACTTTTGTTTCGATACTTTTATGAGTACTATATTTTTTTTTCGATACTATTCATGAGCACAATATCGATACTTTCTATTCGATACCGTGTCCCTAGCGATGGGATTGCGACGACGCGGTAGGTCGGGGGCCGAAATTTCACGCGGACGAAGTCGTGTGTAGAAGCTAGTATAAACATAAACTAAAGCCATTCTCCCATAGGGGTAGGCAGAAACGGTGTTTATTAAGAACGTGGGCAACGTCGCAAATAGCTGTCAAATATTCGATTGATTTGGCAATATTACTGTATGGAAATAAGAAATATGGCTAACTAGTGAAATAAAATATTGATTATGAAATGCAATAATTATTTTATACTGTTCACAGAATACATCTACTTACCAAGTTTCAACAGCACAGCTCTTATAGTTTCGGAAAAAGTGGCTGTGACATACGGACGGACAGACGGACAGACGGACGGACAGACAGACAGACAGACATGACGAATCCATAACGGTTCCGTTTTTTGCCATTTGGCTACGGAACCCTAAAACCGACAATTATTTCATTGTATATTTGTTTCTCAAAACTAACTCTTTACCATCGCAGGCGCATGATTCACACATAACGCAGTGTAGCGTAACAACTATGTTGTGAGTAAACAAGTACTTGCAATGAGTAACGACACATAAATTTACACTGGTTTTGCCGTCAAAGAACTAATGAGAATCTGCGGATTGTCTAGGAATTTGATGGCGAAAACTATTGTCATGAGAATCAAGTCTAATGTTGGAGTTGACTTCTTTAAGAGATCCAGCTGTTCTGAGTTGAATCTGAATGTTTGGGTGCAGGAAGTCTATTTATAGAATTTCCATAATGTAAGAGGGAAAGTGTCGAAATGATAGCCATTTTGGTACTGTCCCTCTAAAATTGAGGAAGTAGTGAAAAAATTTGTCAATCTGCATGGTTGCTAGTGTGTGTGTGTTACTGTCCAGGGTGTCCCGGACTAGCAGACTTTTAACAACGCATTTTTTCGATTTTTTAGAAAAGATGGTCGTCTTCGTTTTCGTTTTCTGGGGAGTTTGTTGCGCCACTTCTTCTTCCCAGCTAAAGGCACTAGGAAGTGGTGAAGGGTGGGCGTTTTTGGGGGACTGTCTTATGTAATTTTGACGTTCGAAAAGTGCTGATTCTCAGCCTAGTTTGAATAAATGACTTTTGAATTTTGAATTTTTTTTTATCGTTCCAAAAGATTTACGCACTTTTCACTGACATATGCTTCTAACGTAGGCTCTAAAATGTACAAACACGTATCTATTATTACAAGAATTGACGTCGTTTTTCAGACAACAGAAAAGGGTAATTTTTGTGAAACGTCATAAAAATGGACGAAAATATGTGTATATGTGAATCACTGAATAACGATTTAGTGATTCACATACATATTATTTGTCCTCTCAAGTTGGAACTCGCCGTAGTTTTGATCTGGCGTAGGCAAACTTGACAAACAAACATGGGACTCATCTATATTATTTGTTTTAGTTTCCTTCCCAGCAGGTACAGTAAGCGCTCAAAAGTGCATGAGCACGCTAAGAGTCGTATTGCTGTGAACACGCGGTATAGCTCGTACATTTGTATGTGTAAGCAACACGATACACACACCTCAGATAACGCAGTTTTGCGAAACAACAATATATTTCCGTCGCTTTAAACATGCTAGCACACACGCACTATGCGCGTGAACTTGACCAGTTAATGGCATTGCTAAAATTCGATAGTAACTTAACAAGTGTAGATAGCAGAAAGCGTTCAGCGTTGGTATGGAATTCAAACTGCCTCAGGTTCTAATCTCATAAAACACAGTGCGGTTTTTTGCAAATATTATTATTTTTGTTTTCGATAATAATATTTTTTAAATATTGCTGCTTTTTTATGTTGTTATTGCAATAAAGGTTTTAGAATAAAAAATGCGTGATATATGATAACAAAATTTAAAAAAATATGTTTATTCGTTATATTTATTTTACATAAGTTAACACACTGCTACAATTATTTATCATTACTTCAGCTGAATAAGATGTGAAATAGATGTCAAGAAACTAGAAGCAGTTTGTATTATTTTGACATATTTAAATTATGAAATATTTTAAATTTTTAATGGATTTTTTCACCATAAACATTAAGCTTTGATCATGGTCGAAGTAATTAAGTAATAAATAAGAATATTAGACTACTTAAAATGTAAAAAACTACTTACAGAATAGGTAATTTTAAGGTTAAATATGGGCAGTTTGTTTATATTTTATTTGTATTAATTATTTTACATTTTATTTGACTTTAGTAAATATTGATTGTTATTGAGGTTAAAGCTTAAGTATTCATTTTCTTTACGAAAAGAAGATTGAAACTAAACCTCAAATTTTAATCCTAAAATAATACTATTACTAAAATAATATTAAACAATTTCGGTATATCTGCAAGAAATACGACAAACACCCTATTGAAACGTGCTTAAAAATTCGTTACCATAAATTCATGCAATAACGAATTTGTTGTTTATTAAGTTGGTACGGTCAATATTTTAAGGTCAAAAACGGTTTTCTAGCTGGTCTTCAGTGATGCAAGCCTTCAGAGTGCACGGCGAACGGTTCATAATGACGTGTTTTTAATAATTCAGCAAAATATCTCGTTGGTATGAAACCATTTGTTTCATTCACCATTTGACGTCGCTGCTACTCGATAATAAGCCCCTTCCTCATATCTCTTAACCCTCACAGTATTTCTCTAGAACAAAGAAAAACATTGTTTTTATTACACATAATACCTTATTATTTATTATTCACTAATCGAATTAAACCTCACAATGAATTTAAAACTTTAAAGGCATCTTCTGTCTCAACAATACCTCTGTTCTATCAACAATACCCTTGATTAAGATTTATGTTTAATAAAATATGAAATATATAAATGATAACACTCACACTTAGTCCGGTTTCATTAGATATTCACTTCACTTTTACGCAGCGCAATAATATTCTCTGATCTGATCTGATCTCTTCAATATATTTTATGCCTGCTTTTTGATAATAATAACCACAACACTGCGCTAAATACTCGTCACCAATATTATCCACGAACCAAAAAAGGTCTATTAATTAAATACACGTAACAAACTGCATCTACCCCACAGAAATCGAAATAATTTACTTAGTTTTTTGTGGTCTACCTGCTAAACTTTAATATTTATGTGAACAAGACGAATGAAACTAAAAACGAATGATGATTATTGAACTAGTCATTGGTTGCAGACAAAGTGAGTGTGTGTGTGTAATGTGCGTGTCTACAGTATTGTAACAACTTATAGAAGAAGGTCGTAAGTCAAACCGAAGCGTCAGTCTATTGCTTTGTGAGATTGCTCATGGACTTTTGGTCGGTACTGTACCTATTTCAAGAGGTACTAGTGAACAGGAAAAATAAAGTTATGCCTGAATATGGACATGAAGTATGAAGGAATGGCCATTTACTTCAAAAAGCGGCTTCGCTACAGTAACATAGTTTTCGTCACGCGAAGCATGACGATAATTAGTTCCAAAAGTATCCGATGAAAGTCTTAACAAACCCTATGTTGGTAAAATGTTTACACAATCACTCACTAAAGGGATTTAGTAACACATCCATCTGACATTTTAAACTTTGTTTTTTTTTGTGTTTTTTCAAAAACCAATTATGTTTTTTTTTTTTAATTTGATGCTTTATTATGGTAGTAGACCATGGTCTGAACAACGTTTGTTCTAGCAAAACTGTGATTCAAATTTCACGGTGTATTTAGGAGGTTTCAGAAGTGTCTCACCACTTTTTCCTGCACCGTATCGCCTACGGACATTTATGACACATCACGATTTAACAGTTTTCCCTACTCCCGATGTCTAATTGCCCGTCCGAAAACATAAATTAATCGGGTGTAGGATTCACTCCGAAGTTTCGAACTACTTTTGGACGGGCGGGTATCTTCGTTGACGAACTTAGAGAGTACTCCTGGTTTTTAACCGACTTCCAAAAGAAGGAGGTTCTCAATTCGCCTGTATGTTTTTTTTTTTTTTTTTGTATGTTTTTACGCGATTACTCCGCCAATTATGAATAGATTTTGATGATTCTTTTTTTGTTTGGTAGATCATACTTCAGAGGTGGTCCCATATAAATTTTATAAACTTTGCTTGGGTACTTTTTGAGTTAGCTTCAATTATACGTATTGTTTCCCCACTTAGTATGTAGATGATATGATAACTTCTTGTCACTGTTATTTACATAGCAGGTAGTGGTATTCGAATTTGTGTGGGGTAGGTACCACAACTAAAAAGTGAAAAAATAAAAACTTTTTACAAGAAAAAAACAACCGACTTCCAAAAAAACACTACAAAGTCAAAAATAACTTAATTTCGGAAGTCGGTGGCAAAAAACGAAAATTCAAAAACCAAAGACACCGACTTCCGAAATTAAGTTATTTTTGACTTTGTAGTGTTTTTTTGGAAGTCGGTTGTTTTTTTTTGTTACCACTGACGTTGCGGCAAGGTTTGCTAAACATACTATTAAAAACTGTATGAGATGAGAGGGGCTTGTAGCTAAGTCGCACGGGTTGATCGATCAGGTTAAGCTACGCTTGCCGCGGTTGGTCCGTGGATGGGTGACAATCTTTACATACCAAAACCCCTCCGTGCCTTGGAAAGCACGTTAAGAGGGAATAGGGCGTGCGATTCTCCATACAAATGTAGTCCCTTTTTTTTCTTCTTGACTCTTAGAGATTTTTTTTTTCATATCATCATGGTCTGCAGTAGGCACGTCCCTGTTATTTCCTTTTTTTCAGCAACTAATTGGTAAAGAAAATATGACCCTCCAAAAATTACGAAAATCCCCCATTTTTACCGCCATGATTAGAGGACTACCAGACAAATTCGAAAACTTTTTAACATTAAAGAAAATGATAGGAACATAGACATAGTCTTTCTTAAAATTTTAATGTAAAAAATGATTGAATCGGCTCAGTTTTCGAGGAGAAAAAAGGGGAATACGAAACGTTGATCGCGTCAAAAATTTTGTGATTTAATCGGTCTGAGCTGCAGCTGTCCCTATCGCACTCTACAGGGGCAGACTTGAGGTGAGACGACGGCAATAGTTTCTTCAAAAAACAATTTTTCAAATTCCTCGCAGGCCCTGTTCCCTCTTAAGCCGTTGGTTCCGGCTGTCATTTATAGACCTTTGACAGTATTTACGGGTAGTTAGAAGCCCAAAAAGTCTTACCAAAATACCAAGGGTATCAGAGTTACCTAGTAACTGGGTTATGGAACTCAGATAGGCAGTCGCTCCATGTAAAATACTGGTATTTAGCTGCATCCTTTTAGACTGGAAGCCGACCCCAACATAGTTGGGAAAAGGCTTGACAGATGATGACTTCCTGATTGGCAAATATTTTGAAGTGAAAACTTCTTTAGACGCGTTGGACATTTTTGAGAGGGGTAAAACAATTGAACTCGCGACACCGTTACCGACACCTCATTTTTGTAAACGCGATTGTGCTCTTTATTTAGATAAGGTTACGGACCAATGTTCAATTTAAGTATTTTTCTTCCACCAAGGCGATCTTGTTCAAGTTTTCACTTCTGTCGGCACTCCCGGAGTGCCAGTTTTTATCACGGTATAAGCTATTCTCACAGGTCATACCCCAAAGACCACACCTTTTTACCAGTAATTAATCAAAAATTAATTTCATCATCACCACGCAAGTCGGTTAAAAGCTATTAAAAACGTGTTTGCGACCTTGACCTTATGTGTTCTGTGCGTGCTTTGAATAGGCTGGTCGGAACCACCTATTAACATTAGGTAATGGGTCGAATTTACATATTATTGTTGGATCGAAAGCGAAACTGTTTGGTGACTGTTTGATTGGAATGTTGGTTTTAAATTTTCGGTATGATGAACAGTAGCTGAGCCGTAGCCTAATAATCAGCCTATGATCTTCTCACTGCTGGGACACAGGCCTCGTCTCTGTGAGGAGTGCTGGGCATTTTAGAGGCATGAGGAACAGGGTAACTACAAAACAGCACTACTTAGGAAAAATATTATGGCAATGGGGCCTATAATTTACAATAAAATTCCGCACAGTTTTAAAGAACAGCCTATACGAATATTTAAATCTAAGCAGACTGCATTATTATTAGAAAAATGCTATTATTGTATAAAAGACTTTTTAAATGATAAAAATATATAACTATAAAAATATAAATGACATACGAGAATTTATATTATATCAGAATGACTTAATTATTAATATTGTTAATTTAGATAAAAATTGTATTGTTAGTTTTCACGACTGCATGATTTATTTGAAAACTGTATTTTTTTAGTTTTTACGACTTTGCATGCCGTAAGGTAGAATGTAGCGGAAAAACTAAGTGATGTACCATCTTATACCTGTACCTACATTGTTGGCAAAATAAATCTGAATCTGAATCTGGTATAAAGTTCACTCATAGAAAAGGGAGGATCCACCGACCAGACGGGTGTCGTGTCTGGCGGGCAACTGCCCAACGATTAAAAAATAAAATAAATGGTGTTTTAATTCAGGCAAAATACCCATATACAAAAAAGAATAAATAAGTAGTAAAACAGTAAAAACATTAAAAATATTCAAAAATTATCATTAAAAATTAAAATTATTATCAGTCTTCAAAAAAAATAATACATTTCGTCATTTTTTATTCTCGTTTAAATGAACAAAAATCCAGTGCACAAATATGGGACTTGCCAGGTTGCACGAGACAACCCTCAAAATGCTGTTACTGGAGCGTCTCAAACTTTGCCAAAAAGACGCGACCCTCGACCTCATGGGATTAATGTCGGGGAAGTTATGTATACAGGATGTTTGGCAGAACGTTGAACATACGAAAATGGTGGATAGGTGGGGTCTTCTGCTACTTACTCAGCCCTAATTTATTTGTCCCTGGCCCCTGGTTTTTTTTTTATTCAAGTTGAAATTAAGATTTAAGTATTTTTTACATCTTTCAGTAAGTTTGAGGACTCATAACTTTTTTTCTAGCTAACATCTGTATAAAGCAATAATTTTATAAGAATCTGCCAAAATTAAAGATTAAAAAAAAAATATTGCCAGTTTTACCCATTTTTAATAAAAAATTACACTTTAAAGTTAAGAAAGTGGTGAAACTAGAGTAAAGCAAAAATTTTTTTGTTTTAATATCTATGGGCCCAGGGCCAAATAAATTAGGGCTGAATAAGTAGCAGATGACCCCACCTATCCACCATTTTCGTATGTTCAACGTTCTGCCAAACACCCTGTATATGGTGTTCGCGCGGTAAACTCTAATTGCGCGATGCAGGATTTGTGTGACGTCAAGATTTTGAGTGACGTCAGGTCTTTGATGCGTTATTCGCATGTGGCGATGTATTACCATGACAATTCTTTTATGAAATACGCAGCAGCGATGCAGTTTTTTAGGAACTATAAAAACGATCTACGGTAGCTTATTCGATTTTTGCTGTGGAATTATGGTTTCTGTTTTGGTTATTGAAGGGTGACGGGAGGGGTGAGTGATCTTGACTGTGAAAATTACCACGGAACCGCTTTTCTAGAAAACCCAAGCTTTAAAGCCAGTATTTTTACTAACCAGTAATTATGGCTGCTTCTTTTGCAGATGGCTATCAGAATATCCTTGGTATTTCCGACTTTTTGAGCAAGTAAGACGGTTAACCCACCAAGAACACGGTGGTCTCACACTGATTTTTACAGGCGACATCACACGCATGATGCCAAAAATAACCTACATCATCGACAATCATGCTAACATGACTTGATCTTTAAACTTTTGAGATTCTGACTTTCAAGTGATTACGACGGCGAAATTAGCTAAGCAATGAGTTTCTTCTCGTTACTGTAACAGTGATAGCCTAGTGGTGTGACTGTCGGACTGCCAAATCATAGGTCTCGAGTTCAAACCCAAGGCATGCACTTCTGACTTTTCGGATTCATGTGCGTATTAATTATCACTTGCTTCGAAAACATCGTGAGGAAACCGGTGATGCCTGAGAGATATTTCTCGGCCCATGAGCGGCTTTAAAACTCTGACACCAGGTTAGTCACTAACCACACGAAAAGAAGAAAATCGTTACTGTTAATTTAAAATTAATTGAAATACTCACGATTCACAGTATGGGAGTTTTCCATATCCTTTGTAGGTGCGCATGTTGAGTGTCATACCGCATTCCTGGCATTTGAAGCACCCCTTGTGCCATACCTGAAAAGGAGAAAACAAAAATAAAGTAAATTAATTACTACACACCACTGCCCAACCCTTCGGGGTTTACAGGCGTTATGTTATGTCAAGAATATGAAAATGATAACATAACCGGAGGCTGCTAGTGCAGGCGAGTAGGTACTTTTTTTTTTTTTTTTGGTGGGAAATTATCAAATAACTTCTCCCGCTCTGGGTGGAGCGGGAGGGCGTGTCAGACTCTTACTGACTAAAACCCACCCGTGTTCCTTCGGTTGCCCTGTTGCCGGGGGCCACGATTTCCCTATCGGTTTTCTTCGAACCCCCGGCAGGCATATTCCATTCATTTTTATCGAATTCGCGTGTTTGTTTCTTGTGACCATGGGAAGAAGACGACATGAAGATGATCCAAGGACCATCAGACGAAAAATAAGGCGACTGGAAAAGCGTTTACAAAGACAACGCGAACATACATCCAGTGAGGAAGGTTAGTCAGATTTATCGTACTATTACCGACGATAACCGACTTTTAATGATTTCATACTGAATATCACGTCTAAACGAGTAGATTCAGATTACTTTATTTGTTCAAACATGTGTGTACGTACATACGATACAATGCATGCATGGTGTTATAAGTAGATGGAGTTGTGCTAACATGTTTACCATATTGTCATGGTGTGCAAATATTAAAATACAAGTATAGAATTTTAGATAATAATAATGTAACATTCATTAACATTGACAATGCTGACATAAGTAAATAAATTGAATTGATTGATTACATAATTGATTCATATAGAAATAGGAGTTACATACAAAATTGTCAAATATTCAATTATCAAAATAAAAACTTTATACAATAAAATAATACAATGTCAACGCAGAATATTCAATACAAAAAATCATTATTACACTACATGGTACATTACAGATTAAAATAATAAATAAAAGAGCATGTCAATTTAAAATGATTCCTTTAAAAAATCATTCACATCATAATATGCTTTACTAGCTAAAAAAGATTTTACTTTCCTTTTAAATGCTAATGATTATGTGTGATTAGGAAAAATATAAGTTAAATTAGAGCATTTTATAGGAATATTTTAAATTATGTTTTTTAAAGTTTATTAATTTGTAAAGTTATGTCTAACGCGGATAAAAAACTAAGAATCACGCAAAATTCTATCAAGCGTATTTATCTGAAACCTTCACCATTTTAAAGATAATTTAATTATTGATCTTTTAGTATACGTGTTTAAAATATGCGTCTAATTTGGGACCGCCGCTCCTTGATGGGAGAGTCCTATTACTGGCTGGACGTACGACGCGTTGGGTGAGCTCAGTACAGAACACGCAAGCTAACCACTCAAGGTCACTGGCATATCTGCGTCTTAAGAGGGTCCTTCCCGATCCGTCTATCGTCAACGCAAGCATGGTCAAATAGCATGTTGTTTCATCTAGTACAAGTGAGAACTGGTAACAAGCAAGTGAGAACGCGATAACATTGTACGAAAAATAGTGTGCGGAAATTTCATAAAACTTGTTTCAGGAAATACGTGTTTTTGAGTAAGCTTTACTAGTTTGTGAAATAAATGTTTGTTATTTAGAATCTCCATTACATGTGCAAGGTTCCTATGCAGATGTTTTCTTTACTTTTACAATTTATGAGTATATTATGAACGGCCAAAGTTCAGGTAAAAATTGTGCAAAAATGCAGATTTTCGGAGCCTTGTACTGAATTTATTTTTCAACATTTAAATTTTTTGGTTTCATAGAAACCTAGAAATAGTGCACAAGATACCTATTAGTTTAAAATTTTCAAAGAAAGATGTGTTACGACGCCATAATCACGTACGAGCGTTTGTATGAAAAGTATGACGGGTTGGCCGCTCTTAAGTGAGAGCGCGAATCGGGAAGCATAGCGTGGGACGCACAGGGTAGATGGACCTCAAGACTGGATACGGAAGGCGGTTAACCCCAAATATATTAAGAGTATAAGGGCAAGAGTGAGGAGGACGATGATGATGACTGCAAGGCTCTTTTGAGAAGTGGAGGCTAATTATTACAGAATAATGTGATATACAAGGCGTCTCAAACGTAGTGGCCCAAAAGCAAATGGGGTAAAGCTGAGGTGGCCACCTATCATTTAAAAACTTTAGCGAAACTTTCTAAGCCCAGATTTAAAAAAAATTACTACCGAGTAAGTTTCGCTAAAGTTTAATAATAAGTTAGAAAAGACAAGTAAAAATAAAATCTGAAGCGTTGCAAAGCCACACTGGACGTAAATAGGAACATAATCTTGTACCTGCACGTCGAAAATATTTTTCAAAGGGTCGAAAAACTTTTTACAAAAAAATCAACTGACTTTCAAAAAAAAAACACTACAAAGCGAAAAATAACTTTAATTTCGGTAGTCGGTGTCTTTGGTTTTGAATTTTCGTTTTTTGCCACCGACTTCCGAAATTAGTTATTTTTCGCCACACAAATTCGGATACCACTTCCTTCTATGTAAATAACAGTGACAGGAACTTAAGATATCCTCCAAATACAAAGTGGGAAAAAAAAACGTATTATTGAACCCAACTCAAAAACCATCCAAGCAAAGTTAATAAAATTTATATGGGACCATACGGGGAGCACCAGCTCTCAAATAAAAAAAGAATCATCAAAATCGGTTCACCCAGTCGAAAGTTCTGAGGTAAAAAACATTAATAGTTGAGCTCCACGATTACTGACAAATGCTTGCACTGACTGGACAGGTCCACTCAAATCTGTGTGGTTCTTTCCTCAAAAGACCTTTTCAGACACTTATCTACATGGTCCTCATATGGCCTGACCAAGATTATGTCTGGACTTTAAAAGAGACTGCGACCTCTGAGTTTGTTTCGGCCTTTCTTCTCAGAGTAGTCAGATAGGAAACGCCGAACTCATCTAGCTTATTTTTAATATTTTTTTATATGACGTGTAAAAGTGATTTCGATATCCTATTTACAGAATAAACAATTTCATTTCATTTCATTTCAATAAAAAATACAGTCGAATTGAGAACCTCCTCCTTTTTTTTGAAATCGGTTAAAAATCCAAGTGAAAGTGTAAAATTTCATGAAAATTATTAAATATCCCAAATCAATTTTTTTTTAAATGATTGGTACGTGGTTTTACTTCGATCAACAATACCATTGTTGATCGAAGTGGTTTTACCCCATTTGCCTTTGGACCACTACGTTTGAGACATGGAAAGCTGGAGCTTTTTAGTTCCAAAACATACGTCACCGTTAAAGCACTTTCATAAACTTTACTTTGTCATCATTCATACAATTTACCGCAGTATACAGGTGTCAAGTACGCACTTGTACGGTAATTGTTAAGCAATTTTCCTCAATTGATTTCGTATGTTAAGTGTTAACGTTCAATTAAATTATCATAAGTGAGGAGCTGGTCAATCACCTGGGATGTTAATAATTAAACAGCTGGTCTGTATTTATACATTTTTTGGAAGCACGCGTGTTGTAATGTAATGTTTTGAGGGACTGGGTCTATGACACATATGCAAGAAAAAATAACATTTATTTGGCAAAAGTTGGTGAAACAAAAAAAACAAACGAGCGAGCCTTACAGTAGTCGAGTCGACCATTAGTTCAGCCGGTACGTGTCTTGCCAAATGACCCGAAATCGATATTTTTTAATTTTTGGAAAAAATGCTCATCTTTGACTAGCTATATCTTCGCAACCAATAGACCTTAGAGTGATTGGGTTGAGGCCAAATTGTGTCAAATTTAGCTTGCTTTAGAAAAATATCTAAAAACGCGTCCATACGGTATATTAAAAAAAAAAAAAAAACTGAAACAAGTGCCGCAGCTTTTCGAGCACCGTGGGAGTAGCACAAGGCTTTCAGGGTTGCAAAATTGGGTATAAGCTACTCTCAGGGGACCTAACAACATATAAAATAATATGCTATAAAATATCCGCTGTACACTGAAATCTTGTTTGTTTTTTTACACCTAAAACAAAATCGCGACAACCACGAGCGGATCCGAACCCGGCTAACTTCGGGGTGACCCCGAAGTTAGCCGGGTTCGGGTCCGCTCGTCACCTGATATTGCAGAGCTTAACGAAGTCGGCCGAATGACCTGCGATTTTCGATTCACGAACTTCTGATTTTCGGCATGGCCGTAACCTTCGGCTGGTTTATGGCCGAAAACGAAAATATGGCTGTATCATAAAATAATATGCTATAAAATATCCGCTGTACACTGAAATCTTGTTTGTTTTTTACACCTAAAACAAAATCGCGTCAACCACGAGCGGATCCGAACCCGGCTAACTTCGGGAATCACCCCGAAGTTAGCCGTGTTCGGATCCGCTCGTCACCTGATATTGCAGAGCTTAACGAAGTCGGCCGAATGACCTGCGATTTTCGATTCACGAACTTCTGATTTTCGGCATGGCCGTAACCTTCGGCTGGTTTATGGCCGAAAACGAAAATATGGCTGTATCATGATTTTTTGGCCGAAAATGCCCGAAAATGAAGCTTCGTTCGGTCACTACTTACGATCTTTCGCCGCGTCTAAACCAGTAAAATCTAAGCGGTGTTAAAATTTCAAACACCCAATAAAATAAAACGGTATTTCAATTACAGTCATGTAGTTTTTGGGAAACAAACACTATCATATCAGTCACATCTAAAATATTGAGTCATAGGCCCCACAGTCCATCGGGCATTGCGCAAGCGTCGTTTTCGCAAACTGGCCCACTTCACAGCACATAATACAACAATTAAGTAACAATACACAGTATTCTGCGTCGATTAGTGTTTGTGGATGCGACGGGCTTATACAATGCTTGTTGCAGAGTTATTTTTTGTATCGATAGGTTTTTTTGCAGTGGGAAATTACATTCTTAGTTATTGAGGCTGCCAAGGGGATTGATATAGTAGTAGTATTGGAACGAATAACAAAAGACTGCCGCCAAAAACGGCGCACTAAACCGCTGTTTCATGTTAAAGCAAGAAGAAGCGGCAATCATCTTCTCAGAAACAAGTTTTGATAAAAAAAAAAAAAAATTCAATTAACATGGACTTATATCGTTAATAACAATTTACTTACAAACATACAAACTATGTTAGTAATATTTATAAACAACTAAAAACAAACAATCAGCCATTTGTAGGCACATGCAGCTGCAGGACAATCCAGTTTGCTAGCAATGACAACCAGGAGACTGTTGGAACTGGCACGCACTCTGCGCAACAGGGATGCTGCACGCTTGCGTCTGATTGCAGCGAAGCCGTCAGTTTGTGCGTCTGCGAACATACCCGAGGCACTACAAAAGCGTGGCAGCCCCAACAGCGTCCTGAATGCATTGTTGTACTGAACACGAAGAGCATTAACAGCTTTTTGAGTGAAACTAGTCCAAAGCTACACAAGTAAAAACTTGACAATATGCCTTAAAAAGTGTTATTTTAACCGCATCTGTACAGCGTGAGAACCTTCGGATCAGCATATTACATCTAACTGCTAATGCTCTTCGCTCCCGGTCCACATCTAGATTATCCCTCAAATCCTCCGCGCGTTAGAGGGTGGAAAAATTGGTTACGTTTCCGCAGACACCCAAACGGACGTTTTTTTTTAATGTTTTACGTAAACTTTAGGAAGTTTCTTTTGCATTTACTCCTCTGGATCCTTTGAACAATTCTGTATCTTCCAGAACATTGTAAAACTTTGAAGGACTCATCCACTTAGCGCTATCCTTTCGGAGTCGAATGAATTTTTATGAACGGCAAACCAGCCAGTTGTGGCACCTTCATCGCGCATAATAAAACAATTTGCTAAACAATACACATGCATTCCGTGTCGATTAGAACATACTGTGTTTCGTGCAGTTTGAATACATTTCAGAGGACATTCAAAGTCATGTATGACTGTGTGTTTCCATGGAAGTTTTCTCATTGCAAAATGGGTCATAAATTGCTGATTTTAGCGCGAGTTAGAACTTACCAATAGAAGATAATTATTCTGGACTTTTTCTGACTTTGTTATAAGATTCCTGCACCCCAATTGCTTTACCAAAGAACTGACTTTTTAACCAGGCAAAATGACGTTGCTAGTGCTGGGATACAAGCCTCTTCTCTGTAAAAGGGACTGGGCCAAAATCCACCACGCGAGCTCAGCGCGGATTGGTGAATGTCACATTGTGTGTGTTCTAGGACAGGGGCCGTTCAAGTATTACGTAAGCAGATTTATTATAATTATTTACCCCCGCCTCCTCCTTGTCAGCAAAAGTAAGCAAAGCCCTTACACCCCCCCCCCCCCATGCTTACGTAAACATTGGTATATGCATTTTTCTTTTAATGTAGGTAAGTATTCTGTTTTTTTTTATTGTTTGATGAGCAGCAGTTATAATTATTCTAACAAGTGTAAATAGACAAGTGAATAAGCACGCGGTAATTCCCCTACTCGGTTCTAAGCGAGTACCTAAACGTATTCATTATTTGTGGTAATCCCCGAATATGCGTTTCGTTTTCAAGCATAGACAATGTGTGGGTTGCTATATGTGTAAAAAAGTAAATAATTACTGCTGACGTAATGACCATCTAGACCCCACCCCACATGTAATCAAAAATACGCAAAGTATAGACCCCCCGCCCCCCTGTAGTGCGTAATACTCGAACGGTCCCACATGCCGGTTTCTTCACGATATTTTTTTCACCGTTTTGAGGGCAGTGGTGATGAAATACAAAGTAAAGTGGCTGCCTGGGTTCACCAGGCCTAAAGTCAGTGTTAAATTGAGACATTCACATCCACTTGGCCAGGACAAAGCACGCACAGGCTTAGGTATAAACAGTATTTTTATCCTGACCCAGTTTGTACGAAAGCAGACAACACAATACCACGGACAGAATAAAATGGAGCGCTTATATGAGTCATGTCATGATTTATAAATAGTTTGTGTTGTAGTATACCTACTTAAGAAGATAGATTTTGCATTATTAGAAGAAAAAAAACAACCGATTTCCAAAAAAAATCCGATGTCGGTGTCTTTGGTTTTGAATTTTCGTTTTTTGCCACTGATTTCCAAAATTAAAGTAATTTTTCACTTTGCAGTGTTTTTTTTGGGAGTCTCGTGTTTTTTTTTTTTTTGTAAAAATTTGGTGATTCTTCTTTTCAATTCCTATTTCAAGACTATGTCTCTCCAAAAATAATTGCACTTAATTAGCATAATTATATAACAAAACACATGAGGTTAGTCTTTGGTAGAGTGAGAGTCTCACTCACTAATCAGATTAACTTTGGGCCAACACTGAGTGAGACCAACAGCCAGATGGGAGAACGACATTCAGAAGATCGCGGGTAAGACTTGGTTGAGACTCGCACAGCCCTGCAAGGAGGCTCAGTAGTCGGTGGAACAAGGCTGCCAATTATGAATGATGAGTGTATAGTTGACTGCTTTCTTGAAAACTATTACCAAACACTCCTCCGTGCCTCGGAAAGCACGTTAAGCCGTTGGTCCCGGCTGTCATTCGTAGATCTTTGACAATCATTACGGGTATTCAGAAGTCTAAGTCTGACAACCAGTCGCACCAAGGGGTATCGTGTTACCCAGTAACTGGATTGTGGAGGTCAGATAGGCAGTTCAGCTAGGTAGCTGTATCCGATAGACTGGAAGCGGACCTTAAGACCAGGACTCCAAAGACAATTGCCACGCAAACTCCGCCCCCATGCACCCCACTACTCCACCATGTGCTAAACGCTAACACATCAGTAATAAAGTTGAACTTCGCGTGTGCTCTTTGGTCGTGTTCGAGCACGGAACTAAATGTCGTAGGTCCTCAATACGTATTTCGTTTTAAATAACTAAAGTAATAATTGATTTATCTTATATTTGGATAATAAACTACATTTACATTTTCTTACTGTCAATAATTATTTTAGACATAAAAGCCGAGTAATCTTATTTTGGTTCAAATAATCTTTTGATATGATTTTCAAATAAAAAATTAATCGAGCGAAAATGTTAAAATTACGTAAATATTTGGAAAAAAAAAGATCCAATAAATCATATACTAAAGGTCCATTTAGATTGTATGCGTACCTAACTTTTCAGAATATTAATGAAAATTAACATACAATTTAGGGAGCCTCCTCTTAACATAGTTGAGAAAAGGCTGGGCAGATTGATTGCTATTGCCAGGAACTTATGTATGGAGATAGGGTTAATAATAGAAATGTCGACATCAATCTTTTTCGTCCCGGAAACCGCACGGCTAGCAGACTCGTGCCCAAATGAAACTAATTCTAAAGCAGGCAGTTAAATTAATAGCTCAGAAAATAAATGAACGGCTTAATATAATATGAGTCAGCCCTCGCAAATAACTCGTAATGTAAACATTGGCGTTTCCGTTCAACAAGATTATTTGTAATTTTGGCTTCGTTATGCAACGTTACGAAGTTTATCTTGTGTGCGCTGAATTTTAAGTTGGTGGTTCGAAATTCTTTTGTGGTGTTGCTATGTGTGGTTTCCGGCTGTTGATGGGGTTATATCCATGGTATTTTTGGCATGTGATCTATAGAATAAATTGCCTAACATAACATAACTTCGCGCTGGGATTTTTCGAAGCGACAGGTATTTTGGCAGAGCATCCTCCACTTTCGCCAGTTCTGTCTGACTAATGTGTCTGTAAACACCCATAACTAGTAATCTTTTATCTGAAAGGCTTCGATAATGGCGAAAGGATTATGTCATTTAGATAACCATTGTCCTTTAAGTGCCAATTAGATACATGGTGCCATAACCAAATCGATTCCTGTCGTTTCATAGGACTTCTCCATGATCCTACTTATAGGTCTGTGCCGGTAGAGTTTACT
Organism: Agrochola litura; assembly: GCA_949152395.1. Lineage (NCBI taxonomy): Eukaryota > Metazoa > Arthropoda > Insecta > Lepidoptera > Noctuidae > Agrochola > Agrochola litura. The sequence continues at coordinate 11,501,617 of OX424521.1, read as the reverse complement.
TTGCCGGAACAGGTCTGGGATGAGAAGCCAGACCAAAAGAGATACAAAAACCCGCAGGGCGGCATGTGGCGAGCTGTTGGGCAGTAGCGACCCCACGGACCCTATCTTCCGGGAGAAGTCTTGTTCCTCACCTCTGGCTTGCCTTTATTGACCGGCTGGAGTGAACACTGACGAGGAACGAAACTCCCACCTCATTCTTGCCTTTATTGGCCGGCTTGAGTGGAGATTCGCAAGAGCAAACGTGCTCGGAGGAAGGAAGTATTCCAGTAAGATGCTGGTAGGGATCTTGACCGTACTTCCGGCATTGTCCTGATAGCCGTAGAATACCTCTCCACTCCTCATAAGCACCTCAGGACATGTTGCCCCCTTGTCGCTACGACACTTTGTGCTAGCGACCGTTTTCGGGGGCCCATTATTGAGTGTGCAAGTCACCCCCTGCCATTTTACCTGTGTATTTATATAAAATATTGGTCAGGCAGGGGCCATAGTATTTCCATAGATCTAGATAACCAGTTCACTTAGCCACCCAAACCCATAATCCAACATCGTTGTTTCTATATCCTGCAATAGTTCTGCACCAACCGGGGGTTGTCCTTGGGTGCACTAGCATAGTGCGAACAGGGATAATCGTCGGTTGGTGCCTCATTTCATTAAACACGTCTAACGGGCCTCTGCGAGTTGGCTTCGGCCCCTCGTACGCCTTCCAAAGGTCCGGGACCCAAGGGTCTCGAGAAATGTTAAAGATATTATATAATTTTAAATGTTTTATTTTTCCTAAAATAATATTTAAAAATGTAATCAATATGTTGTTATAAAAATGCTATAAAGGACATATTATATTATATTAAATATGTATATTAATATCATAAACGCGAAAGTTTGTGAGGATGGATGGATGTTTGTTACTCGTTCACGCAAAAACGACTGAACAGATTTGGATGAAATTTGGCACACAGATATTTATAACCTGGATTAACACATAGGTTATTTTTTATCCCGATATTCCCACGGGATCGACACTTATGCGGGAGAAAACGCTGTATGATTTATATAATGAAGAAGCTAGCAGACTTAAAGTAGGTACTATTGGATTATAGTATTCGTCTCAAATGGGCGGGCCATCTAGCGCGATCAGAAGACGACAGGTGGACCCTTAGAACAACCGCCTGGAAAGGCCCACACGGAAAGAGAAGCAGAGGCAGACCAGCAGAGCGTTGGCAAGACGAGATAGTGGAATTGATTGGCAAATCATGGCTTGAAAAAGCAAAAAACAGAAAAAACTGGAAATTACTGGAGGGGGTCTATACCCGTCGAGGGGTCCTTGGTTAGTTAATTTTATATTAAAGGCTTTTTTATTTTATTATTTTTTATTCGTCTCAAATGGTAGGCCTCTCCAAAAATGCGTTTCCCAAAAGCATATTTTACTTGAAGCCGGTTTCAACTCTTTCTGATGTGTAGCCAGATGGTTAGGTATTCTGTTCATAGCACATGTTTTGTGTCAGTGACCATATCTAGGTAGTGTTTTGGCAATGGATTTGTTCGTATAGCGCCAGCGTTCATTATCGTGACATATCAGTGATGCCATTCTAGGCTCACCGACATGGGGGTTACCTCATACGTGTGTCTAGTAGATGCTGCAAAACTTCTGTATTTTTATCAATATTTGTGGTATAATTTACGGTGCGAGTCTTTATAATGTACACATATCGAAATGAGGGAATCTATGGACGAAAAAATATGAAAAAAAAACTTTTTTTTTTTTTTTGTGTTTTTAAAAAAAAAAAAAAAAAAAAAAATCATTTATTTGCATAAAACATGGTATACAATGATGTTAAAATATTATTATAATGGCCCAAACATGTTTAGCCAGGATAAAACATAGCATGCAAAATTAGAGGGTATTTCAAAAATGCAAAATTTTACGGTTAGTATTTGAAAATGTCACGTCAACGTTTTTTATCCATAAATTCTTTTAAACAATAGAAGCTGCACTCATTCAACCATTTGTAAAACTTTGTCTTAAATAATCTAGAATTTAATGTTTTGAATTGACTTGGTATCTTATTATAAATACGCACGGAACTAAACGGTGTAACTTTTAAACTAAATGATCTATCGCGATGAAATAACCAATAATGATTGGAAATTAATAGGCGCCCCATAAGATTAAAATAGTGAAAAAAAAAACTACAATAAACATGTTTTTTTTTTAGCAAAAATCTATTTTTTTTTCATAAATTTTTACAATAATCGTAAAATTTCTCAATAACAAGCCAAACACTGAAGATTTTTTTTTTTCGTCTATAAAATTAAGCATAGATTTCGATAAGTGCACATTATAAAGACACACACTGTATCGCTGACAAATGTAAAGGAGTTCGAAGGTTTGAATCTAATTGCTTCTGCCTGCAAACTTCAAAAGTCAAGGGATTTCTTCCAGTGAGGACCCATGCTTAGACCTGCAGTACCCTAATTGCGTAATACACGATCAATCACAATTTGTTTCGATTTATAACAGATTGCTAATCCATTGCTTCATAAGTTGGAAAAAAAATCTGGTCTACAACGTAAATAACGCAATGAATGTTGTTGAACTATCAAAATGAAACAAATTTGTCATAATCGTTTACGAAAATAAGTTACGCAATTAGGGTACTGGTTTCTGAATTGTCAAACTCTTCTTTAGCATATTACTTAATGATTCCACCAATGAAGGTGAATGGACGCGAGTGAGAAATCGTATCTAAAAAGAGCCCGCTACACATCCTCGCAGCGCTCATCTGCGCACCGTTTCACAGCATCGCTATACATTCTCGCACCGCCCAGCGGCCTAGCACATCTCTGGTGGAAACACTCACATCGTTTCACAGCTTCGTTACACATCCTCGCACCGCTCAGCTACCTCGCACATCTCTGATGGAAACGCAGCCTTAGACAATAAATTATTTGACTTTGACTTTTCTGAGATGGGACTAAACCATTGATTTCGGGACCTGTTACCGACACCGTGGAGTAAAAGACATCAACGCGTTGATTACCGCGGTGCCGATTTTTTTTCATGTTTTCACTTCTGTCGGCACTCTCGGAGTGCCACTGTTTTTTTTATGGATCATTTGGTCTGCCATGAAGATTTTTATTTATTATTAGCCTTCTATTTCGGCTTTTACATGCACCTTATGAAACGATTCTGGTGTTGAGTAAATACAAAAGTGGGAGTACACAGATTTCTTTGCCCCAGTTAACTTGCCCTCGATGTAGGACTAACTTTCCATTTCCTCTTGGGATCTTGTTACTTTTAATTATGACACTTACAGAGTAACCTCCGACTGCTGTGTGGACGTTTTTAATTACAGTGAAAACCGTTTATAACGACTTCGAAGGGACCGTCGGATTACGGTTGTTATAGCCGATAGTCGTTATAACCAAAAACTATGTTAAGTAAACAAACTTTTGGGACCTAAAAATTTCGTCGTAATAACCGGTACGATGTTTTACGCGAAGTCGTTATAAACGGTTTTCACTGTACGTTCTACTGGTAGATATACCCAAAATATGAGATGACATATTTTTCCCGAAATAAGACATTTTGTACACTTAGCCCAAATAAAAACCAAGATATAGCGCTGCTAACAATACAGTGAATCATGCCAAAACTACACCTCCGCTCTGAGATTACACGCTCACACGCACACATTTACAATCAAACTACATCTCACTAAGTGCACACATGTTTACGAAACCGGCCTCAAGTCACTGTTGACAGTGCTATGTCTTGGTTTGTTATTTGGTCTGAGACTCAGCAGCATAATCTAATGTATATGTACCTAGTCGGTAGGTTCTGTGTATGTAAATAAATACATGTGTAGCGGTTACACCTTCATAGCGTTGGCGGTTCTACTAATCTGACGTCACTAACTGGTGGGCACGTACTAACAAGAGCAACCAGCAACTTGAAGGGTGAAACAGTGAAGGGTGGGCGTTTTTGGGGGACTGTCTTATGTAATTTTGACGTTCGAAAAGTGCTGATTCTCAGCCTAGTTTGAATAAATGACTTTTGACTTCATAGCGTTGGCAGTTCTACTAATCTGACGCCACTAACTTGTGAGCACGTACTAACAAGAGCAACCAGCAACTTTATAGCGTTGGCAGTTCTACTAATCTGACGTCACTAACTGGTGAGCACGTACTAACAAGAGCAACCAGCAACTTCATAGCGTTGGCGGTTCTACTAATCTGACGTCACTAACTTGTGAGCACGTACTAACAAGAGCAACCAGCAACTTCATAGCGTTGGCAGTTCTACTAATCTGACGTCACTAATTTGTGAGCACGTACTAACAAGAGCAACCAGCAACTTTATAGCGTTGGCAGTTCTACTAATCTGACGTCACTAACTGGTGAGCACGTACTAACAAGAGCAACCAGCAACTTCATAGCGTTGGCAGTTCTACTAATCTGACGTCACTAATTTGTGAGCACGTACTAACAAGAGCAACCAGCAACTTTATAGCGTTGGCAGTTCTACTAATCTGACGTCACTAACTGGTGAGCACGTACTAACAAGAGCAACCAGCAACTTCCTAGCGTTGGCGGTTCTACTAATCTGACGTCACTAACTTGTGAGCACGTACTAACAAGAGCAACCAGCAACTTTATAGCGTTGGCAGTTCTACTAATCTGACGTCACTAACTGGTGAGCACGTACTAACAAGAGCAACCAGCAACTTCATAGCGTTGGCAGTTCTACTAATCTGACGTCACTAATTTGTGAGCACGTACTAACAAGAGCAACCAGCAACTTTATAGCGTTGGCAGTTCTACTAATCTGACGCCACTAACTTGTGAGCACGTACTAACAAGAGCAACCAGCAACTTCCTAGCGTTGGCGGTTCTACTAATCTGACGTCACTAACTTGTGAGCACGTACTAACAAGAGCAACCAGCAACTTTATAGCGTTGGCAGTTCTACTAATCTGACGTCACTAACTGGTGAGCACGTACTAACAAGAGCAACCAGCAACTTCATAGCGTTGGCAGTTCTACTAATCTGACGTCACTAATTTGTGAGCACGTACTAACAAGAGCAACCAGCAACTTTATAGCGTTGGCAGTTCTACTAATCTGACGTCACTAACTGGTGAGCACGTACTAACAAGAGCAACCAGCAACTTCATAGCGTTGGCAGTTCTACTAATCTGACGTCACCAACTCGTGAGCACTTACTAACAAGAGCAACCAGCAACTTCATAGCGTTGGCGGTTCTACTAATCTGACGTCACTAACTCGTGAGCACGTACTAACAAGGAGCAATCAGCAACTTCATAGCGAGCAACCAGCAACTTCATAGCGTTGGCAGTTCTACTAATCTGACGTCAGTGACTCGTGAGTACCCGCATAAGCCCTAAGAGCGACCATCCTGCGCAATTTGTACATCTAACCGAGGTAAATGGGTCAATTTACTGTACTTGACCGTTGGGCGGCTAACTAGCTATTACAGATGCTATTGTTGTCTAAGCAGCCTGTTTATTACTGTATAAAGACCATATTATGGTCTTTGTGCGAACAGAGAGCAGTTGTAGGTCATGGGTTCGAACCCAGGCAAATACTTTGTGCAAATAATTTCATCACCACTGTTCTCAAAACGGTGAAGCATTAACGCGATTAAAACGGGAGTTTCTCTTCTAATACTCTCTCTTCGCCCGTAACCGTTGCTTGGCAGTCACCCTCCAAAATCAAAATATTTTATTTCACATAAACCTACAAGGGCACTTATGAAACGTCAGAAGCTAGGTGCACGGTTCCAATTGGTCGCTTCCTATGGAGAAGAGCCGGCAAGAAACTCCACGGTTACTCTTTTAAAAAAAAAATGGTTTCTACAATGTTTTCAAATTACAGTGTTAATAGGTATGGGAGGACAGTGTAGGCCTATCAACAAGTACCAGGTACATTACTAACATAGAACATGGTCCACAAATCTACAGCCTACAACGTTCTCACATTCACAAAATCTAAAAGAAAAGAATCTATATAAAAGATAAACAAAATAATAAAAAAACTTTTTTACAAAAAAACTTTTTACAAAAAAACAACCGACTTCAAAAAAAAAAACACTACAAAGTGAAAAATAACTTTAATTTCGGAAGTCGGTGTCTTTGGATCAGTATTTTAGTTTTTTGACACCGACTTCCGAAATTAAAGTTATTTTTCACTTTGTAGTTTGGAAGTCGGTTGTATATATGTAAAAAAAAAATATTTTTTGTGATTTGGTTTGTAATTTATCTAAGTTATAACAGCCTTATGTCAACTGCTCATCAAAAATACCCAAATCGCTATAGATGTGCCTATAATATTTGAAGAGTTCCCTCGATTTCTCCAAGATCCCATCATCAGATCGTGACTAAATGACAATGGGACCAACTTGAAAGTAGACCCTTTCAAACAAAAATAAAAAATTTCAAATCGGTCCACCAGTCTTCGAGTAATCGGGGAAAATACATTTAAAAAAAAAAAAACTCGACGAATTGAGAACCTCCTCCTTTTTTTTGAAGTCGGTTAAAAATAAGGACCTAGTTAAACCAAATGACATGATTGCCACTACAGCTGTAACAAATCCTACGGTCCTATCAAAATTACTAAGTTTTCACCACAGCTAACCGTGCTCAAGAAGTTGAATACAGTCTGATACGATGACATAAATAATTTTCTGTACCACACAGCTATAAGTAACAACATTATTTGACCCAATTTCCACCCAAGTGGCGTTCAATTGAACAGTTTACTTAGATTCCGAGATAAAAGTGACTAACTGTAACTGTCGGGCGCACCGTATAAGGTTAAGGTAAACTTAGGTTAAGGTGAACGGCTTAGGCCGACCGCTTAACTGAGTCCGTGCGCGGTGCGCGAGGGGTGACAGTTGACGAATGACAGTTGAAACACAAGTTGACAAATCACTGAGCTCTCGCATCACGACACCACACCCCTCCCGCACCGCGCAGCTGCCTCAGGAATGGACTCAGTTAAGCGGTCGGCCTATAGTTACTAGTTAAATGATATAACGTTGGGTGTTAGCATAATGTGGTTAAAAATAATTTAAGGTTTGTGTCGAGTTTAACTCCAGAAATGTGTTGTCAAGAGATCGTGGGTTAACGGAACGCAAGCTTTTGAAGGGGAAGCGCTAAAGGAACAGAATACATGTCATATTTGTTGTTGTCATGAATCATACTGACCTGTAAATTGCAAAAAAATAAATAAGACAATTTGAATTTCGCGGGCAACCCTGGCGCTTTCGGAAGAAATGGTACAAAACTTAATGCAATTTTGTTTCTCCCAACGTAGTAGAATGACAAGCGACAGAATGTTTTAAATGAGATTACACATACATACATAAACTCATGCTTTTTTCCCATAAGGGTAAGCAGAAACTTCAGAACGCAACCTGCTACGATCCTTACATACTCCTTTTGCCCCAATTACGTTCCTACATCGGGTCATACACGCATGCACATTGCGAGTACTGCGTACCTGACCTTTCTGAAGAACATCACCAATAAGTAAATAAGGTAACGAACGTCATTCTTAAATTGACTTCTTACATTATGATGTAAAAAGCCATATGGTTTTTTCGTTCATACATCATGTTCCAACAAAGAAACTTTAATGGCAGTTAACATTGTACATTGTGTACGTTTAAACAGCTTGCAAGTGTAACAGCTGATTCACGATTCTTTTATTTTCTGTTTAACTTGGATACAACTCAGACGAATCCAACATCTGGGAGCATGCAGCTACATATTAGCATCCGGATACCGAATTCAAATAATTTTGTAACATGAATGTAAGATGTTTTTCAGCTACTTTAGAGCTCTCTAATTTTTGAGCGCATATCACATCATGTCATAAGAAGTAAAACAGCAGGCAAACATATTTTAAAAAAATGGCGCCGACTACGCATATCGCTCTCGGAATTGTATGAAAACGCGGTCCCCGCACCCCATTAGTTTCTCAAAGGACTCCGTATTATCGTATTTCGCTCATGTACAGACGCCAGCACATCAAGCTACCCGAAACTGTAAAATTTTCCCAATCAACTTTGATTCTTATTAATCAGCGATAAAGTTGAAAATCTATTAAATAAATTTGACAGATTGTAGTAGCTTGAAGTGCTGGCGTCTGTACATGTTATTTGCCGGTCACTGTAACGGTTGGAACTGCAACAATAAACCCGTAATTGAATGAGAATGTCAAACTAACAACAGTTAACAAAAGATTAACATTGTGCAACCGGCGCTTAACCTCAGGCGCCATGAACGGGTCGCAGTTATGCTTTACTTGCCACTTTCTATATTGTGACGACCATCTGTAACGCTTTATTAGCTGTGTGAACTAAAATCAGGTAGAACTGATTACATCACCACGTCTGTATTTCACCAAGGGTTTGGCAGAGGTGTACCTATAGTACACCCACATTTCGCCGGTTATGTTTAAGTCCTATGTAATAAGAGGCGAGCCTATTGCCATCAACTCAGTTACTGGCTTGCATGGCCCCGATTGGGGAAAAAATACTTCTCTGGTTGATGGCAGTGACGATATCTGGCACACTCTGGGCGTTTAGTCATACAACCAACCTTGCCGACTACGCTTATCTTTTCTTTAAGTAGAACAGGTGTTCACAGCGTACAGCTCTCTGTACGCTGGGCATCATCAACTCTCTGTACGCTGGGCACAATCAGCTCTCTGTACGCTGGGCACAATCAGCTCTCTGTACGCTGGGCATCATCAGCTCTCTGTACGCTGGGCACCATCAGCTCTCTGTACGCTGGGCATCATCAGTTATCTGTACGCTGGACATCATCAGCTCTCTGTACGCTGGACATCATCAGCTCTCTGTACGCTGGGCATCATCAGTTCTCTGTACGCTGGGCATCATCAGTTCTCTGTACGCGGGCATCATCAGCTCTCTGTACGCTGGGCATCATTAGCTCTCTGTACGCTGGGCACTATCAGCTCTCTGTACGCTGGGCATCATCAGCTCTCTGTACGCTGGGCATCATCAGCTCTCTGTACGCTGGGCACTATCAGTTCTCTGTACGCTGGGCATCATCAGTTCTCTGAACGCTGGGCATCATCAGTTCTCTGTACGCTGGGCATCATCAGTTCTCTGAACGCTGGTCATCATCAGTTCTCTGTACGCTGGGCATCATCAGTTCTCTGTACGCTGGGCATCATCAGCTCTCTGTACGCTGGGCATCATCAGTTCTCTGAACGCTGGTCATCATCAGTTCTCTGTACGCTGGGCATCATCAGTTCTCTATACGCTGGGCATCATCAGTTCTCTGTACGCTGGGCATCATCAGCTCTCTGTACGCTGGGCATCATCAGCTCTCTGTACGCTGGCCATCATTCTATTAGGTGTTTTTATATTAATAGTGCTCGTTTAGCAGTGATCATCAACCGCCTAGCTCTTTCTTATATTGGGGTCGGCTTCCAATCTAATCTGATAGATGAATATCTGTATTTTACGTGGAGTGACTGCCTATCTGACCTTCAAAACCCAGTTACTGGCTTGTATGGCCTCGTTTAGCAGTGATATTGGCGAAAAATACATCCGTGGTTGGTGGCAAGATATCTGGGAACATCTGACACAACCTGGGCGTTGAGCCACAAAACCGACCTTGTTGACTATGTTAATCAAGTAGAACGACGGGGTAATTGCGTAACACACTTACAATGGCAATGCCTTTCATTTTGACAGTTCAACAAAACTCATTGCATTTACGTTGTCGAGCAGACAAATTTTTCAAACATATGATGATATGAAGTAATGGATAAGCAATTTCTTTCGTTAGTCAGTGTTTAGCTGCGTTAACTAAACAAAAGATTAACATTGTGCAACCGGCGCTTAACCCTAGGCGCCACGAACGGGTCGCAGTTATGTTTTACTCGCTACTTTCTATACTGTGACGACCATCTGTGTGTAGCTGAGTTTATGACTGTTGTTCTCGACCTATAAGAAATTGTTTAGCTACGATTCGAATAAGGTCACATCTTCCTTTTCATGTTAAGTGTATTAGGAGTATTACGTAATATTTTCTTTTGTAGTCATATTCGCGTATAAGTTCTCAAATTTCCACCATTAAACATTTGCACTAATACACTAATATTATTTTAAATAGTTTGTTTGTAAGTTTGTATGTAGGGGGTAATCTCCGGAACTATCCGTTGGATTTGATAAATTATTGCATTGGATAGCCCAATTCTTGAGGAATGTTAAAGGGTATGTAACATCACGCTACGACCTTTAGGAGCCGAGCAAAAAAATAAAAGCTAAGCGATAACGAAGGAATAGCACGGGTGGGCGATGGGATTCGACGCGGTAGGTCGGGGGCGAAATTTCACGCGGACGATCTCATATATTATTGAAAAGAGATTTTGCCACATTATCTAAAACTATATATGTGATTTTTGTTTGTGTAATTTTTAGTGAGTAAGCCGTTGAAGTGCCATATCAATAAATAAATAAATAATGACCACGCTTGGCAAACGAATTGGCGATCGCAGTTTGTTGTTATTATATGCATTTAGATTGACGGCTTTGCCACTAAAGACAGATACTCACAGATGGCAATGTGTAATTATTTTTGGGAGGAATTATGCGACATCTTTTTCTTTGTTCAATTTAAAGGTTTTATATGATCAAATAATTCTTCTCTTCGATTGAGTCCCCAAAAGAGCATAATTATGTAGATAGTTTAGCTTATTCTCAGTAGCTTAAATTGTTACGATCTTTTGTCTATCATTTTCACAAAACCCCAAAATCTTTCTTCGACAGATTTGAAATCCCTCGAAATGCTACTGCCACTAATTCTTTAAAACGTCGTGAAGATACAATTATTACAAAGAGCTGCGCAGTGACCGCAAGACATAGTGGTCTGAATTGAATTATTAAATCAATAACAGTGTTTGTAGGCGCGCCCGATGACATAGGGGACACCATGAGTTGTTCATAATTGAGGACACGTTCGACATAAATATTACAATGCAATAAAAACTTTTTACAAAAAAAAAAACAACCGACTTCCAAAAAAAAACACTACAAAGTGAAAAATAACTTTAATTTCGGAAGTCGGTGTCTTGGGTTTTGTGTTTTCGTTTTTTGCCACCGACTTCCGAAATTCAAGTTATTTTTCACTTTGTAGTGTTTTTTTTTGGAAGTCGGTTGTTTTTTTTTTGTAAAAAGTTTTTATTTTTCACTTTTTAGTTGTGGTACCTACCCCACACACATTCGAATACCACTACCTGCTACCAGTGTCAAGAACTTATCATATCATCTACATACTAAGTGGGAAAAAAAATACGTATTTTGTAGCTAACTCAAAAACTACCCAAGCAAAGTTAATAAAATTTATATGGGACCAATTTGGGAGCCTACCCTTTCAAACAAAAAAAGAATTTTCAAAATCGGTCGACAAATGACGGAGAAATCGGTGGAAATACATAAAAAAAAAAAACAAACATACGCGTCGAACATATAACCTCCTCCTTTTTGGAAGTCGGTTAAAAATAAAACTAAAGAACATAATTTTTACAATAAGATATAACAGGGAATTGTGCGTATTTTGAAACAGAAATATGTTTAAAAGAGTAACCGTGGAGTTTCTTGCAGGCTCTTCTCCATAGGAAACCACCAAATGGCATCGGGCACCTAGCGTCTGACGTTTCATAAATGCCCGTGTAGGTAATGTGGAACAAAATATTTTGATTTTGAATATGGACAAGCAAAATTGAAGAGCACAAATGACAAATAGCCAACAAAGAAAATGTGTAGACTTATTGAAGTGTTGTGTAGAGATTTCGACCGTGGAATAACAAAATATCACAGTTACCGATCAACGTACTAAGCCTACTTTGTTGAGCAGACGAATTTTTAAACCTATGAAGCAATGGATTATTTGAAATGAATATCCTTCAAAACTCTCGGATTGTGATTGAAGTATGTTACACCATCAGGGTGCAGGGCATGGTAAATAAAACCACAGTATTTTGTCGGCCTACGCACAATGAAGGGTTCCGTAGTTGGCAGGAATTTATCCCAAATACATGTTGAAATACATTCTCCCATACATTCCAACTGCAAATGTAAGTTTGTACGCACAATATTGACATGTTATTTTAAGACCATAGACTTCTTATAGGTTTACCTGTAATCTATGAGTAAAGAGCCATACTATGTATTTTTTCAAAATTTTAGGTCTAGTAGTTTCGGAGATAAGGGGGAGGAATGGTCAATTTTCATCGAACTTCTTAAATGTCTTTAAAAGTATTTATTTTAAAATTATATAAATAATTTAAGATCCTCGCAACAAGCCCTTTCATTTGATAAGTCACACGGTACTGATAGAAAAACTTCTTTTTTAAAACTTTTGTTTGCCCCTCAAAAGTGACCCCTATATTCAAAATTCATTTATTTACGTTACACGTTCGTGTTTGGGTCACAGAAATACATATGTGTACCAAATTTCAACTTAATCGGTTCATTTGATTCGGAGAAAATTGACTGTGACAGACGGACGGGCAGACAGACAGACACACGAGTGATCCTATAAGGGTTCTGTTTTTTTCCTTTTGAGGTAAGGAACCCTAAAAACGTTCTCACTTCGACTGCATTCCTTTTCTTTTCAGGCTGATGCATTATGCAGCAGAGAACAGCAGCTTTCTTTAAATTGACTCATCATAATGGACACTTTTTCACTCTCGTATAACATGATTTCCTCCATGTCCTACAAAACGGACACGAATCGTCACCGTACTACCGCCATTCCGTCACGGTTCTAAACACGGGCACAATGACTCTTGTCGCTTCAACGCTCACAAATGTTGACATACTATGTTACTAAGCTAGATATAAATCAGCGGATTTATCTAGCGTCTGATATGGTTGGATGATGGGAGAATGTGGTTCCTGGCTGAAAATATTCCACTACTTTATGTAGTTTGACAAGCAAATCTTTCTTCTCAGCACGCTTAGCATGACCACACTAGAAAAGGATTTTGTCGACGGAAGAATAAGACAAAATGACAGATAAACAATCAACTGTCATTTTGTCTATTCTTCCGTCGACAAAACCCGTAGAAAATCTGTTCTATGGTTGTCATACTACGCGTGCAGGAATAAAAATTCGGCTACACCAATTCCAAATAAGGCGTTTATGAAAATGACATGACAGTCTATAGTTCATTAAATTTTTGATTATTATCGAGTGATTTAGATCCACATTTCGCTATTATAAATGAATTTAATTTTACATTTCCGCAGGATACTATCGAACTTAGTTTAGTAGATCGAAAAATAGAGGCAGCCGTCTAAATATTTTTGGCTAATCTAGATATTTTTCTGTTGTCTATACCAATTTAAAAACAGTGTAAAGACATCGTTTTGAAAGATAATCCAAACAGGCACGTTCTAAAATAGACCGCATCACCCTTAGATAAAGATTGATAGACATTAGTCCCCTCGGCATTGCAGCAACTGTTCACTGTCAAAGTTTGGGGGAGGCATTATGTTCGAGGAGAGCGTACAATTTGGATAGGGATAAATTCGGCACGGGAATTGTTGGCGGGATAGCCCCATTTTATATTGTTACGAATGTGACTCACTTTCGTAGAATCGTTTCCAATGCGTTGAATTGGCGAATGAAGGGAAAATACACGGAAAGGTCGTGTTAAGTGCTAATGGTTCCGTAAAAGGCAAATATTAGGTCTTTACCTATGAAATTGCCGTTTTTCATTAAATAAGTTAACGCCCTTGTTTCTCTATATTTTTTATTTTTATTAATCAAAGTAATTATCCATGCAATCAATGCATTTTTGCCAACATAGTGGCAGCTTATTGATTCCCTTTTTGAAAAAGTCTGCTGGACGGGAGGCAACAAATACTTCAAAGGCATTTTGAACTGCCTCTCGGTTATTGAATTTTTTCCGCGCCAAGAAGTTATCCAAATTCTGGAAAAAGTAGAAGTCTGTAGGGGCAAGGTCTGGTGAGTACGGTGGATGACGAAGAACTTCCAACCCCAGCTCTTGTAACTTGCGAGACCGTCTGCTGTGCAGTATGAGGTCACGCGTTGTCGTGCAGGAGTAGCGGTGCCGAACGATTGACCAAAGCTGGTTGGAGATGAGCGAGCTTCTCCATCATTATACTCAGTTCTTCACAGTACATATCTGCAGTAATGCTCATCCCGTTTGGTAAAAAGCTGTGATGAATGACACCGGCGCTAGACCACCAAACAGTGACCATCACTTTTTTAGGGGTCAGTTTTCGTTTGGGGCATTGTTTAGGTGCTGAACCAGGATCTAACCAACTTGCTGAGCGCTTGCGATTGTCGAACAGAATCCATTTTTCGTCGCAAGTAACAATGCGATTCAATATGCCTTTGTTTGTGTGTCTGTTGAGCAGTGCAAGGCTCAACTCGACGCGTGCTTCGCGCTGGCGATCATTCAATTCGTGGGGCACCCATTTGTTAAGCTTTTTTACCTTGCCAATTCGACGCAAATGGACCAATATTGTTTTGATGCTAACATCGAAAACTGCTGCTAATTCAGCTGTAGATTGAGAATCATCAGCTTCCACAATCGCCTTTAATTCGTCATTGTCGACTAAAGTTTTCGGTCGACCACGGGGTTCATTTCTTAGGTCGACATTTCCAGAACGGAAGCTGGCAAGCCAATAATGGGTGGTGCGATCGTTAGTAGTGTTCGCTCCGTATACGTCGTTGATGCTGCGTGCCGCTTCTGCCGCTTTGCTGCCACGACGGTACTCATGCTCCATGATCACTCGAATTTTTAACGTATCCATGATGACGAAAGACGTACAAATGCGATGAAAACAGAACGCTAGAGCCCATGACTAATTTTCAAAAAAGAATTCCATATTTTAAAAATAAAAATAATTTGCACTTAGAATTCTAAGCGAAAAAAGAAAAATATTGGACTTGAACTAGCCAGTACGGCAGAACGGCAATTTCATAGGTAAGACCTATTATTTTCAGTCGGTTTTTGTTTGGTGACGATTCTAGCCAATAGGGCTAAAGTTAGTAACCTTACTCTACTGTCATTGCATTGATGATTGTACCACCGAGACAAAAACCTCGTACTAATGTCTTCTATTGGTGGTGGTTGGTGGGTTCATTGCTGGTAATAAATTAACACTGACAGCGTCTTGAAACTTACCGTTGCAAAATTTTAAAAAACTTTTCACAGAATTTTATTACTTGTAGATAAATGTTATTATTCTGTGCAGGATTTCTTAAATGATAATTTTTTGTAATATATTATCTTTATTATCCTCTACTTTGTATTACAATGGTGCCGATTCCCTTGGTCACAAACTAAACTAAATTTAAGTTCAGTGCATCTTTTTCTTTCTATTTCATTAAGAAAAGGACAGAAGATAAATTTTAGTTTAGTCCTGTCAAATTAATCAACGCTTGACGTAAATTGACGTAATTTTAGTAGACACGTTTTTAATCACGTCTAAACTTGTATGGAGTAGTGACAGGCGCTGATTAATTTGACAGGACTAAACTAAAATTTATCTTGTGTCCTTTTCTTAATGAAATAGAAAGAAAAAGATGCACTGAACTTAAATTTAGTTTAGTTTGTGAACAAGGGAATCGGCACCATTTGCATGCTGTAATAAGGCAGAATGTACATGGATCCTATATATATGATTTAACAACTTATTTTTATGTACAGACGCCAGCACATCAAGCTACCCGAAACTGTCAAATTTTCCCAATCAACTTTGAACCAACTGTGAGCCATAAAGTTGAAAATCTATTAAATAAATCTGACAAATTGTAGTAGCTTGATGACCTGGCGTCTGTACCTACATTCTAAGCAAATAAAAACCTATTCTGTCATAGCCGAAAATCGCCTGACAGAAATCGATTGATTATACTGTCCATGCAATAAAAATCGTAATACAGAAATAAGTATTGTTGTACTTTATTTTCTTTCTCATTACGATAGAAATGAGCTCACCAGCGCTGTGGCTCTGTCTCGTATTGGGTCATTATGCTGAGCGGTGGCCGTTTTGCGTGGATGTGACTCATATTTTCCTCCAAGTTGTACTTTTAAGTGTTTGTTTTTTGCGCCGTTTCTTACCGAAATAAACGTATTTTCTTTTCATCCCAAACCAACTCTTCCAAAGGCTGCTCTAGATACTCGACTGAAAATTATCGTTATTTTGCAACTATGGGCCGGGAATAGTCTCCTATTGTGTGTTATCGCTGTTTACATAATACTCTTATCAATCGACCTTGCTAGTTATTATGTCCACATTACTAAATAAACAATTTTTACGAAAGCTGCGAACGTGATCTAGTTATTTCATGAATCTCGGTTTTCTGCTCTATTTATTGGAGAATTTCAATTTTATGCGTGATATTGAAATAGTGTCGGGCATATTACTGGTAAAACTATTGTAAAACATTTTAAAAGAGTAACTGCGGAATTTCTTGCCAAATCTTCTCCATACGAAACAATCTTTTGAAAGAGGCAACTACTTAGAATCAATTTTATAATCGTAAAAGTGCATTTTATGTTGAAATATATGACTTTGGGCAAAACTTGTTTGTTTTATTGTTTTCGTTTACACCTAAAACAAGTTCTAAAGACTAGTATAGTAGTATATAAATCAATAAAATTGTAAACAAGACATGTCGGAAACAACGTGAATGACATGTATTATACGGATACCTACATGTTTTCGACAAGTCGTTCGCAAGATTTGGTAGAAACAAGTACCACAACATGTTTATGTGTATAAAAATGCGAGGATAGAAAATCATGAAAGAGGTGAAGAAAACTAACCGCTAAAGTCCAGGTGCGGCCAGTGTTTTTGTCAACGTGAACAGTTAAATTTAAAACAGGAAAATGATAAGTTTTTCGCGAAGAAATTTCAAAAGAGAGACAGCCATTGAAAACCTCTGTATTATTACAAAACTAGTTCCGACTGAGGTTAAGTACGTTATACAAAATTTACAACTTAGACACGGGTTTAAAATCAATTTTTGTATTTGAAACTTTAACACTGTCGGAATAAATTTCGAAATTCAAAAATGACTTGATGGTCTAATCTGGGTTTATCTTTAAACCTTGTTTTGTAGTAAAGCCGAGACTGTCCCGAAAAAATCTAAGTTTTGGTAACCTCATTCGATATTTAAACACGTAAAACATGTTAGTAATCAGTGTTCAAAGCAATAAAAAACTTTATGAAAACCGTACATTCTTTCTTAATTGGCAAATAACAAACGATATTGACCCACAACACAATAGATTAAGAATTTCTTCACTTTGGGACTAAATAATCAAAATGGCGGAACCAATCCTAACGTCTTTCAAGTTAAGACATTTTTAACAGCAGCTGTTTCAAAGTTTTACAGCTTTAAAACAACCAGTTTCATCATTAATTGCTGTGTTATAAATAAAATACATTGTTGTCATTCGTAGACTTTTCACAGGCGCTATTGGTAGTCAGAAGATCAAAAGTCTGACAACCAGTCTACTAAAGGGTATCCGTGTTATTCAGTAACTGGGACACACAGGAGGTCAAATAGGCAGTCCATGTAAAATACTGGTAGTCAGCTACATCCGGTTAGACTGGAAGCTGACCCCAAAGGCTAAACAGATTGATTGCTGTGTTATTACTACTGTTCTACGGCTCGTAAAAACTAAAAGAGCAATAAACGTTAAGTCATCTGAAATCTTTATTATTAGATACAAAATTTTGAAGTTTCATAATTAAAGATTTACAGATAGCTTTCGACACGGATTTAAAAGTTACGTCAACTTCTCAATGACCCAGGTAAACTCGTAATGCCCAAATTGATTACATTAATAGACTTTTGCTTCTGGGTGAATGAAACAATAATTAGTGGATCTAAACCGAAGATCGTTCAGTATTAAATTACACACTGTTACGATTCTACATCAAAACAAACGAGACTCTGTTGTTTGCATGTCTTTTATAGATCTCGACAAGAGTCCCAACGGATTACTCTTACACGGAGTCTTTACTCACCTTTCTTGTATAATGCACACACACCTACACCCACCCCTACACACTCACACACATACAATCACACCTACACACACACCACTCACATACACTAACACACAACATACGATTTTACTCTATTATTACCATACAGTAGAATGACACAGTCCACTTGAGATATAAGTTTTTGTTGATTATTGACCGTAAACTACCTCTTATAATACAGGTATACCCTAGCTTAAGAGGTAGTGAATATCATTCTTGTACAGATTTTGCAACAAACTATAAATGTATTTTCTAAACCAAATATCACACTGTATTTTCAAACTCTGTATGTTTTTGGATAAATAAAGATTTATTTTTTATTTTTTAATTATTAACTCCTAGGAATTTTCAACCAAACAGGAATTTACTTATCTCAGATTAGGCCTAGTCGTGTGCCAATAACAGATTATTATTTATCAATGCAAAGTTTTAATTGAGAACGGAGGCCCACTTGGCGCCCTACTGTGGAACTACCGCGTCCCACTTGGGCACCAAGTGAGATGTAGGTGTCCCAATTTGAGCAGAAAATCTCGATTTTTAAAGACTGCCTTTCTAGTTACAGTTTATTTGATTGTGATGCGATTCCTAAATCCGAAATCGAACTACTTTTAGATTTTTGAAAGCACGAACTTTCGCTTACGAAAAAGTTATGTCAAAGTCTTAACTGTCAAAAATGGAGGCTAATTACCGCCATTTTCTACGTCATAATGTGTTTATGGTTTGTAGAGGTGCACTTTCACGCTTTATTTGTTTGCAATGTTGCGATAAATGATTTAATAGCTGGTTACCTAATACCGTATCATTAATATTCATTGATACCTTATTATGTTGTGAGCCGAGCATATTACTCGCCTTAATAAGGTATCGGAAATCGGATATTACAACGTTTTGTTTGACAAGTAAGGAACATGGTCGTAGGGAACGTGGCCAAAGTAAATGTTACTTAGTTTCTTTTAGTTTTTTTGTGCCCGGCAAAGAACAGGCGAATTTAATTTTTCCCGTGGGGTCAAAACTTGGAAAACTCTCAATTTTTTTGGATTTTTAGGGTCTTGTCTGGGCAAATATCTTTGTATTTTGAAATAGGGCTAATCTAATTCAAGCTTGTAAGCAATACTCGCAAAAAACATCATGAAACCTTCCGTAAAAAAAGTTTTCAACGTAATTTTATTACAATTATTCCGAGCAATGAAATGAACATCGATTGCGTGATTTTAGCATTATAGTGTGAATGAGGAAACCACGCCGATACTATGAAAAGCCCACGAAAACATCACGTACATAGGTACACTTAGATAGTAGATAATTATCATACCACACTTTCTTATCAACAAAGCATTTGAATATTACAACACTGCAAAACACAATGATTACATGTTGCATGTCTGAATACCAATCACTATGATACTGTTGTACATACAATTTTATATAGTGTGACGTAACTATTCAATGTAAAAACGAAAGCTAGTGTACAAACCACTCGCGAATTTGGAACGAGTACTCAACTGGTTCCGTGGTGTAGTGGTTATCACATCTGCTTTACACGCAGAAGGCCGCCAGTTCGATCCTGGCCGGAATCATATCTTTTTGAAGTTTTTATGATTTGAATAAATATTATTTTGTAGTAAAAATTGTTTTTGAACTTTATTTGATGTACAAATCAGTAGTTTTCTTTGCTTTTTTTTTTAATATTTTTCGCTTTTTTTTTTTAAAAAAAAAAGAGCGATTGGAATCTTTTTATTTAAAAAAAAATCTGTCAGCTATTTGATTTTGTTAATAGAGTTTAAAAAAATCTTATCAATCTAACCCAATTTTTTTTGCAACTGAAATTAATCTGACTGGGCCTATTTTTGACATGGATATTCCAGTATTCGCAAGTCCAGTACTTCACATACGTAATTTTTAACATACAAAAATATTGCATTGAACAAAAAATCTAGATATTTTATGACAATATCCTGTAAGCTTGCTAAATTTTTTCCTCTTTCCTTTCATTTAATTTATTATCATAATTAATAATTAATAATTTTCAATGGACAAAAATTACAGATAATAATTTGCACTTAATTAATATTATTTTTGCCAATTATTGGTAATTTTGCTCTTTGATATTTTTAAAAAATAATTATGGTAATAAATTAAAATAAAGTTAAAGAGAAGAATAAATTAAAAAGAATGAATGAATTAATTAATAAGGGAAAGGCCGGGCGGGGAAGCCCTAGGAGGACATACATATACTAACCTCATTGGTGATGTTCTTCAGAAAGGCCAGGTGCGTAGTACTCGCAACCGGCGTGCGTGTATGACCAGATGTATGAACGTAAACGAGGCAAAAGGAGTATGTAAGGATCGTAGCAGGTGGCGTTCTGTAGTTTCTGCCTACCCCCATGGGAAGAAGGCGTGAGTTTATGTATGTATGTAGAAGAATAAATTAAAAGGGACGAACAGTGCTTTACAAAAGTAATAATTTAAAGGGTTGTTACATAAAAGGTGTGACTTTTAACAATCATTTGACAAGGCAGTATTATATTAGTTAGTGATAATTATTAGAAGTGAATTTGAAATAAATCATTAAGGTTGTGATCACCACTTGTAATGTCCAAATAACAGCTTTTTACTGAATAAATATGAAAGTCAAAAGTATCTGGATTTGTGCCCGGCTGATGGCAATAGGCTCGCCCTTTATTACATGGGACTTAAACATAACTGGCGAAATGTGGGTGTACCTGCTACAGGGACACCTCTGCCCAACTCTTCGGGGAAACAAGGCGTGATGTTATGTTGTTATTCACACATAAAGAGTTCAACAGTCACAATGGCTCATTGAGGTGGATAACAATTAAAATTATATTGTGTCTCATTAATTACTGTTGAAAGGATATAAATATACAGGGTGGCAGGGACATCGACGCGAAAACTGAAACCATGGATTCAGTACATGATTCTGAACCCCCCTGCGTTGAAATTTTACGTCGGTTATAAAAAATAAAATCTGCTGTTTCATAGAAAAGTGCAATACCTACGCGGTCAAAATGTACGGAACAGCTGATTTTTTTTTAAATAACCGACCAAAAATTTCAACGCAGTGGGGTTCAGAATCATGTACTGAATCCATGTTTCAGTTTTCGCGTCGATGTCCCTGCCACCCTGTATATATATGTGTGTGAATATGAAAGTATAAACAGTACTACATAACATTTTTTTTTTGTCTATCTGTTCGTTTCAGCTAATCTCAGAAATGGCTGGACCGATTTTGACGGGACTTTCACTGGCTGATGCTAACTTAGGCTACTTTTATTTATTTTTTTAATTAGGGCGACGCGGTCGAATCCGCGGGCAACAGCTACTCCTACATATATAATGATTTGCCATAACATTTTTAACACTATCACAGAGAGGAGGCCTGCGTTCCAGGTCGATTTTGTTAAGTACCTGGTACTTACTGACAGGCCAACACTGTCCTCTTATACCTATATATTAACACTGTAATTTGAAAACATTGTTAACGTCAAATATATTTAAAAGAGTAACCATGGAGTTTCTTGCCGGCTCTTCTCCATAGGAAACAACCAATTGGAACCGTGCAGCAAGCTTCTGAGATTTCATTACTGCCCATGCAGGTTTATGTGAAATAAAATATTTTGAATTGAATTGTACTACATGTAATATTTTTCCAAACCAACCAGGAGATTTATAAATTAATAGAGATTAGAGAGTAAATCTTTAAAAGACTGCTTACTGCTTGGCAACTATTATTACCAGTAATGCGGGAATTATGAAGAATTCATCCTTCTGTAAGTGATAACTTGACCAAAAACGGTTTTATTCTAGACTTTGCACACATCATTTCAGTAATACCATTTACCTCATGGACATATAAGATAATAATGACCTAATAATGTTGGGTTATGACTTCACCTTATGACTATACTATACTATACTATACACTATACTATACTATACTATACTATATGTTAAGGATAAGAGTGTGTGTATGCGATGGCGACCGGTGAATAGTCAGGATGTTAAGAAAGTAATAACAGGTATGGATACAAATAAATCACCAGGAAGCGATCTCATTCGCATGTCTGATCTTAAATATTTGGTCAATATAGTGAGTCCGGTGCTCGCACGTCTTATTAATTTATGTGTAAGTACATATACGTGTCCGAGCAAGCTGAAGGAGGCGATAGTGCGTCCTATTTTTAAAAAAGGTGATCGTAATGTATTTTCCAATTACAGGCCAATTGCTATATTATCAAGTGTAGACAAAATATTAGAAAAATGTATTGTTAATCAACTAGGAAATTATCTTCAAAAAAATAGCATTATTAGTAAATGCCAACATGGATTTCAAAAGAGTAAAAGTTCAACCACCTTGTTATCTAAGTTTTGTGACGAAATTAATAACAATTTAAATAAAAAGCAATTTGTAGTAGTAGTATTTTTTGATTTTAAAAGAGCATTCGATACATTGGAAACAAATACATTATTAAATGCAATGGAGGAGTGTGGGGTGGCGGAACCGCTTAACAACTGGTTTAGAGACTATCTCGCGAAGAGATATTACCGTGTAAAGGTGGACGAGTCGTACAGTGACGCGAGGGAGGTGAGGTGCGGGGTGCCGCAGGGCGCGGGATGTGGGCCTGTATGTTACCTAATGCATGTCAACAGCTTGTGCGGCGTTTTACGCAACTGCTCAACATACATGTTCGCGGATGACCTGTGCGTGCTGCGCGCCGGCACCGACCTCGCCGAAACCTGTCGACTCGTGCAGCACGACGTGGACCGAGTAGTTGAATGGTCACACGACAACGGGTTAATCATAAACGCAGATAAAACTAAGATAGTGATGATACGCTCGCCATATTTACAACCACCTGGCGAACCACCTCCGATGTACACACATGAGTTTGCGTGCATCCATAGAAACAAAATTCTTCCTATCAGCTTAAAACATAAATACCAACTTCTGGTTAACAATCATGGCAGCTGGGAGCGTCACTCGCTAGTTAACCATAGCCACGCAACTAGGATGGTATCAGCAGGTAAATTCGATGTACCTAGAATAAGGAATTATTTTGGCGACCGAACGCTTGATAAAAGATTACCATACCTTCTCAACCAACTGCCTGCTGTAATAAGAAGTCAGGAAGTGAAGGGTAAATTTGCCAAGTCACTTAAGCGGTTCTTTCTCGGGAGTTTGTAAGCGATGTTCTTAGGAAGTGGTTTGCAGATTGTTGGGGAGAGCAGATGAGTGATTTGGTAGTTTATTTTATTTTTATTATATAAGTCATTTGATGTAAGGATATTTTCGTTTGTTACTATAGATGTGCATGCAGTAAGTGGAAATTATGTGTCCGCACTAATAAACCGTATTTATAATTTGATTTGTTCTGTTCCCACAGACAAACCGTGAAAACGGTTTTGCGGGGCATTGTTCTTAAGTTAAGATTCTTGTAAAGGTTGTTTGATAAATAAATAAATAATAATAATAATAAACTACAATTATGGTAAATGAAATGATACTGAATGTGAAACGTTATGGAAAAACCCACTGTCATGTATTTCTTCAATAGGATCAGGGAAACGTACTGCACATTGTGTTCATAAATTAATAATCCACTTTCGTTCATTACCATTTATTAATTACTGAATATGGTGCTACCATAGTATAAAGAGAGGTAGTAAGCTATCTTCATAGAAACGCACCGCGCGCGGCTTGTATGTGTGCGCGGCTTGTATCTATGCGTCGCCGCACGCAGATTAACAAAATCTCGACCCGTTTCTCGTGAGAAACCAGCCGAGATTTTGTATATTGTTATACTTGCTTATACTTGCTTTTATACTTGCTTACATCATCTATTCTCAGCACTATTTTTTTTTTAAGTTATGTATATTTTTGCTGTTTATTGTGTCTAAATAAACAACCTTGTTTGTGGCTTTTGTATTCATGTCAAGAGAATGGGGATAACATAAGCAATCAACCCTCTGTGTCCCTTTACCAATGAGACACAATCACCTGTTACTTTTTCAAATGTGTTGATAGTGGTTTATTACAGACTTCTTGCAGGGGAGTATGTTATCCCACTCGCTACACTTCATTCGTTTTTCTCTCTTCCATATCATTATTACTCACATTATCAAAGATGCCGTCTTATTTATTTTCTTAGTTGCCGTTATTATTCAGAATGAAGACTTTTTCTCAGCTCAAAAGTGGTGAAGGGCGGGCATTTTTAAGCGACTTCTTAAAGGAGGAGGTTATCAATTTGGATGTTAATTTAGTTTTTGGTTTTTTTAGGAGCCTCTTGTAACTTTAGACATTCAAAAAGTTTTCCCTGTAAGATTTATTTTTTGGTAAGGAATGTTTCTAAAGTTAAAAAGACCTCATGTAACAAATATTGAAATTAGCACATTCTTTGCTCATAAAATACCAATTTGTGTTGGTAGAACCTGAAATGGAGGAATCCATAAAAGTGCATGTTTTATGGACTGGTCATTTTAGCAACTGCCTACTTATTTCTCTGGTACCTAATATTGAAAATGGAATGTTTTAGAAGCTGTGAATTACTGTGAACTCTTTTGACTTACTGAAGTAATTTGTAAAAATAAACTATAATATACAATATTAATAGTAGACAGGCAACCTTGAGATGGACATAGATTGCCTGAAATGAACACTACATGGACATTGTTATAATTTATTAAAATAGCAATTCTCACCGTTTTCTAGTTTTAGTGACAAAATTCCTACAAAATATTGTTCTCTATGGAAACATCTGTATTCAAAACCATACAGGTGTTCCAAACAGGTTGTTATGCACCCTTAATGAATGTTGCAGCATAAACAACAGACATTCAATGTGTATGTTTATAGACGAAAATATGAAAACAAAGAAAAGTTTGGCAATCTAGCCAAACTTTTCTTTTCAACACTTCTTGTAATGTTCATGACTGATTAGATTTTGAATTTGAAGGCTGCAAATAACTTAGAAGTTTGCCAAAAATCACTTTTCATGACATTCAAAAGATTCGTAATCTAATCTACGAGACTAAAGTACATAATTTCAGTTCTTATCGTTAAAGATATTAGGCAAGTGATATCAAAGATAAAATTAAATTAGAGTAAGTAAACAATTCGCGATAATATGGTCGCCAATTTTAACTCATCTCATTCAACTAATTGGCTAAGGAATTAACTCGCATTCTTCCAAGAGATATCATTTGAATACAATCGATACAATAATGTGACACAAGGTCGTGTATTGCCTAAGACGACTCTAATTAGGTAAAAAGGTCGATGCAAGTACAGATGCGGTATTATAAAGAGCTTACAATGATATCAGCAGCAATTTATATAATTTAATGAGTCACGCGTCCGGCTGTATGAATTGATGTGCCCGGCACACGACAATAGTTACGAAAAAAGTTAGTCCGTTGAATTTAGAACACCGAAAATTACATTCAATGACCAGCTTTGAAATCGGCATTTCTATCGCAATTCTCGTAAAAATATGCAATAAAAATGTTAACCGGTTTGTAATAGGTTTTAAAGGAATAAAAGTGAAAATTACCTTGTCCAAACATTTCAATTCCTCAGTCGGATAAACTGTTTTCTCACACCTTGCGCAAGTTTTATTCATGATGATTGTTTTTAACACAAAAACACAATAAATATAATAAAGCACTGATATTTCACAGAGCAACACGGGTTTTCACGATTCACAAACAAAGTTTAAAACTCGGTATTGTAAGAAAACACTCAAGAGCACGATTTTCGTAGCATCTCCGTACGCGCATGCCAAAAAAATGACAAATGGCGGCGGTTGGTGTGGCCAACGTAATAAAATATTTTTACCATACAAAAACCAGTAAAATGTTGCCGCATAGTAATTTAAAAATACGAAACCAATCCTCAACTACCTACACTACAAATAAATTAAATATAAACATCTACGGTTTCTGCTAAGTAAATAGTTTCTATTTAATTAAATAGCCCAAGTAGTTGCTAACAATTGCTGTAGCGCGTTAATATTAATATTAAAAACGTACGTATCCCAAAACTATGTAATTAAAACAAAAGCAAATAAATAATGTAAAAAAATAACTATGAACATAGGCATTTCTCTCTTTGAAGCACCGCCAGCGCTTCATTGAACAACTGTTTGGACGTTTGTATCATCTCAGTCAAATGATTGTAATCGTACTGTTTTTCTTCTTCCAACATCTTCAGTTTATCCTCTAGGATGTTTAGTTTCTCTTCAGTCAACTCTAGCCTGTATTTTAATTCGTCTCTATCGAGATCTTCGCCAGGTTGAGAATCAGAACCTGTCCCAGTATCACTAGGCTTAATACCGCTCCCTTCAATAGAAGACTTTTTCATAACCACCGAAGATCCATTATTGAAGTCTAAATTATGCTCTTTTGTGATTGAAGTCTTTGACAGCCTCGAACCTTTTCTGGATTCTCTCAGCAATCTTATTTCATCTTCCAAACTAGTCATTTTTCTCTCCAATCGCCTTTTCCTTTCTCTAATTTTCCTGGTGCTGGTTTCTAACTCTTCCCATTTGTGTCTTTCGGCGTCTAACCTCGAATTTAAGATCACTACTAATTCGGACAACTTTTTTATTTCGTTGTCTGTAGCTGTCTTCATTGGAGTGAAGAAGATACTTTGAAGAGAACACTCCTCATATCTCAAAAGTTGGGCTCTTAGTTCTTCGATTTTGGCTGCCTTTTCAGTGGCCTGTTTTTGTAAGGCGTCTATTTTGGCAGCTGTATTTTTTGTTAGTTTTTGGTATTCACCAATTTCGACGTTCATCTTATTCATTTTAGCTGTATTCTCTTTCAGAATTTCCTGATAATAAAGCTCTGAAGTTTTGATTTGATTCTGCAAGAAAATTAGCGGAAAAATAAGTTGCTTATACCTACTGCAAGGTTCTGTATCGAGCAAACTAAAAAAATACCATATTTAATTTGACATTAGGTACTGAGGTTTATTTAAGACGGTAGTGAAATGGGTCAGAATTTTAACAAAATTTTCCTCACCCTCTGTTCATTAATCAATAAGTCATCATGGCTGCTCTTCTCAACAAAAGTCTGCATCTTCTGTCTAACCGTAGTTGCGTCGCATTCCAAATTTCTAATCCTGCACCTAGAACCTTCTAGCTTTCTCTTTAGATCGTTGTTTTCTTCTTTCAGACTTTCCACGTTCTTCATTACCTGCTCCACCTCCTTCTTTCTTTTTTGTTCTATCTCTCGAATAATCTGTTAAAGGAAAGATTACGTCTTTTAGAAAAGTTTTCAGTTCACATAAATATTTTTGCTGCCTATCATGACAGCGCGGCTGGCCCAGAAGGAGGTTATGGAATGAAGTCGACTCTTTAGTTATACAGATTGGGTTCAAATTGCATATGATAGGGATACGTGAAAGGATGAGGAAAAAGAGACCTTGGCCCTGCATGGGGACACTAAAGGCTAATTATAATTATAAAATATTATTAATAAGAAAAACAGTCCAAGTGATTTGAGAGAAGTAAAAACTCGATATAAAATCTAAAACTTACGCCAATGTCGGAAGAAAAAGAAAATAAAAATGTCATTAACGTGTTGAAGTTCCGTCAATTTGCCGTGATAAAACCATTTCCTATCAAATGACAATTATTGTGATTTGAGTTAACAAAAACGAGCAAGCTTTAGGTAGGTACAGTAGTCGCATTAGATGTGTAACATCTGAAATCTCACCTCTGTTGGCTGACAGTACCGAACTTTCGGAAAATGGTTTGGTACCATCTGACGGCCAAATAGCACGCTCTTCCCCGGCTTCCTGTTACACACTTCCGTCCCTTTTCACAAAATCACTCCCACAGATTGCAGAAAAGCGAGAGGAAAATGTGCACATCAAACTAATTTGAAACAATAAATTTTCCTGACTTTACCATACCTGACTTTGATCCTTTCTCTTGACATCGGCTAATTGCGCATCCGTCTTTGTTTTCCCACTCAATTTATTCTCAAGATCACTAACTTTGGCCTGCAGCAATACAATCTGCTGCGCCCTACCTTTCCAACCAAGCACATCATTCTGCAACTCTTTAATACTTGTAAACTTATCCCCTAATTCCATCTGAAGAATTTTCGTAGCCATCAGTATTTCGTTTTTTAGCTCCAAGTTCCTGTTTTTACTGTCGTAAAGCTTTTTGTTTACTGACGACAGTTTATTATTGAGCTCTTTTAGCTCATCAGGACTTGCGTCTATTGGTTCGTCTTTACACATGCATATGTCTAGTTTTTCATGTTCTGCTTTCAGTATTTCAAGCTGCATCACTTTCCGTTCTAAAGCTGCATTTTTTGTCTTATAGCTTTCGATCTCAGCGACCAGGTGGCGGTTCTGTTTGCAGAGATCAGTTATCTTTGCGCTGATAATACCGGCGGATTTTGATGATATGGCAGGGCCCGTACCGGAAATTATATCACGGATTCTTTGGTTTAGATCGGCAATAGTTTTGTTCAGCTCTTTCGTATTTTGATCTTTTAAGTACACGCATTTGCGTAGTTCGTTGTTATCGCATGTCATTACCTGAAATAGGTAAAAATTATAATTAAAATAATCCTACAGGTCGACATAAAAGAGTAACAAGTGCTAGTAGGTTATAAGTCACCTACACAAGTAGCGTTTTTAACAATTCTTTTACTAATTTCCCATTCGAAGTCACTTAAGCGCGATAGTAGCGCCATTATTTTTTCCAGAATCTTTTTTGCCAAGCTGTAGATGTTACTTGGTTATATCTTATCTAAGTTAAAGGGGTGATAGACGTGCGAGCAAGTGCGTGTACTTATGCTTCAGCGACCTTTCTCGCTCATGTGTCATACGAAGAATGCGTACTGTAGAACCGCTGAGTAAGTTCGTCGGCGGTGCAACAGGTTTGAAATTTTGCTCGTAGCCCGTAGTTTCGTACGTCTGTCATCGCCGCGAGTCGTGAGCCGTCATTTTGTTTCGACATTTGTGTAATGTTTGTTTAGTTTGGTTCAGAAAATTCGACAACATCGCGATACAGTGTGAGCAAGACTCACGTGTGTCACCGATGGCGAGCCGAATAAGTTCGCGAACTTAAGCCGCGTACTTTTCGCACGTCTATCACCCACTTAAGATCTACAAGGTAACTGGTGAATGTGTAATCCAACTAAATTGTTTGGAATTATTTTGGATTTATGGTGACGAATTTGGACAACGGCTCTGCTGCCGTTTTTTATTGCGTGGTGGGCCTGCCTTGACCTTGATCTGGCCTGATGGAAAGCCAAAGCCTAGTTTGCCCTTTAATCTAGTTTTCCTGGGAACTACCTACTTGTTAATTCGAGAGAATCTTGTAAGTAAATGTATTGATAGGAGCTTGTTAGTGACCTATATCTATAGATGTAACTTTTACCTACTTTGAGTTGTTCTAACAAATGAGCATTCAGTTCAGGTGGGTACAAACTATCACCAGGTTCAGGTTTGTCTAAAGCAGCCAGCATTTTGAGTTTCATCTCATCAGTTTCGTCGATTTTAGCGGCTAAATCTACAGCTTTCTCTTTTTCTTCTTTCTCTCTTAGAGTGTGCTTCGAGCGAATGGGTTTCATTTTATCCGTCATTGTTGCTGGTTATTTTGTTGTATTTTAAATGTAAATAAAATATCTGCATTGCCTCCAGTAACGAAAACTGTCAAATTTGTTCGTTCTGGGTCAAATATTGTTCGAGTTTTAAAATTCATTACATACCTCTTTTGTATGTATTGCTTTCAGATCTCCTTTGTCGGTTTTCCTATTCATGTAGATCGAGACTTATATAAACACCGTGTGAATCGCAGTTTTACTAGAACAAACGTTGTTCAGACCATGGTCTACTACCATTCTAAAGTATCAAATATGTTATTAAAACAAACTGACCTAGGCGTTCTCAAATAAGTCTTATGTTACTCAAACGTGTTCAAACATTAACCGTAACATCAAATTACTCATCGCGGCAGTGATATGGCATTCAAAAGAGTTATGAGGAGTCCACGTGGACTACAAGGATGTCCAGCCAATGCGGGCCGAAATGCAAATAAATCATTAGCCAATGACATGCAATCGCGCGAAATATCGTCCCGCCCATTTCTTTTGTTGACTGCCGCCAGCCGCCCCCGCCACCCGAGCGGTAGCCAGTCTACCGAAATCTCTCGAGCGGGTCACACGTATGCATCCGATGTACTTACGTCACGGGCACGTATCGCGCGTTTTTTTCTACAAGTAATTCTGTGAAACGTTTTTTAAAATTTTGCAACGGTAAATTTCAAGACTACTTAAATAACTTTTGAAAATTGTTCGTAATCTTCTTCCTTTAACTTTTATCTGTTTGATGTTTTAAAATTTTTGGTTACATCGAAAGGTTTATTAAAGTATTAGGTATCCTATGAAAAAGCCATTCAATTTGAGAGTTTAGAGAAAACAGAAACCACAACAATTAAGCACAGCAATGGGGGGAACAATTAAGCATAGGTAATTGTTGAAAATGGGTCACACTATCACGTCCTGGAAGGTATACGTCAAATTACAAGTCACCCTGTATATATGAGCAGGAACGAGGAAAACTGAAACAATATTATAATCGTAGTGAACTACTACCTACTTCGACACCGAAGTGTGCTTTTGGTTTTGTATTTATTTCATACAGTTCAGTTAGTCATTAAATTTAGTACCTAGTGTAAAAAGTTACTTGTTAATGTGTAGACTGATCTAGATGATATAAGATGCTTTACATGGATTATTATCAGCTACTACCTGGTAGCTGATAATAATCCATGTAAAGAATCAGTACAGCTTGGCAAAAAAGAGTAAAATGAAAATGTGGGCACCACTATCGCACTAAATACATGCTTTAACCGGTAAGGGACGGCTGAGTCGCCGTGGGTGGTCCGCGCCGTGACAGTTTTACGACCGCACTTAAATAAACAAACACTCGGATTTCTTTACAATGTCTCAAGTAGTATTGTTAATGTTTTTTGCTACTCGAATAGATTAGGAATACGTTTCAAATGGTTACAGTCTTTGTAAACAACGTTCACTTATCTTTATTACCCGCTTTTGTTATTATTTCTTTTGTTCTTTGTGATAACGATTTCTGATAAAACTACCGTACCAATTCACACGAAATTTTGCAGGGTACATTATGGATAGATAAGTTATCTAACAAAAGCGTTTTTAGAGACAAACATTGAAAACAAAAAATTCAAAAAATCTAGATTTTTGATGATCTAGAATTTCTATTGCTTACGTAACTTTCACCGTACCAAAAAAATATTTTTTTGTATTATTTTGTTCTAAATGTTGTCTAAAACGATGATACATGTAATATAGAAAAGAAATAAAACACTTACGGATCAGATCCATACAGAAAAACCACAAAATATTACAACTTTCACTGTGACGGGAACTTTCTCTTTTTTGGTTGTTTACACTTTTTTGGTTGGGTCAAAATAGGTGTTATTTAGTGCGAATATTATCTAAAACGATGTAATATTTACTTCAAAATGAAAATATCACCACTTTCCGACGATTTACACACAAAAACCATTAAAAAACGAATTATTACAGCGGACGGGAGTGACATTTGACTGACATTTTACCGCGCGGGAACGTGATTTTCAACATTTTTTTAAAATGTTGCCTATTAATATTTTTGCTTTTAGTCGATTTATTTGACGAGAATATCTATCCGACCATAGACAGAAAAATTCACAGACGATAATAGCCATTACAACAAGTACAAATAGAGATGTAAGTCGCGTGGGTGTGCCGTCTCTCATGAGAGACGCCGGTCCTTTACCGGTATACGCACTTTAAAATAAATGTGTAACAAAAAACGCTGCTTGTGGGTGACTCAAATCAAAACCCACTAGCACTTGTCGGCAAAGTAGTGCCATGTTCATAGGTCTGTTTTGGTTCCAAATGTCACCACGTCAGACTATTTAAATGTCGCCTAGCTGATATGAAAAAAATGTGTCGGTAATTTGGTGGTTATTTTTGTTTCGTGTAACAGAGCAATGTGAGACGTCAATTTTGCCAACATAACGATATTTTGTCATTGTCAACGTCAAGTGTAATCAGCTAACTGTCAAAAAAGTGACAGTAGGGACGATTGATTTTTGTCGCAGTAATCGTGTTTTTATTAAATTAATATTGAATAAGTGCAGTTTAGTGCAAGTTTTGGTAGCCTCCATGGACGTTAAGCAGTGCGGAAGCTGTTGAAACCTTTTTATCGGTTCCTAATAATACTAGGCAGGTAATAAATTGATTTGTCCTTGGGTTAGAGGCAGATGATCCTCGAAAGCTATGTCTTATCATATTATTATGCTAACAAAACATCTTCGCGGTACATTTGTGTGCTATTTATGCTGTTACCTAACGTATCTATGTAAAACATGTTTTGTCACATGATTGTGTCCAATAGGAATCTCCTAGAGATGTCAAGTCGAATGCAAAAATAATTGTTTATTATTTTTCTTATTTGTTACATCTGTTGTACACAATTTTCTTAGATGTCTTCTCTACCTATTACTTATATGTTATTTCAATACAATTTTTCATTCTACGCTAAAAGACAAGGTTTAATCTGTAATCTTTATTGCAATAAGTAAATAAGATTCAATCAACTAATTGATGTGTCTATACGAGCCAATAATGCTCATACAGCAAAAGTACGTTTACGCGTACCGAACTAATATTCACTCAATTCGGTCGTAACTAAAATACCGTCACGCGCTAATGTGCGGGTCTATCAATAACAACAAAACATTAAGTGCGACTCAGATAACTAAACAAACATAACTTAGTTTCCATAAATAAACTATTAAACTTAACAGTGGTTTGGTGTAACTAAACTAACTACCTACAGCAACTACCGGGGTATCCGTCAACAACGAGAAAACCCCAACATGTCTGTAATAAATTCTTGTAAATTTTTGCATTATAGTTTGTTGTTGTTGCAATTGATTGCAGTTTCCATTCTAGTATATTATTAAAGTTATTTGTTCATATAAAATGTTTTTTTCCCTAAATCCAATTTTTATTTATTTGGGATTTGGAAAACGCCTTAGTACAACAGAGAAAAGTTAAAAAGTTTGAAATGTTACATCATTAAGCAGTGAATCTATAGTTTTTTAAATTTTTACAACCAATAATTTCAACACTTGCACATACTTGTATCAAATAAGCATTTTCATTTCTGGAAATAGGTCACTCTTAAGCTGCACTACAAAGGTTTTCATCATCATCATCATCAGCCTATAATGTTCCCACTGCTGGGACACAGGCCTCCTCTCTGTGAGAGGGAGTGGGCCGTAATCCACCACGCGGGCCCAGTGCGGGTTGGTGGATGTCACATGTCTTTGAATTTTCAGTTCTAGGACATGCCGGTTTCCTCACAATGTTTTCCTTCACAGTTTTGAGAGCAGTGGTGATGAAATAATTTACACAAAGTAAAGCGCCTGTCTGGGTTCGAACCTACGACCTACAACTTGTAAGTCGCGGCCGTTACCACTGGGCCACCACTGCTCCTAAAAGGTTTTAACTGCATATAATATTATAGTTCTCTACCATTTGCATCTGTGATTTATCTTTGCTAAATCTTTCAACAACACATATGGAATGTAATTTTTTTGTTAACATAACATCACGCCTTGTTTCCCCGAAGGGTTGGGCAGAGGTGTCCCTGTAGCAGGTACACCCACATTTCGCCAGTTATGTTTAAGTCCCATGTAGTAGGGGGAGAGCCTATTGCCATCAACCGGGCACAAATCCAGACTCCGAGCTGCTACTGAGAAATTTCAGATAGAAAAACCCAATAACACTTTGCCCGACCCCGGAATCGAACCCAGGACCTCATGCTCAGCAGTAGCGCTTGCGACCACTAGACCAACGAGGCAGTCTAATTTTTTTGTTCTTACTTTTAATTCACACCATGCCTACAACAGTAGAATACAGAATACATACTGTGAATTGCAGATGAATTTAATTTGAAATACTCAAGATGACCCAATTAAATTTATCTGCAATGCAAACCTGTTTATGACCTAATCATGTCATTGGGAGTCTACCTGAAAACTTATAAATTATAATTACATTGCATTTACATTTCTCAGTAACAGCCCGTAGTCTGGATTTGTGCTTGGTTGATGGCAATAGGCTCGCCCCCTATTACATGGGACTTGAACATAATTGGCGAAATGTGGGTGTACAGTGTGTCCCTGGATAAAGAGCACAAATGAAAATTGGGAAAAAAAAAGTGGTGGCACTCCGGGAGTGCCGACAGAAGTGAAAACTTGAACAAGATCGCCTCGGTGGAAGAAAAATACTTGTATAGAACATTGGTCCGTAACCTTATCTAAATAAAGAGCACAATCGCGTTTACAAAAAATAATATTTCCGAAACCTTTAAAGTAAAAATACTTCCATAGAACATTGATCCGTAATGTAATATAAATAAAGAGCACAATCGCGATTACAAAACCTTTAAAGTAAAAGTACTTGCATAGAACATTGATCCGTAATGTAATATAAATAAAGAGCACAATCGCTTTTACTAAAATGTGCGTCGTCATGGTGTCGCGAAATCAATGGTTTAGTCCCATCTCAAAAATGCCTAACGGGCCTAAAAAAGTTTTCACTTAAAAAAAAACCTAAATTTAAAAAAAAAGTCTTAAAACATCCAAAAAAATATCTAAAAAGAAATTTATTAGACAAAAATTTCAATGATTTTAAAGGGTTTCTTTGTATTTGCCATGCAATATCAATTGCCAGTCAGTATTGCTTTAATTTGAAAGTAATTGACTCAATTAAAATTGAATGTTTTTCTTTTTTATTTAACTCATGTAATGTCATACGAACCAGCGTTTATTGATAAGAAAAATACACTTGAAACAACAATTAATGTAATGGTCAACAAACCATTAAGCTTACTACATGCAAACTGCTTCTAGTAGGCGATTGTTTGACGGGGTAATATAAAGATAAAAAAATAGGTTTATTTGTCATAGAGGCACATAAAAATAAGTAAGTTAATTCCAATAAAATACTGTGGCGGTATCTACATCGCCACTTGTGAATTACGCATCAAAGACCTGACGTCACACAAACTCCTGACGTCACACAAATCCTGACGTCACACAAATCCTGACGTCACACAAATCCTGACGTCACACAAATCTTGCATCGCGCGAACGACATATATATGACTATCCGACATCAATCGTTGGGTAGTTGCCCACCAGACACGATACCCGTCTGGTCGGAAGATCCTCCCTTTTCTATTGAGGATGAGTGAACTTTACACCCTGATCCTCATACCTCTAAAAAAACAATGGTGTCTTTGGTTTTGTATTTTCGTTATTTGCCACCGACTTCCGAAATTTAAGTTATTTTTCACTTTGTAGTAGTTTTTTTGAAGTCGGTTGTTTTTTGTTAAAGAGTTTTTATTTCTCGCTTTTTAGTAGGCCAATTTGTAATTTATCTAAGTTACATTAGCCTAATGCCAACTGCTCATCACCTTTTACAAAATATTGCTTTTCCCGATGCTGGGACGTTAATCGTTGAGAAGTTCTCCTGGTACTTCACCATCAGCTCCACTTTTCCATATGCATTGTGACGAGCATAAATTGCATTGCAACCATATTAAAGTAATTGAATCGCAACCCGTGAAATACTTATTATTGAGTAGTTCCGGTGGCTATTTGTGGTCTTCATCATCAGTTCCACTTAACCAAATGGTGCTTTCCAAGAGCAACTGCATGAGTTACTATAAAAAAATACCCAAATCGCTACAGGTAATATTTGAAGATTTCCCTCGATTTCTCTGGGATGCCATCATCAGATCCTGGTTTCCTTATCATGGTACCACCCTTGGGATATCTCCTTTCCAACAAAAAAGAATAATCAAAAGTTATACGGGAGCACACAAAAAAAAAAAACTATTTATGTATATTAAACATATATAAATATCTATTTTTGAAGTCTGTTAAAAATAGGTTTATTTGTCATAGAAACACGTTCACCTAAAAATAAATAAGTTAATTACAATGAAAAACCAAAACAGATCTAAAATCACACAACAGAACTAGTACGGCAGCTGTACAAAAAATCAAATAAATCTCTTTTCTCCCCAGCCATGCCCGGCACCAACCTCATAGTGCCTGTCGTGCTATGGGGCAAGCATGCTCCAACCCACTGCGTCTCCTCAGTCTACCTCTCCCGAGACCAGAAGACCCTCGTCACCGGCTGCTATGACGGACAGATCTGCATATGGCAGGTTGATCCGGATAATTTGAAGATGACACCGAGATGTTTGTTGGTGGGACATACCGCGCCGGTTACGTGTTTGTCCAGGGCTTCAATTATTCAGGTGAGTTTATTTATTAAAAACTTTATTATCCAACATGTGTGAACACCCGACAGTGGTGGTAAAAAGGCTGAAGAGAAACTATCTTCTATAAGTGGGAGGCACAGCACTGGCTGCTCCACCACAACGCCACTTGTCA
Organism: Agrochola litura; assembly: GCA_949152395.1. Taxonomy (NCBI): domain Eukaryota; kingdom Metazoa; phylum Arthropoda; class Insecta; order Lepidoptera; family Noctuidae; genus Agrochola; species Agrochola litura. Next base: position 11,464,978 of record OX424521.1, on the reverse strand, counting down.
TGCAACGAATTCGTTTATGGTCCGACGATCGATTGCAAATCGAAATAAAAGGAAAAAAAAACAGTGGCACTCCGAGAGTGCCGACAGAAGGAGGAGAAGTGAATCCAGCCCGTCTCATCCTTGATGTCCTCCCTCCGGTTGACGCCCTAACCGAGGTTCGTACCCCACAGGGGGTGCCCTTAGCGACCATTCACCTAGTTTTACTTAGCATAGTTGAATAACCCCTGGCTGGAGGTTTTAAGTGTGGTAGCTTAAGGCACCCACAGGAAAGCCCGGTTAAGTAGTCATGATCTCAGAGGTCAACTACGAGATGACCTACCTAAAAAAAAAAAGACGAAGTGAAAACTTGAACAATTTTTTTGTGCAGGAAATAATTTTTTTTTGAAGTCGATAAAAAAGGGAAATGGCAATCATGTCGTTGTCATGTCTCAATGTTTGGAAACATTCCCAAAGAAAATGTATCGCGCGTTGTCTTTTTATTAATGGTCAAAAGCTCGTGTCGGTAACAGTGTCGCGAGTTCAATTGTTTTTCCCATCTCAAAAATGCCCAACGAGCCTAAAGAAGTTTTAATTAAAAAAATAATGTTTATTTTAGCTACTAGGTAAAAATATGAAGATAATTAAAATATTACAGCCTTTTCGCAATATTACCTCATGATAACTTTGGTTGCTGGTAGATATTGTTTTAATGTTTGTTAATCTATTAGATAGCACCTATCTCTACACTCTAAAACGAAGCCTTCATTCCAAAAAATCCCTAAATTATTGCTCATGATAAAATAAAACATGGATTGGTAATACAGGGTGTCAGGGACATCGACGCGAAAACTGGAACCATGGATTCAGTACATGATTCTGAACCCCCCTGCGTTGAAATTTTTCATCGGTTATTTTTTTTTAAATCTGCTGTTTCACAGAAAAGTGCAATAACTACGCGGTCAAAATGTATGGAACAGCAGATTTTTTTTAATAACCGACAGAATCATTTTCTGAATCCATGGTTTCAATTTTAGAAAAAGAAAGAAAGAAAAAGTATTTATTGAGACTCGCACAAGGAATAAAAAATTAAACTAAACACCTTCACCTTAAAACATTAATAAAAAAATAAAAGAAAAAATAAAAAACAAGGTAAAAAACCAAAAACAGAAAGTCCTGTACGAGGCCAAAAGGCTCCTATCTCAGCATATGCTGCGACATTTAAAAATAAATGTCTCAGCGCTGGTATTCTGATAGGGCCCACAGTGATGTCACGGATAGATAGATTTTCGCGTTGTTGTCCCTGCTACCCTATATACATTATATACAAGCCTTTATAATTATGTTATCTTGAATTTATTTATTTTTCAGGATAATAACTTCATAGTGTCATCATCAGAAGCCGGTGAGATGTGTACCTGGGATTTGGTAGATGGCAAATGTAGGGAGAGCGTCAAGCTGTCACAAGTCCATACTAATATACAGGTTAGTAGTAAAAAATACAATAGACGTGGATATATTTAGTAACCTGTTTCGCTTAGCTATTTCTAAAGAGCCATAAAAAACTCTGAAAGAAATCGACACGTGTTTTACCTCTCAACGAGGCATCCTCAGGATAGTTTGCCGTCCGATAAGGACCAGGCCCGGGTCGACGGCGCGTTGTGTTCCACGCGCGCCTTAAAGAGATGTCAGCAGAATTGACGGGGTCCGCTAGGGCCAATGCCTGTCGGGGGTGCGAAGAAAACCGATAGGGAAATCGTGTCCCCCGGCAACAGGGCAACCGAAGGAACACGGGTGGGTTTTAGTCAGTAAAAGTCTGACACGCCCTCCCGCTCCGCCCAAAGCGGGAGAAGTTATTTGATAAATTCGCACCCAAAAAAAAAAAATGGGTGACGATTGACTTGTCGCGAACTTGAACACGGCGCGTTGCCACACCGAGCGCTAAACGCAGACTGACTTTTGCTCAGTCTGCGTTCTGCGCTTAATAATAGCTAAGCGGAACAGGTTACTAAATATATCCACGTCAATTGTATTTTATAATGGATTTCCGCAAAGTCACGCCTGAATCAATTAACTAGTTTAGTAGTTATTTTAATACACTTAGATAAAATTATGCATTTTCATTAAAATTCAGTGAGTTTTTGAGATGAGACTTAAAAATAAAACTGGGTTTAATCCCATGAAAGTACCATCCTATACTATTGCACTGAGGTACAGTATTGCTATTAAACATCAAATATAAAAAAAAACACGTGTAAAGTCAAAGGAATTTTTTTAAAATTTTATATTTTAAAATTTTATATTTCATATTTTTAAATTTTATATTTCTATATTTTATCTTTTATATTTTTAAATTTTATGTTTTTAAATTTTATATTTTTAAATTTTATGTTTTTTTTTATTAAATTTTTTAAATTTCTTAATTTTTTCCACTTCTTGCCCCTTCCAGGAATACAGGTATTTTATGTTTTAGTTGGAGAAATCAAATCAAATCAAAACACAGACATAAATACGTCGAAATATCGAGACATCGTTTTGTTTTCATGTAACTTCAAAAGTCAAATCAAAGTCAAAGTCAAATCATTTATTTCAAATAGGCCCATGTATGGCACTTTTGAACGTCGAAATTTACAAAATATTAAAAATGATTCTAGTCGCCCCTTCCAAAAGGTAGTTTTCGTATGGAGAAGAATGGGCAAGAAACTCCACCGTTACTCTTTTAAAATGTTTTACAATAGTTTGTATAGGTACGTACATTAGTTAAATAATTATATGTGAAGACGATGCACCTAGAATAAAATTACTATACCACAATAGGTAAAAAGAATTAAAAATGAAGCAACGACAGATAATTTAATATGTGATAGATACATGGTGCTCACATATTTACAAACATTGTAAAAGTAGACGATTTTCCTAAAATTTTGTAATTAAGAAGTCAGTGTGTGAGAAAGTAATCACAGAATGTTAAATCAATGTCATAAAACACAAAATAATCAATTTTACAATTAAATTAGCAACCAGTTTGATTTTGTCTTGATTCTAAATTGTCCTATGGAGCAGGACCAGCATGTTTCCAAGCACTCTTATCCTGGATATAATCCTCTAATTTGTAATATGCTTGTTTACAAAGTGCACTTTTGATATGAGTTTTAAATTTTCTTTCATTTAATTGCAATGTGTCATTTAATTGCAGTATGTTAAAGGTATTTTGTTGTAACATTTAACACAGTACCCCATAAAAGATGTATGTACTTTAGATAATCTGTAAAATGGTTGATCTAGTTTATCTTTATTTCTAGTATTAAAATTATGTCTATCACTTATTTTATTAAAGAGATGTGGATTTTTCCTTACAAACATAATATTTTCATAGATGAATTGGCAAGGTACCGTCATAATATTAATCCTTTTAAAAAGTTCCCTGAGAGATTCGCGGCGACGTAGATTATAAATGGCTCTGACAGCTCTCTTTTGCAAAATAAAGATGGATTCAATGTCAGCAGCCCGACCCCACAGTAAAATGCCATACGACATAATGCTGTGAAAGTAGCTAAAATAGACCAAACGCGCGGTTTCCACATCTGTTAACTGTCTTATCTTTCTAACAGCATAAGCGGCCGAGCTTAACCGCCCCGCAAGAGATGTTATATGAGGTCCCCATTGTAATTTCTCGTCTAGCGTGATTCCTAGGAAAACTGTTTGATTAATAAATTCCAGTTTTTCTCCATTCAATATGATGTCACATTCGCTACTTTTAACATTAGGTAATTTAAATCTAATGCATTTATATTCAAATATTTGAAATATCAAATAAAGTATGAATTTATTATTTTCAGGCGTATCACATGTGCAACAGTGAAGATCTCCGTCTATTTTGCAATGGTTACTATGCAGAGATTCTGATCATGGATCCGTTCTCTCTAGAGATATTGTTCTCTCTCAGCTCCAAGATGAATCCAGACTGGATTTCAGCTTTACATGTGAGTAGCTCCTTCAGTCATCATCAGCCTATAATGTTCCCACTGCTGGGATACATGCCTCCTCTCAGTGAGAGGGAGTGGGCCATAATCCACCACGCGGGCCCAGTGCGGGTTGGTAGATGTCACATGTCTTCGAATTTTCGGTTCTAGGACATGCCGGTTTCCTCACGATGTTTTCCTTCACCGTTTTGAGAGCAGTGGTGATGAAATAATTTACACAAAGTAAAGCGCCTGTCTGGGATGCGCGTCTCGTAAGTCGCGGCCGTTACCACTGGGCCACCACTGCCCTTCAGTATTAATTACTAATTCACGTAATCAAATCGGAAATATAATCCAAGAAAACCAGCAAACTAAAATGGCAGAACACTAAGCTAAATATCAGGATTTGCATCTGCAGAATTTCAGAAACTTGCTTCGTAACGAGGACAGTATCTTGAAACATTTCGCATTTATAAGTATTTTTTAGCCGACTTCCAAAAAGGAGGAAGATGTTTTTTTTTTTTTTTAATATGTATGTCCACCGATTTCTCCGTCCTTTGTGGACCGATTTTGAAAATTCTTTTTTTGTTTGAAAGGGTATGCTTCCAAATTGGTCCCATATAAATTTTATTAACTTTGCTTGGGTAGTTTTTGAGTTCGCTACAAAATACGTATTTTTTTTCCCACTTAGTATGTAGATGATATGATAAGTTCCTGACACTGGTAGTAGGTAGTGGTATTCAAATGTGTGTGGGGTAGGTACCACAACTCCACAACTAAAAAGTGAAAAATAAAAACTTTTACAAAAAAAAAAAAACTACCGACTTCCAAAAAAAACACTACAAAGTGAAAAATAACTTTAATTTCGGAAGTCGGTGGCAAAAAACGAAAACACAAAACCCAAGACACCGACTTCCGAAATTAAAGTTATTTTTCACTTTGTAGTGTTTTTTTTGGAAGTCTGTATTTTTTTTTTTTGTAAATAGTTTTTGTTCCATTACATATAGAGGCCTCTTCGTGCGTCGGAAAGCACGTTATGAGCGTTTTTACTGAAAGTGGGCTACGTCGCAAATAACTGGCAAATATTTCGCAGTTTTGATTAATTTGGCAATATTACTGTATGAAAATAAGGAATATGGCTAACTAGTGAACTAGAATATTGATTATGAAATGCAATCAATAATATCATAAGACCGAATATTTAGTTATAGATGTAAAAAGAATATTTAGAAACTTTCCAAATGCCTTATAATTGCAAAAAAAAAGAAAGAAAAATGTATTTATTGGCATTACTGCTGATAAATATGACAATACTGCAATTTATCTGTACTAATATTATAAAGAGGAAAGATTTGTATGTAACGAATAAACTTAAAAACTACTGGACCGATTTGAAAAATTCTTTCAGCAATGGATAGCTACATTATCAGCGAGTAACATAGGCTATATTTTATCCCCGTACTCCCACGGGAACGGGAACTACGCGGGTGAAACCGCGTGACGCGTGAGCATATGCTGAGATAGGAGCCTTTTGGCCTCGTACAGGACTTTCTGCTTTTGGTTTTTTTACCTTGTTTTTTTTTTTTTTTTTTTTTTATGTTTTAAGGTGAAGGTGTTTAGTTTAATTTTTTATTCCTTGTGCGAGTCTCAATAAATACTTTTTCATTCTTTCTTTCTTTTCTTTGACGTCCGCTAGTTATTAATATTCTAGTTCACTAGTAAGCCATATTTTTTATTTCCATACAGTATTATTGCCAAATTAATCAAAACAGCGAAATATTTGACAGCTGTTTGCGACGTTGCCCACTTTCAGTATAAATGCTCTTATGCTGTTGGTCCCTTATTCGCAGATCTTTGACAGTCGTTACGGGTAGTCAGAAGCCCGAAGGTCTGACAACCAGTCTTACTAAGGGGTATCGTGTTGCCCAGTAGCTGGGTTGTGGAGGTCAGATAGGCAGTCGCTCCATGTAAAATACTGGTATTCAGCTGCATGTGGTTACACTGGAAGCTGATCCCAACATAGTTGGGAAAAGGCTAATTGATTGGTTGAAGTATTTTTGTGATATTATCAATGAGTTGTAATTTTGTTTTATATTTTTCCAGGTTCTCCGTCCTTCTTCAAGAAAAGATGATGTTGTGTTAGCTATATCTATTACTGGAACTGTTAAGGTAAGCATAACATACAAGAATAAGACAAAATACTAAATATAATTCAAAATTCAAACGTCATTTATTCAAACTAGGCTGAGAATCAGCACTTTTCGAACGTCAAAAATACATAAGACAGTCCCCCAAAAACGCCCACCCTTCACCACTTCCTAGTGCCTTTAGCTGGGAAGAAGAAGTGGCGCAACAAACTCCCCAGCAGCACAGCTGTCTGTTCAAGTTAAAAAAATAAAATGATTCTATACAATAGTATGTAAAATTATTATGCAACACAAAACATTATCTTAATTATAAATTACTGGCCATATGTCAGCTAGCACACGCCAATATCCCAACCAAAAACATCGAGAACTATACCCTAGTACAGTGGTTCCCAAGCTATGGGTCGAAACTATGGAGCGAATATTGGGTGGGCCTTGAAAATTTGATTTTTAGCTATCCTTACATATTACAAAACAAAAGTCCCCCGCCGCGTCTGTTTGTCTGTCTGTCTGAACGCGATAAACTACTGAACGCATTTTCAAACGGTTTTCACCAATGGACGGAGTGATTCATGTGGAAGGTTTTGGTGTATAATTCATTAAAGTTCTGTGTAAATTAAACGGAAAAAATCATGCCGACTGGAGCTCTACTGGCGTGCGCCGCGTAAACCGCAAAAGATACATAAAGTTTATGTTCTACAGTATTGTACATCTTAAAAAGTTCAACAAAATAGTCCGTGATGGCATAATTATGTCTATCTTCTAAGGATGACGCACAATAACCATTTTCATCTTTCAGAATTTTATAAAAAAGCTAATATAAGATATAAACAAACAATTTTCTTTTTCAATAGGTCTGGTCCCTCCTAGGCCACGAAAACAAGCAATCAGAACCGATCTACGAGAACGAATCGAAACAGATTCGTTGTTTGAACGCGCTCTCTCTCAACTGCTGTGCCTATAACCAGAGAACGGTGCTCATTGTGTGCGCGAAGTATTGTCAGATATATGATGCCGGTAAGTTGGGTAATTATCTTATATATTTATATCAATCACCCTATAATGTTCCCACTGCTGGGACACAGGCCTCCTCTGTGTGAGAAGGAGTGGGCCGTAATCTACCACGCTGGCCGAGTGCGGGTTGGTGAATTTCATGTCTCATGTCTTCGAAGTTTTGTTTCTGGACATGGACATGACATGGTTTGCTCACAATTAGTGATGTGCCGGATATCCGTATCCGCGGGAGAAGAAATCTGTATCCTGTATCTGTATACATTTCATTACGTATTCATTCATCATCATCATCATCATCGGCCTATAAATGTTCCCACTGCTGGGACACAGGCCTCCTCTCTGTGAGAGGGAGTGGGCCGTAATCCACCACACGGGCCCAGTGCGGGTTGGTAGATGTCACATGTCTTTGAATTTTCGGTTCTAGGACATGCCGGTTTCCTCACGATGTTTTCCTTCACCGTTTTGAGAGCAATGGTGATGAAATAATTTACACAAAGTAAAGCGCCTGTCTGGGTTCGAACCTACGACCTACAACTCGTAAGTCGCGGCCGTTACCACTGGGCCACCACTGCTCTTCTTCTTTCATTACGTAAACGTAATGAAATGTATTATAAAAGATCCGTTCAAGATCCGCCAAAAAGTAACAGATACAGATCTTTTTTCTCCCTCGGATATCCGCGGATATCCGAGGCACATCACTACTCACAATGTTTTTTTATCCGTTTCCATTCCATTTTTTTATTTTTTCTGTACACTGTCGATTCTAGATCATAAAGAATACTGCTTTTACATAAATTGTCTAAAAGATTTAACATTATTCCGCCAGAAAAAAATAAGGCATTAAAAATGTACTTTTGTATTTACTACTCAAATTCTCTTTTCAGGTGACTTCTCAGTCCTCTGCTCGATACAAGCGCCATCTGGCGAGCGTTGGATGTCGGGTGACTTCCTGGCTCCGGACAGAGTGTTAGTGTGTTCTACTGAAGGCAAGGGATATCTATATAGACTGCCTGCCAAGTAAGTTAATATTATAAGGATTGTACTTAAAAATAATGAATGTTATGTGGCTAATTTAAGATGGGAAGACTCTTTGACTATGTTTGTTGATTTTTGACTCCTTGACTACTTGAAACTGACTAAGATGAAAGAATTTATTGACTCTGACTCCTTGACTATTTTAGTTGATAGCTCTTTGACTAATTTTTTTACAGACTATTTGTATTATATTGAAACAATCTATAAGTACAATATAACTATTTTCCTAATGTCCTTCGGAAAACTTCGTGTTTCGTCAGTCGTCGGATTTCTATCAGTTGCCCTTTGCACTTGGTACAGACCGGACGTTCTCAATCGATTTGAAAGTATATAGAGTTGTTAACACTCTTTTAACTTAATGTAATTTATTTAAAAAATGGGAGGAAAGCCGCTAAAGTCGCAGGCACGACAGATAGGAAAATAGTTTTACAGCACTATATAGTTCACACGGAAATCAAAACAAAACAACGGTAAAGTACTTCTGAATTCAAATTATTAAACACGATAAATCTAATAATTGATGGACATTGAAATAAGCATTCGTTTATATTCGGAAATCCGATGATACCCGAGGGACATTAAGAAAATAGAAATACTTTACACCTCTGCGTAATCCTTCGGGGAAACAGTTGTGATGATAGTTTATGTTAGTTTTGTTATTTCTTTGACTGTTACTTTGACCAATATAAACTTCTAAATGACTGACTATTCTGACCACAAACTAATACTAAAAATAAAGATGGATGCTATAAAGATTGTTTTACATTTATATTGATGCTAACTAAGCTAGTGTTTGCGATCTCAAGCGATAAAAATATTCAAATTAATAATTAACATATTTCATGTCATTTGAGATTGCATATATTATGTGAATATTATATTAGGGATGATGACAAACATTGTTTTTTGTTCGTTAGCAAGATTATTAAAAAAATATTGGACACGTATTTTTTTTACATTATCAAAAGATACGGCGATACATTGAGTTAAAATGTGCCATGACGTCACTAGTGTGTAGATTTTATACTTACTTGTGACGTAGTGACACCCACCCCCCAACTTTAATGCGTTTTATCGAAGTAATTTTTTATTAATATGATAAAGCAAAAAATACGTGTCTAATATTTTTTATTATCTGACTGTCGAACTAAATTATATTTTTTTTAACCCAGGCATCATCCTTATTATAGCAATTACTAAATGAAATAATCAAAATTTAATATTGTAAAAAATGGATAAGGTGTATATTGAACACAACGCTTGATCAATTTTGGTATACATATCTAATTTTGCAAGCTCAAACTTAAAATCTTAAACATGGTATAACTCGATTTTTCTAACTGTAAGCCTGTTAACGTGAAAATCAGGGATGTTATGGATATTCAATTTCGGATCTGGATATTGATACGGATATAGAAATTATATTATACCGGTTTCGGATATGAGATTATTTCGGATTATTAGATTTTTAAGAAATGTAATGTAATATTAACCTGCAATGACTGACTAGTAATGACTAAATAATAGCAATAATAAACAAACATGCAAGTGACGTGCGCGGCTATTGTATTGGCTCGGCCGGGCAGAAAAACCAGTCATAATGTGTCTCATTTAGACCGCCCCTATCCGAAATTATCCGAAACGCTTGTAACGGATTCGGTAACGGTTACGGATAGATTTTCATGGTTTATGGTTTAAGAACTTTATTATTCCTCATTAAGAATTCACAATAATTCACTTACTGAGAAACTAAATTTACATAAAATGTTTATGAGCGTACAAAAACGACGTTAAAAGTAAACTTATAAAAAATAAATAGTAAGGTAGTGACAAAAAAAGTAAATATGAACTTATCACCAACCGAGTAAACACGGATCTAAAGTAAAAGTAGATTATTACTAGATGTGGCATACATGGCAGCGTACTGACTAAATAAGAATCTTTTATTTTTATTGTTTGTTTGCTAAAGCTATTAGTTTTATATTATTATTGATATTGACACATTATATACGATTTAAGTTGTTTTTTAAAACAAAACATACTTTTCGCTTCTTTTATTTTCATGGGTATTTTATTGTACATTTTCATTTCGGATATCCGATAGTTTCGGTTACGGTTACCGAGCTCCTTAACATCCCTGGTGAAAATATTACAGTGAATGTATTTAAAATATCAATAGCAAAGTTAATTGATTCAGGCATGACAAATCTCTCTGCGTTCAGCGCTCGGTGTGGAGACACGTTGTGTTCGGGTTCGCGACAAGTCAATCGTCATCCTGAGGATGCCTCGTTGAGAGGTGAAACACTTGTCGATTTCGTTCAGGGTTTTTTATGGCTCTTTAGAAATAGCTAAGCGGAACAGGTTACTAAATATATCCACGTCTATTGTATATTTTAACAATAACAACTTAACTAAATAATATGACAGAACTGTGCAGACGATACGAGTTGTATAGACCGTACTAAGAGGTGTCGGCGGCGCTGAGCAGGTAAGCGGGCGGACTGACCACCTACGACTTTGACAGCTTCAAGCGCACAGTTAAAAAAATCGAGTTATAATCGTCAATCCACTATCTATTTGTGTATGTCATCAATATAAAAGAAGATATCTCTTGTGAAAAAGCTTAGTAGAATCAGTCGGATCCGCCGTCCGAGGCATATTCTCACCGACCCAGATGACCCTACTACCATCCATCAGGAGTCTAGTAGGGAAACCAGTACAGTGCACAAACACAGACACCCGACATTCCGACCGCGACCCCGAGTTAATTAAACTCCCCCCCGACCCTTGCTCGATAATTAGGTGCCAGCAGTTGTTGCAGCTGAGCACGTAGCTTTAAATTCCCCGACTAATAATCATGATCAAAACTTTGATCCAGCCCGTCCCATCTTTGATGTCCTCCCCCCAGCGACGCCCTAAGCCGAGGTTCGTACCCCACAGGGGGTGCCCTTAGCGAGCGCTCGCCTAGTTTTAATTAGCATGGTTTTTTGCCCCTTTCTGGAGGCTTTGAGTGTAGTAGCTTAAGGCAGCCACAGGAAAGCCCGGTTAAATAGTCATGACCTCAGAGGTCAGCTATGAGATGCACTACAGAAAAAGAAAAGCTTACCGAAAAATATTACCACCATTTCTGCCGCCAATCAGTGTGCTGTTAGAGAGGTATTAGGACCAGGGTGTAAAGTTCACTCATCCTATATAGAAAAAGGAGGATCCTTTGACCAGGCGGGCATTGTGTCTGGTGAGCCTGACGGTTGCTGTCGGGACGTTTTGTAGATGCTAGTCGCGCGGTAAACTTTGCTTGCGAGATGCAGGATTTTGCGTGACGTCACTGTGATGCATCGTTCGCATGTGGCGATGTAGATGCTGCCACATTGTGTTTCAGTTTGAAGGGTATGAATACCAGTGTAATTACAGACACATAAAACATTTTAACTTTGTCTCTGGAATGGCAACGCATATACAGTGTCCGGTAAATAATGGATAACCTTGAAATAGCTTTTATTGGACCTTATAGCCGTTCTAAAAAAATATATCCACTCAAGGTCACTGGCATAGATCTGCGTCTTAAAGAACAACCTTCGACATTTTTTTTCAGACTTACGGATGTTTTCGGGTTTGAGTTGAAAATTAGATGTAAAACTGCCTCGTGAAAGCGTGTGTGTTCAAATATAGACCTTATTACCTAATGCTAAACGTGTAGTTTCGATTGGCATGTCATTGGTTAAAGTGTTATCATCATTAGATTCTCATTGGAGCACTATATGCCTATGTTATAGATGTTTATTTGGATATTAAAGGGTTTTGCATAAACAATGCATAATTTAAAAAATAAAATTAATTTTTGTGTTTTTAATTGCAAAACGGAATAAAAGCTAAGACGAATTAAAAAAAAAATACGACAACATTGTCATCCGGACAATGTTGTCGTATTTTTTTTTTATTATTAGGCTATATATACCAGATAAGTTAAAAAGATTAGAACTTTTATGAAATTATCTGCCTGATAATCTTCTAAATGGAATTAATTTATTGGATGAAAATTTTATTTATTAATAAATTTATGTTGATAAATACATTGTTTATGGATAACCTCAAATTCCGTCCACATAAAAACCAAAAAATCCTAACTGCCGTAAAGGCAAAGCTAGCTTTAACCTGAAGCTAAACCTAAAGCTATACCATACCATAATATTTGAAGATATAAATATTTCTTTTATAGCAAACTGCGAGGCCGGGCTATCAGTAGGTCAGCACAATGTTTGTCTGTTTATATGTATTTTGTATGTAGATAGATTTATTGTTTTGCTAGCACTTTTAAGAAGGCCTGTTTCGTTTTTTTTTAGATAGTAGTTAGTTTTTTGTTTTGTGGCGATCACGATTTGAAAGTATTTTAAGTAAAAGCTGATTTAAAACACTGGTGATTGTCTAGTATAAGCATTCGTCAAACGTTTACGCTAACGTTGCGTAACGTTTATGGCACGGAAAAAAAGCAAAAATGCACCACCTCCTGTGTAAAATAGATATTACATATTTTTATTTCCTTTATTACATATTTATTACATTTTAAAAATATATTATTTATTTTATTATTTATGTAATTGTATACACAGTAAAATAGATACCGTTACGACACATAAGTATTGAGTACAAATGTACTGTTTATTACTTAAGAAATTACTTTCAAAGGAACTGCGAAAGGAGAATGAAAAAATATTTTTTTGACAATAGTGTGTGAGAGCACGAAGAGAAGAATATGATTTTGTGACGTCTTAAACACAAATGTATAATACAAAAAAAAAAACTATACTTACAAATAAATAAAATTGAAGTGTCTGTCTGTGATGTCAAAATAACAACTTTTTACTTAATGCATATGAAAGTATATAGTTACGGTACATATACAAAAAAATATTTTTTTAAATTTTTTGCTTTCTGTCTCTCCCGGTTATTCTCCAAAACGGCTGGACCAATTTTGAGGAGACTTTCACTGGCAGATACCTAGCTGATGTTATGAGGAGTAACTTTTTCGGATAAGAATTAAGGTCCACGCGGGCAAAGCCGCGGGCAGCACCTAGTAATTAATGTTTCTCATAGTTAAGGTTTTCAATCTGGAATCCCATCACGAAAACTAACTATCAGCTCTTCCCTCTCATATCAGCACAAACCATATGAGGATACTGTGACTGACTGACTGTCCAGTGTGCGTCGGGCGTACATTTGTGATTTGCCACTATTCAAGCCATTTTTAGGCATCCCTGTATTTGACGTGATCGTTTGATTAATGCTTGTAGACCTGTGTTTTTTTATTTATTTTGAAGAAATATAAAAATATATAGCATAATGTTATCGCCTACAGTATGACAATACCTTAGTCTGTCCGTAAGCCCTGTTATATTTTATTTTTAAAATATTTAAATTAGATCTAAAATATTGTTTATTTTAATAAAAATTAGAGCGTATTGTTTTAATTTGCAGTTGCACTATCATATTATATCCATCGTTATGTGTTATTATAAACGTATTTATTTTTAAATTTAGTTATTTGAAATTAGGTGCGTAGTACTCGCAACCGGCTTGAATGAAAAGATGTAAGGAAATGTATGAAATAAAACACTGAACACGGAATCGCAGCGCCGGCAGCGTTTAGGGACGGAAGTACTATAGTTTGACCGGGAACGCTGTTCCGCGCCTTAGTAAATCGAGGCCTGACGAGGGGGCAGCGGGCGGAAGGCCGCGCGCAGTGAGCGTTGGCGAATGAGCGGCTTGCACTGCCCCCTGTCTCGCCGCGCACATACCTAGCACGCGGAACAGCGGTTTCGGTCAAACTATAATAAGATTCGTGGCGTTGAAAGTGCGCTGAACGAACCGCCATTCAAAGCTGTCAGTTTCTATACAGTTTGTTTCAAAAGTATCAAATGAGAGTGTAAACAAACTACGCAATCACTCAGTCAAGGGAATTAGTAACACATTCATCTATATTTAGAAGGTTTCAACTTTATATCTCACCATTTTTTCCAACAATTATTGGTTGAATTACATTATTAAGAGCGTTTATTCTGAAAGCGGGCAACATCGCATATAGATGTCAAATATTTCGCTGTTTTGATTAATTTGGCAATATTACTGTATGGAAATAACAAATGTGGCTAACTAGTTAGTTACCTAGAATATTAATAATGAATTGCAATTATAACACTGAATTTGATGTTGTAACAATTTTAGGTGTAAAAAAGGCATTTGGAAAGTTTCCAAATACTTTTTTACATCTTTTGCATTTCATAATCAATATTTTAGTTCCCTAGTTAGCCACATTTCTTAATTCCATACAGTAATATTGCAAAATTAATCAAAACGGGTAAATATTTGACAGCTATTTACGACGTTGCCAACTTTTAGGATAAACGCTCTTAAATTGTAATTGAAAAATCATTGACAAAAATTGAAGTTATAAAATTATCCTGAAGTGTCAAATGAAAACGGTTCACTCATTCAAATAATAAAACCAAAGCACTCAATTTGTAAGTGGCATTACAAATTGGCAGGTACACGTACGTTTTCTAGTCCATTTGTTTACATTTTCACCAAATACTTTTCGAACAGACCATGCGTCATTAGTGTCGAAGTGCGACTAAACGGTGACTCACTTGGTTTGTATGGAAAGGGTTAACAATGCGGCCGACGAGGCGTCTCCGTGCTCTGGAAAGTAAAAGGAGTATGTAAGGCTTTTTAGAATAGCCCTGATTTTTGAAAGCTAGATCAGTCAGTCTGTTGTCAAATTCTTATGTTAGCTGTTGTGATGGATTGATTTAAGAATGGATAAAATTGTATAGTTTTCAGAAATCAGGGGGATAGTTTTGTAGTTTCTGTCTATACTTAAAGGAGTATGGCGTGATTATTTGAATGTATATTAAAATATATTAAAACGCCAATAGGTATTGTTCTCAAACTGAATTTGAATTGTTTCCTCGTGTTTAAAAATATTGTATTGTATTTCAATCCAAATCGTTGTTGTTTTTTGAAAAGTTAAATGTTTTGTCTTTTTATACCGCTATGTTGTAAGGTCCCATGTGAGATTTATTGAATGTAAAAAAGGAAAAAGATAGGTTTTTTTTAACAGTTTTAACTTTTTAAGTTGTTAAAAAAAAGAGGAGGAGCTCGTGGCTAAGTAATAACAGCCGCACGGGTCGATCCGTCTGGTTAAGCTATGCTTGCCGGGGTTGGTCCGTGGATGGCTGACCATCTTTACATAGCGAGACTCCTCCGTGCCTCGGAAAGCACGTTAAGCCGTTGGTCCCGGCTGTCATTCGTAGATCTTTGACAGTCGTTACGGGTCGTCAGAAGCCCGAAAGTGACAACCAGTCTTACCCAGTAACTAGGTTGTGGAGGTCAGATAGGCAGTCGCTCCATGTAAAATACTGGTATTCAGCTGCATCCGGTTAGACTGGAAGGCGACCCCAATATAGTTGGGAAAAGAATAGAAAGACTGATTTAAAAAAAAAAGGAAAATTTTTCTTCCTTCTTTAATTGTTTGTTTTTCTTCATTGATTTAATATTTCCTATAAATACTGAATGGTCTTTTAACATGGTACCTAACATCATATCTGGTGAATATTAAGTGTGATATTGTTACGATACCCATCCCAAAAAACTTCACTTTTTTGATATCCCAGAAGAAATATCATTTTGAATGTTTTTTAAACAATATATTCGTTGTGTTTTAGCTCAGTACCGGATCATAAAGGATTCCATGGTCCAACTGTGGACCATGATAGTCCTGTACTGTTTGGGATACTGTCGCATCCTGATAATAAGGTATAGTTGACTTCTAAATACTTCTTGTTGTATCTTCTAGGCTGCGAGGCTGACAGCCCAAGGTGCATTTAATTAACACATAAAATAATAGTTAATTGATTCAGGCGTGACCTTGCGGAAATCCATTATAAAATACAATCGACGTGGATATATTTAGTAACCTGTTCCGCTTAGCTATTTCTTAAGAGCCATAAAAACTCCTGAAAGAAATCGACACGTGTTTCACCTCTCAATGAGGCATCCTCAGGATGACGATTGACTTGTCGGTGTGATAACACGCTGTGTTCGGGACAAGTCAATCGTCATCCTGAGGATGCCTCGTTGAGAGGTGAAACACGTGTCGATTTCTTTTAAGAGTTTTTTTTATGGCTCTTAAGAAATAGCTAAGCGGAACAGGTTACTAAATATATCCACGTCCATTGTACTTAAAATTATAGTCCGCGCGCGACTGGTAGTCACTGCTTGAGGTATGTGAGCGGTGAGAACGGGGGAGGGCCATAAAATCCCATCGCGATGTTTTTAGGTTCGTGTGAACGTGGGCTAATAGTGTAGTTACAGTTTTTCAAGCGTAAAAATCTCGTGTTGTTTGATTTATGTTTGACATACGAACCAAATATGCGGGAATCGCTTTTAAGAAACTTAGATCATGTTGACTCTGATCCTTTTCTTACTACAGTTAGAATGTCCCATGACTACTTTTGTATTCCAAGCTTTTGTACAATTATTCTGCAATAAAACCATGAAATTACCTGACTACGCTGTATTTTTTAAACTATGATGTATGTATTTTTTCTCCACAGCTTCTTTCCTGCCCGCCCGCCATGCGTTTTGTAATAACCTCAGTAGGCGGCAAACAACGTCGCTTGTTACTACGCGGCGACTCAGCCGGCGTAGTCTCCGTATGGAATGTAGACGACGCCGCACAGCCCACGCCGAACCAGATGACAAGTGAGTTGTTATAGATTAACGGCTGTAGATGTACAACGTCGCTTGTTACTATGCGGCGACTCAGCCGGCGTAGTCTCCGTATGGAATGTAGATGACGCTGCACAGCCTACGCCGAACCAGATGACAAGTGAGGTGTTATAAAATAACGGCTGTAGACGTACAACGTCGCTTGTAACTATGCGGCGACTCAACCGGCGTAGTCTCCGTATGGAATGTAGATGACGCCGCACAACCAATAACGCCGAACCAGATGCCAAGCCGAGTGAGTTGTCATAATATAAAGTCTGTTGACGTACAACGTGGCTTGTTACTATGCGGCGACTCAGCCGGCGTAGTGTCCGTATGGAATGTAGATGACGCTGCACAGCCTACGCCGAACCAGATGACAAGTGAGGTGTTATAAAATAACGGCTGTAGACGTACAACGTCGCTTGTTACTATGCGGCGACTCAACCGGCGTAGTCTCCGTATGGAATGTAGATGACGCCGCACAACCAATAACGCCGAACCAGATGCCAAGCCAAGTGAGTTGTCATAATATAAAGTCTGTAGACGTACAACGTGGCTTGTTACTACGCGTCAACTCAGCCGGCGTAGTCTCCGTATGGAATGTAGATGACGCTGCACAGCCCACGCCGAACCAGATGCCAAGTGAGTTGTTATAGAATAACGTTTGTAGACGTACAAGCTTGTTACTACGCGTCGACTCAGCCGGCGTTGTCTCCGTATGGAATGTAGATGACGCTGCACAGCCCACGCCGAACCAGATGACAAGTGAGTTGTTATAGAATAACGTTTGTAGACGTACAAGCTTGTTACTACGCGTCGACTCAGCCGGCGTAGTCTCCGTATGGAATGTAGATGATGCTGCACAGCCCACGCCGAACCAGATGACAAGTGAGTGGTCATAAAATAAAGTCTGTAGACGTACAACGTGGCTTGTTACTACGCGTCGACTCAGCCGGCGTAGTCTCCGTATGGAATGTAGTCGACGCCGCACAGCTAATAACGCCAAGCCAAGTGATTTGTCAAAAACTTTTACAAAAAAAAAAAAACAACCGATTTCCAAAAAACACTACAAAGTGAAAAATAACTTTAATTTCGGAAGTCGGTGACAAAAACGAAAATTCAAAGCCAAAGACACCGACTTCCGAAATTAAGTTATTTTTCACTTTGTAGTGTTTTTTGGGAGTCGGTTGTTTTCTTTTTTGTAAAAAGTTTTTATTTTTCACTTTTTAGTTGTGGTTCCTACCCCACACAAATTCGAAAACCACTACCTGCTATGTAAATAACAGTGTCAAGAACTTATCATATCATCCACATACTAAGTGGGAAAAAGTACGTATTATTGAAGCTAACTCAAAAACTACCAAAGCAAAGTTATTAAAATTTATATGGGACCACCTCGAGAGCATAGACCCTTTCAAACAAAAAAAATATTTTCAAAATCGGTCCACAATTGACGGAGAAATCGGTAGAAATAGATGAAAAAAAAAAAAAAAAAAAAACTTACGTGACGAACATATAACCTCCTCCTTTTTGGAAGTCGGTTAATAAAATAACGTCTGTAGACGTACAACGTCGCAGTTTTTCTGTCAAATCTTATTGTATATTTTTGTCCGCAGCATACGCACCGATCGTGGTGACGAGTTTGGATATAGCGTGGGAAGATATGAACCCGAGTCCCGTCGGTATACTGGACCAGTTGAACCATCCCGAAGAGCAAGGTTAGTTGTGTATTCCTAATTATTTGAATTCTTAATGCCCTAAGTACCAAAGAATGACGACAACAAAAAAAAAAACAGTGTCACTCCGGGAGTGCCGACAGAAGTGAAAACTTGAACAAGTTTATTGTGCAGGAAATTTAATAATAATTTTTCCCATCTCAAAAATGCCCAACGCGCCTAAAGAAGTTTTCACTTCAAAAAAATACTCTGACGTTTACGTTGGCTCTAGAAATCATCCATAATAGCCGGCGCATATCTAGCTAGGACCAGCACGGCGTGGTATTCACTGGCAAATAAATATCAACATTGCGTCTTTTAAAATAAAGTTGAAAATAAATAACCACCACCGCGTACTTCTGATCGCTTTGATACTCTGGTCGAACTTAGGGATGTTTATTTATTTTCTACTCTATTTCAATAAGTACAATGTTGATAATTGCTTGAGAGTGAAAACCGCGCTTTATTGCGCTTCGAAGCCTCGTATTAATGGAAAATAAAAGTTAAGAAACAGTTGCTAAATGTTTCCCGTAATTTTTCAAGTGAATTTAATACTTATCCAATTGAAATAAGGTATATATTTTAATGCTCGGTGATCGACCTTGGAGCATCGCAGTTTTCTCTGGAGCATCGAAGAGGACGCTGGAGGATACCGCGGCGGAAGGCGGCGGTATGCGCCGGTATGCGCCGGTATGCGCCGGTATGCGCTGGAGTCTGCCAGTCTACCACACTCTTTCAAAAGCAACTTTGCGACTGCGTAGTCGCTAGTAGAATAATCAAATCCTGGCGAGCGGTGGCTTCTTGGCGGATGCCGTGGCATACCGGCGGATGCTCCGGTAAGCTAGCGGACGCTAGCGGTATCGCAGAGGATTTTTCTTGTCAGTGTGCGCTGGCGGATAGAGGAATCCTCCTCAATGCTCTCCCCTGCTGTCCGCCAGTGCGTGCAGGCCCTAACCAGCATCAAATTAATGTTGTTTGATTTTTTTATTTTTTTTTCGCGTGGGAAATCATCAAATAACTTCTCTCGCTCTGGGTGGAGCGGGAGGGCGTGTCTGACTCTTACTGACTAAAACCCACCCGTGTTCCTTCGGTTGCCCTGTTGCCGGGGGCCACGATGTCCCTTTCGGCCCATATTCGCAGCCCCGGCAGGCATTGGCCCTAGCGGACCCCGTCAATTCTGCTGACATCTCTTTGAGGCGCGCGTGGAACACAACGCGCCGTCGACCCGGGCTTGGTCCTTATCGGACGGCGAGCTACCCATTGCTCACCGTCCGCAAGCCCGCGCCTACGGTGGCCGGAAATCGGCTCGCAATTCCCGCCCCGGGCGTCTCCTGCGGCGGCTAGGGGCGTGAGGGCGCGAAATTTGCTCTCCCTCACGCGTTCCGCCTCCTCCTTCGCGAGCATTACCGCTTCGCAGAAGGAGGTGACGGCCTGCCATTTCCTCTCGCTCCGTACCATAGCCTGAACCAGGGCCAGATGCTCAGATCACCGCCGCCGATCGCCTCCACGAGGACACGGCGATGCTCCGCCCAAGCCGGGCAGACCTTCACCGTATGCTCCACCGTGTCCTTCGGGCGATCCACACAATGGTGACACCCGGAACAGTGCCACCCTATGTTTACATTTTGGCACGGCTTCGAAATGTTGCCAGCAACAAGTTCACGCCTCGCAAAGACGTGATACTGAATCAATGTTCTACAACTTTTGTTTACCATGCTTACTTTAACTGTATATTTTAAATTATTTATTTATTTACTTTATTTTATCACTTAGGCAAGATAAGAAGAAAAAGAGTGCAAAGTAGTAAGTATGAAGGCAATGCTTGTTTCTAACGAAATCTTCCAGCAGACCTTGGATATGATAAAATACAATACACGTGGCGCTCGGTGTGGCAACACGCCGCACAGTGGAAAAAAAAAGATTTTGTTCAAAAATCTGCCTACATCACAATTTTTGACGTATCGCTGCCATTTTCTTTTTGTATCCGCCATTTTATTTTTTTATAAACAGACAATAAGACCAATTAAATTAAATTCATGACCAGGGACCTGAAAAACCCCTGGAAACTGATTTTTGTTAAAATATTTTTTGTTGAAATTGTTTTTTGCTACATTCCCGATTTTTTGAGGTTATGGTATTGACTTTTAAGGAAAAGTGGCATTATATCTGCCTACACCAAAAATTGTGGTGTAGGCAGATTGGCAAAAAGTCATTTTTTTTCCACTATGCGCCGTGTTCGGGTTCGTGACAAGTCAATCGTCATCCTGAGGATGCCTCGTTGAGAGGTGAAACACGTGTCGATTTCTTTCAGGAGTTTTTATGGCTCTTTAGAAATAGCTAAGCGGAACAGGTTACTAAATATATCCACGTCTATTGTATTTTATAATGGATTTCCGCAAGGTCACGCCTGAATCAATTAACTATCTTGGATATGATTGTTTATTTCACGATTTTGAGTTTAACAAATATTTTCTGGACTAAAACTGCACGACCATTGAGACAATTTGACATTGCCATTATTTCGTTTGGGAGGTTGTCGCAGCTCTAGTGCTGCCACCTACAGTGCGTTCATTGTAACTTGACCAGTGACGCAATTTGTAGCTCTGAATGTTGCAGTCTTGGCACAGATGAATACCAATGGGTCACTCATAGGTCTCGAGTTCGAACCCAAGGCATGCACCTCTGACTTCGGATTTCATGTGCGTATTGTATAATTATCACTTGCTTCAAAAACGGTGAAGGAAAACATCGTGAGGAAACTGCCATACCTGAGATATTTCTCGACGGCATGTGAAGCCTAGTCAGAGGCCCATGGGTGGCTTTAAAACTCTGACATCAGGTTAGTTGCTACTTCACTAGCCACAAGAAAAAGAAAGAGGACTCCGCAAAATTGTTTAAATAAAAAAACTGTTTACAAAAAAAAAACAACCGACTTCCAAAAAAAAAACACTACAAAGTGAAAAATAACTTTAATTTCGGAAGTCGGTGGCAAAAAACGAAAACACAAATCCACACCGACTTCCGAAATTAAAGTTATTTTTCACTTTGCAGTGTTTTTTTTTTGGAAGTCGGTTGTTTTTTTTTGTAAAAAGTTTTTATTCTTCTCTTTTTAGTTGTGGTACCTACCCCACACACATTCGAATACCACTACCTACTACCAGTGTCAGGAACTTATCATATCATCTACATACTAAGTGGGAAAAAAATACGTATGTTGTAGCTAACTCAAAAACTACCCAAGCAAAGTTAATAAAATTTATATGGGACCAATTTGGGAGCATACCCTTTCAAACAAAAAAAGAATTTTCAAAATCGGTCCACGAATGACGGAGAAATCGGTGGACATACAAAAAAAAAAAAACAGACATACGCGTCGAACATATAACCTCCTCCTTTTTGGAAGTCGGTTAAAAAGGACTCTTGCTACGACACAATAAAGTGCAATTCAGGTCGCACAGCGCTAAATACCTACAGTTATATTCACCTAGCTAGAAGTTGCCTCTCTTTCTATCGCGTAACTCTTATATCTTCTGACTACGTTACACTCACTGAATTGGCCCGACAAGACGGGCCCGCCGCATACTTGTAGCTTCATACCTAAAATGCGGAGTGGGCCATCTGTATTCATCTGTGGTCTTAGTTTCAATACCGATAGAGTTCAAAATGGCGATTGTCAGAAGAGTACTACCAATCACATGACTGCAAAATTCAGTGCTTACAATCGCGTCACTGGACAGGTTATAATGAACGCATTGAAAGGGCCTGCGCAGACTGGCGGACGGGACGGTAGAGGATTTTAAAGGAGAACATTCATTTTGGGCTAAATTATGAAAGTTACCAAACAAAAGTTAACAGTCGAAAAAAAAAATCGCTTACTGTAGTTATGTGGAGGATAACCCTAGAGCCTCAGTAACACAGTAAAAGATAATAACTGTTTGTGGCATATGTTTACTGGCATAAAAAGCTATTACTATAATTAGATTACTCTTATTCTTTTAACTAAATCATGCTGAAACCAGTATTTTTCAAACTCGTATAACAGCGCAGGGAATGGTCCTACAGATTTGGTTCCATATTGAAAAGTGAAGAGAATAACATGTTCTAACGAAATATAACTTTTTTTGTTTGGCCGCCACTTTCACATTTAGCCCAAAAATGTATGGACGGTGAATTATCTCCTTTATCAATTGAATTTAATACTTATCCAATTGAAATAAAGTATAAATTTCAATGCTCGGTGATCGACGGAAAATTGATGCTCGACTGACGATGCTCCAAGCTGCCGTCCCGTCTGCTAGTCTGCGCAGGCCATAATGCGTGCGGTTGAATGTAACAAGAATAACAGATATTTTCTGAAACGTGTTTTTTCCTAATCCGTAATAACTTTGTCATCAGCCGAGTCAAGTCCTGTAACCCTATTAAAAAAAAAAAAAACTATACACCCAATTTAGAAAATGTTTAACAGACTTAACAATTTTAAAATATAACATGTATTGTGTGTTTTTTTAAATAATATGTTTGTTTGTATTATAATGCTGACAATTATAATTTGTCTGACTTAAAATTAAAAAAACAGATAGAAGTTTGCTGCGTGAAGTAATTTACATAAAAATATGTGAAGTATAAAATAAAACATGTTTAGTTCTCAAATAATCTGCGGCAATTCAAACTAAGTAAATTAATTATAAATTCCAGAATCGATGACGAACAACGATTATTTTTAATGCGCCAATATGTTTATTTGTTTTTTCTTCAGCTTTATTTGCATGCCAAATCGAAATTTAAATAAAATCTTTGATAAGTTACCTCCTTGGTTGCCATATGTTGAAATAAAAAAGTTCGTTCCATTTTTAAATAACACGACAGTTATGAGTTTTCATACTAATTTATTCGGTCGCTAAACACGACAGATATGGATTTTCATACAAACATTGCCGGCCGGGCGCTCGCATGTATTCGACCAGTACCGCAATTTCGATTTATCTCAAAGAAGTTTGTAAAATGCTCGAATTTCCAAGCATGTTTGAGAAATAATATTTTTCAAGCCTTTTTTTTATTTCGAGCCCTTTAATAAAATAAACAGTTTGCAATCTAAACTCTATTTGTTCCAGAAATAAAGCTAACAGCATCGATATATCTACTGGCTGCTAACCGTTTGGTGGTCGGCAGAGAAGACGGCTCTATCGTCATAGTGAATGCAACGCATACCGTGCAACTGCAACTGTTGCATGGCAACCATCAACAACTGGATGGTAATTTTTATCACGTTATTTTTAACCGATTCACGAGGAAGAACGCGGGCTGTCGCTAAAAAACAGCACTGTGGCTATGCCTCGTGTATGTGCCCACAGCATGATGCTGAGCGATGGCCGAATTGCACGCATATTTTGTATGTCTTCAGTTTTTTTTTAAGCTATTGCATAGCTTTTATCGTAGACTTTGAGCGCGGCGACCGAATCAAGAAATTCCGTAACGAAAAAAACCTAACACCCCCCACTCCGCCTACCATGTAATGACAACGTGATGTTGTCATGGAACGTAAATTTTGTTTTATGTCATCATCCGTCATCATCCCAAGTGTAGCGTTGACAAATAGGAAGTATGGAGGTTACAAATGCTATGCAATAGCTTTACCGCGGCAGTCCCCGAGTGCCACACGTTTTTTTTTCTTAATTAATTTACTGTCAGAACTCAAACTCAAAGCATTTGTTTCAATTAAACCATTTACAGGCACTTTTGAATTGTAAAAGAGTCGGTCAGTTAGTCAGAAAGTTGAAGCTAGTTGCCCAATGGAGAAGAACGGGCAAGAAACTCCAAGGACACTCTTTTAAATATAAATATTACAAACCTTGGTACATTATTCTTGTTGCTTCTGTATGTGAGAACAATGTAAAAAAAAAAAATCTAAAGCAAAGCCCTGGCAGATAAGAGGTGACCAGTCTCAACTGACGGCGCCCGTTCATGAACATAACCGACCCGTTCACAGACATAATATTATTTTGGTAAATAAAATAAAAAAAACAAAATTGTAACATTCATTGAATTAGAAAAAAAAAGAAAATTCGTTTATTTGCGGTAAACATGACGCAAAGAAAGATAAAAAAAAAAAACACGTAAATAACAAATTGGGGGAAAATATGCGTCACATCCACGCAAAACGGCCATCGCTCAGCATAATGCTGCGACCCCATACGAGACAGAGACACAGCGCTGGTTTATGACGTCAACAAAAAATCAATTGAAATTTCTGGCCAGATAAATCACCATTAATTTAATCTTTTTTTAAAATGGGTGCCCCATCATAAAAAAAATCATTGAAATCTCTTAAAATCCGACCACAAGTTTGTAATTTCAGAAATTTAATTATTATAATTACAGATTGGCCTCCACATCAGTTGCTGCTAGGCCACAATGGTCGTGTCAACTGTCTACTTTATCCACACCATGTACACCAAAGGTATGACAAGTTATCTTCATTTAATGTCTGTACTAGGTCATCGCGGTGCGTTGTGGTGGTTTAGCTGCCTCGCAAAAGCAAGGTCTTAGCATAAATAAAGGGAAAATTCCGAATAATAAAAATGTTGAAAATTTAGGTAAATTTTGGTACTTACAAGTTTTCGCGAAATTCTAAATATACCCATATCTTTTTACCAATAAAAATTATACCAATTTTATTATATACGTACGTAACCCTCGGTGCGCGAGTCCGTCTCGCTCTTGACCGGTTTTTTTGCAAATTGCAGCGCTTTTGTGTTGTATGTTGATCATAATTCAATTCGCGGCAATTATAATAAAAAAATTACTAAATTATAATCATTTAAAATTCTATATAGCTCTCGAAATTTTATGTTTGATGGATATAAGACTATTTCGTGAAAATGTGATGATTTAGAGCTATATTGATGATTTAAATTATTATAGAAAGCAGCTCGGAGTCTGGATTTGTGCCCGGTTGATGGAAATAGGTTTTTTTTTTTTTTCTTAGTTATCTCGTAGTTGACCTCTGAGATCATGACTACTTAACCGGGCTTTCCTGTGGGTGCCTTAAGCTACTACACTTAAAACCTCCAGCTAGGGGTTATTCAACTATGCTAATTAAAACTAGGTGAACGCTCGCTAAGGGCACCCCTGTGGGGTACGAACCTCGGCTTAGGGCGTCAACCGGAGGGAGGACATCAAGGATGGGACGGGCTGGATCAAAGTTTTGATCATGATTATTAGTCGGGGAATTTAAAGCTACGTGCTCAGCTGCAACAACTGCTGGCACCTCGTTATCGAGCAAGGGTCGGGGGAGATGGCAATAGGCTCGCCCCCTATTACATGGGACTTAAACATAACTGGCGAAATGTGGGTGTACCTGCTACAGGGATACTTTTGCCCAACCCTTCGGGGAAACAAGGCGTGATGTTATGTTATGTGTTAAATTATTATAATTTCCATTTTGTTGATTATTATTTTACTTATCTTCACCCTTTTCCACCCACATCTGCATTCGCATGTGCTCCGCAATTGCGGATGCGAATATCCGCAACATCCCTGCTGAGAATGTTCAAATGGAAAAATCAATAACACTACCCGACCCGGGGATCGAAATCAGAAACCCACGCTTAGCAGACGTGCTTGAATTAATTCTCAGTGGCAATAGTAATCCGTAGTCTGGATTTGAGCCCGGTTAACGTAAAAAAGTCCCTTATTAGATTAGGCTTATAATGGTGGCACTTCACATCGTTCTATGTTCTATGGTTTTGGTTTCCGCACTTAGTCCATAAGGTGGACCATTGTAAGTGAGCCATGGCGGCCGTTTGGTGGTTATTCCAACCAGCCCACCTCCCTCCAGAAGTTAATTAAAACTCCTGGTCTGTTCAGAACATCTGTGATAGATCTGGGTGACCCGAGGTTTTCTGTTCTAATCTGGGTGACGCCTTTGCATTCTAAGAGCACATGCGCGACGATTTCCTCAGCCTGCACAGAGGATTGTCCGTTATGCCTATTGTGTGGAAGTGTTTGTTTAGCGAGCAGTGTCCCGTGATGGTCCCCGTCACCAGGCGCAGGCCGTTCCTGTCCAGGCGTAATAAACGCCTGGTTAGCCTGTTATCCAAAGATGGCATGGCTTCCTTGGACTGCCTGCAGCCCGGTGTTGAGGTCCACCAGTACTCCGCTTGTGTGTGGGTGTACTCCTGTCAGCCACCTGCGTATTTTTTTGTTGTTGACTTCACATCGTTACTCGTGTTCACGTATTCGTCTTATTTGCCCAAATACGACGATGTTAAGTTACTCTATTCTCCTATATTTGTCTATTTTTCACGAATAACTCACCAATAGCTACACCAAACACTTTCTGCCTACCTATCCAGAAAACAGGCTAATATAATATTATTTCCTTAACAGATACGACAAAGCCCACCTAGTATCAGGCGGCATAGACTTCGCAGTGTGTCTATGGGATCTGTTCAGCGGTGCGTTGCTGCACAGATTCTGCGTGCATGCCGGTGAAATTACACAGTTGATTGTACCGCCACATAATTGCAGTGTGAGTATTATAGTTTGACCGGGAACGCCTTAGGAATGCTCGGAGAGGGAGGCAGCGTTGACTAATGAGCGGCGGGCGGGACGCCGCAAGCTGTGAGCGTTGATAAATGAGCGGCCTACACTGCCCCCCGTCTCCCCGCGCATGTATCTAAGGTGCGCGGACAGTGGTCTCGGTCAAACTATAACTGTAGTATATATAATTGAAATGCTTGATTGGTATTTTTAACTGACTTCAAAAAGGAATAGGTTCTTAAGTCTGTATAATTTTTTTTAATGAATTTTTTCGCAACACTTCGACAGTAAATGCGCCTTAAAGAGTATCCTTTCCAAGTTATTTTTTTGAGGGTTTATCCTAAAAGTTGGCAACGTCGTAAATAGCTGTCAAATATTTACCTGTTTTGATTAATTTAGCAATATTACTGTATGGAATTAAGAAATGTAGCTAACTAGGGAACTAAAATATCGATGATGAAATGCAATAATTAATATCGTAATACCGAATATTTAGTTTTAGATGTAAAAAAAGTATTTGGAAACTTTGCAAATGCCTTTTTTACACCTAAAATTGTTACAACATCAAATTCAGTGTTATAATTGCAATTCATTATTAATATTCTAGGGAACTAGTTAGCCACATTTCTTATTTCCATACAGTAATATTGCCAAATTAATCAAAACAGCGAAATATTTGACATCTTTTTGCGACGTTGCCCACTTTCAGATTACTTAAGTCAAACCAAAACAAAAGCACCTACCCCTTACAGTTTCGTACTTAAAATTGTTTTTAGTTATTTTAAAAGCAACTTTAAATCTTTTGTAAAAAAATAAAAATAAATTAAAATATCGTTTTTCCCTGATAGATGTATTTTTTTTATCGATTCTGTCGTAAGTCTTGCCCTTTTTTAATTTTTTTCGCCTTATCTAATCGAAAATGATTTCGTTGCAGCCCCGTATTCAAAAATGCATCTGCTCCGTCGCTTCGGACCATAGCGTGACTTTACTCAGTAAGTTAAAATGTTCATATTTTTGTTTTCTTAATAGTAAAATCCTGATTAAAAGGTTGTGGCGGCATCTACATCGCCTCATGCGAACTACGCATTAAAGTCCTGACGTCACACAAAATCCTGCATCGCGCAAACAAAGATTACCGCGCGATCAGCATATACAGGGTTGCAGGACGCGAAAACTGTTACCACGGATTCTGAACTCCACTGCATTTAAATTTTTAGTCAGTTATTTAAAAAAAATCGTCTGTTCCATACATTTTGACCGCGTAGGTATTGCACTTTTCTATGAAACAGTAGATTTTTTTAAACTAACCGACCAAAAATTTCAACGCCCCCTGCGTTGAAATTTTTGGTCGGTTAGTTTAAAAAAATCTTCAGAATAGAAAGGTTCAGAATCGTTGGGCTGTGGCCCGCCAGACACGACACCCGTCTGGTCGGAGGATCCTCCCTTTTCTATGGTGGATGATTGAACTTAACACCCTGTTCCTGATACCTCTAAAAGGTACTTCCCGAACTAGAAAAAAAAAACAATCTGAAAGTGATAAAAAGGAATGCCATTTAGTACTTCAGCAAAGAGACTGACGAAAAACGTATCTAAGTCACAGGACTTAGATACGTTTTTCGTCAGTCTCTTTGCTGAAGTAAAAACAACTTAATTTACTTACCTACTTTGACTGGTAACTTTTTGTACTAACCATCTCATTCTCCCAACAGGTCTAACAGAACGGAAATGCGTGACCCTGGCCTCCCGACACCTGTTCCCGGTACTGGCCATCAAATGGAGACCAGCTGACGACTTCATGGTGGTCGGCTGTTCTGATGGCACCGTCTTCGTGTGGCAGATGGAGACCGGACATGTTGATAGAGTTTTACATGGTGAGTAGTTGGTTGATAGTTGTCGGGCCATTTGATGGTGGTCGGGCCACTTGATCGTGGTCGGGCCACTTGATGGTGGTCGGGCCACTTGATGGTGGTCGGTCCACTTGATGGTGGTCGGGCCATTTGATGGTGGTTGGACTACTTGATGGTAGTCGGGCCACTTGATGGTGCTCGGGCCATTTGATGGTGGTTGGGCCACTTGATGGTGGTCGGGCCACTTGATGGTGATCGGGCCACTTGATGGTGGTTGGACTACTTGATGGTAGTCGGGCCACTTGATGGTGGTCGGGCCATTTGATGGTGGTTGGGCCACTTGATGGTGGTCGGGCCACTTGATGGTGGTCGGGTCACTTAATTGTAGTCGGGCCACTTGATGGTGGTCGGGCCACTTGATGGTGGTCGGGCCACTTAATTGTAGTCGGGCCACTTGATGGTGGTCGGGTCACTTAATTGTAGTCGGGCCACTTGATGGTGGTCGGGCCACTTGATGGTGGTCGGGCCACTTAATTGTAGTCGGGCCACTTGATGGTGGTCGGGCCACTTGATGGTGGTTGGACTACTTGATGGTGGTCGGACCACTTTGTGTGCGTTGTGGGTGGTAGGACCATCAGGGGTTGTCGCATCACTTATTTAGTGGTAGGTGGACGGATTAGTTTATGTGAGTTGAGAGGTTGAGAGGTTGGTGGTATGACCACTAGCTGGTGGTCGCACTTATTCGCCCACACAGGTCTAACAGGACGTAAATGGGTGACTGGCCTCCTGGCATCTGTTCCCCTTACTGGCGATCAAATGAATACCAGCTGACGACTTTATGGTGGTCGGCTGTTCCGATGGCACAGTGTTTGTGTGGCAGATGGAAACCGGACATGTTGATAGAGTTTTACATGGTGAGAGGTTGGTTGATAGTGGTCGGACCACTTTATATTGGTGGTTGGTGGTCGGACCACTTTTTATTGGTGGATGGTCGAACCAATGCGTGACCCTGACTTCCTGGCACCTGTTTTGGGTTAGGGTCAAAAGCCATTAAAAAAAAACAGTTTTTTTTTGTAAAAATATTTAGTTTTAATTCTGCAATTATTTTATTTATAACTAAATATTTTTACATAACACTTTACTGTCATGGTTTTCCGCAAAGTAACGCCTGAATCTATAACTTATTGGATGTATAAGTTCTAAGTCAGTTTTGTCCGTTGTTACCCAGGTATGATAGCTGAAGAAGTGTTGTCGGCGTGTGATGAGGCTATAGCTGATGAACTCGGAGGGTCGCTGTCGACCGGATCCAGTGATGGACTGGCCAATCCGGCTGTACACTTCTTTAGGTGAGGTGGATTTTAGATATTTATGTGTACTTTACAAAATACAATAGACCGAACACGGCGTGTTGCCATGCCGAGCGCTGGAAGCAGAGTCCAGCGCTGGCGTAGCAACACGTCGTATTCGAGTTCGCGACAAGTCAATCGTCATCCTGATGCTGGGGCCACACCAACGGGAAACGCCGTTAATTATCGCGATGATAGACTTTATTCCGACGGGTTAAGGTCCATCATCCGTGATAATTAACGGCGTTTCCTGTTGGTGTGGCCCGAGCATGAGGATGCCTCGTTGAGAGGTGAAACATGTGTCGATTTTTTATGGCTCTTACGTCTATACTATTTTATAATGGATTTTCGCAAGGTCACGCCTGAATGAATTCTTAACGTACTTTACTTAAAAATTAATCTGCTTACCCTTTTCTCAACTGTGTTGGGGTCGGCTTTTAGTCTAACCGGATGCAGCTGAGTACAAGTATTTTACATGAAGCGACTGCCTATCTGACCTCCACAACTCAGTTACTGGGTAACACGATACCCCTTGGTAAGACTGGTTGTCAGACTTTACACTGGTTGACAGACTATAGATCTTTGATAATCGTTACGGGTAGTCAGAAGCCCAAACTTCAGGGTGGCAGGGACATCGACGCCAAAACTTACCATGGATTCAGTACATGATTCTGAACCCCCGTGCGTTGAAATGTTTCGTCGGTTATTTTAAAAAAATCTGCTGTTTCATACATTTTGACTGCGTGTGTTGCACTTTTCTATGAAACAGCAGATTTTGTTTCAATGATCGACGAAAAATTCCAACGCAGGGGGTTCAGAATGGCTTGCGGACGGTGAGCAATGGGTAGCTCGCCGTCCGATAAGGACCAGGCCCGGGTCGACGGCGCGTTGTGTTCCACGCGCGCCTCAAACAGATGTCAGCAGAATTGACGGGGTCCGCTAGGGCCAATGCCTGCCGGAGTAATACGGGCCGATAGGGATATCGTGGCCCTCCGGCAACATGGCAACTGAAGGAACACGGGTGGGTTTTAGTCAGTAAGAGTCTGACACGCCCTCCCGCTCCACCCAGAGCGGGAGAAGTTATTTGATAATTTCCCACCCAAAAAAAAATAAAAAAATGGGCTTCAGAATCATGTACTGAATCCATGGTAACAGTTTTCGCGTCGATATCCCTGTCACCCTGTATATCTATACTCTATTTTTAATAAGATTAGACATTTAAATAAACCTTTTTTTACAGTCTGTTCAACCGATTTTGACTTCTATTGCGTTGGTGGCATGACAAATGGCAGCTGCAGTAAACAGTTTGTATTATAACCACTGTTTTGCTTTTAATGCCATCTTTATGCCTACGGAACAGAAGTCAAAATTGGTTGAACAGACTGTAAAAAAGGTTATTTAAATGTCTAATCTTATTTTAAATGGAGTATAAGTAATAAATGTATACAGCTGCATCCGGTTAGACTGGAAGCTGACCCCAACGTAGTTGAGAAAAGGTTAGGCATATTATGAATGACACAAACCGAGAAAACATGAAGGCTGTAAAAATAACTAGACACAATTATATGACTTCTCCACTATGGGACAAAACTTGAGATCTACTAGAATTTTTTCTTTTATGCTATCGTAAGTGAATATCTGATATATTATCCCCCCCCCACAGAGGCCTGCGCCACCGCAACCTGACGGCCATGCGCGCCGCCACACAGCGCGGCCTGGCGGTGCTGCAGCACAGCGGGCCCGCGGGCGGCGCCGGCCCGCTCGCCGAGCCCGCGCGCGCGCGCCGGGCGCAGCTCACTGTACAGGGCTTTAGGAGCAATCCTGCTGGTGAGAACATACATATTACATACTGTTAAATACCAGGTCAACATGAAACATTTGTTCATAGAATAACTTGCATAAACAATTATTCTTATTAATTTATAATATTCTATATAAGACGTGCACTGTCTGCCAGCTCGCTAAGCTGACTTCTAAATTGTTTTCTATATTCATAATCCGAAATAGTGTTTGTTTCAAAATTATGCCATCAACTCATAAATCAGCAGTTTGCCCAAATCCACTAATCAACTGTTGAGGGTCGTTAGTGAGGATTGGAGCAGTCCGATCCACAGCTGAGAGCAGTGGTGGCCCAGTGGTAACGGCCGCGACTTACAATTTGTAGGTCGTAGGTTCGAACCCAGACAGGCGCTTTACTTTGTGTAAATTATTTCATCACCACTGCTCTCAAAACGGTGAAGGAAAACATCGTGAGGAAACCGGCATGTCCTAGAACCGAAAATTCGAAGACATGTGACATCTACCAACCCGCACTGGGCCCGCGTGGTGAATTAAGGCCCACTCCTTCTCAAAGAGAGGAGGTCTGTGTCCCAGCAGTGGGAACATTATAGGCTGATGATGATCCACAGGTATTGGCTCGAAGTCCATCGGAGTGCCAACAGACGATAGAGATTGTGATAATGTAATGAAATTTTATTTTAATGACTACTCAGTTTTAATGTAATTTATTTTGTGAATGTATGAAATTTTGAATTTGAATTTGAATTTTAATGTACATATATTATTTTAATGGTCTAATGAATTATAATGTACTTATTTTGTATTGCTGTAATGAATTTAATGAATTGTATGTATTTGTGATTAGTGTATTGGGAACTGGTGCCTTATTAAGTAAATAAATAAATAAATATTCATAAAGGTGCAAACATGCAGGGTAAAGGCTCTGACAGTTCCCAGCCAATTTAACACCAATACGGGCCAAAACTCAACCACAAAAAAAAACAGTGGCACTCCAGTGCCGACAGAAGTAAAAACTTGAACAAGATCGCCTTGGTGGAAGAAAAATACTTGTATAGAACATTGGTCCGTAACCTTATCTAAATAAAAAGCACAATCGCGTTTACAAAAAAAAAAACAACCGCCTTCCAAAAAACACTACAAAGTGAAAAATAACTTTAATTTCGGAAGTCGGTGTCTTTGGTTTTGAATTTTCGTTTTTTGTCACCGACTTCCGAAATTAAAGTTATTTTTCACTTTGTAGTGTTTTTTGGAAGCCGGTTGTTTTTTTTTGGAAAAAGTTTTTATTTTTCACTTTTTAGTTGTGGTACCTACCCCACACAAATTCGAATACCACTACCTGCTATGTAAATAACAGTGACAGGAACTTATCATATCATCCACATACTAATGGAAAAAGTACGTATTATTGAAGCTAACTCAAAAACTATCAAAGCAAAGATAATAAAATTTATATGGGACCACCTCGAGAGCATACCCTTTCAAACAAAAAAAGAATTTTCAAAATCGGTTCACAATTGACGGAGAAATCGGTGGACATACATAAAAAAAAAGAAAAAAAAAAAAACAAACATACGCGACGAACATATAACCTCCTCCTTTTTGGAAGTCGGTTAAAAAATAATACTTCCGAAACCATTAAAGTAAAAATACTTGCATAGAACATTGATCCGTAACTTAATATAAATAAAGAGCACAATCGCGTTTACAAAACCTTTAAAGTAAAAATTCTTTGCATAGAACATTGATCCGTAACGTAATATAAATAAAGCATGATGCTGTGCAATGGGGACCCACAGCACAGCGCTGATTTTCAGTGGTCACCCGGCTACTGCAGCTTTTAGTAGCGCTGCAGTACTTACAATAAAATGTAGCAGCAAT
Organism: Agrochola litura; assembly: GCA_949152395.1. Classification (NCBI taxonomy): domain Eukaryota; kingdom Metazoa; phylum Arthropoda; class Insecta; order Lepidoptera; family Noctuidae; genus Agrochola; species Agrochola litura. The sequence continues at coordinate 11,430,951 of OX424521.1, read as the reverse complement.
TTTGAATTTTGACTGCATAACATTTAATTTCATTAACTATTTGTTTCTTTCCCAGATCCTGAGAGCCACATCCTATTCTTCGATATCGAAGGTCTGATAGTGGAACTCCTCAGCGAGGAGTATTCAGCCATGAGTCCTGCTAGTTTGGAGGTAACTGTCTTTCATTATTTATCTTTTTAGCTGAAAATGATGACTAAAAAAGGAACTTGACTGTAAATGTTGAATCAATGATCAATCATTGGTTTTATAAGGAACACTTAAAGGACATTGTTCTAATCACCGCGTTTGGCAAAAGCAGTGATAGTCTACTGGGGTGCCTAGTCATAGGTCTCGAGTTCGAACCCAAACCTCTGACGTATCGAATTCATGAGCGTGTTGTATAATTATCACTTGTTTAAAAAACGGTGAAGGAAAACCGGCATGCCTTTTTTTTTTTGGGTTTGAAATTATCAAATAACTTCTCCTGCTCTGGGCGGAGCGGAAGGGCGTGTCAGACTCTTACTGACTAAAACCCACCCGTGTTCCTTCGGTTGTCCTGTTGCCGGGGACCACGATTTCCCTATCGCTTTTCTTCGCAGCCCCGGCAGGCATCGGCCCTAGCGGACCCCGTCAATTCTGCTGACATCTCTATGAGGCGCGCGTGGAACACAATGAGGCCTGGTCCTTATCGGGCGGCGAGCTACCCATTGCGTTAGCAATGGGTAGCCCGCAAGCTCGCGCCTACGGTGGCCGGAAATCGGCTCGCGATTTCCGACGTCCAGGGCGTCTCCTCCTGCGGCGGGCGGCTAGGGGCGTGAGGGCGCGAAGTTTGCCTCTCCCTCACGCGTTCCGCCTCCTCCTTCGCGAGCATTACCGCTTCGCAGAAGGAGGTGATGGCCTCCCATTTCCTCTCGCTCCGTACCATAGTCTGAACCAGGGCCGGACGCGAGAGATCACAAAAAACAGCATGCCTGAGAGATATTTCTCGACAGCATGTGAAGCCAAGTCAGAGGCCCATGGGTGGCATAAAAACTGACACAGGTTAGTCACTAACATCACGAAAAAGAAGAAAAGACTGCGTTTGGCACCAGGATTGGTGATAGTTGTTTGTTGTTACAGCAGGCAGGACAGTTGTAAAAGCAACTATAACAATTATTTTTTTTTGTCATAGGCCGCCGGATTGATAACGAGCGAGTACATGAAGGTAGCAGCCCTGACGCAGTCGGCAAGCCCGGACGCCACCAAAAGAATATCAGGTGATTATCTGTTCATTGAAATATCTACTTTATGCTCTTGAAAATAAGGTTCATTGGTGAATGACAAATAATAACGAAAAAAAAACACATTGAAATGGAAACTCGTAGAAATATCAAACTTATTGCTATAAAAATAAAGTTCATTATCGGATGACAAAATGTGTTATAAAATGATATCTTGTAATGTAATGGATGCGGAACTGTGTAACTGAATATCAGTCGTTTACTTGTTCAAAGAAATATTAACTTTAAAGCCTCATGTATGAGGTTCACTTCAGAATGATGATGTCAATTGACATAAAACAGACATATTTAACTTAAAAATCAAACAATTATCAAGTATTGTCTAGTAGATTAAGTAACTCGTGGTTAAGTAATAACAGCCGCATGGGTCGATCCATCAGGTTAAGCTACGCTTGCCGGGGTTGGTCCATGGATGGATGACCATCTTTACTTGGCCCCTTGGCTGTCAAGAGCTCTCCTGGAGATCGATATCAATTAAAATTCTATTGTGTCTTATTAATGACAGTTGAGCTCATAACGAGACTCCTCCGTGCTTCAGAAAGCACGTTAAGCCGCTGGTCCCGGCTGACATTCGTGGATCTTTGGCAGTCGTTACGGGTCGTCAGAAGCCCGAAAGTATGACCACCAGTCTTACCAAGGGGTATCGTATTACTCAGTTACCGGGTTGTGGAGGTCAGATAGGCAGTCGCTCCATGTAAAATACTGGTATTCAGCTGCATCCGGTTAGACTGGAAACCGACCCCAACATAGTTGGGAAAAGGCTAGGCAGTTTTTTTTGTCTAGTAGATAGTCCTGGGAGGATTAACGTAGTGGGTTCGATTCCCGGGTCGGGCAAAGTGTTATTGGGGTTTTCCAACTGGGATTTCTCAGTAGCAGCCCGGAGTCTGGATTTGTGCCCGGTTGATGGCAATAGGCTCACCCCCTACTATATGGGACTTAAACATAACTGGCGAAATGTGGCTGTACTGTAGGTACACCTCTGCCTGACCCTTTGGGGATTACAGGCGTGATGTTATGTTAGATTAATGCCCGTTTTACACCTTTACTAAGTGACACTTAAATGAATTCCTAAATAAAAGTGCACTGTTGAATTTTCAACTCTAAGTTCAGCGTTGAGAGTTGAAAATCCAACAATGCACTTTTATTTAGAGATTCATTTAAGTATCACTTAGTTGTCGGTGGTAAGTATCATAAAATTATTGGAAAAAAACTAATTTTATAAAAATTGTTTCTACGCATGCTTACATTAACGGATAGATTTCTTTGGCCGTGTCAAAGATAAAGCTGGTGATATGGAAAGGATATTAAAAGAAAAAGATAAACACGGTGGGTATTTAGTTAGAATTAGATTATTATTCAAGGGCGAACGGGATGGATTTCCGGCCACCGTAGGCGCGGGCTTGCGGACGGTGAGCAATGGGTAGCTCGCCGTCCGATAAGGACCAAGCCCGGGTCGACGGCGCGTTGTGTTCCACGCGCGCCTCAGAGATGTCTTTAGAATTGACGGGGTCCGCTAGGGCCAATGCCTGCCGGGGCTGCGAATATGGGCCGAAAGGGAAATCGTGGCCCCCCGGCAACATGGCAACCGAAGGAACACGGGTGGGTTTTAGTCAGTAAGAGTCTGACATGCCCTCCCGCTCCGCCCAGAGCGGGAGAAGTTATTTGATAATTTCCCACACAAAAAAAAAAAAGGGCGAACAGGCGCCGTCAGTAGGGACTGGTCATCCCTTAGCTGCCACGGTTTATTTTAATTTATTTAAATTTTTGAATTGTTACTACATTTTTATTACGGACGCTTTTAACGTGCACGTCTTTCTACATTGTTCTCACATGTATAAGTGTTGAACTTACGAATGATGTAACCAATATTTTGTAACAATATTTTGATTTAAAAGAGTGTCCGTGGAGTTTCTTGCCCTTTCTTCTCCATAGGTACCTACTACGCTTTGGAATGGGCAACTAGCTTCATTTTTCTGACTGACCGACCCCTTGACAATTCAAAAGTACCTGTAATTGGTTTATTTGAAATAAATGCTTTGAGTTTGAGTTTTGAGTTTGAGTTTGAAGATCTCGAGCAGCTCCGGATCTAGATTTTTTTTTGAGGCGGGGCAAAAACTTCCGTCTGTCACCCCCCGCTAATCTTACATAATATATGGGGATGCGCTAAGTATTTTCTCAAAATGAGAATTTTGGCAGCAACATATTAAGAGGGCCCTTGCCGGTCCGTCTATCGTCAACGCGAGCATGGTCGAAAAGCTTGTTGTTTCATCCAGCGCAAGTGAGAATTGCTAACAAGCAAGTGAGAACGCGATAACATTGTGAGAAAAATACTTGTTTTTGAATACGCCTTACAAGTTTGTGAAATAAATGTTTGTCATTTAGAATCTCCATTACATGTGCGAGGTTTCTATGAAGATGTTTTCTTTAATTTGACAATTTATGAGTACATTATGAACGGTCAAAATTCAGGTAAAATTTGTGCAAAAAAGCAGATTTTTGGAGGCTTATATTGAATTTGTTTCGCCAAATTTTTATTTTTTGCTTTCTTAGAAACCTAGATATAGTGCACAAGATACCCATTAAAATAATTAAAGAAAGACGTGTTACAACGCCATAATCACGTACGAGCGTTTGTATGAAAAGTATGACGGGTTGGCCGCTCTTAATCAAATTGTATCGATCGATAATGCGCCAATTCAACACGGGCGCCAAAACTGTTGTAAAAAAAGAAAAAAAAAATAGAAAGATTATAAATGTGCTGCGCGTTTCATTTATTGTAAAGTTGCTGTGCACTGGGTGGTGCACTTGTCTGCTACGCTTGAATTTGTCGCCACCTGAAGTTGGCGCCCGGGCATGGGCCCCGGCTTGCTACCTCCTGGATCCGGGGCTGACGAGATAAAAACAGAATAATTTATGATGCATCGATCCGATTGTCTATCTACCCACACTGGGCTTGCGGGCCCAGTGTGGGTAGATAGACAATCGGATCGATGGTGGATCGATCGATCGTGGATTACGGCCCACTCCCGGACGGAACATTCTATCTACCCGCACTTGGCCCGTAAGGTGGATTACGGCCCACTCCCGGACGGAACATTATAGGCACATTATGTATGCATTAAACGAAACGGTCAATCAAGAAAATAAGTTTAATAAACCGGCCAAGTGCGAGTCGGACTCGCGCACGAAGGTTTCCGTACCATTGACTAGGTAAACAACAGTAGGTACACAAATTTCATATTGTAACCTTTTTGCTAGTTTCTCTTATCCTGGTGTCTTTCTGTAACAATGGAGTCTGGCTGTAACCAAATCTTGCAAGCAAAATTTGACTCATTTCGTGAAAAATATTGTATTTTAATTTTATTATTTATTATTAAAGTAAAAATACAACTGAGTATTTTGTGAATATTTCAAGTGCCTACCTGTTGCCATTATTAATATCGAGCAAAAAAGGGCAAAAAAAATCACGTTTGTTGTATGGGAGCCCCCTTAAATGTTTATTTTATTATGTTTTTAGTATTTGTTGTTATAGCGGCAACAGAAATACATAATTTATGAAAATTTTAACTGTCTAGCTATCCCGGTTCTTGAGATACAGCCTGGTGACAGACGGACGGACAGACAGCGAAGTCTTAGTAATAGGGTCCCGTTTTTACCCTTTGGGTACGGAACCCTAAAAAACGAGCGAGCCTTACGAGTAGTCGCATATGATGTGTAACATCTGACATCTCACCTTGGTATAGTTCGCGTCAAATAACTTTGCCGCTCTGAAGTTAGGCTGCGCATGCGCGCTGGCATGCGCGCTACTGTTTTATAAGTAAGATTGACTACTGCGCAGTCAATTGTAGCCTACTTCAGAGCGGCAAAGTTATTTGACGCGAACTGTAATAAGCAACATTAAAGGGGCGGGGCCTCGTCAAGGTCGTTTCTGACGGCCAACTCTAGCACAGATTGCAGGAAAGCGGGAGGAAAGATGTTACTTATGTTAAAACTAATACACACCTTTTTTTTCCCAGGTATACTGGCTAAAATGAAAGAGGGTGCTGAGAATATGCAGACTAAACTGCAAGCGAAGGCAGAACAGCTCAAGGGTCATATCGAGGCGAAAGGTAGGTGCTTTTGTAGGTGCCGAAGTTCAGCAGATTTTTGGAGCTGTCGCATCTATTTTTAAGGTGAAAGCGGCGCTGTTTAAGGAGCTGTCGTATTTTTAAGGTGAACGCGTCGATGGTTGACGGGAAAAATTGCGTTTTCTTTTTTACTTATTTATGGAAAATGCGTCGATGATTTGACGGAAATAATTACGGTAATTTTTTTGCGGAAAGTGTGTATTTTCAGGAGACGAGTTTTACGATATTTTCGCGAATTATGAACGGACAGCAAGAAAAATTGGTTAGGATTATTGAAACTTTCAGAAGCGGTTTTGGAATGAAAACTTGCTTACTTTGTCAGGAGAATAATTTTTTTAAGTTTTTTTTTGAACATTTTAGTATAACGACCGGAGGCCTTTTAAGGCAGTGGAACAACATTTTGGCTAAATGTAAAATATTATTATATTTCGGAATAGTCATTGCCTTTTATGACTCGCGGTTCGTTATGTGCAACAAAAAAAATTACATCTATGCGGAGACTGACTTGCAACGTTTGTTTGTAAAAGCGGAGACTTACTTGCAACGTTTGTTTGTAATGTATCGAATTTTTGTAACGCGTTACAATAGTCAGTGCAGCGAGCCGAGCCGCTCGATGCGAGCGCCGAATCCTCCAGTCGGGTTGTTTGAAACGCGTTACAGCGCAAAGGAATTGATTGCAAGCGCATGTTTACAATGGAGCAAAACCCAAAATGGAACGTGCTCAGTCTAAGTCAAGTGCTCTCGAAGCGAGCGTTCGCCACATTTAGTGTATCGCCGTTTTGTAACAAGAAATGCAGTTGAGCCATGTTAGGGTTGAAAAATTACGAAATTTTACTGAAAACGCTGATAAAGATTCAGATTCAGTCAGATTTTTGAAAATGGTTAACTTACTTCCTTTAACTTTCAACTGTTTGATGTTTTAGAAAATTTGGTTATATCGAAAGATTTGTTAAAGTATTAGGTACCCAAAGAAATAGCAATGGAGTCCATTCAATTTGAGTTTGGAGAAAAGTGTTATTTAGTGACGAATTCAGAGAATTAAAAAAAAAAAACATAATTGTTGGGTTTTCTCGAATCCCATGAATTTCCGCTTAGGCTTTATTTATGGGGTGCATAATTTTTGCAAACGAGTCACACGTCCTGGAAGGAATACATCAAATTACAAGTCACCCTGTATTTTCTACAGTCGTGACAGAATAAATGAAATGTATGATGAACGTCATCATATTATATAATTTATGTTCAGTGTCGAAATTGAAGACCTCTAGTCAAAGTAGCGCCAACTGGTGTTGTGAATTTTCATGAAAACTCTCATTAAGGCATGGGCATTGCCCTAATGAGAGTTATACATGTGATTCTTCATAATATGCACATTTCGAAATGAGGGGAATCTATGCTTAATTTTAACGACAGAAATAATATTAAAAAAATGGTGAAAAAACTACCCTCATTTGAAAATAAACATGTTTTTTTAAACAAAAATCTGTATTTTTTTCATCAATTTTTACAATAATTGTAAAATTTAAAAATAAGATGCCCAAGAGAATAAAAAAAAAAAAAAACTTAAAAAAAAATCCGTCAATAAAATTAAGCATAGATTCCATATGATATGTGCAAATTATGAAGACTCGCACTGTATAGCCCACTTATATAGAAAAACTTTAAAGACGACTTGAGTTAAGAGTTGTTTCATGATTTGGGGGAAAAGAGAAAAGATAATACGTACATCCCCTAACCGGAAAAGTATTTTCTGCTCGGTTTGGTTGGTGGTAGGGTTTGTTCTAAGTCCGCCTGGCTAGCTACCACCATCTTATCTACGTCTGTCGCCTTAACAACAATGTAACAGCATTGTTGTGTTTCGGCAGTTAGAGGATTCCGGGTGAAGCTCCCTTCCACCTTCGGCCTGATTATAAGTTACCATCAGGTGAGGCGAAGGCTAAGAGTTTCTCCGTTTTGCGTTCCTGCGAATTCTCAAACGCCTTTACTAATGAGTGGCATGGTGCTATGTTTCTTTATTAAGGAAGGTGGACTGTGGATTAAAAATAATATCTTAAGGAACATAAATTTTCAGTAGGTACATTACTTCTCTTCAATACTCTACATTTAAGATAGTTAATTGATTCAGGCGTGACCTTGCGGAAATCCATTAAAAATAAAATAGACGTGGATATATTTAGTAACCTGTTCCGCTTAGCTATTTCTAAAGAGCCTTAAAAATCCCTGTAAGAAATCGACACGTGTTTCACCTCAACGAGGCATCCTCAGGATGACGATTGACTTGTCGCGAACCCGAACACAGCGTGTTGCCACACCGAGCGCTAAACGCAGAACTAAGCGCAACAGGTTACTAAATATATCCACCTCTATTGTATTTCACTCGACATTTATAAATCAAAGCCAACAACAGACATTTACACACGACTTGCCGTTAACTTCACCTTTGATTAGCACTGTCAGCATTATTATCAAGTCTTTAAAAATACTAGCATACTTGAGAATTCCAGCTATAATTTAACTAATCTAAATTAGCAAATAAATTGGTTTGCATTATCTCGGCCCTTTCAATTATTAACGTATAAATCAGTGGGTATTTACCATAAACTTACGAGATAAGAGACTTAATTTGTAGGGGGCCATTCAAATATTACGTCAGCAGAATTTTAGTAATTTTTAACCCCCCCTCCCCCTTGTCAACAAAAGTAAGCAAAACTCTTCCCCTGCTGCTCCTGTGCTTAAGTAAACATTGGAATGTACCTATAGACCATAAAGGAAATTGCCCATTTAAGTACTTTCCGTACTTTAGTTCTTTCTAAGTTAACCATAACGTAAGGGCGACTAGGGCAAATCATCATCATCATCAGCCTATAATGTTCCTACTGCTGGGACACATGCCTCCTCTCTGTGAGAGGGAGTGGGCCGTAATCCACCACGCGGGCCCAGTGCAGGTTGGTAGATGTCACATGACTTCGAATTTTCGGTTCTAGGACATGCCGGTTTCCTCACGATGTTTTCCTTCACCGTTTTGAGAGCAGTGGTGATGAAATAATTTACACAAAGTAAAGCGCCTGTCTGGGTTCTCACCTACGACCTACAACTCGTAAGTCGCGGCCGTTACCACTGGGCCACCACTGCTCTAGGGCAAATAAGCAATATCAATTATTTTGGGGAATCCCTGAACATGCTTTTCGCTTTCGAGCATAGACAAGTAGGGTTGCCATATTTGTTCAAATTAGCTTTTATTAAATCTGCAGAAAAATAATAAAAAGTAAATAAAAAAATATTGCTGACGTCACCATCCAGACCTCCCCGTCGCCCATGTCATCGAAAATAAGCAAAGCAAAGACCCCCACCCCCTTTGGTGGTTACATAATACTTGAATGGCCCCAAGGTACATGTTTTAGACCTAGAGGAAGTCACCAAGTAGGAGTAGAGCGTAGAAACTTAGGGTGGATTGTGTGAAGGAATATGTGGCTACAGAGTGACAAATGAGATGGTTATAGGGTAAAAGCTAAAATTGAGGAGTGGATAATTGAACAAGAGTATGAGGCTGTTGAAGATTTTCTTACCTGGATCTGTTGATTCTATTACATTGTTTTCTTCCACGGCACCACCCCCCGCTCATCTCCACGCACACACCCTATACTCAATACTTGTCACATATGCACACAACACTCATTACATTACACGACACCATACAACACACACACCCTCACACACACAAACACACACTACATACATAATTACATTCATCACTAACCACCAAACACTAACATACACATCTGCTCTTACCAACGTCTTATTATTTTATTTTGTTTTTTTTTTCTTTGTTTTCACTAGTACGTAATCTTATCTTTGACAATTCTCTAACTCTAAATCAACTTGTATGCTCATAATAATCGCTCGACCTTATTGTATCTACGCGAAGACACTGCCGCCTAAGATACAGGATTTTCCTAGTTTGGGGGCATTTCTTTTTTCACACATTTCTTCTTGGACTTTCGACCTCACTTTTGTATAATTATACTTAAGTTTGCTTACCTTTCTGTATACCTATCTATTGTTAAAGTTTATGTTTTTTGTGAATAAAATAATTTATTTATTTATTATTTATTAAATAGGATGACAGCTGATAGAAATGTATGGAAGAAGAAGGCATGGTGTTTAATCAGCCTGTAATGTTCCCACTGCTATCCACAGGCCTCCTCTCTTTGAGAGTGAGTGGGCTGTAATCTACCACGCGGGCCCAGTGCGGGTTGGATGTCATGAGTCTTCGAAGTTAAGCTATTGCATAGCTTTTATTGCGGGCTTTGAGCGCGGCGACCGAATCAAGAAATTCCGTAACGTAACGAAAATAAAACCTAACACCCCCCACTCCGCCTACCATGTAATGACGGATCCCATGACAACGTGATGTTGTCATGGGAACGTAATTTTTGTTTTATGTCATCACGTCATCATTCCAAGTGTAGCGTTGACAAATAGGAAGTATGGAGGTTACAAATGCTATGCAACAGCTTTACCGCGGCAGCCCCCAAGTGCCACACGTTTTTTTTTTTGGTTCTAGGACATGCCGGTTTCCTCACGATGTTTTCCTTCACCGTTTTGAGAGCAGGGGTGATTCAATTATTTACACAATGTAAAGTGCCTGTTTGGGTTCGAACCCACGGCCTGCAACTAGTAGTACTCGAAATGCGAATTCCGAAATGTTACAACCTTTACTTTTGTCATAACTGTAGCGGTTACACCGCCACATACGAACTACGCACTATAGACATGACTTCACACAAATCCTGCATCGCGCAGTTAGAGTTTACCGAGCGATCGACATACATACAAGATTTCAACTTCAAACCGATGGGCAGTTGCCCGCCAGACACAACACCCGTCTGGTCGGAGGATCCTCCCTTTTCTATGGTGGATGAGTGAACTTTACACCCTGTTCCTCATGCCACTAACTAACTATATCAAAATAATATGCTACCAGAGGGATGGCCTATTTTTAGGTCAAAGAATCAGAGTTGCCATCCAATGTGGTAACGCTGTCAACATTTCCTACTGACAGCGATGCGGATTTTTTTTTTGATGCCTAATAAGCGCTTCGCTTGTTTTTCTTTATATACTTGTACATAATATAAAATGGGTGGCAGAGACATCAACGCGAAAACTGTTACCATGGATATGACTCTGAACTCCACTGCGTTGAAATTTTTCGTCGGTTATTTTAAAAATTCAGCTGTTTCATATAAAAGTGAACAGTAAAAAAAAAAAGGTAACAAGACGGTGTAACTTTTAAACTTAATGATCTATCGCGATGTAACAAATCCCATAATGATTGGAAGTAATTAGGCGTCCTCATAAAATGAAAATTGTGGGAAAAAAATCCCTCAACTGAAAATAAACAAGTTGTTTTTTTTTTGCAAAAATCTGTTTTTTTTTATAAATTTTTACAATAGTCGTAAAATTAAGACGCAAAATAGAAAAATCCGTCGATAAAATTAAGCATAGATTCCCTCATTTTGTTATGTGGACATTATAAAGACTCACACTGTATATTATTGTAGTGTTAATGTAGGTATGTAAAATTTTGAAAAAACAAAAAAATCTGTTAACATAATTATGATTTTAAAAAACTTTTTACAAAAAAAAAAAAACAACCGACTTCCAAAAAAAAAACACTACACAGTGAAAAATAACTTTAATTTCGGAAGTCGGTGTCTTGGGTTTTGTATTTTCGTTTTTTGCCACCGACTTCCGAAATTAAAGTTATTTTTCACTTTGTAGTGTTTTTTTTGGAAGTCGGTTGTTTGTTTTTTGTAAAAAGTTTTTAACCGACTTCCAAAAAGGAGGAGGTTATATGTTCGACGCGTATGTTTGTTTTTTTTTTTTTTTTTTTTTTTTTTTTTTATGTATGTCCACCGATTTCTCCGTTGTTTGTGGACCGATTTTGAAAATTCTTTTTTTGTTTGAAAGGGTATGCTCCCAAATTGGTCCCATATAAATTTTATTAACTTTGCTTGGGTAGTTTTTGAGTTAGCTACAAAATACGTATTTTTTTCCTACTTAGTATGTAGATGATATGATAAGTTCCTGTCACTGGTAGCAGGTAGTGGTATTCGAATGTGTGTGGGGTAGGTACCACAACTAAAAAGTGAAAAATAAAAAACTTTTTACAAAAAAAAACAACCGACTTCCAAAAAAAAAACACTACAAAGTGAAAAATAACTTTAATTTCGGAAGTCGGTGGCAAAAAACGAAAACAAAAAACCCAAGACACCGACTTCCGAAATTAAAGTTATTTTTCACTTTGTAGTGTTTTTTTTTTGGAAGTCGGTTGTTTTTTTTTGTAAAAAGTTTTTTATTTTTCACTTTTTAGTTGTGGTACCTACCACACACACATTCGAATACCACTACCTGCTACCAGTGACAGGAACTTATCATATCATCTACATACTAAGTGGGAAAAAAATACGTATTTTGTAGCTAACTCAAAAACTACCCAAGCAAAGTTAATAAAAGTTATATGGGACCAATTTGAGAGCATCCCCTTTCAAACAAAAAACATAATTTTCAAAATCGATCCACAAATGACGGAGAAATCGGTGGACATACATAAAAAAAAAACGACCATATAACCTCCTCCTTTTTGGAAGTCGGTTAAAAAGAGTGGATTCAGGTCAATAGTCCTACGGGTGAGCTATCGGCGCTTAAATTCTTAATAACTCCTCTCACATAGTTTTCAATGTCGAATCCAACAAGCCTAAACAAATGAAAGGTATTAAATTCAAGCCTACGTACCAGTTGCCCAGGCAACCTAGGTATAACAATAACTAGTTTAAACTAGTCTAGGCGTGGTTCACAGCCTTGTATTGTGTAGACCGGTTTGCCCACGTTAATGTGTGAGTTGCGATGCAAGTTGGAATGGATGGTTTGGGTAATTTCTGGAAGATAATAGGGATGATGCATGGGTCGAAAAAAAAAACAAACAGTGGTACTCCGGGAGTGCTAAAAGAAGGGAAAACTTGAAAAAAAAATCGGCACCGCGGTAATCAACGCGTGGATGTCTTTTTAATGGTCAAAAGCTGGTGTCGTAACAGTGTCGCGAAATTAATGGTTTAGTCCCATCTCAAAAATGCCCAACGCGCCTAAAGATGTTTTCACTTCAAAAAACTATTTAGTAATAAAAAAATATTAGACACGAATTTTTTTGCTTTATCATATTAATAAAAAATTACTTAGATAAAACGCATTAAAATTGGGGAGTGGGGGTCGCTACGTCACAAGTAAGTATAAAATCTACATACTCGTGAAGTCATGGAACATTTTAACTCAATGTATCGCCGAAATATTTAGTTGAAGTAAAAAAAAAATACGTGTCCAAATTTTTTAATATTTTTTTTGACGTACATTTTTTTTTTCATTATCCATTTTGTTTGATGGTAAAATGGCGTAGGGAATTGTTTTTGATGACATGTAACAAATACAGCATAGGTTTTCATGCTGAGAATTGAACTTTATGCTTAAAGGAATGGGAAAAACGAATTTTGACATCTATAATTAATCTAATGTCAGATTAACAGTGAACAACACTTTAACTGCGAATAATGCCCTTGCTGTTACGAAACGAAGGCGCTATCAAAGTATTAAGTTGCCATGGACGTGCGACAGTCCAAAGCAACATCGTTCATCAAACAAACCTTAAATAAAAACAAAAAAATGGTATTAGCGCCATCTATATTATATAGTAAAGCACTACGGCGCGTCTGTGACGCGAATCCATAAGTTTACCAAAAATCGCTCAACGCGCCTTAAAAAGTTTTCACTTCAATAAAAAACTCGCTGAATAACCTCCTCATTTTTTTTTTAAGTCGTTTAAAATTGTGCTAGCTGAGACCTTAAAACCTTTGATAGTTTTCAGGACGGAACACAACACGATTTTATATAATGCAAGCGATAATTCTTGTCCCTAGCATCCAGACTTTTTCAAATTCTACCGTTTCGACACGTTCACCACAACATTTATTGTCGGAATTAGAGTTTAGCGAGACAATTTTGATTTAAGTTAACAATGGTCAGATATCTGTGTAATGTATGATTACTACATTACTATGTCTGTGCCAATATTGTGGAGCATTTAGGTAGAAAATGCTGTTGGAGTCATGTTTTGGCAGACAGTTTTGTACCCTTGGTTGTGGTAAGGAATGAAATCTGGTAGATAACTCGTGTTGTTTTAGATCTGTATGTAAATATAATGGCTATTTTAGCGTTAGACGTACTTTTGTATAAAAATGCAGAATTACCATTAAACCAGCTCAAGTACTCCAAAATTCAAAATTCATTTATTCAAACTAGGCTGAGAATCAGCTCTTTTCGAACGTCAAAATTACATAAGACAGTCCCTCAAAAACGCCCACCCTTCACCACTTCCTAGTGCCTTTAGCTGGGAAGAAGAAGTGGCGCAACAAACTCCCCAGCAGCACAGCTGTCTGTTCAAGTTAGAAAAATAAAATGATTCTATACAATCTATACTCCAAAGAAGGTCTTGATAAAGGCAGCATCGTCAATACGTTGCTTTTATCGCACTCGCTTTCACAACGTACTTTTAAAAGCGGTGTATATCTAGTAGAAAATATAAGCTGCATTAAGGCCGACGCACACCGGCGGAGCGATGGCGGGGGCGATGCGACGTTGAGGAAGATTTGTCGAGGAGCATCCCGCGGCATAACGCGGTATGCCACGGGGGAAATTTGGAGCGCACCCCCGCTTGCACTGCATCTCCCCCGCGATCGTATGTTAGCGGACTTCGGCACATACCGATGCATCCCCCCCTTGCTCGAAAACGAGGTGCCAGCAGTTGTGGCAGCTGAGCACGTAGCTTTAAATACCCCGTATAATAATCAAGATTAAACTCTAGGTTTGGTCCAGCCTGTCCCTTCTTGCTGTCCTCCCGTCAGCGACGCCCTAAGCCGAGGTCCGTACCTCATAGTGGGTGCGCTTAGCGAGCGATCGCCTAGTTTTAATTTAGAATAGTTTTGCCCCTTTGAGTGTAGAAGCTTAAGGCAGGAAAGCCCGGTTAAGAAGCCATGACCTCATAGGTCAACTGCGAGATGCCCTAGATAAAAAAAAAAGAATATAATACGCCAGCGCGCTCTTCAATATCGCATAGAGAAATCTCCTTTATTGCTCTGTGGTCAGTCTCTGAATTTTGGAATCTATATCTTTTTAATTTACGTTGGTAAAATTAAAATACTCTGCCCCGTCGTCCGCGAGAATAATAATTAACTAGTAAAGTTACTATTTTGTTTGCCGCCAAAATGAAGTCAAATGTCGTTGAAATATTTAATCAGGCAAAGGTCTTAAACCATACAGCCTGCGATGTCAGTTAAAGTAAAGCAAAGGCAACACCAGTTCAGCCTACTTTTAATGATACTGCTACTTATATAAATATTTATATAGGAAGTGAGAATAAATACCGGCTGTGCAAATATCTAAATATACGTAGTATAAAACAAAGGCGCTTTTCTTGTCTGTATGTGTGACTGCTGTTCTTCTGAACTATAAAATGAATTTTGATGCAGTTTTCACTTTCATTTAGTAGAGAATTTATTTCGGAAGGTTCATGTGTATAATAAATAAATATATAACCAAGATATAGCTCAGAAGAAAGCAGTGGTGGCCCAGTGGTAACGGCCGCGACTTACGAGTTGTAGGTCATAGGTTTAGAACCCAGACAGGCACCCTACGTTGTGTAAATTATTTCATCACCACTGCTCTCAAAACTGTGAAGGAAAACATCGTGAGGAAACCGGTACGTTCGGCGGCATTCGAAGACATGTGACATCTACCAACCCGCACTGGGTCCGCGTAGTGGATTACATCCCTCTTGAAGAGATGAGGCCTGCGTCCCAGCAGTGGGAACATTGTAGGCTGATTTTAGCACAGAAATTCGGATGTTTTGACATGTCGCGTTATCAGTAGACACCCGTGCGAAGCATTGGGCGGGACGCTAGTATATTTAATATGTTAATTATATATGCGTAATGAGATCTTGTTTTATTCATTCCGCACGGTCCTCAAGGCGATCTACATTCATAAATTATTTCGTCCAAATGTACTTTGGGACATACGGGTGGCGAGAACGTTGAGCTAACACAAACCATGTCTGGTTTAATGGTACAAAACAAACATGAACCTGTATCAAGACTGTATGCATAAATAAATAATAATAAAAAATAAAGTTTTTTTACTGTGCGTTTGCACTGGCGATACATCACAACAAAACATGTTGAAATCTCTAGTTCCTGTCAAAAATTGTATGGAAAGTTGGCAGAAAATAGCAGAAGAAAATTCGTTTATTTGCGGTAAACATGACGCAAAGAAAGATTAAAAAAAACGTGTGGCACTCGGGGACTGCCGCGGTAAAGCTATTGCATAGCATTTGTAACCTCCATACTTCCTATTTGTCAACGCTACACTTGGGATGATGACGTGATGACATAAAACAAAATTACGTTCCCATGACAAACGTTCCCATGACAACGTGATCATCCGTTATTACATGGTAGGCGGAGTGGGGGGTGTTAGGTTTTATTTTCGTTACGGAATTTCTTGATTCGGTCGCCGCGCTCAAAGCCCGCGATAAAAGCTATGCAATAACTTAAAAACACGTAAATAATAAATTGGGGGAAAATATGCGTCACATCCATGCAAAACGGCCATCGCTCAGCATAAAGCTGCGACCCCGTGCGAGACAAAGCCCCAGCGCTGGTTTTCAGCGAAAGCCGGCGCTGACGCAATGACGTCAGAGAGAGATTAGAGATGACGTCAGATAGAGATTCCAACATGTTTTGTTGTGAATGTTTTGCCAGCGCAAACGCACAGTTATGTTTTATCTGGTAACGCCTACCTTCGGCTACAGATATTTATCTTTCTTTTAGATATTTACATTTAGTCAGTTCAGGACGAATACACCTATCACTACTAATAACAAACTCTCTGATAAATCTTTAAAGGTATGAGGAACAGGGTGTAAAGTTCACTCGTCCTCTATAGAAAAGGGAGGATCCTCCGGCCAGACGGGTGTTGTGTTTGGCGTGCAACTGCCCAACGATTGATGTTGGAAAGTTATATATTATGTTGATCGCCAGGTAAACTTTGTTTGCGCGATGCAGGATTTTGTGTGACGTCAGGATTTTGTGTGACGTCAGGATTTTGTGTGACGTCAGGATTTTGTGTGACGTCAGGATTTTGTGTGACATCAAGATTTTGTGTGACGTCGGGATTTTTAGTGACGACAGGTCTTTGATGCGAAGTTCGCATGTGGCGATGTAGATGCCGCCACAAATCTTTCCCTTTTTTGTTTGGTATCAGCGATTTCAGCCTAAATCGAAATATTTTCGTTCACTACTAGTAAGTGGTCACTGCATCACCCCTAAATTGTATTACTGCAGACAAAATATGAATTCTTATACAGAGAAGGAATAAGGATTGACAATTAAAAAGCCTTAATATCCATATTTTCTTGTATGGACAAAATTGGTCCTAAAAATATCCAAGTCCTACAAAACTGGGTTATCAAAAGTTTAACTTGTTCTTTGACACTCTCCGGGACACTGAACCACACACAATAGAAATTTGATTGTTTTAGATTAGTGTCCCGGGTTCCCTAAATTGTATGTTAATTTGCATTAATATTCTGAAACAATCACACATACAATCAAAATGGAACTTTAGAATATGATTTGTTGGATCTTTTTCTTTCCATGTACAAGACAGTTACGTAATTGTAACATTTTCGCTCGATTATTCGAAAATCATGTCTTTTTTTAAAGATTATTGATCAATTGATCAAGATTTGTTCATAATAAGTATTCACAGTAAGAAAATATAGTTTATTATCCAGCCATAAGATATTTTTTCTCTAGATCAATTACAACTTTAGTTATAAACGAAATAAGAATTGAGACTTACGCCATTCGTGGACGAACACGATCAAAGAGCGCACGCGATATTCAACTTTATTACAGATGAGTTAGCGTTTAGCACATATCGGAGTGGCAGGGTTTATGGGGGCGGAGCTTGCGTGGAAATTTACGAGTAAAAAAAAACTTTAGAACAGTTTAGAAAATTCAGTTGAACACCACTCTACCCACCCGTATATCACAAATAACAAAAGCCTACGCCCTCACCAAGGCAGTCGAGATATCAAGTAACTTGTTTACCGCACACATACAAACCTAATTGGCTCTTATTATCAGTCCCTTAAAGGTCATAATGACCTACCATTTCTTAACAGGGCTTGGCGAAATATGCTAGAATGCCTTCTTTGTTCTTCGTGGTATTTTGAACGATATTTTTAGTTCAGGAAGTGGTTTTTATTGGGATCTGTGGTTGATATTTTTTATATTTTTCTTTTATTAATATGGATTATAGATTTCAAGGTTTTTAGGGCTCTGTATGTACTCAAAAGATGGAATAGGTTGACTTTGTTGTTAGTCTGCCAAGATCTTTTTCACATTTCCTTTTTTCCGTTTTCTTGACCCTTATTCGGGTGCCCAATATGTAGCAGTCAGGTTACTCTGGAGATGCTTAAATGAAGGTCCGCTTCTTGTAAATATTCAAAGTAGTTATCTATGAAACTCTTATGTTAAAAACAGTTTAATACATAAGATTTTTTTAGGAAAAAAAGAAAGAAAGATAACTGGTTTATTGTGCACAAAATAATACATAAAATACTCAATACTCAATTCTTTATTGCATTCCATATGTATTACATAGATGGTATAACAAAGTAAAAGATCAATATGGACCCTGTCGGGCACAGCAAAATTAGGAGAGAGGAAGAGGGCTAAGTAGCAATTCAGTATTATTATAAATTATTAGATGTGTTTAATTGCGTGTATAATTCAAATTCAAATTCAAAATTCAAATTCAAATTCAAAAGTCATTTATTCAAACTAGGCTGAGAATCAGCACTTTTCGAACGTCAAAATTACATAAGACAGTCCCCCAAAAACGCCCACCCTTCACCACTTCCTAGTGCCTTTAGCTGGGAAGAAGAAGTGGCGCAACAAACTCCCCAGCAGCACAGGTGTCTGTTCAAGTTAGAGAATGATTCTATACAATCATAGATATAAGAAAGAAGGAGATATGCCCGGTAGTTGAAAATGTATCGAAACCCAATGTCTCCACTTTGTCCCCACCACGTCGCCACAACTACACATGCAGATCAGTAAACAAAATAGATACGAGGCTGCGCTCACTCTTGCAATTCATAAATCAGAACGTACTACACAATCAATTATAAACCTTATCCCATCAAACACAGCGTGCATTTACCATGCACCGTACAACTCACTCACACGAAAATATCATTTCTATCGTTGTGCTGTACAGAAACAATTTATTTCACATATACGCTAGTGATTGACTAAATCGGAAAGGTATCGATTCTTCCATTTAATATTATCGACGGTGAAGTATCAATATCTAATAACTAACATTTTGGCGGTTTTCACTTACTAATGTTTACTTCAAATGGTCAAAAACTATAGAAATTAAACGTTTTTTTCTCCTCCTATAAAACCATGTTTTTGTAATTATTAGATATTGATACTTCACCGTCGTTATACTTTAAAAATTTGGTGTCCTGAAAATAAAATAAATAAAATCGATTAGTCCAGAAAATATTATAATAAAAATAAAAAATAAGCAAAAATTCAAACAATTAAAAAATCCAGTGACGTTGGTTTAACCTGTCATAGTTTATTGAAACAGTAGATATTGTTGAACCCTGCTATGATGTTTACTCACTGACCTGTAAAGTGGAGGTATTAGTGCAGCATTTGACGCTTTGATATTACTGGAGTGGCATTTTTTGTCAAATTGTGAAATCTTAAATTAATATATTTTTCCATGACTGCTTTAATTAGAAATATTATGTGATTATTCATCGGAGACCGCTCAAATTGGTGAAACTTAATATTATCAAAGAGATCTAATCCTATGAAGTGAGGCAAAGCCTTTGTCATGAGTTCCTGTTTGACATTTTTAATTTTAACTGTTAATTTATTATTGGTGAGACAAGCTGTTTTTATGATTATTTCTATTCTCTTACAAAGCATTTCTCTACCACGCTGTAAAATAATCAAAATAAGTAAAACACATTATTTCACATCGATTTTCCACCCGGGTAAGACAGTTGACAAATTGAAGAATAAAGTATTAGCAATAAATTCATTCGCCAAACGACATTGTTGTCGATAGCCTACGTTAGTGGATCTGCACAACCACATCACTAGCTCGTCGCCAGACACAGCGGCCGTACTGCGCGATGCATTCGCAGTCCACAGTATCGTTTTGTGATGTTTACATTGCTTGTTGAGTCACTGAGCGACATATTTAGGTAGTGGTTAACGAGCAATGTATGTAGTCCAAAAATAGTACAGTCGCTGTGATATTTGGAAACAAAAATAACGTAGTAAAAGCAAGAAATATTTTACGATTTGTTGTTTTTCATTATTTTAAAGACAAATATAGTAAAATACTTGTACTTACATATGGTAAGTGATTTAATGATTCACAAAATTTTTGTTTTGACTTTGGTTTTTACAAGAAACCACTGAACAACACGGCATTCTTATAAATTGTCCCGATCACGGCCGAAAGCACACTAGTTCGCGGAGACGGCCATTTTCGTATGCAATGAGCACTTTGATCATTACGCGCGGACACAGACACGCCCCCATGCCACTTCTCCTGTTATTTATATTTCTATGTATACAATAGTCTACAAAATAACCTACATTATGCAACACAAAACATAATTCAAATGATAAATTATAGGCCATATGTCAGCTAGCACACGCCAATATACCAACCAAAAACATCGAGGACTATACTCAAGCATTATTAAAAAAAAATAAAAAGAAAATAAAACTAAACGTAAACAGAACTAAATATCTAAATAAAAGCCTCCAGACATAAAGGGCGTGCCCGCTTACATAAAGCTGTAATTGGCAGTTATAAATGATAAACTAGGACCATCGAGATAAAAAAAAATGAACAGTTAATTACTAGTAACAATAACAAAACCATGATCAGCAAGACGACCAGTCACCACAAGCAGTACCCGTTCACGAGCATAACGCAAAGATCAGCCATTACCCCCCTCGCAATATTTGAGGGAAGGAGGCAACCCGACCCCCGACGCTACCGCAAGCAGTGACATCTAAGGGAGCATGACGAACTTGCTGCCGGTTGCTCAGGCAAAAAATAATATGATCAATTGTCGAGGTCGCTAGCTAACCACAAATTGCAATACAACTCATAACAAAAACATTGTAATGAGTAGATTATGTCAACAATAAAATAAAATAAAAATAAATTGACTCGTAAAAAATAAATAAAAAATTGAATCATAAATTCAAATAAAATAAACAATTATATAAACTCATATAAATTGTCAGTAGATAAGCTAATTCTGGAGAAAGAACATAAACATTGTCTTGAGTTAATCACAGCGACCAACTATTCTTATCATTTAAGTAGTCGTTGATACAATAGTATGCCTTTGAACAGAGGTTGGATTTTACTTTAGTTTTAAACGCATTAAAAGGCAAATCTAGCAAAGAAAAATTAAATTATGCAAATTAGCCAAAAGCCTCGTATTCAGTATTTAAAAGTTTGACAAATTTTGTCCATTGCTTGATGTTAGGGCCAGAGACCAAAGACAATTTACTTTTTTACAATTTATATTTTATGACATGTACCCATAGTAGGTACACCCACATTTCGCCAGCCCTTCGGGGAAACAAGACTGTTTTTGGAGTGAAAACTTCTTTAGGCGCGTTGGGCATTTTTGAGATGCGTCTAAACCATTGATTTCGCGACACCATGACGACACCTCATTTTTGTAAACGTGATTGTGCTCTTTACTTATATTACGTTACGGATCAATGTTCTATGTAAGTATTTTTACTTTAAAGGTTTTGTAAACGCAATTGTGCTCTTTATTTATATTAAGTTACGGACCAATGTTCTATACAAGTATTTTTCTTCCACCAAGGCGATCTTGTTCAAGTTTTCACTTCTGTCGGCACTCCCGGAGTGCCACTGCCATTTTTTTCAAAAATATTCAGTGTACAGTTTTGACTTCCCTACTATCTGCCATCTATTATATGCATAGATACATTTATAATTCATGCACTGAGAGAAGTAAGTGTGTTTTTTTAGTAGTCTTGGAACTCGTATAATTTGTTCCAATTGTTGTGGTAGGACTATTTTAGCCTATTTGGTATCTAGATTTATTTGAAAACGATTAATAAGTGCAGTTATATTGGGTTGTCTTAAAATAAAGTATCTATTTGTATTTTATTGGGGATAAAGTTAAATCATTTATTTTAAATAGGCCCATGTATGGCACTTTTGAACATCAAAATTTACAAAATAATAGAATTGATTCTAGTCACCCCTTCCAAAAAGTAGTTTTCGTATGGAGAAGAATGGGCAAGAAACTCCACCGTTACTCTTTTAAAATGTTTTACAATTGTTTGTATATGTACGTACATTAGTTAAATAATATTACCTATATGTGAAGACGATGCACCTAGAATAAAATTACTATACCACAACAGATAAAAAGAATTAAAAATGAATCAACGACAGATAATTTAACTATGTGTATAGTGCTCGATAGATGGCGCCAATACGTAGGTACTTATTTTATTCAAATGTACCTGCAGGACATGACGGCGTCCTCACCTTCCGCCTGACGCAGGTCCTCACCGGACACGGCTGCTTCGGGAGGTTCCTGTTCAGGATAAGGCGGGAGGAAACACCCGGGTGTCACCATTGTGTGGATCGGCCTGAGGACACGGTGGAGCTTACGGTAGAGGTCTGCTCGGCTTGGGCGGAGCAACGCTGTGTCCTCGTAGAGGCGATCGGCGGCGGTGATCTCTCGCGTCCGGCCCTGGTTCAGGCCATGGTACGGAGCGAGAGGAAATGGCAGGCCGTCACCTCCTTCTGCGAAGCGGTAATGCTCGCGAAGGAGGAGGCGAAACGCGTGAGGGAGAGGCAAATTTCGCGCCCTCATGCCCCTAACCGCCGCAGGAGGAGACGCCCGGGGCGGAAATCGCGAGCCGATTTCCGGCCACCGTAGGCGCGGGCTTGCGGACGGTGAGCAATGGGTAGCTCGCCGTCCGATAAGCACCAAGCCCGGGTCGATGGCGCGTTGTGTTCCACGCGCGCCTCAAAGAGATGTCAGCAGAATTGACGGGGTCCGCTAGGGCCAATGCCTGCCGGGGGTTCGAAGAAAACCGATAGGGACATCGTGGTTCCCGGCAACAGGGCAACCGAAGGAACACGGGTGGGTTTTAGTCAGTAAGAGTCTGACACGCCCTCCTGCTCCGCCCAGAGCGGGAGAAGTTATTAGATAATTTCCCACGCAAAAAAAAAAAAGGCCTAACATGACACACGCGACAATTATCCACTCTCGCGCGACTAATTTTTGTCTATTTCTGTAGTTTTATCGTTTTCTGACAGCTACGCCATACAAAATACTCGACTCGTTCTGTCAAACTTGATGTTTGACCCTAACATGACACGTTATTTATCTCGTTTTTTGACAGTTCAACACGAGATAATCAGTCATTTTGTCGTATTTTGTCGTCCTCAATTTTGACGACGAGAAGAGTAGACAAAAAGACAAAATTATGATACATAAAAAAACTCGAAAATGAGATGGCAGATTCATAGTCGTACTTATTGTAGATTTTTGTTTTTTTTTATGCGTCGGCCCGTTTGTCATTTGTGGTGATTATCTAATGAGTATAGGTGCCACTAATTAACCGACTTCCAAAAGGAGGAGGTTCTCAATTCGTCTGTATGTTTTTTTTTTTTTGTTACGCGATTTCTCCGCCAATTATGAATAGATTTTGATGATTCTTATTTTGTTTGGTAGATCATACTTCAGAGGTGGTCCCATATAAATTTTATTAACTTTGCTTGGGTAGTTTTTGAGTTAGCTTCAATTATACGTATTTTTTTCCCACTTAGTATGTAGATGATAATGATAACTTCTTGTCACTGTTATTTACATAGCAGGTAGTGGTATTCGAATTTGTGTGGGGTAGGTACCACAACTAAAAAGTGAAAAATAAAAACTTTTTCCAAAAAAAAAACAACCGACTTCAAAAAAAAACACTACAAAGTGAAAAATAACTTTAATTTCGGAAGTCGGTGACAAAGAACGAAAATTCAAAACCAAAGACACCGACTTCCGAAATTAAAGTTATTTTTCACTTTGTAGTGTTTTTTTTTGAAGTCGGTTGTTTTTTTTTTGGAAAAAGTTTTTATTTTAATTTCCTTAATATTGTATTTTAATTTCAGCATGCCAAAGAAATCATTTAATTTTAATCAAAAAGGTTGGTTACACAAAAAACAAATCTTAAATAATTAAAAGAGAGAATAATTCAGAGAGAGAGAGACGTTTATTCAATAAAGTACATAATTCCATGCATAAAATTGAATGAATGAAACAGAACTTCAAGCCGATGTTGCTATCATAAAAATAATTTGTTTTTAATAATTTGCAACATCGGTTTATCGTCGCGCGATAAAGAAGTGTCAAAGTGCCTTTTTCGAGTTTACTCGTCGTTTTCGGTCATGTTAGGGATTAGAATGACGTCAGAATCGTAGACAAATTACGATAAAACGAGAGAAAGAGCGTTCTCGCGCTTGTCATGTTAGCCCTGCAGGAATAAGATACTTATATCTAAGTACTCATTACTGTTTTGTTGTTTTGTAAATAGGCTATAAAATGCTCTTCAAGTGGCTATTTGAAAGCATCCATCGAGGCTATTTGAATGCAACCAGAAAAGCTACTTAGCACCCCAAAAGGCTATTTTTATGCACCCCAAAAGGCTATTTAAATGCACCCCAAAAGGCTATTTTTATGCACCCCGAAAGGCTATTTAAATGCACCCCAAAAGGCAATTTAAGTGCACTCCAAAAGGCTTTTTTAATACACCATAGAGGTTTTTAACGCCTCCTAAAAGGCTGTTTAAATCAAACCCTATTAGGCTATATTCATGCTCCCCCCGCATCAGGTAGGTCAGTTACAGCCGTTACAGTCTGATTATAAAATACCATTCCAAGGTCTGTACTTAAGTTTTAATCGTTTTATGTCAAAGTCCATTAAGCCTGACAGATTAATGCATCATAATTAGATTAAATCTAAGATTCGTATCTATTACTTAATCGGTTTGAGTGTATCAGATTTAATTATTAGTTCTACTTGCAATAGTTAAATACAACTAAGGTCTATGTGTGTGTGTGTGTATGTATGTATGTATGTGTGTGTTTGTTTTAAGTACCATCCGAGGACGTGCGTATGAATACACAAGGCACGACCGAGGACCTTTTCAAAGCGAGGACCTTTTCGAGGGTCCTCGGTTTGACTTGACCAAAGATTCGTATTCTGCAAGCGATTTTGAGCCTTTCTGTATACTTAATAAGAAAAAGTGGTCTGAACCTCGGTTTGATCAAGATTTTTCATAATCTTACACACGCATTGTGTATCCACCAGGTGGCGCCACTGTCGCCTCATACACAGCCTCTTTACATTCATTTCACGTTGGTTGTATTATCCGAGGACTTTTGTGTTAACTTTAACACAAAAGACCTCGGTAAGGTAGCTTTTCCAAACAATGTGTATTTAAGACCTCGGTTTGCTAGATTTTCCGAACAGTGTGTATTCTAGTCCTCGCTTAGACAGTTTTCCTCGTGTGTACAAGACGAATTATGTGCTATCATTTAAATACAATTATGGAAGAGAAAATTGAAGGTACACTGAATCCTTAAGCAAATCGTTAGTAGCGACTAGGTGCACAAGGAATAAGGAGGCTTCTTCTGCAGTATGTGCCTACTTAGATTACACAACATTATGATTTGAACCATAAAATATTGTATTGTCATGGGAGCTGCATGCATGTGCTCTTCATGAAGAATTTAAAGTAGAAATGCCTTCCTACGTGAAATGTCGGCACCAAGATTTGAAGCAAACAAAGAGTATAAAAAAATAAAGAAAGTGAACGTAGTAAAGAAGACAACATAAACTTTACTGAAATAGAAGTAGGTTTATTCTAAATTGAAACTATTTAACTAAGTTTTACCAACGCTATACTCATTGAAATAATAATCAAGTTGCAGCGACATCTTTGATAAACATGAGCAGAAAACTTACTTAACAGTTTATAAAACGATTCAAACAAGGTAATTATTTTTATTTCACTAGATACATCTAACGCGTATGCCAAATTTGATGACGATACTATCAACTGTTGAGGAGTTCCCTCATGAAGAAACGACCTTGGCTGCAGCATCACGACAAACTGATAATTATTTTAGTTTTACTATATAAACCAAACGCGTTTGCCTTTGAAGTCGATACTATCAACAATTGTGGAGTTCCCTCATGGGCACGCCACAATTGCGGCAGTAAGTCCCCTCTTTAAGGAGCGGCTAGAGAGGCGCCACGCCGTCCTCACCTTCCGCCTGACGCAAGTTCTCACCGCACACGGGTGTTTCGGGAGGTTCCTGTTCCGGATAAGGCGGGAGGAAACGTCCGAGTGTCACCAGTGTGGATCGCCCGGAGGACACGGTGGAGCACTGCCCGGCTTGGGCGGAGCATCGCCATGTCCTCGTGGAGGCGATCGGCGGCGGTGATCTCTCGCGTCTGGCCCTGGTCCAGGCCATGGTACGGAGCGAGAGGGCATGGGAAGCCGTCACCTCCTTCTGCAAAGCAGTAATACTCGCGAAGGAGGAGGCGAAGCGCGTGAGGGAGAGGCAAATGTCATGCCCTCACGCGTCTAACCGCCGCAGGAGACGACCTGGGCGTCAGGAATCGCAGGCTGATTTCCAGCCACCGTAGCCACCATTGCTCACCGTCCGCAAGTCCGCGCGGCTTGCAGACGGTGAGCAATGGGTAGCTCACCGTCCGATAAGGTCCAGGCCCGGGTCGACAACGGCGCGTTGTGTTCCACGCACGCCTCCAAGAGATGTCAATGCCTGCCGGGGTTGCGGAGAAGTCCGAAAGGGATACCGTGGCCTCTGGCAATATGGCAACTGAAGAAACACGGGTGGGTTTTAGTCAGTAAGAGTCTGACACGCCCTCCCACTCCGCCCAGAGCGGGAGAAGTTATTTGATAATTACCCACCCAAAAAAAAGGAGTTTCCTCATGAAAGAACGACCTTGGCTGGTTATTATTTTAGTTAAACTATATAAACCTAACGCGTATGCCAAATTTAAAGACGATGCTATCGACTGTTGAGGAGTTTCCTCATGAAGAAACGACACTGGTTGTAGCATCAGCAAAAACTGGTCATTATTTTAGTGTTACTAGATAAACCTAACGCATGTGCCAAACTGAAAGACGATGCTATCGACTTGAGGAGTTTCCTCATGAAGAAACGACCCTGGCTGCATCATCAGCAAAAACTGGTAGTGATTTTAGTGTTACTAGATAAACCTAACGCATATGCCAAATTTGAAGACAATGCTATGAACTGTTGAAGAGTTCCCTCATGAAGAAACGACACTGGCTCCAGAATCAGCACAAACTGGTAATTATTTTAGTTTTACAACCTAATGCGTATGCTAAATTCCAAGACGATGCTATTAACTTTTGAGGAGTTCCGTCATAAGGAAACGACCCTGGCTGCAGCATCAGTACAAACTGGTTATTATCTTAGTTAAACTATGTAAACTTAACGCGTATGTTAAATTTAAAGACGACGCTATCGACTTTTATGGACTTTCATCAAGAAGAAACGACCCTGGCTGCAGCATCAGCAAAAACTGGTAATTATTTGAGTGTTACTAGATAAACCTAATGCGTATGCCAAATTTGAAGACGATACTATCAGATTTTGAGGAGTTCCATCACAAGGAAACGACCCTGGCTGCAGTATCAGCAAAAACTGGTAATTATTTGTGTGTTACTAGATAAACCTAATGCGTATGCCAAATTTGAAGACGATACTATCAGCTTTCAAGGAGTTCCGTCATAAAGAAACGACCCTGGCTGCAGCATCAGCAAAAACTGGTAATTATTTGAGTGTTACTAGATAAACCTAATGCGTATGCCAAATTTGAAGACGATACTATCAGCTTTTGAGGAGTTCCATCATAAGGAAACAACCCTGGCTGCAGCATCAGCAAAAACTGGTAATTATTTGAGTGTTACTAGATAAACCTAATGCGTATGCCAAATTTGAAGACGATACTATCAGCTTTTGAGGAGTTCCATCATCAGGAAACAACCCTAGCTGCAGTATCAGCAAAAACTGGTAATTATTTGAGTGTTACTAGATAAAACTAATGAGTATGCTAAATTTGAAGACGATACTATCAGCTTTTGAGGAGTTCCATCATCAGGAAACAACCCTAGCTGCAGTATCAGCAAAAAAAGGTAATTATTTGAGTGTTACTAGATAAAACTAATGAGTATGCTAAATTTGAAGACGATACTATCAGCTTTTGAGGAGTTCCGTCATAAGGAAACGACCCTGGCTGCAGCATCAGCAAAAACCGGTAAATATTTGAGTGTTACTAGATAAACCTAATGCGTATGCCAAATTTGAAGACGATACTATCAGCTTTTGAGGAGTTCCATCATCAGGAAACAACCCTAGCTGCAGTATCAGCAAAAACTGGTAATTATTTGAGTGTTACTAGATAAAACTAATGAGTATGCTAAATTTGAAGACGATACTATCAGCTTTTGAGGAGTTCCGTCATAAGGAAACGACCCTGGCTGCAGCATCAGCAAAAACCGGTAAATGTTTGAGTGTTACTAGATAAACCTAATGCGTATGCCAAATTTGAAGACGATACTATCAGCTTTCGAGGAGTTCCGTCATAAGGAAACGACCCTGGCTGCAGCATCAGCAAAAACTGGTAATTATTTTAGTGTTACTAGATAAACCTAATGCGTATGCCAAATTTGAAGACGATACTATCAGCTTTTGAGGAGTTCCATCATAAGGAAACGACCCTGGCTGCAGCATCAGCAAAAACTGGTAATTATTTGAGTGTTACTAGATAAACCTAATGCGTATGCCAAATTTGAAGACGATACTATCAGCTTTTGAGGAGTTCCATCATAAGGAAACGACCCTGGCTGCAGTATCAGCAAAAACTGGTAATTATTTGTGTGTTACTAGATAAATCTAATGCGTATGCCAAATTTGAAGACGATACTATCAGCTTTTGAGGAGTGTCCTCATGATGAAACGACCCTGGCTGCAGCATCGGCACAAACTGGTTATTATCTCAGTTATACTCCGCAAACCTAACGCGTTGGCCAAATTTAAAAGTGATGATAGTTTCTTTCTCCTGTTGAAGAGTTTCTTCATTAAGAAACGACCCTAGGTACAACATCAGCATAAAATGGTAAATAAGCCGTTACTTTTAGAAAGCGCCGACAAACGTAAAGACTCGTCCTCGCTTGGTACTTTATTTTAGAAAATGTGTGTAATAAATAAATCGGAACGTTCTACAATAAGTTACCTTACACGTAAAATGGTTTAGGTAGGTAGATTTTCATGTCCTCGCTTTGTACAAGTTCTACGCGAAAAACTGTCCTCGGTTTAGTAATATAAAGTCTAACACAGCGTCCGCACTTTGTACACGATATAAGAAATATTGTGTAAAAATACGTCCTCGGAAGGGCGTCGCAAGGCTTACATAAGGGGTCCTCGGTTGGCCTACACAAAGTCCTCGTATGTGCATCGCTGGTCACATTTAGCTGTGTATTTCAGGTCCTCGGTATGATAGCCGTAATTCATACAGAAAAATGTTGAGATAGCATTATTCCAATAAGCTCATCACTATAGATTTACTCACCTGTCTCTTTCTATCTCATTCAAAAAGGCCAACGACGTATTTAAACCAGTTTTTTGGAGGGTCCTCGGTTCGTTCTAAAACTACCGAGGTCCTCGTAAGGGTGTCTGTACAAACAAGGGTGTGTGTGTAGTGTGTGAGGGTGTGTGTAGTGTGTGTGGGTGTGGGTGTGTTTGTTTTAAGTACCATCCGAGGACGTGCGTATGAATACACAAGGCACGACCGAGGACCTTTTCAAAGCGAGGACCTTTTCGAGGGTCCTCGGTTTGACTTGACCAACGATTCGTATTCTGCAAGCGATTTTGAGCCTTTATGTATACTTAATAAGAAAAAGTGGTCTGAACCTCGGTTTGATCAAGATTTTTCATAATCTTACACACGCATTGTGTATCCACCAGGTGGCGCCACTGTCGCCTCATACACAGCCTCTTTACATTCATTTCACGTTGGTTGTATTATCCGAGGACTTTTGTGTTAACTTTAACACAAAAGACCTCGGTAAGGTAGCTTTTCCAAACAATGTGTATTTAAGACCTCGGTTTGCTAGATTTTCCGAACAGTGTGTATTCTAGTCCTCGCTTAGACAGTTTTCCTCGTGTGTACAAGACAAATTATGTGCTATCATTTAAATAAAATTATGGAAGAGAAAATTGAAGGTACACTGAATCCTTAAGCAAATCGTTAGTAGCGACTAGGTGCACAAGGAATAAGGAGGCTTCTTCTGCAGTATGTGCCTACTTAGATTACACAACATTATGATTTGAACCATAAAATATTGTATTGTCATGGGAGCTGAATGCATGTGCTCTTCATGAAGAATTTAAAGTAGAAATGCCTTCCTACGTGAAATGTCGGCACCAAGATTTGAAGCAAACAAAGAGTATAAAAAAATAAAGAAAGTGAACGTAGTAAAGAAGACAACATAAACTTTACTGAAATAGAAGTAGGTTTATTCTAAATTGAAACGAATTATTTAACTTACTTTTACCAACGCTATACTCATTGAAATAATAATCAAGTTGCAGCGACATCTTTGATAAACAAGAGCAGAAAACTTACTTAACAGTTTATAAAACGATTCAAACAAGGTAATTATTTTTATTTCACTAGATACGTCTAACGCGTATGCCAAATTTGATGACGATACTATCAACTGTTGAGGAGTTCCCTCATGAAGAAACGGCCTTGGCTGCAGCATCAGGACAAACTGATAATTATTTTAGTTTTACTATATAAACCAAACGCGTTTGCCTTTGAAGTCGATACTATCAACAATTGTGGAGTTCCCTCATGGGCACGCCACAATTGCGGCAGTAAGTCCCCTCTTTAAGGAGCAGCTAGAGAGGCGCCACGCCGTCCTCACCTTCCGCCTGACGCAAGTTCTCACCGCTCACGGGTGTTTCGGGAGGTTCCTGTTCCGGATAAGGCGGGAGGAAACGTCCGAGTGTCACCAGTGTGGATCGCCCGAAGGACACGGTGGAGCACTGCCCGGCTTGGGCGGAGCATCGCCGTGTCCTCGTGGAGGCGATCGGCGGCGGTGATCTCTCGCGTCTGGCCCTGGTCCAGGCCATGGTACGGAGCGAGAGGGCATGGGAAGCCGTCACCTCCTTCTGCAAAGCAGTAATGCTCGCGAAGGAGGAGGCGGAGCGCGTGAGGGAGAGGCAAATGTCATGCCCTCACGCGTCTAACCGCCGCAGGAGACGACCTGGGCGTCAGGAATCGCAGGCTGATTTCCAGCCACCGTAGCCACCCATTGCTCACCGTCCGCAAGTCCGGGCGGCTTGCGGACGGTGAGCAATGGGTAGCTCACCGTCCGATAAGGTCCAGGCCCGGGTCGACAACGACGCGTTGTGTTCCACGCACGCCTCCAAGAGATGTCAGCACAATTGAAGGGGTTCGATAGGGTCAATGCCTGCCGGGGTTGCGGAGAAGTCCGAAAGGGATACCGTGGCCTCTGGCAATATGGCAACTGAAGAAACACGGGTGGGTTTTAGTCAGTAAGAGTCTGACACGCCCTCCCACTCCGCCCAGAGCGGGAGAAGTTATTTGATAATTACCCACCCAAAAAAAAGGAGTTCCCTCATGAAAGAACGACCTTGGCTGGTTATTATTTTAGTTAAACTATATAAACCTAACGCGTATGCCAAATTTAAAGACGATGCTATCGACTGTTGAGGAGTTTCCTCATGAAGAAACGACACTGGTTGTAGCATCAGCAAAAACTGGTCATTATTTTAGTGTTACTAGATAAACCTAACGCATGTGCCAAACTGAAAGACGATGCTATCGACTTGAGGAGTTTCCTCATGAAGAAACGACCCTGGCTGCAGCATCAGCAAAAACTGTTAATTATGTTAGTTTTACAACCTAATGCGTATGCTAAATTCCAAGACGATGCTATTAACTTTTGAGGAGTTCCGTCATAAGGAAACGACCCTGGCTGCAGCATCAGTACAAACTGGTTATTATCTTAGTTAAACTATGTAAACTTAACGCGTATGTTAAATTTAAAGACGACGCTATCGACTTTTAAGGACTTTCATCAAGAAGAAACGACCCTGGCTGCAGCATCAGCAAAAACTGGTAATTATTTGAGTGTTACTAGATAAACCTAATGCGTATGCCAAATTTGAAGACGATACTATCAGCTTTTGAGGAGTTCCGTCATAAGGAAACGACCCTGGCTGCAGCATCAGCAAAAACTGGTAATTATTTGAGTGTTTCTAGATAAACCTAATGCGTATGCCAAATTTGAAGACGATACTATCAGCTTTCGAGGAGTTCCGTCATAAGGAAACGACCCTGGCTGCAGCATCAGCAAAAACTGGTAATTATTTGAGTGTTACTAGATAAACCTAATGCGTATGCCAAATTTGAAGACGATGCTATCAGCTTTTGAGGAGTTCCGTCATAAGGAAACGACCCTGGCTGCAGCATCAGCTAAAACTGGTAATTATTTGAGTGTTACTAGATAAACCTAATTCGTATGCCAAATTTGAAGACGATACTATCAGCTTTTGAGGAGTTCCATCATAAGGAAACGACCCTGGCTGCAGTATCAGCAAAAACTGGTAATTATTTGAGTTTTACTGGATAAACCTAATGCGTATGCCAAATTTGAAGTCGATGCTATCAGCTTTTGAGGAGTTCCGTCATAAGGAAACGACCCTGGCTGCAGCATCAGCTAAAACTGGTAATTATTTGAGTGTTAGTAGATAAACCTAATTCGTATGCCAAATTTGAAGACGATACTATCAGCTTTTGAGGAGTTCCGTCATAAGGAAACGACCCTGGCTGCAGCATCAGCAAAAACTGGTAATTATTTGAATGTTACTAGATAAACCTAATGCGTATGCCAAATTTGAAGACGATGCTATCAGCTTTTGAGGAGTTCCGTCATAAGGAAACGACCCTGGCTGCAGTATCAGCAAAAACTGGTAATTATTTGAGTGTTACTAGATAAACCTAATGCGTATGCCAAATTTGAAGACGATACTATCAGCTTTTGAGGAGTTCCATCATGAGGAAACAACCCTGGCTGCAGTATCAGCAAAAACTGGTAATTATTTGAGTGTTACTAGATAAAACTAATGAGTATGCCAAATTTGAAGACGATACTATCAGCTTTTGAGGAGTTCCGTCATAAGGAAACGACCCTGGCTGCAGCATCAGCAAAAACTGGTAATTATTTTAGTGTTACTAGAGAAACCTAATGTGTATGCCAAATTTGAAGACGATACTATCAGCTTTTGAAGAGTTCCATCATAAGGAAACGACCCTGGCTGCAGTATCAGCAAAAACTGGTAAATATTTGAGTGTTACTAGATAAACCTAATGCGTATGCCAAATTTGAAGACGATACTATCAGCTTTTGAGGAGTTCCGTCATAAGGAAACGACCCTGGCTGCAGCATCAGCAAAAACTGGTAATTATGTGAGTGTTACTAGATAAACCTAATGCTTATGCCAAATTTGAAGACGATACTATCAGCTTTTGAGGAGTTCCATCATAAGGAAACAACTCTGGCTGCAGTATTAGCAAAAACTGGTAATTATTTGAGTGTTACTAGATAAAACTAATGCGTATGCCAAATTTGAAGACGATACTATCAGCTTTTGAGGAGTTCCATCATAAGGAAACGACCCTGGCTGAAGCATCAGCAAAAACTGGTAGTTATTTGAGTGTTACTAGATAAACCTAATGAGTATGCCAAATTTGAAGACGATACTATCAGCTTTTGAGGAGTTCCGTCATAAGGAAATGACCCTGGCTGCAGCATCAGCAAAAACTGGTAATTATTTGAGTGTTACTAGATAAACCTAATGCGTATGCCAAATTTGAAGACGATACTATCAGCTTTTGAGGAGTTCCATCATAAGGAAACGACCCTGGCTGCAGTATCAGCAAAAACTGGTAATTATTTGAGTGTTACTAGATAAACCTAATGCGTATGCCCAATTTGAAGACGATACTATCAGCTTTTGAGGAGTGTCCTCATGATAAAACGACCCTGGCTGCAGCATCGGCACAAACTGGTTATTATCTTAGTTATACTACGCAAACCTAACGCGTTGGCCAAATTTAAAAGTGATGATAGTTTTTTTCTCCTGTTGAAGAGTTTCTTCATTAAGAAACGACCCTAGGTACAACATCAGCATAAAATGGTAACTAAGCCGTTACTTTTAGAAAGCGCCGACAAACGTAAAGACTCGTCCTCGCTTGGTACTTTATTTTAGAAAATGTGTGTAAGAAATAAATCGGAACGTTCTACAATAAGTTACCTTACACGTAAAATGGTTTAGGTAGGTAGATTTTCATGTCCTCGCTTTGTACAAGTTCTACGCGAAAAACTGTCCTCGGTTTAGTAATATAAAGTCTAACACAGCGTCCGCACTTTGTACAAGATATAAGAAATATTGTGTAAAAATACGTCCTCGGAAGGGCGTCGCAGGGCTTACATAAGGGGTCCTCGGTTGGCCTACACAAAGTCCTCGTATGTGCATCGCTGGTCACATTTAGCTGTGTATTTCAGGTCCTCGGTATGATAGCCGTAATTCATACAGAAAAATGTTGAGATAGCATTATTCCAATAAGCTCATCACTATAGATTTACTCACCTGTCTCTTTCTATCTCATTCAAAAAGGCCAACGACGTATTTAAACCAGTTTTTTGGAGGGTCCTCGGTTCGTTCTAAAACTTACAAGGTCCTCGTAAGGGTGTCTGTACAAACAAGGGTGTGTGTAGTGTGTGTGGGTGTGGGTGTGTGTGTAGTGTGTGTATCTGTTTTATCTGATTTGGTCAAATTGTTTCGGTTTGATAAAAGTGTTATAGAAACTTTTTGGTGGTATGAGGAACAGGGTGTAAAGTTCACTCATCCACCATAGAAAAGGGAGGATCCTCCGACCAGACGGGTGTTGTGTCTGGCGATGGCGGGCAACTGCCCAACGGTTTGAAGTTGAAATCTTGTTTCTATGTCGATCGCTCGGTAAACTCTAATTGCGCGATGCAGGATTTGTGTGACGTCATGTCTATGATGCGTCGTTTGTATGTGGTGGTGTAACCGCTACAACTTCTTTGATGTTTTTAGCAAGTTTAAATATTACAGAAAGAGTTAAAAGTAAAGATTCCGAAAGAGTATAATTTTGCAAAGGATCATTTTAATTAATGTTGGTGTGAATGTTTTCTTTGATTTAATTTTTAATGGAACAACATAGTATGTTGATCAAGTCTATCAAATGAAATCTGTCTGTGATGGTTTGTCTTCTCAAGGAAGCTAAATTACTGAGAAGTGTTTGATTTAAATAACATGTGTTCAGACTGAACACATTCACTGAACAGTTTAGTATTACCTGCCCAACTTAGGTATGCTGTATGCATCTCTATGGTATGTATAGGAGCCATAAGGCTATGTGAAAAGGAGGTTTAAATCAAACAGGTAGCATTTGTTTTGTAAAAACGTGTTTATTTACACTTTGGCAGTGATGGCATGTTTTATTTACTTTTATTTACAAAGAGAGTTACTATATGAGACCTTAGTTCGTTTGAGCATGTTTCTTTCCATTTGGGCGGTGGTGTTACAATCAACCTTGGCCAACCACTACCCGGCAACACTGACAATATAAAAAACACATCACCAGTGTTGCCAGATACAACCGACAAAGGGACTACCAAGAACAGTTATAAAAAAAGTAACAGTTATTTTTTAAAGAACTGTTATTTTTTAAATAACGGTTATTGGAATCGGTTATCGATTTACCAGCCGTGGTAGCCGAGGCCGTGGGCGCCGTAGGGGGCAGCGACGCCCCAAGGAGCGGCAATGCCGTAGGGAGCGGCGTAACCGGCGTAGGGAGCGGCGTAACCAGCGTAACCGGCGTGAGCGGCGGCGACTCCGGCCTGAGCAGCGGCAACTCCGCTTACAGCGGCAGCGTGAGACTGAGCAGCGGCGACGGCATTCTGGTTAGCGGCAAGGCCTCCCCAGTAAGCATTCTCGTGGAGGTCTCGGTTGGTTTCAGCAACTTGACGGACTGCGTCAGCGTTGTATTGTGCAGCAGCTTCGTTGGCGCGAGCCTGGCTTTCGCCCCAGGCACGGGCATGGTCTTGGGCGGCGACTGTCGCGTCGATAGCGGCAGCCTGGGCATCACCATGGTTGACCCCGTAGACTAGGGGGCTGATGACGCTGGCGGAGGAATAGCCGACGAGGGCGACAAAGGCGATCTGCGGAACAAGAAGGGACAGTTAGTAAAAGTCTATAGGTCTACAGTTGAGGTGATTATCGTGAAGAGTGGGTGCATTCGTTGTCAGGTTTTTTGAATTTGACATACTAACAATAGGTACCTACAGTGCTTTCATTATAAGCGATTGGTATCACAAAATTTTGCATTCATGTGGTTGGTAGTACTATTCTGTCAGTCGCCATTTTGAACTCTATTAGTATTGTAACTAAGAGTGCAAAATGCAGTGCTACTAATCGTGTTACGTGTGTGTTGGATGATGAAATAAGTTAGATTCTTAATGTAATGAAGGAGTTCTTGTACTATCAGCACGCTTAACATGACCACAATACAAATGGGTTTTGTCGACGGAAGAATAGACATAATGACAGATAAATAAAACCCGTTACCCGTTACCCGTAGAAAACCCGTTTCTATGGTTGTCGTGCTGCGCGTGCTGGTAGGTTTCAGGTCGGTCAATATTGATATTAATAGTTATGCTTTTTAGAAAATTGTCGTGATTAAACATCGTTTAAGTATCTGTGATTCGATTACATTACTGGTGTATTCAAATTTTAAACCCGGTTTATGGGTAATTTTTTAAGTACCTACTCAATAAATCATCAAGTTACATTTAACACACGAAATCCCTAACAACGATATCATTAATCAAACGGTTACTTAAAAAACACCTGTTATTGCCAACTATCATCAGATCATAAAAAGATATATAAATAACGTAGAAAAGAATAATTGTCTGTTAAACAAACCGTGAAATCATTAGCATTCGTTCTCGCTACGTTTTATAACGTTTCTTCATCGCGTTAACGCCTTGAAATAACGTATGCGGATTAGGAAATCATTATCGTTATAATAACTCAATACTTGCTTCCGTTATTATATAGTTATCCGTTACAGTAACTAGTTGTTAACGTTATATAACGGGTTTGGTCGTGCATATCCGTCGTCATGATGGGCCATGATCGTTCAGTGTGTAACGGGCTGTGGTTAAATGGATGATTAAGCTAATTTTCATACGGCATTGCGTAGATATTTCCTGTTTTTTGCTAGGCTGAATAATGCCGGTATTAGTTATTTATTTTTCATTACCATATTGGTAATTGAAAAGTTGATTGCTGGTAATAATGAAATTAGCCAAAAAAAATTACATGACTAAATTCTATTAGCATTGAATTGGCAGAGTGACTACACTCGAGCAACTGTTTGGCAACTTTTTGTAGCCGTGTTTAGACTAGTAAATTGAGTGATCGTCAGAGATTAAGATTTGATCTCAAGATTGTAAATCATTTATCAAATCCACACATTTTTTCCAGTAATTTATTTGCGCATTAGGTACTCAAATTAAAACATCAATAAATAATTCAAAGCCAAACTGTCAATTCCAATTTCAAACCTGTCATTTAAGTGGAACAAGCCTCCTTTTTTTAACGTCAGTATAAATCATCATATAAATATTTTACTTGGCAACGTTTTTGTTGTCAGTCTGTTTTTATTCGCACAACGTTTAAGTTGTGAAATGAAGAGTTGATGTTAATTTTTGCTAATTGGTTAGCAGGAACCATGCAACAGCACTTTGCTATTGTGTAAAATGTTCTTTATTTTGTTTCTCGGTATCGATTTGTTCTAGTTTACGTACTTAGGTGATGTTTCTTACGATGTGATGTGATTTTTAAACAGTTTTACGATGAATTTTGTTGTGTGCCTGCTAAGACTGATTTCTCTTAACTTACAAAAAAAAAAAAAAAACTGTTCTGTGAGCCGATTTTTATCTTTGTCAATTGGCTACATCAATACATCAGACATTTGTCATTTGTCACGCATAACCAGATTTACTTAAAATTAATTTCAACAAACCTAACCAAATCGTTTCGTCCGTGTCTTTACATGCACATAACATACAATAAAACAAAACATGGCGTCTCTTTTGTCTTCCAAATTCAAATCCGTCATACAAATTCTGTCACGTAAAGAAAATTTTAGGCCAATGTCAGAAACCATACAGCCTAAACTGTCAGTTATTGTCCAACATGGAGGCTTGCGAAATAATTTGACTAAAATATTTAAGGCGTTGGCCTGTTCTAGAAATGTTAGTAGATAAGGTTTATTATGATATTGTAATTGTAAATTGAGTTCAGGTGAGGTTGTTTTATAAATTAGGGATTGGTTTAGCCTGTTTTTAGTACCTTAAATTATTCAATGGTTTCGGAAATCAGAAACGTTTCAAAGATATTTGTCTATCTTATAAACATGATATAAATTATTCAAATAACCATTTACACAAATAACATAGCACCTGTAACCCCCGAAGGGTTAGTTTAGAGACTTTTTTCACAAGTCATAGATTCAGAAATTTTATTAATTCAAATTAATTGAGCCAAGCATTAAATTACAGATCTATCTATCAATCTAAAATCAGCTCCAACATTCGTTCATCAAATTAATTTCCAAACGACCTTTACATTCCAAATAACGGAACTCGTGATTCATTATTATAAGTTTATAACACAACAATAGCGATGTGCATTCTGCATTACAAATTAGGGACCTTGACACCATGCGTGTGCGTTATGCTTATGACATATTGTGCGTGTACCGTAGTGTCGTCCTAAATTGGACGTATGAAAAGTATCTTGGTATTGCGTTATGGACGTAATAAATATGAAAATAGATCTCCGATATTCGAGGATGACTGGGTGTGTCGTTTGGAGTATGAATGTGTTTAAGAAAAGGGAGGACCAAATAAACTAGAAGATGATAGGGCTTGAAAGAGGTGAATACATATTAAGATTATGGCTGATAGGATCTCAGATATTGGAGAATGACTAGACAGGTCTTGAGAAAAGTTTTGAGTATAAATGTGGATGGATATAAGAGTAGGGGAAGAGCAAAAAAACTGTAGATGCATTGTGTGCAAGAAGATACTTCTAGAAAGGGGTGAATGTGAATGCTAAGATGATGCGTATAAAGATTTATGGAAAAAGAAGTATTGCGGCTATCACAAATAATTATGATAATTGCAGGAAGATGATTGACACTAAGGAAAGTCCGGGAAAATGCTTGAATCTTTTCATAAATCAAAACGTAATTACTAAACCAATTAGTGTCAATTTTTCAAGTTCATTCGCCCAATTTATTTAAATCACTAAACCTTGACTGATTCGCAATTTCGCATGCTCACCACGAATTAATTACAACCATATTAGTTAACAAACAAAAACGGAATGTAATCACCTCATAAAAATAATTACATACCATTTATGGAACGATTTTTTATCTGTGCCTGTCCTTGATAATGACATTGCGTGGAACGGAATGTCATTGACATTTTTTTGTTATTACGCGCGCTGATTGGTTATTGAATAATTTGATTGGGTTGTGATGGAATGAGATCAGTTTTTCTATTATAAGGTTTTTTTTTATAGTTGCTATGAAGAACGCGGAAGTTATCAGAGGGCGTGGCGATCGATGTAGTTAAATATTTTTTAATTATATATAACAAAAGGCCTGTATTCCTAGATAGAGGTGCGATAGTGCATGAAGCAGTTATGTTTTAAGTCCCATGTTATAGGGGATAGCACGGAGAGTCTATATTGTCATTGGCACGAATCAAGACACGGATTTTTTTTTTTTAGGAAGATAAATTCTTGGACATGTATCAAGTACAGGATATTATGTAATTGTTATCTAGCCATCTATCTATTAGTATTTGAGTATCAAAAAGAGGAAATTACTAAATTTGTCACACTGTGAATAACCTTCGAAGGTTTCGGCATTTGCAATTTACAGCTACCTAAGTATGTTTGGTTTTTATTTTCAGTTTAAACAATTTTCTCAGAGAGAAAACCAGTGGCGTTATATCAATCGGAAGCAGATTTATAAAAAATCAAGTTAATTTTTTTATTACAATAATAATTGGATCACGTGCATAAAATACAATAACGTTTAAAGTAATTGTTTTAAATCACGCGAGGATTCGTAAAGCAAATGTCATTTATATTTTTCTCACATCAATCAAGTTTATTGTATGGAATCGATGTATCGATACGAAGATCTAATCACATTTTAATTTAATCGATTATATCTCTTGATTATCGTGGGAAGTATGTTTTTGTTGAATTAATTAGATTATTATCACGTGGTAAGCTTGTGTTTTGGAATTGGAGGGAAAATTATGTCTGGAATTTTGACATTGATTGTGTCGGAAAATTGGGATCACTGTCAATTTGACACTTTTTGTTTACACAGTTGCTTTGCTAATGTATATGTCCATAAACACACGTGGTTAAACATTGTTTAGTCTTGTAAACATTGTTATAGGGGATAGCACGGAGAGTCTATATTGTCATTGGCACGAATCAAGACACGGATTTTTTTTTTTAGGAAGATAAATTCTTGGACATGTATCAAGTACAGGATATTATGTAATTGTTATCTAGCCATCTATCTAATTAGTATTTGAGTATCAAAAAGAGGAAATTACTAAATTTGTCACACTGTGAATAACCTTCGAAGGTTTCGGCATTTGCAATTTACAGCTACCTAAGTATGTTTGGTTTTTATTTTCAGTTTAAACAATTTTCTCAGAGAGAAAACCAGTGGCGTTATATCAATCGGAAGCAGATTTATAAAAAAATCAAGTTAATTTTTTTATTACAATAATAATTGGATCACGTGCATAAAATACAATAACACTTAAAGTAATTGTTTTAAATCACGCGAGGATTCGTAAAGCAAATGTCATTTATATTTTTCTCACATCAATCAAGTTTATTGTGTGGAATCGATGTATCGATACGAAGATCTAATCGCATTTTAATTTAATCGATTATATCTCTTGATTATCGTGGGAAGTATGTTTTTGTTGAATTAATTAGATTATTATCACGTGGTAAGCTTGTGTTTTGGAATTGGAGGGAAAATTATGTCTGGAATTTTGACATTGATTGTGTCGGAAAATTGGGATCATTGTCAATTTGACACTTTTTGTTTACACAGTTGCTTTACTAATGTATATGTCCATAAACACACGTGGTTAAACCTTGTTTAGTCTTCATAATGAGTCAAAAGAACCAATATCTATTTATTGGTGTGAAAGATTCGCAATTTGGAGCAAAACTTGAAACAATTTTTATTTTAACTTTAGCTAACAAAACAGCGTTAATTTTTAATGCGATAAACATACTTTGACATATCAATAACATGTCATTTAATCCCTCGATAAATTAGACCAGCATTCAGTACCATAAACCAGACGATTGACATTCTATACGCGTATTGTCGCGCCACAGATAAACAATGCTTAGTCATAGACAACTATTATGATAATGTGACTGACTGATTATTTATTGTTTCGCAATATAATTTTAATGTTGGGACGTTATTTTGAATAGCTTGTCATTGCGGGGGATAAGATTTGTAATACAAACATGGTATCTGTTTATTGAATTGTTGATTTTGACTTCTTGTTCGAGTAGGTGGAAGTGACATATTTTTTAATGAATTTGGGACGTTTAGGTTGTATAGATTTCAACAAAATACTATCGATATGAGGAACGAAGTTTTGAAGTGAGTTTGGAAGATGGGAAGTTCGTAAATTCGGATGCAGAGACGAAAAGAATTGTTAATAATGAGGTTGGTCACAAATGGTTACGTTAATTAATAGTCCTTTAAAAGGAATGAAAAATTAAATAAGTAATTATTTGTCTTCATAAGACTGGTGACATTACAAGGAACAGGTTTAAAGGTGTAATTTTAATTTATTCGTTATTCAACCTTGTCATACTAATTGAAATTGCTAGTTACTCTTAATTGTATCAGTATCGATGGCAAAGGCATTACAGTTATGCAGTCTTGATCTTTTAAATTCCATAAATGGAAGATCTATTGCCAGTGTAAGTATAATTACGTTAATTAATAAGATAAATAGGTAAACTTTACATTGTAAGCGTTTTCTTATTAATGACACAAGGTTCAATTAGTTAAATGATTAAATAAATAGTTGTAACGGAACGCTTTTATAGGCTGCTTGATGCACTTCCTAGGTCAGTTAAAAATAAAACTCTTGGCGGGAAATGATGACAGATAGAAAAAGAAAAGTTTGAAGTATGATTTTGGCGCCAATTTTTCACTTGAGAAAATAATTTTATACTTAGATTGTTTTTTTGATATTTGAAATTGGAATTTGCAGATTTAAAAAAAGGAAATTAGAAACAACTAAGAATAAAAATTATATTTTCAAGCTTTATCACTGTTGCCATTTTCAAAACGTTCTGCTATCACTATTTGCGAAATTAAAAAAAATAAAATATTACCAGAAATCTCATCTTGCACTTCTTGTTTGACTGCAGGATAGCTACTGAATGCTTTGGTGGTGTTACGCTGGTCTTTTATACAAGTACAACCGCCGTATAGTGTTATTGAAAGTGTAGCGAAGTACCTGTTATATTACTATGAAGGATTAGACTAGGCGGACCAGTGATACGGACAAGGTCTCAAAAAAAAAAATTGAAAAAAAAAAAAAATTATTGACGTTTGACTTTTTGTTATTGATGACAGTTATTGAATTTTTGGAACGCGGGAAAATAATGGCCGATCATACCCAGTTGGCACGAATTATTTAGCTGTTGCTAGGGTCCGCCCTTTTTTCAATGTTTATAAATATTAATGCAACTTGGAGTGGTTTCTGGTATAGATTATGGTGTCCTCTCTTACTTATGGATTTCTTTAAGGGTAATTAAGGAGTTATATCAAGAGAATATTGGATAGGAAGTAATCACCGATCTTTTGGTTATAGTGTTTAGCAGAGGAAGTTTACTTGCTGTTATGATGATGATATTTTTTGGTGCATATAGACTTGAGCAGTCTTGTAATCTTGATAATTGTTTATTGAAGCGGAAATCGTTGTGAATGGAAATTAACTCGTACAGATTGGTAAGTGGTGGTCCAAAATTAGAATCTTCAGTCTGTCTAGTATTCTGTGTATTCCTCACACCGTTATTTCAGGATAGTTTTAACGGTAGGTAACATTTTTGGTAACAGACCGGCTCTTGTCCACTAACTTGAGTACTCGGACCTCCGAGGTGGTTAGGTATAAAAATTGGTTACGTCAAAAGGACGTCGAGAGCAGTTTTGATGAAGTTGATGGGAGTTCTGTCGTAGAATAACAACAGATGATAATCACCATTGGTTTTGTGTTTGCTCACAGTGTTGATAATGGCAATATCTCCTTTGACCGTTCAATGAAGATAGTGGGAAGATGTTTTTTTATTTAATAAATGTTTAAAACCTGATGATACTTATGTATAAAATGTGGATTATGTATAATACCATACCAGGCTGTTATTGTCCCAGTGCAGGGCAAAGCCCTCTTCTCATACAGAGAAGGCACGAGCATTGATCACCACGCTTGCTCAAGACAAGATGGTGATTTCCTGACGCGTCAGACGTTGTCCTGGCGCAGCCGTGAGGCACTCAGTACAATTTTAAGTTATAATTTTTATATTTTCTGGTTTTTTTTTGGTTTTGGTTGAATATTGTGTGCCTTGACCTGAGTCAAATAAATTTAAATTCTTCTTTTCTTTCTTTCCTGTAAAATTTTCGATTTTGATTTTTCGATTTATCCGAATTTTCTTTTTAACTAAACAAAAAAGAAATTCAAATCGGTCGAGCCATTTTTGAATTTTTGCGAGACTAATGCACGGCAATTGATTTTTGTAAACATTATATTATTAATATTTTTAGATTTACTAAGTCCAGGTTTGCTCACGATGTTTTCCTTCACCGAGGTCAGTAATTTCCAAGATAAACTCAGAAAGGACTATAAATTACTATTTATTTATATATACTTTATTGTACACCACAAAAATACATAACAAAAAATAAATCAAACACTACAAAATATACAATGGACGGCCTTATCGTTTTCCGCGATCTCTTCCAGGCAACCTTGGAATGGACAGTGATTTGCCTGGACTTAAAATGGGGCTCTCGTTGGTGCAAATAATAATAAGTATACAATATACTAGAATAGATACACAGAAATATACATATCCTAAATAATAGATACATAAATACATACATACTTACTAATATTTATAATCAATAATAATTATTATTGAATAGAGGATGTTTTGAAAAGAAAAGGAATAAAAATTTATTCAGGTACGTATTTTTTTAACATTCCAATTTGGCACCTAATCATTGTTTTTCCAAATTAATGCAGAGGCAAATTTTTAGAATTCTTATAATACCTACACGCAATCTATACGCCGTAATTCTTTGGGAAAACAAGTTATCATTATTAAGTAGGTATATCGACGGGCGGTTTATGCAATTTACGTCATAAACGGAAATAATTTATTTATACTTGTAATATTTATAAATAAATGGCCAATACATGCTTCGTAACTTTTAGATAGGCTCAAAAAAAAAAACAGATTTAAATATAATTGGATTATTGTCCTCACACAAACCATCGCATCTTTTCTCCCTGATGGATGGCGAGGGAGATGGAGGCCAAAGAAAAATGGATGACGGATTTTGTGAGGAATGATATGAAAGAGAAGGGAGTGAATGATTGCGTGACGGTTGACAGGATTTAGGCTAAAGTAAACAAAGTAAAAAATAAGGCATGACGCTACGTCATGCCTTATTTTTCGTATCAGTCCCATAAAAA
Organism: Agrochola litura; assembly: GCA_949152395.1. NCBI lineage: Eukaryota > Metazoa > Arthropoda > Insecta > Lepidoptera > Noctuidae > Agrochola > Agrochola litura. The sequence goes on along the minus strand of OX424521.1, from coordinate 11,386,260 downwards.
TAAACATTTACTGCCTAAAAGATAACAAGGGTTTTACATTGGCCCCAAACTAGACAAGCCAGTATCTTTGGTACCAATACGGAGGGTTTACCATCTATATATACAGGGTGTTTGGCAGAACGTTGAACATACGAAAATGGTGGATAGGTGGGGTCATCTGCTACTTACTCAGCCCTAATTTATTTGGCCCTGGCCCCCTGGTTTGTTTTTAAAATGCAAGTTGAAATTAAATTAAATTTAAATTAAAAGATTTAAGTATTTTTAACATCTTTCTGTAAGTTTGAGGACTCATAACTTTTTTTTTCAGCTCAGCTGCCCCCCCCCCCCCCCTGGATTTTGTATGCCTAAGTAAACATAACTTTTATCGACAACAGTCGGTGTCGATAAAAGTTATGTTAGACTAGCGTTAAGCATACATTTTTGAAAAAAAAAAAACGCGCTGCGCGTCCGTTCTTGTTTTATGCAAAATACGCGAACGTAGCAAGCAAGGACACAGTTTATTTATTTGACTACCTATAAAGCAGGATTTACTGTACCTACACACTACATATACCTACCTCAAGTTTCGTGTATTGCGTAGGGTAAAACATGAGCTTGACCCGGCTTAAGAAATTTTCGATTTGCCCCCCCCTGGGCCAAAAGCTGGGTACGCCGATGACCGAAGCTGTGCGGAGATGCGTACTGGCTAGACTGGAGCGGAGATGTGTGCTAGCTAGAGCTGAATTGTTACAGCGCCGCGCACTGCACACCGCTCACATCTCTTCTCGTCTCCGCTTCGATCGCGCCATACAAATATGACACATCTCCGCTCAGTGGTCTCCACTGAAGCTGAGTGGAGACGAGATGTGTGAATAACGAAATTCTATTGGTTGTTTAAAACACATCTCCTCTCGTCTCGTTTCCGCTTTGGTGGAGTCCGGACCTAAATATGTAAGGATCGTAGCAGGTGGCGTTTTGTAGTTCCTGCCTACCCCCATGACAAGATCGGGCGTGAGTGTATGTGTCTTCAGTAATAAAAACTAAGATAGGTTTTCAAAATCTCTTGCTAACCTCATGATCAAAACTGCAGTAAAAATGTCACAAAACCACCACGACCAAATTTCGAACAGCTCTGCCGGTCAACAACCACCTCTGACGGGGACGCAGTTGGCAACCGTGTAGCAGGCACTTTAACATTTGTCAAACTTATCGCCATGTTGTCCTATATTTGGACATTCCAAACGATTAGTATTCCGTGCGTAGAGTACAAAAATGGGCGTAATACCTGCAATGTCATCATGATGTAAATATCTCACTTAGTCATAATGCCACCGATTTAAAGTTGCTTCGTGTAGGAGGAGGAATGTTTAAAAAAAATCAAAAATAATAATAATTCAGGGTTCCGTACCTCAAGAGGAACAAACGAAACCCTTATAGGATCACTTCGTTGTCCGTCCGTCAGTCCGTCAAGACCCATTTTCTCAGAAACGCGAGGAGGTATCAAGTTGAAATTAATATCAAATACGTAGATCTATGTTCCCTTGGAGCTTTAAAAAAAATCAAGCTTCTAAGTTAACGCAATAGAAAAAATACGGCCATTTATCTGACATATTTTGATACTCGCAAATAAATCAAAACCTTCCCGTTGACCTAGATTCATGAAATTTGGCAGGAAGCAAGATCTCAGAGCACAAGTAAAGGAAAAGTGCGAAAACTGACCAATTTGTTTTTTTTTTATTTTATTTTTTTGCGATTGCAAACTTACATTTGCTGTTGAAGAACTTCCCGTGACGTATATCGATGTATGGGAGAACATGTTCAACTACTAATTTAAGTTTGTTCTTGGGATAAATTCATCCCATCTACGGAAGCCTTCATATAAAATGAAATAATAAAAACAACTAAAAAATAAACCGACCAAGTGGACGCACTTGGTCGGTTTATTTTTTAGTTCTTTTTATCTCATTAGATGGGATTTCCTATTGGCAATAAATCTCAAAATTCCATACAAACTTTCATTCCCTATGTAACCACTTTATGGGATGAATTTTCAAAAATCCTATCCTATATCTCCTTTTCGGTATACAAAGAACTCTTGTGCAAAGTTTCATGTTTCTAGATCCAGCGGTTTAGACTGTGCGTTGTCTGTCATTAAGTACGAGCGGTTTCGCACTACGTCTGATCCGAATCCGAGAAATGTCGGTCCGAAGTAGCCATAGTACTATTTGCATGAGGGGTTGCGCACTAGATCCGAACTGTGTCCGTTCGAATTTAGAACATTCCCAATTCGGAACTTAAATTCGGATTCGGATCAGACGTAGTGCATAAGCGCTCTCAATGTAAGATTTTTAGTAGAAGATATGTTTTACATTTTTCTGTGACTGAGGAATCATTATTCTGAGGAATCTGATTCTTTCTTAGAAAAGGGTTCTTTTTAGGGAAAGATAAAGCCACAAGATAACCGTCTTATTCCTCTATTAAGTTGCCTATGCTTCAGTAATTCCTATAGTTCGAATTTGACCTTTTAGAAAGGAAGCCAATTCCCAATACGGTAGTTGCCTACGTAAAAGAAAGAAATTCTATTTAGTCCGTCTTTCAGATAATAAAAAAACATTAGACACGTATTTTTTGCTTTATCATATTAATCAAAAATAACTTGGAAAACACGCATTAAAGTTGGGGCCCACTCCCCAACTTTAATGCGTGTTTTCCAAGTTATTTGCTCGCTACGTCACAACGTCGTATTAAATCTAGCAAGGCGTGACGTCATGCCACATTTTAACTCAATGTATCGCCGTAATCTTTTGATTACGTCAAAAAATAAAAAATACGTGTTCAATGTTTTTTAGTAATCTACAAGAAGAACAAAAACAATAATAATTTGAACACAGACCTATTTATTTTCAGTTTTCCAAACTAATGTTGTATTTTTATACGCAGATTTGGCCATTGGTTTGGCACCCTACACAATGTGAGCTAAAACGAATCATGTTTTGTTTTATAACTTTTCTTATGTCGTAAATTATAAACCTACCGTCCCCTCTACACCATAGTAAGTCTATAACAAACAGCTGATCACCTGGGTGGAGCAGGAAGCTTTTTGATATATCAAATGAGAAAAAATACTGTCACAGTATGTAGGTACTGACATTTAAGGCGAGAGGAATACGCTGATGCCACTCACACCGTAGCGAGCGTGGTGAAATGCATACACTACGAATATATAACATAACAATACGTTTGTATTTCACGAAAAGTTGAGACAAAAATGCCAATACAATTGCCTGCCACATTGACATGCTAATTGTAAAAAAAGGCCAGATTTTGCAGCTTACCTCAGCGCATCCCCCTTGAGCTGAATCGCAGAAGTCTATACCTACGTATTGAACCTACTCTAATTAGTAAATACTTTTTGTTGAATGAGCTAATTTCTGTGAGTCAGAAAAGCAATGTGGGCGTTCATTATAGTGCGTGGCAGAGCTGTTTGTCTATTCCTAAGCCTTCCATAATATTATTAAACAAACGTATGTATTTTTTTAAGTCCGGTATGTATAAGTGTTTGTTATCTTTTATATTAGAATCTTCGATGCGCTCCAGGTCACGTAAAAAAAAGACTGCTCTTATAATCACACAATACAAGTGAAAACTTACGACTGGAGACGAGTATACGCGATTCGGCGTCACCGACCCGAGCGTGACGGTTTAGTTCACTGTTCAGAAAGAGCTCAAAGTGCTCCTAAAGAAGTGTTCACTTCAAAAATAATATTATAATAAACAATTTACAGATTTAACAAGTTTTTCCAAGGATACCAAACATTAAACACTGATCTAATTTTAGAAAGGCAAAAACTTATACTCTCGTAATCATAAACCTAACCGCAAATATTCAGAAGCAATTACTAAGCATAATATTCACATACCGATCAATGCCATTCGTTCGTGACGGTGTGACATAAGGAAACTACTCGATTAGTTTTAAGGGCAACCGTTACGTTGCAGTTTTAATTGTTATAACTCTTTTTGCGACCAGTTTATCTTGATCTACTTTGATGGGGCTAGCGTTAAAATTAATTGCACAGGTGAGCAGCGACTTAGGCACACTTAGATATCACCACGTACTGCAGGGTACCATCCGCACTTGGTTGACATCCCATCCAGTCGTACTCAGCGCTTCTCCACAATTATTATGCGCACAGTCAAAGTTTGGGACTCTCCCGTCTGCCTTCAAAGTAAAAGTCAACAGGCTTCTTCTGGGCACGCTCGCTCGAAAGAAGAAAAATCCTAGCTTACTTGAACAAATAAATTCGGATAGTGGCAGGGGGACAATGAGATTAAGTCTGAACTTCAATATTAAGCTGTAGTCCAAGAAAAACTAGTCACACAATTAATTACTAAAACAAGTAGTGAGTTTATTATAAGAATGTGAAGGAATGAGGTTGTCTCAACTGAGTAATAAGGAATTTTAATTTGCTGTCATTTGTCTTTTCAAGATTGTTCGTGTAAGTCGCGTACTTAAATATGGGAGTTTTATTTCTGTGGTTTTTGGCGAGGAATGTAATGTTTATTGTTATGTGGGATTGGTTGGTATCTGTGTTTGGTCTAGGAGAGAATTGTATTTTTTCATCTTTTGCGATAAATATCGTCATCTTTCTGCCCGTGTCCCATGTACGTGGGGTTGGCGAACACTTTTTCTTTTTACATTCTCACCTATCAACCGTCACGGTATCATTCACTCCCTTTCCTTTCATATCATTCCTTACAATCCATCCATCTTTCTTTTTGCCTTCCTCTTGCTTTTAATATAATAACAAAAGATAAGCAAATTGCTAATAACAAAAGTTTTAAATAAATCCTAATTCACTTCTTCTTTTCGTGTGGTTGGTGACTAACCTGGTGTCAGAGTTTTAAAGCCGCCCATGGGCCTCTGACCTGGCTTCACATGTCGTCGAGAAATATCTTTCAGTAATGCCGGTTTCCTCACGATATTTTACTTCACCGTTTTTAAATCAAGTGATGATTATACAATACGCACATGAATCCGAAAAGTCAGAGGTGCGTGCCTTGGGTTCGAACTCGAAGCCTATGACTTGGCAGATCAATTGTCACACCGCTAGGCTATCACTGCTCGAATCGAATTCACTGATCAAGGGACAAAACATTAACAAAATCAATAATTGATCAGCTTTGGGCGACCAAGCTCTACTCGGGTGAAAATACGAATTTTCCCAGATGTGAGACCTAGCTGGATCGATTTTACGCCCCCGTAAACCACTATATTGCAACTTTCATTGAAATCGTTAGAGCCGTTTTCGAGAACGTGATTATATATAGGTAAATATTGCTCATTTAATAATAGATTCAGTAGGATTAGTTTACATAAATGTCCAAACTTAGAACTTGCACCCAATAGGTACCCGCACAAAGGTGTCAATACCTCCCCCCTTCCCCCCTCAACGCGCCCACTTCCCGCAATCCGTGGCGAATATTTCATCAGCTTTAGTTCTTGGCGACCTTCCGAATCGTGGGCACGATGTGGATACACTGCCGGATGTATTTAGGGTAACGCTATAATATTCAGAGTTCAATTCAATTCAATTTTTTATTTCATATAAACCTACAAGGGCACTTATGAAACGTCAAAAGCTAGGTGCACGGTTCCAATTGGTCGCTCCCTATGGAGAAGAGCCAGCAAGAAACTCCACGGTTACTCTTTTAAAAATAAATGGTTTCTCCAATGTTTTCAAATTACAGTGTTAATAGGTATGAGAGGACAGTGTAGGCTTATCAACAAGTACGTAAATAAGTAGTCTACAGCCTACACCGTTTTCACATTCACAAAATATAAAAGAAAGGAATCTATATAAATAAGGACTTATTTAAACCAAATACAACACATATTAGAAACAGGGGCTTGTGGCTATCGACGGCGCGTTGTGGTCGACGGCGCGTTGTGTTCCACGCGCGCCTCAAAGAGATGTCAGCAGAATTGACGGGGTCCGCTAGGGCCAATGCCTGCCGGGGGTTCGAAGAAAACCGATAGGGAAATCGTGGCCCCCGGCAACAGGGCAACAGGGCAACATGGGTGGGTTTTAGTCAGTAAGAGTCTGACACGCCCTCCCGCTCCGCCCAGAGCGGGAGATGTTATTTGATAATTTCCCACCCAAAAAAAAAAAAAAGGGGGCTTGTGGCTAAGTAATAACAGCCACAAGGGTCGATCGATCAGGTTAAGTTATGTTTGCCGCGGTTTATCCGTGGATATGATGATGTAACCATTATTTTGTATCAATTTTTTATTTAAAAGAGTGTCCGTGGAGTTTCTTGCCCGTTCTTCTCCATAGGTACCTACCACGCTTTGGAATGGGCAACTAGCTTCATACCTATTTCTGACTGACCGATACCTTGATAATTCAAAAGTGCCTGTAAATGGTTTAATTGAAATAAATGCTTTGAGTTTGATAGGTGACCATCTTTACATACCAAGATCCTGCCGTGCCTCGGAAAGCACGATAAGCCGTTGGTCCCGGCTGTCATTTGTAGATCTGTGACAGTCGTTACGGATAGTCAGAAGCCCAAAAGTCTGACAACCAGTCTTACCAAGGGGTATCGTATTTGACTAGGTTTTGGAGGTCAGATAGGCAGTCGTCAAATACTGGAAAAAGGCTAGGCAGATGATGACAGCATGTATTAGAAAGGTGTGATCATATTTAAGCGTGTGGTGTCCAACAAACTGAACAACTTTCTTCATGGGACCAACATCGTAAGCATGAAAAAAATATCAACTGTTCCATAGAGAAGTTCAACACCTACTCGACCCACATGTATGGGACGGCTGATAATTTTTCCCTGACCTGATATAAAACGGTAAAATTACCCTGGTACAATACGGTAAAAAATGTTATTTTACGTTATTTACGGTATTTTACGGTAAAATATGGTAATTTTCGGTAAAAAACGTATTAAACGCACATACCGTACGTATGTAACGTACATACAGTCATACCCACTAGAACACTACTAATACGAAAGTGAGTATGTTTGTGTGTATCATGGTGTATGTTACTACTTCACTATTAACGGATAAACGGATTTGAATGACATTTGCCAAAAAAAAACTGGGCTCGTGCCTCATGGAGTCATGCGTACTAAAAATCCCTAAAACTTAATTCTCTAGTCAAGAATTCAAGATATGAATCACACCATGTCATGGATTATAATAATATCATCTATGTGCAGAAATGTGTATAAACATTTAGGACTAGTATTGTATTTATTTTATTTTTTGTTTTGTTATTTCATTATATGCTGCACCGGTCGACGTCATCACGTCAGCGCCGGCTATCGCTGAAAACCAGCGCTGGGGCCCTGTCTCGCATGGGGTCGCAGCTTTATGCTGAGCGATGGCCGTTTTGCGTGGATGTGACGCATATTTTCCCCTGATTTGTTATTTACGTGCTTTTTTTATCTTTCTTTGCGTCATGTTTACCGGAAATAAACGAATTTTCTTTCTTTTCTTTCTTTTCTTTTCTTTCAGAGGCAGAGCAGAGGACAGCACAAATTAAAATTTAAAATTCATAAGCCGCCGGTAATTTTACCGTAATTTATATAAATGACCTTAAAATACCCGTATTTTACCAGCGTTTTCGGTAAAATTACGTAATTTTGCAACCCTTCCCAGGGATCGAAACAAAGTTGTCACGCTCAGTAGTCGCTTTTGATTTTTGAGATTAACACAAGTTCGCACTTTTATTTTGTCTTAACCTTGCACCTTCTTTAAAAGCTGTCATCGTCCTACGATCATACAGGTTATTAAATTTTGTGTGACCTTTCTTCTGGACAGACCAAATAAAAAATGCATTCCGGCCGTCAATATAATTTCTTTTTGTAGCAGTATATTATTGAGACACTTCATTATAATATGAAGTTCACCTTTAACTGGATTGGAGTTAAAAAGAAAGTCGTATTATGAATATGTCTGCTTCCTTGAGGTCGTCTAGCGACCTTATTTCTTTATCAGACTCGCGAATGATAAACTGTTTAAGTGCTCATACCTTTGGAGTCAAGTCTGTAGCATATTGTAACGAAAGGGAAATGTAATAGTAGATTGTTATACGAGGGGCGAGTTGAATGGGTTTTAGCGCCGTGTGTTACACTATACTTTTCACTACGATTGCGAGAAAAAATAAAATAATCCAATACAATATTAAATAGTTTATTTTATTTAATAAAAACTCGACTGCCTCGTTGTTCTAGTGGTCGCAAGCGCTACTGCTGAGTTTGAGGTCTTGGGTTCGGATCCCGGGTCGGGCAGTGTTATTGGGTTTTTCTATCTGAAATTTCTCAGTAGCAGCTCGGAGTCTGTATTTGTGCCCGGTTGATGGCAATAGGCTCGTTTCGCCACCCCACATTTCGCCAGTTATGTTTAAGTCCCATGTGATAGGGGATCACATGGGACTTAAACATAACTGGCGAAATGTGGGTGTACCTACAACAGGGACACCTCTGCCCAACCCTTCGGGGAAGCAAGGCGTGATGTTATGATATGTTATTTTATTTAAAAAAATATATAATTTGTTAAATCTGAATTTTTAAGGAAACTTTTTATCCCGGAATGCGGTAGTAAAAAGCTAGTTTTACATAAGAATAAAGACTTTTTCGTTTTTGTAAGCTCGTTGGTTATAGAAAAAAAATACTTTTTCCCCTAGAGCAAGATATGCTATATTTTCCCCGCTCCGGTACGCAATGACGGACTTTATGAGCAAGAGGAGTGAAAACACTATTGAATGTCCAGCGTTAAAAAAATCGTATTATTTATTTGTCACGTGGAGTGTGTGAAGATTTTGTCATTTAAAGATAGTACCTGGGCGACCGAGCTCTGCTCTGGTGAAAATAGAGAATGCTTATTTAATAGTATAGGAAAGTTCATACTAATCCACGTATTAGTACCTATTTATTCCATGCTGACATGATAGTAGGTACTTACTAATTCCATGCTGCCATGTCATTATTCAATATCTTGGTCTTAACTTTGGGCGACCGAGCTCTGGTCGGGTGAAAATACGGAGAAAACGAATTTTCCCAGATATGAGACCTAGCTAGATCGATTTTTCGTCCCCGTAAAACTAAACCCCTATATTGCAACTTTCATCGAAATCGTTAGAGCCGATTTCCAAAACGTGAGTACAAATATATACACAAATATTGCTCGTTTAAGTGTAGGATTTTTCCCTCAATTTAGTAAGAGCTATACGAAAATAGCTCAGGCTGCAGTGTCGCAAAATGGGTTAGCTTTTCTGGTTACACACGGTTAGCACCGGAGCTGGTCATGGAAATAAGATGCTGGAGCATCGTTACACGTTGAAGGTCTTCCTTGGAGACATACTTATATACATAGTAACGGTTTAGTCGCTTTACTTTGTGTAATTTATTTCATCACCACTGCTCTCAAAACGGTGAAGGAAAACATCGTGAGGAAACCGGCATGTCCTGGAACCAAAAATTCGAAGACATTTGACATCCACCTACCCGCACTGGGCTCGCGTGGGGAAATATGGTCCATTCCTTCTCACAGAGAGGAGGCCTGTGTGAACCTAAAACGTGGTCGCCTGAAAATGTCCTCAAAATTCGTCCTGGCTTTGCCGCAGTCGGCCTTGAAGATCATTACAGCGCAACATCCGGCATACCATTGACATTAAACTCTTTAATGTGTTTACAATAGAATCTATCAACAAAAAATGGAACTAATTTATTCTTTATGAATCGTGTCTTTGACATTAGATTAACAAAAACGTGATTGACATCGGCGCCATTTTTATTTGCTGCCGAATGATACTTAGAAATAGTGAAATTGATTTGTAAATGATGACCATTGAATTTTTTTTAAATTGCTATTTAAATCGGGTGTCAAAAAGGAATTATTCCACTTTGCCCCACCAAGCCGCCCCACCGGTGGGGTAAAGTGGAATTACTAAAATTTTGTGGGACAGATTCCACTAGTCTAAAATCTTGTGGATTCTTCCCCACTAGGGTTGTCACCTTAGAATTTGTGTAGGTAGGTGTGCTCGTATTTTATATTTGTTTGGAAAAGAAAGAAATGTATATCTAAGTAAAATGTAACCAGGGCTGGTAACGTTGGACTTAGAGTTTGTCCAGATTACGCGATTTACGCGCGAGTTGTGTTGCGCGTTGGTGTGGGCTTGGTGGGGCAAAGTGGAACCGTTCGTCAAAAAGTGTCTACTAAGCTGGTTATTAGGATAGTTAGAAATTTAGAATACTCTTTAATAAGTACCTAAACCATTTAAATTACAGATATACACATACATACACTCACGCCTTTTTCCCATGGGGGTAGGCTGAAACTACAGAACGCCACCTGCTACGATCCTTACATACTCATTTTGCGTCGTTTACGTTCATACATCATCTGGTCATAGGTACACGCACACCGGTTGTGAGTACTACGCACCTGACTTTTCTGAAGAACATCACCAATAAGGTCACTATGTAAACTATGTAAGTCCTTCTACAGCGTCCCTCCCGGCGTTGCCACTAACATACCCCTTGTTAGTGGGACGGAAAGTTAAGCTACGCTTGCCGAGGTTGGTCCGTGGATGGGTGACCATCTATTACATATCGAGACCCCTCCGTGCCTCGGAAAGCACGAGAAACCGTCGGTCCCGGCTGTCATTTGTAGATCTTTGACAGTCGTTACGGGTCGTCAGTAACCCGAAAGTCTGACAACTAGTCTTACCAAGGGGTATCGTATTACCCAGAAACTGGGTTGTGGAGGTCAGCTAGGCAGTCGCTCCATGTAAAATACTGGTACAGCTGCATCCGGTTAAACTGGAAGCCGACCCTAGCATAGTTGGGAAAAGGCCAGGCAAATGATGAATGGCAGAGACGTCACCAATCAGACATGGTCACACTGTCCTTGCCAGCCAGTATTTTTATTAGAAGTTCCGTGAACAATTACTCACTGCCCAATTTTCCATATTACCATAAACAAATTCAAATCACATACAGTTACGTAACGAACTGTCCCAGTCACCCGATTTCGTTCAAATCGTGTTCGGAATGAGAACGAATGATTGAACAAGTGAACTTAAGTAGATCACTTTCGTTCTTGGCTAATGCTGAGGGCATGTTGTGAAATAAGACGTTCTGTGAAACGTCCGGATGCGTTTGTTTTGTATGCAAATTGTTGGTATTTGAATATGCAGTGTTGGCTAGTTGCTGTTGAACGAATGGTACAGATAATTGTAGAAAAATATAATTACGGTGTTTTATTGTATTTACATAGCGCCATAGCTACAAAAATTTGATAATATCTTATTTCATATCATATCGAACTTGTTTACAATTACCAGTTTACCGCCCCTTACGGGTGAGGGTCATCTAATATAATATTTGCATTTCTTGGTAATGTTAGTTTTAAGGAAAATAGGTAATAGATATAAGTACTTGTTTCTAGTATTTTATAAATTATATTTTAAGTAGTTTGTTCCACTGCTGGGCAATCTTTCCTCTCTCGTTGTGTTGCTGATCCATAATTTTTTTAGTGCAGACATTTAAGCAACTGCTCCTACATTTTCCACTTTTACCTAGGCTAAGCAATTTTTATATGGTACATTTAAATACACTGGTGATCGATTTTTATCAACTTAATTAAAACCACACACTACATTTGGTATTAGTAAAATTTATTAAATTAAGCGAACTGCGCTATTTAACACTGAAATAAAATAACATAGAAAGAAAGAAAAATATTTTATTTGGGACACGCACAGGAAATACAAACAGTGGTAAAAAATAAATAAAAAAGGAGAATTTTAAAACTTAACAACAAAAATAATAATGACTTGTCCAAACGAGGCCAAAAAGGCTCCTATCTCAGCATAAATATCGCATCATCAGGCTGCCTGTCCACTGGAGCGGAGCGAGGCAGCGGAGCGGAGAAATGTGCCAATATTAACCAATATAATCTAAACTCCGCTTCAGAGGTCCGCTCCTATTGGTTAATATTGGCACATTTCTCCGCTCCGCTGCCTCGCTCCGCTCCAGTGGACAGGCAGTCTGATGATGCGATATTTTAAAAAATAAATACCGCAGCCCTGGTATGCTGATAGGGCCCGCTGTGATATACCTAGATATAGAGTAATAACAACGGAATATGAAACAATAGCTGCAGACGGGAAGTGCATTAAATGGGTACTCGGCCATAAGAAACGACCATAAATCACATATGACAGTTTCTTTGTTATAAATAATATCATTTTATTTATGTGTGAAATATGAGCTGTATGGACATATGTGCCGACATATTTTTTATTTTATGGAGATAGGATTTTAAATCTGATTTTAGTGATGAAGTTGATATTAACTACCATTTGTTGATCGAGGCAGTACCTACTTGTTGAATCACGTATTTTAAACGCTATAAGATAACAATCTAACTTTTGTATTAGTTATGTTGCATGTATTTAATCAAACCTCAAATAATTCCCATTTTGCTTTCCTAAAAATATTATTGAACACTCTAATATAACGAATGCGCCTCTTTTTGTGAACCTCTAATAATTCCTATTTTTGGGTCCTATAAGTACAAAATAGCCAAGTAACTGCAACTAGCTTGGATGTAGCGCTCGCCGGCCGCCGCCGCGGTACCGCTCGCTTCGCTCGCTCGGGTCGGGGCATAGCTTTCGCGTTTTAGCTTTTTGGCGCAGCCGTGAGGCACATACTATTGTTTTTAAAACATTTTTTATTTGTATTTTCACTGTGTTATTTGTGTTTTGTGTTTCACGAACTGTGTCCAAATAAATGTTTTTCTTTCTTTCTTAGTTACTACGACCAACTGTTATAACAGGGCAGAAATTTCAAAAGAGGCTCATTCATATAAAACAAGTGTGTATTATTAGAAGCCCAAAAAGTTTATAGAGGTTCATTCATTTTAAAATTGTTCATCATAAGAAAATCAATAAGTTTTTAGAGGATCGGTATAAGGTTTCCTTTTGTTTCCCTATAATAGCTTCATCAATGTTGTAGGTAATTGAATCAATATTAGTTCCAGTTCGAGTATAAATCTATTCTTCTATACAAATAAATAAAATTGAAGCCGTCAAAATAACAGTTTTTTTCTAAAAACATAACATAATACAGGGTGGCAGGGACATCGACGCGAAAACTGTTACCATGGATTCAGTACATGATTCTGAACACCGGGGCGTTGAAATATTTCGTCGGGTATTTAAAAAAAAATCTGCTGTTCCATATGTTTTGACCGCGTCGGTATTGCACTTTTCTATGAAACAGCATATTTATTTTTTAATAACCGACGAAAAAATTTTACGCAGAGGGTTCAGAATCATGTACTGAATCCATGGTAACACTTCGCGTCGATGTCCCTGCCATCCTGTATATGTAGAGTTGTTTCAGAGTTAATTTTTTTAGTAACAATGTTCTTAATCTACTGTTAGTGAAAGTACAGGTTTAGTAGTCAGGCGCTTGCCCTCCCGTGAAGACCTATCCAGTGCGCCAACAGTACCGAGTCCCATCGGCCGTCGCACGCGGAAACCATAATATATGAAAGTATACAGGGTGACAGGGACATTGTTGCGAAAACTAGTTTTTTCTTTTTTTATATATATATATGTATATATATTTTATATATATATATGTATATATATAAATAACTTCTCCCGCTCTGAGAACCCCTGTGTTGAAATTTTTTATGCAATTTTTTTTGTTCACCTACAATATATTTCTACACAGGCGGGCTCAGAATCATGTACTGACAATCCATGGTAACAATTTTCGCGTCGATGTCCCTGCCACCCTGCATACGGTATTATTATCATGTCCGTGAACTTGGCAGATCATTTCCCAGCAGAGCATGAAAAAATGTGAGTTCTATTGGCATGCGGGTGAGTTCTAGAGTTCCTTATACTTAAAAAAAATAGTTCTGGCTTTATAATATTTTTGTTTTTTTTTTTGTCTTTCTCTCTGTCTGTCTGTTTGTTCCGGCTAATCACCAAAACGGCCGGACCGATTTTGACGGGACTTTCACTGGCAGATAGCTGAAGTTATAAGGAGTACTAAGGCTACTTTTATTTTAGAAAAAGAATTGAGTGTCCATGCGGGCGAAGCCGAGGACAGCAGCTAGTATTATAAATAAATATAATATTTTCCATTGACGACAATGTTCTGCAGTGTGCTTTTATCTATCAATCAACCACCCATTACCTAGTTGTACTTGATAATCTATTCATATTTATACCGTATGCAAATATTTGATACTGACTCACTTGAGAACAATTTTAAGTAGACAGTATCAATCAATCTGCCTAGCCTTTTCCCAACAATGTTGGGGTCGGCTTCCAGTCTAACCAGATGCAGCTGAACCAGTATTTAACATAATGAAAAGAAAACTAAAGAAAACTTGTTTATTCAGCACAAACAAAACGCACATTAAAAATGCAAATATTTGATACTGACTCACTTGAGAACAATTTTAAGCAGACAGTATCAATCAATCTGCCTAGCCTTTTCCCAACAATGTTGGGGTCGGCTTCCAGTCTAACCGGATGCAGCTGAACCAGTATTTAACATAATGAAAAGAAAACTAAAGAAAACTTGTTTATTCAGCACAAACAAAACGTACATTAAAAAAAACTAGACGTAAAATACACACAATACAAAAGTAGCCAAAAGCCTTGTATTCAATAAAAAAATGTTTGATAATGTTGTTCATAGCTTAATTAGAAAAGGATTATGGAGCGACTGCCTATGTGACCTCCACAACCCAGTAACTGCGTAATACGATACCCCTTGGTAAGACTGGTTGTCAGACTTTCGGGCTTCTGACGACCCGTAACGACTGTCAAAGATTCACGAATGACAGCCGGGACCAGCGGCTTTCCGAGGCACGGAGGAGTCTCGGTATGTAAAGATGGTCACCCATCCACGGACCAACCCCGGCAAGCGTAGCTTAACCTGATGGATTAATCCGTGCGGCTATTATTACTTAGCTACAAGCTCCTCAGACCAGACAGTAGTTGGAGGAAAATAAGAACACCTTTTGCCTTGATTAACTATTTATAATGCAGATAAAAAATCAAGGAACCTTGTTGGTCTAGTGGTTGCAAGTGCTACTGCTGAGCAAGAGATCCTGGCCCTGGTCCAGGCCATGGTACGAAGCGAGAGGATGTGAGGCCATCACCTCCTACTGCGAAGCAGTAATGCTCGCAAAAGAGGAGGCGGAACGCGTGAGAGAGAGGCAAATTCCCTAACCGCCGCAGGAGACGCCCTGGGCGTCGGGAATCGCTGGCCGATTTCCGGCCACCGTAGGCCCAGACGGTGAGCAATGGGTAGCTCGCCGTCCGATAAGAACCAGGCCCGGGTCGACGGCGCGTTGTGTTCCACGCGCGCCTCAAAGAGATGTCAGCAGAACTGACGGGGTCCGCTAGGGTCGATGACTGCCAGGGTTGCGAAGAAGTCCGAAAGGGAAATCGTGGCCCCCGGTAACATGGCAACTGAAGGAACACGGGTGGGTTATAGTCAGTAA
This sequence comes from Agrochola litura, assembly GCA_949152395.1. Taxonomy (NCBI): domain Eukaryota; kingdom Metazoa; phylum Arthropoda; class Insecta; order Lepidoptera; family Noctuidae; genus Agrochola; species Agrochola litura. The sequence goes on along the minus strand of OX424521.1, from coordinate 11,370,725 downwards.
GAGTCTGACACGCCCTCCCGCTCCGCGCTGAGCGGGAGAAGTTATTTGATAATTTCCCACCCAAAAAAAAAAGGTCGGACAAAGTGTTATTGGGTTTTTCCATCAGGAATTTTTCAGTAGCAGCCCCGGAATCTGGATTTCAGCCTAGTTAATGACAATAGGCTCGCCCCCTTCTTCTTTATGTATGGTTAGGGAGTAATCTGGTGTCAGAGTTTTAAAGCCGCCCATGGGCCTCTGACTTAACAAAACGGTGTAACTTTTAAACTAAATGATCAATCGCGATGAAACAAACTCCATAATGATTGGAAGTAATTAGGCGTCCTCATAAAATGAAAATTGTGGGAAAAAAACTAACCTCATTTGAAAAAAAAACATGTTTTTTTTTAGCAAAAATACATCATACGCAAAACAGAAGAAAAAAAAATCTTCGTTAAAATGAAGCATAGATTCCCTCATTTCGATATGTGCACATCATAAATACTCACTGTATTATTATAGTTTTTAAATAAAACCCAGGAATGTTAAGTCTATATTTAAACCGCCTTAAAGTTCCAAGTTCCAACACGAGTAATATAATTAGCAGATATAGCCATAACTACCCATGGGCTGTACCTGACGACCTGCCTCAACAAAATTGATTCTTTGCTCTTGACATACTCTCATTGAACCGCTGTTATTATTCACTAGTTTTTAAATTGTTTATCTTTTAGTATACGTGTTTTATTAAAATAGGGACAGCGCTCCTTGATGGGCAAGTCCTATTACTGGCTGGTCGTACGACGCGTTGCGTGAGCTCAGTACAGAACACGCAAGCTAACCACTCAATGCCACTGGCATATGTCTTAACGTGCTAATTATAATGAACGGATTTTTATACGGTTTTTACCAATAGACGGAGTGATTAATAAGGAAGGTTTAGGTGTATATTTCATTACGGTTTGGTGTAAATTGGCTGAAATATGACGGTGATTGTTTGAAGATGTCGGAAAAAAATTATGCCGACTGGGAGCTTTACTGGCGTGCGCCGCGTAAACCGTGAGAGATAAATAAAATGTATGTTCTACAGGATTGTATATCTTATTAAAAAGTTCAACAAAAAGTCTTTGATGGCATATGGCGCCGCGCATACCAAAAGAGTCATATAAAAGCAATGTATTACTACGTTCCCGTGGTATATTTTCCGAAATCGACGCGAGCGACGTCGCGGGAAAAAGTTTTGTCAACACAATAGGTTCTTTGAATCAAACATTCAACTATGTCCCTTGCAGTCCACAGCTTCCTTTGATCTTGACACAGTCTCAATCGCCGCGCTAATGATAAATATTAACGTGATATTTCAAAGATGTAGCTGTCAGCTGTGAGCAGGTGAACTCGATCGTGCGTAAACGCTGCGCGTGAGTTGTTTTGTGCGTTTAAGTCTGTGGTATTATTGCCTAACTTAAACTTGTTTATGTATCTCTTTGGTTTCTTTGCTGTCTCAGTTTTGCATAGTAAAGTTATCTGGATCTTTTTGGCTGTTTGGCGTGAAAAATCCTGTAGTTTTGACTGTCTTCCTGTGGAATTCAAAGCAGCAAGTCTTAAATAAGATTTACATGAGCAGATTAAGATTAAATCAATGAAGAGGAAAAGAGCAAGCGAAATTATGATTATTACCTCATCTTAAGACAGACGAAATGGCTTGCTTCATATTCGTGATCGAATGCCATAATGCGGGTTGCAGACCAAGAGCTAAGCTATGCCGAAGCTATACTAAGCTAAGCTAGCTAAGCTAAGCTAAAAATATGTCCTCAGTCAGTGTTGCGAAGTTCAATTCGACGGACGCTCGCCATGAATAATATCGAAGAAGAAAGTTCCGATGACAAATAAGATACACATAGAAAAAGATGATTAAAACTGACTCATGATTATCTAAAAAAAATACATTCCAGACCTTGGATATGTCAACACATTCAATCTCGGCAAACAAGTGGAGAGTTTAGAACTTTATTTTACGAGTTAGATGATGAACGGAACACAGTGGAAAAAAAAAAGACTTTTTTTTTGTTCTATAATCTGCCTACACCACAATTTTTGACGTATCGCTGCTATTTTTTTTTTATACACTCCTGAGATAACACACTTTGGTGTGTCACTGCCACTTTCCCAAAATCGAAAAGACGTTTTAAAAAAAAAATTAAGTCGCTTTTAAAAATCGGGAAATGAATCAAATTTAATTTTTTTGGGCCGCCTTTTTGTATCCGCCATTTTGAATTTTTATAACCAGACAATAAATTCATGACCAACCCCTTTTTTTTTTTTTTTTTTTTTTTTTGGGTGGGAAATTATCAAATAACTTCTCCCGCTCTGGGTGGAGCGGGAGGGCGTGTCAGACTCTTACTGACTAAAACCCACCCGTGTTCCTTCCTATGCCATGTTGCCGGGGGCCACGATTTCCCTATCGGTTTTCTTCGAACCCCCGGCATTGGCATTGGCCCTAGCGGACCCCGTCAATTCTGCTGACATCTCTTTGAGGCGCGCGTGGAACACAACGCGCCGTCGACCCGGGCTTGGTCCTTATCGGACGGCGAGCTACCCATTGCTCACCGTCCGCAAGCCCGCGCCTACGGTGGCCGGAAATCTTCCTGCGATTCCCGACGCCCAGGGCGTCTCCTGCTGCGGCGGTTAGGGGCGCGAGGGCGCGAAATTTGCCTCTCCCTCACGCGCTCCGTCTCCTCCTTCGCGAGCATTACTGCTTCGCAGAAAGAGGTGACGGCCTCCCATTATGACCAACCCCTGGAAACTGATTTTTGTTAAAATATTTTTTTTAGAAGTTGTTTTTTGTTTCATTTCCCGATCTTTTGAGGTTATAGTATTGAATTTTAAGGAAAAGTGGCAGTGACACACCAAAGTGTGTTATCTCAGGAGTGTATGAAAAAAAAAATGGCAGCGAAACGTCAAAAATTGTGGTGTAGGCAGATTTTTGAACAAAAAAAGTCATTTTTTTCCCACTGTGCGGCGTGGCGAGGCAGTACGGGAGGGGCTTAGCTTAGCTCGCGTAGCAGTGCATCGGCAAACACAACTAACTTAGCTGCGCATATTTTAGTTAGCTCACATAGCTTAGCTTGCATAGTTTGCAGTCTGCACACAAGTATGAAAAACTGCGTCAGCTATGCGAGCTAAGCTAAACTAACTTAGCTTAGCTCTTGGTCTACAACCCGGATAAGGCTGTGCTTGTAATTAACGTTTAATGTTCTTAATTCATTTGTTTATAAGCAATAAAGTAACTACCGACCTAAATAAAACTAGACTTCTAAATTAATCTACTTGTTGTATCCACTCAAGAGTTGAAAGCTTCGATTTATTGATAGCTAACTCGAAAATAATTGCTCTTGCGCCGGCGTCGATTGTGGTGGAAGTACACGGCAAGATCACAATGGAACGTACCTGTTTAACTAGAGCGTGGAGCTAAGTTTATGTTACCTTGTTTGGAAGTTTTGTGGTTAGCAGTGCTTTAACGAGGTGTCAATGTTAGTCACCCGAGCTCCTTAAGTTCCGAGTTGAGCTCCACGATTACTGACAAATGCTTGCACTGACTGGACAGGTCCACTCAAATCTGTGTGGTTCTTTCCTCAAAATACTATTTCAGACACTAATCTACATGGTCCTCATATGGCCTGACCATGATTATGTTTGTATATTGGCGTGTGCTAGCTGACATATGGCCTATAATTTATCATTTGAATTATGTTTTGTGTTGCATAATGTAAGTTATTTTGTATACTATTGTATAGAATCATTCTCTAACTTGAACAGACAGCTGTGCTGCTGGGGAGTTTGTTGCGCCACTTCTTCTTCCCAGCTAAAGGCACTAGGAAGTGGTGAAGGGTGGGCGTTTTTGGGGGACTGTCTTATGTAATTTTGACGTTCGAAAAGTGCTGATTCTCAGCCTAGTTTGAATAAATGACTTTTTGAATTTTTGGACTTTAAAAGAGACTGCGATCTCTGAGTTTGTTTCGGCCTTTCTTCTCAGAGTAGTCAGATAGGAAACGCCGAACTCATCTAGCTTATTTTTAATATTTTTTTTATATGACGTGTAAATGTGATTCCGATATTCCATTTGCAGAATAAACAATTTCATTTCATTTCATTAAACCACCACACCACAACATACACCACCATCACATATTATAAAACAAAGTGCTCCCGCCGCGTCTGTCTGCCTGAACGCGATAAACTCAAAAACTACCGAACAGATTTTCAAACGGTGTTCATCAATGGGTGGAGTGATTCATGCGGAAGGTTTAGGTGTATTTTTTTTTTCAATTCATTAAAGGTTTTGTGTAAATTGGCTGAAATATGACGATGATTGTTGAAGATGTCGGAAAAAAATCGTGCCGTCTGGGAGCTTAACTGGCGTGCGCCGCGTAAACCGTGAGATATATTTATGTTCTACAGTATTGTTCATCTTAAAAAAGTTCAACAAAAAAGTCCGCGATGGCATATGTCTATTTTCTAAGGATGACCCACAGTAACCAATACTTCAGAATTTGATAAAAATTTCATTATTATTTCCGAAGCTATTTTGACCTGTATTATATTAATCCTTATCCAATACAATATGTTATTTAAATTGGGCATTTAATTTAGATTAAAATATGCCTTGACATCATATCATTTAAATTAATAGTTTAAAAGATATAACAGATTCAAATTTACGCGTTATTACGGTTGACGGCAACGCGGGCGCAGCGGAATTAGTCAATGACCTTTCCTCAGCTATTAGGTTTGTAATCCTGGTAGTACGTTCCCGTGGGATATTATTCGACATCCACGCGGGTGAAGCCGCGGACAAAAGCTAAATAAGTTTTCCCTGTCATGAAAACTTGATAATAATAAACGCTTTATATTTTGTAATTACTGCTTGTCCTTGGCATTCCAATCTCAAAAAAGAGAGACTGCTAGTTTGCTACAAACCATTTTTTGAAGATCCTTTTCTTAATGATGATGCATTATATTTACTTCTGTAAGACAGATCTTTCTTCTACAACAGATTAAATAATTTGCAGTCGCAAAAAACCACGTCCGTCTTGTAAATGTCACTGGTTTGGCATAATAAGGAAAAACTAGAGTAATTGGTACAAAAAAAAAAAAAAAAACTGTAGCACTCTGGGAGTGCCGACAGAAGTGAAAACTTGAAAAAATCGGCACTGTGGTAATCAATGCGTTGATGTCTTTTACTCCACGCACCTCGGTAATCAACGGGTTGATGTCTTTTACTCCACGGTGTCGGTAAATTGCGTTAGTGTCGCGAAATCAATAGTCTAGTCCCATCTCAAAAATGCCCAACGCGCCTAAAGAAGTTTTCACTTCAAAAAAATTTAAAACTATTCTGCAATTACCACTTTTCCACAAATTTCTTCAAAGTGGTCTTTGACATATGCATCGGTACGCGTTCTGTAGTTTTATACTCGTAAATATGACACATAAACCTTTGAAAGATGACAAGGCTAGAAAGGGGTTTAAAGAATCCTGTTGATCCCGTATTTAAGCTGCCAAGCCTTTCGTGCAGGCACCGTTTTACTTTCAACTGTTTCCCGCCATTCGTGGTGAACTGACAGTTGACATTAGTGACAGCGGCGTCAATGCTGATGTGCATGAGATAGTGTTTACATATCTATTAAATATTTTATTTATTTGTCTATCTACAATTGTTACACTGTTTAACCAATTACAAATACAAGCCAAGTGTATAATATTAAGCGATAGACACAGCATGCAAAAACATTATAATGAAAAAAAAAAAACTGAGTTGTTAAGTACCTAAGTAAAAATTTACCTTACTTAACAACTGGGGGCAGTCTATTTTACTGTGAAGAATTTTAAACAGAAAGATTAAATATCACTATAATCTCTACGTTTTTTTAGTGAGGTCATGTCAAATTTTTTAAGACGTTTTGCGAAGCAGTAGCAGCTCGGAGTCTGGATTTCCATGCTGTAATAAATAAATAAATAAATTTGTGCCCGGTTGATGGCAATAGTCTCGCCCCCTATTACATGGGAATTAAACATAACTTGCAAAATGTGGGTGTACCTGCTACAGGGACACCTCTGCCCAACCCTTCGGGGAAATAAGACGTGATGTTATGTTTTGCTTGGAACTTTTTAAAGTAATTCTCGCAGAGTAGGCAAGATGGTTTAAAAATCTCTTTTGAATGCGCTCTAACCTATGACTGTGATGCATAGTGAGGACGCCATACACTGCGGAACGCGTGAGGGAGAGGCTAATTTCGCGCCCTCACGCCCCTAACCGCCGCAGGAGGAGACGCCCGGGGCGGGAATCGCGAGCCGATTTCCGGCCACCGTAGGCGCGGGCTTGCGGACGGTGAGCAATGGGTAGCTCGCCGTCCGATAAGGACCAAGCCCGGGTCGACGGCGCGTTGTGTTCCACGCGCGCCTCAAAGAGATGTCAGCAGAATTGACGGGGTCCGTTAGGGCCAATGCCCGCCGGGGGTTCGAAGAAAACCGATAGGGAAATCGTGGCCCCCGGCAACAGGGCAACCGAAGGAACACGGGTGGGTTTTAGTCAGTAAGAGTCTGACACGCCCTCCCGCTCCACCCAGAGCGGGAGAAGTTATTTGATAATTTCCCACCCAAAAAAAAAAAAAAAAAAAAAAAAAAAAAAAAGGACGCCATACACTACAGTACTAATAGAGAAGTATAGAAGAAAACCACGCACAATGTATTGTTCCGTAGTTGGGATGAACGCACAATGTATTGTTCCGTAGTTGGGATGAACGCACAATGTATTGTTCCGTAGTTGGGATGAATTTATCCCAAGAACAAACTTAACTTTGTAGTTGAAAAAAAAAAATCTTTCACACAGAATGTATGGGAGAACATGTTTTTACAACCGTAAATCTAAGTTGGTCGATTATTACTCGTTAACTTAAAAAGCTGTGATAGTTTTCCTTTTAAATTCGTTATATAAGCTACTGCCGTGATTTTTTTCACATTTCTAAAACCAACCATTTAGTTGGCAGGGGGGGGGGGGACACACTTAACTCTAACAAAATTTTCCACTTTAAAGCTTAATATTTCGCAAACGGATCTCTGAATTCAAAAATGGCCGTAACACACTCACAATGTTTTTGAAAGACCTTTTCAACGATACCCCACACTAAGGGATAGAAAAAAAACACCCACTTTACGTGTAGGGGAGGTACCCTAAAAAAAATATATTTCATAATTTTATTTTACCACTTTGTGCCCGGCATGAATAATATGTACCTATACCCATGCCAAATTACAACTTTCCAGTACTAACAGTCTTGGAGCTAGACCGCGGACAGACAGACAGACAGACGGACATGACGAAACTATAAGGGTTCTTTGTTTACTACGGAACCCTAAAAGATACCAGGAGAAAGATGACGTAAACCTTTGAAAATAATAACACTTATTTGCTCTACAAAAAATAATTCATATTAAAATGCAACAAAAACTGCACATATTAAGACATTCAACGAATTGACAAGGCAATAAATGAATGTTGCACAAATACTCGCCAAAAAACCAGTGCCAATGACATTGTCCAAACAAAAAAACTAACGATCGTAATTCCTGCATATTTATTTTAATTAGTGCTTTGAAACATGTCTTTCACAGTTGGCGAACACATTTATAATTCTTTAGAAAGACTTGTAAGTACTTGGCCTTGACTAGTAAGTTGGTGAAGTGTCCTATTTTGGCAAGTGACGGTGGCATTTTTATTTGAATGTAGTTAGGATGTTCTGCGTGAAGCAGATGACGCTCAGTCAGATCCGCCGTCCGAGGCATATCCTTTCCGTCCCAGATGACCCCATTACACTCCTCCAGGAGTAGAATAGGGCCACCAGTACAGTACACAAAAACAGACGCCTCCTGTCATTCCGACCTCGCCGCCGAGGTTCTTTGCGATCGCGACCGCGTCCCCGAGTAAATGAATCTCCCCCCCGACCCTTGCTCGAAAACGAGGTGCGAGCAGTTGTTGCAGCTGAGCACGTAGCTTTAAATACCCCGCATAATAATCATGATGATAATCCTATTTTGGTCCAGCCTGTCCCTTTTTGCTGTCCTCCCCCAGCGACGCCCTAAGCCGAGGTTCGTACCCAACTGGGGGTGCCCTTAGCGAGCGATCGCTTAATTTTAATTTAGAATAGTTTACTTGCTCCTGGCTAGAGGCTCTAAGTGTAGAAGCTTAAGGCACCCACAGGAAAGTCCGGTTAAGCAGCCAAGACCTTAGTGGTCAAAACTGCAAAATTTTCTATCTAGGAAGCAGTGTAGGTAATGGCGGCGACGTCGTTAAAAGATTCCCAGCCATAGATAAATATCACCCGTCTTTCTACTATTCCATAGCTTACTTTAGGATGCATATCCGGTACGGCACGCAAATCTTTCAATATCCTTTTTTTTTTTTGGGTGGGAAATTATCAAATTACTTCTCCCGCTCTGGGCGCAGTGGGAGGGCGTGTCAGACTCTTACTAACTAAAACCCACCCGTGTTCCTTCGGTTGCCCTGTTGCTACGATCTCCCTTTCGGTTTTCTTCGCAACCCCGGCAGGCATCGGCCCTAGCGGACCCCGTCAATTCTGCTGACATCTCTTTGAGGCGCGCGTGGAACGCAACGCGCCGTCGACCCGGGCCTGGTCCTTATCGGACGGCGAGCTACCCGTTGCTCACCGTCCGCAAGCTCGCGCCTATGGTGGCCGGAAATCGGCCTGCGATTCCCGACGCCTAGAGCGTCTCCTCCTGCGGCGGTTAGGGGCGAGAGGGCGCGAATTTTGCCTCTCCCTCACGCGTTCCGCCTCCTTTTAATACATTTTTAAATAAATCAAAACAACACGCTGTATCAGGGCGTGTATTTCTATTAATAATTCAAGAATTTCTCGTGATATATACATAAATTATCCATAATAATTATTATTTATTGACAAATGACGTAGGCTGGGCTCAAGGAAATGGTCGCTAACCACTGCTCTAGAGACGTTAACGCTAAGTTATTTGCCGTAATTGTTAGTAACATGAGCAATTGAGCATTGTGTAGATATCAGGAACTGGGGAAAATGGGTGTCAATATTTTTACTAGCTACTGCCCGCGGTGACCTTATTTCCTTAATAAAATAAAAGCCTAAATTACTCCTTTTATCATCAGCTATCTGTCAGTGAATGGCCCGTCAAAATCGGTCCAGCCGTTCTGGAGATTAGCCGGAACAAACAGACAGGTAGACAAAAAATTTAAATATTGTTTTTGGGGTTCCATACCACAAAAGGAAAAGACGGAACTCTTATAGGATCACTTCGTTGTCCGTCCGTCAGTCTATCAAGACCCTTTTTCTCAGGAACATGTAAAAATATCATGTTGAAATTAATATCAAATACCTAGGTCTGTGGTCCCTTGGAGCTCTAAAAAAAATAAAGCTTCGTAGTCAATGCAATAAAAAAATACGGCCATTTAAGCGACATATTTAACAGGGTGCTTCCTGTTGAATCATGAAATTTGGCAAGAAGCAACGTCTCACAGCACAAGTAAAGGAAAAATTCCGAAAATCGTATTTTTGTAGATTTATAACAAAAAAAAAAATATTTTGCTAATAGTAGTAAGTACGTATTAGCAAAATATTTAATCGACCTCCTATCTCGATTAGTTCTCCAGGGCCACCAGAGCACATCCAACCCCAAAACCCAACAGATATTCTGCCACTTGCTCGGTTATCGATTATATTACGATCTGCATTTATCGAGTATTATTTATGCGCCAGAGCGACATACGACCATTTTCGGTAGAATGAAATGTTTTTTCATCCGAAAATATGACATTTGTAAAATCATAATTCAAAAATCTTTGCGCAAATTCGAGTCTTTGCAATTTATGTCTTGCTGTTAACATGAGTTTTTTGGCTGGTACTCGGTGATGAATACCTGCTTCGTGCAGTCGGCACCTTACTGTATTAAGGGACAAGTTATTATTGATGGCTATTTCATCAGTACGAGTGAAACCGTTATTTCTAAAAGCGTTAATAATTGTTTGGTCTTGTTGGCGAGATGTTTTTCTAGGTCTTCCTGTTTTTTTCAACTCCCTTATGTGACCATCGTCATCCCAACGCCTAAGCCAAAGATATACGGTGGTGCGCTGAAACAATGTTTAGCTATGATTAGACATAAACATATATTTCTTTCTTACAATGATGCGACTGAGTACTTATCGGGTAAGTAATAGATGCACCCATACTTATCAATATGTGCTTGAATATTACCAAATGTTTGATTTAATAATAAAAATATAACACTGACTCGTCCTGGCAATCGATTCCTAGACTTTTTGTTCGATTTTAGGTAAAAATATCAAATAAATAAATGTTATTTATTATTGATTTAAAATTAAAACTGTTTAATTGTTAAAATGTTTTAGAAATAATGCACACTTTATTTGTTTTTATTAATTACAGCAATCTTAATACCTACTTACAATTATTGTTAAACATGAATGCAAATATGATATAATATTAAACGTTTTATTACTTACCGAAACTCCTAATTCTGCAGCAATTTCTGATACTTATGCACTTACACAACGTTTCAATTATTTCAGACTACGACAGTCGACAATCATACGGTAGACTAAAATTATCACAAGTCATGTGAATAGAAATAATAAATTAAAAATTAAAGGAAGGTAGGTTTTGTAAGATTCGCGCAAAGTAAATTACAAGTACCGTCACAATAATCACTTCGTAGATCATTAGAGTTATGTTTATGTTATTTCATATTATAGATTAGTATGGTTACTGACAATAAAATATAATTGCTTTGTAAATAAGTATTGAAATAGATACTAACGTGTTAACATAGTTACATTGCAAGCAAGCACTGTCCCAAAAGTAGCTGAACAACATAAGCGTCAAAAGTATATTAACATACGGCAACATTAAAAATTGGTTGCCTGTAAAGTCGGTATACGGGCGAAAGTTTTACGTGACAACGACTTTGAGTGGTAAATTAATTTTAATGTGAATATTCATTCGTATAGTAGGAAGAAGGATGAAATAATAGTAACAATTTAAAACATTTATTTATACACATGAACCGGTGTGTATGCCTATCTCTCTCACTCTCTCTCTCTCGCTCTGTCTCTCTCGCTCTTAGGCGGGCTAACTGTGCTCGAGTGGAAGGGACGCGTGCCTTTCACTTTTTATGTCTGTCTCTCTCGCTCTTAGGCGGGCTAACCATGCACGCGTGCCTCTCACTCGCTCTCATTGTGAGCGCATAACGTGAGCGGAGCGTAACGCAGTTTCTTGAAGTGTCACCCGGCAAACCAATTTATAAGACGTTGTCACGTCAAAAATATACTTTGTTAACCTAATTTTGTCTTTACTGCTGTTTGGTGACTTTTGATACAATGATGTTCAGCGACATTTGGATTGATGGTGTACAGCGACTTTAGGAATACTAGTGCACAGATACTTTTGAAATAGTCGTGTTTAACGAGTTTTGTAAATTTCTGGTGTACAGGCTATTTTGTTTCCTAGTTGCGACTATAACTTATGGCATTTTATTGTGAACAGGTGTTTTGTTATGTTGATTCTGTTCATCGACTTTTGGTGCTGACTGTACTTACATTTGCAGTTGGAGAATTGACCGTATCGATGTATGGGAGAACATGTTTTTCAACTACAATGTTCAGTTTGTTCTTGGGATAAATTCATCCCAACTACGGAACCCTTCATTGTGCGTGGTCCGACGCACTTGGCCAGTTTTTTTTATTACAAGTACTATGCTTAATACTTTCATATGCATTTAGTCAAAAGCTGTTATTTTCATATTACAAACACACTTCAATTTTATTTATTTATAGTTATTCAAGTAAGCCCTAGTAAAGTATTATTATAACTATTAATATTTCCAAGCCATATAAAGAGTTTCTTACATTAACACATCGCATTACATTAAGATATCGGTTATTTAATGATTAATGACTACCATATTGGTTTTGTTTGCCGTTTCTTTTAGGTTAAGATCTAGTACTATTATAAAGCGTACTTGCTAACATAGTATGTTCTGTTGAACATTTATTATGATCGTGGTCTGCAAGGTTAAATTCTGTTTTAACAGTCATTCGGTGGATGGATAACCGTTCTTTGCTCAGTGAAAACTCTATGTGCTTCAACTTCTTCGTCGTGTCGATGGCACGACAGTGTATTAAATTTTGGCCCAAAACTTCACCACTTCCACGACATCGTTGGTAGTAGTGCATAGGTCGCTATGGCTGCACTTTTTGGGGTATAGAGGGCACTCTGTGCCCCAGTGGTGTGTTTTTACCCGACTGCCCCAGAAGGACGGTAATGTGTTTCGAGAGTATGTATGTATGTATATATGTTTGTATGGATGTATATGTTTGTATGTCTATTTCTTTGGCACGCTCTGTAGCCTAAACGGCTTGATGGATTTTAACATAATATGAAGTGTCGTTAGGTTCGTCTTGATAGTGGGAGTGACATAGGCTATATAATATTTATATATTGCATCTGTAAATAGAAAAAAATGGGAGGGGTAGGTTTAAAAAAAAATAACATTGTTGGTATCAAATAAAAGTTAGTAATGAGTCAATTCCAAATATATAATAACAAGTTTTATTAAATATATTTATATATTTAATAAAACTATACAAGTGTGAAATAAAACAAATTATTTAAAAAAAAAAAACCCGTCTGCAAAAACTCATAACTGAAAACCGACTGCAAAATCTCCGCCTGCAATACATAGATGCAATACAAATCCTATAGATTATAATGCTTGTCACTCTGCTCCCGTATCGTCGATATAGCCAATTTTGCGAGGTTGTAGTTAAAAAAAAGCCCGTTCAGTCATCCATTTGTGTCTCATTCATCATCAAAAATGTATAGGACTGACGCAAGCTATGGAAAAACTGCTGTAGAAATACGAAGCGCTTTGAAATTAATTGCCTCTAGTCTGGTCCTCTAGTAATGGAATCCTAACTAATATTGTAAATGAGTTTGTTTGTTTCGCTTTCACGCGGAAACGGCTGAATGGATTTTAAGCGGAAATTGCAGAGTTTTTTTCAAAATAAATAGAGTAGAGTCATCTCAACACCTCTCTCCCTTGAATTTGTATATATATATATATTATTTTAAATGTATGTATGTGTATTATAAGTTATAACCTATTTATGTACTGTTGTTCCTACATTTTATTTCTAATGATATATTTTTAATAATTTTTTCTTTGTTCCTCTCAAACAGAGCACCTGCCATCTAATCTCTTCACCACCCTTGGTTGACTGGTAGAGAATGCCTATGGCATTAAGTCCGCCTTTGTACCTTTTTGTGTGCGAGAAGTTTAAATAAATAAATAAATAATTGGATCGAGATGAAATTTGGCACATGGGTAGATCATGACCTAAGTTGGGACATAGGATACTTTTTATCCCGATATGCCCACCGGATCGAGACTAATGCGGGTATAACCGCGAGCAGAGCTATTTTAAAAATAAATTATTTCCTCTGCCCATTACTCCTACATAAATATGATAAGGTCCAATAAAATTGTTTATAAACCGTAAATTCACATAAAACTGTTATCTTCGTCGCTCAAAACTTCCACAACCAATAAAATTGCCAGATATTGGAAACAATAAAAATAAAATATAGCACACCCTGTATTATTGATCATTACTTTGCACCGCATACCGGTAAAGGTCAACGGGTATTACAACGCGTTTGGCGAGGGAACTGTAGCATGCTGTATAATGTGTTGCTGGCAATGTTTGATGGTGCGACATTTTAAGAAATGTCCAGTTTAATTTTCTTTAAGCAAATTATTATAATAGTAGTTTATGAAACTGTTGCATAATGAGGGGTATTAAAACATGAGTGTGTGTTTAACACGAATGTTTTAATACCTAGTTATGTGCAGTTTCATACACTACTTTATCTACTCTCATACATTTGGATTAAACCTAATACTTACTAAATAAAAGATCAAAGTTAAAGATCAAGAATAAATTTGAAAAACCCCACTAAATTCAGTACAACAAAACAAATGAATGTCGTCTGCACCAGCACATCACCGCACAAATGCGCTACAGCGGGTGCTGCTGTCCCCCGTTTAAACGTTCCAATGCAAAAGTTGATGGAAACTCCTTGCTGATATTAACTTCTTGGAATAGCCCTGTATCGTAATATTAAAAAAAAAATATTTATAGCATAATTTTGTTAGAGAAAAAATGTTATAATATGATTCTATTTTTAAATTTCGGTATTGTGTTCATAAAGTATGTCAATATAAACTCGTTTTGAATTTTATAATTCGAATATTACGATATGAGAGTAGATAAAAGAATTTACAATAAATGTCGATTTTACCCCATCGTTCATCTTAAGCTATTCCTTTTTTGTTTAAAATTACAAACATAAATAATAGTATTTTGACGGTAAAAATTTGCCAAGCTCTTTCTTCATTCGAGTCCTTTGTTGGGATTTTCCCAACAAAGGACTCGAATGAAGAAAGAGCTTTTCTTTATGCTTCACAGAATACATGGTGTTATTCCTAATTGGAGTTAGTTAGAACATAAAGAATACTTAAATAATTAATTAATACAAACAAACATAAATGGGCTTTCTTTCACACGTCTTTGCAAATTGAATAAGCTAGCGTTTGACCTCCATCTTTTTCTGAATTTCATATAAATTATCATTTTTATAATCAACAACTCAAAAAAAAAAAACAATACGTTTTTGTCCTCCTCAGAAGTTGATAACTTTGCATCGCACGATGGCTGAACCGGAGTAATAATATTTAACTAGGCGCTGAATAGTATAATCAATTTAACTAAATGTATTGATTATCGACAAAAAAAAAACTTTGTTTTTCATAATTTTGTTACATTTTTCTGTAAATATAATGTTACGGTTAATAAAGACGTGTAAGACATTACGAAAATGTCTGTTTTTTCTTTCTTTTTGTTTAGTTTTGCAACACGATCTCTTTTACAGAACTCCCACAAAAAAGCTCAACGCACAACACACCTATTTTTATTATAGAGTGGTTTTACTTAATGCCTTCATTTTTTTTTCTAGTCTTGTTCCTCTCTCTACAAGTGTATAGTGTAGTGTGTGTGTGTGTATATGTGGAGGTGTGTGTAGTGGGTGTGTGTGTATACGTGCGCGCGAGTATGAGGGTGCGCGCGCGTGTATGTGTGTATTTTAGCTTTAAATCTAATTAGATTTTGTAAAACTTTAATTGGTTTTATGTAAATACTATTAATTAGGAGAACTTTGTGTGGTGGTATCTATAACATATGATCACGCCTGTAATCTTGGAAGGGTTGGGCAGAGGTTATGTTTAAGTTATGTAATAGGGGGCGAGCCTATTGCTATCAACCGGTCACAAATCTAAACTCCGGGCTACTACTGAGAAATTACTGATGGAAAAACCCAATAAAACTTTGTCTGACCATGGAATCGAATCCAGGACTCCATGCTCTGCAATAGCGCTTGAGACCAATAGACCACAAAGGGAGTCATTTAATCCATAACCATTAACCTATAATGTTCCCACTGCTGGGACACATGCGTCTATGTGAGAGGGAGTGGGCCGTAATCCACCACGCGGGCCCAGTGCGGGTTGATAGATGTCACATGTCTTCGAATTTTTGGTTCTAGGACATGCCGGTTTCCTCACGATGTTTTCCTTCACCGTTTTGAGAGCAGTGGACATAACATATGATCACGCCTGTAATCTTGGAAGGGTTGGGCAGAGGTTATGTTTAAGTTATGTAATAGGGGGCGAGCCTATTGCTATCAACCGGGCACAAATCTAAACTCCGGGCTACTACTGAGAAATTACTGATGGAAAAACCCAATAAAACTTTGTCTGACCATGGAATCGAATCCAGGACTCCATGCTCTGCAATAGCGCTTGAGACCAATAGACCACAAAGGGAGTCATTTAATCCATAACCATTATCAGCCAATAATGTTCCCACTGCTGGGACACATGCCTCCTCTACGTGAGAGGGAGTGGGCCGTAATCCACCACGTGGGCCCAGTGCTGGTTGGTAGATGTCACATGTCTTCGAATTTTTGGTTCTAGGACATGCCGGTTTCCTCACGATGTTTTCCTTCACCGTTTTGAGAGCAGTGGTGATGAAATAATTTACACAAAGTAAAGCGCCTGACTGGGTCCAAACTCGTAAGTTGCGGCCGTTACTACTGGGCCACCACTGCTCTTCATTTAATCAGCTTTCATTAAATCCGGAGATGTATTAACTACTATTTCTACCGCCAAATAGCACTGCTGTGTTCTGGTTTGGAAAGTATAGTTATCAGACATAACCATGAGGTATTGCAATTTCACCTCTAAAGTCTAAAACGCATCAACATTTGTTTAGTGGTAGATTAAACCGCCTTTCGTCAGGTGGGCATGCATGCTTATCTTCATGTCAATCAAATTTGCTATCTATGAGTGATCAAAGGTCGTATCTTAAGGTGTAGGTTGAAGCTCCAAGTAAAACAAGGAAACGTGTCGTCAAATTATCATTTTAATTAATCCGCCCTCACTCCTCTTTACCAAGCCTTCACAAATGTAGGAGTAAGAACTCCATGTACTTGTTGAACTGCAGTAGCATACTTCAATATCGGTTGACCAATCACGTGTCCCACAGCGGGAACTGCCACATCGTATCTGTACACATTAGGTAGTCCAAGATGGCCTGCTGCAAACAGAGGTTGAGCGATCAGCGCTGGCTTCTCGTTTAAATTCTCAGCGGCTTTGACAGCTGGAGATACCGCCCCTTCGGCTTTTTCCGCCGACTTCTCGGTAAGTACAGGCTCAGCTACCTGTACTGGTTCAGCTGGCTGAGCTGGTCCAGCTGGCTGAGCTGGTTCAGCTGCTTTAACTGCTGCTTCTTGGTTCTCTTCTTTGATTTCGGTTTTAATTTGCTGGCCAGTAATGAAGGTTTGAGTGGAATAGCTTGAAGGAGCGACATAAGGGGAGTAGACTACTGGTGGAATTGGCGCTACGATAGGTGAAATTGGGCCTACAGCCGCTACATAAGGAATGACACCGCTGACGGCAGATTTAGCGATTAAATTAGCGTTGTTGGCAACAGCACCATCGATCTGAGCTTCAGCAGTCTTCAGCGCATCTACAGCCTGCCATTTCTTGTCTTCAGCCGACCAGAATGCTTCCAAGTTCTGTTCATTAGCGCCTGTAGCATCAGTGATCACTTTTTCGTTGACATTCTCAGTTGCCTGCTCAGCTTGTTCTCTAGCTTTGTCAGCAGCTGCTTGTAGTTGGTCCTGGGCCTGAACTTGGGCATCGATGGCTGCTGCTTGGATGTCTCCGGGTGAAATAGTCGGGATCGCAGCTGGTACTGCCACTGTTCTGATGACAGGGACTAAGGCTGGGGCGTAGAGGCCGGAGGGAGCCGCGGCCGCGACGGCGAGGAAGGCGGATACAATCTGGAACAGAGAGACGGTATTTGAGTATGGTGAAGTTATTTCTGTTTGCAGACAGTTTTGGCAAGAGTCAAACAAGAATAGGTCGTGTGGTGATAAGATTGACTAGGCAACAAATTTAACAGTGAGACTGTGACTTGTAGAAGCTTTTTTGATTGTATCTCAGGTTCAATCAATCTCCCTGGCCTTTTCCCAACTATGTTGGGGTCGGTTTCCAAACTAACCGGATGCAGCTGAATACCAGTACTTTATATGGAGCGACTGCCTACATACCTAGACTCCTCCGTGCCTCGGAAATCACGTTAAGCCGTTGGTTCCGGCTGTTATTCGTGGATCTTTGTCAGTCGTTACGGGTCGTCAGAAGCCTGAAAGTCTGATAACCAGTCTTACCAAGTGGTACCGTATTACCCAGTTACTGGATTGTGGAGGTCAGATAGGCAATTGCTCCAAGTAAACTACTGGTATTTAGCTGCATCCGGTTAGACTGGAAGCCGACCCCAACATAGTTGGGAAAAGGTTAGCCAGATTGATTGGTAAAAGCAAAATGTAGTAGGTATCAGGAAGTTAACCTTTAAAATATTTAATTGAATTAGGTGTGAAATATTTTGTCGCAATGTTCTTAAGGTAATCTAGTTTGATATAGGCATCTTGTTTAATGTTTTTGGCTTTTGGCATTTCCTAGTTCTGTTTACAATTTATGCTACTTCAAAGACTAGCTGTGGCTTGCGTCTGCACCCCTTATAGTTTGACGACATTGATAATTCCTCCTAACACAAGCAATTCCTTGCTTAAAAGGTGATCTCCAATAACATTGTATCTAAATGCCTTTTGTAATTAAAATAAACGTTTTTTTCTTTAATTGAAAACTTCTTTAGGCGCGTTGGGCATTTTTGAGATGGGACTAAACCATTGATTTCGCGACACTGTTACCGACACTAGCTTTAAAAAGACATCAACGCGCGATGCATTATTGCCTGCACAGTGAAATTGTTCAAGTTTTCACTCCTGTCTGCACTCCCGGAGTGCCATTGTTTTTAAGCTATTGCATAGCTTTTATCGCGGGCTTTGAGCGCGGCGACCGAATCAAGAAATTCCGTAACGAAAAAAACCTAACACCCCCCACTCCGCCTACCATGTAATTACGGATGATGACATAAAACATACATTTTTGTTTTATGTCATCATCCGTCATCATCCCAAGTGTAGCGTTGACAAATAGGAAGTATGCAGGTTACAAATGCTATGCAATAGCTTTACCGCGGCAGTCTCCGAGTGCCACACGTTTTTTTTTTTGTTTTTTTTTTATAGTGTCGTGTGGTTTCCGATAGGAAAGGCCATTCCTAACCAAAGTGAAATGACAGAAGGATGAAAGTCAATGATCGGCAGAAACGATTCTCTATCTGCTAAAAAGAACAACTACGTTTGTTAAGACGCAGATATTTACCAGTGACCTTGAGTGGTTAGCTTGCGTGTTCTGTACTGAGCTCACGCAACGCGTCGTACGTCCAGCCAGTAATAGGACTCGCCCATCAATGAGCGCTGTCCTAGATTAGACCCATTATTAAATAAAACAAAAGGTATTGTAATAAAACACGTATACTAAAAGATCAATAGTTAAATTATCTTTAAAATGGTGAAGGTTTCAGAAAAATATGCTTGATAGATTTTGCGTCATTTTCAGTTTTTCATCCGCGTTAGACATAACTTTACAAATTAATTTCACTATGTAATATAAACATAATTTAAAATATTCCTGAATTAAGTTATTAAAAAAAATGCTCTAATTTAACATATTTTTTTTCCAAATCATTAACATTACTCGTTTAGACGTGATCTTCAGTATAAAATCATTAAAAGTCGGTTATCGTCGCCTTAAGCTGTCTCAGTTTAGTTCAATTTAGCACAGAAATGTCGATGTTTTGACATGTCACCACATCAGTAGATTGCCGTGCGAAGTAGGGGCGGGTTGTTAGTCTTAGATAAATGTTTTTGCTACTGGATTTTTACATAATTTATTGTTCTATCACTTAATACTGAAGGTGAATTATTATTTATTGCATATTTAAACTTGTAACGAATAAATATGTATTGATTAGTATGTTATGAATATCGAGTAGGTTGTTATGTTGATCTTATAAGAACTAAGTATGATATGCAGTACAAATATGTTCTTATTGTCCCTCGATAAACTTCGTATTTCGTCAGTCGTCGGATTTCTATCAGTTGCCCTTTGCACTTGGTGTAGATCGGACGCTCTCAATCGACTTGGAAGTATATAGAGTTGCTAATACTTTTTTAACTTAATGTCATTTATTGAAAAAATTGTAGGAATACTGCTAAATAGTTTTTCAGCTCTATATAGATCACACGGAAATCAAAACAAAACAACAATAAAGTACTTGGTTCTGAATTCAAATTATTATACAAGATAAATCTTATAATTGATGGATATGGAAATTAGCATTCGTTTGTATTCGGAAATGCGACGATTCCCGAGGGACATTATTAAGAAAATAGAAATACTGTAGCAGTTCTTAAGTCGTTAGGAGAGACTTTTATGAAACATACATAGCAAGTAATATGGTCCAAATATCGTTTGCATAAAGGTCGGTTTCGACCAAACGAGCAAATGCACATTCTTTCCCTGAAGGCTTGGGCAGAGGTGTACCTCCTTAGTACCACATTTCAAACTCAAAACTCAAACTCAAACTCAAAGCATTTATTTCAATTAAACCATTTACAGACACTTTTGAATTGTCAAGGAATCGGTCAGTCTAGTTGCCCATTCCAAAGCGTAGTAGGTACCTATGGAGAAGAACGAGCAAGAAACTCCACGGACACTCTTTTAAATAAAAAATTGTTACAAAATATTAGTTACATCATTCATGTTGAAATTATACATGTGAGAACAATGTAGAAAGACGTGCACGTTAGAAGCGTCCGTAATAAAAAGATAAAACAAAGAACAATTCAAAAAATTTAAACAAAATAAAAATAAGAATAAGCCCACCAGTTATGTTTAAGTCCCATGTAATTGGGGGCGAGTCTTAACCATCAACCAAGCACAAATCCAGACTCCGGGCTGCTACTGAGAAATTCCTGATAGAAAAACCCAATGACACTGCCCGATCTGAGAATCGAACCCAGGACAGCAGTTCAGCAGTAGCGCTTGGTAATACTAAATCAACGAGGCAGTTATGAACGTGAAAAACTATTTATGTATAACAGAAACACGTGCATACAAAAAATACTAGAGTAATCAGAAAACAACAAAAAGTATATAATAAATCACGAGCATAAAACAGAAATAGTCGGCAGCTGTACGTCATGACTGTGACAAGAAGGCTTCTACTCAGCATGATGCTGTGCTATGCCCCCATACCCACAGCACAGTGCTAATTTTCAGTGGTCACCCGAAATCATTTTCGAAGAAGAAGACTAAATCAAACATTACAATTTAAATTAAATCTTGTAAAAATCTGAACTGATGAAAATCCTCAAAAAATCACTAATAATTTTGAAATTACATACATACATAACATCACGCCTTGTTTCCCCGAAGGGTTGGGCAGAGGTGTCCCTGTAGCAGGTACACCCACATTTCGCCAGTTATGTTTAAGTCCCATGTAATTTTGAAATTATATCATTAAAATCCTCCTTACATCACTTGTCACTCACAACCAAAAAATTGGAAATCAGTAAAAAAACGATTTAAAAGTAAAAACTGACCAGAACTCTCATCTTGACCCCGGGACCTGCTGATGGCTACTGATGACCACTGCCACCATCTGATCCTATTTATACGAACCACGATATAGAGCAGTTGGGATACTCGAATTTATAATAACAAATAAGAAAAAACATGCATAAAAACTAGTCAAGAGTAATTAATGTGCATATGGAATGAAAGTTCCGTATACATATTTTTTGGTTTTGTTACCATCATTAATTAATCGTCAACGTGAACAGACTTAATAAAATACCAAAAACATTATAAAAGTCCCTGTATCCCTTTCGTAAAATAGAAATGAAATTTATATACTTTTCTGCAAATAATTTTGAAATTATGGCTGCAAAGTCAATACTCATCCAAAAAATCGATTAGAAGAAAAAAAAACCATTTTTTTTTCAAAATTGTAAAAGGTTAACTAACCGCTTCACTAAAAATCACTTAAAAAACTATAAAGAGAATTAAACACTGACCAGAACTCTCATCTTGACCCTGGGAACTGCTGATGGCTACTGATGACCACTGCCACCATCCGATCCTATTTATACGACTACAATATAGAGCACACGGGATACTCCGATGGCTAATGTGGCAAATAAAGTAAAAAATATAATGTAAAGTATATTTTTGTACTACAAGGCGTGGGTTCTGTAGTTATTCTTTCTTGAATAAATGATTTTGGAAATGTAGATTGCGTTGTTTTGAACTGGTAACTAGTTGTTGGTGATGTTATGTATGGCTAGTCACGTTTTTTCTAAAGGGCAGTGTTGGTGTCCTTAGAGAACCATCTTTGTTGCATTTGTCTTACATATTTTTACAATAAGGGTCTTAAAAAGATAACGCAGTTGCAGTCTTGTGTACATTTTAATTTTTGTGATGCTTTTGTCAATTTCTGGATGCTAATTTACTAGCAAAGTAAGTGACTTTAAGCATATAATTCTGCAGCCACTAATGGTTAAGAACTCGTCTACAAAACTCAAACGTGCTGGATATATTCTCAGTGATTCCAGATTCTTATGAACGGACATGTAGACTTTTCCTCCTTTCAAACTCCATTAGGTGTTCTGCTTTTGTATGCTGTTTCATTATTTCGAATGTGTTCAAAATCGGTACTTTCTAAGCCCAAGTATAATAAAATTTTCACTTTATTAAGGATTATTGAGGTTAAACCCAGTCTCTCAATTAAGGTCCTAATTATTAACAACATTTAAAAGGCTTTTCTCAACCAGTTTTCTTTCGACGGTACCCCGATCCGGGCGGTCTGGCGAGGGCGCAAAGAATGCAGGAAGCTTCGATTGACAAGCCGGCGCCATCTTGTATTTTGAGTTAATAATTTTCGTGTACTCGTTGCGTCATTGACTCATTATCATTAAAGACTATGAACATGTTATTGGGTTTTGTTTTATTTGGCAGCTTTTTATGAGAAAGAATTAACACACTTTTTTGATAATGAATAAGAAATATTTGGTGCATTTTTTCGGTTCATATTTTGTTTCACATCGTACCTCAAATGCTGGCTTTTCCAATGTGCCTGAACTGTACAAGGGACGAAAGAGGTTGGTGCTGATCAGGTGGCCACATTTTGAAAAAAGAAGTCTATGTCTATGGCAATCCATTGATCCAAATTCAAAAGATTTTAAGTGTCACATAGCTCTAATAAGATCAGGAACATGGCGGGAAGGTATTGAGTATTAATGTGGTTGGGTTTTGTGAAAATGAAGGTCGGAAATGCGGTGATTTTTGAGATGGCGGCTGATGGAGATAGACGTATAGAAGGAGACATACTTTGCTATGCCGACCTCGATTAAATTGGAATAAAGATAAAGGACGAGAAGATGATACAGAAGACTCTTAGTTCACTTATCACCGGTTATCTCAAAGCCTCTTTGTGCCAAAGTCGTCCTATTAGAACAATCATCATAATGTTTTTCTACGACATTGAAAACAGTCTTAAATTAAATAAACACAGATTACAACGAATCCTGTAGGCGGATTTAATTAAGACCTATTTATTTTATTTAAACCAGACATTACTTAGTATTTCTTTGCTCCAATTATAGCATCATGCAAGCGACCGGTTCTGCACTGCTATTGGCTCAAACTAGGTGTTCCTTTTTTGAAAAAAGTATAGCAAAAAGTTGTTGATTTTATTTTTTTAATGGAATCTGATCATGCGGTGATGAATGCCTTGCCTTTTGCCGCATGGGAGGTAATTAATGTGGTTAAATACTTTTTGGTGTGCTGTAGGTAGATTTTGTTGGAAAACCCACGTCTCAAATATTATTACTTACATATTTTTTTACGTTTACTTAACGACTATGAACTACAATTTTTAGTTTTTAATGTCAATCGACGTAAAATGCTATTTCGCGTCGATTGTCATTAAAAACTAAAAATCGAAAAAAAGAGGTAGTTACTTCACAGTCTCTAAAAGCCATGGATGTCAGTCAGTGTGAAGTCGCGAATTTTTATCTAAAAAAAAAAATGTATGAAAGTTCAGCTCATTATTTTAAGTTAATTAACAAAATGTAATTTCTTTTTCTCTTGTCATTATTTATCTTTACATAAACTGTCATATTTATTAACACAGACAGATAAACGTATAGCTTTGTCTTTATGTAAATTCTTCGTACAAAACTCATTACTCGGTTAATCTGGTTCGAGTTGGTAAATGTCAACAACGGTGCAAGATTATAGGGTTCCTTGGGTAGATAGGTGAAGCTGGTGTCGTTTTACAAAGTAAAAGTAAAGTAAAGTAAAAAGTTTAGGGTCTCAAATGAAAGCATTCACAAGAATTTGGTACAGTATTAAATGTTAGATATATTTATTATACAGGGTGATTGGAAGATGGGTGCAAAGCTTTAAGGCGAAGATAGTACAGAAAATTTAGAACCATTTAAGCCATGGTTGTCTTAGACGAAGTCATACCAAATATTTTTAACCAAATTTTTTAGTTTTTTTTCGGAAATTCTCAAAATTTAATGTAAACTGCATAATTATGGCCAAATTGAATGATAAATGAATTCATTTTTTATTTATTTAATTAAAGTAATGTGTAAGCAATCAAGCAAAACATGTTTTAGGCTTCTGTGTCATTAGACATTTTTTTTACAGACATTTAAAGCTCAGAAAAAATAAAAAAATTGTACAATATGTCTTTTAAACCTTATTAAAAATTAAAAAATTTGGTAAGACTTCGTCTAAGACAACCATGGCTTAAATGGTTCTAAATTGTCTATACTATCTTCACCTTAAAGCTTTGCACCCATCTTCCAATCACCCTGTATTATATTAATTCGATTATATTTATTATATTATATTAATTCGATTATATTTATTAGGTATATTATATTATAAATATAACATAACATCACGCCTTATTTCCCCGAAGGGTTGGGCAGAGGTGTCCCTGTAGCAGGTACACCCACATTTCGCCAGTTATGTTTTAAGTCCCATGTAATAGGGGGCGAGCCTATTGCCATCAACCAGGCACAAATCCAGACTCCGAGCTGCTACTGATAAATTTCAGATAGAAAAACCCAATAACACTTAAATATATTTATTTATTTTTGCTTTAGTTACTGTAATTGATATCCAAACTAAGCCAGGGCTTGTATTTTGGGAGTCAGTCCTCAAATGTTACATGGAGATCTTGTCAACGTGAATGCAAAAGTAACTATTCTTAATTGTTCGATTAAATACGGAATTACATAGACCTATGCAACTATTGGTATTAAAATTTTCGCCTTAATTTTTCATGTGTTTTTTTTAATTTTTTACCTGATAAAACATCTGAAAAATAACTTATATTTTCTGTATCATATGTAAGTTTAATATTAATGTATCTGAAGGATTATTATTGGTGGTGCAATTTTATAATGAAAGAGAAGACTTGTTGAATAAAAAGTATAATGTAATAAAAATAATTACGGTTACAAGCTTCACATAGATGAGTGATAGAGAAAAAGCAGAGCCCTCAGTGACAAAAATATGAACTAATAGAGGTTGCGTTCAATGTTATTACTTAGCCACGAGCTCCTCGGTACGCTGTTGCATATGCTATATTTTTAATATTATGCTAGTTGCTATTTCGATTGCAATGTGTATGTTTTAGTGCTTATATTATCTGGACACTGAGCAACTGGCCGTTAGGCTGAGATCTATAAACGCTTCTTAGCACGTACTTTGGCTAAGCGTTATTCCTGTCACTGTCGCACAACTGTCACATAACAAATGTGAGATAGAGACGGGGCATGTCTAAGCCGAAGCACGTGCTAAGTTACGTTTATAAATACCGCCTTTATTGCCGTTAGTCGCCAAATGTAAAGCTTCTGAGAGCTTGCAGGAGAGAGTTGGGTATAAAACATTTATAATATAACCTGCAGTGAGGGTGTTGTTAGGTATCGTACTGAGAGTATATTTATGTGGTAAATTTAAGGAAAAAAGAAAAAAGAACTGCCCCATTTTTTTCAGTAGGGAATTTTACCGGTCGTCGTTTAGCAGGTGTCTATGTCGTGGCCAGATCTTAGAATTGATCTTTTCATGAAATGATCGACCATTTCATGAAATGGTTGTTTTTCATGAAATGGCCAGCTAAAATTGACCATATCGTTTAAACGTCAACGTTTAATGATATGTCAGTCGACGTTTGGCCATATCATTAAGTAGGGTATCCATGCAAATAATACTGGCATTCATAAACTTTTAGTAATCTGAGTCAATGGATAAATAAAACATTTTAAATAGCTTTCATTCCAGAAGAAAAATAGTAAGCAATACGATTTGAATAGATAAATACTAACCTGAAATACGTTCCAAACTACCTGATTTTTTTAACATTGCGGTCGTTTTTCGAGTGACTTTCATAAAAGTCACGTAGCTTGGTATAATGACGATACTTCACTGCACTTTTATCTTTATTTGCATATTTATAATTGCTTTTCCAATCAAATTATCGTCCGCCGCCATGATGCACAACAAAAACAAAGCGACATCAACGCCTCTACCGGTGGATAGTCTAACTATTTCACGATATGATAACTAATGTTTGGCCACATCATGAAATATTCGTGCATTTAACTGTGCATATCGGCAAACGTTGAGTGTTCAATGATCTGGTCAGACCACATAATGATGTGGCCAGCGGTCGACGTTTTATTTCATGAAATGCTACCATTTCATGAAATGGTCGATCATTTCATAAAATGATCTATGATCTGGCCACGACATCTCCAAGTCATTACATGGATTTGGGGTAATTTTGGTACAAAAAATGTGAACTTTGAATATCAATAACATTTTTGTTTTCAATAATAATAATTTAAAAAATACTTTTTTGGTAATTTTATTGCAGTACCTATGTGCCCGTTTCGGATCGGACAGGTTTCTGAAGTGAAAACTTCTTTAGGCGCGTTGGGCATTTTTGAGATGGGAAAAAAGAATTTAACTTGCGACACTGTGACCGACACCAGCTTTAGACCATTAAAAAGACATCTACGCGCAATACATTTTCTTTGAGATTAATGACATTGCAAACATTGAGACATGATTGACATTTCCCGTTTTTACCGACTTCAAAAAAGTAAAGTATTTCCTACACAGTAAAATTGTTCAAGTTTTCACTTCTGTGGGCACTCCCGGAGTGCCACTGTTTTTTTTAAATATATTTTATACCAATACCACCATGCCAGTCTCTGCCGCTAAGCAGCTGGTTGAAGGATGCTGGTGACTCTGAGGTAAAGATTAGAAATCTCATGTTCCTATCAGGGATTTTTGAACTTTATCTCTCTGAGTTACAGTTGCAAACGGCTTGCAGGTGGACGTCACTTGCCAGGTGAGTATTGCAGTAGTGCTTAAACAGGCATATAATAGAGCTTACAGCTTGACCATCATGTGGGACAGGTGCTCAAAATCAAAATATTTTATTTCACATAAACCTTCATGGGCACTTATGAAACGTCAGAAGCTAGGTGCACGGTTCCAATTGGTCGTTTCCTATGGAGAAGAGCCGGTAAGAAACTACAAGGATACTCATTAAAAAAAAACACTTTTACAATATTTTCAAATTACAGCGTTAATAGGTATGAGAGGACAATGTAAGCCTGTCAACAAGTAACAGGTAGTTAACAAAATAGAAAATGGTCAGCAAATCCCCCCCGGTTTTACTCGTATTTTAGCAAAACTTATTAATTTATCTGATTAAAAAATTTCATAATAGTTCATCCACGATATCGTCTATCCATGTTTCAAATATCGTCAAAATCCGTTGAGCCCTTATTTTGAGACATTATTATGATTGGCATATTTTTTAATTCATAAATAATAAGAAGAATTTTTTTTAATTGGAATTGTATTCAAAATTAACTATTTTCATTTCAAACTAATTTATAATTGTTAAGTAATAAATTGTACTTTAATTTTAATATTTCTACACCGATAACAATATGTGAAACTTCTTAATGTACCATGTACTGAGAAATAAATAACGTCTTATCTTATCTTACATACATATTAATGAAATAGGGTGCGGAACCTCTATGTGACAATGGATCCTGCTGCCTGCTTGACCAACTTTTTTTTACGATTGCAATAAATTAAAAAAGTGTTATAAAGAGTAAATAACAGCGTCGCGGACAAGCGAACTTTTAAGCGATTTTGTCTCGGCTAGGTATTTCACCTGCCTACGTGACAAACAGCAAGTAATATAAAAGGTGCATAATATCAGCTGCATGGTCTTCCGGGTATCAGTCCGACTCTAAAGGGAGTCGGAGGCGGGAAAAAGGTTGCTAGCATACATTTTGTAAACTATGTATCTGTTTTATTATTAAAACTGTTACTATTTTGAAAACTGTAAAATAATTAATCAAATAAACCGTAATTACCGCCACTAATATTGTTAATTGATTTAAGTGAAATTCATTACCTATAATATGCAATAGACGTGGATACATTTAGTAACCTGTTCCGCTTAGCTATTTCTAAAGAGCCATAAAAAACCCTGAAGGAAATCGACACGTGTTTCAGGATGACGATTGACTTGTCGCGAACTCGAACACGGCGTGTTACCATTAATATTGTAAAAACCGATTTAACTAGTATTCTTAAAATACTTCTATGCTTCTGGAGCGTACTCTGTTCACCTTTCCAAACAATTGCCAAACCACTGCATTTGCACTTTTCTATGAAACAGCAGATTTTTTTTTCAAATCATGTACTTACACCATGGTAACCGTTTTCGCGTCGATGTCCCTGCTAACCTGTGTATACAGGGTAAGTTTTTAACCAGTGCGCAAATTTTAACACGTGACTTTACTCATCATTATGAACAACTTTTACTATGGGACCAAACCTGAAATCACGAAAAAAATATCAGCTGTTCCCTACATTTAATATTCGCATAACTCGTCAAAATGTAGGGAACAGCTGATTTTTCTTTGGCGATTTCAGGTTTGGTCCCATAGTAAAAGTTGTTCATAATGATGAGTAAAGTCACGTGTTAAAGTTTGCGCACTGGTTAAAAACTTACCCTGTATACATAAAATTGGGATTTTTCTTTAGCAAATTCTCAGTCCAGAATCACCCACTACTGGGTAAGGCCTCCTGATTCTTCTGCCATACTTCCCAATTCCGTGCGTCCCTCGTCCAGGTGTTTTCCTTGACTTCGTCAACCCAACGGGCTTTTGAACGGCCCTGATTTCTTTGACCTCTGCATTAGTGTTTGGTTAATGGAGTTAGGCTCGCTCCTTATACGATGTGCAACTGGCGAAATTAGGGCCATACTCCACGTCTCTGCCTTTGAAGAATAGGCATGTGACCAAAATTTTTTTTTGTCCATCTCGTAGATTGTTAAAAAATATTGAACACGTATTTTTTCTTTTTTGACGTAATCAATAGATTACGGCGACACATTGAGTTAAAATGTGGCATGACGTCACGCCTTGCTAGATTTAATACTGCGTTGTGACGTAGCGAGTCTCCACTCTCCAACTTTAATGCGTGTTTTCTAAGTTATTTTTTATTAATATGATAAAGCAAAAAATACGTGTCTAATATTTTTTTATTATCTGAAAGACGGACTAAATAAAATTTCTTTTTTTTACGTAGGCAACTCCTTATTTTGTAGTTGCCTAGTGATCCCCATATTTTTTTTTTCACCAATGGACATTTAATATCTTCTGTGTTCTGTGTACTGAACTCTACAGACAGTATTAGCCTAAGCACGTTATCCTTAATAATATGCAAATTGTCTGGTCTCATTTCTGGGAGGAAAAAAATAACAAATATCAAAGGTGGATTGAAGTCGTAAATAATTTGTAACGTAACCTTTGGTATTGCTCTCAAAATCAGTAATTACTTCTTAGTAACGTCGCCTTCCGTAGTGTTATGAATATTTTTGAAATGCGTGGGTTTATTGCGACGTAGGCATTTTTTTGAAGCGAAAACTTCTTGTGGAGCGTTGGGCGTTTTTGAGATGGGATTTAAAAAAAAAAAAATTATATCTATGTTCCCCGATTACTCGAAGACCGCTGGACCGATTTGAAAAATTCTTTTTTAGTTTGAAAGGGTATACTTTCAAGTTGGTCCCATTGTCATTTGGTCACGATCTGATGATGGGATCTTGGAGAAATCGAGGGAACTCTTCAAATATTATAGGCACATCTATAGCGATTTGGGTATTTTTGATGAGGAGTTGACAATTAGGCTACTGTAGGTAACTTAGATAAATTACAAACCAACCTACTTAAGTGTGTTTTTTTTTTTAAACCAACCCAGTAAAAAGTGAAAAAAAAAAATTACAAAAAATACAACCGACTTCCTAACTACAAAGTGAAAAATAACCTTAATTTCGGAAGTCGGTGTCAAAAAACTAAAATACTGACCCAAAGACACCGACTTCCGAAATTAAAGTTATTTTTCACCTTGTAGTTTGGAAGTCGGATGTATTTTTTGTAAAAAAGTTTTTTTGTAAACGCGATTGTGCTCTTTATTTATATTAAGTTACGGATCAATGTTCTATGCAAGTATTTTTACTCGCCAACAGACGATCTGTGGAGTAAAAGACATCAACGCGTTGATTACCGCGGTTCCGATGCAGGTGATGTTATGCTACCTACATAGGAACATTTTCAATTGTTTACATTACGTTACGGATCAATGTTCTATGCAAGTATTATTACTTTAAAGGTTTTGGAAGTTTTTTTTTTCAAGTTGTCACTTCTGTCGGCACTTCCGGAGAGCCACTGTTTTATTTTAAAATCTTCATTTTATTCTGTTTACACCTAGTTTATGTGCATGATGTGGTCTCCTGTAATTGAAGGAGCACACTTAAGAGAACCTTTTTTTATTACTGTGATTTATATTTGTCTCCTTTGTTGGAGATCCTTAATATAAACAGACTCACTCTTCTTAAAAGTTATTCAGTGGTAGAATAAATCAAACTACTTGCAAAAGTGCACATGACATCCACAAAGTCCCGCTTGATTTCAACTACATTCTATACTCTATTTATTTATTATAGCAATAGAAAAATAACGGCAAAATTACAACAGTTATTTATTTATATTGTTGAAATGACAGCATTTTCGTGTTTTTTTTTTAAATATAAGTGGTAAATAGATTATATTGCTTTGTACTTATGCTGAAATAACGGAGCTTATTACACATTTACATCGAAATAACGAAAGAGTAATAACCGCTATTTTTCTATTATTGTAATAAATGGAGTAGTTATAGGTACTTAAAAACTTTTTCCAAAAAAAAACACTACAAAGTGAAAAATAACTTTAATTTCGGAAGTCGGTGTCTTGGGTTTTGTATTTTCGTTTTTTGCCACCGACTTCCGAAATTAAAGTTATTTTTCACTTTGTAGTGTTTTTTTTTTGTAAAAAGTTTTTATTTTTCAATTTTTAGTTGTGGTACCTACCCCACACACATTCGAATACCACTACCTGCTACCAGTGATAGAAACTTATCATATCATCTACATACTAAGTGGGAAAAAAAATACGTATTTTCTAGCTAACTCAAAAACTACCCAAGCAAAGTTAATAAAATTTATATGGGACTAATTTGGGAGCATACCCTTTCAAACAAAAAAATAATTTTCAAAATCGGTCCACAAATGACGGAGAAATCGGTGGACATACATTAAAAAAAAAAACATACGCTACGAACATATAACCTCCTCCTTTTTGGAAGTCGGTTAAAAAGCGGATGCATCAACCTCCAAACTTCTTAAAAGATCACAGAAAAAATAAAATTAAAATTATAATGTTCCAGTTTACATTTCACTTGTAAAGCGGAAGACACATTTAATACAGAACATGAAAACGTTCAATAAAACCTGTTCATCACTGACGCTCACTTTCTGATGACCTTGAATTGACGATGCGCGGGCGATGATCTTTGAACGAACTTTAGCATTTTGTTGATAGTGTAACTGACTCATCATTACAATGATTTTTTTATCTAGCCTTAGATATATAGATATGTAGCTTTTGCCCGCGGCTCCGCCCGTATTTAGGTCGGAATTATCCCACGGGAATATACTGCAAGGATAAAAAGTCCTAAGGTCAAGGTCTACCTGTGTGTAAAATTTAATCGAAATCCGTTCAGCCGTAAAGGCGTGAAAGGGTAATTAGACAGACAAACAGACTGTCAGACACAACAGATAGACATACTTTCGCATTTATAATATTAAGTATGAATGTAGACGTCTAGTAAAACGATGACCTTCAACTTATAATGAGTGGGCGATGACCTTTAGGTGACCACAGACCAGTGGACTCAACATGTCGCTCGAATGTAGCCTGGCAGGTGGGCAAACGAGACAGCCGTCAAGGTCAACTTAGTCGAACGTGGCGTTACAGCGATGATGTATTTGCATGACGGTCATAGCATGGCTAGAAATGGCAATGGAAGGAGAAAGGGGATGGTGTTTGCCTAGCGGCAGGAACTCTGCTAGAAGAAAAGTGAAGTTGACTTGAAGACTTAATACTTTTAATAACATGAAGATGTTCAATATCACAGGCTTCCTTACTGATGACCTTGAACTAACGATGCACCATCCGACACGGCGACGAATTTAATTTAATCTTTATAATTTTTATTTAACTCATCAAAGTGATCGTCTCTAGGTCTGACTAGAAGTTTGTTCGTCGAACATCGTGTTTATTTCAGTAACAGTATGTTAGGTTTTCCTAAAATAATAAAGTTTTCCAAAAACTGCTCAAACTCAGTAAGGTATATGGCGTTCATGAAATAGCCTTAGTGTAAACCCTTCCAGAACAATAAGATGGAGCTAACTGTATAAGTTTATATCATGGATGTCAAAATTAAAAAAAAAAACATAATTCAAAAGTCGTTTATTCAAACTAGGCTGAGAATCATCACTTTTAGAAGTCAAAATTACATAAGACAGTCCCCGAAAAACGCCCACCCTTCACCACTTCCTAGTGCCTTTAGCTGGGAAGAAGAAGTGGCGCAACAAACTCCCCAGCAGCACAGCTGATGTATTATTAAAACTAGGTTTATACTTTTTTAAATTTTTTTGGGTGGGAAATTATCAAATAACTTCTCCCGCTCTGGGTGGAGCGGGAGGGCGTGTCAGACTCTTACTGACTAAAACCCACCCGTTTTCCTTCGGTTGCCATGTTGCCGGGGGGCCACGATATCCATCGGCCCATATTCGCAGCCCCGGCAACTAGGTTTATACTTAATATTTGAAAATCTGAAAAAAAAAAAAACTGGCACTGCCGACACAAGAGAAAATTTGGTGAAAAAAAAAAATAGGCACCGCTGTAATCAACGCGTTGATGTCTTTTACTCCACGGTATCGGTAAATTGCGTTACAGTGTCGCGAAATCAATGGTTTAGTCCCATTTCAAAAATGCCCAACGCGCCTAGTGACGTTTTCACTTCAAAAAAGTTTTTTGATAAAAGAAAAAAGGGTAAAGGAAAAACCTACCTTGCTTCCAAGCTTGGCAACTTTTCCGTTTTTCAAGAAACTTTCAACCAACCGTATTTCATTACTAATATTATAAAGAGGTGTTTGTGAGTTTGTATGTGGGGGTAATCTTCGGAACTCCTGATCCGATTCCGAAAATTCTGTCAATTAATGGAAAGTTACATTACTGCCGAGTGTCGTAGGAGATATTTTTTGTTAAAACAAGATATTTCACGAGGACGATGTTGCTGGCAGAAGCTAGTGAACGATACTTCGGTTCATTAATTTATTAGGTATATAAGCATAAAAAAAAACCTAAAATCTTTAAATCATGATGTTTTTTACGTCAAAACCAAACCGTTCTTACTTTCCGTTGATCTTGAACTCTGAAGATGCGCGGGCGCCGACCTCTACGGGCGATGATCTTGTGACGTAATAAGATGTTATGTTTAGATGTCTGTGTAATGTGATGCGCATGAGTCTCGTGACGTTTATGATTGATGATCGTGACGTATGGTATGTTCGATGTTGTAATTTGTTGTTTATGTCTGTCTGTCTGTCAATGTGGTGACGATGAGATGAGCAGAGTTAGTATTACGTAATACTAGCGACCAACATTGCACTTTTTTAGGACTTGACAAATCATGTAGATTTTTTTTTTTGTAAGTTCTAAAATTTATTATCCACACAAAACTTCCGGAATAAAGTGTTAAAATTTTGGTGAAAAGTGCATCAAAATCGGTTGCATAGTTTAGTAGAATAACACAGTCACACAGGCAGACACGAAAAGTGATTTTATTTTAGACTATTTATTTATACAGTACCTGGGCGACCGAGCTCTGCTCTGGTGAAAATAGAGAATGCTTATTTAATAGTATAGGATAGTTCATACTAATTCCATGCTGCCATGTTATTATTCTAAGGTCTTTTCTGCCATGTTATTATTCTAATCTTGTTCTACTAAACTTTGACCGATCGAGCTCTGAAAAACTCAAACTCAAAGCATTTATTTCAATTAAACCATTTACAGGCACTTTTGAATTGTCAAGGAATCGGTCAGTCAGAAATAGGTATGAAGCTAGTTGCCCATTCCAAAGAGTAGTAGGTACCTATGGAGAAGAACGGGCAAGAAACTCCACGGACACTCTTTTAAATAAAAAATTGTTACAAAATATTGGTTACATCATTCATGTTGAAATTATACATGTGAGAACAATGTAGAAAGACGTGCACGTTAGAAGCGTCCGTAATAAAAAGATAAAACAAAGAACAATTCAAAAAATTAAAATAAAATAAAAATAAGCCCTGGCAGCTAAGAGATGACCAGTCCCAACTGACGGCGCCCGTTCACGAACATGACGCATGGATTAGCACCATTCAGCTCAACCATTTTGAAGGGAGCTAAATGATCCAACACACGCGCCACCATCAGCGAAACATTTGAGTGAGCATGACATACTCACAGCCGCCAGGGCACATTCAAGTCAATGCAAGACATATTACCCGGTAAATGGTAACTCTTTAGTACATAGTACTCACACCTGTGCTATGCAGTTATATAATACAATGGAGATTGAGTTTATACAATGCAAAGATAGTCTTACAATCTTCAGCAGCTCCAACAGTATTTGCAAATGTTAATC
This sequence comes from Agrochola litura, assembly GCA_949152395.1. Taxonomy (NCBI): domain Eukaryota; kingdom Metazoa; phylum Arthropoda; class Insecta; order Lepidoptera; family Noctuidae; genus Agrochola; species Agrochola litura. The sequence continues at coordinate 11,335,916 of OX424521.1, read as the reverse complement.
AATTAGTTGTGGAGCAGGACCAGCATTGAGCTGCTCGGGAAAATACGGAGAAAACGAATTTTCCCAGATATGAGACCTAGCTAGATCGATTTTTCGCCCCGTAAACCTCCATAATGCAACTTTCATCGAAATCGTTAGAGCCGTTTACGAGAACGTGATTTCTTTATGTAATACAAATATTGCTCATTTAATAGCTCAGTACCTGGGCGATCGAGCTCTGCTCGGGTGAAAATAAAGAAAACGAATTTTCCCAGATATGAGACTTAGCTAGATCGATTTTTCGCCCCCATAAACCCCTATAGCAACTTTCATCGAAATCGTTAGAGCCGTTTTCGAGAACGTGATTACAAATATGGTATAGGATTTATAGATTGCGTTTAGGCTCGGACGCGTAGCCCCCTGATTATGGTACGTTTTCAAGCGGAGATAGCGCTTTCCATAGATATTCTTTCAGAGATCCAAGATATCCAAATTCGCTGTTGACCACCGTGTAGGGTTGGGTTGGAAGAAGTTTAATATATTTCCCTGCGAAACAAATCCTAATTCTTCCGACTTCAATTCAATCTGCCAATTATAGAAGTAAGTAAAAAAAGCATTACACTTAAAATATTTGCTATACATACTCGTATATGAGGCTGTAACTCAATTGGCCTAGCTATTTTAGCAACGCACCGAGCCATTTTGTTTGCAGAAACTATTCGTTAAGGCGTTTAAGATCAACTTAAAATTTAAGCATCATGCGGTGCAAGTGGCGCAGGCGCTTGTTTATATAAAGATTTTAGTTTTCGCGTAAATAGTTAAATTAAATGCCTATTTATATTATAACATGTGGAGTACTATATTATCTCAAGTCTTGCCTGCCGGGGTCGCGGGAAAGTCCGAAAGGGATACCCGTGGCCCTGGCAATATACAGACAACTGAAGGAACACGGGTGGGTTTAAGTCAGTAAGAGTCTGACACGCCCTCCCGCTCCGCCCAGAGTGGGAGAAGTTATTTGATAAGGTCCCAACCAAAAAATATATATTTAAAAAAAGGTCTCATACTCTATTAAAGTCCAGACATAATTTTGGTCAGATCATTTGAGGATAGATTAGTGTCTGAAATGGTATTTTGAGAAAAGAACGACACCGATGTGACTGCGGTAGTTGTTGGATCTGACCTTGTTATCCTGAATCTGAACAGTCATTGTGGTAGCATCATACAAGCATCTCAACACATCGATGTAACGCCAGTTAAAATGACATCATTGCGTACTAACTCCCACATTTTGATGGAGAATTCTCAATTAGTCCACAAATACCATACACAGCGGGATTGTACTCTTTGTAATTCTGTAAAATTTGCCGAACAATATGGATGTGGTCGACGGTACTGAAGCCTTTTCAAAACGCGGATTGTTTTTGTTACCTGTCACAAGTTTCCTAGCGAGCAGGTTCGTGATGACTCTCGAGAACACTTTGCAGGTACACGTGGCTGAGAAATGAGATGGTTCTTTAGTTCATCAGCAAGATTTTATTATCTTTTTTAACCGACTTCCAAAAAGGAGGAGGTTATATGTTCGACGCGTATGTTTTTTTTTTTTTTTTTTTTTTTTTTTTTTTTTAATGTATGTCCACCGATTTCTCCGTCATTTGTGGACCGATTTTGAAAATTATTTTTTTGTTTGAAGGAGTATGCTCCCAAATTGGTCCCATATAAATTTTATTAACTTTGCTTGGGTAGTTTTTGAGTTAGCTACAAAATACGTATTTTTTTTCCCACTTAGTATAAAGATGATATGATAAGTTCCTGTCACTGGTAGCAGGTAGTGGTATTCCAATGTGTGTGGGGTAGGTACCACAACTAAAAAGTGAAAAATAAAAACTTTTTACAAAAAAAAAACAACCGACTTCCAAAAAAAAACACTACAAAGTGAAAAATAACTTTAATTTCGGAAGTCGGTGGCAAAAAACGACAACACAAAACACAAGACACCGACTTCCGAAATTAAAGTTATTTTTCACTTTGTAGTGTTTTTTTTTGGAAGTCGGTTGTTTTTTTTTTGTAAAAAGTTTTTTAAGAAGTGAACCACGGCAAGTCTGTGAGTCAGAGGTGCCTGGTTCTCTTCGGCCGGGAAACGTCGACGCTAACTTGTCCGGTATGGTTTCAAAAAAATCACAGTAAAAAACAGTGGCACTCGATGAGTGCCGACAGAAGTGAAAACTAAAAAAAAATACTTCCAAAACCTTTAAAATAAAAATATTTGCATAGAACATTGATCCGTAACGTAATATAAATAAAGAGCACAATCGCGTTTACAAAAATTATGTGTCGGTAACGGTGTCGCGAGTTCAATTGTTTTTTCCCATCTCAAAAATGCCCAACGCGCCTACAGAAGTTTTCACTTCGAAAATCGCATTTACTTAAAAATGTCGCATAATAATATGATAAATCAGGTCAGGGCTCGGTATGTTAATATTTAGTTACAGTGCTTTGATTTTAAAATTTCTTTAATAAGGGTTCCGTATCCGAAGGCTGACAAACGGAACTTTATTACTAAGCTTCCGCTGTCCGTCTGTTCGTCCGTGTGTCTATCAGCGGGCTGTATCTCATGAACCGTAATAGATAGACTAATTCTGAATTCTGCATCGGTTTCATGTTAAATAAATAATAATTCCCAACTTTTGCGCTGGAAATTGTTTTTCGCATTTGGATTTATGGCGTCGCTTTGCCATCTGGCGCCTAGAGCGACCGCTCCTCTCGCTGTACCCCAGGGCCAGGGCGATGCGAGTCCTACTTGCACGTGACCGGTTTTTGACTATCCACGCCGATAACGCCGCCGAGTATCGCCGACAAATTAGACGCCAGACGCCGCGGCCGGTAAGAAAGACACCGGCGCACACTTCTAGTTAAGATATGAATCAAAGGAAACAACTTAATGTATAAAATTACTATTTCATTTATTCACACATCCTCGCCTCTGTTAGCCTGTATTTTTATATAATTTATTTACAAAATCCAAAACTTGGGTATGATTTTTTTGGTATCTAAATTTTTATCACAGTTTACCATGCGTGTCCGTGGAGTCCATGAGCGTAAGCGACGGGGGCGGCGTGGGCAACTCCGTAGGGGGCAGCGTGGGCAAAGGCCAGGGGCGCGTGCACCACGGGGGCGGGGTGGGACTGGGAGAGAGACTGGCTAACGACGGTCTGGCTGGAACCGTAGGCAGGCGCGGAGTACGCGAGCGCGGGGCCTACACCGTGAGCGGCGTAACCATGGGCACCATAGACGGCGGGGCCGGCGGCGACCACGGGAGAGTGACCAACCAGCTGCTTAGCGAGCACGGGGGCAACGCCAGCGGCGGCACCGTCCAACTGAGCCTGAGCGGTCTGCACAGCGTCGACTGCTTGCCAAGAGTGGCTTTCAGCGGCGTTGATGGCCTGTCCGTGGAGCTCGGAGGCCTGGTCGTGGTATTCGCGGGCGGCGTCAGAGGCGGCGCGCACATGGTCGGAAGCTTCAACATGGGCGTCGATGGCGGCACCCTGGATGTCTCCGGGGGAGATGGTGGGGAGAGCGGGGGCGGCGTGGGCAATGGCGACCGGTGCGTGAGCCACGGCGTACGGAGCCGCGTGGGCTACCGCAAGACCGGCATGACCAACGAGGCCATGGCCGTAGGGTGCTCCATAGGGGGCTCCCAGCAGACCGGAGGGCGCGGCTGCGGCGCAGGCGAGGACGGCGGCGACAATCTGTGAAAGAATACCGATTAAAACATCGATTGTATCACAAGCGATCCCTATATCGATAAGTCGAATCACGTCACTAATCACAACACTGTTGCACGCAAACACTAATTTTGAATTTGGAATATTAGTAATTATTAAAAGCACTAAAGAGTTTTGTAAGTAAGGAAACTCAAGTTTCAACCCACCAGAACTCTCATCGTGCACTTCTGTGTTAGACTGCTCGGAGGCTACTGAATGCTCTCGATTGGTCGCCGCGAGTTTTTATACCATTGCACGTTGCTTGAGCTCTATACGTAAAAAAAAGTAAGTGGTCTGTATTCAAGGGCAGGAAGTTTGCATAGGAAAGATGAGTGAACTTTACACCCAGTTCCTCATACCTCTGTAGCGATATTAATAAACTTTCTCACGAGGGTTGACCTTAGGTCCCGGGTTAGGGATAAGAAAATTCTCAGCAGTAGCCTGGAGTCTGGATTTGTGCGGTTAATGGCAAAACGCTACAGAGGAAGACCGTACAAGAGATGGGAAGACGATATAATTGAGACGGCTGGCCCAGGCTGCTTGCATCCAGCGAAGTAGTCAGCATCCAGTACCGACCCGTACAATATTAAGCAAAAATCGCGGGAAAAAAACACGTTTCTTGTATGGAGAGGTTTTAATATAATTTTTGAAGTGAAAACTTCTTTAGGCGCGTTGGGCATTTTTGAGATGGGAAAAACAATTGAACTCGCGACACCGTTACCGACACCTCATTTTTGTAAATGCGATTTTGCTCTTATATTGCGTTACGGATCAATGTTCCATGCAAGTATTTTTACGTTAAAGGTTTTGGAAGTATTTTTTTTTTGTAAACGCGATTGTGCTCTTTATTTAGACAAGGTTATGGACCAATGTTCTATACAAGTATTTTTCTTCCTGCACAATAAATTTGTTCAAGTTTTCACTTCTGTCGGCACTCTCGGAGTGCCACTGTTTTTTTATTGTTATAGTGGCAGTAAAATACACATTCTGTGAAAGTTTCAACTGTCTACCTATGGTTAACAGACAGCCCGACTGAAGGACGAACTGCGGAGGCTTAGAAATAGGATTCCGTTTGTCATCCCTCGGGTACAGAACCCTAAAAACAAAAATCCAGGTCCCTCATGGGAGTTTTGGACTTCTGAAAAGCAAACGACAACAGTTACTTTAAGTCATGACGTGTTTTACGTCAAAACCAAACCGTTCTTACTTTCCGTTGATCTTGAACTCTGAAGATGCGCGGGCGCCGACCTCTACGGACGATGATCTTGTGACGTAATAAGATGTTATGTTTAGATGTGTGTGTAATGTGATGCTTTGGAGTCTTGTGACGTTTGTGATTTATGATCGTGACATAATGATATGTTTGATGTTGTAATTTGTTGTTTATGTCTGTCTGTCAATGTGGTGACGATTAGAGGTCGGTTAGTATTATGTATACTAACGAGCCACCCCCCGCTTTGCACGGTTTTACGACTTCTCAAAACCTCGAGATTTTCTTGCGTTTTTCTAAATTCAAAAGTCATTTATTCAAATTAGGCTAAGCATCAGCACTTGTTCCAACGTCAAAATTACATGTGACTGTCCCCCAAAACGCCCGCCCTTCACCTTCATGTTTGGGTCACATAATATGTACCAAATTTTAACTTAATCGGTCCATTCGATTCTGAGAAAATTGGTTGTGATAGACGGACAGATAGACACACGAGTGATCCTTTAAGGCTTCCGGTTTTTGCTGTACAGAACCCTAAAAGTGCTGTTTACTGTAAATGTCAGATGGTGGCACAGTTTACCTAGTTATTTTAGCAACGCAACTTGCCTCTTTATTCTTTGCAGTAGCTATTCGTTAAGGCGTTTAAAATTTGTTTGAAATACAAGCAACATTGCGGTGTATGTAGAGTAGGCACTTAAAAATCGTCTTCACCTTATCGGAAAAGGAAGGCTTTTTTTTTTAGGTAGCGCATCTCGTGGTTGACCTCTGAGATCATGACTACTTAACCGGGCTTTCCTGTGGGTGCCTTAAGCTACTACACTTAAAACTTCCAGCCAGGGGTTATTCAACTATGCTAATTAAAACTAGGTGAACGCTCGCTAAGGGCACCGCCTGTGGGGTACGAACCTCGGCTTAGGGCGTCAACCGGAGGATGGAAATCAAGGATGGGACGGGCTGGATCAAAGTTTTGATTATGATTATTAGTCGGGGAATTTAAAGTTACGTGCTCAGCTGCAACAAATGCTAGCACCTAGTTATCGAGCAAGGGTCGGGGGGAGTATAATTTACTCGGGGACGCGGTCGCGATCGCAAAGGACCTCGGCGGCGAGGTCGGAATGACGGGAGGCGTCTGTTTTTGTAAACTGTGCTGGTTTCCCTACTGCTCTCCTGGAGGAGGGTAATGGGGTCGTCAGGGTCGATAAGGAAAAAGGAAGGTTTTGCAGGTATTTGCAATGCTGCGTCCGCATCTGCGTCTATCGTGACGAAGCTTCGCACAGTGATACGTTACACGCAGATGTGACCAATCGGCTATCGTCGCGATAGTTTGGGCTGCGTAGCATCCGGGTATATAAAAGAGTTTTAGCGCGCTAACGCTAATGTGACCACCGCATTAGCGCGATAACTTTTTAGCGAGCAAAACATACAAAGCTTCGGCACGCATTGCTTCGTCACGATAGACGCAGATGCGGCCACAGCATAAGCCTATAACTGGACTGTTACGATACTTCAATTGTAACGATTTCATTACACTTTCCCTTCATCAGATAACAAGGAAACTGGTTCTACTGTCATTAAGATGCTGTGTGTATCTTTGAACATTGCTAACCTACTTACAAATCTGCAAGCATACGCACTTAGCGTCCATAAAGGCAATGTATTACAGGCTACTGCATTTAACTGGTGCACTATGATATATAGGTATAGGTTGAATGATGTTATCAGTCTATAATGTTCCCACTGCTGGGACACAGACCTCCTCTCTGTGAGAGGGAGTGGGCCATAATCTACCACGCGGGCCCAGTGCGGTTTGGTAGATGTCACGTCTTCGAATTTTTGGTTTTAGGACATGCCGGTTTCCTCACGATATTTTTCCTTCACCGTTTTGAGAGCAGTGGTAATGAAATAACATAAAGTAAAGCGCCTGTCGGGGCTCGAACCTACGACCTAAAACTTGTAAGTCGCGGCCGCTACCACTGGCCCAATTGTTAATCCTTGTTAATGTAAATTACTGGTATTCAGCTGCATCCGGTTAAATGATATAGATAGTGTAATCCACGAAGACACGCCCCACTCCGTACTAAAGTACAGCTTACAGTACAGTAATCGCGGAGTGGGGCGCGTCTTCATGGAATGCACTATCTGTAAATTATTTTATTAATTTGTGTAGGTTTATACAAACTCTTTTACACGTCAATAATATTTTATACTGCCTCTTTGGTCTAGTTATCGCAAGCGTACTGCTGAGCATGAGGTCCTGAGTGTGATTCGGTCGGGCAAAGTGATATTATATTGGGATTTTCTATCTGGAATTTCTCAGAATTAGCCCGGAGTCCGGATTTGCGAAATGTGGATAAGACCTCTGTCCAACCCTACGGGCAAACAAGGTTTATGTATGTATGAATGTTATATTATAAAACTTAGACAAGTTATTGTTAGACTATGTCCTTGTAATAACTGACCAGGGTTACACAATGATCTCATAGGAGCAAAAACCGCCTACGTTTTCAAAGGTAAAGTAAATAGTATTCCAGTTTGATTGTTGCCGTACCAATCCAATATGGCGGCCGTAATATCTTGGATATAGTGAGGTAGACTAGGCTAGAATGTAGGTAAGGACGTGATTAGACTGTGTTAGTAGTTTGAACTTAAATTTAGACTATTTAACGTGTTTATATTTATGTTGCTAGATTTTATGGACTCGTATTTTGTACAGTTAGTTGTTTCGAGCATGGTAGTTTTTGAAGTGAAAACTTCTTTAGGCGCATTGGACATTGCAATGGGTAGCTCGCCGTCCGATAAGGACCAAGCCCGGGTCGACGGCGTGTTGTGTTCCACGCGCGCCTCAAAGAGATGTCAGCAGAATTGACGGGGTCCGTTAGGGCCAATGCCTGCCGGGGGTTCGAAGAAAACCGATAGGGAAATCGTGGCCCCCGGCAACAGGGCAACCGAAGCAACACGAGTGGGTTTTAGTCAGTAAGAGTCTGACACGCCCTCCCGCTCCACCCAGAGCGGGAGAAGCTATGTGATAATTTCACACCCAAAAAAAAAAAAAAAAAGGCGCATTGGACATTTATGAGATGGGAAAAAAACCAATTGAACTTGCGACACCGTTACCGACACCTCATTTTTGTAAACACGATTGTGCTCTTTATTTATATTACGTTACGGATCAATGTTCTATGCTAGTATTTTTTTCTCGCCAACAGACGATCTGTGGAGTAAAAGACGCGTTGATTACCGCGGTGCCGATATTTTTTCAAGTTTTCACTTCTGTCGGCACTCCCGGAGTGCCATTGTTGTTTATTTTACATAACACAGCATCACGTCCGTAACTCTAAAGGTTAGGTAGAGGTGTACCAATAGTAAAATCACATTTCGCCTAGGGGTTTATATTTCTGTTGTAAAACTGGAGCTTGTATGAACTACTGCTAAAGAAAAAATAAAGTAAGAAAATACGTTTATTTGTGGTAAACATGACGCAGAGTTTACCGCGCGACTAGAAAGAAAGAAAAGAAAAGAAAGAAAATTCGTTTATTTGCGGTAAACATGACGCAAATAAAGATTTAAAATAAAAATAAAAACGTAAATAACAAATTTCGGGGAAAATATGCGTCACATCCACGTAAAACGGCCATCGCTCAGCATAAAGCTGCGACCCCATGCGAGACAGAGCCCCAGCGCTGGTTTTCAGCGATAGCCGGCGCTGACGTGATGACGTCAACCGGTGCAGCATATAGTGAAATAACAAATCAAAAATAAAATAAATACAAAACTAGTCCTAAATGTTTATACAAATATAATATTTAAAATCGCAACATTTCTTGCCGTCGGCGACTCACGCGCCGCAGACTTATTACTACATACAACGTCCCAACAACTATCATCGGGCAGTTGCTCACCAGATACAACACCCGTCTGGTCAGAGGATCCTCCCTTTTCTATAGAGGATGAGTGAACTTTACACCCTGTTCCTCATACCTCTATCTATAGATAAATGTAACTTAGTCAACAACCAACCTTTAGGGCTACTTTCACAGCTATCCGGGAAACCCGTATGGGCCGTCCGTACACGGGAGACCCGTACGGGTAGCGCCCGCAGTGCTCTGAAACGAGAGAGTAGTACAATACGCTGCCCGGGCTGTGGAGCGGGTCGCGTACGGACCAATCCGCGTCGCTGTGAAACAATGTTCTAGCGCCTCACGTGTGTCTCCGTTCCGGGAGCCCGTACGAGTCTCCCGGACAGCTGTGAAACCAGCCAAGACAATACAACCTTAGGTCTTACAGTCAACAAAGAAATATGCAGACAAAAATCAAACTCCTTTGTATTATGCTGGCAATGTCCATTGTTGTTATATGCATAAAAACTATTAATGTTAAAAACATAATGCCAAATGTCTAGCGTTGTCTAACACTTGACTACTCACCACACGTACATTAATAAAGCAATTATTTAATTGAACCTCTAATAACTCCAATTTTGCGCTCCTAAAAATATTATTAGACACTAATATAATGATTGCGCCTCGTTTTTTAAACCTAGTATACTAAATAGCCAAATAAATGCCACAACTTAGGTGTAGCGGTTGGTCACAGTTTTAACCTTACTTAAACCATTTGACCCAATACAATTCGGCTCGTGCATGGTTGGTCTCATTCCCAACCTAACCCTACCCGTTTGGTCGGGGTACCAAGCTTAGTTATTGCCACCAACTGTGAGATAAGGCAGAAAGTAAAAAAGAGGGTCAATTATTTAAAAAAGTATGCATCATTGGAACTGCAAAAAGTAATCAGATGTTTTTTAATTTAAAAAAATGCTCATCGTAAGAAAAAGTTTTTGGAGGATTAGTTAGCATCGCGAAAAAAGAAATCAGCTGTTCCCTACATTTTGTCGAGTTATGCGAACAGAAATATTAGAGCAGCTGATTTTATTTTCGGTATTTCAGGATTGATCCCCAAGAAAAAGTGATTCATAATGATGAGTACAATGACTCCTTTTCAGTATTTTTGACCCTGTATTTTTTAAAGATAACATACATAACATAACATCACGCCTTGTTTCCCCGAAGGGTTGGGCAGAGGTGTACCTGTAGTAGGTACACCCACATTTCGCCAGTTATGTTTAAGTCCCATGTAATAGGGGGCGAGCATAGGCTCGCATATGGCAATAGTGCCATCAACCGGGCACAAATCCAGACTCCGGGCTGCTACTGAGAAATTCCAGATAGAAAAACCCAATAACACTTTGCCCGACCCGGGAATCGAACCCAGGACCTCATGCTCAGCAGTAGCGCTTGCGACCACTAGACCAACGAGGCAGTTTTTTAAAGATTTAATAGATTATCTAAAAACTTATTATATCTTACCTTCTAATAATGATCGCCTTTTCTTATCCACACAGGCACATCGCAAAAAGACGATCGAAAACTAAAATGGGAATTATTTGAGGATCACAAAATTAGGCTCATTTATTGTATTAGGTGGTCATTAATTAATGTATAGATTATATTTTAAAACTTTTTAAAAGAGTAACGGTGAAGTTTCTTGCCTATTCTTCTCCATACGAAAATTACTTTTAGAAGGAATCAATTAATTTTTTTTTGTAAATTTTGGCTTTCAAAAGTGCCTTATGCGCCTAATTGAAATAAATGATTTGACTTGACTTGAATTATTTGAGGATCACAAAAAGAGGTTCATTTATTATATTAGATGATCCATTAATATTTTTAGGAAATAAAATTGGGAATTATTTGGTGTTCGACTAAATACATGCCTTTCCTTTACTCTGTACACGTCCTAACACCAGCATTTGCCATTTAGTTTAATTTAAATCTATTTATTAGTTACCACACTTGGACCGATTTCATAACGAATCTAATTGTTGTGGGAAGGGGCCATTTTATATTGAGCACTCCATTTCTTGGCATTCAGATGTTATTACAATAACGTGAAATGTTTTTAGTCTTTGTATGCAATTTAGAGGGGGAAATTTGTTAGAGAAATGTCATCATTTATCTAGCCTTTTCCCAACTATATTGGGGTCGGCTTCCAGTCTATCCGGATGCAGCTGAATACCAGTATTTTACATAGAGCAACCGCCTATCTGACCTTCACAACCCAGTTACTGGGTAACATGATACCGCTTGGTAAAACTGGTTGTCAGACTTTCGGGCTTGTGACGACCCGTAACGACTGTCAAAGATCTACAAATTACAGTCGGGACCAACGGCTTAACGTGCTTTCCGAGGCACGGAGGGGTCTCGGTATGTAATAAATAATGAATGGTCATCCATCCACGGACCGACCCCAGCAAGCGTAGCTTAACCTTCGATCGATCTGAGCTCCTCAATAGTTAGAGAAATGGGTTCTAAATAAATATATTTCTTTGTGGCGTGGACGTGATATTTTTTTCTTATTTTTTTCGTTGTCTGTAGATTTATAGGATGGCTCGCTTTTTCCCGTGGCTTGTCTCGCGTGGAAGTCGGAAATTTGCCCATGGAAATGTACTACCGGGATAAAAACTATCCTAAGTGTTAATCCAGGTTATAAACTATCTGTCAGCCTCATCTAAATCCTGTTAGTAGCATAACATAATCATTGAATACTATCGTGAATTCATGCAAGCCTAATACTTTTTGTTAGGTTACTGCTCAGAAATTGTGCACGTCTAATGATTGAGATACTATCTTGAATTCATGCAAGCCTAGTACTTTTTGTGCCAAGTTTCAAGTTTATTACTCAAGGAATAAGATTTTTCTTATAAATAAATCCCCCCTTTTCGCCCCTTTAAAGGAGGAATTTTCAAAAACCCTTTCAAAGTGCTCCCCTACATAATAAAAGGAAGCTGTGTGCAAAATTTCACGTTTCTAGTCCCCCCAGTAGTTTCGGCTCTGCGTTGATATGTCAGTCAGTCAGTTTCTCCTTTTATATAAATAGATTATTCCATCGTCTCATAATTTTATTTATATTTTTAAATAATAATTAAGAGATTGTAGGAGCTTTACTAATTAATCAGAAGAAAACTTTGTTCAAACCTATAATTTCTTGTAGTTTATAAAGTTTACAAGCCCTCAGATGAACCTTGACAAGTTACACCTATGCCTTTTTAACCGACTTCCAAAAAGGAGGAGGTTATATGTTCGACGCGTATGTTTGTTTTTTTTTTTTTTTTTTTTTTTTTTTTTTTTTTTTTTATGTATGTCCACCGATTTCTCCCTCATTTGTGGACCGATTTTGAAAATTCTTTTTTTGTTTGAAAGGGTAGGCTCCCAAATTGGTCCCATATAAATTTTATTAACTTTGCTTGGGTAGTTTTTGAGTTAGCTACAAAATACGTATTTTTTTTCCGAGTTAGTATGTAGATGATATGATAAGTTCTTGACACTGGTAGCAGGTAGTGGTATTCGAATGTGCGTGGGGTAGGTACCACAACAAAAAAGTGAAAAATAAAAACTTTTTACAAAAAAAAAACAACCGACTTCCAAAAAAAACACTACAAAGTGAAAAATAACTTTAATTTCGGAAGTCGGTGGCAAAAAACGAAAACACAAAACCCAAGACACCGACTTCCGAAATTAAAGTTATTTTTCACTTTGTAGTGTTTTTTTTGGAAGTCGGTTGTTTTTTTTTTGTAAAAAGTTTTTTGTTAAGTTCATTTCCACATTGTTTTCAAATGTTATATATAGTGCACTCTAGCATTCAATTTAATTCTAAATCCTTATGAATGTGTTAAATCACGACCTTGGTAACACATTATTTTAATTATTGACCCTGTTCATATCCTTTGTCCTTACTTCGATATTTTTTCCACAAAATACTTCTACGCAAATCAAGTTCGTATCTTATAAAAACTAACAAATATATGCTAGAACGTAAATAATTAATTTAACACGCTAACTGATACAGAAGCGGAAGTTGAAAATAAGCATATAACCTTGACTACCTTTACATTATAAAAAAGCTAATCACGCATTTGGAATGAGGCGTGGCGACTATAAAAACCTTTTTGTGTTATTAAAAAGTTATTATTGACATTATTGGCTGTCCGGAAGTCTTGCCTTTGCCTTTTATGTTTTATTGGCAAAGGTATTCATTAAATTATACTGCCTATGAGTAATGAAAATTACTTTGTGTTTAGAGTTGGGTTACAAAATTGTATCAATAATATCGATATTATTTACGAATAAAAATATTTATAAATTGAGTCATTGAATGTTAGTGTGCTAAGGTCGACGGCTTAAAAATTGAACTTGACATTTTGAATCGAATAATAGCTACGCGATTATCTTGTATTTGTTTTAAATAATCGAAGTAACTACCGATTCGATTCGATCGATTTTTATTGTTAGAAACCATTCGTGATTTGCTGAGTCAATGCTCTTGAGATTGTGGGAAACTGAGAAGTAATAAGTACCTATGTATGTATGTAATGTGTATAGATATGATCAAAGGAAACAACATAATGTATAAAATTACTATTTCATTTATTCACACATCCTCGCCTCTGTTAGCCTGTATTTTTTAATATAATTTATTTACAAAATCCAAAACTTGAGTATTATTTTTTTGGTATCTAAATTTTTATCACAGTTTACCATGCGTGTCCGTGGAGTCCATGAGCGTAAGCGACGGGGGCGGCGTGGGCAACTCCGTAGGGGGCAGCGTGGGCAAAGGCTAGGGGCGCGTGCACCACGGGGGCGGGGTGGGACTGGGAGAGAGACTGGCTAACAACGGTCTGGCTGGAACCGTAGGCAGGCGCGGAGTACGCGAGCGCGGGGCCTACACCGTGAGCGGCGTAACCATGGGCACCATAGACGGCGGGGCCGGCGGCGACCACGGGAGAGTGACCAACCAGCTGCTTAGCGAGCACGGGGGCAACGCCAGCGGCGGCACCGTCCAACTGAGCTTGAGCGGTCTTCACAGCGTCGACCGCTTGCCAAGAGTGGTCTTCAGCGGCGTTGATGGCCTGTCCGTGGAGCTCGGAGGCCTGGTCGTGGTATTCGCGGGCGGCGTCAGAGGCGGCGCGCACATGGTCGGAAGCTTCAACATGGGCGTCGATGGCGGCACCCTGGATGTCTCCGGGGGAGATGGTGGGGAGAGCGGGGGCGGCGTGGGCAATGGCGACCGGGGCGTGAGCCACGGCGTACGGAGCCGCGTGGGCTACCGCAAGACCGGCATGACCAACGAGGCCATGGCCGTAGGGTGCTCCATAGGGGGCTCCCAGCAGACCGGAGGGCGCGGCTGCGGCGCAGGCGAGGACGGCGGCGACAATCTGTGAAAGAATACCGATTAAAACATCGATTATATCACAAGCGATCCCTACATCGATAAGTCGAATCACGTCACTAATCACAACACTGTTGCACGCAAACACTAATTTTAAATTTGGAATATTATTAATTATTTAAAGCACTAAAGAGTTTTGTAAGTAAGGAAACTCAAGTTTCAACCCACCAGAACTCTCATCGTGCACTTCTGTGTTAGACTGCTCGAAGGCTACTGACTGCTCTCGATTGGTCGCCGCGAGTTTTTATACCATTGCACGTTGCTTGAGCTCTATACGTAAAAAAAGTAAGTGGTCTGTATTCAAGGGCGGGAAGGGTGAATAGGAAGCGCGAAACATTTTTGACTGATATATTCGTATGTCGAGGAAATGGCCGGCAACTTTTTAAAATTGGAACGACGAAGGTGCATTCGATTTAATTAAAATAAAGTCAACGCTCAAATTTAAATTTTAATAACGGTACTTAATCTTTTTTTATGAGATACTGATATTTTATTATGTTATTTTTACCTTTGGAATTATTCGACATTGGTTGGTATTTATATGTCGTTTGCAGTAACCAGTATAATTTAATTACATTTTAAATGTTCTCTAGAAACTTATTACGCAATATTAAATAATTTTTCATTCTTTGTTTTAGCGGTTTTGCATCCAAAATGGCGGGCAATGCCAAATACTGAAAATCTTTTGAAAAACTCAAACTCATGCATTTATTTTTACTTTTGAATTGTCAAGGTCAGTCAGTCAGAAAGATGAAGCTAGTTGCCCATTCCAAATAGTAGTCTAGGTTCCTATGGAGAAGAACGGACAAGACACTTTAGAGAAGCACAATTTTTTTTTTAAAGCTGATTTCGGTTACCTTAATAGGACCTTTTTTCTTCATAGTTGTAAGCAAAGTAAGAAAAAAATAAAAATCTATGCATTCTATTACGGATTTGACTTAGATTACCATAATAGGAACGCACATTAACTACATGTCCAGATAAAAAAAAAAACCGTCAAACGTCATTACCATAACCGCCTGTTTTGTTTTATGTAGTAACGCCTAATTACTATTTGCTTGTTTTTAGTTCATTGCCATGAGCCTCAATTAACACATTTTCTCCACTTAAGATTAGGTTGTTATGTAGTAATATATCGTTGCAAAGCAACCCAAACAAAGTTTTGAGGTTCTAGCTTGTTAATTCTACTTTTCAATCAAAAGAATTGAGGTATTAATAAAACAGTGGCACTCCGGGAGTGCCGACAGAAGTGAAAACTTGAACAATTTTATTGTGCAGGAAATACTTTTAATGAAGTGTCGGTAACGGTAACAGTGTCGCGAGTTCAATTGTTTTTCCCATCTCAAAAACGCCCAACGCACCAAAAGAAGTCATCACTTAAAAAAATAAAATATAATAATAAGTCAAAACGGATTATGAATCAGCATTTTGACGATTTTTTTTTAAATACAGCCCTCTTTTTACGACAGTGCATGCGTCCCTGCACGAAAACATGGAAAAAATTTGCTCCTTAGGTAACGAGCGTCAAAAAATTTAGCTTAGGTACCTTAGTTCCCATTTGATATATGCAACAAAAATCCATAAACTAAAATAATTTCTAGAAAAAACTAGATTTTCAAAATTAGTTCACTTGTACGACGCCATCTTGTTTAAAATCGAAAACATTGACATTATGGAAGTGTTATTTTACAATTCAAAACAAATACCACTCGACGATTCTCAACGAAACACAAAATTACTTAAACTTCTGATGAGAATATAAGTACATATCTACGTATGTATTTAAGGTAAAGTTCACGGAACTAACCTATAATCGTGTTCCTCTCTCTCGCTTGGCTAATATCCTGTAATACTGTGCCAAAACCGGTTATTTTAATGTATGTATTTCTGGCTTTATTTACCAATGTATGTAATATCTACGCGGGGCAGTGTACTCTGGTCCTTTTGGTCGTGTCCTAGTAAATTATTTGGTGTTTGTAGATCTACGTAATGTATCTTATACTATTAAACGAGCAATATTTGTGTACGACGTTCTCGAAAACGGCTCTAACGATTTCGATGTAAGTTGCAATATTGGGGTTTACGGGGGCGCAAAATCGATCTAGCTAGGTCTCATATTCGTTTTCTTCGTATTTTCACCCGCTTTTCACAGCTCGGTCGCCCAAAAATTTGAACAAGTTGAATGACATGGAATAATGACACGGCAGCATGGAATTAGTAAGTATCTACTATTATGGCAACATGGAATTAGTAAGTATCTACTATCATGGCAACATGGAATTAGTAAGTATCTACTATCATGGCAACATGGAATTAGTATGCACTTTTCTATACTATTAAATGAGCATTCTCTATTTTAAACAGTAGAGCTCGGTCGCCCTGGTACAAATATTTATAGTAGGCATAGTATGCTGAAATCTATTTGCTTTACTTATATGAATTTTGGACCTAATGAAAATTAAAATGTTAGGTCTTAATCTATCGCATCTAACCGTCTCTCTCTCCCTCTCTCTCTTCCCTCTCTCTCTCTCTCTCTCTCTCTCTCTCTCTCTCTCTCTCTCTCTCGGTCAGACCACCTGTCTCAGACCCAGAGGTCCCGGGTTCGATTCCCAGTGGGGGCAAAATTTTCTGCTCGGTTTGCTTGGTCGTAGGGTTTGTTCTAAGTCCGCCTAGTTAGCTACCACTATCTTATCTAAGTCTGACGCCATAACAACAATGTTCACACCTTTGTTGTGTTTCGGCAGTTAGAGGTAAGATAGCCAGTTCCGCTGTGGTTGAGGATTCCGGGTGAAACTAGCTTCCACCTTCAGCCTGATCATCACTCACCACCAGGTGAGATGCAGGCCAAGAGCGGTTGCGGATAAAAAAATAAAATAAAATGTCCACAATATGTAAAAAAAAAACCTGTGCTATCCGAAAGGGGCACATATTTACTGCAATAACATTGCATAAAAGTAATAAAAAAATCTTGTTATTATTGAAAATAAAAAGTCATTGTTATTTAAAAATCACATTTTTATACCAAAATTACCCCAAATTCATAAAAAATTAGCAAATTTTCAACAGGGGTCATAAGTTATGACTTGTAGACACCCCCTAAACGACGGCTGTCCGCGCCCCATGTAATAAAAAAACCCGGTAAAATTTCGCTTCGCAAAAAAAGGTGAATTTTTTTTTTTTTTTTTTCTTGAAAATTACCTCATTACGATGCTTAACAACACCCTCACGGATCGGACAGGTGTTTTTTTTCCGGATGGTTTACGTGTTGGTATAATTTATTAATATTAAAATTACATACAATAATGACAGCCGCACGGGTCGATTGAAGTCGATTGAAGCCACACTTGCCGCGGTCAGTTCGTGGATGAGTGACCATCCATTACAAATCGAGACCCCTCCGTACCTCGGAAAGCACGTTAATATCCACTTTTTATTTCAGGTGGTTAGCGTCTAACCTGGTGTCAGAGTTTTTATGCAGCCCATGAGCCTCTGACTTGGCTTGACATGCCGTTGAGAATTATCTCTCAGGCATGCCGTTTCCTCCCCTAACATGCCCGCGTACGAGTAGAAGGCTATGTCTCGCAGTTGCACAATGATTAACTGATATTTTTACGATTTGTTTTTATTTACACCCATTTGTTATCTGAACGGTATCATTAGTAGTTACGTACGCATCTAAACGGCTGTTTGAAAAGTGGCAGGCTCATAAAATTACAATAAATGCTAATAATGTGTTCCGAGATGAATGTATTAAGTGAAGATTGTGGTGGCTGTGAATGGAAGATTACAATTACATATGTGTGTAATTGTAAGGTTTACCAAGATCTGCTTTATATCAATAGTAGTATGTATTAGTATACAGTAGAAGGATAAGCCTTTTGCGAAAGAGTCCGAGGAAATAATATCACGATATGACAATACATCTAATGAAGTTTGATACTGGCGACAGTGACAGAAAAGTTGAAAGGGATTCGTTTGTCTTCATATGAGCTTGTAACTAAAAGAGCGATGAATATAAATGTTGATGGATGGAGAAGGAGAGGAAAACCAAATAAAAGATGGATTGTATGAGGAAATATATAAAAGAAAATGGAGTGAATGTTAGCGTGACGGTTGACAAGAATGAAAGAAGAAAACGTGGTGCGCCGACCCCACGTATTTTGGGACAAGGGCAAGAAGATGATATTGATGACCATGCCTATTTCTTCTACGCCTTTGTCGTGGTACATTTGGTAATTTTATTTTACTTCTTTCATATTTAAATTCTTAAGTTTTAAGTTCATTTTAAACCTGACTATGTTCTTACTGTTGTATTCAGAGGGTTGCTAATCATCTTCCTGCCCTTGTCCCATGCTACGTGGGGTTGGCGCACCACGTTTTCTTTTTTCACTCTCCCCTGTCACGTCCGTCACGCTATCATTCACTCCCTTCTCTTTCATATCATTCCTCACACAATCCAACCATCTCTTTTAGGTATGTACCTAAAAGAGATGGTTGGATTGTGTGACGGAGAGGAGGGTGGAAACGCATGTGTGTTTCCACCCTCCACATCACGTACCAGGTCAAACTATTTCCTTTCAACTTTTCTGTCACTGGCGCCACTTTTAAATTTCCCCTTATATACTCATTTCTTACTTTCCATTTTCGTCACTCCAAACATCCATCTCAACATCAGAAGACTGGCAGTCAGAGGGTGGCTACATGTGGAATAATGATAGTCTGTCAAATCTAGTAAAACTGGAAGCCACAAACTAGTTATGAAAAGGGTCGAAATAATGTGTAAAGTTTTATGAATCTGTTGCAATTTTCCATTTCCTTTGAGAATGTTGTTCTATAAATTGACACGTTGAAGCAGGTTATTCAAATCTTGCCTGTGTTTTCCTAAGTCCACGGTTGGGGTCCAATCCAATTTAATACTAATCCTTTAAAACTGATTGAATCAGAACAGTAACGTAACAAGAATACCGAATACGTAACATCATGCTCGTAAATCCCTTCATCATCAGCTTATAATGTTCCCACTGCTGGGACACAGGCCTCCTCTCCGTGAGAGGGAGTGGGCCGTAATCCACCACGCGGGCCCAGTGCGGGTTGGTAGATGTCACATGTCATCGAATTTTTGGTTCTAGGACTTGCCGGTTTCCGCACGATGTTTTCCTTCACCGTTTTGAGAACAGTGGTGATGAAATAATTTACACAAAGTAAAGCGCCTGTCTGGGTTCGAACCTACAACTCGTAAGTCGCGGCCGTTACCACTGGACCACCACTGCTCATAATCCCTTAGGAGCAGGCAGATATATGGTACACCCACTCAATGAGGAGAAACTCTTAATTCTTAAACTCCTTGTAATTTGCATTCAGCAGTGATTGGAACAAGGCAAGGCTCAGCTCATTGCTAAGTAACAAAAGCCATACGGGTTGATCCATCAGGTTAAGCTACGCTTGCCGGGGTTGGTCCGTGGATGCGTGGCCATCTTTACATACCGAGACTTTTCCGTGACTTGGAAAGCACGTTAAGCCGTTGGTCCCGGCTGTCATTCGTAGATCTTTGACAGTCGTTTCGGGTCGTCAGAAGCCTGAAGGTCTGACAACCAGTCTTACCAAGGGGTACCAGTTACTGGGTTGTGGAGGTCAGATAGGCAGTCGCTCAGCTGCATCCAGTTAGACTGGAAGCTGACCACAACATAGTTGGGAAAAGGCTAGGCAGATTGATTGAGTTATTTGAACAAGACTGCCAATGATAATGAGGAATAAATCCAGACTCATAAATTTCATAATAGAAATACCACAACAATGCGGTCACTTTGAAATTTATGTCGCCTCACAAAAATTATAGTGCAGATCATGTCCGAGGAACAAGAAAGAAGAAAATAAATATGACTCATCATTGCATTTGGTTTGAGCTCCACCCATCCACTAGAACCACGTGACTTTTATACAGAAGTCGGCCAAGGCAACTATGTATGCGGCCTACTTTTTTTTTTTGCGTTCTGCAATTTATTAAGGTGATCACTTACCGTCTCGAAATTATATAATTTGATTAGTTGTTTAAAAGTTTTTATTTATTCTGCCTCGTTGACCTAGTGGTTGTAAGCGCTACTGCTGAGCATGAGGTCCTACGTTCGATTCCCAGGTCGGACAAAGAATTTCTCAGTAGCACCAGGATTTGTGCCCGATAGATGGCAATGGGCTCGTCCCCTATTACATGGGACTTAAACAAAACTGGCGAAATGTGGGTGTACTATATGGTACACTTCTGCCTAACCCTTCGGAGATTACAGGTGTGTTGTGATGTTATGTGATGTGATGTTATGTGATGTGATGTTATGTTATGTTATGTTATGTTATTTATTCACTTTTAATTGTAAACTAGCGCTGTGCCAACGACTTCATCCGCCCTATATTCCTACCTCGTAAGTTTCTAAAACTCTGGCCTTATTCCTTGTCTACATCCTAAAGGCAATCTGTCTGCAAACCGCTTTCTATTTCTAAGGGTTTCGGCTGGGCGTTAATGTGTCAGTCAGTGAGTGAGTGAGTCCAGGACTTTCCTCTTTATGTGTTGATGTTCTAGGACAGTGGTCGGCAAACCGCGCCTATCTATAGAGTGCGGCTCTGTACAAAAGTCGATGAGTGCGAGCGGGCATACTCGCGGGGGTCGGGGTTCCGGTCATTAAGCAAAATATCAAGATTTATTCAAAATTAAAATTATATTTCCATGATTTATTACCGAAGTATTTACACCAAAACGTACAGGACATCGAAATCATTTACTGTACTTTTCAAAGTTTTCCAAGGTTAACTTGTTATTAAGTGAAATGCCTTCATCATAATATTATTGTCAGCCGATATGATAGTTGAGTGAGTTTGGACACACAGAAAGGATTGGCTCTCATATGAAATCTTAGTCGTTATATTATTGATATTTAGCTCTATTGACCCTTATCCTAGGTCCACTTTCATTATTCGTAGGGTCTACAGGAATGTGCCTTCCTCAGGGGAAAACTAAATAGTTATAGTCTCATTGTCCTTATTTCAATTTATTTTTAGTCGGTCAAGACCATCTTTTTCTTTCGTGCATATAACATCCGATCCGTCAGAGTGTTGCTAAGTATCGTCCTGAGAGTATATTTATGTGGTAACATTCAGAAAAAAATAAAAATCGCCACATTTTTTTTGAAGGGGGCATTTTACCTTGTTATTTATTACATGGGGCGCGGGTGGCCTTCGTTTGTGTCTACAAGTCATAACTTTGACCCCGGTTGAAAATTTGCAATTTTTTTATGAATTTGGGGTAATTTTGGTAACTAGGTACTATAAATGAGAATTTTAAATAGCAGTAACTTTTTCAATAATAATAAAAAAAAAATGTAATTTTTTGATAATGTTATTGCAGTACCTATGTGCCGCTTTCGGATCGTACAAGGTTTTTAAGCTATAGCATAGCTTTTATAGCGGGCTTTGAGCGCGGCGACCGAATCAAGAAATTCCGTAACGAAAATAAAACCTAACACCCCCCACTCCGCCTACCATGTAATGACGGATGATGACTTAAAACAAAAATTACGTTCCTATGACAACATCACGTTGTCATGGGAACGTAGTTAAACATGGGTTTATGTCATCATCCGTCATCATCCCAAGTGTAGCGTTGACAAAAATAGGAAGTATGGGGTTACAAATGCTATGCAATAGCTTTACCGCGGCAGTCCCCGAGTGCCACACGTTTTTTTTTTTCTACATATTGTATGACGTACGTTGATGTCTTTTTTTTGCCATGTCGTCAGTCACACAAAAATCCATATTTTTCGTTTCCATGTAGATATGTCATTTTATAGTTGGGTACATACATATCCTCAAGCGTTTTTTTTCCAAGGGGGTAAGCAGAAACTATAGATCGCCACCTGCTAAGATCATTACATACGCCTTTTGCTTCGTTTATTTTATAGTTAGTCAGTCGTTAGTTATTCATCTTTATTAATGTTAACAATAACCTGAAAGTAATAGTAACTAGTATTAATAACTTTCTCATACAAGCATGCCTTTCGAATTTGAGCCTAAATCTAGATTAGGTAATTATTTAAGTGGCTATCATGTTATAATTAATACTCGCCTAACCTGATAAAACAAAAAAAAAGTCTGTGAATCGGATCAAGCATTAAGAATGCGGTTCCGTACACATTTTCTGTTTAATTCCGGACTAACAATAATTATTCTTAGTCCTATATTAAAAGTTACAGAGGAACCCCTCTGTAACTTTCATGTTCGTGAACGGGCGCCGTCAGTTGAGATTGGTCATCTCTTATCTGCCAGGGCTTATTTTTAATCTTATATTTTCAATTGCTTTTGATTATTTTTACCCGACTGCCCCAGAAGGAGGGTAATGTTTTTCGAGAGTATGTATGTATGTTTGTATGTATGTATGTTTGTATGTATGAATGTATGTTTGTATGTATGAATGTATGTATGTCTATTTCTTTGGCACGCTCTGTAGCCTAAACGGCTTGATGGATTTTAACATGTGAGGTGTCGTTAGGTTCGTCTTAATTGTGGGGGTGACATTGGCTATATATTATTTATAAATTGCATCTGCAAATACAAAAAAAGGGAGGAGTAGGTTTAAATAAACACATTATTGGTATCAAAGTTAGTAATGAGTCAATTCCAAATATATATACATATTTATATATTAATAAAACTAAAAAGTTTTAAATAAAACAAATTATTAAAAAAAACAAAAAAGCCGACTGCAAAAACTCATAACTGAAAAGAGAAAAGCAACCAATAACCTGAAATTTTGGTGAAACTTTTGTTTGTCCCGGGGGCCTGCATTACCAAAATCCTATAGATTATAATGCTTGTTTGTACATTGTTCTCACATATAGAAGCAACAAGAATAATGTACCCAGGATTTTGTAATATCTTTATTTAAAAGAGTGTCCTTGGATTTTCTTGCTCGTTCTTTTCCATATAGATCTGATCTATGTTTTGGAATGGGCTTAGCTTCGACTTTCTGACTAACTGATCGATTCTTTGACAGTTCAAAAGTGCCTGTAAATGGTTTAATTGAACTAAATGCGTTGAGTTTGAGTTTAGAAACATTGTTTCTTCTTTTATATTAGAACAATCTACTTACAAAAAGGTCATACCGTGGTAAAAATATGAGGCAGTTTGCAGTTTGCTAAAGGGACTAGCTGCCCACGGTATCTTTTTTTGTGATTGCCTTCTCGTAGCTCAACCTATGAGTTTGTCGGCTTCTTAACCGCACATAACTGTGGATGCCTTAATAAATTAAGGCCTCCAGCCAGGGCATAAAACTTATAAACTAAGCGACTACATGCTAAGGCACCCCCCTGTGGGGTACGGACCTTGGCTTACGGCGTAAATGCCCAAGGTACGCCAGAGGTATGAAAAAATAGGCATTGCCTGGTGGACGCCATTGCGCCATATCAATTTTCAGAAGAAAATTAAAACGAACCTTAAGTAATATTATGGTTTTTTAGTACGGACCCTAAAAAGATCACAGGGTGAAGTAAATTTTATAAACGTTAAAATATAAGGGTTTCTTATATTTCATTACGGAACCCAAATACAAATACGTGCAATACTGATCTATCAGTTAATCTAAATTGAAGACTTGAATTATCATTTTTATTCTGCAACGGACACTAAACTTTCTAAAGATTATTGTAAAACATTTTTAAAGAATTATAATACGTCCATTTTGATTTTAATTAGTAACTGTTAATCTAGTTTTGAACAATAATTATGCAATTTTTGAATTTTAATAAGTACTTATAAAGTTGCGTAATTGCGTTAATAATTAAATTAGTAAATAAACTATATGTTACTATTGGCAATTCATAAATTGCGTATATCTATTCTTCTTTTCGTGTGGTTAGTGACTAACCTGGTGTCAGAGTTTTAAAGCCGCCCATGGGCCTCTGACTTGGCTTCACATGCCGTCGAGAAAAATCTCTCAGGCATGCCGGTTTCCTCAGGATGTTTTCCTTCACCGTTTTTTAAGCAAGTGATAATGATACAATATGCATATGAATCCGAAAAGTCATAGGTACGTGCCTTGGGTTCGAACTCGAGACCTATGACTTGGCAGTCCGATGGTCACACCACTAGGTTATCACTGATCATAATATATGTTCGCAGTCTGCATACGAAAATTCAATCAAAAAAACTTTTTACAAAAAAAAAACTACCGACTTCCAAAAAAAACACTACAAAGTGAAAAATAACTTTAATTTCGGAAGTCGGTGTCTTGGGTTTTGTGTTTTCGTTTTTTGCCACCGACTTCCGAAATTAAAGTTATTTTTCACTTTGTAGTGTTTTTTTTGGAAGTCGGTAGTTTTCTTTTTTGCAAAAAGTTTTTATTTTACCTACCCCACACACATTCGAATACCACTACCTACTACCAGTGTCAGGAACTTATCATATCATCTACATACTAAGTGGGAAAAAAAATACGTATTTTGTAGCTAACTCAAAAACTACCCAAGCAAAGTTAATAAAATTTATATGGGACCAATTTGGGAGCATACCCTTTCAAACAAAAAAATAATTTTCAAAATCGGTCCACAAATGACGGAGAAATCGGTGGACATAATAACCTCCTCCTTTTAAAAATATACAATAGTTTAGTCACGATAGCTAGATCTAGATCGGCAAAATCCATAGTCGGCCGATCACTTATATTTATACTCCATTTGAAATAAGATTAGACATTTAAATAAACCTTTTTTACAGTCCGTTCAACCGATTTTGACTTTTATACCGTAGGTATAAGGATGGCATTAAAAGCAAAAAAGTGGTTACAATACCAACTGTTTACTGCAGCTGACATTTATCATGCCACCAACGCAATAGAAGTCAAAATCGGTTGAACTGACTGTAAAAAAGGTTTATTTAAATATCTAATCTTATTTCAAATGGAGTATAGTTTGAAAAAGTCAGTTTTTAGGGTTCCGTACCCGAAGGGTGCCAACCGGAACCCTATTACTAAGCCTCCGCTGTCCGTCATAGGTAGACAGTTGAAAATTTGACATATTATTATTTAATTCTATTACCGCTATAACAACAAATAATAAAAATTAAATAAAGTTAAAAATTAAAGGGGTCTCCATACAATAAACTTTCGATTTTGAAAAAAAAGCTTACCCTAGCATGTAGGGTATTGTCTAGAGCTCATTGAGTAGTTTTTTTATCTTCAAGAATGAATAAATAAAAAAGCCATAAAAGTTGTCAGTTTTAGACCTTTTTTGTACGCGCTCTATCTCAACAACTAAATTAGTTAGGAATTCGAAAGTTCTGAACATCATAAAACTCGTACTGTCGAGAGCTCTCCTGGAAATCGATACTCGTAACAATTAAAATTCTATTGTGTCATTAATGACAGTTGAGCTCTTATCACCAAATACTAAAAACGCCTAATCAGAAGGTATTTTTTTAAATATGGGCGATTTCCTGCAGCTGCAGTAATTAACTTTATAATTCATAGTATCATTATGAAATACAAATTTATCTTTGCGAATAATGTGAAAAATAATGTTCTTTGTTTAGTATTTTCATTTATTTACTAAATATTGTACGATGGTACGGAACCCTTCGTGTGCGAGCCCGAATCGCACTTGGCCGGTTTTATTTAATTTCGCTGTTAGGATTTTTTTTTTTAAATAATCCTATGCTTATATTGGCAGTGTTTTTATTTATTGTCGAAGTCACATTGGTTCGAGAAAAACTTCAGAACACAATATGTATCCCATCGCTTGTGGAACAGTATCTATTTACATAATGTCAAAATAAGACTTATCATAATTTAGGATATCAACTCAAATGATAATATCATTAAACTACTATTTGACTTGTAGACCACAACAAGAAATACCATGACTAATACAAATCACATGAAGTAAACAGAGTATACGTCAATATGTGTGGGTTGTTGTCACTACAGGAAGAGATTGGCAGAAGGCCCACTCGTTTTTTTTCATTCCAAGACGAACATAATTCACCACCTAATCACCTTTGTACGTATTTTTCTGTTCCTTTCTTCTTATCTGTTTATATGTGTGTACATAAATTGTTAAATAAATAAATAAATTATTCAAAAAATTCAAAAGTAATTTATTCAAACTAGGCTGAGAATCAGCACTTTTCGAACGTCAAAATGACATAAGACAGTCCCCCAAAAACGCCCACCCTACACCACTTCCTAGTGCCTTTAGCTGGGAAGAAGAAGTGGCGCAACAACTCCCCAGCAGCACAGCTGTCTGTTCCAGTTAGAAAAAAAAATTATTATATATAATAGTATGCAAAATTATTATGCAACACAAAACATTATTTTAATTATAAATTGCTGGCCATATGTCAGCCAGCACACGCCAATATACCAACCAAAAACATCGAGAACTATACTCAAGCATTATTTAAAAAATAAAAAAATAATAAAAACTAAACGTAAACAGAACTAAATATCTAAATAAAAGCCTCGAGACATAAAGGGCGTGCCCGCTTACATAAAGCTGTAATTGGCAGTTATAAATGATAAACTAGGACCATCGAGATAAAATAAATAAACAGTTAATTACTAGTAACAATAACAAAACCATGATCAGCAAGACGACCAGTCACCACAAGCAGCACCCGTTCACGAGCATAACGCAAAGATCAGCCACTACCCCCCTCGCCATATTTGAAGGAAGGAGGCAACCCGACCCCCGATGCTACCGCAAGCATTGACATCTAAGGGAGCATGACGAGCTTGCTGCCGGTTGCTCAGGCAAAAAATAATATGATCAAACGTTATACAGTTTGCATGATATTAAAAGAGCCTTCACAAATGAAGTTACCAACCCTGCCTGCTGAGACAAAGCTTGGTAATATGTCTATATAAATATTTAAATAGGTAATTATGCTTTATGTATTTGTGTATCTGTTATATATGTAAATGGTACACCACTGACTACCTGCAGTATTGTCTCTCCTTTTCCATTTAAATCCATCCAAAGGTTGTCTGTAAAAGATCGCTTTTAGCGATAAGACCGCCCATTGTGTCACCTAATGTAAAATTTCTAAATTAATGTCTGTAATTTTTTTGGTGTGCATAATAAAGAATATTCTATCTATTCTATCTATCTATAATAATGTTGAAAATCAGCAGCTCCAAAAAACAAAGGATTGGGCCTAGCTGTTCTTTTTTGCTGTCGTTTCTGCAATCACTAGAAATGCTTATCAGCAAGTTTATCTCAGCCTGGAATCTCCTTTTGCTAGGTATAGGTTCTGCCTGGTATTGTCCATATCTCTTCAGGATTTTCCAGTGAATTTGACAATTTCGTTAGCCCATCGCGCCTTCAAACAATATTAGCCAGTCAGCTAGATGATTGCGGAGTTGACAACCCAGGGTGTCTCCGAAGTACCTGTGTATCACCACTCGTACTCGAACAAGTAATTCAAATTAAAAAAAAAATGGTGGCACTCCGGGAGTGCCGACAGAAGTGAAAACTTGAATAAGATCGCCTTGGTGGAAGAAAAATACTTGTATGAAACATTGATCCGTAACATTATATATATAGAGCATAATCGCGTTTACGAAATCTTTAAAATAAAAATACTTGCATAGAACATTGATCCGTAACTTAATATAAATAAAGAGCACAATCGCGTTAACAAAACCTTTAAAGTAAAAATACTTGCTTAGAACATTGATCCGTAACATAATATAGGTAGGTAAATAAAGAGCACAATCGCGTTTACAAAACCTTTAAAGTAAAAATACTTGCTTAGAACATTGATCTGTAACAAAGTTATATAAATAAAGAGCACAATCGCGTTTACAAAAATGAGGTGTCGTCATTGTGTCGCGAAATCAATAGTTTAGACCCATCTCAAAAATGCCCAACGCGCCTAAAAAGTTTTCACTCTAAAAAAAAAAACACGTAAACTTACTTGGATACTTATGAAACGTCAAACGCTAGGTAAGAAACTCTACGGTTACTGTTTTAAAATAATTTGCCTTTACAGTGTTTTCAAATTATAGTGTTAATAGGTAAGGGAGGACAGTGTAGACCTGTCAAAAAGTGCCAGGTTCTTAACAAAATAGAAAATGGCCTACAAATTGACTCGTCTACGAGTCTACAAATGTAAGTTGACTGTTGATAAGGCTGGCCTCCCGCATACGGGAGACCAGTACGAGTAGCGGCCGCAATGCTCTCCAACAAGGGAGTTAGTACGATATCGGTTGCTAGCGTTGTACGGGTTCTACCCGGAGCGGGTCGCGTACGGACCAATCCGCGTCGCTGTGAAACAATGTTCTAGCGCTTCACGTGTATCTCTGTTCCGGGAGCCCGTACGGGCGGCCCGCACGGGTCTCCCGGACAGCTGTGAAACCAACCATATCATGAACTTAAACTTCTGCATACTTCATTTGTTTTATGGCCCAAAGAGTGGCTTGTAGCTCCTAGTTGTAAAGCCAGAGGAAATGTGTCATTACGTCGGCGCAAGGGCCAACTACCTGTCACTGACATTTTAGAGCTACTTGTGTTTTAAGTATAGCTTGAGGGGTTAGCAGTTATTCTATGGACATAATGAGTTTATTTTGTAGTTGTCTTGTTGTTGAAGTGACATTTTCTTTAGGCGCGTTTGGCATTTTTGAGATGGGAAAAACAATTGAACTCGCGACACCGTTACCGACACCTCATTTTTGTAAACGCGATGGTGCTCTTTATTTATATTACGTTACGGATCAAAGTTCTATGCAAGTATTTTTTAGGTTTTGGAAGTATTTTTTTTAAATTGTTCAAGTTTTCACTTCTGTCGGCACTCCCGGAGTGACACTGTTTTTTTTTTTGTTTGTCGCTATATTTTTTAGAAAAGGTGAGCCATTAGTTTATATAGTACTAGGGGGCTCGTGGCTATAACAGCCGCATGGATTGATTTTCAAGGTTAAGCAACGCTTGCTGAGGTCGGTCCATGGATGGGTGACCATCTTAACATACCGAGACTCCTCCGTGCCTCGGAAAGCACGTTAAGCAGTTGGTCCCGGCTGTCATTAGTTGGATCTTTGACAGTCGTTACGGGTCGTCAGAAGCCCGAAAGTCTGACAACCAGTCTTAACAAGGGGTAACGTACTCGTATTACCCAGTTACTGTGTTGTGGAGGTCAGATAGGCAGTCGCTCCATGTAAAATACTGGTATTCAGCTGCATCCGGTTAGACTGGAAGCCAACCCCAACGTAGTTGGAAAAAGATAGGCAGAGGCATTTTCATTGCAGATAATTCTTCTTTTCCTTGCTACATTTTACAAACAATATGCACTTATTATACTCGCATATCGTCCATTACTAGACACAGCTCAATCGAACCAAATTATTTAAAAACCTAAAGTAGTGTAGTAGTGTGTGTGGGGGTGTGTGTGTGTGTGGTGTTGTGTGTAGTAGTGTTTTAATAACCTAAAGTTTAAATCTTTGGGGTAAACAGTACACGGAAGCCAGAGAACCGGGCTTGGCACCGAGTTGGGAAAGGCGTGTGATTCATGGGTCTCTCCGAAGTTGCTACATTTAATCGATAAGGTTGCACACCCGGAACTTTGTATGGGCTGCTGTTGAGGTGCATACCTAGCAGGTGCATACCTATTATTTAAGAAACTTAGGCATCTGCCAATAAAAAATAGTAGATTGTTAAACGAGGGGCTACCCATTCTATCGACGTAGTTTTACTCCCGAGGGAGTAAATAGAAACCAAGTTATAATCCCTCAAGATATAATGCCTCTCAATGTATGTACTCTAATGGGTTTTAGCGCCGTGTGTTACACTCTTATTTTCACTACGATCGCTAAAAAATAAAATAATCCAATACAATACTGAATAGTTTATTTTATTTAAAAAAATATACAATTTGTTCAATCTGAATTTTTAAGGAAACTTTTTATCCCGGTATGCGGTAGTAAAAAGCTAGTTTTACATAAGAATAAAGACTTTCGTTTTTGTAGGCGCGTTGGTTACAGACAAAAATTAGTTTTTCCCCTAGAGCAAGATATGCTATTTTTTCCACGCTCTGGTATGCTACAATGACGGACTTTTTGAGTAAGAGGAGTGAAATAGTAGATTGTTATACGAGGGGCTAAAATAACCCATTGTAACGAGGTAGTTTTACTCCCGAGCTTTAGCGAGGGAGTAAATAGAAACCGAGTTATAATGGGTTTTAGCGCCGTGTGTTACACTCTACTTTTCACTACGATTGCGAGAAAATAAAATAATCCAATACAATATTAATTTACCTTTATAAAATTCAAATCTGTAAATGCGATTATCGCCATTTTGATGACAGTCGAGGTCGAGGCTAAAAACATAAAAATTGGGGATTTCGAACATCCAAACTCCACCACAGGGGCAGTGAATACTACATCATTTAATTATTTGACGAGTTCATCCATTGTTCAAGTTAAATAAGTAGTGGTAATTAAGTTTTTGATATCCAAA
This sequence comes from Agrochola litura, assembly GCA_949152395.1. Taxonomy (NCBI): domain Eukaryota; kingdom Metazoa; phylum Arthropoda; class Insecta; order Lepidoptera; family Noctuidae; genus Agrochola; species Agrochola litura. Next base: position 11,305,200 of record OX424521.1, on the reverse strand, counting down.
GTCGAAGTTTCGCGCCAATCGTGCGAGTCTACATTTTAACTTTTCACAAATATCACACATACAATTTAAAATGTGACAAATATTATACACAACTAGAAAATGCCCAGATCTTAACGTAATATACGAACACAGGTCCAATAACACGTAATATTCATTACCACTACTCAATTTGTGTTAAAAATCGCCGATATTTTTTTTTTTTATTGTAATTATGTGCGAAAACGATTATGCCAAACAATTTTTTTTCAATTTTGATCGACTCGATTAATTAAGTCGAATATCAGAAATCGAAAAATTCAATAAAATTGTTTTAAGCATTAAATTAGAGAATTTTTTTAAAGATTTCGCGCCAATGCCTTTTTTATTTCTTCTGTAGCCGCAACGCAATGCTCGCATTCTACCGAAGAGATAGCCGCATTTAGTTCCATTTTCAAAAATAAAATGTTTTTCTTTTTTTTGTGAACAAGTAATAAGTCGAGTCCATACTCATGATTATTCTACATACGAATAAAGACTTTTTCATTTTTCAAGGCTCGTTGGAAAAGACAAAAATTTAAAAAAAATTACTTTTTCCCCTAGAGCAAGAAATGCAACTTTTTCCCCGCTCTGGTGCTCTACAATGACGGCCTTTTTGAGCAAGAGGAGTGAAAAAAAAAATTGTTTGCTTGTGGTCTATTTATGGTAGGTAGTCATGGCATTGGTCACTAAAGCATGTGTGAGGGATAAGCGGACCTTTTATTGTTCGTACTACGCTAAGCCAGCTCAAGGTCAAACCGTTACGTGCGATCGACTGTACCTAAATGTTAAGAGGGAAGCGTCAGGGTAGCCCGCGAAATTCAAATTTTCTTCCGTTTTTTGCAATTTGCAGGTCAGTGTCAGGTTTTATGTTGATAGATCAATATGATTCGCGGCCGTAACAAATATGGCTTTACTCAATTATAATCATTACAATCAGCAATACAACTCCATAAGTTAGCTAAGTTTTGCTAACATAAAACTTGACACTGACCTGCGAATTGCAAAAAACGTAAGAAAATTTTAATTTCGCGGGCTACCCTGACGCTTTCGCCTTAAATGCAATATTCTTTAATATTTTTCCACGACTGACACTTGTCTGATATTGATACACAAATCACTTGACTTGAGTCTACTGATCTGAATTAGGCAGTGTAAAAGAGATACCTATATCGTGTTTTTGAAGTGAAAACTTCTTTAGGCTCGTTGGGCATTTTTGAGATGGGAAAAAACTATTGAACTCGCGACACTGTTACAGTCACCTCATTTTTGTAAACGCAATTGTACTCTTTATTAACCGACTTCCAAACGGAGGAGGTTCTCAATTCGACTGTATGTTTTTTTTTTTTGTATGTTTATTACGCGATTACTCCGCCAATTATGAATTGGTTTTGATGATTCTTTTTTTGTTTGGTAGATCATACTTCAGAGGTGATCCCATATAAATTTTATTAACTTTGCTTGGGTATTTTTTGAGTTAGCTTCAATAATACGTATTTTTTCCCACTTAGCATGTGGATGATATGATAACTTCCTATCACTGTTATTTACATAGCAGGTAGTGGTATTCGAATTTGTGTGGGGTAGGTACCACAACAAAAAAGTGAAAAATAAAAACTTTAAAAAAAAAAAACAACTGACTTCAAAAAAAACACTACAAAGTGAAAAATAACTTTAATTTCGGAAGTCGGTGACAAAGAACGAAAATTCAAAACCAAAGACACCGACTTTCGAAATTAAAGTTATTTTTCACTTTGTAGTGTTTTTTTTTTGAAGTCGGTTGTTTTTTTTTTGTAAAAAGTTTTTTTATGTAACGTTACGGATCAATGTTCTATGCAAGTATTTTTACTCGCCAACAGACGATCTGTGGAGTAAAAGACATCAATGCGTTGATTACCGCGGTTCCGATGCAGGTGATGTTATGATACCTACATAGGAACATGTCAATATTTTTGTGCTCTTTATTTACATTACGTTACGGATCAATGTTCTATGCAAGTATTATTACTTTAAAGGTTTTGGAAGTTTTTTTTTTCAAGTTTTCACTTCTTTCGGCAGTCCTAGTGTGCACTGCTTTTTTTAAATCCTTGTTCGTTATTTTGAGAAATATTAAGTAATTTACTCAGAATCGACTAGTATTTGGAAATGTCGAACTAAATATTCGTATTGAATTTAGCAAGAAATGCTTTTGTTGATAAAAGCCAGTTTAAGACAGCTCATTATGCAAGTCTCGGACACCCACTGGGCACACTGTACCTCTTGCATTAGATGGTAGAATAAAAAGGAATACAATCTACTATCTACCTATAATCTTATATCAGTGCTAATCTTAACACTACACGAATTCCATCCATTCAATTTCGCAACCGAAAAAAGAATTCAAAATAAGAACGCGCCCAATAAAGAGGTCGAATACTCATAGACAAGAGCTCATAGACAAGATGACCACAGATAACGAAATCTAATTGTTAACCGGCCTTCTTGCACTTAACCGTGAATAAAAAGAATATAACTCATTGTGTTTATGCGTTATTATGTGGAATCGTGTAAAAATGTCAACTTTTATCTTTTATAGTCGTAATAGTGTAGCGTGCGAAACATGGGCATGGCTGTTCGTGATTCTGAGTGTAAAGCGACTATGGGCATTGAAGTTTGTGGGATTTTTCCAGTTTTTGTGCTGTTAAAGATTCATCATTTGTTCCACGAATCATCCGCTGCTGTGTTTAGACCTCCCCCTTTCTTCCCGATTTCTTGCGTCCCACATCCAGGTATTTCCCCGCAAGTCGGGTAAAAATAGGGACAACGCCTGAACAGAATGTCTGTAATTAAGTTTTGAACTTCAAATGGCGTAGCCTAGACAATGCTCAGAAATGCATTTCCTTGGCACTGATGGTGTATTTCCATACAATTACTACTCGGCGTCTTCAAAAATAAATAAGCTTTAAAAATCGACGCCTCTGCGAGAGACTCTTTTCACTCTCCTTGTAAATCATTTTCGCGGCATTGAGCTCGTGAACAAAGCAAGGAGATCAGAACTGGTTATTGTTGTAGATTACCCGTCTGTTCTTGATTAACCATGACTTTTGCTTTCTCTCTGCTTTATGACAAGTAGGGATCCTCCCCCCACCAAATAGTGAATGCTCCAAATTAATAGTGTTTCTAGATATCCAATCTTTGTCAAAGTTTGTAGCCACCCTACAAGTCGGACGTACAAGCTTTATATATCAAGTATCTTAGGACTCTCGCAATAGTTTGCTACTGACCCACTGAATACCATTTCATTGTTATACTTACACTTCAATTCACACCTTAAAACCTTCGCCGTAAAGTCTATTTCCCCTTTGTAAGTAACTGAAGGTTTGTTGTCAAAGGGAATTGGACTTTAAAATATTAATATTGTACAGTGTAGTTTTGAGTGGTATCTTAAAGTGCATGTTCTTATATTGCGTTTAGCTATAATTCACTCGCTTAATATCTCGCCGAGTGCTTGAGAAGTCATAGTTTGTTTATTTGAAGAAGTAAATTAGTATATATGGAAAATTGTATCAGAAAAGTAATAAGTACTAGAAAGGGTTTGTCCACGGAAGTACTGGCTAGTTTAGTTACTTCAGACGTCATCTCCACGGGCGAGAGAATCGCAGCGATAGTCTCGTCGTGCCATCAAATTCAATAGAAACTCTTAGAATCAATCTCCACACGACGATATCATGGCAGCGATAATTTGAAGACACAGCGTGATTATCGCCGCAATTCTCTCGTCTGTGGAGATGGCGCCTAACACTATATTTATTTCTGCCACAAAGCGGTATACCTGTGTTACTCTTAGAATCAAGCCTTTTCAATTTTGCCCTTGCTTTTAGTTTTTTAGCTTTTTATTAGATCAGTAATTTAAGATTTTCACCTTAAATTACTGATCTAATAAAAAGCTAACACACGGAGAACAAGCGTTGGTGATCAAAATAAAATCTGAGAAGCCAAAAACTACATGAGAATAAGCTCTTCTGTGAAAAATAACTTTAATTTCGGAAGTCGGTGTCTTTGGATCAGTATTTAAGTTTTTTGCCACCGACTTCCGAAATTAAAGTTATTTTTCACTTTGTAGTTTGGAAGTCTTTTTCTTTTTTGGAAGAAGTTTTTGTATAAAAGTGTTTTTTAAATACTTCAATACACAGCCCCCAAAAAGCGAAAAATGGTCTCTCCTTGTGTGAACGAAAAACCAATATTTTCCTCGGAGTGGGTGGAACTATAACTCAATTACCGGTCATACAACTGTTGTACCACAAACAACAGCCTTTAAAATAAATACATAGACAATGACAAGTCCTTGCCTACATGTTATAATCAAAGTATCATTACTTACGAAATACGCACCGATACCACGGTCGCCGGCAGGCGGGCGGCAATAAGTGAGCCAGTCTGTTGCAATGCTGAGATTATCAGCTTATTTCAAACATACAAGTAGGACAAAATAACTCCTAAAACGGGCTGAAGTGAAGTCAAAGAAAAGTATCGTGAAAGTTAAGTACGGTACAACTACCAGTTTTTGGAACGAAGTTCTTTAATGTAGATTGTAAACTTTCAGAAATCGTCACGCTAAAAAATGTTAATACTTGCGACTGTCTTCTTCTAATTCAAAGAGAAAGAGCGAGACAACGCTAGCAGAAAAAAAAACAAAAGAAAAGAGTAAAGTGATTACAGTGTCGTGGGATAAAATTGTACACTGCATGCCAGAGAGAGAGAGAGATATGAAATTCCAACACGCTCTGAAAATTTTCAAAGTTTTCATCATGGGTATCGTTTTCATGGTTTTCGAGGGTGTTAAAGCCGATAGTGGAGCTGAAATGTAAATTCAAGATGGCAACTATGTTTTTTTTATCATGGGTATCGTTTTCATAGTTTCGAGGGTGCTGAAGCCGATATGAGATCACAATGTTAATGCAAGATGGCGGCTGCAAAAATTTTGTTTTTGTTTTAAATCACACGTGAAAAAGAACTTCGTTCCTGACGGGGAACCCCCGACCGCACACGTTTTTTTTTTTTTGGGCTTAGTTCTCGCAAGTCAACCTAGGAGGATGTCGGCTACTTAACCGGACTTTCCTGTGGCTGCCTCAATAAGTTAAAGCCTCCAGCCAGTGCATAGAACTTATAAACTAAATGACTTCACGCTAAGGTCACTCGCTGTGGGGTACGGACCTCGGCTTTGGACGTCGCTGGGGGAGGACAGCAAGGGACAGGCTAGATTGGATTAAACAACTACCTGAACCCTCCAGGACTTATAAGAGGCAAACGATAAAGCTGTTCAGGTCTTACGGTTAGACAAAATATGAGTCATCGACACGAAAAGTAGGTAACATGGAAACCTAACTCCTGATGAAACACGGGGAAGAAGTAACATTGAAGACTTGGAAAGTTAATTTTTACGACAATTTCACAAATGAAATGAAATGAAATTGTTTATTCTGTAAATAGGATATTAGAATCACTTTTACACGTCACATAAAAAATAAATAAAAAAATAAGCTAGATGAGTTCGGCGTTTCCTATCTGACTACTCTGAGAAGAAAGGCCGAAACAAACTCAGAGGTCGCTGTCTCTTTTAAAGTCCAGACATAATCTTGGTCAGGCCATATAAAAAAAAAAGATCTTTCAAGATCTTTTAAAGATCTTTTCAGACACTAATCTACATGGTCCTCACCATGTAGATTAGTGTCTGAAAAGATCTTTGGAGGAAAGAACCACACAGATTTGAGTGGACCTGTCCAGTCAGTGCAAGCATTTGTCAGTAATCGTGGAGCTCAACTCAGAACATAAGGAGCTCAAAACGACGAACAATACCAAAGAAAGGACATTTGGGTAGGCCGCATAAACTACTCAAACTGCCAGACCATCACTAAAACTAGCAGAGAAATAAAAATAATATCCACATAGTCCTCCCATTCGCGAAAAAATGCGTTTCGGTAGTAATTGTCTCCTTACCGACCCTGACGACCCCATTACCCTCATCCAGGAGAGCAGTAGGGAAACCAGCACAGTGTACAAAAACAGACGCCTCCCGTCAGTCCGACCTCGCCGCCGAGGTCCTTTGCGATCGCGACCACGTCCCCGAGTAAATGATACTCCCCCCGACCCTTGCTCGATAACTAGGTGCCAGCAGTTGTTGACTTGTTGCAGCTGAGCACGTAGCTTTAAATTCCCCGACTAATAATCATGATCAAAACTTTGATCCAGCCCGTCCCATCCTTGATGTCCTCCCTCCGGTTGACGCCCTAAGCCGAGGTTCGTACCCCACAGGAGGTGCCCTTGGCGAGCGTTCACCTAGTTTTAATTAGCATAGTTGAATAACCCCTGGCTGGAGGTTTTAAGTGTAGTAGCTTAAGGCACCCACAGGAAAGCCCGGTTAAGTAGTCATGATCTCAAAGGTCAACTACGAGATGCCCTACCTTGTCCTGGCATTGCAGATATTTATGGTATTTTCAAAATGGACCGTTAGTTTGCCAACTTAGCAAATCGAACTTAAAAATAACATGTTCAATTTCGTTATCATTAAATTCTTACATGCATTGAATTGAAAGTAAAGGAACTGATTAATTGATTTCAAAACGAATTGAAACATTTTTATCATTAATCTATGACTGTTGTATTAAATGAAACAATTAATTAATTTATGTTAAATGAAATACTTAGTTCTACTCGGAGGAGCTCTCGACACTTAGAACTCGGTACTTAGGAACTCGTGGCTAAATAAAAACAGTCGCACGGGTCGATCCATCAGGTTAAGCTACGCTTGCCGGGGTTGGTCCGTGGATGGGTGACCATCTTTACATACCGATACTCCTCCGTGCCTCGGAAAGCACGTTAAGCCGTTGGTCCTAGCTGTCATTCGTGAATCTTTGACAGTCCTTACGAAAAATACTGGTATTCAGCTGCATCCGGAAGCCGACCCCAACATAGTTTGGAAAAGGCTACGCAGATTGACTTTGTTCAACTTTTTTAATGGTAACAAGCGGGACGATTGTCCTTGAGGTTCTAAAGACAATTCTACCATCAAATACCATATGACCTCAACTAGGTCCCTGTGCGAGTCTCAATAAATACTTTTTCTTTCTTTTCTTTCTAAGCATAAATCCAGTGACGGATATAATGAATGGTTACTAGGTCACACGTGTGAACACAATGATCACCCATCTAGTGATTGCAGAAAGTTGTTTTAAGCAGAAAAGAAGCCTGCCGTTCTTCAAGACATGTTCTTCTTGTTTGACTCTTTTTTCCAACCAATACAATCGTGGCATTCACTTCCAAAACGTGTCATATCTTCTTCAACGACTTGCAATAGGACTGACAGATGTTTTCGGTAGTTTATGTCAGCTCGATCCTTTGTTGTCTTTCCTTTTTCTAAGCCCCCTTTGACAGCTCTGTAATTTGCCTCATTTAAATCCTGGAGGGTGCAAGAGTCCTGCTTTGGATCCACGTATCATAAAAGTCAGACATCTTCAATTAAATTCGTTCTTGTCGGCAATTTCACTTAATTCGGATTTGAAGTAATTCGTCCGGAGAAATTCTACCACCATACCTATTTCCTCCGCCAAGCAGTGTTACTGTGTTCCGGTTTGATGGTAATTACAGGCACAAGAGACAGTTCCCTACGTGATCGAATCAGAAATGAAGAAATCCGCAGGAGAACCAAGGTAACTGACATTAGCCTGAAGAATTGCCAAACTTGGGGAGGGCACATTGCTCGCAGAACGGGTGGCCGATGGGGCCGAAAGATTCTGGAGTAGCGACCGCGTACTAGAAGATGTACCGTTGGAAGGCCTCCCACAGGGTGGGCCGATGACCTTGTGAAGGCAGCAGGAATCCGCTAGATGCGGGAAGCTCAGAACTGGTCGAAGTGGCGGTTCTTGGGGGAGGTTGAATTCCAGTAGTGGACGTCTTTCGGCTGAAATTATGATGATAATGACGAGACAGTTCAGCTTTGTCTCTGGGATGGCAATGTATAAGGAAGGTTCTGCTGTTGCAGAAGTCCATTGGCGGTGGTGACCACTAACAATCAGAGACGTTCATCAGTGATAAGGATGATGGAAAAATTGGAAATGCATGAGGCAAAAGGAGTAGCAGGTTGCGTTCTTTAGTTTCTGCCTATGTGTACCTTGCAAGAGTTGATGACGTAGTCAGACCACTAGCTTCAATGACCTGAATCAGATCACTTAGTTGGACACAACTCTAACTCTTAATTCTCAACTCTAACGAAATAGAATACGTTTCTAAGTCTCAAATGTACGTAACTGTATACTTAAACCTAAAACCGGTTAGTTTACGTAACCTTTTGTTGAGTTGTTAGTTCTAGTTTTGTTATACAGGGTGGATGTTGCAAACTTCTTCTAAACTTATTGTAACCAGAGCAGCTTAATCTGTCGTGTTCAATTCAAAGTCGTCGACCTGTTCAGAATTTCGCACTTCTATGTCACCTCATCCTGTGTCAAAACGAGAGGTATTAAAATGAGACGAGGAACTCATGCCCTGGTCTCAACTCAGACCAAATAAAAAACTAAGAAAGAAAAGAAAGATTAAAAAAAACACGTAAATAACAAATTGAGGAAAAATATGCAAGACATAGCGCTATCAACAGTGACGTGAGACCGGTTTCGTTAACATGTGTTTACTTAGTGAGGTATAGTTTGATTGTTGTTCTATTGTAAATGTGTGCCTGTGACCGTGTATGCACAAAGCGGAGGTTTAGTTTTGACATGCTTCACTGTATGGTTCGCAGCTCTATGGCTTGGTTTTTATTTGGTCAAAAAGTCTCAAGATTAATCAGCCTACAAGGTTAATAGGTATGGTTTGTTCAGGATGCACCGGACGTATTTAAGTTTTGTCACTTGTGGATGCTCTTTTTTGGTTGCATAAGCTTCGATGTCTTAGCATCGTTGCTACTCTGTAAATGCTAAGTTTATTGCATTATTAGCCACTAGCTTTTGCCCGCAGCTTTGTCCGGTTATCGGGATAATACTTATCCCATGTCCTAACCCAGGTCATGGTCTAGCCATGTGTCAGATTTCTCTCAAATCCGTTCAGCCGTTTTTGCGTGAAAGCGTAACAAACAATCAAACAATAGGGATAATGCTTAGGTAAAAAAAAGATTCTATTTAGTCCGTCTTTCAGCTAATAAAAAGATATTAGACACGTATTTTTTGCTTTATCATATTAATCAAAAATAACTTAGAAAACACGCATCAAATTTGGGGAGTGGGGGTCGTTACGTCATAATTCAGTATAAAATCTAGCAAGGCGTGACGTCATGCCACATTTTAACTTAATGTGTCGCCGTAACCTTTTGATTACGTCAAAAAAGAAAAAATACGTGTCCAATGTTTTATTAACCTACCTGACAAAAAAACATTTTGGACACAGGCCTATTGCCTATTTAAAATTATTATGCCTATTTTAACCAAATGTCAATAGGAAAATCATTCCTTTTTGCGTAATGTTTTGCCTCTTTCAAATTTAAAATTAAAACAACCTGTATAGAAGTGAGCGTGAGTTACTTGTGAACTTAGATACAGATAAATAAATACAAGACTACCTAAGTTCAGATGTTAGTACTTACAAAGTTTTGAATAAATATTGTGTGAAACTAAGTAGCCTTTGAGCTGTCAAGATAATACAAAGTTACAACTTGATTTTTAAACACCAATTCGTGGGTTTTGGCAACCTGTTAAAAATTACTGTTTCATTTTCAAAGTCAAATAATGTATTTCAAATATTAATAAAATTTACAAAAAAATAGAAGTAATTCTAGTCGCCCCCTCCAGAAAGTAGTTTTCGTATGGAGAAGAATGGGCAAGAAACTCCACCGTTACTCTTTTAAAATGTTTTATAATATTTTGTATAGGTACATTAGTTACTATACCACAATAGGAAAAAAGAATTAAAAATGAAGCAACGACAGATAAATTAATTATGTGATAGATACATGGTGCTCACATATTTACAATCATTGCAAAAGTAGACAATTTTCAAAAAAAAAATATCGTCGTGGTAAACGGAATTTAAGGAAATCATGGTATAGAAAAGACTTTACTGCCAATATTTTCCGGCCAAAAACGCAAGCTTTTTCTGAAAATGTAGCTTAGAAGTACAATATAGATTGTTAAAATTTTTACATGTTGTTAGTAGTGATATTAATGCAATTTGAGACTGATGATCTCGACACTAATCACACCATTGGCGGCAGCTAACGACCTATCACTTGTAACCTATGGGCCATATTCATTCCTCATTGACTTGCTATTTACTTCATTTTAGCACTTACCGACTATTCAATCTTGCTACATCGATTTTATACTAAAACTTGCGACCCGCCCCTACTTTGCACGGATGTATTGTACTGGAGTGATTTTGTCTTTCTGACTTTTAGGGTTCCGAAAAGGAAAAATACGAAACCCTTACAGGATCACTCGTCTGTCCGTCTGTCAGAGCCAATTTGCTCCAAATCTAATGGAACGATTAAGTTGAAAGCTACAAATATGTATTCTTGTGACCCAAACACGGACGTGTAGCGTAAATAAATGAATTTTGAATATGAAACTTTTCGAGCCTAAACTTTTGACAAAAATACAGAAAATTGTTTTCTGTAATCTAGTGTGATTCTTCATAATGTGCACATATCGAAATGAGGGAATCTATGCTTAATATTATCGACGGAAAAAAAAAATGTAAAAAAAAAGTATTTAAATTTCTTTTAAAAAAAAAATCTGTAAAATTAAGCATAAATTCCCTCATTTCGGAATGTGCATATTATGAAGAATCATACTGTATATTCATAGATTACAGGAAAACCTATAAGAAGTCCATGATCTTAAAATAACATGGTAAATCTCCCAATTTTGTGCGTACAAACTTACATTTGCAGTTGGAATGTCTGAGAGAACATGGTTTTCAACTACAATGTTAAGTTTGTACCTGGGATAAATTCATGCCAACTCCGGAACCCTTCATTATGCGTGGTCCGACACGCACTTGGCCGGTTTTTTATTTGATGAGTGTGCCTTTTAGTTTGTGCTAAATAAATGTATTATTTATCTTTCTTTTTTTATCCTTTTTGACTTGTCGAAATGTCAAAATATCTAGATTTCCGTGCTATAATATCTAAGTTAAATATACATGTATATAATATGCCTGTATATCAAAATATATTGCGTGGTTTAGAAGAAATAAGCCGTCACACGGACAGACACGGAAGACGACTTATTTTATACTATGTATTGATAGTAGGTTCTTGTGTTAAGACGCAGATATATGCCAGTGACCTTGAGTAGTTAGCTTGCGCGTTCTGTACTGAGCTCACGCAACGCATCGTACGTCCAGCCAGTAATAGAACTCGCCCATCAAGAAGCGCTGTCCCAAATTATAGATGCATTATTAATTTATTATTCATAAAACAAAAGGTATTTTAATAAAACACGTATATTAAAAGATCAATAATTAAATTATCTTTAAAATGGTGAAAGTTTCAGAAAAATATGCTTGATAGATTTGCGTGATTCTCAGTTTTTTATCCGCGTTAGACATAACTTTACGAATTAATTTCACTATGTAATATAAACAAAATCTTAAATATTCCTAAATTAAGTTATAAAAAAAATGCTCTAATTTAACATATATTTTTTCCAAATCATTAACGCTACTCGTTTAGACGTGATTTTCAGTATAAATTTATTAAAAGTCGGCTATCGTCGCCTTAAGACCTAGTTAGGTTCAACAAAAAGTCATATCATGTTTTTACCTAAATCAATCAATAATGTTACATTATGGGGATAGGTCTCTCCAATGTTGTCATAATTTGTGACTTATTGTATGTCATTCTCATTAAGAGATTCTAAACCAAATGTGAGATTAATAAATAGTCTATTTCATCACCTCCTGATCAGTTCCGGTTAGGGTTGCCAACCCTACTGTAATATAGTAATAGTAGTATACACCGTGACATTTTAGTCGTCTTACAAAAGCAGTCCACTTCATGTATCCAATGACTACTAAACAATCATTAAAAAAAAAAAATTGACATATTGTAACAATTTTTTTATTGCTCCTAGAGGTATCCACGCTCGGGGTTTGCCAGAGAGCTATGGAACGGAGTATTCTTGGTATTAAACTTGTGGACCGGGTTAAGAATACAACAATCCGTTCCATCACTAAAATAACTGATGTCACTCGGAAAGCTGCCACGCTTAAATGGAATTGGGCTGGACACATCTGCCGCATGTCAAACGATCAATGGGCCAAACTTACGACCCAGTGGGTCCCGCTTAATGGCAAACGACATCGCGGCAGGCCCAGACGGAGATGGCGGGATGAGCTGGACTCCTTTAAGAAAGATTGGTCCTTGGAAGCACTGGACAGAGAGCGGTGGAAAGAGGGTAGGGAGACCTTTGCCCAGCAGTGGGACAATAATGGTTAAGAAAAAAAAAGAGTATTTTATGTCGGGTACATTGAGAAGACTAAAATGTCACGGTGTATATAATTTTTTTTCTTTAGGCGCGTTGGGCATTTTTGAGATGGGAAAAACAATTGAACTCACGACACTGTTACCGTTACTGACACTTCATTAAATGTATTTCCTGTACAATAAAATTGTTTAAGTTTTCACTTCTGTCGGCACTCCCGGAGTGCCACTGTTTTTTTTATGAATGCTCAGCAGTCATTGGATAGGTACATGAAGTTTATTTATTTATTTCACAAAAAAAATTACAATAATACAATTACACATACTTATAGGCTAGTACTTGGGAGTATATAACATGGGAGCATCTGTAACCGAACTAGGACGAGTCCTGTATCTCGGCATACAGCGCCAAACCCCTCAAAACAGACAATAATACATATATTAGCCCAAAAGACATGCGAAAAGATGCATCAATGAATGATCTTAAAACAAACATGAAAACTGAAAAAATACAAAATGAGTTTGTGTGTCTTAGTGTGTGTGTATATGCGCGTGATTTTGTGTAAGTGTAGAGTAATGAAAGGTGTTGGGGTGTTGGGTAGTGTAAATACGTTTAACGAAGTGACATGAAGTGGGCTGATGCTTTTGTAAGAAGACTAATTATTTATTGCACTCTAAAGTGCAATAATGATTAGTTATGATTATGACATGAGACATTTATAAAAAATAAGTAACCGTAATGTATGAGCGTTTATTCTGAAAGTGGGCAACGTCGCAAATAGATGTCAAATATTTCGCTGTTTTGATTAATTTGGCAATATTACTGTATGGAAATTGAAATGTGGATAACTAACTAAGAACTACAAATTACAGCCGGGACCAACGGTTTAACGTGTTTTCCGAGGCAGGAAAGAAAGAAAGAAAGAAAGAAAGAAATCATTTATTTGCTAATAATGTAGGTATGTAAAGATGGTCACCCATCCACGGACCGACCGCGGCTATTGTAGCTTAAACTGATCGATCGATCCGTGCGTAGTTATCATTTAGCCACGAGCCCTCATACATAGTAATGTAATTGATTGTGACATTGTAATGTCTTCAAATGTCACGATGTGTTTCATCCGGCACGGTCTGGTTGCACCAGCTACAAAAGTCTAATTATTAAGCATACAAGTATTACAGGTGATTTTGCACAACTCGGACATCAAACCTACTTCACAATAACCTAGACACACGAGTTCACGATCATTGCGACAGCATATAATTAATTAAAAAAACAATAAGGCTGACATACAAAAGAGATATAATTACTTCGAAATTAATAACAGATTGATCGAGATAGATAAATGTCGTGTAATTGTTACAGCTTTAGATACTGTTTTAAGGCGACGATAACCGACTTTTAATGATTTTATACTGAAGATCACGTCTAAACGAGTAGCGTAAATTATTTGGAAAAAATAAATGTTAAATTAGAGCATATTCTTAATAACTAAATATATGAATATTTTAGATTATGTTTAAATTACATAGTGAAATTAATTTGTAAAGTTATGTCTTAACGCGGATATAAAACTGAGAATCACGCAAAATCTATTCAAGCGTATTTTTCTAAAACCTTCACTATTAAAGAAAATTTAATTATTGATCTTTAAGTATACGTGTTTTATTAAATTAATAGTGCGCCTAATTTGGGACAGCGCTCCTTGATGGGCGAGTCCTATTACTGGCTGGACGTACGACGCGTTGCGTGAGCTCAGTACAGAATACGCAAGCCAACCACTCAAGATCACTGGCATATATCTGCGTCTTAAATAGATTGGCTTTTTGCCCGACTACGCGTCAGCTCTGGGCTCGCGTGGTGGATTACGGCCTGCTCCCTCTCACCGAGAGGAGGCCTGTGTCCCAGCAGTGGGAACATTATAGGCTAATTATTCTTTTGCGCGACGCCAAAGACAGGTGTTATGTTTTTCATACGTATCTTAAAATAGAAATAATACTCTTTATTTTGTGTGTGTATCTTTGTTTGTGTGAGTGTGTCTTTTTTATGTGTTGTGTGACACCACCATCGCCTGATACTTATGCCAACAAAATTGTACCTTTGTACAGACAAGGCATAATACTTCTCGTGGTTATCAAAATAAGGAGATCAAGAAAACACTGAAACAAAATCTTTTTTGCACTAACAAAAAGGCTAGATTTCTAAAAAGATAGCTCCAAGCTCATTGCTCATATCATTAACATCCCAATTAAGTAATCTCTGAACAAAAACTGATACATATTGTTCTTCGTCTCGCTTCTCAGATCATAAAACCAGTTAACAAATTACAATATAAACTCTAGCATCTATTGTCTACAAGTCTGTGAGTGGGTCACGCCACATTAGAAACAAGATTAAAAGTTCCACTATTTAATTTTGATAGCGATAACTTCAAGAGAATGATGAGCGATTATGGAGCAGTATGGAGTGCAAATTGTTCGTGAATAGCATTGTTGCATCCCAAGCCTGCTTATTGCCTTTTCAAACACCGTGTGGAGTATAACTTCTGTATTCTGTATTTGCTCAATAGTCACGCCCTCTGCCGTTCACTCTGCTCTACTGCGGGTGAGGACATCATTCATAAGCGGTAGCGATAGCGGATTTACATAGACCTTAGTTAACAAAGAGTGTAATTACCCTTTAGTCTACTTTAGAACAGATACTAAGAAATGAATATTCATAAATCCTGTCAATATTGATAAATGCGATTAGATAGTTATGTTGAATTAAAGCGACCACGTTTTGGAATTCTCTATGCGGAATTTCGACGATGATGGCGCTCTTTTGGTTGCGATTTAAAATATTTTAGAGATCTCTTTTTTAACCGACTTCAAAAAAAGAAGGAGGTTGCTCAATTCGACCGTATACTATACGGGGTCGCAGGCACATCGACGCGAAAACTGAAACCATGGATTCAGTACATGATTCTGAACCCCCCTGCGTTGAAATTTTTCGTCGGTTATTAAAAAAAAAAAAAACAGCTGTTCCATACATTTTGACCGCGTAGGTATTGCACTTTTCTATGAAACAGCTGATGATGACCACCGGAACTTCTCAATAGTCAATAATAAGTATTCCACGGGTTGCGATTCGATTACTTTAATATGGTTGCCAAGTAATTTATGCTCGTTGCAATGCATATGGAGAAGTGGAGCCTGATGATAAAGTACCAGCAGAACTCCTCAAAGATTAACGTCCCTGCATCGGGAAGAGCAATATTTTGTGAAAGGTGATGAGCAGTTGACATTAGGCTATTGTAACTTAGATTAATTACAATCTGACCCACTAAAAAGCGAGAAATAAAAACTTTTTTACAAAAAAAAACAACCGACTTCCAAAAAAACACTACACAGTGAAAAATAACATAAATTTCGGAAGTCGGTGGAAAATAACGATAATACTAAACCAAAGACAAGGACTTCCGAAATGTATGTTATTTTTCACTTTGTAGTGTTGTTTTGGAAGTCGGTTGTTCTTTTTTGTAGAAAAGTTTTTTTGGAAATGGGGGTGTATTTCCTCCACAGGAATGTCTCAGTCAGAGTAAACCTATTGCTAGATAAAAGCCTCCTTTCTTTTGTGTCTTCTTGTTTTCCTTATCCAATTTTATCTTCTCGAATTTGTTGCCTCGATATTTCTTTTGTATGGGAGTTTGTTGCGCCACTTTTTCTTCCCAGCTAAAAGCACTAGGAAGTGGTGAAGGGTGGGCGTTTCGGGGGACTGTCTTATGTAATATGGTGTTCAAAAAGTGCTGATTGTCAGCCTAGTTTGAATGAATGACTTTTGATTTTGTATTTGTATGGCTTGATGGCCTGAAATCGCACAAAGCAGAGAGATTTCGAAGGAAAAAAGGGAGGCCTTTGCCCAGCTGTGGGACACAATATAGGCTAACAAAAAAAATGGCTTGATGCGGTTATGGAGAAGAGGTAGGGAATCTAGTAGTTAACCAGTATTAGCCTGTAAAATCTAGAATGTTTGGATGCCTTGGAATAAGATTTACAATGAAGTAAATAGTTGAACAGTGCATGCGTCACGCCCCGGGTAATCTAAAGCCATTCACTCAGACTCGTTTTGTGGTGAGGACATAGTGCACGAGCGATAGCTATTTTGAAATGTCTCAATATTAGGCTTTTTTAACAGTCAATCAAATCAAGGAATTGTTGTCCACTGCTGTTAATAGGTGATCCTTCTCGTCATAGCTTCACCGATCAGAAGGTATTTTAAATGAAAATGATATGGCCCTTATAAGAAAATCCTGTCATTTTCTTGTATTTTTCAGTCTGTCTGTGAAAACTATGAGCTTCCTGCCCAAGAGTAATAACTATATTTTATAGACTTCTGTCACCTATTATTTTTCGTTAGTATTAAGTAAACAATAACTACAAGTACAATTTTAACAGCTAAAATTTAAAAAACCCCGACACAATCATCATTTCTCTTTCCTACTCCATCACCAGACCCTGTTCACCATCTATCTATAACCTATTCATTGAGACCATTCCAATGAGCCCAAACACGATAACTGTGCTGTAAGTTGGTAAGGGAGTTGGGTATCCTGCAAATTCCAGGTGATGCTGCAGCATCAGTTCAAGGTTACTATGTTCTTCTGATATCATTGAAGTAACATAATACCAAATTTCAAATCGATCAAACCTGTGGAAGATACATCCATTCATCAACTAGAAAAGAGCTGATAATCTTCAAACGGCTGAACCAATTTTGATAAAAACATGTCTAAGAACCATCGTTAGAAAACCTGCTTTCAAATAAAAAAAAAACCGCATTCGAATCGGTTCACCCCTTTAAGAGCTACGGTGCCACAAACAGACACACACACATAGCGATCAAATTTATAACACCCCTCTTTTTGCGTCGGGGTTCAAAAATGACTTCGGCTAACATTTATTTAATTCAATAACTGGCGTGTCTGCCCAAAATAGCTAAATCGATACATCAATATCTAGCCAATAATTCCACCTCAGCTATCAGACTTAAAATCAATCCTACCTAACTGAAACTTCCTGCAGACATTAATTATCATTACCTATACATTTCCACCTCCCTCCCCCTCAAACCCTCTCATCATGCCGCCTTTCACCCCACATTCCTCACCATGGTCAGCAGCCGGACCCAATGATATAAGCTTCGACCTCGCAGGGGACACTGCCTTCTATAAAACAACCTTTAACACCACTCACAAAATGAATTAACACCTTTATTTCTTGGGCAATAAGAGTGATGAAAACACTTTCGGGGCGCAAAATTGTCTCGGTCATATCAGATCTATAACAATTTTTTCATGCCATTCCATATCACATTGACCAATCAAAAGTCAATCTTATTTTAGAAGCAACAAGAGTGACGTCAGCAGTTTTTCAGGTTTTCAGTTAAGTTGGTAATAATATGACTAGTTCCAAGTATTTCAATATAAGGAAGTAGGGCGTACAATGATTGATATAAGATCCGGTGCGCGCGAGCATATTGCTGGTGATATATACGTCATCGAATTTATAATTCGATATAGTGAAAGGTTCCTTATCTGCTAGGCTTTATCAAGGAACTTTTCCGGGAAATAACTACCTACTACTTTAGTGGTATGAGGAACCGGGTGTAAAGTTCACTCATCCACCATAGAAAAGGGAGGATCCTCCGACCAGACGGGTATTGTGTCTGGCGGGCAACTGCCCATCGGTTGGAAGTTGAAATCTTGTACATATGTCGATCGCTCGGTAAACTCTAACTGCGCGATGCAGGATTTGTGTGACGTCATGTCTTTGATGCGTAGTTTGTATGTGGCGGTGTTTCCGCTACACTACCATAACTGAATGACAAAAATGATGATGATGTGGTGACAAAAATTAAAAGGGTATGCTGAGATGGTTTGGGCATGTTGAGAGGATGAATGAAAGGCGACTAACAAAATGTATTTACAAGGCTGATGTGACTGGAAACGCCGGTCGGGGACGCCCTAGGAGGACATATACTGACCTTATTGGTGATGTTCTTCAGAAAGGCCAGGTGCGTAGTACTCGCAACCGGCGTGCGTGTATGACCAGATGTATGAACGTAAACGAGGCAAAAGGAGTATGTAAGGATCGTAGCAGGTGGCGTTCTGTAGTTTCTGCCTACCCCCATGGGAAGAAGGCGTGAGTTTATGTATGTATGTATGTATAATTGAATGAATGAATGAATATTTATTTGTTAAACACAGGTACACACATTTTTTCCACGCGCGCCTCAAAGATATGTCAGCAGAATTGAGGGGGTCCGCTAGGGCCGATGCCTGCCGGGGGTGCGAAGAAAACCGATAGGGAAATCGTGGCCCCCGGCAACAGGGCAACCGAAGGAACACGGGTGGGTTTTAGTCTGTAAGAGTCTGACACGCCCTCCCGCTCCACCCAGAGCGGGAGAAGTTATTTGATAATTTCCCACACAAAAAAAAAGGTATACATTTGGTGTTCAGTAAAAATTCAGTTGACTCTCTATGTTTTGCCAGTGGCGTACAAATTTTATAGCTACAACTTTTATAACTATTTCTGCTTTTAAGCAGATTTGCTGTATATCGGTTTTTTTTACCACTACGGGGCTCTTGGCCTTCATTAATGCAAATTATCATACAATTTAGGGAGCCTCCTCTTAACCTGAAATAATATCTTAGCATTCGTCTGCCATTCAAACTTCATAATGAACCAATCTTAATCAGATTCAAACTTTAAAAGTAAATGACTCGCCCGACGTAACGCAATATCTCTGAATATCATCAATATTTGACATTTTAACTAGTATGTTTGACAACCTTATAAGTAATGGTATATCGGATGATCTTAATACTATTTCGACAGACAATGATTTAAACATCCATATAACATAATAGCTAAGTAATAAAAGCCGCACGGGTCGATCCAACAGGTTAAGCAACGCTTGCCGGGGTTGGTCCGTGAATGGGTGACCATCTTTACATACCGAGACTCCTCCGTGCCTCGGAAAGCACGTTGATCCCGGCTGTCATTTGTAGATCTTTGACAGTTGTTACGAGTCGTCAGAAGCCCGAAAATCTGACAACCAGTCTTAAGGAATATCGTGTTACCCAAGTAACTGGGTTGTGGAGGTCAGATAGGCAATCGCTCCATGTAAAATACTGGTATTCAGCTGCATCCGGTTAGACTAGAAGCCGACCCCAACATAGTTGGGAAAAGGCTAGTCAGTTGATGATGACATAATAAATCCATAAATTTTACTCTTGTCTAGCATTGTTTTTGGAAACAGTGGTGGCCCAGTGGTACCAAACCCGACTTACGACTTGTAGGTTGCGGGTGTGAACCCAGGCAGGCGATTAAGTTTGCGTAATTAATTTCATCACCACTGCTCTTAAAACGAAGTACTCGGAAAACGTCGTGAGGAAATCGGCATGTCTTAAAAACAAAGATTCGAAGACATGTGACATCTAACAACCCGCACTGGGCCCGCGTGGTTGATTACGGCCCACTCCCTCTCACAGAGTGGAAGCTTGTGTTCCAGCAGTGATTATGTATTACTGTTTTTTTGCATGAAAAGGAAACTTATTCCTCTTCAGCTTTTACTAAGTATATGTTCGTCTCTGCCAAAAAACGGACCTATCTCTTTCCCTAGGATTGTTTAGGAATCAAACAATTTCAACTGAAATAATATACCAGAATACATTTAAATTCTTTAGCAAGACATTCTAGATTTTCAGACGGTTGATGTAAGAATTTCTGGTTGGACAAATGCAATGTTCGTCTTTTGTTAATATTTTATTGTACTTTCAAAATTGTCGAAAACAGAAATAAATTCATTTATAAATTAGTAGGTAATCCGTGTTATCCAATTTTTATATCTTGCAACCATAACAACCACAGATAAATATAAATGGTTCACTCCGCATTTTAGGCATGAAGCTACAAGTACGCGGTGGGCCCGTCTTGTCGGGCCAATTCAGTGAGTGTAACGTAGTCAAAAAATATAAAAGTTACGCGACAGAAAGAGAGGCAACTTCTAGGTGAATATAACTGTAGGTAATTAGCGCTGTGTGACCTGAATTGCACTTTATTGTGTCGTAGCAAGAGTCGCTTTTTTAACCGACTTCCAAAAAGGAGGAGGTTATATGTTCGTCGCGTATGTTTGTTTTTTTTTTATGTATTTCCACCGATTTTTCCGTCATTTGTGGACCGATTTAAAAAAAAATTTTTTTGTTTAATTGGTCCCATATAAATTTTATTAACTTTGCTTGGGTAGTTTTTGAGTTAGCTACAAAATACGTATTTTTTTCCCACTTAGTACCTATGTAGATGATAAAATAAGTTCCTGTCACTGGTAGCAGGTAGTGGTATTCGAATGTGTGTGGAGTAGGTACCACAACTATAAAGTGAATAATAAAAACATTTTCCAAAAAAAAAAACAATCGACTTCCAAAAAAAAAAACACTACAAAGTGAAAAATAACTTTTTAATTTCGAAAGTGTTGTTTTTTTTTTGTAAAAAGTTTTTTATTTAATTGATTTTGCGGAGTGAACCATTTGTATGAATTCATCTGTGCAACTACAGTAGAGGAACTTAAATCTCCTTAACAAATCTTGCTAAAGAGAAAAAGTCTCAAGTTAATACACATTCCCATATAAAGTGTAATGCTTACGCGCCTAAAGACAATGCTATTATAAAAAGGCTATCAGAATGAAGTGGGTGGGATGTAGATCGTTGCGTCATGACGCGGCAGTAGTCTGCTTGGTAGGGCTGCCACAAAACAAGGCATTGAACAAAATGTAAAAGTTTTTTCGCACCACCTGCTTGATATGTCAAATAAAGTAAGACATTGGTGCCGATTCTCTTGTACACCGAACTAAACTAACTAAACTATCACTAAAATTCCTTACTTTTGACTATGAGAATCTTATAGCTATTCTGCAAAAAAAATTCTCTAAATTTAAAAATAATTTTGACACATCTAAATCGAATTTGACAATCGCGACTCCACACGTGATACCTAACCACGTGATCTTTTTAGAGCCGGAGGCGCGCAGGGGGGCAGCCTCGTCGTGTTTTGTATGGAATTTTTCACTTTTTGTATGGAAAATAATAAAAATTATTACCTACATGTAGAGTGTTAGGGGTTTAAGGGTTTTATAAAGGGGGTCGAAATTTTCATTATTTTTGCGATTGGACACACCGTTTTCGAGATATAAGCAAAAGAAAAAAAAAAGATTCGGTACTGTTTTTGCATTTGAAGTCGAGGTGTTGGTGTGAATTTATAGTTCATGACAACCAATTTTATTCCACACGTTTTTAGTCGCGATTAAAAATAGTCAGATTTAGTTAGAAAATCTAAATTTTAGGTGAAAAACGTCAAATTCAGAATAGCAAAAATTTTATTTTCACTAAACTAATATCTCGTTGCCATCTTAGTGCTGTCAAACTAAAATATAGTTAAGTTGTGTCACTTTAGTCTATTTCAGAATGGAAAATCGTCGTTTGACAGGAATAAACTAAATTTTGGTGATTTTTAGTTTAGTTTAGAGGCATTTGTGACAAGAGAATCGGCACCATTATAGCTCTGGCGTTTAGCCGGGCAATAATATTGTACTGAATTGTATTGTTCTAAATTCGTAGAAAAAACTTTTACAAAAAAAAAAAAGTATTCCATAATCGAATTGCCTTTTGCTGTCTCGCAGAAAGTGTGAAAAGTAGAGTATTTTCCTCGAAAATAAAAGTGTGAAGGCGGCTTGGGGTAACTTGAATCATAAGACACTGCTTTATCCCTTGGTGAATAATCTACTATTATGGGCTTGATAGATTGCTACAATAGTAGATTATACAACAAGTGAAAAAAAAGGAATTTAATTCGAGGGACTCAGTTGGATCCCGATAGCAGCGAAGGATTTTAGATTAGAATTCTGAGCGGAGCGAGGGATACAAGGACCGTGATGATTTTCTTTTTCACGAGTTGTGAACTCTACTTTTTACCATTGACTGCGAGAAAATAAATATTAGTTTCTATAATTGCTGCTTTAGAACTTCTGGAGTCAGTGTCTCATTTTCGTCACTGGAAGAACTCATTTTATTATAATTAAGTATGTCAATAGATTTTCCTATTTAATAAAACAACCACAGATAGAAAAGAACCTAACAAAAATTGGCGGTTTTTAAAATTTAATTGTGTAGCTCTATGGAATAGATCCATTTAGCCAGTATTTTCAGCACGTTTCATTTATTTTTAGTGCATAATTCGTGCTTGTTCCAAATTTAAAATATTTTAATTCAGTCAGTGACTAAAAGAAAGTTTTATTCACTGTTATCGATGAATCAAATGCCCTTTTACGAGTGACAATGGCAAAAAAGAACATGCAGATCTAGGTAAAAGAACAGATTTCTTTTTGTTGAATATTTCGGATAGTTAAGTGTGGCCACCATACGAATTTCTGCCGCCAACCAGCCTTACTTTGTTCCAGTTGCAAGGGTATGGATGCCGGTGTAATTAGCGTCATTAGATATGGATACCCATTTCATTTGTAGAATTTTGCTAGTTGATTTATTTTAATCCTGTATGTTTTGAGTTCTTGCGACACAGTCAAAACTTTTCGCTGTTGTAAACCGGGTTTGAAAATTGCACATACGTTCAATACGTGCTACGATAGATGAGACTTGACCGCGCCTCCCGCCGGTCTTTCCGCCGCCCCGGCTATAGCTCCGGATCTAGGGGGGGGGCAAAACGGGGCACGAGCCCCGGTCACCAACTTCAGGAGCGACAAATTTAAGCATAGCAGAAAAGTGCACCACCCAGCACACCGCAACTTTGCAATAAATTAAACGCGCAGCACAAATAATAATCTTTCAATTTTTTTCTTTTTCGCATCAGTTTTGGCGCCTCTGTTGGATTGGCGCATTATTGATCGATAGAATTTGATGAAAATGTTGCTGGCAAAATTTTAATTTTGAGAAAATTATAATTTCGCGGGCTAACTTAGCGTATCCCCATAAAAGATTGGCGGGGGGCGGCAGACGGCAGTTCTTGCACCGCCTCAAAAAAAATCTAGATCCGGGGCTGCCCGGCGCAGACCTCATACCGCTAAAGAGACACAAATCGTCTACTGCGCAAGTCAAATCACGTGGTGCGTGAAGTGTCATCATTAATGGTAAGTCAGGTTTCTTAACAACAGGTCAACAAGTAAGGCGTTGACGCACGATCGATAGGTCTGCTGTTACCACACCTATTGTACTACGCTCTGTCCTAGGACAAACATGTTTTACTTCATCACCTCGTCACGTTTTTGACCGATATTTTGCACACCTTTTGGGATTACACCACCATTTTGAGATTAAAGAGCACTTTTGCGACATTCACACATAAGCAACCTTTCTCCCTGGAAGGTCTATGCATAGTACACCCATACATATTTCACAAATTAAGTTCCATGTAAGATTTGTCATTTGAAATAGAATCTAGACTCTAAGACATGTTTGTCAAAAAAATTCAAGATTGTCACATTTTCTCGACAAGTGTTGTTCTTAATGTATGAAACGAACTTGTAAAATTGTCGGTTTTGTCAAATGGTCCCCAGGCTGCTACTAAATATGGAAGAAAAACGCAAGTTGCGTCAAACCCAAATAAATTGGTATAAAGAGAGGACAATGATGATGACCTCAGGCTGCTACTGAGAAATTAATAACAGAAAAATTTAATAATTCTTTGAACAAAGTGAGAAACCAACCCATTATCCTATGCTCAGCAGTCAGGCTTGCGACCACTACATACAGGCAACATTAAAATAATGGGGTTATTTACTGGAAATTTCGCCGCGAAAGAGCGCTGTGTTTGTCACTTGTCAAAGTAATCTTGAATTAAAAGTGACCAATCGGCGATAAGAGTCATCTTGCGACAAAGCTTAAGCAAGGAACTCCATTGGCAGCTGAATGAAAGTAACAAACACTTAGCGCCATCTACACGGAACTAATTTGACAGTTTTCTTCACCATTGAATAATGATTTACACTTTAAGCCCCGGTGTCAAACAATGTTTGACACTTGGAACATGCCGTCAAGCCCGACAAACATTGTTGGACACCGGGATTTTATCTTTTTCTAATATAAAATAATGTCTAATGTCCTCTGTGGCTTTTTTATTCTATGGTCGGATAGATATGCTAGTCAACAAAACCATTTCATTTTAAAATACCTGGAACGCAACATTTTAAAAAAATATTGAAAGTGACGTTCGGGGACGAAAAAATGTCAGTCTACGAATCGCTCCGGCCTTGAAGGTTATTACCGTAATATTTCATTTTTATTGTGGTTTTTGTGTGTAAATCGACGGGAAGTGGTGTTATTTTCATTTTTAAGTAAATATTACGTCGTTGTAGATAATATTTGCAGTAAATAACATCATGTTATACCTATTTTGACCCAAACTAAAAGTGTAAACAAACATGTGAATGAAAAAGTGACCGTGCTGTGATTTTGTGGTATTTTGGTGTGTAATCGTTGGTATTTGATGGGTAAGTCGCCTTTTTTAATGATTACATTAGATTTTTAATAATGTTAGGCACTTTTTTTGCCTAAATACGGCAAAAAAATATTTTTTTGGAACGAAGAAAGTTACGTAAACACTAGAAATTCTAGATCTTAAAAATTATAGATTTTTAGTATTTTTTATTTTCAACGTTTGTCTCTAAAAACGCTTTTGTTAGATAACATAACTATCCATAATGTACCCTGCAAAATTTCGTGTGAATTGGTTAGCTAGTTTTATCAGAAATCGTAAAATTAGTGGACAATAGACTCGCGAACAAAAACGCGTAATAAATCTTAGTAAACATTTCACACGAAAGTTATAAATATTTATGTTGGGTTCCTTATCTATCCGAGAACCGAAAATAATAGGCTTTATCGTTCGACGGCTTCTAGGAAACTTGAGTATTTTGTTTATCTGAAGGTGAGTCATAAATCTTTTGCGTCGTGGGTGGTCGCGGGGCTTGACAGGAATGACTCATCTGTCAAAAAATACCTGAGAGGTTAACTACAACTCGCCAACCCTGTTGTAGCGTCTCAAGTGCAAGTTCGAGTGACGCAACACACCGGTGCGCGGGCGCAACTTTTTTAACAACTTCATGTCTAGCCTCTGTCGCTCTAATTTTGTGACGAAATGCTTGCCTTCACATAATAGGACTAATTTATAGCAATAGATTTTTTTCTTTTTTTCAGAATTAGTTTTGAACATCAGTGGTGGGCAGAATGAGACATAGAATGTGATTTGACGTAGTCTGTATTTATACTTTCAATGTTTTGAAGCCTACATCTAGTTTTGAAGTCTAAAATATCAACGTTTTTGGTCCTAGAATCAATACTAATAAGCACGGTTCTCTTTAAAGACAATGATGTATGCATATTTGAGATGAAGCTCGAGTAAACAAAAATAAATTCTATTCAGTCTGTCAGACAGATCTTAATAAAAAAATTTAGACACGTATTTTTTGCTTTATCATATTAATAAAAAAATACTTAAATAAAATGCATTAAAGTTGGGGAGTGGGGGTCGCTACGTCACAAGTAAGTATAAAATCTACATACTCGTGACGTCATGGCACATTTAAACTCATTGTATCGCCGTAATATTTTGATTACGTAAAAAAAGAAAACATACGTGTCCAATATTTTTTAATAATGTGCATGACGGCCAAAAAAATATTTTTGAAGTGAAAACTTCTTTAGGCGCGTTGGGCATTTTTGAGATGGGAAAAACAATTGAACTTGCGACACCGTTACCGAGACCTCATTTTAGTAAACGCGATTGTGTTCTTTATTTAAATTACGTTACAGATCAATGTTCTATGCAAGTATTTTTACTTTAAAGGTTTTGAAAGTATTTTTTTTTTTTTGTAAACGCGATTGTGCTCTTTATTTAGATAAGGTTACGGACCAATGTTCTATACAAGTATTTTTCTTCCACCAAGGCGATCTTGTTCAAGTTTTCACTTCTGTCGGCACTCCCGGAGTACCACTGGTTTTTTAGTCATCATCCCTATTCCCTATGTATGATGGCCATAACGGGTGATCTATTCATATTTATTTTTATAGCCTATATTATGTCCCACTGCTGGACAAAGGCCTCCTCTTTTTCCTCCCAAATCTCTCTGTAATGTGCGATTTCTAGATAAGTTGGCCCCGAAAACATGGTTAAATCGTCACATCACCTTCGCCGCGGTCTACCTCGACGGCGTTGTCCTCCGTCAGGCGTCCAGTGAGTGACGATATTTGCCCATTCTCCGGGTGCATTCTATTCAAATTAATGAGCTTAAATTCTTTTTAAAGTGGGTATTCCCCATTTTTACTATGCTTCAAACAAAAAATAAATGAAAAAAACGTGTGCGGTCGGGGGACTCCAGTCAGTTCAAAATTCAAAATATTTTATTTCACATAAACCTACATGGGCACTTATGAAATGTCAGAAGCTAGGTGCACGGTTCCAATTGGTCGTTTCCTATGGAGAAGAGCCGGCAAGAAACTCCACGGTTCAAATAACTTCTCCCGCTCTGGGTGGAGCGGGAGGGCGTGTCAGACTCTTACTGACTAAAACCCACCCGTGTTCCTTCGGTTGCCCTGTTGCCGGGGGCCACGATTTCCCTATCGGTTTTCTTCAAACCCCCGGCAGGCATTGGCCCTAGCGGACCCCGTCAATTCTGCTGACATCTCTTTGAGGCGCGCGTGGAACACAACGCGCCGTCGACCCGGGCTTGGTCCTTATCGGACGGCGAGCTACCCATTGCTCACCGTCCGCAAGCCCGCGCCTACGGTGGCCGGAAATCGGCTCGCGATTCCCGCCCCGGGCGTCTCCTCCTGCGGCGGTTAGGGGCGTGAGGGCGCAAAATTTGCCTCTCCCTCACGCGTTCCGCCTCCTCCTTCGCGAGCATTACCGCTTCGCAGGAGGTGACGGCCTCCCATTTCCTCTCGCTCCGTACCATGGCCTGAACCAGGGCCGGACGCGAGAGATCACCGCCGCCGATCGCCTCTACGAGGACACGGCGTTGCTCCGCCCAAGCCGGGCAGACCTCCACCGTATGCTCCACCGTGTCCTCAGGCTGATCCACACAATGGTGACACCCGGGTGTTTCCTCCCGCCTTATCCTGAACAGGAACCTCCCGAAGCAGCCGTGTCCGGTGAAGACCTGCGTCAGGCGGAAGGTGAGGACGCCGTGGCGTCTCTCAAGCCACTCCTCAAAGAGGGGTCTTATCGCCGCAATTGTAGCGTGCCCATGAGAGCTGCCATCTTGGATTTACATTTCGACCTCACTATCGGCTTTAACACCCTTGAAAACAATGAAAACGATACCCGTGACAAAAAATTTGAAAATTTTCTTAGCCGCCATCTTGGATTTTCATTTTGACCAAATTTACACTTTCTCTCTCTCTTTCTTTATCTTTGAATTAGAAGAAGACAGTCGCAAGTATTAACACTTTTTAGCGTGACGATTTCTGAAAGTTTACAAGCCGCTTTAAAGAACTTCGTTTAAATAAACAAATATTTTAAAACTAAGACCAGAAAATTTATTTGAATTCTAGACCAAAAATACTTTTTATTGTGCCGCGCGCAGTCGTGAAACCCAAAAAGCAAAATATTGTAATCACACGCAGTCCATTATTTTAAATGACCATTTAAGGATACCAGAGAGATAGTATCGTAACTTAGTACATACTTAGTAAGTACTTAGTGTCTAAAATGGTAACAGTTGAGACATATTACAGTTGTCTTTTACCAAAACAGCTGTACCTATTTTTCGTTTTTTGGCTTGGAGTGAATATTACAAAACTTGGCAGGCCATCTAATATAATGGAAAGAATTTTGACCTTTTTTTTTTGGGTGGGAAATTATCAAATAATTTCTCCCGCTCTGGGCGGAGCGGAAGGGCGTGTCAGACTCTTACTTACTAAACCTACCCGTGTTCCTTCAGTTGCTTGTATGTTGCTACGGCAACCCTTTCGGACAAACCCGCAACCCCAGGCAGGCAAAAAAATTATGACCTAAGATATGTCGCGTGAAAATTGTCATGGATATTCTCCTCAGGAATAAATAATCAGCTTTTAATGTTCCCATTGCTGGGACAGCAGTTGTGGCCCAATGGTAATGGCCGCGACTTACGAGTCGAACATAGGTCGTAAGTTCGAACCCAAGCAGTCGCTTTACTTTGTGTAAATTATTTCATCAGCACTGCTCTCAAAACGGTAAAGGAAAACATCGTGAGGAAACCGGCATGTCCTAGAACCAAAACATCGAACATGACATCTACCAACCCGCACTAGGCCCGCGTGATGGATTACGGCACACTCCCTCTCACTGAGAGGAGGCCTGTGTCCCAGCAATGGGAACATTATTGGCTAATTGATTATGCTTATACTGCTGGGACACAGGCTTCGTCTCTGAAAGAGGGAGTGAGTAGGTTAGAATTGGGGGTTCTGCATCACTTGCTCTCGCTGCGCTCGCGCCGTGATGCAGAATCCCCAATTCTATCAGCGAGAGCAAGTGATGCAGAATCCCCAATTCTATCAGCGAGAGCAAGTGATGCAGAACCCCCAATTCTATTTCGACGTGATGCAGAACCCCCAATTTTATTTCGATAAATAAGCAATGAAATCTTCTTGCACTGTATCGCTGACCTGAGACTTTGATGAGTCTATGCTCGATTTATAATTTGCAACAAGTATTAATTATAAACTCTCTTCCTTTTACAGCGTTCAAATAAAAACATTGAGGAAAATGTATAGCATGTTGCATCCAAGGATCGTCATAAATCTCCCAATCTTCTATAACACCTCCACATGAGAAACATGCTACTTTATCATCTATACTATTGCCACAATAAAAGAATCCAGCGTCAGCCATTTCCATCACTAATCTTTTCTTTGAATCAGCCGTTGCCCAGTAATAATTAAATGAAAATTCACGCATTTTATAAGTATTATACATGTCATAGCGGGGTTTGTATTTATTTTGAGACATGCTTCGTTTTATAGATAAATGCATAATGACATCGCTTAGCTACAGTTAGTAGCTTTTAATGATTTGATGACGTTGACGGGGTTGGGAGGGATAGGAAACGTTTACCTAAGTATTTATATAAATTAAACAAGAAAATATTTTTATTTAAAAAATTTATTATCATAGCACCATTTATTTAAACACAATACATTTTTTAAAGCACAAACAGAGTCATGATACATACAACTATACAAATCTTGACAGTATTTATATTGATTGTACAGACTTGACAAACTAGAACAACCTTTGTCTTCTAAATTAAATATATTACTATTACTGGTTTCTAATATATTTTTTAACCACGAGACTTTTTCTGAACCCTTAACATAGACACATTTATCTCTTAAAATATCAGCAATAAAATTCTGGTAGTTGGAATAAGGTACAAATCCTTCACGCCAATATATCTTTCTGTTACGTTCAATCCAACTAACTTGCTTTCTTTCTGCTTTTGTCAAATTGTAAAATGGAAATGGTGGCTTAATCAAAAACAATTGAATTTTTTTATTATACAATATAGCGATTTCTTTTATTATAAATTCATCTGTTTCTGTTCGAAAACCTTGAATATCTACAATAGCAATCATGATAACCGGCGTACAGTGTTGGTGAGAGGTTTATATTCCACAAGTCGATCGTTTATAATCAAACAATATGCAGTTGTCTTATCTGGTATTGGCGTTGAACATTCAATTTCTAATCGCACGTCCACTGGACCTGATTTTAGACTATCGTTTTGCCTTGAGCAGTCTAAGATAAAGAGGGGAGCTTTTTCTTTAAAGTCCTTTAGGTCAAGCAACGGGTCTGCTGGACAGTTGTAATATGACTGACGAAATTTCACATACATTTCGTATAATATACTGTATTTGTTGTCAGAAAACTTTAAACCCAAAGGCTCATAAGGATAATATTGTGAATTTAAGAAAAGCGTAACGTTTGTCACCTCGCAATGATCGAATAGCGAACTGTCTTTAGTTTTATTATTTTTTCTATTAGTTTGTAAGCAAAAAATTACATATCTAGGCTTTTCCAATTGTGAAGCAGTCTTAACTGACCAAGAATGTTTTGTGGTTTTAGGTAGTAAAGGATATTCATATAAATCCCAATTTCTAAAAGCCATCTGAATGGGTTTATCTCTTTCTAAATGCTTTAAAAGTGTTAATCGTTCTCGATCTGACACTTTTATGTGTGGCACCCTCCATTGAACTCTTTGCATATCTATTTGAAAATGAGCAACATCATCAGTAAGAATAACGCTGTTTAAGTTAGAGTTACTTCTATTCAATATAAGTTCGTGTTTACAATTTATAACGATTTTATTGTAATCCTCTGCAAACCCTAAAATCTTATTTAACGGTATCACAATACTAAAATGACCATCACTTTGGAATCCGTTTAAATTCCAACCCCATAGTGCAGCAACTTTATTTTCACCTTCATTTAATGAGATGTATGATTTTATTGCTGATGTTATTCCAGAATTTTTTATACGATCTATTTCAATACCATTCATTTCGTACCTGACGTCTTGAAACAAAGACATAATAGGGTTATTAGTGAACGAAACAGTTTTCTTGATCGGATTCCCATCTTTACCGAGCAGCTTTGCTTGGCCTTCGATGTAAATTGAACTGGCTGATGGTAGCACGTATATGTCTTGCTGATGTATGGGGATTCTGATTTCATCGTTTTCTCTAAAGCTGTTGTTGTAGGGATTATATGAATGGATTTCATAACTTTCGATCGAACTATCGAAGTGAGGTAATTCAGTAATTTGTAGTATATTCATACTTTAAAACCTAGGGCTCTAAGAAAATCTCTATTTGCTTTAGTCAATTTCTTAACTTTTTTCTTACGTCTACGCACCTTAATGGTTGTAGAAGGAATAAGACGTTTTATTTTCACAGGAGTGTTTTTATAATATACTATCATTTTGTTTTTCTTAAATGAAGGCGTAATTGAATATCAGGTTCATCACCAAAGTTAATACAATAACCAGATTGATCAACAATCTTAACAGATATAGATGAAATTAAGTTTTTGTTAACTGGAAAGTAAATAACGTTTGGCGGTATTTCTATGCACTGATGACCAGGAGCAGTATTAAATACAAATTCATGAATAAAATGAGTTGGTAATCCATTACAGTAGGAACCGTGTACAAGATCACATTCGATTCGGATTACAGATTGACTGCTGATATTGATGGGCACATTTGGTCTTGAATTTAACACTGAAAAGTATAACAAACCGCACTCGTATGGATCAGATAAATGCAGATGTGGTTGAAAATATGACACCAATTCAGATTTATTTCCGGAGATAGTAACCGTAGTAGACATGCTTGCATACTGAACTCTTTCAGAATATCCTCTTTATTTTATCCCTTGACTACACCAAAAATTTTTTAAGAACTTTAAACAGAGATGGCCGCAATTGAAAGGGTGATCACGTTGTATATTATCATAATTATAATGGACTTTAGAACCTACGTATTTTATAAATTCTTTTGGAGGCTTAAGATTTCCGTAACTGTCAAAGTACTCAATATAATCATTGTATTTTGCATAGGCTACCCAATGAGAGCCAGGATCTTTAGAACTATCTAAATTAATAACTCCACATTCTTTTTTAAACGGGTATTTAGGAAGCTCATCTCTCATATAGACTCCTCTAAAATAGGGAATACTATTTCCATACTTCAAAATGTCAAAGTTAGTTAAGGCTCGTTTGGGTAGCCGACTTAGTTTTTTTCATTCGATACAAAAATTCCAAGCCCGTTTTTATGTGGTTTAAGGTGTAGTCCTTTCCCAATGCAGAGAGCTTCCATTTTTTCATTATGTCTCTTCGATTCAGTCAACAGCTTTCTAGCCATTTTGAATTCATTTATGGTTTTGGCTATACCAGCTGCCCCGCCTGCTATTGCTCCCACTGCTGATAATCCAGCAAAAATAGGAATTAAAGGTAATACACCACCAGTTTTTGGTATAGGAATAACTCGAGGAAGTTTAATGGATAAATCATCAGCTAATTCTCTGGCTGCGGCAATAGCTAATTCTATTGCCACTTTTTTGCATTTTGGTTTCAATTTTTTCATGTGTCTTTTCGTTTTAGTAATAACATTTTTAAATTTATTTTTTAAACCTTTTCCAGATGTAACTTTTCGATAGCATTTTTTGCCACGTTTTTTTAGTCCAGAACCACTTTTAATTTTTGTAGACATTGTCTTGCTTACCAAGCCTGCTGCGAGTTTTTCGCTTACACTCGCATCCGAGGCAACTACTCGCTCTTTAGCCATTTGTAGTAAAATTAAATCAGCTCTGTGACGATCCTTTAAGTTTGATGATTTATGATAGGCAATGTCGTGTTCTTTGCAATATTCGTCTAATTTATTAATACCTTCATCTCCGCGTGTAAGCCTTTTAATTAATTTTGTACCAGGGCCACAATAATTGTATCCTGGTAAGTGTAATTCAAACGGTAAATTGTTTATAAGCCAATTGAGAAGACTACTCTCTCCAATACACATCATAAGACTAATGAATCTGGATTGAACACTTTAATAAATACTTATACGATTCATTAATGACTTTGTTGTTAAGTTATTTTTATTTATAATAGTATATTCGATTTATCAATCCAACTATTTTCAGCAGAAGGCAAACCTAACCATTTTACTAAAACCCTGTTTCCTTTTCTTCTAAGAACTTTCTCAATTAGATATACATTAGGATGTTTAGTCTTTTGAAGCTCTTGTAAGTAAAATGCTCCTAAAATAGGTTGACCTCTGATTGTATCTTCAATTAAGTAGGTGATAGGAGTTGTATTTTGTATTTTTCGAATTTTAAATATTTCCGTCGACCAGTTGGGCGTATATCCTTTTTCAAATGTTCCTTTGTACTTACTGATACGTACATAATCTCCAATTTTATACTTGCTTCTTATTCTTTCGTTTTTTACCAAACCTAAATACGTTTTTAATATACATTTTTTATTAATATTATCCACATTAGCAGGGATTTCATGAATTGTCCGATGATAAGTGTGATTGTATTTATAAATAACATCATTAAGGGTATTATCTATCCAATTATAGTTACCTTTTAAACTAAATTCCTTATACAGTTTAGATTTCAATGTTCTGATAAATCGTTCAACTATTGAGGCCTTTTTTGTTGAGAAGGTTGAATAATGGTTGATATGATTAGATTTCATAAGCTTTTGAAATTTATTATTATAAAATTCTGTTCCATTATCCGTTTGGAGATTTTTTGAAACACGTCCTGTAGCCAACAAAATTTTGAAAGATTTACATACATCATCTTTGGTTTTACTTTTCAGAGGAAAGGCCCAAGCATATTTAGAAAATGTGTCAATAACGGTAAGTATAAATCTATGATTTTTATTTTCTTTTGAAAACGACTGCATATCAATTAAGTCTGCTTGCCATAGGTCATCTATATCTTTCATTATAACATGTCTTCGCGGAAAGTTCACCCTCGCATTTTTATGTATTTCGTTTACCACATCAGCTTTGCTCATTTTCAGAATTCAGTACATTTGTCTTGAATCCATCTACAATACTGAATGTAAAGCATATTATTACAACTATTTATTCTGTAATTATGTCAGCTTCTTTTAACTCTTCAATTATCGATAAAATTTCATTATCGTGGTTTGTATTGCCAGCATCTTTTGAAGCAACTAATAGTTTCAATCTTTCAACTAATTCGTTAGGGTCATCCCAATATACCAAGTCAGTGTTGTTTTTGTATTTTTTTAGTGTTGCTAAGTTTCCTCCAAGTTTAGGGTGAGCAAGTATATAATCGTTTGACGATTCGGAAAACAGTGGTTTGATTATTTCACGATATTTTGTTCCTTTATCGCCTCTTATTTGTCCATTAGGATTAAAATCTCTCTTATGAGCATTTGTATAATGCAGCATATCCTTATAGACAAGCTTATCTTTGCTAGAAATTAATTTTAAATCAGGTTTTTTTCGAAGTAAAAGTTCCTTCAGGCCTGGGGTTAAATTATAGGCTTTATCATCGAATTTAATTAAAATTTCACTATCGTCATTTAAACCATCAATTTTAGAAAATGACACAACTGAATTGCCCATCAATAAAGTTTTGTTCACACTTCTTATTCCAAACGGTATATTTACACCATCATAAATATCATGGATATCACAACCCTCTAATGAAATTTCTAAATCATCTGGTAATTCCATTTTATTAGACTTTTTAGGTGATTGAATAGAATTTAGTTTTGGATCGTAGCAGTCTTCAAACTTTGTAGATGAGCTAGTATTGATGTCATCCAATTCAATGTCTTTAGAATTAGCGAGTATTGTATTTTCTAAATGTTTTATTTTTTCCATAGATATATTTGAATTAACTAGGGTTTTAAGTGGATCTGTGACAGGTTTTAGCATTTTATCGAATGACAAGTTTATCGAGTGTTCCTGGTTTTTCATTTGTTTTATTTTATTCTTTATAGAGTTTACAGACTTCATTAATTCTATTTTAATATTTTTCTCCATGTTGTAACAACTGGGTTCAGCTGAAGAACAAACAATACTAATTTTCTTTTTGAGTGTTATTTACTTATATTTAAAAACATTCAGTCAAATTTAAAAAAGAAATCAAAATTCTGTCTGTACCTTCCATTATTTAATGGTGACTCTTTATTAATAAGAAGAAATTGATATGGATTACTCCAAACAGTTTTACAAATATCTTTGAACTGATTCCATGGTAGATCGGAGTTGACATGTTCTCCATAGATATGTTTTAAATTTACATCATCTTGTTTAAATATTATAAGAAAATTGGTGTTATCACGTAACAACTGTTTCGGTATTTTGGAGTAGGTTTGCGATAAGTAAAAGCAATCAATTTGTTTATGTCTACCCATTGAGAAATAATTACGGATATTTATTTGTTTTTCACACGCAACATCATCAAATATAAATATAGAATTCGGTAACGCTTCATTGGGAGATATGACTTCTTTATTGTCATTGAATTCAATGAAATTAATCTGAGGCACTCTTCTTAATACTTCACTTAAGAAACGATATTTTGGTTGGAAAGCAGTTTTCGAGTAAAGATAAAGATTTTGGAATTTAAGACCATTTTCATGCAGCAATAAACTGATCATAGCGTTTGTTTTGCCGCAGTTCGAGGGTCCACATATTATGCAACGAATCGTATTAGGCAATAAAGCACTGTGTCTAATCTGACGAGCAGAGTCATTAAAATTGATATTATTCACGTTCAGGGATATGGGTTGTTTGATCAACTTCATCTTGCTTATTATTTATTTTCATTACTTACTATCCTTTATATATGAA
Organism: Agrochola litura; assembly: GCA_949152395.1. NCBI lineage: Eukaryota > Metazoa > Arthropoda > Insecta > Lepidoptera > Noctuidae > Agrochola > Agrochola litura. The sequence goes on along the minus strand of OX424521.1, from coordinate 11,269,311 downwards.
TATGTGAGCACATTATTCAACCAACAGGTTTGGACCTGTGTCGTTATTAAGATGATGTTCTCGTCTTACCGGCCATAAATGTATTTGTGACTAATAACCGAAAGGAGAACATATTCTAGGTATGTCAAAGTAATTAAACATTACACTTCATTGCAGTAGCTGATCAAAGTAGGACCTTACGCAAATTTTTCACGATTTAAACAATAGTTTCAGTCTAAAGGTAAGTGTTTGAATAATAACCAATCAAACAAAAATAATAAATAAAATATTTGTTTAAATGCTTATTTGTAAATAGTATTTTATTTTTTCAGAATAATGTCTCGAGCACCGTCACCATCCTACAGCCCCAGCATATTGGACAATGAAAATGTGATTTCTGTTGAACAAGAACAATCCAGATTACGTGAGGTAATCTTTGTTTTTATATTTCATAGAAGTAGATTTTTCTATTGCTATTTTTATTTTTTTACGGGTCTAATTTCTTTTTTTTTTTTGCAGTGGAACTCCGAGGTACTCAATGGCAATCCTGTTATGAGTTCATTTTTTTACTCCCAGGGCAACTACGAACCATATTTTGAAGGTTTAAATCAGAGCGCTAAAATTGAAAAGCTGCTCACTGGAAATGATCAAGCTCAAACATCTAAAAAGTCTTCAAAAAAGAGAAAATCTTCATTGGGATCATCATCATCATCATACATTGTTCGCAGAAAGGGAAGCGATAATGGAGGTCATCTAATTAAATTAGAAGTGCATAAACTTAAAGATTCTAAAAATGAAAATGATTATAGTGATAGTGACAATGCGTGTGTAAGTGTGCAATATGTGGTGCATGAAACTTATAACGAAGTGATGGAAGCAACAGAGACCCTTATTAAAAAAATTGGGAAGAAGTTGAGTGACCCGGAACAGTTTTAGGTAATTTTTGTATGCCTAGTTAATAAATAGTTTGTACTGTCAAAATGCACATATACTTGGACATTTCGTTACTAACTTATTATTTTATTACTGTTTCGAGATTTGATTTTATTATTTTAGACATAGTCGACTGTAAATGATCCATGTTTTGTTTTTTAAAACAGTTAAAAAGACTACATTTTTGTGAAAATTAAATAAATGTTATGATTATCAACTATTCTTGGGTTTCATTTTTCTTTGACTAGGTACAGTTACGAGCACTAATATGTATCCACTTACCAAAACAAAAAGCGATTTTCTCGTGGAATATTTACTGCAACTTTGAGATAAGACCTATTCCATATTGTGGGTTCCAAAATACTATATTTCGTAACAATTTAAAATGACAATCAACAGAGTTGGTGAAAATCACTTTGAAAGGTTGCTAAGTGTACCTATACATATTAGTGCTCATGACTGTACTTAGTTTAAATAAGAAGTAGGTATAGAATATCATATTTAAACACAATACATACTGATTACAAATGATTTATTTCATATTATGTAATAATTCAATACATTTTTGCTTACATACTTTACCTTAAATTAATACATTGTTATTAATACAGCGCTTAATTAAAATACTGTTTTATGATGCCCCCAAGGCAAAGTTTTGCAACCATCTTCCATTATTTGTCTTTTATCATCATCCCTACTAAGAATCAGCTTATTAATCTTCTGAGTGAAAATCTTATGATTTTTCGACTTTATAATACACATGTCATCTCTTAAGCATTCATTGTACCGTAAAGCTCGTTTATATTTTTTTATATCGAGTTTTTTCACAGCTGATTTTTTTACACCTTTTGCTCTGATGATTGAAGAAGCTAGAGAGTCTATACAATACAATTTTGCTCTTAAACCTACAAACTCGGTTATAATATCACCACCCATTTCATCCTTAAAAAAACCTGGTATTTTACAATTTGCTTTGTGTATATTAAATTGATTTCCAGTTTCAAAGTTGCTCGTATCAAAGTATTTTATATTCTGTTTCATGTCCTCATAGAAATCTTCTGTATATATTAAATACAAAAGGCTATCAGTATCAGTATAACATAGTTGAATATCATTTTCGTAAAGACGTTTCATCACAGAGTAATTAAATCGATACAAATGAGTCTTAGCCAATTCTAATATTGAGAAACCAATATAAATTGGTCTATCAAGAACAATTTTCGTTTGTTGTAACTGGATTGCTACTAATGTATCAGAAAATACAGATAAGTTTTTGAAATTGGGGGCACTTACATATTTTTCAGCTCCACAAATTTTGTTTGTTTTATTATGAATATCTTTCCATACATTAACCAGTTTTACATCGACTTGTTTTCTTTTGTTTTCTATAGTTTTTCCAAATATAGAGTTGTTTTGTTTTTTAAAAAAGTCTCTTTCAAAATCGGAAGACGCTCTTTGTCTGAGAGTAGTATTCAGTAAGATATATGGAGCTAAAAATGAACTTTGTTCAAACGCTAGTATTCTATATATCTTTAATAAAATAAGTCCATTTTTTACACATTCTTTAAGATGAACATAGTGAATGATATATTTATGTTTATCATACAGGTTAGCAATTAGTTTAACATTTTTACTACCTGGTGGAGCAAATTTTTCGGCGGCAAATGGTAAATCCGAATGAGTTTCGTGAATTTTATAAGGATAACATAAGTCAACTTCTAAAATAAATCCTGTGTCACTATCATTTAAAATACACATTACATTAAAATTATTTATTTCATTTTCGTTTAAAAACCTAAAGTTTCGAGTAGGAAGCGGTTGCATCATAGCGTGGCCATATAAATTTACACAATCAAGATAAATTAAATAGCTGTCAGGTTCCTTATTGTTATAATTTGGAAGATATTTATTATTTGCCTTCGCATATCTTAAAGAACATTGGGCAAGTCCCCCCCTTATGCCTTGTTCTAACATTTGATACATATCAATATCTGAAATTAAGTCTAAATTAATTTTTGTATATAATAACATCGCATCCCAACTTAGCGAGGGAGATGATACATAATAACAAGGATCAAGGTCATAAAACTTTAAACTCATTGATCTAAACTTTTCAAAAACATCACATAAAAGTAGGACATCACATTTCAAATATAAGTCTGTGTACTCCCCTAAATTAGAAATATCAAATGTATTCCAGACTTTTAATGCATGATTATAATCTTCATCCGAAATAGATTGGGATGTGAGCTTATTATAAAATTTTGATGAATCTGGCAATTTAGTATCTTTATAACGATCCCACGAATCGATGTAATCATAACAATATACACCTTTCTTGCATGCCAAATTAAACAAATAATCATCATTAAAAAACTTTCGTAAGTTTTGAAAATCTTCCGTTTTCATCGTTTTTATTAAATTATCTAGACTTGAACTTAAAAAGTTAAAAGAATCAATAAACTTTAACTGAGCTACATTTTTTTTGTCAATCGGGACGAATTTTGTGAAAGAAATATATTTTTCTTTGTTTTTGGGAATAAGATTTATACGACCGCAAAGACCTGAAAGTTCCTTTATAAACAAATGACAATCATAACCAGAAAGATTATGAAATATGACAGGTATAAATGGACAAGATTTTGCATTCAAATTACATGAATTGTGTGCTGGTCCTCTATACATTCCGGTGAAATGATCATGATCAGCAACAACGAGGTCAGTATCAGAAAAAGTTTTCTTACATAAGTGACATTGTTTAGCGTTGTTTAAAGACATTTGTTGAGCTTTGTTAATTATTAGGGGTTTTATCTCTGACATTAGTCTATGAAGTCTTATTACATCCTGACTAATAGATTTAACGAACTTTTTCGAGCAGTCTGGCCCTCTATAAGATCTAAACTCATTTAATTCAGGTTTAGACTGACAAAAAATGTAATATCCATAACAACTTGCCATATGGATTTGAATATTTTCTACACATGGGGATTTATTTTTGTCTGAATATTCTTGTAATAGACTTTCAAAATCGCCGTAAATAACAATGGGAACTCTTTGAGTCCTATTAAAATTTGAAAAACTAAGTTTTGAGTTTTCTTCGGGAAGGATAGTTTGCACTCTTGCACAGCTATGATTGAATTGTTTTTCTGGTGAGTCGAAATACACAAAACATTCGTCACATAAATATAACTTAGACTTATGTTTTGTAAGTTGTCTGTGTACAAGCTTATTGAAATATTTAATTAAGCAAAAATGACTTTTACCGTTATTATTGAAATAAAGTAAATTTACATGATAAAGTTTTCTTTTTAAAGTTTTATACAACGGCCCTGTTACATTGTAATTCTGTTCCAAACCATAGACGTTAACACTTACGTTTGGATTTAAATCTTCAAATAATTTGATGTCGTCTAAACTGGGTGGAAATGTCATGTTCGTAATGTTTAACACTTTTGAATAGTGAGGATATGATGTAACTCTATTGGGGTTATTCTTTGCTGGGTACAAATATGCTACTATGCTCCAAAGAAAACAATGATTATCTTTATTAACTATGTTTAGACTTGATTTCGTATTTTGAATTCGTTTAGGTAATTCTAAATAAGAACCCGCTCTCAAAGGACTGTATTTAGCGAAATTAATTTCTAAATGACTAATCGATTCGATTGTCCAGCCTGACTCACTTAGTTCGAACTCAGAACATTTATTTAAGATTTTTTCTGCAAATGCATGATATGTGGATAATATATCTGTGCTTTGAAGTATAATTACATATCTTGTATTAAAAGATTTAAGACTAATTTCGTAATTTTTAGGTAAAGTGTACGAAACAAAAAGTTCGAAATTGACTTTCAAAGAAACGTGTTGTTTTAATAATTCTTTAATTAGATAGCAACATGTGTCTGAAGTTTCAGTTAAAAAAAATTCAGGTGTAATAGTAAAACTTTCAGGATTTATTTTGTAACTGACTATTTTGTTTTTAAAAGCACAAGCTATTATACGGACATTATCAAATTGAGTTTTTATGAGATTATTAGATTTATGGATGTTAGTTTTTTTGTGAGAAGAATAATTGGGACAGTTAATGTTACAAGTTTGACAGAATACCATTTTTGAATAATTTTAGAATAGCTTTATTTGTATTTTCTTAGTATTATTATTATTTAGGTTTTTGTTTTATCTACTAAGTAGATTCTGTAAGAGAACAATGCAAAAATTTAGAAATATAAGTTACATTCAGGTTAGTAGATACTTAACCAAATTAAACATATTTTTAAAACATACTATTATCGATTATATGTATTATTATAAAGGATTAAATTAAAGTTGAATAAAATTTAAGTAATTTGTTAAACTAAATTTACAAACATAGTATAAGAGATAATAATTATATTATGAATATTTTATTATTTTCAATTTTAGGTTTTTATTTAGGTTTTTGTTTTATCTACTAAGTAGATTCTGTAAGAGAACAATGCAAAAATTTAGAAATATAAATTACATTCAGGTTAGTAGATACTTAACCAAATTAAACATATTTTTTAAACATGGGTACTATTATCGATTATATGTATATTATAAAGGATTAAATTAAAGTTGAATAAAAGTTAAGTAATTTGTTGAACTTAATTTTCAAACATAGTATAAGGGATAATAATTATATTATGAATATTTTATTATTTTCAATTTTAGGTTTTTATTTAGGTTTTTGTTTTATCTACTAAGTAGATTCTGTAAGAGAACAATGCAAAAATTTAGAAATATAAATTACATTCAGGTTAGTAGATACTTAACCAAATTAAACATATTTTTTAAACATGGGTACTATTATCGATTATATGTATATTATAAAGGATTAAATTAAAGTTGAATAAAAGTTAAGTAATTTGTTGAACTTAATTTTCAAACATAGTATAAGGGATAATAATTATATTATGAATATTTTATTATTTTCAATTTTAGGTTTTTATTTAGGTTTTTGTTTTATCTACTAAGTAGATTCTGTAAGAGAACAATGCAAAAATTTAGAAATATAAGTTACATTCAGGTTAGTAGATACTTAACCAAATTAAACATATTTTTAAAACATGGGTACTAATATTGATTATATGTAGGTATATTATTAAGGATTAAATTAAAGTTGAATAAAAGTTAAGTAATTTGTTAAACTTAATTTACAAACATAGTATAAGAGATAATAATTATATTATGAATATTTTATTATTTTCAATTCTAGGTTTTTATTTAGGTTTTTGTTTTATCTACTAAGTAGATTCTGTAAGAGAACAATGCAGAAATTTAAAAATATAAGTTACATCCTTGTTAGTAGATATTTAACCAAATTAAACATTTTTAAAACATAGGTACTAATATCGATTATATGTATATTATAAAGGATTAAATTAAAGTTTAATAAAAGTTAAGTTTTTTGTCAAACTTAATTTACAAACTTAATTTAACTGGAATAAAAAGGTTTACAAAGAATTTTGGGGGTACAAAATTGGTTGGATAGAGGAATAATCCTCTTTAACTGCTGCAACCACCTGAGTAACCGCCTTCCAAGTTGGGCTATTGTCATTTACCACCTGTTTTGAAAGAAACCAATGAATGTTTCCAGCGGTTGGTTGTTATGGCCTCCAACTCCTGACAATTCGATATGCGAACCTCAATATAATATTCTCCGTGCCTTGTTGGGTTGCTTTGCATAGTATAACCAGATCCGACTCGACGCGTCAGGTAGCTTTTCAGTTTTGCTGCCCGAATTGGTTCACGTTGCTCTTCATCCTGGAAACAAACCAAAAAATAGTTTCATTAAATCATCGTTATAATATGATCATTTTAATATGATGATTCATAATGATCATCAGCCCCCCTTGCTATTGTTATAAATCATCACAATAATAATCTTAAGACATACGTATTCTTCATTGATTTAATTCGGTTTCAACATGTGAATGAAATCTTTTAGACCTTAAAAAATGTAAACCGTACAAAATCCTAACAAATCATGAGTTGACCTTTACTTATTACGTAACATCACGCCTATATTTTTCGAATAGTTATAATTTCATGCTGCTACTATAAAATTATTGAAACTTGGTCCAATTATCTACACTTAGTCAGACCTGAGAATCGAACTCAGGACTTCACAATTATCAGTAACTATGCTTACACCACTACTAAACCTGAACAACTATCTGTAGGTGGTACAATATTTATTCTGCACGGGAATCGAAGCCGCACAGCAGCTAATCGCTCAGCCCCTGCGCCAACCGAGTCGTCAAAATATAATAATTAAATGACAATTTCATCTCAACTTACCTCGGAATCAGGGTAGATAGATAGTTTTCGTTTCTTTTTAGCAGATGTAGACGCAAAGACAGGTGCGGTCGAAGGGTCAGCCTCTGATTCAGACCCACTACCAGCAAACGGCTGTTCTTGGAGTGGTTTTTTAGTTTTTCCTTTTGGTTTCGAGGGTTTTGGTGTTAAAGGCTTACTTGGTTTCTTCTTTTGTGATATAGGGATCACTTCAGTGTCTGAGTCAAATGGATTGGAAAACCTAAAAATAAAACATAATTTTCATCAAGTCTACTTACAAACATTCATACGTTTAGTTACAACTACTCGTATTATCGAACAGTCCAGTCATGATAAGTAGGTACTACACAATAGGTTCCTGTCACGCCAAGCTATTTTTCTGCAAGGAAGTCGAACTTATAAACTCATTCTCAACAGCGACAACCTCTGAACCTATAAGACCATCGATCATATTGATCAATAAGACCTACTAATAAAAATGCCCGGTTGCACCCCACCCACACACACACCCAACTGCACCCCTCACAAATATACACTGATCACAAAATTTATAAAGTTAAAATGACACGCACATACTTACTGTTTTATTTGTTAAACGCACTAATTATTAAACGACGTTAAGTTAGACGAAAACCACTGCCGAATGCACTGCTAAAAATATTCTGTGAGACTATCGCCAGGTGACACTGATTTTATATCCATAAATTGTAAAACGGCATACACACATAATGAATGTTTATTAGTTATAGTTTATTTAAAATTAAGCGTAAATATTGGCATACAATTTTAATCCCTATGCGTATTGCGCATAAGATTTATTATTATTTATTTCATAATAATCATTCATACTCAATTGTAACGTTGTCCTAACTTACCGTTTTAGGAGGATATATAATACGGCGCCGCGCGGTCGCTGAAAACTGAGACGAAATTTTTATAAGGTAATCGTACGTACTTGTATACAAATGGGTCTCTCCATCATGAAATTCTAGAGATCAACCATAACGAGTTCTGATATTAACCTTGAATAAGACTAATATAAATTGAACTCCAAAATATTTAACATTTTTTTTTTATTTGTCTGCCTCGTTGGTCTAGTGGTCGCAAGCGGTACTGCTAAGTATGAGGTCCTGGGTTCGATTCCCGGGTCGGGCAAAGTGTTATTGGGTTTTCCATCTGGAATTTCTCAGTAGCAGCCTAGAGCCTGGATTTGTGTTCGGTTGATAGCAAAAGGCTCGTCCCCTATTACATAGGACTTTGACATAACTGGCGAAATGTGGGTATCCTATGGATATACCTCTGTCTAACCCTTCGGGGATTACTTCATGCGTGATGTTAAATCGATCTAGATAGGTTTCATTTTTAGAAAACTACAAAAAAAAAACGAGAAAGCTCGTTCATCCAGAAAATGTTATGTTATAACATAACATAACATCACGCCTTGTTTCCCCGAAGTGTTGGGCAGAGGTGTCCCTGTAGCAGGTACACCCACATTTCGCCATGTTATAATTTATTGAAAAACAAAGATAATATTAAGACTCATTAAAACCTCAGGTGTTCGATTCAGTGCAAGAAGATTTAATTGCTTATTTATCGAAATAAAATTGGGGGTTCTGCATCACGTCGAAATAGAATTGGGGGTTCTGCATCACTTGCTCTCGCTGATAGAATTGGGGATTCTGCATCACTTGCTCTCGCTGATAGAATTGGGGATTCTGCATCACGGCGCGAGCGCAGCGAGAGCAAGTGATGCAGAACCCCCAATTCTAACCTACTGGAGTGAACCTTAATCTGAGGTGGTGGATGTCACAAGTCTTCGAATTTCGTTTCATAGACTTCCTAGTTTTCTCACTATATTTTACTGAACTGTTTTCGCCTCTGTAAAGGTTGATCCATTTCTCCGAAACTACCAAAGCTTCATTGCTTCGTCGATGGCATTAGCAGGTCGCCGCCATTGTTGATTCTAGACTTCAGGAATCCATAAAAAATGGAACTAATTTGGCGGCTGGGTAATGTCAACTTCTACTTGACTTGATGACGATTTATCACTTTTTACGCAACGTTTTTATACTGCATTCTCAGTAACCATTCAACCAATTCAGCTCAAAGAAGATTGGTTCCGATTACTTGATATTTTATCTACAGTCACACTACGGTTCTATAAGAACAGAAAATTATTATTGTATTATTTTTAAACAAGGTGTAAATTTAAATTTTTTGGGTCAAAACGATATAGTGAAAAAAAAAATATGGATGCTCCATACATTTATTTTCGCAAAACACACGGCCAAACATAGCGATTTTTTTTTGCGTTTTAATTTTGGTTTCATAATGATTAGTGTAATTATGTGTCAGGTTTTCAGTTGCACCCTGTAAACTACTACGACATAGCTACCTACATTTTTAGGGTTCCGTAGTAAACAAGGAACCCTTATAGTTTCGTCATGTCCGTCTGTCTGTCTGTCTGTCCGCGGTCTAGCTCCAAGACTGTTAGTACTAGAAAGTTGTAATTTGGCATGGGTATACATATTAATCATGCCGACAAAGTGGTAAAATAAAATTATGAAAAATATTTTTTTTAGGGTACCTCCCCTACACGTAAAGTGGGGATGTTTTTTTCTTTCTTTTTCTATCCCTTAGTGTGGGGTGTCGTTGAAAAGGTCTTTCAAAAACATTATGAGTGTGTTACAACCATTTTTGAATTCAGAGATCCGTTTGCGAAATATTAAGCTTTAAAGTGGAAATTTTTGTTAGAGTCAAGTGTCCCCCCCCCCCCCCTTGCCAGCTAAATGGTTGGTTTCAGGTATGTGAAAAAATTCACGGCAGTAGCTTATATAACGAATTTAAAAGGAAAACTATCACAGCTGAGCTTTACAAGTTAACGAGTAATAATCGACCAACTTAGATTTGCGGTTGTAAAAACATGTTACATGTACATTCTGTATGAAAGATTTTTTTTTCAACTACAAAGTTAAGTTTGTTCTTGGGATAAATTCATCCCAACTACGGAACCCTACATTGTGCGTGGTCCGACATGCACTTGGCCGGTTTGTTCATATAATTTTAACTATCTAAAGTTTAAACGGATGACATACCAAAAATCAGACCACGACCCAAGGCTCTCTATTGTCACATATCTTCTCAGATTGCTACAAAACTACGAAACTGCTCTAGAGTTAATATTATTTTAATTTTCACAAATTGCCTGCCACCTCTGTGAAGTGGAACGCGCGACTCTCACGCGTTTGATGAAGTGAGCAATTGATAGATGTTCTCATAGGTTGTATGATCTTTAGGTCAGAATTATAATTAGTAATAGATCATCTTCTCCTTTTATTTTCACATCATAATTATTAATATAAGTTGGGAAATGTGGGTAACTATACCTACTGCCTTACTTTATAGGTACCTCTGCATACGTAACACACATACGCGACAGCGCGACGCTATGAAAACTTCACGGAGATTTTTTCAGCGGTGTCGCGTCGTCGCGCCTGTCTGCGGGAGCAATAAAAACGGATGAAAAGTATCCTATGTCCTAACCTAGGTCATGGTCTACCCATATGCCAAATTGCGTCCAAATCCGTTCAGCCGTTTTAGCGTGATAGCGTAACAAACAAACAAACTGACTTTCGCATTTATAATACTAGCGGACGTCACGCGGTTTCACCCGCGTAGTTCCCGATCCCGTGGGAGTACGGGGATAAAATATAGCCTATGTTACTCGCTGATAATGTAGCTATCCATTGCTGAAAGAATTTTTCAAATCGGTCCAGTAGTTTTTAAGTTTATTCGTTACATACAAGAATACAAATCTTTCCTCTTTATAATATTAGCATAAATTAGTATAGATTATGGTTAGGGTGTCAATACTTACATAGCTTGTGAAATGTGTGTGTAGTACATACCTCTGCCTTTTAGGAATATAGGCGTGATGTTGTTATGTTATGTCAAAATCGATGGCAAATCGATTAATCGAATCTAGTCATGTGCCGGATCGTTAAAAAATGTGATCCGCGGATACGGATCATAAGGGTCTAGATCCGCGAATACGGATACGGATCTCAACTTTCTTCAGGTTCAGCAGGAATTATTTATGATCCTCATCGTAACTGACTTTTGGGGGACAAAGCTGCCAAGTTATTATTTTTTAAATACAATTTACCATTACTCAATATTAATTATGACGTATGTTTTTTTAAGTTCTTGAAAACAACATAGTTTTAATTGATGTTAACTCACATAATTATTTTAATTAGCATAGCACAAATATTAGACACTACAAAGATAGTTTAATTACTACCTTATAACTTAATTTACTGGTACTTACTCTAAATGTTTTTCTACTAATTTGGATTGAAGTTAACAGTATTTCATTGCTACATATCTTTAAAATTTCATATACTTATGTAATGAAATGTATTAATATAAAAGATCCGTTCAAGATCCGCCAAAAAGTAACGGATACGGATACAGATTTTTTCTCCGTCGGATATCCGCGGATACGGATATGGATATCCGGCACATCACTAATCGAATCTGTGAACAACCAATGCATTTGCTGACAATAGTCATACCTTACAATTTAATAACACAGAGCCCACCAATTATTATTCCTTTCAAAATCTAGTATTAGTTTGAAAAGAGCCTTGTATGTCTAGTTCCCATGCAATTACGGTCGCTATTATCTCGACGCGAATCGATTACGACAGATGCTCACCTTTGTCTATCGATACATCGGCACATCACTAGCGCTAGAGCGTTGTAAATTAAAAACAGATTAAGTAATTATTCAATGAATCTTGATTTGTTCTTAAAATAATTGGAGAATTGTAATTTTTTTTTTTGTATTCAGAATTTTTTATTTTCATGGGTGTTCAAGTGTGCCAAATTGTATCTCGTGTCGTCACGACCTTACAGCTCATACCGTGGTCAAAATGATTACTAGGTGAACATTTCACATATGAAACTGAACGATCAGCACATTTAAACTGCGTTCAAGAGCTGTCAGTGGTGCCGATTTTCTTGTCACAAATGCCTCTAAACTAGACGAAAAATCACCAAAATTTCGTCTATTCTTGTCAAACGACGATTTTCCATTCTGAAATAGACTAAAGTGACACAACTTAACAATATTTTAGTTTGACAGCACTAAGATGGCACTGAGATATTAATTTAGTGAAAATGGAATTTGACGTTTTCTACCAAAAATTTTGATTTTCTAACTATGACTATTTCTAATCGCGATTAAAAATGTGTGGAATAAAATTGGTTGTCATGAACTTTAATTCACACCAATACCTCGACTTCAGGTACATAAACACAATCAGCCTATAATGTTCCCACTGCTGGGACACAAGCCTCCTCTCTTCGAGAGGGAGTGGGCTGTTTTCCACCACGCGGGACTGGCGCGGGCCCGTGTGGTGGAAAACAGCCCACTCCCACTCCGGTTGGTAGATGTCTAATGTCTTCGAATTTTTGGTTCTAGGATATGCCGGTTTCCTCACGATGTTTTCTTTCAGCGTTTTGTGAGCAGTGGTGATGAAATTATTTACACAATTTTTTTATATTTCAACAATTTGCAAATTCGACCTATGGCAGCATTATCGACCGTTTTATTGGCACCTCTTAATATTTTTGTAACTTGTGTACCTCGTTAGATAGCTGATTAAATGAAGATGTCTTCTCCGTAATTTGTACGCTTAAAACCATAGTAAAATTTTGAGATAACTGGTGTCAAAGTTCGTGTACGTGAAAATGATTTATAAACTTTTTCCTTTAACTTTTAACCGTTTGATGTTTTAGAAAATTTGGTTAAATCGAAAAAGTTTGGAGATAAGTGATATTTAGTGAAGAAATTTGGCAAATATTCAAAAATACAAAAAACATGGTTTTACTCGAATCCCATGAATTTTCGCCCAGGCGTTATGGGTCCTTAATTATTGCAAATGGGTCACACTAACACGTCCTGGAAGGAATATGTCAAATTATTAGTATCCCTGTATAATTCGATACCCCTTGGTAAGACTGGTGGTCATACCTTCGGGCTTCTGACGACCCGTAACGACTGACAAAGATCCACAAATGACAGCCGGGACCAACGGCTTAACGTGCTTTCCGAGGCATGGAGGGGTCTCGGTATGTAAAGATGGTCACCCATCCACGGCACACCCGTGCGACGGTTATAACTTAGCCTTAGCGGTGAGCACTTGTATTGTGTATTTATAATTTTGTATCTCATTTTATGCTGCACCATTTGACGTCATCACGTCAACGTGCGCTGTCTCTGAAAACCAGCGCTTTGGCTATGTCTCGCATAGAATCACAGCATTATGCTGAGCGATGGCCGTTTTGCGTGGATGTGACACATATTTTCTCCGAACTTTTTCTTTTTTTGTGTTTGCATTTTTAAAGAGAAAACTTCTTTAGGCGCGTTGAGCATTTTTGAGATGGGACTATACCATTCATTTCGCGACACTGTGACGACACCAGCTTTTGACCATTAAAAAGACATCAACGCGTTGATTACCACGGTGCGTGGAGTAAAAGACATCAACGCATTGATCCGTGGTGCCAATTTTTTTTCAAGTTTTCACTTCTGTCGGCACTCCCGGAGTGCCACTGTTTTTTTTTCCTTGTGTCATTCTTTACCGTAAATAAACGTATTTTCTTTCTCTTATCATCAGGTGGGTCGCCTGCTTGATTGCCAAAGTGCATAATCCTGATTTTGAGAAAGTTGTAATCATTTTTTAAAGATCAAATACCTACGAGTCAGTGGCATTGTACTGTATATTATATACCTACCTACATATTAAAGGCAACTACTCTATGTTTGGTCTTAATGTCAAACGGTTTATACCTTGACCACGTAATTACTTGTGTGATAAAGCTACGTCGTTTTGAGGGTTATTCTTACTTTGTTCCGTGAGTTCTAACAGAGGGGAAAATTCCCGTATAAGAACGGTTGCATTCAAATCTGGAGACCTACACCATTAGCACGATATCCGTAGTTACGGATGCTTCCTGGTTCCGCAGCACAAACGGATGAACGATTAGTTTGGGGCCCAAACTAAGATCGCATATTCCTTACCACCGATGTGTTTTTTAGAACAATTTTGAATAATGAGTAAGGATCACTCCGAAGTATCGAATTACTTTCGACCGGGCCCGTATCTTCGTTGACGGACTTAGAGGGAAGTTCCCCCATTTTTTTTTTTTTTTTTTTTGGGTGGGAAATTATCAAATAACTTCTCCCGCTCTGGGTGGAGCGGGAGGGCGTGTCAGACTCTTACTGACTAAAACCCACCCGTGTTCCTTCCTATGCCATGTTGCCGGGGGCCACGATTTCCCCATCGGTTTTCTTCGAACCCCCGGCAGGCATTGGCCCTAGCGGACCCCGTCAATTCTGCTGACATCTCTTTGAGGCGCGCGTGGAACACAACGCGCCGTCGACCCAGGGAAGTTCCCCCTGAATCTCAATCTGTCAAAAATACTTTTATTTCCTTACATCTTTGACAAGTTTTTGACATTGATGACGATGAGATGAGATTGGGATTAGTTTTTGAACATTTTTTTAATACGGGAATCAGCCCACAGGTGTAAAGATAAAGATTATTTATTTGTCCAAAATGTAATAACGACACTTAAGCCTACTTGCGCGTTAACAGTTAACTCTGAGTTAACAGCTAAATCAGGGTTAATCCAATAATTATCTTTACGTTAACCCTGAGTTAACTGTTAACTCCGAGTTATTTAGCTAACCCATGAACGCGCAATTGCGCCTTAAGGGGTTCCGCTAAGGCAGCCCTCGAAATGAAAATTTTCTTACGTTTTTTTTGCAATTTGCAGGTCAGTGTCAGGTTGTATATTGATCAAAATGCAAATCATGCAAATCTATCAGGCGTAATTTTCTGAAACCTTCACCATTTTAAAGATAATTTAGTTTTTGATCTTTTAGTATATGTGTTTTATTAAAATACCTTTTGTTTTATGTATAATAAATTAATAATGCGTCTAATTTGGGACAGCGTTCCTTGATGGGCGAGTCCTAATTACTGGCTGGACGTACGACGCGTTGCGTGAGCTCAGTACAGAACTCGCAAGCTAACCACTCAAGGTCACTGGCATATATCTGCGTCTTAGTATATAGATCTTGAGCAAAGCTAGGGCGGGTCGCTAGTTACAGATAAATGTGACTGTAGATATGATTAAAGGCAGTTAAGGATTACTTTTATGAATGCAGTTACTCTTTTTAAGGAATAAGTCATTTAATAAAGCTATAATGGTGTACAATGTCACCTGCTATGATTTGTGTGTGTACCGTGTAGGTGGCGACTACTGTCTTAAAGTGCAAGGCCCCGCACTGGTTGTAAGGGATGGGAAAAATTATATCGATGTTTTTGACAACCTTCTCTTATTATTTTTATTATGGTTTTTTTTAATTTACATAAATCGGAACCCTAAGGTCCCGGACCTTTGGAAGGCTTACGAGAGGCCGAAGCTAACTCACAGAGGCCCGTTAGACTTCTTTAATTATACATTATGGTTATTATTAGTGTTGTGTTTTTTTTTATAAAATATGTTTCGGGATAACTGTTGCCTTTCGACTTTTGTCGCCTTATTATGTTTGACAATCGTTGAACAAATTCTCTTTTCTCTCGTTTATTAAAATTGTTTTGATGAAAGTTGTTCAGATAGTTAATTAATTCAGACGTGTTTCTGTCCGGCGCTCGGCGTACGGCAACACGCCATGTTCGGGTTCGCGCAAGTCAATCGTCATCATGAGGATGCCTCGTTGAGAGGTGAAACACGTTTCGATTTCTTACAGGGTTTTTTATGACTCTTTAGGAATAGTTAAGCGGAACTAAATATATCTACGTCTATTTCATTTTTTAAGTTGTTCACTTTTCTTGCAAAAGTGCATCTTCAACTCTCATTAATTACTACTTGTAGCTTTCCATAACAACCTATTTTATCCTCAGTGCTACTAACACTTACTTCTTAATCCTATTATCGTTTATTGCTAAACTCTTGCCTATCTGCTGCTGTCCTAACATTACCAGCGCAATAAAATACAAATATCGATATCTGTTACTATCGAGTATCCTCCCTCCCTAGTCTCCGTCCTCAGTTCAAGTGACAACTTGTCATATTACTTGACGGCTCACTGGTGGTGAAGGCATACCACTGGCATGACTACTCGCATGTAATACTAGACTTACAAGTTGTGTGATATACAGGTTTCTTAGACACACTTACTCGCGCTGGCTTGGAAATCAAGTCTAGCTTGACTGAATTTGGACTAGAATTAATTACAAGATGTGTTTATTGTTATATCAGCTCATTCATGTACGCCCTTTTTTTTTGTGTGGGTAATTATCGAATAACTTCTCCCGCTTTGGGCGGAGCGGGAGGGCGTGTCAGACTCTTACTGACTAAAACCCATCCGTGTTCTTTCCGTTGCCTGTATGTTGCCATTGGCCATGGTATCCCTTTTCAGACTTTCCCGCGACCCCGGCAGACATCGACCCTAGCGGACCCCGTCAGTTGTGCTGACATCTCTTTGAGGCGCGCGTGGAACACAACGCGCCGTCGATCCGGGCCTGATTATTATATAAGCCTGTGTCGTCCCACTGCTGGGCAAAGGCGTCCCTTCCCAATATGAATAGTTACACATTACTTTGTAAAAATATGTGACGTGTGTGTGATGACGTGAGAGCACGCATGCGCGTAACCACCATGCGTGTGCGCAAATGTCAAGGTGCGCACACGCATTCTGTTATAATTTTTTTTAGTTTTTTTGTGACGTATTGGGTTACGTTACAATTTTACAAGCTTTATAAAGCAGTTCCGTGAATGATGGAATGACTGACCGATTGTGTCACAATTAACACAAAATAAATAAATAAAAATTATATATAATTCATTTAATTCAGATTATTTTTGTCCATATTTTGTTAGTACCAATTACATTATTTTAAAACTATGTTATAAATGTAAGTGTTAAAACTATGTTAAAATGTAAGGTAATATAAACTCGAAATAAATAAAAAATTTGTAGCGGTTACACCGCCACATACGAACTACGCATCAAAGACATGACGTCACACAAATCTTGCATCGCGCAGTTAGAGTTTACCGTGCGATCGACATATATACAAAATACCGACTTCAACCGTTGGGCAGTTGCTCGCCATACACAACACCCGTCTGGTCGGAGGATCCTCCCTTTTCTATGGTGGATGAGTGAACTTTACACCCTGTTCCTCATACCACCGAAAATTAATTGAAATAAAATAAATTACTGTCTTTTTCAATTGCAAAATCCATGGGAATTTTTGTAACAAAAAAGGTTTTTGGTTAGGCTGACATAACCTAACCGAACAGTGATAAACTGATCTTATTTAGATCTGGGGGATTTTATTGCAACTGCAAAAATATTCTTTAAAATTCACAGTATCATTATAAAACACCAAATGACTCATCATCATCTGCTTAGCCTTTTCCCAATCATGTTGGGGTCGGCTTCCAGTCTAACCGGATGCAGCTGAATACCAGTATTTTACATGGAGCGACTGCCTATCTGACCTCCACAATGATCATGTGCCTGTAAACACCACAGCAATATTCTACAAATCTAAAGACAGCAATCCAATACTTCCCCAAACAAGAACTTTCGACCTAAGAGTTTTACTGTATATAATAACTGGTTGTCAGACTTTCAGGCTTCTGACGGTGACCTGTAACGATTGTCAAAGGTCCACGAATGACAGCCGAGACCAACGGCTTCACGTGGTTTCCGAGGCACCGAAGGGTCTTGTATGTAAAGATGGTCACCTATCCACGGACCAACCACGGCACGCAGATATATGCCAGTGACCTTGAGTGGTTAGCTTACGTGTTCTGTACTGAGCTCACGCAACGCGTCGTACGTCCAGCCAGTAATAGGACGCTCATCAAGGAGGTTGGAGAAAGCTAAAGGTTTTTTTAATAAAACACGTATAATAAAAGATCAATAATTGAATTATCTTTAAAACTGTCAAGGTTTCAGATAAATACGCTTGGTAGATTTGGCGTGGTTCTCAGTTTTTAATCCGCGTTAGACATAACTTTACAAATTAATTTCACTATGTAATATAAACATAATCTAAAATATTCCTACATAAAGTTATTAATAAAATGCTCTAATTTAACATATATTTTTTCCAAATCATTAACACTACTCGTTTAGACTTGATCTTCAGTATAAAATCATTAAAAGTCGGTTATCGTCGCCTTGACCCGTGCGGCTGTTATAACTTAGCCACAAGCCTCCTATTGCACTTATTATTGCTATCTATTGTTGTACGGTCTCATCAACCGTACATTTACTTTGCAAACGCAGCAACCTACTTGGATGTCGTGCGTCACTAATATTAGGCTATAATTATAACGTTTTAAGTAATGCACATCGAGTCAGACTATAACTGTGGAACTAACCTCTAGTCAAGAGAAGAAATCGCTACCACTTTAACTTGTTAACCTTATACATTTTAATACAACTTTAAACTCAACAACTTGTGGTTCTTTCTGTGTACTCCATAACTAAACCAACATTAACAAAGTGATAGTGTACGGTGCCTACAACCATTGGCTCCTACAATTGTAACTGTCTATACTTCTAAAGGCATTATAGGTGGCCTAATAATATATATATATATAGGTAAATAACTTTATTTCAGACTATCCATTACAGAATCATCCATATTTGCGTTAATAAATACTTAGGAACTATGTTAGTAAACCGCAAAAATAAAACAAATGACATCAAATTGACACATGGAGTGCGATTCAGTGTCTAAGAAAAGGACCGTCTAACCGATCCGCTATTACTTTCAGAATGCTGTTGGAGCTTGCTCGGATACGGTGCAATATGGAGGCCGCTCTCTTCCTCATGATGGCATGAAAGCCATCAATCTGAGTCTCCATAAACATGCTGGACGCACTACAGTATCTCGGCAGTCCCAACGACATCCTAAAAGCGATATTATATGTATTGTACACGAAGTACATTGGCATAATACCTCTAAGACTTTGACTGCAGACTACGCTTGTACCTTCCATTGACCCTGAAACGAACCTAGTTATTCCGCAAGCCTTAATATCCTTTATTTAGTTAAATATACACCGTGACATAACAATTATGTAGGCAGACCGCAGTCAGATCACCTAGACAGAGGTAGATTGTGTCTAGGCACAGTGCAGCTTGATAGAGAAGGTCCATTTTGTGCCTACTCCAAATAATTTAGAATAAAGGCACGCACCTCTGACTTTTCGGATTCATGTGTGTATTGTTTAGTTATCACTTGCTTCAAAAATGGTGAAGGAAAATATCTTGAGGAAATAGCCATGCCTTCTTTTTTTTTTTTGGATCGTATTATCAAATAACTTCTCCCACTCTGGGTGGAGCGGGAGGGCGTGTTAGACTCTTACTGACTAAAACCCACCCGTGTTCCTTCGGTTGCCCTGTTGCCGGGGGCCACGATTTCCCCATCCGTTCGCTAGTTAGCCACATTTCATATTTCCATACAGTAATATTGCCAAATTAATCAAAACAGCGAAATATTTGACATCTATTTGCGACGTTGCCAACTTTCAGAATAAACGTCACAATATACAATCAAAATCATGAATATTTGGAATTCCACCCCCGTCAGACCGTGACGCCAGTAAATGTATGTATGTATGCGTAACGCGACCTCCGTACCGGCTGTACCGGACTGGTGTGGAGCGGGCCAAGGATAGCATAACTATCGGTCCTTACATAACCGAGTTATTAGTCTAAATACGTGTACCTATTATTGCGCTTTACTGCTTGGGGTAGGCAGAACTGTGACTAAAAATATTATTTCTGTAACTGCCCCGTTTCGGAGTTTCCCTACGTGATCGAATCAGAAATGAAGAGATCCGCAGGAGAACCAAGGTAACTGACATAGCCCGAAGAATTGCCAAACTTAAGTGGCAATGGGCAGGGCACATTGCTCGCAGAACAGATGGTCGATGGGGCCGAAAGGTTCTGGAGTGGCAACCGCGTACCGGAAGACGTAGCTTTAGAAGGCCGACCAGGTGGACCGATGAGCTTGTGAAGGCCGCAGGAATCCGCTGGATGTGGAGCTCAGAACCGGTTGAAGTGGCGGTGCTTGGGGGAAGCCTATGTCCAGCAGTGGACATCTTTCGGCTGAATGATGAACTGCCCCGTAGAAATTGTGTTCATCGCACAAAAATAAAAACTTTGTTACAAAAAAAAAAAACAACCGACTTCCAAAAAACTACTACAAAGTGAAAAATAACTTAGGAAGTCGGTGGCAAATAACGAAATTACAAAACCAAAGACACCGCTTTTTAACCGACTTCCAAAAAGGAGGAGGTTATATGTTCGTCACGTATGTTTTTTTTTTTTTTTTATGTATGTCCACCGATTTCTCCGTCATTTGTGGACCGATTTTGAAAATTCTTTTTTTGTTTGAAAGGGTATGCTCCCAAATTGGTCCCATATAAATTTTATTAACTTTGCTTCGGTAGTTTTTGAGTTAGCTACAAAATACGTATTTTTTTCCCACTTGGTATGTAGATGATATGATAAGTTCCTGTCACTGGTAGCAGGTAGTGGTATTCGAATGTGTGTGGGGTAGGTACAACAACTAAAAAGTGAAAAATAATTTTTTTTTACAAAAAAAACGACCGACTTCCAAAAAAAAACACTACAAAGTGAAAAATTTAATTTCGGAAGTCGGTGGCAAAAAACGAAAACATGAAACCCAAGACACCGACTTCCGGGAGGGGTTCACATCGGCGTCGAGTCGACGATGAAGTATCTGGGACTCGTCCTCGATAGCCGGTGGAACTTCGTGGAGCACTTCCGACGTTTGGCTCCCAGACTGGACCGGGCCGGGGCTGCCTTGAAGCGGCTCCTGCCCAATCTGGGAGGTCCAAACGCCTCCTGCCGGAGGCTCTACACGGGGATCGTGCGGTCTATGGCCCTTTACGGGGCGCCGGTGTGGGCGCCTTCATTGAGGCGGCAGCCAGGCCGCCGGCTGAACGCGTCCCAAAGGGTCATGGCCATCCGGCTGGCCCGAGGATACCGCACGGTCTCCTGCGAGGCGGCGAGCCTCCTTGCCGGAGTACCGCCATGGGATCTGGAGGCAAAGGTCCTCGCGCACATTTGGGAGTGGCGCGAGGAGGCGAAGCGCCGGGGCTTAACTCCGATGCCGCAAGAAGTCGCGGCACAGCGGACAGAGCTCCGGCGGGATCTCATGGCGGAATGGAGAGTGCGATTGTCGCAACCCAGCGCTGGGCACGCCACAATTGCGGCGATAAGACCCCTCTTTGAGGAGTGGCTAGAGAGGCGCCACGGCGTCCTCACCTTCCGCCTGACGCAGGTACTCACCGGACACGGCTGTTTCGGGAGGTACCTGTTCAGGATAAAGCGGGAGGAAACGCCCGGGTGTCGTCACTGTGTGGATCGCCCGGAGGACACGGTGGAGCATACGGTGGAGGTCTGCCCGGCTTGGGCAGGGCATCGCCGTTTCCTCGTGGATGCGATCGGCGGCGGTGATCTCTCGCGTCCGGCCCTGATTCGGGCCATGCTACGGAGCGAGAGGAAATGGTGGCCGTCACCTCTTTCTGCGAATCAGTAATGCTAGCGAAGGAAGAGACGGAGCGCGTGAGGGAGAGGCAAATTTCGCGCCCTCGCGCCCCTAACCGCCGCAGCAGGAGTCGCCCTGGGCGTCGGGAATCGCAGGAAGATTTCCGGCCACCGTAGGCGCGGGCTTGCGGACGGTGAGCAATGGGTAGCTCGCCGTCCGATAAGGACCAAGCCCGGGTCGACGGCGCGTTGTGTTCCACGCGCGCCTCAAAGAGATGTCAGCAGAATTGACGGGGTCCGCTAGGGCCAATGCCTGCCGGGGGTTCGAAGAAAACCGATAGGGAAATCGTGGCCCCCGGCAACACGGCATAGGAAGGAACACGGGTGGGTTTTAGTCAGTAAGAGTCTGACACGCCCTCCCGCTCCACCCAGAGCGGGAGAAGTTATTTGATAATTTCCCACCCAAAAAAAAAAAAAAAAAGACACCGACTTCCGAAATTAGTTATTTTTCACTTTGTAGTGTTTTTTTTTGGAAATCGGTTGTTTTTTTTTAGTGGGTCAATTTGTAATTTGTCTAAGTTACATTAGCCTAATACCAACAGCTCATCACCTTTTTACAAAATATTGCTTTTCCCGATGCAGGGACGTTCATCGTTGAGGAGTTTTTCTGGTACACCATCAGCTCCACTTCTCCATATGCATTGTGACGAGCATAAATTTTATTGCATTGCAACCATATTAAAGTAATCGAATCGCAACCCGTGAAATACTTATTATTGGGTAGTTCCGGTGGCAATTTGTGGTCTTCATCATCAGTTCCACTTAACCAAATGGTGCTTTCCAAGAGCAATTGCACGAGTTACTATAAAAAATACTCAAATCGCTATAGGTTTGCATATAATATTTGAAGAGTTCCCTCGATTTATCTGGGATGCCATCATCAGATCCTGGTTTCCTCATCATGGTACCACCCTTGGGATATCTCCTTTCCAACAAAAATATAATAATCAAAATCGGTTCATAAACGACGAAGTTATCCGCGAACACACATAAAAAAAAAATATATACGGTCGAATTGGGAAATCTCCTTTTTTGAAGTCGGTTAATAAATTGACGATAAGTCAA
This sequence comes from Agrochola litura, assembly GCA_949152395.1. Classification (NCBI taxonomy): domain Eukaryota; kingdom Metazoa; phylum Arthropoda; class Insecta; order Lepidoptera; family Noctuidae; genus Agrochola; species Agrochola litura. The sequence continues at coordinate 11,246,333 of OX424521.1, read as the reverse complement.
TACATTCAGTTTCAATAGATTAAGAGGCCAGTTTATACTGGTTTTTATCATTGTTATCATAATTTTGACGTTCAAAAGTGCCTTTTTGTGCCTAATTGAAATAAATTATTTGACTTTGACTTTGACGTGTGGCTTACTATACCATGCCAACCGGGTCCTACTCAGCAATAAAGAAAGAAAGAAAGAAAGAAAAAGTATTTATTGAGACTCGCACAAGGAATAAAAAATTAAACTAAACACCTTCACCTTAAAACATTAATAAAAAATAAAATAAAAAACAAGGTAAAAACCAAAAGCAGAAAGTCCTGTACGAGGCCAAAAGGCTCCTATCTCAGCATATGCTGCGACATTTAAAAAATAAATGTCGCAGCGCTGGTATTCTGATAGGGCCCACAGTGATGTCACGGATAGATAGATACAGAAATAAACATTAAATAAAATAAAATAAAAATAGATAAGTGAAATACTTTTAAAAATAAATATAAGTAGTCCGCGTGTCCGCACCCGACGTAACAACAGTTACTTGTCTATGCCTTTAGTATCTGTGGTAGTCTAGGCATCGTTGGGACAAGTAAAGAGACGCAGACGCCGACACCGGCAAAAATTTATACAATAACATTACGGCTGTTTAAGCTACGTACTTTGTGAATTGTGTGAATACTACAATAGTACAGTGTTCATTGCAATCGTACCAAGAGCCATTCCTATGCGAATGTTGCCAACATTAGATACCAAAAACTACATTAATTAGTTAAAAATTACTTTATTTAAAACTAGTTTCCGCCAGCGCCCTCGCTCGCGTGGTATCTTTATAAATTATAGCCTATGTTACTCAATGATAATATAACATTCTGCTGGTGATTGAAAAATTTTAAAATTGGGCCAGTAGTTTTTGATTTCATTCATTAACAAACATACAAAAAATGAAATCTTTTGTTTTTAATATTAGTTTAGACTAATGCCTTCCGTATATGTTTATTAATTTTGTGCGTAATAATTAAATTAAGACAGACGCCACGAAATTAATTAATTTAGAATTAAATGGTTCCGGAGTATATTAATTATATGGTAATATTGTATCTTCCGTAAATCTAATGTTTTAAGTTTTGATGAAGGGTCATCAAAACTTAAAACATTAGATTTACGGAAGAAACAAAAGTTTGTCGAATCAACGGTACGCTACATAGAAACGATATCTTAACTAAGGATATTAAAATATTTAAACTACAATAAAGAAAGTCAGTGCTAAGCAACTATTCATGCATCTGCCTAGCCTTTTCTATGTTAGTGTCGGCTTCCAGTCTACCCAGATGCAGCTGAATACCAGTATTTTACATGGAGCGACTGCCTATCTGACCTCCACAACACAGTTACTGGTTACGATACCCCTTGGTAAGGACTGGTAACTTAATATCCTTTAAAATCTTGGCATATGAATAAAATTTTTTTTGAGGTGAAAACTTCTTTAGGCGCGTTGGGCATTTTTGACATGGGACTAAACCATTGATTTCGCGACCTGTTACCGACACCGTGGAGTAAAAGACATCAACGCGTTGATTACCGCGGTGCCGATTTTCTTTCAAGTTTTCACTTCTGTCGGCACTCCCGGAGTGCCACTGTTTTTTTTTTCTTTCAACTTTTACGAATAAAATCTACAGCACTATTTACTTATTTGCGTTTCAACTTCAAATTAAATAAGGAAGCGGAAGTTGTTTATCGGTAAATCACGATCGCAAAATAACCAGAAACTATTTGGTCATAACAACATTTTAATTATAGTTATTAATAGTGTGGTAGAGCTACTTTGCAGTTCGACCAATCTGCGAAGTTGAGCAACTTTGCCAGCGGCCCAAACTTAGAAAGGTTATGAAAATGTCATAATAGGAAAACATTCATAGATATACTTCTGTATTGGCCCCAACGTTGCGCGTTGCTTGAGGGTAATGTACAGTACAAATATGTTCTTAATGTCCCTCGGCAAACCTCGTGTTTCGTCAGTCGTCGGATTTCTATCAGTTGCCCTTTGCACTTGGTGCAGACCGGACGCTCTCAATCGACTTGGAAGTATATAGAGTTGTTAATAGTCTTTTAATTTAATGTAATTTGTTTTAAAAATGGTAGGAAAGCTGCTAAAGTCACAGGCACGACAGATAGGAAAATAGTTTTACAGCTCTATATAATTCACACGAAAATCAAAACAAAACAACAATAAAGTACTTAGTTCTGAATTCAAATTATTTTACAAGATAAATCTAATAATTGATGGACATGGAAATTAGCATTCGTTTGTATTCGGCAATGCGATGATTCCCGAGGGACATTTTAAGAAAATTGAAATACTGTAAGTGGCAGTAGGGAGTCAATTTCCACATACCTTTGTTTCCACATTTATGTTTCGACCAGAACTCAGCTACATCGAAATGTTCTCGTAAGAGCCATATCATAGCCATATCACACTGGCGATTTGCGGGCGTGTTTCCAGCGAGGCGATTGTTTAACGCACTCGCTGCGGTTTTGTAAACAGGACCGAAACCGGTAGATCAATACGGGTATGTCACGGTCACCTATAGATAGATACCTGTAATCTCTCATGTGCATAACCAGCCTATAATGTTCCCACTGCTGGGACATAGGCCTCCTCTCAGTGAGAGGGAGTGGGCCGTAATCCACCACGCGGGCCCAGTGCGGGTTGGTAGATGTCACATGTCTTCGAATTGATGGATCTAGGACATGCGTTTCCTCACGATGTTTTCCTTCACCGTTTTGAGAGCAGTGATGGAATAATTTTGACAAAGTAAAGCGCCTGTCTGGGTTCGAACCAACGACCTTCAACTGTGCCTGTACTAAATTACACTGGCGTCTATACCCTTCAAACTGGGACACAGCAACGCTGCTTGACGGCAGACATAAATATGGGGGTAACCGAGGCGATTTATTACAATCTAATATATCTTGTTTTTAATTTCTATTGATTATTGATTTTATTGATTGTTCATTATGTTTCATGTAATTTTTAACCTAATTTCTAATATTGTAATTTAACAATGCATGCCTTTATAGGGTAGATTTTTGAGCTACTATAAAATATTTGTAAGACCTTGTTGTATCACCAAAAATCGCATTAATAAAAACTTTGAACTTTAGAACTTTGAACTTTGGAAGCGGTAAAAAAAATACCGGTTAATACTGTTTTATTTCGGTTTTGCTCCGAACTTTTCTTAGGAATGTGAACGTTTTAAGAACTCTATCTTGACCTAAATTAACCGGTTTATTCGACGAGCGACTGTGAGGATGCCGCGCTGCGTAAAAACTGGTTTTATCGTTCTAAACCGTTTTATCCGAAAAAAACCTTTATGTAAAGACTCCTCCAAAAAGAACCGGTTTATTCGAACGAAACCGAATGTAAAGGTTTTTGCATCAAATACATAATAACGGTTTGAAAATTATACCGGTATCCGCCTTAGTGGTAGTATCTCGGACGAACTCATTCTCAGAGAGCTCTATTCCAACCAGTCTCACCTCGGAAGGACGTTAAACACGATACTATCTAAAAACAAATTCTTCAAACATTCGCAATAATAAAATATAATACCATAACAGACAGTAGGACACATTCCACGCGACACCGGAGGCATTAATACTGTTTGCAACATCGACAAAGGAATCACGGCGCGTTGCTCTGAACCGAACCTACTAGGTACTGCCCAGAGTTGTGACATTCTTACGTACAAGTCAAGTTATTGCGGAAATGTCGAGTATAGTGCGGAGTAAGATAGTAGCGCCATCTGTGAGCAGAAATGAGAACTATTCTGTCTTTGACGATGAAAGGCAGTGATTTAATTGCAATTTAAAGCTTATCAATCAACTCTTAGTCTACTTTTAGTGAGTTTTTATGCCGCCCATGGGTCTCTGACTTGGCTTCACATGCGGTTGAGAAATATCTCTCAGGCATGCCGGTTTCCTCACGATGTTTTCCATCACCGTTTTTGAAGCAAGTGACAATTATACAATACGCACATGAATCCGGATAGTCAGAGGTGCGAGTCTTGGGTTCGAATTCGAGACCTATAAAGTATGTTATTATATACCTCTGCTTATTTGCAGTAAAATTAAAAAAAAACAATTCAAAAGTCATTTATTCAAATTAGGCTGAGAATCAGCACTTTTCGAACGTCAAAATTACATAAGACAGTCCCCCAAAACGCCCGCCCTTCACATGTACCAGCTGCAGCTGTACCAGTAAAACACATGGTTCGCCTTTCACATCCAGTATAGAATAGCTAAACAAAACTCTTTACAAAAAAAAAACAATCGACTTCCAAAAAAACAGTACAAAGTGAAAAATAAATTTAATTTCGGAAGTCGGTGGCTAAAAACGAAAATTCAAAACCAAAGACACCGACTTCCGAAATTAAATTTTTATTTTTTTTATTTTTCACTTTTTAGTTGTGGTACCTACCCCCACAGAAATTTGAATACCACTACCTGCTATGTAAATAATAGTGACAGAAACTTATCATATTATCCACATACTAAGTGGGAAAAAATACGTATTATTGAAGCTACCTCAAAAACTACCAAAGCAAAGTTAATAAAATTTCTATGGGACCACCTCTAAAGTATGACCTACCAAACAAAAAAAGAATCATCAAAATCAATTCATAATTGGCGGAGTAATCGCGTAACAAAAACAAAAAAAAAAAAAAGTGTGGCACTCGTGGACTGCCGCGGTAAAGCTATTGCATAGCATTTGTAACCTCCATACTTCCTATTTGTCAACGCTACACTTGGGATGATGACGTGATGACATAAAACAACATTACGTTGTCATGGGAACCGTCATACATGGTAGGCGGAGTGGGGGTGTTAGGTTTTATTTTCGTTACGTTACGGAATTTCTAGATTCGGTCGCCGCGCTCAAAGCCCGCGATAAAAGCTATGCAATAACTTAAAACTTCGAATTGAGAACCTCCTTCTTTTGGAAGTCGGTTAAAGAGTAGCCTTTTAGCTAGTCTATACTGGATGCACGAACCTAAAAACAGTACCCTATCTCAGTAGTGAGATAGCACAGTAGCCTTTTTAGGTTCGTTAGTCTATCTAGCTGGAGGGCTTCCCACACTACGCTTACCGATTCTTAACAGGAGTGATAATTATAATCACATGTATTCGTTAAGGGGATCCAGTACCCTAATTGCGTAATACAACACAATCACAATCTGTTTCGATTTGAAACAGATTGCTAATCCATTGCTTCATAAGTTGGAAAAAAAAATTGCTCAACAACGTAAATAACGCAATGAATGTTGTTGAACTGTCAAAATGAAACAAATTAGGCAAAACTGTTTACGAAAATAAGTTACGCAATTAGGTTACCGGTACCTAAATCAATCGGCAACAGATCTATCTAGATCTATAGATCTATCTATTTTTTTAAAAATTTTTTATGTCACGTGTTTATCAGTGGAAACTTGTAAATGGCCTTCAATTTTATATAATTTAAGAACACTGTGTAAGTTAGCTGTAAGTTTCCCGAATATAATAAAATAAAATAAAATAAATGTGTTATTTTAAAAGTTTACAAACCAAAAATGTATTGAATGATACATTTTCCTCATTTCTCGAATGTCACTCGGAGCAAGGTTGTGGTTGATAGCTCAATTAAAATGCTATAAAGTTAACTTGGCTACATTCTTCAGTGATTATGATATTATCCATATCCAATTAAATATAGCTTACACACTATTTATTTATAAACGTTGGTTAAAGTAAAGTAACGATTAGCGACTGTTAAACCATAAATTTTTGACGTTTGAACGTCACTTAATTTTAAGCAACGTAAATAAACGCCGTAATTATCGTATACTAGCTGCGCCCCGCAGTTTCACGCACATAAGTCTCAATCCTGTGGTAAAATCAGGGATAAAAAGTATCCTATGTCCTAATCTAGGTCATGGTCTACCCATGTGAAAATTCGACAGCCGTTTTAGGGTGAATGCGTAACAAACAAACACACTCACTTTCACATTTATCCTATCTTACTGAGGATGGATGAATGTTTGTTACTCTTCCACGCAAAATTGACTGAACAGATTTGGATGAAATTTGGCACACAGATAGTTTATAACCTGGATTAACACATAAGATACTTTTTATCCCGATATTCATACGGGACCGAGACTTATGCGGGTGAAACCGCGGGGCGCTGCTAGTAATATTAGATAATTTAGGAAGTTAGGATACTCCCAAGTGCTACTGGCGATGGCGGCAACTACAAGTTACGCAGTCTTTCTTGCACTCGACGGCAGCAGCCCGCCGGTCACCAGCACAATTTCACTTTGAAGATTCAAAAGGGAATCATGATGGACCACTAATAGGCCTGTGTCCAATTTTTTTTATTTTTGATCCGTCTTTCAGATAATAAAACAATATTGAACACGTATTTTTTTCTTTTTTGACGTAATCAAAAGATTACGACGATACATTGAGTTAAAATGTGGCATGACGTCACGCCTTGCTAGATTTAATAGTGCGTTGTGACGTAGCGAGCCCCCACTCCCCAACTTTAATGCGTGTTTTCTTTTCTTATTATTGAAAGCAAAAAATACGTGTCTAATATTTTTTTATCATCTGAAAGACGGACTAAATAGTATTTCTGTTTTTTTACCTAGGCAACTACCCTATTGCAATAACCTACCCTAAATCCTTCCACCGAGAACATAACACTCATTCTGCACTGACACAACACACACCATTACCATTACACACACGCACGCACCCCCACGAACACACCCCCACACACATATATAATCTAAATGTCAAATAGATAGATTTAAATTTCTGATTTCTACAATAATGGTTTTATGTTAACTAGTTTAAAAATATAAAAATAAACACTTGTTCTGCCAGCAATTTCTTTTGTGAAACTGAAAATTATGTACGGGCTTGTACAGACGCCAGCACATCAAGCTACCCGAAACTGTCAAATTTTCCCAATCAACTTTGATCCTTACACTTCAGCGATAAAGTTGAAAATCTATTAAATAAATTTGACAGATTGTAGTAGCTTGATGTGCTGGCGTCTGTACATACCATTGCCCTTAACCGGTAAAGGACCGCGGACGCACCGGTGCGTCCAACGGCCGTGACAGATTTACGACCGCACTTAAATAAACAATTGCTCAGGTTTCATTATAACGTCTCAAGTAGTATTGTTTATGTTTTTTGCTACTCGAATAGATTAGAAATACGTTTCAAATGGTTACAGTCTTTGTAAACAACGTTCACTTATCTTTATTACCCGCTTTTGTTATTATTTCTTTTGTTCTTTGTGATAACGATTTCTGATAAAACTACCGTACCAATTCACACGAAATTTTGCAGGGTACATTATGGATAGATAAGTTATCTAACAAAAGCGTTTTTAGAGACAAACATTGAAAACAAAAAATTCAAAAAATCTAGATTTTTGATGATCTAGAATTTCTATTGCTTACGTAACTTTCACCGTACCAAAAAAATATTTTTTTGTTTTATTTTGTTCTAAATGTTGTCTAAAACGATGATACATGTAATATAGAAAAGAAATAAAACACTTACGGATCAGATCCATACAGAAAAACCACAAAATATTACAACTTTCACTGTGACGGGAACTTTCTCTTTTTTGGTTGTTTACACTTTTTTGGTTGGGTCAAAATAGGTGTTATTTAGTGCGAATATTATCTAAAACGATGTAATATTTACTTCAAAATGAAAATATCACCACTTTCCGACGATTTACACACAAAAACCATTAAAAAACGAATTATTACAGCGGACGGGAGTGACATTTGACTGACATTTTACCGCGCGGGAACGTGATTTTCAACATTTTTTTAAAATGTTGCCTATTCATATTTTTGCTTTTAGTCGATTTATTTGACGAGAATATCTATCCGACCATAGACAGAAAAATCCACAGACGATAATAGCCATTACAACAAGTACAAATAGAGATGTAAGTCGCGTGGGTGTGCCGTCTCTCATGAGAGACGCCGGTCCTTTACCGGTATATAAGTTATAACTTAGTAAGGGTGCTGGTTGCAACACCTACCTGTTTTGTTAACTAGCATAAGTCAAGTGTACCTACAGATGATACTATTTGATGATATTATTTGATTGAATAAAATAAAATATTATCATTATTACTGGCGTAGCCTAGACCCAAACTCATGGGTAATTGAGTACGTCACAGATGTCTGTGCACAGCACAGCAGTGTATAAGCACAGTATAATAAATTAACAGTATTACGTCTCGGCAGTGACCTTGAAATAATTACCAAAGGCCGCTCTGTGGATAAACTTTCCGCGTCCGTGCGTAACTGCCGCGCACTCGAGACTGTTGCGTTTCCTATGCTTGCCGTTTTCTGTGAAGCCGTAATACTGTTACTTATTTATACTGTGCTATAAGCCAAGTTTGCGGTGGCTTTAATTTATATACGTGTCCTTAAGGTTAAACTAGTCGCGGGCTCGAACTCATTGGTGGGCTTGGTCAAAAAGCACGCTATCTCACCTGGCATCGTGTCCGACAGAGATAGTATCAGTGATGAGCAGTTAGACGCTGGTCTACATGCACAAACTCTAGTTCGCACGCACACAAACACCGTTCAGAACGATTTTAGTAAAACGAGCGCGTAAACAATTACGAAAAGTCCTTTGGAAGGTGGAGTTTTATGAAAAAACTACTGCATAAATCAATTACAAATAAAGTTTATTATAATCTTCGACGATTGAGCTTTGTCGGAACGAGCTTTGTTTTGGAGATTTTATACTTCTTTTATTACTTATTTACTCCCAAAGTGGCGTTAAAATTAGCAGGAAAAACGAATCTTTGTTGGCTCATAACTTTAATTGCTTTTTTTTTACTATTCTGCTTCTGTACAGACAAAATTAATAATAAGACAAAACGATTTCATGTTTTACTTTGGATGTACAATGTGTAACAGTGGAGTAAAACCCCCCGAAATTTGTAAGGAAAAAGTATCGGCTAGTTGCGCCTTAACACTTGTTTGGCTAATTATACTACCCTATGTAATTGTATACACCCATTTCATTTGAAGCGTGTGTTTGTGATCATACTTTGTAGATCTTTAAATAATGATAATGAATACAACATTCAAATTCCCAAAATTAAAAATCACCATCTCCAAAAACGCAGCTAACACCTATCTCTTATTGTTCTAGATGAAGCGACCACAGGCAAGCGCCCGAGACCACGTGACATGTCGCTGGCAGAACCCCCTCACACCATGGAGATAGCACAGATCCTGATATCACTGCTGCACGCCTGGGGACTGGACCCAGACCTGGATAGGGTCTGTGAGTCTAAACTAGGACTGTTGAGACCTATGGTAAGTTTGAAGTCAAAAGTCTAGTACCAATTTTTAGGGTTCCGTATTTCAAAAGGAAAAAACGGAACCCTTATAGGATCACTCGTGTCTGTCTGTCTGTTCATCTGTCACAGCCAATTTGCTCAGAATCGAATGGAACGACTAAGTTGAAATTTAGTACACATATGTATTTCTGTGACCTTTACATGAACGTGTAACGTAAATAAATGCATTTTTAATAAGGGGGTAACTTTTGGGGGGCAAATATTAAAAAAAAATTGCAAACTGTACCATGTGACATACCAATGATAGGGCTTGTTGCGAGGATCTCAATTTTTTTTAAATGATTTTGTAATAAATACATTTATAGACATTCAAGAGAGTTGATGCAAATTGACCATTCCCCCTTATCTCCGAAACCACTGAGTCTAAAATTTTTAAAAAAATCAAGGAATGGTTCTTTACTCATAGATTACAGGAAATTCTGTTAAGTCTTAAAATAACATGGTAAATCTCTCAATATTGTGCGTAAAAACTTACATTTGCAGTTGCAATGTATGGGAGAACATGTTTTTCAAGGGATCCCTTCTTTTTTCGCATAATATTCTTTTTCCTAATATACTTTGGCATAACGATTTAGGTATTATTTGTCTTGCCATAATAATACTTTGCCATATTTTTATTGGCATACAGTTTATGTAGGCATAATTATCTTGAAAGCTAATTTGTTTTGACATAAATTTAATTCGCATAACGTTACTAGGCCTAATGACTATTATCATAATAATATTTAGGCATACAATTAATAGAAATAACGGAAACAAATTTGAGTTATTTTTACGTATTTATTTTGGATTTTCATGCAAATGATTTATAAAATAAAAATAAATTAAAATTAAAGTATTGTCTTAAAAAATCATTATGTTGTGCTACAAAAGTTGGTGACAGAACCGAATCGCTGCAAAGCCGACTCCATGTCTGCCCTACACCTTTTTTTTTTTTTTTTTTGGGTGGGAAATTATCAAATAACTTCTCCCGCTCTGGGCGGAGCGGGAGGGCGTGTCAGACTCTTACTGACTAAAACCCACCCGTGTTCCTTCGGCTGGGGCCACGATTTCCCTATCGGTTTTCTTCGATCCCCCGGCAGGCATTGGCCCTAGCGGACCCCGTCAATTCTGCTGACATCTCTTTGAGGCGCGCGTGGAACACAACGCACCGTCGATCCGGGCTTGGTCCTTATCGGACGACGAGCTACCCATTGCTCACCGTCCGCAAGCCCGCGCCTACGGTGGCCGGAAATCGGCTCGCGATTCCCGCCCCGGGCGTTTCCTCCTGCGGCGGTTAGGGGCGTGAGGGTGCGAAATTTGCCTCTCCCTCACGCGTTACGCCTCCTCCTTCGCGAGCATTACCGCTTCGCAGAAGGAGGTGACGGCCTGCCATTTCCTCTCGCTCCGTACCATGGGCTGAACCAGGGCCGGACGCGAGAGATCACCGCCGCCGATCGCCTCTACGAGGACACGGCGTTGCTCCGCCCAAGCCGGGCAGACCTCCACCGTATGCTCCACCGTGTGCTCAGGCCGATCCACACAATGGTGACACCCGGGTGTTTCCTTCCGCCTTATCCTAAACAGGAACCTCCCGAAGCAGCCGTGTCCGGTGAGGACCTGCGTCAGGCGGAAGGTGAGGACGCCGTGGCGCCTCTCAAGCCACTCCTCAAAGAGGGGTCTTATCGCCGCAATTGTGGCGTGCCCAGCGCGGGGTTGCGACAATCGCACCCTCCATGACGCCATGAGATCCCGCCGGAGCTCTGTCCGCTGTGCCGCGATTTCTTGCGGCATCGGAAGACCTTTGCCTCCAGATCCCATGGCGGTAATCCGGCAAGGAGGCTCGCCGCCTCGCAGGAGACCGTGCGGTATCCTCGGGCCAGCCGAATGGCCATGACCCTCTGGGACGCGTTCAACCGGCGGGCTGGCCGCAGCCTCAATGAACGCGCCCACACCGGCGCCTCAATGAACGCGCCCACACCGGCGCCCCGTAGAGGGCCATGGACCGCACGATCCCCGCGTAGAGCCTCCGGCAGGAGGCGTTTGGATCCCCTAGATTGGGCAGGAGCCGCTTCAAGGCAGCCCCGGCCCGCTCCAGTTTGGGAGCCAAACGTCGGAAATGTTCGACGAAATTCCACCGGCTGTCGAGGACGAGTCCCAGATACTTCATCGTCGACTCGACACCGATGTGAACCCCTCCCGCCATTACCTGGGAGCCCGACGGTGGCGCATTCCGAGGGCCATGAAAACCCATGGCCTCAGACTTGTGCAGGGCCACCTCGAGTCCCAGCTGCCGGATCCTGTCAACGATTGTCGCAACCCCGCGTGTCGCTAAATCGGCCGCCGCCTGGTACGACCTCCCCTGCGCCAGGACCAGCGTGTCGTCAGCGTAACAAACGACGCTGACGCTGCCGCAAGGTCGGCGCGCAGCACCCAGTCGTATCCGATGTCCCACAGATGCGGCCCCAGGACCGAACCCTGTGGGACACCGCACGACATCTCTTGCCGGTTCCACTCTCCTTGGTGACCGGGGTAGATGACGGCCCTGTCCGTCAGATAGGCCTCGACCACACGACAGAGGTAGGTCGGCATCCGGTGATACCGGAGTGCCTCCCTGATGCAACTCCAGGGCAGGGTGTTAAAGGCATTGGCGATGTCTAGAGACACCGCCAAGACGACCCCACCCCGGGCCACAGCATCGCCCGTCGTGAGGGCCCGCAGTCTGCCCTACCCCTAGAGTGTAATTTAAAACGCGTAGGCGCGTGGGGCCACCGGAGGCTCACAGCGCCGGAGCCGTGACAGAAACCATGCCTGCTGCATGCTGCATGCTTGCTTGCATGCCTGGTGTATGCTTAATAAAGTTATGCTTAATTTTATGCTTTAGAATGTTATGCTTAATCATTATTATGATTAGAGAAATTATGCGTAAAAAATTATGCGTAAGCTGTTATGCGTAAATAATATTATGCGAAAATATAATTAGGACATAAAAAGTATGCCAAGTTATATTAGGTCTTAAAATTTTATGCAAATGGATAGGGAACCGTTTTTCAAGTACAATGTTAAGTATGTATTTGAGATAAATTCATCCCAACTATGGAACCCTTCATTTTGCGTGGTCCGACACGCACTTGGCCGGTTTTTTATCGTGGGTTTGCAAACTAACAGACGGTTCACGTAATTGAGAGTTGTCAACGACTCCTAAGGCCTAATACGCCTATGGACATCTGCAATCCCAGAGACAGCGCAGCTAGTTGTTATGCAAAAGACAAAACTGATATCGTAAATTCTAATTCTAAAATCTGCCTATCATTTTCCCAACTATGTTGGGGTCGGCTTCCAGTTTCAACAAATGCAGTTTAATACCGGATTTTACATGGAGCGACTGCCTATCTGAGGAGCTCGTGTTTAAGTAATAACAGCAGAATAGTTCGATCCATCAGGTTAAGCTACGCTTGCCGAGGTTGTTCTGTGGATGGGTGACCATCTTAGCATACCGAGACTCCTCCGTGCCTCGGAAAGTACGTTAAGCCGTTGGTTGGTCCCGGCTTTCATGGATCTTTGACAGTCGTTACGGATTGTCAGAAGCTCCAAAGTCTAACAACCAGTCTTACCAAGGAGTATTACCCAGTATAGGTTGTGGAGGTCAGATAGGCAGTCGCTCCATGTAAAATACGGTATTCAGCTGCATCTGGTTAGACTGGAAGCCAACCCCAACATAGTTGGGAAAAGTCTAGGCTATCTAACCTCCATAACCCAGTAACTAGATAATACGATACCCCTTGGTAAAACTGGTTGTCCACGAATGACAGCCGGGACCAACGGCTTAACGTGCTTTCTGAGGCACGGAGGAGCCTCGGTATGTTAAGATGGTCACCCATCCACAGCCCAACCCCGGCAAGCGTAGCTTAACCTGATGGATCGAACCGTGCGGCTGTTATTACTAAGCCACGAGCTCCTTCTTATTCTAAGTTACTAACTAATTCTCTAGCGGGAAATAAGTTATATCGCTCCCAACCGACTACTTGGATACTATTTTTTTAATCACCATTTTCCCTCCAGGTGCCAGTCTGCTTTGGCGTGGTTTCCCGTCACGGCCACATGGCAGTACAGCTTCCCACCTGGCTGGGAAGCTGGTCGGCCGCCTGTGCTTCGGTCCCTGACGACCCATTGCTGATCACCTCGGATCTGCCGCCGGAACTACTGAGACAGGAGAAATTGACCAGGTAAGGGGATTGAAATGTATCTAAGACTAGCTGCCCGCCCCGGCTTCGCACGAGTAGCACTAAGTACTTATCTACGGCGCACTTACCCTTCCCTACCTACCTACCTACCCTACCTATCTACCGTTCCGTACCTACCTACCTACCCTACGTACATCTACAGTCCTGGGAATAACAAACACAAAAAAAAGAACTAGCGATATCGGTCCAGCCGTTCACGCGTGATGCCGTGACCAAGGGAAAAAGGGATTCATTTCTATATATAAAAAGATGTATATAAAAAATGGATAGGGAAGTAGTTTGGCATCTGTTTGTTGTCAAAAACCAAATATCATGAGTATTTAACTAGAAACGGCTACCAACTTATCCGCAAACACGAAAAAAAAAAAAAAAAAAAAAATACAGTTTTCTTAAGATAGCCAGGGTTTTCTCGCCTGTGTTACCGACCGCGAATTCGCTAGGAGAAATTAAGAACGCGGCGACGCATGAATTGTCCATACAAACGTAATACCTAAATCATTTGCAATTTGGGCATATTTCCACCATATTATGTTGTTATTCGGATTTAGACAGTGTTTATCTAGGCTCCTACGTCTTTTATTTTTTCAAAAAACTTTTCTAAAATGAAGTTTAAACGAATTTAATTTCGCATAATTTTACAGCCTAAATGACATGTCTTCATATTGTTTTTTCTGTATTATATAAACAACAATATTTATAATATTGTTTCTGCAGAAGCATAGCTTATATTATCAAATTAAAAATTACCTAAAAAAAAAAAAAAAAAAATATTAAGTTCTCATTCATCATTTTTGATATTACGGAACACTTCCAAAATTATCATAAATTTTCGAAAGCTAGTAGTGCTATCGCGTCAAGCAATAATTGTCACTGTGTGCGTGGTAGTATTGCTCACTGTAGATGTATATCGCTCCGACAGGCACTCACACTAGCGCAACGTGCTTGGAATTGAATTTTGCAAACATCTCGATTTGTAGTTGCGAGCCGTGTCCGCAGGCCTCTTAAATATCGCGTTCATTGAGGCTGCGGCCAGCCTTGCGGCGCCAGGTTGAATGCGTCCCAGAGGGTCATGGCCATTCGGCTGGTCCGGGGATACTGCACGATCTCCTGCGAGGCGGTGAGCCTCCTTGCCGGATTACCGCCATGGGATCTGGAGGCAAAGGTCCTCACGCACATCTGGGAGTGGCTGACAGTATTTAATATATCTTCGAGAATTTACCGTTTACGCTTGCTAATTGCGTAAGCGATTTCAGAATATTCAAGACCGAATTTATTTACGTTTCAAACTTACAATGCTTCTCTGCACCATAAGGCAACGGTTTGCAAATTCATGTTTAACCTAGCAATATTATTTTAAACTTAATTAATATACTTTATTTTCAGACTCTTCTCATCAAAACTGCACTGGGAGCTCAGCACAACTTTAACAACCAACCACCTACTGTCCATCGTAGCTCTCGCCAACACACTCATGTCAATGAGCAACGCGAGCTTCGTGCCCGAGCAGGAGGTCATCAGGCGCCTGCACAGGTGACGAAGATACCATAGTGATAGCAAATTGATATCATAGTGATAGCACAGTGATATCATATCGATAGCACAGTGATATCATAGTGATAGCACAGTGATATCATAGTGATAGAACAGTGATATCATAGTGATAGCACATTTATATCATAGTGATAGCACAGTGATATCATAGTGTTAGCACAAGGATATTATAGTGATATCACAGTGATATCATAGTGATAGAACAGTGATATCATAGTGATAGCACATTTATATCATAGTGATAGCACAGTGATATCATAGTGTTAGCACAAGGATATTATAGTGATAGCACAGTGATATCATAGTGATAGCACAATGATATCATAGTGATAACACATTTATATCATAGTGAAAGCACAAGGATATTATAGTGATATCATAGTGATAGCACATTTATATCATAGTGATAGCACAAGGATATTATAGTGATAGCACAGTGATATCATAGTGATAGCACATTTATATCATAGTGATAGCACAAGGATATTATAGTGATATCATAGTGATAGCACATTTATATCATAGTGATAGCACAGTGATATCATAGTGATAGCACATTTATATCATAGTGATAGCACAAGGATATTATAGTGATATCATAGTGATAGCACATTTATATCATAGTGATAGCACAAGGATATTATAGTGATAGCACAGTGATATCATAGTGATAGCACATTTATATCATAGTGATAGCACAAGGATATTATAGTGATATCATAGTGATAGCACATTTATATCATAGTGATAGCACAGTGATATCATAGTGATAGCACATTTATATCATAGTGATAGCACAAGGATATTATAGTGATATCATAGTGATAGCACATTTATATCATAGTGATAGCACAAGGATATTATAGTGATAGCACAGTGATATCATAGTGATAGCACAGTGCTATCATAGTGTATATCATATCGATAGCACAGTGATATCATAGTGATAGCACATTTATATCATAGTGATAGCACAGTGATATCATAGTGATAGCACAGTGATATCATAGTGATAGCACAGTGATATCATAGTGTTAGCACAGTGATATTATAGTGATAGCTGTCCATCGTAGATCTTTCCAACACACTCATGTTAATGATTAACGCGGGCTTCGTGCCCGATCAGGGGGTCATCAGGCACCTGCACAGGTGATGATGATACCATAATTATAGCACAGTGACATCATAGTGATAGCTGTCCATCGTAGCTCTCTCCAACACACTTATGTCAATGAGCAACGCAAGCTTATTCAGAAAAATGATATTATATCATACAGAAACATGATACAGTGATAAAAATAGAAAATAGAAATCATTCATTTGCTTATAATGTAGGTATACTAATAAAAAGAATTAGCGATATCGGTCCAGCCGTTCACGCGTGATGCCGTAACCAAGGGAAAAAGGGATTCATTTTTATGTATAAAAAGATATTTACCTATAGAAAATGGATAGGGAAGTAGTTTGGCATCTATGTTGAGGTTGTCGTCAAAAACCAAATATCATGAGTATTTAACAAGAAACGGCTACCATCTTATCCAGAAACGAAAAAACACGAAAAAAAAAAAAAACCATTTTCTTAAGATAGCAGTGATAAAAATAGAAAATAGAAATCATTCATTTGCTTATAATGTAGGTATACTATTATAAATTATAAAATTGGTCTCAAATGTCATGATTTCATGACAAAATCATTCAATAGACCAATTCTAACTTAGAGAGATGTATTAATGATTCCAATGGTTATAATTCTGTAAGTTGAGACTAAAAAAGCGCGGCAAATTTAAAAAATAAACGCATAGCAACACCAAAATTAGTATGACATACCTGGAATAACCTAATTTGATACTTTAGAATTATTTGTTTAAAATCATGCTACATATTATGATCCAAATTAAAGAGGCGTTTCTTGACATTTCGAAAAATCAGTTTGCTTCGTCTGAATAAAATAAACAACAATATTCTGTAATAATTTTGATTAATATTCACTACCATAATCAAAATTTGAATCTAAAACTTCTATGTGAAAAGATTCATAAGAGTCACTGTTTTTTCATTTTTGATTTAATAATTGCTGTATCAAGATCACAACAAATCACCAACAACACGCCATCTTGTTTTGGCAAATTGAGGTTGACATTAGTATAGCATTGCCATATAAAAAGTTTGCAAAAAATTGGAGTGTCTACTTTCGCTTGCCAGACTAAATATTTGATGGTCGCGAATCATCACATCCACCCACACGTCTATCATAAAAAAAATGTCTTTGACTGCGTTCTATATCATAGCAGTAAGTTCTGTTTTCGTAGTTCAAGTGACGTGGGACCGTACAAAATTACCTTAAAATTTCCTTCATATCTTTGTGTAAAAGAACAATAACCTACCCTCCCGGGACGTCAACTCCTATTCTTCCCAGACCATCTACCAGGAGCTCTTCATCCTGGGCCCAAGACGAGGAGCGAGAAGAACAGCTGGCGGCTCAGCAGGCGCATATCAAGCAGGGTTGGTCGCTACTGGCGACATTGCATTGTGTGCTGTTGCCTGATAAGGTGGTTGCTGCAGGTTAGTTCTGCTTTATTTATTAGTAGACTAGCTACCGTCAGCAGCTTCACCCGCGTGATATCTTTAGTAACCTATTCCGCTTAACTATTCCTAGAGTCATAAAAAACCCTGTAAGAAATCGACACGTGTTTCACCTCTCAACGAGGCATCCTCAGGATGACGATTGTCTTGTCGCGAACCCGAACACGGCGTGTTGCCACACCGAGCGCCAGACGCAGAGCGCTTCGAAGATGCCTCGTTGAGAGGTGAAACACGTGTCGATTTCTTACAGGGTTTTTATGACTCTTTAGGAATAGTCAAGTGGAATAGGTTACTAAATATATCAACGTGTATTATTTTATTAAAGCCTATGTTACTCAATGATAATATAGCATACTTTTGCAGAAATATTTTTTTAAATCGGTCCAGTAGTTTTTGAGTTTATTAATTAAAACAAAAATACAAATCTTTTCTCTTTATAATACTAGCTTCTGCCCGCGACTTCGGTTGCGTGGAAGTCTATAAAATATAGCCCATGTTACTCGCTGATAATGTAACTTTCTATGGGTGAGAGAATTTTTTAAATCGGTCCAGTTTTTTTTTAGTTTATTAATTACAAACAAACATACAAAAAATCAAATCTTTTCTCTTTATAATACTAGTACAAAATACATAAAAATATTAAGTGTGTTTTTGTTAAGTTTATCAGTGATTTGAAATTCAAAATTTATGGAGATAATTACTGTTCTAAGATTGTATAAAAGTCACTATTTAAATTCTTACTGCTTGTATGATAAAAAATATCGTCGGCTAGGTTTTAATCATTGTACCATTTACTTTAAACCGACTTAAAAAAATGAGGTTCTCAGTTTGTCGGAATCTTTTTTTTTGTTTGTTCTTCGATTACTCGAAGACGGCTGGATCGATTTGGAAATTTTTTTTTTGTTTGAAAGGGTAATTTCTTAGGTGGTCCCAAATAAATTTTACGAGAACTAGTCTGCTTAAAACTCGCACTGTGTACACACTGCTACACATCAAGCTATACATTTCCAGTTTATGCTGATCTCATCCATGCGTCATGTTCGTGAACGGGCGCCGTCAGTTGGGACTGGTCATCTCTTAGCTGCCAGAGCTTATTTTTAATTTATTTTAATTTTCGAATTGTTCTTTGTTTTATCTTTTTATTACGGACGCTTCCAACGTGCACGTCTTTCTACATTGTACTCACATGTATAATTTCAACATGAAAGATGTAACCAATATTTTGTAACAATTTTTTATTTAAAAGAGTGTCAGTGGAGTTTCTTGCCCGTTCTTCTCCATAGGTACCTACTACGCTTTGGAATGGGAAACTAGCTTCATATTTCTGCCTGACCGATTCCTTGACAGTTCAAAAGTGCCTGTAAATGGTTTAATTGATTTATTTCAATTAAACCATTTACAGGCATTTTTGAACTGTCAAGGAATCGGCTTTGAGTTTGAGTTCTCGTATTGTATAGGATTTCCGTACAATGCGAGGTCAGCTTATACTGGAAATGTATAGCTTGATGTGTAGCCGTGTGTACCGATACATTTTCTTCTTGTTCTTTCAGGTGCTAAGAGTTTCAAGCGTCCTCAAGTGGAGATGCTGGCCCGTCGTTGGCAACATCACTGTTTAGAAGTCCGTGAGGCTGCGCAGGCGCTATTGCTTGCTGAGCTTGGCAGGTCAGTACCATAATACAACTTTTTAAAGATAAAAGTCGTCGGTGATCTGTGTGTTAAAAAAAAACAGTGGCACTCCAGGAGTGCCGACAGAAGTGAAAACTTGAACAAGATCGTCTTGGTGGAAGAAAAATACTTGTATAGAACATGTCCGTAACCTTATCTAAATAAAGAGCACAATCGCGTTTACAAAAAAAATACTCCCAAAACCTTTAAAGTAAAAATACTTGCTTAAAACATTGATCCGTAACGTAATATAAATAAAGAGCACAATCGCGTTTACCAAACTGAGGTGTCGGTAATGGTGTCGCGAGTTCAATTGTTTTTTCCCATCTCAAAAATGCCCAACGCGCCTAAAAAAGTTTTCACTTCAAAAAATCTCATACAGTTGTGTTTTTTTTGCGATTTCTGAAATTTCTGGTACTATCTTGGTCTAACAGAGGTTAGACGTCAGTTGGTCCAGTAAAATTTTTTGAACCTTGTAAAACAGTATCGATTGGCGTCAAAAAGAGTTTTGAAGTGAAAACTTCTTTGGGTGCGTTGGGCATTTTTGAGATGGGAAAAAACAATTGAACTCGCGACACCGTTACCGACACCTAATTTTTGTAAACGCGATTGTGCTCTTTATTTATATTATGTTACGGATCAATGTTCTATTCAAGTATTTTTACTTTAAAGGTTATGGAAGTTTTTTTTTTTTTGTAAACGCTATAGTGTTCTTTATTTAGATAAGGTTACGGACCAATGTTCTATACAAGTATTTTTCTTGCAACAAGGCGATCTTGTTCAAGTTTTCACTTCTGTCGGCAGTCCTGGAGCGCCACTCTTTTCTTTTTTGTGTAAATTGCCAATTTTCTTTCAAATCTGCGGACGCAGGTTAAAATGTCTCAAAAATTTGTCTCCTAATAACGTTTTCCTGGAGCTACCTACTACTGCTGAAGTATCTGCCATTACTGCCTCGTCCAGAAAATCCACCCTGTATGCTCTAACGATGAAATTCTTTCAACAGGCTTGGTCCAAAAGGACGTAAGACTCTTGTAGACAACTGGGCACAGTTCCTGCCTCTGTACACACACACGGAGAGTATCAACCCGCACGCCGCGCACAAGGAACCCGCCGAGAAAGTGCAACAAGTCGTAAGTAAAGTCACGAAAATTAATTGTCAATTAAGCAATTCGTCGCCAACACTGCAAAGGGGCGAACCTCATACAAACGGTCAAAAATTCGTTTAGTATACAAAAATGCTCCATTTGTCGAGCTCTATGTCGTCACAAAAGGGCGAAGCTCTAAGACTAATAGAAACGAAAAAAGATTGACGGCGTATTTTAAAATCAGTTGTAGGGATTTTTTTTTTTGTTCTAAGTTTTACCTATATATTTTCTTAAATATCATCAAAATAAGCGCGTCATCGGGAGAAAAAAAAACGTTTTTTGGCTCTCCTGTAAAATTTCTTATTTGAGGTTCGCCCCTTTGCGGTGTTGGTGACGAATTGACATCCAGCTTAAATTGTCCATAAATTAAAATCACTACTCACTTGAATTGTCCGTATATTCAAACTGTCATTCTGACAATGAGGTTTTTCATTGAAATTCTCGCCACTAGTTGGCGCCACTTTGACTAGAGGTTTTCCATTTCGACAATGAATGCAAAATTATGATAACGTCCTTCATTCGTTCATCATTCAGTGACGACACTCACGACTAAAGGTTGCTTGGTTGCTTTACTCAAACAATGCGCGAAAATTCAAACCAAGATAATTAATTTTATATTCCAGAATCTATGACGAACAAAGAAAATGTTTCACGCGCCAATATGTTATTTGTTTCTTCTTTATTTTAAACGGATCTATTTGCTAAGCCAGTTCGAAATTTAAATAAAATTTTTGATTAGTAACCTCCTTGGTTGCCATGTGTCGAAGTAAAAAGTTAGTTCCATTTTTAAATAACACGACAGATTTGAATTTTCATAGTAATTTATTTGGCGCTAAACACGGCAGATATGGATTTTTATAGTAACATTGCCGGCCGCCTACTGTCTTGTTTTTGACCAATACAGCAATTTCGATTTATCTCGAAGAATGTTGTCAAAACAATGTTCGAATTTACAAGCATGTTTGAGAAAAGATATTTTGCTAGAATTTTTGTAACATGACTGACCACTTTCTATCAGGGTTGTTTGTCATCCAATAACTTATTAATCGTAGTAAAAATAAAACTGGAAATGGAAATTAAGTGGTCTGCTTTTCAGTACATCTAAAATGCAGGTTTGAAACCTGCACCCTAGATGATATAAAAATATCCGTTTTTTTTTAAATCATACTAATCATCTTGATGCCCGCTAAAACTGTTCTGTGTTGCCCGAAATAATCGTTGATTTTTTACTTTTGAAAGTGTTTATAAAAAAAAAGTGTGCAATTCACACGAGGTGAAGTGAAACCTTCAACAATTTTACGTTTTTGTACGCGCACAAACACGTATTAACACACGTACAATGCTGAGGCCCAAGCAAACTCCCACTATGCCTTGGTAAACACGAGTGGAGGGGATACGAAGCAGAGCACAAAGAGAACCACGAACATAAGAAACACTGTATAATGCTTCCATCTCATTTTCTCCCACGTTAAATCGGCTTATTCCACTATTCCCCCCTGAGAGAATCCCCCTCAGGGGGGATAACTGGACTCAATGTAAAAAAAGTCCAGAAAGTCCCCTTTTCATTTTGAGTTATTCCACTATTCCCCCCTGAGAGAATCTTCCTCAGGGGGGAAAACTGAACCCTATTGTAAAAAAATCCAGAAATCCCCCTTTTCATTTTGGATTATTCCACTTTTCCCCCTTATTTTTAGTTTTGATTTCTACGCTCTTAAAGTAAAAAAAAAAGTTATTAGATACAATGTAATAAACAAAAAAAGACGACAATATGATATACATATAATCTGACTTTTATTTTTCACAGAATGTTGTGATAATCATATGTGATGAACAGTAAAAACTATCACAAACAAACAGCGATGAGGGAAATTGGTCGATTTTAGTAAAAATAATAATTAAAACAGTTTAAACAAAGTACCTATCTAGAAAAACTAAAGTATTTAGCATACCCCTCTGAAAGTTTTTCCTTAATAACATCACATATTTAAATATATAACAATTATCAAGTTTTTCGGCAATTTGGAGAAAGTAAAAATGAAGTACAAAGATAAAGAGAAAATGTAATATAAAACAATCACTTGTAGACGACAACACGGTTGACTAGTAATTAGACAGTTTACGAATACTTATTAGAATACTTATTAAAAAAAACATTATTAGGTATACGTACAACAATAAAAAACTATGTAAGTAATGCTAATAACAATCAAAAATACTAACAATTCAAAGTAAAAATAAATCATAATAGGTAATGCACCGAGAGTAAAACAACCATTATAATTTTTTAGGTTCATTTGACTGAGCTGACTGTACCAAATTCAAGTTGTTAGTATTCGTTCGCACATTAAATTTAATTATTTAAAGAGTGGTATCCGTTCGGAATATAAAATAAATATAACTTGAAACAAATACCAGTGGTATTAGAACGGAATAAGTCAAAATGTTCCCAAGCTCGCTTCGCTCGCTCGTTCTAGGTTATCTAAGTAAAATATCCGCCGGCGTCCGCGGTAAATATTTTGGCAACCAGCACCGGCGAACAAATCGACGCCCAGCGCCGGTAGCAGAGGCACTCCTTAAATTTTAAAGACCTCAGTGGGGATTTCTGGACGTTGGTTTTTCAGATTCCAGTTTTCCCCCCTAAGGGGGATTATCAGGGGGGAATTCCAGACTTTTTTTTTTAGAGTCCAGTTTTCCCCCTTAGGGTGCACTTTCAGGGGGGATTTGTGGAATAAGTATTTTTTTCGATTCCAGTTTTCCCCCCTAAGGGGGATTTTCAGGGGGGAATTCTAGACTTTTTTTTGTAGATTCCACTTTTCCCCCTTAGGGGGGATTTCAGGGGGGATTTCGGGAATAAGCCGTTAAATCTTATGAATTTATGTGTCTGTCTCTTTTTACTGTCGCTTTTTCGTTTCAGCGACTTTCAAATCACAACGTTGTGCTAAAGAAGTTTTCACTTCAAAATCAGCTATTTAATTTCACTAAACTTTTGCATGAGGCATGAGCATGAGGTCCTGGGTTCGATTCCCGGGTCGGGCAAAGTGTTATTGGGTTTTTCTATCTGAAATTTCTCAGTAGCAGCTTGGAGTCTGGATTTGTGCCCGGTTGATGGCAATAGGCTCGCCCCCTATTACATGGGACTTAAAACATAACTGGCGAAATGTGGGTGTACCTGCTACAGGGACACCTCTGCCCAGCCCTTCGGGGAAACAAGGCGTGATGTTATGTTATGTTACGTAAACTTTTTTTTTTTCTACTGGTCTCGCAATCTTAAAAGCTTTGCTGTTTTGTAGCGGTTAGACCGCCACATACAAGCTATGCATCATAGACATTCGTGCATCGCGCAATTAGAGTTTACCGAGCGATCAACATAGATACAAGATTTCAACTTCAAACCGTTGGGCAGTTGCCCGCCAGACACAACACCCGTCTGGTCGGAGGATCCTCCCTTTTCTATGGTGGATGACTGAACTTTACACCCTGTTCCTCATAACCCTAAAGTTTATTCGCTGTTTAGTCAAATTAAATATAATATAACATTTTTATATCGTCCATTGACAGTATAGACATATCATCGATTTCCATGTGGCAACACATAACTATTTTCTACCACTGGCTGACAAAAAAAAACTTACAAAAACAAATTTAACAATCAAGAAATCCTCCTTCTTTTCTTACAGCAAGAAGAAGAATTTGAAGAAGAGGAAGAAGAGATTATCCGCAAGCCGTCGTCGTTAGCCGAACTCAAACGCAAGCAGACCACCGCCGTCGTACTGTTGGGAGTCATCGGGGCAGAGTTCGGACAGGATATTACTAGTGAAGGTATTTTTTTAAATAATAAATAGTACATTACTGCCGCGGTCTATAATGACTACTTTGCTGGTCGCGCTGATGATGGCCGACAGCGCAGCGTAGCGCAGCGTAGCGCAACTCCAGGCCGACACAGCGCGGTCAGCGTGCAGCACTTGATGGACGAGCTGAGATAAAGGCCGAGGCCGTAGGAAGAGGCCTGTACAACAAGGACAGCAAGGGCTGCAATGATGGCCAAGCTGGAAGGCCTAGAGCGTAGCTAGGCTAGCTCGAGGCAATCATAGCGTGACCAGCGAAGCAGTCATAGTGGGCCAAGGCTTGTATAGTGCTTTACTCAAAAATGCAAGTACTTAATCTAAATAAAACCCAGCAAGTAATTTCAATAAAATATATATTAATTAACTAGAAATTAAATTAAAATGACAATTATGAAAAGTACAGTTACTAAAATTCAACACCGACTTTCCCGGTTTGATATTACTAATAGTTTGCGATAATTTTAATGCGGTGTTTGACTGCTGTATTATTTCTTCATTTATTAAATTATTATGCAAAAAAATCACTAAATAAAAATAAAATTTTCGCTGAACCGCGCTTTTGTTACTTCTTTGTTTTTTTTTTTACAATGGTAGTTGGAACTATACAGCCAAATATGGAATAAAATCTTGTTGTACCTATCTCTATAAATACAAACAGCTGTGTTTTAAATAAAATCTTTTTGCATTTGATTTTTTAAAACGTTGAAACGTCAAAATAGCGGCCGGCAATGTTTTGCCGGCCTGTTAGAGCGACCAGCAAAACTTTGCCGGCCGCTCCTTGAAACAGAACGACAAGGTCGACTTTGCTCAAACAAGGTTGTTAAAATAATGACCACATTACATGCATTTTTGAGTAAATATATATTTATGTTTATAGATAATGGTGCCGATTCTCTTGTTCACAAACTAAACTAAATTTAAGTTCAGTGCATCTTTTTCTTTCTAGTTCATTAAGAAAAGAACAGAAGATACATTTTAGTTTAGTCCTGTCAAATTAATCAGCGCTTGACGTAAATTGACGTAATTTTAGTTGGCAAGTTTTTAATCACGTCTAAACTTGTATGGAGTAGTGACAGGCGCTGGTTAATTTGACAGGACTAAACTAAAATTTATCTTCTGTCCTTTTCTTAATGAAATAGAAAGAAAAGGATGCACTGAACTTAAATTTAGTTTAGTTTGTGAACAAGGGAATCGGCACCATTGTGTAGTTAAATGTAAAAAACCAGCCAAGTGCGTGTTGGGCCACGCACAATGAAAGGTTCCGTAGTTGGGATGAATTTATCCCAAGAACAAACTTAACATTGTAGTTGAAAAACAGTTAGTTAGTTTTTGCAACTGCAAATGTATTTTGGTCGATTATTACTCATTAACTTGTAGAGCTTAGTTAGTTGTGATAGTTTTCCTTTTAATTTCGTTATATAAACTACTGCCGTGAATTTTATCACACATCCAATTTTTTTTTCATGATTTTGTTTTACCATTTTGTCGGCGTGATTAATATGTATACCCCCATGCCAAATTACAGCTTCCTAGTACTAAAAGTCTGAACTAAGCCGCGGACAGACAGACAGACAGACGGACATGGCGAAATTATAAGTGTTTCGCGTTGACTACGGAACCAAAATAAAGTGCATCGACGTACAAGGGCAGTATTATGAAGCGTGCCTTCATTGCTTCATTGTTAAAAAGTATAGTACTATTTATTCTCATTGCTCTCTCTCTCTCCCTCTCTCTTTCTCTTCCTCTCTCTCTTTCGCTCCCTCTGTTTCTCTCTCTTTCTCTCTCTCTTTATCTGTCTCTTCCTCTCTCTTTATCTGTCTCTCCCTCTCTCTTTCTCTCCCTCTATGTTTCTCTCTCTCCCTCTCTGATTCTCCCTCTCTTTCTGTTTCTCTCCCTCTCTGATTCTCCCTCTTTTTCTCCCTCTCTGATTCTCCCTCTTTTTCTCTCTCTCTCTTTCTCTCTCTCTTTCTCTGTCTCTTTCTCTCTCTGTCTCTTTCTCTCTCTTTCTCTCTCTCTCTTTCTCTCTCTCTCTCTCTCTCTTCACTCGCCGGAACTATACTGGCAAGTGGCTACTCGTCATAATATGACTTCAGGGCAATTATTGTTGCCTATGCTCTCAATATATGAAATTTTCTCTTGGCATATTGTGACGTTTGAAGCGTTACCCTGTCCACCGGCACCGAACGGCACTAGAACGAAATGACGATGCTGAAGAAGCAATACTTACATTTACTATGGCTTGTGTCCAGGGTTGTAACGGATATCGTATAACGGATGAGGATGCGGATGAGGATATCGAGATAATCGGGTTTGAGGATGCGGATGAGGATTCGGGTATTGGAAAATTCCTTATTGAGGATGCGGACGAGGGTGCGGATGCAGATGTCGTATGAAAAATAGACCTTGTTTTGACACCTGACACCACAATCATGCCACCACTGTCACGTGCAGCCGATCGTCTGTCACAGGACGGAATTCAGGCAATAGGAACGCGTCACTCACACTCCGGCCCGCACATTAAAAAAAACACAATTTGAGCGAACAACGTAAGTAAGGTCACATCCTCATAGAAATTATGAGAATGCGGAGCTTTTAAAATCAAAACTTGAGGAAGCGCATGTTTTGCGGATATCAAAATTTAGATACGGATATCCGTTACATCCCTGCTTGTGTCCAGCACACTCCACCGCTGGGACGTTATGTTCGGTTCTAATAATCGTTGACGGTGTTGATGGATAAAGTATTAAACTTACTTCAGTTGCGTTGGTGAAATGTAACACAAATGAGCCGTCCAAATGTATGCAATGCAACATGAAATGTAACACAACAACTAAATGAATTTGTTTCAACGTGTGTTCTGCTCTCAACTGCCTCGTTGGTCTAGTGGTCGCAAGCGCTACTGCTGAGCATGAGGTCCTGGGTTCGATTCCCGGGTCGGGCAAAGTGTTATTGGGTTTTTCTATCTGGAATTTCTCAGTAGCAACCCGGAGTCTGGATTTGTGCCCGGTTGATGGCAATAGGCTCGCCCCCTATTACATGGGACTTAAACATAACTGGCGAAATGTGGGTGTACCTGCTACAGGTACACCTCTGCCCAACCCTTCGGGGAAACAAGGCGTGATGTTATGTTTATGTTGTTATGTTATTATATTATATATCTTTATTTCAGACATACGTCCATACATTTTAACACAAATAAAACGTTAGTAGGGTTGTTAGTAGAACACATAAAAATACAACTAAACAGGGTGTTAGTAATTTGTTAGTACAAAAAAAAACTACCGACTTCCAAAAAAACACTACAAAGTGAAAAATAACTTTAATTTCGGAAGTCGGTGTCTTGGGTTTTGTGTTTTCGTTTTTTGCCACCGATTTCCGAAATTAAAGTTATTTTTCACTTTGTAGTGTTTTTTGGAAGTCGGTAGTTTTTTTTTTTGTAAAAAGTTTTTATTGTTCATTTTTTAATTGTGGTACCTACCCCACACACATTCGAATACCACTACCTACTACCAGTGTCAGGAACTTATCATATCATCTACATACTAAGTGGGAAAAAAAATACGTATTTTGTAGCTAACTCAAAAACTACCCAAGCAAAGTTAATAAAATAAATATGGGACCAATTTGGGCATACCCTTTCAAACAAAAAAAGAATTTTCAAAATCGGTCCACAAATGACGGAGAAATCGGTGGACGTACATAAAAAAAAAAAAACAAACATTCGCGTCGAACATATAACCTCCTCCTTTTTGGAAGTCGGTTAAAAATCAAGATCAGTAGTATTACAGTCTATTTCCTGTTACTGAGTAAGTGAACACTCGCCCAGTAAACCGTAAACGGACCGTTTATTTTGCACGCTAACGTTCTGAGGACAGTGTTGGTGCTACCACGGACCCTGCTCATCATCGATGCGGTTCTTTTCCTGATGACAGAGAAGAAATCAGCGATGGAAGCTCCCGCAAACATTTCGGAAGCACTGCAATACCTGGGTTTCTTCAACACTGCCCTCAGAGCGTCGTTGTACTGAACACGCAGGGCATTGCAAAATACGGAGTGAACCATGTTTGAGTGAAACTTATTATACATTGCTTATATGCCCTAGCAAAATTATACTCTAAAAAAGCTTCTTCATCATCATCATTTCAGCCGAAAGATGTCCACTGCTGGACATAGGCCTCCCCCAAGCACCGCCACTTCGACCGATTCTGTGCTTTCCGCATCCAGCGGATTCCTGCGGCCTTCACAAGGTCATCGGTCCATCTTGTGGGAGGCTTCTTACAAAACAAATTTATATTATAAAGCTCGCTTGTTTAAGTTGATATGATTTGCATTATGTTGCTTGCTTGTTTTAGGCGCTGCCGGCAATAAGAGGAGAAAGGACGGAGATAGTCGGAAGAGCTCCGTTGTTGAAGGTAGGTTATATTATTTATATTAATTACTCCACTACATATTATAAAACGGGCATAAGTATATATATGTCTGTCCGTCTGTTTCGTCTTCTTTTCGTGTGATTAGTGACTAAACTAGTGTCAAGAGTTTTAAAGCCGCCCATGAGCATCTGACTTGGCTTCACATGCCGTCGAGAAATATCTCAGGCACGATGTCCTCACGATGTTTTCCTTCACTGTTTTTGAAGCAAGTGATAATTATACAATACGCACATGAATCCGAAAAGTTAGAGGTGCGTGCCTTGGGTTCGAACTCGAGACCTATTACTTGGCAGTCCGACGATCAAACCACTAGGCAATTACTGCCACTGTCCGTCTGTTTGAACGCGATAAACTCAAAAACTACCGAACGGATTTTCATGGTTCAGGTTTTGTGTAAATTGCCTGAAATATGACGATGTAAACACTCCCGGTAGGATAAACATCAGTTACATTTTAATCTCGACTAGAATCAATTCTATCTAATTCTAATTCGGGGATAATGGTCAATTTTTATCGAATTTCGTAAAAAAATTATATAAAAAAAACTTTTTACAAAAAAAAAAAAACTACCGACTTCCAAAAAAAACACTACAAAGTGAAAAATAACTTTAATTTCGGAAGTCGGTGTCTTTTGTTTTGTGTTTTCGTTTTTTGCCACCGACTTCCGAAATTAAAGTTATTTTTCACTTTGTAGTGTTTTTTTTGGAAGTCGGTAGTTTTTTTTGTAAAAAGTTTTTATTTTTCGCTTTTTAGTTGTGGTACCTACCCCACACACATTCGAATACCACTACCTGCTACCAGTGTCAGGAACTTATCATATCATCTACATACTAAGTGGGAAAAAAAATACGTATTTTGTAGCTAACTCAAAGACTACCCAAGCAAAGTTAATAAAATTTATATGGGACCAATTTGGGAGCATACCCTTTTAAACAAAAAAAGAATTTTCAAAATCGGTCCACAAATGACGGAGAAATCGGTGGACATACATACGCGTCGATCATATAACCTCCTCCTTTTTGGAAGTCGGTTAAAAAGTATGTTTAAGATCCTCGCAACAAGCCCTTTCATTTGATATGTCACACGGTACTGTTAGCAAAACTTTTTTTTAATTTTCTTGTTTACCCCCAAAAGTGACCCCTATATTCAAAATTCATTTATTTACGTTACACATTCGTGTTTGGGTCACAGAAATACATATGTGTACCAAATTTCAACTTAATCGGTTCGTTAGATTCGGAGCAAATTGGCTGTGACAGACGGACAGACAGACAGATAGACACACGAGTGATCCTATAAGGGTTCCAGTTTTTTTCTTTTGAGGTGCGGAGCCCTAAAAACGTAAGAAAATTTGTATTTCGCGGGCTACCCTGGCGTTTCCACCTTAACTGAAATTTGTATCTCATAAACAATACTACTTTCGTTCCAGGCTTTACCCTAAGCTCCTCCAACAACCTAGCCCGCCTGACAGCTCTGGCACTCACCCATCTACTGCTAAGCCCCGCGTGCCCGCGCTTGCCAGCACACACGCCGCTGCGCCGGGCGGCTGTCGACCTGCTGGGGAGAGGGTTCACGGTTTGGGAGCCGTATTTGGATGTTAGTCATGTGTTGTTGGGTAAGTGAAATATGTTTTGCATGCTCTACGGCATCATAAAAGTATGTCTTATTAAAAAAAAACCTTTTATACCATTCCCTCTCTAAAAATCATATTTTATTCACTGAAAACAGTGAATAAAAAGCATTTGATTTTAGAACACACCAATATATTCGACCTTCATCTCAATGCTATACAACCTCTTTGCGAAAAAATACTCGATACAAACTCCATGTGCAAAGAATACTCGACAAACAAACTCCTTGTTCAAATAACTCTTTGAGATTTGATTGGTCGACATTTTCGACAAGGAGCATTAGAATAAAAACTGTTTTGTGTTCTTTGCTGTCATTAGTAAATTGGCGCTATTTTAATAATAATAAAAAAATTACTCTTAATTTTAGTAATTGTTCCAATTTTAATGTGCATTTTAATTAGTTTAACCGTCCTTTTTTCTTCATTAAATGTCTATTTTCTTTCGCAAAAAATTTTCATTTTCTCGTAGTCATGGTATAAAGTATAATATACAACTCTTGAACAAAACGGATTTATATCGAGGGCAATGAATCACTCGCGTCGCTCAGGATTCTAACATTTGAATTACTCCCTTCGGTCGTGATTCAGTCGTTAGAATCCTTCACTTACTCGTGATTCATCTATGGCCCTCGCTTTAAATCCGTCCTTTATTCACTAATTGCATAATTTTGCCATTGCCACTCAAAAAAGGGCATTTGATTCATCGATAACAGTGAATAAAACTCTCTTTTAGTCACTGAGTGAATAAAAACATTTTTAATTTTGAACAAGCGCGAACTATACGAATTATGTACACACGGCTACACATCAAACTGTACATTCCCAGTATAAACTGACCTCGCATTGTACGGAAATCCTATACAATGCGAGATCAACATAAACTGGTTTTTTATAGCTTGATGTGTAGCCATGTGTACAAAAAATGAATAAATCGTGCTGAAAGTACTTACTGGCTGGCTAAATGGAGCCATTCCATAGAGCTATACAATTAAATTTAAAAATATCCCGTCAATTTTAGTTAGGTTCTTTTCTATCTGCTATCGTAGTAGTTTTATGTCATTGGAAAATATATTAATATAATTATAATACTAGTGGCGAAAATGAGACAACGCACACACACATTTCGATCCCTTGTTCTCATAATACCGATTATACACCGTGAAATTTGAATCACTGTTTTGCTAGAACAAACGTTATTCAGAACATGGTCTACTACCATTCTACAGCATCCAATAAAAATAAAACATAATTGGTTTTTGAAAACACAAAGTTAAAAATGTCAAGATTATCGTTACTCCCTACAACACAGACACCAAGCATGAGACACAGCATTGTCTACAGCGAAATGTACCTCCATAAACGAAATTTAGTAAGCAGTAGATATGTAATCTTGACATTTAAAACTTTGTCTTTTTTCAAAAACCAAGTATGTTTTATGCTGTAGAATGGTAGTAGACCATGGTCTAAACAACGTTTGTTCTAGCAAAACTGTGATTAAAATTTCACGGTGTATAATAAAATGTGATAAATACTATACTACTATTTATCTTCTCGCAGTCAATGGTAAAAAGAAGAGTACACAACTCGAAAGAAATCTGAATAATACTCCACTATCTTTTCTCAGGTCTTCTGGAAATGTGCTGCGACGCGGATAAGCTCGTGCCTTCAATGACGTATGGCCTTCCTCTGACTCCTCAAGCAGACTCCTGCCGCACTGCCCGACACGCCCTCACGCTCATAGCAACTGCCAGGTAATAATAACATACAGACAAACTATATTCTTAATGTCAGTCGTCGGATTTCTATCAGTTGCCCTTTGCACTTGGTGCAGACCGGACGCTCTCAATCGACTTGGAAGTATATAGAGTTGTTAATACTCTTTTAACTTAATGTAATTTATTTTAAAAATGGTAGGAAAGCTGCAAAAGTCGTAGGCACGACATATAGGAAAATAGTTTTACAGCTCTATATAGTTAACACGGAAATCAAAACAAAACAACAATAAAGTACTTAGTTCTGAATTCAAATTATTATACACGATAAATCTAATAATTGATGGACATGGAAATTAGCATTCGTTTGTATTCGGAAATGCGATGATTCCCGAGGGACATTAAGACCATATTGAGAGACACTTTTGGTTATTGTGTTTGTTTTAATAATATGAAGGAAATACCAAAATTAGCGCACGAACTGCCACTTCTTTATTCCGCCCATCCCATCTTCAGACCAGCAGCCTTCATAACCACAATGGCCCGGGAGGTGGCCCGTTGCGCCGCGGCCGCCCAGTCGGGCCAGCCCTCGCCTGCCTACCTCGCGCTGCAGAAGGGACGCGCCGAGGTACTGCGCGGGATCGAGCTGCTCATTGACAGGATGCACAATGAAGTCGCCGAGCTGTTGGTCGAGGTACGTTTACTTTGTGGTGTTCTCATATATAGGCGAAGATCTTGATCTTATTCCATACTAGCTTTTGCTCGCGGCTCCGCCCGCGTTTATGGCGGAAAATATCCCACGGGGCCTTTCTACCGGGATGAAAAATATTCTATGTGTTTAATCCAGGTTATAAACTATCTGTGTGCCAAATTTCATCCAAATCCGTTCAGCCGTTTTTGCGCCAATCCGAAACATGCATGACAAACGGACAAAATTTCAAAAAAAATATTTTTGATATCAGACTCATTTCCACGCCTTCTTCGTTACTATTTTATTGTATAACTAGGTGAAGGGTGGGCGTTTTTGGGGGACTGTCTTATGTAATTTTGACGTTCGAAAAGTGCTGATTCTCAGCCTAATTTGAATAAATGACTTTTGAATTGAATTTGAATTGAATTGACCCAGCAAACTTCGTTCCGCCTAACAGCAGTCAATGAATGTGCATGTTTAGGATTTTAAAATTTCTACCCTACCTACCCAACCTACCCTACCTACCATATATGAGAACGTGAATTTTCTTCATATTTTTTTTTCGTGACTTTTTCCATATTTTCTCACCGTTTAAACCCTCCCTGGACTACGACAAACATTTGAAAACCAAAATCAGCTAAATCAGCCCAGCCGTTCTCGAGTTTTAGCGAGAGATAGTCAGCCTTAGTGTTTCTAATGTAACAGAATGTTCAGCTATTGAACTACTGGAACATAATATTGTAATAATATGTATATACAGACCACCAAAATGCACCCAAGATGAACTTAATACATTCTTTAACGTTTTACATGCTGTACATTATAAATTGCGTAACCGGAAGCTCACAAAAACTATTATGTGTGGTGATTACAACATCGATTTGTTAAAAAGAAATCCTAGTTCTCTGAGATTTATGCATATAATTTCCAGCTTTAATATGAAAATTGGCACGCGCAATCCGACCCGGCCAAAGAGTAACACGTGCATTGACAACATTTTCCACAATATTAGAGGTAGCAAATGCGAAATAATTGATCTGGGTATGTCAGACCACACGGCTCAATTACTAAAATGTCCGGTAAAAAAAACTTGCACCTTAAAATTTTGGTACACAAAAAAGCGAGACTTCAGTAAAGAAAACGTAACTAAATTCAGAGAATCCCTAATGAGCCTAAGTTTTCAAGATATATACTCGACTGATGATCCAGAACTAGCTTATAATTCATTTTTGGAATATTATAAACTTTTTTATGACCTTTGCTTTCCACTTATAAGAATTAAAAACACTATTGCTAAAAAACCTAAATGGCTATCTAAGGGAATTAGTCTATGTTGTCGAAACAAAAGAAATCTACTATGGAAATATAGAATCAATCCTAGTGAAGATAAAAAAAATACTCTTAAGCAGTATAGCACTCGGCTAAAAAAGATAGTTAAACTTACGCAAAAGTCTCAAAATAATTATTTCATATCTAATGCAGAAAACAAATCAAAAGCCACATGGAAAATAATCAAATCAAATAAAAGTCAACTACCAAAAGAAAATATTAAACAAATAATAGTAAACAATCAAACTATATGTAACCCTCAAATGATTGCTGAAGAATTTAATAAATATTTTGTTAATATAATCAACCCAATAAATGTATCTAAGCAATCCAATATCAATTTATCATGTGACAATAATCGAACAAATGATTCTGTAATAAACTTGACATCGTACAATAATTGTAATAATAATTCAAATAATAACAGTAATTTGACATTGACATCTCACAATAATACCAATAATAATTTAAATAATAACAATGATTTGACACTGACATCACACAATAATAATAATAATAATTTAAATAATATTAATAATTTGACATTACACAATAACTCCTATAAATCTTTATTCTTAAACCCTGTAATTCCATATGACATTTACAAAATAATTAAATCCCTAAAAAACACTAAAAGTACTGGATACGATGACATTACAACCTCTTCAATCAAAGAGGTAGCGCATGTTATCAGCCCAATTCTCAGTCATATCATCAATTTGTGCATTGAGCACGGTGTTTTTCCAAGCAAACTGAAAATGTCTGTAGTAAAGCCGCTATTCAAGAAAAATAACAAGGAGGACATGGCATCCTATAGGCCTATAGCACTGATTCCTATTTTTTCTAAGATACTAGAAAAAGTTATATATCATGCAGTCAGTACTCATTTTGAAAAACAAAATTTATTTGCAAAGGAACAAAAAGGCTTTAGAAAAAATAAATCAATCGACTTAGCAATTTATGATCTTTTAAAACCAATTTATACAAATATTGACAAACGTGTTCCCGTGACTGCAATGTTTATGGACATGACCAAAGCATTTGACTACGTACACCATGAAACACTTTTGAATAAACTGTGCAACTATGGAATAAGGGGCAATGTCTATAGTTTATTAGAATCTTATTTAAGTGATAGATATCAGGTTGTAGAAATAAATGACATCAGCTCTTCAAATGCCACAGAACAAAAACATCGATCTAAACTTAAAAAAGTACTATACGGTGTACCACAAGGTAGCGTGCTAGGGCCACCCTTATTCTTAATTTACATTAACGATCTGCCAAACGTCACACAACACCCTATGATTCTTTTTGCTGACGACAGCACAGCTATTTTTACTGGTGAAAATATGGATACTTTTGAAGCAGACGTAAATAATACCCTTAATGTAATAATTAACTGGCTCACAAATAATAACCTGGTCATCAATTTAGGAAAAACTAAATTAGTCACATTCCCGCGAAAGAATAAAAACTACTTCAACGTTCAACATGATGGTACAGTAATTGAACAAGTCAGCTGCGTAAAATTTTTAGGACTTTGGATAGATAATGATATGACATGGCAAACACACATTGACACAGTATGCAGTAAACTGAACCAGTACTCATATGCTCTATATAAATTATCCAAAATTGTCGATCTATCAGCTCTATTAACTGCCTATCATGCCTACGTATCATCAACCTTAAAATACGCCATTATATTCTGGGGCAACGCCACAAACAAAGAATTAGTGTTTAAAGCGCAAAAAAGATGCGTTCGCGCAATGGCTGGTATCTTTGTTCCAGAATCATGCGAACCATATTTTAAAAAATTTAACATTTTAACCTTTCCATCAGCTTATATCTATGAAGTTGCACTATTTGTTAAAATAAATAAAAATCTATTCGGTGAACTGAAATCAAAAAGGTATATACTGAAAATATCTAGTATACCACAAAGAACTGCTCTTATGGGCAAAAGTTTTTTTGGAATGGCATCTAAAATTTACAATAAGATACCAGTGGACATTTTAAGCACCAAGGAACTGCCACTATTTAAACATAAATTGCGTAATTTTTTAATTGACAAAGCTTACTACACGATCCAAGATTTTCTAAATAATTAGTGCCTACTACAATCTGTCACCATAATTGTTATTTTCTAAGATTTACTTTTTATGTGATGCCTAAGATTTTATTTTTTATTTTTAACTGCATGTTGATTAATTATTGTATGCCTATTAGGCAGGACATAATGGAACTGTAATTTACCTAACATCTGTATGTATAACCTATGCCCACAATAAAAAGATTTGATTTGATTTGATTTGATTTGAGACTAACTAACAGCAATTGATTTTTATATACAGTGTGAGTCTTCATAATGTGCACATATCGAAATGAGGGAATCTATGCTTAATTTAATCGACGGAAAAAACGGTCAAAAAAATTTTTTTTGGTTCTTTTTTTAATTTTTTTGTATGAAATTTTTTTTTTTTTTTTCTCTTTGGCTTCTTATTTATAAATTTTACAATTGTTGTAAAAAATGATGAAAAAAATATAGATTTTTTCTAAAAAAAAAAGATTATTTTCAATTGAGGGTAGGTTTTTTTCTCAATTTAAATTTTATGAGGACGCCTACTTACTTCCAATCAATATGGAGTTTGTTTCATCGCGATAGCTAATTCAGTTTAAAAGTTACACAGTTTTGTTACAATTTTTTTTTTTAATTCCATAAAAAGTATTAAAAATATATTTAGATTTTTTTAAATATTTTTTCTGTCGTTAAAATTAAGCATAGATTCCCTCATTTCGATATGTGCATATTATGAAGACTCACACTGTATATAGATTGTATATAGATTGTATATCACTGTCATTATTTGTATTTTTGGTTCACGCCTACTTGCAATCGATATCGATTATAACAAGTAGGACAAAAACATTTTTTATTATGAGTCCTATTATTACACTTTTTCATTTTTCGTTGTAATTTTCAGCAGCAGTAAGATAAGATATTTTAATTATTTGTTTATGAATTATATTAGTGCCATTCTCTTTCTTGTAAATTGGAGTTACAAATTTTAATTTTTCTTTTCGTATAATTTACTATAAATATTTTACGAACCCAGTTTACAAGAAAATTCGTCGGCGATGGAATTATGACGCTCAAATTCGCATTGTTCCATTAAATTGTAATAAAAGCTAAAATTACTAAAAGATAAGTTGAATGTTTTACTTGTTTATTGGAGTTCTAGAAATTAAATTCAAATTCAAAAGTCATTTATTCAAACTAGGCTGAGAATCAGCACTTTTCGAACGTCAAAATTACATAAGACAGTCCCCCAAAAACGCCCACCCTTCACCACTTCCTAGAATGAAAAGAATGTCTTAAATCATAAAGAAAAGCAATCAATGTCTTGATTCGGCGTCCATTATTTTCCAAATAAACAACATTTTACTAAATAAACTAATAAGATATAAAACTTCTATCTACAATGAATACGTTTCATTTGTTTTTGTTTCTCAATATAATAAAACAAAATGACCGTAAATAAAATTAAAGTACTATAAATTCCGTGTCAATTCAGCAAATCACTAATCACTTGAAAATAATTACAAAAAAGAGAATGGCACTATCGTTATTAATAATTAAATTATCTTACTGTTGCTGAAAATTACAACATCATAAATCATTAATTTCCGTAAAAAAATGTAATAGAACTCTTAAAAAATTACCTAGGCACAGACGCCAGCACATCAAGCTACCCGAAACTGTCAAATTTTCCCAATCAACTTTGAACCTTATATGTTAAAGTTGAAAATCTATTAAATAAATTTGACAGATTGTAGTAGCCTGATGTGCTGGCGTCTGTACATCAAAAGTAGTGTTATAATCGATTTTGCTTCTTTTTTTTTACGTATGGCATCTCGAAGTTGACCTCTGAGATCATGACTACTTAACCGGGCTTTCCTGTGGGTGCCTTAAGCTACTACACTTAAAACCTCCAGCAAGGGGTTATTAAACTATGCTAATTAAAACTAGGTGAACGCTCGCTAAGGGCACCCCCTGTGGGGTACGAACCTCGGCTTAGGGCGTCAACCGGAGGGAGGACATTAAGGATGGGACGGGCTGGATCAAAGTTTTGATCATGATTATTAGTCGGGAAATTTAAAGCTACGTGCTCAGCTGCAACAACTGCTGGCACCTCGTTATCGAGCAAGGGTCTGGGGGAGTATCATTTACTCGGGGACGCGGTCGCGATCGCAAAGGACCTCGGCGGCGAGGTCGGAATGACGGGAGGCGTCTGTTTTTGTACACTTTGCTGGTTTCCCTACTGCTCCCCTGGAGGAGGGTAATGGCATCGTCAGAGTCGGTAAGGATTCGCTTAGGGCGGCGAGTTCGATTGATAATCGATTTTGCTCTCGATTCTAATCAAAATCGTTTCAGGTTTTGAGTTATTTGAATTATACTGTATAACAAACATCTAATTAATTTCCAGGTGATGGATATAATCCTGCACTGCGTGGACCAGTCACATCTGAAAAGTAAAGGCTTGAACGAGGTGTTCCCGGCCATTTGTCGATACAACCAGGTGTCACACTGTCCTGCCACTAGGAGGATCGCAGGTATGATATCAACATCATCATCATTTCAGCCGAAAGACGTCCACTGCTGGACATAGGCCTCCCCCAAGCACCGCCACTTCGATCGATTCTGTGCTTCCCGCATCCAGCGGATTCAGTTTCGCATCGGTCCATCTTGTGGGAGGCTTTCCAATGCTACATCTTCCGGTACGCGGTCACCACTTCAGAAACTTTCGGCCCCATCGGCTATCTGTTCTGCGGTATGATTTACTTTCGTTGTATATGGCTATTGCTCGCGAATTATTAGCAAATTCTAAACCTTGGTGGAGTTTTGCAATCGTTTCAAGAGAAAAATAATAATTAATAATAATTTCTTTATTAAAAAAAAGTGACAACAGTGTTACAAACATTACATTTACAAGGATCTTTTACAATTGCGTGAAAAGACATTTCCGCGAATGGACTTTTGCGAGAATACATGAAACACATTGAGAAAAGTTTTCGGTGGCGCCATTTTGAATTTTGATTTTGATCCCATTATCGTTGCCAGCGCCCTTGAAAACCATGAAAAACGACACCCATGACGAAAAATGTTGAAATTTTCGGTGGTGACATCTTTAACTTTGACCCCATTATGGTTGTCAGCGCCCTCGAAAACTATGAAAAGGACACCCATGACGACAAACTTGCAAATATTAATTAAAAATTTCGTCGTGTTTTTACTTATCATTGCCATTATGGGTTTATGTTCACAAATAGAGACTGATTGGTGTCTTGAGAACGACTTAGGCTGCACATTGTATAATTTATTTTTTATTTTTTGTGCTTCTAAATAAAGTTTTTGAGTTGTATTTCCCAGTGGGTAGCCACACCGGCCAGCTGGCCATGTACGAGCTGCGCGCGGGGCGCTGCCAGTCGCTGGCGGCGCACAGCGGGCCGGTCACGGCGTGCGCCTTCAGCCCCGACGGACGGTACCTCGTGTCCTACGCCACGGCAGACAACAGGCTGTCCTTCTGGCAGAGCACGGCTGGTAAGTTATACCCCCTACAGGAAGACACAGAGACACAGCGGGCCGGTCACGGCGTGCGCCTTCAGCCCCGACGGACGGTACCTCGTGTCCTACGCCACGGCAGACAACAGGCTGTCCTTCTGGCAGAGCACGGCTGGTAAGTTATACCCCCTACAGGAAGACACAGAGACACAGCGGGCCGGTCACGGCGTGCGCCTTCAGCCCCGACGGACGGTACCTCGTGTCCTACGCCACGGCAGACAACAGGCTGTCCTTCTGGCAGAGCACGGCTGGTAAGTTATACCCCCTACAGGAAGACACAGAGACACAGCGGGCCGGTCACGGCGTGCGCCTTCAGCCCCGACGGACGGTACCTCGTGTCCTACGCCACGGCAGACAACAGGCTGTCCTTCTGGCAGAGCACGGCTGGTAAGTTATACCCCCTACAGGAAGACACAGAGACACAGCGGGCCGGTCACGGCGTGCGCCTTCAGCCCCGACGGACGGTACCTCGTGTCCTACGCCACGGCAGACAACAGGCTGTCCTTCTGGCAGAGCACGGCTGGTAAGTTATACCCCCTACAGGAAGACACAGAGACACAGCGGGCCGGTCACGGCGTGCGCCTTCAGCCCCGACGGACGGTACCTCGTGTCCTACGCCACGGCAGACAACAGGCTGTCCTTCTGGCAGAGCACGGCTGGTAAGTTATACCCCCTACAGGAAGACACAGAGACACAGCGGGCCGGTCACGGCGTGCGCCTTCAGCCCCGACGGACGGTACCTCGTGTCCTACGCCACGGCAGACAACAGGCTGTCCTTCTGGCAGAGCACGGCTGGTAAGTTATACCCCCTACAGGAAGACACAGAGACACAGCGGGCCGGTCACGGCGTGCGCCTTCAGCCCCGACGGACGGTACCTCGTGTCCTACGCCACGGCAGACAACAGGCTGTCCTTCTGGCAGAGCACGGCTGGTAAGTTATACCCCCTACAGGAAGACACAGAGACACAGCGGAAACTTGTGTACTAAAATTACGTCAACTTACGTTAAGCGCTGATTAATTTGACAGGACTAAACTAAAATTTAATTTCTGTCATTTTATTAATGAAATAGAAAGAAAAAGATGCACTGAACTTAAATTTAGTTTAGTTTGTGAACAAGGGAATCGGCACCATTGCCTCGAATATAAAGGTAAATTGATATTTTGCCATCCAAAACACATTACTAGGAAAAAGAAAATGCACTGCAATTCTTAAAACTATCACGGTTCTTAATTCAATAAGCAAAATTTATATCCCAAAATAATACTGAGTTATTCTCCCTTTTTCCCACAGGTATGTTCGGCCTAGGCGCAGCTCAAACTCGCTGCGTCAAATGCTACAGCACAGCCCCAATGGCGGACGTGGCTCGCCTGAACCCAGCCCGCTTAGCAAGACTCGTCTGGACAAACTCGAGAACGGTCACCCTAATGCTGGCAGACGGTTCGGAAACCAGGTTTAACGTATAATGATAGAGTTCAATTTAACTCAACGCGCAAAAGGTCGTTTGTAAAAATATAAGACCTTACTTTGATTGTTGTATTTTAGTTGCTAGGGGCGTGTCTATTGAAAATTGAAGCTTGGCAAAATTGTCCAGCATACTCG
The DNA here is from genome assembly GCA_949152395.1 of Agrochola litura. Classification (NCBI taxonomy): domain Eukaryota; kingdom Metazoa; phylum Arthropoda; class Insecta; order Lepidoptera; family Noctuidae; genus Agrochola; species Agrochola litura. The sequence goes on along the minus strand of OX424521.1, from coordinate 11,204,869 downwards.
TAGATTAGTACAAATGGGACACTCGGCAAAATCATTTAAATAAAAAGCGACTCTTGCTACAACACAATAAAGTGCAATTCAGGTCGCACAGCGCTAATTACCTACAGTTATATTCACCTAGAAGTTGCCTCTCTTTCTATCGCGTAACTCTTATATCTTCTGACTTCGTTACACTTACTGAATTCGACAAGTCGAGCCCGCCGCGTACTGTAGCTTCAAACCTAAAATGCGAAGTGTCCCATCTGTAGTCTTGGCAATATATTATAAGCTGTCAATTGTATTAAAATTACTAAAATATCTTAGTATTAATGTCCAAAATAGACTATTAAAATAAGGTCATCTGGTTTCGTCAGAAAAGTTTTTTTTGGCGATGAAGTTTTGGAAACTTATGCATGTTTCTACCATTTTGCCAAGCTGAATTTTCCTAAAATATTTTGACACCGACAATAAGTTTTCTTCTACTAAAACTTCACGAATATAAAGCTAATTTAATGTGTGTATGTAATCGAAAAATTTATGTATGAAAAATGTTACCATCAATTTATTGTATATTAAATAAATAGTTAATTTATAATACTGCTATACATATTATATTATGTTAGTTTATAAGCTGTGCCGAGAAAGAAACTGAAAATGTATAATTTTAAAAACGCAAATTTATAAAATATTTTTACAGATTTTCAGGATCTTACATAGTTCAACCAAATTAACTACTTGTTACTTGTCAAGTTAAAATTAAACTCAAGTCAAGTGATCTGATTGACTGTTGGTAATTTAGTCAACCAATATACCAGTTTTTTGTGTTGATTTTCGTTCCAAAAACCGAGAGTGGATGATTCACTTTTATGCTAACACGAATCGATTTGGTTAGCAAGAACTGTAATATTGCCGTAACAGCAGAATATTGTACAATCATTTTAATCATACAATTAATGATATTACATGAAATTTATATAATCACCACGCTTGCAGATTTAATATTGATATTTTATGATCTAATACTATGATTATTTTGTTAACACAATTTCTTCACAAACTATAGTTTGACCGATACTGCTGTACCGCGCCTTAGAGCCTAGTGATGTGACCGTCGGACTGCTAAGTCATAGGTCCCGAGTTCGAACCCAAGTCACGCACCTCTGACTTTTCGGATTCATGTGCGTATTGTATAATTATCACTTGCTTTAATAACAGTGAAGGAAAACATCGTGAGGAAACCTGCCTGAGAGATATTTCTCGACGGCATGTGAAGCCAAGTTGCATGTTGCATGTTGTTGCTTTATAACTCTGACACTAGGTTAGTCACTAACCACACGAAAAGAAGACCGTGCCTTAGATACCTACGCGGCTCACGGGACGCAGTGCAGGCCGCTCATTCGTCAACGCTCACGGCCCCCCGCCCCCCGCATCGCCGCGCATTCCTTAGACGTGGTATAACGATGAGATCAAACTATAGTTTAAAATGTTAATATGTTTGCTATTGCATATTTATTTCTCATCATCTCGATAGTATATTAGTCAGTCAGCAAGGGTGGGGCTGCATGTCCAGGGTGCGGACGTACTTAAAAGTATCGTCTTTTGTTGAGGCTTTTAAAATGCACTGCATAATGAATATTAAGATAAAATTGAATGTACAGATGTCAGGGACATACTTTGAGGGAGTGTAGTACTCATGAAAATTATCAACTTTTACTGAAGGACTTACCCTAAAATCGCGAAAAGAAGCAGCTGCTCTATACATTTATTTTCGGATAGCGTGTGGTGCCATCTACAACGCCACATCACACTGATGTCACGCAAAATTCAGCATCGCGCAAGCAGCGTTTATCGCGCGTCTAGCATATATACAACATCCCGACATCATCAACGTGCGAATAGAATATATACATCATCCCAACATCAATCATCGAGCATGTGACCACCAGACACATTGTCATAACCAACACTCTTCTGGTCGGAGGATCCTCCATTTTCTATGGAGTATGAAGAACTTTCCACTCTGTTCCTTAAACCTCTTTATACATATACACAACAACATTAAGGGACAGCTAATTTTTGCTAAATATTATGCGATGGTACCCTTCGAGTTCGACTCGCACTTGGCCGGTATTTTTTCTTTATATTTCAGAGTTGGTTCCATAGTGAAGCGAGCCGTCCACCGCCAGCTAACACTTAGTTTAGTTTAATTCGCCAGTTTTTCATAAATGTGTGAAAAACTGGCAAGCTAGCTAAACTAACTTAGTTTAGCTCGCGGTGGACGGCTCGTGTATTATAAGCTGTTCATTATCGTAACTACTACAGTTCCTTAAAGTATGTCCCTCGTTTAACCTTTAATTTAAGTCAGGAGCAATAAGTAGGTACTTTCTTCAATTCTGTAATATACACTTTCTGTACTAATGTACGAATATTTACGATAGTTAATATAATTTTATCATGGTTACTAAACATGGTAAAAGACCTCCTTGTGGTAGAAGACCTCCTTCTGGTACAAGACCTCCTTGTGGTAGAAGACCTCCTTCGGGTACAAGACCTCCTTCCGGTACAAGATCTCCTTCTGGTAGAAGACCTCCTTCTGGTAAAAAACCTCCTTTTGCCGGAGTTCGTTCGGGGTAGTAAGTATTTTTATACGTATTTCTGCCGCCAAGCGTTGCTGTGTTACGGTTTGAAAGGTATGGGTGCCGGTGTAATTACACGTACCATCGTAACGCATATCTAAGCAATTTGAAAACAAAATCCTGTGCACACGACCCTTTTTTTTCGTAGGTAAGCGATACTATAGCGGCCGAGCGCTGCAAGCAGGAATAGTCTTTACAGTGTATAGATATGCGTTTTTTCGATAGTACATGAGACATTTCGAGAAGAGCTGTGGTGGCCCTGTGGTAACGGCCGCGACTTTCGAATTGTAAGTCGTGGGTTCGAACCCAGGCAGGCGTTACTTTGTGTAAATAATTGTATCACCACTGCTCTCAAAAGGGTGAAGGAAAACATCGTGAGGAAACCGGCATGTCCTAGAACCAAAAAATTCGAAGTCATGTGACATCTACCAACCCGCACTGGGCCCGCGTGGTGGATTACGGCCCACTGCCTCTCGAAGAAAGGAGGCCTGTGTCCCAGCAATGGGAACATTATAGGCTGATTATGAGACATTTCAGCTTTGTCTCTGGGATGCTTCTGGTATAACAGATGTCCATAGGCAGCGGTTACCACTTAGAATGAGGTGGACCGCCTGCCATATCCATGAATATATTAAAAAAAAAATTGTGTATTTTGTAAATTATTTGACGTATGTAAATGTTAAAATAAATTAATGTAAACAATCATAACCCCACACTGTATTAAAAATATTAATATTAAACTATTTATTCCAAAGTTATATGAAATTAACCGAGTTCTGTTTTGAACAGAAATTTATCGCTGAAATATTGCATTTTTCTTTAATGTTTATGTAAAATGTGATGTTGAAAGATTATTATGAAGTATTATTTAATTGATGTTGTTATTATTTTTATCTTGTAAGGCACTGTAATCAATGTTATTCAATAAATATGTTACATTTGAATTTTTGTTGTTTTATCCCTACTTGAATCCCTCGGTGATCTAGTGCAGTTGTCGGCAAATAGTCATTAGACTCATTAGTTAATAGAGCCAAATATCAATACTATAACGACTAAGATTTCTTATGAGATCCAATCCTTTCTGTGTGTCCAAACTGTCTCAATACACTTTTCTTAATCCTTAAAACTCCCATCCTCTTTCAGTCCACAACGCTTCCTAAAATTAACTTGCTAAGAAGTAGGATGCCTTCATCATTATCATCATATCGGCTGTTAATAATTTGATGAAGGCATCTTACTTTTTAACAAGTTAGTTAGCCTGGGAAAACTTTGAATGATACATACAGTAAATGATTAATTTTCGATGTCCTATTAATTTTTGGTGAAAATACTTCGGAAATAAATCTTTGAAAATAATTAATTGATTCAGGTGTGACCTTGCGGAAATCCATTATAAAATACAATAGACGTGGATATATTTAGTAACTTGTTCCGCTTAGCTATTTCTAAAGAGCCATAAAAAACTCCTGAAAGAAATCGACACGTGTTTCACCTCTCAACGAGGATGACGATGGACTTATTGCGAACTCGAACACGGCATGTTGCCACACCAAACGCTGAGTGCAGACTGAGCCTTATCGCCCGTGAAACCCACTTATATAGTATCGCCGTTATCAGTGCGACCGTTATCAGTGCGATAAGGGGCGAACAATCGCAGCAAAGGTGACCTTGGCGATTGTTCGCCCCTTATCACACTGATAATTTTATCATGTTTACTAAACATGGTAAAAGACCTCCTTGTAGTAGAAGACCTCCTTCGGGTACAATACCTCCTTCCGGTACAAGATCTCCTTCTTGTAGAAGACCTCCTTCTGGTAAAAGACCTCCTTCTGCCGGAGTTCGTTCGGGGTAGTAAGTATTTTTATGTGTATTTCTGCCCCCAAGCGTTGCTGTGTTACGGTTTGAAAGATATGGGTGCCGGTGTAATTACCATCGTAACGCTTATCTAAGCAATTTGAAAACAAAATCCTGTGCTAACGACCCTTTTTTTTCTGTATGTAAGCGATACTATAGCGGCCGAGCGCTGCAAGCAGGATTAGTCTTTACAGTGTATAGATATGCGTTTTTTCGATAGTACATTAGACATTTCGAGAAGAGCTGTGGTGGCCCTGTGGTAACGGCCGCGACTTTCGAATTGTAAGTCGTGGGTTCGAACCCAAGCAGGCGTTACCCTGTGTAAATAATTGTATCACCACTGCTCTCAAAAGGGTGAAGGAAAACATCGTGAGGAAACCGGCATGTCCTAGAACCAAAAAATTCGAAGTCATGTGACATCTACCAACCCGCACTGGGCCCGCGTGGTGGATTTCGGCCCACTCCCTCTCAAAGAAAGGAGGCCTGTGTCCCAGCAATGGGAACATTATAGGCTGATTATGAGACATTTCAGCTTTGTCTCTGGGATGCTTCTGGTATAACAGATGTCCATAGGCAGCGGTTACCACTTAGAATGAGGTGGACCGCCTGCCATATCCATGAAAATATTTAAAAAAAAAATTGTGTATTTTGTAAATTATTTGACGTATGTAAATGTTAAAATAAATTAATGTAAACAATCATAACCCCACACTGTATTAAAAATATTAATATTAAACTATTTATTCCAAAGTTATATGAAATTAACCGAGTTCTGTTTTGAACAGAAATTTATCGCTGAAATATTGCATTTTTCTTTAATGTTTATGTAAAATGTGATGTTGAAAGATTATTATGAAGTATTATTTAATTGATGTTGTTATTATTTTTATCTTGTAAGGCACTGTAATCAATGTTATTCAATAAATATGTTACATTTGAATTTTTGTTGTTTTATCCCTACTTGAATCCCTCGGTGATCTAGTGAAGTTGTCGGCAAATAGACATTAGACTCATTAGTTGATAGAGCCAAATATCAATACTATAACGACTAAGATTCCTTATGAGAGCCAATCCTTTCTGTGTGTCCAAACTGTCTCAATACACTTTTCTTAATCCTTAAAACTCCCATCCTCTTTCACTCCACAACGCTTCCTAAAATTAACTTGCTAAGAAGTAGGATCCCTTCATCATAATCCATCATATCGGCTGTTAATAATATGATGAAGGCATCTTACTTTTAAACAAGTTAGCTAGCCTGGGAAAACTTTGAATGATACATACAGTAAATGATTAATTTTCGATGTCCTATTAATTTTTGGTGAAAATACTTCGGAAATAAATCTTTGAAAATAATTAATTGATTCAGGTGTGACCTTGCGGAAATCCATTATAAAATACAATAGACGTGGATATATTTAGTAACTTGTTCCGCTTAGCTATTTCTAAAGAGCCATAAAAAACTCCTGAAAGAAATCGACACGTGTTTCACCTCTCAACGAGGATGACGATGGACTTGTTGCGAACTCGAACACGGCATGTTGCCACACCAAGCGCTGAGTGCAGACTGAGCCTTATCGCCCGTGAAACCCACTTATATAGTATCGCCGTTATCAGTGCGACCGTTATCAGTGCGATAAGGGGCGAACAATCGCAGCAAAGGTGACCTTGGCGATTGTTCGCCCCTTATCACACTGATAATTTTATCATGGTTACTAAACATGGTAAAAGACCTCCTTGTAGAAGAAGACCTCCTTCGGGTACAAGACCTCCTTCGGGTACAAGACCTCCTTCCGGTACAAGATCACCTTCTTGTAGAAGACCTCCTTCTGGTAAAAAACCTCCTTTTGCCGGAGTTCGTTCGGGGCAGTAAGTATTTTTATACGTATTTCTGCCCCCAAGCGTTGCTGTGTTACGGTTTGAAAGGTATGGGTGCCGGTGTAATTACACGTACCATCGTAACGCATATCTAAGCAATTTGAAAACAAAATCCTGTGCACACGACCCTTTTTTTTCGTAGGTAAGCGACACTATAGCGGCCGAGCGCCGCAAGCAGGAATAGTCCTTACAGTGTATAGATTGCGTTTTTTCGATAGTACAGACGCCAGCACATCAAGCTACTACAATCTGTCAAATTTATTTAATAGATTTTCAACTTTATCGCTGAAGTATAAGGTTCAAAGTTGATTAGGAAAATCTGACAGTTTCGGGTAGCTTGATGTGCTGGCGTCTGTGCATGAGACATTTCGAGAAGAACTGTGGTGGCCCTGTGGTAACGGCCGCGAATTTCGAATTGTAAGTCGTGGGTTCGAACCCAGGCAGGCGTTACTTTGTGTAAGTAATTTTATCACCACTGCTCTCAAAAGGGTGAAGGAAAACATCGTGAGGAAACCGGCATGTCCTAGAACCAAAAAATTCGAAGTCATGTGACATCTACCAACCCGCACTGGGCCCGCGTGGTGGATTTCGGCCCACTCCTTTTCGAAGAAAGGCGGCCTGTGTCCCAGCAGTGGGAACATTATAGGCTGATTATGAGACATTTCAGCTTTGTCTCTGGGATGCTTCTGGTATTACAGTTAGTCTGTTTTATCCCTACTTGAATCCCTCGGTGATCTAGTGCAGTTGTCGGCAAATAGTCATTAGACTCATTAGTTAATAGAGCCAAATATCAATACTATAACGACTAAGATTTCATATGAGAGCCAATCCATTCTGTGTGTCCAAACTGTCTCAATACACTTTTCTTAATCCTTAAAACTCCCATCCTCTTTCACTCCACAACGCTTCCTAAAATTAACTTGCTAAGAAGTAGGATCCCTTCATCATAATCCATCATATCGGCTGTTAATAATATGATGAAGGCATCTTACTTTTAAACAAGTTAGCTAGCCTGGGAAAACTTTGAATGAAACATGCAGTAAATGATTAATTTTCGATGTCCTATTAATTTTTGGTGAAAATACTTTGGAAATAAATCTTTGAAATATAAAATTTGAATAAAACTTGAAATCTTGCCGAATGACCGAAACTTCAAACCCTATACGTATCTATTCGCTCGCACTTATCAACATTTGTAAAGAGCCGCATGCGGCTCGCGAGCCGCGGTTTGCCGACCACTGGTCTAGTGGTCGCAAGCGACCCTGATGGGCACGAGGTCCTGGGTTCGATTCCCAGTCTGGGCAATGTTATTATTTTTCCATCAGGTAACACTTTGACCTTGAGCTGGTTAAGTAGTATGGAGATAAAGATATAGAGGTATGACGAACAGGGTGTAAAGTTTACTCATCCTCTATAGAAAAGGGAGGATCCTCCGACCAGACGGGTGTTGTGTCTGGTGGGCTACTGTCCGACGACGTCGCGTGGTCGTCTCTGCACCACTGAAGGGGCGCGAGGAATCGATTTTGGGACTTTTACGCCCGAAGGATTGGTCTCTCGACCCTCTGAATCGGGGATCGTTCGTTAGGTTCCCCTCCCCCTCAGGAGAGGGTAGGAGTGCTCTAATGCTCACCTAGTCGCTGAGGGGTTTGCTTCCCCTCAGCGTTCTAGGATGTATCTGTAGGAGCGCCCGAAGCGCTTAACGACGCCCATGCGACCAGATGAGATCCCTAGTTCCTAAGAAAGGTCCAACAAAGGCCGATCTAGCAACGAGGGCGTCAGTTTTGGTTGGCGCTCTCTACAGTGGAGGCTGTTCCCGTCCCCGTCAACGTAAACCAGATCTAGCCAATAGCGTTGCAGGGCGCGGGGCGTTGCAGTGAGTATCGAGCGCCTTGAGGTGTGTGTACCATCGGGGTAACGGATATCTAACCAATTTGAAAAGAAAATCCCGAGCACACGACCCTTTTTTTTCGTAGGTAAGCGATACTATAGCGGCCGAGCGCGGCAAGCAAGATTAGTCCTTACAATGTACAGTATGCATTTCTTCGATGGTACACACGGCTACACATCAAACTATACAATTCTAGTTAATACTGATCTCGCATTGTATAGGATTTCCGTACAATGCGAGGTCATCTTATACTGGAAATGTATAGCTTGATGTGTAGCCGTGTGTACGTCGCTCGTGTAGTTTTCTTGGATTTCTCTCCAAGTGTGGAGTCATGTGAGTGTGAGCCGAGACTAATCTAGGACGCTTTGCGCGCGGCGAGTGTCAAGTGGTGAGTGTGGAGGTCTTTTTTCATGGGATGTCGCGCGGGAAGCGTTTGTAGTGGGGCGGACAGGCGTGCTGCGAAGATTGATGGCGGGACGTTGTATACAGGGTGTAAGGGACAGCCCTCCGCAAACTAACAGGGTGCATTTAGCTCCTTATTTTGAATCATATTCCACCGAGGAAAATTTTCATTTTTTTATCGTTTTTCCAGTTACTATTTCTTTATTTCAATATAAAATTACATTCTCTGTACGCAGTACTCCATTCATGTACTTAAATAAAACAGCTAAAATAAAAATAAATACAGCAATGGATGTTGAAATTCTCTAACAAACGACGCGTGAAATCAGCTGTCATTGCATGTAAGGTAATAAAACAAATCAGGTTTCTTAGATTCCCATAACGTTCCTGAAATAATTTCATGTACCGGTCATCTTAGTATGATATACTGAATTCCCCCCATCAGTCTGCGGAGGGTTGTCCCTTACACCGTGTATATGCTAGTCGCGCTGTAAACTCTGCTTGCGTGACGTCAGTGTGTGCGTTCGCATGTGGCTATAATGCCGCCACAAAGGTATAAGTGTCGGTATAAAAACAGTCACATGAGACATTGCAGGTTTGTCTCTGGGTTGTCAAAGTACCTGTGATGCCTCTGGCATTGATATCCATAGACAGCAGCGACGATTACCATCAGGCCTCCTTGGTGCAGTCGAATGTTTGTTTCAAGGTTTTCCCCTCGGAAAAAAATAGGTTTTGAGGATTAAAATGAAACAAATCAGTTGAATAGAAAATAAAGTAATTTAATATTTGGCAATGTCAATACAAAGTCTACTTTTCATAAGTAGTTGATTTAGAAGGAATGATAACAAAGTTTATGGGTCAAATAGTTTTAAGAACTACACAAAATAACTTGCTATAGTTTGACCGATACCGCTGTGTAGATAATGCCATTCACGAAGACGCGCCCCACTTTTCTTCCAAACATGTAAACAAATAATAGTTTTTTTGGAAAAACAACTTCAGTACCCTACCCATACATAAAGTTCAGTTTGAGCTGCAACTCCAAAAATTTTTATGACTTTTTCAATAACAGTAGTAATTCTGAAATCAACTTAATTTACACTAGCATAAAGTTGATATTCGTTTAAGTGGAAAAAAACGTCAATTGGAAGCCAGTGTTTCAATATACTATTTGTATACCGCGCTTTAGGAAAGCGCGGCGAGGCGGGCTGGACGCCGTGAGCGTTGACAAATGAGCGGCCTGCATTGCTCCGCCCGCGCCGTCTCGACGCGCAGATACCTAAGACGCGGTAGAGCGGTATCAGTCAAATTTAAACAAATGTAGTTAAACAAATGTAATCGTTATGTAAAGCTAGGAAAACTAATTTGTTTAGCAACTTGACTACGAACTTAAATTGTTCGTACATTCGAACTCTTTGACAGTTGTCTGAATGGCCATAACACGACAAATTGACGTGGTGTCTCAATTTGATAAACTATAAACTTAGCTGACAGTACAACAAAAACATTTGTTTGAAACTATACATAAATGATGTAAATACAGTTTTAAAACAGATAACTTTTTTTTACCCCCCAACAACATTAATGTTTGGGAGATGTTTTTGGATTTCTAATATTTGACCCAAAGCCTAAACCTAATAAAAACAACAAAAAAAAAACTTAATTTTGGTACAAATTTTAAACACAATACTTAAACAATTAAAAATAATACAGTTAACTATTCTGTTTTAATTCTAAGTTTAACTAGAACAGTGTTTTTCTTAACCTAGTTGAAAGTTTGAAACAATTTTTTTTTGTTTATAATATTTTTGTTAGAGATACTTCATAAACAATGCAATGTAAACATAAACTCACATTTACATATAATCGTCAAATAGAAGAAAAATAAAATGATTACCTATCTACCTAGATATAACAAAACAGTATATAACTTATAACAGCTTTAAACAGTCCTCTTACGATCCAACCAACCCACACTGAGCCCGCGTGGTAGATTACGGGCACGGCCCACTCCCTCAGCGAGAGGGCTTAGTCCCAGCAGTGGGAACATTATAGGGTGTTTGTTTATGTTAGAATCAAACGCTCATGCATAGCCAAAATTATCACAATTTTCCGCCAGCGGCTTCGTCCGCGTGATTTCTTTAATTACTCAACCGATAATATACTTAGCATTAAACAGGTTGTTTTTTTTTTTTAATCGGTTTAGAAGTTTATTCATTACAAACAAAAATACAAATCTGTTCTTTTCATAATGTTAGTGTAGAAAATCAGTCCTTCAATGTTTTTCAATCACAATTTTAGGCCCACCACACAGTTGCGACTTGTCGCGTTGTTTATTCGGTGGTAACACTGCCCTTGAGCTGGGCTAGCGTAGCACAGAGTTTTAATAGGAAGATTACACCTACTGCTTTTGTTACCAATGTTACCACTGATTTGCGGCGTAGGTACCGTACCGTGACTCACTGCGATTTCTATACATTATGAAAACAAGAAATTATACAAGAATAGAAATCGCAGATTATTAAAAGCTTTTTCAAAAAATCAGAATCACGACTCGCTCTCTCGCCTCCAATTCGCTTTTCAATACCTACAAGCATTTTTTAGTAACTTACTCAATATATCTACTTATTACAATGACATAGTACCTACTTGCTAATTCCTAGACTTTTTAGCTTTATTCCTGTAATAGTCTTTGATAATTTGTCAAATCAAACCCTTAATTACTTTAATACTTACTAAGTATACTCATTTATTATTATCGACAATTAACGTATTTAAATGTTAAATATACATTGCTTTGTATTAATCTTGAAATAACGGAGTTTATAATACGTTTTATCGAAATAACGTAAGGGTGAAAGTGAATTATTTGTCTAATATTTTATTAAATGGAGTATCTATAGGTTACATTTTATGTAGGTATACAGGATAAGTTTATATTCTATAATAAAAAAACGCAGTCAAATTTAATACACAATATTATTATTATAATCTAGTAAAAGAAAAGAACAAAACAAAAATAAAAACATCCTTTTCTTGGTTCTTTAGCATCATATTCGAATTCGCTCAGTGATTAACCCGTACAAATTTTTCAGCTATCATAATATTATTATTGATCAAGAATGATTATTTTAAAATGAGTATACTCTAATTCTTCTTCTCAGTCGCTTTCTCATGACCCAGGGGCGTAACTACGATGTGCATGCAATTTTAAGCACATGTACCTAGGTCCCTAATCAAAGTATTTAAAGCCTCTCTCGCGCAAGTAGCCGGCTAGCGGGTAATTGCGTATCACACTCTAAATTCATAAAAAATTGCTCGACAAAGTAACGTAACTTTGGTGAGCAAACGATTTTTTTTATCAATTTGATTTGATGATTAGCAATTTCCTTCAAAATCGTTTGGTTTGTAACAGAAGGGTGTTTTGCAATTCGGGTGCTGCTCGCTTCGGCCATTGCAGTCTGAGGGCCTGCGTCCACTGGCGGCACGGCACGGGGATCCTTCGGCATCACTACATGCAAGCGCATACTGACGGTAATGATGGCGCGATATCCTTAGGCTTTCAGCGGTACCATTTATTGTCATACAAGTTACATTCCTATTCGTCGCATAAAAATCCTTTGCCGTACCGAGCCGCCAGTGGGCGCAGGCCGCAATGCGCGGGAGGCCCTAGAGATTCTAATTCCAGGAGCAAAGTTAGGTCATGGTGGTAAACGGTTTTTTGCGATCATATATTCCAGTTGTTAGTATTCGGAAGCCGACTAACTACAGATTAGTAAAGTACTGTGTGCCGTGTCCAGTTTTTTTTAAAGTCGGAAATAGACTTGATTTTTTGTGTGTTTTTAAAGTGTTATATTTTGTGCACACGTACCTCTCGACTCAGTCTAAGGAGCAGGCTTTTGGATGTTATTTTCCAAGGCACGTGCACCTGGTTGTGAAAAAGGGAAAATAAAAGAAAAAAGGAAAAAGAAAATAAAAGAGCGCTCAGCATCTTTCGGCGCTGTTTACAAAGACATGTAGGCAATGAGTAGGAACCTTTATTTGTTTTCTGTTGTGTATCCAAACGGTATCGAGTGGGATACTTTATTAATTTGATTTTGGAATAGTTTGAGAATTTGTAATTTGTTTTTTTTTTTTGGCAGAACGAAGACGGCTGTGTTTTTTTTTTTTACTTTTCTTTTATTTTAAATAACATGGTTTTATTGAGTTATATGCTGAATTATATTTGCCCTACCATTCCCACAAACATAATGTGCCAACACAACCCGTTCAACATTGTTTCCGCTATGTCGTGCAAACATACGTTCAAAGCTAGGTACAGACGCCAGCACATCAAGCTACCCGAAACTGTCAAATTGTCCTAATCAACTTTGAACCTTACACTTCAGCGATAAAGTTGAAAATCTATTAAATCAATTTGACAGATTGTAGTAGCTTGAAGTGCTGGCGTCTGTACCTACTTATATGTATCAAACCGACTTGAATTTTATTGGACATCTATTAGTAAGCTATTTTTATAGGTAATCAAATTTATCATATTTATTTCGGCAGCGACATATCGATATCGCCGCCGAAATAAATAGGTCACGCTATACTGATCGCTCTGTAGATTATTTAAGAACGGCAATTTTGGTGGACAACCTCGATTTTTGAGAGATGGAAAAACTTTAAAGAAAGATCTTGGTTTCTCGTATAGCGTTATCTCGCGCTGTCATTAGCGAGCGACCGGTCGGTCGGTCATAGTATAAAGAGAGGTAGTAAGCTATCTTCATAGAAACGCACCGCGGGCGGCTTGTATGTGTGGGGCCATAGTATCTATGCGTCGCCGCACGCACACTTAACAAAATCTCGGCTGGTTTCTCACGAGAAACGGGTCGAGGTTTTGTTAAGTGTGCGTGCGGCGACGCATAGATACACGCCGCGCACACATACAAGCCGCGCGCGGTGCGTTTCTATGAAGATAGCTTACTACCTCTCTTTATACCTACTATGGTTCGGTCCTTCTCTGTCCCGCTCCCTCCGCACGTCAAGTTCACACAATTTTTGGTGAACGTTACTGAGCAGACGATTTTTTCCATACATACGAAGCAATGGATTAGCAATTTCTTTCAAAATCGTTTGGATTGTAATAGAAGGGTGTTTTGCAATTCGGGTAAGTACCCTTAGGCTTGTATCCTTAGGCATTACGCGATGCCATTTAAATTTAATTTGTATTGTCATACTATTAAGATGTATTCCTATTCGTCGCATAAAAGTTACTCTGTATGTTTGTCTCATATTTATGAATAAATAAAGATTATAAAAATCCCTTGCTGTGCCGTGCTGCCAGTGGGCGCAGGCCGCAATGCGCGGGAGGCCCTAGAGATTCTAATTCCAGGAGCAAAGTTATGTCATGGTGGTAAACGGTTTTTTGCGATCATATATTCCAGTTGTTAGTATTCGGAAGCCGACTAACTACAGATTAGTAAAGTACTGTGTGCCGTGTCCAGTTTTTTTAAAGTCGGAAATAGAGTTGATTTTTGTGTGTTTTTAAAGTGTTATATTTTGTGCACACGTACCTCTCGACTCAGTCTAAGGAGCAGGCTTTTGGATGTTATTTGCCTTGGCACGTGCACCTGGTTGTGAAAAAGGACAAAATAAAAGAAAAAAAAACTAATTTTAAAAATAAAAATAAAACAATTGTAATGGAACAATGGAAAATTTATATTTAAAAAGAAAAAAACTAGCTATCAAGCAGCAACTCCCGCGCCCTACTGTGAACATTGACGAACTTGAGCGGTATTTAGTACCATCACTGCCAGACCGAAACTTGAACATGGAAATATTAATAATGGCTGTGTTCATCGTAGAACAAGCCGCTGTGCATTAAGTCCCAAGCTATCATGAGGCTCAGTCATGAAGCTGACAAATTATTTTTCTTAATACAAAATAACTAGAATGGTTAAAATACATTTAAAAAGCGAATTTGGTAAGCAATCAGAAACGTTGACGTTGTTGACGTAAACCTGCCAGTGACATCGTCACGGAATCACCAGGTTCGAGGTCGTTGCTATCTCCAATATCAAATGAGGTGCATCGTACTACACTATTTGTTGACGCAGATAAGTAAACTGCCTAGCATTGTAACCATTTGTGTTCTAATTATAAATATTGATGAAGTTGGGCAGTCTTTGCTGTTCGAGAACTCGAATAAATGTAAAAATAACTATCAATTTCTTAGAAATCGAATTAGAAACATGTGCCCGAATCAAGTTGATGCGGTTAGCGGAAAGTGGTCACAAACAGTTTCCACTGTTGGACCGAAACTTGAACATGGAAATATTAAAAATGTTTGTGTTCATCGTATAGACGAGCCACTGTACATTAAGGCTAGGGATATACAAACTATCATGATTGTCAGTCATGCTGACTAATGATCTCATGTCACGCTATCATGTCATTCTGGCGCAAAAAGTTCCGCTACCGGAACATCTCCAATATCAACTGAAGCGCACTGCACCAACACTATTTGTTGATATCGATAAATGGATTGCCTAGCATTATGATTAGATCGATTAAAAATTCATTATTTGAAAGAAAGTGAAATATTTATTTAAGTACTGGAAATGTTTAATCAAACATCGAGTATTTTTGATTAAACAGTTTACTTATGACCAGATCGATGGAAACCTAATGTTTGAAATAAATTGAAATGTTCATAAATTGGAATTGTTCAATCAAACATTCTCGAGTTAAGCCCGTCTTTAGAAACGCTAGTTTCCTTTTAAGTCGATTTGAGTACGTCGCATAAGACAAAAAATGTGAAGAAATAATCAAATATTCAGTCCGCAATGAATTTTAAACATTGATCATTTTCAGTGATCTTTGCTGTCACCACTGCAGCAGAGCTATTTAAAACCGTTCGATTCGCTATCGGGTCAGATTGTTAAGGTTCGTCTAAGGAACGCTACAAAATTATAATTATTTTGGTAGAAAATGTTTAAGTGGCAAATTAATTATTGTTATTAGATGTTTCGTAAAATAACATAAGTGCTACAATAAAAGGTCAATTAAGTGATCAAGCAAAAAAACAAAACCAGCAGTCATTTTATAATTTTCAACCATAAAATGTACCATTTTATAGCGTTTCCTCTAAACGAATCTTAATAATCGAATCCGTTAGCGAATCGAACGGTTGTGAATAGGTGTGTTAAACTGAAACTTGAACATGGAAATATTAAAAATGCTTGTGTTCATCGTAGAAGAAGCCGCTGTGCATTAAGTATATGGATGGCCAAGTTATCATGATTCTCAGTCATGCTGACTGATGATCTCGTGTTACGATTTCACGTAATTCTGGCGCAAAAAGTTCCACTACCGGAGCATCTCCAATATCAACTGTGGCGCACCGCACTAACACTATTTGTTGACATCGATAACTGGACTGCCTAGCAGTACGTTCAGATCGATGAAAAATTTAATTTTAGAGAGAAGAAGAAAACATTGTCCTCTCATACCTATTAACACTGTTAAAAACATTATAAATACCATTTATTTTTAAAAGAGTAACCGTGGAGTTCCTTGCCGGCTCTTCTCCTTAGAAAGCGATCAATTGGAACCGTGCACCTAGCTTCTGACGTTTCATAAGTGCACTTGTAGGTTTATGTGAAATAAAATATTTTGAATTGAATTGAATCAATCAGTGGTCTTTGCCATTGCTAGACCGAAACTTGAACATGGAAATTTAAAAATGTATTTCTCAAAGAACAAGTCTCAAGCTATCATGAGGCCCAGTCAAGAAGTCGAGAAATTCATATCTTAATACAAAATTACCAGCGCAAAAAGAACCTAATACAAGAACCCTGCAATCGAACTTGAAACAGTGATGAAGTTAGACGATCTTTACTGTCACGACTACTCGAATAAACGTAAGAATATCAATTTCTTTGAAATTTAACTGGAATTAAGTATACTCATGTTTAGTCCTCGATAATTATCCAGATTTGCACACGAATATTCAGAGAATAAATTTCTGCAAAAAGAAACTTTTACGCTAGCAACTATATTCAGCTTATGTCATTCATTATTTTCGCGTCGTGTAGCGCACCTCAACTTTAAGAAAATTATTGAATTTTCTTATAAAAACTTCTTAATTTTAAATATTATTAACAATTTACAATGCCAGGACAACAAATTGTGGAAGAAATTAAGCTCGAGGGTGACGTCGGCTAAGGTCGACGTCGGCCTCCTCTTTGGAATCAGTATTACAGGCTGATCAGGAAAAGACATCTAATGTTGTAAATGAGGAACAAAACACAGGTGTGTATTATGTGTGGTAATATTGGATAATTTCAGCGGATGACGATGATTATTTGGATTGCAAAGCAGCAGAGGTTTATTATTATCCGCCATGTTACCAGTGCTCGGTCCATGCTTCTTGTAAAATGTAACATGGTTCGTGCTACGACAGGACCTCGAGGATTAATCTCGAAACCTTTGTATTGAGGACAAAAATAATGCATTTCTAGAAGTTCTACGATATGCACGTAATTTCGTTTCTCTCGTGAGAAATTATTATTACAATTGATAAACAATTAACAGGTCTCTACATATAATATATTATGTATCATCAATTCATCAGACTTAGTTAGTCTAATGATTAATGTGTACCAATCTTGTATATACTCAAGAATTAAAAGATGATGGTTTAATTGAGTTAGATGACACAGTGCTGTCGGCCTTAGGAAGCCCGTCCAGCTCTGAGAAGACCTACGCTGATGACATTCATCCAGAAATTATAAAACGTGTGGAAAACATTTTGACAAGTGGAATTGCTAAAGACGGTAAAGAAGAATTGTGTAAAACATATTTACACTGTTGGAGTGCCTGGGTTTTTAAATAAATAAGGATAAAAGTTATCTCCAACCTAAACAAGTTGCGGAGTACTTAGGATTTGTGATTAATACAAAGAATAACCTTGTCCGTGACAGATAAAAGAGATTTTCAATTCATTCATTACTTAAAAAGTATTTAAATAATAGTTGTTGTTCTATAAGAGACTTTGCACAACTCATTGGAATCTTAACAGCTTATTGTCCAGCTGTGAGTTATGGTTTTCTATACACAAAAAATTTGGAGAAACACAAATGTGCAGAGTTAGTTAAACACAATAATGACTTTGATTCAATTTTGAACATAAATAGGGAGTGTAAAAGAGATTTACAATGGTGGCATAAATGTATAAGAACGACTAAAAACCCTATTAAAAATTGTCAATTTGAGATTGAAATTTATACAGATGCATCTCGCTTTGGTTGTCATAAAAATTGTGTTTTCTCGAATCCCTTGAATTTTCGCCTAGGCTTTATGGGGTGCTTGCAAATAGGTCACACTATCACGTCCTGGAAGGAATACGTCAAATTACAAGTCGACCTGTATTATTGGCGACGAGGATTAACATGGCGTTAATTCTACCAATGAACGCCATGTTAATCGAGCATTTTAATGCAGAGAAACAAGATTTCAAAGATTATAGTGAGCGGATGGAACAGTTTTTCAAAGTAAACCAAGTGAAGAGAACCATGGAAGGTGCCGATGCTCAATACCCTTATTGGGCTAGAAACATACAACGTATTGAAAAATCTAGTGTCTCCAGACTCACCAACTACCAAAACCTATGCGAACTGATCGAGACCTTGACTCGACATTATTTGGTAAAGAAATCCGCTGTAGTAATGATCTCCAATATCAACTGTGGCGCACCGCATTAACACTATTTGTATTTGTACTGGTCTATCTAGCAAGTAGAACCAGATCGATGGAAATTGTTTTTTGAATGAAATTGTGATATTTATAAACTGGAAATGTTTAATTTAATTCACTCGAGTTAAAAACGTCTTTTGGAAAGTGATTATTTTTGAAAGTCCTCTGAGTACGATGCTCCAGATGAAAAATACGAAAAAGTAGGTAATTAAAAATTCAGTAAGTAGTAACTTTTAAACGTGACAATAATGGGTCGAGTTTGTTATCACAACTGCTAGACCGAAACTTGAACATGGAAATATTAAAAATGATTGTGTTCATCGTAGAACAAGCCACTGCTTATTAAGTATTGAGATAGACAATTTTTCATAATTCCCAGTCATGCTAACCGATGATCTCATATTGCCCTATCATGTCATTTTGGCCCAAAAAGTTCAATTTCCGGAGCACCAGCAATGGCTGGACTGGCTAGCATTACGACCAGATCAATGAAAATCGATTTCTCGAAAGAAAGTGAAATATTTTAAACTGGAAATGTTGAATCAAAAATACTCGACTTACAGCCGTATTTTGAATACTCTTAAGTCTTCCGAGTACGCAGCTAAAGAAGATGAAAATAAGGATATTCTAGGCGAAGATCGAAAGTGCTAGTTACCAAGCAAAGTTCGTAATCGAAGTAGAACATTGATAAAGTTGGACGATCTTTACCGTCACAACTACACGAATAAATGTAAGAATATCAGCTTCTTTAAAGTCGGATTGGAAATATGTACCCGAATCATGTTGATGCGGTTACCGGAAAGTGAACACAAACAGTGTCCACTGATGGACTGAAACTTGAACATGGAAATATTAAAACAGTTTTTTTCACAGAAGAACAAGCCGCTGTGCGTTTAAAATTATATACAAGCTATCATGATTCTCAGTCATGCTGACTTATGATCTCATGTCGCGCGATCATGTCATTCTGGCGCAAAAATTTCCGCTACCGGAGCATCTCCAATATCAACTGTGACGCCCCCTACTAACACTATTTGTCGACATCGATACTGATCTGACAGTATGATCAGATCCATGGAAATTTGAATTTTAGAGGGAAGAAGGTGACCTCAAGCGGGAATTTACCGCTTAGAGCAATGACTGGCAGCGGCAGGCAGCTCCCGCGGCCACCGGCTCCCCACCTGCCGCGCCTTCGTCGGCCCCTGCACCTGCTCCACCATCTGCACTTGCCCTGTTGGACCACGACTTACAGAGAAATATATTATTGGCGACGAGGGTTAACATGGCGTTAATTGGTAGCATCGAATATTTTAATGCAGAGAAACAAGATTTCAAAGATTATAGTGAGCGGATGGAACAGTTTTTCATAGTAAACCAAGTGAAAGGAACCATGAAGGTGCCGATGCTCATTACCCTTATTGGGCCAGAAACATACAACGTATTGAAAAATCTAGTGCCTCCCGACTCACCAATTACCAAAACCTATGCGAACTGATCGAGACCCTGACTCGACATTATTTGGTAAAGAAATCCGCTGTAGCCGGCCGGTATGAGTTTTACAAGTGTAAACAAAAAGAAGAGCAAAGCGTAAACGATTTTGTGGTGGAAGTTAAAAGAAAAGCTGCTAGGTACATGTAATTTTGGTACTTTTCTCAACGAAGCTTTAAGAGATAGTTTGGTGTGTGACACGGATATCGACTGTGATAATGATCTTCAATATCAACTGTGGCGCACCGCACTAACACCATTTGTTGACAACGATAACTGCCTATTACTTTCGGTCCAACAGTTTCCACGGTTGGACCGAAACTTGTACATGGAAATATTAAAAATGATTGTGTTCATAGTAGAACCAGCTGCTGCTAAGTATTGATTGAGATAGACAAGCTATCATGGTTCTCCGTCATACCGACTGATGAGCTCGTGTTACGATACCACGTAATTCTGGCGCTAAAAGTTCCGATACCGGAGCATCTCCAATATCATTTGTGGCGCACCACATTAGCACTATTTGTATTTGTACTGGTCTGCCTAGCAATTAGCAGTAGAACCAGATCGATGGAAATTGAATTTTTGAATAAAATAGTGATATTTATTAAATGGAAATGTTAAATCTAACTCACTCGAGTTAAAACCGTCTTTTGGAAAGCGAATTTTTTTAGACGACCTTGATTTCGACGCTTCCGATGAAGAATACGAAGAAACGGTAATTCTGCATTTAAACATGACGAAGTTGGGTCGTCGGAAATATTAAAATTGTTTGTGTTCCTCGTACATCAAGCTGCTGTGCATTACGTGTAGAGATGGACAAGTTATCATGTTTCTCAATCATGCTGACTTATGATCTCATGTCACGCTATCATGTCATTCTGGCGCAAAAAGTTCCGCTACCGGAGCACCAGCAATATCAACTATGGTACATCACAAGCCGTGAAGTAGCAACGCCTGCGCCCTCCTCTGAAGAATTGCGAACTTGAGCGGTCTTTGGTAGACTGCTAGACAAAACTTGAACATGGAAATATTAAAAATTGTTGTTCATCGTAGATGACCCACTCTGCATTAAGGCTACAGATAGACCAGCCATCCCGATTCTCAGTCATGCTGACTTATGATCTCATGTCACGCTATGATATGATAGCGTCATTCTGGCGCAAAAAGTTCCGCTGCCGGAACATCTCCAGTAACAACTGTGGCGCACCGCACTAACACTATATTATAGTGACACCGATAACTGGACTGCCTAGCATTATGTCCAGATCGATAGAAAATTTTATTTTAGAGAGAAGATGAAAACAAGCCATCGATCAGCGGTCTTTGCCACTGCTAGACCGAAACTTGAACATGGAAATTTAAAAAATCATTTTGTCAAAGAACAAGCCGCTGAGTATTAAGCCTCAAGCTATCATGAGGCTCAGTCATGAAGTTGAGAAATTCATATCTTAATACAAAATACCAGCGCAAAAAGAACCTGATACAAGTGCCCCGCAATCGAACTTGAAACAGTGATGAAGTTAGACGATCTTTACTGTCACGACTACTCGAATAAATAAAAGAATATCAATTTTTTTGAAATCGAACTGGAAATATGTACCCGAATCAAGTTGACAGTTTCCACTGTTGGACCAAAACTTGAACATGGAAATATAAAAAACGGTTGTGTTCATCGTAGAACAAGCCGCTGTGCATTAAGTATAGACAAGCTATCATGATTCTCAGTCATGCTGACTGATGAGGTCATGTTACGGTATCATGTAATTCTAGCGCAAAAAGTTGCAGTATATACCTGCAATTTATGCAATACCAACTGTGTCGCACCGCACTAACACTATTTGTTGGCATCGAGAACTGGACTGCCTAGCAGTATGTCCAGATCGATAGAAAATTTTATTTTAGAGAAAAGAAGAAAACAAGCCATCAAGCAGCGGTCTTTGCCAGTGCTATACCGAAAGTTGAACATGGAAATTAAAAAAATGTGTTCATCACAGAACAAACCGCTGACACTTTAATGTAAAATAACCAGCGCAAAAGTACCTGATACAAAATACCCTGCAATTGAACTTAAAACATTGAAAAAGTTGGACGGTCTTTACTGTCACGACTATTTGAATAAATGTAAGAATGAAATAAAATAAATGTAAGAATTTCAAAGTGATTTCTTTGAAATCAAATTGGAAATTTCAAACTTTATCCAGTTGATGCGGTGAGTGGACAGTGGACACAAAATTTCCACTATTCGACCGAAACGTGAACATGGAAATATTAAAAACGGTTGTGTTTATCGTAGAACAAGCCGCTGTGCATTAAGTATTGAGAAGCTATCATGATTCTCAGTCATATGCTGACTGATGATCTCGTGTTATGACACCACGTAATTCTGGCGCAAAAAGTTCCGTTACCGGAGCATCTCCAATATCAACTGTGGCGCACCGCATTAACACTATTTATATTTGTACCAGTGTCTGTCTAGCAAGTAGCAGCAGAACTAGATCGATATTTAAAACTGGAAATGTTTAATTTAATTCACTCGAGTTAAAACCGACTTTAGAAAAGCAAATTTTTTGGAAGATCTCTAAATACGACGCTTCAGATGAAAAATACGAAGAAGTAATGAAACATTTATTCTGCATTCAAACATGACGACGTTGGGTCGTCGGAAATATTAAAAATGTTTGTGTTCATCGTATATTATCAAGCTGCTGTGCATTAAGTATAGAGATGGACAAGTTATCATAATTCTCAGTCAGGCTGACTTATGATCTCATGTCACGCTATCATGTCATTCTGGCGCAAGAAGTTCCGCTGCCGGAACATCTCTAATTACAACTGTGGCGCACCGCACTTACACTATCTGTTGATACCGGTAACTGGACTGCCTAGCATTATGTCCAGATCGATTGAAAAAAATTATTTTAGAGAGAAGAAGAAAACAAGCCATTGATCAGCGGTCTTTGCCACTGCTAGACCGAAACTTGAACATGGAAATTTAAAAAATCTTTTCGTCAAAGAACAAGCCGCTGTGCATTAAGTCTCAAGCTATCATGAGGCTCAGTCATGAAGTTGAGAAATTCATATCTTAATACAAAATACCAGCGCAAAAAAAACCTGATACAAGTGCCCCGCAATCGAACTTGAAACAGTGATGAAGTTAGACGATCTTTTCTGTCACGACTACTCGAATAAATAAAAGAATATCAATTTCTTTGAAATCGAACTGGAAATATGTACCCGAATCAAGTTGACAGTTTCCACTGTTGGACCAAAACTTGAACATGGAAATATCAAAAACGGTTGTGTTCATCGTAGAACAAGCCGCTGTGCATTAAGTATAGACAAGCTATTATGATTCTCAGTCATGCTGACTGATGAGGTCATGTTACGGTTTCATGTAATTCTAGTGCAAGAAGTTCCAGTATATACCTGCGATTTATGCAATACCAACTGTGTCGCACCGCACTAACACTATTTCTTGGCATCGAGAACTGGACTGCCTAGCAATATGATCTGATGGATAGAAAATTTTATTTTAGAGAGAAGAATAAATCAACCCATCAAGCCGCGGTTTTTGCCAGTGCTATACCGAAAGTAGAACATGGAAATTAAAAAAAATGTGTTCATCAAAGAACAAACCGCTATACTTTAATATAAAATGACCAGCGCAAAAGTACCTGATACAAAATACCCTGCAATTGAACTTAAAACATTGAAAAAGTTGGACGGTCTTTACTCTCATGACTATTCGAATAAATGTAAGAATAACTAGTGATGTCTTTGAAATCGAATTGGAAATATCATACTTTATCAAGTTGATGCGGTGAGTGGATAGTGGACACAAACAGTTTCCACTGTTGGACCGAAACTTGAACATGGAAATATTAAAAATGGTTGTCTTCATCGCAGAACAAGCCGCTGTGCAAGTATAGACAAGCTATCATGATTCTCAGTCATGCTGACTGATGAGGTCATGTTACGGTTTCATGTAACTCTAGCGCAACT
This sequence comes from Agrochola litura, assembly GCA_949152395.1. Lineage (NCBI taxonomy): Eukaryota > Metazoa > Arthropoda > Insecta > Lepidoptera > Noctuidae > Agrochola > Agrochola litura. The sequence goes on along the minus strand of OX424521.1, from coordinate 11,181,001 downwards.
GTGTCGCAACGCACTAACACTACTTGTTGGGATCGAGAACTGAAGCAGTCCATTTCTCGAATGATGGAATATTTAATTTTAGAAAGAAGAAGAAAACAAGCCATCAAGCGGCGTTTTTCGCTATCACCACTGCTAGACCGAAACTTGAACATGGAAATATTTAAAATATCGTGTTCATCGTAGAACAAGCCGCTGGTCATTTAGTCTAGAAAGAAATAGATAGGATATAAATTCAATCTAAGCACAAAATTACCAACGCAAGATCGAACTTAAAACATTGAAACATTGGTACTTTACTGTCACGAATAGGTACTCAAATAAATGTAAGAATTTTTTTTTAAGATGGTTGTGTTCATCGTGTAACAAGCTGCTGTGCATTAAGTACAGAGATAGACAAGCTATCATGAATTTCAGTCGTGATGACTGATGAGCTAGTGTTACACTATCGCGTCATACCGGCGCAAAAAGTTTTCGACAATTAAGAAATTTCAACTTGGTAAGGTAGTCTTAGATTACGGCACCAGTACCTTCCCACATGAATACCTCATTCTATTCAAAGATACACTGTACAAAGAGATTCATACAAGGCGAAAGATAAGAGTGTCTCATCTTTTTAAAATGCGCATTTTGTTTTGGCCTATTTTGATGATTCTTACGTCAATCGATTTGTCATAGTCTTGTCACTAAAGACATGACAGTAATCAAAATTCATTATGACGACAACAAGACACCGTGAAAAAGAAAATAAATGAAAGTCGACGAACTACGTCATGTAGGGTATCATTGAATAGGTCTTTGTAAATCATCTTTAGGTTTCTGATCCATGCAGATGTTTGTGGACCTATGGAGAATGCCTCAATTGGAGAATCAAGGATTATCGTAAATAGGTATTACTATGGCAATGTGAAAAATATTATTTGGTTTGGTGTATGGCAACACCGACTTTCTCTTCCCCTTTCTCTCTGAGAGCGACGCCATCATGTGCATATAAATCATTGTGTGTCCAATAAACGACTGTCTATACAATATCTGGGAATTTCCATTACAACCTCCACTTGCAGCAGGTTATGGGCTCAGGATCTGCAGTCTCAAGGTATTGATTCATTGTTTTTTGAGAAGAAAAATGTTATTGGGGTATTGGAAAAAATTTAAGGTTATGAAAAAACCGTCGTGGTCGTGGTGACTAAGAAATAAAATTGAGTAATTATCCTTTTTGTGAAGATGGATAGCACACAGCATAGGGCGGTGAGGATTGGGCGATATAGCATTTTCAAACAGAAGTTCTTATGAGAGGCAAGGGATTATATGAAATAATTACGGGAGAGCGAGTTAAGCCAGAAGATGTGAAAGCCCTTACAGAATGGAGGAGCCAGGATACAGAAGCTCAGGAGATTATTGTTATGAGAATGGAGCCAGGGCCACTGACACATTTGTTAACTTGTTCAACTGCTAGTTTCATGTGGAGCAAGTTAAGGAGTCTGTTGTCAGTTTGCACCTACTTCAGCAAAAGTTTTTTCAAAAAAAATATAATTAATTAATATAATTGCTTTTACTCTCTACACCTGATGGTTTGACCAAGAAATCAGTATTTAAACTAAGTGAGATAGATGAGTAGGATCTGTTTTACTTTTCAAGTATTCTATTATATTGCTGCAGAATGATGATGTTGTTCACATTCATCCATTCTTATATTAAAAATGTGAAAGTAAATCTGTTTATCGTTTTGTAACTTTTCTGAACTTCAGTGAATCAAATCTTACAAAATTTGGGAGAGAGCTTACTTGAAGAAGGACATAAGCTAGTTTTAACCCAGGTCATGGACTACCCATGTGTCAAATTTCATTCAAATCCATTCAACCGTTTTAGCATAAAAGCGTAACAAACAAACAAACTCACTTTCGCATTTATTAGTTAGGATATATCATCAAGCTTAATTAACTGAGCGAGCGCAGTGAGCGAAGCGTCTTTGGATCAAGTCTGGCAAAATTTGCTTTCGTGTGTCAGTTTGTACGTACTCGTCTACAGGTCCGATCGATTTTTTTATTTTTTTTATTGGAGGGCTACTTCCTCCAAAAGGGGCAAAAAGGGGGCTACTGGATATCTCCGCCTTATGAGATCCGATTTCGATGCTTCTTTTTTTATTTGAAAGATAGTAACATCATGTTGGTCTCAAAAAAAAAAGGTCTGATCTGATGAGGATCTTCGGCATGATCAGCAGAATAGCTTCTCAAAATGTAGTAAATTGCTCACTATTGATTAAAACCTATTAGTTAATTTTTCTAGCTGGCCTACAAATTTTAACTCGTAATTTTTCTGGTTGTTAGGGTTCTGCAGTCAACAAGGAACCGATATAGTTTCACCATGTCCATTGACTGTCTGTCTGTCTATCTACGACTTAGTTCAGAAAATCTTAGTACTAGAAAGCTGTAATTTTGCATGGGTACCTATACATTAAACACTCCGGCCGAAAAAGTGGTAAAATAATATCATGATAAATATGTTTTTAGGGTATCTCTCCTTCCTACACGTAAAGTGGGGATGATTTCCTATGTTATGGGGTATCGTGTGGGTGTGTGAAAACTATTTTTTGACTTAGGGATCTGTTTGCGAAATATTAAGCTTTAAAGTGCTAATTTTTGTCACAGTCAAGTGTCCCCCCTGCCAGCGAAATGGTTGTTTTTGGATATGTGAAAAAAATCACGGCAGTAGTATCCTAACATTACTATAAAACAAAGTCCCCCCGCCGCGTCTGTCTGTCTGTCTTACCGCGATAAAGATTTTGTGTGACTGAGTTTTGTTAGGTGTAAAGTAGCTTCAAAAGTAAGATCTCGTGTTTAACAGATATTTCTGTTTTATTATCGTCTTGCCACCACATGCTTTTTAGTAACGTACTGCTGCAGTCGATGTTTTTTAAGTTCGATAGGTAAATTAATTATATGGGATTTTAAACTGACATGGTTATTTTCACTACTAAAGTTCTTTAAAACGGGATATTTATCATTTATTTATTTGTTAACATAGGTATAAAGAAATACAGATCTTATGTTTGGTGAACAGAGCGCTATGTTATGCCAGGAGGCGTACCTACAAATATGGTGTGCAAAACTAACTGAGGATACAAATTAAAATTTCTATTTAAAAATATTTGAAACACATGCATAATTATGGTATTAAAACTAGAAAATAAATTGAAACAATTACATACTATCCAATACTCCAATTATGTCAGACTTAAATGAGGAATTATTAAAATGTCAAAGAAAAAATAAAAAATCTAAGTATGTCAAAATAATTAAAATGTCAAAATAATTTAATGTCAAATTTAATAATTGTAATTCTAAATTAATTGTGTAATGTTTTTTGTTTTTTTTTTTTTAACAAAATATCCTATTTTAAACAAAAAACATGGTAAAACGGGATATCGTTATAAATAACTTTAGTGGAATATTAATTGTTGTAAAAAACTTTGTGTTCGCGAGGTCTACTGTTCACAGAACTAGGTATTAGTTTAATCATATCAATTTTCTCAACATCATTTTATTTTAAATTAATTTAAGGTTTTAAATCATCCTTTCATTTTCAAGATACAACAATTTCTAATCTGCCAGATCAACCTGCCATATTTGAACCTGTTGCCGGTCTATCCAGAATTGAACCTTTAAGGGAACATAATGCAAACATCACTTCAACCAATTCAGGAATGTTTGTGTGCGTGTCTTCAAAACAAGAAGGCGATCAGAAAAGCAATATGCTGATAAGGAAACTAAAAAGTAGTATGAACAAAGTATATAGATTACAAAAAAACTGTAAAACATTTAAAAAATGAAGCATTTTTAAATGTTATTGGTAACAATAACAGTCAAAGAAATTCTCAATAAAAAAAACGAGTTCGACATTTGCACTGTTACTGCAAGGAGAACTGCAGAATTATAAGAGGAAGAAACCAGGGCGCAGATGGAACATGGAGGCTAAAATAATAGCATTGAGGCTCTAAAAAAGGTCACCGACAAGCTACAAATTATTGAGGAGAATGATTTTTACCAGCACCCAGCACATTAAAATCCCTCTTAAGTAAATATAAGATGGATGTGGGGCCCAACAAATCCATCACTAGTGTTGAAAAAAACAACAAAACACTTTCGAGCCATCCGGAGGAGAGTATACACCGTTAAATTTGAATCACAGTTTTGCTAGAACAAACGTTATTCAGACCATGGTCTACTACCATTCTACAGAATCCAATAAAAAAAAAAAAACATAATTGGTTTTTGAAAAAACACAAAAAAGACTAAGTTTAAATTGTCAAGATTATCTACTGCTTACTAAATTTCGTTTATGGAGGTACATTTCCCTGTAGACAATGTTGTGTCCCGTGCGTGGTGTCTGTGTTGTAGGGAGTAACGATAATCTTGACATTTTAAACTTTACCTTTTTTGGGTTTTTTCAAAACCAAATATGTTTTTTTTTTTATTGGATGCTGTAGAATGGTAGTAGACCATGGTCTGAACAACGTTTGTTCTAGCAAAACTGTGATTCAAATTTCACGGTGTATATTGTTGTGGGATGAAATGTCTTTACGAAAAAATTTATGGTACAACCCATGCTACACAAGGTAGATCTCCACAGGCAGCTTCGTATGCCCTTGTTTTTATGGTAGTTGTAGTTAGGAAGTATGTTAAGCAGCCAGTGGCTTATTATTTATCAAGTGGATTTGTCACAGCTGACAGACTATCTGCTTTGATTAAGGAGGTATGTATTTCTTCTTCATTTTGAATGATGATCATGCTTAAGTTTATTTGTCACTAATCTAATACTTTCAGGTTTTAAATTGTTGCTTAGGTGTTGGACTTAATATATGCGCTACAGTTTGTGACTTGGATGGCGTCAACAAGAGAGCTCTATGTCTTTTAGGAGCTTCTGTACAGATTCCCTACATAGAAGTGAGCAATCACAAAATTGTCACACTATTTGACACACCACACCTGCTGAAATGCTTCAGAAATCTGTTTATGAAATACGATGTAAAGTTTAGGACCAATATAACATCAGACAACAATCAAGGAATTGGTAAGTTATTTGTTATTTAATGTGACATATAGAGCAGGGGTTCCCAACCTTTTAACATACGTACGTATTTGCTTGGGCCCTTACCCCCTTGGATAGCTTAGATTTTCTTCTGATCATTCAAACAGAAACAGAAGTAACATTGTAGAGTTTTGCAGAAAGACAATAATTATGAGAATGCATAATGTAAGAGTGATCACAATTTTTTTTTTTTCTGAATCAAAGACATATTTTTTTTACATATCTATAGATTATTAGAGTCGCCGCGCCCCCCCCCCCCCCCCTATTTTTCACTCGTCCCCACCGGTTGGGAATCCCTGATACAGCCTAATACTTTTTTTTATAAAAGAATTAAAATTTATACTTCATTATAATACTTTTAATCATTACTTTACAGGAATCGCTAAATGGAGCCACGTCAAGCAGTTTTATGAATTGGACTACATTAATCCCAATTTTGTCTATGCACCAATCTTGAGGAGAGAACATCTTGAGCCTAACTCAAAACAAAAAATGAGGGACAAACTTGCGGCACAAGTTTTAAGCCACTCAGTTGCAGCAGGAATATATACAAAAATAGCTGCAGGTAGGCAACTTTTTATAGAAATTCAAATTAATTTTTCAGTCTGATCATAATTATACTCACTCCTTGTCCGAGACGGTTTTACAAGTAGTAACGCTGATTGTACCAGCGCTTTAGTCACAATTTTAAAGCTAAAAAAAAAAAAACATGAATTCCTACGTGTGGCAACTTTGTTTACATGTCATTACGGTTTTTGTGCACAGCGCGGTCACATATTCCTCGTGTTAAAATGTCTAAAAATCTTTATAATTACGCTATAAATAGATTAAAATTATGTTTGAAGAGTATTATGGAGTGCTATATTGTTTTTAGTATATTTACAATATCTTACAGTGAATTTCGTAGTTATTATAGAGTGATGAGTTTCAAGGTCAAGGTTTGTTGTTGTATACATTTCATTGAATTCCATAATGAATTCGGAGCTACGGGTATGTTTTGAATCTATTCTATTATTCCAAACAAAAAAAGTGAAAGTTATTGTTTAAAACATAACCTAAAATGAATGAAAAAATGTAATTTCGTTATTCTACGTATTTAAATTTACATATCCGCTTTCGGATACAGATAATAGTTTATTATTGATCATAAACCCTACCTATTACATATTTTTAAAATTCTCTATTATGTTGGCATCTCGATTGAATGAAGGATTTTTCAAAAAAAAAAAAAAAAATTTTTTTTCTTCCAACTCCCAACGGTTTTCTCGTGCTTTCTTTCAATTCAAAGTAGAGTTTTTTTTTAAGTCGTGTTATTCGGTGAATTGTACCGTATACCGCGATAATGGGAAAAAGAAAAACAAGAGACGAAAACTACATACGTAAGAAGATCCAGAAATTAGAAAAGAAACTTAAAGAGCTGCCTCCAAACAGTCCAAAGCCACGGGAGGATTTAACTCCACCCCGGCCCCGCTCGCCGGTGCACATTGAGGAACCTGAAGTAGATGATGAAACTCCTACAGGTGTGTACTTAGTAAATTATTAATAACCTCACCAACTGAATAGAAACTTCAAACGCATGGGTTGTATCTACCTAGATATCATAAATATACTAGGTAAAACAAAACTAAATAAAACTCATTACTTCATAACACTAGCGCTATCACATTGCGGGTAGACAGTATGGACTATAAAAAATTCACCAAAAAAGAGCTAGTGCTATCACCTTGCGGTTAGACAATGCTCCTAAATAATATCAGTCATTGAGCGCTATCACAGAGCGGATAGACATTTGACCTCTCTTATATAACAGACATGTTTTCTAAATTACAAAAAATCTTATTCCAGATGATGACCAACTCCCGCCAGAGTTTTTACAGGCCCTTGGTAAGGAGGGCGAAGAGGAAGCAGAATTTGGGGACCCCATCAGATCTGAATTGGTAACCCGTTGGTCCAAAATCATGTCCGAAGGATTGGGAAAGGAGGCCAGAACCAGTATTATCAATAAGTACCCTTCCCCCTCCAATTTTCCAAATGCAAATGCTCCTCTCATGAATCCAGAGATATTGGCCACACTCTCCGAACCATCTATCAAACGAGATAGGAGGATTGTTACCAGACAAAATCTTACTGGCAAATTGATGACCTGCCTAGGCCGGTCGCTGACCTGCATACTAAAAGGTAACATAAATAGTAAAACACTTATAGAAGAAATCAACGATGCAGCAAAGTTTGCTGCTGAAATTCACCATCAGGATTCCTCGTCTAGAAAATTCTTTGCCTTATCGGGGGCTAATAAGATTATTCAAGAAGCTGTAAAATCTTCAAAAATAGATACATTTTTATTTGGTACGGATTGTGCTGATAAAATTAAAGCTGCCCAATCAATACAAAGAACAAGCTCACAGATTACAGAAAGTACCAAAAAACAGAAACTGTCCACTACAAAGAAAAATTTAAACTGGAGGGGCCCACTGCAGAACCGTCAACCACAACACCAACAAGCTCGCAGTGGGCAGCATCACCAACAACAGATGCCATTCAAGAGGCAGCCTCGCTTTACCCAACCTCGTCAGACAGAGCGGAAACACCCTCCAGCCAGATCCAGACACTATCGTTAGAAAACATGCAGGTACATGCAGGCAAACTTAAATATTTCATTAAAAATTGGCTTGAGATTACAAATGATCCAGTAGTGTTACAATGGATACAAGGCTATGAAATTCCATTTACCAAAACACCACCATTCTATGATATGAAGCCACAACACTGGCCAAAAAATGAAAAACAAATTATTCATTCTGAGATAAAAAAGCTTTTAGATCTAGGTGCAATCTCTGAATGCTCATACTGTGCTGACCAATTCACATCCCCCATATTTTTAGTACCTAAACCTAATGGTTCTTATAGATTTATTTTAAATTTAAAGAAATTAAATCAGTACATAGAAACTATACATTTCAAGTTAGAAGATATCAGAACAGCCTGTAAATTAATGTCAAAAAACTGTTACATGGCGTCAATAGATTTAAAAGAGGCCTACTTTTCTGTACCAATATCTGAAAAAAGCAAAAAATTCCTTAGGTTCAAATTTAATGGAATTTTATATCAGTTTAATGCCCTACCATATGGCCTCTGTACAGCTCCTTTTGTTTTAACAAAACTACTCAAACCAGTAACCACTTATCTAAGAAACAATAATATTATATTAACTTGCTATTTAGATGACAGTTTATATTTCAATAAATCTGAAAATAAGTGCAAAGATGATATTGATGTAGCATGTAAACTTTTACAAGGTTTAGGATTTATCATAAATTTTGATAAAAGTATTACTATTCCTAGTCAAAAATGTAAATACCTAGGTTTCATGCTAAATTCAGTAGACCTTTCATTGTCAGTTCCACATCAAAAGCAAGTAGCCATACTAGAAAAAATTAAATTATTTAAGCAAAATAGTACTTGCAAAATAAGAGAATTTTCTCAACTGTTGGGAACACTTAATTCTATTTGTCCAGCCCTCCCATATGGTTGGCTATATACAAAAATATTAGAAAGACAGAAATACAAAGCCTTGCTAAAGTCGAATGATAACTATGATACTGTCATGTCTATTTCACAAGAAATCAAATCAGAATTAACATGGTGGAGAAATAATTTAGATAAAAGTAATTCAATAAAACAATATAAATTTCACTTAGAAATACATACCGATGCTTCTACCACTGGCTGGGGAGCAGTTTGCAATCACAGAAAAGCCTCTGGGTCATGGTCACACTCAGAACAGGAATACCATATTAATTATTTGGAGCTAAAAGCTGCCTTCTTAGGATTGAAGTGTTTTACAAAAGACACTTACAATTGTGAAATCTTATTGAGGATTGATAACACCACTGCAATAGCATACATAAACAAAATGGGGGGAGTACAATTTCCCCACTTAAATAATATCACAAGAGATATTTGGCAATGGTGTGAAAATAGAAATATTTGGATCTTTGCTTCCTATATAAATAGCAAAGATAATTTCGAAGCCGATAGAGAATCGAGAAAAATTAATATTGAATGGCAGCTTTCGTCTGAAGCCTACATTCAAATAACTGAGAGGTTTGGTATTCCAGAAATAGATTTATTTGCCTCTAGGATAAATAGAAAATGTGAAAAATTTGTCTCCTGGAAATGTGACCCAGAATCAATTGCTGTTGATGCTTTCACTATAGATTGGAAAGATATATTTTTCTATGCATTTCCACCTTTTTCATTATTGTTAAAATGTTTATATAAAATACAAAGAGATAACGCCACTGGGATCTTAGTTTTTCCTCTTTGGCCAGCACAACCATGGTTCCCAATAATCAAAACATTGTCCACTGGGGACCTTATAATTTTTGAGCCTAACAAAAGTCTTTTGTCGTCTCCTTTCAGAGAGTATCATCCTCTGCATCATCAGCTTACCCTGGCTGCAGGGCTGCTGTCAGCCAAGCATTCATAAGGCGTGGAACCCCACACTCTGCTCTAAATGTGATGCTAAACTCACTTTCATTGAATACAATGAAGCAGTATGATTCATCTCTAAAACTATGGTGGTTGTTTTGTCGAGAACACAGTATGGACCCATACCAAGCATCTGTTCCTTACATATTATTTTTTTTATCTAAATGCTATAAAAATGGAGCATCATATGGTACCATTAACACTACTCGGTCAGCACTATCGCTACTGATGGGACCTAAAATTGGATTGGATGATAGAATAAAAAGGTTTACAAAAGGCATCTTTCGATCAAGACCACCAATGCCAAAATATAATATTACATGGGATCCAGGATTGGTACTAACCCATCTGGCTGGGTACTATCCAAATGAAGATACATCATTAGAAAAATTAACCAAGAAATTAGTCACCTTACTCGCACTGACAACTGGTCACCGAGTACAAACCCTATCAATGATGTCCATTCCCAATATTAAATTCAATGATAATGGTGTACAAGTATACATACCTGATATCATAAAAACCTCTAGAAGAGGTAGTATACAACCAATGTTCCACTTAAAAACATTCACACAAAATAAAGAAATTTGTCCAGTCAACACTATTAGATCTTATATAGATAGGACAGGTCCTATAAGAAATGATATAGATAAATTAATTCTTACATTCAAGAAACCACACAAGAATGCATCAACCCAAACTATAAGCCGCTGGATAAAACAAACATTGAAAGAAGCTGGAATAGATGTCACCATCTTCTCAGCTCATAGTACCAGACATGCATCAACATCTGCCGCAAACAGATCTGGAGTCAGCATTGATGTCATAAGGAAGGCTGCAGGGTGGTCTCAAAGTTCCGCTATGTTTGCCACACATTACAATAGACCTATAATTCAAGATCCAACCTTGTTTGGTAGTGCAATATGCAATACTATGACAAACACTTAAGGTTAAGTGAGTTTGTGTTATATTTTATTATTAAACAAGTTGATTGTTACTCTAGAATTATTATTACTGTATGGAAGTCTTAAATACATATATATATATATTTTTTTTTCTATTTAAAAACTTGTTATTATTTTGTTATTCACAACCCAACTTTGAACATCTACTTGTAAAACCGTCTCGGACAAGGAGTGAGTATAATTATAAGATTAAACGAACTTACCCTTAAGTGAAGTTCTATCTTAATTATACGAAGCTCCTTGTCCGAGACGGCAGTCCCAAAAAACCCTCCCACTTATACTTACTAAGTATAATCCCAATAATAGGGGGGTTGTTCATAAACCTTGCTTTAAACGTAATGACATGTAAACAAAGTTGCCACACGTAGGAATTCATGTTTTTTTTTTTTTAGCTTTAAAATTGTGACTAAAGCGCTGGTACAATCAGCGTTACTACTTGTAAAACCGTCTCGGACAAGGAGCTTCGTATAATTAAGATAGAACTTCACTTAAGGGTAAGTTCGTTTAATCTTATAATTATGCATGATACATTTAAAAATTATGGTAAAGCGAGGTCGTTTCTTTTAAAATGGGTAAAACCATCCAGTTTTTTTTTGTATATGCCAGCAAAGCCGCAAGTGGAAAGCTAGTTAGTAATATGCTTACTCATATTGATTTAGTTTATTGTGAATTTTCAGGAGACATACACACTGACGCCGTAGCAACGGGTGATTTAATAAGAGATATGGACGAACTATTCGATGGTGTAAACGCGTATACACCAGACCTAAGAAGAGGAAAAAAAATGTCCACCAACTTAAAAAATAATACAGAACATCTGCAAATGTTCAATAAAATGAACATTTTTTTTAGAACCCTTGAATTTCTGGGATGCAGGGGCAATCCCCCATCAAAAGATGGATGGATTTGGACCCTCAATGCAACTGAAATGGTTTGGAGAATTCTCAGTGCCAAACATACAACAATCAAAAGTCTGTCCACAAGAAGACTCCAGCAGGACCCACTAGAAAATTTATTTGGGTGTATACGGTTCAGCTGTGGGTCCAATAGCAACCCGACAGTTGGACAATTCGTTGCTGGTTTAAAAACTGCCGTGATAAGCAATATGGCACATAATAGCTCAGGCAATTGTGAGTTGGATGACAAAAGTTCCATAATTACAAATTTTAAAACGCTCCTGACACCTGCCACAGACATGCCCACTGACACGGAGCAATATATACTCAATAGAAAAAGAAATTGAAGAAAATATTACTTCCTACCTGGAACAAAACTTGGAGAAAGGAAGTAGTGAACTACAAGCATGTGCGTATGTCTGTGGCTTCATCGTTAAAAATAATAAAAACAGTTGTAATAATTGTAAAACTATATTAGTCTCTGAAACACCAGAGGAAGTGCATAATTTTATAGAGTTTAAAAATTACGAATCAGTAAAAAAATCTCTTACATACGCCTCAATGAATTTAATTAATCATGTAGAAAAAAGTGCAAGCATAATAAATATATTTTTAGAAAAAGAGGCGTATAAAGAGAACATCAAAATGAAAATAACACAATTGTTAAAGAACTCTATAAATTATGACTTCCTCGAAAATTGTGTGGAGCACAAAGAATTAAATATAAGTTATATAATTTATAGTGTAGCAGAGCCTTAACGTTTGTGTTTGTGACTAGACCTTAAGAGGGCCCTTCCCGATCCGTCTATCGAAACGCGAGCATGGTCGAAAAGCTTGTTGTTTCATCCAGCGCAAGTGAGAACTGCTAACGAGCAAGTGAGAACGTAATAACATCGTACGAAAAATAACTGGTTTCAGGAAATACGTGTTTTTGAATACGCCTTACAAGTTTGTAAAATATTTTTTTGTCATTTAGAATTTCCATTACATGTGCGAGGTTTCTATAAAGATGTTTTCTTTACTTTAACAATTTATAAGTACATTATGAACGGTCAAAGTTGAGGTAAAATTTGTGCAAAAAAGCAGATTTTTAGAGGCTTATATTGAATTTGTTTCGCCAAATTTTTATTTTTTGCTTTCATAGAAACCTAGATATAGTGCACAAGATACCCATTAGTATAAAAGAATTTAAGAAAGATGTGTTACAACGCCATAATCACGTACGAGCGTTTGTATGAAAAGTATGACGGGTTGGCCGCTCTTAAGCGCAGCGACCGACGGGAGACAATACCCCCGCCAACACCCTCGTGCCCTGCCAACGGACAGTGGACGAAAGAACTCGAAAGCGTATGTCACGACTCGCGGAACGCTCATGTTAATTTTAGTTTAAAGATTGTTTTACCCATTTGTGCTTTTTATACTGTTTCTCTATATCCTATTATATACCTTTTACTATTAACGTGCGTCGAACTCATTTAAAGACCCAACATATACCCTGAGAAGAACTTCCTTACAATAGTGTCTTCCATATTAGCATTAAGAGACACTGCAAATTAAAAAAACAGAATGTATTCTGAAGAGGCTTGTAAATCTGCACTAAAAAGGAAAATGAATATAATTATGCATAAATAAATTTATGCGTAACTAGCACTGCCCGCGTGAATTCCGGACTTTTTTACCCGAAATGAATCGGTCAGTCGGGAAAAGTAATTATATAATGTAAAGATTATGTTCATTTTTCTTTTCGCATTTATTATTTTAACACCTTGTTAATTAACGATATTTTGCATGGCGCCTCAGTCAATGATGAAGATAGTGCAGATATCATTAATAGACGTGTATCATCAATATTTTTTAAACATGAAACATAAATGTCATGTGTCTGCCTTCAACGAAAATAATAAGTAACTGTTTTCCAGGGGCGAAACGTCCATATAAGCCGATTCCTACCGGCTTCCCTTTGGAAATTCGGAACACAACCACTCTATCGTCATTGAATAATCAAACTATAAGTATTTGATACACCATAAAATTAAAATACCTATTACAAAACGCCTACATACATTAAACATTGTCTTATTAACCCAACAACAAAACACTGCGCTAAAATAACTCGTAGGCGCGTCCGGCTTATGCTAAATGCAATTTCCTTACAAAAAATAAAGTCATCATGACGTCACTTCGGTCACGTGATCCGCGGTTTCTATGAGCCGGGTAAGCCGGTCTGTAGCGAGTTATTGTAGGCACATAGTAGCAGAAACGTGCGCGCGGGAGCGAGAAGGAATTATTGCTATTGCACCACCTCTTTCTGGCGCACGCATTTGATTCGGTAGTTTTCGTTGAATTTCGTAATACTGGCTAGGAGTTCGGAGTTCGTAAACATTTCAATATTCGTATGACAATGTGTGGTTGCTTTTTGACGTAATCGCATTAGAACCATATTAATTTGCATTTCTTTCGCACAGTATTTATTGAATTCATTAGTTTATCATTACTAGTAGTATTAATATTTGTTTGTAGTTATAGGACAGTGATTAACATAATGTTTTGAGTTTATTGGATGTGAAAATAAAGTACGTTGTAATTAGGTATTGGGGTAAAAGTAGATAGTTTAATAAGCTGAAATTACTTATTTAGAGTAGATTTTAAAATAATTAGTACGATCTTATTAGGATGGCGGAATTCATAGTTTTAGAATACACATTACCTACTTTGTGAAGAAACATGCTTTTCAAGGTTAAGTTTTGAAAATACGTGCTCGCCCAGATGTGACTATAAATTACAAACGCCGCGATGGTTCGTTAAAACATTGTAATGTTTCCCTTTACGATAAATATCAATGACTGACTGGCAGTCGTAAATTTAATAAAATGTATTGTTCCCGTGTTACTTTTCTTTGATTGTAGTTGTTTATAGAATATAGGGTTTTTAAAACATATTCGTAGCTGTTTTATGAGTTCGGGATTGGTAGCAATAGAATTATTTTGACGAATTAGGTCAATTTTTTTTTTTTTTTATGCTCCGGCTTCCCTCCTCCATAACGTGAGCCTTCGCTACTGCTGTTTTCCTAACCATTTCTTTATTTCATTAAATAATATGATATAATACTTAAACCATGTCTGTATACTTGTGTTTGAGCTTGCCTAGGTTTTATGTTCAAATTGTATGCAATAGCCATACTTGATATTTTGGTTGAAGATGTCTGCAATAAGTAAAACTGATTGACTTTCTATATTTTAATTTTTCTGCTTAATCTAATTGACATCATTTCGACGTAATTAATGTTTGATTTGTGTTTTAGATATGCGGACGTGTGTTTTATTAGTATTACATACACTGTACTTGATATTCCTGGAAATTAATATATAACTCATGTATTTATTTAATGAACTTAAATTAGTAACAATTTTAAATAACAATTAATATTTACTGCTTCTCTTAGTTGTAATAACAAGCGTGCGTTACAACCAGTCATTCTAGTACTAAAATCGGAACTCAAATGTTTTGGAACTCAAATAACACACGGAGGACACTCTGTAGTCATGTAAAGTCAGTCATTATAATGTTACCTAAATGAATATGTGATAAATTATAATCATGCTAAATAAAAAAGGTAAAGTACTAATCTTTGTTTTATTAGACTCCTCTTTATAGATAAATTTTAGCATTTTATGCAAAAGTACACCGTGTTTCTAGATAGTGATTCTTTATTGTAGGAAACTATCGAAAAACGGACTGTACTTTTGAATAAAATGTCTACGATAATATGAAATACAAAGTATATAAAATGCACTGTAATTTGGAATTCCCGCCCTAGCTTCTACTCTCTAGTTTTGGTGGGCGGCGCATAGATGGCGCCAGCCGGTAAGTAAAAATTTCCTCCTAAAATTTGTACGGAGTCGTTATTCTTCTCTTTGAGTATATATGTTCTGTAGGCATGAGCCAGTCCCGTGCACCGGAGTCTGTACAAGTTTTCGCGCCAAAAAATGTAAAAAACCAAAAGGTAAGTATGCAGTTTATCTTATGATTTATGTGACGTTTACTGTGCATCAATGCTGGTCACGATAAAGCTGCAAAGTGATTGCAAGCGTTAGTTCAGCTTTTGGGGTGAACCCAAAAGCTTTACTAACGCTAAAAATTACACACAAAATTAAGTATTTTGTTAGGTTAATGTACATCAGATACATTAAGGACTAAGCTTTATCGTGACGTATTAACAAGTGGAGTCGTGAGAAGGACGCAACAAAGGCCGGTTTACTCTTGAGTGCCATAGGACGAACGGGGAGGAAAAAATATTTGAAAAAGTTGAGGCTCAGATTATGAAAAAAACGAATGTAATATATGCAAGATATATTTCCAACAAAAGATGCCAATCAAATGACAAATGTTTTGATGAGTTTCTATTGGCGTTGAAAAAGTTAATTAAGCCATGTTTATATCCAGACACTGTCAAGGAGGAATTGTTGCGAGATTGAGTTGTTGTTGGAATCAAAGATAACAAAATCATACAGGAGCTCCTTCGAAAATCAGACCTAGATCTGGATGCGGCAGTCACTTTGTGCCGTGCTGCAGAAGGAGCAGCAGTGCAGGTTGCAGATCTCATAAAAGAGGAGGAGGTCAAAAAAATAACTAAAGTCAATACCACACATGCAAAAGAGCAAAAGAAATGCAAATTCAGTGCACAGATACATGTGTTTCAGAAGAAAGTATGCCCCGCCTGGGGCAAGCGCTGTGAAGCCTGTAGAGGACGTAACCATTTTAAAATTGTATGTAGGAAGCAATCAACAGTAAAGGAAATTGATGCTAATTTTGATATATCAGATGATAGTGTAGTAATATCAGAGGTACGCACTAACACAGTTGGCCATGTAGAAGCACCACTTTTGTTCAAAATTAATAATGAATATAAGGAGTTCTACGATTACACCAACATCCTGAAAATGCCCAAGTTATAGAACCAATGGATCTATCTGAACTGAATATAATAAACGTAGAACAAGGAACAACCACGCCACCACCATTCGGATACCTGAATACAAGTATACTTCAGGAAATTTACCCATTGCCACAAAACACTGTTAGAAAAACAAACAGAAGCAGACAGCCACTAAGATCTGAAATTCTGATTAACACTCCAAAAAAGTTAAGACCACGAAGCCAAAGTCATCAACACATACACAGGGGAAAGTTAACAATCCGAAGCCGTCATCATCTGGGCAAAGAAAACGTTAAAAAGGCATCGGATAACATGGATAAAGAAAATGGTGACTTTTACGAGTATTGTATTATATGCAAGGAAAAATACGTAAGTCCCCCCTCTGAGGACTGGATTCAATGCTCACAATGTCGAGAGTGGGCTCATGAGTCATGCTCTTCCTATAGTGGGCACGGATCTTACTTCTGTGATCTCTGTTTTGATTAGAATGTAAGCTAGATATTGTACTCTTTTTGCCCGCCTATGATACCCGTTTTACCAACCCCCTAAGGTCAAAAGGGGTATTCTGCAATTTAAAAAAAAGTAAGAAGGCATCGGATAACACGGATAAAGAAAATGGTGACTTTTACGAGTATTGTATTATATGCAAGGAAAAATACGTAAGATGATTGAACTCTAGGAGGTGATGTAGACACCGTTCTGAAAGACCTACGACTCCTCAAACAACAATTTAAATCTATTGGCTTGGACCTTAACCCATCAAAATGCGAAATTTTCCTTTCTGACATAACTGACAGACAATTGACCCTTGATAAATTTAATGCAATAGCCCCACAAATCAAAATTTTAGAAAAAAGTTCACTTCAGCTCCTAGGTTCCCCAATTTTAGAAGACAGTTTTTCTCCTTTCATCGACGAAAAAATCAAAAACTTTAACGACGTCTCGGACAGACTCTCCAAAATTAATTTACATTCGGCATTCACCCTGATTAGATACTGTTGTTTTAGTCCAAATTTTATATATTGTCTACGCTCTTCCCCCTTATGGAAGCAGTCACACCTCTTGGACAAAATTGACCAAATTATTCGCAGCACATTAACATCCATTTTAAATGTGGCCCTGGACGACCGAGCGTGGCTGCAAGCTACACTACCCATCCGTTTTGGTGGCCTCGGCGTCCGCAAAATTACCAGTATTAGCTTACCCGCGTTCCTGTCCTATGTCCACAGCACTGAAGTTGACCGGGAAAATTTTAGCCCCCTGCCTGGTTAACTCTGAAGTGTCGTGCTTGACCGTTGCGGAGAACGCCTGGAAAGCGACTTGCCCGAATACAGATTGGCCCGTGAACCCATCTTCCCAGAGGCAGTGGGATGAGCCGCTCTGCAGGTTGGTACGGAACAATCTTATTAATACGTCCACCAATACTGCTGAGCGTGCCCGCCTGCTGGCTGTGGGTGAGTGGGAGTCGAGCCTCTGGCTTCAGGCGCTACCGTCACCCAACATAGGCACTATGCTGGGTGATACCACCTTCCGGCTCGCTACCTGTCTGCGTCTGGGTGCTCCTTGTGTGGCTCCGCATCGCTGCCAATGCGGTGAAGGTGTCGACTGTCTCGGACACCATGGCCTATCCTGCAGTAAGAGCGCAGGCCGAATAGCACGGCACGCCAGCATCAACGACATCATCCGTCGTGCTCTTGTCACCGCCGGAGTGCCAGCTGTTTTAGAACCTAATGGCTTGGCACGCGACGATGGGAAGAGACCAGACGGAATGACCATAATGCCTTGGAAGGTAGGTAGGCCTTTGGTGTGGGATGCAACGTGTGTCGACACCCTTGCGCCATCCCATCTTCCTAGCACGGCGGGCTGTGCGGGGGCTGCTGCTGCAGGTGCGGAAAACCTCAAACGGCGCAAATACTCCAATCTTATTGGGACTTATATGTTTGAGCCGTTTGGGGTTGAAACACTAGGGCCATGGGGTCCGAGTGCCCACCTTGTTTTTCAAGACATCGCCAAGCGGACCAGAGCAGATTTTGCAAATTGTAGCTCTGTCTAATACAGAGCTACAATTTGCAAAATTTGCTCTGGTCTTGTATGTTGATCAAAATGAGATACGCGACAAAAATAAAATTATAATAATAACAATCATAAATCATTTAAAAATTACCAACTGCGGGCCAATGGCCACCACCATAAGCTAACAACCACCATAAGCTAACAGTATAAAGAAACCGTAGGGACAGCAAGTCAAGCAAGAAAGTCGATTAAAAAATTACTCGATGTCAGTAGGTACAAGTCGTGCTATTAAAACTGAGACTTGACGCACCACGTGGTTTGAATCGCGCAGTAGACGATTTATGGGTCTGCTTGCTTTTTTTTCTCAGGTACATTATCATACATGCAGGGAATGAAAATGGTTTTGTACCAAATGCGTTGTTAATATTTTGTGGGAAAAATGAAGACTACCACTCGGAGATGAATAAGTCAAATTTTACTAAATGGGTTAAGGAGAAACTAATACCGAATTTGTCTAAACCTTCAATTCTAGTCATGGATAACGCCCCCTATCATTCAGTGATTCGCAATAAGGCACCTACCTCTGCATCAAAAGTTGGCGAAATAAAGCTGTGGTTGTCTGAGAACAATGTGCCGTTTGATGAATCAGCAAGGAAGCCGAACCCGCTCATGCTTGTTAAACGACACAAACCCATGCCTATCTATGAAATAGATGAACTCCTAAGTGAGCATGGTCACACGGTGGTAAGGCTGGGAACCTTATCACTGCGATCTAAACCCCATTGAACTGATCTGGGGTCTAGTAAAACATAAAATTGCCTCACATAATGTGGGATCAATTGACATCAAGGTATTTTGATATAATTATTTCATTTTCAATTCATGATAGTAAGTAATTGCAAATGCTTACGTTGTTTTTATTTTATTGTTCTAGGCAGTGGCTGAACAAGCGTTTCAGAGCATTTCAGTTAACGACTGGAAAAATTCATGTCAACATGTCATGAAAATAGAAAAAGGTGATTTTCGAAGGGGGCAAACTCTGTATAGTGACATTGAAAAAAATATTATAAACCTACAAGATGAAAGCAGCAGTAGTGACACATCTGAAGATAGCCAGCAGAGTTTTGGTGAAAGCTCACGGATGGAAGACATGGATGAAGACTTTTCGGGCGTGGAATACTTAGAAGAAAACATTTTTGATTCCGATTAAATATTTGATTCTGATTATTTTTTTAGTTTTTGTTTAGAACACCAACTATGGAACATTTTACCTGTGGTTAGAGGAGAACTTGGATTTGTGGGACACAGTCACACAGTAGCAAGACTTCCAATTTGTCACATTGATTTAAACCCTATTGAATTGATCTGGGGTCTTGTAAAACATAAAATTTTCTCACATAATATGGGATTATAGTAGACATCAAGGTATTTTGAAATACCTAATAATTTTGTTTTTAATTCATTACAATAAATAACTGCAAATGCTATCGTTCTAGGTAATGGCTGGTGGCTGACCAAACGTTTCAGAGCTTTTCTTTTTTTCATAAAACACGCCAATATTCACATTAATTGTCAAAAAAACTAAGTATCAAAACCGTTTTAGTCGTACTATATAGGGTTACAACATGCACGATAGTGGCGCCACCATTATTTTCACGACTTTTTGGCCAAGCTGTACGTATTTAAACCGCCGGTGCCGATTCCCTTGTTCACAAACGAAACTATATTTAAGTTCAGTGCATCTTTTTCTATTTCATTAAGAAAATGACAGAAGATAAATTTTAGTTTAGTCCTGTCAAATTAATCAGCGCCTGTCACTAGGTACTCCATACAAGTTTAGACGTGATTAAAAACTTTCCTACTAAAATTAAGTCAATTTACGTCAACGCTGATTAATTTGACAGGACTAAACTAAAATTTATCTTCTGTCCATTTGTTAATGAAATAGAAAGAAAAACATGCAATGAACTTAAATTTAGTTTAGTTTGTGAACAAGGGAATCGGCACCAGTGTTGTATTCATGTTTACTTTTGTGTCGATCACAAATTATATGAAAACTAGATAAATATTATGAGACTTGGAGTGTAGCACTATTAAAAGACGAGCTAAGGACAAGGGAAGCGTCTACCACTGGTAAAAAAGCAGCTTTAGTGGAAAAGTCAATAAATTATGAACGTTTTATATTTTATAGGTTATTTTGTGTTTGTTGACTTTAAGTTCGGTTTTTGTTAAAGACTGGAGGCGTACTATAGAAATAACCTGATCAGAGTTGAAAACCAACTCGGGCATTATCTTCCTGACTGAAAAACCTCAGATATAGCACTTCTAGCTAATATGGTGTGTGCTAGCTGACATATGGCCTATAATTTATCATTTGAATTATGTTTTGTGTTGCATAATGTAGGTTTTTTTGTATACTATTGTATAGAATCATTCTCTAACTTGAACAGACAGCTGTGCTGCTGGGGAGTTTGTTGCGCCACTTCTTCTTCCCAGCTAAAGGCACTAGGAAGTGGTGAAGGGTGGGCGTTTTTGGGGGACTGTCTTATGTAATTTTGACGTTCGAAAAGTGCTGATTCTCAGCCTAGTTTGAATAAATGACTTTTGAATTTTGAATTTTATGATAAAATAAACACACACATACCTTACTATAATTTACACAATATCACATCACAAGTAGGCAGGCGTATGTAATGAAAACAGACTTAGTTCTCTTGGGAGCATCACCTATAAACCAAATTCTCCCATAAAAGGCTTAAAGGATCGCACATCGTCTCGACGAAATATCAGATTTTTTCGGACAGCTTTCTCCCACAGTTTTCTTCTTATAACATCTTTGGCAAATACAAGAGTCCTCGTATTTTTGCAGTAAACAGCTGCGCAACTGGGCTCAATAATTAATTATGCGTAAAAGAAGTCGCTTGTTTACAAAAAAATTATGGCTAGCTGTCAAATTATAAGATCAGCGCCATCTGAAGTGAGCAAGTGACAGTTTTATCCCCATTTGTTATTTTTTTTAAACAAAGCCGAAGGTCTCATGTGCCTGCACTGGCGGACTAAGGTGGACTAAGGCGGACCGCCCCTACCGCCCCGAGCCCCCGTTTCTGAGAATACCAAACTAGGCCAAAATACGTTTGGTAATAGTAAGTAAAAGGCAGTTTGTAATTCGAAGCCCACTACGTATACAAACTATAAACTTAGGGTGATAAAAATTTCGAACCCTTGCATTCTACATTCTCTTATTTCTCAACCTGTTCTGCATAGGTCGCAAACCATTTCTTATTTCTGTATGAATGGTCAAGGCGGAGGAAAGATACTAAATCGAACTCGCATCGCTCGCTCCTGCATTCTAAATCATCCTACCTACTGCTCAAGCTTTTCTGCTTACCCCATTTTGTTTTACCGCCCCGGGCCTCCACTCATAATGTAGGCGTTTTTTTTTGCTCGCCCCGTATTACGTGGGACTTAAACATAACTGGCGAAATGTGGGTGTACCTGCTACAGGGACACCTCTGCCCAACTCTTCTGGGAAACAAGGCGTGATGTTATGTTGGTTGCGTTTTTTTTTTTTTTGGAAATGATCATATAACTTCTCCCGCTCTGGGCGGAGCGGGAGGGCGTGTCAGACTCTTACTGACTAAAACCCACCCGTGTTCCTTCAGTTGCCATGTTGCCGGGAGCCACGAACTCCCTTTCGGTTTTCTTCGCAGCCCCGGCACCCCGTCAATTCTGCTGACATCTCTTTGAGGCGCGCGTGGAACACAACGCGCCGTCGACCCGGGTCTGGTTCTTATCGGACGACGAGCTATTTTTCTAACCAAAACACAGCAACGTCTGCTTGGCAGAAAATAGCTATGATGATAATATTTCTTCGGGCGTGTTCATTCCCAAAAAGCCCACTTACTAATTACAAGAACACTTTTAACAGAAAAAACTTTTTATAAAAAAAACAACCGACTTCCAAAAAAAACACCACAAAGTGAAAAAAACAACCGAACTAATAAATAACTTTAATTTCGGAAGTCGGTGTCTTGGGTTTTGTATTTTCGTTTTTTGCCACCGACTTCCGAAATTAAAGTTATTTTTCACTTTGTAGTGTTTTTTTTTGGAAGTCGTTGTTTTTTTTTTTTTTTTTCACTTTTTGGTTGTGGTACCTATCCCACACACATTCGAACACCACTACCTGCTACCAGTGACAGGAACTTATCATATCATCTACATACTAAGTGGGAAAAAAATACGTATTTTGTAGTTCAAAAACTACCCAAGCGAAGTTAATAAAATTTATATGGGACCAATTTGAGAGCATACCCTTTCAAACAAAAAAATAATTTTCAAAATCGGTCCACAAATGACGGAGAAATCGGTGGACATACAGTAAGCGCTCAAAAGTGCATGAGCACGCTAAGAGTCGTATTGCTGTGAACACGCGGTATAGCTCGTACATTTGTATGTGTAAGCAACACGATACACACACCACAGATAACGCAGTTTTGCGCTACACGAAACAACAATATATTTCCGTCGCTTTAAACATGCTAGCACACACGCACTATGCGCGTGAACTTGACCAGTTAATGGCATTGCTAAAATTCGATAGTAACTTAACAAGTGCAGATAGCAGAAAGCGTTAAGCGTTGGTATGGAATTCAAACTGCCTCAGGTTCTAATCTCATAAAACACAGTGCGGTTTTTTGCAAATATTATTATTTTTGTTTTCGATAATAATATTTTTTAAATATTGCTGCTTTTTTATGTTGTTATTGCAATAAAGGTTTTAGAATAAAAAATGCGTGACATATGATAACAAAATTTAAAAAAATATGTTTATTCGTTATATTTATTTTACATAAGTTAAAAAATTGCTACAATTATTTATCATTACTTCAGCTGAATAAGATGTGAAATAGATGTCAAGAAACTTAGAAGCAGTTTGTATTATTTTGACATATTTAAATAATGAAATATTTTAAATTTTTAATGGATTTTTTCACCATAAATATTAAGCTTTGATCATGGTCGAAGTAATTAAGTAATAAATAAGAATATTAGACTACTTAAAATGTAAAAAACTACTTACAGAATAGGTAATTTTAAGGTTAAATATTTGTTTATATTTTATTTGTATTAATTATTTTACATTTTATTTGACTTTAGTAAATATTGGTTGTTATTGAGGTTAAAGCTTAAGTATTCATTTTCTTTACGAAAAGAAGATTGAAACTAAACCTCAAATTTTAATCCTAAAATAATACTATTACTAAAATAATATTAAACAATTTCGGTATATCTGCAAGAAATACGACAAACACCCTATTGAAACGTGCTTAAAAAATTCGTTACCATAAATTCATGCAATAACGAATCTGTTGTTTATTAAGTTGGTACGGTCAATAGTTTAAGGTCAAAAACAGTTTTCTAGCTGGTCTTCAGTGATGCAAGCCTTCAGAGTGCACGGCGAACGGTTCATAATGACGTGTTTTTAATAATTCAGCAAAATATCTCGTTGGTATGAAACCATTTGTTTCATTCACCATTTGACGTCGCTGCTACTCGATAATAAGCCCCTTCCTCATATCTCTTAACCCTCACAGTATTTCTCTAGAACAAAGAAAAACATTGTTTTTATTACACATAATACCTTATTATTTATTATTCACTAATCGAATTAAACCTCACAATGAATTTAAAACTTTAAAGGCATCTTCTGTCTCAACAATACCTCTGTTCTATCAACAATACCCTTGATTAAGATTTATGTTTAGTAAAATATGAAATATATAAATGATAACACTCACACTTAGTCCGGTTTCATTAGATATTCACTTCACTTTTACGCAGCGCAATAATATTCTCTGATCTGATCTGATCTCTTCAATATATTTTATGCCTGCTTTTTGATAATAATAACCACAACACTGCGCTAAATACTCGTCACCAATATTATCCACGAACCAAAAAAGTTCTATTAATTAAATACTCGTAACAAACTGCATCTACCCCACAGAAATCGAAATAATTTACTCAGTTTTTTGTGGTCTACCTGCTAAACTTTAATATTTATGTGAACAAGACGAATGAAACTAAAAACGAATGATGATTATTGAACTAGTCATTGGTTGCAGACAAAGTGAGTGTGTGTGTGTAATGTGCGTGTCTACAGTATTGTAACAACTTATAGAAGAAGGTCGTAAGTCAAACCGAAGCGTCATTCTATTGCTTTGTGAGATTGCTCATGGACTTTTGGTCGGTACTGTACATAAAAAAAAAAACATACGCGACGAATATATTATAACCTCCTCCTTTTTGGAAGTCGGTTAAAAATAACTTTAATTTCGGGAGTCGGTGTCTTTGGTTTTGAATTTTCGTTTTTTGCCACCGACTTCCGAAATTAAAGTTATTTTTCACTTTGTAGTGTTTTTTTGGAAGTCGGATGTTTTTTTTTATAAGTTTTTATTTTTCACTTTTTGGTTGTGGTATTTACCCCACACAAATTCGAATACCACTACCTGCTATGTAAATAACAGTGAGAGGAACTTAACATATCATCCACATACTAAGTGGGAAAAAATACGTATTATTGAAGCTAACTCAAAAACTACCCAAGCAAAGTTATTAAAATTTATATTGGACCACCTCTGAAGTATCCTACCAAACAAAAAAAGAATCGTTAAAATCAATTCATAATTGGCCGAGTTATCGCGTAACAAACATACAAAAAAAAACAGTTATATTGAGAAACTCCTCCTTTTGGAAGTCGGTTTAAAAAGTTATGATTATAATTATTGCTCGGATTGCCAATAGATGTAAAAACCAGACTAATGTTAATTTTTTTTTTTAATTTTCGTACTTAATTTATAAAAAGTTACTCCAAAATTTAAGTTTTCACTTCTCTCGCTGGCAGTCCCCATGACTGCCTATTTTTTCATCTTTAGAATGTTTAAAACTACGGTAGGTAGGTAGATAGGTTAAAACAAATGAATGTGAAATAAAATTAAATACATGATCAAGTTTTAAAATCAATAGTTTCATCTTAGTTTCGTATTGTTGTGATTGTTCTATCTATTTATTTATCGGCCATATTCTTGTATTTTGTGTTCTTTTATGAAGTTTTATCTATAATTCGTAATTTATTACCTTAGTGCTTAACACTAAACGCCCCCTAGGCGTAATAACAATAAAACTTTTATTGTGTCTCGATCAGTGTCCTTCAACCAATTAATATTCGAATCTGTGTACCTAAATTTAACACGTATAGACTATAGCAATATTTATAAGTTCAAGACTAATAGCATTTACAGCCTAAAATAACGAAACGTAGCGTTAAAATCGTTCATGCTAAAACTGCGCGCGCCGTTCGATCGTACATTTACCGGTTCACCGACATCACTAGCAGAGTCAAGATGGCTGCTATATTCCGACCAATCAGGAGCGTCGAACGCAGAGCGCCGCGGTTCGCCGACCTTGACTGGTCTGACATTTCGTAACCACATGACGACGTTATTTGTATTATAAACTCTAAAGCTCTACAGTTAGAGACGTTTTTTCCAAGTTTTATTATTTAGTTTCTTTAGTTGCTGCCGCGTACTCGCGTAGCGTGCGTTTGTGTACTGCTGACAGCTTATTTAGCAAGTGATAACGCGTATGTTATTTTATTTCTCCTGCCAATTGATGATTTATATACAGTTAACTCATCACCAGTTAAGCAGCCTTATAAAGGCGGATAACAATTAAAATTCTATTGTGTCTCGTTAATGACAGTTGAAGGGTTATTAGCCATTTCGTGTTGTGACGTGTAAATATGAACTATTTACGTGACAAAACAAACATACTTTCACATTTAAACAGTGCGTGGTAGGTTATGTGCAAGTGAAAGAAGTGCGCTGTTCATTTTCGAAGATAATAATGGACTGCTACCTAAAGATAGCTGGTGTTATCTCGTTGCTTCGAGGTTGTGAGAAGAACGCTATTCAAGAAATTAGCCTCTTGTGGACACAGCTTTCTTTGTTGATAATCTTACTAGGTAATTGGTATTTTTTATTATGACTTTGTACTTTTAACTAGTAATACTCACGTGTCATGCCGCATACTCATTGGGAACTCAAGACCAAATAAAAAACAACGACATAGCGCTATCGACAGTGATGTGAGGCCGGTTTCGTATACATTGTAGTAAAGTGTATTGTAAATGGTTGTATATGTGTAGGTACGTGCGAGCGTGTATGCACAGAGCGGAGGTGTAGTTTTGGCATGCTTCACTGTATTGTTCGCAGCGATTTATCTTGGTGTTTTATTTGGTCTGAGATTGGACAATAAAGTCGCGCAACATTGTTTTAGGAACTTTATTTTGTGCAGAATAAACACGGTGACGCTCTAAAAGGACGTAATTATGGTGACTTTATTGAATAAGTTTACCGCCCGGCGTGCGTGTTGACTAGTAGCCTAATTATGTAGGTAACTTATTTTCGTAAACGATTTTGACTAATTTGTTTTTGTTTCATTTTGACAGTTCAACAACATTCATTGCGTTATGTTGTTGAGGTGTGCGTTACCCAGGCCAGATGTTGTCGAAAATGGTCATTTGAATCTAATAGATAATTATTTTTGCGGCTTCTGTAATTGTTGCGCACATTTTTAAATTTGTTGCGCTTATAGTTTTTTAATTATTTCACAAAAACATTTCCTGCTGGGGTAACGTTATCCCAGCCAGACCTTTTTCTTTCTAATGGGAATATTTAAATAAATACTAGCTATAAAATTAGTTGTCTAGATGAAGTAAATGTTGTGCATTATTTTGTATTTGTTCTTTCATCGGTTGCGAAGTTATTCGAGATTTTGCTGGGGTAACGTTTTTGGTTTTGCTAGATCTTTGAAACGGTTAAGCGGATTCTTATCATATTTTGTACATGACTTCTTAGGATTTACTTTACATTTGTTCTGCAATAAGAAAAACAAAATAATGCATACTTTAAAGGTTATTTCATTAAATAGAAAAACACTTCAATTGGTTCCAGCACTCTCAATAAGAGGTCTAAAGACTTACTTTAAACGTTATTTTAAAGCTTGTAAATGCCTTCAAATGTATGTGAAGTTTCATTAGTATCCTGTAAGTATTTAACAAGTTATGATGATATTCAGTTCTTCACGAGCACGGTCTTGATGCGCGCGGTGTTATTTGGCCACTGGATTGGATATATGAACTGAATGTTATATCAATTATTGTTGTTTAGTTCAGTTGTATATCAGTAAAATTTCAGCGTAGTACATTGGATAATTAATGAGATAATACGATTAAAGTCATTAGGAAGTGAATGACCGAGGTAACCCGACCAAGTTTAGGTGGTTACGAAAAAGCGAAATCGCAGAACATTATGCTATCTTTAGAAATGTTTAGTATAATACACCTTACAATTTCGGTACAGACGCGTACACTGTTAAATACATAATAATATAATAATATCTGTACTATGAAAACATTATTATTATCTTCCAGTTGCACATACTTATCAAAAATCACCGATATAACATGTCGTTCGGTGGGACGCGAAAGGGGTGGGGTGAAGGGGTAATTCATTGTTTGCATAACGCACTAAACATGCTCCATAATCACATAATTCATCTTGTAGAGTGCGCGTGCGCTTCGGCAGTTCCGTTTCCTGTTTTTGCAAATATTTATCGAGTGCGTGAGAGCTAAATGAGACAACAAAACAGTAGGACTAATTGTGAGCATTTTACTACATTGTGATATCATTTATATAAGTAGGTATTAGTAGACATACGTAAGTTTAGAGTTAACTGAAAAAAGTCATTATATATAATTTATTGTCTGTGATCATTACACATTCCAATATGTGTATATTTAAATAAAAACTGTAACTGTGTACCTACTGTGTATACTGAAATCTATAATTTAAATAAAAAGTATTAGAAAATTTCAAAATAGCAAAATTACTATCTGTAA
Organism: Agrochola litura; assembly: GCA_949152395.1. NCBI lineage: Eukaryota > Metazoa > Arthropoda > Insecta > Lepidoptera > Noctuidae > Agrochola > Agrochola litura. Next base: position 11,152,654 of record OX424521.1, on the reverse strand, counting down.
TTTTAATCTGTGATTGTTTTTAAGTATAAGTTTATTAATACTTTAAAAGTTCAGTTGAAATGATTATTTTACCTGTTAATAAAAATTCTTTAATAAACATGTAGTTTTTTTTAAACTTGTGTACATGTCTGTACTAAATTTGTAACACTATCCTACATATTTTAGAAGGTGCCATAATGTTCTGCGATTTCGCTTTTTCGTAACCACCTAAACTTGGTCGGGTTACCTCGGTCATTCACTTCCTAATGACTTTAATCGTATTATCTCATTAATTATCCAATGTACTACGCTGAAATTTTACTGATATACAACTGAACTAAACAACTAATAATTGATATAACATTCAGTTCATATATCCAATCCAGTGGCCAAATAACACCGCGCGCATCAAGACCGTGCTCGTGAAGAACTGAATATCATCATAACTTGTTAAATACTTACAGGATACTAATGAAACTTCACATACATTTGAAAACATTTACAAGCTTTAAAATAACGTTTAAAGTAAGTCTTTAGACCTCTTATTGAGAGTGCTGGAACCAATTGAAGTGTTTTTCTATTTAATGAAATAACCTTTAAACTATGCATTATTTTGTTTTTTTTATTGCAGAACAAATGTAAAGTAAATCCTAAGAAGTCATGTACAAAATATGATAAGAATCCGCTTAACCGTTTCAAAGATCTAGCAAAACCAAAAACGTTACCCCAGCAAAATCTCGAATAACTTCGCAACCGATGAAAGAACAAATACAAAATAAGGCACAACATTTACTTCATCTAGACAACTAATTTTATAGCTAGTATTTATTTAAATATTCCCATTAGAAAGAAAAAGGTCTGGCTGGGATAACGTTACCCCAGCAGGAAATGTTTTTGTGAAATAATTAAAAAACTATAAGCGCAACAAATTTAAAAATGTGCGCAACAATTACAGAAGCCGCAAAACTAATTATCTATTAGATTCAAATGACCATTTTCGACAACATCTGGCTTGGGTAACGCACACGTTGTTGAGCAGATTTTTTTTCAAACTTATGAGGCAATGGATTAGCAATCTGTTTCAAATCGAAACAGATTGATTGATATATTACGTAATTAGGGTACAGATGTATGATGATCGTAAACGAAGCAAAAGGAATATGTAAAGATCGTAGCTGAATGTTTAGCATGACCTCAATAGAAACGGCATTTGTCGACGGAAGAATAGACAAAACCCGTTTCTGTGGTTGTCATGGTACGCTTGCAGATGGCGTTCTGTAGTTTCTGCCTACCCCAATGTGAAGAAGGCGTGAGTTTATGTAAATATGTATGTATGTCAACAATTTTTCTTGACTTCTTTTTTGAACATGTCATGTGTTTCATGATGCGGAAAACATACTGCTGGCGAAATTTAGGTGCCTGCTACACGTTTGCCAACTTACTGTGTCCCCGACAGAGGTGACCCAGCTTGTCGACCGGCAGAGCTGTTGCAAATTTGGTCGTAAATCACCATCTACACGATTGTAAACCACCAAGGTCACCTCTGTCGGGATGCGGTAGGCGACCGAGTAGCAGGCAATTTAAAGTTGCAATATTGCTGGCATGCAAAAGAACACGACGCAGAATAAAGTGTTGCGCGATTTTTGAGTGGAGTGGTAACAGCCGCGACTTACGAGTTGTAGGTCGTGGGTTCGAACCATGACAGGCGCTTTACTTTGTGTAAATTATTTCATCACAATGTTTTCCTTTACCGTTTGCAGGCTAGAACCAAAAACTCAAGGACATGTGACATCTACCAACCCACACTGGGCCCGCGTGGTGGAGTACGGCTCACACCCTCTCTCAGAGAGGAGGCCTGTGTCTTGTCCCAGCAGTGGGAACATTATAGGCTGATTATGCATACATAATACAGGGCATACAACTACTTGTCACAGTAGGTAGGTACCTACTTTGTTTCGTAAACTTTTTGAACCTATCGACTGAACTTTTGACTACATTTTTATTACTTTAAGTTTTCTGTCAAATAGGTAATAAATTTTTCTTTCTTCTTTCTAGGTACTTTCTACAATGTCTCCAGAAATCAAAAATACACATCCATTATGGGATTACTTCAGTAGGGTGCCTGGAGAAACTAAAAAGGCCATCTGTAACCAGTGCTCTAGGAAATTATCCCACAAGACTACAATCACTAATTTAAAATCTCATTTACAGAGACTGCACAATACACATTACAACACTTATATCAGAAAACTAAAAAAACATGACACTTTAGTGCCGGACACCGATAATGTAACGGTTTCGACAAATCAAACAGTTTATCTCTTACCTATTTCGTCAACATCTGAGCATCAGATTAAATATGAGATAACATCCCCTGGAAACCAAGAAACTGAGAACACTGATGATGAAGAAATGACAGACACAGACACAGAAACCAAAATTAGGGGAACTTTGCTCCCTGAGGAGAAAAAGCAAATGGACGCTAGATTATTGATGTTTCTAGTAGAGTCATACCAACCTGTTACCTTAGTCGAAGAACGCAGCTTTTCAAACTTTGTAAAGGCAATGAATGCTGATTATACGATACTAGAACGTAAAGTTATAACAAAGAAAATTCTACCAGAAATGTACAGCAAATGTATGGAGGAACAAAAAATTATTGTACAGCAAGGCGCAGACACGATTTGTCTGACTGTTGACCGATGGACGTCAGTAATTTATGAGGATTCTCTTATAGCCATCACAGCTCATTTTATAACTCCTGATTACCAATTTAAATCTGTGTTACTAAAGTGTCATTATTGTGAGGGTAATAGTGAAGATCTGGAAACAGTTTTAACTGAAACGTGTACGGAATGGGAGATAGTCGGCAAAATAAATTGGTGTGTCACAGATGATGGTGCGGACATAGTGCAAGCGGTCAACTCGTTAGGCTGGAACCAAAGGGGCTGCATGGCATATAAGCTAAACCTCGCGTTACAAAACTCTCTCAAATTATGTGACGAGATTCTATCAAAGGTAAAAAGAATTGTACGTTACTTTGATTCGAACTATGAATCTGAACAAATGCTGGATGTGTATCAGACTAAGCAAGGCACAGCAGAACCCTTGGAGCTTTTAAATTCGGAGCACACAAGCTGGACCTCGAAATATGATATGATCGAGAGATTTGTAACCTTACAAGAAGCCGTCGAGGCAATAATAACTGAACTTGATGACGAGGTCGATCTACCTGATATAATAGAAGGGGATTGGAGTAAATTGAAACAGCTCTGCAAGCTTCTAAAACCTTTTAAAGAAGCGACGGAAGAACTGGGCGCTGATAAATATGCATCCGCTTCAAAAGTAATAGCCGTTGTGAATGGACTAAAAGATGTGTTACAGGAATTACGTAAAAGACCGGATTGTTACTATTCAGTAAAAGAAGTAGTTGAATGTATAGAGAATGAACTAAATGAAAGATTCGACGGAATTGAGAGCGAGCCTAATTTGGCTTTGTGCACCATATTAGATCCTAGATACAAAATGTCAATGTTTCTTGATGAGAGCGCTGGAGAAATGGCTAAATTGAATTTAGTGTCAGAGATTGAAGAGCTGATGAAAGATGGTACTAACCCTACTGATCCTTTGAAGATGAATGGCGGACCAAGCACAGCAAATAATGAAGATGGAGGCGACTTCAGTCTATGGAGAAGGAGGACTATGATTTTAGAGAAAAGACAAACTAACCAGAGTGTAAACCATCATAGGCTCGCTCAACAAGAAGTGGAATCCTATATGCAGGAAGAATTAGCTGACGGTGATCCTTGTGAATGGTGGCACAGCAACGAATCGAAGTTCCCTCATTTGGCGAAATTATTTAAAACTAGATGCAATAAGGTAGCGACTTCAGTACCCAGCGAACAATTATTTACAGAACAGGGCATCGATTTATGCGAAAGAAGAAATAGACTGTCGCTCCGAAAGGCTGAGATGATAGTGTTTTTACATGCTAATTTAAATGATGAAGATTATGTTAGGTTTATGCCTGAAAGTGACGATGGTACTCGAACATTGTCTGTCTGATTTCATTTCTTCAGTGTTCTCCTCATCAATGTAATTATTTCACTAATAGCACAGAATTATACAGAAGATTCAAAGCGACGCAGCAGAAGCGTTCTTGCTGCGACACAATAAAGTGCAATTCAGGTCGCACAGCGCTAATTATCTACAGTTATATTCACCTAGAAGTTGCCTCTATATCGCGTAGGTAACTCTTGTATCTTCTGACTATGTTACGATCACTGAATTTGCCCGACGAGTCCGCCGCGTACTTGTAGCTTCATACCTAAAATGAGTGCGCCTTCTGTACTATTCTGCGCTAATGGGAACTCGATCAATGTTACTTAACTAAGTATACCTACTATAATATTATAAAAATGTAAAATTTGCAATTTTGTATGTAGGGATAATCTTCGTAACTACTGATCCGTACCCTATTTGCGTAACTTATTTTCGTAAACGATTATGACAAATTTGTTTCATTTTGACAGTTCAACAACATCCATTGCGTTATTTACGTTGTTGAGCAGATTTTTTTTCCAACTTCTGAAGCAATGGAAATTGTGATTGATCGTGTATTACACAATTAGGGTACAGAGTGCGAAAATTCTTTCACTTACGGGGAGCTACAGTATTGCCTAGTGTCACAGGATGTATTTTATGTTAAAACAATAAATTTCACGCAGGCAGATGCTAGATGCATAATTAAGTACTACATTGAACTTTTGCCTACCTGCCTAGTTAAACCTGACATACTTACCTAATTTTGTAACATAGTTTTTTCATTCTGTTGCTTAGAAATTATGTTTAATTTTTCCATACTTAAATGTTTTTGTTCTTATTAATAATATTCCTCTCCCTCCCTCACCACCCACCTCTTTCTGTATCTTGGATAGAGTTCCTATTTTTGTAGCTGACTATACGATTCTATTTTTGTTTTGGCGAGTATTTATCGTTCAACACTGCTTTCATGTGATTATGATGATTTTAAGTTAAGTTAATCATGTATCATTAATCTATGACAGTTTAGAAGACAAAAGTGCTAATACCTACAATATTTTAAATTTTGGCCTTAATCCCAGAATTATAATCAAGTTTCAATACTACATATTTTATCTGTAATTGGCACATTTGTGTTCTAGATGTTCATTTATAGTATTTTGTGATAACGAAAAGAAGTTTTTCGTTTTGTTTTTGTTTTCAAAAACTATGTTTGGTGATTGTTCTGATTGATGTTATCTAAATGTAAAGTTCGTTTTTTTTTATCCCAGAGACTAATTTGACATTTGAAATTATTGTTGTTTGTTTGTTTTTTTTCAATTTTGTGTTTGACATTTGCACCAGTCAAATCGGCATCTGGATTAAAAAACGAACTCTTAAGTGATTTATATTTCTGGAAAAGTTATAAATATGATTTTTGTCTTTAATAATTAAAGACAAAAAGTTACTACTATAGTTGTCGCGTTTTAGTAAGGCAATAGCGGTCATTGACCCACAAACATTTTCTAGCATTTTTTATATAAAAAATTGAAATTAAATCCGGTAACGTCTTGAATTAATATCTATAGTTATCTTCAACATGTTCCAATAACGAAAAAAACATACATCTTAGTTTCTTGTTTGGATTCCTGCGGAGAGATATTAAGAAAAGGGCAATGACCGTTATTGCCACTCTAAAACGCGTCATTATATTAACCAGTACAACTACCTACTCTTGTAAGTACCTACTTTTAGTGGATTATTACATTAGGTATTTATGCAACTGTTGTATAATAAGGTGTATTAAAACACGAATGTGTATAGTATCACAGGAGTGTTTTTATATCTAATTATGTACAGTTGCATACAAGACTATCTACACCCATGATATGAATCCTCTATTAAATGTTCTGAAACCATGTAGTGTTGTAAGAACTCTATGTAAATTCATGGAAAGTTTAATTGCTGAGCAAACAAACTATATTAATATAATGAATAGAATGTAGCTGTTTGATGAGTAAGAAAGGGATCGAAAAATCAAAGGAGTTGCATAATGAAATTTAGTCAATTGTAACACTCGTTTGGATGATATTATAGTTACTATGACACTGGTTGTTTTAATGTTGGCAATAAGCTAACTGTTTCAGAAACTTTTATAGAGGATTTATAGCATGGGTGTATATAAAATTATTAAGTTCACTCAAAATGAAAGAATAAATAATCTTTAAGAAAGTAAGAAGCTAATTTAATTAAATTTCAACATTATTTGTTTTTTTTTTTTGGAACCTTACAATTTAGAATATTGAAGTTCTTACTATTTTAAAAGATGATTGTTATCCGTCATTTTACTAGTTAGTATTTTTGTAAGATTTAAAAAGTGAAAAGTATAATTAAATACTGCCTTGTTTCATCTAAATGGTTTTTAATTTTTTATTTCCTTACTTGCATTGTGTTTGTGTTATGTCAAAAGGACACTGACCATCCTAATAATTATATAAACTATGTAGTTGCTTCTCCCGGATTCGCCCGCGTTGACCCTAATTATTTTTCTAAAATAAAAGTTAACCTAGCTTACTCCATAGAACATCAGCTATCTGCCAGTGAAAGTTGTCTGCGCAACAACGTAAATAACGCAATGAATATTGTTGAACTGTCAAATTGTGATTGATCGTGTGTTAGGTAATTAGGGTGCTGGTGCTATTTTTAACATGTAATGGAATCTAAGGTAACTAATTTAACCATCTTCCAAGGGTCGTAGCGTAATGAAAATTGGCAGCTGTATGTAGTTCTGATGACAATACAATAATATGGTACTGTCGAACTGATCTGATGATGGAGCCGGAAGATATAAACTGGAACTTCATGATGGAAAATCGTATCATAGCTGTTTTGGATTTCTTAGAAAAGTCTGGTAATGAACTTTGACCACGATTAGGTTTCAAGGTCTGATGAAGCCGGAAGATAGGCACTGGCATTCCATGATGGAATATTGTATCATAGTCGTATTTGCAATTGTGAGAAAGGCCACGTAAGTGCATTTATAAAAGCGTGTTTTTCTAGTGTTTTTTAAACTATTAATTTATGCTAATCTAAAAGAATGACTGATAAAAGTTTAAAAGGAGTACTTACTTGAGCAAATATCTTTTCGTTCATATCTCTTGATTGCTGTTCTGGATCTGTCTTATGTGAGTGTAAGAAGTTCTTTACTCATTAACGCATTCAAGGACACTGAACGAGACAAAAAAGTTTTATTGTTATAACGCATTGGGCGTTTAGTGTCCCTCAAAGTATTAATTAAAATAATTCAATAGCATAACGAAATTAAATTATATTCGAATAGCAGTTAAAGGGAAAAAACGACCGCTTTGTGACCGCTATTTATAATATAACACTTATACAGTTATACTAGCTTATTTAAGTTTTAAACAAGAAAAATTACATATTACAACATAAGATAATTAAATTTCGCATGCTATTTAGGGATCCATTTTTTTTTTCTAAATGTTATTATAGCCCGGTGGTTAGTATTTGAGAGTTAGTATACAAATAAAAACAAAATAAAATAAAAAATAAACCCATTTATTAACTGTGACATAATTTTGAATTTTAAATACATAGTCCGAGGAACTACGATACATTTGAGAAAATCAAATTCAGAAAATAAAAAATAATATTTTTTTTTACAGGCAGTGGCCAAACGTACAAGTATATTATGAAAGTATTGGTATTTTTTGTAAAAAAAAAAAGTTGAGATTTTTTTTTATTTTATTCTATTTTCAATGTTAACGAATACTTAGAATTAAACAATAAAAGGAAAAACTAAAAAAAATGGGAAATATTTCATTGAACCTCAAATGATGTCCGCCTTTTTTTTGCTTTTTTTTTAAATGCTGACGACTGCTTTTAATTCTAACGCACAGTTAATCAAGAGTGATTTAGATAAAGATTTTGATTCTTGTTTTTGAGAATCACAAAGAGGCTTATTTATTATAATATTAGCGTGTCCATTAATATTTTTCAGAAGTCTTAATGGGAATTATTTGAGGTTCTATTTTAAATACATGCTAAAAACTTAAAATTAGCTTAACACTAGGTGAGATAACGCTCAAACAGGGGATTTTAGTCAGTAGGAGTCTAACATAGCCCTCCATTCTCCTCAGAAGGAGGATATATATTATTGTGACTGCAGATAAGCCATTCAGCATTACATCTAAACGTGTGTAGAAGTTTTGTTAAACGTATCGCAACGGTATCCATCTTAGATAACGGAGCTGTTTTGTAAAACAGCTAGCGGTTATGTAAAACAGCGGATTCGAAAATTCATGTGCATCATACACATGACGATTTCCCTCCCTACGAGGAGGAGAACTAGCTTTAAAAAAAAGTAACAAAATCTTAACTTATTAGATATTTTTGCTTAGTAAATGCACAAAGGCGGACTTAATGTTTTAAATTTAAATTTTCTACCAATCTATCTTATGCTCCTACTATACCTGCGTTAATGTGAGCATTTGTGTTAAATTGCGCCTTAAATAGCACGTTTAACGAGATATTGATATTGAGTTACAAAACTAGTGCGTTAACCGCGCTCAAAATGAAGGTAAAAGCTGCTAAGGTACCATCGAAGAAACCCATACCTAAACACCGTAAGGACTATTTCTGCTTGCAGCGCTCGGCCACTATAGTAACGGTTACCTACGAAAAAAAAGGGTCGTGTGCACGGGATTTTGTTTTCTAATTGCTTAGTTATAGGTTTCTTCGATGGTACATAGAACAGGCGCATTTTGATGCGTTATTTAACGAGCTAAAACTTACGTATCGAAAAAACCGCGACTCGAGTTATCGCTTAAGGACTAACGTTTTTAAAAATAGCGTTATAGCAGGCGACTTTCTGTAGTTTCTAACTACCCCCATGGGAAATATGCATGAGTTAAAGTATATCCTTAACAATGTTATATCTTAATTAAAGTGAAATCAAAATCAATAGTAGCTGCCCAACCCTTGGGGAAACAAGGCGTGATGTTATGTTATATAAGGGTCGAAAGGAATCAAATTCCCTGCGCTCGGGCGTCTATAGTCCGCGTAGGAATTGACGACTTTTACCCGGTAAACACTCTACTTTTCATTTCGAATTTAAGGAAAGTATTTTTTTTTGTTTTTTATAGTATTTTTTGATAATAATAACACGAGTATTCTAGTACCTATAAGGGCCTATTTCACGATGTCCGAATAGCCACTACTTACCGAATAAATTCAAAAATGGAACAGAATTTGTAGGATATTATCTGCCAAGTAAGTTAAAGAGAACCTAATCGGAGGTGGTGAAACAGGCCCTTAGTCTTTTTTAAATTTTAAATATGGAACACACCGCGTCACCGCCGCAGGTCGTCCCGCTTATAGGTTTTTTTTTAATTCACACTGGCTGTATAAACACTAACAAGACTGCAGCATATTTAATTTTTAATTTAAATTGTAAAATAGACATATTATGGGTAATTTGTGAGCTTCGTAGATGGGTATATGGGTATATGGGGATATACCCATAATAAATGTCTATTTTACAATTTTAGTATATCTTTGATCATAGATAATTATGATAGTGTAATACCCCCGTTAGTAAAAGTATTTTTCGTAGCCGACTACTTAACCAAAATTAGTTCTATTTTTTTTAAAGTCATTTTCGCCCTAGAGAGGAAAGCAATTACTACGAGTCTTTCCCGCCCAAGGGTGGGGAGCAGCGTCTTCCACCCGCTACTCGGATCAAACAAACACTACTTTCCGAGTATGAGAAATGAAAAAGTCTGAGGCTGAGAATCAACACTTTTTGAACGTCAAAATTACATGAAAGAAATGTCGCAACAAAGTAGTTCCCAGTGATGACCTATGTATGGCACTGAAACGTGGTCGCTCACAATTAACCTCATTAGAAGGTTAAGTCACCCAAAGGGTAATGGAGAGGGTTATGCTTGGAGTTTCCCTACGTGATCAGAAATGAAGAGATCCGCAGGAGAACCAAAGTATCCGATAAAGACCGAAGAATTGTCATACTTAAGTGGCAGTGGGCGGGGCACATTGCTCGCAGAACAGATGGCCGATGAGGCCGAAAGGTTCTGGAGTGGCGAAGGCGTAGCGTTGGAAGGCCTCCCACAAGGTGGACCGATGACCTTGGAAGGCCGCAGGAATCCGCTGGATGCGAGAAGCACAGAACCGATCGAAGTGGTAACATACAAGTGAAACTCGTTCGTTACTTAACGTTTTCGTTACAACTAAGACTTCCTTATGACATACGGTGCCGTCGCTCAGCGCGCTATAAAGCGGCTTATGCTCGGAGTTTCATTAAAGGATAAAATAAGGAAAGACATTATTCGGAAAAGAACCGGAGATACCGACATAGCTTGCAGAGTAAGCAAGCTGAAGTGGCAATGGGCTGGCTATGTGCAGCTGAGCACGTAGCTTTAAATTCCCCGACTAATAATCATGATCAAAACTTTGATCCAGCCCGTCCCATCCTTGATGTCCTCCCTCCGGTTAACGCCCTAAGCCGAGGTTCGTACCCCACAGGGGGTGCCCTTAGCGAGCGTTCACCTAGTTTTAATTAGCATAGTTGAATAACCCCTGGCTGGAGGTTTTAAGTGTAGTAGCTTAAGGCACCCACAGGAAAGCCCGGTTAAGTAGTCATGATCTCCGAGGTCAACTACGAGATGCCATAACTAAAAAAAAAATTAAAAAAAAGCTGGCTACGTTCGTCAAAGGACCAATGGCCCGTAGAACAGAAGATTCCTTGAGTGGAGACCGCGTATCGGCAAGCGTAGTATGCGACGCCCATCAGCTAGGACAGACTGGATGCGGAAGGCGGAAGACAGGGAATCTTGGCACATCCTGGGAGAGGCCATGTCCAGCAGTCGACTGCGACCGACTTCCTCAACTCAGCCTGAGTTGATGAGGATTTCCTAGTCATAACTAGGCGCTTCCAAATATGTATGATACCTTTTTTATTAAATCTATGCTCATGTACACAATCTACCACATTCAGCTGGGTGATCTGTAACTCAGGACAGCTCAGAAAGTTCAGATCGAGGGTCGCCAAGTGGCTTGATTAGGGTATGAACACATTCCCGGCCACCGTAGGCGCGAGCTTGCGGACGGTGAGCAATGGATAGCTCGCCGTCCGATAAGGACCAGGCCCGGGTCGACGGCGCGTTGTGTTCCACGCTCGCCTCAAAGAGATGTCAGCAGAACTGACGGGGTCCGCTAGGGCCGATGCCCGATGGGTTGCGAAGAAATCCGAAAGGGAGATCGTGGCCCCGGCAACATGGCAACTGAAAGAACACGGGTGGGTTTTAGTCAGTAAGAGCCTCGGGTCACCCAGATCTTTTATAGATGTTCTGAACAAACCAGGAGTTTTGATTAACTTCTGGAGGGAGGTGGGCTGGTTGGAATAACCACCAAACGGCCGCCATGGCCCACACACAATGGTCCACCTGACGGACTAAGTGCGAAACCAAACCCCATAACATAGAACATAGATAGTCTGAAGAGTCTGACACGCCCTCCCGCTCCGCCCAGAGCGGGAGAAATTATTTGATAATTTCCCACCCAAAAAAACGGAACCTCCTACCTCATACATCTTTCTCTATTTAATATTGTGCATTTTATTAACCAGTGCCTGTTATCTGATGTTGAGATAAATAGAGATTTATGAATATGATTTAAATTTTTCTTTTATTAATAGGGTACCTAGTTGCCTAGGTAAGAAAAAAATAAATTCTATTTAGGACCTTTTTAGATACCTACTAAAAAAATATTAGACACGTATTTTTTGCTTTATCATATTAATCAAAAATAACTTAGAAATCACGCATTAAAGTTGGGGAGTGGGGGCTCGCTGCTATTAAATCTAGCAAGGCGTGACGTCATGCCACATTTTAACTCAATGTATCGCCGTAATCTTTTGATTACGTCAAAAAAGAAAAAAATACGTGTTCAATATTTTTTAACAATTAACAAGACGGACAAAAAAAATTTTGGACTCAGTCCTATTGTTGAAACTTCGTTGAAATATTGTTGGTAGAAGGAATGTATCATATTGTAAGTATTGAAGTTAGCACGGACTGTTATGCTTTCGCATGACGTCTGTTTGAAACCCGGTAAATGAATACGACTTGGCAATTAATTTATGAATGCTTTACTTATTTATCTATTGATCTAATCTAACTAGCCTATATATTTCCCACTGCAAGGCAAAGGCCTCCCTCTTCCTCTTTCACACAATTTTGTCTACTGCTCATGTCGGCCAGTCTTTTTGGTAAGAGTAAAGTTTAAAAGTTGTGGAGTGAATAGAAATAGTTTATTGTCCAGGTAATACAGTAAGCAGGTTTACATTACAAGTTAACACAAATTGAGACGACATGAGTAGCTTAAAATATTACCTTTAGCTAAGTTACAAAATATTATTTACCAGTGAGCCCCGAACTAGACAGTTACCCTGTATCTTGGGGCTCGGGGTACGAATTCCAAAGTGGAGACTAGAGAGGTGATTTCAGGTGTTTTATGGTATATCTTGTGTGTTTGTGTACGTGTGATGTGAGTGTGGTGTGTGGTGTGTGGCGTATGTGAGTGTGGTGTGTGGCGTGTGTGAGTGTGGTGTATGTGTATCTATCGATACATATTATAAATTAAAGTAGTTTTTCGTGTCTGTCTGTGTGACTGCTTAAATCTTATAAACTACACAATAGATTTTGATGAGGTTGTCACAACCATTTAGAGAATTTATTCCTGAAGGTTTATATTATGTATAATACATTAATATACAACTTAGGTATAGCACACAAATCTTAATATTTTACAATGTCGCCATTGGACCAGTGCGAAACAGGGGCGGGTCGCGCTGGTTTTAAAATAAATGAACGATTCCTTTGAGTAAAACTTGCGAACATCAATATTTAGTGTACTTTCCCTCCAGGATCGATCTTTCCCTAAATAATACCATTATAAAGGTTATCAGTCGTGGCCTAAGGCCAGTACTATTAGCGAAGAACATAATTATTTAAATTCTCTTACTAACACTGCAATTCCGTTTGCAGTACTTTTAAACATATTCCAAAATATATATTGGTTCATAGACCAATCCTACAATTACTATGGACAGTGTCTTTTTTAGGGTTCCGTAGTCAACAAGGAACCCTTATAGTTTCACCATGTCCGTCTGTCTGTCTGTCCGCGGCTTAGCTCAGAGACAGTTAGTACTAGAAAGCCGTAATTTGGCATAAGTATACATATTAATCACGCCGACAAAGTAGTAAAATAAAATCATACAAAACATTTTTTTTTGGTACCTCCCTTACACGTAAAGTGGGGATGTTTTTTTTCTTTCACGTCTATCGCATGGTGTGGGGTGTCGTTAGAAAGGTCGTTCAAAAATATTAATAAGTTTGTGGATAACCATTTTTGGATTCAGGGATCCGTTTGCGAAATATTAAGCTTTAAAATTCTATTTTTTGTTAGAGTCAAGTGTCCCCCTGCCAGCTAAATGGTTGGTTCTGGATATGTGGAAAAATTCACAGCAGTAGCATATAAAACGAAATTAAAAGGAAAACTATCACAGCTAAGTGGGCTCTACAAGTTAACGACTAATATTGGCCAACTTACATTTGCAATTGAAAAAATATGTTCTTCCATACATTCCGTATGTACTACACTGTTAAGTTTGTTCTTGGGATAAATTCATCCCATCTACGGAACCCTTCATTGTGTGTGGTCCGACACGCACTTGGCCGGTTTTTTTTGTATGAAAATAAAATGATTAAATGTGACAAAGAGCGAAGAATTTATTTAAATTCTTCTACTAACATTGCTTGATGTCGTTTACAGTACTTTATGAAGAAATCAACAAAATATCTATTAGTTCATAGATCAACACTTCAACAGACAGTGTTCTTTTGAACACGCTTTTATTAGCTTGACCTGTATCTATGTAACGGCATCTTTCGACGTAATTTTCACCAACTTCTAATCGTCGTATCGAAATGAAATTTTGTATGTATGTCGGATCCGGTCATTAGTACGGACACGAATCACAAGCGCGCCACTGGCGACATCAAGTGATCTACCCACACCAGAAGGCGCGCTTCTACAGAATCGTGATGTTTAAAGCCACGGCGAGGAGGCATTCAGCCTCTGGTCGCATCGGAGAGAAGACGTCACGGAACTGTTCTCGATTCGTGGTGCTCAGTTATTGTGTTAGTTGTAATTTGTGATCATTGTGTTAATTGGTGATTTTAATAAACGCCGTCGCACCCAGTGTGTGTATAATTTACTAGTGTGATTCATTTGATAGTAAATTATAATGTGATCTGAACTGCAAACTGTTTTTCTATTGCGCATTAACCAACACTACCCACACTACGCCCGCAGTAGTTAAAATATCGCTGATAATAACGAAAGTCACATACCCATCTCCGACATGTATATGTAGTTTGGATAACAATACTATAATTTGGTATCTTGGAACTGGTCTGATGATGGAGCCAGGAGATAGAAGGTGGAGTTCTCCAGTTGGTACTAGTAAACCCCTCCAGTTTGGGCTCATATGATTCATTTTAGAAAGAAAGAAGAAAAGAAAGAAAATCCGTTTATTTGCGGTAAAAATGACGGAAAGAAAAACCACAAAACAGAAAAGAACAAGTTGAGGGAAAATCGACGAGTTCAATAGATTGGGCTTGGTAACGAGAGTCTGATGATGGTGCCAGGAGGTGGATAGTGGAATTTTTAAGTGACTACTAGTAAACCGCTCGAGTTTGGGCTCATATAATACGTTTTGTCGATTCCAATAGAAAGAAAGAAAGAAAAATCCGTTTATTGGAATTCAAACAGAAAAATACACCTTAAAAATACAAAAACAGAAAACAATGATTATGATGCCAAAAAGCCCTCAGCTCAGCATAATGTCAGATGACAACACAGTGTACCACCTGACGCTGATTTTCAGCTGCAACCCACGCAATAGATTGGGCTTGATAAAGAGAGTCTGATGATGGAGCCAGGAGGTGGACAGTAGCTACTAGTACCTACACCCCTCGAGTTTAGGCTCATATGATTATTTTTGACGAGTCCAATATATTGCACTTGGTGTAGAGGGTCTGATGATGGAGCCTGGAGATGGATAGTGGAACTCTTCAGTGGCTACTAGTAAACCGGTCAAGTCACAACTTCGTTGACTTTAGACTTTTTAACTAAATGTAGAATACCTATACTATACTAGACAAAAATATGTAGATTATGAACGAAAACTAACAAACACGCTCTTTTCACGCGCTAAAAATTAAATAGCAAATTGTTTGCCTAGGGAGCAAACAACTATTTTAAAGGCGAGAGTGTTTCTTTGAATCCAGAGCGGAGCGAACGATTCTAAAAGTAGAATCCCGAGTGTAGCGAGGGTTTCTGAAGTAGAATCCTGAGTGCAGCTAGGGATTCAAAGTACGTCACTCGAGCTTAAAATAGTGCTCCCGAGGTGGAAACTCTACTTTTTATCACCCTCTATGAAAAAATATGTAAGTGTAATTTATGAATAAGAATAGTACCTACGTTTATTTATTTCAGTCTCACTACTTGAGGAAGACATAATTTTTTTTTATGAAACAAATTAATCCTAATTTGAGTAAACAATTACGAACGAAGGCGGAATGATTTCACGCATTTATTTTATTTTTTTACAAACTTTTTTTTTATTTGGCTTGCGCGCGGTTTTGTTTATCATTCAGCCTGTTACTTGTTTATACAATGTTCGTGATTGATCTCTTTGGTGATTGGAACTTTTACTAAATATCCACATTCCAAATTCAAATCACTTTTAGTTCCTAGGGATTAAAAAGCTATTTTGGTCCCTGTTTGCGAAGAATAAACTAGCTCTTTTTGAATGGACGTGATAATTTTTTTATTAAATTGACTTGTATTATACCTATGCAGTTGCAGGTTGTCACTTTTTATATACAAAAATTAATTCAAAAAGCGTACATTTCACTAGTGTAAACAATTATTGTTGAAGCATAATTAGCCTATGTTCCCACTGCTGGGAATATAGACCAGCACTTCGCCCACGCCTTCGTTTGCGTGAATTTGGTATTTTCTCCTACAAATTCCAACAAACTCAAAACATTTATTTCAATTAAACCATTTACAGTCACTTTTGCATTGTCAAGGAGTCGGTCAGTCAGAAATATAAAGCTAGTTGCCCATTCTAAAGTAGCTACCTATGAAGAAGACTGGGCAAGAAACTTCACGGATACTCTTAAATTACGAATTTAAGAGTATCCGTGTATTAGTTAGATCATTAATTTTGAATTTACAATTATATGTGAGAACGATGTAAAAAGACGTGCACGAAAAAACATCCAAAGTACAGCAAAAATAAACAAATAAAAAATAACATAAGTAATTAAAATAAGCCGTGGCAGCTAAGAGATAACCAGTCCCAACTGATGGCGCCGGTTCACGAACATGACGCATAAGATCGGCACCATTCTGCTCAACCGTTTTGAAGGGAACTAAATGATTCAACACATTTGCCACCATCAGCGAGACATTTGAGTGAGCATGACATAGTCTCAGCTGCCACGGCAAATTCGAGTCAATGAAAGACATAACCCAGTAAATGGTAGCTTTATAGTACATAGTACTCACACCTGTGCACCCCTTCAACCTTAGGTAGTTTTCGAAAATTAATGATTACGATCTTGATCATTTATTTATATAAGTATTCGGTCCAAGTTTCAAGTTTAAGAAATCAAATAATAACATTTTTCTTTTTACCCCCACAGGAGAGGAATTTTTGAAGTCTTTTGGGACGTTTACATTATTTGACTTAAAGATTATTTATACCAATTTTTTAATCAATCACGTCATGCAGTAAAATCCTTAACTAAAATCTTATAATAACCTCTTTTCTCCGTTAGAGGTCAATTTTGGAAAAACCTAAAATCTAATTATAAGTCTTTTCTGTCAAAAGTATTTATACCGAGTTTCAAATTAATCGGACAGCGCGTTAAGATCCTTGCATATAAATACAAACTTTAACACCACCTAATCCCCCTTTGAGATTTACTTTTGAAAAATGTATACTGATGAGCTTTATTATTTAATATAGCAAGTATTCGTGCCCAGTTTCAAGTTTATTAACCCAAGGATTAAGATTTTTTTCATACTAACAAAATCACCCTTTTCACCCCCTTAAAGATTGAATTTCCAAAAAACTCCTTAGTGGAGTTTTTGGAAATTCTAAATTATAAAAGGAAGCCTTGTGCAAAATTTCAGTTTCGGTTGTGCAATGATATGTCAGTCATGACTAGTCATGAGCCAGTCAGTCAGTTTCTCCTAATATACAGGTGTTTGAGACATGGATGCAGAGCCTGGAGGGGATGATATCTTAGACCATTTAGAACATATTAACCTATATATAGAAGATACATTATTAGCTCTTAATACTTTTACAGATAAACGCAAACTCAAAGCATTTATTTCAATTAAACTATTTACAGGCACTTTTGAATTGTCAAAGAGTCGGTCAGTTAGTCAGAAAGTTGAAGCTAGTTGCCCATTCCAAAACGTAGATCTCTATGGCGAAGAACGGGCAAGAAACTCCAAGGACACTCTTTTAAATATAGATATTATAAAATCCTGGGTATATTATTCTTGTTGCTTCTCTACGTGAGAACAAAGTTAAAAAAATAATCGAAAGCAATTGAAAATATAAGATTTAAAAAAAAGCCCTGGCAGATAAGAGATGACCAGTCTCAACCGACGGCGCCCGTTCACGAACATGACGCGTGGATAAGCACCATCCAGCTCAACCATTTTGCAGGGAACCGAATGATCCAACACACATACATATATTTTGAAACAAAAAAATAACTCTTCAATCATGCAATTTTATTGCATTATCACAATTTCCTTACGATTAAACAAAAAAAAAGTCGTAATTTTTTTTTTTCTGGCGAAATGTGGGTGTTCTGTAGAAACACCTGTGCCTAACCCTTCGGGGATTACTAGCATGATGTTATGTTATCTCTGCCTACCCTTTTCCCAACTATGTTGGGGTCGGCTTCCAGTCTAACCGGATGCAGCTGGATGCGAATGTGATGTTATGTTATGTTGAAGCCATGTACTCACTGAGAAACAATTGTTTATATACTCTATTTCAGAAACAAAATCTACGTGTTTCTGAAACAAATCATTTTGTTTCAGAAACATATAATTTTATTTTTGTAAACACTACGTGTTTATCGGATGTTTCGGTGCTCCCCACTTGCGACGGGGAGCACAGAAAAAAATCAGTTGCGCAACAGATGCATGCGAGTGTGGACGCGTCGAAACATTTGTTTATAAACATGGCTGTAGTGTGGGACGACGAAACTGTTTTTAAAATAAACTGCAATAAAATGTAGGCACCACACAACAACACTACTTCCTAGGGCGACCTGACCTAAGCAACTGACTGTGTGGACGGTAGAGTTTCCAAAACATTGTTCTTGGAAACATCTACGTGATGTTTCAAAAACTGTGTATCCGAAACACTGTTGCTCAGTGAATACATCGCTTGAATATTTAAAAAAAAAAGGTAAAATATAACAATTTATGGAACGCTTTTTTTTTAATGCGCAATTTCATTTTAATAGGAAAAACTAATATCATCTTGTAAGTTATCATCACTATCGCTGTCAGCGTTATTTTTAATAAAACTCTTTCTATGATCAAAAATGTCTGATTCTTCGTCTGAAGAAACATCAATGCTATCTATATCATAGACTATCCATTTCAATAATTCGTTATGCCTTGTCAACGTTAACCAATTTGTAGTCATAATTTTCCATAATTTGACTTGTATGTACTGCCCTTTATTACAGTGAAAACATTTCTTCAGGTCTACAACGCCATATAATTCGAAATCAAATCCATAATTGATACCATTAGCGTCTGCATAAAACTTCATATACCTCTCTTTAATAATAACATCATAATCTTCTATAATCAATTTAATTTTAATTGTGACTGTATTTTTATTTTGACGCCACTGTACTTGTGGTTTGCTAACTTGATCAATATCAGTACTAACATTAAGTTTAGGACTTATGTTTTTTGGAGGCACAGAATTTTCAATAGGCGAAGCTAAAACTTCTTCATTCCATTCTGTATCTGGAAGTTCTTTAATAGAAACTACCTGCGATATAGGTATGGAAAATATTTTACCGGAATCATCAGCCATTAAATCGAAATTATCAAAACTGTTATCTGAATCGTTTGACATATATTGTGTCTGTTTATTCTTATCATCAACTAGAAACGATCTATCTATTTTGTTAACTGTCTGAATAGGCTCATCATCTACATCTGAATCGGAGGATTCTTCCGATTTTCTTTCGAATCCTAAATCATCCAACAAATCAATCTCATCATTCTCTTCTGCTAAATTCCTATCCACCATCATCTGATTAATAATAACATCTTCAGCTGAATACGTATCAATTAAAACTACGCCATATTTGTGTCCTTCAGTAATTTCTGCTTTTTCTTTAGTGAAATATTTTGTAAATAACTGCTTATGTTTATCAACGGAGTCGAAACATGAATCTACGAAGAAATTTGTGCTGAAATCAGTCCAATTATCCCCAAGAGGTTGTATACCTACTAGTCTACATTCAATAGCTTGGAATGGTAATTGAGTAATGAATTTTTCTGTTATTGGGTAAATTTTCTTAATGGAGACGTCTCTCCATTCTCCCTGGTCGACAAAGAAACATTTAACCTTATTATTGTTAACGCTACTATCAATTCTAGCTCTTTCACATGTATCATCGTCAGGAAACTCCGCTAAAACAATGTCTCCTACGTTTATGCTTTCTATAGGTTCAGGGTTCTCGTTGACGTATTTTATTATATCTTGGATCAACGTGGTCAAACATTCCTCAAATTTGATGGGCCGTACAAAGAATTGCCATGGATTTTCAGCGTACATAAAGAATACTGACGAAAATTCACCGCTTTCTAGATGTGCCCATCTACCTTTAGGTAATGCTTTGATAGGGTTAGCAACTTCAATACGTTCTTCTTTTTCTTTGGGAATGTCACTATTATAATCACAGACTTTTCTTAAATTATCAATATGATCAGGGTTAGGTATTGCATGAAGGTCTAACAGTTCCTTTCGGAAATCGTGTTTTACAACCACTTCTTCCAACGAAGACAAATCTTGACAAGCCTCTAATGTATCTACGAATATAGTATTACCAACAACCATTGTTATTTGACCTCTCATGTAAAGCTCATCGTTTTCATCAGTGATTCGTTTTAACTGGTTTTCAGCTAACTTTGAGAAAGTTACATCTTTGTCTTGGGGCATAAGATTTGCCAAGATGACAGTGACGACATGAGTTTCAATATTCTTTAAATCGTCCGGCAAATAGTACAGGCATGTATCACGTGCCATCTCGTATTTATCTTCGTCTATAAGTTTGATCAGGAAGAAAGTAGGTCGATCTTTCTCATGCTGTAGTACCTTTGCCACTTGGCAGCGAACGAATAGGTTCTGCTTTAAAGTTACCGCGCACACGTCACCTACTTTGGGTGTACCATGAAGTTTACGATTCACTTCTTTGCTATAATACATTCCCATTTTAATGGAAAGTAAGCTGTAAGTTTGTGGGTATTTTGTAATATTGCTTTTAATGGAACACGATGATATTCTAGCAGCATAATTTACAGCTGAATGATAGTGCAATATATAGAAGGTGATTATACCTTCTTTAGGTAGCCAAGGCTTTGGAGAGTCAAATTCTTTGAATATAGCGTGTCTTTCGATGCAATTCCAATAGTCGGGGCATTTACCTAGAGTCAAAAGTTTTCTACATATCGGCACTAAGTTCTGAGCTTTGTTCAAATACTTTTCAGTCAAAACCCTTGAGCTAATTTCATCTAAGAACGGTGGCACATCCATAGTACATCTTTTAATGAAATGAAGGATCTTTGGCAGTTGTTCAATGTTATTGTCGTCAAACAAAATCTTAATTTTAATGTTAGGTTCGTCACCCTTGAAAATAGATGGATATTTATCGATGAGTACTGTAAATCGTTTGCAAAACATTGAGAAAAGATCCGGCAAGGAATAATGAACTAAATAATGTGCATCCGTAACGTTCAAATGGGTCAAATTCCCGTCACAGCACACCAAAATTGGCCCTGACACGGGCTCTTCATAATCTTTGAGGGTTTTATCTAAATTGTACAAGTCTTGCACCGTCATTGTGCTATCGCATGAGAACACGACATATTTCAATTTTGTTAAAGCTTTTTCTATTAATTTTACTTCCTCATCAACCCTACAAACTATCACAGTCTTTTTGGACTTATCAATACCTTGCAAAAAGTTTATAACCGTGGTCAACTTGTTTTCTTGGGCCACAAACTCGACTGAAGTTGCAGCTTTGGAATATAGGACACATTCTTCGAAAGCACTGATGCATACGACTGAATCAGGTGCTTTCCTGGCTAGAGACGACATGAAGTCACACCATATCCGAGATACTATAATATACTGGACTTTCCATTCTTTATGAGCGCGATTTTTGACTATATCTATCACTTTCAGAAGGCAAAACTTAAGTTCTTTGGGATATATAGTTGAAATATGTTCGCAATCATCAATTACGAACGTGGTTAAACTACGGAAGTCGAGACTGAAATCTTCCTGAATCAGACGGACTAGCATGGAAGGGGTGCAAATGAGAAGGTCACAGCCGTTCAGAAGCGACGTTGTGATGTGAATATCACTCATACCAGCGTAACAGGCGAAAATCTTCGCGCTGTGTAAGAACATTTTACACTGATATTCAAGGGAAGTTACAGCATGAGACGTTGCACAAACTATGATACAGCTAAGACCAAATTTGTCCTGCGTATTTTTAAAATCATACACTAAGCGGCAAACTGCTGGCAAGTATCCAATAGTATTACCACTGTTGTATGGACCTACGAGAAAGAAGCTGTGGCCCCGGAGAATTGTAGGCCAGGAAACAGTTTGAGGCCTCATCGGCTTCTGTACACCCATATTTCTTAGTACTACATGAATATCTTTCCCGAATGGAATGTCTCTCATATTGCTAACTGGTTCTATACGGTTATCTTTCTTGCAATGGACCATTAGTACGGGGCTAACTAGCTTGTCAACAAATATGGATATGCTACCGTCTACATTCCTGAACGGGTTAACATGACTTTTCTTTACATCAACATCAAAAGTATCAGATTGCAATTCCGGGTTAACATCTTTTTTAATTCTATTGATACGTAAACCTAATTTTTCTTCCAATCCTGTTACACTTTCAATATCTGAATCTAAGTCACACTTAGAGCTATCTTTGTCAGAAATCGAAGAAGAAAGACTGTCATTTATCCTCGACTGTTTTTCCTCAAGATATTTTATTTTACGTTTTATAGCACTTAGTGCTTCCTCCTTATTTCTATGCTTGTTAGAATCATAATTATTTTTTATAGAACTAATAGATTTAATCCGCCTCAGTAAGTCTAAATTAGAGATTTTTAAGTTTACCTCTGAATCGGTGTTTGCGTACACATCTTGATTTTTCTTTGCTTCATATTCTGGTTCAGGTTTTCTTTTTTCTTGTACAATAGGCTCTTCTTTTTCTTCTCTGGTTGTCTGTTGTTTTATGGTGAACTTGCTGGCAGTAAGTCCCGCTGGACCAAACGCGATTGAGTTCGTTTCGACAGTCTTGCGTGGTTTTATACCTAAAATTATGAGATTATTAAGCAATGCAAAAAGTCGAGGAAAATTAAATTACGATGTTCTTAAGGCGAAAGCGTCAGGGTAGCCCGCGAAATTCAAATATTCTTATGTTTTTTGCAATTTGCAGGTCAGTATCAGGTTGTATGTTGATCTAAATGTGATTCGCGACTGGTTCCAATTGGTTAATTCTTAAGCCGGTTGCAGACCAAGAGCTAAGCTAAGTTAGTTTAGCTTAGCTCGCCTTGCTGACGCAGTTTTCCATACTTTTATTTATTTATTTATTAGACCAGAAATAGTAAACATGTAACACAATTTGTTTTAGCTACTTCAAATTATTATGCTTAAATTAATTTAGTAACAATTGTGTCCAATTATTAGCATCTGCTGCCGAACTAGGTTTATAGCCTGTGTTTCAGCATGCAGCGCGTCAAGCCCTTGGACTTGTGTGCAGACCGCAAACTATGACTCAAGTATGAAAAACTGCGTCAGCTATGCGAGCTAAGCTAAACTAACTTAGCTTAGCTTTTGGTCTGCAACCTGCATTGTGAAGAAGACCCAGGAAGAAACGACACCTAACAAAGAATGAAAGATGCCAACGAATTGGTTTAAATGTCGCTCACTTTCAAGGAAAAGTGGGAAAAGAAGCGTTTTGGTGCAATAGCATGCAAGTTACTTGCTTAGTTCTGTGCAAGTTACTGGCATATTCTTGCCAAATAAGCAGTGATCGGAGTCCGAAACCGGCCAAGTGCGTGATTCTGCCAAATTACAGCTTTCTAAAGAGTCTCACAGACAGACAGACAGATGGACATGACGAAACTATAAGGGTTCCTTGTTTACTACGGAACCCTAAAAAAAAGTTTTTTTTTTTAATCATGAAACCTGTCCATCTTATACTTACCTCTCGGAGGAGTGAATGGATATGTGTTTGTTCATAATTCCTTAAGACGTGAATAGCTTTTAACAAAGTAATTTCTAACTTATTTAATAATATAAATTTCAAATCCCGGGTTCCCGGGAGTGTCCCTATTAAGGTTGAACTAGTCGCGGGCTCGAACTCATTGGTGGGCTTGGTCAAAAAGCACGCTATCTCACCTGGCATCGTGTCCGACAGAGATAGTATCAGTGATGAGCAGTTAGACGCTGGTCTACATGCACAAACTCTAGTTCGCACGCACACAAACACCGTTCAGAACGATTTTAGTAAAACGAGCGCGTAAAAAATTACGAAATGTCCTTTGGATTTATGCAGTAGTTTTTTTGATTTATGCAGTAGTTTTTTTCATATCCGCCGATATGAAAAAAGCTACTGCATAAATCAATTACGAATAAAGGAGATCACCCATTCTGGGCTAATTTTTTTTTTTTGGGTGGCCCTCGATAATTCTTACATATTTTAAAAATATGTATAGAATACATTATGTTTTACTATGGCACCAAAGACGAGAACAATTTGGGTTCGAAGATTAATAGGATTAATAATTATTAGGAATTATATTTGGTACAAGTAATACGTTTTGCGCGTTCAGGTGAAAACCTGTTCTAATCTTGCACGCTCCGCGCGTCCCTCACTTCCCCCGTGCTCTGTGCCGTTTACTTGTAACACAATAGACACGCGCGCGCGAGTCGTCTCAGTCCGTTCAGTGACGCATCATCTGTTGCCTTGTTCACTACTCACTGTTTTTGCGAATCAGCTTATTTCTCGGCGTGTGTTTTTTTTTATAATCTGTGACCATTGCGCAAATAACGGACTTGATGTTATCATGGGAACGTGTGTGTGTTGTAATCGTTCAGTTGTTAATAGAAGACGATCTTTATTGACGTCTGAGTTGTTTCAAAATAGGCCGCACTTACGATTGTATATAACAGAAGTTATACACCCTCGACAAGTAAGTATATAAGTACATATTTTTTGGTCAAATGTTAAAAATGTTTGTACTTAATAATTAATGTATGTATGTATGTAGGTATCTAAGAATTACCTGTGTACAACCCGGTTAAAATATCTCTGCACCTGGCGTCGATGACGTCACTTTTGTATTCTGATAAGGCGTGAAAAAGATAAGGGCACGTGTTTATTTACCCGCTGCCTTACGATCTCGCCCCTACAAGGCGTCCTCGTGGTCAGGCTTTTAGTTACGATTTTTAAAGTGAATCAGTAACCGCTTTGAGTAAATCAATGCCAAAAAATAGATTCGAATTCATTTTGTTGTTTCTTTTCAGATTCTTCTGAATCATGAAGAATTTATCTGCCGTCCTTGTGTACAACGAGCAGACAGGAGAAGAAGAGCTGACGTTCCGCCAGCAGCTGACGTTCCGCCAGCAGCTGACGTTCCGCCAGCAGCTGACGTTCCGCCAGCAGATAACGTTCCGCCAGCAGATGACATTGCGCCTGTTGATGCTGCTGTGCCTGTGGAAGTCGCTGAGCCATCGGCCAGAGACTCTTCTGTCCAAAGTAGCAGATATCGACGTGTTCCTTGCACAAGTTCGCGCTGCTTAATATTTAGTTGTCAAAATACCACCCGGCGTCGCTTGCCGAGTTCTTTACGGGCGAATGTTTTATGCAAGTATAACATATACATACCTAAAGATAGTCGTGTTTGTCAAGAACATTTGATCAGTTTTGATTGGGAACAATTACAGGAGGCACCAAATCTATGTACCGATTTTAGTGGGGCTTACTTAGATGATATAATAGATGTGTTAAAAGAAGAAAGGAGTTCCTTTCTAGACTTTGTCAATTATAGGCAAATGAGCCAAACAGAATTATTTTACTGGACAGGTCTTAGTCATGATCAGTTTCAACTTATATTGTCTGAAACACCTAGTCTGAGAAACCAAAAACGTCCTGAAGCCTGCCTAGGCATTTTACTAGCAAAATACAGAACTGGTGATTCGAACCTACGTCTAAGTAACATGTTCAGAATGCCAGAGTCTACTCTACAACGAAAACTTGGAATTGCTAGAAAATGCTTGCTTCGAGATTTTGTTCCTCGTCATTTAGGATTCGATCACATTAGTCGACAGGAAGTAGTATCCCGGAACTTATTAGTACCAGAAACGATTTTCGGTAATCCTGGGTCGCCGCCGGAAGAGAGAAAGGCAATCGTAATATGCGACGCAACATACGTTTATTGTCAGAAAAACTCCAATTTCTTTTTTCAGCGGGAAAGCTATAGCTTACACAAATATACCAATTTACTGAAGCCATTTCTATTTGTAACTTGCGATGGATATATAATTGATGTGACTGGCCCATATTCTGCTACATCATCTGATGGTCGTATCATGATGAATATGGCAAGAGACGAGAGTGGTTATGTGTTCAATTGGTACTTTCAAAATGAAGATGTCTTCATCCTTGACAGGGGCTTTCGAGACTCAGTTGCATCCTTAGAAGAATGTGGCTATTCGTGCTATTTACCACACTCTAAAGAAGTCGGTGCACTACAATTATCCACAGCTCAAGCCAACGAATCAAGACTTGTTACTATGTGTCGTTGGGTAATCGAAGTGGTGAATGGAAGATTTAAGCGCGATTATAAATTGTTCCGTCAAGATTTTTTCAATAGAGCTATGCCTCATATGATGGATGATTTTAGAGTAGCAGCCAGTCTCGTCAATGCATTCCATCAACCAATAATAGATAGCATACACGCAGAAGACTTTTTGGAAATCATACAACACAGGCGAAATATAGAGAACGATCTTGCCGATTATGTCATAGAAAATAATATGAACAGGCAAAGAGTTGTATTCCGACGAATGACGGCTGATGACCCAGAACTAATAGATTTTCCTCGTCTGAATGAAGAAGATTGTATTCTTTTTGCTTTGGGCACTTATCAGCTCAAATTAACCCGATCATACTGTGGCGAGCACATCAGAGACGGGGTTTACACGATTGAACTGTATAATGATCCTAATATTATCAACTTGCCTAATGTTAATAATACAACGAGACTTCTAAGAGGTCGTATTCAATCGCGACATTCGAGGGCCAGGACGTACTATGTTTATATTATGGCAGATTATACGGAAAATGGCAGAAATGCAATTAAAAAATATTATTGTACGTGTCTTACTGGCAAAAAAACTCTAGGCTGCTGTGCTCATACCATGTCAATTATTTGGTTTCTCGGCTTGGCTAGACATCTAGATGAGCCCTTACAAACACCGGCAGGTTTTTTAGATTATGTTATCGTTCAAGATAATGAGCATAATATGTAAGATCACTGTATAAAAAAAACAATAAATTGATACTTTTGTACCCTTTTCTTTGTTTTATTATAATCCGTACAACGCCTATTATATATATCTAGTTGGTTAGTAGATAGCAGTGTTGTAATCATAAAATATAAAAAATAGGGATCGAATTCAAAATGTATATTTTTTTAGCTGTTTTTCCTAACCCAAAAGTTGCCTGGTAGAAATTACTGCCAAGCAATAAGGCCGCCCGTTGCATTATGTTCTTTCCATTTTGTTATTTTATGAATACCAAAAACCATGAAAATCGGTCCAGCCGTTCTCGAGTTAAAGTGTTCGAACAAACCCGATTTTATTTTTTAAAGACCGTTCTATATCTTTGTCCCTAAATTAATTATAACGTTGTCACCATACAATTTTCTTTCTACTCCTGTAACCTTTCAAATAAAATGTATTTCATTCCTGGCCGCCAACTTTTTTTTTTTAGCCCGAGTCGCCCTACTAAATGAGTGATCTCCTTTATTTTTATACTTCTTTTATTACTTATTTACTCCCAAAGTTGCGTTAAAATTAGCAGGAAAAACGAATCTTTATTGGCTCATAACTTTTAATTCCTTTTTTTTTTACTATTCTGCTTCAGTACAGACAAAATTAATAATAAGACAAAACGATTTCATCTTTTACTTTGGATGTACAATGTGTAACAGTGGAGTAAAACCCCCCCGAAATTTGTATGGAAAAAGTATCGGCTAGTTGCGCCTTAAGACGAAGTATCGCAAGTACAAAAAATAGCTCTATCTACTCCGATCACTGCAATAAGGCAGGAATACAGTAATAAAAGAAAATTACCTTTTCTAACATTGGCATTATTGTCATGTCTGTTGTAATGATTCTTGTTTTTTGGAGACACTGCATTATTATTCTGTTCATCTCCAAAAGCATCATCATCGGTTTTCATATTGGAAAGAATGTCATTTGTTTTATCATCTGCTGTATGCATGTCAGCTGGTTGTGGTAGGATTCCAGAATCATCTGCTGTTAGTTTGTGAGGTAATTTTGGTTGATTGACAATGCTTTGAGATTCTAACCATTGCAACTTTCTTAAAGCAATACTGACTACACTGGACCGGTTGGAGGTTGAAGAGTTCCTCGTAGTGCATGCTCTTCCCACGGAGACATCGTCAACATCTTTACAGAGCTTCAAAACATTCACTTTGTTCTGGAGCAATGTAACTTCATTGCCACGGTCACAAACTTCTATTTTGCGAGACATTTTTGAAGATTCTAAATGTTTATGCTCTTGCAGGACTGAAGTTTGGTTTTTCAAAACATTTAGCCATGTTTTCTTCGGTATGTTCCTAGTTTTGCCAGCCTCCTCAATCTTGTTCAAAACTTGATGCCTTGTAACGTAGTTTAGTTCTGTATAACGGTTATTTCTGGTCAACTCTTGATGGAAGAGACACTCATCTTCATATGCAAATTCGGAATTGACAATTTCTTGAAGAACGTTTACTTTTTCACCATTCTTTTTAAATACTATTAAATTTCCATATTTGTGGGTACTGTCGTCGAAAATTGAAGATCTGTAACAAGGGATTTAATGTTTAGTTGGGAACGGAAAGATCATCATCAAATCCCCTACCTAGCCTTTTCCCCAACTATGTTGGGTTCGGTTCCAGTCTAACCGGATGCAGCTGAATACCAGTATTTTACATGGAGCAACTGCCTATCTGACCTCCACCGACCACCACCCAGTTACTGGATGGCACGATACTCCTTGGTAAGACTGGGTGTTAGGCTTAAGGTCTTCTGATTTCGCATAACGACTATTCAACGAACTTCCAATTTCTTATTTTTGTTTAAGCTTTTTCAAAACTTAGAGCGACGAGACACCATTTTAAGTAATTGTTTTATATAATATCTCTATTTAGTAATGTTTTTAGTTGTACCACGCAGTTAATAGGACGAAAATTGAACGAAAAAATCATACTTGTTCTCTGTCGCAGAAATACGACACAAGCGGTAGGGGCACGGAAATATTTGTCGCATAAATGCGACACAAGCGGTCAAAAGGTTAATAAATAAACGAAAGCCTCATACATACAAAAGCTAAATACCTCGAGTCAAACAAACTGTTATCACTTTCTCAGTTTGGTTTCCGATCCGGAAAGTCAACTAGTGATGCCGTCCAAGAACTGGTGAACTTTGTTTCCACAAATCTCGATGGTAAACAAAAGGTGCTGGCAATCTTTCTAGACTTAGCAAAAGCTTTTGACACAGTCTCTGCCCCGCTCCTCCTCGAGAAGCTGGAGGCGTTTGGAGTGA
Source organism: Agrochola litura (assembly GCA_949152395.1). Classification (NCBI taxonomy): domain Eukaryota; kingdom Metazoa; phylum Arthropoda; class Insecta; order Lepidoptera; family Noctuidae; genus Agrochola; species Agrochola litura. The sequence goes on along the minus strand of OX424521.1, from coordinate 11,123,337 downwards.
AGAGGCACGCAACTTAAATTATTTTCTGACTACCTCACAAATCGCATGCAGAGAGTAGGGCTTGGTGATGTGTGCAGTGATGATCTTGACATTACCCATGGGGTACCACAGGGTAGTATCCTTGGCCCCACATTATTTTTGACGTATATCAACGACCTTTGTAACCTCAAATTACATGGTGGCAGGATCATCACATTTGCGGATGACACAGCTCTGCTTTTTCACGCGGGACTCATGGGAAGAAGTTTTTTCAAATGCTCAGCTTGGTTTCGACATGGTCGCAGAGTGGCTAAAAAATAACAAACTCACTCTTAACGTGTCTAAATCTATGTATATTCCCTTTACCATGAAAAATCACGCGATCCCATCTTATACAAATTTTTCTATAACATCGCACACTTGCTCTTCCCTACAAGGCAATCCTTGCACATGTCCTTCTCTCAAAAAAACGGCTGTTATCAAATATTTGGGTATTCAGATTGACGATCGTCGTAGTTTTCAGCCGCACGTAGACGCACTTACAGCGAGAACACGAAAATTGATATATGTTATGTGGCGGAAGCTGGGGCCATCGACACCGTATACTATGCACTAGTTCAGTCAATCTTATCATATTGCATAACAGCATGGGGTGGAGCCCCAAAGACATCCTTGCTGAGGTTGGAAAGAGCTCAGAGAGCTGTTCTTAAAGTTAGTCGTAAACTTCCCTTTCTCTTTCCAACGAAAGAACTTTACCAGCAGTGTAAAGTACTGACAGTTCGCCAATTATTAATTTTAAATATAATCATTCGTAGGCAGCGGCGTGCACAGAATTTTTAGACAGGGTAGGCAGATTTTTTTTATAAAGCTATTACCTAACCAAAAATCATGTTTGTTTTGGATGATCGGATCTGTAAAGTAATTTTAAGTTTTTTTTAATTAAATCTACACGTCAATCTTTCAGTCAGAATGTCTGCAATATGGAGTCGTATAATTCATGTTTGTATGTTTGAATGAATGTTTGAATGTTTGTATCAAACATTCAAACAAACATTCATTAAAACATACAAACATTCAAACATTCATTCAAACATACAAACATTCAAACATTCATTCAAACATACAAACATTCAAACATACAAACATTCATATAAAGACTCAAACATTCATTCAAACATTCAAACATACAAACATTTAAACATACAAACATTCATTCAAACATACAAACATGCAAACATACAAACATGCAAACATTCAATCAAACATACAAATATTCATTCAAACATACAAACATGCAAACAATGCAAGAGACTCTTGGTAGTCATCTCATAAAACCAGCTCAACATGTCCTCAATAGGTATAGCATATTCAAGACAAGTTTTTGTATACCATACCCACACCCACACACCTTCACACCCACACCCACGCACTTACACTCGCACCCATAGACCCTATTTTTGTTGTCTAATTAATTATTTGCTGTGTATTTTCTTTGTTTTATATTATTTTTTGTTTTTTTATTGTTCAACCCATTATCTTTATCATCTTTTAGTAGTATACATTTCTATCAGTGTAACATTTCCGTGTAGTTTGGAGGCCTGGAGACCTGTAACACAGGTATTCCTAGTACAGGCTCCAGTCTCCACAACATCAATGTATTTTTTGTATACACAATCATGTACTATACAAATTTTTCATTATGTGGTGGAGAAAATGTACGTGTTTTATTATTTCATTATTATTATTTCTCTATTATGCCCACATAAGTCCCAAGTTATATCATAGAAATGCCTGTGATCAAAAGTTCATGCGAGTAAAAAATCCATTGATTCATTTTGCTGTTGACTGTTGAGCAGGCTTTTCATAAAAGACTAGGTGCTGGGTTGCAAAATTACGTTATTTTACTGAAAACGCTGGTAAAATACGGGTATTTTACAGTCACTTAAATAAATTACGGTAAAATTACTGGCGACTTATGAAGTTTTAAATTTTAATTTGTGCTGTCTTCTGCTCTGCTTCTGCACATAGAGGATATTATTATAATCTATGACATGGTGTGATTCATATCTCGAATTCTTGACTTGAGAATTAAGTTTTAGGCATTTTTAGTACGCATGAGTCGCACGAGCCCAGTGTTCTGTTTTTTTTTAAGTTTTAGTACTGCCTATATATCTGGCAAATTTCTATCAAATCCATTTTGGCGGTTCGCACACTGCACCGCATCATGCAGCGTAGCGCGGGGCAGCAGATTTAGGTCGCGTTCAAACGACACGCGCCGACCACGCGTTTTGCCCGCCTTACACCCGCCCTCGGCTCGCGCAAAATCAGCGTATGGGTCCCGCACGCCTCGCACCCGCTTATACTACTTAAAACACGCCACGCGACTACACTGACAGTCAATACGACACTAGCCGAAGCGCGGGCGCAAGGCGTACGGACGGGGTGGGTGCAACGCGTGTGCAGGGTGAGCGCGGGGCAGGCGTGAGTAGGGCGCGTGACGGGCGCATGGCGGGCGCGAGGCGAGTGCGGTTGGACTTCGATAAATGCAATTAGAGATCTATTGATGTGTCATAAGACTCAAATTATAAACAGAACATTTCAAAGCGAGTTAGACGCGGGTGCAGACGCGCGTGGCGTGCGCTTAGCGGGCGCGTGTCGCCTGTACGCGCCCTTAACATTGTACAGACGCCAGCACATCAAGCTACCACAATCTGTCAAATTTATTTAATAGATTTTCAACTTTATAGTGGTTACGTATAAGGTTCAAAGTTGATTGGGAAAATTTGACAGTTTCGGGTAGCTTGATGTGCTGGCGTCTGTACACACGGCTACGCATCAAGCTGGACATTTCCAGTATAAGCTGCCCTCGCATTGTACGGAAATCGTATACAATGCGAGATCAGCTTAAACTGGAAAAATATAGCTTGATGTGTAGCCGTGTGTACCAGTTTGTCCAGAAAACACAATTTGCGCGCGCGGCGCGCTCCCGCGCGCAGATTTTTTGCTATAGCCGCCCCGCACCACGCTGCGTAATGCGGTGCAGTGTGCAAATCGCCTTATCCGTTAATAGTGAAGTAGTGACAAACACATGATACACACAAACATAGTCACTTCCGTATTTGTAGTGTTTTAGTGGGTATGACGGTATGAGTACGTTTAATACGTTTTTTACTGAAAATTACCATATTTTACCGTAAAATACCGTAAATTACGTAAAGTAACATTTTTACCGTATATTACCAGGGGAATTTCACCATTTTACATCCCTAGGTGCTGCTCGCTCGCGTAGACCATGCCTACCCCATGGGAAGAAGACGTAGGTAGAGTAATGACATAAATGTTTTTATTTATGAGAATGGCAATAAATTTGCAACGCATCGCAGTTTGTTCGTGTAGTTTGCACTGCCGCGCTAATTATAAGTGCAGTAAGGAGGTTATTCGTAGTTTCGAGTTAATGGCGCCTAAAGTTTTTTGCTTTTTACGAGGATTCTGAAGTAAATCAATTTGACAAAAATGCTTCCTTACTGCGTTTCTAACTAGCACGACAGTGCAATGGTAGAAAGTTGCAAGAAATATGGAGAATCTTTAAAAATATTGTTGTTGTTGTTATTATTGTCGTTGATATTGTTGTTATTATTGTTGTTGTAGCTGTCTACAACTACTTAAGAAAATCATAAATTTACTGAGACAACGCACACCTAAACCGCTGAGTCTAGGAGCATGAAATTTAGCACAAGAGCTATTATAAATAAGATGAGCACTAAGGATTTTTTACCCAATAAATAAAAGGTCCTGGCAAGTTGGCGATGAGATTTATTGTTTTTGTAATGTATGTGTATTTTAAAGAATAAGAATTGTTTCTGTGGTAACACAAGGAAAATATTGTTTTTAAACTAACATAAAAAGAAGTAAAAAATCTGCAACGGTTACAAACTGATAGTAGCGGGATAATATAACAAGTGATAAGGAAGCCTGAAAATATTACAATGGTGATAAAGAATTGTTTAATAATAACATAACACAATTATAACATGGTTAAGCCTGGCATAAAGGTCTGGAGCACTCAGCAAAGAGAATGGTCCGAAAATTTGGATAGAACGAAGAATTTCCTAAGATAGTTATTGTAATGTGTTTTGATCTCATTTTGTCATCTTAAATTAACTGTTTTAAGAAGACCTATCTTAATATATATAAATCTCGTGTCACAATGTTTGTCCTCAATGGACTCCTAAACCACTTAACCGATTATAATAAAATTTGCACACCATGTGCAGTTCGATCCAACTTGAGAGATAGGATAGGTAGGGTAGGTAGGGTAGGTAGGGTAGGTAGTTAAGAAAAGTACTAAGTGCTACCCGTGTGAAACCGGGGCGGGCAGCTAGTTATCCTATATATCTAAGTTCCTATAATTATGTAAACAACCCAAATAAACTTATCTTTAACATCTTTAGTAATTTACTTATTATAATTTCGTTGAATTAAATTGTAATTTCGTGGGACAATTTTGTAAGCTTCCTGCAGGCCAGGCCTGTCCCGCAAATTTCTCATTTGTTAAATTCTAAGAAAGTTAAAATGTGTTTTAGGTGTAATACATGCTCTGTAAACCTTATTTATCTTTTAAGTCAAAGTCAAATAATTTATTTAAATTAGACCCATAAAAGGCACTTGAACGTCAAAATTTACAAAAATAGAATTGATTCTAGTCGCCCCTTCCAAAAGGTAGTCTTCGTATGCAAAAGAATGGGCAAGAAACTCCACCTTTGCTCTTTTAAATTATTTTACAATATTTTGTACACATTAATTATATAATTATGTGTGAAGACAATGCACCTGGAATAAGATTATTATACCACAATAGGTAAAAATTATTAAAAATGAAGCTATGACAGAAAAAAATATTATGTAATGGATACATGGTGTTCACATATTTACAAGCATTGTAAAAGTAGGTATATAGGTACCTATACGATATTCCTAAAAAAAATACAAGTAATACTAATAAGTCAGTGTGTGAGTTCAAGTAATCACAGAATGATTTAATAAAATTTATTCTTAAAACTAAAACCAGAACATTCAGAATTGCACACATTTCCTAAACACATCACACATCTTGCAAGTACTTTCTGGGATTGAATAAACCAGATTAATCGGAGAGCTGAAGATTGACAAGAGTTAATTGGTTGGATCAAAGCTGGGTTTGAAGTTCCGGATCATTTACTTGCGAAGCAGTTGAAACATAATTTGACTTATGTTCAGACTATGACTTCCTTATTTGTATTATTGTTTAGTTATTTAACATTATGTTCGTTTTAGTTTTGACTTTTAAGTAAGTACTAAATGACTATGAACATGACCATTCTCCATATTTAGGCTGAACATGTGGACTATTTTATACGTATAACAATTATACCTATTCTGGCAACTGACGTGAAAACCATGTAAAATTTTACCCTCATTTTAGCCGTGCCTTCGCCGACAAAACAAATGTAAAAACAACAACTGCTAAAATATGCTGTATTGCGGTTAATTAAACAAACAACTTACTTTTCGTCAATGTAGGTAGGTGTAAACATCACATGGTTGGCTTCCAGGAAACATCTCCGCATGGCAACGGATGCTGCCGGCATCCACTGCTCACAAGGCTCGGATTTCACGACGCAATCTTCCCCGAAAGTTACGTTTTGAGGAAGTATCCCATAGATTCCAATTTGTTCAAAGTAAAAAGAAGTATTTTCATCGCCCTCTTTTTGCACCAACGCCCATATCAAATGGGGATTAATATAATGGAGCACGTCCACCTTATATTGATCAAGCTCCATAACTAATAAAAGTAGTTTATTAAGAATTTTAATTTGAGTTAGTTAATTCAACAAGTCGGCAAGCTACGCTATTCAAAAACATGGTCAGTGAATGGTGAATGAAAATGAAGGAAGAAAAAGTGGAAGTATGCAAATGAATGAACGATAGACCATGCGCTAACAAACATGTAACAAACCCTAGCAAACGGAGCTCAACCATAGACATTTGTTATTTCTATTTCAATTTCAATGAGCTCAACGGAGTCACTAAACCATAGACAATTAATTATATACGTATTTCAATCCTATACATATATTTCTATTTCAATCATTGAAAAATGCACTAAACGGAGTACCTCCTCTAGTGATGTGCAGGTGACAGCCGGTGCCGTGCGTCCGGCATCCGTGTCGCGCACAGTTTTGCCAGTTTTTAGGGTTCCGGAGTAAACAAGGAACCCTTATAGTTTCGTCATGTCCGTCTGTCTGTCTGTCTGTCCGCGGTCTAGCTCCAAGACTGTTAATAGAAATAAAATTATGTTTTTTTTTTTTTTAAGGTACAGACGCCAGCACATCAAGCTACCCGAAACTGTCAAATTTTCCCAATCAACTTTGAACCTTACACATCAGCGATAAAGTTGAAAATCTATTAAATAAATTTGTCAGATTGTAGTAGCTTGATGTGCTGGCGTCTGTACCTCCCTTATAGAGATGTTTTTATTTTTTTTTCTTTCCCTTGGTGTGGGGTATCGTTGAAAAGGTCTTTCAAAAATATTAAGAGTGTGTTAATACCATTTTTGAATTCAGAGATCCGTTTACGAAATATTAAGGTTTAAAGTGCAAATTTTTGTTAGAGTCAAGTGTGTCCCCCCCCCCCCTGCCAGCTAAATGGTTGGTTTTAGATATGTGAAAAAATTCACGGCAGTAGCTTATATAACGAATTTAAAAGGAAAACTATCACAGTATGCTTTACAAGTTTACGCGTAATAATCGACCAACTTAGATTTGTGGTTGTAAAAACATGTTCTCTCATACATTCTGTATGAAAGATTTTTTTTTTTTCAACTACAAAGTTTAGTTTGTTCTTGGACTGGGCCTGTCCCTCGCGGGACACTTAATTTTGATTTAAAAATCGGGACATTCCGCCAAAATCGGAACGTCTGGCAACGCTGGCTCGCGCAGCGACGCGGCAGCCGGCGGCGCGGCGTGGTGGTGCGGGCGTCCAGACCCAAAAGTTCTATGCTTTTGGGTCTGGATGCCCGCACCGCCACATACGTTCTGTGCCCAAAAGAAGGATTCTAGATATGGCTGCAGGTCATACCTAGATTTATAACTAGGCTATACAGAGTGTTAGGCAAACGGTTGAACATAAGAAAATGGCGGATCCGTGGAGCCGGCCGTTTCCTACATGTTTAGGCCCATTATCAAGACCCATGCTTATAGATGTAAGGCCGATTCAAAACCAATTAAACCAATCAGTTAAAAAAAAAAGCGTTTAAAACCGAAATAAGCCATTTTTTTCGATTTAAAACGGTTGGTGTTGATGACTGTTTTTCTTAATTTTAACTACATTTTCTAGATTTTACCGAGGTAGCGATATAACGGAGTAAAGTACAGACGCCAGCACATCAATCTACCCGAAACTGTCAAATTTTTCCAATCAACTTTGAACCTTATTCTTCAGCGATAAAGTTGAAAATCTATTAAATAAATTTGACAGATTGTAGTAGCTTGATGTGCTGGCGTCTGTACCTATAAACAGTGTAAAGTTTTTTAAATATGTGATATACTGATATTGATATACTTAACGGGTTTAGTTCTAGTTGGTCCGTCCAACCAAGCATAGGTATAACTTACCTAAGTTATAAAACTCTGTGTTGATAAATAAAATTGTTTTCATTGTTTTCAAACGATATAAATAATCAATTTGATTCGGTTTAACACCAAACTCTTGCACTCTCGTTGACATCGTCACTCGTGACTCGACGCAACGTAGCCAGCTCGCCTACCTTACACACCAATGCACATACATACTATGCCGCGCGGCCGCGGCCGCCGCGCCGCGCCCCACGTACTTTTATTTTTTTTGTAGGCGAGTTTTCAACCGTTTAAAACGATTTATTTGGGGTTAAAAACGGCAACATTTTATTTAAAACGTTTTAAATCGGTCATTTTACATCTATACCCATGCCAAACGGATATTTTTTAATGATTTTTATTTTTTTTATTCGTATTTCGTCGTTGCTCAAACTTCAAACGTTGATTTCATTTTTTTGCGTGTAATTAATTTCACTTTTCGAAAATGTAGAGTTCCGTGAAAAAGGCCCGGGTAATATTCAAGGCAATGGCACGTAAAATTTACTCGGAGAGGCAACCGGATGGCGAGTGAGATACCAAACCCCCTATACCATCCGAATGGACCCCAAATGGACGGGGGCGGAGATATGGGGGTTGGGGGCCAAACATTTTTTTTTTTTGACATGAATTTTCTTTTGGTTATATCTTGAAAATGGTGTGTCTTATCGCAAAAATAATTAAAATTTCGATCCCCTTTATAGAACCCATGTAGGTAATCATTTTTGCCTCCGGCAAGCAGCTCTGATGCTCGGGCCACACCAACAGGAAATGTCGTTAATTATCACGATGATGGACCCTAACCCGTCGGAATAAATTGTATCATCGCGATAATCAACGGCATTTCCCATTAGTGTGGCCCCGGCATAAAAAAAATCACGGGATAAGGCAACAAAAGTACCACGTGGAGTCGCGATTGTCAAATTCGATTAAGTTGTGTCAAAATTATTTTTAAATTCATAGAATTAATTTTGCGGAACAGCTTTAAGATTCTCATAGCATAGTAAGGAATTTTAGTGATGGTTTAGTTAGTTTAGTTTGGTGTACAGACGCCAGCACTTCAAGCTACTACAATCTGTCAAATTTATTTAATAGATTTTTAACTTTATCGCTGATGTGTAAGGTTCAAAGTTGATTGGGAAAATTTGACAGTTTCGGATAGCTTGATGTGCTAGCGTCTGTACCTACGCAGCTTCCCGAACGCAGGTGCCACCACCGCCGCGCTGCTTACCCGAATCGGATTCGACGATGACGACTTTCTCGAAGTTGGACCTACCTAACTGAACAGTTTGCCTTTTTTTTTTTTTTTTGGGTGGGAAATTATCAAATAACTTCTCCCGCTCTGGGTGGAGCGGGAGGGCGTGTCAGACTCTTACTGACTAAAACCCACCCGTGTTCCTTCGGTTGCCCTGTTGCCGGGGGCCACGATGTCCCTATCGGTTTTCTTCGAACCCCCGGCAGGCATTGGCCCTAACGGACCCCTTCAATTCTGCTGACATCTCTTTGAGGCGCGCGTGGAACACAACGCGCCGTCGACCCGGGCTTGGTCCTTATCGAACGGCGAGCTACCCATTGCTCACCGTCCGCAAGCCCGCGCCTACGGTGGCCGGAAATCGGCTCGCGATTCCCGCCCCGGGCGTCTCCTCCTGCGGCGGTTAGAGGCGTGAGGGCGCGAAATTTGCCTTTCCCTCACGCGTTTCGCCTCTCCCTTCGCGAGCATTACCGCTTCGCAGAAAGAGGTGACGGCCTGCCATTTCCTCTCGCTCCGTACCATGGCCAGAACCAGGGCCGGACGCGAAAGATCACCGCCGCCGATCGCCTCTACGATGGACAGTTTGCCTAACTGTGCATTTGCACTGGCGAAACATTCACAACAAAACACGTAAAGCCACCGACACATTACTGTGTCGTGGTGTGTCGTGACGCGGGATACACCAATCAAACGAATCTGTTCAGGACTACGTCAAAACACAACGAGTTTTGATTGGCTAACACTGCGTCAGAAGGCGACACGACACGATACAACACAGTAATATAAATCCGCCTTAAGACATGAAATCTCTAGTTCCAGTCAAACATTTTAAGGAACATTGACAGAAAATAGAGATTTCAACATGTTTTGCTGTGAATGTTTCGCCAGCGCAAACGCACAGCTAGGTAAGCAAGCATAATCGTCCGCAACTTCGATTGTAGTCTCCGATCTTCATGAGAGTGGGTGTTACATGGGCATTCGATTCGGCAATATTACTACTTCCAAGTAGTTCCAAGAAAAAAGAAAACATGCTGAACCTTTAGATTGCACGAAACCTAAACTGAATGGTAATTCGTTGCTGTTTTTGCTACAGGAGCGTAGTTCCCACGGATTTTGTGAATTTCATCATCAGTCCACTGTATTCGATTTTTTTCAGTAATTTTTAGGGCTTCGTACCCAAATGGTGCCAACAGACCATTACTATATAAATAGTCACCTGACTATTTATTATAATCTATGACATGGTGTAATTCATATCTTGAATTCTTGACTTGAGAATTAAGTTTTTGGGATTTTTAGTACACATGAGTCGTACGAGCCCAGTTTTTTGTTTTTTTTATTTAAGTTCCAATACAGCTTATTTAGATCTCTAGCAAATTTCATTCAAATCCATTAATCCGTTAATAGTGAAGTAGTGACATACACATGATACACACAAACATACTTACTTCCGTATTTGCGGCGTTTTAGTGGTGACTGTATGAGTACGTTTAATTCGTTTTTAAGGAAAATTACCATATATCACCTTGAAATAACGTAAATTAGGTAAAATATTTTTTTTTACCTTATTATACCAGGGTAATTTTACCGTTTTACATTCCTAGTCACAGGTTCCTAGTAACGAAAAAAACTTTTTACAAAAAAAAAAAAAAAACAACCGACTTCCAAAAAACACTACAAAGTGAAAAATAACTTGAATTTCGGAAGTCGGTGTCTTTCTTTGATTTCGAATTTTCGTTTTTTGTCACCGACTTCCGAAATTAAAGTTATTTTTCACTTTGTAGTGTTTTTTGGAAGTCGGTTGTTTTTTTTTTTTTGTAAATAGTTTTTATTTTTCACTTTTTAGTTGTGGTACCTACCCCACACAAATTCGAAAACCACTACCTGCTATTTAAATAACAGTGACAGGAACTTATCATATCATCCACATACTAAGTGGGAAAAAGTACGTATTATTGAAGCTAACTCAAAAACTATCAAAGCAAAGTTAATAAAATTTATATGGGCCCATTTCGAGAGCATACCCTTTCAAACAAAAAAGAAGTTTCAAAATCCGTCCACAATTGACGGAGAAATCGGTGGATATACATAAAAAAAAAGAAAAAAAAAAAAAACAAACATACGCGACGAACATATAACCTCCTCCTTTTTGGAAGTCGGTTAAAAATCATTGACTTCTGATCAAGTAATTCATAATTATGTAAGAAAATATTCTATATTTAAAAGAGTCTGCGCCCAAGCTAAATCTAAATTAATAAGTAACAAAATTAAAATTTCTAAAAATAAAATAAAAGCTGTGTGGCAGGTAATTAACAAAGAAACTGGAAACACAAAACAGCGAGATCAGAATGAATTGTCTTTAAAAATTGATAATGAAACCATTTCAGATAAGTTAAAAGTTGCTGAGACACTAGAAAAATTATTTGCCAACATCCCAATAGAGGTTACGAAATCTCTCCCCTCATCATCTATACTAGCTGAATCTCTTTTAAACGAACACTTCAGTAAAAATATTCCAAGTTTCGAATTCAAGCCCATTTCTATTGTCACAATTAAAAAAACATTTAAAAGTCTTAACATAAAAGACACTGAAGACTTATGGGGGATTTCCGTTAAGGTTCTTGAAGATATCATTGACACAATTGCCCCTGTCCTAACAGGCATATTTAATCAACGTTTAGATAGCGGTACGTTTCCTGATTTAATGAAACATAGTAAAGTAGCATCAATTTTCAAATCGGGTAGTAAGAGTGTTCCCTCTAATTATAGACCAATATCTGTGCTACCAGCATTGAGTAAAATATATGCAAAAATCATACTAAACCAGATGTTGTCACATTTTAATTCTAATGGGATTTTACATAGTCACCAGTTTGGTTTCACGAAAGGTAGGTCGACGACTGACGCAGGAGTAAAACTCATCGTCACATCTTGGAATCCTGGGAGAAGTCCCAAGATGCAATTGGCATTTTCTGTGACCTCTCAAAAGCGTTTGACTGCGTTGACCACAATACACTGATCTGTAAATTACACCACTACGGAATTCGTGGACAAGCTGCTGATCTTGTTCTTTCCTATCTATCAAACAGGCAGCAAAAAATAAATGTTAATGGGGCGACGTCTTCGGGGTCTCTAGTTAAAATGGGCGTGCCTCAAGGTTCAATTCTCGGCCCTTTCTTATTTCTAGTTTATATAAATGATCTTCCTTACATGATGGCTAACTTATCGGATTTAATTCTATTTGCTAACGACATTTCTCTTATTTTTAAAATAGACAGGAAAGATACAGATGTCTTACATATCAACGATAGTCTGGCTGTACTTTCAAAATGGTTCGCAGCTACTAATCTTTTACTTAATGCGAACAAAACTAAATGTATTAGGTTCTCATTACCAAATGTACCTCAAGTAGGTCTAAATCTAAAACTTGATGGCAAAAAACTAGATGCAATAACGGAAACTATATTCTTAGGAATTACTTTAGATTCAAAATTACAATGGGGCGCCCACATTAGAACTCTTTCAGGTAGATTAAGTTCAGCTGCATATGCAATAAGAAAAATAAGGCAGTTGACTGATATAGCCACAGCTAGGTTAGTATACTTTGCTTATTTCCACAGTATTATGTCTTATGGCGTCCTGCTGTGGGGATCGGCAGCTGACGTAGATTCGATTTTCATTTTACAAAAGAGGGCAATCCGCGCGATCTATAAAATGGGTCCTCGCGAGTCCCTTAGAGAAGTTGACATACTGACTTTGCCTTCTCTTTGTATCTTAGAAAGTATTATGTATGTTCGCAAAAACACAAGACACAAGTGGTTGTTTTAATCGTTTTAACTATTAAAATTTAGTATAAATAGTGATATGTTGCTGTTTTTGTATCAAATTCAAATTCAATTCAAATTCAAAACATTTTATTTCACATAAACCTACATGGGCACTTATGAACGTCAGAAGCTAGGTGCACGGTTCCAATTGGTCGTTTCCTATGGAGAAGAGCCGGCAAGAAACTCCACGGTTACTCTTTTAAAAATAATTGGCTTTTACAATACTTTCAAATAACAGTGTTACTAGGTACGGGAGGACAGTGTAGGTCTTGCAATAAGTACTAAGTACTTAACAAAATAGAAAATGGTCTACAGGTCTACAATTCACTAAACCTACAGCGTTCTCACATTCACAAAATAGAAAAGAATCTATACAAAAGATAAATAAATTAATAAAAGTAAAAACCTATTTTAATAAAACGCAATTATATGATTGCTATTGCAATTGTAATCAATCTGAATAATTATCATGTCACAAATAAAGTGTTGAAATTAAATTGCAGGTATATAATGTCAAATAATAGAATAAATATATCAAGGACGAATGTAAAAAATAAAAATTAAAGATTAAAATAACTCACTCACTCTTACTTATTTATGCCGTTAATGAGGTACCAGGGAAGCCACATGTGCAGAAGAAGAAGTATTATGTATGTTCGCAAAAACTTAGGACTTTTCAAAATAAGAAGCGATTTCCATAGTATAAATACACGTAGTCGACATGAAATTGTGATACCCAAATTTAGATTAACTAAAACAAGCAAGTAATTTCTTATAAACAGTGTCCGCTTTTATAACAAGTTTCCAAAGTCGGTGACAGAACTTAGCGATGGGAAGTTCAAAACCCACATCAAACGTGTCCATAACAAGAAATCATATTATAAAATTAAGACTATGTTGAAGACAAGGAAGTTTGGCAATAATTCCTTCTGCACATCTGGCTTCCCTGGTACCTCATTAACGGCATAAATAAGTAAGAGTATATTAACTGCTCCCAAATTACCATGTTTATTTTAATCTACAATTTTTATTTTTTACATTCGTCCTTGATATATTTATTCTATAATTTGACATTTTATACCTACGATTTAATTTCAACTCTTTATTTGTGACATGATAATTATTCAGATTGATTACAATTGCAATAGCAATCATATTATTGCATTTTATTAAAATAGGTTTTTACTTTTATTAATGTATTTATCTTTTGTATAGATTCTTTTCAATTTTGTGAATGTGAGAACGCTGTAGGTTTAATGAATTGTAGACCTGTAGACCATTTTCTATTTTGTTAAGTACTTAGTACTTATTGAAAGACCTACACTGTCCTCCCATACCTAGTAACACTGTTATTTGAAAGTAGGTATTGTAAAAGCCAATTATTTTTAAAAGAGTAACCGTGGAGTTTCTTGCCAGCTCTTCTCCATAGGAAACGACCAGTTGGAACCGTGCACATAGCTTCTGACGTTTCATAAGTGCCCATGTAGGTTCATGTGAAATAAAATATTTTGAATTTGAATTTGACAGGTGAGAGTTGTATTTTTCTAGTCATAATGGGTAGCCACCAGCGTTGCCAGTTTTTTTTGTCAAGCCGGGATTCTGAAACATTTTGAGTGAAAAAAGCGGGATTCTTTCGTCGAAAGCGGGAAGCATAGTAAAATAACATATAGATAGATAGAATATTCAGAAGTTTTAAATATTTATCTTTTAATTTGAGTTTTAAGTTACGTTTACGTAACAATAGATAGCAAAAATAGCCACAGAAAATTAATTTTAATAAAAATATGAAATGTTAAATCAGATTTACCTTATTCGTTAGATAGTTGAGTCATCTTAGTCTTCTGAATAAAAAAATAAATAAAAATCAAAAATTTAAGTTAAAAAGTTTTATTCATTAAAAAAATGTGGTGTTTCAAATAATATAATCTAAGGAGCTATTCAAAAATCGGGACGTCCCGCCAAAATTGGGACGCCTGGCAACGTTGGTAGCCACTGTCATCAATTTTACGAAAATCACTGATGTACAGCAGATACCACATTGATCGTGTAAGGTGCCCCTGTGGATGGGTGAAAAGATCCCAAAAAACCGGAATATTTAGGCCGCATTCCGAGTTAGGCCTTAATCGCTCACAGCGCTCACATCGATACTTCGCGTTCCTAGTTAAATATCACGATTATGACAGCTCAGAGCTGTCAACAACTCGGAACGCTCGTGAACGTGCTCACACTGCTCACAGTGGTCGCTCATAGTCAAAACTTATAACATAACCCCAAAATTTGCACAAGATGGTTGGATTACAGTATTTCTTTGAGTATACACCACAAATTTCTTCTTCTTCTTTGGTTAGGTGGCAACTGTAGCCAGAAGCACAATTTCGACTCTCAAAACAAAACAGCACAACTGTCATTTTTGACAGCGCTCACGGTGATATTAATTTAGGGCATGGTCGGTGTTATCGCAAGATGGCGCATGTCATGACGTCATCTATGATGATTCACGGGACATCGTTATCGCGATAACGCTAACACGGTACGGGTGTTAGCACGCTCAAATCGAATACAGTTTAAGTCGGAACGCACCCTTACATGTGCATTCAACTTTCAAAATACTTGTCATCATCGTTGCTGTCACACAAACGTCAAATCGTCAACTGTTTGACAAGTCGGCAATGATTTCGTGGCTGCTGAAAACAAATTGTGGTTTATAAAAATAATTAAATCGCTGTTGAATGTTATTTTGTATCTACAGCCTGTGAAAATAATAGGTAAGAATAATATACTCATTGAATTTCACGATAGTAGAATGGTTATGAAGTAATAACGATAATTGTGTAGGTATGTATTTTTGTTATTCAAAATCTGTTTTTGATTACAAGAATTCAGTTGATTAATCTATTTATTTAATGTGGTGTGATACGGTTTTATTGTTTAATAATATGTATGTCTTTTCACACTGAAACATAAAGGTATAAAATGCAAATAGAAATTCGTGTTAGCTTGTCATTGGTAGAAAATATCTGCTGTAATGATATCGAATTTATATTTTCTTGGTTGCTGTGATACGGTAAAGCATTAATTTTGCGTGAACGAATTAACATACTTTCATAAATAATTCGGTCACATGCAGTATGTAAGTCACCTTACTCCTTAACTTCAACATGTTTTTCTAGATTTCATTGCAGTTAGAATACTTCGACGCTTAAGTGTCCTTTTGTTTTTATTTGTATAGTCAGTGGGTCGTCTTAGGGGTGTAAATAGATTGGATTGGATTTGTGCCCGGTTGATGGCAATAAGCTCACCCTCTATTACATGGAACTTAAACATAACTGGCGAAATGTGGGTGTACCTGATACAGGGACACAAACCTCTGCCCAATCCTTCAGGGAAACAAGGCCTCGATATTATGTTCTGTGTTATGCTAAAGTAAATAGTTAGTTGTGTTATACATTGTAAAAGGAATTATTACGATGAATTAATAAAAAAAAAAAAAAACGTTTTTTTTAATCCATGTCTGCCAATGATCATGGTGCAGTCATGACAGCAACTTCTTTTTTCCTTTGAGTTCTTTTCATAATGCAAATTTGCAAAAACATAGATTAATAATATTACTAGCTGAACCCGGCAAACAATGTTTTGCCATATAAATGTTTAGGGTGGACAACCCTTATCATTTACGTGTATGAAAAATAGATTACGACCGATTCTCAGACCTACCGAATATGCATATAAAATTTCATAAAAATCGATCAAGCTGTTTCGGAGGAGTATGGCAACTAACACTGTGACATGAGAATTTAAATATATTATTATCTGCACTTGACTGAATTGATGTCAAGTAGGTGAGTGACAAACTCGTTTGATAAATAACCTGCATGTTACAACTTCAGTGTAATAGTCAAAGGTATTATGGCTATAAAATGCATACATTTCTCTATCCAGTTGTTTCATTATCCGGGCAAAAATCCAAGAGGCTGCCCCTGTGAATGACCTAATTGATAATAATAAAGGTACAGACGCCAGCACATCAAGCTACCCGAAACTGTCAAATTTTCCCAATCAACTTTGAACCTTATACGTTAGCGATAAAGTTGAAAATCTATTAAATAAATTTGACAGATAGTAGCTTGAAGTGCTGGCGTCTGTACATACAATTCCATAGCTGACTGCAGGCAGTAGCACTTCATAGAAATTCGATTCGAATGCGAAACCAGTGTCGCAGCGACACGTAGCCTGTTGTTGCTGCCTGCAGTCGACTACGGATTTGTACCTTAAACCCAATAAGATTACCAAACCTGTACCCAGCGCCGGCCCGAGAATTCCTAGCGCCCTAGGCGAAAGGCTGGAACGGCGCGGCGCCCTTTTAAGAAAATTCGTGACAAAATAAAACTGTGTTCTTTCTTTTTCGTGTGGTTAGTGACTAACCTGGTGTCAGAGTTATAAAGCCGCCCATGGGCCTCTGACTTGGCTTCACATGCCGTCGAGAAATATCTCTCAGGCGTGATCGGTACTACGATCGCGGTCAAACTATAATAGTCAAATCAATTTTGAACAAAACATTATAACATACAACAAGAGAAAATTTGAAATCGCCATTTTTTTTTTTAGCAATGGAGCGAGTTGAGGCTATCAACTAAACTCGCTATTGATTTCCGTACCGATGGTGTTTCGTAAATGTCCATGAGCGCATTTTGGTAGAAAAATTGTTAAAAGATTGGGAGTATTTTCAAGTTGTAGGTAAATAAAAATTAATGTACAGACGCCAGCACATCAAGCTATCCGAAACTGTCAAATTTTCCAAATCAACTTTGAACCTTATGCTTCAGCGATAAAGTTGAAAATCTATTAAATAAATATAATTTTTTAATTTCGATGCCGCCGATAGTCGCCCCCCCTAATACGAGCGCCCTAGGCCGTCGCCTAGTTCGCCTATATGAACGGGCCGGCCCTGCCTGTACTTACCCTAATTGCCTAACTTATTTTCGTAAACGATTATGACATTTATTTGGTTCATTTTTAACCGACTTCCAAATGGAGGAGGTTCTCAATTCGTCTGAGTTTTTTTTTTTTTTGTATGTTGTTACGCGATTACTCCGCCAATTATGAATAGATTTTGATGATTTTTTTTTGTTTGGTAGATCATACTTCAAAGGTGGTCCCATATAAATTTTATTAGTTTTGCTTGGGTAGTTTTTGAGTTAGCTTCAATTATACGTATTTTTTCCCACTTAGTATGTAGATGATATGATAACTTCTTGTCACTGTTATTTACATAGCAGGTAGTGGTATTCGAATTTGTGTGGGGTAGGTACCACAACTAAAAAGTGAAAAATAAAACATTTTACAAAAAAAAATAACCGACTTAAAAAAAAAAACACTACAAAGTGAAAAATAACTTTAATTTCGGAAGTCGGTGACAAAGAACGAAAATTCAAAACCAAAGACACCGACTTCCGAAATTAGTTATTTTTCACTTTGTAGTGTTTTTATTTTGTAAAAAGTTTTTTGACAGTTCAACATCATTCATTGCTTTAATTACGTTGTTGAGCAGATTTTTTTTCCAACTTAAGAAGCAATGGATTAGCAATCTGTTTCATATCGAAACAAATTGTGTTTGATCGTGTATAACGCAATTAGGACACTGGTGACTGTCTTGTCCATATTTGGCCTATGCTGTCAGTATTTTGGTGCACCCCTGGTGAAAAATACTGGTAATTTAATGCTTTATTTTTTTGCGATTACCTAAT
This sequence comes from Agrochola litura, assembly GCA_949152395.1. Taxonomy (NCBI): domain Eukaryota; kingdom Metazoa; phylum Arthropoda; class Insecta; order Lepidoptera; family Noctuidae; genus Agrochola; species Agrochola litura. Next base: position 11,104,886 of record OX424521.1, on the reverse strand, counting down.
CTCTTCTAATAGTAGTAAACACAATATATGACATCCTAACTAATATTATAAATGTGAAAGTGAGTTTGTTTGTTTGGAATGCTTTCACACTAAAAAGGCTTAACGAATTTGGATAAAAATTTGGCACATGGGTAGAATATGACCTGGGTTAGGAGATAGGATATTTTTTTATCCCAGTAAACTAAGGGTCAACTCACACCGAAAGAGCGGCGAAGGGCAGCGAAGCGGAGCGCAGTTTCAGTGTCATATGAATTTTAACTTTATTTTCATTACTATAATGTAGCGGTTACACCGCCACATACGAACTACGCATCATAGACATGACGTCACACAAATCCTGCATCGCGCAGTTAGAGTTTATCGAGCGATCGACATACATACAAGATTTCAACTTCAAACCGATGGGCAGTTGCCCACCAGACACAACACCCGTCTGGTCGAAGGATCCTCCCTTTTCTATGGTGGATGAGTGAACTTTACACCCTGTTCCTCATACCCCTAAAATAATACTTATTATCGCATGAGAAACTCGAACGAGTCGCGCGGATGCCCGCGGCGCCGTGGGAATTCCGGCGAATTCCGATAATAAGTATTATAGTAATGAAAATAAAGTTAAAATTCATATGACACTGAAACTGCGCTCCGTTTCGCTGCCCTTTGCCGCTCTTTCGGTGTGAGTTGACCCTACGATAAAGTTGTGGATGGAAGCTAGTACTTAATATTAATTCTTTTTTTCACTCTCACAGAAAAAGAGTTATATATACCAAAGATAGCATATAAATAGGTTATTTGAAAAGGCTTATTGTCTGCCATGAGTTGTAATTTTTGCATAACTGCATCTGTTTTTATTAAATTACCATATACTGTTCCAATGTTTACAAAATAAAATATGTACCTCCATTTTACAGGTGGTGTTTATCCAATTAGCTGACTCGATTGACATTGTCATATTCAAATTTCAATAATTCATACAAAAAAGGATGTTCAGTTTTTTTTTTTCCTCATAAACCTGATTTGGACTGTTACAAACATTTTAAAACAAAAAATAGCCATATCGGTCCAGCCGTTCTCAAGTGATGCACTTACCAACAAACAGCATTTCATTTTTATTTATGAGCTCAACGGTCACGAGGACTCATTGAGATTGATAACAATTCAAACTCAAACTCAAAACATTTATTTCAATTAAACCATTTACAGGCACTTTTGAATTATCAAAGAATCGGTCAGTTAGTCAGAAAGTTGAAGCTAGTTGCCCATTCCAAAACGTAGATCTCTATGGAAAAGAACGGGCAAGAAACTCCAAGGCCACTCTTTTAAATATAGATATTACAAAATTCTGGGTACCTACATTATTCTTGTTGCTTCTATATGTGAGAACAATGTACAAAAAATAATAAAATATAAGATTAAAAAAAACTTTTTAAAAAAAAAAACAACCGACTTCCAAAAAAAAACACTACAAAGTGAAAAATAACTTTAATTTCGGAAGTCGGTGTCTTGGGTTTTGTGTTTTCGTTTTTTGCCACCGACTTCCGAAATTAAAGTTATTTTTCACTTTGTAGTGTTTTTTTTTGGAAGTCGGTTGTTTTTTTTTTTAAAAAGTTTTTATTTTTCACTTTTTAGTTGTGGTACCTACCTCACACACATTCGAATACCACTACCTGCTACCAGGGTCAAGAACTTATCATATCATCTACATACTAAGTGGGGAAAAAAATACGTATTTTGTAGCTAACTCAAAAACTACCCAAGCAAAGTTAATAAAATTTATATGGGACCAATTTGGGAGCCTACCCTTTCAAACAAAAAAAGAATTTTCAAAATCGGTCCACAAATAACGGAGAAATCGGTGGACATACATAAAAAAAAAAAAAAAAAAAAAAAAAAAAAAAAAAAAAAAAAACAAACATACGCGTCGAACATATAACCTCCTCCTTTTTGGAAGTCGGTTAATAAGCCCTGGCAGATAAGAGATGACCAGTCTCAACTGACGGCGCCCGTTCACGAACATGACGCGTGGATCAACACCATCCAGCTCAACCATTTTGTAGGGAACCGAATGATCCAACACACTCGCCACCATCAGCGAGACTTTTAAGTGAGCTTGACATTCTCTCAACTGCCATGCTCTTTCAAGTCAACATACATCTTAATAACATAATAAACGGCTCCATGGTACTCACATTTACAAAAAATCTAAAAATGCTTCTAAATTATACAAAACTATAGTATGCAATGTATTTAAGAAATTAATAGAATTTTACTACCAAAAAGTAAGAAAATCATTATTATCTAATTGGAGCATTAAACAATTTACTTGGTAAAATAAAAAATAAATATTAAGTTCGTAATGTCAAAAACAGAATTAAAAAAAGGGAAAGCAACTCTTCCAAATATTACAATTTTAACTAGTGAGCCCAAGTGGCTGTGGAGCAGGACCAGCATTAAGCCAAGCATTTTTATCTACGATATAAACATCCAACTTATAGTATGCTTGTTTACATAGTGTGCGTTTAATGCATGTTTTAAATTTCTTCTCATTTAGTTGAAGAATTAAAATTCCATTGTGTTGACTGTTGAAAGGATAAATAGATAGATAATAATGTTTAAACCATGTATTTTCCAGATCACGATGGGTGTAGCAGTGAGCAGATACTCAGAATTGTCTTCCAATGAACTGCTGATGCGGTTCTGTTCTTCCGAAGTCATCTGTCCCAATGACCCATTCTGGAATCAGCTACTCGCATTCAATATTAATCCACCGGCTAGTGCGTAAGTACCATTCAACATCTTAAATGAGCATATCTTGCCCATGGGCTGTTCGAATTATTGGTGTATGGAGAAATAAGAATCCATTCCCACATACCGAGACTCCTCCGTGCCTCGGAAAGCACGTTAAGCTGTTGGTCCCGGTTGTCATTCGTGGCTTCTGACAACCAGTCTTACCAAGGGGTATCGTATTACCTAGTTACTGGGTTGTGGAGGTCAGATAGGCAGTCGCTCCATGTAAAATACTGGTATTCAGCTGCATCCGGATAGACTGGAAGCCAACCCTAACATAGTTGGGAAAAGGCTAGGTAGATTGATTGGTGAAATATGAATCATGCATGTTTTAGTTTTAAACATTTATTTTAAAATGATGGAAAAAATATATTTGAGATCCTCGCAACAAGTCCTTTTATTTGATATGTCACGCGGTATGGTTTACAAACCTTTTTTTTAATTTTCATGTTTGCCCCCCAAAGTGACCCATTCAAAATTCATTTATTTATGTTACACGTCCGTATTTGGGTCACAGAAATACATATTTGTACCAAATTTCAACTTAATCTGTCCATTAGATTCGGAGAAAATTGGCTGTGACGGACGGACAGACAGACACACGAGTGATCCTATAAGGGTTCCGTTTTTTCCTTTTGAGGTATGGAATCCTAAAAAAATAAAAAATGTATGTCCTTGTTTTGTGTCCGCTCATGTTGCGCTGACTTCAAACATAGTAAAATGAGAGGAAGTACGCTATCTTCATACAAACGCACCGCACGCGGCTTGTATGTGTGCGCCATAGTATCTATGCGTCGCCGCACGCACACTTAAACAAAATCTCGACCCGTTTCTCAGTGCGCCAGTCGGGGCTAACGCCGCACAAGGTTCGCGCGTCACGGCTTTTCGGCACCGCTAAATGTATGAAATATGGGTGATAATCGCAGGAGAAATTATTGCTGTGTGTTTGGGTGTCTAAATATATCATCGATTCCAGAGTTGTCTCTGTTCAGATTACCTACTGAATAGGAAAGGTAACCAAGTCACTTATTCTAACATATAATTTTTACTTGATGATGAGATACCTACTTATTTTTTGTTGTATTAGTTATCTATCAGACAGACGAAGTAGGCAGGCCTACTTTCCCACTAAAATGTATTAGGTACCTACTTTGATCTGTCAATTGATATGCCGCTAATGCTTTGTTTACGTTTAGTCATGCCGATTTCTCAGGATTGTAGGTATAGTAAAGTAACTAAGTACTTACAGTTAAAAATAGAACTTCCCGGCCCTTGGCAATTTCTAGGCACTGAATTAAAATTAAGCTAAAAGTGACAACCCTGAGACAGGCAAGTATGGTAGGCAATTATATCGCGGATTGGGCCGGAGATAGCCTACTAGGAACTCCTTATACTATGCTTCAAATAAATTGGAGAGGAGAATGATGATGACCCTTTATACTGACCTTGACCCTTAAAATAAACCTTGTAACAAAAGGATTATATACAGTCGAAATTATCAAACAAATTTTGTATTTGAAACTGCACTTAACTAAACATGTATTAATTATTGTTATCAGTTACATTTACAGTTATAGTTTTTGTTGTTAAAATGATTGATGTGAAATCTGATAAAAATTAATGATGGTAAAAAAATATTTGTGATAGAAAGTAACTATTAATCCTTATCCTAACTATATCTACTTACAGGGGAAAAATAACCAGTGCGCAAACTTAAACACGTGACTTTACTTGTCATTATGTACAACTTTTGTACGGGACCAAACCTGAAATCGCGAAAAAAATCAGCTGTTCCCTACATTTTGACGAGTTATGCGAACATAAATGTAGGGAACAGCAGATTTTTTTTGCCATTGCCTTTTTAGGCCATTTGGCTGGACACTTGACTCTAACAAAAATTTGCACTTTAAATCTTAATATTTCGCAAACGTATCTGAATTCAAAAATGGCTTTAACATACTCACAATGTTTTTAAAAGACCTTTCCAACGATACCCCACACCTAGGGAAAAAAAATGATACTAGAAACCTCAATATCATTTTTGAAGACCTATCCATAGATACCCCACAAGTACGGGTTTGAAGAAAAAAAAAATTTTGAGTTCCAGTTCTAAGAAGAAATCACTGACTGTGTAACGGAGTTGTTAAAGTTAAATTGCAGTAAAATAATATTGTGTGCTTTCCCATATTTTGAAAGATTGACAAATAGACAAAACAATTATATTCATATGCTTAATAAGCATATGCATTTCTTAGTTAGTCACTATAGTGACAAGCTTGTATTTCTTGACACCAACATTTTTGTGGAAACGTTAAAATCGACTAGGAATACTGTGTATTTGCCTGTTAGTTTTAGACACATAATAGCAAGGCTATTAGCTTTTTATATAAACTCAGACATATGTAGTATGTCGAAGTCTTGTGTTATTAACACCACAATGGTTAGTAATGGTACTAATAATATGGTGGTGAGCATGAATAAATGTAGCTCAAATGCTATAAATATTTATACAGATTGTACGAAGGAGGTTCCATGTCCCTCACTCACTATGAGCTCACTGCCTGGTGATGACATTGAGGTCATGGGGTCAACTCCGGATAGTCATTTAAACTAGTTTGTAAGACAACAGAAGGTACCAGTAAGAATATTCTTATAACTAACAACAACAAGGTGTCTTCTGGCTCTAAAATAAGTAATTACCAAAAAGGATATCAGCAGAATGCCTTGAAATTATTTCATCAAAATATTCAAGGTATTTCTTCCAAATTATTAGAAATTGAAATGTTTTTAGAAAAAACAAAGTTCGACATTGTTTGTTTTACTGAACATTGGTTAAAAGATTACCAAATGTTAATCAATTATGAGAACTATAGTATGGGAAGTTGTTTTAACCGTAAATCTATGCTGCATGGAGGTTCCCTAATCTTGATAAAAAACTGTTTAAAATCTTAATGACATAGTTGGTTTATCAGTTGAACATTGCATCGAACTGTCCTGTGTTGAGCTGGATAAGCATGTTGTCGTGTGCGTGTACAGACCCCCTAATTATCAGAACTTTTCTTTATTTGAGTCAATAATGGAAGATGTCCTAGCGAAACTTGCATCCAGTAACAAAGCCGCAATAATTTGTGGTGATTTTAATATTAATATTCTGGAAAATACTTTAAATAGCAGTCGATTGTTAAGCCTTTTTAAATCATTCAATTTATCTAATATTTTTACAGAACCGACTAGAGTAACTCCAACTTCTGCTACTTGTATCGATAATGTCTTCTGCGATTGTGATTATTTAGCTAAAGCCATCGTAAATTATTTGCCGTCTGATCATAGTGGACAAACGGTAACTTTTAAGTTTAGAACACCTTTGCAAAAAGTGCAAATACAATTTAGACCAATAACAACTGGCAAATTAAATAGATTCAATAGTAACTTAAATAATGAGTTAAATGTTCTGGGCCATAATAATATGGACGATGCAAATAAATTGTATGAGGATTTCTTTTCAGTAGTGCACACTGAATTCAATAAAACTTTTGAAAAGAAAACAAAAAATATTTGCACTAATTTTGTATTTAGTGACTGGGCAACTAGAGGTATTAGAATAAGTAGGGAAAGGCTTTTCGAGCTTTATGGCCTTAAGCCCTACATTAACACTGAAACTTTCAACAAGTATGTTGCTACATATTCCAAATTTTTTAGAAATACCTGCAAGATAGCTAAAGCCCTATACATTAGCAACAAGATCAAATCGGCAGAAAATAAAATAAAAACAGTTTGGAAAGTTATAAATAATGAAACTAATAGGAAAAAAATACGAAACACTGATTACACATTGGAGACTTCACGTGGTGCCATAAGCTCTAACTTAGAAGTAGCTCAAGAATTTGTAAATTTCTTTACTAATATACCATCTAAAACCACTGAAGCTTTAAATTCTTCACCCGATGTCTCAATTGATTTATTAAGAGCAAACGTTCCAGGCTGCCCGGTTGAATTTCAATTTAAACATATTAACCCTTTGATAGTTATAAAAGCTTTTCGGCAAATCAAAATCAAATTGACCGAAGATCTATGGGGATTATCTATCAAAGTTTGTACATCCACAATCGAGACTATAGCACCATACTTAGCTTTAATATTTAATTTGTATGTGGATCAAGGAGTCTTCCCGGATTTAATGAAATACAGTAAGGTTATACCACTTTTTAAATCTGGGGACAGTAAATACACCAACAATTATAGGCCAGTATCTGTGCTGCCGGTATTCAGCAAGGTGTTCGAAAAGGTAATGCTCAATCAGATGCTTAATCATTTTAACACCAACCAAATCTTACACGATCAGCAATATGGTTTCACAAAAGGATGTTGTACGACTGACGCCGGTGTCACTTTATTAAAACACATATTTACAGCGTGGGAGGAGGCCCAAGATGCCATAGGAATTTTTTGTGACCTCTCCAAGGCATTTGACTGCGTAAATCATGAAACCTTACTCTTGAAACTTGAGCATTACGGACTAGGTAAACTTGCACTCAGTTTAGTAAAATCTTATTTAAATGATAGACAACAGCAAGTTCAAATTAATGGTGTCAATTCACTCGGTCTAAAAGTAGAAATGGGTGTTCCACAAGGCTCGATATTGGGTCCTTTCCTCTTTTTAGTATATATTAATGATCTACCCCATCTATTAAAAAACCAACCTCAAATGGTGTTATTTGCTGACGATACTTCCCTAATTTTTAAGATAAATAGACGTGCATCAAATCTTGACGACGTAAATAACGCCCTACTGCAAGTCCAAAATTGGTTCACTGCTAATAATTTAGTATTAAATGGGAAAAAAACTAAATGCATAAGATTTGCTTTACCAAATGTTAAAAGTAGTGATTGTGACATAGTATTGAATAAAGAGAAACTAGAATTCGTCGATAAAACTGTTTTCCTGGGGATCACGCTCGATTCAAGGCTGCAATGGGGTCCTCATTTAACATCTCTTACGGGACGGCTAAGTTCAGCAGCATATGCTGTGAGAAAAATCCGTCAATTTACTGATGTAGATACCGCGAGACTAGTCTATTTCAGTTACTTCCATAGTATTATGTCTTACGGTATTTTACTATGGGGACGGGCGGCAGATATCGAGTCTATTTTTATTCTGCAGAAGAGAGCCATCAGAGCAATATAATATGGCCTCCGCAGACGCGATTCTCTAAGGGAACTGTTTAAAGATATTAACATCATGACGGTACCTTGTCAATATATCTATGAAAACATCATGTATGTAAGGAAACATCTAAGTCTTTTCAGTAAAAGAGGTGATAGACACAATTATAGGACTAGAAATAGGGACCAATTAGTTCAACCGGGTTTCAGACTGGCTAAAGTAGACTCATCCTTCATGGGGTACTGTTTAAAATGTTATAATAAAATACCTCCCCACATACTCCAACTGAACGAAACGAAATTTAAATCTTGTATAAAACGCACACTATGCTGCCAAGCATATTATAAGTTGGGGGATTACATCGCTGATAAAAATGCTTGGCTTTGCGCTGGTCCAGCTCCACAAGGGCACATAAATTAATTGATGAGCATTCGAAAGTGTTGTTGCGGCTGATGAAGATTGTAAAAACTATCTTTCTTTGTATAAATTCAATCTCTTTGTATTGTATAATTGCATATCACATGTGTGGGCATTGTGACCACGTACATTCCATAAAGCTACCATTACCTGGGTACGTCTTTCATTGACTTGAATATGCCCTGGCGGCTGAGAGTGTCATGCTCACTCAAATGTCTCGCTGATGGTGGCGTGTGTGTTGGATCATTAAGTTCCCTTCAAAATGGTTGAGCTAAATGGTGCTGATCCATGCGTCATGTTCGTGAACGGGCGCCGTCAGTAGGGACTGGTCATCTCTTAGCTGCCACGGTTTATTTTAATTTTTGAATTGTTTTTATTTTTGTTTTTAGTTACGGACGCTTTTAACGTGCACGTCTTTCTACATTGTTCTCACATGTATAATTTCAACATGAATAATGTAACCAATATTTTGTAACAATTTTTTTATTTAAAAGAGTGTCCGTGGAGTTTCTTGCCCGTTCTTCTCCATAGGTACCTACTACGCTTTGGAATGGGCAACTAGCTTCATCTTTCTGACTGACCGACCCCTTGACAATTCAAAAGTACCTGTAATTGGTTTATTTGAAATAAATGCTTTGAGTTTGAGTTTGAGTTTGAAGTATGGGGAACCCCCAAAATTTATTGTTTCTTTTCTATTTTTGTGTGAAAATCTTAATGTGGTTCACAGAATACATCTACTTACCAAGTTTCAACAGCATAGTTCTTATAGTTTCGGAAAAAAGTGGCTGTGACATACGGACGGACAGACAGACAGACATGACGAATCTATAAGGGCTCCGTTTTCTGCCATTTGGCTACGGAACCCTAAAAATGTAACAAAACTGTGTAACTTTTAAACTAAATCATCTATCGCGATGAAACAAACTCCATAATGATTGGAAGTAATTAGGCGTCCATATAAATTCCACTCGAAAATTGAGAAAAAAAACTACCTTCAATTGAAAATAAACATGTTTTTTTAGCAAAAATCTGTATTTTTTTCATCAATTTTTACAATAATTGTAAAATTTATAAATAAGATGCCAAAGAGAAAAAAAAATTTTTTTATACTTACTAAATTATTTAAAAAAAAAAACAAGTTTTTTTTTTTCCCTTCGATAAAATGAAGCATAGATTCCCTCATTTCGATCTGTGCACATTATGAGAATCACACTATATATGACTGTCCGACATTTTCATTGTCATACATCAATCGTTGGGCAGTTTCCCATCAGACACAACACCCGTCTGGTCGGAGGATCCTCCCTTTTCTATAGAGGATGAGTGAACTTTACTCCCTGTTCCTCATACCTCTAAACCACTATACAATATTAAGTAAAACAAGCCGAAAAAAAAAAGGTTTCTTGTATGGGGGGGGGGGGGGTCAAAATTTCAACTGTCTACTTATTATGGTTTATGAGCCTGCTGACAGACAGAGAGCGGAGGCTTAGGGCTCTTTCAATTTAGACGTTTCGTGTCGGACCGTTGCGGTGCCGAAGCGGTGCGTTTGTCGTATTGCGCACGGATGGTCGTTTGTTTTCACACAAAGCGCGCGGTACGGCAACAGTGGGGTGTCGGTACCGCGAACGCTCGACAACAGGACGGCAACGTCGCAAACTCCACGTGTTCATTTCGTCAGAGTCCAGTTAAGCCATAACTGTTGTCAAATATATTTAAAACATCACTAGCATACAAACGCACGGCAGTCAGATACGATTTAAATTTAGGCGTTTGGTTACGGACTGCTACCGTACTGCAGCGGTCCGGCAGCGGGCTATAACCAGCGGCACGGTAAACGTGCGGCAGCGGTCCGACACGAAACGTCTAAATTTAAAGCGCCCTTAGTAACAGGGTTCCGTTTGGCACCCTTCGCGTACCGAAAATTAACATGCCCTAAAACAACATCTTTTCTCAAATTCCAGGGACGAGCAGCTGATGTTCGATGGCAGCACGGAGGCCCTACTGCAGAAGTTTCTACAGAACAACCCTCAGACCGGCAACCTTGGCTCCTTGGTCCAGGTGTTCATCACCAGAGCCACAGAACTGCTAGCAGCACCGAACTCTGACAAGTAAGTGGAAATTGTGATTTTAGAGTTAAGCTTGGAATTCCTTTGAAAGCGGTGCCAGAATACTGCGATTGACATAAAAACTTGGTGGCACTTAAAACAAGAGTCTCCTAAGACTGACGCCACATAGCGTCCGCAATTTACCGTCGAATAACGTCATTGAAATGTTATTTATGAAAGTAAGTTGGTGTTTCCTTAAGAGCGGCCAACCCGTCATACTTTTCATACAAACGCTCGTACGTGATTATGGCGTTGTAACATATCTTTCTTTAATTATTTTTAACTAATAGGTATCTTGTGCACTATATCTAGGTTTCTATGAAAGCAAAAAATAAAAATTTAGCGAAACAAATTCAATATAAGCCTCCAAAAATCTGCTTTTTTGCACAAGATTTACCTGAATTTTGACCGTTCATAATGTACTCTTAAATTGTAAAATTAAAGAAAACATCGTCATAGAAACCTCGCACATGTAATGGAGATTCTAAATGACAAACATTTATTTCACAAACTTATAAGGCGAATTCAAAAACACGTATTTCCTGAAACAAGTTATTTTTCGCACAATGTTATCGCGTTCTCACTTGCTTGTTAGCAATTCTCACTTGCGCTGGATGAAACAACAAGCTGTTCGACCATGCTCGCGTTGACGATAGACGGACCGGGAAGGGCCCACTTAAGACAGATTTTTGACACCAAACCCCGATTGCATTATTTTTATGACGGCCGTCACTGCTGCCGTTATATGGCGGCCACCGTTGTCGTAGAAAAGCCAAGCTTAAATGACAAAGGTGGACGTCAACGGCGGCCGTCATTTTCACAACAGCCGTCATCTAGCATTGCTGTCATTTTAATGACAGCTGTCATTGCGGCATTGTCGTGTGTTAATTTTAAGTTTTTTTTTTTAATCGAGCGTTTAATTTAAAACGATGATGAAGCGTAGAAAGCGCCTGGCAATAATATAATAGCAACAAGACACTTCACGTGTGAAGAGGTATTATAATTTGTATTTTTTTTTTTAAACTGCAGTTGGAACCCCGCACTAGGAATTTCTTCTGTATTGTGGATGCGTTTACAAACATTTGAACTCACACAAACAGCCAGACCCGGAACTACTTGTAGGTCATACAAATATTTGTTGCGTGTGGGAATCGAACCCGCGACACGCAGCGCAGCAGTCAATCACTTAACCACTGCGCCAACCGTGCCGTCAAAATCAATCAATTTAATTAACATGATTATGATCATTTACTTTTAATAATTTAAGGTAATAAACACAATGTACTACATAATATAATATTTTCGAAGCCATTGCCTATAAAAAAATAGAAGGCGAAAAAATAAAAATAAATATAGTATACAGGCTGATTGGAAGATGGGTGCAAAGCTTTAAGGTGAAGATGGTACAAACAATTTAGAACCATTTAAGCCATGGTTGTCTTAGACGAAGTCTTACCAAATATTTTTAACCAAAATTTTAAGTATTTTTTCGGAAATTCTCAAAATTTAATGTAAACTGCATAATTATGGCCAAATTGAATGATAAATGAATTCATTTTTTATTTATTTAATTAAAGTAATGTGTAAGCAATCAAGCAAAACATGTTTTAGGCTTCTGTGTCATTAGACATTTTTTTTACAGACATTTAAAGCTCAGAAAAAATAAAAAAATGTACAATACGTCTTTTAAACCTTACTAAAATTTAAAAAATTTGGTAAGACTTCGTCTAAGACAACCATGGCTTAAATGGTTCTAAATTGTCTATACTATCTTCACCTTAAAGCTTTGCACCCATCTTCCAATCACCCTGTATATATTTTTCTCAAACATGCTTGGAAATTCAAACATTATTTTGACAACCTTCTTCGAGATAAATCGAAATTGCAGTACTGGTCGAATACAAGCCAGCGCCCGGCCGGCAACGTTTGTATGAAAATCCATATCACTGATCGTCCACTGCCAGCTAAACTAAGTTAGTTTAAAGTTAGTTTAGCTCGCCGATTTTTCGTACATATGCGTCCGCTCACATATATGAAAAACGGTGAGCTAAGCTAAACTAACTTTAGTTTAGATGGCGGTGTTTAGCGGCTAAATTAATTACCATGAAAACTCATATCTGTTGTGTTATTTAAAAATGTGTGTCTACCTATTACGTTTCATGAGATACAGCCCGCTGACAGACAGACGGACAGCGGGCGCTTAGTAATAGGGGGTAAAAAAAAGAAACGTACATTACATATAAAATAATTTATTTACATTTGAACAAGTTCGTAGTCAACTGCAGGCAGCCGCAGCAGGCGACGTATCGCCTAGACACTCTGGTTTCTATGTATTTCCACAAATTAGTACAGATGGGTCAGTCCGCAAAATCATCTAAATAAAAAACGACTTTTGCCACGACACAATAAAGTGCAATTCAGGTCGCATAGCGCTAATGCAACGCACGGCCCAACAATTATTTGTTTGATACGAAAATAGATAATTGTCTACTTTGCAATCGGTATTTTGTTTGAGTTTTGTATATTATTGTTTGTTTGTATGCTGTTAATGGCCAGTGTCGTAACACAGATGATCGTCGGTAATATTACGCAATATAAATTGTCTATGGCCTTGACATTCAAGCAATAGACAAAATTGATATACTTCTACTGCTTGGTTACGAGGCTTTTGGCTAATTTGTGAAAGTTCATTTTTAACCGAAAAAAAAGAGGAGGGTCTCAATTCATGTTTTGTTTTTTATGTATGTTCTCCGATTACTTGAACACGGCTTTGAAAAAGTATTTTTTTGTTTGAAAGGGTATACTTTCAAGTTGGTCCCATTGTCATTAGGTCACGATCTGATGATGGGATCTTGGAGAAATCGAGGGAACTCTTCAAATATTATAGGCACATCTAAAGCCATTTGGGTATTTCTGATGAGCAGTTGCCATTAGGCTATTGTACCTTAGATAAATTACAAAACAACCCACAAAAAATTAAAAAAAAAAAACTTTTTTACAAAAAATACGATCCAAAGACACCGACTTCCGAAATTAAAATTATTTTTCACTTTGTAGTTTGGAAGTCGATTGTATTTTTTGTAAAAAAGTTTTTTATGTAATATTTTTTGGAATGTGTGTTTAGTTTGTGCAGAATAAACAATTTTTATTTCTTTTTTTCTTATTACCTACAGTTATATTCACCTAGAAGTTGCCTCTCTTTCTATCGCGTAACTCTTATATCTTCTGACTACGTTACGCTCACTGAATTCGACAAGGTGAACCCGCCTTTTTTTTTTTTTGGTTGGTTATTTCGTAGTTGACCTCTGAGATCATGACTACTTAACCGGGCTTTCCTGTGGGTGCCTTAAGCTACTACACTTAAAACCTCCAGCCAGGGGTTATTCAACTATGCTAAGTAAAACTAGGTGAACGCTCGCTAAGGGCACCCCCTGTGGGGTACGAACCTCGGCTTAGGGGGTCAACCGGAGGGAGGACATCAAGGATGGGACGGGCTTGTTGAGCCCGCCGCGCGCCTACTTGTAGCTTCACAACTAACATGCGGAGTGACCTATCTGTATTCATTTGTGGTATTTCTAAGAAATCGAATCGAATTTCTTTGAAGTCGCTTGCTGCTGCCTACAGTCAACTACGGAATTGTACCTTTGAACTAAATTAATCGAATTGATTGTCTTTGGTACTATTCGTGTAAAAGTACATAATACACAGGTTGGCAGGCACATCAACGCGAAAACTGTTACCATTGATTCAGTACAAGATTCTGAACCAGCAAAAAAAAAAAACCAGCTGTTCCATACATTTTAACCGCGTTGGTATTGCACTTTTCTATGAAACAGCAGATTTTTTTTAATTAACCGAAGTAAAATTTCAACGCAGTGGGGTTCAGAATCATGTACTGAATCCATGGTAACAGTTTTCGCGTCGATGTTCCTGCCACCCTGTATATGTGTGTGTGTGTCTTTGGTATTGTGTTCGATATCCAGTACACTAATTGCGTAACTTATTTTCGTAAACAATTATGCCTAATTTGTTTCATTTTGACAGTTCAACAACATTCATTGCGTTATTTACGTTGTGGAGCAGATTTTTTTCCAACTTATGAAGCAATGGATTAGCAATCTGTCTAAAATCGAAACAAATTGTGATTGATCGTGTATTACGCAGTTAGGGTACTGGTTGAGCGATGCATTATTAAGTTTTTCCATTAAGAATTTGTCAGTAGCAGCCCGGAGTCTTGATTTTTGTCCAGTATGCTCTCCCCCTATTGCATGGGACTTAAAAAACATCTGGCGAAATGTAGTTTAATCCCTCTGCCTCTCCCTTCAGGGAATGCCAGCATGATGTTATGTTCTTCGTTGTCTACCCACGCTTATTATTATTTTTATTTACTTCTTTGTAACTCGAAATTAGACGACTTCTTGGAAGTATGTTCTTGTGAATGTTGATTTTTACTCCTGAAAAATAAAATAATACCTACAGTTATTTTAAGATTTAAAATAAAGTTGGTGAAGTGAAAAATACCAAAAATTATTTATTTATAAATATTCAGTCTATTGTACATCAATCAATCAATATGCCTAGCCTTTTCCCAACTATATTGGGGTCGGCTTCCAGTCTAACCGGATGCAGCTGAATACCAGTATTTTACATGGAGCGACTGCCTATCTGACCTCCACAACTGGGTATTACGATACCCCTTGGTAAGACTGGTCGTCAGACTTTCGGGCTTTCGGGTAACGACTGTCAAAGATCCACGAATAACAGCCGGGACAAACGGCTTAACGTGCTTTCCGAGACACGGAGGAGTTGCGGTATGTAAAGATGGTCGCCCATCCACAGACCAACCCCGGCAAGCGTAGCTTAACCTGATGAATCGACCCGTGCGGTTGTTATTACTTAGCTACGAGCTCCTCCTATTGTACACCACAGAAGGAAAATAAATTAGGATTGTAAAAACCTCAAGATGTTTTATAATACTTAGGTGCTTTAAAACTACCTTAAGTTTTTCCACATGAGTCGACAAAGTTAATTTTCCTATTTTTGCATGAATGATCAAAAGAAAATCTGACCTATCCAAGACGGGGAGCAAAAATTTTCAAGCTCGCTTCGCTCGCTCTTGCCTTTTAATCGTCTAGCTTTTCTGCATGAGCCCTTGCTCGCACGAGCGTACTAGATTTTCAACGCACTACTTAACGCCGAGAGTTGAAAATCCTACAGTATGCTTTTGACGGGCTGGGATGCGCTCTGTTGGATTCTCAATGGTCGCTTTAATACCGAGATTTGAAAATCCAGTGTGCGATAAATAATTTTGCGTTAAAAATTCAACAAACTCCTATTTCTGTATCAATAGACAAAACAAAACCCAACCTATCCGATACGGGGAAACAGTATTGAAATGTTCGAGCTCGCTTCGCTCGCTCTTATCACCCTGATCATGTTACTATGATCCTGCCGGCGCCCATGGTGACCCACCCTGAACTCTTGGGCGACAGCGCCTGCTAAAGTTTTGCCAATTAATTTAAAAGACCCTACATTTATAATAGCTTAGACATTACTTAAAGTGAAAAGGTATCATGAATACCCTCCCAGATCGTCTTTTTACCCAGTAAAAATGCATAACTTTCTTTGAAAATAAATGGTTTGTCGAAATTCATAAAATTTATCTATATAGGAAACTGACTGACTGACATATCAAAGCAGAGTTGAAACTACTGGGACTAGGAACGTGAAATTTTGCACACAGCTTCCTTTTATAATGTAGGAGAGCACTAAGAAGGGGTTTTTGAAAATTCCTCCTTTATGGGACGAAAAGGGGGATTTAGTTTGTATGGATGGGATGGTTTTGTTATTGTTACTAGTAATTAACTGTTCATTTATTTTATCTCGATGTCCTAGTTTATCATTTATAACTGCCAATTACAGCTTTATGTAAGCGGGCACGCCCTTTATGTCTGGAGGCTTTTATTTAGATATTTAGTTCTGTTTACGTTTTTCGTTTTTATTTATTTTTTAAATAATGCTTGAGTATAGTTCTCGATGTTTTTGGTTGGTATATTGGCGTGTGCTAGCTGACATATGGCCTATAATTTATCATTTGAATTATGTTTTGTGTTGCATAATGTAAGTTATTTTGAATACTATTGTATAGAAAGAATCATTCTCTAACTTGAACAGACAGCTGTGCTGCTGGAGAGTTTGTTGCGCCACTTCTTCTTCCCAGCTAAAGGCACTAGGAAGTGGTGCAGGGTGGGCGTTTTTGGGGGACTGTCTTATGTAATTTTGACGTTCGAAAAGTGCTGATTCTCAGCCTAGTTTGAATAAATGACTTTTGAATTTGAATTTTATGAAAAATCTTATTCCTTGAGTAATAAACTTGAAATTTGCCACAAAAAGTACTAGGCTTGCATGAATTCAAGATAGTATTTCAGTCATTAGACGTTGTGTACAATTTCTGAGCAATAATCTAACAAAAAGTACTAGGCTTGCATGAATTCACGATAGTATTCAATCATTGTTATATAACCAGGAGTAACACATAGGATACTTTTATTCCGGTAGTAAGTTCTATGTAATAATTTCCAACTTCCACGCGAACTAAGCCGCGGGAAAAAGCTATTATTGTATATTGTGCCAAATCTTCATATTCTAATTGGGGTGCCTTTTTTTTTTTTTTTTTTTTTTTTTTTGGGTGGGAAATTATCAAATAACTTCTCCCGCTCTGGGTGGAGCGGGAGGGCGTGTCAGACTCTTACTGACTAAAACCCACCCGTGTTCCTTCCTATGCCATGTTGCTGGGGGCCACGATTTCCCTATCGGTTTTCTTCGAACCCCCGGCATTGGCATTGGCCCTAGCGGACCCCGTCAATTCTGCTGACATCTCTTTGAGGCGCGCGTGGAACACAACGCGCCGTCGACCCGGGCTTGGTCCTTATCGGACGGCGAGCTACCCATTGCTCACCGTCCGCAAGCCCGCGCCTACGGTGGCCGGAAATCTTCCTGCGATTCCCGACGCCCAGGGCGTCTCCTGCTGCGGCGGTTAGGGGCGCGAGGGCGCGAAATTTGCCTCTCCCTCACGCGCTCCGTCTCCTCCTTCGCGAGCATTACTGCTTCGCAGAAAGAGGTGACGGCCTCCCATTTCCTCTCGCTCCGTAGCATGGCCCGAATCAGGGCCGGACGCGAGAGATCACCGCCACCGATCGCATCCACGAGGACACGGCGATGCCCTGCCCAAGCCGGGCAGACCTCCACCGTATGCTCCACCGTGTCCTCCGGGCGATCCACACAGTGACGACACCCGGGCGTTTCCTCCCGCTTTATCCTGAACAGGTACCTCCCGAAACAGCCGTGTCCGGTGAGTACCTGCGTCAGGCGGAAGGTGAGGACGCCGTGGCGCCTCTCTAGCCACTCCTCAAAGAGGGGTCTTATCGCCGCAATTGTGGCGTGCCCAGCGCTGGGTTGCGACAATCGCACTCTCCATTCCGCCATGAGATCCCGCCGGAGCTCTGTCCGCTGTGCCGCGACTTCTTGCGGCATCGGAGTTAAGCCCCGGCGCTTCGCCTCCTCGCGCCACTCCCAAATGTGCGCGAGGACCTTTGCCTCCAGATCCCATGGCGGTACTCCGGCAAGGAGGCTCGCCGCCTCGCAGGAGACAGTGCGGTATCCTCGGGCCAGCCGGATGGCCATGACCCTTTGGGACGCGTTCAGCCGGCGGCCTGGCTGCCGCCTCAATGAAGGCGCCCACACCGGCGCCCCGTAAAGGGCCATGGACCGCACGATCCCCGCGTAGAGCCTCCGGCAGGAGGCGTTTGGACCTCCCAGATTGGGCAGGAGCCGCTTCAAGGCAGCCCCGGCCCGGTCCAGTCTGGGAGCCAAACGTCGGAAATGCTCCACGAAGTTCCACCGGCTATCGAGGACGAGTCCCAGATACTTCATCGTCGACTCGACGCCGATGTGAACCCCTCCCGCCAATACTTGGGAACCCGACGGTGGCGCACTACGAGGACCATAGAAACCCATGGCCTCGGACTTGTGCAGGGCCACCTCGAGTCCCAGCTGCCGGATTCTGTCGACGATTGTCGCAACCCCGCGTGTCGCTAAGTCGGCCGCCGCCTGGTACGACCTCCCCTGCGCCAGGACCAGCGTGTCGTCAGCGTAACAAACGACGCTGACGCCAGTAGGGAGGTCGGCGCGCAGCACCCAGTCGTATCCGATGTCCCACAGATGCGGCCCCAGGACCGATCCCTGTGGGACACCGCACGACATCTCTCGCCGGTTCCACTCTCCTTGGTGACCGGGGTAGATGACAGCTCTGTCTGTCAAATAGGCCTCGACCACACGACAGAGGTAGGTCGGCATCCGGTGATACCGAAGTGCCTCCCTGATGCAACTCCAGGGCAGGGTGTTAAAGGCATTGGCGATGTCTAGAGACACCGCCAAGACGACCCCACCCCGGGCCACAGCATCCCCTGTCGTGAGGGCCCGCACGCGCATGATGGCGTCCACCGTAGAGCGCCCCCTGCGGAAACCGAACTGGCCGTCCGCCAGATCCGGCCCCACTCGCACCAGCTGCCCGACGAGGCGGTCTGCAATGACTCTTTCAAAGAGCTTGCCCACCTCGTCGAGCAGCACAATGGGCCGATAGGCGGACGGAGAGTCCGCTGGGCGCCCCGGCTTCCTGATGAGGACCAGTTTCCCAGTCTTCCAGCAAAGTGGGAACTGGCCCCTCTCCATGCATGCGCTTAGAAGCCCTCTCAGTCGAGGCCCGAGAGTCCCCATGGCCAGGACCCAGGCCCTTCCGGGTATGCCGTCGGGTCCTGGGGCGGTATTCCTCGCACTCATTCTGCGTACCGCCACTCTCATCTCTACCTCGGTCACCTCCGGAGCATCGTCGTCGTCGTCTGCGGTGTGGTCCGCATCGGGCACCGCAATGGGCGGAGCCATGGGCGGGGGCGTATGTTCCCCTCTTGAAGGGAACAGAGTGCTCACCACGTCCTCCATAAGCTGGGGCCGGAGACTCTGCGTCAGCGGGGGAGCCCATGGGCGGAGTTTTTCCCGCACCATCTTATATGGGCGTCCCCACGGGTCTCTGTTCAGAGTCTCCAGCATCTCCTCGCGGGCCAGTGCCCTGGCCCGCAGGATCTCCGCTTGGAGGGTGGTCTTCGCCGCTCTGTACCCCTCGTACAGCTCCGCCTGAATGGCTTCCGTATCCGGAGGACGGATACGGAGCCTGCGGTGCCTGGCGTACCGGCGTCGCGCAGCAACGCACGCCCTGCGTAGAGCTTCCAGCTCTTGCGACCACCAGTACACCTGGCGCGAAGCGCGTCCAGGGTGGACTCGGGGCATTGCCACGTCACATATATTGGACATGGCCTCCCGGAACCACTCCGCCTCGTCGTTAATGTCGGCAGGCCTGTCCGGTGATGACACCCAGGCCTGCACGATCGAGGCTTCCAGGAGGAGCTCCCGGTCCAGCCGCTTCAGCGCCCACCGCGGACCACTCGGGGCCTGTCGGACCGGCGCGCTCGAGGTCTGGGTGGAGACGTCAAACCGGATGTACCGGTGATCGGAATAGGTCTCCACCCCCTCCATGACGCGCCAGTCGATAACACGCGGCGACAGAGCGGGGCTGGCGAACGAGATGTCCACCACTGATTCACCCCGCATCCGCACACACGTGGGGACAGAACCCCGGTTTAGGACGACCAGGCCTGTCTCCAGAGCCCAGTCCTCCACCATCCTGCCCCGTGTGTCCGTAAAGCGGGAACCCCAAGCCAGATTTTTGGCGTTGAAGTCCCCGAGGACGAACACGGGGAGGGAACCGAACCCGACGACGACGACTCTCAACTCCACAAGGGAGTTGTGGAACTCGGCGAGAGTTCGGTTCGGGGAGAAGTATACCCCTACCACGACAATCTCCCCGAACCGTGCTGCCACGCAACCCCGTCCTCTCTTGACAGACTCGAGGGACGGGGTACCAGCGGCGGCCGACGAAATGAGGGTCACTGAGCCGCTCAGGTCCTCCACCCAGTCATCCCTGGGCGGGACAAAGTACGGCTCAGCGACCACGGCGATGTTAATCGACCACTGCGCCATGCTCTGGAGCAAAAGATCCTGAGCGGCGGCGCAGTGGTTGATGTTCGCCTGGAGGAGGCGTAATGGGGCCGTTATTGACACTCCATTTCGACCCCCTCCCTAGCCCCCTGTGAGGGCACCGCCGCGGCGGCAACGGCGGCGACGACGACAGTGGTGGATGCGGCAGCGGCGGCGGCAGTAGTGGCGGCGGCTGCGGCGGTGACGGCGGTGGCGGAGGGCTTGCCCTTGCCTCTGGCTTTGGCGGGTGGAGCGCAGGCCTTGCTCCCAGCCCGGTGATCGGCCGGCTTGCCAGCCGCCGCACATACGACGCAGTGCGGCGCGGCGTTGCACGAGCCGGCCTTATGACCGGGCTGACCACAGCGGAAGCAGTGGTCGCTGCGGTCCACCTCCGAGGTGCACTTCGCTCCCACGTGGTCGCCCACCCGGCAGCGGAAGCACCTCATAGGTCGGGGCTCCAGCAGTTTGACCTGCGCGGAGACCCAACCCACCAGAAGCCTTCGGCCCTCCCCGGCTATCAGCTTGGCCGCCGACACGGGGCAGCTCACCGTTACGGCTCGCATCCCCGTGGAGTCAGGGTGGATGGTGCCTGCCCTCACCTCCTCGGCAGAGCACCCCCCAGTCCTGGCGACCGCGGCCACAACCTTTTCCGCCGTCACGCAGTCGTCCAGGCCCCGGATGCGCAAGTCAGCGCGTTTGGTGGGCCTGGACACTCGGGCCTCGTCCGGATTGAGGGTCGCCCTGAGCCTATTGGCCAGAGCGTCCGCTGCCGGGCCGCTGTTCGCACCGGGGATCTCCAGCATCCTGGCCCCGGTCGCGGTGATCTTTAGCCGGACCCCATTGGCGGTCTCCTTTAAATCAACCGCCGCATCCACCTTGGCGAGCACGTGCTGATAGGACACGCCCTTCTTTTCCGCTTCCGGCTGTAGTGTAATCACTACAGCTGCGGATTTCGGGGCGCGGAGCCTATCTGCGACGCTTCGCTCCTTGCGCCGCTGCCGCCTCGCCTTAATTGGGGTGCCTGAGGTTTTGTGCCATTCAAATCAAATCTAATCAAAATATTTTATTTCACATAAACCTACAAAACTGCGTGCGTGTTATGAAACGTCAGAAGCTAGGTGCACAGTTCCAATTGGTCGCTTCCTATGGAGAAGAGCCGGCAAGAAACTCCACGGTTACTCTTTTCAAATTACAGTGTTAATATATATGGGAGGACAGTGTAGGCCTATCAATAAGTACCAGGTACTTAGTAAAATAAAAAATGGTACACAAGTTTACAGCCTACAACGTTCTCACATTCACAAATTCTAAAAGAAAAGAATCTATACAAAAGATAAACAAAATAATAAAAAATAAGAACCTATTTAAACCAAATGACATGATTGCCACTACAGCTGTAACAAATCTAATTTGATTTTAAAAAAAATATTGAAAATTGTAGGTATATTATGTCAAATACTGAAAAGATTATGTCAATGAAGTATGTAAAAAAGTAAAATAAAATAATCATCGTAATTTGGGAGCAGTTAATAGACATTTTAAATAATACCTTGTATACTAAAAGGCTATAAATCAATACATTGTGTTGTCTGCCTCGTTGATATATTGATAAGCATGGATTCTTGTGTTCGATTGTCAGGTCGAACAGTGTTATTGGGTTTTTCCATCAGGAATTTCTCAGACCAGAGCTCGGAGGTTTAATTTGTTAAAGGTTGATGGCAATAGTCTCGCCCCTCTGTTACATGGGACTTAAACATAACTGGCGAAATGTGGGGGTACTATATGGACACCTCTGCCCAACCCTTCGGGGACTACAGGCGTAATTATAATGTTATATTAAACTATTTTAAAAGAAGAGAAAAGCTTACCCTCCATCTTTTTATGTAGTGAATTTTTACCAGCGGCTGCAGATGCGATGAAAAAACACAAAAATAATAGGAATAACAGCTTCATGTTGATCTATTTTTAGTGTTTACTGCACAATGTCCTGCTGTGATGTGTCAACAACTGGGTCAGTCTAGACTTTTATTACATATTGCATACCACACGATATGCAACGCAGTATAAAAATATAAAAGAAGTCTAACTCTAATACGAGGTTTTAGCTCCCTTCAAAATGGTTGAGTTGAATGGTGCTAATCCATGCGTCATGTTCGTGAACGGGCGCTGTCAGTAGGTACTGGTCATCTCTTAGCTGCCACGGCTTATTTTAATCAAATTTTTTAATTGTTTTATTTTTTATTACGGACGCTTTTAACGTTCTGCATCGTTCTCACTTGTAAAACTTCAACATGAATGATGTAACCAATATTTTCTAACCATATTTTGATTTAAAAGAGTGTCCGTGGAGTTTCTTGCCCGTTCTTCTCCATAGGTACCTACTACGCTTTGGAATGGGCAACTAGCTTCATCTTTCTGCCTGACCGACCCCTTGACAATTCAAAAGTGCCTTTATTTGGTTTATTTGAAATAAATGCTTTGAGTTTGGGTTTGAGGGTCAAATTAAATTAGGTAGCGAAACTGCGCAGAAGGAATGGGTATCTAATCTAAACACAATAAAACAAAAAAAAACTGATTTCGCAACTCATAACTTCAAGTAACAAAACTCAACCAAACACACCATGTATTACATACCAAGACCCCTCCGTGCCTCGAAAAGCACGTTAAGCCCTTGGTCCCGGCTGTCATTTATAGATCTTTGACAGCCGTTACGGGTCGTTAGAAGTCCGAAAGTCTGACAACCAGTCTTACCAAGGGTATCGTGTTACCTAGTTACTAGGTTCTGGAGGTCAGATAGGCAGTCGCTCCATGTAAAATTCTGGTATTCAGCTGCATCCGGTTAGACTGGAAGCCGACCTCAACATAGTTGGGAAAAGGCTAGGCAGATGATGATGACTTCAAGTAACAAAACTACTAGCGGTCGTTAACCCAAAAAAAATATCATCAAATGTTTTTTAGGGTTTCGTACCTCAAAAGGAAAAAGCGGAACCCTTATAGGATCACTTTGTTGTTCGTCTGTCTGTCTGTCAAGACCCTTTTTCTCAGGAACACGTGGAGGTATCAAGCTAAAATTCATATCAAATACTCAGGTCTAACTGTCCTTTGGAGCTGTGAAAAAATCAAACTTCTAGATACAGCCGTTTATGCTGCAAATTTTCGACACTCGCAAGGGAATCAAAACCTACAGGGTACTTCCCGTGAACTCAGAATCTTGAAATTTGGTACGAAGCAACGTCTTATAGCACTGATAAAGGAAAAATTGCGAAAAGCATAAATTTTTAGTTACATCATATAATACAAATATTTTTAATAATTTTAAAGTAACTACCCCTTTCCTCATGAACGCGGTTTGTACGGAACCCTCGGTGCGCGAGTCCGACTCGCACTTGGCCGGTTTTTTATTTTGTCGTGTTTCGATCTCGAAACCCATTTCGTCTGTTGAGTTTTGCTAGCTAATTTATTTGACCCTATATAAGAGCTGGTTCGACGTGGCTCAGGGAAGGGATACTTGGAAGAATTTGGGGGAGGGGTTTGCCAAGCAGCGGGACAAAAAAGGCTATTTTTTATATATTACTTCCTTGGCTTACTTAGACTTTTTCTTTTTTGCTATTTTTATTTTAGCACCTCGGTTTCCTCGGCTTTCTTTTGACCATTCGAACAGAAATAGGAGTTACTTTGGCCAAGTTGTTATGCAAAAAAGCTTTACAATTAAGAAAATCTACGATGCAAGAGCGAGCGGAGCGAGCTCGAAAATGTTTGCACCGCGCTTTATTAGGTTAAAACGCAACATAAGTAGTTAGATCACTCGCCGCGAGTTTTGATGTCTATGCTCATGGGTGCTCCGCACCAACTATTTTCCTCTCGTGTGCTGGAGCCCCCGAGCACCCACGAAGTCGGCACCTCACCCATGCGTGACAGAGACAAAGCTGAACGTTTTCTAATTCTGCAAACTAAGTGTCATATAAAAGGCCGCAGTACTGTGGTTCTTCTGACAATATTTTATTTAATATATATTAGATATGAGATTCCATGAATAATGTTTTACTAAACTTTTCCTTATTTACGGGTTTTCTCACCCGTCATTCGGTACGGCTGTGGACTAACACTCAAGAGCTGTGACTCAAGCTCATTGTTTGAAGGAATACGCACTACATTGTATATGTATAGAATGTCGACATATTATGGCGTTTTACGTACATATGTACGAATGTGCGTTAGTCTCGATACATTCCGTACACTCATGTACGCGAGTCATTCCTGTAAAGCCGCGTTTTTACTTAATGTTCTGAGCTAGAAAATATTCGCTCGCACGGTAAATGAAAACCTGTTTAGAACACCCAGTGAAGGCGCAGCTTTTAACACACACACACACACACACCCTTGTTTGTACAGACACCCTTACGAGGACCTTGTTAGTTTTAGAACGAACCGAGGACCCTCCAAAAAACTGGTTTAAATACGTCGTTGGCCTTTTTGAATGAGATAGAAAGAGACAGGTGAGTAAATCTATAGTGATGAGCTTATTGGAATAATGCTATCTCAACATTTTTCTGTATGAATTACGGCTATCATACCGAGGACCTGAAATACACAGCTAAATGTGACCAGCGATGCACATACGAGGACTTTGTTTAGGCCAACCGAGGACCCCTTATGTAAGCCCTGCGACGCCCTTCCGAGGACGTATTTTTACACAATATTTCTTATATCTTGTACAAAGTGCGGACGCTGTGTTAGACTTTATATTACTAAACCGAGGACAGTTTTTCGCGTAGAACTTGTACAAAGCGAGGACATGAAAATCTACCTACCTAAACCATTTTACGTGTAAGGTAACTTATTGTAGAACGTTCCGATTTATTTCTTACACACATTTTCTAAAATAAAGTACCAAGCGAGGACGAGTCTTTACGTTTGTCGGCGCTTTCTAAAAGTAACGGCTTAGTTACCATTTTATGCTGATGTTGTACCTAGGGTCGTTTCTTAATGAAGAAACTCTTCAACAGGAGAAAGAAACTATCATCACTTTTAAATTTGGCCAACGCGTTAGGTTTGCGTAGTATAACTGAGATAATAACCAGTTTGTGCCGATGCTGCAGCCAGGGTCGTTTCATCATGAGGACACTCCTCGAAAGCTGATAGTATCGTCTTCAAATTTGGCACACGCATTAGGTTTATCTAGTAACACTCAAATATTTACCGGTTTTTGCTGATGCTGCAGCCAGGGTCGTTTCCTTATGACGGAACTTCTCAAAAGCTGATAGTATCGTCTTCAAATTTGGCATACGAATTAGGTTTATCTAGTAACACTCAAATAATTATCAGTTTTAGCTGATGCTGCAGCCAGGGTCGTTTCCTTATGACGGAACTCCTCAAAAGCTGATAGCATCGTCTTCAAATTTGGCATACGCATTAGGTTTATCTAGTAACACTAAAATAATTACCAGTTTTTGCTGATACTGCAGCCAGGGTTGTTTCCTCATGATGGAACTCCTCAAAAGCTGATAGTATCGTCTTCAAATTTGGCATACGCATTAGGTTTATCTAGTAACACTAAAATAATTACCAGTTTTTGCTGATACTGCAGCCAGGGTTGTTTCCCTATGATGGGACTCCTCAAAAGCTGATAGTATCGTCTTCAAATTTGGCATAAGCATTAGGTTTATCTAGTAACACTCACATAATTACCAGTTTTTGCTGATGCTGCAGCCAGGGTCGTTTCCTTATGACGGAACTCCTCAAAAGCTGATAGTATCGTCTTCAAATTTGGCATACGCATTAGGTTTATCTAGTAACACTCAAATAATTACCAGTTTTTGCTGATACTGCAGCCAGGGTTGTTTCCTCATGATGGAATTCCTCAAAAGCTGATAGTATCGTCTTCAAATTTGGCATACGCATTAGGTTTATCTAGTAACACTCAAATAATTACCAGTTTTTGCTGATACTGCAGCCAGGGTTGTTTCCTCATGATGGAACTCCTCAAAAGCTGATAGTATCGTCTTCAAATTTGGCATACGAATTAGGTTTATCTAGTAACACTCAAATAATTATCAGTTTTAGCTGATGCTGCAGCCAGGGTCGTTTCCTTATGACGGAACTCCTCAAAAGCTGATAGCATCGTCTTCAAATTTGGCATACGCATTAGGTTTACCTAGTAACACTCAAATAATTACCAGTTTTGGCTGATGCTGCACCCAGGGTCATTTCCTTATGACGGAACTCCTCGAAAGCTGATAGTATCGTCTTCAAATTTGGCATACGCATTAGGTTTATCTAGTAACACTCAAATATTTACCGGTTTTTGCTGATGCTGCAGCCAGGGTCGTTTCCTTATGACGGAACTTCTCAAAAGCTGATAGTATCGTCTTCAAATTTGGCATACGAATTAGGTTTATCTAGTAACACTCAAATAATTATCAGTTTTAGCTGATGCTGCAGCCAGGGTCGTTTCCTTATGACGGAACTCCTCAAAAGCTGATAGCATCGTCTTCAAATTTGGCATACGCATTAGGTTTATCTAGTAACACTAAAATAATTACCAGTTTTTGCTGATACTGCAGCCAGGGTTGTTTCCTCATGATGGAACTCCTCAAAAGCTGATAGTATCGTCTTCAAATTTGGCATACGCATTAGGTTTATCTAGTAACACTAAAATAATTACCAGTTTTTGCTGATACTGCAGCCAGGGTTGTTTCCCTATGATGGGACTCCTCAAAAGCTGATAGTATCGTCTTCAAATTTG
Source organism: Agrochola litura (assembly GCA_949152395.1). NCBI lineage: Eukaryota > Metazoa > Arthropoda > Insecta > Lepidoptera > Noctuidae > Agrochola > Agrochola litura. Next base: position 11,077,582 of record OX424521.1, on the reverse strand, counting down.
GCATAAGCATTAGGTTTATCTAGTAACACTCACATAATTACCAGTTTTTGCTGATGCTGCAGCCAGGGTCGTTTCCTTATGACGGAACTCCTCAAAAGCTGATAGTATCGTCTTCAAATTTGGCATACGCATTAGGTTTATCTAGTAACACTCAAATAATTACCAGTTTTTGCTGATACTGCAGCCAGGGTTGTTTCCTCATGATGGAATTCCTCAAAAGCTGATAGTATCGTCTTCAAATTTGGCATACGCATTAGGTTTATCTAGTAACACTCAAATAATTACCAGTTTTTGCTGATACTGCAGCCAGGGTTGTTTCCTCATGATGGAACTCCTCAAAAGCTGATAGTATCGTCTTCAAATTTGGCATACGAATTAGGTTTATCTAGTAACACTCAAATAATTATCAGTTTTAGCTGATGCTGCAGCCAGGGTCGTTTCCTTATGACGGAACTCCTCAAAAGCTGATAGCATCGTCTTCAAATTTGGCATACGCATTAGGTTTATCTAGTAACACTCAAATAATTACCAGTTTTGGCTGATGCTGCACCCAGGGTCATTTCCTTATGACGGAACTCCTCGAAAGCTGATAGTATCGTCTTCAAATTTGGCATACGCATTAGGTTTATCTAAAAACACTCAAATAATTACCAGTTTTAGCTGATGCTGCAGCCAGGGTCGTTTCTTCTTGATGAAAGTCCTTAAAAGTCGATAGCGTCGTCTTTAAATTTAACATACGCGTTAAGTTTACATAGTTTAACTAAGATAATAACCAGTTTGTACTGATACTGCAGCCAGGGTCGTTTCCTTATGACGGAACTCCTCAAAAGTTAATAGCATCGTCTTGGAATTTAGCATACGCATTAGGTTGTAAAACTAAAATAATTACCAGTTTGTGCTGATTCTGGAGCCAGTGTCGTTTCTTCATGAGGGAACTCTTCAACAGTTCATAGCATTGCCTTCAAATTTGGCATATGCGTTAGGTTTATCTAGTAACACTAAAACTACCAGTTTTTGCTGATGCTGCAGCCAGGGTCGTTTCTTCATGAGGAAACTCCTCAAGTCGATAGCATCGTCTTTCAGTTTGGCACATGCGTTAGGTTTATCTAGTAACACTAAAATAATGACCAGTTTTTGCTGATGCTACAACCAGTGTCGTTTCTTCATGAGGAAACTCCTCAACAGTCGATAGCATCGTCTTTAAATTTGGCATACGCGTTAGGTTTACATAGTTTAACTAAAATAATAACCAGCCAAGGTCGTTCTTTCATGAGGGAACTCCTTTTTTATGGGTGGGTAATTATCAAATAACTTCTTGTGCTGACATCTCTTGGAGGCGTGCGTGGAACACAACGCGCCGTTGTCGACCCGGGCCTGGACCTTATCGGACGGTGAGCTACCCATTGCTCACCGTCCGCAAGCCGCGCGGACTTGCGGACGGTGAGCAATGGGTGGCTACGGTGGCTGGAAATCAGCCTGCGATTCCTGACGCCCAGGTCGTCTCCTGCGGCGGTTAGACGCGTGAGGGCATGACATTTGCCTCTCCCTCACGCGCTCCGCCTCCTCCTTCGCGAGCATTACTGCTTTGTAGAAGGAGGTGACGGCTTCCCATGCCCTCTCGCTCCGTACCATGGCCTGGACCAGGGCCAGACGCGAGAGATCACCGCCGCCGATCGACTCCACGAGGACACGGCGATGCTCCGCCCAAGCCGGGCAGTGCTCCACCGTGTCCTCCGGGCGATCCACACTGGTGACACTCGGACGTTTCCTCCCGCCTTATCCGGAACAGGAACCTCCCGAAACACCCGTGTGCGGTGAGAACTTGTGTCAGGCGGAAGGTGAGGACGGCGTGGCGCCTCTCTAGCCGCTCCTTAAAGAGGGGACTTACTGCCTTAATTGTGGCGAGCCCATGAGGGAACTCCACAATTGTTGATAGTTTCGACTTCAAAGGCAAACGCGTTTGGTTTATATAGTAAAACTAAAATAATTATCAGTTTGTCCTGATGCTGCAGCCAAGGTCGTTTCTTCATGAGGGAACTCCTCAACAGTTGATAGTATCGTCATCAAATTTGGCATACGCGTTAGATGTATCTAGTGAAATAAAAATAATTACCTTGTTTGAATCGTTTTATAAACTGTTAAGTAAGTTTTCTGCTCATGTTTATCAAAGATGTCGCTGCAACTTGATTATTATTTCAATGAGTATAGCGTTGGTAAAAGTTAGTTAAATAATTCGTTTCAATTTAGAATAAACCTACTTCTATTTCAGTAAAGTTTATGTTGTCTTCTTTACTACGTTCACTTTCTTTATTTTTTTATACTCTTTGTTTGCTTCAAATCTTGGTGCCGACATTTCACGTAGGAAGGCATTTCTACTTTAAATTCTTCATGAAGAGCACATGCATTCAGCTCCCATGATAATACAATATTTTATGGTTCAAATCATAATGTTGTGTAATCTAAGTAGGCACATACTGCAGAAGAAGCCTCCTTATTCCTTGTGCACCTAGTCGCTACTAACGATTTGCTTAAGGATTCAGTGTACCTTCAATTTTCTCTTCCATAATTGTATTTAAATGATAGCACATAATTCGTCTTGTACACACGAGGAAAACTGTCTAAGCGAGGACTAGAATACACACTGTTCGGAAAATCTAGCAAACCGAGGTCTTAAATACACATTGTTTGGAAAAGCTACCTTACCGAGGTCTTTTGTGTTAAAGTTAACACAAAAGTCCTCGGATAATACAACCAACGTGAAATGAATGTAAAGAGGCTGTGTATGAGGCGACAGTGGCGCCACCTGGTGGATACACAATGCGTGTGTAAGATTATGAAAAATCTTGATCAAACCGAGGTTCAGACCACTTTTTCTTATTAAGTATACAGAAAGGCTCAAAATCGCTTGCAGAATACGAATCTTTGGTCAAGTCAAACCGAGGACCCTCGAAAAGGTCCTCGCTTTGAAAAGGTCCTCGGTCGTGCCTTGTGTATTCATACGCACGTCCTCGGATGGTACTTAAAACAAACACACACCCTCACACACGTACTGTAAACACTTTTGTAACACTTTTTTTGTAACACATATCTATACACCGTGACATTTTAGTCGTCTTACAAAAGCAGCCCACTTCATGTATCCAATGACTACGAAACACTCTTAAAAAAAAATAGTGGCACTCCGGGAGTGCCGACAGAAATGAAAACTTGAAAAAAAATCTGCACCGCGGTAATCAACGCGTTGATGTCTTTTACTCCACGCACCGCGGTAATCAACGCGTTGACTAGCTTCCACCAGCGGCTTCGGCCGCGTGATATCTTTATAAAAAAATATCTTTATAAATTATAGCCTATGTTACTCAATGATAATGTAGCTTTCAAACGGCAAAATAGTTTTTGAGATCGGTCCAGAAGTTTTTAAATTTATTCGTTACATACAGGAATACAAATCTTTCCTCCTTATAATATTGGTGTAGATGTAGATGTCATATCATCGTAGTAGTATGTAAGAAACATTTTTGTAAAACAAAAAAAAAAAATCTTGAACGGCTCGCCGTACACAGATAAACCCTGAGAGGTTTTCGTTGTGAGGCTAAAACCAAAATGTAATAGGTTAAGTGTTATAGAAATAAATAAATAATAATAATAATATTTCTTTTTAATGGTCAAAAGCTGGTGTCGTCACACTGTCGCGAAATCAATGATTTAGTCCCATCTCAAAAATGCCCAACGCGCCTAAAGAAGTTTTCACTTCAAAAAATTATATATTGTATCAATGGGGATAAAAACTGCCACTTGCTCACTTCAGATGGCGCTGTTCTCCAGCGTCTTATAATTTGACAGCTAGCCATAATTTTTTTGTAAACAAGCGACTTCTTTTATGCATAGTTAATTATTGAGCCCAGTTGCGCAGTTATTTACTGCAAAAATACGGGGACCCATGTATTTGCCAAAGATGTTATAAGAAGAAAACTATGGGAGCAAGCTCGCCGAAAAAAATTGGAATCCGATATTTCGTCGACACGATGTGCTTTCCTTTAAGCCTTTTATGGGAGAAAGTGGTTTATAGCATCAATGATTTATAGGTGATGCTCCCAAGAGAACTAAGTTTGTTTTCATTACATACAGGCACTTGTGATGTGATATTGTGTAAATTATAGTAAAGTATGTGTGTGTTTATATTATCATATTCGATCAGTGCTAGAAGTGCTATCCCTGAGGTTTTTTAGTCAGGAAGTTCATGCCCGAGTTGGTTTTCAACTCTGATCAGGTTTTCTATCGTACGTCTCCAGTCATTAACAAAAAACGAACTTAAAGTCAACAAAATAATCTATAAAATAAATCGTTCATAATTTATTGACTTTTCCACCAAAGCTGCTTTTTTACCAGTGGTAGATGCTTCCCCTGTCCTTAGGTCGTCTTTTAATAGTGCTACACTCCAAGTCTTATACATATTTTCTAGTTTTCGTATAATTTGTGATCGACACAAAAGTAAACAAACACAACAATGGCGGTATAAAGACGTACAACTGTGATACCATCTGTTCTGAGCTTTCAGTTTTTAACCTTATTGTTTAATTGCTCCTAGAAGTTTTATGTCGGGTACATTGAGTGGCCCCGTGACGACTAAAATGCCACGGTGTATATGTAAGTGAAGCAAAAACTTTGTATCCCTTTTTCTTCTTCTTTTCGTGTGGTTAGTGACTAACCGGGTGTCAGAGTTTTAATGCCGCCCATGGGCCTCTGACTTAGCTTCACATGCTGTCGAGAAATATCTCTCAGGCGGCATGCCGGTCTGCCGGGGCTGCGAAGAAGTCCGAAAGGGAGATTGTGGCCCCCGGCAACATGGCAACCGAAGGAACACGGGTGGGTTTTAGTAGGACTGCGACGTACGGCAGCTCAGATTTTTAACCGACTTCAAAAAAAGGAGGTTACTCAATTCGACCGTATTTATATTTTTTTTTTTATGTGTGTTCGCGGATAACTTCTTTCTTTTATGAACCGATTTTGATGATTATTTTTTTGTTGGAAAGGAGATATCTCAAGGGTGGTACCATGATAAGGAAACCAGGTTTTGATTATGGCATCCTAGAGAAATCGAGGGAACTCTTCAAATATTATAGGCAAACCTATAGCGATTTGGGTATTTTTTATAGTGCTCTTGGAAAGCACCATTTAGTTAAGTAGAACTGATGATGAAGACCACGAATAGCCACCGGAACTACTCAATAACAAGTATTTCACGGGTTGTGATTCGATTACTTTAATATGGTTGCAATGCTATTTATGCTCATCACAATGCATATGGAGAAGTGGAGCTGATGGTGAAGTACCAGGAGAACTCCTCAACGATGAACGTCCCTGCATCGGGAAAAGCAATATTTTGTAAAAAGCGATGAGCAATTGGCATTAGGCTAATGTAACTTAGATAAATTACAAATTGATACAAAAAAAACAACCGACTTCCAAAAAGTAAAAAATTACTTTTTCGGAAGTCGGTGGCAAATAACGAAAATACAAAACCAAAGACACCGACTTCCGAAGTTTAAGTAATTTTTTACTTTTTGGAAGTCGGTTGTTTTTTTTGTATAAAAGTTTTTATTACGATAACAACTGCGTGGAGGGTATTTTATTGTACCTTAGAGACTAGTTATGGTGACTGTAGTAGGTAGGTCATCATCATCATTCTAGCCGAAAGACGTCCACTGTTGGACATAGGCCTCTCCCAAGCACCGCCACTTTTACTGGTTCTGTGTTTCTCGCATCCAGCGGATTCCTGCTCCTTGTGGGAGGCCTCTACACGGTCGCCACTTCAGAACCTTTCGGTCCCATCGGGCATCTGTTCTGCGATCAATGTGCTCTGCCCACTGCCACTAGTAGATAGGTATTTGCGTCTTCTTGTTACCGATTTTTGCATTCAATAATAATATGCTAAGATGAAAAGATAATATCTGGTGTTTGTAATGAATCTGGAAAATCAATTTATATTAAGAACTTCAATCAATCAATCAATCTTTATTTGTGAACACAGGTATTACAATAAAGGTCTTATGTATACATTTTAGTCGAGCTCTATGTCCTACCAATGAAATTGGTGTACAAATATATTAAGTTTTTAGCAATAATTCTGAATTTATACAATACAAAGTCACATTCGAGTAAATAATGTCAATTAAATGTATTAATAAATAATTAATTAATCAATTATAATTTATTTTTACATGCATGTCAATGGTTAATTATATTAAAGGGCTAGTAATGTCATATTTCATCATAATTGTAAATAATGTCAATTAAATGTATTATTAATAATTAATTAATCAATTATAATTTATTTTTACATGCATATCAATGGTTAATTACATTAAAGGGCTGGTAATGTCATATTTTATCATTTAAAAATTCTTCAATAGAGTAATACGTCTTATCTATTAGAAATAAATACAATTTACTTTTGAATTTGCGGACATTATCTTCACTCCTTATACATTTTGGTAATTTATTACAGACTTTTGGAGCCATTACAAAAATACTGTTTCTGTATAGTGCAGTACTAGATCCGACTGTTTGTAACCGATCACAACGGCGCTGACTAGTTACTCGAGCAAATTTATGTAAATTATTTTTGACGAACATTGACGTTTAACTTGTCCAAGTAATTATTGGTATTAAGACCAGGCAATCTAAACACAATTTCTACGCAAGCTCCGCCCCCATGCACCCCGCCACTCCACTGTGTACTAAACGCTAATACATCAGTAATAAAGTTGAATATCGCGTGCGCTCTTTGGTCGTGTTCGAGCACGGAACTAAATGTCGTGAGTTTCAATTCTTATTTCGTTTATAACTAAAGTAATAATTGATCTAGAGAAAAAAATCTTGTGGCTGGATGATAAATTATATTTTCTTACTGTGAATGCTTATTTTAGACATAAAAGCCGAGTAATCTTGATTTTATTTAACTAATCTTTAAAAAAAAGACATGATTTTCTAATAAAAATTTTATCCTTATATATATTCCCAATACTTACGTAACTGTCTTGTACTTACATGGAAAGAAAAAGATCCAATAAATCATTTACTAAAGTTCCATTTTGATTGTATGCGTGACTGTTTCAGAATATTAATGCAAATTAGCATACAATTTAGGGAGCCCCCTCTTAACGGCTTTGATAATTAAAGCTAAGATTTATTTAATAAAACGCAGCTTCCTTATACATTTCTCTATTAGTAACTAGCTGACTTTCCAATTTTTCATTCCTTTAAAACCTAATTCGGTCTATAATGCAAACATTTAAAAAAATATTGAACATTAGGCCCAAGTGGTGCGCTTACTAACGAACAGTAATTTAATTTTTATTTATATAGGAATTTAACCATGAATATTAAACAACTCCATGCATACTGTACCAGCATACTAATAAGAAAAATTCTGAACAAGTCCGTTCACACACAAATACACTTCACTAAAATACATCAAGTACATAATCGTAGCAGTCGTAAGAAGGATCACATTTTGCTACCACGAGTGCGAACAGTCAATGGCGAGAGAACCATTATTTTTGCGGGAGTGCAAGTATAATAAGCTACCTAAAGAGGTAAAGAATGCGAACTCGTTTGATATTTTCAAAAATAACTTAAAAAATCACATTCTAAATGATCCAACACTACTACCATAAATGGACATGCCCTACTGCTGCGTTGCTGTATTGTGGCACCGGGTTCGCACTCCTTATCTATTTTGAATACTTGCGACCACAGTAATTATTTATTTTGCGGGTGGATCAAAAAGTTTTAAGTTTTGTGACTTGTGTAATGTTATTTGTGTACAAAATGAATATTATTTCGTTAATAATTTGTTATAAAGGAAAAAAAAACAATAGCTGCTTAGTTTGTGTCAAAGTTCCTATATTACTATATTTTAAGTTTAAAAAATGTTCTCAAGTAAGTGAAATCTTTGTAATTTCTTATTGAGAAATAAATTTCTTTAACCATTAATCAGTTATCATCTGCTTAGCTTCCCTCAACTATGTTGGAGTCAGTGCAACCGGATCCAGCTGAATACCAGTAATTTACATGGAGTGACTAACCTCCACAATCCAGTTAATGCGGACCGATCAAGGGCGTATACAGATATCCCAGTATAAGTATGCGCTTCGGCAATCATCGTATATATTCGGAAATACGAACGCGCGATGATAAGATGTAATATAGAGCTGTTACAACCATGGAAGTACTTGTCTATTTTGTACTACATACATACATAAACTCACGTCTTCTTCCTATGGGGGTAGGCAGAAACTACAGAACGCCACCTGCTACGATCCTTACATACTCGTTTTGCCTCGTTTACGTTTATACATCTGGTCATACACGCACGCCGGTTACGAGTACTATGCACCTGTCCTTTTTGTACTACACAAACATAACATAACATAACATCACGCCTTGTTTCCCCGAAGGGTTGGGCAGAGGTGTCCCTGTAGCAGGTACACCCACATTTCGCCAGTTATGTTTAAGTCCCATGTAATAGGGGGCGAGCCTATTGTACTACAATGGTTACAAAACTTAAGATAAACAATTCTATGCAATTCTAAAAAACTTTTCAATTATTTTGAATGATAAATGATATGGTGCAACCAGAGTAAGTAACCCAACAGAGAGAAAGCTTGATAAAAACGCGGAATGATAGGTTCACTGCGACAAAGAGCAGCAGTACAAACTTTAGAAGCTTTGCTCTACTCTGTGGCGCGAAGTTCGCACTAATTGGGAACCACGAAGATTACCGAAGCGCATGCCTTTTCCGGTTTAACTGTAGTTTAGCTTATCCCAAAAGGGTGTTTAGGACTTTTGAATATATCTTTATTAATTTGATTGGAGGCAGCATCCCATGCCCCGAGCTTCCTTTGTTTGTATGTGCTGGAAAAAAAAAACAGCATGTTCAAAGACACGTTTTAAGTCAAAGTCAAATAATTTATTTAACAGTTTTGGAAGTCAAAATTACAAAGAATAGATATTTGAATTGTCTATCATCAGCATGCTGGACATAGGTCTCCCCCAAGCACCGCCACTTCGATTGGTTCTATGCTTCTCGCATAAAGCGGATTTCTGCGGGCTTCACCTGGTCATCGGTTCACCCTGTGAAGGCCTTTCAACGCTACGTCTTCCGGTACGTGGAGCAATAGGGATAGTAAAATACAATAGACGTGGATATATTTAGTAACTTGTTCCGCTTAGCTATTTCTAAAGAGCCATAAAAATCTCCTGAAAGAAATCGACACGTGTTTCACCTCTCAACGAGGCATCCTCAGGATGACGATGGACTTGTTGCGAACTCGAACACGGCGTGTTGCCACACCAAGCGCTGAGTGCAGACGCTTGACGTGACGAGTTTTTTTATGGCTCTTTAGAAATAGCTAAGCGGAACAAGTTACTAAATATATCCACGTCTATTGTATTTTATAATGTATTTCCGCAAGGTCACGCCTGAATCAATTAATAGGGATAGTGTTGGGTAACTCAGCATATGTGCTAGTACAGTTGTAGCTACTCACTTGGATCAAAAGAGTCACTCACTCTTTTGAATTTGATGTGCTACCACACACCACAGGGCACAGATTAGCTACACAGAACATTTTGTACTCGTATTGTGAGTTTTGAACGAAACAAGTCACTAAATTTCAAGTCTATTTACGATTTTAAGCAAAGGAGTTAAGGTTTAAGTTTAATTTGATGCGTTTAACCGATTAGTCACCGCCTGTGCCTACTCTACTGCATATGTGTACCGTGACGTGTTGTCGTAGCTACACACCACACTCGCGACTCGCGCGGCGATTTGGGCGAGTCATGCGCCTCACGCACGCTGACAGCACGTACCATCGAAGAAACCTATAACTAAGCAATTTGAAAACAAAATCCCATGCACACGACCCTTTTTTTTCGTAGGTAACCGTTACTATAGTGGCCGAGCGCTGCAAGCTGAAATAGTCCTTACGGTGTATAGGTATGGGTTTCTTCGATGGTACATGCTCACAGGCCACTGCAGCTTCGCCTCATTCGCGGTAGCACAAAATGAGTGCCTCGCACGATCCTCATTTTAAAAGAGTGTGCTACCCATCTCTAAATAGGGATGAAGGCAAAAAAAAATGCTGTCGTCAGGTAGTTTATAAAAAAATATTGGACACGTAATTTTTCTTTATAAAAAAAATATTGGACACATAATCTTTATTTTTTTACGTAATCAAAAGATTACGGCGATACATTGAGTTAAAATATGCCATGACGTCACGAGTATGTAGATTTTATTCTTGTGACGTAGCAACCCCCATTCTAGTAATCTAATATAATCTAAGTAATTTTTTATGAATATGATAAAGCAAAAAATACGTGTCTAATAAATTTTTTTTGTAAAAAGTTTTTTCTATACTCTATTCTATTTAAGATAAAAGCAACATAAGATTCTCCTACTAGGTGACGGTATTACCGAAAGCAATTTCTTTTTTGCAAAAAATCTAAATTATTTTTAGTTTTATAACAAAACTGATTATTGGCAATTTTAACTCCTAAACCGGACTAAATTTGCCCTTTTTTGTATCTTATTTTAATTATTTAGGTTGAGAAATATTTGCTGAGTTAATATAATTTTCTGTTAACTTAGACAAGCATAAAAAAAATCATAAAAAAATAAAAATAAACTTACAGTTATGCTTCCTGATCAACGCAGCCGTAGCCATCGAGAAACAAAAAAACAATGCAAATATATACATTCGATTAAAAATCTTCATTTTTAGCACACTTCAAAGAACGGAGGCGGTTCTCAATTCGAACCGCTTGTTTTTTTTTACTTTTTATGCGTGCAGTTTGCCATACACCCTCGTGGATAATGTCAAGATGTATAAATTCTGTCACCAAAATAATACAGGTATTTTACCCATAGTGTTACGAAATTAATTAATTTAATGCTACACGCTTGTACTGTGGTATCGCTCGCTTATTTGTGTGCCCAATACATACATGTCGGATCCGGTCATTAGTACGGACACGAAACGAATCGCAAGCGCGCCACTGGCGACATCAAGTGATCTACCCAAAAAGCGCGCTTCTACAGAGTCGTGATGTTTTAAGGCCACGGCGAGGGAGGATTCAGCCTCTGATCTCATCGGAGTGAAGACGTCGTGGAACTGTTCTCGATTCGTTGTGCTCAGTTATTGTTTAATTGTAATTTGTGATCATCGCGTTAATTTGTAATTTTATAAACGCCGTCGCACCCATGTGTGTATAATTTAGCTAATGTGATTAATTTGATAGTAAATTATAATGTGATCTGAACTGCAAACGGTTTTTCTATTGCGCATTAACCAACACTACCCACACTACGCGCACAGTTGTTAAAATATCGCTGATAAAAACGAAAGAGTCACATACCCGTCTCCGACATACATATATTTGCCCTAAATCAGTTTGTTTCGAAAAAAATTGCCGTTATTGTCGATTCCCATTAAGTGGGACTCATTGGGTGTGTTCAGATTTTTTCTTTATTTAGGTAGGGTATCTCGTAGTTGACCTCTGAGATCATGACTACTTAACCGGGCTTTCCTGTGGGTGCCTTAAGCTACTACACTTAAAACCTTCAGCCAGGGGTTATTCAACTATGCTAATTAAAACTAGGTGAACGCTCGCTAAGGGCACCCCCTGTGGGATAGGACCCTCGGCTTAGGGCGTCAACCGGAGGGAGGACATCAAGGATGGGACGGGCTGGATCAAAGTATTGATCATTATTATTCGTAGTTGTCGGGGAATTTAAAGCTACGTGCTCAGCTGCAACAACTGCTGGAACCTCGTTATCGAGCAAAGGTCGGGGGGAAGGTGTGTTCAGTCCGGTTCTATTTCAGCGTGGCAGCATTCCAAGTGACTTCAGTTATCTTTGTGATGGAATGGAATGGGGATGATGCCTAGGTCAGAAAAAAAAAACTATAGTTAAAATCAAATCAAAATCAAAATATTTTATTTCACATAAACCTACAAGGGCACTTATGAAACGTCAGAAGCTTAGTGCACGGTTCCAATTGGTCGCTTCCTATGGAGAAGAGCCGGCAAGAAACGGTTACTCTTTTCAAAATAAATTGTTTCTACAATGTTTTCAAATTACAGGTTCCTCAGTCACATAATAAAAAAAATATTAGACACGTATTTTTTTGCTTCATCATATTAATAAAAACCGGCCAAGTGCATGTCGGAACACGCACAATGTAGGGTTCCGTAGTTAGGATGAATTTATCCCAAGAACAATTATAATTTGGCAATTTGGTCTCGAAGCTAAACCGCAGACAGACAGACAGACGGACATGGCGAAACTATAATGGTTCCTTGTTTACTACGGAATCCTAAAAATGACTTGGATAAAATGCATTAAAGTTGGGGAGTGAGGGTCGCTTCGTCACAAGTATAAAATCTACATACTCGTGACGTCATGGCACATTTTAACTCAATGTATCGCCGTAATCCTTTGATAACATAAAAAAAGAAAAAATATGTGTCCAATATTTTTTTTAAATAATTTTCTACACAGAAAAAAAAATTTGGCGTCATCTTCATTGTCTTTGTGATAGAATGGAAAAAACGCAAGTGACTAGCAAACAGACAGTCTTCCTTTGTCCCATCTAACACATATTTGCATTTTAGGCCAGACAAACCGGTTACAATTTTATAGTACTATAGAATTGTAACCTGTTTTCCCTAACATCGCAAAACATGAATGTGTTTTCTGCGCGGCTAGAATTTTTACATTATACCTTTGTTTATTTTTGTAATTCTTTATGATTTATGTAAGTCGTAAGTGACTTTCTTAGGGTTTTTTTGTCGTAAGGATCGTTACGGAGGTGACGTTGGCTAAGTAACGTCGGGCAGAGGAGTCACTTTGTTGAACTACTGAGATGCTTACGCACTGAAAACGCGTGTAAAAGCGCTCCGAAGGAAGTCGTAATACTGTTATGAGCGATTGTGCACTAAACCCAAGTACCATTGTCCGAATTTGGAACATCTCCAATTCGGATCGAATTTGAAACTCGAATTCGGCTCAAATGCAGTGCTTAGGGTTGCCAACTTTTTGTACAAGAAATAGGTAAAGTATAATTATGGTAAAAGTGGAAAAATAAACAGTATCTAGTAGTAGTAGTAATAGTTATTACTCTGCGTTCAGCGCTCGGTGTGGAAACACGCCGTGTTCAGGTTCACGACAAGTCAATCGTCATCCTGCGGAAGCCTCGTTGAGAGGTGAAACACGTGTCGATTTCTTTTAGGGTTTTTATGGCTCTTTAGAAATAGTTAAGCGGAACAGGTTACTAAATGTATCCACGTTTATTGTATTTTTTAAACAGAATAGCGGTAAATAAATCTTAAAAAAAACAAAACAACAGACTTCCAAAAAAAAAAACACTATAAAGTGAAAAATAGGTAACTCTTCTTTCGAAAGTTGGTGTCTTTGGTTTTGTATTTTTGTTTTTTGCCACCGACTTCCTTTTTATTTAGATATAGCTCTGGATATCAGTGAAAACATGTTCATAATTATACTTTATTTTCGTTGAATAGTAAACAGTATTTTAGAGTGAAAAACAGTATAATGCTGTTTTTAACAGTATGGTTGGCAAACCTAGCAGTGTGTAACGTAATGCACAAGAACAGTTAATACCAAAATCAAATACTTTGTGAAAACTGAAAAGGCAGTCAAAAACCTGTGAGGTAATTCATTAACACACTTACGATGACAATATTTTTTTTCATGTGCGTATTGTATAATTATCACTTGCTTCAAACATTGCATCGTGAGGAAACCGGCATGCCTGACAGATATTCCTCGACGGCATATGTAGTCAAGTCAGAGGCTCTTCGGCGGCATAATCAAAATCAACATATTTTATTTCACATAAACCTACAAGGGCACTTATGAAACGTCAGAAGCTAGGTGCACGGTTCCAATTGGTCGCTTCCTATGGAGAAGAGCCGGCAAGAAACTCCACGGTTACTCTTTTCAAAATAAATTGTTTCTACAATGTTTTCAAATTACAATGTTAATAGGTATGGGAGGACAGTGTAGGCCTAACAACAAGTACCAGGTACTTAGTAAAATAAAAAATGGTACACAAGTTTACAGCCTACAACGTTCTCACATTCACAAAATCTAAAAGAAAAGAATCTATATAAAAGATAAACAAAATAATAAAAAATAAGAACCTATTTAAACCAAATGACTTGATTGCCACTACAGCTGTAACAAATCTAATTTGATAAAAAAAATATAGAAAATTGTAGATATATAATGTCAAATACTGAAAAGATTATGTCAATGAAGTATGTAAAAAAAGGTAAAATAAATATCGTAATTTGGGAGCAGTTAATAGACATTTTATGACGTTAATGATGAATGTACCAGGGAAGCCACATGTGCAGAAGGAATTATTGCCAAACTTCCTTGTCTTCAACGTAGTCTTTAATCTTATAATATGCTTTTTTGATAAGGACACGTTTGATGTGGGTTTTGAACTTCCCATCGCTTAGTTCTGTAACAGACTTTGGCAACTTGTTATAAAAGCGGATACTGTTTATATGAAATGACTTACTAGTTTTAGTTAATCTAAATTTGGGTATCACAATTTCATGTTTACTACGTGTATTTATATTATGGAAATCGCTTCTCATTTTGAAAAGTCCTAGGTTTTTGCGAACATACAAAATACTTTCTAGGATATAAAGAGAAGGCTGAGTCAGTATATCAATTTCTTTGAATTTATTTCTAAGGAACTCACGAGGACTGATTTTGTAGATCGCGCGAATTGCCCTCTTTTGTAAAATGAAAATTGAATCTACGTCAGCTGCCGATCCCCACAGCAAAACGCCATAAGACATAATACTGTGAAAATAAGCAAAATACACTAACCTAGCTGTGGCTACATCAGCTAACTGCCTTATTTTTCTTACTGCATATGCAGCTGAACTTAATCTACCTGAAAGAGCTCTAATGTGGGCGTAAATAAAAACTCTGACAACAGTGTACCCTAATTGCGTAACTTATTTTCGTAAACGATTATGACAGATTTGTTTCATTTTGACAGTTCAACAACATTCATTGCGGCATTTACGTTGTTGAGCAGATTTTTTTTCCAACTTATGAAACTTAGTTTTTTTTTATAACACATGATTAGCAATCTGTTTCAAATTGTGATTGATCGTGTATTACGCAATTAGGGTACTGGTTAGTCACTAACCACACGAAAAAAAAATGTCTTTCATTTTGACACTTCAACAACATTCATTGCGTAATTTACGTACTCGTAGTTGAACAGATGAATTTTTACGTCTTTGACAATGAAAAATTGTACTGCACTACTCGCTGGATTTATTCTTCGGTATTGCATTATAGATTTCCATAATCTTTGACGCGGGAAATATCGAATCTATCAAGAGAGACAAATCTGAAAAATAAAACATTATTATTTTAACAGTAATACTCGTAGAAAAAAAAATCTTAAAATTGTTAAGTGCTAACCCTATAGACTCAGTTAAAAATAAAAGTTTTCTTATCTACAGGGTCAAAATAAATTACCTAGCGAAACTCCGCAGACATAATAGGTATCGATATACAGGGTGGCAGAGACATCGACGCGGAAACTGAAACCATGGATTCAGTACATGATTCTGAACCCCCTGTGTTGAAACTTTTCGTCGGTTATTAAAAAAAAATCTGCTGTTTCATAGAAAAGTACAATACCTACGTGGTCAAAATGTATGGAACAGCTGTCGATGTCCTGCCAACTTGTATAAACACGAAAAAGAAAAAGGATTGAGGTTTTTTTTTTGGGGTAAACGGCTGCTGGTTGCTTGGTTGCTGGTGGCTTGTTGCTTGAAGTTTGAGTTGAGAAATCTGTTTTGTTTTTGTTTTATCGTGTTTAGAAGGGATGGGTTCTGAGAAGTTTACACAAAAAAACTGATATTTCAACTACACTGCGGTTGATGACCCCAAAAAAAAAAAATCTAAATAATTTATTTTTTACCCCGACGCAAAAAGAGATGTGTCTGTCTGTGACACCGTAGCGTCTGTGACACGGTAAACGGGTGAACCGATTTGAATGCGGTTTTTTAATTTGAAAGCAGGTTTTCTAGCGATGGTTCTTAGACATGTTTTATCTAAATCGGTTCAGCTGTTTAAAGATTATCAGCTCTTTTCTAGTTGATGAATGGATGTGAGTATCTTCCATAGGTCTGAACAATTTGAAATTTGGTATTCTGTTACTTCAATGATATTAGAAGAACATAGTAACTTTGAACTGCAGCATCACTTGGAATTTGCAGGATACTCAACTCCCTTACCAACTTACAGCACAGGTATCGTGTTTGGGCTCATTGGAATGGTCTCAATGAATAGGCTATAGAGATGGTGAACAGGGTCTGGTGATGGAGAAGGAAAGAGAAATTAAGAAATGTTTGTCGGGGGTTTTTTAAATACTAACTGTTAAAATTGTGCTTGTTTGTAATGAATAAACTCAAAAACGACGTGCCGATTAAAAAAAATATTTCACCAGTAGAATGCTACATTATACGCGAGTAACATAGGCTATTATAAGGATGATGCGTGGGTTAAAAAAAAGAAATTCTATTTAGTCCGTCAGACACTATCAGACAATAAAAAATATTAGGCACGTATTTTTTGCTTTATCATATTAATAAAAAACTCCTGAAAAAAAATCGACACGTGTTTTCAGTCTGCGCTCAGCGCTCGTTGTGGCACCACGCCGTGTTCGGGTTCGCAACAAGTCCATCGTCATCCTGAGGATGCCTCGTTGAGAGGTGAAACACGTGTCGATTTCTTTCAGGAGTTTTTTATGGCTCTTTAGAAATAGCTAAGCGGAACAGGTTACTAAATATATCCACGTCTATTGTATTTTTTAACACCCCTCTTTTTGCGTCGGGGGTTAAAAATACAAATCTTTTCTAAATATTAGTGTTGATATTAGCCTATTGCCGTCCCACTGCAGGGCAACGGTTTTTTCTCATACAGAGAAGGCACGAGCATTGATCACCACGCTTGCTCAAGACGGGTTGGCAATTTTAGACTTATATCAACTATAAATCCAGGTTTTCTCACGATGTTTTCCTTCACTAACATCAGTAATGTCCAAGATAAACTTAGAAAGTTCATATGAATTAAAAAAGTCACATTGGTACTTGCCCGGAGTTGGAGTTGAACCCTCGTTCATGAGAGGCGAGGTCTTATCAGCTGGGCCATCACGACCTAATGGGAACATTATGGGCAGATTATGCGTATGCTTTAAGTTATACTTATGAAGTTATGATAGTTTTTGTGTAGTAGAAACTTTCCCTATAGATACGTAACTATTATTTCTTCTGTTGTTATTTTATATGAAACTAACTGTTGCTCGCGACTTCGTCTGCGATCCAGGATAAAAAGTCCATGTCCTTCTACAAGTCATGGTACAAATTTTATCCAAATCCGTTCATCCGTTTTTGCATGAAAGCGTAAAAAACAAACTCACTTTCGCATTAATAATATTTCATTTAATTAACTGACCACAAAAAGCCCATATTAAAACCATTACCATGGCTTTTCCGCTGCGCTGGTTAGCGCAAACAAGTTAGCCAATTATAATAGCGCTTAGGTAATTCATAATCTTATAACACGACATGCTAAAAGGGTTTATCGAATAATGTTGAAATCAATATAGATAGTAATTATTTTATAAAAAAAACAGTGGTAATTGACGACTTAAAATGTAAACAAGAATAAATTAAAATTACCTTCCGTTGATTCCAGTTTCGATGTTTTTTCCATCGCTGCAGCGAATACGAAAAAAAATAAAAATATAAACAGTTGCTTCATCCGTAGCGCGCACTGTCCACCGACAATTCGTCATTTCGCGCAGCTTTTACTTATATAGCTACGGACTTTTATATGCAACAACCATTGACTATACCACAGACTAAGTAGTACTCAGACGGTAATCTCCCATAGTAGATAAATCGCTGTCCGGACCTGCACTCTTTGATTGTGACATATTTACAGCGTGGGAAGAGGCCCAAGTCGCCTTAGGAATCTTTTGTGACCTCTCCAAGGCATTTGATTGCATAGATCACAAAACCTTACTCTTCAAACTTGAGCATTACGGACTAGGTAAACTTGCGCTCGATTTTGTAAAATCATATTTAAATGATAGACAACAGCAAGTTCAAACAAACTCAATGTCAAATCACTTGGTTTAAAAGTAAAAATGGGTGTTCAACAAGGCTCCATATTGGATCCTTTCCTCTTTTTAGTATATATTAATGATCTACCACATTTATTAAAAAAAAAACATAGGTAGGTATTATTTGGCTGACGATACTACCTTAACTTTTAAGTTTAATAGACGTGCATCAAATCTTGACAACGTAAATAACACCCTACTGCGGGTCCAAAATTGGTTCACTGCTAATAATAATAAAAAAAGAATAATCCATTTTAAAAAACACGAATGTGTGCCTCGCGGCTGCGCCAAATAGGGTTCAGCAAGAATGCCAGACAACTAATGTCTGAACCCGAAGCTGTGAGGTATCAATTTCGTAATCAGTGTCATTGTTTGTATGCATTACTTAACCCATAGACTGCACGTGTAGAATACGCTCGCGTGTGTGTTAAACTACGCTTGCCGAGGTCAGTCCGGACTGGAAAAAGACCGGTGAGCCCCACCGTGCTTACTTGTATTGGAATGCGATACGGCTTTAATATCGTCCAGAGTTACCTGGCCCACCGCCGACGAGGAAGTGTCTAGCTATCAATGATTTACTCGCTCACACGCACACATTTACAATCAAACTATACCTCACTAAGTACACACATAACATAACGCCTTGTTTCCCCGAAGGATTGGGCAGAGGTGTACCTGTAGTAGGTACACCCACATTTCGCCAGTTATGTTTAAGTACCACGTAATAGGGGGCGAGCCTATTGCCATCAACCGGGCACAAATCCAGACTCCGGGCTGCTACTGAGAAATTCCAGATAGAAAAACCCAATAACACTTTTCCCGACCCGGGAATCGAACCCAGGACCTCACGCTCAGCAGTAGCGCTTGCGACCACTAGACCAACGAGGAAGTCCGCACACATGTTTACGAAATCCGCCTCACGTCACTGTTGACAGCGCTATGTCTTGGTTTTTTATTTGGTCTGAGCCCGCGATAGTAACAATCGAGGCTCGAATATTGGTTAAGTTTTCAAACCGTTATTATGTACTTTATGCAAAAACCTTTACCTTCGATTGCGTTCGAATAAACCATTTTTCTTTTTCAAACCGGTTTTTGGTGTTGTCTTCACATAAGTATTTTTTCGGATTAAACGGTTTAGAGCAATAAAAACCGGTTTTATGTTTTGTTTTTATTCAGCGTGGCATCCTCACAAATAGTCACAAGTTGCAACGCGTTTACCGATACGCCGCTCGTCTTATAAACCGGTTAATTTAGGCCAAGATAAAGTTCTTAAAACGTTCACGTTCACAAGAAAAGTTCGCAGCAAAACCGAAATAAACCGGAATTTTTCTAACCGGTTCCGAGCCTTGGTAACAATGTCGTCCGCCCATCGTGTTGTGACTGTGGAATGGGACGGGCCAATCAAAAATGGATAGTAATAAGCTTCCGAAAAAAAAAATTAACTTCCGAAAATCTGTGGTTGACTGTAATACTAAACCAAGAAAAATACTAAACTTCCGAAAAAAATACTAAGTTTCCGAAAAGTCAATATATTGTGCTACAAAAGTTAGTGACAGAAACAAATCGCTGCAAAACCGTCTCCACGTAGTCTTGTCTGCCCTACTCCTAGAGTGTAATTTAAGTCCGCATAGGCGAGGAGGGGCGAGGCGACCAGCAAGCCGAAGCTGCGGTGGTGAGCGTTAAAACTATCTGCGACGATAAGCTCACGTGGGATCGCCGGAGATTCGCAGCGCCGGAGTCGTGACAGAAACCATGCCTGCTGCATATTGTATGGTCGCTTGCATGCTGCATGCATGGTGTATGCTTGTTTGCATGTTTGAAAAATATTACGCCTACAAATTCTGTATTGATTTTTCGGAATTTTCAGTATTTTATTCGGTCGTTTTTTTATTTGTATTCGCATAAAAGATGTCGGAAAATTAGTATTTAAAGCAGTAAATTTCATATTTTGAGTATGCATATATTTTAATTTTTTTCCGGGGCGTTTATTAGTAACCATTAAAAATACACAGTGATTGCTTTCAATTACTTTATTTCTCTTTTTCATCATAATCCCTATTGAATAAAATATTTAACGTTAACATTATAAATACCCTTAGTTGGTAAGGTTGTTTCTTGTACCAACCATTGGACCAATATTGTCAAATTAAATAAATAAATATAAATACATAAAGCTTTCATCACATCTTACAAGCTATATGCCTTAGGTATAGGTACGTTGTATAAGTTTTTAATCTGTGACCCAGGTAGAATGGGTCTATGATTTGGCCTCTTGGGTGGTTCCTTACTGGGCTCTGAAAATAAAAACACAACCATAAAAACTCACACCTTTATCAATAAACGAGCAGTAAAGTTTAAATTAAATTCAGTTTATCCATACATTTTGCGAAGTTTAAGTTTGGCGTAACTTTATCCGAGTTTATTGATAAGGACAAATACATAATGATGCTTGTTTTTATTTTTTTTTCAGTTAAGTATGTGTTTTTGCAGTCGGCGTTTTTGTTTTTTTTAATAATTTTCTTTATTTCAAGCTTTTTAGTTAGTGTATTTAGAATTGAGTCATTACAAGCTTTTATTTGATACCAATATTATATATATTTTTTACTCTAGCTATTATTTGTGTTTGCAGATGCAATATATAAATATTATGTAGCCTATGTCACTCCCACAATTTAGACGAACCTAACGACACCTCATAAATATGTTTAAATCCATCAAGCCGTTTAGGCTACAGACCGTGCCAAAGAAATATATACCGAATGATTTTTTACCGTCTCTAAATTTTTACAGGGAGTTTTACCCATGACTATAAACAACTGTCACTATGGGAGCAACACTGAAATCACGAAAAAAAAATCTGCTGTGTAAACAAAAGTTCAATACCTACTTGACCAAAATGTATGAAACAGCAGATTTTTTTTTTCGTGATCTCAGAGTTGCTCCCATAGTGAAAATTGTATATATTCATGGGTAGAACAACCTGTAAAAATTTAGAGACGGTAAAAAAAATCACCCAGTATGCAGACTAAATACATACTCTCGAAAAACATTACCCTCCTAAAGGGGCAGTCGAGTAAAAATACACTGTGATTGCTTTAAATTACTTTATTTCGCTTTTCCATCATAATTCCTAATTAATTAAAATCTTTCCATCATCAAGCTTTCATTTCAAACATTATACATGTTGTATGCTTTAGGTATAGATCCGTTGTATAAGTATTTAATCTTTGAACCTGGAATGATGGGTCCTGGTGTTGGCTCCTGGGGTGGTTCTATGTAACCGGGCACTGGAAATAAAATGCGTACCTAAGTGTCTTTTCATACGTCCCGGTTGCCGGGTGGCTGACGCCGGCTACCTTCCGGGTACCCGTCACCGGTTACCCGGCAACCAGGACGTATGAAAAGGCACTTAGTGTTTGGGCATGTACCTACGTTATCTTTCACATGTACCGGCGCGCGGCGTAAGATAACCTACATGCCCATACAATTAGGCTAATTGTGTGGGTCCGGTACCCGGCGGCTAATTGAATTAGCCGCCGGGTACCCGGCACCGGATATCCAGCAACCGGGACGAATGAAAAGGCATTAAGGATATTTTTATTTTAAAACATGAAAAAACTGTAATTTAAGCACCTTTTATACTGAGAACTTATAAGATTTACATTTATTAATAGGTTGATGACACAGTAACTGGTTTATATAATTATTTTTTCCTTATGTGTGAGACCCTGCGAAATATTACCTGCACGCGTTGCATGACCACAACAGAATCGGGTTTTGTCGACGGAAGAATAGACAAAATGTCAGATTCACAATCACAATCTGTCATTTTGTCTATTCTTCAGTCGACAAAACCTTTTTCTATTGTGCTCATGTTACGCGTACTTTTGAAGGTATTTCACGTCCATGTACTAACAGTGGCTAGATATAAAACTGTCTACGTAAAAGTTGACATATATACTTTTCGTACGAGACACCATTTTCCACATTGATCTTAGATAAATTCAAAACTCAAACCATTTATTTCAATTAAACCATTTACAGGCACTTTTGAATTGTCAAGGTGTCGGTCAGTCAGAAATATGAAGCTAGTTGTCCATTCCAAAGCGTAGTAGGTACCTATGGAGAAGAACGGGCAAGAAACTCCACGGACACTTAAATAAAAAATTGTTACAAAATATTGGTTACATCATTCATGTTGAAATTATACATGTGAGAACAATGTAGAAAGACGTGCACGTTAGAAGCGTCCTAAACCTTTATACCTTCCTAATAAATGCTTAACAGTATTTTCTGTTGTCGCTCTAAAAACCTCCCCAACATTTGCACTTCCTAATTAATAACAGCACGGGTCGATCGATTAGGTTAAGCTACGCTTGCCGAGGTCAGTCCAATCAATCTGCCTCTTCTTTTCCCAACTATATTAAGGTCGGCTAATACCAGTATTTTACATGGAGCGATTGCCTATCTGACATTCACAACCCAGTTACTGGGTAACACCCCATGATAAGACTGGTTGGCAGACTTTTCGGTTTCTTCTCTGGCCGAGGTACTGTCCAGGGACTGCCCTGGACTGGAAAAAACCTGATGAGCCCCACCGTGATTTCATGTTTTGAAATGTAAAGCGTCGAATGAATCGAAGTAAAGAGATTCGGATGATTCGACACAGAATTTTATACTGGGTGGTAGAGACATCGACGCGAAAACTTAACATGGATTCAGTACATGATTCTGACGCGTCTGCGTTGAAATTTTTCGTCGGTTATTTAAATAAAAAAAAAAAAAACAGCTTTTTCATAGAAAAGTGCAAAACCTACGCGGTCAAAATGTATGGAACAGCAATTTTTTTTTAAATAACCGACGAAAAATTTCAACGCTGGGGGTTCAGAATAATGTACTGAAGCCATGGTAACAGGTTTCGCGTCGATGTCCTCCCTCCCACCCTGTATTGAATTCTAAAATTCGTTTCGTTTAGCTCGGATAAGTGTGTGTTCACCTTAAAACGGCTGTAATAATTATGGTGTAACTGTGGCATGGGACGGTCCAATTAAAAAAACACAGTGATTGCTCTAAAACACTTTATTTCTCTTTTTAACACGCTTTTATTTGGTCGACCTGTATGTAACTAACTATGTAATGGAATCTAAGGTAACTAATTTAGCCATCTTCCAAGGGTCGTAGCGTAATGAAAATTGGCAGCTGTATGTAGTTCTGATGACAATATAATAATATGGTACTGTCGAACTGATCTGATGATGGAGCCGGAAGATATGAACTGGAACTTCATGATGGAAAATCGTATCATAGCTGTTTTGGATTTTTTAGAAAAGTTTTGTAATGAACTTTGACTACGATTAGGTTTCAAGGTCTGATGATGAAGCCGGAAGATAGGCACTGGCATTCCATGATAGAATATCGTATCATAGTCGTGTTTGCACTTGTGAGAAAGGCCACGTAATGGACTTTGAACACGATCAAATTTTTTTGTTTTTACGTGTTTTTTAAACTATTAATTATTTTTCATCATAATTCCTATTGACTTAAAAATCTTTTCGTTACAATGATCAAGCTTCATCTCATACTTTGTATGCCTTAGGTATAGGTCCGTTGTAAAAGCGTTTTATCTTTGAAACAGGTAGGATGGGGCTTGGTGTTGAGCTCGGCTCCTTTCCTGGATCCTTACTGGGTTCTGAAAAAAAATATGCTGTAAGTAATCTATTCCATGAAAAAAAAAAAAAAAAAACAGAAAAGTAGATACGATTTTGACGCGCATCGAGGGTTCCGTATTTTGGTAAGATTTTTTTTTTGTTGATGCATTTAACCGAGTTCATTTGTGTAGAGTTTTTAATGATTTCTTAAAAACAGTCTAAGCTAAAGACATTGTTTTACTATTGCTTTAATATTTAAAATGTTATAATATTTATAATCTTAATTCTTATTTTTTTATAATAAGGAACAATCCCTTTTTTTTATGTTATCAAAAAAAGTCTTTTTGATAATTAATTAATTGTATTGTGTTTTAATCATTTATAATCAATTATTTTATATATCTGAGTAATGCTAATCTAATAGCAGTTTTTACCTTATCTTAATTTTGTTGCTATATTATTATTTGTAAACATTTTATATTGTAGCTGTTTATTGTCCCATAAAATAAAATATTATGTAGTGTTAAATAGAATTAGTAAGCAAAACTTCACAAACGCGATGCCTTCTATTTTTTTTTTTTGTTTTATCG
Organism: Agrochola litura; assembly: GCA_949152395.1. Taxonomy (NCBI): domain Eukaryota; kingdom Metazoa; phylum Arthropoda; class Insecta; order Lepidoptera; family Noctuidae; genus Agrochola; species Agrochola litura. The sequence continues at coordinate 11,053,090 of OX424521.1, read as the reverse complement.
TGGTTTGATATCGATCCCATCACGTGGAGTATCATCAGCATAAATATCTCTTTCTGAACTCTTTTTTTATTAAATATACCACATTTTTCATTTTGCAAATTTCATACATATACCATTAGGGGTAAGAACTTTGATATTTTACAGATTTTTTAAACGAAGTTCTTTAACGCGGCTTGTGGTAGGAGTAAACTGGCAAAAAATGTTACGTGATGAAAAAAACGCTATGCCTTAACCACCATGTTTTTTAATACAAAAACTTATGACACTTGAAGTTAGACCATACTAGATGGCTCTGTATTAAAACTAATATTATAAATGCGCACTTTCACGCTAAAACGGCTGATCAGATTAGGATGAAATTTGGCACAAGGGTAGGTAAACCATGACCTGGAGAAGGACATATAGTTTTCATCCTTGATCGCAGATGAAGTCGCGAGCAACAGCTGGTACATAATAAATAGCAAAAGGAATTTCGGTCCAAACTGGTGTCCCACCCACGACACCTATCGAATTTTTTTTCATCATCTTACGTCAAAACTTAATACCGTATATTTAAAAAGACTAAAGAAAGAAAGAAAGAAAGAAAAGAAAAGAAAGACAGAAAAGAAAAGAAAGACAAATGAAAAGAAATACAGAAAAGAAAGAAAGAAAATAAAGAAAGAAAAAACGTTTATTTGCGGTAAACATGACGCAAAAATTGCTTAACAAAAATAAGAAAAGGTTTGGGGAATCATGCGTCACATCCATGCAAATCGGCCATCGCTAGGCATTATGCTGCAACCCTATGCAAGACAGAGCCCCAGCGCTGGTTTTCAGCAACAGCTGGCGCTGACGTAATGACGTCGACTGGTGCAGCAAACAAATATTAAGACGCTGTACTAGTACAGCGTACTTAAAGAAAAATAATTTATTATAATTAAAATGTGATACGATATACTTAAAGGATAGAATAAAGTTTATCTATACTTTTTTCTATGTTACGAGAATATCATCCTCAAAAAACGTTTTATACAACGTGTAGCGTTAAATGCGCAAAACCTCAGACACCCCAACTGATTTTTAACAGACTTCCAAAAAGGAGGAGGTTATATGTTCGTCGCGTATGTTTGTTTTTTTTTTTTTTTTTTTTTTTAATGTATGTCCACCGTTTTCTCCGTCATTTGTGGACCGATTTTGAAAATTATTTTTTTGTTTGAAAGGGTATACTCCCAAATTGGTCCCATATAAATTTTATTAACTTTGCTTGGGTAGTTTTTGAGTTAGCTACAAAATACGTATTTTTTTACCACTTAGTATGTAGATGATATGATAAGTTCCTGTCACTGGTAGCAGGTAGTGGAGGCAGGTATTCGAATGTGTTTGGGGTAGGTACCACAACTAAAAAGTGAAAAATAAAAACTTTTTACAAAAAAAAAAACAACCGACTTCCAAAAAAAAACACTACAAAGTGAAAAATAACTTTAATTTCGGAAGTCGGTGGCAAAAAACGAAAACACAAAACCCAAGACACCGACTTCCGAAATTAAAGTTATTTTTCACATTGTAGTGTTTTTTTTTGGAAGACGGTTGTTTTTTTTTTTTGTAAAAAGTTTTTAATTCAATTGACCTATTTCAGACAGAAAAAAAATCATAAAACAAAAAGGTTTTATGTGCTGTTTTAGTTCGTAAGATTCGTATTTGCATTGAAATAAAAACCATTATCCCGCGTATGAGAAAATTTAAACTGGTCGACAACAATTTGAGTTTTTTTACCTATTTTGGCGGGTTTGAGCATGTGATGGCTTGACCTATTAATAAATAGACACGGCAACGATTTAAGAAGATTTTTTTGAAAAATGTGAGCTATATTAAAAAGTGTTTCAATTGATTCTGCTCGTTATTCTGATCAAACTATTTTCAGGTTTTGCGCATTTAACGTAACGTGTCCTATTTGACGTGCACCCAACATGCACCAAAGAAGTTGTGATGTAAGAATCCAAGTAACGACAAATGGACTATGTGGAAAATGATATGGCTGGAAAGAAGTAACATAACATCACGCCTTGTTTCCCCGAAGGATTGGGCAGAGGTGTACCTGTAGTAGGTACACCCACATTTCGCCAGTTATGTTTAAGTCCCATGTAATAGGGAGCCTATTGCCATCAACCGGGCATAAAGAAGTATGAAAGAAAACGACATGTTTCGCCGACTGCAAATAAATTAGGATAAGGGGAGAAGAATGGTGACATATTTGAAATAGTAAACAAAAAAAAAACAGTGGCTCTCCGAGAGTGCCGACAGACGTGAAAACTTGAACAAGATCGCCTTGGTGGAAGAAAAATACTTGTATAGAACATTGGTCTGTAACGTTATCTAAATAAAAAGCACAATCGCGTTTACAAAAAAAAAAAACTTCAAAAAATTTAAAGTAAAAATACTTGCATAGAATATTGATCCGTAACGTAATATAAATAAAGAGCACAATGGCGTTTACAAAAATGAGGTGGCGGTAACGATGTCACGAGTTTTTTCCCATCTCAAAAATACCCAACGCGCCTAAAGAAGTTTTCACTTCAATAAATGTAAGTAAATTTTAAATTACCTTTCGACGATTTATTTGCCATCGCTGCGGCGAATACGAAAAACAGTAATATTAAAAACAGTAGCTTCATTGTAGTGCGGAATGTTTGAAAACCCCTCTCAATGTACAGACAAAACAAAAATTCAAGCAGCTTTATACCTGCGTTTATACTAAGTGCGGCTAAGATTTACATAACAATGCGTTGATGACACATTACTAAATATAAATATATATCTGTACACACTACCAAAGTATAATAAATTAACAGTATTATGTCTCCGCAGTGACTTTGAAATAATTACTTATGACCGCTCGGTAGATAAACCTTCCGCGTCCGCTCGTAACTGCCGCGCACTCGACACTGTTGCGTACTACACGCTTAGTATGATCACAAATGACAGATAAACAATCACAATCTGTCATTTTGTCTATTCTTCCGTCGACAAAACCTGTAGAGTTGTCATGATACCTGCTGGTATATTGCTCGAAGCAAGTAAAAATAACTCTGTTCCAGGCTTACTGTCAGTCGTTCTACACCAGTCAACTTTGGTACAAGTACACGAAGAGTGCATACAACACTCTTCGTCTACAATATAATAACGCGTTTCGGGTCATGCTCAAACTGCCCTGGCGGCGTAGTGCGATTGGGATGTTTGCTGAGAACAGAGTAACCGACTTCTTTGCGCTCATGGGGAAGCTCAGTTCGTCGTTCTTTTCGCGTGTGGTGGCAAGTAAAAATAGTATTGTCAAAGCTGTTTTTCATACCGTACATTTACTGAGCGAGACAAAATAAATGTACTCATCAATGTTATGGGGTACATTTGTTTTGGCTTCCTTGGTGTAAAATGATGGGTTGTTTTATTGTAATTTTTATTTGATGTTTATATTTTATGTTTGTTTTGTTTGTTTATTATAACTTTTGTTTTAGGATAAGTTTTTCAATTTTCATTGTATGGGTGCTAATGCCTGAAATAAACGATTAGTAAAATAATAATAAAATACACTTGAGATATGGAAACGAGTCATTTCGCCCTTTTTCAATTAAGACATAATACTGTTAGTTATTTATACTGTGACACTACTTACCGGGTTTGTACGTTTTATTAAGATTTTCCTTGAGAAGTACGTGAGACCCAGCGGAATAATTCCACTTGTTCGTTTTGAGACCTGGAATGATCGAACTTTTCTCGTTTTTTATTTTTTGGTAGTTTTCTAAAAATGAAACCTAGTTAGATCGATTTATAGCCCCCGAAACCCCCTGCATACTAAACTTCATGAAAATCGTTGGAGCCGTTTCCGAGATTCAGATTATACATTTATATACAAGAATTGCTTGTTTAAAAGTATTCAATTTCGTTTCGCTATATCGTCTCCCAGAGTAATTGAAGGGAGAATTTTCGAATTTTGTGCACAGAAGGTCCAGTCTACACAGTCTATTCAGCTATGAGAAGTTGAGAACCGTGAAACTTCTAAACGGGGTCAAATAAAATTAACTAGCAAAACTACGCGGTCGTGATGGTTTACGATATTTATTTAAAAAAATGGCCAAGTACGTATCGGACCACGCACAATGAAGGGTTACGTAGTTAGGATGAATTTAACCCAACAAACTTTGTAGTTGAAAAACGTGTTATATACATTCCCACTGCAAATGTAAGTTTGTACGCACAATATTGAGAGATTTACCATGTTATTTTAAAACCATAGACTTACGACTTTTCCTGTAATCTACGAGTAAAGAACCATTCTCTGTATTTTTTCCAAATTTTTTGGCTCAGTAGTTTCGGGAATGGTCAATTTTCATAAATTTTCTTAAATATATTTATATGTAATTATTTTAAAATTATAAAAAGAAAAAAATGAGATCCTCGCAATAAGCCACACGATACAGTTTGCAAAACTTAATTTTTAAATTTTCTTCTTTTCCTCCCAGAAGTGACCTCATATCTATACATAACTCATTTATTTACGTTACACGTCCGTGTTTGGATCACAGAAATACATATGTGTACCAAATTTCAACTTAATTAGTCCATTACATTCGTAGCAAATTGGATGTGACAGTCGGGCAGACAGACAGACAGACACACGAGTGATCCTCTAAAGGTTCCGTTTTTTGCTTTTGAGGTTCGGAACCTTAAAAAAACTTTTTATAAAAAAATAAAACAACCGACTTCCAAAAAAAACAAGACCGAAATTAAAGTTATTTTTCACTTTGTAGTCAAAGTGAAAAATAACTTTAATTTCGGTCTTGGGTTTTGTATTTTCGTTTTTTGCCACCGACTTCCGAAATTAAAGTGGTACCTACCCCACACACATTCGAATACCACTACCTGCTACCAGTGACAGGAAATTATCATATTATCTACATACTAAGTGGGAAAAAAATACGTATTTTGTAGCTAACTCTCAAAAACTACCCAAGCAAAGTTAATAAAATTTATATGGGACTAATTTGAGAGCATACCCTTTCAAACAAAAAAAGAATTTTCAAAATCGGTCCACAAATGACGGAGAAATCGGTGGACATACATAAAAAACAAAAAACAAACATGTACGCTACGAACATATAACCTCCTCCTTTTTGGAAGTCGGTTAAAAACAGACACTCTCAACTCATACTTCAAGTAAACACTAACACTACCATCGGTCGTTGACCCCACAGGGAATTACTTAGTAATGGTAATTGTATTACAAATGCGAAAGTGAGTTTGTTTGTTTGTTACGCTTTCACGTAAAAATGGCTGAACGGATTTAGATGAAATTTGATGGTGATGAGTGTGTTGGATCATTCGGTTCCCTACAAAATGGTTAAGCTGGATGGTGCTGATCCACGCGTCATGTTCGTGAACGGGCGCCGTCAGTTGAAACTGGTCATCTCTTATCTGCCAGGGCTTATTTTAATCTTATATTTTTAATTGCTTTCGATATTTTTTTGTATAATCTCACATATAGAAGCAACAAGAATAATGTACACACGGTTACACATCAAGCTATACATTTCCAGTATAACCTGATCTGCACTGTTTAGAATTTCCGTACAATGCGAGGTCATCTTATACTGGAAATGTATAGCTTGATGTATAGCCGTGTGTACCCACTTGGATTTTCTTGCCCATTCTTCTCCTTTGAGATCTACGTTTTGGAATGGGCAACTAGCTTCAACTTTCTGACTAACTGACCGATTCTTTGACAGTTCAAAAGTGCCTGTAAATGGCTTAATTGAAATAAATGCTTTGAGTTTGAGTTTAATAAAAAAAATTGCGTGTCCTTTCAATGGGATTCATTTTACAGGTGACCAAATGCAACGTAATTTTGAGCCACAAAAATTACGCTAGGTTCACGCTCATCTGGCTTCTCCGATAATGTGTTTCGTTCAAAAAGTGTCTTGTCTGTATAGAAAGTTGCATTAGAACATAACCCTTCTTTACAGTCGGGTAATAAATGTACCGTGCTATCCGCTTTTATCATTCTGTGGAGTTTTTGACAATCCATGATAAAGTTTTGTAATCTTCGATGATGGTATTCCAAAGATATTTAACACAACGTCATCTGAAAGATAAAAAGAAATAAATCAGATTTCTAATCGATTTTTACCCAACTACGGGCAAGCAAAAAGTAGGGTTATAATTTTAACCGGTATGTATATGTCGGAGACGGTTGTCAATTACAATAATTGTGGGTAGTCAACAGAGTTTGGTATGATTTGTTTTTATTATTATTCATTTATGTGATTTTTACTATCAATTATTGTCTAATAAATCGGAATATAATTTATTAACTGGCTTCTCCGATAATGTGTTTCGTTCAAAAAGTGTCTTGTCTGTATAGAAAGTTGCATTAGAACATAACCCTTCTTTACAGTCGGGTAATAAATGTACCGTGCTATCCGCTTTTATCATTCTGTGGAGTTTTTGACAATCCATGATAAAGTTTTGTAATCTTCGATGATGGTATTCCAAAGATATTTAACACAACGTCATCTGAAAGATAAAAAGAAATAAATCAGATTTCTAATCGATTTTTACCCAACTACGGGCAAGCAAAAAGTAGGGTTATAATTTTGACCGGTATGTATATGTCGGAGACGGTTGTCAATTACAATAATTGTGGGTAGTCAACAGAGTTTGGTATGATTTGTTTTTATTATTATTCATTTATGTGATTTTTACTATCAATTATTGTCTAATAAATCGGAATATAATTTATTAAGTACTCGGTGTATGTACTAATTGATTTTGGCAACTTATTTCGATAATTGTAAGTAATGGTTTTGTTCAAAACAATTAATGACATGTTACTTTAATTATAAAATGATTTACGTTGTGAATTCACTATTGTTTATTTACGGCAATTATTATTGTATTATTTGATTACTTTATAATGTAAGTCTTATTAGATTTAGAACATTTTAGTGTTTTGTATCAAGTAAACACGTGACGCACTTCCGTGCGTCATCGGACAGAGTTTTCGTAGTGGGATTGCAAGGTGGGGGCATCGTCTTATAAAAGAGCGTGTACTCTGTAGGCGAGTCAGTCCATCGTATGCACCGCTCCAGAGGCGGTGACCTCTACGATATGGTCCTAGTCATATGCCCGCCCGTTGAGGGCCACCACCCGATCTTTCAAATTCGTTCTCTGTGTCGTCTCACAGGGTTCGAAATCGAAAAACCTCAAAAGAGTGGCATTGTCGGACAATGCCACCGCTGCCAGTTATACGGCCACTCACAGCGGAATTGCCATGCGACACCCAGGTGCGTAAAGTGCCTGGGTGAGCATAGCACTTCCGACTGCTCCCGCCCCAAAGACCGTACCCTCTGTACCGTACCTCCCAGCTGCGTTTTATGCGGCAAAGAGGGCCACCCGGCTAACTACCGGGGTTGCTCAAAAGCCCCTAAGGCTTCTTCTCCCAAGCTGGGGAAGCGCTCCGGCGCTCGCCAGCAAAGGGAAACTCCCTCCTCATCCTCTTATAGGATCCCCTCCGCCCTTATGCCCCAACGACTAAGCCCTCAGAGGCCTAGTCCGTGGAACTATCTCCACCACCAGCAGTCTTTCCCTGCCTTGGTGCCCTCTCACGGTCACTTCCCTCCCCCGCCCCCTCACCTTAGGGACCCCCGCTTCCGTGGCACCGTGCCACCCGCACCCTCCGCGCCCCCCGCGCCCACCGCGCCCCTCGCTAAACCCGCGCCCGCTCCTACGTTGGACTATCAATATCATAGCGCTAACAAAATGATTGAATAGTACATGCTCCTCAAGCCCCGCGTCCCCCGACTGCCGGTCCCGCGACCGCGCAGCGCCAAGGTCTTGATTCATTCAACATCATTACCTCGACCTATATGGCATTTGTCTCCCCGCGCGCAAAGGCAATGGCCAATTTAATCATCTCCGCTCAAGGCAATATCCCTCAAATACAGTCTATTTACAATGCGTATCCGGATATCACGCAAGTCCTAGATAGCCTAGCTATCACACCTAAAACCTTCAATGGATAATACGGCGATAGCTAGGTTCAAACCCCGATCCCTAACAATAGGCTTCTTTAACGCCAATGGCTTAAAAACCCAAAGGGCAGAGATAGGGCTCTTCCTCCGCGATCACGATATAGACGTTCTCTTAATTCAAGAGACGTTCCTAAAGCCCTGCAATCGTGACCCGTCACTTGCCAACTACCGGATTGTTCGCAATGACAGGTCGCGTTGTCACAAGGGTGGCACCCTTATCTATTATAAAAAGCAGCTTCACTGCATCCCATTAGACCCTCCTCCCCTCTCGGTATTAGAAGTTTCCGCCTGTCGCCTAGGTATGTCAGGTCACGAGCCGATCACTCTCGTATCGGTCTATAATCCCCCCGATAACGCCCCGGGGCACTATCAATCCCTCTCAAACGATCTCTCGATCCTACTCGCTATGAGTAACTCGCTCATCATAGCGGGCGATCTAAATGCCAAACATCCCTCTTGGAATAGTTCGGTAACCAACCCCAGAGGTCAACACCTGTTCGACCTCTCAAACTCCCTGACTTTTGACGTCATCGCTCCGATGACTCCCACTCATTTCTCTCTCATAAATCCCAATCATACCCCCGATATCTTAGACGTGGCGCTCCTTAAGAACGTCAACCTAAAGTTAGAGTCAATAGAAACGGTACAAGAGCTCGACTCTGATCACCGCCCGGTAGTCATGAGACTATACCCCCGCATAGGTCTCCCCGACCCGAACGCCCCCCCTATCACTAAGAGGATCACGGACTGGAAGAAAGTAAGCACACAGCTGAAATCCAACACGTCCCCTCAGTTAGACTCTATCCCCGATCTCTTTGACTCTGTCGCCGACACCACGGCCGCGATCGACTCACTCACTGATCACGTACAAACCGTCCTGAACGATTGTTCAAGGGAAGTGTCAGCGACGGATGACCGTCGCTGGCGCTTGCCGGACGATGTGCGTGCATTACTGACTGAGAAGAACGCGGCCATACGTGCGTACGATAGCTTTCCCTGTAACGCCAACAAAGCCCATATGCGCTATTTACAGAGATCTGTAAAGAAACGTGTAGCGGAGCTGCGGGACGCGAGCTGGGGAAAGTTACTCGGCGAACTAGAGCCAAACCATCAGGCCTTCTGGGAGCTCCAGAGGAAACTCAGGGCTCCCCAATCCTCCGGCATGCCCCCTCTGACCCGTCCCGATAAAACCATCGCATTCGACGATGCCGAAAAGGCTGAATGCCTCGCAGACAGCCTCGAGGCCCAATGCACTCCCAGTTCCCTGCCAGTAGACCAAGCTCACCTGTCAAAGGTCGACGCGGAAGTCGAACGTAGAGCCTCCCTCCCTCCCGTCGATGACCCTGACTGTCCGCTGCCCCCCGTCCTCCCGGACGAGGTGCACGACATCATCAAAGGTCTTAAAGCCCGTAAAGCCCCCGGTTCAGATGGTATCACCAATAGGGTGATCCAACTATTCCCCGCCCACCTAATAATGCTTTTGACCACCATCTTCAATGGTGCCTTAAGCAACAATATCTTCCCACAGTCGTGGAAAGAAGCCACCGTCATCGGTATCCCTAAGCCAGGCAAGCCCAAAACCGAGCCTACCAGTTACCGTCCCATTAGTTTGCTCAAGGTTCTCGGAAAAATCTATGAGAGGCTTATTTATAAGCGCCTCAGAGACTTCGCCGAGACCAAGGGCCTCATTCCCAACGAACAGTTCGGCTTTCGAACTGAGCACTCTAGCGTGCATCAGGCCCACCGGATCGTAGAATTCATAAGCGCTGGTTTCCAGCACGGTTATATGACCGGTGCAGTATTCTTCGACGTAGCGAAAGCGTTCGATAAAGTCTGGCACAACGGCTTAATATACAAGCTGTACCAACTCGGTGTGCCAGATCGTCTCGTGCTCATCTTACGAGACTTTTTATTGAACCGCGTCTTTCGCTATCGCATCGAAGGAGCGTTATCCACTCCCCGCCCCATCCGTGCAGGTGTCCCTCAGGGCTCTGTAGTGTCCCCCCTCATATTCACGCTATACACTAGCGACATCCCTAAAGGTTGCCGTAGTTCGCAGTTGGGTCTGTTTGCAGACGACACTGCCATCTACTGCAAATCTAGATCCCCCGACTCTATTCGCATCACTCTCCAACGCGCAGTCGATAGACTGGCGGCATGGTTTACAAAGTGGCGAATAGAAGTGAACCCCGATAAAAGTCAAGCGGTTCTCTTTACGAAACTGCGTAAAAGGCTTAGATACCCCCTCCCCCGACCGATCACCATGTTCGGCAAGCCGATCCCTTGGGAGAAGCGAGCCAAATATCTCGGTGTCGTTATCGATCATCATTTGACCTTCGCAGAGCACATAAAGATGGTTCGTTCGCGAGCCGCTTTCGCTCTCGGTAGACTCTTTTTCCTGGTCAATGCACGTAGCAAATTGTCACTTAGGTGCAAATTGCGCGTTTACACGGCGTGCATTCGACCGATCATGACCTATGCGGGTGCCGTCTTTGCTCATGCAAAACCCCGTCATATACATAGGCTGCAAACCGTGCAGAATAGATTCCTTCGTAGGGCGACAGGTTCCCCATGGTTCGTCAGGAACGAGGCTCTCCACCTCGACCTAAAGATTCCCACAATCCACCAATTTCTAAAACGCCTTTCAAAGCGTTTCTTTGAGTCCGCGGCCAAACATCGCAACCCTCTGGTTGTCGAGGCCGCCAGTTATGTCCCGAGTAGAATAAGTAAAGTTCGCCGCCCAAGGCATATCCTAGTAGACCCCGATGACCCCATAACCCTCCTCCAGGAGAGCAATAGGGAAACAAGCACAATGTACAAACACAGACGCCTCCCGTCATTCCGACCTCGCCGCCGAGGTCCTTTGCGTTCCCGACCGCCGCGCCCCCGAGTAAATGATACTCCCCCCCGACCCTTGCTCGAAAACGAGGTGCCAGCAGTTGTTGCAGCTGTGCACGTAGCTTTAAATTCCCCGTATAATAATAATAATGATCAAAACCCTTTGATCCAGCCCGTCCCATCTTTTGATGTCCTCCCCCCGGATAACGCCCTAAGCCGAGGCTCGAACCCCGCAGGGGGTGCCCTTAGCGCGCGTTCATCCTAAGCTTTTTAGCTTAGTTTTATATATGTGCCCTGGCTGGAGGCTTTGAGTGTAGTAGCTTGAGGCAGCCACAGGATTGACCGGTTAAACAGCGAAGGTTTCTCAAAACCAGCTGTGAGATGCCCTACAGAAAAAAAAAAAAAAAAAAAAAAAAAAATAGGCGAGTCAGTCGATCTTCGGATGCGAATCTATAAAGAGCCCCCGTTCCCGACAAAACTGTCGGTTTACCTGGTACAGCGCTACTGTATATTCACATAGCTGTATTGGCTTGCTGATAGTGAGTAATACACTTTGTCAGTGTCATTGGGTGGCTTGGCGAACAGACTTTTAAGGTCTATAAGACCTTAAAAGTCTGTTCGATTGTTACTACCTATTCACCTACTTTATCTTGTTACTAATTACCATTTGTATTGTATTTTACCTTATATAGTGTAACTAGTACCTACTATAATAAATACCCTGTAATCGTTTATACAGTCTTGTTTATCCCAATAAAATGGGAACTCCAAACCCTGACGAAATACCTCTCGGCACTCCTGATCCTACATATATATGTTCATCTGTTACCTCATAGCTTGTAAACTGCTCTCGTAATTTGACAAATGAGGTATCTTTGGAAGCGTCTTGATTGTCCGCCGGTTAGTCACATTTAATGTGACGATTGCATGAATATGGCGCCCTCTAGAGGACATACTCATGAACAATTGCAAGGGCTTAATTAACACATTCCAAAAATATGTATATTATTATAACCCCAAAATAATTTAAATAAAAGTTATAAAAACTAAAACGCAACTACGACAAAAAAGTCAACTGATAAAAACTTTTTACAAAAAAAAAACAACCGACTTCAAAAAAAAAAACACTACATAGTGAAAAATAACTTTAATTTCGGAAGTCGGTGACAAAGAACGAAAATTCAAAACCTTATTTTTTTGTAAAAAGTTTTTATTTTTCACTTTTTAGTTGTGGTACCTACCCCACACAAATTCGAATACCACTACCTGCTATGTAAATAACAGTGACAAGAAGTTATCATATCATCTACAAACTAAGTGGGAAAAAATACGTATAATTGAAGCTAACTCAATAACTACCGAAGCAAAGTTAATAAAATTTATATGGGACCACCTCTGAAGTATGATCTACCAAACAAAAAAAGAATCATCAAAATCTATTCATAATTGGCGGAGTAATCGCGTAACAAACATACAAAAAAAAAAAAAAAAAACATACAGACGAATTGAGAACCTCCTCCTTTTGGAAGTCGGTTAAAAAGGTATAACAAGACATCACAGACAGACAAATTAAAAATCGAGAGTCACACTTTATCTGTTCGATTTATGAGCTTACACGTGTGACTCGAGATTTTTAATTTGTCTGTCTGTCTGTAGGTAGAATTTTTTTTTCAAACTTGAACAGACAGCTGTGCTGCTGGGGAGTTTATTGCGCCACTTCTTCTTCCCAGCTAAAGGCACTGAAGGGTGGGCGTTTTTGGGGGACTGTCTTACGTAATTTTGACGTTCGAAAAGTGCTGATTCTCAGCCTAGTTTGAATAAATGACTTTTGAAATTAGAATTTTGTGATGTTTTGTTTATACCTTTTTTGTTGACTTTTTTGTCGTAGTTGCATTTTAGTTTTATAACTTTTATTTTTTCTTCTTCTCTCGTCAATCAATCAACTATCAGCCTTTCGTAGTCTACTGGCTGGACATAGGCCTCTCCAAGGCTGCGCCACAAATGATAAATGATTTTATCTACGAGTACTCTTAAATTATGAAATAACTTCTCCCGCTCTGGGTGGTCATATCGTAATATTCGAATTATAAACTTCAAAACCAGTTTATATTGACATAGTTTATAAACACAATACCACAGCGGGGAAAAAATAGCATTTCTTGCTCTAGGGGAAAAAGTAATTTCTTTTTAATTTTTGTCTGTTCCAACGAGCCTTGAAAAATGAAAAAGTCTTTATTCTTATGTAGAATAATCATGATTATGGACTCGAGTTATTACTGGTTTACAAAAAAAAAAGAAGAACATTTATTTTTGAAAATGGAACTAAATGCGGCTATCTCTTCGGTAGAATGCGTGCATTGCGTTGCGGCTACAGAAGAAATAAAAAAGGCATTGGCGCGAAATCTTTAGAATTTTTCTCTAATTACGAATTGAATTGGTGACCGTAATATAATTTACAACAGTGAAAATGTCATCATCTAGTGAGAACATCTTCTGAAATTAAGTTGCCGGAAAAAAACATCTCGCTAAATATACTTATCCAGAATGGTACACAGTAAGCGCTCAAAAGTGCATGAGCACGCTAAGAGTCGTATTGCTGTGAACACGCGGTATAGTCCGTACATTTGTATGTGTAAACAGTCAGACGTCTGTGGTGTGAGTGCCGTACACACACCACAGAGAACGCAGTTTTGAACTACACACTATCGTATCGTCACGGTTCGCGGGCGCCGCACTTATATTTCCATAACTTTTGTTAGCACGCATCATACTCGTACGCGTGACCTTGGCCAGTGTATCGCATTGCTAAAATTCGAAAGTAAATTATATGTGCAGATAGCAGAAGGCGTTAAGCGTTGGTCTTAGATTCAAGATGGCTAAGGTTCTAATCTCGTAAATCACAGCGCTGTTTTTGCAAATATTATTATTTTTGTTTGCAATAATAATATTTTTAAATATCCTGCCTATTTATTAATGTTGTTATTGCAATAAAGGGTTTAGAATAAAAAATGCGTGATATGTTATAATAAAAAATAAATAATATTTATTCGTTATGTTTATTTTACTTAAGTATAGTTATCAAACTGCTACAATTATTTATCATTACTTCACCTGAATAATATGTGAAATAGATGTCTAGAAACTTAGAAGCAATTTGTATTATTTTGACATATTTAAATTTTGAAATGTTTTAAATTTTAAATGGATTTTTTTGCACCATAAATATAAAGCTTTGATCATGGTCTAAGTAATTAAGCAATAAATAAGAATATTAGACTACTTAAAATGTAAAAAAATCTACTGACAAAATTGTTGATTTTAAGGTTAAAGGCAGTTGTTCATATTAATTATTTTAAACTTTATTTGGCTTTAGTAAATATTGGTTGGTATTGAGGTAATAGCTTAAGTATTCATTTTCTTTACGAAAAGAAGATTGAAACTAAACCTCAAATTTTAATCCTAAAATAATACTATTACTAAAATAATATTAAACAATTTCGGTATATCTGCAAGAAATACGACAAACACCCTATTGAAACGTGCTTAAAAAATTCGTTACCATAAATTCATGCAATAACGAATCTGTTGTTTATTAAGTTGGTACGGTCAATATTTTAAGGTCAAAAACGGTTTTCTAGCTGGTCTTCAGTGATGCAAGCCTTCAGAGTGCACGGCGAACGGTTCATAATGACGTGTTTTTAATAATTCAGCAAAATATCTCGTTGGTATGAAACCATTTGTTTCATTCACCATTTGACGTCGCTGCTACTCGATAATAAGCCCCTTCCTCATATCTCTTAACCGTCACAGTATTTCTCTAGAACAAAGAAAAACATTGTTTTTATTACACATAATACCTAATTATTTATTATTCACTAATCGAATTAAACCTCACAATGAATTTAAAACTTTAAAGGCATCTTCTGTCTCAACAATACCTCTGTTCTATCTATCAACAATACACTTGATTAGGATTTATGTTTAGTAAAATATGAAATATATAAATGATAACACTCACACTTAGTCCGGTTTTATTAGATATTCACTTCACTTTTACGCAGCGCAATAATATTCTCTGATCTGATCTGATCTCTTCAATATATTTTATGCCTGCTTTTTGATAATAATAACCACAACACTGCGCTAAATGCTCGTCACCAATATTATCACGGCACGAACCAACAAAGTTCTATTAATTGAATACTTGTAACAAACTGCATCTACCCCACAGAAATCGAAATAATTTACTTAGTTTTTTGTGGTCTACCTGCTAAACTTTAACATTTATGTGAACAAGACGAATGAAACTAAAAACGAATGATGATTATCGAACTAGTCATTAGTTGCAGACAAAGTGAGTGTGTGTGTGTAATGTGCGTGTCTACAGTATTGTAACAACTTATAGAAGAAGGTCGTAAGTCAAACCGAAGCGTCAGTCTATTGCTTTGTGAGATTGCTTATGGACTTTTGGTCGGTACTGTACAAATTGTACATTTAAGTAAAATAAACTACCTATTTAATATTGTACCTATTGGATTATTTTATTTTCTCGCAATCGTAGTGAAAAGTAGAGTGTAACACACGGCGCTAAAACCCATTATAACTCGGTTTCTATTTACTCCCTCGCTAAAGCTCGGGGAGTAAAACTACCACGTTACAATGGGTTATTTTAGCCCCTCGTATAACAATCTACTATTTTTTCTGTTACGATACAGGGCTAATCCAAGAAGTTAATATCACCAAGGAGTTTCCATCAACTTTTGCATTGGAACGTTTAAACGGGGGACAGCAGCACCCGCTGTAGCGCACGTACGCAGGCGACATTCATTTGTTTACAAAACAAATGAATGTCGCCTGCACCAGCAGCAGTACTGAATTTCGTTGGATTTTTTAATTTATTCTTGATCTTTAACTTTGATCTTTTATTTAGTATTAGGTTCAATCCCAATGAATGAGAGTAGATAAAGTACCTAGTGTATGAAACTGCACATAACTAGGTATTAAAACATTCGTGTGATACTATTAAAAAACGAGCCGTAGGCGAGGTTTTTAAACAAACACTCATGTTTTAATACCCCTCATGCAACAGTTTCATAAACTACTATTATTTCTGTAAGTTTGAACAAACACTTTTAAGAGGAGGCTCCCAAAATTGTATGTTAATTTGCATTAATATTCTGAAAAAGTCACGCGTACAATCAAAATGGATCTTTTAGTATATGATTTATTGGATCTTTTTCTTTCCAAATTTAAGACAGTTACGTAATTGGAACATTTTCGCTCGATTCATTTTTTATTCGAAAATAATGTCTTTTAGATTATTTGAAACAAAAAACAAGATTACTCGGCTTTTATGTCTAAAAAATTATAGTAAGAAAATGTAGTTTATTATCCAAATATGAGATTTTTTTCTCTAGATAAATTATTATTTTAGTTATAAACGAAGTAAGAACTGACACTTACGACATTTAGCTCCGTGCTCGAACACGACCAAAGAGCACACGCGATATTCAACTTTATTACTGATGCGTTAGCGTTTAGCACATAGCGGAGTGGTGGGGTGCATGGGGGCGGAGTTTGCGTAGAAATTGTCTTTGGAGTGCCTGGTCTTAAACGTCAATCATATTTTGTTTAACTAGATGAACATAATTATATTCGTGTAATCATTATATATTAGTGTAACTACGCGTAATAACGATTTTTTGTTAAACTAGATGAGGTCGGCGTTTCCTATCTGACTACTCAGAGAAGAAAAGCCGAAACAAAGAAAGAGGTCTCTTTTAAATTCCAGACATAATCTTGGTCAGATCATGTATATTCATAAATTATTTAAGTACCTATGGATCAAAATAAATGTAATCTGAGACACAGGTTTACCACCTACTCCATTTGAAATAAACCTTTTTTACAGTCCGTTCAACCGATTTTGACTTCTATACCGTAAGGATGGCATTAAAAGCAAAAAAGTGGTTACCAACTGTTTACTGCAGCTGCCATTTGTCATGCCACCAAAGTCAAAATCGGTTGAACGGAATGAAAAAGGTTTATTTAAATGTTTAATCTTAAGTAATTCAAATGGAGTATAAGTTCGGATACAGATAGTTTCAAACTTTATTTATTACCAACTAAAAGCCATTATTTACTGTATTTGTCAATATTCAATTTTGTAATACGTTTTCTTATTTTGGTGAACGAAATTATTATGTCGTTTATTCATTTTGATTCTTATTAAATTACATTTTTAAATATTTCTTAAAATAAAAATAATAAAAATTCTGATATAGCGGTCCCGCATGACGAGAACCTCGTGAAAGCTGAAAAAGATAAACAGATTAAGTATCTTGACCTGGCTCACGAGGTTGTCGACTTGTGGGATGTGGATACAGCAATCATTGTGCCGATAGTCGTGACGGCCAATGGCATAATAGCCAAGACCCTCGACCAACACCTGAGGAGGCTCTCGTTAGGCAGCTGGATCAAGGGCTTGATCCAGAAAGCGGTACTCTTGGACACGGCGCGTATTGTCAGGAGGTTCTTCTCAGGAGCCCTGACCACCGGTGGTTTGCACCCTGTTCCCGATACCGGTAGGCTACTATTTTTATATTTTTAAATATTTTTTATAAGAATATTTAAAAAATGTAAATAATATGTTTAAAAATGAAATAAAGGAATAAAAATTGTTATTATTCGTTTATTCATTTTAATTCTTATTCTATTAAGTGAATAAATTTGGTTGAAAAATGTGTAGGTATTACTTACCAAAATCACTTAAACACGCTCACAGGAAATATGATAGAGTACATAAAAATGAAACGTTAATAAAAAACCGGACAAGTGCAAGTACGACTCGCGCCCTGATGATTCCGTCTCAAATCGTCTTAATTTTCTAAATTGTCCCCCAAAAATTACACCCAAATTTAAAATTAATTAATTTTACCTTAGATGTCCGGTGTAATGATACTTTAGATGATGAGGTGTTTGGGTCACAGAAATTACAATGTGGACCAAATTTCAACTTACTCGGTCCGGTCGTTCGGAGAAAATTGGCTGTGACAGACGAACGGACAGACGAAAAAAGCAACAAAAAGAAACTTTTTTACGAAAAATACAACCGACTTCCAAACTACTAAGTGAAAAATAACTTTAATTTCGATAGTCTGTGTCAAAAAACAAAAATATTTTTTTTTGTAAAAAAAGTTTTTTTTTTCACTTTTTTGTGGGTTGGTTTGTAATTTATCTAAGTTACAATAGCCTAATGTCAACTGCTCATCAAAAATACCCAAATCGCTATAGATGTGCCTATAATATTTGAAGAGTTCCCTCGATTTCTCCAAGATCCCATCATCAGATCGTGACCAAATGACAATGGGACTAACTTGAAAATATACCCTTTCAAACAAAAAATAATTTTTCAAATCGGTCTTCGAGTAAACGGGAAAAAAAAAATATCCCTACGAACTGAGAACCTCCTCCTTTTTTGAAGTCGGTTAAAAAAGAGAAAGAAGTTACATTTTATAATACGCAAAACTCAACATTAAAACACACACACACACACATTTTACTTAATCTTCTATGTTCTATATAAATATAAAAATTAATCGCTGTTCGTTAGTCTCGCTAAAACTCGAGAACGGCTGGGCCGATTTAGCTGATTTGGTTTTGAAATGTTTGTCGTAGTCCAGGGAAGGTTTGAGAAAATATGGAAAACACACGAAAAAAAAATATGAAGAAAATTCACGTTCTCATACATTTTGTGTGGATTGGCTTTTTGAAGAAATTTTAAAATCCTAAACATGCACATTAATTGACTGTTAGGCGGAACGAAGTTTGCTGGGTCAGCTAGTATTAAAATAATGAAATTTACCTGCAACCACAGATATACTAGGTTTCTTCTCTTCCACAGGAATAGGATACGCAACAGCGAAAACAAAAAACAATATCAACAAATGTAAAACCTTCATGTTTGAACACGACTGCCTTTTACGCTACCTTCTTTCAATATGTCAGATATGTCTTTCATATAATAAATACAACTCGGTTAAGAAAGAGCGCACAGTATAATTATGTAAAGGCCGGTTGTTTCAAACGGTTGGTTAACGCAGCGGCGTAGCGTGGGTGTCGGCCGCCCGGGGCGGAAGACAATTTTGCCGCCCTTTTTTTTTTTTTTTTTTTTTTGGGTGGGAAATTATCAAATAACTTCTCCCGCTCTGGGTGGAGCGGGAGGGCGTGTCAGACTCTTACTGACTAAAACCCACCCGTGTTCCTTCGGTTGCCCTGTTGCCGGGGGCCACGATGTCCCCATCGGTTTTCTTCGAACCCCCGGCAGGCATTGGCCCTAACGGACCCCGTCAATTCTGCTGACATCTCTTTGAGGCGCGCGTGGAACACAACGCGCCGTCGACCCGGGCTTGGTCCTTACCGGACGGCGAGCTACCCATTGCTCACCGTCCGCAAGCCCGCGCCTACGGTGGCCGGAAATCGGCTCGCGATTCCCGCCCCGGGCGTCTCCTCCTGCGGCGGTTAGGGGCGTGAGGGCGCGAAATTTGCCTCTCCCTCACGCGTTCCGCCTCCTCCTTCGCGAGCATTACCGCTTCGCAGAAGGAGGTGACGGCCTGCCATTTCCTCTCGCTCCGTACCATGGCCTGAACCAGGGCCGGACGCGAGAGATCACCGCCGCCGATCGCCTCCACGAGGACACGGCGATGCTCCGCCCAAGCTGGGCAGACCTCCACCGTATGCTCTACCGTGTCCTCCGGGCGATCCATACAATGGTGACACCCGGGTGTTTCGTCCCGCCTTATCCTGAACAGGTACCTCCCGAAGCACCCGTGTCCGGTGAGGACCTGCGTCAGGCGGAAGGTGAGGACGCCGTGACGCCTCTCAAGCCACTCCTCAAAGAGGGGTCTTATCGCCGCAATTGTGGCGTGCCCAGCGCGGGGTTGCGACAATCGCACCCTCCATGTCGCCATGAGATCCCGCCGGAGCTCTGTCCGCTGTGCCGCGATTTCTTGCGGCATCGGAGTTAAGCCCCGGCGTTTCGCCTCCTCGCGCCACTCCCAGATGTGCGCGAGGACCTTTGCCTCCAGATCCCATGGCGGTAATCCGGCAAGGAGGCTCGCCGCCTCGCAGGAGACCGTGCGGTATCCTCGGGCCAGCCGGATGGCCATGACCCTCTGGGACGCGTTCAACCGGCGGGCTGGCCGCAGCCTCAATGAACGCGCCCACACCGGTGCCCCGTAAAGGGCCATGGACCGCACGATCCCCGCATAGAGCCTCCGGCAGGAGGCGTTTGGACCTCCCAGATTGGGCAGGAGCCACTTCAAGGCAGCCCCGGCCCGGTCCAGTCTGGGAGCCAAACGTCGGAAATGTTCGACGAAATTCCACCGGCTGTCGAGGACGAGTCCCAGATACTTCATCGTCGACTCGACACCGATGTGAACCCCTCCCGCCATTACCTGGGAACCCGACGGTGGCGCATTCCGAGGACCATGAAAACCCATGGCCTCAGACTTGTGCAGGGCCACCTCGAGTCCCAGCTGCCGGATCCTATTTACGATTGTCGCAACCCCGCGTGTCGCTAAGTCGGCCGCCGCCTGGTACGACCCCCCCTGCGCCAGGACCAGCGTAGCAAACGACGCTGACGCCGCTAGGGAGGTCGGCGCGCAGCACCCAGTCGTATCCGATGTCCCACAGATGCGGCCCCAGGACCGAACCCTGTGGGACACCGCACGACATCTCTTGCCGGTTCCACTCTCCTTGGTGACCGGGGTAGATGACAGCCCTGTCTGTCAAATAGGCCTCGACCACACGACAGAGGTAGGTCGGCATCCGGTGATACCGAAGTGCCTCCCTGATGCAACTCCAGGGCAGAAAAAAAAAAAAAAAAAAATTTGCCGCCTTCTTACATAGATTAATTCTAGAGAGCTTTTCGGCAAGAACAGTCATAATTATTTTGCATTATACAGATTAGATTTTAAATAAAAAACTTTCTTTGAATTGTCAAAGATCACGTACTTCCTTACCCGTACATATAGTTCTTGCAAATCACGAGCGCTGGCGGCCCTTGGTTGTGTTTAGACGTGTACACGCATGGTGTGACAGTGTGCGTGCCCGCATACGCCCCGCGCGCACACATTAACACCGTGCATGTACACGTCTAAACACAAACAAGGGCCGACCGCACTCGTGATTTGCAACAATTGTTTTGGGCGGGAGGGACATTTAATATGTGCAAGTGGGTAAAAGCTAACTTCTTGAAAAATTAACTGTCTGACTGACCGCCAATGACCGCACAAAATATATTTTTTTGCCGCCCTTCTAATGGTGGCGCCCGGGGCGGTCCGCCCCTCCGCCCCCCCCCTCGCTACGCCACTGGGTTAACGTAACATACGTACCTCAAATAATAACGATTACGTAAGATGTTTAACGTTCGTTAAATACAAAGCGTTGTTTAACTGCAGAAAAACTGATTGTCAAAGTTATTCGGGCTGCCAGTAAAAAGTACTACTTTTAAGGCAACATTTCGCCGTTCACGTAAAATTTTCAAGTGACAACTAATTTGGTTATGAGTACAATCAATTGCTCCCAATACTTTCGGAAATATTTTGTAAAAGTCGGTTGTAACAGCAAATTTTGTTAATTCAACAGTATTTTTTTTTTTTAATCATACTACATTATTTAACAAAGTCACGATTGTTTATGTAAAACACCCTAACGTGAATTATAAAAAAAAAAAACCTCTTAACTCAGATTACTTTTGGTCACAAAAAATAAAATATGACAACGTGGCTTTTCAATACCAATAGAGCTACTTCCTTTGAAACACGGTATCTTGCAATAAATTCCTGCTCGTCCCATAGATTTAGGTTATTAACACGAATTATAAATACTTTTTTCTTTCTTTCTACATTATTTGTTTCATAATCGAACAAATTATTCTGCCCTGCTAAGCACAAAAGCAGTATCTCAACCGGAGTAAGTTTTGAGAAAATTGATTTTGTAAATTGTAATTTAAGGAAAAATGGTGATATAAATAAATTCTTAGTGGTTTTTTTTACTGTTTTAAGTTAGATAGCGCTATTCCGCTTATACCATTAGAAACGAAATTTTTAAAGCTATTGAATGGTATTAAAAAAACTAAAAGGGCGTATCTCAGAGATACCGCCTTTGGGCTTAGCAGGGCAGTATTGTCGAACAAAGACGAATGTAACAAAAGAGAGTCCATATTTGACTGTTTGGGCAGATGTTTGAGAATAAAATGACGTTAACCAGTGGGTATGGCACCGGTTACTGTAATCGTTAGTTTCTTTTGTGAAACAATGATTTTTTTTGGTTTGACGACAGTTAGCGCCATTTTTGACATATACCCGTGCGTTAAGTGGACGTGAAACAACCGGCCCTTAGTAGTCTTACGTCTCGACAGTGTCACAGTAAAATAAAGTAAGCAGTATAAACGTCTCGGCAGTGTCCTTGAAATAATTTCCTACGGACACTCGGTAGATACCCTCTGACTGTGTCTCTTGAGTTGTAATTGTACTTTGTAAATCCGGCAATTTTAATTATTTTTTAAAACTATGGTATGGTATGGCCTGTACTCTAAAATGTTTTTCACAAATCCGGTAGCTTGTAGTGTTAGGTTTGTTTGCTAAATCATCTCGGCACATCAGCCGAAGTCATTCGGATAGTCTGAAATTAAAATAGATATTATCTATTTATTTGGGTACAAAAATAAAATATTTTCTATAGAAAAGTTACATAAAAAAAAGCTAAAAAGTCCACGATGACATAATAATCGAAATGCTCGGGTTAATTATGAAATTGATAAAATATGACGGTTGTGAAGTACGAAATGTTAATGTTAAATTCCTATCGTTATAAAGTTGCTTATCGTCAGAGAAATTTTAGATATATAAAAATTTTATTTTAGAAAGAAAGAAAAGAAAGAAAAAACAATTATTTGGACACAGTTCGTGAAACACAAAATATAAATAACCAAATGAAAAAAAAAAAAATTTAACAACAACAGTGTGTGCCTCACGGCTGCGCCAAAAAGGTTCATTTCAGCATTAATGCCAGACAGATGCTGTTTGACGCTACAAACAGTTTCAACATACCTAATACATAATTTGTATACTTAAAAACTGAATAAATAAATAAGCACGTAATCAAATATAATACAAAAACATACGAAAACAACAAGAACTGTCCCAGCAAAGGACGGAAAATCACTGAGTGTGCGCAACCACCCGCATACACAATATATATTTTGTTTGAAACAACAGGAATCATGATAGCTAAGGACTGTAGGCATTTCATATAAGTGAAACATTAAGGGTGACCATATCCAGTTTCTTTTGCGAATCTAAGAGATACTGTCGTAAACGTGTTCGGAACGTGTGGATAGTGCCCAGTACCCGTAATGGTGGTGGGATGTTATTCCACACCTTAGATGCAGCGTATCGGAAAGTGCCTCTGAAAGCTGCTGTCGTATGAGACTGTTGAAAGTTGTTGTGCACATTGCCTGGGCGCGCAATCTCGTCTACTAGCCATCCAACTAAGCTTGTCGTACAAACGCTAACTACTATACTACTTTTTCACCAAATCATTTGGATGAATATGGGATGAATATTTTAGATTTCTCGAACGTGAAACGATCAAAATATCGCAGGATGCACGATAAAGAATTTCTGTGCTAGACCGAAATCCACGCGGGCGAAGCCGCGAGCAAAAGCTAGTTAAGGTATATTTTGTTCCTTCACTACGTACACCGAAATTTTGAAACGCGGCGTTTCAGCCGTTTTGTGTGAAGCCGTAATACTGCTTACTTTACTATACTGTGACGTGATTTGTATACATAATTGCATACGTACTCAACTAAGTGAATCATGTGTACAGCCGTACAGGTTTGTCGGGTCGGTTACTAAATTTAAATAACAAAAGGTTCTTTGGTATCTTGCGTGTGACCTTGCTGGTTCGTTGACCAGGTAAAAATGTCAAATGGAAGTGAACGATTATACAGGGTGGCAGGGACATCGACGCGAAAACTGAAACCATGGATTCAGTACATGATTCTGAACCCCCTTGCGTTGAAAATTTTGGTCAGTTATTTAAAAAAAAAAATCTGTTTCATAGAAAAGTGCAATACCTACGTCAAAATGTATGGAACAGCTGATTTTTTTTAAATAACCGACGAAAAATTTCAACGCAGGGGGGTTCAGACTCATGTACTGAATCCATGGTTTCAGTTATCGCGTCGATGTCCCTGCCACCCTGTGTAAGGTCCCATTAAAATAGATGGACAAATTTTAACACAGCCTTAAGTACGTCTAACCAAAGATATCCAAGAAAAAAAAAAACACTTATTAAAGAGATTTTATTTTGACCTAAAATAATTAACCAACATTAGTAGGGCCCACATTTTTAGTGTATTTTCGTTAGCAGATCTTTTTTCTTGTAAGTATCTAATGGGTTTTTCTTATTATTTTTTTTACCATTGTCCTTATTTTGGTGCTTTGAATGATTTCTAAAAGTTTGTCTTTTTGGACCTTATATTTACTTACCCTGTGAGACATTCTGTTGATTTTGTCAAGTTCTTCTATTGTATTGCGGTGTACAGGGTCAAAATAAATTAGCAAGCAAAACGTGATCGTATCGATATCTAAACAGGATAAAATAAAAATGATTTGATGATTATTTTTTTGGGGTGTATGGAATTATGTATGACTAGCTGCGCACCGCGGTTTTACCCGCATAAGTCTCGATCCCGTGGGAATATCGGGAGAAAAAGTATCCTATCTGTTAATCTAGGGTATAAACTATCTGTGTGCCAAATTTCATCCAAATCCGTTCAGTAGTTTTTGCTTGAAAGAGTAACAAACATCCATCCATCCTCACAAACTTTCGCGTTCATCCTTACAAACACAGACAGCTGTGCTGCTGGGAGTTGGTTGCGCCACTTCTTCCCAGCTAAAGCACTACAGTGGTGCAGGCGGGTCTTTTGAGGGACTGTCTCATCTGACAAATCCCGAAGGGTAGCGAAGGTGAAGGATAACGATGAAGGATTCGACACGGAAAGAAACCGACGAATTTTTCACATCTATGAATCAATGGATTAGTAATTTGCTTCAAAACTCGGATTGTGATTTAAAGTGCGTTACGTTTAATCCTATCCGGATAGGATTAGGCGCGGGACATACACAAATGGCGAGTGGCGCGGGCGTGGCGACGGTGTGGCGCGGGCGTTGCGCCGCCCGTTTCATATTTTATACAAAATGTATAGGAACGACGCACAGTAGGAAAAAAATTACGTTTTTTGTTCAAAAATCTGCCATTTTTTTTTATACACTCCTGAGATAACACACTTTGGTGTGTCACTGCCACTTTTCCAAAATCGAAATTTCTTTTTTAAAAACTTTCTTTTAAAATTCGGGAAACGAATCAGTTTTTTTTTTGGGCCGCCTTTTTGTATCCGCCATTTTGATTTTTTATAAACAGACAGTAAATTCATGACCAGGGCCTGAAAAACCCCTGGAAATTAATTTTTGTTGAAATATTTTTTTAGAAATTGGTTTTTGCTTCATTTCTCGATTGTTTGAGGTTATAGTATTGAATTTTAATGAAAAGTGGCAGTAACACACCAAAGTGTGATATCTTAGGAGTATGTAAAAAAAATGGCAGCGATACGTCAAAAATTGTGGTGTAGACAGATTTTTGAACAAAAAAGGTCATTTTATTACCACTGTGCGACGTGGCGCGGACAATACACACAACGCCTGCGCCACATCGTCGCCTTGCCCGCGCCACGCCTCTTGTGTATGTTCCGCGCCACGTCGTTTCTATACATTTTGTATGAAATATGAAACGGGCGGCGGCGGCGCAACGCCCGCGCCACATCGTCGCCACGCCCGCACCTCTCGCCACTTGTGTATGTCCCGCGCCTTTTAGTCAGTGAGGAATTCTGTAATTATTAGCATGTAATAAATCCTGTAGGTATTATTAAAATAATTGATTAGGTATCTCACACTCAATATTATTAACTTACAATAGAATCGTTTTTCCTTCACGAAATAAACTGTAGGTAATTAATTAATCATCTTTAATCGTTTGGGTATTAGTTAATAAATCATAACCGTAGGAGCAGTCGGCCTCAAAAAGATGTATACATCGACAATAATTAATTTAATTATCTACAACAATGTTTAGCTGGAAAATATATAACACACTAGGTTCTGCCCGGGACTTGGTCCCTCTGAAATTTCGCAATCCCATCGCCCGCCCGCGCTATGACTGCGTTTTCGCTTAGCGTTCTTCCTGACGTTTTTTGGTTTTTGCTCAGCTCCTAAGGGTCGTAGCGTGATGTTAAATAGCCTATAACCTTCCTCAAGAATTGGGCTATCAAATGCAAAAAGATTTTTTCAAATCCGACCGGTAGTTCCAGAGATTAGCATTCAAACAAACAAACATGAGACAAACTCTTCAGCTTCATTATTAGTATAGATTGATAGGTCTGATTGATCAGTATACAGGAGCTCGTGGCTAAGTAATAACAGCTGCACGGTTCGATCCATCTAGTTAAGCTACACTTGCCGCGGTTGGTCCGTGGATGAGTGACTATCTTTACATACCGAGACTCGTCCGTGCCTCGCAAAGCACGTTAAGCCGTTGGTCCCGGCTGTCATTCGTGGATCTTTGACTGTCGTTACGGGTTGTCAGAAGCCCGAAAGTCTGACAACCAGTCTTACCAAGGAGTATCGTATTACCCAGTATAGATACTTAGTGCCATCCACGAAGACGCGCCCCACTCCGCTCCATACCACAGCTTACAGTACAGTACGAAGTGGGGCGCGCCTTCGTGGATACCACTATCCTG
Organism: Agrochola litura; assembly: GCA_949152395.1. Lineage (NCBI taxonomy): Eukaryota > Metazoa > Arthropoda > Insecta > Lepidoptera > Noctuidae > Agrochola > Agrochola litura. The sequence continues at coordinate 11,026,324 of OX424521.1, read as the reverse complement.
TACTGGGTTGTGGAGGCCTGATAGGCAGTCGATCCATGTAAAATACTGGTATTCAGCTGCATCCGGTTAGACTGAAAGCAGACCCCAGCATAGTTGGGAAAAGGCTAGGCAGATTGATTTTGACATCAAGTCAATCGTCATCCTGAGGATGCCTCGTTGAGGCACTGACTCGTTACTGACTTATGTACTGAATAATTTAATGTAATTTTTTTTTTTTTTTGACATACCTACCTAATTATGACATTGTTTCAATTTATTTAAGTTTATTCCTATTGTGTTTATTGAAATTCCTATTGTGTTTATTGTATTACAGATAATTATGTAAATCTGTAAACTCATGTTATAATAATGTTGCATGCCTAATATAAGGTAGATTGTACAAGGATCACCCATATTTTAACTGTTACATCTTATTTACTGTACCTGCAATCTATGCAAATAAATTTTTACTTTACTTTACTTTACTTTAGAGGTGAAACACGTGTCGATTTCTTACAGGGTTTTTTTTATGACTCTTTAGAAATAGTTAAGCGGAACAGGTTACTAAATATAATCTACGTCTATTGTATTTTATTGATATAGTATTATATGTAACACAAATTGTAGACAATCAAATCGACACTGGAAATTTCAATTGTCGTAAAGGACAGGGAATACAATGTCCTTTACGACAATTGAAATTTCCGGTATCGAAATGCAATCTTGTCTATGTTTACATCTTTTGAGGTTGACTGTATCCAGAGTACCTACATAATGATATACCTACTGAGTAATTAACATTTTATCCTCATGTGTACCTAAGAATAGATTCTTATGTAATATGATCGGGTATTATATAACTATCATTAATTCATTTTATATATGTAAAGATTGTTGTTGTTGACCATTTTGCGATTACGATTTTCCGAATACCTTGGTCTAGTGGTCGTAAGCGTTACTGTGGAGCGTGAGGTACTGAGGGTTCGATTCCCGGGTCAAGTGTTTTTGGGTTTTTCCAACAGGCATTTCTCAGTAGCAGCCCGGAGTCTGGATTTGTACTCGTGTGATGGCAAGGCTCCCCTATTACATAGGACTTAAGGGGGAAGCGTCAGGGTAGCCCGCGAAATTCAATTTTTCTTACGTTTTTAGCATTTTGCAGGTAAGTGTCAGGTTTTATGTTGATTAAAATCTGATTCGCGGCCGTAACAAATATGGCTTTACTCAATTTTAATCATTACAATCAGCAATACAACTCCGTAAGTTAGCAAAGGTGTCAAATGTCATGATTTCATGACATTTGACACCTTAATCTTCCTCTTAAACACTATTGCTGATTGTAATGATTATAATTGAGTAAAGCCATATTTGTTACGGCCGCGAATCATATTTAAATCAACATAAAACCTAACACTGGCCTGTAAAATGCAAAAAACCTAAGAAAATTTGAATTTCGCGGGCTTCCCTGACGCTTCCCCTTAAACATAACTGGTTAAATGTGGGTGTACCTACTATATTGGTACACCTCGTCCTGATCCTTCGTGGAGACAAGGCTGTTGTGTTATGTACTAAGGTATACGTAAAGGTAAAGTTATGGGGCGCTACGTGGTGCGGACGGTGAGCAATGGGTAGCTCGCCGTCCGATAAGGACCAGGCCCGGGTTGACGGCGCGTTGTGTTCCACGCGCGCCTTAAAGAGATGTCAGCACAACTGACGGGGTCCTCTAGGGCCGATGCCTACCGGGGTTGCGGGTTTGTCCGAAAGGGTTACCGTGGCCCCTGGCAACATACAGGCAACTGAAGGAACACGGGTGGGTTTTATTCAGTAAGAGGCTGACACGCCGCCCTCCCGCTTGCGGACGGTGAGCAATGGGTAGCTCGTAGTCCGATAAGGACCAGGCGGGTCGACGGCGGAAATGTGGGTGTACTAGGTACACCTCTGCCTATGCCGACGCCGACGTCCGCACGGATGTAATAAAATCGCGCCGGGATTTTATCGCGCACTGGATTTTCAACACTCTGTAATAAGCCGAGCGTTGAGAAACCAACGCGCTGCGACGCACTTTTGTTCCAGTGCATTGAAAAAAGACATTGTGGGATTTTCTACTCTCGGCGCTAAGCAGAGCGTTGAAAATCAAATGCACGAAAAAAAATCGCCGCAAATTTATTACGTCTTTGTGAACGTGGGTTAACCCTTTAAGAGCGTTTATTCTGAAAGTGGGCAACGTCGCAAATAGATGTCAAATATTTCGCTGTTTTGATTAATTTGGCAATATTACTGTATGGAAATAAGAAATGTGGCTAACTAGTTCCCTAGAATATTAATAATGAATTGCAATTATAACACTGAATTTGACGTTGTAACAATTTTAGGTGTAAAAAAGGCATTTGGAAAGTTTCCAAATACTTGTTTTACATCTAAAACTAAATATTCGGTATTACGAGATTAATTATTGCATTTCATAACCAATATTTTAGTTCCCTAATTAGCCACATTTTTACAGTAAATATTGCTAAATTAATCAAAACCGGTAAATAATTGACAGCTATTTACGACGTTGCCAACTTTTAAGAGAGACCCTCTTAATATTATGTTTTGTTTTCCCTATTGAATTAATAAGAACATTACGGAATTTTTCCTCAATAACTTTTAAGACCCACGTTAACAGTATCATAACAAGAGTCAAGAAAAACAACCACAATGAAATAAAACAAATGATGTTTACTTAAACAAAATAAATTTTAATTTAAAAAAAATACTAAGCGAGTACGCTAAACATAATCCAACACGTGTATTTATAATATGCTTATTTTTAATTAATCTCAAGAAAAACAATTATAAAAATACATATACAGGGTGGCAGGAACATCGACGCGAAAACTGTTACCATGGATTCAGTACATGATTCTGAACCCCCAACGTTGAAATTTTTCGTCGGCTATTAAAAAAAAAAAAATCTGCTGTTTCATAGAAAAGTGCAATACCTACGCGGTCAAAATGTATGGAAAAACAGTTTTTTTTAAATAACCGACGAAAAATTTCAACGCAGGGGGGTTTGAATCATGTACTGAATCCATCCATGGGGTAACCGTTTTCGCGTCGATGTTGACACCCTGTATTTAAGTTGCCAAATTCACAATATAATTTTTCTGTCATGTATAGTTTTCATTATAAGGTTCCCATATTTTCTGCGGTGATTTCGATGTTCTTTATCAGGAAAGCTCCGTAAAGATCCTACATCTAGTTATCCACCTAGCCTTCTGTACGCCTTGACAAATTGCGATGCTGGTAGATGCCCTCCTTTATACCTCGGGGGACGATATGCTAAAAAAAAATGTTAAAATTATTATGTATCATGATAGCCCACTGGTTAAGGCCTCGCCTCTCATACACGACGAGATTGTGGGTTAAAATCCGGGCAAGTACCAATGAGACTTTTTAAATTCATATGTACTTTCTGAGTTTATCTTGGATATTTCTGACATCAGTGAAGGAAAACATCGTGAGGAAACCTGGACTTTTAGTCAGTCGCACAGCTAGTAGTAAACGGGCCCTGTATATAATTATGTTGGTGACCATTTTATCTGACGGTAGCGAAGCTCAAAAGAAGGGTATATTTTTTTTACAAAATAAATAAAATAGCATCCTGAGTCGAGACCTTAAGCTGTCGTTGTGATCTAAGAGAATCCAAGAGCGAGCAAGGCGAAAATAGAAGCATTCTGAACCGGGATTGTTTAAGATTTCATTGGAATTTTACCAAGAGAATGCAAGAGTGAGCGAAGCTAGCTCGAAAATTGAAGCATCCTGACTCGTAGGTTAGATTTTGTGTGATACTTCAAGTAACTACACTAACAGCGGTCGATGACTTCAAAAAATAACTTAAGGCTACCTGTACATGACGCCGGACCGGATGTTTGTGTATATGAATAAATATCGCCAATGTGCGCACTTTTTTTGGACTTGTCATGTTAAAATATCGACACCCTGCACGTCTGCGAAGTTTCTCTAGCTATTTTAATTTGACCCTGTATCAATATAGATAGATTTATGGAGCAAAATAGTCCATAATGTCCCACTGCTGGGCAAAGACCTCCCTTTCCCTTTTCCACACACGACTGTCCTCCGACACAAAAAAACATCAAAAATACTCAATAGAAAGAAGAAAGTATATAAGTTTATTTTTGGTACGCCCAGGTACACACGGGCGATTTTTTATAGCGCACTGTATTTTCAACTCTCGACACTGAGCCGAACATTCAGAATCCAACAGAGCGCATTACAGCGCGTCAAAAAAACACTGTTGAGTGCGTTGAAAACCCATCGTAAAAAGAAAATTAAAAATCGCCCGTGCGCCTGCATCTTAATTGCGTAACACACTATCAATGATAAATGATTTTATTTCTGTATTTAGGTTTGTACAAACACTTTTACACATCAGTCATATTTTAAAAACTGATGATAAATATTTTAAAGTCCAGACATAATCTTGATCAGTACCCTAATTGTGTAACTTATTTTCGTAAACAGTAGGCATGATGTCTGGGTCAAAAACAAGAAATTCTATTCAGTCCGTTAGTCAGATAATAAAAAAATATTAGACACGTATTTTTTGCTTTATCATATTAATAAAAAAATACTTAGATAAAACGCATTAAAGTTGGGGAGTGGGGGTCGGTAAGTATAAAATCTACATACAAGTGACGTCACGGCACATTTTAACTCAATGTATCGCCGTAATCTTTTGACAAAGTAAAAAAAAAAAAAATATGTGTCCAATATTTTTTAGTAATCTACAAGACGGACAAAAAATATTTTTTTAGTCATCATCCCTATTATGCCTAATTTATTTCATTTGACAGTTCAACAACATTCATTGCGTTATTTACGTTGTTGAGCACATTTTTTTCCAACTTATGAAGCAATGGATTAGCAATCTGATTCAAATCGAAACAGATTGTGACTGTGTTGTTTTACACAATTAGGGTACTGATCATGTGAAGACAAATCTGAATGATATTGCTAATCCATTCCTTTACGCTTGAAAAATGTATCTGCTCAACAACATAAATAACACAATGAATGTTGTTGAACTGTCAAAATGAAAGCCATTGCTATTGTGTGTTACGCCCGGCTTGGCTAAAAATGGCACAAAGAAAAACCTTCCAACACAAAAAGTTGATGAATAATATTTAAAAAAAAAACTTAAAAAAAAAAACGAAAATACAAAACTCAAGACATCGACTTCCGAAATTAAAGTTATATTTCACTTTGTAGTATTTTTTTTGGAAGTCGGTTGTTTTTTTTTTGTAAAAAGTTTTATTTTTCACTTTTTAGTTGTGGTACCTACCCCACACACATTCGAATACTACTACCTGCTACCAGTGACAGGAACTTATCATATCATCTACATACTAAGTGGGAAAAAAATACGTATTTTGTAGCTAACTCAAAAACTGCCCAAGCAAAGTTAATAAAATTTATATGGGACCAATTTGAGAGCATACCCTTTCAAAACAAAAAAAGAATTTTCAAAATCGGTCCACGAATGACGGAGAAATCGGCGGACATACATAAAGTCGGTTAAAAAACCGTAGTGTATTCGAGTTCTGTTGGTGACTAAATCTACTCACCTGGCCTGCGTTGCACATTTCGGTTTTGGTATTGCGCAGCCGTAAACGCAAACACCAGAAGCAACAAGAAAAACAATATCTTCATGTTTTGCGTTCTAAACTTCCACGTGCGTTCTACAAGGAGAACTGTTAGTAATGTCTTGAAGACTGCATTTTCCTTGTTTATAAATTGCTACTTGGTCATACAACAATTGTATAAGTAATATGTAGGTGGAAGGTGGGTAAAACCACAGATGAAAACAGATGGTTCACTCCGCATTTCTAACCGACTTCAAAAAAAAGGAGGAGGTTCTCAATTATCCCCGATTACTCGAAGGCGGCTTTCTTTTTTTTTTTGGTTGGGAAATTATCAAATAACTTCTCCCGCTCTGGGTGGAGCGGGTGGAGCGGGAGGGCGTGTCAGACTCTTACTGACTAAAACCCACTCGTGTTCCTTCAGTTGCCCTGTTGCCGGGGGCCACGATTTCCCTTTCGGCCCGTATTCGCAGCACCGGCAGGCATTGGCCCTAGCGGACCCCATCAATTCTGCTGACATCTCTTCGAGGCGCGCGTGGAACACAACGCGCCGTTGACCCGGGCCTGGTCCTTATCGGACGGCGAGCTACCCATTGCTCACCGTCCGCAAGCCCGCGCTTACGGTGGCCGGAAATCGGCTCGCGATTCCCGCCCAGGGCGTCTCCTGCGGCGGTTCCCTAACCGCGCCCCTGCGCGAGGGCGCGAAATTTTCCTGTCCCTGACGCGTTCCGCCTCTTCCTTCGCGAGCATTACCGCTTCGCACGCGGAGGTGACGACCTGCCATTTCCTCTCGCTCCGTACCATGGCCCGAATCAGGGCCGGACGCGAGAGATCACCGCCGCCGATCGCCTCCACGAGGACACGGCGATGCCCCGCCCAAGCCGGGCAGACCTCCACCGTATGCTCCACCGTGTCCTCCGGGCGATCCACACAGTGGTGACACCCGGGCGTTTCCTCCCGCTTTATCCTGATCAGGTACCTCCCGAAACAGCCGTGTCTGGTGAGGACCTGCGTCAGGCGGAAGGTGAGGACGCCGTGGCGCCTCTCTAGCCACTCCTCAAAGAGGGGTCTTATCGCCGCAATTGTGGCGTGCCCAGCGCTGGGTTGCGACAATCGCACTCTCCATTCCGCCATGAGATCCTGCCGGAGCTCTGTCCGTTGTGCACAATGTGTGTGCTTGGGTGGTAAACATTTACTTAAGAAACAATCGTGGGGTGTCGGGCACAGCAAAAGAAAGATAGTAGGTAGAGATGAGGACTTATCGTTTATATTATAATCTAACTTGTTCTAAAAAACATTTGGTAGGTATGAAACTACAAGTATGCGGCGGGCTCGACTTGGGCAAATTGAAATTAAATTAAATTGTTTATTTTGTAAATAGGATAACTGAATCACTTTTCTCACACTGAATCACAAGTCATATAAAAAAATAAGCTGGATGAGTTCGGCGTTTCTATCTGACTACTCTGAGAAGAAAGGCCGAAACAAACTCAGAGGTCACAGTCTCTTTTAAAATCCAGACATAATTTTGGTCAGGCCATATGTGGACCATGTAGATTAGTGTCTGAAAAGGTCTTTTGAGGAAAGAACCACACAGATTTGAGTGGACCTGTCCAGTCAGTGCAAGCATTTGTCAGTAATCGTAGAGCTCAACTCGACGAACAATACCAAAGAAAGGACATTTGGGTAGGCCGCATAAACTACTCAAACTGCCAGACCGTCACTAAAACTAGCAGAGAAATAAAAATAATATCCACATAGTCCTCACATTCATTCAATTCAGTGAGTGTAACGTAGTCAGAAGATATAACAGTTACGCGATGGAAAGAGAGGCAAATTCTAGGTGAATATAACTGTAGGTAATTAGCGCAATGCAACCTGAATTGCACTTTATTGTGTCGTAGCAAGAGTCGCTTTTTATTTAAATTATTTTGCGGAGTGAACTATCTGCATCGCACGGATTTTACGCCTTGACAGAACATCGAGGTTTCTTTATTATATGTACGTTGTATATTAATGTAATATAATGTTCGTTAACAATCCGGAATAAACACTACATAATATTACCTTATCCTTACATCCTTATTACATTACATATTATAAAACAAAGTGATTAAACAGAAATATGATGATGATTGTTGAAATTGTCCGAAAAAATGACTGGGAGCTTTACTGGCGTCATAAGCAGCCTATAATGTTCCCACTGCTGGGACACAGGCCTCCTATCTGTGAGAGAGAACGGGCCGTAATCCACCATGCGGGCCCAGTGCTGGTTGGTAGATGTCACAAGTCTGCGAATTTTTGGTTCGAGGACAAGCCGGTTTTCTCAATGCCCATCCATGGCAAAATATCACCCATCTCTGCACTATTCCATTGCCTACTCTAGGATGCATTATCTGTTACGGCTCGCAAATCCTTCCATATCCTAAGGGCAGGTCTTCCCTACCATTACCGCGCCCCCCGGTCTACTCCTTGATATGCAATGGCCTCTGTAGCCCCATGAAGCGTGAGGCTCCAGGGGCTAGTGCAAATCTTGGGGTTCATTCGATTTATCGAGTCTGGTTAAACCACGCTGGGGACCTATGAATTAATGAATGTTTAGTGGCATGATGAACAGGGTGTAAAGTTCACTCATCCACCATAGAAAAGGGAGGATCCTCCGACCAGACGGGTGTTGTGTCTGGCGGGCAACTGCCCATCGGTTTGAAGTGGAAATCTTGTATGTATGTCGATCGCTCGGTAAACTCTAACTGCGCGATGCAGGTTTTGTATGACGTCATGTCTATGATGCGTAGTTCGTATGTGGCGGTGTAACCGCGACAAATGAATGAAATGCACCGAGCGTTTCATTAATTCATAGGTCAAGCCGGTTTCCTCACGATGTTTTTCTCCACCGTTTTGAGAGCAGTGGTAATGAAATAATTTATTGGCGTTATACTGGCTTACGCCGCGAAAAACCAATAGAGTTATATGAAAACAATAATATATTATTATGGAATTAATACATTGTTTTCCTGGATTAACACATATGGTGCTTTTAATCCTAGTAGTACGTTCCCGTGGAATATTTTCCGGCATCCACGCGGGCCAAGCCTGACATTGGTACAAACTGGTATACGAGTACAATGTGTCAAATTATTGTCGTATTGTTCAGGCACAAACAAAAGTTACACCATATTACAGGTTACTGGTTTTTCCCGCTTTCAATACCAACATTCTATAGATTACTAGCTGACCCGGCAAACGTTGTTTTGCCATATAAATGTTTCGGGTGGATCCTTATCACTTAGGGGTATGAAAAATAGATTACGACTGATTCTCAGACCTACCGAATATACATATAAAATTTCATAAAAATCGATCAAGCCGTTTCGGAGGAGTATGGCAACTAACATTGTGACACGAGAATTTTATACACAATGTCGCCCATCGGCATGTGCCCGCCCATATTTTTCTGAATATTCATGAAAAAATATTGAAAAATAACTTTTTTTATGTTTTTTAGTAGCGTTTGCCATCCTGGAGTTGAATCAGGGAGGCACTTCGGTATCACCGGATGCCGACCTACCTCTGTCGTGTGGTCGAGGCCTATTTGACAGACAGGGCTGTCATCTACCCCGGTCACCAAGGAGAGTGGAACCGGCGAGAGATGTCGTGCGGTGTCCCACAGGGATCGGTCCTGGGGCCGCATCTGTGGGACATCGGATACGACTGGGTGCTGCGCGCCGACCTCCCTACTGGCGTCAGCGTCGTTTGTTACGCTGACGACACGCTGGTCCTGGCGCAGGGGAGGTCGTACCAGGCGGCGGCCGAATTAGCGACACGCGGGGTTGCGACAATCGTCGACAGAATCCGGCAGCTGGGACTCGAGGTGGCCCTGCACAAGTCCGAGGCCATGGGTTTCTATGGTCCTCGTAGTGCGCCACCGTTGGGTTCCCAAGTATTGGCGGGAGGGGTTCACATCGGCGTCGAGTCGACGATGAAGTATCTGGGACTCGTCCTCGATAGCCGGTGGAACTTCGTGGAGCATTTCCGACGTTTGGCTCCCAGACTGGACCGGGCCGGGGCTGCCTTGAAGCGGCTCCTGCCCAATCTGGGAGGTCCAAACGCCTCCTGCCGGAGGCTCTACGTGGGGATCGTGCGGTCCATGGCCCTTTACGGGGCGCCGGTGTGGGCGCCTTCATTGAGGCGGCAGCCAGGCCGCCGGCTGAACGCGTCCCAAAGGGTCATGGCCATCCGGCTGGCCCGAGGATACCGCACGGTCTCCTGCGAGGCGGCGAGCCTCCTTGCCGAAGTACCGCCATGGGATCTGGAGGCAAAGGTCCTCGCGCACATTTGGGAGTGGCGCGAGGAGGCGAAGCGCCGGGGCTTAACTCCGATGCCGCAAGAAGTCGCGGCACAGCGGACAGAGCTCCGGCGGGATCTCATGGCGGAATGGAGAGTGCGATTGTCGCAACCCAGCGCTGGGCACGCCACAATTGCGGCGATAAGACCCCTCTTTGAGGAGTGGCTAGAGAGGCGCCACGGCGTCCTCACCTTCCGCCTGACGCAGGTACTCACCGGACACGGCAGTTTCGGGAGGTACCTGTTCAGGATAAAGCGGGAGGAAACGCCCGGGTGTCGTCACTGTGTGGATCGCCCGGAGGACACGGTGGAGCACACGGTGGAGGTCTGCCCGGCTTGGGCAGGGCATCGCCGTGTCCTCGTGGATGCGATCGGCGGCGGTGATCTCTCGCGTCCGGCCCTGATTCGGGCCATGCTACGGAGCGAGAGGAAATGGGAGGCCGTCACCTCTTTCTGCGATGCAGTAATGCTCGCGAAGGAGGAGACGGAGCGCGTGAGGGAGAGGCAAATTTCGCGCCCTCGCGCCCCTAACCGCCGCAGCAGGAGACGCCCTGGGCGTCGGGAATCGCAGGAAGATTTCCGGCCACCGTAGGCGCGGGCTTGCGGTCGGTGAGCAATGGGTAGCTCGCCGTCCGATAAGGACCAAGCCCGGGTCGACGGCGCGTTGTGTTCCACGCGCGCCTCAAAGAGATGTCAGCAGAATTGACGGGGTCCGCTAGGGCCAATGCCTGCCGGGGGTTCGAAGAAAACCGATGGGGAAATCGTGGCCCCCGGCAACATGGCATAGGAAGGAACACGGGTGGGTTTTAGTCAGTAAGAGTCTGACACGCCCTCCCGCTCCACCCAGAGCGGGAGAAGTTATTTGATAATTTCCCACCCAAAAAAAAAAAAAAAAAAAAAAAAGTAGCGTTTGCCATAATATCTCTGATGTTATTGGCTCGATTTGGATTGTGTTTATTATTTCTAAAAGTTTATGGGTTATTTTATCGAATTAACTAACATTTATGTTAAAATTTGTCGACTATGTAAAAAAAATTGAGGTGAAAACATTTTTTTTTAAACAAGTGTACGTTCATAAAATTGTAATACTTGAAAAAAATATTTTTAAAGTTTTATAATAAAAACTTTTTACAAAAAAAAAAAAAAACTACCGCCTTCCAAAAAAAACACTACCCAGTGAAAAATAACTTTAATTTCGGAAGTCGGTTTCTTGGGTTTTGTGTTTTCGTTTTTTGCCACCGACTTCCGAAATTAAAGTTATTTTTCACTTTGTAGTGTTTTTTTTGGAAGTCGGTAGTTTTTTTTTTTTGTAAATAGTTTTTTATTTTTCACTTTTTAGCTGTGGTACCTACCCCACACACATTCGAATACCACTACCTACTACCAGTGTCAGGAACTTATCATATCATCTACATACTAAGTGGGAAAACAAATACGTATTTTGTAGCTCACTCAAAAACTACCCAAGCAAAGTTAATAAAATTTATATGGGACCAATTTGGGAGCATACCCTTTCAAACAAAAAAAGAATTTTCAAAATCGGTCCACAAATGACGGAGAAATCGGTGGACATTCAAGATAGATAGATTTTAAAGTTATTTTTCGAAAAAATTTCATGAATAACATAAACATAACATCACGCCTTGTTTCCCCGAAGGGTTGGGCAGAGGTGTCCCTGTAGCAGGTACACCCACATTTCGCCAGTTATGTTTAAGTCCCATGTAATAGGGGGCGAGCCTATTGCCATCAACCGGGCACAAATCCAGACTCCGAGCTGCTACTGAGAAATTTCAGATAGAAAAACCCAATAACACTTTGCCCGACCCGGGAATTGAACCCAGGACCTCATGCTCAGCAGTAGCGCTTGCGACCACTAGACCAACGAGGCAGTTCAGGCGAGGCGAGGCAATTTCATGAATATTCAGAAAAATCCGGGCGGGCACATGCCCAATATGGGCATGGGCAATATACATTGTATAGGTAGTTTAGATTAACTTGTTTTTGTTTTTTTTCGAATATTAACGTAGTTTGGGTGATGAGTAACAAACATCTTTACGAACTTTCACATTTATTAAATTAATAAATTAATATCGACAATAGGCATGATGCCTGGGTTTTTAGAGAGAGAAGAATTTTTCACTTCACAAGAATGGAAACGCCGGGACGACGTCCTAGGAGGACATATAGTGACCTTATTGGTGATGTTCTTCAGAAAGGCCAGGTGCGTAGTACTCGCAACCGGCGTGCGTGTATGACCAGGTGCATGAACGTAAATGAGTCAAAAGGAGTATGTAAGGATCATAGCAGGTGACGTTCTGTAGATTCTGCCTACCCCCATGGAAAGGAGGCCTAAGTTCACGTATGAATGTTAGTAAACCCGCAGTTTGCGCGACACACAGTCGATCACCCCGTGATTAGATAACTGAAAATTAAAACTTTACAAAAAAATGCTTTTTCTCAAACATGCTTGGAAATTCGACAACCTTCACGAACTTCTTCGAGATAAATCGAAATTGCTATACTGGTCAAAAACAAGCGAGCGCCCGGCCGGCAATGAATGTTACTATGAAAACCATATCTGTCGTGTTATTTAAAAATGGAACGACCTTTTTGCTTCAACACGTCATGGCAACCAAGGAGGTAACTTATCAAAAAAATTATTTAAATTTCGAACTGACTTAGCAAATAGAGCTGATTAAAGTAAAAAGAAACAAATGAACATACTGGTGTGTGAAAATTTTTCTTTGTTCGTCATTGATTCTGGAATTTTTACTTGAATTTCCGCGCATTGTTTGAGAAAAGTACTATACAAACCTTGGTTACAACCAGGCATTGATGATCTCACGTAATATGTGGGCCTCGTCTTCGCCTCGGCCCACATTTTCACGATCGTCCGTCAATGCCCGAATTACTAGCGGCGACAGTAACGTACCTGCGAAGATATCGACAGGCCGACTGTACGTACAAATCGACATACAAAGATAATGCCATAATCATAACCCTTCTATGCAGTCAGAGAACAATAAATACTACCCAAAACCGGTAATTGTCGCACTCGGGAATCGGACCCGCGTCAATGCTTCGACCAGTCAAATCTTGACTAAAGGACAAGGAAAAGCAAAGGACCAATAAAAAATATGGAATGATTAAAAAACAAAAACCTTAATATCATTTTTAAAGACCTATCCATAGATACCCTACACGTATGGAAATTTTTTTGAGTTTCAGTTCTAAGTATGGGGAACCCCAAAATTGTTTGTTTTTTTTTTCTATTTTTGTGTGAAAATCTTAATGCGGTTCACAGAATACATCTACTTACCAAGTTTCAACAGCATAGCTCTTATAGTTTCGGAAAAACCTGGCTGTGACATACGGACGGACAGACAGACAGACGGACAGACAGACAGACATGACGAATCTATAAGGGTTCCGTTTTTTGCCATTTGGCAACGGAACCCTAAAAATGATTACCATTCTTCGTCGGCGAGACATTCGGCTGCACATTCGCTGGTTCTTTCTGTGGTCGCGTTTGTGTAGCGACGAACGCAAAGACGAAAATGAATACAAATAATGATATCTTCATGTTTTTAACTTAAACGTATGTTCCACTGGGAGTCTTCCGTAGCAATGTTCTGGAGTCTGCATGAATCCGGTTTATAAATAGCGGACCAGTTTCTTAAGGCGACGATAACCGACTTTTATAACACAACTATTATAACATAACATCACGCCTTGTTTCCCCGAAGGGTTGGGCAGAGGTGTCCCTGTAGCAGGTACACCCACATTTCACCAGTTATGATTAAGTCCTATGTAATAGGGGGCGAGCCTATTGCCATCTACCGGGCACAAATCCAGACTCCGGGCTGCTACTGAGAAATTCCAGATAGTGAAATTAATTTGTAAAAATATTTCTAACGCAGATAAAAAAACTGAGAATCGCGCAAAATCTATCAAGCGTATTTTTCTGAAACTTGTCTTTTCGTTTGACTTACCTTTACGTCATTTAGTACGGAACGCTGAGTGCGCGAATCCGACTGCACTCCGGGGGTTATCGGTTTATTGTTTATCTTTATTATCGTTGATAGTGGTGCAAATGTGTGGTCATCCGTTGCTTCATCTGGTGGAGGACGAGATACTAGAAAAAAAAAACTTTCTGTGTGTTTGCTAGTAACAACTTCCTACGATCTCCAATACAGACTGCGACGTGCTTTCCTAGTTCGAACGCACAACTTATACAATGTTATGAACAGTAGGACTTGAGCGACCGAGCTCTGCTCGGGTGAAAATAGAAAATGCTGATTTAATAGTATAGGATAGTTCATACTAATTCCATGCTGCCATGATAGTAGGTACTTACTAATTCCATGCTGTCATGATAGTAGGACTTACTAATTCCATGCTGCCATGTCATTATTCTAAGGTAGCCATCTTGTTCTAAATTTTGGGCGACTGAACTCTGGTCGGGTGAAAATACGGAGAAAACGAATTTTCCCAGATATGAGACCTAGCTAGATCGATTTTTCGCCCCCTATATTGCAACTTTCATCGAAATCGTTAGAGCCGTTTTCGAGAACGTGATTACAAATATATATATATAAATATTCTTCTCGTCCCACATACCACAGTGTCTCAAGACGAAAGTCTTTGACCAGTGCGTGTTGCCAGTGTTGACCTTATGGTACTGAAACGTGGTCGCTCACAATGGGCCCTATCAGAAGGCTAAAAGTCACCCAAAGGGCAATGGAGAGGGCTATGCTTGGAATTTCCCTACGTGATCGAATCAGAAATGAAGAAATTCGCAGGAGAACCAAGGTAACCAACATAGCCCGAAGAATTGCCAAACTTAAGTGGCAATGGGCAGGTCACATTGCTCGCAGAACAGATGGCCGATGGGGTCGAAAGGTTCTGGAGTGGCGACCGCGTACCAGAAGACGTAGCGTTGGAAGGCCTCCCACAAGATGGACCGGTGACCTTGTGAAGGCCGCAGGAATCTTCAGTCGGAAAGCTCAGAATCGGTCGAAGTGGCGGTGCTTGGGGGAGGCCTATGTCCAGCAGTGGACGTCTTTCGGCTGAAATGATGATGACGATGATATAAATGTTGCTCGTTTAATAGTATAGGATAATTACCCTTTGGCGGTACCGTAGTACTCGGTGACACTGTAGCGGTTACACCGCCACATACAAACTACGCATCAAAGACATGACGTCACACAAATCCTGCATCGCGCAGTTAGAGTTTACCGAGCGATCGACATACATACAAGATTTCAACTTCCAACCGATGGGCAGTTGCCCGCCAGACACAACACCCGTCTGGTCGGAGGATCCTCCCTTTTCTATGGTGGATGAGTGAACTTTACACCCTGTTCCTCATACTACTAAAACACTTGCAATCGTTTTTTTGACTGCTGCGATTGCGCAACTACAAACACCAAAAACAATATAAATAACAATAATATTATCTTCATGTTTTAAACTGCTCACGTATTCTCTAAAAGGAGTATTTCTTAGGAATGTCTTGAAGACTGCTTTTATTTTGATTATAAATAGCTGCTCATTTTCCTCTACCTAAAACTTGTTGGTTCTTTAAAAGAACACAATAAGGTCAGGGAAATTAATCAATATGCAAATTGACCACCATCTGAGGAAGGGATGATGCCAAGGTAAAAAATAGTCCGTCTTTCAGATAATGAAAAAATATTAGACACGTATATTTTGCTTTATCATATTATTCAAAAATAACTTAGAAAACACGCATTAAAGTTGGGGAGCGAGGGTCGTTACGTCATAATTCAGTATAAAATCTATCAAGGCGTGACGTTATGCCACATTTTAACTCAATGTACGTCAGAAAACATAAATACGTGTTCAATATTTTTATTAATTAACCAGCCGGACAAAAAAAAATTTGGACACAGGCCTAATGTTTTTATTTATTTATTTATTTGCGAACATGTAAAACACTAGTTAGTAGGCATGCATTAAAATGTCATGACACAGTATTAAGACATGCACCCTGTAAGGGCACTGCAAATGTTTACATAACATAATATTGATTCTAATTATAACAATTCATTACATTTAATAAACATTAATTAATTCATTATTACATTTTATTTCAAATAAATCATTTTTATTACTTCGTTCATTCATTTTAGTCATTATTAGTAAGCATAACATTATAGTAATATAGTATAGTAATTTATTATTATTTTCACATTTACGTCAAGCTTAATGTCCGTGTATTCAAATCACAACTGCCATTCTTTGACAGTTGTATGAAGTGGGTATATCACTGCAAATTGACGTAGGGTGTCAATTTTCGGTTCATTCCAGATATCCCCACCGACAAATCCCCACCAGTCGGGATTGTAATTTTTTTTTTCCAGAAATCCCCACTTGTTAAATAAACTCATCCTTTTTTTTCTAATATTCTATTCGTGTTTGGCACTCGCCGGCCGCTACCGCGGCACCGCTGGCTTCGCTCGCTCGGGTCGTGCGTAGGGGGTTACAGTTCTACTAGTGGGGATTTCTGAAAAAAAAAATAACTATCCCCATTGGTGGGGATTTCTGGAATAAGCCCAATTTTCCTGTCTGTTATTGCAAACAGCGGTGGAACAAAATAAATACTAAAAACAGTGTTTTCAGATTTTTATTGATTGAACATTTCACTCTCAGCGACAAAATTCAACCTTCCTTCTTTCCTGCTTTCGGTACTTTCAGTATGCGGTTAGTGGAAGTGCTCAGGTGCTGTTGAAACCAGTGCTGAGTGGAATACCTCCGTTGTATATTTCAATTATCTTGCTTGCAGGCAAAACTCTCCGATTAACTATCGGGAAAGGGTACGTTCCTAAAAAAGGTCGTTCAATTAATCAACATACCTCAGCCTATCCCAGTACATTGCTGGACATACCCAACTAGCAAAATGCTCATGACTACCAAAGCTTTTAATGCTTTGAATCTCAAAAATATAATATAATGGCTTTGATCAATCCTATCTTACATGTAAACGTATTTTCAAATGCCTTATCAAGATCAAGAGCAGAGATCTTGATCTTGAAATACTGGAACAAAGAAAAAAAATAACGTTTTTACAAGCTTACAAAGTTAACTTGCAATATTTGTTTGTTAGTTTGTTTAAGTCGGATCTTGTAAGCTAAATTAACACCATTTCCTCTTATCCCAAGGAGTTGACATTTTACATGTTGGTTCTGTTCCAAAGACAATGATTTTTTTGAAGTGAAAACTTCTTTAGGCGCGTTGGGTATTTTTGAGATGGGAAAAAACAATTGAACTCGCGACACTGTTACCGACACCTCATTTTTATAAACGCGATTGTGCTCTTTATTTATATTACGTTACGGATCAATGTTCTATGCAAGTATTTTTCTACCACCAAGGCGATCTTGTTCAAATTCTCACTTCTGTCGGCACTCCCGGTTTTATTGAATTTTTCGCTTTCAGCGAGTACGATCTTCGAACTTGCTTCTATCCATTTCTTGGTGGCTTTGTTGTATAGTTTAATTATAGTTGATGCAGGCATACTTCCATAACCAGAAGGAAAAGCATATGATCCTACAAAAAAAAAAAAAAAAACAATATTATGGACATCGTTCTGTCAGCTATCATCGATTGACATTTTAATCCACAATACCTGGATGACTGAGCTTTGTTCGGTTTTATTTTATTTGGTAGTTTTCTAAAAACGAAATCTAGCTAGATCGATTTATCTCCCCCGAAACTCCCTGCATACAAAATTTCATGAAAATCGTTTGGAGCCGAAAATTTATTTTTACATTTTTGTCCACGAAGAGCACCTACGACTCAGTAGCCTACTGCTGGGATGTATTTGTTTTACAGGACGTTATTAAATGAAAGATATCGATGAAAATCACTAGAATGTTTATTAACCACACATACTTACGTACATACGAACTTTGTCAAGGCGACATTTAAAAAAGAAAAATATTAAAAATCATTATGACAATAATTATTAATCTTACTGTCGGAAACAATTTTCATGAAAGGACATGTCCTAAAATGGTTTTTTATTATTCAATAATTCTAACCAGGATAAGTTAAATATATTTGAATAGACATCCCAAAAACTAGTGGTTCTAACTATATCATACATTTTTAAAGACCTCCAGTTTTGAGAAAAATCTTTTTTATTTTAGTAAGTATTTACTCCTAAAACGAACAAACCTTTCTAATTATCTAGGATAATATAGTGAACACACCCCATAAAATAGTAAACTTGTCAAAATTGACACATGTTACTGTCATCACTGTCAATTGATTGACAGTAATGACAGAATCATGTGTCAATTTATATCTTATTTGTCATAGTTGCCATCAACAAATAAAATATTTGTACTTTAAATAGTTTATAATTTTTCTCATAAATGGAGGGGTCTAAAAATATTATTTCAGTGGTTCCTAGTTCCATATTTTGTCGTTTTTATTTAGATGTAGTTTGATGCTGGTTAGATTTTTCGCGGAATAAAAAACCAACGTCCCTACAAAAAGCGGACATCTCCTTTAATATGCAGGGAGCATACTAAATTTCATGAAAATCGTTGGAGCCGTTTCCGAGATTCAGATTATTGCTCGTTTAAGGTATTACAGACAGCTGTGCTGCTGGGGAGTTTGTTGCGCCACTTCTTCTTCCCAGCTAAAGGCACTAGGAAGTGGTGAAGGGTGGGCGTTTTTGGGGGACTGTCTTATGTAATTTTAACGTTCGAAAAGTGCTGATTTTCAGCCTAGTTTGAATAAATGACTTTTGAATTTTTTTGAATTAGATAATTACAATCCCTCTTAGATTGAGTAAAAATATCTCAGCATTCTCATACATTTCAGAATTGTAATGGGTTCGAACCGAGGCGCTTTACTTTGCGTAAATAATTTCATCACCACTGCTCTCAAAACGGTGAAGGAAAACAACGTGACGAAATCGGAATGTCCTAGAACCAAAAATTCGCAATTTCAACCCGCATTGGGCCCGCGTTGCAGATTCAAATTCAAAAGTCATTTATTCAAACTAGGCTGAGAATCAGCACTTTCCGAATGTCAAAAACACAGTCCCCCAAAAACGCCCACCCTTCACTTCCTAGTGCTTTCGCCGGGAAGAAGCAGTGGCGCAACAAACTCCCCAGTAGCACAGCTGTCTGTTCAGTATCAGAAATCAGAAAAACTTGACTCTATACAATAGTATGCAAAATAATTTACATTACGCAACACAAAGTATTTAATTAAATTATTTGCTTTATATGTCAGTTAGCACACGCCAATATACCAATAAAAAATTTACAGCCCACTCCCTTCCGAAGAGAGGATGCCTGTGTCCCAGCTGTGATTATGCTTATGTGTTTCTTGGGTCGAATTTGAAGTTTTGTATGGGACAGCTGATTATTTTTCTCGATTACGATGTTGGTTCCATAGAGAAAGTTGTTCAGTTTGATGTTTTGTAGCTGTATAAATATAAAACCTCTATTCTGTACCACACATTTAAATACGACATAATTTTTCTGATACGCTGTAGATGAGCTGTCAGCGTCTTATGAAATAGCGATAGTTTTTGAGAGTCACTTGTCACTCTCTCAAGTTCAAATTGCCCTGTTGAGAAATCCTGATATTTAAGGTAAATTTTAACTTGGAAAGTTGAATTGTATTGGTGATTTTAATGATTTTAATTCTGTGAAAACGTATATGTTAAGGTGTGTCCAAACATTGAGCGGCAATCGTGCGCGGCTGCCGCGCGCGTAGGCTTCTGTGTACCTGCCGCGCACAAACATTTTTAGGAAATATTCGTCACTAATTGTGTCAAGACGTATTTTAAAGGCAAATTGATATTGCCAACTGAAGCGCGCGGCGTGTCTCGGATGTGTCGCGCAGTACTGCCGCGCAAACATTCGTCAGTTTGGTCCTAACTAGACCGCGGCAGAAATGTGTCCTGCAAAGGCCACGTGTTGCTGCCGCACTCTTGCCGCTCAACGTTTGGACACACCTTTCCGGTCGCAAATCATATTTTGAACAACTCAAACTCAAACTCAAAGCATTTATTTCAATTAAACCATTTACAGGCACTTTTGAATTGTCAAAGAATCGGTCAGTTAGTCAGAAAGTTGAAGCTAGTTGCCCATTCCAAAACGTAGATCTCTATGGAGAAGAACGGGCAAGAAACTCCAAGGCCACTCTTTTAAATATAGATATTACAAAATTCTGGGTACATTATTCTTGTTGCTTCTATATGTGAGAACAATGTACAAAAAATAATCAAAGCAGTTGCAAATATATGATTAAAAATAAGCCCTGGCAGATAAGAGATGACCAGTCTCAACTGACGGCGCCCGTTCACGAACATGACGCGTGGATCAGCACCATCCAGCTCAACCATTTTGTAGGGAACCGAATGATCCAACACACTCGCCACCATCAGCGAGACATTTAAGTGAGCTTGACATTCTCTCAACTGCCATGCTCTTTCAAGTCAACATACAGCCTGATACCGACCTGCAAATTGCAAAAAACCTAAGAAAATTTAAATTTCGGGAGCTAGTTACCCTGGCACTTTCGCCTTAACCTTAACTTTCGTTATAGCACCCACCACTGTTTGTCTGTGCATCACCCAGAGGTTTACTGGTAGAAAATGCCTATAGCATTAAGGCGCGAATAACCGACTTTTAATGATTTTATACTGAAGATTACGTGTAAACGAGTAGTGTTGATGATTTGGAAAAAATGTATGTTAAACTAGAGCATTTTCTTAATAACTAAATATAGGAATATTTTTGATTATGTTTATATTACATAGTGAAATTAATTTGTAAAGTTATGTCTAACGCGGATAAAAAACTGAGAATCACGCAAAATCTATCAAGCGTGTTTTTCTGAAACCTTCACCATTTTAAAACATTTTGTTATATTTATAACTAGCTGACCCAGCAAACTTCGTTCCGCCTAACAGTCAATGAACACATTCATTGTTAGGATTTTAAAATTTCTACCCTACCTACCCTACCTACCTACCCTACCTACCTACCCTACCTACCTACCCTACCTACCTACCCTACCTACCTATCCTACCTACCTACCCTACCTACCTACCCTACCTACCTACCCTACTTACCTACCCTACCTACCTACCCTACCTACCTACCTACCCTACCTACCTACCCTACCTACCTACCCTACCTACCTACCCTACCTACCTACCCTACCTACCTACCCTACCTACCTACCCTACCTACCTACCCTACCTACCTACCCTACCTACCTACCCTACCTACCTACCCTACCTACCTACCCTACCTACCTACCCTACCTACCTACCCTACCTACCTACCCTACCTACCTACCCTACCTACCTACCCTACCTACCTACCCTACCTACCTACCCTACCTACCTACCCTACCTACCTACCCTACCTACCTACCCTACCTACCTACCCTACCTACCTACCCTACCTACCCTACCTACCTACCCTACCTACCTACCCTACCTACCTACCCTACCTACCTACCCTACCTACCTACCCTACCTACCTACCCTACCTACCTACCCTACCTACCTACCCTACCTACCTACCCTACCTACCTACCCTACCTACCTACCCTACCTACCTACCCTACCTACCTACCCTACCTACCTACCCTACCTACCTACCGAGATATCAAAAAAGCCGATCCACACAAAACGTATGAGAACGTGAATTTTCTTCATATTTTTTTTTTTCGTTAGTTTTTCCATATTTTCTCACCGTTTAAACCTTCCCTGGACTACGACAAACATTTCAAAACCAAAATCAGCTAAATCGGCCCAGCCGTTCTCGAGTTTTAGTGAGACTAACGAACAGCAATTGATTTTTATATATATAGATAAACTAACAATGCGTCTAATTTGAGGCAGCGCTCCTTGATGGGCGAGTCCTATTACTGACTGGACGTACGACGCGTTGCGTGAGCTCAGTACAGAACACGCAAGCTAACCACTCAAGGTCACTGGCATATATATGCGTCTTAAATAAATAAATAACCAATGTTATATTTACCATTCTGCCTCGGTTGTTGCGGCCGCGGCGGCTGCGACCGCGGTTGCTGCGACCGCGTTTCCTGCTGGGGCTGAGTTTGCCCAACGACATACATAAAGACAAGATACAATATAAATAATAATATCTTCATTTTTCCACTGTGTTCGTGCTCTTTACAAGAAGTCTTTCATAACAATGCCTGTAATAATCCGTTTTCCAAGATTATAATTGCTGCATTGTTTCTTATACAGGTTGATTGGAACTTGTACTTATCTTTTTTAACCGACTTCCAAAAAGGAGGAGGTTATATGTTCGCCGGGTACGTTTTTTTTTTATATGTATGTCCACCGATTTATCCGCCAATTGTGGACTGATTTTGAAAATCCTTTTTTTGTTTGAAAGGGTATCCTGTAACGTGGGTGCGTTTACAAACATTTAAACTCACATAGTACACAAACAGCCACACCCTGAACAACTACTTGTAGGTCATACAAATATTTGTTCCGTGCGGGAATCGAACCCGCGACACGCAGCGCAGCAGTCAATCGCTTAACCACTGCGCCAACCGTGCCGTAATTTCTAATGTTTTTATCGTTTTTAATGAAATATCGAATTTCCAAACAGCTTGTATTTTTTAAATCGTTTAAAATGATTCAATGTACATGCTTTCAGTGCAACCAATAATATTGGTTTTTATTGTCACTACAGGATTAGTTTATTACATACTTTCAATCAGTAACTAATTAAAATAATAAAACCTACCAAGTGCGAGTCTGATTTGAGGGGCTTGTGGCTAAGTAATAACAACCGCACGGGTCGATCGATCAGGTTAAGCTACGCTGGCTGCGGTTGATCCGTGGATGGATGACCATCTTTACATACCAAGACCCCTCCGTGCCTCGGGAAGCACGTTAAGCCGTTGGTCCCGGCTGTCATTTGTACGGGTAGTTAGAAGCCCAAGTCTGACAACCAATCTTATACCAAGGGGTATCGTGCTCTTTTGAATAAGAATGTTGACAAATAAAATTATTTTTCTCCATCTTGTAGATTCTTAAAAAATATTGGACACGTATTTTTTCTTTTTATACGTTACCAAAAGATTACGGCGATACATTGAGTTAAAATGTGCCATGACGTAATATACACGAGTATGTAGATTTTATACTTATTTGTGACGTAGTGACCCGTACTCCTCAAGTTTAATGTGTTGTATCTAAGTATTTTTTTATTAATATGATAAAGCAAAAAATACGTGTCTAATATTTTTTTATTATCTGCCTGACGGACTTAATAGTTTTTTTTTTTTGACCCAGGCATCAACCCTGTTGTCAAGGGGTCGGTCAATCAGAAAGATGAAGCTAGTTGCCCATTCCAAAGCGTAGTAGGTTCCTATAGAGAAGAACAAGCAAGAAACTCCATGGACACTCTTTTAAATCATAATAAGGTTAAACTATTGGGTCAAAATAAATAAAGCGGTACAGTGTGTTTATTGATCAAAAGTTCCATCAAATAATAATAATAGCAACCATAGAAACGGGTTTTGTCGACGGAAGAATAGACAAAATGGCAGATTGTGAATGTTTATCTGTCATTTTGTCTATTCTTCCGTCGAGAGTTTCTATTGTAGTCATGTTAAGCATGCTGTAAGCGTTACCGCCAATTGCACGTTTTGTAGTGTTTAATTTATTTTTTGTAAATATTTTTTCTGGCACAAGAATGTTTTTTAATCAACATTTTTCTAGGCATTAAGTTCTGTTCAATATTAAATATTATTAACATATTAAATTAAATAATTTTGTATTTCTTTTTCACAGGTAAGTAACGCCTCCATGACGAGTTTTGGTAAGCATAAATATATATTTAGTTTTTAGCCGAAAATCCGAAATTTTTATTGGTTCCTCATCCTACGTTGTTGAAAATGAAATATTTTTCTTTTACTGTTTTCCTTATAAGGCGGTAGCTATAATTTAAAAATGTATATATTTCAATACATCTTACCATAAGACCCTACAGGAGTTCATACATGGTGGCCAATTATGTATATTTTTACAAATAAATAAATAATACTTTAAGTTATCGACAAATACGGAATATACATCCATGTGTATCATAAAAACGTGAGTAAGCAAGACTTCTAGCAGTCAAACATAGTAAAGGTGCACATTTCATAATCTGCTGCGTATGCAATACGATGCATAAACATCATATTAACATATTTGTGTACATCCCGGTCTGTATACAAATATGTATAGCTTTCGTGTTTGAAGGGCTTTACAGAGTTTTCCAAGTGTATCTAGGGAAAAACTTGAAGATGTTTGCAAAACTTGCTGGTCAGTAAGTTATTGCCGATGTTCTTTGACATATAATCAAAGAACACTAAAACAAACAAGCTAACTTTGTTATGCTTGTGTGCGTGACAGCTACGTCTTACAGACGCACCACATCACTGTGCTGTCATTGTGCTTTTCTAGCGTGCGTGCATTTAGCGGCCAACAGTTGGACGCTATTTTTTTTCGACGAGTTCACAGCTTTGACTGTATTTAGACATATTTATATCTTTGTTGATGTTCTTGAAGAAGTGTGAGAACTGTTATTAGTGGAAAGTAAGTGTTTTGACCTTGGAAGGTAAGTTCTGAGAATATGATTGTGTTCTTTTCTTAATAAGTATATTACATACGGGGTGGCAGGGACATCGACGCGAAAACTGAAACCATGCATTCAGTACATGATTCTGAACCCCTGGTTATTTATTTTTTTTGGGTTCAGAATCATGTACCTACTGAATCCATGGTTTCAGTTTTCGCGTCGATGTCCCTGACACCCTGTATATTGTATTGTGATTTTTCGGAGTCTACATTGAAAGTTTTTTTACGATTTTTAGGGTTTCGTACCCCAAAAGGAAAAATCGGAACCCTTATAGGATCACTCGTGTGTCTGTCCGTCTGTCACCGAAAATTTGCTCCGAATGGACCAATGTAGTCGAAATTTGGTACACGTATGAATTTCTGTGACCCAACCACGGACGAGTAACGTAAATAAATTAATTTTGAATATGGGGGACCCTCTTTTCATGGGCAAAATAACAAATGAAGAAAAAAAGTTTTGCAGACCCGTGAATTATCAAATGAAAGAGCGTGTTGTGAGGATCTCAATTTATTTTTTTATAACTTTCAAGTAAATAAGAATAATTTATATTGGTCCATTGTTACAAAATAAATTTCAGAAAATAATGATATTGAATGCTTACTTTTTACTTAGCTAGAATATTTACCATAGTATTAAAACAGTGGTAAACACTCCAGTTTTGAAGTTAAAACTTCTTGCACGGTAAGCGATTTTTGGTAGGGGTAAACTTATGGATTCGCGTCACTGACATTCTCGTGTCGTAGTGCTCTATTATAAAATATAGATGGCGCTAATGCCAGTTTAAATTTTTCACTTCCGTCGGCAGTCATGACTGCCATTATTTTTTAATATGTATTAATTTTTTTTTACAAACAAAATATTTTTCCCAAAATTTTTGTCAATTTAGCGTGGTCAAACGTTCACTATGCTTGCCGCGTATGCTCTGCTGAGTGAGAGAAAGAGGCGACGTGCGGGTGCAGCAGCGATGTGTATCCACGGGTAGTATCCACAAGCGTAGACTTTTTAACCGACTTCAAAAAAAGGAGGAGGTTCTCAGATCGTCGGATTTTTTTTAAATATTTTTTTTTTGTTTGTTCCCCGATTCCTCGAAGACGGCTGGACCGATTTGAAAAATTATTTTTGTTTGAAAGGGTATACTTTCAAGTTGGTCCCATTGTCATTTGGTCACGATATGATTTATTTATTTTAAAAAAGAACACCAACAGCATATACATTCAACAATTGGATTAAAGATAATCATTATAATTAAGAAAGGTATTACTGCTAATGTATACACAAATTATAGGTGCACATAACATTTAAGGAATAACAACATTGGACAGAAACAGCTCATAAACTAAAAGTAAGATTTAAACATTTAAACAAAACTTCAACAAACAAAATACAACTGAATACAAATTAAATTAAGGGAATGAACACAACATAACACACATAATTTTAATTCAAACACATAATTCCACCTTAAGATAACTTATAAACTAAATGATAATTGTCAAGTATTTTTTTCCGAATACCTCCCAAGGAGTCATGAAATATGTCCAGGCTTGAATCTAAGTTTTTGTTGAGCATATTGTAATGGTTAAGAGTTCTTATTAGCGGACCATGGGCACCGATATTGGTACGACAGAATGGAGGACAAAATGTGTTAGTTAGGACAGAGCGGGGTCTATTACGTGGAACTGTGATGGGAACCTCTGCTAGGAGGTGACTACAATCAAATTTTCCGTTAACAACTTTATGCAAAAATGAAATACTAAGCATTACTCGACGGTCTCGGAGAGAAGTCATTTTAAAGAAAGAAAGCCGCTGGTTATATCTATGAGAAATACCACGAGTGCTAAATGCCAAGGAGCGCGTGAACATACGTTGGAGACGTTCAATGCGTTGAGAGTGAACAGTATAGGACGGGCTCCACGCTGTACATGCGTATTCTAAGTTACTTCTTACTAGCGTCTTGAATAGAAGCAACTTAGTTTGGGGTCGCCTGAAACAGTTGGCGCTACGTTTAAGGAAACCAAGCATCTGAGCAGATTTTTTTACTATGGTATCAATGTGGGATGTGAATTGCAGTTTGCTATCTATTGTAACTCCTAGATCTTTGATTTCACTCACTGATTCTAGATAGGTGTTGTTAAGCGTATATTTAAATATAACAGGTTTTTTCTTTCGAGTAAAAGTGATTTGATGACATGATGATGGGATCTTGGAGAAATCGAGGAAACTCTCCAAATATTATCGGCACATCTATAGCGATTTGGGTATTATTGATGAGCAGTGGACTTTAGTTAACTTAGATAAATTACAAAAGAACCCACGAAAAAGTGAAAAAATATATTTTTGTACAAAAAATACAACCGACTTCCAAACTACAAAGTGAAAAATAACTTTAATTTCGGAAGTCGCTGTCAAAAAACTAAAATATAATATCCAAAGACACCGACTTCCGAAATTAAAGTTATTTTTCACTTTTTTGTTTGGAAGTCGGTTGTATTTTTTGTAAAAAAGTTTTTTAGTACTGTAATAATAATAAAAAAAAAACGTATTTTATTATTTTCATCAAATATCTTATAATTTAAATATGAATGGTGATTAGAGATTCTTCCTGTATATTATAAATCTATCCACTTCCTGGTTTGTTGTAAAACTTGATTATTGCTGATGCAGGCACGCCGTGACCGTCTCTATCAGGGAAGTCATATTCAGTTGTTGTTTCTAAAACAAAGGATGAAGTTAACTTTAGGCAGAGTCTCAGACAGCGTTGCCAGATTTTTTTTCGGGCAATCCAGGATTTTTAACACTTTTGAGTAAAAAAGCGGGATTCTTTCATCGAAATCGGGACATGATAAGAAAACGTAAATTATATTTTAGTAGTATGAGGAACAAGGTGTAAAGTTCACTCATCCACCATAGAAAAGGGAGGATCCTCCGACCAGACGGTTGTTGTGTTTGACGGGCAACTGCCCAACGGTTTGAAGTTGAAATCTTGTATGTACCTATGTCGATCGCTCGGTAAACTCTAACTGCGCGATGTAGGATTGTGTGACGTCATGTCTATGATGCGTAGTTCGTATGTGGCGGTGTAACCGCTGCAATATAATAATTATTATTTAATAGTATTATTTTTGACTTATCCTTTTATTTGTCTTTCAAATTAAGTTTACAATGATGATATAAAGCAGTAGAAAATGTATTTTAATGAAAATACGTTACTTTGCCATACTAATAACCAATAACTATTAGTTCGCCCTGTTAGGCAGTTAAATCTTCAGAGGAATATAATATTAAATAAGTTATACATTACTTATGAATTACTTATTTATTTTTCTATCCCCGAAAATCGGGACTGAGCCTGTCCCGCGCGGGTCATTTAAGTATGGGCAAAAAAATGAACGTCCCGCCAAAATCTGAACGTCTGGCAACGCTGAGTCTCAGAAAACCAATGCCCATAGTAAAAAACGATCAAAGTCTTGTTTTTGACAGAAAAACAATTGGGATGATTTTTTGACAGAAACCGAACTATTGACTGCCTCGTAGGTCTAGTGGTAGCAGGTGCTACAGCTGGGCGTGAGGTCCTGGGTTCGATTCACAAGTCGGGCAAAGTGTTATTGGGTTTTTCTATCAGGATTTTCTCAGTAGCAGCCCGGAGTCTGGATTTGTGCCCGGTTGATGACAATAGGCTTGCCCCCTATTGCATGGGACTTAAACATAACTGGCGAAATGTGGGTGTACTGTACAGGGTGGCAGGGACATCGACGCGAAAATTGTTACCATGGATTCAGTACATGATTCTGAACCCCCGTGTTGAAATTTTTCGGCGGTTATTTTTAAAAAAGTCAGCTGTTCCATACATTTTGACCGCGTAGGTGTTGCACTTTTCTATGAAACAGCTGATTTAAAAAAAAAATAACCGATGAATAATTTCAACGCAGGGGGGTTTAGAACCCTCTTTGAGGAGTGGCTTGAGAGGCGCCACGGCGTCCTCACCTTCCGCCTGACGCAGGTCCTCACCGGAAACGGCTGCTTCGGAAGGTTCCTGTTCAGGATAAGGCGGGAGGAAACACCCGGGTGTCACCATTGTGTGGATCGCCCGGAGGACACGGTGGAGCATACGGTGGAGGTCTGCCCGGCTTGGGCGGAGCATCGCCGTGTCCTCGTGGAAGCGATCGGCGGCGGTGATCTCTCGCGTCCGGCCCTGGTTCAGGAGCGAAAGGAAATGGCAGGCCGTCACCTCCTTCTGCGAAGCGGTAATGCTCGCGAAGGAGGAGGCGGAACGCGTGAGGGAGAGGCAAATTTCCCTCCCTCACGCTCCTAACCGCCGCAGGAGGAGACGCCCTGGGCGTTGGGAATCGCGAGCCGATTTCCGGTCACCGTAGGCGCGGGCACGGGTCGACGGCGCGTTGTGTTCCACGCGCGCCTCAAAGAGATGTCAGCAGAATTGACGAGGTCCGCTAGGGCCAATGCCTGCCGGGGTTGCGAATAAGGGAAATCGTGGCCCCCGGCAACATAGCGACCGAAGGAACACGGGTGGGTTTTAGTCAGTAAGAGTCTGACACGCCCTCCTGCTCCACCCAGAGCGGGAGAAGTTATTTGATAATAACCCAACCAAAAAAAAAAAAAAAAGATGTGAGGAAGTAGGCACAGAATGTAAAAACAATGTGATGTAGAAGTTATTTGAAAACTTCCCACCCAAAAAAAAAAGGGGGGCTTAGAATCATGTGCTAAATCCATGGTAACAGTTTTCGCGTCGATGTCCCTGCCACTCTGTAGATTTTCATTAACTGCCCATTATCCCTACTATGTTGGGGTCGGCTTCCAGTCTAACCGGATGCAGCTGTATACCAGTATTTGACATGGAGCGACAGCTTATCTGACCTCCACAACCCAGTTACTGGGTAACACGATTTTTATTAAGTACCTAGATAATAAATAATTACCATTCTGCGTTTGTAGCGGCTGCGTCGTTGGCTTCGTCGTCGGCTGCATTAACGCAGCGACAAAAAACAGACACAATAAAAATAATATCTTCATGTTTCTAAGTTCTTCTGCACACGTGTTCTCTACAAAAAGTTTTACTTAGCAATGTATTATAAACTGCAGTTTCCTTGATTATAAATAGCTGCTTAGTTTTCTATACAGGTTGATGAAAAATGGAAATAGTTAAGACAAAAATTAATGGGCGTTTTTTTGGCTAGGATATTTAACAAATACAAAGTGATAAAAAAATGAGCCGTCGCGGAATGCCTGGCAGATGTGAAACATCGAAATTATTATGTACAGGTAATATGCATAAAATTATAGTTTACGACAGGAAATAAATATGGCGACTGCTTTTACATTTTGATTGCGTTAGGAAAACAGCTTTTTTTTGTTTAACTGACGAAAAATTTTAACACATTTTTCAGAACCATGTAGGTACCTACTGTATCCATGGTCCCTGCCAAACTGTATTAAAAAAGATAACGAAATTATTTGTTTGTTTATTTCGCCAGTTATGTTTAAGTCATATATAAAATAATAGGGGGCGAGCCTATTGCCATCAACCGGGCACTAGTCCTGATTCCGGGCTCCTACTGAGAAATTAAAACTCAAACCCAACAACACTTAAAAACCCAAAACCCAATCACACTTGGGTCCAACTTATTCCTTCGCGGATTACAGGCGTGAGGTTTTTTTAAAAATTACTTTACCGATGGATTCATTCGTTAACCTTAGTACCAATGGATTATGCGGATAAGAGATTATATAAAATTTGAACAAGATCGCCTTGGTGGAAAAAAAAAACTTGAATAGAACATTGGTCCGTAATCTTATCTAAATAAAGAGCACAATGGCGTTTACAAAAAAAAAACCTTTAAAAAAAAATATTTGCATAGAACATTGATCCGTAACGCAATATAAATAAAGAGCACAATCGCGTTTACAAAAATGAGGTGTCAGTAACGGTGTCGCTAGTTCAATTGTTTTTTCCCATCTCAAAAATGCCCAACGCGCCTAAAGAAGTTTTCACTTCAAAAATAAAAGCGTAAATAAGTGCAGAAATAATCATCATAAGAAATGATTGATTTCTATACCAATTTTATGAGGAAGAATTTTTGTACGAATAAGTTCTTATCCAAGAATTGGGTGAATTTTTAATCACCCTGTAAGTATTTATAAAATAGTAGTTAAAATGATTCTTGCAACTTGTTTGCCTTCTTTCAAAGTACCTAACCTGTTATTGTATCATTTTCACTACAGAACAATTATGTTGAATACTTTTTACGTGTTATTACTAAAATGAAGACGCAGATATATGGCAGTGACCTTGAGTGGTTAGCTTGCGTGTTCTGTACTGAGCTCACGCAACGCGTCGTACGTCCAGCCAGTAATAGGACTCGCCCATCAAGGAGCGCTGTCCCAAATTAGACGAATTGTAAATTTATTATGAATAAAACAAAATGTTTTGAAATGGTGAAGGTTTCAGAAAAATACGCTTGATAGATTTTGCGTGATTCTCAGTTTTTTATCCGCGTTAGACGTAACTTTACAAATTAATTTCACTATGTAATATAAACATAATCAAAAATATTCATAAGTATAAAATCATTAAAAGTCGGTTATCGTCGCCTTAAGAGGAAAAAGAACAACCTAGTTACTAGGCAACACGATACCCCTTGGTAAGACTGGCTTTCAGACTTGGGCTTCTAATTACCAGTAACGACTATCAAAGATCCACGAATGACAGCCGGGACCAATGGCTTAACGTGCTTTCCGAGGCACGGAGGAGTCTTCTTAGTATGTAAAGATGGACCAACCGCGGCAAGCGTAGCTTAACCTGATCGACCCGTGCGGCTGTTTTTACTTAACCCACGACGACATTCACGACGTTTTTGTGACGTCATTCGGGGGTAAATTGCAGACGCTATGCGGTCGTCAATGACTAAAAGATCGTCAAAATCAAAATCAAAATATTTTATTTCACATAAACCTACAAGGGCACTTATGAAACGTCAGAAGCTAGGTGCTCGGTTCCAATTGGTTGCTTCCTATGGAGAAGAGCCGGCAAGAAACTCCACAGTTACTCTTTTCAAAATAAATTGTTTCTACAATGTTTTCAAATTACAGTGTTAATAGGTATGGGAGGACAGTGTAGGCCTATCAACAAGTACCAACGTAGTAAAATAAAAAATGGTACACAAGCCTACAACGTTCTCACATTCACAAAATCTAAAAGAAAAGAAAAGAATCTATATAAAAGATGAACAAAATAATAAAAATAAGAACCTATAAAAACCAAATGACATGATTGCCACTACAGCTGTAACAAATCTAATTTGTTTAAAAAAATATAGAAAATTGTAGGTATATAATGTCAAATACTGAAAAGATTATGTCAATGAAGTATGTAAAAAAAGTAAAATAAAATAATCATCGTAATTTGGAAGCAGTTAATAGACATTTACATTGTTATGCCGTTAATGAGGTACCAGGGAAGCCACATGTGCAGAAAGCCAATTGCCAGGCTTCCTTGTCTTCAACGTAGTCTTTAATCTTATAGTAACATATAATAACGTCGGTTAGCAAAGCTTTTGTAAATAGAGGGGAATGCTTACAAATCTCTAAGTCAAAGTCAAATAATTTATTTCAATTAGGCACATAAAAGCACCTTTGAACGTCACCCTTTACAAAAAATAAATTGATTCTAGTCGCCCCTTCCAAAAGGTAGTTTTCGTATGGAGAAGAATGGGCAAGAAACTCCACCGTTACTCTTTTAAAATGTTTTACAATATTTTGTAATTTTATCTGGAAACGTTTCACCTGCAATAAGATTAATATACTACACAATAGTTAAAAATAATTAAAAATGAAGTAACGACAGATAAATTAATTATGTGATAGATACTTGGGGCTCACATATTTACAAACATTGTAAAAGTAGACAATTTTCCTGAAATTTTACAATTGTCAGGTGTGAGGAAGTAATCACAGAATGTAAAATCAATGTGATATAAATAACATAAAATAATAAATTATATAATTAAATTAGCAACCAGTTTGATTTTGTCTAGATTCTAAATTGTCCTGTGAAGCAGGACCAGCATGTTTCCAAGCATTCTCTCTTCTAAGTAGTAAGAATGCGCCATTTTTTAAAACCCATCAGTGCGCTTTTTGACGCGCTGGGGTGCGCTCTGTTGGATTATCAATTCTCGGTTTAGTGCAGAGAGTTGAAAATCCAGTACGTGATAAAATATTCGCTTTAAAAAACGCCCGTGCTGACGAAGGTCTATCGCAGGCCACAGCTGGGCATAATAGGTCTCTCCCAAGTTCCTCCACAACATCTGCTTTTATGCCCATGTTGGTTTATGTGATTTATTTTATTGAAGAGTTGCCTAGTGTTTGTAAAAACGGGTATTTAGGATTGACTTTGTTTAATTTTCTTAGTAAAGATTTTGTACAAATGAGCATGAGAGTAATTTTTTAGGGTTCTGTAACCGAAAGGTGCCAAATGGAACCCTAATACTAAGTCCGTCCGTCTGTCAGCGGGCTGTATCTCATTTACCGTTAGGCCTCGGTCTCGAAGTCCGCGGGCAGCGGGGCGGTGGCGGCGGCAACGCAAAGTTTTATATGGAACCGCTCGCTTCGAGTCTGCAGCCTAAGAGGTAGGTAGTTGAAATTTATTTCTATTACGGCAATAGAAATACAGAATCTGAAAATTTCAACTGATAAAAACAAAAGTAATAAAAATGAAATAAAGTTGAATAATTAACGGGAGTCCCCATACAAGAAACGTTTTTTTTTTCGGCATTTTTTTCCCGATCATAATACCGTACGGAACCCTTCGTTTGCGAGTTCGACTCGCACTTAGCCGGTTTTTTACGTAATAATAAATTATTATAGTTGTTATTCTTTGCGTTGTCTGGTCTATGGTCTACCCCGCGACCACACATTCTCTTGGAGAAGCACGCGTGGAGAACTGCGCACGCGCACCGCAATCTCAGGGGATATTCCCGATTTAGGAGGAAAAAGGTTTAAAGAAAACGTGTTCTAGGTACTTCTAATATTATTTAGTAATAAATATTCTTAACAAAATAACAAATTTAAAGCTAGATTTTTCATACTTTCTATCTTGAAACAATTTTCTATAATTTGTCTCTAGTCGGGCTGGTAAACATAATTAAATATTATTATATCTCAGTTAAAATGCGTTTAGAGCTTAAGGTTGAACTAGTCGTGGGCTCGAACTCATTGGTGGGCTTGGTCAAAAAGCACGCTATCTCACCTGGCATCGTGTCCGACAGAGATAGTATCAGTGATGAGCAGTTAGACGCTGGTCTACATGCACAAACTCTAGTTCGCACGCACACAAACACCGTTCAGAATGATTTTAGTAAAACGAGCGCGTAAAAAATTACGAAAAGTCCTTTGGAAGGTGGAGTTTTATGAAAAAACTTCTGCATAAATCAATAATCTTCGACAATTGAGCTTTGTCGGAACGATCTTTGTTTTGGAGATTTTATACATCTTTTATTACTTATTTACTCCCAAAGTTGCGTTAAAATTAGCAGGAAAAACTAATCTTTGTTGGCTCATAACTTTTTAATTGCTTTTTTTTACTATTAAGACAAAATTAATAATAAGACAAAACGATTTCATGTTTTACTTTGGATGTACAATGTGTAACAGTGGAGTAAAACCCCCCCGAAATTTGTATGGAAAAAGTATCGGCTAGTTGCGCCTTAAGGGTACACTAGTCGGTCATTCTTGCATACAAACATATTATGGTGATTACTCGTCGTCTGTCTGACGGTGTACGTTCAAAACTAAAAAATTGGTTGCCTGTAAAGTCGGTATACGGGCGAAAGTTTTACGTGACAACGACTTTTTTTATGTCTGTCTCTCTCGCTCTTAGGCGGGCTAACCATGCACGCGTGCCTCTCACTCGCTCTCATTGTGAGCGCATAACGTGAGCGGAGCGTAACGCAGTTTCTTGAAGTGTCACCCGGCAAACCAATTTATAAGACGTTGTCACGTCAAAAATTATATCAATTTGCCTTGTCATTACCTAGCCCTGTATGGAAACAGATTTAGGAAAAAGGTATCAGTTTGCGTATCAGTACGCTCATAACTGAGCGTCGAAACTTCCATATTTCAACACTAATTTTAACTCATCTTTGAGCGTAAATAAATAACTTATGTTGTATGAAAATGCCAAAATAAAAACCGTACAGGGATAGATAATTTATTGAAGAGTTAAAATCTACTATATAAAAATAAGTCGGGTTTTCCTTCCTGACGCTATAACTCCAGAACGCACGAACCGATTTCCACGGTTTTGCATTCGTTGGAAAGGTCTCGGGCTCCGTGAGGTTTATAGAAAGAAAATTCAGGAAAAATTTCAACAGAAAAGCGGGAAAATCTTTTTTCACATACAGCGCCATCTCTGATACATAGCATGTAGGTAGGGTAGGTAGGGTAGGTAGGTAGGTAGGGTAGGTAGTAAGTGATACCCCAAACATTTATATGGCAAAACAACGTTTGCAGGGTCAGCTAGTAATTAATAAATAATTATTTTGAGTAGATACATCCAGTAGTTTTTCCATAATATCTAAACAACCAAAGGTCTGTTCATGAATTTTTACGCGCTCGTTTTCGTTATAAATCATCGTCATAATCATCTGCCTTGCCTTTTCCCAACTATGTTGGGGTCAGCTTCCAGTCTAACCGGATGCAGCTGAACACCAGTATTTCACATGGAGCTACTGCCTATCTGACCTCCACAACCTAGTTACCAGGTAACACGATACCCCTTGGTAAGACTGGTTGTCAGACTTTTGGGCTTCTAACTACCCGTAACGACTGTCAAAGATCTACAAATGACAGCTGGGACCAACGGCTTTACGTGCTTTCTGAGGCACGGAGGGGTCTCGGTATGTAAAGATGGTCACCCATCCACGGACCAACCGCGGCAAGCGTAGCTTAACCTGATCGATCGACCCGTGCAGCTGTTATTACTTAGCCACAAGCCCCTCCCCTCGTTATAAATAATCGTCAATTTCACTAAATAAATAAATAACTTTACTAAATAGCATGCATATTAGCCACGCCACCAATGAGTTCGAGCCATCGACTAGTGGAACCTTAAGTTTTACATTTGAGGTAGAAAAACTTAACATCACGCGTGAATCCTTCTCCTTGGGATAGACATAGAGAACCTAGAGTACATTCACGACACCCACATTTCGACAGTTTGAGGTAGATATTTTGTCTTCATCTTGTCTTGTATAAATTACCTAGTAACCACTACACCAAACTAGTATTCAAGGCAAATGGCACGGATCGGTGAGGCAACCGAATGGCGAGTGATAGTCTGGGTCTTACCCGTGATACCGAGCCCCCCGTACCGTCCGAATGGACCCCAAATGGACGGTGGCGGAGATATAGGGAGGGGGGGCAAGACATATTTTTTTTGACATGGCTTTCGAAATTTAAACTCTAATAAGTGCAAGGAATTTGTGTGTATCAATGCCATCTGGTTTTGATAAAAATCACCCTCATTTTCGGTGATAAATTATCAGTAAGATGTTTAAAGAATTATTTACAGCGTAAGACATTTTTTAAATTATAACGACGTTGTGCGGGCTGCCATTTTTTTATATTATATAAATAGAGTATAAACTTTCAAAGCAGCCGTATTTCCAGCAGGCTGCATCGTCAAAAAAAAAATATATACCTCTCTCCCCCATATCTCCGCCCCAGTCCATTTGGGGTCCATTCGGACCGTGGGACCCAGATTGCTACATGCCATCTGGTTGCCTCTCCGATTAAAGCAAAGGCTTTAATAATAGCACCATAACATAATCAACCTATAATGTTCCCACTGCTGGGACACAGGCCTCCTCTCTGTGAGAGGGAGTGGACCGTAATTCACCACGCGGGTCCAGTGCGGTGGATGTCTAATGCCAGCGAATTATTGGCAGTAAGACATGCCGGTTTCGACACGATGTTTTCCGTTGTCGTTTTGTGAGCAATGGTGATGAACACACAAAATAAAGGCCCTCTGTGAGAAGGAGTGAGCAGTAACCCACCACGCGGACCCAGTGCGGGTGGATTTATCATAATTCTTCTTTCCCTTCTCCCGAAGGTGATGATGATGTAGTCGTCGCCGTCGTCGTCGGCGATGAGTCTGTCGTAGGCGAACCTGAAGAAAATTCCTTGACGATGACTGTAGCAGGTTTGAAGTCAATGGTATCTCTCGTAGGTACTACTGTAAAAATAAAAAACATTTCATAACGTCTGCTTCCCCGAAGGTTTACCCCTCGTCTTATTTAAGACCAGGCACTCTAAACACAATTTTCACGCAAGCCCCCGCCCCCATGCACACCGCCACTCCACTATGTCCTTAACCCTAACACATCAGTAATAAAGTTTAATATCGCGTGCGCTGTTTGGTAGTGTTCGAAATCGGAACTAAATGGCGTAAGACTCAATTCTTATTTCGTTTATAACTAAATTAATAATTGATCTAGAGAAAAAAATTCTTGTGGCTGGATATTAAACATTTTTTTTTTGTCATAAAAGCCGATTTTAATGTATGAAATAGATTTTTGTTTTTTTGCTGAAAGTTGTTTATAATCATGAGTACTTTCATCTCCTGAAAGGTTAATAGTGGATTAAAAATCACCATGTAGAATCAGCATTTATTGAACGTCACAATTAAACAAGACATTCTCCCAAAACGTCCGCCCTTCACCACTTCCTAGTGCTTTAGCTGGGAAGAAGTGGCGCAACAAACTCCCCAGGAGCACAGCTGTCTAATGTTTAACTCCCATCAATCTGCCTGTAGCCTTTTCCCAACTATGTTGGGGTCGGCTTCCAGTCTAAACGGATGTAGCTGAATATCAGTTTTTTACATTGAGCGACTGCCTATCTGACCTCCACAACCCAGTAACTGGGTAATACGATACCCCTTGGTAAGACTGGTTATCAGACTTTCGGGCTTCTGCCGGCTTAACGTGCTTTTCGAGGTATGGAGGAGTTTCGGTATGTAAAGATGGTCACCCATCCACGGACCAACCCGGGCAAGCGTAGCTTAACTTCTAATGTAAATATGAGGCGAGATTATCTCCAATAAACGGGGACAAATCTGGACTGAATGTTTCGGTTACTCAAATAAAAAAACTTACTGTTTTCTGTTTCCATTTTCGCTGCAACTAACACAAAACACAGCAATAACAAAAACAAATTTTTCATCGCCTCTTAACACGTCTATACTGCAAGATGGCACTATGTAAAGTTATTATATTACAGGAAACTGCCATACTTATATAAAAAGCTGTAAACATTTATTCTTCATTCATTTTCAAATAATAACTATTGGAATTCCAGTGTTTGTATTGTAAAGAGGGTTTCCTTATTTGTGTGAATTAATACGTTTGTTGTACGTACGTAAATACGTAGGTACAGATGTAGTACCTACTCAGGAACTTCCTGTTAGAGTCCTTTTCCCATTAGATACATAACAAGATATAATACCTACTCTTTATTATGTACACCATATAAATCTATAAATAGGTTCTGGACATAGGTTGGCCGAAATAAGGAAAACCTGAAAGAAATCGACACGTGTTTCACCTCTCAACGAAACATCCTCAGGATGACGATTGACTTGTCGCGAACCCGAACACATTGCTGTCACAGCGAGCGCTGACGGTCAGCGCTCGGTGTGGCAACACGCCGTGTTGGTTACTAAATATGTCCACGTCTATTGTATTTTATAATGGATTTCCGCAAGGTCACGCCTGAATTAATAAACTAAGGAAAACCTGTTCAGGTGGACACTCACAGATGACTCCGCCCTGCACGCTTTTTTTTTTTTTAACTATGGCATCTCGCAGTTTTGACCACTAAGGTCTTGGCTGCTTAACCGGACTTTTCCTGTGGGTGCCTTAAGCTTCTACACTTAAAGCCTCCAGCCAGGAGCATATAAACTATTCTAAATTAAAATTAGGCGAGTGCTCGCTAAAGGCACCCCCTGTAGGGTACGAACATCGGCTTAGGGCATCGCTGGGGGGAGGACAGCAAGAAGGGATAGCCTGGATCAAACTTAGATTTTCATCATGATTATTATGCGGGGTATTTAAAGCTACGTGCTCAGCTGCAACAACTGCTGGCACCTCGTTTTCGATCAAAGGTCGGGGGGACCGCCCTGCACGCTTAGCATGACCATAATGAGTTGTGTTCGACGCGCGCCTCAAAGAGATGTCAGCAGAACTGACGGGGTCCGCCAGGGCCGATGCCTGCCGGGGTCGCGGGAACGTCAGAAAGGACTACCGTGGCCCCCGGCCACATGGCAACTGAAAGTCAGTAAGAGTCTGACACGCCCTCCGGAGAACCCAAAAAAAAAGCGTGTCC
The DNA here is from genome assembly GCA_949152395.1 of Agrochola litura. Lineage (NCBI taxonomy): Eukaryota > Metazoa > Arthropoda > Insecta > Lepidoptera > Noctuidae > Agrochola > Agrochola litura. The sequence continues at coordinate 10,987,293 of OX424521.1, read as the reverse complement.
TGTCTGCACGTTACAGGAACTTAGTTGGGAAAAGGCTAGGCAGATTGATTTATCTAAGTTAGTAAATCATTAACAACTTTTCCCAATATTTTGGGGTCGGCTTCTTGTCTAACCGTCATCCTCGTTGTAGGCGTGGCGTGGATTCTCAATGGATATTCCCGATTTAGGAGGAAAAATGTTAAAAGAAAACATGTTGTGCTTCGGCTATTATTTAGTAATAAATATTTCTAACAAAATAACAATGAGGTTCCTACTTACAGCTAAATTGTTTATTCTTTCTTTCTTTCTTCTATTGTGTGCTCAATGGGAATTTCCATCGATAAAAATGAAGTACTGCCATATAAACATGTGCTCAGGACAGACGCCATCCCTTACCGACCCTGACGACCCCATTACCCTCCTCCAGGAGAGCAGTAAGGAAACCTGCACAGTGTACAAAAAACAGACGCCTCCTGTCATTCCGACCTCACCGCCGTCCATTGCGATCGCGACCGCGTCCCCGAGTAAATGATACTCCCCCACGACCTTTGCTCGATAACGAGGTGCCAGCAGTTGTTGCAGCTGAGCGCGTAGCTTTAAATTCCCCGACTAATAACCATGATCAAAACTTTGATGCAGCCCGTCCCATCCTTGATGTCCTCCCTCCAGTTGATACCCTAAACCGAGGTTCGTACCCCACAGGGGGTGCCCTTAGCGAGCGATCGCCTAGTTTTAATTTAGAATAGTTTATGGCTTTAAGTGTAAAGCTTAAGGCAGCCACAGGAAAGTCTGGTTAAGCAGCCATTTCCTCATAGGTCAACTTCAAGATGCCGTAGATAAAAAAAAAACAAGGCGCTATCGCCGCGCCGCACTGTGGATCGAAAACTGGCTCTCGAAGACATAGGACCTTAAATTTTAAAGTGTCGGTTTTCTGAAAATGCTTTAAATATGTAACATTTCTCAGTTCATAAATGTCTTTTGAGCTTAAGTTCTACGGTTAAAGTAACAAAACATAATATCACGTAAGGCTAAGCGTGTGCTGAGACGCAGGTGACACAGTCCGCACAGCGCAGGGCAGAGCAGATTTTGTAATGCATGAAAGTACTGACAGTTGCGTACGCTGCGGCACAGGCACGTGCGACGCAGACATGTGTCTGTCCTGCTCTGCGTCTCATTGTAGAGCCGGCACAGATTTCTGCGCGACGCGTGCAGGTCGTCACTTGTTTTTTACCACTGATTCATAATTTTGTTTCAATGACAGATTTTATTTGTACTAGCTAGGACGCGAATGTGTCTGTGTAGCTGCGTCGCAGCATGCGCTCGCGGCTTATTTCTGCCTCGCCTGCCCTACCCTGCAAAATCTGTACTGTGCTGTGCTGCGGCACCTGCGTCTCAGCATACGCTTAGCCTTATCATTTATCATAGCTTGAATTCCCCAAAGGGGAGAGCAGAAGTGTACCGACTGTCCATTCCATATTTCACCAAACAGAGTTTGAGGCAGGTATTTTGTCTTCATCATTGCTATGATACTGGTCATCACACCACCAAACACCCCAATTAGAATATGATGTCACAATCGTAATCACATTACAAATCTACGCACGCACACAGTCGCACACGATTGTCAATATTATCCAATAGAATCTAAACTCCGTTCCTATTGGTTAGTTACATAATTGTACCAGAGAATAATAAAAAACAATTTGATTTTCGAATAATTTTTTTTGTTAAAGTTCTCATAAGTAAAAGTTAATCTCATTATTGACCGAGGGGTAATAATGAAATTCAGTACAATATCATAATAAATTAATTAATTAAATAAATTTAATATTATCGAGCAGGTGATGTGGATATTTTTTTTTTAATATTCCTTGTCAAGTCATTATTTCGTTAGGCAGGTGGGTATTTTTCTTCTTCTTGAGTAGGTACTTTAAATTCGCCCTTTTTTGAAGCCTTGTATGAATTATATGTTTTCAACATTTTTGAACTACTGTGCAAACTAAATTTAAACTCTGACTGATATGGTAAGCGTACTGAAAACAGAAAAGAAAAATGTATTACAACCCTGTAAAGTACAAAAATTAAGTCAAACAAGAAACCCGCGCGGAATATGCAGTGCTTATACACCGTGAATTTTGAATCACAGTTTTGCTAGAACATGCGTTGTTCAGACCATGGTCTACTACCATTCTACAGCATCCAATAAAAAAAAAACAATTAGTTTTTGAAAAAACACAAAAAAGACAAAGTTTAAAATGTCAAGATTATCGTTATTCCCTACAACACAGACACCACGCACAGGACACAGCATTGTCTACAGGGAAATGTACCTCCATAAACGAAATTTAGTAAGCAGTAGATAATCTTGACATTTTAAACTTTGTCTTTTTTGTGTTTTTTCAAAAACCAATTATTATAATTTTTTTATTGGATGCTGTAGAATGGTAGTAGACCATGGTCTGAACAAAGTTTGTTCTAGCAAAACTGTGATTCAAATTTCACGGTGTATTTTGCTGTTAAATCTCATTTAAGTATTTAATGTCAAACGATTTAATTTATTGGACTTTCAGAGTCCGAGTTCTTAATAACTCACAGTCGAAAAGTAACCTCTAATTATACCTACATTGTAACAGCGAATCAAGTTTCACGCTTCCCCCTTAAAACCCAGGCGAAATATTTTTTGATATTCGGATAGCTGACCTAAAGAGGTGCCATAGAGAATATAAATTTAAAAAAATATATTTATATACACACACTCCTTTGCAAAAAAAAAGGGTGGTTTTGATTTTTCTACATTATTGGTAATCATTTAGTTCTAAAGAGGTTTTAATAGCCAAACTATGTTACTGGCACCTAATAAAGAGTCTGGGTGTGAAAAAAAGTTAATTCCAAATTCGAAACTTTTGTGTTTAAAAATAATAATCCCTTTTTCAGTTTTTAGTTTTCGCTGGTTTGCGGTTAAAAGGTTATCAGGCAACTAAAAGTAACTTCTAGTTATTTTTAGTAGAATAATTTATGTTTGTCGCATAATCCTGCCTTATTGTGACTTAAAACAGATATCTTTGTGTCGATTGTAATGGCAGAAAAAGCAATAAGAGCTAGTAAAATTATAGCGCTGCTGGAAGAGGGATGTAGCCAACGTTACTTGTCACAGCAGATACCTAATAAGAAATTTCTAGTCATTTATGCTAATGACATACTAAAAATATTAATATTTTATTATTATACGTTTATTTTTTATTATTATTTATGTCTGTAATTTTTAGGGTGTACATAATATAGAATATTCTATCTATAGTCCGTGCAATCCACGACGACGCGCCCCACTCCGCGATTACTGTACTGTAAGCTGAACTCTAGTACGGCGCGGAGCGGAGTGGGGCGCGTCTTCATGGATTGCGCGGATATTATCCATAGAAAAGCCAATGACTATTAAGGTGCCCGTATTTTTTGCAAAGCAGTTTATATAAATCCGCAAAATTTCGCGGGTATTCTGGAAAAAAATAAATCACTAGACCCTCTCATGCTTCAGGTGCAATGGTGACATTTTCGGTGCTTTATCCAGTTAAATATGAATGTATTATGCACATAATTCTTTCGGAATAAATGCTCTTAATTATGCCAAAAACCGCATCAAAATCCATTGCAATGTTTAGAAGATGTAAGCGGTCACACAGACACACTAAAAATGGCTTTGTTGTATACCCACTTAATTATATTTTATTCTTTAGGTATATAATAGTTTATAGATTAAGTTTTAACCGCCTGAGGGGTATACCGCCTTTTGCCCGAATTTTAATTGTCCTAATATCATTTGCCATAATAGTCAACAGCCATAATATTATATGACGTAATAATATTCATTTGCCCTACTCGTATTTGCTATATTAGTCACGTGCTAGAAGCTTTGATTCCCATAAAGTCACTTACCATAACATCATTTGTCATAATCATTGTAAGCCCTAATTATCACATGCTCTAATTATCACATGCCCTAATTATTGCATGCCATAATTATCATATGCCATAATTATCATATGCCATAATTATCATATGCCATAACATCATTTGCCATCGACATTGGGTGTGTAACGGTTGTTATATCAGGAGAAACTGGATGCAATCGGGACTTTAGGGCACCCCGACTCGGATAGGTTAGGTTAGAAGGGCCATCCCCTTCGTGGTTATTTTTTTATAAACCACACAGAAGTAGGAGCCCCGCAGAGCGGGGCTCCGTCGACCAAGCCCACCATCAACCATGCATAGAATATTTTAAGGTTTGGTTAGGTCTATTCGCTCGCTTCGCTCGAAATATTTGTCCAATAATTATTATGGCATTTAAATATTATGTCTAATAATCATTATGGCCTTTAAATGTTATGTCTAATAATTATTATGGCACTTAAAAATATGAAAAACAATACGTATCTTATGCTATCTAAGTTTCGGGCAATTAAAAGTATGTCATATGTCTTTTAGGGCAAACAAAACATTCGGGCAAATGAAATTCGGGAATATGATGATTATGGTATACAGGGCGTCCCAAAATTATGGGACATGAAGGGAAAGTACCTTAAATATCGTAGAAAGGGTATTTTGCTGAAAGAAGACTTTATGTTATTTTTTAAAGTTAGTAATTCTGCATTTAAAGATTTTCTAAAAATTACTTGCCTCGTCTGGGAATCGAACCGACTTAAATGTAAAAAAAAACAGCCCTACTTTTATGATGCCAATCGAAAGAATGACCAAAAACTAATAACTCTTCTTAAGTAACATAGTATTTTAAAAGAAACGAACAACGTAAAATGTTTGAGTCAAATTTCAAGAAAGTTATTGATTGCCGACGACGACGTTCGGAAAGTAGTGAATGTTTTCCTACTTGGATTGGTACGAATGGACCGATTAGATGGCCGGCCAGATCTCCGGACCTTACACCATTCGATTTCTTATTTTGGGGATACGTGAAAGATATGCTATACAAAAAACGATACGAGGACGTGGGCGAGTTACAAACAGAATTGTGCCATATCATATCGAGTATTCAACATAAAATGATAAAAAAATCAACAGGCAGCGGACTCATTAAAAGATTGGCGATTTGCGTAAGACAAGAGGATCACATTTTGAGCATTTAATTAATTAATTTACAAAAAAAACACCCACTTAATTGACTACGGCAGTTTCATGTATGTTTTTAATTTGATTAAAATGATTAATTTCACGCTGTTCCTTTCTTTTAAAATACTATGTTACTTAAGAAGAGTTATTATTTTTTGGCCATTCTTTCGATTGGCATCATAAAAGTAGGGGTGTTTTTTTTTTACATTTAAGTCGGTTCGATTCCCAGACGAGGCAAGTAATTTTTAGAAAATCTTTGAATGCAGAATTACTAACTTTTAAAAATAACATTCAGCAAAATACCCTATCTACGATATTTAAGGTACTTTCCCTTCATGTCCCTTAATTTTGGGACGCCCTGTATAATCTTCGGGTAAACAATAGACAACCCCGCCTGAGGCTATCAATGCTAATATATGCTTTAATTTAATAATCAGGTACTTTAGACCTTATCATTAATTTTTAAACAAAATATCTGCAGCCTTTTTTTAGGAAAATCACACTCACAGACGGAGAGTTCTGTCATTTATAAACTTACTTGAATTTGTTGCTTCCAAAATAGTGTCTGACGCGGCCATCGTAATAAAAAAAAACATTATTAAAAAAAGTATCTTCATGTTGATAATTTAAGTAATTAAGGTACGTCTAATAACTATAAGATTTTCCTTACAATGTGGGTTATAAAATTACGCATAGACTTTTGAAGCACTGTGATTTATGTATGTAGGTACACACGGCTACACATCAAGCTATACATTTCCAGTTTACGCTGATCTCGCGTTATATAGGATTTCCGTACAATGCGAGGTCAGCTTATACTGGAAATTTATAGCTTGATGTGTGGCCGTGTGTACTAGAGAATGCAAATTCGGATTTTTTCTTTTTATATTTGGACTTCGGATTATCCGAATAATACGAACTATTTATAAAAATAAACACAAAAAACTGTACCCATATAAGTTTGTTAATGTTATGTTACTTATGTTTGTGTAAAGAAAGTTAAAAACTTAAACCCAACTATGACAAAAACGCCAAATAAAAAGGTAAACACAAAACATCGATATCGATATTTTTCGGTTTACGTATAGTCGGGAATCACCCGTCATTACATTACTAATTAGGTCATAAAAATCATCGTGCTTGCTGACATTTTCGGAAGTCTGAAAGACATGATCGAAAAGCTGTACGATAGGTCGCTAAAGCTGGGCTGGATGATTAACAAACAGCACAGACCGCATCGAAGTTGAGGGCCACCATATCAATGTAGAAAATTACGTTTATCTTGGAAAAACAATCAGGCTGGACAAAAACGGCCAGGAACGCGAACTGAAGCACCGAATACAACTGGGCTGGCGGGGCTTTCGGCAAGTTGTCCGAAGTGCTCAAGGGCAACATACCACTGAATCTGAAGCGACGCACTTTTGAACAGTGTGTCCTCCCCGTCATGGTGTATGAGGCAAAATGGTCTCACACTTAGCAGGCAAACACCAAACTCAACGAAAGGGCAATGTTGGGGATTTCTCCAGCGGAGACTGGGTGGTAGACGGGTAATGTGTTGGAGCGGAGCCCCAGAACTGACCATAGCGTTGGCAGGCCACCAGTCAGGTGGATCGAGAAGGGTGACCAAGACCGGGAGAAGTGGCGTGGCGTGCAATGGATGTGCCCTCGACCCGCATCCTGTGCCCCGCGCACTCCCCTCAGAGCCGAGAGATTCGGCAGTGCAGACGCGCGATCTGCCAACTAGCACGAGAAACTCACTTGTTTCGATTTTTTAAGCTATTGCATAGCTTTTATCGCGGGCTTTGAGCGCGGCGACCGAATCAAGAAATTCCGTAACGAAAAAAACCTAACACCCCCTACTCCGCCTACCATGTAATGACGGATGTTCCCATGACAACGTGATGTTGTCATGGGAACGTAATTTTTTTTTTATGTCATCATCCGTCATCATCCCAAGCGTAGCGTTGACAAATAGGAAGTATGGAGGTTACAAATGCTATGCAATAGCTTTACCGCGGCAGTCCCCGAGTGCCACACGTTTTTTTTTGTTACAATTTCTTATAATTCCAAAAATCCGGATTCGATTTACAAAACTAGATTTCAAAGTTTAGTAAAGATGTGATATTCGGATTTTTCGGATTACAAATTATCCGGATTGCATGCCCTAGTGCACTTTGTGCACAACGGCTACTAATCCGTCAAACTAGTGATGCGAAATAAGTATCGATAATTTAATTGCGATACTTATGACCTCACCAAAACAATGTCTGGACTTTAATAGAGACTTATCTCCGTTTGTTTCGGTGTTTCTTCTCAGATTATTCGGATAGGGAACACCGATCTCATCTAGTTTAGCTTTTTTTTTGACGTAATTTGGACATGTCGTGAGGGAAGTTTTAAGGCGTAATTGGCGTTTGGAATCCAAAGAAACGATGGATGAATTGTGTGTAAATAAGTTTAGTATGAAAGGAGGCTAACTGGTAAGTACCGTGCCGAACCTAAATAAACTATGATATAGTCAGGGCGATAAGCACCTCTAGCGTACTTCACCACCCCTGGTTATAATCAAATTCACTTTTTACCTTACTCGCACCATACTGCTCGCGGACTGAGTGAGAGCGAGACGGAATGGGGTGTTAGCGGCTCCGAGGCGCCAATAATTTAGGTAATTGCTTTTTACGGCGAAAATAAAAGTAATAAAAAAAAAAAAACATAGTCTCTGCTTTATAGTTAGTTCAGTAATTATGCAAAGTTTCATGATCTAATTTGAAGTATTTTTTTAAATACCAGCGGTTTATTGTTCGGTTTGGACTTTGGAGGTAACTTTGGAATTTTTTTCTATCAAGAAAATTTTATGGAATCGTGTTTTCGTCTAAAATAGTACTTAACATTAATCCTTAACTTTAACATATATTTACTTCAAAATTAATGCTGCAGTATTTTCGAAATAACAGAGGATCATGCTAAGCCATCTTAAGTATTACGTGGAGGCTATATTAATGTTATTCTAATGTGCATACATAGGCATACTATCGATACTATTAATTTGAACACTATCGATACTTTCGTTCTGTTAGCGCATCCCTAAACATGAGATACACAAAGGAGCTTTACCGATGAACCACAGATGAAGAATTATAGACCTTAACGTAACGACATAATATTTATTTTTGTTTTTATAATGTTAATCCTTATCAATTTAGCTTATCTAGACGTGCATGACATTAGGTATCTCGTTGAGGCTATTATATATTAAATAGCCAATTATTTTAATTTATTGCAATGTTTTTAAAATCTGTACAATATTAAGTTGAACATTATCGATACACCGTAACGATCGACCATGTTTCAAGAATTATAGACGTTATCGCGAAGACAATAACATTGATTTTTCTTACTTTAAAGCTACTTCTTGTTTTTGTAATGTTTTTCCTTATTTATTTGTTTCATATTACTGCTAGTTTAATAGATAAATGGCAATTTAATCTATCAAATCCTTACGTACAATGAAAAGTTTTAACCAGTGCGCAAACTTAAACACGTGACTTTACTCATAATTATGAACAACTTTTACTATGGGACCAAACCTGAAATCGCGAACAAAATAAAATCAGCTGTTCCCTACATTTATGTTCGTATAACTCGTCAAAATTTATGGAACAGTAGATTTTTTAAAACAAAAAAAAATTGCTGTTTCATAGAAAAGTACACGGTCAAAATGTATGGAACAGCAGATTTTTTTAAATAACCGACGAACAATTTCAACTCACGAAAGGGAGATCGTGGCCCCCGGCAACAGGGCAACTGAAGGAACACGGGTGGGTTTTAGTCAGTAAGAGTCTGACACGCACTCCCGCTCCGCCCAGAGCGGAAGACGGTATTTGAAAACTTCACAGCAAAAAAAAAAAAAAATTTGCGTACAAAATCATGTATCTCGCTCGCACCATACTGCTTGCTGACTGAGCAAGAGCGAGACGGAGTGGGGTGCTAGCGGCTCCGAGGCGCCAATAATTAAGGTAATTGCTTTTTACGACGAAAATTATGGTAATAAAAAAAAAAAAAAAAACATAGTTGCTGCTTTATAGTTATTTCAGTTATTCTGCAAAGTTTCATGATCTAATTTGAAGTATTTTTTTAATACCAGCGGTTTATTGTTCGGTTTGGTGGTAACTTTGGTTTTTTTTTCTATCGAGAATTTTTTTTGGAATCGTGTTTTCGTCTAACATAGTACTTAACATTAATCCTTAACTTTAACATGTATTTATTTCAAAATTAATGCTGCAGTTTTTTCGATGTAATGGTTGATCATGCTAAGCCATTTGAGGTAGTATAGGCCCCTTAACTTGTAATGTTTAAAGGTATAGATTAGCCCATAAGCTTCCCACATCCCACTGCTGGGACACAGGTCTCCTCTCTGTGAGAGGGAGTGGGCCGTAATCCACCACGCGGCACACGGGCCCTGTGCGGGTTGGTGGACGTTACACTTGTATATCGTCGCTCGGCATCCAATGCCGCGAATGTGAAATTTTTCACGAAAATCAGATGTTTGTTTATTTCATTCTAAACTTTCAAATACGTGATCCTGCAATTAAAACGTCAAAAATGTCACATTCGCGGTATTGGATGCCGAGCGACGATATGTATACCTACCTACGCACGCGGCACGCGGGCCCAGTGCGGGTTGGTGGACATCACGCTTTAGTTAATATGTTGTCTTCGCACTTTTTAATCGACTTCAAAAAAAGGAGGAGATTCTCAGTCTTTTTTTTTAATGCATGCTCCTCGATTACTCGAGTAATCGGGGAACATACATTTAAAAAAAATCATCACTCATGACCACTCATCATCGCTCATCACCTTTTACAAAATATTGCTTTTCCCGATGCAGGGACTTTAATTGTCGAACAGTTCTCCAGCTATTTCACCATCAGCTCCACTGCACCATATGAATTGTGACGAGCATCAATTGCTTACCAACCATATTAAAGTAATCGAATCGCAACCCGTGAATTACATATTATTGAGTAGTTAAAAAAAAAATTAAAAGAAATATTTATTCATCATAAGTAAGTAAAAGTAAAGTAAAAAAGCTTAATTCAGTTCACAAAAACACGGTATAATAAAAATAAAAACGAGTAACAGATTACATAGGAGCCTTAGTTAGATGCAAGTTTTTAAAAAAATCCCTGGACCCAACACTAGGATTCCCTGTGTCGTGGGGTGGCCATCTGTGTCCTTCATCATCAGTTCCATTTTACCAAATGGTGCTTTCCGAGAGCAAATGCACGAGTTACTATACTATAAAAAAATATCCAAATCGCTATAGGTGTGCCTATAATATTTGAAGAGTTCCCTCAATTTCTCCAAGATCCCATCGTCAGATCGTGACCAAATTACAATGGAACCAACTAGAAAGTATAACCTTTCAAACAAAAAAAGAATTTTTCAAATCGGTCGAGTAGTTTTTGAGTTTATTCATTACAAACAAATATACAAAAAATCAAGTTTTTTCTCTTTATAACACTCAGTGATAATACACCGTGAAATTTGAATCACAGTTTTGCTAGAATAAACGTTGTTCACACCATGGTCTACTACCATTCTACAGCATCCAATAAAAAAAAAACATCATTGGTTTTTGAAAAAACACAAAATGACAAATTTAAAATGTCAAGATTATCGTTACTCCCTACAACACAGACACCACGCACGGGACACAGCATTGTCTAAACAGAAATGTACCTCCATAAACGAAATTTACTAAGCAGTAGATAATCTTGACATTTTAAACTTTGTCTTTTTGTGTTTTTTCAAAAACCAATTATGTTTTTTTTTTTTTTATTGGTTGCTGTAGAGTGGTAGTAGACCATGGTCTGAATAACATTTGTTCTAGCAAAACTGAGATTCAAATTTCACGGTGTATAGCATTCTATTGGTGAACGAATTTTTTAAATCGGTGCAGTATTTTTTGAGTTTATTCATTACAAACAAACATACAAAAAATCAAATCTTTCTTTTTATAATATTATTTTAGATTTAGATGAACTAACTAGTCAAGTCGTCAATATTTCTCGGTTGTGAATATTTTCGTCAATAGATCTTAAAGAGCTTCGTCTCGAGTAAATTATGTTCGTTCAATTTTCACAACATAGGTATATGTGTTATAACTGCTTATTATTTGTGAACGAGTTTTCATTGCAGTCTTACCCAAAATGTATTAAAAACCTGTAAAGATCAATCATCAAGTCAAGCAAGAAACCCGCGCGGGATGCGCTTGCGCCGATTGTGTTTACTATCTTGAGTAGAGGTTTTCAAACTGGCGCTAATAGTCACGTGACTTCTTAAATTCTTATTCATTAACCTTTTCACCGCCACGGACTTCAATAGAAGTTCGATATTTTCGTGCCACCAGCGCCACGACTTCATTAGAAGCTCTTCATTTTAACTATGTTATAAAAAGAAATTTACCGTATTTAATAGGTTTTTTTCATTTTATTATTTAATATAGCGGTCTAATACCCTGTTTTTTTTAGTTTTTCACACAAAAGAAGCCGTTATTTGTCTTAAAATTGGCAAAAACAAAAACTCACGAACATTTTTAATGTCCCCAGAACACCAAGGACTTCATATAAAGTTGGCCAGTGATGTGACACGAAAGTTATCACTGTTTTATTAAAAATACTACTACTGAAAACAATTTGAGGTCAATAAAATATGAACTTAGTTAACTACTTTACAAGAAAGGGAAAATTTACCAATTTAGACCTTCAGATGGATGCAATGAATAGTTCTTGTTTGTGTTCACCAATCCTTGTCGATAAATTATATTCCCATCTCTACAAAAAAGTTAGTTGTCACTGCCCCGAGCGCCACGGACTACTATAATTGCTATAATACTGTGTTTTCTAATCAGGGTCACCAGGTACTCCAGATCTTCGATTATCCTAGTTTTTGTAGTTTTCCCTTTATGTGGCCATTAAACCCTAACTCTGTACCAAATTTCAGCTCTCTGAGTCTATGGGAAGTACTAGTTCTATTCTGATGATCATGAGTGAGTGAGTGAGTGAGTGTCATAAATGCGAAACTTTGCTTTCGCTTAACTTCGGAACTAAATGACCTACAGACTTGAAATTTTGGATTTTAAGTATGTGATTATAGCTTACTGGATGACGAAAATTTCTGCGTTCTGGTCTTATCCAGAGGTTCTCAAATAGGGGCCTGAAAATGCGGCGAAATGGTTCCAGTAAAGGATGGTACGGCAGTGTTTCCTTCGCGCTCGACTTGGCGGGGGCACTGCCGTGCCCCCCGATTAAGAAATTACAATAATATAAAATGCAAATGAATGTCAAATCGTTTGAATTATAGTTATTTATTCGAGTCGGCTTTGTTCGGCGCGATTCGGCACAGCCGACCGGCAAACTAGTTTGTTTGGAAATTTGTATGTAGGGGGTAATCTCCGGAATTACCTGTCGGATTTGAAAAATTCTTTTTGCATTGGATAGCCCAATTCTTGAGGAAGAGTATAGGCTCGGACGAAGTCGCGAGCAGAAGCTAGTGTTATGTAAGGCACGGTTGCCTGTCTAGTTTTAAGTACATAAATAAATCAATAAAAACTCGCATGTTATTTATATAGGATTACAAAGTTACTTATGCAGTTCGAATATCTCGAACTGACTGAGAACTGATTCTAGTGATTGCCTTGTTGGTCTAGTGGTTGCAAGCGCTACTGCTGAGCATGAGGTCCTGGGTTCGATTCCCGGGTCGGGCAGTGTTATTGGGTTTTTCTATCTGGAATTTCTCAGTAGCAGCCCGGAGTCTGGATTTGTGCCCGGTTGATGGCAATAGGCTCGCCCCCTATTACATGGGACTTAAAACATAACTGGCGAAATGTGGGTGTACCTGGTACAGGGATACCTCAGCCCAACCCTTGGGGGAAACAAGGCGTGATGTTATGTGTGTGAGTAGAAAAGTTGGTACGGCTATACCTTTGTTTGTTTGTTTTGCTCGACTTGGCGGGGGCGATGCCCCGAGCCCCCCAATAAAGTAAGTACTAGTCAAGTCATTAATATTTCTTTATTGTGAATATTTCATCAGTAATTTTTAAAGTGCTTCTTCTGGAGTAAATTTTATCATATTCGCTCATTTTTCAAATCCTGTATGAACTATAATAAAGTTTCATTATTTGTGAACCAGTTTTCATTTCAGTTATGACCGGAATTACTTCTGAAAACAGAAAAGAAAGATGTAAAATATATGATGAAAGAATAATAAAAAACCATTTTAGGACATGTCCTTTAAATCTAATGTTACCTATAACATTTTATCTTAATTGGATCTTATTATTGTTAAGTATTTATTTATTGCTTAATTTAAGTAAATGAAATTATTTTTCATCTAATTTGGTTTTGTAGCTATAGCTAGCTTTATGTAGCTTAATTATTTATTTAAAAATATTTGTTGATTTTGGTAATGCTCGTCTAGTGGCAACCACTGATCTTTAAATATATTTTACTTGCGGATAATGCAGTGGACTGCAACATTGTCACTAAAAGTTATGTTAACCCTAAGTATTATTATATGTTGTAGTTGTTTATTATCCCTTAATAAACAAAATAAAATAAAACAAAGGACGCGCGTAGTCCCGTCCCGCATCCCACGCGGGATTCCCGTCAGTGTAGCCAGAGCTTATATATTGTTGTCAAATCCCATTTTAGCTGTTGTGATTCGAAAACTATCAAGAATCGCGAAACATAGATGGGGTAGTTTCGGATACCCCTGGGCATGAGGAATCTTATTTTTTTATCACGTCACTCTTTAGACCATTAAATTATGCTAAAAACCGCAACAAAATCCATTGTAAAGTTTAGAAGATATTAGCAGTCACAGACAGACAGAAAAGAAAAGTGACTTTGTTTTATACCATCAATAGTTTGTAGAATAAGGGTAGGGTATATATATATCTATATTTAGGGCTGTATATATTTATAGCATTAGTATCGCTATTCGTAACCTATACAGGGCTGTTAATCTCAGTACTTGATATTTATTTTAACACATTATTTACTCAAGGCGTTCCTGAGAAAAGAACAATCAGACAGACGAACCACAAAATAAAATAATTTTAAACAGAAAAAAAACAAATTATATTCTGTGGCTTAAAAATTACCTACGGAACCCATATTTATTTTGATTACCTTACTTATTAATAATTTTCAACAAAATATCTACAGCCTTTTTTTTGTGAAAATCGCACTAACAGACTGAGAATTTTGTCAATTTATATAAACTTACCTGTTGGTTTTTTATCGACGTTCGGAATGTCCTCGGACGCGACCATCGCAATAAACAAAAACATAATTAAAAACAGTATCTTCATGTTGATAATTTAAGTAAGTAAGACACACGTCTATTAATGTAAGATTTTCCTTATAATGTAGGTTATTAAACTACGCACAAACATTTTGAAGCAAAGTGATTTATATTTTGTACCTTGTGCACTACTTATCAGTAAAACTAGGGATGCGAAAAAAATTATCGATATATATCGGTCTGACCAAGATTATGTCGAGGCTTTAAAAGAGACTGTGACCTCTGTGTTTGTTTCGATTCCCAAAGTAGTCGGATATGAAATACCAACCTCATCGTTTTTGACCTTAAGACCAATTCACTGAAATAAATATAATTTAAGTGAAGTGTCAGTGTGTTTAAGTGTTATTGGGTTTTTCTATCTGAAATTTTTCAGTAGTAGCGGCCTGCACTGCTCCCCCGTCTCGCCGCGTGCCTTCCTAAGGCGCGGTACAGCGGTATTGGTCAAACTATAACTCATAAACTATCTAATCTGTGAACATACTTTTTTTTTGTAATCATTTAAAGTAGGGGTATGTAACTCAGATACTGAACCATCCAGTACACTCAGTACACGTTCCGAATCGCGAATTTTCATTTTCGTTCTCAGATGTACCTTATCTAAAGAATACATGGGAAGTCCCCAAAATTGTGGGGAATTATCTTTTTTCAACAAATGACGAAGAATATACAACTATCTAACCTTTTTCATTTCTTTTCGAGCTATTTCAAGTCCTAACTTTTCATTTATTTCCATTCATTCGCGATTTAAAACCATGTTTTTTTTTTCTTATTGTTTAAAACATTATTTTAAACTTGTTTGTTTTATGCCAACCCTGGTGCCGACCCCAAATAAATTGTGATAAAGGCAGGGCGAATAAGCACCCCTGGATATATTCGGGTTAACTTCTGGCAATTTAGTTCAAATTGTGTATACTATCGATACTATTAATTTGAACATTATCGATACTTTCGTTCTGATAGCCCATCCCTAAACATGAGATACATATAGGGGCTTTACCTACAGATGAACCTCAGCGTTCGACCATGTTTTAACATTATAGACCTTAACGTTAATATAATACCATTGGTTTTGCTAACTTTAAAGCAAATTCGCATTTATAAATAGTTTATCAATCTGTATGTTGTTTGCAATTATTGTAAATTCTAACTTATACAGTGTGATTCTTCATAATGTGCACATATTGAAATGAGGGAATCTATGCTTAATTTTAACGACAGAAAAAAATATTTAATATTTTTTTTACTTTTTATGGAATTTAAAAAAAAATAACAAAACGGTGTTACTTTTAAACTAAATCATCTATTGCGATGAAACAAACTTCATAATGATTGGAAGTAATTAGGCGTCCTCATAAAATGAAAATTGAGAACAAAAACTACCCTCAATTGAATATAAACATGTTTTTTTTTTTTAGCAAAAATCTGTATTTTTTTCATACATTTTTACAAAATTTTTGTAAAATTTATCATTAAGAAGCAAAAGAGAAAAAAAAATGTATTTTTAATTTTTAGTGTAAAAAAATTAAAACAATTTGTTTTCTCTTTGGCTTCTTATTGACAAATTTTACAATTATTGTAAAAATGTATGAATAATATACAGATTATTAGAAAAGATTACGGCGATACATTGAATTAAAATGTGCCATGACGTCACTAGTATGTAGATTTTATTCTTACTTGAGACGTAGTGACCCTCACTCCCCAACTTTAATGCATTTTATTTAAGTCATTTTTTTATTAACATGATAAAAAAAAATACGTGTCTAATATTTTTTTATTATCTGATTGACGGACTATATAGAATTTCTTTTTTTTTGACCCAGGCATCATCCCTGTTGTGAACAAAATTTCAAGCTTGTGTGTCCTTAGAATTTTGATGATCGGTGAGTATGTCAAAATTAAGGAAGTTTGACCTGCAGTAGTTCTTAAACTACAAGTTCAAATTGAATGTAATTTGGGAATATGCCTAGATATACTAAGCTCTTTTGGCCACTGAAAATTCAGGCTTCTAGCTTTATACACAACGAAGTTACAGGGGTCGATGCGGAAAAGTCCGAAAGGGATACCGTGGCCCCCGGCAACATGGCAACTGAAGGAACACGGGTGGGTTTTAGTCAGTAAGAGTCTGACACGCCCTCCCGCTCAGCCCGGAGCGGGAGAAGTTATTTGATAAATTTCCCACCTAAAAAAAAAAGTGGATCGAAAATGTTCCGGAATGGCTTCGAGAAAAGATGGCACGCTTTTTTTTTTTTTAGTGCGTGTCAGACTCTCACCAACTAGTGCCTTTTTTTGTTTGTTTTGCTCGACTTGGCGGGGGCGATGCCGTACCCGCCAATAAATGAAGTACTAGTTAAGTCATTATGTCTTTATTGTGAATATTTTCATCAGTAATTTCTTAAAGTGCTTCATCTGGAGTAAATTATATTCGCTCATTTTTCAAACCTTGTATGAGCTATAAAGTTTCATCATTTGTGAACGAGTTTTCATTGCGTGGAACTGAGTTGATACTGAAAACAGAAAAGAACAATTTATTAAAAAACTGTAAACATCAAGTTAAACAAGGGCGCCGAACATTGGGAAAAAAATTACTTTTTTTTTTCAAAAATCTGCCTACTCCACAATTTTTGACGTATCGTTGCCATTTTTTTTTATACACTCCTGAGATAACACACTTTGGTGTGTCACTGCCACTTTTCCTTTAACCTCAAAAAATCGGGAAATGAAGCAAAAAACAATTTCTAAAAAAATATTTTAGTAAGTATTAAATATTAAGTATTAAATATTTTAATAAACTGTCTCGTTGGTCTAGTGGTCGCAAGCGCTACTGCTGAGCATGAGGTCCTGGGTTCGATTCCCGGGTCGGGCAGTGTTATTGGGATTTTCTATCTGAAATTTCTCAGTAGCAGCTCGGAGTCTGGATTTGTGCCCGGTTGATGGCAATAGGCTCGCCCCCTATTACATGGGACTTAAACATAACTGGCGAAATGTGGGTGTACCTGCTCCCTGTAGCACCTCTGCCCAACACCTCTGCCCAACCCTTCGGGGAAAAAAGGCGTGATGTTATGTTGAATGTTGAATATTTTAGTAAAAATCAGTCTCCAGGGGTTTTTCAGCTCCCTGGTCACATTTATTGTCTGTTTATAAAAATTCAAAATGGCGGATACAAGAAGGCGGCCCAAAAAAAAAAATTGATTAATTTCCCGATTTTCAAAAGAAAAATTTTTAAAAAGAATTTTCGATTTAGGAAAAGTGGCAGTGACACACCAAAGTGTGTTATCTCAGGAGTGTTTAAAAAAAAATGGCAGCGATACGTCCAAAATTGTGGTGTAGGCAGATTTTTTAACAAAAAAAGTTTTTTTTTTCCACTGTGCGCCGGGAGCGGAGTGCGGGTGCACTTCATTTTCAACAAAATATCTACAACATTTTATTAGAGAAAATCACATCAGCAGACGGAGAGATCTGTCAATAGGAATAATGCCAAGGTAAAAAAAAGAAATTCTATTTAATCCTTCAATTAGATAATAAAAAATATTAGACACATATTTTTTACTTTATCATATTAATAAAAAATGACTTAGATAAAACGCATTAAAGTTGGGGAATGGGGTCTTTACGTCAGAAGTAAGTATAAAATATATATGTACATACTCTTGACGTCATGACACATTTTAACTCAATGTATGTATCTGTATGTAATCTTTTGATTACGTAAAAAAAGAAAAAATACGTGTCCAATATTTTTTAATAATCTAGAAGAGAGAACGGACAAAAAAAAAAATTTTGTCGTCGTCACTAAATTCACTAGGCACACAACACTAAAGAAATTATAAACTTACTTGGTTTTTTTGCACCGAAAGTCTTTTTGGACGCAACCGCAGCCATCGCAATAAACAAAAACATTAATAAAAACAGTATCTTCATGTTTATAATTTAAGTAAGTAACGTACGTCTTTTAACTGTAAGATTTTCCGTATAATGTGGGTTATAGCACTACGCACAAACGTTTTGAAACTGTGATTCACAGTACTGATCAACAAAACTAGGGATGCGAAAAATGTATCGATAATTTGTTTGCGATACTTATGATCTGACCAGGATTATGTCTGGACTTGTAAAAGAGACTGTGACCTCTGAGTTTGTTTTTGTGTTTCTTCCCAGAGTAGTCTGATAGGAAACAATAATCTAGTTTTTTTTTTTTTTAAGCTATTGCATAGCTTTTATCGCGGGCTTTGAGCGCGGCGACCGAATCAAGAAATTCCGTAACGAAAAAAACCTAACACCCTCCACTCCGCCTACCATGTAATGACGGATGATGACATAAAACAAAAAAATTTCATCACAATTTTTTTTAACATCACTTTGTCATGGGAACGTAATTTTTGTTTTATGTCGTCATCCGTCATCATCCCAAGTGTAGCGTTGACAAATAGGAAGTATGGAGGTTACAAATGCTATGCAATAGCTTTACCGCGGTAGTCCCCGAGTGCCACACGTTTTTTTTTAATTTATAGTTTACCTTTTTGTTTAAATTAATTTACAGAAATAAATAAAAAAAATCTTATGGCCTATGGAAAATTTGGACATGTCGTGAGAAAAGATTTGAGGCGTAAATGTAGATGACTGTAATGAGGAAATCCAAAGAAACGATGGATGAATAATAATTGTGTGAAACTCTTTATAATGTGCACATATCGAAATGAGGGGAATCTATGCTTAATTTTATCGATTCAGATAACAGTCGGTCTGACCCGCCGCTATAGATGTTTCACATCGAAAACTTTATCGTTTTCGGTCGGTCTCAAACTTTAAGTTGAAGACAGAGATGTATGGAACACGACATGCTGCGCTGACCCCAGATCCTTATACTATTAAATTAACAATATTTGAATATACAACATGTTAAAAAATACCTGTCCGATCCGTGAGGGTGTTTGTTAAGTATCGTATTGAGAGTCTATTTATATCGAAATTTTCAGTAAATAAGAAAAAATTAATCACCACATTTTTTCCAATGGGGCATTTGAACGGTTGTAGGCGGCCGTCGTTTAGCGGGTGTCTACAAGTGATGACTGTTGAAAATGTACAAATTTTTTATTGAATTTAGGTAATTTTGGTATTAAAAATGTGAATTTGAAATAGCACGAACTTTTTTATTTTCAATAATAATAATTTAAAAACAATACTTTTTGGGTGTCTACAAGTAATAACTTATGACTGTTGAAAATGTACATTTTTTTTATTGAATTTAGGTAATTTTGGTATTAAAAATGTGAATTTGAAATAGCACGAACTTTTTTATTTTCAATAATAATAATTTAAAAACAATACTTTTTGGTAATGTCATTGCATTACCTATGTGCCCCTTTCTGATGGGACAGGTTTTTTAATACATATTGTTTATATTTGTAATCACGTCGTCGAAAATGGCTCTAACAATTTCGGTGAAAGTTGCAATATAGGGGTTTACGGGGGCGAAAAATCGATCTAGCTAGGTCTATTGTCCAGGAAAATTCGTTTTCTCTATTTTCACTCGACCAGCGGGTCTAAAACGGCCACATTAGCAATTCCTCTAAAAGCAATTCGAGGGGTGAAAGGCTATTTGGTTTAAGCGACATCTTTAAATTGCTGATTCCGAATATGTATATAACTCAATATCGCCCAAGATGTCGCTTAAACCAAATAGCCTTTCACCCCTCGAATTCATTTTCTGAATTCCCAGCAATTCCTCTATGGTGACACAAATATTTTAGCTGAATCATATTCAATTCAATTCATATTAGAATCATATTTGGTGTAAATATTGCCGCATTAAGAAATGAAGACCGTAATTTTACCGGATTATTTTTCTTTACAGTTTTTATTAATCAAATGAGATTTTTATTTTTATTTTTACAGTTTAAATATTATTTCATTATTATTACAAAACTGTCAAACGGATGAATTGTGTAATATGAATTGAACGCAGACAATATTATGAATTGTCAGTTTGTGACAGTTTGTGTGATTCATAATATTATCATATTATGATTCTGCCAAAGCGGCCGTTTTAGGCCCCCAGAGCTTGGTTGCCTGGGTACTAAATTATGATTCGAGCAAGGCGATGATGACCTATGGCCTAATTCACCACCCCTGGATATATTCAGGTTAGCTTCTGGCAGAATTTGGTTCAAATTCAGTTCCATTTAGCAGATAGCGTCTATCCCCTACCGGGGGTTCGAAGAAAACCGATAGGGAAATCGTGGCCCCCGGCAACAGGGCAACCGAAGGAACACGGGTGGGTTTTAGTCAGTAAGAGTCTGACACGCCCTCCCGCTCCCGCTCCTCCCGCCGGAGAAGTTATTTGATAATTTCCCACCCAAAAAAAAAAAAAAAAAGATAGCGTCTATCCAGACAGTGCATGACATTTAGGTACCTATCTCGTAGAGGCTGTTTCATTTTTATCGATTATCGATACTTTTGTTCTGATGGCACATCACTATACATAGGGTTAGGGGCTTTACCAATGAACCACAGATGAACCTTAGCGAACGACCATGTTTTAAGACTATAGACCTTAACGTAAAGACATATCATTGATTGTTGCTTACTTCAAACCTAATATAGTTTATCCTTATCAGTTTGTTCGCAATAACTGTTCATTTGATAGATAAATGGCAGATGTTTTAGCTATCAAATCAGCTACTTTCATTTATCTACTAGAAAGTGCAAAGCTCACCTAACTACGCTGCCGTCAGGCGTGCAACGCACTTTTTCGGTTCGGCATGATTCGGCACAGCAGCCGGGCGGCAAAATATACATTCAATTTTGCCGCTGGCCTGTGCTAAATCATGCCGACCCGAACATGTAGCACTCCTTTCTACATGACGCTCTAGCAGAATAGTTTACATCAGCTCAGCTGACAAAGAAAAAAAAACTGGCACTCCGGTAGCGCCGACTGAAGTGAAAGTCATTCCGACCTCGCCGCCGAGGTCCTTTGCGATCGCGACCGCGTACCCGAGTAAATGATACCCCCGACCCTTGCTCGATAAAGAGGTGCCAGCAGTTGTTGCAGCTGAGCACATAGCTTTAAATTCCCCGATTAATAATCATGATCAAAACTTTGATCCAGCCCGTCCCATCCTTCCTCCCTCCAGTTGACGCCCTAAGCCGAGGTTCGTACCCCACAGTGGTGCCCTTAGCGACCGTTCACCTAGTTTAGCTTAAGGCACCCACAGGAAAGCCCGGTTAAGTAGTCATGATCTCAGAAGTCAACTACGAGATGATATCGAAAAAAAAAAACAGAAAGGGAAACTTGAACAATTTTACTGTGCAGGATCGCCTTGCTGGAAGAAAAATACTTGTATAGAACATTGGTCCGTAACCTTATCTTAATAAAGAGCACAATCGCGTTTACAAAAAAAAAAACTTCCTCTATGTTCTGGTTTTTAATTAGATTTTTTTTTAACTTAAAGATTTTCAAAGAGTTTACCTAAATCTTTTGTTGATTTTCTTACGAAAGCCGTGTTAACTTAAAGGTTAGTTTAAAACAGGTGATCTCAAAAACGGAATGTTGACAAGACAAGACAAATTACAATTACAAGGAAAATAATTACAAATATAAACTACCGACATCATTAAGTAATTAATTATTTATTTGTACTCTTTTTACTTAAAACTAGTAACAATAGGTACCCTTAAATAAATAAAAAACTATGACAATTGACCTCAAAACCAAAACAACTGCACCACTCCTAAAAGCAGACACTTGGAAGGGCCAAAATATATGGTGGCAGGGAATGAATAATACCAAAACCTATATACGGTGGCTGGGACATCGACGACGCGAAAACTGTTACCATGGATTCAGTATATGATTCTGAACCGCATCGATGTCCCTGCCACCCTGTATACTTTACGGCGCAGGGTACGACAGCAACTGCCCTGACATCATTATGCCATCGGAAGACAGCCGCCAGGCAACCATCGATGCGACACTTTGCTGTCTGTCATCAGCCAGTGTCACTCACAACCAACCTTTTCAGTGGTTCCTACATTCGTTTTTTGAACCCCAGAGATTAATTTGACAGGTACAAATGTCAAACTCCAAATTGAAAAAACAAACAACAATCACTTGAAATGTCAGATTAGTCTCTGGGATTCAAAAAACGAACTTTAGTAACTTCGGCGGCGCTACTTGATGCGCCGTCATACATAATGTACTTATGTAACACATAATTGCTGTTGCGTCACACGTCACACTGTTGTGTCTTCGCACTTTTATTTATAGCACATGCAGATTTTCTTATAATGTTTTCCTGTACCGTTTTTAGAGCTGTAGTTATGAAACAAAGTACAGCTGCACAAAGATTTGGTGCGTGGACTAAATTGGAACGAACGCCGCCATCTTCTTTTTGATGTGGAACAGCACTGGCAGTAAAACCGACTCGTATGCCGTGACATGACGCTCTCTTATGGCCGCCCTCGCAGTCATTTGTTTTTTTTTTTCTTGCCCTCAATTTCGATGTTTCACATCAGCCGGGCGTCCCGTGACGGCCAACTTTTTTTCAAGACTCTTCAAATTATTTCTCGATCATAGTCGACGTCGTTCCAGCGCAAAAATATTCTTGTAGCACCGTAGCGCATGCCTCGGTTCGAAGTAGTTAATTTTTATGGTCTTAACTTAACCATATTTTTAATCTTTAATCATAATCTGTGTCAACAATCTTGATTTGTTCTTCGTTTTTTCATTTTAAAAAGCATCGTCCCAAATCCTTTATAGTTGCAAATAATTTGTTTAGCTGGTTGAAACCTGTCAGGTGCTGAATCTAAGAACAAATATTAAAATAATAAACTTCTAAAATAAGTAGGTTACTCCTATTCTAAATCATGGGGTACTGACGAAAACCTACGGGGTAATTACTAACACATAAGATAGCAATCGATCGCAATGCAGTTAGCATTCTGATAGTTCGCAAAGACAGCCACGTTTTGTCATTTACCATTTATGTTGTTGAGGAAAAATAAATGTTTCTAATTAATGATATCTTAAAAATCTGTCTATTGAATAGTTAGAAAGGTGTGATATAATTTTAAAAACTTACCATAATCATTAATAAATGTATCGTTTGCCATGGCAGCAGTGACTAACAAAAATAATAAAATAAAAATATTCATGTCTGATATCTGACACAACTGTTCTTCTCAAATGATTTCCTTATAATATGTCTCTGGGGTAAAGTCCGGCCGATTATAAATGAATTGAAATTATTTAATAATGATTCATAATACCATTAAACAGTTAGCCGACGTAAGCACGGACGTAATAAAATCGCGGCGGGATATTATCGCGCACTGGATTTTCAACTCTCGGTGTTAAGCCGAGCGTTGAGAATCTATCGCGCTGGGACGCACTCTCGTCCCAGCGCGTTGAAAACACTGTTGGATTTTCAACTCTCAGCGCTAATCAGAACGTTAAAAATCCAGTGCACGAAAAAAATTGCCGCGACTTTATTACGTCAGTGCGACGTGGGCTAACATTAACTAATTAAGACGCAGATATATGACAGTGATCTTGAGTGGTTAGCTTGCGTGTTCTGTACTGAGCTCACGCAACGCGTCGTACGTCCAGCCAGTAATAGGACTCGTCCATCAAGGAGCGCTGTCCCAAATTAGACGCATTATTAATTTATTATAAGTACGTAAAACAAAAGGTATTTTAATAAAACACGTATACTAAAAGATCAACAGTTAAATTATCTTTAAAATGGTGGTTTCAGAAAAATACGCTTGATAGATTTGGCGTCATTCTCAGTTTTTTATCCGCGTTAGACATAATTTTACAAATTAATTTCACTATGTAATAAAAACATAATCCAAAATATGCCTATATTAAAATATTAAGAAAATACTCCAATTTAACATATATTTTTTCCAAATCATTAACACTACTCGTTTAGACGTCATCGTCACTATAAAATCATTAAAAGTCGGTTATAGATTGTGCAATCCAAGAAGACGCGCCCCACGAAGACGCGCCCCATTCCGCGATTACTTTACTGTAAGCCATACTTTAGTACGGAGCGGAGCGGAGTGGGGTGCGTCTTCGTGGATTGCACTATCTATATCGTCGCCTTAAGAATTTTTAGGTACATTTTCATTTAACCTGCGTGTGGGCAAACCCACATACGCAAGTTACGTAGGCGCCACTCACTAAAAGAAGTCACTAACGCGGGAATTACGTGACTCTTCTACAGGAAGTCGCCGACGCGACGTTGCAGTTACGCCAATAGACCATGACACGTCATTCGAACAATCGATGTGCGAACGGCAAATCACGCAAAAAGGCCCAGTATACGTTGGCCGAACGACGAGCTCGTCCAACGTATACTGGCCCTTTTTGCGTGATTTGCGCGTATTTTGCGAGCGCGCTCGGCCAACGGGCTCGCCCAACGTGTACTGGCTTAAGGGTCCGTGCACGAAATCTGCTGATTTCGATAAGTTTTGTTCATTCGGTGTCAGAAAGGGAAACAGAATTTAAATAAAATTATTTGTGATTTGAAAAGTCGAATTCTTTGTCTTGTACACACGGCTACACATCAAGCTATACCTACATTTCCAGTTTATGCTGATCTCGCATTGTGTAGGATTTCCGTACAATGCGAGGTCGGCTTATACTGGAAATGTATAGCTTGATGTGTAGCCGTGTGTGTACAGTAAGCGCTCAAAAGTGCATGAGCACGCTAAGAGTCGTATTGCTGTGAACACGCGGTATAGCTCGTACATTTGTATGTGTAAGCAACACGATACACACACCACAGATAACGCAGTTACACGAAACAACAATATATTTCCGTCGCTTTAAACATGCTAGCACACACGCACTATGCGCGTGAACTTGACCAGTTAATGGCATTGCTAAAATTCGATAGTAACTTAACAAGTGCAGATAGCAGAAAGCGTTAAGCGTTGGTATGGAATTCAAACTGCCTCAGGTTCTAATCTCGTGAAACACAGTGCGGTTTTTTGCAAATATTATTATTTTTGTTTTCGATAATAATATTTTTTAAATATTGCTGCTTTTTTATGTTGTTATTGCAATAAAGGTTTTAGAATAAAAAATGCGTGATATATGATAACAAAATTAAAAAAAAATATGTTTATTCGTTATATTTATTTTACATAAGTTAATAAACTGCTACAATTATTTATCATTACTTCAGCTGAATAAGATGTGAAATAGATGTCAAGAAACTTAGAAGCAGTTTGTATTATTTAGACATATTTAAATTATGAAATATTTTAAATTTTTAATGGATTTTTTCACCATAAATATTAAGCTTTGATCATGGTCGAAGTAATTAAGTAATAAATAAGAATATTAGACTACTTAAAATGTAAAAAACTACTTACAGAATAGGTAATTTTAAGGTTAAATATGGGCAGTTTGTTTATATTTTATTTGTATTAATTATTTTACATTTTATTTGACTTTAGTAAATATTGGTTGTTATTGAGGTTAAAGCTTAAGTATTCATTTTCTTTACGAAAAGAAGATTGAAACTAAACCTCAAATTTTTATCCTAAAATAATACTATTACTAAAATAATATTAAACAATTTCGGTATATCTGCAAGAAATACGACAAACACCCTATTGAAACGTGCTTAAAAAATTCGTTACCATAAATTCATGCAATAACGAATCTGTTGTTTATTAAGTTGGTACGGTCAATATTTTAAGGTCAAAAACGGTTTTCTAGCTGGTCTTCAGTGATGCAAGCCTTCAGAGTGCACGGCGAACGGTTCATAATGACGTGTTTTTAATAATTCAGCAAAATGTCTCGTTGGTATGAAACCATTTGTTTCATTCACCATTTGACGTCGCTGCTACTCGATAATAAGCCCCTTCCTCATATCTCTTAACCCTCACAGTATTTCTCTAGAACAAAGAAAAACATTGTTTTTATTACACATAATACCTTATTATTTATTATTCACTAATCGAATTAAACCTCACAATGAATTTAAAACTTTAAAGGCATCTTCTGTCTCAACAATACCTCTGTTCTATCAACAATACCCTTGATTAAGATTTATGTTTAATAAAATATGAAATATATTAATGATAACACTCACACTTAGTCCGGTTTCATTAGATATTCACTTCACTTTTACGCAGCGCAATAATATTCTCTGATCTGATCTGATCTCTTCAATATATTTTATGCCTGCTTTTTGATAATAATAACCACAACACTGCGCTAAATACTCGTCACCAATATTATCCACGAACCAAAAAAGTTCTATTAATTAAATACTCGCAACAAACTGCATCTACCCCACAGAAATCGAAATAATTTACTTAGTTTTTTGTGGTCTACCTGCTAAACTTTAATATTTATGTGAACAAGACGAATGAAACTAAAAACGAATGATGATTATATTATCGAACTAGTCATTGGTTGCAGACAAAGTGAGTGTGTGTGTGTAATGTGCGTGTCTACAGTATTGTAACAACTTATAGAAGAAGGTCGTAAGTCAAACCGAAGCGTCAGTCTATTGCTTTGTGAGATTGCTCATGGACTTTTGGTCGGTACTGTACATAGCGGAAAGCGATTTTTCAAATAAATTAAGGATTCGTGGAAAATCACTAAAATTTGCAGCAAGTTTTCCAAAAATTTACGCGATACTGACGTTTGATCGTTTCGTTAGAAGAAACTACTTTTGATTTTGAAAATTAAAAAATATCATTAACATCATTATAGTCCGTGCAATCCACGACGACGCGCCCCACTCCGCGATTACTGTACTGTAAGCTGAACTCTAGTACTTCGCGGAGCGGATTGGGGCGCGTCTTCGTGGATTGCACGCACTATACTCGTATATGGTCTCCTTGTGGGCTGCATCAACTGGGTACCCCAGTTGTATTAAAATTTAAATACAACTAGGGTACCCAATTGATGCAGCCCACCGTACATGAGGGACCCATTTTATCAACTTCCATACAAAAAATAGCAGATTTTTTTTTTAATAACCATTATTTTTTAAGTGAAAACTTCTTTAGCATCATTGTGATTTGAAAGTCGATGAAACGAAAAAGTGACAGTAAAAAGAGACAGACACATAAATTCATAAGATTACGTGGGAGAAAATGAGATAGAAACATTATACAGTGTTTCTTATATTCGTGGTTCTCTTTGTGCTCTGCTTCGTACCCCCTCCACTCGTGTTTACCAAGGCATAGTGGGAGTTTGCTTGGGCCTCAGCGTTGTACGTGTGTTAATACGTGTTTGTGCGCGTACAATTTTTTTTTTTACTTTTTGAACGTTTCACTTCTACCACGTGTGAATTGCACACATGTTTTTTTTTTAAACCCTGTCAGTAATGTGTTTTCCTATTATTTAGTAAACCATACCAAGAAATTTAAAAATCACACATATTAGTCTTCAGCTATCCTTGAAATAAAATCGAAATTTTATTTTATTATTGTTACTATATCTTCATTAAGTAAATCAAAGGTGAAATAATAGTAGTTTATGAAACTGTTGCATAATGAGGGGTATTAAAACATGAGTGTGTGTTTAAAAACCGAGGCGTAGGCGAGGTTTTTAATAGTATCACACGAATGTTTTAATACCTATACTCCATTTGAAATAAGATTAGACATTTAAACAAACCTTTTTTACAGTCCGTTCAACCAATTTTGACTTCTATGCCGTAGGCATAAGGATGGTATTAAAAGCAAAAAAGTGCTTACAAAACCAACTGTTTACTGCAGCTACCATTTGTCATACCACCAACGCAATAGAAGTCAAAATCGGTTGAATGAACTGTATGAAAGGTTTATTTAAATGTCTAATCTTATTTCAAATGGAGTTTAGTTATGTGCAGTTTCACTCTCAAACATTGGGATTGAAACAAATACTAAATGAAAGATCAAAGTTAAAGATTAAGAATAAATTTAAAAATCCCACGAAATTCAGTAAGTACTACAAAACAAATGAATGTCGCCTGCACCAGCACATCACCGCACATGCGCTACAGCGGGTGCTGCTGTCCCCCGCCAAAAGTTGATGGAAACTCTTTGGTGATATTAACTTCTTGGATTAGCGCTGTATCGTAATAGAAAAAAAAATGTTTTATAGTATTATTTTGTTAGAGAAAAGGTGTTATAATATGTTTCTCTTTTTAAATTTCGGTATTCTGTTTATAAAGTATGTCAATATAAACTCGTTTTGAAATTTATAATTCGAATATTATGCTGTGAGAGTAGATAAACCATATTTTTGAGAGAGCAAAAGTGATGCAACTATTAACAGGTGCTGTGACTGACACGAATGGTTTAGCACCACGAAAACCGTACTTTTATACTTAAATATATTTAAAATTAGGAGGTAAATAATTAAAAATAAACACGACTCTATATCAGTAATTAAATATTTATTAATTTATTTGTACTCTTTTTACTTAACACTAATAAAATAACACTATGGTACACAAATAAAAAAATATGACAAATGACCATAAAACCAAAACTATTGCACCACTCCTAATAACAGACACTTGGAATAGCTATAACATACATGGTCAGCCTATAATCTTCCCATAGAATAAAGTCTATTACCAAAATGAATTACTGTGCATGACATTTATAGCCAAGATAGGCTGTTTTCACACTGTCACGTTATCGACACCGATATAATATCGTCAGCTCGGACGACAACGATATCGGCTGACAATATCGGTATGTGACAAGATGTAACCAACAGCTTATTGTCATGCTGTATGCCACAGTAGCCTCGAATATTCTCGTTGCGCCAGCAAAAGCTTACATCGCCGCGCGATTCCAAAAGTGTTAGCCCACGTACGCACGGACGTAATAAAATCGCGGCGATTTTTGAAGTGAAAACTTCTTTAGGCGCGTTGGGTGTTTTTGAGATGGGACTAAACCATTGATTTCGCGACACTGTTACGACACCAGCTTTTGACCATTAAAAAGACATCAACGCGTTGATTAGGTACCGCGGTGCATGGAGTAAAAGACATCAACGCATTGACTACCGCGGTGCCGATTTGTTTTCAAGTTTTCACTTCTGTCGGCTCTCCCGGAGAGCCACTTTTTTTTTTTTCTAGGACATGCTGGTTTCCTCAAGATGTTTTCCTTCTATTTTTGAGGCAGTGGTGATGAAACATATTGCTCATAGTAAAGTGCATTGTCGTGGTTCAACTGGGCTATAATTTTTGTACTCTGATTACTGTGATCATTTCGTATTTTCCCTAGTCTTAAATCATAGGCCATTTCACACATGCTTCTTTTTTGAGTTTAATTATCATCGCAATTTCCTTTATAACTGCAAATAATTTCTGTAGCCGGTTTCATATGACCGGCGCCGGCTGAAAAAAAAAACAAATAACATAACATCACGCCTTTTTTCCCCGAAGGGTTGGGCAGAGGTGTCCCTGTAGCAGGTACACCCACATTCCGCCAGTTATGTTTAAGTCCCATGTAATAGGGGGCGAGCCTATTGCCATCAACCGGGCACAAATCCAGACTCTGAGCTGCTACTGAGAAATTTCAGATAGAAAAACCCAATGACACTTTGCCCGACCCGGGAATCGAACCCAGGACCTCATGCTCAGCAGTAGCGCTTGCGACCACTAGACCAACGAGGAAAAAAACAAATATTAAAATTATAAACATTCAAATCCTGGGGTTACTGAAATGAAATGAAATTGTTTGTTCTGTAAATACGATATCGGAATCACACACGTCATATTCAAAATATAAATAACTAGCTGCCCGCGATTATACCCGCATAAGTCTTGATCCCTTGAGAATATCGGGATAAAAAGTTTACTATGTGTTAATACAGGTTATAAACTATCTGTGTGCCAAATTTCATCCAAATCCGTTCAGTTGTTTTTGCGTGAAAGAGTAACAAACATCCATCCATCCATCCATCCTCACAAACTTTCACATTTATAATATTATTATTTAATTATTATAGTAGGATAAGCTAGATGAGTTCGGCGTTTCCTATCTGACTACTCTGAGAAGAAAGGCCGAAACAAACTCAGAGGTCGCGGTCTTTTTTAATGTCAGACATAATAAGAAAGAATATTCTATCTATCTATAATCTTGGTCAGGCCATATGAGGACCATGGAGATTAGTGTCTGAAATGGCCTTTTGAGGAAAGAACCACACAGATTTGAGTGGACCTTTCCAGGTGCATGCATTTGTCAGTAAACGTGTAACTCAACTCAAGGCTTAGCTAGGCTTTAACTGAAAGCTTGATCAGGTTTCTGACAAGTTACTTCGGATTAGAAAAGTTTGACTTACAAAAAAAATAGTGGCACTCCGGGAGTGCCGACAGAAGTGAAAAATTGAACAATTTTATTGTGCAGGAAATACTTATTTTTTGAAGTCGGTAAAAAAAAGGGAAATGTCAATCATGTCGTTGTCATGTCTCAATGTTTGGAATGTCATTAATCTCAAAGAAAATGTATCGCGCGTTGATGTCTTTTAAATGGTCAAAAGCTGGTGTCGGTAACGGTGTCGCGAGTTCAATTGTTTTTCCCATCTCAAAAATGCCCAACGCGCCTAAAGAAGTTTTCACTTCAAAAAAATATCTTATTATATGTAAACTGCTGTGATGGTTGCCATTGCAACTGCCAATGAACTCATTTGACCCGACAATTAACGAGAGAGTAATCCTGAAGTTTTCAGAAACCAGGAGTAAATCTACTGACAAAAACTCAAAGCATTTATTTCAAATAAACCAATTACATGCACTTTTGAACTGTCAAGATGTCGGTCAGTCAGAAAGATAAAGCTAGTTTGCCCATTCCAAATCTAGTCTAAACTCGGTCGATTTGAAATAAGAAAAAAACTGACTGTTATGGCTTGTGCAGACAGGTGCACGGAACGGTAAAGGGTTTTAAATTTATCAATTGAATTTAATACTTATCCAATCGAAAAAAGGTATACAATATGTAAAAAGAATCCTATCCGATCTAAAAAGGTAGCTATCCATAGGTACTGCAATGACATTACCTACCTAAAAGTAATTAAAAAACATATTATTATTGAAAACTAGCTGAACCGGCAAACGTTATTTTGCCATATAAATGTTTAGGGTGGACCACCCTTATCACTTAGGGGTATGAAAAATAGATTACGACCGATTCTCAGACCTACTGAATATACATATAAAATTTCATAAAAATCGATCAAACCGTTTCAGAGGAGTATGGCAACTAACATTGTGACACGAGAATTTTATAGATATAGATAGATAATAAATTATCCCAATGCCATTAGAAATTGATAAATTTTCAACAGGGCTCATAATCATAAGTTATGACTTGTAGACACCCGCTAAACGACGGCGGTAAAATTCCCCAGCGAAAAAAATGCGGCGGATTTTTTTTTTCCAAACAATTTCCTCATAAATAGACTCTCAGTCTGATTTTTAACAACACTCTCACGGATCGGACAGGGTGTTTGTTACACGCTGTATATGATATTTCGAATTGATAAGTATTAAATTCAATTGATGAATTTAAAATCCTCTGCCGCGTCCGACAGTCTGCGCAGGCCATTAGGGTTACCGTAACCCTAATGGCCCAAGGTTAGTTATAGGATTGAAGGTAACCGGAATAAAATCATTTTAAAAAACTTACGTTTACCACTTTTCACATAAATACCCGGGATCAGGTTCGCTGCGACAGCAGCGACTAACAAAAATAACAAAAACAAAATCTTCATGTCTGATAAATGATAACAGAACTGTTCTCCTCAAATGATTTCCTTTTAATAAGTCACTGGCATAAAATCCAGCCATTATAAAGGAACCTCAGTTATATATTAATGATTCATAGTAAATAACAATTAATACATGTGGTTTGACATGCATGCAAAGGGGCAATCCCGTGCGCGTACGTCAACAATAACAGCATCACACCTCTATTCCCAGTGCAGAGGTGTAAAAACACCCTCATTTCTACATATTAAGTACCTACCTAATATGTCGTGTATGGGCGGCGTGCGTTTATGACGATGTATGAACGTAAACGAGGCAAAAGGAGTATGTAAGGATCGTAGCAGGTGGCGTTCTGTAGTTTCTGCCTACCCCCATGGGAAGAAGGCGTGAGTTTATGTATGTATTATGTAAAAAACTTTTTTTCAACTTTTTTTAACTCACTTTGTAGTGTTTTTTTTTTTGGAAGTCGGTTGTTTTTTTTTTGTAAATAGTTTTCCCACACACATTCGAATACCAGTGACAGGAACTTATCATATCATCTACATACTAAGTAGGAAAAAAATACGTATTTTGTAGCTAATTCAAAAACTACCCAAGCAAAGTTAACAAAATTTATATGGGACCAATTTGAGAGCATACCCTTTCAAAAAAAAAAAAAGAATTTTCTAATGACAGAGAAATCGGTGGACATAAATAAAAGAAAAAAAAAATCGGACATGCGCTACGAACATATAAACTCCTCCTTTTTGGAAGTCGGAAAAAAATAAAAACAAACACGCTACGAACATATAACCTCCTCCTTTTTGGATGTCGGTTAAAAAAAAACCTATATACGGTGGCTGGGACATCGACGCGAAAACTGTTACCTTGGATTTAGTACATGATTCTGACTCCCCCTGCGTTGAAATTTTTCGTAGGCAGTTAAAAAAATAAATTTGTTTCTTAAATTTATACCGCGTAGGTATTGCCCTTTGTATAGTCCCACTGCAGGGCAACGGCCTCTTCTTATACCGAGAAGGCATGAACATTAATCATCAGTTTTAACTTTTCAAAGTGTTTGTAGCCGTATCGTTCGTATGCTTGGAAAAAGCGGCCAAGTGCGAGTCGGACTCGCCCATGTAGGGTTCCGTAGCAGCAAGTAACATTGAATGAAAGGTAAATTGCGGTTTACGATTTATAACGTATTAAAAAAAGACTACTTGCTAGATCTCGTTCAAACCAATTTTCGGTGGAAGTTTACATGGTAATGTACATCATATATTTTTTTTAGTTTTATCATTCTCTTATTTTAGAAGTTACAGGGGGGACATACATTTTACCACTTTGGAAGTGTCTCTCGCGCAAACTATTCAGTTTAGAAAAAAATGATATTAGAAACCTATCCATAGATCCCCCACACGTAAGGATTTGATCAGTGAAGAAGAGCAGTGGTGGCCCAGTGGTAACGGCCGCGACTTACGAGTTGTAGGTCGTAGGTTCGAACCCAGACAGGCGCTTTACTTTGTGTAAATTATTTCATCACCATTGCTCTCAAAACGGTGAAGGAAAACAAAATCAAAAAAAAAATCAAAATATTTTATTTCACATAAACCTACATGGGCACTTATGAAACGTCAGAAGCTAGGTGCACGGTTCCAATTGGTCGTTTCCTATGGAGAAGAGCCGGCAAGAAACTCCACGGTTACTCTTTTAAAAATAATTGGCTTTTACAATACTTTCAAATAACAGTGTTTCTAGGTATGGGAGGACAGTGTAGGTCTTTCAATAAGTACCAAGTACTTAACAAAATAGAAAATGGTCAACAGGTCTACAATCCACTAAGCCTACAGCGTTCTCACATTCACAAAATATGTAGAGAAGAATCTATACAAAAAAATTAATTAAAAAAAAGTAAAAAACCTATTTTAAATAAAACGCAATTATATGATTGCTATTACAACTGTAATCAATCTGAATAATTATCATGTCTACAAAAGCCACAAAAAAAAAAGTATATAATGTCAAATAATAGAATAGTAAATATGTCAAGGGCGAATGTAAAAAAAAAAATTAAAGATTTAAATAAACATGGTAATTTGGGAGCAGTTAATAGACTCTTACTTATTTATGCCGTTAATGAGGTACCAGGGAAGCCACATGTGCAGAAGGAATTATTGCCAAATTTCCTTGTCTTCAACGTAGTCTTTAATTTTATAATATGAATTTTTGATAAGGACACGTTTGATGTGGGTTTTGAACTTCCCATCGCTAAGTTCTGTCACAGACTTTGGCAACTTGTTATAAAAGCGGATACTGTTTATAAGAAATGACT
Organism: Agrochola litura; assembly: GCA_949152395.1. Taxonomy (NCBI): domain Eukaryota; kingdom Metazoa; phylum Arthropoda; class Insecta; order Lepidoptera; family Noctuidae; genus Agrochola; species Agrochola litura. Next base: position 10,952,775 of record OX424521.1, on the reverse strand, counting down.
TGCTTGTTTTAGTTAATCTAAATTTGGGTATCACAATTTCATGTCGACTACGTGTATTTATATTATGGAAATCACTTCTTATTTTGAAAAGTCCTAAGTTTTTGCGAACATACATAATACTTTCTAAGATATAAAGTGAAGGCAAAGTCAGTATATCAATTTCTTTAAATTTGTCTCTAAGGGACTCGCGAGGGCCCATTTTATAGATCGCGCGGATTGCCCTCTTTTGTAAGATGAAAATTGAATCTACGTCAGCTGCCGATCCCCACAGCAGGACGCCATAAGACATAATACTGTGGAAATAAGCAAAGTATACTAACCTAGCTGTGGCTATATCAGTCAACTGCCTTATTTTTCTTACTGCATATGCAGCTGAACTTAATCTACCTGAAAGAGTTCTAATATGGGCGCCCCATTGTAATTTTGAATCTAAAGTAATTCCTAAGAATATAGTTTCCGTTATTGCATCTAGTTTTTTGCCATCAAGTTTTAGATTTAGACCTACTTGAGGTACATTTGGTAATGAGAACCTAATACATTTCGTTTTGTTCGCATTAAGTAAAAGATTATTAGCTGCGAACCATTTTGAAAGTACAGCCAGACTATCGTTGACATGTAATACATCTGTATCTTTCCTGTCTATTTTAAAAATAAGAGAAGTGTCGTCAGCAAATAGAATTATATCTGATAAGTTAGTCATCATGTAAGGAAGATCATTTATATAAACTAGAAATAAGAAAGGGCCGAGAATTGAACCTTGAGGCACGCCCATTTTCACTAGAGACCCCGAAGACATCGCCCCATTAACATTTACTTTTTGCTGCCTGTTTGATAGATAGGAAAGAACAAGATCAGCAGCTTGTCCACGAATTCCGTAGTGGTGTAATTTACAGATCAGTGTATTGTGGTCAACGCAGTCAAACGCCTTTGAGAGGTCACAGAAAATGCCAATTGCATCCTGGGACTTCTCCCAGGATTCCAAAATGTGACTGATGAGTTTAACTCCTGCGTCAGTCGTCGACCTACCTTTCGTGAAACCAAACTGGTGACTATGTAAAATCCCATTAGAATTAAAATGTGCCAACATCTGGTCTAGCATGATTTTTTCATATATTTTACTCAATGCTGGTAGCACAGATATTGGTCTATAATTAGAGGGATCACTCTTACTACCCGATTTGAAAATTGGTACTACTTTACTATGTTTCATTAAATCAGGAAACGTACCGCTATCTAAACATTGATTAAATATGCCTGTTAGGACAGGGGCAATTGTGTCAATGATATCTTGAAGAACCTTAACGGAAATCCCCCATAAGTCTTCAGTGTTTTTTATGTTAAGACTTTTAAATGCTTTTTTAATTGTGACAATTGAAATGGGCTTAAATTCAAAATTTGGAATGTCTCTACTGAAGTGTTCTTTTAAAAGAGATTCAGCTAGTATAGATGATGAGGGGAGAGATTTCGTAACCTCTATTGGGATGTTGGTAAAGAAGTTTTCTAGTGTCTCAGCAACTTTTAACTTATCTGAAATGGTTACATTATCAATTTTTAATGACAATTCATTCTGATCTCGCTGTTTTGTGTTTCCAGTTTCTTTGTTAATTACCTGCCACACAGCTTTTATTTTATTGTTAGAATTATTAATTTTGTTACTTATTAATTTAGATTTAGCTTGGGCGCAGACTCTTTTAAATATCTTTGAATAGTTTCTTACATAATTATGAATTACTTGATCAGAAGTCAATGATTTTTCGTTATATAAATTATATAAAATATCTCTGCTTTTTCTAATGCCAGGAGTGGCCCATTTATTAAATTTTGGTTTGGTATTGATTGTTACTGTTTTTACAGGACATGCTTTATGGAATTCTTGGCACACTGTAGAAAGTAGTGTACCATAGTTCATGTTGGGGTCTTGTGAATCAAAACTAGCTGATGAAAGATTGCTAAGAACATTATTATTAAACATTTTCAATTTCTTTTTAGTAAGAGGTCTTAACTGAATAGTTTTATCTAAGCGTAACTTTTTATCTGATTCAAATGATACAAGTTGACCAGTATGGTCAGACCTAATGCCACTAATTAAGGATGAGTCTTGTATTTTACAATTAGTAAATATATTGTCAATGCATGAAGCTGAGGTTGCTGTTATTCTAGTTGCTTCATTAAATATACATTTTAAATTGAATGATTTAAACAATGATATAAGCTTATATTTATCAGGTGAGTTAACTAATAGATCAATATTTAGGTCACCACAAACAAAAACTAATTTATTATCTTTAAAAAGTTTACTTAGTATTTCTTCCATAATGATTAAAAATGATGACAAGTTTGAAGCTGGTGGTCTATAAACACATAAGAAAGTATGGCCTTCAACCTCTGCACATGCTACCTCACATAAGCGATCAACAGAGCAAGCAGTGATATCCTTCCTTTCCTTATGTCTGAAACAACTATTACATAATATCAAGGTACCACCCCCTATTGAGGACCTGTTGTACGCACTGGCAACTGAAAAATTATTTACATTAAACAGCATCCTATCTGGTCTTAACCAGGTTTCACAAAAGCATAAGATATCCATATGATATTTATCTATTAACAATTCCACGTCTAGGATTTTGCCAAACATCGTGAGGAAACCGGCATGTCCTAGAACCGAAACTTCAAAGACATGTGACATCTACCAACCCGCACTGGGCCCGCGTGGTGGATTACGGCCCACTCCCTCTCACAGAGAGGAGGCCTGTGTCCCAGCAGTGGGAACATTTATAGGCCGATGATGATGATGATGAAGGATTTGATGAAAAAAATTTTTTTGAGTTTCAGTTTTAAGTATGGGGAACCCCAAAATTATTTGTTTTTTTTTTTCTATTTTTGTGTGAAAATCTTAATGTGGTTCACAGAATACATCTACTTACCAAGTTTCAACAGCATAGCTCTTATAGTTTCGGAAAAAAGTGGCTGTGACATACGGACGGACGGACAGACAGACAGACAGACATGACGAATCTATAAGGGTTCCGTTTTTTGTCATTTGGCAACGGAACCCTAAAAATCGTCTGCTCAACAATTGTAATAATCTAATGTATGTGGTTGGACTGCCAAAATGAAAGGTATTGCCATTGTAAGTGTGTTACGCAATTACCCCGCAGTTTTCCTCACCTTCAGCGATATTAGTGATATCCACGATAAACTTCAGTCGGTTGCAGACTAAGAGCTAAGCTAAGTTAGTTTAGCTTAGCTCGCATAGCTGACGCAGTTTTCCATACTTGTGTGCAGACTGCAAACTATGACTCAAATATGAAAAACTGCGTCAGATATGCGAGCTAAGCTAAACTAACTTAGCTCTTCTTGGTCTACAACCCGCATAAAGAGGCGACTTCCTAATTTATATGTTAATTTGCATTAATATTCTGAAACAGTCACACATGATACAATCAAAATGGAACTTTAGTTTATGATTTGTTGGATCTTTTTCTTTCCATGTACAAGACAGTTACGTAATAATAACATTTTCGCTCGATGAATTTTTTATTCGTAAATCATGTCTTTTTTTTTAATAATATTTAAATAAAATCAAGATTACTCGGCTTTTATGTCTAAAATAAGCATTCACAGTAAGAAAATAATATAGTTTATTATCCAGCCACAAGATATATTTTTTCTAGATCAACGAAATAAGAATTGAGACTTACGCCATTTAGTTCCGTGCTTGAACACGATCATAGAGCGCACTCGATATTCAACTTTATTACTGATGTGTTAGCGTTTAGCACATATCGGAGTGGCAGGGTGCATGGGGGCGGAGCTTGCTTGGAAATTGTTTTTACAGTGCCTGGTCTTAAAACGTACCTATTTATGAATTGAAAAAGTCACTTTGAGAGGCGGGGCTAAAACCACTGAGCTATGACGACATCATAATGACGTAAGTCCCGTGTAATAGGGGGGCAAGATCGAATGAAAATATTATATTCAGCTACAATAGAAGCTGACTATAGAGGCTGAGCAGCTTGACAACCATAGAAACGGGTTTTGTCGACAGAAGAATAGACAAAATGACAGATTGTGATTGTTTATCTGTCATTTTGTCTATTCTTCCGTCGACAAAACCCATTTCTATTATGGTCATGCTAAGCGTGGTGATGGTGATGATAATGATTCGTACTCAAAACTTTCCTCACGATATGTCCCACATTGCATCTTTCCTTATCATGCATGTATTCCATCCATGTTAACAGACAGTTTTCGTCATTTAAACAAGTGTTTGGGGTTTACCTTGTTGAAGGAAAATGTATAGAATAATAGCAAATATTTGTTATGGGAAATAATAGAGGACATCTGCACGTAAATTACATACGTCAATATAACTAAAATAAAATCCTTCCTTTTGGCTTTTCCGTTGTCCGGTAAAAAGAGTTCTAAGGATAAATTAAAATATATATTTTTTTAAACTCCAATAATCTTACCGGAACGGAAGTCGGTGTTTTCTATTATGTGAAAAGTTCTTGTTTTATTCGAGATTTTTTGAAAACGAGACTTCACTTTTTAATTTTTACCATTTCTGACATATTAATAAAAACGGAATGTTTAAAAAAAAAGACTATCTATTACGGTTAAAAAGATACAGCCCTATGGCGGGTAGACAGACAGGCTGGCACAAGCTTAGTGATAGGGCTCCGCTGGCCTTCTTTTTTTTTTTACAGAATATGCCCTAAAACGCTTCGTACTCTAGTCCAACGAGGCAGATTTTAATAACTAAAAACTACTTACGCGCAATTAAAATTTGCATACCAGCAGCACACGTAGCATGACCACTATAGAAACGGATTTTGTCGACGGAAGAATAGACAAAATGAGATTGTGATTGTGCATCTGTCATTTTGTCTATTCTTCCGTCGACAAAACCCGTAGAAACCCCGTTTTTATGGTTGTCATGCTACGCGTGGCTAATTCCCGTAAATAAAAACGTTGAAAATTTTGTCACAGTTTCATCTCAGCGACAAACAATTTAAAAAAAAGTTGACAGAAGGAAACCTAGATTAGAATGCGAACGTTCTTATAATTAAGCGGGAATTGCCCCTCAGACACCAGCACGCGTAAGCTTGACAACCATAGAAACGGGTGTTGTCAACGGAAGAATAGACAAAATGACATATTGTGATTGTTTATCTGTCATTTTGTCTATTGTTCGAGCGTGCTGGTGTCTGAGGGGCAATGACGAAAACTCAGATACTATGTATATTGGTCAACTTATTGTAGGTACTTGCATTTTTGCAAATAAATATTATTCTTTATTTCAAACAATAACTCATAATTTTCTCTCTCTTGTTACAGTGTAATGCTAGCATGGCAGACTTTCAACGCACTCTTCGTGATTCGAGCCGTCAGCAAGTATCTAGTAGAAATGGTGCCTGAGTATGAACTGTGCAGGCACTTGGACGTTCAGGCTGAACGGAGGGTCGGGAATGGACCTGTGGAAGCTAGAGATGGGGTGGATAATACGGTGAGTTTGCAAATATTTAGTAGAAATGGTGCCTGAGTATGAACTGTGCAGGCACTTGGACGTTCAGGCTGAACAGAGGGTCGGGAATGGACCTGTGGAGGCTAGAGATGGGGTGGATAATACGGTGAGTTTGCAAATATTTAGTAGAAATGGTGCCTGAGTATGAACTGTGCAGGCACTTGGACGTTCAGGCTGAACGGAGGGTCGGGAACGGACCTGTTGAGACCAGGGATGGGATAGATAATACAGTTAAATATTTGCAAGTATTAAGAAGAGATAGTTCAAAAGCCCGAAAGTCTTACCAAGGGATATCGTGTTACCCAGCAACTGGGTTGTGGAGGTCTGATAGGCTGTCGCTCCATGTAAAATCTGGTATTCAGCTGCATCCGGTTCGACCGAAAGCCGAGGACAACATAGTTGGGAAAAGGCAACGTAGATGATTATGGTTTTTGAGTGTGAACTGTGCAGGCACTTACCTTCAAGCATCTTATGTTCAAGCTTAACGCTGGGTCAGTAAGGGACCCGTAGAGAGCAGGGATGGTCTGCATAATACTCCATCTCTGATATCCATAGAATGCTTACGGCATTGGATGCTCTTTGTGCTTCATATACACGAGTGGCACGTTGTCGACGGCAGTCGCCGACGCATCTACGGCTGATGTAGGGTGACCAAATCTGATTTCCAGTTTTACGGGACAACTGCATTGAAAATACGGGATTCGATGTTAAAATACGGGACAGGCCGTTTTGTTATTAAAAATCAACATAATTTTTTTTATTACTTACATTTGGCATAATCAATTAAATAACCTAAACAATTGCTAAATTTCTTAATGAAACGACTTTAAAAAACCATCAATCTGCCTAGCCTTTTCGCAACTATGTTGGGGTCGGCTTCCAGTCTAACCGGATGCAGCTGAATACCAGTATTTTACATGGAGTCACTGCCTATCTGACCTCCACAACCCAGTAACTGGGTAATACGATACCCCTTGGTAAGACGTGTTGTCATACTTTCGGGCTTCTGACGACCCGTAACGACTGTCAAAGATCCACGAATGACAGCCGGGACCAACGGCTTATCGTGCTTTCCGAGGCACGGAGGAGTCTCGGTATGTAAAGATGGTCACCCATCCACGGACCAACCCCGGAAAGCGTAGCGTAACCTGTTGGTACGACCCGTGCGGCTGTTATTACTTAGCCACGAGCTCCTTTACTTTAAAAAACAATATTAAATATTTAAAAAACAAGATTTTTTTTATTATCTGGAAAGGAAAATGTGAGATAATCAACTAAATAACCTATACAGACAAACTTTGATTTTCTTTATGAATTACCCTTAAAACAATCATAAATCAACAATTTGTTAATTATTTGGATAATAAAATATAGATTAATCAACTAAATAAAAAAAAAAATTATTTTATTTCATATGACATCTTGCGACCGGCTTGAGAAGCCCTTAGCAGATTTGTTGTGGAGTTTATTGACAGAAGAGAACTGTTCCTCCAGTGAGGAAGCTGTCTCTTAATAAATTAGGGATTGTTAGTGAACAAGGTCCCATATGTGTTGTCTTTTGAGCCTTCTATGATTTATTGGTTCACATAACACTGTTGCTAGGGTGTTAGTATGAGCTTTTATACGGTCTTTGTATGCTTTTGCTCTGTGTTCGACTTCCTCCTTAACTGTTTTCATTTCTGTGTAGTCATGCAATTCATTGGTTTTGATAAATAGGGGTGCACTGGTTATCATTTTAAGTGCCTTATTCTGAAACCGTTGTAAAATCTCCACATTAGAATTTTTTGCTGATCCCCACAACTCTATGCCATATGTCCAAACCGGCTTGATTATAGCTTTATATATGAGTATCTTATTTTCCATGGTGACGTGCGACCTTCTGCCTATTAGCCAGCTTAGGTTTCTGAGCCGTATATTTAACTCGTCACGTTTTTTTTGGATATGAGGCTTCCATGTTTGCCTTCTATCAAGATGCATGCCTAGGTATTTTGCTGAATCTTGATGGGGTAGAACGTCGTTTCCAAGTTTAAGTGGGGGGCAGTTGTCCTTTCTCAGAGTAAAACTGACATGCACTGATTTGTTGGAGCTGGCCTTGATGCGCCACTTTTCCATCCATTTGCCGACTTTGTTCAGGTGATTCTGTAGATTTAAAGACGCTACACTGGGGTTTTCATGGTTGCAAAGTGCAGCGGTGTCATCAGCGAATGTGGCAGATAGAACATTATCTGTTGTGGGTATATCTGCAGTGTATATAAGATACAGAGTAGGGCCCAAAACGGAACCTTGTGGTACCCCAGCTTTTATATCTTGAAAGGCAGAGTAGTTGTCATTGATTTTAACTCTAAATATTCTATCCTCCAAATACGATTTTAAGAGCAGGTAAAAGTTATGTGGAAGTCGGTTCTTTATTTTGAAAAGCAGGCCCAAGTGCCAAACCTTATCGAATGCTTGTTGTACATCTAGAAAGACAGCAGAGCAGTACTGCTTTTTCTCGAGAAATAACAAAAATGTGCGAGAAAATAAATATTGTTCGAATAGGTGTTTATATCATTAAATGCCATTGAATCATAAAATTACGGGACAATGTACTGTCCCGTATTGGTTTCGCCAAAATACGGGACAAAATTTTTGCCTGAAACTTTGAACTAAGCGTTACGTAACATTGTTTTAACCCTACAGAAAGGTCGCGTAGAGACTTTTTCTCACGCATTTTCTAAAACGTTTTTTTTTCTCAAAATTTCAAATGGAATGAGTACTTGAATTGTTTTTTACCTTCACAAAATTTTAATTTTTAAATTCCCAAATGTAAAGCAAATAAATATTTATCAACAGCTCGTACTTTACGCCACATAATTGTGACTTTCAGGTAAAAATGGTTACTTGGTGGTGGTTACGTAACGTTTTACTCGGTGAAGAAAAACGTTACGGCGCGTTACATGGGGGGGAGGGGGGGTCAAAAATCTCCAAAAATTGCGTTACGTAATACTTGAACGCTCCCTTACCCTAGGCTGGTGTCAACTAATGTCGACGGCTGCAGTTGCCTCTGTCGTTGGCAGCGTGCCACTCATGTACAGGGTGGCGCAATAGAACGTGCATATTGCATCATCTTTTTTGCGGGGGTAGAAAGCGCGCGGGCGGGGGGGAGCCTACATCGTTGGATAGGCGGGCTCATGGAGTTTTAGTCCCCATGAGTCACTTCGACGGCAAGCGTCGCGCATTTTGCGTGTGTGCGTTTTACGAGAACTCTCGTTCAGACTACATAACTTTCTTAATATTGTCTTCGGTCCTAGATGTTCTTGGATGACCTTTTGCTTGTGGTTTTAAACGTTGAACCGGTCTCTGCAAAACGCTTTACCCATAGTTTAATTAAATTTGCACTCGTAGCTTCACTAATTCGCCGTCACCGTAGTCCATATTCAGAACAATATAGTCGCCTAGTAACAATGTATGAACGAGAGTTCTCGTAAAATGCGCGCACGCAAAATGCACGACACTCCTGTCGAAGTGACTCATGGGGACTAAAACTCCATGAGCCCGCCTACCCAACGATGTAGGCTCCCCCCCGCCCGCGCGCTTTCTACCCCCGCAAAAAAGATGATGCAATATGCATGTTCTATTGCGCCACCCTGTACATGAGCACTAACGTTTACTATGCGAACTTGGATCTTCTGCTGTTATATTTTACATTTTAAAACTACTCTTCTAAAATCTCTATGTATTTCCTCAGCCCTCACAAGAAACATCACCATCGCCACAAGCTTCCCCCGCGACCCCCGATGTCCCCGAGCCCCCTACATCCCCCAAACTGACAGGAACTGAAAGTCGGGTAGAAATGCTCATCGATGCACTGATAGGACTGATCATTGATGTTCCTGTAACGTAAGTATTTTCACTAATTATACATAATCTGTGTTCCCTAAATAAAGTAAAATAAAATTTTAAAAATCTTCCTTACTGTAGGGACAACACATATTACCTTCACCTGGAATGTATCAACACGATGTTGGTGCTGATGTCAGTCTACATGTTCGCTGGGGTGCACGGACAGACCAGACTGGTGGACACTTCTTTAATATACAGGTTAGTGCCTTTTATAATATTGATAAAATAAAGGAAAATAATAATAGGAATGTCATGATGGCCCAGTGGTTAAGGCCTCGCCTCTCATGCACGAGGTTGTAGGTTCAAATCCGGGCAAATACCAATGTGACTTTTTCAATTTATATGTACTTTCTGAGTTTATCTTGGACATTATTGACGCCGGTGAACGAAAATATCGTGAGGAAATCTGAACTTTAGTTAATATAAGTCTGAAATTGTCAGTTAAGTAAAAAAACTTTTTACAAAAAAAAACCGTCCGGCTTGTTTTTGGCCCGCTCCCGGAGCGGACGGGCCATTTCGGCGACCACCCCACCCTGAGCACTCTTCGCGGCGTCAGGCCGCATCTTCGTGCCCACCAGTGAGGCGGCAACCACCACTTCCGGCTCCTCTGTTGAGGCCTCGGATGACGAGACCCCGGGGTCGCTCTCCGCACTGATTACCGGGGTATCAGGCCGTTTGAGGCGACCCCGATTGCCCCGCCCCGGCCTCGAAGCGGAAGCTGCTCCCGCTACCGCTCGTCCTCGGCCTCTCCTCACCGTCGGCACCTTCGCGATCGGGAGGCTTTCCTCGCTCGAGGATTGCCCCGCCGATCCTGTGAGCTCCGACCCGCGCGACCGTTTGCCCCAAAATTTGGATTTGGGGCCCCCGCTTTTAATGTCCTGGTCGGACATGCTTTGGTCCCCTGAGGGACTGGAGCCTCCTCGGCTCTTGTTGGCGTCGCCGGCAAGCGGTACCTTCTCCGCCAATAAAGGCACGTCATCGTCTTTATTTTTGTTTTTATAATTGTAATCCATTTGATTCCCACGAGTAATTAGGAAGTATATGTCCACCTAGGCAGAGCCTTTTACCTAGGTAAGCCTACATACTGTAGAGTTCGGCAGGTATCTACAGGGGAAGCGCTAACGACTGGTCCCCCACCAGCCACTCATCCTCTCGCCGCGCTTCAAAACTTAGGATTAGGTGGTTTTTTATCTTAGAGGTGTCCTTCCTCTGGGCCGGGCGGTTAAGCCAAGCCCCCGGCGGCGGCATTATACATGCCTCCGTTCGCTGTCCAGATAACCTGGCTCAGCGAACCCGCCGAAAGTTCTCCCTCAAGAGCGATCTTGAGGGAGAAACGACAGCCGCTTTGGTGCGCCTGCACCGCAGCGGCTGGGTCACGTCCAGTGTCAATCGACTAACGTCGATCGATCAGGAGCGACCCGCCTCCCTCGTTCCTCCACTGTGCCCTCTGCAAATCAGAGGGACACGCGGAAGAACGTCGAGGAGCATGCTGCTCCCCCGCCCGCAGAAATTAGCCACAAACAATACCCTCTCCGAAAAACTCCCAAACCTTTTCCGAAGAGTATATTGTTCATGCCCAGGGTGCACCGGCCTGACAACTGCTCTTCCCCCCGAACGTATCCATAAGGGACCAGCAGGTATCAGGCACACGTGGAGGTTTTCTGTACGCACCCCTAGTTGTGGTACCTACCCCACACAAATTCGAATACCACTACCTACCTGCTATGTAAATAACAGTGACAGGAAATTATCATATCATCTACATACTAAGTGGGAAAAAATACGTATTATTGAAGCTAACTCAAAAACTACCCAAGCAAAGTTAATAAAATCTAAACGGGACCACCTCTGAAGTATGATCTAGCAAACAAAAAAAGAATCATCAAAATCTATTCATAATTGGCGGAGTAATCGCGTAACAAACATAAAAAAAAAAAACATACAGTCGAATTGAGAACCTCCTTCTTTTGGAAGTCGGTCAAAAAATAATTCAGCTGTTTCATAGAAAAGTATAATACCTACGCGGTCAAAATGAATGGAAAAGTTGATTTTTTTTAAAATAACCGACGAACATTTTCAACGCAATGGGGTTCAGAATCATGTACTGAATCCATGGTAACAGTTTTCGCGTCGATGTTCCTGCCATCGTGTATATCCTACTATAATAATTTAGTGATAATGGATGGATGTTTGTTACTCTTTCACGCAAAACCTACCGAACGGATTTGGATGCAATTTTGGTACACAGATAGTTTATAACCTGGATTAACACATAGTAAATATGTTCAAACGGGGGACAGCAGCACCGCTGTACGCATGTGTGTGTAATGTGCAAGGCGATATACGAGTACATACGTGGACTTGTACTGAATTTCGTGGGAATTTCTTTATTCTTGATCTTGAATTACAAACACCCAATGGTTTCAGAAACTTTTATAGAGGATTCATATCATGGGTGTAGATAAAGTCTTGTATGCAACTGTTATAATTAGGTATTAAAACACTCATCTGATACTATTATCACACGCGGCGCATGCTCCACCGTGTCCTCAGGCCGATCCACACAATGGTGACACCCGGGTGTTTCCTCCCGGAGTAGATCATGCCCTGGATTAGGACAAAGGATACTTTTATCCCTGTAATAGACTTTAATCAAACTAGACACGTACACAATAATTATACATTTATTTTCTAGTCTCAAATATAATCACACTATTTTATAACAATTCTAGAGATGTTATTCGCACTGTATCCAACAACCAACTGCCGATCACTCCTTTCGACATTCGTTTTAAAAGTGTCGCCCCCACCATTGCTCCGGAAGTTTGCAACGGAACAATAATGGCGCGACACCAGTGCTGCCAACCTAACTATTAAACAGATAATATCTTTAATTTTTAAAAAGGTAAACGTATTTAATTTTGAATAGCCTTAAAAATGTTATTAATTAAATATGTTTTTAACAAATAAATAAACTAATAATTAAATCATAAATCAAAATAACTTCTTTTAATGTAAATATGTAGGTATGTCTTTGAAGCGACAACGACCCAATATTCCCAAGGGTTTGAGACTTATGCGAGTGAAACCGCGGAGCGCCGCTAGTAATATGCCAGTGCCCAATTTTTTTTTATTTTGTCTGGCAGGTTGGTGTAGAGAAAAATATTGGACACAATATCGGTTAAAATGTGGCATGACGTCACTCACGCCTTGCAAGATTTTATACTGAGTTGTGACGTAGCGAGCCCCCACTCCCCAACTTTAATGCGTGTTTTCAAAGTTATTTTTAGGGTTCCGTAGTAACAAGGAACCCTTATAGTTTCGTCATGTCCGTCTGTCTGTCTGTCTGTCCGCGGTCTAGCTAACAGACTGTTTGTAATTTGGCATGGGTATACATATTAATCATGCCGACAAACTGGTAAAATAAAATTATGAAAAATATATTTTTTTAGGGTACCTCCCCTACACGTAATGTGGGGATGTTTTTTTTTTTTTTTTTCTATCCCTTGTGGGGTATCGTTGGAAAGGTCTTTCAAAAATATTGTGAGTGTGCTAAAACCATTTTTGAATTCAGAGATCCGTTTGCGAAATATTAAGCTTTAAAGTGCAAATTGTTGTTAGAGTCAAGTGTCCCCCCCCCCTGCCAGCTAAATGGTTGGTTTTAGATATGTGCAAAAATTCACAGCAGTACCTTATATAACGAATTTAAAAGGAAAACTACCATCACAGCTGAGTAGGCTTTACAAGTTGACGAGTAATAATCGACCAACTTAAATTTGCGGTTGTAAAAACATGTTCTCCCATACATTCTGTATGAAAGATTTTTTTTTCAACTACAAAGTTAAGTGTGTTCTTGGGATAAATTCATCCCAACTACGGAACCCTACATTGTGCGTGGTCCGACATGCACTTGGCCGGTTTTTGATTAATATGATAAAGCAAAAAATACGTGTCTAATATTTTTTTATTATTTACCTAGGCATTATTGTATATCGTTAAAACTTTTTTTACAGAACCCTCTTTCAAGGACGCTACGGCATGCACGCTCCTCTTTTAGTGAAGACGTTGCTCAACAATCTGTCGAGCATGCTCGCCGCGCCACCGAGCATGTTCGGCGCACACGCCGGCGGCGGCAGTCTACTTATAAACCTAGCTTGTAAGTACTAAATTAACAAGGTGACATGTACGCTCTTCTCCTCGAAGCTCGTGGCTTAGTAACAACAGCCGCATGGGTCGATCCCCATTACCCTCCTCCAGGAGAGCAGTAGGGAAACCAGCACAGTGTACAAAAACAGACGCCTCCTGTCATTCCGACCTCGCCGCCGAGATCCTTTGCGATCGCGACCGCGTCCTCGAGTAAATGATACTCCCCCCCCGACCCTTGCTCGATAACGAGGTGCCAGCAGTTGTTGCAGCTGAGCACGTAGCTTTAAATTCCCCGATTAATAATCATGATTAAAAATTTGATCCAGCCCGTCCCATCCTTGATGTCCTCCCTCCGGTTGACGCCCTAAGCCGAGGTTCGTACCCCACAGGGGGTGCCCTTAGCGAGCGTTCATCTAGTTTTAATTAGCATAATTGAATAACCCCTGGCTGGAGGTTTTAAGTGTAGTAGCTTAAGGCACCCAATGGAAAGCCCGGTTAAGTAGTCATGATCTCAGAGGTCAACTACGAGATACCCTACCTTCTTTTTAAAAACGGGTCGATTCATCAGGTTAAGCTACGCTTGCCGGGTTTGGTCCGTGGATGGGTGACCATCTTTACATACCGAGACTCCTCCGTGCCTCGGAAAGCACGTTAAGCCGTTGGTCCAGGCTGTCATTCGCGGATCTTTGACAGTCGTTACGGGTCGTCTGAAGCCCGAAAGTCTGACAACCAGTCTTACCAAGGGGTATCGTATTACCCAGTTTCTAGGTTGTGGAGATCAGATAGGCAGTCGTTCCATGTAAAATACTGGTATTCAGCTGCATGCGGTTAGACTTTTAGTCGACCCCAATATAGTTTGGAAAAGGCTAGTCAGAATAATTGATTGTCACTCAAAAAAGCTATAAAAAATAATTAATTTTTCTTTTCCTTTCCAGCTGGCCTATGGAACATGATAACCTTCAACTCCACATCTCGTCAGACGATCTACACGAATCCCCCTCTAGATAGACAGGAGTTACAGGAGAGAGTGAAAAAGGAGCACCCTGTAGCCAACCAGTCATGTCTCCTACTACTGACGTTAGCTAACCATTGTATGAACGATGATAACTTGTATAGAAATGCGTTACTATGCTGTGAAGATACTTCAGGTGAGAAAGCTTCCTCCTTCTTTGAAGTTGGTAAAAAAAACTATCCTGCTGTGTTTTATTACCAATCTGGGCTCAACTAGGTTGCCTAAAGTGGCGATTAATGACTCAATTGTGAGAAAAATGGCTGCGCGATATCACCACATTAAGCAAGACAAAATAACCACATAGAGCAAGACAAAATCACTACTTTGTGCAAGGCAAAATCACCACTTTAAGCAAGACAAAATCACCACTTTGATCAAGACAAATCACCACGTTGAGCAATACAAAATCACCACTTTGAGCAAGACAAAATCACCACTTTGAGAAAGACAAAATCACCACTTTAAGCAAGATCACCACTTTGATCATGACAAAATCACCACTTTGATCAAGACAAAATCACCACTTTGATCATGTCAAAATCACCACTTTGAGCAAGGCAATATATCGAGTTGTTTTTGCCATATGGAGCTAAGTTTAGCCACGCTTAGCTCGGTCGATCATTTTGTCTTGCTCCAATATGGTGATATTTCTTACTGCATCCTCTGTAAACGGTATTTAAATTAAACGTTTTCTTATTTGTTTACAGAAACATCAGCAACTACACCACATAAAGAGTCAAATGGTGGGTCACAAGTAACTCCACCTAGAATCGACATGGCAGCTGTAAGTAAAACTAAACACATTTCTATTTACTAATAAAATTTTCTTCCTACTCTTCTTTTCGTGTGGTTAGTGACTAACCTGGTGTCAGAGTCTTAAAACCGCCCATGGGCCTCTGATTTAGCTTCACATGCCGTCGAGAAATATCGGTCAGGCATGCCGGTTTCCTCACGATGTTTTGCTTCACCTCTTTTGAAGCAAATGATAATTATATAATACGCACTTGAATCTGAAAATTCAGCGGTGCGTGCCTTGGGTTCGAACTCGAGACCTATGACTTGGCAGTCCGACGGTCACATCACTAGGCTAACACTGTTCTTCCTAGTTAAATGAACAAATTTTTTTTTTTTTTTTTGAGAATTCTAAGTTACCTGACTTATTATATAATAAAATGCTTGGTATTGGTAATTCAAATAATTAAAAATGTGTTAATTATAATAAATTCTTTATTTTCACAAATTATTCACTCCGATCTAATATCAAATTCGGTAATTTAAAAGCGCGGCAAGTTACGCTCCTGTCATTGTGAAGTGACAGCTTGCTTAGCCAGTGATGTACGACGCTGCTTGTAGGGTTGGGATTCGTTAAAGGATCTTCAATATTCTGGTTATGTGAGGACAAATTCCCATATTTTTGGGGTTCCGTACCTTAAAAGGAAAAAACGAAACCCTTATAGGATCACTCGTTAAGGGCGCGTTTGCAAATCGGACAAAATTATGCTGTTTTTCGGTACATTTTGTGACAAAACTAAACCGAATCAAATATAACTAATAACTACCACATATAGATTGGTTCTTCATCTTCAAAGATAAGTAATTTTTTTGTTCAAAATAATAGTTTTTGTATTGTAAAAACGATCTTCCGTTGGCATTTTCCACAAAATTAACGAAATCGGTTTGAGTTTCGGTACATTTTTTGTTCTATTATCAACCAAATTTAAGATTTCTAAAAATACTGTAAGTAGGCACACATATTCAATTCTAAAGATAAGCAAAAAAATGGATCAAAATGTCACAAATAGTCGTAAAAAAAAATTTAAACCGAAACTAACTTTTCACATATTTTGCTATTACGGATGAATCTTAACAGAAAGGAATTAAGGGTTATTTTATTTTTGGTTCCTGTTTTGATTTATTGTATACATTCGGAAAGAAATCTCAGTCTGCGCTCGGCCGTTGTCGTGAGTGGACCCTGTATTGCCTTTTTGCAGCGGCTCGTGTGGAAAAGATCGCTGTACAAATATAAAATATTCGATAATCCAAATTTGATACTTGATACGGTAAGATAATTTTATGATCTCAGATTTTGATTCAAATATTTTATTTCGGTAAAAGTAGGTAAGGTTTATACATAAATGCCTATTCGTCTAGGACTTTATGAAATTACCTGAAGGTGTACTTTGATGACTGCTACTGGAACTCCTCGAGGAACAGAACTAGGTGTGCCGAGTTTGGGCTCGTTTTGTTAGTCACGATGAGACCTTACCTCCGGACCTGATGAAGTGACCTGAAAGTGTACTTCGGTGACTGCTACTGGATCTCCTAGACTACTAGAACTAGGTGTGCCGAGTTTAGGCTCGTTTTGTTAGTTATGATGAGACCTTACCTCCGGACCTGATGAAGTGACCTGAAGGTGTACTTCGGTCACTACTAATGGATCTCCTCGACTACTATAACTAGGTGTGCCGAGTGTGGGCTCGTTTTGTTAGTTATGATGAGACCTTACCTCCGGACCTGATGAAGTGACCTGAAGGTGTACTTCAGTCACTACTAATGGATCTCCTCGACTACTAGAACTAGGTGTGCCGAGTTTGGGCTCGTTTTGTTAGTTATGATGAGACCTTACCTCCGGACTCGATGGAGTGACCTGAAGGTGTACTTCGGTGACTGCTACTGGATCTCTTAGACTACTAGAACTAGGTGTGCCGAGTTTGGGCTCGTTTTGTTAGTTACGATGAGACCTTACCTCCGGACTCGATGGAAGGACCTGAAGGTGTACTTCGGTGACTGCTAGTGGAACTCCCCGACGATTAGAACTATGTGTGCCGAGTTTTGGTTCTTTTTGTTAGTCATGATGAGACCTTACCTCCGGACCTGATGAAGTGACCTGAAAGTGTACTTTGGTGACTGCTACTGGATCTCCTAGACTACTAGAACTAGGTGTGCCGAGTTTTGGCTCGTTTTGTTTGTTATGATGAGACCTTACCTCCGTACCTGATGAAGTGACCTGAAGGTGTACTTCGGTGACTACTAATGGATCTCCTCGACGAGTAGAACTAGGTG
This sequence comes from Agrochola litura, assembly GCA_949152395.1. Classification (NCBI taxonomy): domain Eukaryota; kingdom Metazoa; phylum Arthropoda; class Insecta; order Lepidoptera; family Noctuidae; genus Agrochola; species Agrochola litura. The sequence goes on along the minus strand of OX424521.1, from coordinate 10,935,142 downwards.
TGCCGAGTTTGGGCTCGTTTTGTTAGTTATGATGAGACCTTACCTCCGGATCTGATGAAGTGACCTGAAGGTGTACTTCGGTCACTACTAATGGATCTCCTCGACAACTAGAACTAGGTGTGCCGAGTTTGGGCTCGTTTTGTTACTTATGATGAGACCTTACCTCCGGACCTGATGAAGTGACCTGAAAGTGTACTTCGGTGACTGCTACTGGATCTCTTAGACTACTAGAACTAGGTGTGCCGAGTTTGGGCTCGTTTTGTTAGTTATGATGAGACCTTACCTCCGGACTCGATGGAAGGACCTGAAGGTGTACTTCGGTGACTGCTAGTGGAACTCCCCGACGATTAGAACTAGGTGTGCCGAGTTTGGGTTCTTTTTGTTAGTCATGATGAGACCTTACCTCCGGACCTGATGAAGTGACCTGAAAGTGTACTTCGGTGACTGCTACTGGATCTCCTAGACTACTAGAACTAGGTGTGCTGAGTTTGGGCTCATTTTGTTATTTATGATGAGACCTTACCTCCGGACCTGATGAAGTGACCTAAAGGTGTACTTCGGTCACTACTAATGAATCTCCTCGACTACTCGTCTACTCATCGAGGAGTTCCAATAACAGTCACCGAAGTACACCTTCAGGTCACTCCATCAAGTCCGGAGGTAAGGTCTCATCATAACCAACAAAACGAGCCCTTACTCGGCACACCTAGTTCTAATAGTCGAGGAGATCCATTAGTAGTGACTGAAGTACACCTTCAGGTCACTCCATCAGATCCGGAGGTAATGTCTCATCATAACTAACAAAACGAGCCCAAACTCAGCACACCTAGTTCTACTCGTCGGGGAGTTCCACTAGCAGTCACCGAAGTACACCTTCAGGTAACTCCCATCAGGTCCGGAGGTAAGGTCTCATCATAACTAACAAAACGAGCCCAAACTCAGCACACCTAGTTCTACTCGTCGAGGAGTTCCACTAGTAGTCACCGAGTACACCTTCAGGTCAGTCCATCAGGTCCGGAGGTAAGGTCTCATCATAACTAACAAAACGAGCCCAAACTCGGTACACTTAGTTCTAGTAGTCTAGGAGTTCCACTAGCAGTCACCGAAGTACACCTTCAGGTCCGGAAGTAAGGTCTCATTATAACTAACAAAACGAGCCCAAACTCGGCACACCTAGTTCTAGTCGTTGGGGAGTTCCACTAGCAGTCATCGAAGTACACCTTCAGTTCACTCCATCAGGTCCGGAGGTAAGGTCTCATCATAACTAACAAAACGAGCCCAAACTCGGTACACTTAGTTCTAGTAGTCTAGGAGTTCCACTAGCAGTCACCGAAGTACACCTTCAGGTCACTCCATCAGGTCCGGAAGTAAGGTCTCATTATAACTAACAAAACGAGCCCAAACTCGGCACACCTAGTTCTAGTCGTTGGGGAGTTCCACTAGCAGTCATCGAAGTACACCTTCAGTTCAATCCATCAGGTCCGGAGGTAAGGTCTCATCATAACTAACAAAACGAGCCCAAACTCGGCACACCTAGTTCTACTCGTCGAGGAGTTCCACTAGCAGTCACCGAGTACACCTTCAGGTCACTCCATCAGGTCCGGAGGTAAGGTCTCATCATAACTAACAAAACGAGGCCAAACTCGGTACACCTAGTTCTAGTAGTCTAGGAGTTCCACTAGCAGTCACCGAAGTACACCTTCAGGTCACTCCATCAGGTCCGGAGGTAAGGTCTCATCATAACTAACAAAACGAGGCCAAACTCGGTACACCTAGTTCTAGTAGTCTAGGAGTTCCACTAGCAGTCACCGAAGTAAACCTTCAGGTCACTCCATCAGGTCCGGAGGTAAAGTCTCATCATAACTAACAAAACGAGCCCAAACTCGGCACACCTAGTTCTAATCGTCGGGGAGTTCCACTAGCAGTCACCGAAGTACACCTTCAGGTCACTCCATCAGGTCCGGAGGTAAGGTCTCATCATAACTTACAAAACGAGCTCAAACTCGGCAGACCTAGTTCTAGTAGTCTAGGAGATCCAGTAGCAGTCACCGAAGTACACCTTCAGGTCACTCCATCAGGTCCGGTGGTAAGGTCTCATCATAACTTACAAAACGAGCCCAAATATAATATAAACAGCAATACGGAATGTTTTTTGTAGGTTCTCATGTATTATAATAGAAACAAATAAAAAATAAACTTTCAAATATCAAAATTTGTTCACTTGACTACTATTCCCGCAGTTTACCGTGCTTACACTTGTATGTGTGACCTGTGTCAATGTAGTAGCTCGATTCTTTACCTATCAATTTTGTAAACGCGTCCTTAATGTGTCTGTCTGTCCGTCTGTCACAGCCAATTTACTCCGAATCTTATGGACCATAGATATAAGAAAGAAGGAGATATGCCCGGTAGTTGAAAATGTATCGAAACCCAATGTCTCCACTTTGTCCCCACTACCTCGCCACTAGTCGTCACAACTACACATGCAGATCAGTAAACTAAATAGAAACGAGGCTGCGCTCACTCTTGCAATTCATAAATCAGAACGTACTACACAATTAATTATAAACCTTATCCCATCAAACACAGCGTGCATTTACCATGCACCGTACAACTCACTCACACGAAAACATCATTTCTATCGTTGTGCTGTACAGAAACAATTTATTTTACATATACGCTAGTGATTGACTAAATCGGAAAGGTATCGATTCTTCCATTTAATATTATCGACGGTGAAGTATCAATATCTAATAACTAACATTTTGGCGGTTTTCACTTACTAATGTTTACTTCAAATGGTCAAAAACTATAGAAATTAAACGTTTTTTTCTCCTCCTGTAAAACCATGTTTTTGTAGTTATTAGATATTGATACTTCACCGTCGTTATACTTTAAAAAATTTGGTATCCTGAAAATGAAATAAATAAAAACGATAAGTCCAGAAAATATTATAATAAAAATAAATAATAAGCAAAAAATTCAAACAATAAAAATCCAGTTACGTTGGTTTAACCTGTCATAGTTTATTTGAAACAGTAGATATTGTTGAACCCTGCTATGATGTTTACTCACTGACCTGTAAAGTGGAGGTATTTGTGCAGCACTTGACGCTTTGATATTACTGGAGTGGCATTTTTTGTCAAATAGTGTAATCTTAAATTAATATATTTTTCCATGACTGCTTTAATTTGAAATATTATGTGATTATTCATCGGAGACTGCTCAAATTGGTGAAACTTAATATTTTCAAAGAGATCTAATCCTATGAAGTGAGGCAAAGCCTTTGCCATGAGTTCCTGTTTGACATTTTTAGTTTTAACTGTTAATTTATTATTGGTGAGACAAGCTGTTTTTATGATTATTTCCACTATCTTACAAATCATGACGACATCAGGAGATGGGTACATAAGCCCACCTTTGTCCTTATATATACGTTATAAAATGATGTGTTTCTTCATATTTGTAATCATCTGAACCATGCCGATTACTATAACGCATTCGAAGCTTTTGAAGACTTTAACGGTAGTAAAATACCAAAACCATAAAAAGTAAGGAAATAGCACGAGTATAAGGCATAATAGACCAGCGATAATTCAAACCCAAAACACTCTACCTAAAATTTTATTAACTTTACAACCGTTGGTTACGCATTTCTCTACCACACTGTACAATAATCAAAATAAGTAAAACACATTATTTCACATCGACCCGGGTAAAAGAGTTGACAAATTGAAGAATAAAGTATAATAGCAATAAATTCATTCGCCAAACGACATTGTTGTCGATAGCCTACGTTAGTGGATCTGCACAACCACATCACTAGCTCGTCGCCAGACACAGCGGCCGTACTGCGCGATGCATCCGCAGTCCACAGTATCGTTTTGTGATTTTTACATTGCTTGTTGAGTCACTGAGCGACATATTTAGGTAGTGGTTAACGAGCAATGTATGTAGTGCAAAAATAGTACAGTCGCTGTGATATTTGGAAACAAAAATAACGTAGTAAAAGCAAGAAATATTTTACGATTTGTTGTTTTTCATTATTTTAAAGACAAATATAGTAAAATACTTGTAATTACATATGGTAAGTGATTCCATGATTCACAAAGTTTTTGTTTTGACTTCGGTTTTTACAAGAAACCACTGAACAACACGGCATTCTTATAAATTGTCCCGATCACGGCCGAAAGCACACTAGTTCGCGGAGACGGCCATTTTCGTATGCAATGAGCACTTTGATCATTACGCGTGGACACAGACACGCCCCCATGCCACTTCTCCTGTTTTTTATATTTCTATGTTATGGACCGATTAAGTTGAAATTTAGTACACATATGTAGGTATTTCTGTGACCCAAACACGTATGTGTAACGTAAATAAATGAATTTTGAATATGGGGGTTACTTTTTGGGGGCAAAGTAGGAAATTTCAAAAAAACAATTTGTAAACTGAACTGTGTGACATATCAAATGAAAGGGCATATTGTGAGGATTTCAAGCATATTTTTTTATAATTTTAAAATAATTTTATAGATATTTAAGAAAATAGATGAAAATTTACCATTTCCCCTTATCTTCGAAACTACTGAGCCTAACATTTTGAAAAAATACAAATAATTGTTCTTCATTCATAGATTACAGGAAAACATATAAGAAGTCTATGGTCTTAAAATAACATGGTAAATCTCTCAATATTGTACGTACAAACTTACATTTACAGTTGAAATGTATGGGAGAACATGTTTTTCAACTACAAGATAAAATCATCCCAACTACGGACCCCTTCATTGTGCGCACTTGGTTTTTAAAAACATTCGCATTCTAATCTGTCTGTCAAAAATACCTCTAATTTTCATACATTTTTGACATTGAATGTCGCTGAGATGTGATTGACCGTCAATATGTTGTTTCTGCATTCTTTTTTTAGTTTTTTTGAGAATACTCCTACTTTATGTAAAGAAAATATTATGTTTATGACAGCTCCACAAAGCTCTCTGCGCGACCGCCGGCTGCGAACACTCGACGTTGCTCCTGTATCTAATGCTGCACTCCTGCACCGCGTACAAACGACACATCAGCAACGTTGCGCAGATCGATCAGCTGGTCAGTATATCAATCATTTGTGGCGCCATCTACATAGCTAGCATAGAACTGAATGGTGCTAATCCTTGCGTCATGTTCGTGAACGGCGCTGTCAGTAGGGACTGGTCATCTCTTAGCTGCCATGGCTTATTTTAATTTAATTTTTGAATTGTATTATTTGTTTTATTTTCTATTACGGACGCTTTTAACGTTCTGCATCGTTCTCACATACGGATAATGTAAGCAATATTTTGTAACAATATTTTGATTTAAAAAAGTGTCCGTGAAGTTTCTTGTCCGTTCTTCTCCATAGGTACCTACTACGCTTTGGAATGGGCAACTAGCTTCATCTTTCTGACTGACCGACCCCTTGACAATTCAAAAGTGCCTGTAATTGGTTTATTTGAAATAAATGCTTTGAGTTTGAGTTTGACATCGTCACATGCAAACTACGCACCACACTAACGTCAAGCAAAAATCCTGTATCGCGCAAACAGAGTTTACCGCGCGACTAGAATTTACAGGGTAAGTTTTTTAACCAGTGCGCAAACTTAAACACGTGACTTTACTCATCATTATGAACAACTTTTACTATGGGACCAAACCTGAAACCGCGAAAAAAAAACCAGCTGTTCCCTACATTTATGTTCGCAAAACTCGTCAAAATGTAGGGAACAACAGATATATTTTGCATGATTCTCAGTTTTTTTTTCCGAGTTAGACATAACTTTACAAATTAATTTCACTATGTAATATAAACATAATCTAAAATATTCCTAAATTAAGTTATTAACAAAATGCTCTAATTTAACATATATTTTTTCCAAATCATGAACACTACTCATTTAGACGTAGTATCTATAATATAAAAATGAATCGCAAAATGTGTTGGTAAGCGCATAACTCAACAACGCCTAGACCAATTTGGCCAATTCTTTTTTTTTAATGTTCGTTATTTTTAGGACAAGGTTTTAGGGTAGGTAGAGTAGGTAATAAATGATAAAGATGGTGCACCCCAAGCATTTATAAGGCAAAACATCGTTTGCAGGGTCAGCTAGTTCAGTCTAAAATCATTAAAAGTTGGTTATCGTCTCCTTAACAATAAAATCTTTATTCCACAGATCGTACCGATCCTGCAAGTGCTGTACAACGCGCCAGACAACAACAATCACCACATTTACATGTCGCTAATAGTGCTTTTGATATTGACTGAAGACGATGCGCTTATCAAGAGCGTGCATTTAATTGTAAGTAATCCTTGTTTATATATTACTACATGTAGCGGTTACACCGCCACACACGTACTACGCATCATAGACATGACGTCACATAAATCCTGCATCGCGCAGTTAGAGTTTACCGAGCGATCGACATACATACAAGATTTCAACTTCAAACCGATGGGCAGTTGCCCGCCAGACACAACACCCGTCTGGTCGGAGGATTCTCCTTTTTCTATGGTGGATGAGTGAACTTTACACCCTGTTCCTCATACCACTAAATACATTTCGCGGTTGCTGCCGTGGTCTATCTCACTCGAAAAGTGCATTTTTATTGGCATATAAAGTATACTATGTTATACAAAAAAAAAAAAAAAAATCACAAACCTACAAGGGCACTTATGAAACGTCAGAAGCTAGGTGCACGGTTCCAATTGGTTGCTTCCTATGGAGAAGAGCCGGCAAGAAACTCCACGGTTACAATGTTTTCAAATTACAGTGTTAATAGGTATGGGAGGACAGTGTAGGCCTATCAACAAGTACCAGGTACTTAGTAAAATAAAAAATGGTACACAAGTTTACAGCCTACAACGTTCTCACATTCACAAAATCTAAAAGAAAAGAATCTATATAAAAGATAAACAAAATAATAAAATAAGAACCTATTTAAACCAAATGACATGATTGCCACTACAGCTGCAACAAATCTAATTTGATTTAAAAAAAATATAGAAAATAGTAGGTATATAATGTCAATAATGTAGTATGTTAATAATGTATTCGGCAATAATGTAGCTTTACTCAAAAATGCATGTAATGTGGTCATTATTTTGACAACCTTGTTTGAGCAAAGTCGACCTTGCCGTTCTGTTTCAAGGAGCGGCCGGCAAAGTTTTGCTGGTCGCTCTAACAGGCCGGCAAAACATTGCCGGCCGCTATTTTGACGTTTCAACGTTTTAAAAAATCAAATGCAAAAAGGTTTTAATAAAAACACAGCTGTTTGTATTTATAGAGATAGGTACAAAAAGATTTTATTCCATATTTGTCTGTATAGTTCCAACTACCATTGTTAAAAAAAAAAACAAAGAAGTAACAAAAGCGCGGTTCAGCGAAAATTTTATTTTAATTTAGTGACTTTTTTGCGTAATAAATGAAGAAATAATACAGCAGTCAAACACCGCATTAAAATTATCGCAAACTATTAGTAATATCAAACCGGGAAAGTCGGTGTTGAATTTTAGTAACTGTACTTTTCATAATTGTCATTTTAATTAAATTTCTAGTTAATTAATATATATTTTATTGAAATTACTTGCTGGTTTTATTTAGATTAGGTACTTGCATTTTTGAGTAAAGCACTATACATTATACAAGCCTTGGCCCACTATGACTGCTTCGCTGGTCACGCTATGATTGCCTCGAGTTAGCCTAGATACGCTCTAGGCCTTCCTGCTTGGCCATCATTGCAGCCCTTGCTGTCCTCGCTGTAAAGGCCTCGACGTACGGCCTCGGTCTTTATCTCAGCTCGTCCATCAAGTGCTGCACGCTGACCGCGCTGTGTCGGCCTGGAGCTGCGCTGTCGGCCATCATCAGCGCGACCAGCAAAGTAGTCATTATAGACCGCGGCAGTAATGTACTATTAATTGAATGAAACAGTGTTTCCAAGAATTTCCAGAATGTTAACAAACCTAGAGTCTGACCACGCTAACTCCGCAATGGAATAAATGGGCAACCCCAAAAAGTTTTAAATATACTTACTTTAAGTATACTTTTACATCACTCACTTTCGTGGTACTTGAGCTGTCAGATTGCTAACGCTGTAAGTTGTTTTCACAAAATAAAGTTGAAAAAACCGGCCAAGTGCGTGTCGGACCACGTACAATGAAAGGTTCCGTGGTTGGGATGAATTTATCCCAAATACAAACTTAACTTTGTAGTTGAAAAACATGTATTTGCAAGTGCAAATATAAGTTGGTCGATTATTACTCGTTAACTTGTAGAGCCTACTTAGCTGTGATAGTTTTTCTTTTAATTTCGTTATATAAACTACTGCTGTGATTTTTTTCACACATCCAAAACCAACCATTTAGCTGGCAGGGGGGGACACACTTGACTCTAACAAAAATTAGCACTTTAAAGCTTAATGTTTCGCAAACGGATCTCTGAATCCAAATGGTTTTCACACACTCACAATGCTTTTGAAGGACCTTTCCAATGATACCGCACACCAGGAGATAGAAAAAAAAAAACATCACCACTTTACGTGTAGGAGAGGTACCCAAAAAAAAATGTTTTTTCATAATTTTGTTTTACCACTTTGTCGGCGTAATTAATATGTGTACCCATGCCAAAGTACAGTTTTCTAGTACTAAGAGTCTCGGAGCTAGACCGCGGACAAACAGACAGACGGACATGACGAAACTATAAGGGTTCCTTGTTTACTACGGAACCCTAAAAATGGTTGTTATGGGATCAGTATTTCCTAAGTGTTAAGCCTGCTCCACATTCTTGGCAGGAGATCTCGACGAGAATATTTGGCGAGACAGGGCGAGACGAGACCGATACTCTACATTCTTGCCTGGTACAGTAGTATTGTACTTTCGTACCAAGATGGACGTCTTAAAAATATTTATATATTTATAAATATTTATAAGCATTATGCGCTGCTGCTGCCTATTACAATTACTTAATATCTGGATCACCGAACTTTGCAAATTTTTTTTTAATGACGTTTTCTAAAAATGAAACCTAGCTAGATCGATTTATCGCCCCCGAAACCCCTGCTTACAAAATTTCATGGAAATCGCTGGAGCCGATTCCGAAATTCAGATTATATTATATATATGTTACGGCTAAACCCCGAAGTGCGGCTACACCTAGTTTTAGCCGGCTAGAACTAGGTGCAGCCGGTAGCAGTTGGTTAAACTTGCCTAAATGGATCCTGGCACTCGCCGGCCGCTGCCGCGGCACCGCTCGCTTCGCTCGCTCGGCTCGTGCGGTGTGTTATGTGGTCACAGTTCTAACCTAACCTACCTTTCAGCCATTTTCCTTTGCTACAACTAACTTTAACCAACTGCTACCGGCCGCACCTAGTTCTAGCCGGCTAAAACTAGGTGTAGCCGCACTTCGGGTTTTAGCCGTGACATATACAAGAATTGCTCGTTTAAAGGTATTAGATAGATCCGTGTTTTTTTTTACGAATTACGGACGGACAGGCAGCGGAGTTTCGTTTGACACTCTTCGGGTACGAAAATAGAAAAAGTTTTTTTTTTAACGACTTAAAGAAAAACCTAGTATGAGAACCTAACATAAAAGAACTGTTAATTTTGTCCACAGATGTTAAAAAACCTAACCTGGTACACAGAACGCGCTATCTCCGAGATATCGCTAGGAGGTCTGATGGTACTCGTGATACTGCGAGCGTTACAGTACAACATGGTACGCGTGAGGGACAAGTACCTCCACACCAACTGCCTTGCCGCCATCGCCAATATGAGCTGTAAGTCATATCATCATCTGCCCAGCCTTTTCACATCTATCTTGGGGTTGGCTTTTAGTCTAACCGTATGCAGCTGAATACCAGTATTTTACATGGAGCAACTGCCTACCCGACCTCAATCACCCAGTTACGATACCCCTTGGTAAGACTGGTTGTTACACTTTCGGTCTTCAGACGACCCGTAACGACTGTCAAAGATCCACGAATGACAGCCGGGACCAACGACTTAACGTGCTTTCTGAGGCACGGAGGAGTCTCGGTATGTAAAGATGGTCACCCATCCATGCAAGCGTGGCAAGCGTAGCTTAACCTGATGGATCGATGGCACCTGTAATAAACAAATACTTCCACACAATAGGCATAACGGACAGTCCTCTGAGCAGGGCGTGCATGGAGGCTGAGGAAACCGTAGCGCATGTGCTCTTCGAATGCACAGGTGTCACCCAGATTAGAACAGAAACCCTCGGGTCACCCAGATCTTTCACAGATGTTCTGAACAGACCAGGAGTTTTAATTAGCTTCTGGAGGGAGGTGGGCTGGTTGGAATAACCACCAAACGGCCGCCATGGCCCACGTACCATGGTCCACCTGACGGACTAAGTGCGGAAACCAAACCCCATAACATAGATAGCACTTATAGATAAAATTGATTGAATATTTTTCGTTACAAGCCAACAATAATTTATTATGATTTTTGTCCATTTTCAGGTGAATTCAGAAATCTACATCCTTACGTAGCACAGAGGTTAATATCACTGTTTGAAACATTGACCAAACGAAGAGCAAGACTATGCAGTGAAATTGAAGGTAAGAAATTATTAGTTTTTTTTTGTTGAAATCAACCCTGGACTGAATTTTCAACTTTATTTTAAGAGTCGCAATGTTGATATTTGTTTGACGGAGAAACCGCGCTGCGTTGCGCTTCACCAGATCTTCCGTAGAGTCTGGCCACGCTAAGTCTGCAATGGAATAAATTGGCAACCCCAAAAAGTTTTATATATGGTATACTTTTACTTTAGTCAGTTATGTCAGTTTCGGGGTTGTAAGTAGATCTTATGATTTTGATATTTTGCCTTTTGATTTTTGCATAATAGATTATGTGTAATAGACTATGTCGTACCTATGCTCTACCTCCATACGATGGCAAAACTGTATCAAATCCACCCTACATCGTGCTAAAGTGACTATTCTTTACCAGGAATAAATCGGAATATAAATAAAATAACCTATCGAAAACAAAAAGATACAAGTATCAAATTATTTTTTCGTAGGACAGGATGGTGTTGCCATCTGTAGATTTTCAAATTCCACCGTTTTTTTTTTACTTATGCATTCTAAGCGTGGCCAAACTCGATTAGCGTGATACATTTGTATACAAAGTTTTCCTCTTCTGTCTACCATTTTTTACTATCTGTATCCTAGCTGTCAGTTTTCTGAAGAAATAAAATAAAACTTTCACGCCTTGTTTCCCCGAAGGGTTGGGCAGAGGTGTCCCTGTAGCAGGTACACCCACATTTCGCCAGTTATGTGTAAGTCCCATGTAATAGGGGGCGAGCCTATTGCCATCAACCGGGCACAAACCCAATAACACTTTGCCTGACCACGGAATCGACCAACGAGGTGGAAATAAAGTAAAAACACCCTTGAAATGTAAAAATGTGTTTCAGGCGGCGATATAAATAATTTAGAGCTTCCACATCATGCCGAGGAAAAGACAGAAGAAATTGTGAGTATTACCGGTAGTCATTTGATTTCATCTTCACTACTACACCCATGTCATATCAAATCAAATCAAATAATTTATTTCGGATAAAATATCCATATTGTGTTAGTATAAGTACTTACAAAAATATGTTAGTAGATCTAAAATCGAAAAACAATATTACAATAAAACCAACAAAAAAAAATACAATTAAAATCAAAATTAAATTAAATTATAATCAAAATTAACTCAAATCAGAATTAAAATAACATAAAATTATAGTCAAAACAAAATTAAAACAACATCAAATCAAAATTTAAATAAATATATATACAACATATACTTAGGCGCGGGACATACACAAATAGAGAGTGGCGCGGGCGTGGCGACGGTATGGCGCGGGCGTTGCGCAGTCAATTTCATATTTCATACAAAATGTATAGGAACAACGTGGCGCAGAACATACACACAACTCCTGCGCCGCACAGTGGAAAAAAAATTACCTTTTTTTGTTTAAAATTCTGTCTACACCACAATTTTTGACGTATCGCTGCCATTTTCTTTTTATATACTCCTAAAATATCACACTTTGGTGTGTTACTGCAACTTTTCCTTAAAATTCAATACCTCAAAAAATCGGGAAATGAAGCAAAAACCAATTTCAAAAAAAAAATATTTTAACAAATATCAGTTTCCAGGGGTTTTTCAGGCCCTGGTTATGAATTTACTGTCTGTTTATAAAAATTCAAAATGGCGGAAACAAAAAGGCGGCCCAAAAAAAAAATTTGATTCATTTCCCGAATTTCAAAAGAAAATTTAAAAAAATTAAATTTATATTTTGGAAAAGTGGCAGTGACACACCAAACTGTGTTATCTCAGGAGTGTATGAAAAAAAAATGACAGCGATACGTCGAAAATTGTGGTGTAGGCAGATTTTTTAACAAAAATCGTCATTTTTTTCCCACTTGCGCCTCGTCCGCGCCACGCCTCTTGTGTATGTTCCGCGCCACGTCGTTCCTATACATTTTGTATGAAATATGAAACGGGCGGCGCAACACCCACGCTATACCGTCGCTACGCCCGCGCCACGCCTTAGAGATTTGTAACTGTTATTGCGTTTTATTCTAAGTCAGCGTCAAATTCAATTCAATTCAATTCAATTTGTCTATAGGTCTATAAAATCAAAGACAGCTAAACGCCTTAAAGTCGTAAAATGAGTTAACTATGGCGCCATCTAATTTAGTTACTTGGACACGCTTTGGTGTATTCATTTTACTAACAAATGCAGTAAGGTCCCTAGCAAATTCAGTTCAAAAACCGATATTGGTTGGCATCAAATACAGCTACATGCCAACCAGTAAAAATCAAAAGCAAGACAAAAATATCAGTTTTTATAGCTTCCTGAATATTTGACAGACTTGGATTTAGCTGCCTTTGATTTTGTAGGGTAATTAGATTAATTTATTATTTAAAATAAATGAATTTAATTACCCTTTCTAAAAGGTTCTATATGGGCCAGAGACTCGCATTGTTACTTTGTTGAACTATTTATAAATATTTTTTTAAATCTTCTACAGATGGACCACATATCAGTCCTCGACGAGGTCTTGCGCATGCTGCTAGAGATCATCAACTCCTGCGTCGCTCACCAACTCAGCAACAATTGTAACGTTGTCTACGCGTTGTTACACAAGCGACATCTGTTCACGCAACACACACACCATCCCGTCGCACAGAATATTGACATGGTAAGTTCCTATGCCAAATGCCAAGGTTAAGCTACCCGTGCTGCGGTCAGTCCGTGGATGGGTGACCATCCATATTCAAAATTGATATGGTAAGTAGTCTGTGCAGAGCTCGTGGCAAAGTAACAAAGTCAAAGTCAAATCATTTATTTCAAATAGGCACTTGTATGGCACTTTTGAACGTCAAAATTTACAAAAAAATAGAATTGATTCTAGTCGCCCCTTCCAAAAGGTAGTTTTCGTATGGAGAAGAATGGGCAAGAAACTCCACCGTTACTCTTTTAAAATGTTTTACAATAGTTTGTATAGGTACCTACATTAGTTAAATAATTATATGTGAAGACGATGCACCTAGAATAAAATTACTATACCACAATAGATAAAAAGAATTAAAAATGAAGCAACGACAGATAATTTAATTATGCGATAGATACATGGTGCTCACATATTTACAAACATTGTAAAGTAGACGATTTTCCTAAAATTTTATAATTAATAAGTCTGTTTGAGGAAGTAATTACAGAATGTAAAATCAATGTTGTATAACACAAAATAATAAATTTTACAATTAAATTAGCATCCAGTTTCATTTTGTCTTGATTCTAAATTGTCCTATGGAGCAGGACCAGCATGTTTTCAAGCACTCGTTATCTTGAATTTATATAAACCCCTAATTTGTAGTATGCTTGTTTACAAAGTGTACTTTTAATATAAGTTTTAAATTTTCTTTCATTTAATTGAAGCCGAATGGGTCGGTCGATCCAACTAAAGCACTAGTATCTAGTGAAGGTCGGACGTTTTGGAGGCTTTCGGATGTGGATGTCCATTACATACCGAGACCCCTCCGTGCCTCGGAAAGCACGTTAAGCCGTTGGTCCCGGCTGTTAATTGAAGATATTTGACAGTCGTTACAGGTTATCAGAAGCCCGAAAGTCTGACAACCAGTCTTACAAAGGGGTATCGTGTTGCCAAGAAATTGGGTTGTGGAGGTCAAATAGGCAGTCGCTTCATGTAAAATACTGGTATTCAGCTGCATCCGGTTAGACTGGATACCGACCCCAACACAGTTGGGAAAACTAGTTTGGCACTATTCTGTACTGTAAATTAACATGTTCAGTGCCGGGAGCCCACCTAGAGGGTTTACCTAGTCGCATATGGGATGCCGGGAGCCCTCGCGGAGGGCTCATTTTAAATATAGGTTTTTCTTAGCGAATACAGCATTATAAACCGTGAAAATAAAATCTGATGTAAATTTTAACAAGATTTATTAGTATATGCGTTGATTTTAAAATCCAAGCTTTTTTTTCTTTGTTCACTATTAAAAATATTCACAAAAAAAAATTAAAGGTTGGAAACTACTTAAAGCGACAAGACCCCCTGAAAACACTATTTCACTTCGTTTTGCAGTGTTTTATAAGTATAACACTGTTTTAAACCTAATGCCGTTGACCGTCTGCGATGGTTAACTTTAGTGCAAACGTAATGCCGGTAACCCTCCCGGAGGGTCTGAGTTCTATGAAAAGTGGGTGGAGTCGAAAGTATTAAATAAATATTGATCGGAATTAATATGACATCAGATTTTATCTGAACTTCTCCGGAAGTGATGAAAAATGTCTACGAAAAATATTGATCCATATCTACCATTTACCATTTTATTTTTGATTTGTTATTTCACTATATGCTGCACCGGTTGACGTCATCACGTCAGCACTGGCTATCGCTGAAAACCAGCGCTGGGGCTCTGTCTCGCATGGGGTCGCAGCTTTATGCTGAGCGATGGCCATTTTAAGTGGATGTGACGCATATTTTCCCCCAATTTGTTATTTACGTGTTTTTTTTAAATATTTTTTTGCGTCAAGTTTACCGCAAATAAACGAATTTTCTTTCTTACCATTATTTTTATTTCCAGGTGATAGGCTATTTCTCGACACGTCTGCAACGCGTGCAGGAAGGTGCGGGTGGCGATTTAGGCGTCACTGAAGTGTTGCAGTGCATTAAAAAGGGAGCTGAGCAGTGGTCCAGCGACAGACTAAAGGTACGTAGAATATAGCTTACCTACACAAATAGCCCAGTCAAAATCGACACACAAGTACTGTATTTGTATTTTCTTAATGTCCCTCGGCAAACTTCGTGTTTCGTCAGTTGTCGGATTTCTATCAATTATCAGTTGCGTTTTGCACTTGGTGCAGACCGCACGCTTTAAATCGACTTGGAAGTATATGGAGTTGTTAATACTCTTTTAATGTAATTTATTTAAAAAATGGGAGAAAAGCTGCTAAAGTCGCAGGCACGACGGATAGGAAAATAGTTTTACAGCTCTATATAGTTCATACGGAAATCAAAACAAAACAACAATAAAGTACTTAGTTCTGAATTCAAATATAATACACGATAAATCTAATAATTGATGAACATGGAAATTAGCATTCGTTTGTATTCGGAAATGCGATGATTCTCGAGGGACATAAAGAAAATGGAAATACTGTACAATTTTAAGAGTTAAAATTTTAAAAAACCTCGACACAAACATTTCCTCATTTATCTTCCCTACTCCATCACCAGACCCTGTTCACCATCTATCTATAACCTATTCATTAAGACCATTCTAAACACGATACCTGTGCTATAAGTTGGTAAGGGAGTTGAGTATCCTGCAAACCCCAGGTGATGCTGCAGCATCAGTTCAAGGTTACTATGTTCTTCGAATATCATTGAAGTAACAGAATACCAAATTTCAAATCGATCAGACCTGTGGAAGATACTCACATCCATTTATCAACTAGAAAAGAGCTGATAATCTTTAAACGGCTTAACCGATTTTGATAAAACACGTCTAAGAACTATTGCTATAAAACCTGCTTTCAAATAAAAAAAACCGTGACAGAAAGTTATTTTAGCATCTTCAACATAAACTAAGTAAAAAAAATACGTATTATTGAAGCTAACTCAAAAACCACTCATCAGAACTTGACCAAATGTTTATGGGACCAATCTTAAAAGTATATCCTGTCAAAGAAAAATAATTTTCCAAATCCGTTTTTGAAGCCTGTTAAAAAAGAAGCTGTACCGTCCTCAAATAGTTCAGGATATTTTCTTAGCCTTTTCAACTTATTTTAAGCGAACTACTATTATTTAATATTTACATAGACTTTTTAACCGACTTCCAAAAAGGAGGAGGTTATTATGTTCGACGCGTATGTTTTTTTTTTTTGTTTTTTTTTTTTTTTTTTTACGTATGTCCACCGATTTCTCCGTCATTTGTGGACAGATTTTGAAAATTCTTTTTTTGTTTGAAAGGGTATGCTCCCAAATTGGTCCCATATAAATTTTATTAACTTTGCTTGGGTAGTTTTTGAGTTAGCTACAAAATACGTATTTTTTTCCTACTTAGTATGTAGATGATATGATAAGTTCCTGTCACTGGTAGCAGGTAAACTCAAACTCAACTCAAACTCAAAGCATTTATTTCAAATAAACCAATTACAGGTACTTTTGAATTGTCAAGGGGTCGGTCAGTCAGAAAAATGAAGCTAGTTGCCCATTCCAAAGCGTAGTAGGTACCTATGGAGAAGAACGGGCAAGAAACTCCACGGACACTCTTTTAAATCAGAATATTGTTACAAAATATTGGTTACATCATTCGTGTTGAACTTATACATGTGAGAACAATGTAGAAAGACGTGCACGTTAAAAGCGTCCGTAATAAAAATATAATATCAATTCAAAAATTTAAATAAATTAAAATAAACCGTGGCAGCTAAGAGATGACCAGTCCCTACTGACGGCGCCCGTTCACGAACATGACGCATGGATCAGCACCATTTAGCTCAACCATTTTGAAGGGAACTTAATGATCCAACACACACGCCACCATCAGCGAGACATTTGAGTGAGCATGACATACTCTCAGCCGCCAGGGCACATTCAAGTCAATGAAAGACGTACCCAGTAAATGGTAGCTTTATGGAATGTACAACATGGTCACAGTGCTCACACATGTGATATGCAATTATACAATACAAAGAGATTGAATTTATATAAAGGAAATATAGTTTTACAATCTTCAGCAGCTGCAACAATACTTTTGAATGCTAATCAATTAGTTTATGCGCCCTTGTGGAGCTGGACCAGCGCTGAGCCAAGCATTTTTATCAGCGATGTAATCCCCCAACTTATAATATGCTTGGCAGCATAGTGTGCGTTTTATACATGATTTAAATTTCGTTTCGTTCAGTTGGAGTATGTGGGAAGGTATTTTATTATAACATTTTAAACAGCACCCCATGAAGGATGAGTCTACTTTAGCCAGTCTGAAACCCGGTTGAACTAATTGGTCCCTATTTCTAGTCCCATAATTGTGTTTATCACCTCTTTTACTGAAAAGACTTAGATTTTTCCTTACGTACATGATGTTTTCATAGATATATTGACAAGGTACCGTCATGATGTTAATATCTTTAAACAGTTCCCTTAGAGAATCGCGTCTGCAGAGGCCATATATTGCTCTGATGGCTCTCTTCTGCAGAATAAAAATAGACTCGATATCTGCAGCCCGTCCCCATAGTAAAATACCGTAAGACATGATACTATGAAAGTAACTGAAATAGACTAGCCTCGCGGTATCTACATCGGTAAATTGACGCATTTTTCTCACAGCATATGCTGCTGAACTTAGCCGTCCTGCAAGAGATGTTAAATGAGGACCCCATTGCAGCCTTGAATCGAGCGTGATCCCCAAGAAAACAGTTTTATCGACAAATTCTAGTTTCTCCTTATTCAATACTATGTCACAATCACTACTTTTAACATTTGGTAAAGCAAATCTTATGCATTTCGTTTTTTTCCCATTTAATACTAAATTATTAGCAGTGAACCAATTTTGGACCTGCAGTAGGGCGTTATTTACTCCGTCAAGATTTGATGCACGTCTATTTATCTTAAAAATTAAGGAAGTGTCGTCAGCAAATAACACCATTTGTGGTTGGTTTTTTAATAAATGGGGTAGATCATTAATATATACTAAAAAGAGGAAAGGACCCAATATCGAGCCTTGTGGAACGCCCATTTTTACTTTTAAACCGATTGAATGGACACCATTTACTTGAACCTGCTGCTGTCTATCATTTAAATAAGATTTTACTAAACTGAGCGCAAGTTTTCCTAGTCCGTAATGCTCAAGTTTCAAGAGCAAGGTTTCATGACTCACGCAGTCAAATGCCTTGGAGAGGTCACAAAAGATTCCTATGGCATCTTGGGCCTCCTCCCACGCTGTAAATATGTGTTTTAATAAGGTGACACCGGCGTCAGTTGTACAACGTCCTTTGGTGAAACCATATTGCTGATCGTGCAAGATTTGGTTGGCGTTAAAATGATTAAGCATTTGATTGAGCATTACCTTTTCGAAAACCTTGCTGAATACCGGCAGCACAGATACTGGTCTATAATTGTTAGTGTCTTTACTGTCCCCAGATTTAAAAAGTGGTATTACTTTACTGTATTTCATTAAATCCGGGAAGACTCCTTGATCCACACACAAATTAAATATTAAAGCTAAGTACGGTGCTATAGTGTCGATTATGTATGTACAAACTTTGATAGATAATCCCCATAGATCTTCGGTCAATTTGATTTTGATTTGCCGAAAAGCTTTTATAACTATCATTGGGTTTAT
This sequence comes from Agrochola litura, assembly GCA_949152395.1. Classification (NCBI taxonomy): domain Eukaryota; kingdom Metazoa; phylum Arthropoda; class Insecta; order Lepidoptera; family Noctuidae; genus Agrochola; species Agrochola litura. The sequence continues at coordinate 10,916,221 of OX424521.1, read as the reverse complement.
ATGTTTAAATTGAAATTCAACCGGGCAGCCTGGAACGTTCGCTCTTAATAAATCAATTGAGACATCGGGTGAAGAATTTAAAGCTTCCGTCGTTTTAGATGGTATATTGGTAAAGAAATGTACAAACTCTTGCGCTACTTCTAAGTTAGAGCTTATGGCACCACGTGAAGTCTCCAATGTGTACTTAGTGTTTCGTACTTTTTTCCTATTAGTTTCATTATTTATAACTTTCCAAACTGTTTTTATTTTATTTTCTGCTGATTTAATCTTGTTGCTAATATACAGAGCTTTAGCTATCTTGCAAGTATTTCTAAAAATTTTGGAATATGTAGCAACATACTTGTTGAAAGTTTCAGTATTAATGTAAGGCTTAAGGCCATAAAGCTCGAACAGTCTTTCCCTACTTATCCTAATACCTCTAGTTGCCCAGTCACTAAAAATAAAATTAGGGCAAATATTTTTTGTTCTCTTTTCAAAAGTTTTATTGAATTCAGTGTGCACTACTGAAAAGAAATCCTCATACAATTTATTTGCATCGTCCATATTAGGGCCCAGAGCATTTAACTTATTATTTAGGGTACTATTGAATCTATTTAATTTGCCAGTTGTTATTGGTCTAATTTGTATTTGCACTTTTTGAATAGGTGTTCTAAATTTAAAAGTTACCGTTTGTCCACTATGATCAGACGGTAAATAATTTACGATGGCTTTATCTAAATAATCACAACCGCAGAAGACATTATCGATACAAGTAGCAGAAGTTGAAGTTACTCTAGTTGGTTCTGTAAAAACATTTGATAAATTGAACGATTTAAAAAGGCTTAATATTCTACTGCTATTTGAATTATTTTCCAGAATATTTATATTAAAATCACCACAAATAATTGCGGCTTTGTTACTGGATGCAAGTTTCGCTAGGACATCTTCCATTATTGACTCAAATAAAGAAAAGTTCTGATAATTAGGGGGTCTGTATACGCACACTACAACATGCTTATCCAGCTCAACACAGGACAGTTCGATGCAATGTTCAACTGATAAACCAACTATGTCATTACGTTGCTTAGATTTTAAACAATTTTTTATCAAGATTAGAGAACCTCATAATGGTATTTGAATGTGTGTGGGGTAGGTACCACAACTAAAAAGTGAAAAATAAAAACTTTTTACAAAAAAAAACAACCGACTTCCAAAAAAAAACACTACAAAGTGAAAAATAACTTTAATTTCGGAAGTCGGTGGCAAAAAACGAAAACACAAAACCCAAGACACCGACTTCCGAAATTAAAGTTATTTTTCACTTTGTAGTGTTTTTTTTTTTAATTTAAATTATATTTATAACACTACTACACTCACTACTTATACTTTTTATTCTTACTTTTGCTTAACCCTTCGGTAAATCCAGCGCGTTATGTGAACGATTTTTCAATAACCATTTTCTATTTTTCCAGAAATTCCCCGACTTAAAATTCCGCTACGTTGAAGAAGAGAGACCAGAAGAGTTCTTCACTCCGTACGTGTGGAGCCTCGTCAACTCTTGCGGGGGGGTGTACTGGGCCAGCGAGGGGGGGGCGAGGGCGCTCGGCGACCTGATGGCCTGCTGATCTACGAGGATCAGTTGTGTTGATATTGTGGTCAAGACGTTTATGTGTCGGTGGATGTAGGGAGGTGGTTGTGTCTGATTTTGAACGACAAACATACATACAGGATTTCTATTTTCTTAATGTCCCTCGGGAATCATCGCATTTCCGAATACAAACGAATGCTAATTTCCATGTCCATCAATTATTAGATTTATCTTGTATTTGAATTCTGAACCAAGTACTTTATTGTTGTTTTGTTTTGATTGTCGTGTGAACTATATAGAGCTGTAAAACTGTTTTTCTATCTTTTGTGCCTGCGACTTTAGCAGCTTCCCTACCATTTTTAAAATAAATGACATTAAGTTAAAAGAGTTTTAACAACTCTATATACTTCCAAGTCGATTGAGAGCGTTCGGTCTGCACCAAGTGCAAAGGGCAACTGATAGAAATCCGACGACTGACGAAACACGAGGTTTGCCGAGGGACATTAAGAACATATTTGTACTGTACATATTAAACTCATGCCTTTTTCCAATGGGGGTAGGTAGAAACTACAGAACGCAACTGACGAACGTATTATTTTATGTCATTTGATGTCACTAATTTCGTAATGTAGTTTGGGCATTTATGACGGAGGGGCGAGCTCATAATATGAACAGTATTTGGTTAAGAGCGTTTATTCTGAAAGTGGGCAACGTCGCAAATAGATTTCAAATATTTCGCTGTTTTTGATAAATTTGGCAATATTACTGTATGGAAATAAGAAATGTGGCTAACTAGTTTCCTAGTCTGAATTTGTGCCCGGTTGATGGCAATAGGCTCGCCCCCTATTACATGGGACTTAATCATAACTGACGAAATGCGGGTGTATTATTGGTACACCTCTGCCTGACCCTTCGGGGAATACAGGCGTGATGTTATGTATGTAATTCCCTAGAATATTAATAATAAATTGCAATTATAACACTGAATTTGATGTTGTAACAATTTTAGGTGTAAAAAAGGCATTTGGAAAGTTACCAAATATTTTTTTACATCTAAAAATAAATATTCGGTATAACGATATTAATTATTATATTTCATAATCAATATTTTAGTTCCCTAGTTAGCCACATTTCTTAATTCCATACAGTAATATTGCTAAATTAAGGGGGAAGCGTCAGGGTAGCCCGCCATATTTAATTTTATTATTCTGTGTTTAAAATCCGACACAACTGCTCCGTACCTATTCTCAATTTTGACACTTAATTTACGCCTTATAATGTTATATGATATAAAAATTATGTATTACGCATAATTGCGACGGTCTATTATACTAAAGTATCTTTATATTTGTTTCTTTGTGAATCTTTTATATAGTAATAAAAATGTATTGTCAACCTTATAAATTTATGATGACAATATTCTTACAAGACAATGTATTTAAAATTATACCATAATGTAGTATTTTTTGATATTGTAGTAAATTAGACTTACTATTGAACTAAAGTAAAAATGTTTATGATCACACATGAACTGTTCTCAGAACATACCACTTTAAGGGGGAAGCGTCAGGGTAGCCCGCGAAATTCAAATTTTCTAACGTTTTTTGCATTTTGCAGGTCATTGTCAGGTTTTATGTTGATTAAAATATGATTCGCGGTCGTAACAAATATGGCTTTACTCAATTATAATAATTACAATCAGCAATACAACTCTATAAGTTAGCAAAGGTGTCAAATGACATGATTTCATGAAATCATGACATTTGACACTTTATCTTAATCACTGTTGCTGATTGTAATGATTATAATTGAGTAAAGCCATATTTGTTACGACCGCGAATCATATTTTAATCAACATAAAACCTGACACTGACCTGCAAAATGCAAAAAACGTAAAAAAAATTGAATTTTGCGGGCTACCTTGACGCTTCCCCCTTAAGTCCAGAATCGGATTTGTATGTTTAACATTTTACAAAATATTCGAATATCTTCCGTTGATTCACCTTCCCTGGCAGTGCCTGGCTAAAACACGTTAGTAAAAAAAAAAATGCTTTCTCAAATAAAGTGTTACTTTATTCAAAACCTCAGCACGGCGCAAGAAACTAAAAAACGTAGGTACAGCGCGACATGGGTCTAAATGAATGTGGTGATATACGGGACAAACATGAAAATGTACTGGATTTGACAGATTTGTGACAGCTTCCTTCGCAAATAGCGCCGCCATCCGTTCATGTTTTTTTTAAATATTTACTTTTTAGGTGGCATCAAATGGATTTAGAGCATATCTAATATGTTTTTACTATCTTGAGTCGTTCTAATAACTCTTGAGATTGGAATAAATCCTCATATGGGTCAAATTAAATTAGCTAACGAGACTGCAGACGTGATGGATATAATATTGGCATTATAATATGGCCTCTCCACAATATCCTTCAGGATGCTTTTGTAGCTTTCACGTATCCTACGCATTAGCGATGCCGTTCTTTTGCGCATGATAGCCTCAAAACTATCCTGCCTCGGCAAACATGCCCGACGCACTACAGAACCGCGGAAGCCCCAGCAACACCCGAAAAGCAGTATTGTACTGAACACGGAGGGCGTTGTTGGCTCTCTGCGTATACCTGACCCACAGGCTGCAGGTGTGAAACGTCTGGCAGTATGCCTTATAAAGCTTAATTTTCAGCGCGCAAAGCGAGAGGTAAGATGTTACACATCAAAATAACAGATTTCTCACTACCAGAGGTCGTTGACCCCAAAAAGAAAATCATCAAATCATTTTTATTTTGTCATGTTTAGATATCGATATTCATTACGTCTGCGCAGTTTCGCTAGCTAATTTTATTTGCCCCTGTATAAAAAGAAGAAATGTCCTGACTCACTCACTCACTCACTCACTCACTCACTCACCTCACTCCTTACTTACTTACTCACTCACCCAGCCCAAAGCCTTGGACCAAGAATGCTCAAATACACAGAAGTTCCCTTTATGACGTAAACAAGGAATAAGGCGGGATTTTTCCACGGTATTACAGATGAATAAAAATGGTTCACTCCGCATTTTAGGTATTATGAAGCTACAAATAGGTACGCGGCGGGCTCGACTTGTCGAATTCAGTGGGCGTAACGTAGTCAGAAGATATAAGAGTTACGTGATAGAAAGAGAGGCAACTTCTAGGTGAATATAACTGTAGGTAATTAGCGCTGTGCGACCTGAATTGCACTTTATTATGTCAAGAGTCGCTTTTTATTTAAATGGAATTCACGGACGGACAAAGTTGCTGGCAAAGTACTAGTATAATAATTATTATATGATTTTAACTTCGGCTGTTAAAGAGGTCACTTTTACAATTTATTTTCATATTTGTTATACCTATTATATCTTGTATAGAAATGTCTATATGTAAGACGTTAGAATAATTATTTGAGTTCAAAATAATTTAATTGTAAGTATGGCTTAAATTCAATGCAAACAAAATAATTATGTGGATTTAGTATAGGTATTTATATAATTATTAATATTCCAACATTATTTATTAAAGCAGCGGTGGCCCAGTGGTAACGGCCGCGACTTACCAAGTTGTAGGTCGTAGGATCGAACCCGGACAAGTGCTTTTGCTTTGTGTAAATTATTTCATCACAACTGCTCTCAAAACGGTGAAGGAAAACATCGTGAGGAAACCGGCATGTCCTAGAACCGAAAATTCGAAGACATGTGACATCTACCAACCCGCACTGGGCCCGCGTGGTGGATTACGGCCCACTCCCTCTCACAGAGAGGCTTGTGTCCCAGCCGTGAGAACATAAGCTGAATAAGCAACATTATTCATAAAATTTTATATTAAGTTTAATTTGTTACTAGCTTGCTTCCCATTTATTAAAAAAAAAAATTTTTTTTAGTTAGGCCCTCTCTTAGTTGACCTCTGAGATCATGACTACTTAACCGGGCTTTCTTGTGGGTGTACTACACTAAAAACCTCCAGCTAGGGGCAGATGCTAATTAAAACTAGGTGAACGCTCGCTAAGGGCACCCCCTGTGGGGTACGAACCTCGGCTTAGAGCGTCAACCGGAGGGAGGACATCAAAGATAAAACGGGCTGGATCAAAGTTTAGATCTTGATTATTATTCGGGGTATTTAAAGCTAAGTGCTCAGTTGCAACAACTGCTGGCACCTCGTTATCGAGAGAGTCGTGTATTCGCGCGTCGATCGCTTTTAGATAGGACGCAGGGTCCTTGTGTGTCGATTGCTTACTGGCTAACGGCATGAGCAATAGGGATAATAGCCACATTTTTTTGAAATGAAAACTTCTTTAGGCGCGTTGGCCATTTTTGAGATTGGACTAAACCATTGATTTCGCGATACTGTTACGACACCGACTTTTGACCATTAAAAAGATATCAACGCGTTGATTACCGCGGTGCCGATTTTTTTTCAAGTTTTCACTTCTGTCGGCACTCCCGGAGTGCCACTGTTTTTTATTAATGTCCGTCCGTCAGCTAGTTTAATACAAAATATTGGACACATATTTTTTTCTTTTTTTACGTAATGAAAAGATTACGGCGATACATTGAATTAAAATGTGCCATGACTTTTTTTACTATTGCATCTCGCAATTTTGACCACTAAGGTCTTGGCTGCTTAACCGAACTTTCCCGTGGGTGCCTTAAGCTGCTACACTTAAAGCCTCCAGGCAGGGGCAAAAACTATTCTAAATTAAAATTAAGCGAACGCTCATTGAGAGCGCACCCCCTGTGGGGTACGAACCTCAGTTTAGGGCATCGCGGGGGGAGGACAGCTTAAAAGAGACAGGCTGGATCAAACTTAGATTTTCATCATGATTATTATGCGGGGTATTTAAAGCTACGAGTACGTGCTCAGCTGCAACAACTGCTGGCACCTCGTTTTCGAGCAAAGGTCGGGGTGTGCCATGACGTCACGTATGTAGATTTTATACTTGTGACGTAGCGACCCTCCCACTCCCCAACTTTAATGCGTTTTATCCAAGTAATTTTTTTACGATTTACGATAATGCAAAAAAATACATGTCGAATATTTTTTTGACTGACGGACTAAATAGAATTTCTTTTTTTTACCCAGTCATCTTCCCTATTCTCATTTTTTTTTCTTTGTGCATTTAGAGTTTTCATACTGTGTATTATTATCTTTTTCTTTATTTTTTTATTCATGATAGTATTGTCTATAAGAGGCAAAAAAAGGTTTATTTGAACTGTGTGTTATCCATACAATTATATAAATTTGCGAAAGTTTGCCTATCCGTTGGTATGCCTGTCTGTCTGTTACCTTTCACAACCGCCCCAATCGGATTAATACGACAAATGTTATCATGCCCGTGCCGCCTCAGTCGTATTTATACGACTAAGAACCTATGTTTGTTATTTGTTTTTATTTCTATGCATGACCCTATTATTTTGTACTAGATATTTATTTGTCGATTTATGAACTGGGCGCAGGGGGCACAGCAATTGATATAAAATCAAGCGGTCAGTAGGTTAGGGGGCGTTCATTAATTACGTGAGGCGATTTTGGCGATTTTTCGACCCCGTGGCGAAATGTTGTGAGATTTGGCTCGACCCCTTTCCCTTAATCTCACGTGAGACTTTTCAAAACGTTTTTTTTTTTGTTGTTGTAAATACATTGATCTGTGCTTGATTGCTTTGGATTTATTAAAAAAAAAACATAATTTGATTAATCATTTTCATTTAAAAGACTGGTAAGACTAGTAAAATTCGAACAGTAAAATACTTAAATAGGAACTACTAAACTTCGTAAAAGTTTTTCGCAGTTCTGTTTCCTCGCAATATACCACTGTTTCGCGCGGAATAAAAAATTAAGTAGGTATTTTCCGAGACCCCCCCCCTACTTAACGCTTTACGTAATTAATGAACGGACCCTTAACGGCTGAACGGATTTGGATAAAATTAGGCACACGGATAGACCATGAACTGGGTTAAGACATAGGATACTTTTATCCCAGTTATAGTACGTTCTCGTGTGATAATTTCCGGCGCAGTCGCGGGTAAAAGCTAGTAGAATAATTAATATTGATTTATAATTATAACATTTAGACATTCCCTTCTTAATTAGTGCCTTTACAAAAGGATCAATTGTATGCTATCTAAAGTATTTCTAATTACTATTATATAGACTTATTTATTTTCTAAGAATTGGCAATTCATGGCTGAATTCGCATAATACAGTGTGCTTGGTATATTTTGGCACGTGTCAAAATAATGTAAGATTTTTTTTACATGTTTTCCCTTGCAAGCAGCGCTGTTATTATGTACCAAAAATTAAAAATACTGGCAACACTATAATTATACTTTATTCTCACTAGCCAAAACCTTTTATTTATTTTCATGTCTATTTCATATAATGTTAACTTGATTAGATTTGTACATAAACGTTTTAGTGTAAAATGGACGCAAGTTATATAAACGGTGCAATCCTTTACTGTGTCTAAATAAACGTAGATTGTATAAAACGCAATATAGGTTAATTAACAATTAATAAAAAAAATATATTTAATTAAATCGTGTTTTATTATTTCTTAACTTTTTTCATAAAAACGTTTAGACTACAGGCCCATGTTTCCATGTACAGACGCCAGCACATCAAGCTACCCGAAACTGTCAAATTTTCCCAATCAACTTTGAACCTATACTTCAGCGGTAAAGTTGAAAATAGAATAAATTTGACAGATTGTAGTAGCTTGATGTGCTGGCGTCTATACAATGTGTAACAGTGGAGTAAAACCCCCCCAAAATTTGTATGGAAAAAGTATCGGCTAGTTGCGCCTTAAGTTGACTGGTGACCCGGAACTATGGAAGGACTATGGCCCCTGCCTAATCAATGTTTTATTCGTGTACATATAATGTGTACACGAATAAAATGGCAGGGGATGACTTGCACACTCAATAATGGGCCCCCGAAAACGGTCGCTAGCACAAAGTGTCGTAGCGACAAGGGGGCAACATGTCCTGAGGTGCTCATGAGGAGTGGAGAGGTATTCCACGGCTATCAGGACAATCCCGGAAGTACGGTCAAGATCCCTACCAGCATCTTACTGGAATACTTCCTTCCTCCGAGCACGGTTGCTCTTGCGAATCTCCACTCAAGCCGGCAGATAAAGGCAAAAATGAGGTGGGAGCTCCGTTCCTCGTCAGTGTTCACTCCAGCTTGCCAATAAAGGCAAGCCAGAGATGAGGAACAAGACTTCTCCCGGGAGATAGTCTCTTGGTCCGTGGGGTCGCTACTGCCCAACAGCTCGCCACATGCTGCCCTGCGGGTTTTTGTATCTCTCTTGGTCTGGCTCCTCATCCCAGACCTGTTCCGGCAAAGTAAATTTTACCGGCACAGACCTAAAGTTCGGAGCGCGCAAGCCCCACCACGACGTCAACGTAGAGATACGGCGGTGGGGATTTTATTATTATTTATTTGTATTTTTTTTTATTTGTGTTTCAAATTAAGTTTACAATAATGATATAAAGCAGTAGAAAATGTATTTTAAATGAAAATATGTATCTTTACTATACTAATAACTGTAAGGTAGTTAAATTTTTAGAGGAATATAATAATTACGATAAACATTACTTATGAATTACTTATTTATTTTTCTATCCCCGAAAATCTGGACTAAACCTGTCACGCGAGAGACATTTAATTTTGGGAAAAAAATCGGGACGTCTGGCAACGCTAAATATTGGGGTCGGCTTCCAGTCTAACCGGATGCAGCTAAATACCAGTATTTTACATGGAGCGACTGCCTGTCTGACCTCCATAACCCAGTTACTAGGTAACACGAAAAATACCCCTTGGCACGACTTATCATATTTTCGGGCTTCTGACTACGCGTAACCAGCCCCAGATCTAGAATTTTTTGAGGCGGGGCAAAAACTGGCGTCTGCCGCTTCCTACCAATCTTGTATGGGGATGCACTAAGTTAGCCCCCTCAAAATTATTATTTTTTTCAAAATAAAAATTTTGGCAGCAACTTATTAATCAAATTGTATCGATCGATAATGCGCCAATTCAACAGGGGCGCCAAAACTGTTGTAAAAAAATTTGGTTGCCTGTAAAGTCGGTATACGGGCGAAAGTGTTACGTGACAACGACTTTGAGTGGTAAAATAATTTTAATGTGAATATTCATTCGTATAGTAGGAAGAAGGATGAAATAATACTTTCACTTTTTATGTCTGTCTCTCTCGCTCTTAGGCGGGCTAACCATGCCCGAGTGGAAGGGACGCGTGCCTCTCACTCGCTCTCATTGTGAGCGCATAACGTAAGCGGAGCGTAACGCAGTTTCTTGAAGTGTCACCCGGCAAACCAATTTATAAGACGTTGTCACGTCAAAATAATAAAAAATAGAAAGATTATAAATGTGCTGCGCGTCTCATTTATTGCAAAGTTGCTGTGTGCTGAGTGGTGCACTTGTCTGCTACGCTTGAATTTGTCGCCCCCTAAAGTTGGCGCCCGGGGCACGGCCCCCGGCCCCCTAGATCCGGGGCTGCCCGTAACGACTGTGAAAGATCTACGAAACCGGGACCAACAGATTAACGTGCGTTCCGAGGCGCGGAGTGCGTGTGTAAATATTCATCTCAACTACGGAACCAAAATGAAAATTCTAGAAATTGAAAAGCAAACTACTTACAACTTTTTCTGCTTGAAGAAACTCGTTTGACTTATGGAAGTAATGATTTCTATTAAAATAAAATCGTCCAACTTCTGGGCATCCAGCATTGCGTAATGAATCTATCTATCTCCCTCCCATCCACTTCCAACCAAAGTAAAATTATTTAAATTTACCGCCAATTTTTCCAGTAACATAGACAATACTACTTGTCGACTACGCATGCGAATTTGATTTTTGATAACTTTTTCCTTGTGTTCGTCCTTCAGGTGACAAACCTTGAATCCTTTATTTAATAAATAATTTTGTCTTATTTCCTAACAAAATGTGAAAAATGTAAAACATGATATTAAAAAGTATAGACAACATTTTTACTTCCTTCCGATTTGAATGAAATCAAATCAATCGACAATCAAGAATGTGGTGTTTTGTGTTGTGAATGTGAAAGAAGTGCGTAAACAAGACATATTTTATAAAAAATAAATATCTTCGTGAAGTTCTGTTTAATAAACTATATACGAGATTATAAAGAAACATAAATTCGTTTGTGTATTTATTTGTGTCTCTGAAAATTAAATAACTGCGAGAAATATTCAGTCCCAAGGTAAGTGCAATAATGTTTTTCGAAATATTTTATAAATATTTTCTTTGGTCTTGTTGTATTTTTTACTTCGTTTAAGTGTATTTTGTCTGTTGTTGAAGCTTATTGATTGTATTTCTTCTATCTAACTTGTTTATGTGTCGCGTCATTTGTTTTTATTCATATTTTTTCATTTGAAATATTTGAAATTCCCTTCTATTATTATTTTTCGTACTTCTGTTGTTTTAAAAAATGTGTTTAGCTCGTTTATTTTGTATTGTTAATTGTGTATTCTTACTTACTTTATAAATAGCGTAGATGATATTGATTTTTACAGTTCATAGAAACTATTAAAAACAAAACCTTTACAATTTAAACTTCATTACCTAGTTATCTAAAAATTAAATTATTTAGGTACTTCTGAGCTATACTCTTGATGAATTATCAGAAAAAATTCGTAAATAATTTATTTCTACAGAAAAGTAAAAAGTAAAACAATTAATCACTGGACAGCAAAGAAGTTGAAAAATATAAAACATGTTTGAATTTTTATTTTTCTAAAATTATTTGTTAATTGAATTTAACAGTAAGTACCTAGTTAGATTCTGTTTAAATAAAATCAAGGATCATTCATATTTGTTCTTCATTTATATTATAGATACTTCCTTTACTTATCCAGGGAAACGCTACTTAAAATAAATTACTATAAGGAAATATTGTGTCATAATAATACCGATTGGCATTGAAACTGATGCACCGGCTAACTTTAAGGAAACCAATTGATTCTACAATATCTAATAAGTAGTTCTGGATAATTCAGAACTTACTTTGAATTATTTGATTTCAACGTTACCTGTATGTACTATTTTTATTAAGTAAGTAATACTGAAAAAGTATGTAGTACTACATCTTACATGTGTAATTAACCAAAATGCCAAAACATATTTCTTGGTTTACTCCTTTACGAGTCAATGGCAAAGGTAAAAATATTATGGTAGTTAGATGAGTTGGGCCCAGTATGTGGCCATGCCAATTGCGGCATCGGTGGAATTTTTTAGGTCCTCAGAAGTGCAGGTGTAAGAACACTTTGGAGAATCCAACATATGGGATATGGTTGGGTCGGGAGCACCACATTCACACTGGATATCGGTTGGGTCAATAATCTTCTATTGCGTTTGACTTCCGAGCCTCTACTTAGACCAAAATTCTTGATAACTTAATTATGATCATGACCTTATAAAGCATACCGATACATAACATGGTATATTAATCTAATCACTATCAAATAACTATTGGCAGTTCCATACACCGCACTTCATGCAACTGTTGATAGGAATGTGACCCAAATACTCCACTATTATGTGAGTTATTTATTGCACAACTACATAATTAAAACAATTAGTTAATAGCTTCATTCCCAAAGGTTTTGTGCATTGGGATTGGAAGGTGTATTATTAATTAAATTAAGTGGAGTTGAAGTGACCTCATATAATATTTTTTTTTAATTTTGAAATCCACTTCCTATCCAATCCTATCTTATGTTATTAGTCAGTATTTTCTTCCTGGTGCCAAGTTTTTCGGTAATAACTCCTTCAAGGAGTATTCTTAAAAGACTGAGTAGTTAAGTTCTAGGTCCTCTATTTTTTGTAGAAAGAAAAGACGAGGAAAGCTGCCTTCATCATCAATTATGAGACCTAAATTAGGAGAGAAGGAGAAAAATACTCTGTTGTCTGAAAAACTCTTGAATTAATAGTGGCCAATTCACCTGGGTCAACAAAAGTTCTTTAGAAGATGGCTTAAATCCTTGTTATTAGAACCTCACATCGAACCACTGCCCAGAATGGTATGTATTCACATGCCCCAAAAGTTGAAACTGTAACCCAATAAGGGTACCTAATCAGTCAGATGTCAGTAAGTATATCAAGTGATATCCAACTACCCTCATTACGAAGCTGTCTAAGTAAACACCTGCCGTCACTTTTGGGATCAAAGACGATGATCAAGGTCTTCGGAATATTGTAAAGGTATCACCGAAATAGGTCAAAAGCCAACTAATCTATTAAAGATAATGTAAGAATGCAATTTTATCTTTAAAATTCCATCGATATCTGTTTACTCAATTAACACTGGCCAAAGGTGAGTCCAATCCGTACCTACTCATACTGTTACTCATTAGTAACTAGCAGTCGCACAGGTGGATCGAAGGTTAAGTTAAGAAGTTACGCTAGCCGCGGTGGGTTCGTGGATGGACGACCATCCATTACACCCCTCCGTGCCTCGGATGGAACGCACGTTAATCCGTTGGTCCCGGCTGTCATTCGTAGATCTTTGACAGTCGTTACGGGTCGTCAGAAGCCCGAAAGTGTGACAACCAGTCTTTCCAAGGGGTAATGTGTTACCCAGTAACTGGGTTGTGGAAGTCAGGCAGTCGTTCTACGTAAAATAGTTGGGAAAAAGCTAGGCAGATTTAATAACGGAACAGTTAAAAGCCCGAAAATACCTAATGCGTACAAGCTTCGATGCAACATGGTAAATCTGTAAGAAATTCTAATGCTGATCCGCGGTTGGTTAACCTGGAAGCCAATCCTAACATTTATAGGAAAAAGCTAGGCTGGCTGATAGGGACGCAAAACACATAAAGTCCTGTTCTTACATCATTATCATGGTAGGTACAACCAGATGCATCCAATTGATTGATTGATCATTTATTTGAAGTGACGGGCTGTCTGGCGTCTGCAACCCAACAGGGATAGATCGGATGTAGATAACGGAACCATAGACATGCACAATAAAGCGTTTTTGATTAGGTGTGAAACAAAAAAGTATTTCCTAAAAACTACGAAAGTTATTCGTGACTGAAGAAATACGTGTTTAGCACAGGATCTACTACAGCTTTATCGGGAGCATTAAAATGACTTCACCGCGTGTCCAGGCCCTGATTATAGATTCAAGTTAAGCCCAGATCTAATCTTAAAACCCCTCCATTAAAACAACACCTCAACAACGGCAGTTTCTAAAATCAGTAAAGCTACTGTTTCACTGAAGAGCGATGCCAGCACATAATGAAAATTATGGCAGCGGGGTTTGACTTTACGGTATGAATGAATAAAATGCATCGACCCCAGCGTGGTTTGACCAGACTCGATTAATCGAATGAACCCCAAGATTTGCACTAGCCCCCGGAGCATCATATTTCTTGGAGCAAGATAGATTGGGGGGCGCGGCAATGGTAAGGTAGACGTGCCCCTAAGATATAACAGAATTTGTGAGCTGTACCGGATTTGCATCCTAGAGTAGGCAATAGAATAGTGGAGACGGGTGATATTTATCTATATGGGTGTATCTTTTAACGACGTTCCCGCCAGTTTGGTCCAGTTTCACCGGTGAATCTTTTGTCGGGGTTAAACTGCTTTCTCGACTCTTTTCCATATCACTGTTATGCTGTGTTACACGTTGCTGTTATCTATGTCTTCGTCCGAGGTCTTGCTACTATCCGTTTCAGGTTTCTTGTAAATTTCACTAGCATCCTTCTTGATCTTATCTCGGTCTTCAGCCGGTGTCCATCCAAAAATAGATTTCCTTGTCGAAGTAAGTCATGTCCTGTTTTATGTTGTCATTCCATCATTTATCGACGTCATTCGCCGGTAAATTCCAAACGCTATGTGGCGGTCACCGCAGTCTTAGGAAACCCTAGCTTTACCGAATGCGGAAAACGGGCAAAGACGCTCCCGAATTTTCGTATTTTCGTCAAAAACCACTAGAATCTCAAAGACACTCAACAAGATCTGAAACTTTTACGATGCGACGGCCAGTCTAAAAAATTACAACAAACTGAACACCTGTCTTCATAAGTATGTTTGATAAGCGCTACATTCGAAACGGATGGACCATTTGTAGTACAAAGAGTATTGTTTCGACTCATGCGTATAACCTTGAATGTGTCAGTCCTGTCAGCAAGAGTTAACGAACGGAAGTGGATAATAATGGCGGAAAAGGGAACAGATGAAGTTACTCCTGAGTCCTGTCGCAGAAACGCTTAGGGTTCTTCTCAAAAACTTCTTATACCGAAATCTTATGAGTAAAAAAATGCCCTCAAAGTCTTGACACCATGTCAGGTCAAGTGTAGCAGTTTTTTTATGAATAAGTGGATAATTCTAGTGTGTTAGTTCTTTCGTGTGAGAATGCAGCAGTTTGATGAGAACTAATTCCTCTGAGGTGTAAATACTAGCGTTTGCCGGCAACAGATAAATTTTATACAGTAAGCGCTCGCATCGAATAAAATCAATATACCTGGATTTAGATAACTATTCCATATCATATTGACAGTGCTGTTGCCGCGGTGGCTGATTGGCTTACTTACAGCGCTTCTACTCGATCGAGGGTCCGTTTTTCGCACAAAACATTATTTATTTGGTCCCAGAGAGATTTTCCTAAGTATTTGTTTATATCATGTTTGTTTATGTCCGGAAACTAGATGAAGTTAGACTCTCTCTGGGCTAATATTTCTTCCTTTTTAAGGTAGTCTCTTCTCAAATGAATTACCTTAACGTAGACTTCGAGTCTTTGACTTTGGACCTGTCAAAACAAAGGAATCCTTCGCAAGTCTCACACACACATTTAACATTCCTCGTGGACATTTGAAAAATACATTAATCTTGGACATTGATGCATGTGCTGCTACATTGGGCTTATTTACGATGCGACAAGACGACAACTAAGTTGATGACTTTATTAGAGATGAGACTGAATGAAAATTTTAATGTGTTGAGACTTTGAGTGGCTGCACTTGAACTGATTGCTGAATTTATTTATTTAAAGTACAAAGTGCAAAGTGGTATTGAAAAACAAAACAATTTGATATTACCTACCTACTTTTAGCAATTTGTAGTGCCAAAATGGTACAATGGTTTTTAGGGTTCCGTAGTCAACAAGGAACCCTTATAGTTTGGCCATGTCCGTCTGTCTGTCTGTCCGCGGTCTAGTTCCGAGACTGTTAGTACTAGAAAGTTGTAATTTGGCATGGGTATACATATTAATTACGCCGACAAAGTGGTAAAATAAAATAATGCAAAAAAAAAATTTGTGTTACCTCCTCTACACGTAAAGTGGTGATGTTTATTTTTTTTTCTATTCTTTGGTGTGGAGTATCATTGGAAAAGTCCTTGGCAACTAAATGGTTGGTTTTGGATGTGTGAAAAAATCACAGCAGTAGTTTATATAACGAAATTAAAAGGAAAACTATCACAGCTAAGTAGGCTCTACAAGTTAACGAGTAATAATTGACCAACTTAACTTTGCAGTTGCAAAAACATGTTTTCCCATACCTACATTCCGTATGGGAGAACATGTTTTTCAACTACAAAGTTAAGTGTGTTTTTGGGATAAATTCATCCCAACAACGGAACCCTTCATTGTGCGTGGTCCGACACGCACTTGGCCATTTTTTAAAGGATATCCATCGTCAGTTCGTCACTTCATCAGCCTCACAAATTCGCTTACAAACAATCTATTCATCAACACAACATCATCGCCGATGATTTTATAGTTAAGAAGATGAAGTCATTTCATCGACAAACGATTCGCCGAACCTCTTTTGTCGAGAGGTGTTTCATTGAGAGCTTTTCCATAGACTTTCCTTCGCATTAAACTTTTAATGAATTCCAAATAGGTACCTCTTAGTACAACCTAAATGTGACGATACCGTTCGAAAATCGAAGTTATTTTACCGTCCACAATCATGAGCGCTAGGTGCCATAATCAACAACTCAATTATTTATCCATTGACCCGCTTCCGACGACGCGCTTCATAAATTCTTCCGACGTTCCCAACTCTTATTTGGTCGGGAACACAACATGAATCCTAATTGATACCATTTATCACATTACCATTTTAGTTTGTCTTCGTTTCCCGCCATATTTTCGTGCAGTGAGTG
Source organism: Agrochola litura (assembly GCA_949152395.1). NCBI lineage: Eukaryota > Metazoa > Arthropoda > Insecta > Lepidoptera > Noctuidae > Agrochola > Agrochola litura. Next base: position 10,899,493 of record OX424521.1, on the reverse strand, counting down.
GCGCGAAATGGAACGCGCGAACCGTGCGTTCGAATTTTTAAAAAGTTTTCGGTTTTTTTTGTGCGTGTGCAATGAAATGAATATTTCGAATGTAGGTTGTATTCGATCGCGAAAGTTTATGAATTTTACACTTGAACTTGTTCTTGATAGTGTGTTATTACTTTTTGATTTGGACCGTGAAATCTACCGTGAAATTTTTTGCAAAGTGGACATGACAGTGAAGTGCACCGTTGAATAAGCTAGACATAAGTAGATTGTCTAGTTGTTTCTGGCCGATATTTTTGTTCAAGTTTTTGTACTCTTTGTCTGTACTAGTACCTAATAATTAACATACCATTGTGGACGTGGTCATTAGATCTCTAACTGTTAATATTTCATTATTTAATATTCTGAAGGTACCGTATGTTTTTAGAAGGATGTTTTCTAATTTACAATGGAATAGATGTACCTACGTTTACGACGTTTGAAAGTTATGTGCACCCAGAATTGGACGGCGAAATAGAGAACTAAATAATTTTAATGTCCTTTATGTGACATATTATGGGTGCATTTCGACATAACAAAATGTTGAGCCAAAAAGTATTGGACGTTGCGTACAAAACTATAAATTATGGATTAACACTAAAGAAAATGTACTTTTCTGCAAAAACCTTCAAACTACTTAGGATTCCATCCTCGATTATTCTAAAATGTCATGATATACCTACTCGTTTTTATTGTACAGACGCCAGCACATCAAGCTACCCGAAACTGTCAAATTTTCCCAATCAACTTTGAACCTTACTGTTCAGCGATAAAGTTGAAAATCTATTAAATAAATTTGACAGATTGTAGTAGCTTGATGTGCTGGCGTCTGTACATAAATTTATTTCACACATACATTAAGTTACTCTTCATTATACAATAATACCTAGTGTTTCCAAGTACTCAGTACATCCATCAAGTACTTTGGATAAACATCATACAAAAACCGTAAAAGCAGTAAATAAAACGTACGGTCAACCGAATCCACGCTAACAATAATTTGTCATTAACAGCGCCGGTATTTTGTAGCAGTAAGGGTGTTTTTCATGGTTCAAGTGTTATAAACTGAAATGCGATTGACCGTACAACTAATTACATATTTCTATTATTTTCCGTCGACTGCCATTCGATCAGCTGATACGTTTGTCAACGCTCCTCGGTCGGCTACAGCCTTCCCAACCGTGGCTTCCTGTCATTGTGAATGCGCCAGAAAATTATATGTTTTGTACGCTTCTCCGGGAATTGTAGAAAAATATATATTATGGAGCGGGCTAGCATCGCCAGTCAAAAGCTACTAGCTTATCAATCTGCTTTTAGGAAAGGTTGGAGTCTAGTTCAGATTATGTTGGGTTCTGGACATTTGTTTGGTTATAAACAGGGTCAGATCTCCAGTTTAAAAATGATACCGCTGATATTTTATTACATACAATTCAGAGCATTCGAGCAATCAATATTGTAGTGTAGATGCTCTGGGCACCAACAATGACTAAAATCCAGTTGCAGTCGTCTAAACGTATCTCCTGGAAGCCGGGTTTTTTTATTTAGTATTGTGTAAAGTTGGTAAACTTTGAGCGCTATGAATCTTTGGAAATTTCAGTTCAACCTTATGGTTTATTTGCAAAAAGAAGATATTTTGTTCTGGCCTTTTGGCTTTGTCATGTAAGTTCTCAATGGAATCGGGGCTAATAGGTATAATTCATTTCGATAATCGAAAAGTCTTACTCACTTGATCTGTACCCTAATTGCGTAAATTCTGTTAAAAAAACACTTCCTCTCTCCTTAAACATTATCATTACATATAGTTCCTTGCTCCTGTTTCACGTTTATAATTTTATGTATATCTGTTATTTATCTAATATAATATGTATATGTATATATTTAAATAGGTAATTATATGCTTTATGTATCTGTGTATTTGTTGTATATGTAAATGTTACACCACTGACTACCTGCAGTATTGTCTCTCCTTTTCCATTTAAATCTATCCAATGGTTGTCTGTAAAAGATCGCTTTTAGCGATAAGACCGCCCATTGTGTCACCTAATGTAATATTTCTAAATTAATGTCTGTAATTTTTATGGTGTACATAATAAAGAATATTCTATCTTCTATCTATCTATCTTATTTTCGTAAACAATTATGCCTAATTTGTTTCATTTTGACAGTTCAACAACATTAATTGCGTTATTTACATTGTTGAGCAGATTTTTTTTTTCAATTTATGTAGCAATGGATTAGCAATCTGTTTCAAATTGAAACAAATTGTGATTGTGTTGTATTACACAATTAGGGTACTGGCTCGTTATACGTTTGTCAAAGTTGTGGTCTCGTGGCCTCAGCGTAATGTATCCTGCGGTCAATCGGTCATATTGCGCGAAGCACTGGAAAATTATTTATTACATATTTATAGTCACACTAATAGCGTAACACACTTTCAATCACAAGCTGAGTCATTTTGAAGGATATTGCTAATACATTGCTTCATATGTTCGAAAAATTTGTCTGCTCAACAACGTTAATAACGCAATGGATGTTGTTGAACTGTCAAAATTAAAGCCAAATTGCTACTGTCAGTGTATTACCCAATTACCCCGCGGGACGTATTTGATTTGTAATTAATCATTGAAACAATTAATGATGCATAAATTCAATCTATTAACTTTCATAGGATGAAAATACCTTTAATATGCGTGGTCTAAATTAAGCTACTAAAAGAAATCAAAGATAAATTACACCATTTCCTTCTTCAATTCCCGATAACGCCTTTACCTAATTTCGATCCAGAAATAAATCCCTACATCAAAACTTCCTATAAACAAAAAACTGCAATCATCATACATCAAGCTATCTTCAAACCTAAATATTTATAAACTTACCCTCCTATTACGTGTCTATCTTGAATTCTCAGACATGAAAAAAGAAATACACGAGAGGAGGGTCGACGCACCCGTTTTGGCGGATGGCCAGCGATGCACTGCATGCAAACTCAAATGCTCAAACTGCATGGTGCAAGTCTAGCCGTAGACAATAAACATCGGACGTTATTTGCGTCTTCTAATTTTGAATCTTAGCTTTTTATTGGGTGTACAAGTAATTGAAACTTTCGGTTTTGATTAGGTTGTTATTTTTTGCTCTAACTATTGAATGTATTTAAATGGAAGAATATTTGTATCAAGTCGATTTATTTTCAGTTAAATTTTATTGTTGCCTGTAACTTAACGGCTCTAGAATACAATGGCTAATTCTACCTAGATTGATGTGGTATTTGTATTTATACAAACAATCGATAAAAATATTGAATCATCCACCTTTGTGGTAGGTATTGGCAAAATAGGAATATCAATATGCCATTGTGTATCCCAGAAATGCAGCTATTGTGTTCCAGGTCCAGCCTGACATGACAGAATATCAGTGATTCTGTTACCTATTTAGCTCTTATTTCAACGTGTAAAATATCTAATTTATCAATGGAAACCGATTCTATAAAAACAATGCGATAACATCAACATAAACCTTACTTACGTATTGCAATATGTCGTATTGCTATTAAAACATCGTGTGAATTCAGAATCTACTTCTTCCTTATTTTTAAATCAAACTCAAGTAGGTACTACCTATCTCGAATAACTTCGTTTTCTCTACGAACACTATCACTGTCTTGCGTGGGATGTCGCACGATGAAAATTAATTTCGATTTCTCAAATCGTTGATATCATTACTTACCCAAAACATTTTACCCTGAACATTAAAATAAGCGAATACAATAAATAAATTTAATTAAAATTGTACGGATATATTGTGCAAGAATGCACAATGTATCCGTACAATTTTAATTAAATTAATTATCCAAATATGTAATAAATATAACGCCCAATAAATGTTAGTAAGTGCAATATTAATTTCAAATTTAATACTTGTTTTGACAGTTGTTAATAGAAAATGGCGCCCAGAGCAGAGATGTAGAACATTTGGTTGAGTGTAACGTGATATCTATGACTCCATGTTGTATATTATGATTTTAAGTATATGAAGACATTGAACTTGTTCCTTTGTCGTTAACAAGAAAGTGAAGAAGTGTTTTGTCAGCTGTTTGTCATATTTGGTTAATTAAAGCCCTGAAGTTGATGAAAATAAATGGTAATTAGCCAATTTACGTACAAATTTCAGTGAGAAACATTGCGAGTCGCTTCTAAATTCGAATTCGGTCCGAGCAAGGCTCGTTCAAGATTAATTTAAATAACTATCTCTACTTATATACGACATAAAAGAAAATAATCCTTTTTTTATACAACCGATGTAGGTGGTGAAATGCAATCGAAGTATCTGCAACAGATTTAGCTCCCCTGTCAACGAGAATAGACAGCCTAAGCCCTTGTAGGAGAGAAATAAAGTGTCTACTAACATTTCAAGCAAGTTATTTATGTTAAAACAACTTTATTCACAACGTTCTCCATATTTCATTACTATTAGCAACATGTTTAGAGTTATCGTTTGTTTATATTAGCAGGAATAGCTAAACACTTAATTATTTTTGAGACATTTGTTTCTGTTCTGAGTACAATAGATCATACCAATTTGTCTCTTCTCTTCTTTGCTAGATTACCAAGATTATAAATCAAGCAAATACCTAGGTATGTATAGAAATTGTTTTTAAAAACACTAGCGTTAGCACATTTTGTTCTGGATTGACACAGATCAACGCAGCAGAAGTTAAAAAGAAAGAAACGTTTTTTTAAATAAATAAATACCTTCAATTATAAATCAAGAATCTCATTCATTGGGGAGCACAATCCCAAGACAACACTTTTTTCAAACATATTTGTGGCCACGGACCGGAATGGATGAGGTGACGTAGAGTTTGTTATAAAGAACCACGTCGTCGAGTTAAAAAGGCTGTACACATACTAATAATAAACATGCGAAAGTAACTCTGTCGATCTGTTACCTTACTGAATTAATTTGGATGGCAAATAAACCCTGACCTGGGTTAACTTAGTACATACGATCGATATCGGCGCGGGCGAAGCCACGGGCAAAATCTAGTACCTACCCAAATAAAACCGTAATTTTAACATGAGCTCCGTTCACTTAGACCTAAGATTCGCTACCTCACTATAACATACCTACAATAAAATTAACAAGTGGACTCCTCGGTCGTTACAAGGTTCACTACAGAATAATAACACACGATGCTTGTGAAGTATTTATAAGCAGTGCGAGTCGTAAAAGTCTGCAATATTAACAAACCGCACACTTTACGACAAATTTTCATTGATGTGCTCTGTTTTGTGCGAGTTTTAGAACGATTCTTGCGGCAAACACCGGTTTTTCGGTTGTTGGCATTTTGATTTTGTTACTTGTGCCTGTTTTGGGAAAGCATTTTCATAACTGTGTGTAATATTTATTATTTACACTATTTTTCAGTACTTATATTTTGTTTAAACGTAGAGATAAATATGTAGATTATTCTTAATTCAAAAATTCTCCCAGTTTGTGTTGTCTACAAAACTTATGGAGCTTAAAACACATGACTTAAAATTCTCGTCAGCAAAACATTTATTTACTTCTCTGACATTGTAAATAGACTTAATAGATGATGTCCTTACCCTCAAAGAGGCCGATTAGTCATAAGTTTCAGTTTTATACTAAAATATATATGTTATATACCTAACCTTGGACCAATTTCAGCAGTATGTATGTATGTATTATCATAATACAGTGTTCTTGGCAGTCGTTGTGATTTAGATCTTACGATTTGTCGTTGGCACTTCGTTGGAACAAGTGCACTTTTCGCTCTGATTTCAGTTTTATAATTTTTGGTGTCAGCAAAGTGCGACCCTACTTAGAACTGGCTATAGTTAGTCAGCTTAAGCCACTTCTTCAGGTTACTGAAACCATGTTGCATCGAATTTTTTGTAGAGCGTATTACTTCAAATTATAAATAAATGTATTTACATGCTCTTAATTAGGAATAGGTTTTGCATAATTTATACATTCTCTGTTCTCATTTATTCTTATTTCGAAGGCCGATGCAATAATTAAGTAAATAATTGATTAAGAGTCTGGCACACTAAAAGTGACTCGTATTTATTTAGCAGCCATTGCCAAAATCTCCGGAAAGTGGCGACGACATATTGAATTAATGTAGTATATTTAAAAACTTCAGAGAAAATGCTATTTTTTTAGAGGAGATTTTAATTTGAACTTTTATCTAAAAAAACTGCAAAATGTAGTTTTTCACATTTTTATCACACCTGTATTCACCGAAGGGTTAGGCAGAGGTGTATCTATATGTATTAGTAAACCTACATTTCGCCAGTTATGTTTAAATCCCATCCCATGTAATCCCGGAGCGAGCCTATTGCTATCAACCGGGCACAAATCCAGACTCTAGGTTCCGAGTGTCTTATTTTTAGCTTAGGGTAATTTACCATAACCAAAAAACTACAGATATTTTCATCGAACTGCTACTGTCATCTGCTAGAATTTTCTCCGAGCCCCGAAACTATGAACTTAGCTAAAACTCGCACACAATAGGTACACACACACTCATAATCTCAATGTTCTCGTTTCCACCGCGGAAAATATACTCATTGACTAGATGCATACCAAGGTTTCTTGAAAAACAATTGCACACTATTAGTCACTGCACTGCCATTCAAAAGCTATAAATCAGTGCTAACTCTTTTGAAGGCTGATTCACAATAAGTTTACAATGGCAATCGGAAGCTACGGATTGCAAGGATATTTATTCTATTGTCTTAGTTGGTAAGTTGGTGCGATATGTATCGTGAAGTAATTATATTCACGGGAAGTGCAGGAAACCCTATAGAGGTTAATGAGAAAAAATTTACATCTTTTAGTAAAAGAGGTGATAGACATAATTATAGTACAAGAAATAGGGACCTATTAGTGCAACCAGGTTTCAGACTGACTAAAGTAGACTCATCTTTCAAGGGGTACTGTTTTAAATGTTATAATAAAATTCCTCCCCACATACTTCGACTGAATGAGACAAAATTCAAATCTTGTATAAAACGCACACTATGCAGGCAGGCATATTATAAGTTGGGGGATTACATCGCTGAAAAAAACGCTTGGCTGAATGCTGGTCCTGCTCCACAACCACAACTAATTGATTAACATTTGCAAATACTGTTGGAGCTGCTGAAGATTGTAAGACCATCTTTGCATTGTATAAACTCAATCTCCTTTGTATTGTATAATTGCATAGCACAGGTGTGAGCACTATGTAAGTACTAAAGAGTTACCATTTACCGGGTAATATGTCTTGCATTGACTTGAATGTGCCCTGGCGGCTGTGAGTATGTCATGCTCACTCAGATGTTTCGCTGATGGTGGCGCGTGTGTTGGATTATTTAGCTCCCTTCAAAATGGTTGAGCTGAATGTTTCTAATCCATGCGTCATGTTCGTGAACGGGCGCCGTCAGTTGGGACTAGTCATCTCTTAGTTGCCACGACTTATTTTTAATTTATTTTAATTTTTGAATTGTTCTTTGTTTTATCTTTTTATTACGGACACTTCTAACGTGCACGTCTTTCTACATTGTTCTCACATGTATAATTTCAACATGAATGGTGTAACCAATATTTTGTAACATTTTTTTATTTAAAAGAGTGTCCGTGGAGTTTCTTGCCCGTTCTTCTCCATAGGTACCTACTACGCTTTGGAATGGGCAACTAGATCCATATTTCTGACTGACCGCGTCCTTGACAATTCAAAAGTGCCTGTAAATGGTTTAATTGAAATAAATGCTTTGAGTTTGAGTTTAAGTTTCTACATTTTAATGTTATGTGTTTTGATGACTCGTAATCATCTTTCGAAGTTTGTCAGTTCGTTTAGTTTGAACTTACAAGAATGTACCTTTTTTTGCGGAATTCGTCTTATTCGTTGTAGATTTAAATTTGGATGCATAAAAAAAACTTCATGGATTTCCTCCTACCCGGAGCAGGTGGAAGAGCCTGTTTGATTCTTACAGACTAAAACCACATGGTGTTCTTCCAAATACCTCCTTCCTACCTCCTACCTACATCCTCTCGGTAGGGGGCGAGAGCGCTAGCGCATTCATCCCGTCATCCGCACAAACTTAATATTAAAGTATCTGATTATTAACTACTACTCTACAAACAACGTCGTCCGTCTCTACCGTTCTGTTATTTAAAGCTTTAACATTTCAGTAAATAAAATAGGACAAAAAGAAACAGAAATTAACTGCACCATCAACATTTTCACCCGTATATTTGGAACTGTCTGCCCTTTCATAAATCAATTTTATCCCCGAACCGCGCTCATACTGTATCAAACATTTCATAGCGTACTATAATTAAACTTATGACTTCCCCGAAAAGCACGTATTTTCTAACAACCCACAGGTCAGTTGACGCGGATTTCTTGCGATAGACTGACGTTACAGGACTCTTGACAAGCGCTCGAGTACAATACGGTTATTCGTTTTTTGAAAATTCGAAATTTTTGAACGCAGCCATATTTATAGCGCGGTCTGAGTGCTATTTTTGGCGCGGTTTACGGTTTTTGTATTGGCTATGGTGGTAAATGATGAAAAAATGTGTTACAGTGTTTTGTTTATTTTGTGAATTTAGCAATGTTTGTTAAGATTTGCGTACGGATTGATCTGAAAAAGTGCGAACCATTCAAATCTAATTTGGATTTGACCATCATAGGCAGCTTTAAAATGGAGTAATCACTTCAAGGATCCAAAAAAGTACGAAAATTCAAATACCTACTTAGAGCAGGCATCTTCTTTGTTCTAAATAAAGATTTAAAAAAACTAATTCGCTTTGACCACACTCATCCAGAAATGCTAATTTTAAAGTTTTCGCTAATAAAAATGTTTCATGAGAAGAAAACGTTCAAAATACCGAGAAATCTGGAAACGACATAAAAATCGGGTCAACATAACTTACGACTGTATGCAAACGGTATTTTGTATGAAACCGCTCGTATGGTCCCTGATTTTGATTAGTACTTAAAATGTAAATAAAAAAACCGGAAACGATAAAAATCATTCAATTCAAAATTAAAGATTTCGAACGAAAAAGCTTTTGAAAATGGAACGCATGTCATTTTGTCTGCGCGCGAAAGTATGGCCGCCGTAGAATGACCTCCTTCTACCAATACAATTAATTAGAATGGGAGGTCTAACTACATTGGTGATTATTTTCTTTGACGTTTACACGGAATGAATGTATTCTATTTATTTATGCTTGTTTTAAGCCAGTTGCGTGACTAAAGAAGTTTGCAACGGACGTACTTAGTTATGGTTTAATTTCTTAGATTTTCTGGAGATCAAAGAACACTAATATTCGTGGTTCAGTCTAGTTTATATGAGGTCATTTTAAACCCTAGAGTTTTTGAATTCGTGTACGGAAAGCCACAAATTCTAACAAAAACTTACTCTAACAAACTTGTGAGCAGACTATGAAGATTAATTTAATCTAATCAATTAATCGTTTTTTGACCAGCATCGTCTACGGTTTACGCCATTACCAAGAGTACGTAGACCCCAATTCCTAAATACTTTAACACGAAAATCAAGTATTTTATCTAGCAAGAACCCATTAAGTTGATTGAACAAGGTGGATAGTCTTATCTTCATGGAATCCACTATGGTTTCTCGAAACTATTCATCATACTTAAGCAGTCTAATCTTAACTATTATTTGGTGGTGATCAGAATTTTCGACGATGACTGAGCATCAACACAGTTTCACGTAAAACTGTGTCAACTGGATCCAGTGATTCAGTGACTGGATCCAGTGACTCGAAATTTCGGACCCAGTCAGGTTCATGTAAACGAGATTGGCAGTAAGCCAGGCGGAGGAAGCTACTGAGCCCGAAAAACTTACACCTACCAACTAATATTGTATTTATGGATGACTGTCTACTATAAAGTACCATAAAAATCTAAGCCGTTTCGTTAAAAAAAAAATTGCGATTGTGGTTCAAGGAAAATTTTAACAACATATGAACTTTTGGAGTAACGACTTTTCATCTTACGTGTTTTTTCTTCCTCTCTTTTCAGCCCATGATAATAACTCAACTTGTCCAGTTTTGACTGAGAAGAGACAGACAATAAATTATATCTATTGTTATATTACTCCCTGAAGTCACACTTATCGTCAGTCACACAATACAGAAAGCCTTATTACGCTTCGTCTTCTTTGGGTGCCTCTCCATTTACTGAAGGTTGGCCATCATATCCAAATATTTCTCCTTGTCCTCTGCGAATGAACTAAGGCGTCTTTTAGCACGATTAAATTTAAATTAGCGTAGTTTTCGCTGAAAACACTGGTCATCGTAGAGTATTTACAAATATACGAGTGGTTAGGATTATCCGCGTCCACTGGGTGACTATTTCAGTCGTTTCCTCATTCTTATCTAAGAGTTGGACGCAGCCCAAACGAGTTTGCATCACGATGACGTAATAATGTTTACCTTTTTGTTATATTTTGTTGGTTCTGATACATTGCATTAATTTTGTGGAATCCCGCAAAGTTATGGATTGCAACGGTATGGATTTATCGTTCTGCGAAGTCAAACAGGGCTTGCAGCAGCCTCTCCATAGATATGTGACCACGTAAAGTCATGTGTTCTTCTTTCGAAAGCGTTGTAACTCTTGGACACCCAGGTTAAATGAGATATCTGTATTCTTCTACTTAAAAATCTTTTTCTTCATCTTTAAACTCCGCCTCTCGACTTTAATGCATTGGCGAAATCTTCTGCAAACCTACACCGGGCCTTGGTGCGTTGAGAAGCTATTCCATTTTAACTTAGAATGTCTTCAGATGTAGAAAGCTTTTATCCTAGAAAGATAACGAAGATCATGGCAGATGCGTTCTATCTTACATAGATGACATTTTGAGATTTTGCTCATGATAGCTTTCGTGGTTTTCAGTAAAGTTTTAGTCTAAAGACTTTCGATTGACTGATGCAGATTAATTTACTAACTAATAGTTGGCTAAAGGCCTCTTCTGTCTCCAATTCTCAATGTTACGAAAATTATTAGTTTGACACAAATATTGGCTAGTTTTCGTGACTTCCTTGCTGCATCAAAGCTTCTTGCAGACAGTTGGAAGCTTCCCAAATAGTGTTTCATTCTGATGCAATCATACGTTTGTTTTTGTTGTTTTTTTTAATGCTATACAAGACTGAAATGCAAGGTAAAAACTAACAAAAAACAGTCCATGCTTTTTTTTTGCTTTCCATCATCACTTGCCAGTGTTTTTAATTTAGAAGACGAAAGTGTGAATCTTCAGAAATAAAGCTCCTTGTTTTAAAAACAATAAGTTCCAAGTTTTCTTCCGTCAGATCAATCAATCTGCCTAGCTTTTGCCCAACTGTGTTGGAGTCGGCTTCCAGTCTAACCGGATGCAGCTGAAAACCAGTATTTTACATGAAGCGACTTCTTATCTGACCTCCACAACCTAGGTACTAGGTAACACGATACCCATGTTTTCTCCCGAATGTGTGTTTAATCTCAAGAAACTGCTGATTTAACCTAAACTTCCTACTTTTCTGAACTCTTAATTTCACACATATTCAACTCTCCCATAACTTCTATAATTTACAATGCCTCTATGACTCATAGACCAAACACATGTTTAAAAAAACGCTGTTAACTATATATATTTCTTTCAAGATTTCAACATAATTTTCATTAGTAACCATCATCAGTTAGCCACATCAAATAATGTTGAATCTCTTCGCGTCTTTGTGACTCACTGCAGCGGATCTAAATATATTTACATTTGCCCTTTTACTTTTTGGGATTATTCTACATGACAGGGATGTTGTATGTTTTATCTAAATCCGTGAATCGATTAAGTATTATTATTTATTTTTAGCCTTTGTTGTGCCACAGGGCAAAAAGGCACCTTTCTCCTTTGCACTGCTCTCTGTCTTGAGCTAGTGATCCTTCCGCCTTCTGGGTCTGCCTCGATGTCGCCGGACGTTTTCTTGGACCCACATTGTGGTAGATTTGGCCCAAGATAAATTCATCGTTATTGGAGAAAATGAGATGTATAGTTTGAGTAATGAACTAATGAGTCATTTTCCCTCGAATACTTTAGGGTTTAGGACGTTCCTAAAAGTATATCTGTCGCTCCGATACACCTTTATGTGACAGAAACAGCATGAGAATTAACAGATACTTCAAATTTAGTTCCATTTGAGTATTTGGCCGTCAGTTTCGGTCTATTTGGAGCAGATTTGACGAGATTGGGTAGAGTAACAGCTTTACAGAAGTCATAGCGTCGTTTTCATCCTGGTAAAAAAAGCATAAAAGCAAGTGCAGTCCACAAACACACCTAGGTACAGAAATCGCGTCTGGCATTCGTTTGGCAATGCTATCGTGTAACATGTAACAGATAAAATATTGCAGCATTTAAACAATTACACATTTACCGCATCTTTTGTAAATAACACTTAATCAAAGCTTCGCGCGAACACATGTTTATATCAAGCATTTGTAGAGCTTTTTTTAAAATTATTTAAAAAAAATATATTTTACTTTCAATACTTTTGCAAGAAAATTCAAATTGTATCGAATTGAAAACGTATTGATAACCCCTCTTAATGTAACTAACTACACACCAAAAGGCCAAACAGTCTACAGGAATCGTAATAATCTCTTCAGTAGTCAGTACCAAAATAAAATCATCACTGCATTTCTCGAGATGTGCATCTATAGTTTTTTTTGCGTCTAATTTCGTCGACGGCACAAGCCAGTATGCGCGCGCACGGGCCAACGCGCGCTTCTAAACTTTCGATTTAATTCATAGATTATAACATCGGCCATCTTGGTAAATATTTTTTAAGAATAACCGTACTTTTTGTAAATAAACGCTTTTGTTAATAACTGTTTTTGGGGATATAGTACTAATTTTAGTGACTAATTCTGTTTTTTTAATTCTAAGAGCCTCTAAGGGTCCTGTATCGGTCAGAAATACGTGACGAAGTGAGCATAGTGTCCTTTACGTAAAACTATAAGTGATATAAATACTTTTTTAAAGACAGTGTATAAAAGTGTTTGTGTTGTATGATAATTGTAGAAAAAAATGGGGAAGAAGAAGAAAAATAGCGGGAAGAAAGGGGGGAATCGATTCTTCAGGTGGATAAGAAGGTAACATTAATTTAGTAGCCATTTTTTATGTGATTAACAAAGACATAAATGTGTTTTCTTTAATTAACTTTTTAAATGGCATCCATGTTGCTAATTTTGGCGCACTTTTGGCGCCCATCGACTAACTACTCGACAGCACTGTAAGAAGCATGGAATTAGTATGTACTTTAAGTAAGAAGTAATTAATGCTGAAATGTGACTCTTTGTGACTAACAAACAATGTTTATCGGGATGATATAATCATAATGCATGAAAAATCTTTGATGGATTCTGGCCAATGTGTGAAACTGTACTGCTGGTGAAGAAGAAGAATGCTGTGCATAGTATTGTTTACTGGACTTCTTCATCAAATGTTGCAATTCATCGATTCTTTATTTCTTACTAGGTACCATTATTTAGGAAAATTGAGAGCATCTCAAAAGTTAGTACTTACGTTTTAACTCGTATTTTTATTCCGTGATTTAGCCTTTTAACTGTAAGTAGGTACTTTCTGTGTTTATCTTGAACATTACTGACATTGTTGAAGGAAAAACATCGTGAGGAAACCTGTACCCTAATTGCGTAATACAACACAATCACAATCTGTTTCGATTTGAAACAGATTGCTAATCCATTGCTTCATAACATAGAAAAAAAATCTGCTCAACAACGTATCGCAACGAATGTCGTTGAACTGTCAAAATGAAACAAATTAGGCAAACTTGTTTACGAAAATAAGTTACGCAATTAATACCGGACTTGTAGTAAATATTCGTCTGAAATCGCCAACCCGTCTGGAGCAAGCGTGGTGATCAATGCTCGTGCCTTCTCTGTATGAGACGAAGCCTTTGCCCTGCAGTGGGGACACTAATAAGCTGGTATTATTATTTAATTCCATGTTTGTTTTTAGGAGACGCCTAGGGAAGGCGATTCTTTCCGAAAAATATCGATTTTTAAATCGATTCGAATTTTAAGCTGATCGATTCACAAAAAAATCGAGGTCTAAAAGATCAATTTAGAAAAATCTTTTTTTTTTTTTTTCAAGTTTTCATTTATAAAGTAAATGTTAATTACATTTTATGAAAAAAAAGAAAGATACCATAATAAATGATCTCATAACAGTAAAAACAATTTTTTTTAGTTCAGGGAATTCGAAAATAACAATTATTTTTATTACCATATAAAAGTTCTGACTTTGATATGGTAATAAAAATAATTGTTCAGGTATGAAAGAAGATATTTATTTTCAAAATTTATTTGCTACATGAAAAAGTTAAATTTCCCAATGCTGCATAAATCTAAAAAAACAAAAAAAAAATCGAATGGCGATTTTCAAGGATGAAATATCGATTCAGTTCTGCATATCGATTTAAAAAATCGATCTTTTGGGCCTGAAAAATCGATTCTTCGATTAATCGATCTCAGATCGCCTTCCCTAGAGATGCCTGTATCCAGCACACGGTGATGGGCTGGGTTGGTTCGTTCTTAGAAAGCGGCGTGTACGATATATTTGTATTGGTAATAACTATTACAACACACAGGAACCGACTGAGTCTTATCTGTAAGTTGTGTGATAATAACGACGACAAATCATTGAACTTTAAGCTATTGTACTAGCAGACATTACTTACATAATTACATACATAAGATCACGCCTGTATTGACTAAGGGTTGGGCAGAGGTGTACATATAGTACACCCACATTTCGCCAGGTATGTTTAAGTCCCATGTAATAATAGGGGCGATCCTATTGCCTTCAACCGGGCACAAATCTAGAATTCCAGACTCCGGGCTTCTACTGAGAAATTCCAATGAGGTCTATCTTCAATATTTTTCATGTTATTCAATTTTTATGTTTTGAGTAGCGTTTGCCATATCTCTGATGTTATTGGCTCGATTTGGGTTCTGTTTATTATTTCTAAAAGCTTATGAGTTATTTTATCGGATTAACTAACATTTTTATTAAAATTTGTCAACTATGCTAAAAAAACGGAGGTGAAAACATTTTTTTCTAAATAAAAACAGTGTTTTAAAAAAAACTCAAGTGTACTTTTTTAGATAATCACATTTTTAGATATATTTTTTTTTATTGTAAAAAAGTCAGATAATTTTTCATGAATATTCAGAAAAATGCGGGCGGGCACATGCCCACGGGCGACATTGTATATACAGGGTTATTAGGCTATTTATACATTAAGGGAATGTAGGAGAGGTAATTTACAACCAAATGGCACCTTTTGACTCCTATGCAAATGTCAGCGCTAAGTGCGCCTAAACGTACACTGAGACGCAGGTGACGCAGCACAGCACATTACAGATTTTGATATTGTTGATCGAAGAGGTAGGGCAGGCGAGGCAGAAATAAGCCGCGAGCGCATGCTGCGACGCAGCTACACAGACACATTTGCGTCCTAGCTAGTACAAACAATAGACATGAGAGTCATGTTCTGTCATTGCAACAAAATTATGAATTAGTAGTAAGAAACACGTGACAACCGGCACTCGTCGCGCAAAATTCTGTGCCGGCTGCCGGCTCTACGACGAGACGCAGAACAGGACAGACACATGTCTGCGTCGCACGTGCCTGCGCCGCAGCGTAGGCAGCTGTCAGTACGTTCATGCATTATAAAATCTGCTCTGCCCTGTGCTGCGTGGACCTGCGTCACCTGCGTCTCAGCATACGCTTAGCCTTTGTTGTTGAACTGTCAAAATGAAACAGATTAAACTTAATCATTTACAAAAATGAGAGCAGTGGTGGCCCAGTAGTAACGACCCCGACTTACGAGTTGTATGTTGTGGGTTCGAACCCAAGCAACCGCTTTACTTTGTGTAAATCATTTCATCATCACTGCTCTCAAAACGGTGAAGGAAAACAACAGGTGAACCAAAACTTCGAAGACATGTGACATCTACCAACACGCACTGGGACTGCGTGGTAAATTACAGCCCATTCAGTCTCGAAGAGAGGAGGCCTGTGTCCCAGCAGTGGGAATATTATAGGCTAATTATGCTATGCTTAGATAGCCGGTTAGTGACTTCTATTGCTATTACGTAGTACTCGAAATGTGAGTGCAGGTACTGTATACTAGATGGTATACACCTCTGCATAGTGCATCTTCGTAGTTATTTTAATCAACCAATAAAGTTGACTTGGATTTCTTGATCAAAGACTTGACATAACAATAGTAAGTTAATCCCAAAAATGTGTCTCGTAAAGGCTAAAATCGAGCAATCAAAATTCAAAACACCACAGTAAATAACGTCAAATTCACAGAAAATAGCAGATTTCAGTCAATTTCAGTGCACCAAAACTGTTAAATGCACTTTCGTGGCTACCTTCCAAGTAAGAATCAGTTTCAGCTGAATTTACGACAACATTTCCTAGTTTCAGCAATTTTCAGCGCAGTGTGACCTAATTTAAAATAAGTATATACAAACTGTTTCATGACAATATGGCTTCTGCTTGCAGATAAGCTCGTTGGTAACTTTTTTTTTTTTTTTTGCCAAGAATTACTCTGGATATAAATTAATATGGGCCGGCTTCGCCGTGTCCGGCTCCGGAATGGCACTATCTGTCAAACGTACTTAGAACGTCATTTTGGAAAGTGCAGCTGCTGAGCTGGACCTGGATCCGATCCCTAAATTGGGGAAAGTGGTGTGGGGTTTTTCCGTAGTAATTTCTCAGTAGCAGCTCGAAAGTTGGATCTGTGTCTAACTGTCCACGTCTCTGATTGATGGCAGTAGGCTTGTCCGCTTCTACATGGGACTTATTTGTGAAATATGGGTGTACTTCTGTAAATCCATTTGTGATATACCTAATATTAACTTTTCAAGTTTTCATTCCGGAAAACTTTAACAATCAGATCAGACGTAGCCGCAGGGCAAGCTTTGTATTTAATAAGTAATAACTGTAGCAGAATCCAATTACGGATTTTTAAATAGCTTCCCAACAATTATGTTTGATATCTTGATCAAGTGGGCGACCAGCCTCATTGTGGGTCAGGTTGCTAAACCGACGGATTAAACCACCCACGAGTCTTTTAGACGCCATATTTTTGGTAAGTATTTAAGGACATTGCCCACTGTGGTAAATTGTACCTACTTTTTATTTTTCTCCAAGTTTTGCGGAAGAATATTTAATTTTATGACGCTAGATGGCGTTTCTTCAACCGTGCCGGTAACAATCATTGCCTTATATAAAAAGAAACGAAATTGGGTCGTTTAATTAATTTAAATTCACAACAATAACTTCATCATTTCAGACGAAAGACGTCCATTGCTGGACATAGTCCTCCCCCAAGCACCGCCACTTCGACCGGTTCTGTGCTTCCCGCATCCAGCGAATTCCTGAGGCCTTCATGCTCTGCTTAGTGTTGTTAAAACAATAGGTAAATCGATTTAATTTAGAAATCATTTCAAATTAAAATAGTCGGAGTTAAACACTTTTTAGTAGCAACTTATTTTTACTGTTATTATAATCAAACACTACAACATAGTAATCATAGTATACTGCTGTAAAGATCTTAGGGCACTCGAAACATTTTGTCAGGCGATGTTGGTAAATATTTCTGTAAAATTATTTTGTGAAATGTCACTAAACAATTAAAAGTCAAGATGGCGGCGTTAGTTCCTATTTTGGCCACGCTCCAAAATAACCTTGTAACTCTATCTTTTAATCATTGCCTCACAAAAAAAAAAAACAAATCGTCATGACGCTTGACAGTTAAATTGGCGGTAAAGTACCTAAGGCGCCCTCAGGTGCCGGAAAAAAGAAGGTATGCTCGATAGTCCTACTGATTTAGGGGGATATTCTCGTATTTTCACGAAATCATAAGGAATGCTATGCCAGAAATTCGCATTCATCATGCATCGTGCTTTCGAAGCCAATGTTTGTTAATCTGTGGTCTAAGTGCCAATTTGTAGTGCGTAGCCGAGAAGTCAAGAGGTTACGAATGCGGTGGACATTACTAATATTGCTGTTAACCCGACAATTAAGCTGAATGCTTTCATTAGCAACTGAATGGATCTGTTTAAGAATATGCATGAGCCATTGAGCGCACGTAATTAAATGCGAACAACACTGTAAAGACACAGTCTTCAATATTATGCAGTGACTGACTATGTAAACGGCATTTCTGAACTTGGGCATCTCAACGACTAATTAATTCAAATGTTATCATTCTAATTAGAAACTGTCATAGTCATGTTGCATTCCCCGCGTTTAGGTACACCCTTGAACAAGTTGTGATACATGTTTTCAACAAGTTTTGTAAAAGACTCGTCACAAACACGTCGTGTATCTGTATAATACATGTATCATACATGGGATTGACGTTGATTCAGACATGTATTGCTAACTATTTTGTTCACCTTTTTGATATTGTACGGGTTTTGTATGCGACTAGTTTTTAAAACTTGTTTAAGATGTAAACGATTAACGAAAACTTTAAGACCCAACACGTATAATATCTGTTTTATACCTAGGTGTAAACGCAGGGCCAGGAAAGCAGTGTTGGTCTTCTAATTAAAACCCTGGTTTCTTAAAGATCACGTCTCCTCGCAGAAAAAAAATTATAGACTTATTTCCAAAACCCATAGACGCTACCCTGAATCGCACATCGCACTTACATATACGTAGAATCAATGCCTAGGTACAGAAGACTCTCGCAGACAGGCGTGATGCGACTTTGGTAGAACAATTTCTATGAAAACTTCACGGAAATTGTTCTCCCGGTGTCGCGTCGCGCCTGTGTGCGGAGCCTTTAATCAGATAGTTTATAACAGTTCAAGTTTTAGGAAACTTGAAACCGAGGGGAACCTTCACTAAACGTAAAGTTAACTGCCACAGTAACCTACCAACGATACAGTTAACCCAAGCCATGCCCATCGCCACGACCCATAATTTCTAGCCTATGTAGACCTCAACAAATAACATACCGCAGACGTACATTATTTTCTTCGCTTCCTTGATTAAAAACTAAGCAATTTGCCGCTAACTAAGCGAACGTTTAGCGGTTGGAAAATTGTAACGTTTGATTAATGACTAGCTTGCGTTTTTGAATTATTAATCATTACCTACTTTGATTTATGTGTTCCGTATTCGGGTATCGTGAATAGCGATTAAGGGATTTTTTCTAGAAGATAAGCGGAAGTTTCATCCTGTCTGCTAATTTAAAATTCTGCGATCAACTATACTTCTGTCGAGCGAGCCTGTTAACAATGATCATATTTCTGTAGTGGTTATTTGGAAATTAAACTATATTTTCTCTGTTTATATTAAACTAGCGGCTTATTCTTCTTTCGGACGGTTTTTACGACTTCATAAAGATCGAGATTTCTTTATTTTTGTGAGTTTAATATTAATGTATTATTAACATAAACCTTCCGGAGTAAATTCTCTAAATGATGGAAAAAACTGCTTCCAAATCCGTTGCGTAAAGTCATAGACATATCAAGTATCTATTTCAATGCGTAAAGTCCGTTTTTTTTTTTAATCCCAGATAGTAATTTGACATTTCAAATCTTTGTTGTTTGTTTTTTCAATTTGGAGTTTGACATTTGCAACAGTCAAATTACTACTTGTGATTAAAAATTGTTCTGCGAGCCTTTTTGTTCTGGCCTGCCCATTGCCACTTAAGTTTGGCAATTCTTTGGGCTATGTCGGTTACCTTGGTTGTCCTGCAGATTTCTTCATTTCTGATTCAATCACGTAGGCATACAAATGCAAACACTCCAAGCATAGCCCTCTCCTCTCCTAGCCTTCTGATAAGGCCCATCGTGAGCGACCACGATGGGGCCAATGGAGCTGAAAAGTTCTGGAGTAGTGACCGCGTACCGGAATACGTAGCGTTGGAAGGCCTCCCACAAGATGGACCGATGACCTTGTGAAGGCCGCAGGAATTCGCTGGATGCGGAAAGCACAGAATCGGTCGAAGTGGCGGTGCTTGGGGGAGGCCTATGTCCAGCAGTGGACGTCTTTCGGCTGAAATGATGATGATGATTAAAAATCTAACTATAGGTTATTTAAAGAACAACGCGTTTACACAGACAGACACGAAAAGGGACTCAGTTTTATAATAGTTGAGATAGATGGGCTCTAGTTTGACCGCTATCCCACCTGATGATGATGATGACGGTAAGCAAAGATGCGATCGACTACGGCTTGCCTAGAATAGGTTACACCTGTGAGTCGTGTCTTGTTGAAGACTGCTGAGAATGATAATAAATAATGCATCACGTATTTCTTTTTAATATTTTGTAGATGCGATTAGAGCAGTGGTAAGTACTTTGTGTAAATTACTTCATCACCACTTCTCTCAAAACGGTGAAGGAAAACTTCGGGGGGAAACCGGTATGTCCTAGAACCGAAAATTCGAAGACATGTGACATTACCAAACCGCACTGGGCCCGCGTGGTCGATTACGGCCCACTCCCTCTCACCGAGAGGAGGCCTGTATCCCAGCAGTGGGAATATTAGGCTGATTATAAGATTATGCTTCCTCTTCTGATGTCAATAATGATGTGGTCGATGATCGTCCACAGGGCCTAGACAAAGTGGCATTCTATCAGCGTTAAATATGATGGAAAAGTTAAAAATTAATAGAATTGACAGCTACTGTGCGTTCATTATATCTCGTCCTGTAACGCGATTGGTAGCACTGTTCTATCAGTCGCCATTTTGTGAAACTAAACTTGACAAGCAATGGTACCACCATGACGGCAAGGGCCAAGTTATAGCAGCGTTGTTATAGATACAGCAATTCACGATTATTATTTTTTTCGGAAAATACGGCATACTGCAGGCCTCTCACGGCCGTATCACAAAATACGGCAATTGACTAGAGGTTATACGAAAAATTTTTTTTGTCAATGTTGTCACTAGCCCAGAAACTACCACGAATTGTCAAAACTGAAAATGACAAAAAAAAATCGATGACAACTGATTCAAAATATAGGCAAAAATCAAGGATACTGTACTAAGGTGTCGCGTGACATGTGCGAGAAGCAAGGATAAGTACACTCTAGATAAACATGAATCTAAAGTAACAGAAACGATAAGAAACCTTTTTGGAGAAGAAACAAATGAGGAATAGATTTTTTTTTAAATAAATACGGCAATTTAGTGATTTTTCCCTGAAAATACGGAAAACCAGACTGTGACATACGGCAGCTCAGATTTTTACGAAAACAACTCTGAGTTATAGTGAACGATAAGTACCGTAAAGCTTATGTCAATCTTCATAAAAATCTCCAGTACAAAAAAAAAATCTGCAGACCTACTTTCCTCTAAGTGTCGCGTCCTTCTGTCCTCAGACAGTATTCAAATGCCCAGTGAATTGTGTAGCTCGACAGGGCGATAAAACAATAGAATGACAAGACAAATAATTGACTATTGTGTGATGTATTTCAACTCATGTGCGCGCCTAGTTATTTAGCCATTAGGGCTAGCAGTATCCTGAATTTGTTTCCTGGATTTTATAGTAAATGGACATCATCTGGCTATATAGCCTATGTTATGGGGTTTGGTTTCCGCATTTAGACCCTCAGGTCCACCTCGTCCACCATTGTCGATGCCTGCAGGGGTTGCGAAGAAGTCCGAAAGGGAGATCGTGGCTCCCGGCAACATGCCAACTGAAGGAACACGGGTGGGTTTTAGTCAGTAAGAGTCTGACACGCCCTCCCGCTAGAGCGGGAGAAGGTATTTGATAATTTCCCACCCAAAAAAAAAGTGGACCATTGTGCGTGGGCCATGGCGGCCGTTGGTGGTTATTCCAACCAGCCCACCTCCCTCCAGAAGTTAATTAAATCTCTTGGTCTGTTCAGAACAACTGTGAAAGAACTGCATGGGTGACCCGAGGGTTTCTGTTCTAATTTGGGTAACGCCTGTGCATTCAAAGAGCACGTGCGTGACGGTTTCCTCAGCCTCCATGCACGCCCTGCACAGAGGACTATCCGTTATGCCTATTGTGTGGAAGTATTTTTTTTGCGAGCAGTGTCCCGTAATGGTTCCCGTCACCAGGCGCAGGCCGTTCCTGTCCGGGCGTAATAAACGCCTGGTTAGCCCACTATCCAAGGATGGCATAGCTTCCTTGGATTGCCTGCAACTCGGTGTCGAGGTCCACCAGTTCTCCGCTTGTATGTGGGTGAACTCCTGTAGCCACCTGCGTATTATTTATAGCCTTTTCCCAACTACGTATGTTGGGGTCGGCTTCCAGTCTAACTGAATGAATGCAGCTGAATACCTGTATTTTATATAGAGCGACTGCCGCCTATCTGACCTCCACAACCCAGTAGCTGGGTAATACGGTCAGACTTTCTGGTTTCTGACTAACCGTAACGCTGTCAACGATCTACGAATGACAGCCGGGACCAACGGCTTAACGTAACTGTAAAAAATGTCAAAAGGGTAATAGTAAAAAACTACAGACACCTACAACACAGAGGTATTTTTTATCCATCTGTAGCAAATTTAGACAAAATTTAAGTCTTATGCGCTTGTCACCCATACTATTCAACCAGTTGACCTGTGGCAAAGAGGCTACGACTTAGAAGAGGGTGACATACTAGGATGATGGAACCATAGAGAATTATACCTTCCAATACATAAAGAAAAGAATATAAACTTAGTATTTAAATCCTCGGAACGGCCTTTCTTTTGGTGTACTCTTCAACCCTAATAGGATATTAGAAGACAAAGTGTGCTGCACAATCCCCAAAAAAAAGAGGCATAGATAATTCACCTCTGCATGTTAGTTATGAAGCCACAAGTACGCGGTGGGCTCGACTTGTCGGGCCAATTCAATGAGCGTAACGTAGTTAGAAGATATAAGAGTTACGCGATAGAAAGAGAGGCAACTTCTAGTTGAATATAACTGTAGGTAATTAGCGCTGGGCGACCTGAATTGCACTTAATTGTATCGTAGCAAGGGTCATTTTTTATTTAAATGATTTCGCGGAGTAATCTATGATAGAGGTGACAAATCTGACGACGATGGAAGTATTTTTTCGGAAAAATCCTTTCACAGAGCGTGTTTGTTTTATGAAATTACTTGAATAGAATTAAGGGCAACCCTATTACTACATTGTTAATTAGTCTAAGGATTGGTTTTGATATCGTTACGCTATATTAACGCTAGCGTATAGGCATAATGACATCTTGAGGCTTGAGCGGTTATTGTAACAAAATTAACCTTCATGCTTGTAAACGTCAAATTCTTTGTTCATAGAGAGATGAGGATGATCTGTCGTGTCGTGTCGACACGAGCTGTATGAAAATAGCTTATGTTTTTGTAAAGTGGTCTTCGCTAGTTAGTAACGGTAGTTACGAGGGTGTGCGTATGACATGTGATAGAGGATGCTCTATGGTCAAAAATCGGGTCAAACTTAATACTAACGAAAACTCATCGAATGCATAACCTCTCCTTTTTTTGAAGTTTTTATACATACTTATCGTGTCCAAAGAGTCTAGAGTAAAAGTATGGTGTATGTGGTATAGTATTTCTGCTGCAAAGCAACGTTGCTGAAAACACTGCGTTTTCAACTTTATCCATAAGCTCGGTGACAGATAAACTGCATTACCCCTGGTTTTCAAAGGATCTTTCTTAGTCAGATGACTAAGATAATTGATTGATTCATAGATTTAGGTATATACCTACATCTATGTATCAGTTCTTGGTATGTGCAAAATATGGTTTTCATTGTTCAAAATAAAAAACTTTTTACAAAAAAAAACAACCGACTTCCAAAAAACACTACAAAGTGAAAAATAACTTTAATTTCGGAAGTCGGTGTCTTCGGTTTTGAATTTTCGTTTTTTGTCACCGACTTCCGAAATTAAAGTTATTTTTCACTTTGTAGTGTTTTTTGGAAGTCGGTTGTTTTTTTTTGTAAAAAGTTTTTATTTTTCACTTTTCAGTTGTGGTACCTACTCCACACAAATCCGAAAACCAATACCTGCTATGTAAATAACAGTGTCAGGAACTTATCATATCATCCACATACTAAGTGGGAAAAAGTACGTATTATTGAAGCTAACTCAAAAACGATCAAAGCAAAGTTGATCAAATTTATATGGGACCACTTCGAGAGCATACCCTTTCAAACAAAAAAAGAATTTTCAAAATCGGTCCACAATTGACGGAGAAATCGGTGGACATACATAAAAAAAAAGAAAAAAAAAAAAAAAAAAACAAACATACGCGACGAGCATATAACCTCCTCCTTTTTGGAAGTCGGTTAAAAAACGAATCATTACATTCAAAACAGACGCATCTTTTATAGTATAAATAACCTCTTGATTTCGAGTCGATAATACTTTTTAGATTTGTTGGACGCACTCCGGGAGTGCCGACAAAAGTGAAAACGAAAAAAAATCGGCACCGCGGTAATCAACGCGTTGATGTCTTTTATTCCACGATGTCGGTAAATTCGGTAACAGTGTCACAAAATCAATGGTTTAGTCCCATCTCAAAAATGCCCAACGCGCCTAAAGAAGTTTTCACTTCAAAAATCGGCACCGCGGTAATCAACGCGTTGATGTCTTTTTAATGGTCAAAAGCTGGTGTCGTCACAGTGTCGCGAAATCAATGGTTTAGTTCCATCTCAAAAATGCCCAACGCGCCTGAAGAAGTTTTCACTTCAACAAAAGACAAATTGCCCAGATTTGGTCACCGTCTCCTATGGACATTTGCAATGCCAGAAGCATCGCAAGGGCGTTGCCGTCCCGGAGACAAAGCTGAAATGTCTCGTGTGACTGGAATTACACCAGAACCCAAACCCTTCAAACCAGAACACAGTAACGCTGCTTGGCGGCAAAAACAATTATGCTGGTAGTAAATACTATCTCGGACGAACTCCATCACAAAGACCATGACCATCATCATTTATGCAGCCCTTTTCCGCACTATGTTGGAGTCGGCTTCCAGTCCAATCGGTTGCAGCTGAGTACCAGTACTTTTTAACCGACTTCCAAAAGGAGGAGGTTCTCAATTCGTCTGTATGTTTTTTTTTTTTTTTGTATGTTTGTTACGCGATTACTCCGCCAATTATGAATAGATTTGGATAATTATTTTTTTGTTTGGTAGATCATAGTTCAGAGGTGGTCCCATATAAATTTTATTAAGTTTGCTTGGGTAGTTTTTGAGTTAGCTTCAATTATACGTATTTTTTCCCACTTAGTATGTAAATGATATGATAACTTCTTGTTGTCACTGTTATTTACATAGCAGGTAGTGGTATTCGAATTTGTGTGGGGTAGCTACCACAACTAAAAAGTGAAAAATAAAAACTTTTTACAAAAAAAAACAACCGACTTCAAAAAAAAACACTACAAAGTGAAAAATAACTTTAATTTCGGAAGTCGGTGACAAAGAACGAAAATTCAAAACCAAAGACACCGACTTCCGAAATTAAAGTTATTTTTCACTTTGTAGTGTTTTTTTTTGAAGTCGGTTGTTTTTTTTACATGGAGAGATTGGCTATCTAACCTCTCTACAAAAAAAGTCGGGAGGTGTCTCAAGTTTCACGTGTCACAAGCTAAAAACTTATACTAGATGGCTCTGTTTAAAAAAACAAAAACTGACATTTTCGAGCATAACGCTTCTTCGTTAGATTGCGTTTCATCAAATAGTTTTTTGCGGTAATGTTGGCTCCACTGTTAAATTTAAAAAACGGACCTATTAGGTAGCGGGAGTTCTATTGGTCCTACAACAGTGGAGCCAACATTACGGCATAGGAACTATGTGATGAAACGCACTCTACGTGACGATTTCTGCCAGTTTACTCCTACCGCAAGCCGCGTTAAATAACTTTGTTCCAACAACTTCCCAGTCGATCATATTAACATTTCCATAAACTATTTGATACATAACATTTGTTCTAACATTGTAAATACTACCAACTAACCTAGTTTGCACTAAAGTCGATAATGTGCCATATTGATAATTATAATAGAACTACATAATAGCCATACAAACTATGATGTTCTATAAAGCTAATTGGCCCTTCCAGTTCAAACGGGAAATGACTCATAGTTCTTAACGGGTTTTTATCTTCCGGGCTCGGCAATAGGCTAATAGCTTGGTCGCTTATGGACGAACTACATACATGACAGCTAAAGATAATAAAAGTATTTTTGGTTTCTCGCTAGAATTTTAGAGTAGTGCTACATGGATCATTTGACCCTTGAATGAATTGACAGGGAAGCATTGTTGGTAAACAATTGTCGTAGATTTGTGAAATTGTCACTTTGTATTGAACAAACCAAGATGGCGCCCTTAGTTCCGATTTTGGCCGCGCGCCAAATAAACGTAGCGTTATCGAGCATTAGAAACAGGAATGTGCCTTAACACGACAAATTCTGATATTCAACTGCATTTTTATATACTAAAAGTAGACAGAAAATTTATTGATTTTTTCTCAACTAGGTACGTTAAATTTTCTTTCTTTGAGGATATTTTTTTCAAGTTTTCTTTCTTTGAGCTGTATTAATCGTGAACGCTTTAGCAAGCCTCTTTACTTGATGTTGCAAGTCTCTATAGATAGCTGGAACTATTCCATCTTCAGGTTTTGACAGGTGTTAATAACATGGATTTAATCCATATATGTCCCTAGATTTATGAAACTATTCAATCTTAAACTATCAAATCTCTTGTCAAGCTATAGGATAGATTGTGATTTCCATGATTTCTTTCAACCGCTTGACAGCTTGACAGAGACTTAATCAAATTTCTGGAAACCTTGAATCGGAGAAGACTTTTAGTTCTCTCTGATTCAGGCTATGCTTACTCACCCACCCTAACTTTTTTTTTAAAGTAAATATATCTCATAGTTGAGATCATGACTACTTAACCGGGCTTTCCTGTGGGTGCCTTAAGCTACTACACTTAAAACCTCCAGCCAGGGGTTATTCAACTATGCTAATTAAAACTAGGTGAACGCTCGCTAAGGGCACCCCCTGTGGGGTACGAACCTTGGCTTAGGGCGTCAACCGGAGAGAGGACATCAAGGATGGGACGGGCTGGATCAAAGTTTTGATCATGATTATTAGTTGGGGAATTTAAAGCTACGTGCTCAGCTGCAACAACTGCTGGCACCTCGTTATCGAGCAAGGGACTCACCCTATCATTTACCTGCTAAGCTTCTAAACGTCATCAGCTCAATGATACCACTACGTATGATTATTACAACTGCATTATCGCTTGCATTCAATATTACGAAGTAAATGAACAGTTTCCTGCACTAACGATCGTTTCATTAAATCCGCTGCGAAGCTAATTCCAAGTCATTGTGTTACACGTATATTGTCTCAGTTGTAGACTGATAGCTGTCAGTTATAATAGAGGTATATTTCGCGTAACATCAAGCCTGTCTTCTTAGAAGGGATAGGTGGAGGTAAACAAACAGACAGGGTGCGATAATGTGTAGTTTCCGATTTTGCCATCCATGCACACTTGAAAAATTTAGCCTGTATATTATTCTAACCTATATGGTAGGAGAACACAGTATTTTTTTTACTGTGTTCTCCTAACAAAGGCACAGATTATTACAGACGGGTCACTCCGAAAAATCAGCGACTCTTGCTACGATACAATAAAGTGCAATTCAGGTCGCACAGTGCTAATTACCTACAGTTATTCACCTAGAAGTTGCCTCTCTTTCTACCGCGTAACTCTTATATCTTCTTACGTGACGCCAACTGAATAGTACACTCACATAATTCAAAAGTCATTTATTCAAAGTAGGTTGAGAATCAGCACTTTTCAAACGTAAAAATTACATAACAAAGTCCCCCAAAAACGCCCACCCTTCACCACTCCCTAGTGGTTTAGTTGGAAAGAAGAACTGGCGCAACAAACTCCCCAGCAGCACAGCTATCTGTTCAGTTAGAAAACTTGATTCTAAACAATAGTACAGAACACATTACGACAATAAATGTTTTAGTAAGTCCTATGCACAACAGAGTACAGAGACGCCTCGATGGGCGGAATGATTATGTTCTCTGTGGTCCCGTATCATAGGGGGTGCGCCAATTGTCATCCCGGGTACAAATCCAGACTCCGGGCTGCTACTGAAATTGGAAAACTCAATAACACTGCCCAACCTGCTCCCCTCTGCCCAACACGATCATTTTGACAATTCAACAACATTCATTGCTATATTTACGTTGTTAAGCAGACAAATTCAAACATATGAAACAATGGATTTGCAATATCCTGCAAAATGATAAGGGTACTGGGTTTCGAAGAAATGTGTGCCTGTAATTACACAATAGCAAACATGGTCATCTTTTAATCGAAACACTGCAATGCTGGTTGGTGACAAAAGGTATGATGATACCTACATACTTCTTTAGACAAGCTCTTTCACTATGAGCTCTTACTGCTTCCTATCATCATCTAAATCCCGACTTCACCCACCGCGTCTGCTGGGCATAAGCCTGTCTTGTCTTGTGCAAATCCCCAAGTTCCTTTGCCAGCCTCATCCAGGTTTTGGCCGCGATGGCAACAATGTCGTCTGCCCATCTCGCCGCCAGACGATCGACATCTCGTCTTCCAGTCCTTGGACGCCACTCTGTCACAGCCTTACTGCGCCTTGCCAGGTCTACAATACCAATACCTATACTGATTCTTGTTCTATTGTTACTCAGAATCTGCGTCGTAGACTTATAGGTGTCGATCATAATAGAAGTATTTAATGCACATACTTTATGCAAATAACATACATATTCATATGCTTCGTGCAATCTGGGTTAAGTATTTGTAACAGACAGAACGGATGTCATAGTAAGCGGCTAAGGGATTTCTTTTTCGGATATTATTTATTAATTATTATGTAGAAAATACAAAAACTTGTCGAGAGCACAGAAAGTTATTTACAGAAAAAAGGAGAAATTCTGTTAATGCACTTTTAAATACTATCTTTAATATATTACTTAGAATGATGGGCAAATTACTGTAGTTCTCCAAATCAAAGTAACTTCCACTCGTAGTGTTAAACCTATTATAAAATATATTCAATTTAAGTTAAAAGCCTCCCTTGTTACCCTCAAATAAACACACAATAACAAAAAGTACCAAAATTAACACTTCCAAACCAAGTTCAAAAATCCCTAACAAAAATAAAGAGATTCTCCTCAACCATCTGTTACGGGATAGTCATCATCACAGACATAGGGCACGTGCCATACGTACCAGCAAACATAAACATATACCGTTCAGTCTCCAATCCCCCTCTTTTACCCCTCTACCACTTCACACCTAATTTAATCCCCTAACTATAACTTTCAATTCAAAACAAACCATCTCTGGTTCACTTCTACCAAAAAATTTGATCTGGATTTCGAACAAGCGTTGGATACTGTACACATCGATAATACCGGTTGGTTTAACAGGTCGAGCGTGCTATGATACGTCAATTTCGAATACGCGTCATACGGTCCTACCGCCCACGGTAAGCGGACGTTGCGCTAGCGCACACGACTTCTAAACTCGAAGAGAAATTGTTAAAGAGTCCCTCAGGGTACCACACTAGGGCCCTTTTCCATTTTTCGCAAAAGTGTGAGTGTAACTATTTGTTTTTATGAACTCTTTGTGTGAAATAAAATCTCTTTGGAACACTTTCTCGAGTGAAATTAGATTCCCACGGGTTTTAAGTGTTCGCTACAGTGGGAACCAAGTGCAAGAAATGGTTTGATTGTCACTCAAAATGAATGAAATGTGTAAGTACTAGTAATAGGTTTGGTATTTTTTTGTGAGGCTGTGTATGAGTTTTAAAAACTTTGTGGACTTCGTTTCGAAGTGTATTGAACTCTGTTTTCTTGTGATTAAGACTGCAATTAGAGTGTTCTTGATTCTGATGAATCATTGACTTCGGCCGACTTAGTGAAATTTCTTTCATTAATACCGTTCAAGGTTGTAAAGATTTATTTTTAAGGTCAAGATTGCTATTTTATAAGTTTTTCTAAAACATTCTATTGATTAGTATTCTTTAAATAGTCTACGGCAAAATATTACTTTTTTTTTCTCTTGCAAGGTTTTCTCTATGCCATTGTTTTTTATGTTCTCAATCAGTAATCTTGATAAGCATTTAATGTCCGTATTCACACAGTACCTACCATTACTTTACAATAACTTACATCTTTTTATAGTTATATTTTATGTTTAATACCATATCCATAGCAATTAACCCAAATAACAAGACAACATATACTCAAAAGTGACACTTATAATAAATGTAACATTTTTACAATCATTATTAATAGTACCTGGTCGTGGAAATACGGAGATAACGAATTTTCCCAGATAATATGAGACCTAGCTAGATTGATTTTCACCCCCGTAAACCTGTATATTGCAACTTTCATTGAAATCGTTAGTGCCGTTTTCGAGAATGTGATTACAAATATACAATACAAATATTGCTCACTTAATAGTACAGGATTAACCTTATTATTAATTTAAGATAATATCTGTCTATAACTGTTGGTCTGTTGGTATAGCAGTGATAGCCTAGTGGTGTGACCGTCGTACTGCCAAGTCATAGGTCTCGAGTTCCAACCCAAGGGTGCATATTGTATAATTATCACTTGCTTCAAAAACGATGAAGGAAAACATCGTGAGGAAACCGGCATGCCTGAGCGATATTTCTCGACGGCATTTGAAGCCAAGTTAGAGGGCAAACGCGGCTTTAAAACTCTGACACCAGGTTAGTCACTAACCACACGAAACCAAAAAGACTGTTGGTGATCTTCGTTTTGTTACAAATGCGGTGGCTCCCGTCCCGAAACCATGCGACGCCTGTGTCTTGGGGACCTGAACAATTTTATCATTAAGTAACATATTCATTTTGTTATTAGGAAATTAGCGCCATGCCAAATATAAGTTAATATTTTTCAAACAATCCCAAACATCACGTCGTTACTGAACCAATATACTTCATTACCACTATTCACTTTTGTCAAACCAATAGAAATCAACTGAAAAGATAATTCTTCGTACGACATACATAAGTAATATAATTATCTCCAATTTTTCAAATCTGAATTTCCGGAGAAACAAATGTCATCAGCACGACATGACTATACATGAGCAAGATTAATCCATTTTGTTTTTAAATATCGACGGTGAAGTATTATATGTTTTCATTTGTTTCTCATGGAAAATTAAACAATCAGCTGACTCAATCGCCATTATAGAGGCCTTTGTAGTGGACTGCAATAGGCAGATAATAAATGAATTTAATGCGCATTGGTAGAAAGATACCACGATTAGTTTGGGAAAAACATAGAAACCAGAATTATTGAGCGCAAAAATGTTACAAAATACTCTCGCTTAAATTTTCATTTTCTGAGACTCTAAAATGACATTTACGTGCAACAACCTCAATGTTTTGTATGTCCCAATGTAAGCTTGAGTAAGCGTTGCATCTATGCTTGAGAAGACTTTAGAATTGAGGTGACACTAATATCTTTGTGTGTATATTCTAATGCAATATGCTGGCAGAATTGTCGGGGAAATATGATAATATTAAGTACAATTTCTAGACAGATATTTGTATATTTGATTTAGGTAAGTACTTCGAGTTCCTGACATTATTTATCTCTCGGATCAACACGAACAAGAGAGAAGTTCATGTCTTTTTTTAAATTGCTAATCAGTAAGGTGGAAAGCACTAGTTACGGATTGTGCTTAGAAACGTGAGGAAGAAGAAGAAGAATGTGAGGCTATTTGGGGGTTCTAGAGGGTCTCCTGAACCCCAACAACAATTTTTTTTTGCCGGATTTACGTATTTTTTTTTTAGCATCGTAAATATTGGCTCAACTGAACCTTATGGATTGCGCGTCAGACGCTTCAATATTTTTTTACGTATATTTGTCTCCATGATGAACGCTTTTGCATATTTCACAGCTAGTTTTCGAGAAAAAAAAAAGTAAAAGCAATGAAAACTTAGAATGCAAAATCAAACCCAGCGAGTTTGAGATTCATAAAAAGAATATGAGAAATTTCAGTTTTGTCTCAAGAGCGGCAACTTAGCAACACACCTGCGATGCCCCCTGGTATTTTGGTGGGCCACCTGTTTAATCGCCACCAAATAACAAAAAAAATAATCTGTTCCACATTCAAAATTAACATGTCGAGCAACACAATTAAATAATAAACTTCATTATGACGTGTTTGGGAAAACCTGTTCCTTTCCAACAAAGAACTTGTTTTTAATATTTATGATATGTATCATCCGAATTTGTCCAATTTATTGTTTATCGCTTTGTTAATCTCCTTGCCTTTCGGATTTGAGTGTTGCCTTTTATGTGGATTTTAATTGAGAAGTTTATAGTTCTTAGATGATTGCTTACAAGATTGCTTACATAGAAGTGTATGCGAGCGAAATAAAGTATCTTAGACCTCAAACCTTTCTTCACGACATGTTCCTCATTCCTCCAATGATTTTAAAATATTTACCGTGCCTCGGAAAGCAAGCAAGGCTGTCATTTGTAGATCTTTGGCAGTCGTTACAACCAAAGTCTGACAACCAGTCTTACCAAAGAGTATCGTATTACCCAGTAATTGGGTTGTAGAGGACAGATAGGCAGTCGCTACATATAAAATACTAATATTCAACTGCATCCGGTAAGTCGATCCCAACCCAACATAGTTGGGCAATGACTTGAGATATTTCAATGCATCCTACGCCTCAACTAGTAGATTTCCTAAAAATCCATCTACGAAATGTGCACTTAGCACTTCTGTATATTCTTTTGCACAACAATATTTCTGTTGTAACCGACTCAGCCTTGCATCAGAAGATATAACATCACTAGGTACTTATGTTATGAGAAAGACTCTCCTTCGAAATATTTACAAAACATAGACATGAGAAATAAAACATGCAACTTTACCACGTATTGTTTAAACCATAGAGTTCAAAGACAAAACATTTGTAAATATAATATTTGCAGAAAAAATCAGGTCTTCTAAAACATTTACATAATTTGTTCACACGTTCAATTTTTTTCTCTTTGTTTAAACTTTTAAGCAAATCCTTGGAATTAGTTTTGCACGTTTATTTGTTCAGTCTAAGAGCGTTGCTTTATCTTATTTTGTTGTTTATTCTTACCTAATGTCAGTCTGCGCAAAACGGTTTTAATTTTAGTGCGAGAAATGTCTATGGTTTTCTTCAGAATCTATTTCGGTAGATCACGCTATAGCATGTCATCTTTTTCAATAGGTACATCTCTATCAGCTGTCAAATCAGTATTCTTCCCCTTTCAAGCCATATAATCTTCCACACAATCCATCTGTTGTTTCTTTGGTTTTCTCCTGCTCTACAGCCATCCACTTTTTAACGAGAAGCTTGTAGAGCGAACCCCTCAAAACGAGCTCGCGAGCAACGAGCAGCGAGTGCGCGACGGCGGCGGCGACCAGCGCATAATCGCTGGTATGCGTATATCGTAGGATGATTTGATAATACGAATTTTCGCAAAAACCCTAGGGATACTGCGAAAACACAATGGTGAAAACATATCTGGTATTGCTCGCCGGCCTTCATTGTTCGCAGCGCTGTCTTAGTTTTTTATTTGTTTTGAGATTTAGTGTATTTTATTTTAAATTCGTCGTAAAGACTTAAGTACACCTCTCACCAAAAAGCAACTTGCGAAGTTTCTCTAAATAAAATCGTAACAGAAAACTTTTTCACCACGACTTTTTAAGTCATGTTCTTAAGGAAACACTAGTATAACAACATTACCAACTGCAGATACATAAAACAAGATATAAATGTAGTAGCTTTCTACTTTCATCCGCTTTTCTTAATACGGGCGCGGATAACTTGGCCGCTAGGTTTACAGACATGCTCGTTTAGGTTGCAGGTCCAAAACCTGGCATGGATTGTGGTTTTTACAATAGGCTTGTTGGCAGTTTTGGGGAAACCAATTAGTAATGTTCCTTGTGGTAAATTTTCCTGAAAATACGAATATTAACATCAACAGAACTAATTTTTCACTTTTGTATTGTCAAAACAAATACTGTCATGGCGGCCCGGATGTCATCATACTTTATTTTCCGTTAAATCTAAAATCATTCACAAAATTTTAAGTTGTGTTTTGATATGTAAGCATAGCTTATGGTTCTGATCGAAAAATATACTACAAAAAAAAAACATTAGGTATTTTCTTACTGTTAACTTACCTTTTTCATTATTTACTTTCTTAGATATATATTAGTTATGCAAAAGAAGCCGATGTACGATGAAGGAAAATGTTGTGAGGAAACTTGTACTTACTATCGCCAACACGAAGTGACCAAGCGTGGTCACTACTCTTTATTCCTCTCTGAGCTTTTTTTGGCGCCCAACTAAAGTAAAATAGTTTTTTTTTGTTTTGACATACGGCAAAGTCTGTTATGCCTCCTCTTTTTCCTCAAACCAAACGCGTTCATTTGTTTTGTTTCTGAACTTATTTAGAACTGTATTCAAAGAAGTGATTTTAAATAAAGAAGACAATGCTTATTTTAAAAAAAAATCGGCCAGGTACATGTCGGACCACGCACAATGTAGGGTTCCGTAGTTGAGATGAATTTATTCCAAGAACAATCTTAACCTTGTAGTTGAAAAAAATAATCTTTCATACAGAATGTATGGGAGAACATGTTTTTACAACCGCAAATCTAAGTTGGTCGATTATTACTCGTTAACTTGTAAAGCCTACTCAGCTGTAATAGTTTTCCTTTTAAATTCGTTATATAAGCTACAGCCTTGAATTTTTTCACATATCTAAAACCAACCATTTAGCTGGCAGGGGGGGACACTTGACTCTAACAAAAATTTGCACTTTAAAGCTAATATTTCGCAAACGGATCTCTGAATTTAAAAATGGTATTCACACACTCACAATGTTTTTAAAAACCTTTCCAACGATACCCCACACAAAGGGATAAAAAAAAAACATCCCCACTTTACGTGTAGGGGAAGTACCCTAAAAAAAAATATTTTTCGTAATTTTATTTTACCACTTTGTGCATGATTAATATGTATACCCATGCTAAATTACAACTTTCTAGTACTAACAGTCTTGGAGCTAGACCGCAGACAGACAGAAAGACGGACATGACGAAACTATAAGGGTTCCTTGTTTACTACGGAACCCTTAAAGAGAAGATCACTAAGAGACCCTGGCCATAGATTTTTCGCAACATTAATTCCAGCCAGTAACTGCCCACTCACTCAAATTGCTGGACTTTGCGGAAACAACTGTAAATCGTATCAAATCTTCCGTAATTCAGACTAAACTAGATGTTGTCTGCGGCTGCGATTGTTAACTGTTATCTAAAGTAAAACTAGTCTTTAATATTACCATGGAAGCGTAAAACAGTTAGAGGAAAAATTGTTTCTAGTTTCCAGTACCTACCAGTTTTTTTTTATTAAATCTTGGTACATACTTGTCACACACACACGATGCGAATTAAGCATACTCTTTGATCCAACGATATAGTACTTACTAATTCCATGCTTTGATCACACTAGATAATAGTGATGGGGTGTTGTCTGACGTATCAAAACTTCCTTAATAATCGATACCTAAGACAAAACAATATATCTTCATCTCAAGAAAGGAAAACCAGCGAAAGAAAGCCATTAATCCATTGGGTTCTATTAGAAAACCCCCATAAGCACCAGGCAAGCAATTCCGGAGATTACCGCACACATATACACACTTTCGTGCTGACCTACAATTTGTAACTTTCATCCAACATGGCGCTAATTTAATATAACAGCCAATTGTTAAACGATTAGGCCAATTGAGTTCCAATTACGGCTTTAAAAAATAAGAAACGAATATTAGGTAATTTGTTGTAAGAGTTACACACACGGAACAGAAAAAACAGAAATGGTATGTTGACAAGGGAGTTTTTGAAAGATGACTCTGCTTTTCTGCAAGTTAAACTGTCATATAGTGAATTTCCGTGTGCTAGAGAGTTTCAAACCCGTTGATCATTAATTTAAAACAAGTCTATTAACAAATACCATTAAAAAAAAACAATTCCATAAATTGCTACACCTGTCAAAAAAAATAAAAATCCCCCAACTCAAATCTTGATCCATTCGTAAATTAACTAGTTATACCGTTTCTGAGAGCAAAA
The DNA here is from genome assembly GCA_949152395.1 of Agrochola litura. Lineage (NCBI taxonomy): Eukaryota > Metazoa > Arthropoda > Insecta > Lepidoptera > Noctuidae > Agrochola > Agrochola litura. Next base: position 10,863,196 of record OX424521.1, on the reverse strand, counting down.
AAAGACATAACTATACAATTGTATTACTTATAAAAAGTCATTCACCTGAACATGAGTAATAATTAACAAATGGAGACCTAAGTTTGTAAATTGGATGGCGAACAAGCAGACTTCCCAGTTCCCACCTGAACCTGATAGTAACTAAGTGGTCACCGACGCCTATTGACATTTGCAATACCAGAGGCATCGTAGGAGCGTTGTCATCCCATATAAAGCTGAAATGATTCATGTGCCTTTAATTTCACTAGCTTCCATACCCTTCAAACTGGAACACAGCAACGCTGTTTGCGACAAAAATAGGTATGGTGGCAGTAGGTACTTCACTAACGAGCTCCTTCACAAAGAGTTCTAGATAATTTCTTCTTACCTCACAGAGTAAGAGGTAGCATGATAAAATTCAGTATAATAATAATCCGTATAGCTTCAAAATCAGAGCAGCGTGATTGAAGCTTGGTTTCTGTATAATTATCAATTATCTACTCATATGTCTGTATTGTAATATCTGTACTCTGTTACCTACATCATGTAAACGTCACGAATTACCTCACAATGGGTTCGTTGACCTCAGGTAATAAAACTTACATTGTTTTGTGTAAATTTTTAAATTTGGATTTGGTAATAAGCGAAAAGTCGTGGGAGACTGTGATTACACTGTAATTATTTATTGCTTTTCTCTCTGTCTATCTCACGAAGTGAATATCATTATTACCCTTTCGTATCAGTACGAAGTTATACGACAATAGTCTTGGCTTAGTAAAAATAAGTGTGCTTGTCTAGATAACTATCTACTCAGGGTGTTCCGCGCCCCGAATTTTAATGTATCGCCACACCTGAAGATGCCTGAAAAACAAACCTTCAGTCTTATGTTATTTGTGGTTCCCAGTAAAGATTAGATTCTTACTTATCTATGGGAATAAAAAGGGCGCGCGCAATATTCCGCCATGTTTTCCCGCCCTAGCTTTTCCGTTCGCTTTTTATCTGTGGTTATGGCTTTATTCAGAATTACAATGCACATTATAATTGTGCAGCCATATATTTTTTTTCTAGTTTTTATCCTGAAAATAAAAACGTAAATTAAAATTAATATTCCTGGGTCTTTCAATCAATTAAGTATTCTGGAGGACAATGGCATTGCGTTAATTCGCCATTCAAGATACATGAAATAATCAATTGAGCGTTTTACTACAATAAAATTCATAGACAATGACGAAGCGTTTTTGCGGTGGGAATTTATTTGAACAATGAAATTAAGAATAAATAGCAACCCGCTTTCGAAGATGGCAGAAAAAGATAACATATTTTCATAATTAAACAATCAATATTGTGCAATGACTCATTTTGAAAGTCTCGCGATTTCAGTGAGAAAAATATTTGATGAAGTTGTACTTACCTAAATTAAATAATTTGATCACTTTTCTAAGCGCTGCCGCTGTCCTAATATACCCGTAATAATCTGATTTTATAAATCTAAACTTAAATTATTATGTCATGTATCTTATAAACTTAATTAAATCAGTCAATTAACAGAACAGTACATACTAATTCCATGTAGAATATAATTTCATTGTATTCTTGACAGGAAGCAGGATCTAATTTTGAATGTCTGTGCAAGCAACGCCATCTTGAAATTTCAAAATCAAAATATTCTGGTAATTCTGGTGGACTGGATTGGTTTAACGGAGTAATAGACAATAATCTTCTACGCACCTTGTGTACAATGTATGTACACTAGATTTCTTTCAAACCAAATCGTGTTACACTTTCATAAAAAGAACTAGAAAGCAGCTATAAACATTTAAATGTAACGGTCAATTAGAACAATCGATCGATGATCGTATGCAATGAGGAATCGATAGATATCGCTCGATTGCGTAAAACATTTCATTTTAATCACTTCCTATATTGCGCAAGTATTGTATAGCTAAAATGGCGACTGTATTGATGTTGTCGTGTGGTTTGGGAATTATAAAACTCGCTAGAGAATAATAATATAGATTGAACTAAAAAGAAAGAAGTTTGTTTGAAATTTCTTTTCTACGAAAGTCTCTATCGGAGGTTTGAAACAAGGAAAAACTGATGAAAAATATGAATGTTTTAATTTCACAATTAATCATATTAAGAAGACTAGGTAGAAAGTTAATTATAATTTTAGTCTAGCTAGTTTCTAATTAACCGTAAAATATTGTGAAAGTGTTGTGACATGCTATTTTTTTTATCGATAGTTATTAAAATTAAAATGATTTGTAATCGATTATTAATTTATAGCTATAATAAGTTGTAGTAAGTAGTCTATGAATTAAATGAAAAAATTTAATACAATCGGCTATCTTCATGGATGATAGTTAATCAATCTAGGCCAGGCAGTTATTCTTGATCCGGAATTTAATTTATTTAAAAAAGTATCATAACTGTCATATGACTTAAATATCCTCTGCCTCAATCAACTCAGCCACTGCTGGACATAGGCCTTTCCCAAACTGCGCCACAACATCCTGCCCACATCCAGTTTTCCCAACCACCTTTTTAAGGTTGTCGGTCCATCTAGCCGGAAGGCGTCCCATACTACGCTTTCCATTACGGGGTCTCCACTCCAGGCGTCGTCTGCTCCACCGGCCATTAGTCCTTTGACAAACATGGCCAGCGCACTACCAATTTTGCTTGCCTACTCTGCAAGCTATGTCGGTAACTCCGGTTCTATTCCGGACACCTCTGCCTATAAAAATTTAATTACTATATTTCTAGGCGAACCAGGCACGCTCAATTGTGTTGCTAGAATCAAATCTGTCATCATAACTGATGCAACTATAAAACCACAGCCGCTATAAAACGGTTCAATTTTATAATATGAATTCCTTTACGTATCGGGACCCATCGAAGGTGCTGGTAACAGTAAAACTGATGAAGCATAAATAACAATACAGATATACCTGCTGACAATAAGTACTCCGCTGCATATTTCCACGCATTGTATCCTAATGTGTGTGTAGTACCGGATGAAAATGACAGTTCTTTGATTGAAATTTATTATCTGTTATTTAATTGTTTTTGGGAAGTCATTTACAAAGGAATACTTATTGCCATAATCACCATATTTGACCTTGTATTCTTCGCTTGGATCGGAATCGTCCATTCATTTTAAGATAACATAATATAACATATCACGCCTTGTTTCCCCGAAGGGTTGGGCAGAGGTGTCACTGTAGCAGGTACACCCACATTTCGCCAGTTATGTTTAAGTCCCATGTATTGGGGGCGAGCCTATTGCCATCAACCGGGCACAAATCCAGACTCCGAGCTGCTACGGAGAAATTTCAGATAGAAAAACCCAATAACACTTTGCCCGACCCGGGAATTGAACCCAGGACCTCATGATAGGCTAGGCAGATTGTTTTTTTTGCTTTTGAGCTGGTGCTAGGCCCCCAGGTAAGCCAAGGCCGCTCATGTCCAAGTGGTCAATTTATTAAGTATCTTATTTCACACGGCGCGCGCTCTAATGCGATTTACAGTTGAACATATTTAATCTTTATACTTCTGTTACAGTTACTACGATTGTTTGTATGTTTGTGTATAAGAAGTCAATCCGTTTGACCGTCTGTAATCAGCTTTTGCGTGCAATAGAGCAATTTGTGGTTGATGGGCCAACGGGATGGGTAGTGTTGTTACATGTGTCGATAAATCGATACAGTACAGAACTTTATTTAGTTTTAGATCTTATTAGCTGCGCCGGTTTCACCCGTATAAGTCTCGATCCCGTGGAAATGTCGGGATAAAAAGTATCCTATGTCCTAATCCAGGTCATGGTCTACACATGTGCTAAATTTCATCCAAATCTGTTCAGCCGTTTTAGCGTGAAAGCGTAACAAATAAAAAAACTCACTTTCGCAATTCACTGGAAATTTCAATTGTCGTAAAGGACAGGGAATACAATGTCCTTTACGACAATTTAAATTTCCAGTATCGATATTATTAGTTAGGATGCCTAATTCAATTCGCAATTCTTTTAACTTATTAGGAATGTTCAGCTAGGGCTGAATATTCCTAATAAGTTAAAAGAATTGCGTTAACTCCAGAAAAATAATATCAAAAATAAAAATTAGGAAACCCATATAGGTAGGTTACTAAGCAAAAGATCTTTTTTGCGACAAACTACGGGCAGTATCGAGCATCTTATATAGGTACTTACTTAAATCAGGGTCTATTGAAAAAAGTATAGGTAATCAAAGTTTGTTTTTCATAGCTTTGCAAATGTTTATAATAATAAAAATTATTTACCAAGGCACTAAGTCCCAAATCAATATAAAAATCAGAAATACCGACATCTATAGCAGTACCTACTAAAATCACTAAAATACCATGCTATAAAAATTACACAAAAAGTAAAAAAAAAAATTGGTATTATAAATCTTGCTGAAACCTCTATAACAACAATGACAAGCGACCCCGAAGTAGAATCACATTATATCGATACTGTATTCTGTTAAGTCCCATCCCTATCGTATCGTCAACTCATCGCGTTTGGTACGCTTCATCGGCGTTACTGTTATCTGTTCCAACGCCTTAGCTGTACCGTGCTATACTGTCTTCAGACCACCGACACGGAAAGAACATGTTACAGTTCTATCACAGTTTCTACCACAACGCAGTTACGACAATAAGGAGAAAAAACGTTACATAGGCACAAGCAGACAGTTTAGAAATACGCGCAATTTTAAAAAGTTGCACTGGAGTTTGCTTTTCTAGGTGCCATGAACTTTTAGAATGTTATTATATTATTTAGTATGTTCTTAGTTATTTATTACACAATACAGGGTGGCAGGGACGAGGTGGCATCGACGCAAAAACACTAACTTTGGATTCAGTACATGATTCTGCGTTTTTCGAAATTTTTCGTCGGTTATTTAAAAAAGCGGCCAAGTGCGAGTCGAACTCGCCCACGAAGGGTTCCGTAGCAGCAAGTAACATTGAATGAAAGGTAAATTCGGTTTACGATTTATGACGCATTAAAAAAAAACTACTTACTAGATCTCGTTCAAACCAATTTTCGATGGAAGTTTTCATGGTAATGTACATCATATATTTTTTTTAGTTTTATCATTCTCTTATTTCAGAAGTTACAGGGGACACACACACACACACACATTTTACCACTTTGGAAGTGTCTCTCGCGCAAACTATTCAGCTTAGAAAAAAAATATATTAGAAACCTCAATATCATTTTTGAAGACCTATCCATAGGCACCCCACAGGTATGGGTTTGATGAAAAAAAAAATTGAATTTCAATTCTAAGTATGGGGAACCCCAAAATTTATTGTTTTTTTTTTTTGTGTGAAAATCTTAATGCGGTTCACAGAATACATCTACTTACCAAGTTTCAACAGCATAGTTCTTATAGTTTCGGAAAAAAGTGGCTGTGACATACGGACGGACAGACAGACAGACATGACGAATCCATAAGGGTTCCGTTTTTTGCCATTTGGCTACGGAACCCTAAAAACATTTGCTGTTCCATACATTCTGACCGCGTAGGTGAAACTTTTCTATGAAACAGTCGATATTTTTTTTTTAATAACCGACGAAAAATGGCAACGCAGAGGGTTCAGAATCAAGTACTGAATCTATGGTAACAGTTGTCGCATCGATGTCCCTGCTACCCTGTATGTTAATTTTCTTAATATCATACTTTTTTTTTAATGATTCCTGTTCGGTATCATTAAATCTCTTTCGCGTGGACAGAAAATATTGCACAAGCAGCGGTGACAGGCAGTGCCATCATCGTGCTTATAGACACGAATCTCACATGCACTTACCCGGAAATTCTCCATGTTGGCCTTGGCCCATAGACAAATCAGAACAGAACGTTTGTTGGACTCGTAGCGTGTTTTTTTTAAATCATCTTTTTTAATGTCATTAGCATTAGGCTTGCCCAATAGACAAAAGCTCTCCCAAATAAAACTTATACCACACGGTTTCCGCCTTTATTCTTAATCTTTATCGTACACATAAATTACAAAAACAATGTGATAACTTCATGTACATCATCATCTTAATCTACATCGCCACATGCGAACTACGCATAAAAGTCCTGACGTCACACAAATCCTGCATCGCGCAATTAGGGTTTACCGCGCGAACGACATAATAATATGACTCTCCGACATCAATCGTTGAGCAGTTGCCTGCCAGACCCGTCGTGTCGGAGGATCCTCGGATCTTCCGACCAGACGGGTGTCTTTTCTATAGAGGATGAGTGTACTTTACACCCTGTTCCTCATGCCTCTAAAATCATAAGGACCGATCAGAAGGGATGGGTGCCCAAACGCGAGCTTAACCCAGAATTGGATTCGCGAACAACAAACCTCAGTGCAATACAGAGATTTGTATTTCTTTCAAATCTCCTTTTACAAGTTACTGAGAAAACCCAAAGCACAGATTACTAAATAGTTACTCCCAAAGGTAGTTAAGTTTCTTTTTATATCGTGCATTGCAAAAGTATACAAAAAAAGTTGCGTGCTTTTACCAATAAAGGGTATAGCTTAAGGGCGTGCCAATCCGTGCCTTATACCGAAAACTAAATAACTACATAAACATGTAGGTATTGCGTTTACTTTATTTTTCAAAACCATTGATTTACAAAGTACAGTCAAACCTGGATGAGTGAGAGTTCAAGGGACCGAAATATTTTTCTCGCTTAGGAGGCTTTTTACTTAACCAAGTTTCTCACTTAAAGAGGTTTCTCTCACAATTTATAAAATATGTACAAATACGCTAATATAACTCTCGCTTATAGAGTTATAGTGCAAGTGGCAGTCGTAGTTATAGAGATCCAAATGTGAAGAATGAAGTTTTCATACAGAGGTTTCTGTTTTGCACTTGTAGAGGTGTCGGGACCTGACAATTACTCTCACTTGTAGAGTTTTCCCGCTTATCCAGTTCTTGCTCATCCAGCTTTGACTGTATAACTCAATGCAACAAAGAAATGATTTCCAAATGACTAGGACTACAACATGTCACATACGTAATTTATCATATTCTCGCAAATAATTATTTATAATAACACTGGTATCAATCTCATAACCAGCCTATAATGTTCCCACTGCAGACACAGGTCTCTCTGTGGGAGGGAGTGGGCCGTAATCCACCACGCGGGCCCAGTGCGGGTTGGTAGATATCACATGTCTTCGAATTTTTGGTTCTAGGACATGCCGGTTTCCTCACGATGTTTTCCTTCACCGTTTTGAGAGCAGTGGTGATGAAATAATTTACACAAAGTAAAACGCCTGTCTGGGTTCGAAGGGCCACCACCACCTACTCTCCTCATCACTGGCATCGATGAGGAAAAACAACGCTGGGAAACCCTTGACTTTTAATAAAATATAATAAAATAGAATATTCATTTATTTGGTCAGAATGTAGGTATTTACAATAAGGTGGTTACAGTAATATTAAAGAATCCTTGTACAGTGGGCTGCATCAATTGGGTACCCCAGTTGTATTCAAATTTTAATACAACTAGGGTACCTAATTGATGTAGCCCACCGTACATTCCACTATTTTGGCATGCAAACATTGATGCAGATCATCATCAAACATACAAACATTGAGATACAACTAAAATGTAGGTATCAACTAGAAAATCCGATACGGAGTAGTAACATTTATTTAATAGAAGTACCTACAGTTAGTTTATTTTTGAAATTTGTTACTGGTTCCTCTTTTATGGACTTAGGAATGTGGTTAAAAATAGCCGGTGCCATACCAAAAACACTTTTCCTCAACAAAGCAGTTCTATATCCACCTCTGTGTAACAAATTTTGGTACCTATCAATTTAATTTTAAAGTCTGAAATCGCCAACCCGCCTTGCGCTGGCGGGACTGTCTTATGTAATTTTGACGTTCGAAAAGTGCTGATTCTCAGCCTAGTTTGAATAAATGACTTTTGAATTATTATTTTTTTGATCAAACTTGGTGATCAATGCTCGTGCCTTCTCTGTAGGAGAAGGGGCCTTTGCCCTGCACTGGGACAGTTACAGCCTTTTTTTTTTTTTTTTTTTGGGTGGGGAATTATCAAATAACTTCTCCCGCTTTGGGTGGAGCGGGAGGGCGTGTCAGACTCTTACTGACTAAAACCCACCCGTGTTCCTTCGGTTGCCCTGTTGCCGGGGGCCACGATTTCCCTATCGGTTTTCTTCGAACCCCCGGCAGGTATTGGCCCTAACGGACCCCGTCAATTCTGCTGACATCTCTTTGAGGCGCGCGTGGAACACAACGCGCCGTCGACCCGGGCTTGGTCCTTATCGGACGGCGAGCTACCCATTGCTCACCGTCCGCAAGCCCGCGCCTACGGTGGCCGGAAATCGGCTCGCGATTCCCGCCCCGGGCGTCTCCTCCTGCGGCGGTTGGGGGCGTGAGGGAACAGTTACAGCCTGGTATTGTTATCAGAAATATTTTCAGTTTGATTTGAAACCTATAGGTACATAATTATTTTGAAGCAGGTATAAGACCTAATGACTTTGATATTTTTCCAACGATTTTAGCCTGTCCGTCACTACTATCCTACTCTAATTATTTTTTAATAATATAATAGGTCTTAATTTATTTATTTTTTTGGCAAAATTGGTAACGTCGTATGACTCTTGTGATCTTCTTTCTTCTACTAGGTATATATTATTTTGCAGACAGCAACTATCTATTTGTATTTCTTTTTTTTTTACGCGTAAGTACCTAAGATTTTGTGTTTTTATGTGCTTGACAATGCTTTCTGTTTTTTTGTTTTTTTACTTATAATTGAAACTAATATTGACATTGATCTCGGCCAGCACTAATATCTTTATTTTTGCCCATCCAAAATTCATCAGCTTCTACAGTGTGCCCAGTATATCTGATTGCGCTGGTCGCAATGTGTCTATCCTTTAGAGCGGAGAGGAGCAGAGTAGTGCAGAGCTAGAATTCATATGTATTATTGAATTTAGTGATATTCTTGGTCCATGTTTTCCTGCCCTCTCAATGTCACTATGCATGCAGTGGCAGTGGACAGGGCATGGAATTAGTAAGTACCTACTGTATAGTACAACGGACAGGGATGCTCCGCTGACTGCTCTACACTACCATCTAGCACTTCTCCGTTTGAAATGAACAAGCAACATGTTATCTCGTAGTCTAAGATACAATGGGCGCTGCATGCTTGCAATGAATAACACTATGGCCTAAGCGAAAAATCATTTCTTCTTATTCAGGTTTAAAACACATCCATTATTCATAAGCTTTTTCATGACAAAATGTTCCAAAATATTAAACTTTTGATTTATAAAGGTACCTATTATTTCAATGAATTATGAAAGAGATTTTAAAAGTAGCATATTCGAATTTTAAAATCTTTAAATAACTATCAGAAAAAAGTAAAAATTCAATTTCTGTATCACTTTTACAACAATTTGGAACATTCGTCACTACACAATAGTCTACAACCACAATTTGACCAGCACCTTTTCTTTACAGCGACCTAGCAGACGAGGAGGACAAGAAATCGCCTGTCCTACTCCTAGGCGTGAACAAGATCTCAGACTCACCATCCTTCATCAGAAGACGGTCCATAGAACCACACACTTCAGGATCCATAAGGTTTTTCCGACCATTAAAGTCTAAATACACAAGAGGACTCCATGGAGATGAAAGGCTCGAGAAAATAAGACAAGATCTGTTAGTCCATAAAAGCAAACCAGATACATACATTCCCAATGATCACGAGGTTTCTTTAGAACCAGAAGAAAGATGCATGAAGCTGAGTTGTGTTGGCAGTTGTATATGTGACAGAAAAGAAAGCTCCACTCGAGGGTCATTCTCTTTTCAAAGACCAGAACCTGGCACACAACACTACGAAGAACCTAAAGACTTTTCGGAAAACGACATCGAATTCAAATATACAGAACACATTCCTCATTCTCAGCCTTCGAGTAGCAAGCAAAGCTACAATGTCACTCCAAAGTCGACGGAAAGGAGACACTTCCTGCTAGCGAACTTGAACGAACGGTTCCGAAAGACGTTGAGCTTAGATTCGAGAAAGGTAGACACTAATCGTGTTGTGAGCCTCCCCAAAGAAACAAGACCCAAATCTTTGGTGAACACAAGCAATATTTGTGTGCAACAATATAAAACAGGAGACTTCGTCGCCCCAAATTTGATTAAAACATCCCAACCAAAGAAGAAACGAAAATCATTTTTCTCTCTCGATACTTTTTTCGACTCGAAAAAGTCTGACACCTCATCCATAGACGATTATTGCTCCTCAAAATACAAACGTTTTGAGCTCGAAAGTGATGATTCTCCTCTCTTTAAACGCGAAAACAATGAAGAAAAGACTCCAGACCTCCTCAATTTACCAGTAATTATAGACTCTGTAAGGAAAAAGCAGTCAGATACGCGGCGACAATTAGAAAAGTTAGAAAATCATTACTATAAGAATATTCATAAGACGCAGACTGTTATTGACGCTGTCCCTAAAGACGCAACAGGTGTGCAAGGTCCTAGCGGGCATACTAATCATCTTTTCTTTGATGAAGACGTAGAATATATTGAGCCTATTCGCAGCACATTTACAAGTCAAAGCACACTGATTTTAGACAAAAACGCTCCTGAGGAACTGAAACCTGACTCAATTCTAACTATTAACACAGACGAAACAGATATAAGACTGCCTAGTTCTACAGTGTCTCCTAAATCGAATATAGATGATCTGACCGTCAAAGTGATGGATAAGTCAGTGGATTCTATAGGCAGCTGTTCCCTCGATGTCGACGCAAGTACAGATTTTTCAGGTAAATAGAGTGTTGTCAATGTGTTCTTGGCTTTTTATATTATTGTTGTTGTAGTTACATTAGATTCAGAAAAAAAAATGGATTCGTTTTTTTCTTGAAAAAGATTTTTTTTCTGAATCTTTAAATTTTATTTATTAGCATGCGTGATTGTGATTATTTTCAGTTCATTTTCATCGTAATATTATGTCGATTATGAATGAGTTTATTTAAAAAAGTATAATAATTTGTTCATTTTTTTTCATTCCGTAATAGTTCATTTCGTTGCTTGCATAGTTCTATCAACTTTTAAAATAAACTCAGTAGCTCTATTATCTTATTATAATTATTATTTTCATATTAATAAATGTCTTTACTATTATCTGTAATCTGTGTTTTCTTTTTTTCCTTTTCTGTAGCGTGATTGTGGTGTTTTCTTTTTTCATTTCTAATAAAAATACGCTATTCTATCGTTTTTATAATGTCACCGTAAGATTGAGAGAACTGTTAATTTATAATCTATCGGTATTATTTCCGTTAAGATTATAAACAGTTGAAAAACTGTGAACTGATTGAAATGGGTTAGGTTAGGTTAGAACTGTGACCAACCGCGCGCGAGCCGAGCGAGCGCTACTTCCTAGTTGCTCGCAGCGAAGCTAGGCAGGCTATTTAGTATTAGCTCAAGGTGCGTTACTTCGCAAGCAAGTTTGATACCATTCACAATTTGTCCGTTTCCCATGGATAGATTATAAACTATGAAAAATAATGCTTAAATTGTAAATGGTTTGTGGCAGTTCACAATTTTTCAAAAGTTTATAATCCAACGGAAATAATACCGATAGATTTTAAACTAACAAAGTTAATAATTATACGGTGACAACTTATTAATTTTATTTGGTTCGCATTTTCTTACGATTCCGAAGCTCGAAAAAGTTTCTAGATCATTCCATGGCATGTTAACATAATTTCGGAGAATTTGGGAATAAATTCTGCTTCTTAAATTACGTGTCTGTTTTCGCTCCTCCACGACATCTTCTGATTGCTTTCTGTTTAAGTATAGACGTCTTTGGCTCGTAAATCACCGTGAAGAGCGCTTTTATTTTTAGCTTCACAAAATTTTGGTTTTGTTTTCACAAGAACATGTAAATGTGTTAAAAGTTTTGTGTGAAACCGAACGTAAAACGAGATAAAGCGCGGGAATTGAATTTCAAAATTGGAAATAATTTGAAAAGTTCTATGCTTGCGTAATCTAACCGACTTAGATAATTAGAAGTACTACTGTACTGTATCTACTATTGGTAGATGAAAATAAAAGTATAGTAGGTAATCCAAGTAAAATGACCTCAATCATAATAAAACATTACTCATTCACAGCGGAAGCAATGAATATTTAATTCAAAGTTGACTTGGACTATCGATTTAACACAAACGTCACTAAAACACCTTACATGTTGATAAAATACCAAATACCATAAATCTATCTAGGTCGTGCAAAGAAATAGCAAACAATGCGGTTTGCAAAATGCAACTCGCAAACAAAAAGACAATCGGATACGCGTACACTTATGGATAATGTATGTATCGACCTCGTTTTCTGCCCACGCACGACGTATAGCTCGGTCATTGCCGTCATATTGCTTATGAATACGCACCTAAACACACCTGAGATAAAATTATTTCACAAAATTTTAACAACGCACTATCTATAAACAGTCTGTGAATAACGAATCCGAAACTTGCCGACCGTGAAACGAAACGGTGCGGACTGGCCGCAAACGGGCGTGCGTCGTCGACTGGAGGAAAAAAAAATAAAAACGTTGACATTTCTTTGTGAACTGATGTCATTTATTGTCGTAACAGTTCAGTGAAAAATTGTGAGGTTTAAAAAAAATAATGGATAAAAATTGATTATTTCATTCTATTTATTGTGTAATTCAGTTAGTGTGTGTTGAAAGCGATCGGTAAGTGTTATAAGCCGGTTCTCAATGTCAAAAAGGATTTAAAAAGAATTACTTTTACCGTACTTTTTGTAGAACCAATTTATTTTATCAAGGAATCGTAATTAATTCAGAACTATGATGAAATTGTCTAAAACAGCATGACGTAGTATATTTTTTTACAATTGACTTCGTAGATGACTAACGCGATTATTTTTAATAGTTCACAGTAAAACGATTCATCTTTAATTATTTTTCTTTGCTGCATGATTTTATTTTTATATTTTGGTATTGATGCTTGTTCTTATTCTTAAGAATGTTACATTATATAAGATACATCCTTATGTATGCATATTACAATTAAAATACATTACAGACTTAAAAAATACTGCTGTCATTATTTACAATAGTTCATAAATACTGTATTTTGTATTTAGTTAGTATTGTTATTTACATAATTTATCTTTCAATGGTCTTTAAAAAATCATGTCCAAAACTTTTTAAACCAAATCTTATCAAAAGGTTATTTTAAGTGATGAAATTATCATGCATAATTTATTATTGTACAATGCATTGATTATTGTTATCTATTTCTAAAAATCACTCAAGAAATTACAATTAAATGATAAATGATCTTGATTCAGTAAGTTGATTGTATGTACAGTAAGCGCTCAAAAGTGCATGAGCACGCTAAGAGTCGTATTGCTGTGAACACGCGGTATAGCTCGTACATTTGTATGTGTAAGCAACACGATACACACACCACAGATAACGCAGTTACACGAAACAACAATATATTTCCGTCGCTTTAAACATGCTAGCACACACGCACTATGCGCGTGAACTTGACCAGTTAATGGCATTGCTAAAATTCGATAGTAACTTAACAAGCGCAGATAGCAGAAAGCGTTAAGCGTTGGTATGGAATTCAATCTGCCTCAGGTTCTAATCTCGTGAAACACAGTGCGGTTTTTTGCAAATATTATTATTTTTGTTTTCGATAATAATATTTTTTAAATATTGCTGCTTTTTTATGTTGTTATTGCAATAAAGGTTTTAGAATAAAAAATGCGTGATATATGATAACAAAATTAAAAAATATATGTTTATTCGTTATATTTATTTTACATAAGTTAATAAACTGCTACAATTATTTATCATTACTTCAGCTGAATAAGATGTGAAATAGATGTCAAGAAACTTAGAAGCAGTTTGTATTATTTAGACATATTTAAATTATGAAATATTTTAAATTTTTAATGGATTTTTTCACCATAAATTTTAAGCTTTGATCATGGTCGAAGTAATTAAGTAATAAATAAGAATATTAGACTACTTAAAATGTAAAAAACTACTTACAGAATAGGTAATTTTAAGGTTAAATATGGGCAGTTTGTTTATATTTTATTTGTATTAATTATTTTACATTTTATTTGACTTTAGTAAATATTGGTTGTTATTGAGGTTAAAGCTTAAGTATTCATTTTCTTTACGAAAAGAAGATTGAAACTAAACCTCAAATTTTTATCCTAAAATAATACTATTACTAAAATAATATTAAACAATTTCGGTATATCTGCAAGAAATACGACAAACACCCTATTGAAACGTGCTTAAAAAATTCGTTACCATAAATTCATGCAATAACGAATCTGTTGTTTATTAAGTTGGTACGGTCAATATTTTAAGGTCAAAAACGGTTTTCTAGCTGGTCTTCAGTGATGCAAGCCTTCAGAGTGCACGGCGAACGGTTCATAATGACGTGTTTTTAATAATTCAGCAAAATGTCTCGTTGGTATGAAACCATTTGTTTCATTCACCATTTGACGTCGCTGCTACTCGATAATAAGCCCCTTCCTCATATCTCTTAACCCTCACAGTATTTCTCTAGAACAAAGAAAAACATTGTTTTTATTACACATAATACCTTATTATTTATTATTCACTAATCGAATTAAACCTCACAATGAATTTAAAACTTTAAAGGCATCTTCTGTCTCAACAATACCTCTGTTCTATCAACAATACCCTTGATTAAGATTTATGTTTAGTAAAATATGAAATATATTAATGATAACACTCACACTTAGTCCGGTTTCATTAGATATTCACTTCACTTTTACGCAGCGCAATAATATTCTCTGATCTGATCTGATCTCTTCAATATATTTTATGCCTGCTTTTTGATAATAATAACCACAACACTGCGCTAAATACTCGTCACCAATATTATCCACGAACCAAAAAAGTTCTATTAATTGAATACTCGTAACAAACTGCATCTACCCCACAGAAATCGAAATAATTTACTTAGTTTTTTGTGGTCTACCTGCTAAACTTTAATATTTATGTGAACAAGACGAATGAAACTAAAAACGAATGATGATTATTGAACTAGTCATTGGTTGCAGACAAAGTGAGTGTGTGTGTGTAATGTGCGTGTCTACAGTATTGTAACAACTTATAGAAGAAGGTCGTAAGTCAAACCGAAGCGTCAGTCTATTGCTTTGTGAGATTGCTCATGGACTTTTGGTCGGCACTGTACCACTTTTTCTTGTAAATTTTTCAATTGACCTTTAAGGAAATTGTGAACACGCAATAAGCAAGCATGTTGATTATTTCTTGTACCTTCTCTGTATGAGAGGAGACCTTTGACCACAGACAAAACAGGCAAATAAATAAGTAAATAGATAAATAGACATTTATTATAGAATGTGATTATTGAATAGTGTCTGTAATATTTCACTGTGTGCCTGCTAAGATGCTAATATGCTGAAATCTCGTACTCTTAATTTTAATATTGCTATGGGTTAAAACCTGAAATAAAACAAATATAAAAAAATTACAATCTAGGTTAAATTACATGGGATTTTTATAGCAAATATTGGTCATGAATAATGCACGGAATCCATAGATAATACTGCTATTTTAAAACAACAGAAATAAACTTTGTAAAAACAATTTTTATGAAGCTTTAGAAAAAGTTCAGATTTGTAAGGAGTTGTCTCTGTCCGAGTGCCTCGTTGATCTAACGGTTGGTAGTGCTACTGCTAAGCATGTGGGCTTGGGTTTGATTCCCAATACCCTAATTGCGTAATACAACACAATCTGTTTCGATTTGAAACAGATTGCTAATCCATTGCTTCATAAGTTGGAAAAAAATCTGCTCAACAACGTAAATAATTCAATGAATGTTGTTGAACTGTCAAAATGAAACAAATTAGGCATAATTGTACACGAAAAAAAGTTACATAATTAGGGTACAGGTCAGGCAAAGTGTTATTGGGTTTTTCCATCTGGAATTTCTCAGTAGCCGATCGGAGTCTAGGTTTATACCCGGTCGATAGCAATAGGCTCGCCCGCTGTTACAGTATTCAGGCTTGATGCTATGTGATCTCTGTTACTGATACATGTGTGTCAAAAATCCTATTTGCCTTATCAGAGCCTGCATACTGTAGTAAATGTTCTCCACCTTGATTTTCATTATAGAATTATGCAATACATTTCATGCAACTTTCATGTTTTATACATTACATTCCCTCAGCATTCTCTTTTCAAAGTCAGATAGTAATTTTTTTATTACTTTGATATTAAAACTTTTTGAATTTGGTTTACGTAATAGTCATAAGAATTTAATGTTATAGCAACATTGTGTACGAAAAATGGAAGAATGGTTTTAGAACTCACTCTCTTTACTGCGTATCATATTGCAGTTCACTTTAGCATAACTTTTCACAACCATTCAAAAAGCTGATGTTGAAAATGACACTGTCTTGTGTGCCAATTACCAGATTTCTGAACAAATGGACTAGAAAAACGCCATTCACAGAGTCAATTGGAAGAGAGATTTTATATTACTTGTAAGGCTAAATAATAATAGCCACACAGGCACAGATTACCGAAGGTTAGGCTACTCTTACCGCAGTCAATTGGTGAATGGAAGGAACCACCTTCTATAAGTTGGAAGCGCAGCACTGGCTGCTCCACCACAACGCCACTTGTCATGCAACAAATTCGCTTATGATCTGACGGCCGATTACAAATAAAAATAAAAGGAAAAAAGTAAAAATTTGGTGAATGGGTACCATCCATTACATATTGAAAACAATTTATTTTGTAAAGAGTAACCGTGGAGTTTCTTGCCGGCTCTTCTCCATAGGAAGCGACCAATTTGAACCGTGCACCTAGCTTCTGACGTTTCATAAGTGCCCTTGTAGGTTTATGTGAAATAAAATATTTTGATTTTGATATAGATGCGTTGAGGGAAAATGCTTTATGTAAAAGGAGAAATTAAATTAATATTATGCTGTTTGTTCCTCTCTCTTATTGGAACACAATTTAAGAGAATAACCAATGCTGTGAATAAAAGATTGGTTAATATTTTTATCAGTCAGCAAGTCCTTAATATAGCAGTCCGTAGGCATAAAACATTTAAAGCCTTATTAGCAACTGAAGTCACATTCACAGCTAATATTATATAAAAAAAGATTACAAATCAGACTTGCAAATGTTATTGCAATGCCTTAAGAAATAAACAAACAGACAAAGAAATAGTTGGCATACATATGTAACATACAACATTGACATATGAGTCATATTGTGTTTGTATGTAGGCGGTGGGACTGGTCAAGTTCTTATGTAGTGATTGCATACGGTCTAACTTGCACTTTTATCTTGCTTCATTCTTGTTTTCTATTACATTTACAAAATATGATTACTGTAATCTGTGAAATTAAATACACACACATTTCACCAGTTATGTTGTAAGTCTCCATAAACCGTGCACAAAGACAGACCAGAGAAAAAAAAGTAAAGTGGTGGGACTCCGAGAGTGCCGACAGAAATGAAAACTTGAACGAGATCGCCTTGGTGAAAGAAAAATACTTGTATAGAACATTAATCAGTAACCTAAATAAAGAGCACAAACTCGTTTATAAAATAAAAAAAAATCCAAAACCTTCAAAGTAAAAATACTTGCATAGAACATTGATCCGTAACGTAATATAAATAAAGAGCACTATCGCGTTTACAAAAATGAGGTGTTAAATTGTTTTTTCCCATCTCAAAAATGCCCAACGCGCCTAAAGAAGTTTTCACTTTAAAAAAAACACATTAAAAACACTGCTTGACCTGGGGATCGAATTCAGGACCCCAAGCTTAGCCATTGCACTTGTGAAAGCCTTATTTGTTAAAGATATTTGAAAATAACTAATTATAAATTAAAGATTCAATCACAAAAATCAACATACTGGTTAGTCAGTGTAAGGTGACTTGTTTTGTTTGCTGGGGTCGCGGGAAAGTCCGAAAGGGATACCGTGGCCCCTGGCAACATGGTAACTGAAGGAACACGGGTGGGTTTTAGTCAGTAAGAGTCTGACACGCCCTCGCTCCGCCCAGATCCCGGGAGAAGTTATTAGATAATTTCACACCAAAAAAAAAAATGGTGACTTGTTTTACTTTGTAATTTTTCACTTCCCATTAGAGTCTGATTATGGTCTCCTTGAATTTGACTAATGCACTTAGCTTCGGTCAGTTGTCAGCATTTTTGACTAGTTTGCATGTTTGGCAACAATATTCCAAACTATGGTATCTGCCTTACCTCATTGACGCAACCTTTGAAGTTTAATCTACCCCTAAAATAGTTCAATGACAACACACACACACACATAAACACAAACATATTATCAATTCTTACATCATTATTATAGTCCCACGCACATTCTTATCATATAACTCTGATAAGATACAGAAAACATGCTGTGCGGTAATTATAATAATTTTTACCTTTTTTACCTCTATATTTATCTATTCAATGCTTCTAAATTCAAAATGTGTGATTATTTCCTCTTTTTTCATGCTTGTGAGTGTCGAAGGAGGTTATAAACAGTGTTTTGACCATTTTGGTCCATGTTTAGTTTTGTGATTGTGCGGCTAATCTATGGATTATCTGTGTGGTAGATATGTGTTGAGTTTATGCTTTGTTTTTGTTGTATGTGTGTCATCTATGTTTGCTTTGATATCCAGAACATACTATTACTGTCTATTTATATGTATGTTAAGAGCTAGTATGTTAAATAACTATGTTTTTTTTGAGGTTTCTTAAACCTTCATAATATCCTTTTGTAGCTCTTGACCATAAAGACCTACCATTTGAATCTACTTTTTATAAATATTTATTATTAACAGTCATTAAAAAAAAAAATAAGATTAAGTATTTCTAAATGTGCAATAAATACTGATTTAGTTATCTATGGATTATTTACATTTCTCAGAAATATTTTAGGTACCTATGCTATCTAAATCAGCAGGGTCATGCTGAATAATAAATAAAAATGTCAGTTTAAGTAGGTATATTACTTATCTTAAGTTTTATTTACTGAGGTTGTTCGCTTCTTTTAGAAACATTGATATAATTAAATAGAAGCTCTAGTTTTCTCATGAGAATAAATTTATATTTTTCTTCTTAGCGTTTTGTTGGAAATCTAAATTGTGTCAGTTCAGAACTTAGCTATCATCATTAGTGTCCAAAAGTTCCTCTATCAGGGCATGAAGGCACTTTGGACAGGATTTTTAATCTTCCGCAATATTATTTTAGTCTAACGCCACTCTTTAATCCAATCAAGCTAGCAATGATAAACAATAAACAGAACCCAGCTATTGATATGGCACACGGAGTTTTAGTGAAAGTTCCAATTTGTAGAGCTTCGTTTCTGTCACTCATGCATGTGTATCAAACAGCCAATGTCTAAAAATCCACGTGCCTTATCAACGGTCGCGTTCTGTACCTGTGTGGCTATGTTACTAAATGTCTAAAACCCAAAATTCTCCTCATTCCAGATACCACATCGGGAAGCTTGAATCTCCTAACACCATCATCCACCACCAGCCGGATCAGAGACTTC
The DNA here is from genome assembly GCA_949152395.1 of Agrochola litura. NCBI lineage: Eukaryota > Metazoa > Arthropoda > Insecta > Lepidoptera > Noctuidae > Agrochola > Agrochola litura. Next base: position 10,843,569 of record OX424521.1, on the reverse strand, counting down.
ACATCTCGTCTCCAAGAGCGCGCAGGCTCCAATCTTCAGCCTAACTACCTAGCCAGTCCCACTCCCGTGGCCACACCCGTCCGGACCCCAGAAGACACCACACCAACCCCCAGAAAGTCTGAGAATCTCCTGAAACCGCCCCCAAAAGTGTACGTAGACACTTCAAGCCACAGATCCAGGGGACACCATAAGAAAAGAGACGATCTCCCCCACAAGAAGCCGAGCTATCTCAACCTCGCTTGCTCTGTCAATGGATACACGAATCTAACTACCTATGATTCAAAATTGAGGCAGGATATCAACAAAAGTCGAGAAGCATCCCCCATAAGACCAATAACACATACTTACCAATACAGAAGTGAAAATAACTCGTTATTGGTACCTGTTCCGGTCAGTGCGAATAAACTGCTGGTCCCGACATTCGGTCCTCATGATACTCGCGCCGATTTGACGCAAAAAGCGCCTACCAAGGCGCACACAGATCCTTACCTAGCCACGTCACCATTTAATGTCTACATGGCGGCCGAAAATAAGCAGTTAAAGAACGATTTTTTAGGAAACATGACGACTACGAGCCGTCCTTACATATCAAGCGAGAGTAAAAATTTTGCGACCTCAATGCTTCATAAAACCGATGAAGTGGATAACTCCAAGGAGGTTACCTTCAAATCCAGTTATTCGGAGACGAATATCAGGAAGACTGTCACCTCAAATGGAAAGGAGACTCGATTCAGCTCTGAGTCTTACACCATTTCTTCCAATGGGGTGTCTAAACGAGTCGAAATTACGAAGGAGAATGGAGAACAACTCACGAGTCCTATGAAGAGTTTCATTCAGCAGCGGGTGGAGAGGCTTTACGGTCCCGGCGCCTTGGCTCAAGGCTTCTTTAACCAGAAGCGCCACAAACTCAAAAGTAGCAGCGATGACGACGAGCCAAAAGTCTTGACCGAAAAGTCTTTGAATACGCCAGAAAGGCTGCCGAAAAAATACGAAGAAACGGACATAGACCAAGTATACACAAGTCCAAACGGAGAAATGGACTCCAGTGTGTCCCTACCAGTCCTGAGGCATTTAAGGCCTGAGTTCCGAGCTCAGCTGCCTATCCTATCGCCAAAGAAGTGTGTGAAAAGTGATCTGTCTCCACAAAAAATTGAAGAAGACATTCCGAAAGTGGAAAAGACTGAGATAGATGATGATAAAAGTGCAGTGTTGGTGACAAATGGTATTTCTGTGATAAAACTAGATGATGAAAGTGATGAGGCAGTGATATGTAGTGTTAATGGTGAAGCAAATGGTGTCGAAGTCGTGAAAGATGCGTATTACTTCTTGAATTTGGAGAAGAAGGAGACTGAGAGGCTGTTGGCGCTTGCCGCTACCGCTGAGAAGGAGTTGGAAGACTTACAGGTGAGTTATCATCAGCACAATAATATTTTATTCAACTCATAACAGAGATATTAGCTAGCCTGCGACTTCGTTCAGATAACGAACTTCTTTGGTATGAGCAGTGCGATTTCGAAAAATCCTGTCTTTACATCCTCCATGGAACAACTCTGTCTCGTCTTTGAGGCTGTGCTTTGCCTGTCACGAACTATTTCGTTATTTATAGATAGTAAGAGATTAAATAATAGGTAATACGGGCTGGTATAGTCCGTGCAATCCACGAAGACGCGCCCCATTCCGCGATTACTGTACTGTAAGCTGAACTCTAGTACGGCGCGGAGCGGAGTGGGGCGCGTCTTCGTGGATTGCGCGGACTAAATCCGCAATTCCACGTCAAAGCGCGTATTTTGCGTACGGGTGGGGTTATGGGGAAATGGGTTATTCGATCCACCCCAGCTCCTCAAAGAAGGCCAGCAACGCCTTGGTGTCACTGACAATCTCACGGAGGGTACCTGGGTTACCGAAGTGCTTTGCCCTGTATGCGGCGACCACCGGGCAGTTTAACAGCACATGACTCCGCTGTCTCGTCGTCCTCCATGCAGGCTCTGCACAACGGACTGTCTGTAACTCCTATGACAAAGAGGTGTTTAATAAATGACTCTATATAGTAACAGATTGCTAAAATAGATCCCGGAGCCTTCTCCGGTGGGTAATCAGTTTGAATTCGACTTTTGCAGTTTTTGCTTTCCCACGTCTAGAGAATTAATACCAGGCACTCTAAAGGCAATTTTCATGCAAGCTCCGCCCCCATGCACCCTGCCACTCCACTATGCGCGCTAAACGCTAACACATCAGTAATAAAGTTGAATATCGCGTGCGCTCTTTGATCGTGTTCGAGCACGAAATTAAATGGCGTAAGTCTCAATTCTTATTTCGTCTGTAACTATTTAAAGTAATAATTGATATAGAGAAAAAATATTTTACTGCTGGTTAATAAACTATATTTTATTACTGTGAATACTTACATACATAAAAGCCAAGTAATCTTGATTCATTTTAAACAATCTTTAAAAACCGGCCAAGTGCGTGTCGGACCACGCACAATGAAGGGTTCCCTAGTTGGGATGAATTTATCCCAAAAACAAACTTAACTTTGCAGTTGAAAAACATGTTCTCTCATACGGAATGTATGGGAAAAATGTTTTTGCAACTGCAAAGTTAAGTTGGTCAATTATTACTCGTTAACTTGTAGAGCCTACTTAGCTGTGATAGTTTTCCTTTTAATTTCAAAATAAAGTCAAAAGTGTGATGTCGATAAAATTAAGCATAGATTCCCTCATTTCGATATGTGCACATTATAAATAATCACACTGTATTCAAATTCAAAATTCAAAAGTCATTTATTCAAACTAGGCTGAGAATCAGCACTTTTCGAACGTCAAAATTACATAAGACAGTCCCCCAAAAACGCCCACCCTTCACCACTTCCTAGTGCCTTTAGCTGGGAAGAAGAAGTGGCGCAACAAACTCCCCAGCAGCACAGCTGTCTGTTCAAGTTAGACTATATATGTATAGTAATGTAGCTGGCCTTATACTCGTATTATTCTTCTACTAAAGAGAAATACCTCAGCTTCTCTACTACAGGATCTACCCACAAAAATATCCTTACAGAGAAAAGATACAGCTTCGATTCTTATCCTTGAATGGACCAACTTGAATGACCTCTCTTCTATAATTGTTTTGAAGACCTTGTCCGCTAAAGGCGCATCTAATTGTTATAGTTTTGTTTTTACAATTAAATTCGGTCTACCAAACAGGTTTGTGGTTGATTAGGGTTACCTAATTTGATTTTGATATGGTTGGTTTTATGTGGTATCTTTTAGGAACTAAGAAAATAAATGAAATCTTGCCTGTATTATTCGAAGCAGTAGGGAGGGTTTAGTAAATTCATTTTTCGTTTTTAATGTATTATTATTAGTACACCCAAATTTCGTCTGTTATTTTTAAAAACCAAAAAAAACGGCCAAAACGGCTCTACCGATTTGACAATTTTTTGTTTTAAAATATTCGTAATAGTCCGAATTTGGTTCTTACAGAAAGAAACATTTGAAAAGTTGCCGGAAAAATTGGTAAATTCGGGAAAATTGAAAGTGGAATTTTGTATGAATTATTGTAATTTGAACACGATAACGTGTGTCAGTTCAGCTAGTAAATAAAACAGCAAGAAAAACATAATTTTAGTTTCCAATAGACAAATAAGAAAAAATTGTCAAATCGGTCCAGCCGTTTTGGAGTTATGCGCTTAACAACGAACATCATTTCATTTTTCACTGCCTCGTTGGTCAAGTGGTCGCAAGCGCTACTGCTGAGAATGAGGTCCTGGGTTCGATTCCCAGGTCGGGCAAAGTTTTATTGGGTTTTTCTATCTGAAATTTCTCAGTAGCAGCTCGGAGTCTGGATTTGTGCCCGGTTGATGGCAATAGGCTCGCCTCCTATTACATGGGACTTAAAAATAACTGGCGAAATGTGGATGTACCTGCTAAAGGGACACCTCTTCCCAACCGTTCGGGGAAACAAGGCGTGATGTTATGTAATCATTTAATTTTTATTATATAGACTAACTGTTGCAAAATTCAATCTAGTTCATCTTTATACTCTCCAACACTATTTGTTTGCCATGTTTTCAATATTCAATAGCTTACGCTGTGTATTATCTGGCAGTCAGTCAGACAAAAATTAGCAACCCTAGCATCAGATATACCCATGGAATATTTTGCAACCAAACCTAGTCATTAGATCATTTTTTATGATCCATTTCTGCAGTTTTTTGTTTGCCAACACTCAATGAGATTTATAGCTTTGAAGTTTTCCCATACATATTCTGAGATTTTAATCTGTACAAGGCAATAAGGCAATTTTATAAACACATTGACATTGTTAAAAATTATATTCAAAATGACATGATTACTTTGTAAAGTATTATATTATTTTAACTATTGTGAATGTGAGGACTATGTGGAAATTGTTTTTATTTCTCTGCTAGTTTTAGTGATGGTCTGGCAGTTTGAGTAGTTTATGCGGCCTACCCAAATGTCCTTTCTTTGGTATTGTTCGTCGAGTTGAGCTCCTTAAGTTCTGAGTTGAGCTCCACGATTACTGACAAATGCTTGCACTGACTGGACAGGTCCACTCAAATCTGTGTGGTTCTTTCCTCAAAAGACCTTTTCAGACACTTATCTACATGGTCCTCATATGGCCTGACCAAGATTATGTTTGGACTTTAAAAGAGACTGCGACCTCTGAGTTTGTTTCGGCCTTTCTTCTCAGAGTAGTCAGATAGGAAACGCCGAACTCATCTAGCTTATTTTTAATATTTTTTTATATGACGTGTAAAAGTGATTTCGATATCCTATTTACAGAATAAACAATTTCATTTCATTTCAATGTGTATGAATTTATACTGTTACGATTTATCTCAAAATATCTCTAAGTCTGCTATAATTTATTTTAAACTAAGCTGTGCTCCGCGGTTTCACGCGCATAAGTCTCGATCCCGTGAGAAAATCGGGATAAAAGGTATCCTATATCCTTCTCCAGGTCATGGTCTATCCATGTGCCAAATTTCATCCAAATCTGTTCAGCCGTTTTTGCGTGAAAGCGTAACAAACAAACATGTATGGAATAGCATGGATTCTGCAACTGATAGTCCATACAAAGCATTCCATATACTATTTTCCTTACTGTACTATTTATTGATTGTCAGCTGCAGACTATTTCTATTTTGTGCTTATGATTGTATGTATCTTGCTTGGAGCTTGTGGCTAAGTAATAACAGCCGTACCGGTCGATCTATCAGGTTAAGCTACGCTTGCCGCGGTTAGTCCGTGGATGGGTGACCATCTTTACATACCAAAATCCCTCCGTGCCTCGGAAAGCACGTAAAAACGTTGGTCCCGGCTGTCATTTGTAGATCTTTGACAGTTGTTACGGGTCGTCAGAAGCCCGGAAGTCTGTCAACCAGTCTTACAGTATCGTATTACCCAGTAACTGGGTTCTGGGGGTCCGATAGGTAGTCGCTCCATGTAAAAAACTGATATTCAGCTGCATCCGGTTAGACTGGAAGCCGACCCCAACATAGTTTGGAAAAGGCTAGGCAGACTCAAGTTAATTCTCTTTTTTTAAGCACGTTTTTCTGTGACAAATATTTTTCTTTTTTCTCAATCTTATTCTTTCTTTCTTATTGTTTAGTGCCAGCCAGCAGTCATTGGTAGATAGATACATATTAATTAGTAGATATTGAGGTAATCTGAAACAATAAATGAATATAAAACAAATATGGCCGCTACCAATAAAATTTTACATTGATCACAGAAACTCAAGGATGGTATTTATAATATGACCTTATACCGTATCGAATTAGTTAATACCTCATTATAATATTCAAATATTGGAGTCTAAAATGTTATGTCTCATGATATTGAAACAGGTGTTTCCAATTTCATGGTTGTTTTTTTTTTGTTTTTAGGAGACAATCCATTAAATTGCAAAGGAGATGTCCGCTTTTTGTATGGACGTTGGTTTTTTATTCCGAGAAAAATCCAACCAGCATCAAACTACATCTAAATAAAAACGACAAAAAATGGAACTAGGAACCACTGAAATAATATTTTTAGACCCCTCCATTTAAGAAAAAAATTATAAACTATTTAAAGTACAAATATTTTATTTGTTGATAGCAACTATGACAAATATGATTTTTTTTTTTTTTTTTCTTCTCTTGGCAATTGAGCCGGTTTCGACTATTCTGCCAGCGTCACGTTTAGACGGCAGCGTAGGGAGCCAGGCCGTCGACTTTGTACTTTGTGGTAGATCTAAGTGTTAGTTGCTGAAAAGACGAGGACAAGGGTTAGTACTACGACATAAAATTAAATATTCTAAATTACAATTAAATGCTAAGGTGATAAACAGCACAAAAACATACAATACATATTTACGCTCCAGTTAAAATTTAATGTCATTATCGTTTAAAAAAATAGTTAAAATTTTTATAATTTTAGGGGAGAAGTGGGATAAAAGGGAATGGAAGTTAGTTGGGAGAGGAATGTTACATTTGGAAATTTTTCGATAGAGGTCGAAGGATTTGGTGTTCAAGGAGCAGGAGAAAAATATATGGTCCAAGGTACCTTCCGCAAGACCGCATTCACACAGGGAATTGTCCCGTACATGGATCTTATTCAGAAACACTGGGCTACAACAATGTCCGAGTCTTAGTCTGCAAAGTGACGAAACGGTTCTTTTGGACAGTTTTGGGTATTTAAAAAACCAAGGTTTCCGCTGGATGTCGGGCTGTAAGGCTGCATAATAGGCACCCTTGGCTTTAGAGGTCTCATTCCATGCTTTTGTCCACGAATCGAACAATTTGGGCTTGGCACCATTCCGCAAATCGTAGTTATGAGCTACGTAGTGCTTTCGATCAGCCGGATTTGATGTGGCATACTTTGCTAACGAATCAGCGCACTCATTGCCAACAATATCGGAGTGACCAGGGATCCAAGCTATCTCGATGTCCAAGCCGTTTTGGGAACAGTCGAATAACAAGCTCTTGATTTCTACTACGATATTACTATGAATTTTACTATGAAGCTGATTTTGTTTTAAGGCCTGAATACTACTACGGGAATCTGAAAAAATTACTGCTTTTGTTATTTGATGTGATTTGATATAGTGTATGGCTTCTAAAATGCCAATACACTCTCCTGTGAAAACTGATGCTTCTGGCGGACATTGAAAAAGTAAGGCAATTTTTGAGTTTTGAAAGTATACTGCTACTCCTGTACATTCTGTTTGAGATAATTTTGATGCATCAGTAAAGAAGAAATTCCATCCTTCCCAGTAACGTTTGACGGCTGACTCGAAGTCACGTCTTGCGTTTTGGGAATTCTTTGATATACCTAATCCCAAAACGGCTTTTGGTTCGAAGTGAATCGTTTCATATGCAGCGGAAAAGACGGGGAGAATTGGATATTGACAAACAGGCGAGGAGAGGTGTTTAAGCTCTCTATACCTATTTATCAATAGAGGAACTGCTTTATTGTTCCAATAAGGAGAGTTATTGAAGGAAAGGTCTATTTGCTCTAAAATTGGGAGTAAAGGATGGGATAAAAGGGAGAACACTTTAGACAGGAAGCGATCTGCCAAATATTGTCTTCTTAGGTATAAGGGCGGTTCTGCACATTCGACTTGAAGCGCATTTATGGGGGAGGATTTCATGGCTCCAATAATAATTCTCAGGCATTTGGCCTGGATGCTGTCTAATTTCTTGAGCGCTTCTTTGTTGCAAGCCTCAATGAGGAAGCAACAGTAGTCCATAGCGCTCCTGCTCAAAGCATTATAGACCAGTTTGAGGGTGTAGGGGTGAGCTCCCCACCACACCCCGGCCAGAGCCTTAAGGACCGACACCGAGCGTTCACATTTTTTGACCGAGTTGTTAACATGGTCGACCCCACTCAATCTCGAGTCCAACGTTACTCCCAGAAACTTAGCCTTATCCTTGACTGGAACGATTTGTCCATCAATATTTATATCTACTTGGGGAACAGAACGCTTGCGAGTAAAAATGACTGCTGTACTCTTTGGTGCACTTAACGATAACCCGTGATCAAGAAGCCATTGGTTAAGTGAGGACAGAGAGACATTCATCGATAGAGCGGCATCCTGAATGGAATTGCCAGTGACCAGTAGTGCAATATCGTCAGCATACTGAAGAATTTTACAATCAAAATTTAAACATGAAGACAAATTCGCTGTATATATATTGTATAATGGGGGACTAAGGACAGATCCTTGAGGTAATCCTCTCCAGACTGTTCTTTGTTCGGAGTCAGCCCCAGGGATTCTTAATTGAATGACGCGGTTGGTAAAGATACTACCAATGATACGACATATCCTATCCGGGATTCTCAGCTCATGCAGCTTTTGCCTGAGAACAGGGAGGAGAACCGAATCATAGGCAGCTGATATGTCCAGAAAAACAGCAACCACCGACTCATTCCCGCTGAGGGCCAGCCGGACCGCTGACGTGAGGATGCCCACACTATCAGCAGTGCCCAGACCTTTCCTAAAGCCGAACTGAGACGCCGGAAGCAGTCCCCTGCTCTCCACCAACCACTCTAAACGATTCTTAATTAAATGTTCTAAAAGTTTAATTAGTATGGACGATAGAGCGATAGGTCTATATGAGCAATGATCGTTAGGATCTTTGCCAGGTTTTAAAATCGGAATGACAACTTGAACCTTCCAGTCAGTGGGAATATATCCGGAGGCGAAGCAAAAATTAGCCAAGTCCAGGTAGTATTGGTGGGTTTTTGGACCAGCTTTGGTAATAAAAGAGTAAGGGAATCCATCCACCCCGGGTGCGGAGTCCTTGACACGGAATAGAACAGTTTTTAATTCTTCCAAGCTGAATGGCATGTTCATTGGATCGATAGTGTTGTCTACATCATTGATGCCAACACAACTCTCCTCTACACTCGGAACATAAGCTGGAGCGATTTTGGAGAAAAACTGGTACCCCAGGTCTTCAGAGAGGTTGTTGGAGGAGGAAGGTGCAAAACTGCTCCTAAAACGTTTTATTTTTCGCCATACCACCGAAACCGGAGTGGATGGACTCAGCGAACTGCAATACTTTGACCAACCCTCGCGTTTCTTTTTTTTAAGAACTTTCCTAGACTTAGCCAATATTCGCTTGAAAGCGATGAGGTTATCCAGGTTCATATCACAGTTAGCAGTCTCTTCAGCCTCATTCCTGGCCCTGACCATGTCAGTGCATTCCCTATCCCACCATGGCGGAGAAGGAATTTTATCAGATTGGGGTTTTTTGGAAGGGAGACAGTCATCTGCTGTAGAAGAGATGATGGAGGAAAAGGACAAAAAACATTCTTGGGCATTAGTCCCATTAACTTTTGGAAGTGAAGATACTCGTAAATCTAAAATTTTTGAATATAAATCCCAATCTGCTGAGTTTAGCCGGTATTTTAAAAGGGGAGGGGAGACTTTATTGGGAACATTTTTAGATGGGAATTCAATCATGATGGGGTAGTGGTCACTCCCATAAGTCATATTCAAGCGACGCCAGATGAGGAGGCTAGACATATTGGACGAACAAAATGTCAAGTCAACACAACTATTACTCTGCCCTGGGGTAGACCTGCGTGTGGCACTGCCGTCGTTGATGACACAGAGATCAAGATCATCCAATATATCCAGCAAGCCAATGCCAAAGTTATCGCAAGTATCTGATCCCCAACGATAATGGTGACAATTAAAATCACCCATAACAAGTATTGGGCCGCTAACACTGCATAATAAATTTCTAATTAACGGAAGATATTCGAGTTGTGGGTGCGCAATATAAAAAGAAAAAATATTTATATCCTCAGCCTTAACAGCAACAACATTTATGTTATCGCCAACAAAGGGTAAAGGAATTGGGGAAAATGATACTTTGCTATTGATGAGCAAAGCACATCCCCCATATCCATCAGGTCTGTCATTACGGACACTGCTGAGAAATGGCATCCTGAAATTACTTTCAGGCAAAAGCCATGTCTCAGCAATGCTGCAGATTGATGGTTTATATTTGTTTATTAAAAATGAAAGATCAGGCTTTCTGGGAGTAATACTCCTCACGTTCCATTGAAGGAATGTTAGGGGATGGAACATTATGAATATAATTTAGGATTGAGTTCAGTTTTAACGCAACGTGGTCAGGTATTGATTGAGTGGGATTTGTAAGAACAGTCATTAACATGTTTGTAATTAATTCTAATATGTTTTTCGAGTTGTCTTCCTGTCTGTATATTATGGGCTCAGTGACTTCAATTGGGAAGGCACAGCCATTTTTGGAGGGAGAAAATGAGTAATTTTGGGTAAGTGCTTGATGGGCTTGTTTATTATAGCCAGGAGAAAGGGGGGCACGGGGTTTAGGGTTAAGGGAGACCGTTTTACGGTACGACGTTTGGGTAGCAGGGATTGGGCTTGAACACTGGGATTGGGATTTATTTATTGTAACCTTGTTACGAAGGGAGGATTTAGAAACATCGGCATATGATCTGGAAATAGGGGGGAAAACCCGACTTGCTTCTGCATACGAAATAGATTTTTCCGCCATCAGAGCTTTGATGCTCTTCTGCCGGCCTAATTCAGGACAAGCACTGTCATTTGCAAAATGGTTCCCGGAACACAAAACACAAAAACCTAACTCAGAGGTGATTTCACATCCATCACCTGGATGATCTTCACCACACTTGAAACAACGTGGTTTCGACCTGCAAAGCGTACGGGTATGGCCAAACCGACAACAATGGTAACACTGGATTGTTGGGTATGTGTACCTCTCAACTAGAAGAGCTGAGTAGAAACAATATACCCGTTTAGGCAAAACTTGTCCATCAAAAGTAACTACAACTGTCTGCGTAGGCTTCCACTCAGCTACACCAGAAGAGGTCACCTTACGGTTCATCCTCCGGGCCTTCACAACAGCACCACATCCTTCAGGAACCTTGATGTTTGCTATAATTTCGTCCTCTGACCACTCAGTAGGGATATCCCTAACAATACCCATACGTGTAATGTTGAATTGAGGGATGGAGGCAATAAAATTGTGTTGTATTAGTAGGTTATTCACTAAAAAACTGTTTGCGTCCTGATGCGACTTGAATTCTACCGACACACGATTTCTGCCTATACGTTTGACTCCATCCAGGCGTATGTTATTGATGTTATTTATCGTCAAAAACATACCAAACTTAACAGGTTGCAGCACAGTGCCTGAAGTCTGATCATCCTTAAGGGAAACGTGGACAATATACGGCGGGTTATCCCTAGCTGTATATGTAAGTCTGCCGATTATGTTTTTCGGAATCTTGGGTGGAATATTTGGGGTAACAGGGGGGGAGGCAGCAACTCTTCCGATTTAGGGTCTCGGTATCCATATTGGGGTCTTGCGGGAATATTTGGGTGTCATGGGGGAGGGTGACGGTCAAGACAGGAGATAGTTCAAAAAGCGCGTCAGGCGTGGGATCGGGATCAGGGTCAGGGGGCTTTTTGGAAGTCATTTTTACGGCGATCAATGTTTAAAAGCGGGACAATAACAAATAAAACTAACCTTACACAAAGAACACAAACACTAGGAATAGTCTCGATCAAGTTTCACACAAGGATTCACTAGAAATCGAAAAAATTCGTAGCACGGACAAAAGCACTTGTTATACCTTCACCACTACCCACGAAAGTCTCCGACAAATATGATATAAATTAACACATGGTACTGTCATTACTGTCAATCAATTGACAGTGATGACAGTAATATGTGGTAAAGTTGACATTTTACTATTTGAATATGTCAATATGACATAAATTGACACACATGTGTCAATTTTGACAAGTTTACTATTTTATGAGGTGTGTTCACTATATTATTCTAGATAATTAGAAAGGTTTATTCGTTTTAGGAGTAAATTCTTACTAAAAATGAAAAACGATTTTTCTCAAAATTGGAAGTCTTTAAAAATGTATGATATAGTTAGAACCACTAGTTTTTGGGATGTCTATCCAAATATATTTAACCTATCCTGTCTAACCAGGATCTGTCATTTGTAGATCTTTGACAGTTGTTACGGGTCGTCAGAAGCCCGGAAGTCTGTCAACCAGTCTTACAGTATCGTATTTAACCTATCCTGGTTAGAATTATTGAATAATAAAAAACCATTTTAGGACATGTCCTTTCTGTGGTCTGCTAGTATTATTATAATTTACTGGCTTCTGCTAAATATATCCCCTAATGATTTCAGAATCGTGAGGATGTGAATGAGGAGATCTTCGGATTCTTGCGCGCTGCCGCTGGCAAGGCGAGGCTGTTGGCCACACAGAAAATGCAGCAGTTTGAAGGTAACACCATCACCATGTCTACCTACTACAAGCAATCTTTCATGATTATCGTTGACAGATCTCAACATCAGAGCGTAATTTAGAATAGGCCTATGTTTAGGGGACCACAATAGCTTGGATTGATTGTAGGGTGCCTGTTTAAGTAAAATTAGATAAGGATTCAATGTTGTACTGCAAAACACTCATGTTGCACTGCAAAATGCCCTTGTTGCACTGCAAAATATTCATGTTGCACTCAAAACATAACATTACGCCTCCCTGAAGCGTGTACACTAACATTTCAAGAAGGCATAGTGTATACTAATATGTATCCAGTTATGTTTAACTCTCCTGTAATAGGGGGCGAGTATATTGCCATCAACCAAGTACACATCCAGACTCCGGGCTCCCACTTCTTCTCCTTTTCGTGTGGTTAATGACTAACCTCGTGTCAGAGTTTTAAAGCCGCCCATGGGCCTCTGACTTGGCTTCACATACCGTCGAGAAATATTGCTCAGGCATGCCGGTTACTTCACGATGTTTTCCTTCACCGTTTCTGAAGCAAGTGATAATTATTCAATACACACATGAATCCGAAAAGTCAGAGGTGCGTGCCTTTTTTTTTGCATGGGCATGTCACACTCTTACGGACTAAAATCCAACCAGTTCCTTCAGTTGCCATATTGCCGGGGGCCCCGATTTCCCTATCGGTTTTCTTCGCACCCCCGGCAGGCATCGGCCCTAGCGTACCCCGCCAGTTCTGCTGACATCTCTTTGAGGCGCGCGTGGAACACAACGCGCCGTCGACCCGGGCCTGATCCTTAATATTATAAATAAATATTTTTTTATTCCTTGTGCGAGTCTCAATAAATACTTTTTCTTTCTTTCTTTCTAAATGATTATGATTAGAGGTGCGTGCCCTTGGGTTCGAACTCACGGCTCCCACTGAGAAATTCCTTATGTAAAAACTCAATAACACTTACCGACCTGGGGTTCGAAACCTAGGAAGACCCTATACTAAGTCGCGCTTGTGACGACTAAATTAATGAGGCTAATAGGGTCGATTCATATTAGTGATGTGCCGGATCGTTAAAAAATGTGATCCGCGGATACAGATATGGATCATAAGGGTTTAGATCCGCGAATACGGATACGGATCTCAACTTTCTTCAGGTTCAGCAGGAATTATTTATGATCCTCATCGTAACTGACTTGGGGGACAAAGCTGCCAAGTTACTCTTTTTGAAATACAATTTACCATTACTCAATATTATGACGTATATTTTTTTTAAGTTCTTGAAAATAACATCGTTTTAATTGATGTGCAATTAGCATAGCACAAATATTAGAGGTTTGATCTCACTACAAAGATAGTTTAATTACTACCTTATAACTTAATTTACTGGTACTTACTCTACTTGAATTATAATAAAATGTTTTTTTTTTACTAATTTGGATTGAAGTTAACAGTATTTCAATGCTACATATTTTTAAAATTTCATATACGTAATGAAATGTATTAATATAAAAGATCCGTTCAAGATCCGCCAAAAAGTAACGGATACGGATCTTTTTTCTCCCTCGGATATCCGCGGATACGGATACGGGTATCCGGCACATCACTAATTCATATTAATACAAGGTGTCAGGGACATCGACGCGAAAACTGTTACCATGGATTCAGTACATGATTCTGAACCCCCCTGCGTTGAAATTTTTCGTCGGTTATTTAAAAAAACATCAGCTGTTTCATAGAAAAGTGCAATACCTACGCGGTCAAAATGTATGGAACAGCAGATTTTTTTTTGAATCCATGGTTTCAGTTTTCGCGTCGATGTCTCTGCCACCCCGTATTTTACGCCACTTGGACCCAAAAACTTTGCCATAAATTATCCACATTTTCCACAAATTTCCAGGTCTATGCTACAACAACATAAACGAACGCTTGGATGAGCCGTTCCCGACCACAGTTGAAGACCTGCAAGGGTTCTGGGACATGGTGTGTCTGCAGGTCACCAACGTGGACGCTATCTACCAGCAGATAGCAGATCTGAAGGCAAACAACTGGCAGGAGGTAAGCAAGATTGCGTTTAGGATGGGTGACTGCCGTTATTGTAGGTTGATTATTATAATTGGAGACACTTTCCCGGTTAGTTAGTCCCGGAATGTGAAAGACCGAACGAGGGGAAGATAACTAGGTTATATTTTAGGATGGGTTAACGTTACAATACATCTAGACTTCTCGAGTAACGTAGGAGTAGTTAAGATGCTGATCCCTACTTTCATAGTTAAAAAGGAGATCTTGATTTTGAGATGAAATTCAAAATTCAAGTCATTTATTCAATCTAGGCTGACTAGAACGTCAAAATTACATAAGAGTCCCCTGCAAAACGCCCACCCTTCACCACTTCCTAGTGCCTTTAGCTGGGAAGAAGTAGCGCAACAAACTCCCCAGCAGCACAGATGTCGGTTCAGTTAGAAAAAAATATATATTCTATACAAAAGATGGGTCGTCGACGTATTTGGAGTTAACGAAACTAGACAGTCCAATTTAAAAAAACAAAGATGCAGGTACAGTTAGCTAAGGTGTCAAATGTCATGATTTCATGAAATCATGACATTTGACACCTTTGCTAACTTATAGAGTTGTATTGCTGATTGTAATGATTATAATTTAGTAAAGCCATATTTGTTACGGCCGCGAATCATATTTTAATCAACATAAAACCTGACACTGACCTGCAAAATGCAAAAAACGTTAGAAAATTTGAGTTTCGCCGGCTACCCTGACGCTTCCCCCTTAACTTTTTGATTTCGTCGACTAGTTTACGCGTCAACTTGGATAAACTTTGCCACGAAGTCTACGTTTGAACTTCCCTTCATACTTTTCCAGGCTTAGGATTGGCTAAATACTGATCCCACAAAGAACATCAAAAATTCAAAAATCAAAACAAGATGAATAACTGTCAAACAGCAACAAGTACAAACCGGTTTGTCTCGCATCGTTCGACTAGTCCATCATCTTTCTCTTTCACACACGCGAAAAACCATAACGACATCTTTTTCTTCACTTAACAATAATTTCATTCGACCCGTATAAATATCAACTCCCTTGTACTAGATTTAGAGTTCAAATTTGTTTGCTCGATTATTTTATTCAACGGACGAATGAATTTGTACTACGTTCTTGCGTCGGTCGTCGCGTTGCGAGTTTTAGGCGTCTACGCATTCGACTAGTCTGTCGATTATTATCGGTGAACTGTCGATTCGTACACAGTACGTCCACGGTCGAATTAACTAGTTCGTTGATTCAACGCCCATTTACTAATCTTGATCATATCGTCGGGTCAGAAGTCAACTCGCCAATCTGTCAATGTCAAATTGTTGAGGAGGATGATTTCACATAGATTAGTTTACCTCAGTAGAAATTGTATTTTTTTGCAGTTAAGCAGATAACAATTTGTCTGTATCTTCTGTATTTGAAATGCCACAGATACAATATTTTGCCACAGCATGTGTCGCCAGAAAAAAAATCCCTGTATTTAAGTCAAAACTGCCAAAATTTCACGTTGGTTAGTTGACTATTACCGACGATATCAGATAACCTTTTAAAGGCACTAAACTTTATCATATTTGCTAAGGTTTTTACCGATTTATATAGTATGGGACATCGCGTCATCGAGGTTTTCGTCATACTTTCTCTCCAGCCAGTGCCGGTTCGTCTGTTACGTAGGTCGGATAGAATGCGCTCGATGACGCGATGTCCCACAGTCAAACGTCGTGATGGCCAAGTGGTTAAGGCCTCGCCTCTAATGCACGAGGTTGTGGGTTCAAATCCGGGCAACTACTAATGTGACTTTTTCAATTCATATGTACTTTCTGAGTAATATTGGATGTTACTGACATCAGTGGACAAAAACATCGTGGGGAAACCAACTTTATAGTTAATATAAGTCTGAAATCAGCAACCCGTCTTGAGCAAGCGTGGTGATCAGTGCTCGTGCCTTCTCTGTATGAGAAGAGGCCTTTGCCCAGCAGTGGGACATTAATAGGCTGGTATTATTATAGCAAACACAAATTTATCCTTCAAACAACACAATAGACGTGGATTTATTTAGTAACCTGTTCCGCTTAGCTATTTCTAAAGAGCCATAAAAAACCTGAAAGAAATTGACACGTGTTTCACCTCTCAACGAGGCATCCTCAGGATGACGATTGACTCGTCGCGAACTCGAACAGGTTCCTAAATATATTCCGCAAGGTCACGTCTGATTTAATAAACTATCCAAATTTATCCTTGTAATTTCTTACAACTAAACTTTTCCTTTACAATTTGCAGATAGCAGTCCCCGTAAAGCCAATCCCTTCCACCCCGGTGACGTCACCACCGCGTCGTACCCGCGTCACTCCCGTTATCAAGAACGAGAAGGCACGACTCGCGGCTGAGAAGAGAGAAGCTGATAGGAAGGCCATGTTGGAGTTGAGGAGGTAAGTCATCATCAGCCTTTAACTATTTCGGGGTCAGCTTCCAGTCGAATACCAGCATTTTACATGGAGCGACTACCTATCTGACCTCCACAACCCAGTTACAGTGACATCATGGAAGTTATTATACAAGTTAAAGCAAAGTTTTGGAAAGGCAATCTAGGTATTGAAGTTATACCCCCCCCCCCCCCCCCGTACCGTCCGAATGAATCCGGTTACCACGCCATCGGACCTGAACCATCGGTTACCACAACATCGTTATAATTGAAATAATGTACATAATTCTTGAAACTCTTTACCGATGATTTATCACCGAAAATGAGGGCTGATTTTATCAAAACCAGAGGGCATTGATACACACAAATTCCTTGCACATAATAGAACTTAAATTTTGAATGCCATGTCAAAAAAAAATAGGCCCCCATCCCCTATATCTCCGCCCCCGTCCATTTGGGGTCCAATCGGACGGTACGGGGGGGTTCGGTATCACTTCAATACCCAGGTTACCACTCACCGTCCGGTTGCCTCTCCGATGAAATTTTTCGTGCCATTGCCTTGAATATAATAAAAAATCTAACTATTTAAAAATTGCATTTTTAGTACCACAATTAACATTCATTAAAAATGAGCAAATTTTCAACAGAAGTCATAAATGTAGACACCCGCTAAATGACGGCTGCCCGGCCGCTAATGAAAAAAAATGAGAAGTTTTTATTTTTAGATTTTCCTGAAAATTACCACATAAATAGACTCTCAGTACGATACCTAACAACACCCTCACGGATCGGACAAGGATTTTTTTTTACATATTGTTGTTTGACTGAGACCGCTGGTCCGCGCCTTAGGAATGCGCGGTGAGGCGGAGGGCAGCGTTGACCAATGAGCGGCGGGACTCACACCGTCCCGCCGCTCGCGGCATTGACGAATGAGCGGCCTGCACTGCCCCTCATCTTGCCGCGCAAATATCAAAGGCACGGAGCGGCGGTTCCGGTCAAACTATAGCACACTAACTAGTCACTCCCGTCATCACAACTCGCGGCTGAGATGAGAGAGGCTGATAGGAAGGCCATGTTGGAGTTGAGGAGATGAGGATATGTCATAGTGGGAATGAAGAGTTCCCTGCAAAGTTGCCAGATTTTGCAGGAGGCATGAGTCGAAGACAAATATTGCCTTTTGGGAAAAAGAGGCTAGAGTACTAAACGTAGGACTTTGACGATCGTATAGGCTACGCTTCACGCGTATAAGTCACCATCCCGTGGGAATATCGGGATAAAAAGTATCCTATGTCCTGACCCAGGTCATGATCTAACCATGTGCTAAATTGCATCCAAATCCGGTCAGCCGTTTTAGCGTAAAAGCATAACAAACGCACTTTCGCATTTATAATATTAGGATAGTAAATATGGATTCTGCAACTGATAGTCCGGCATGTCCTGGAACCAAAAATTCGAAGACATGTGACATCTACCAACCCGCACTGGGCCCGCGTGGTGGATTACGGCCCACTCCCTCTCACAGAAAGGAGGCCTGTGTCCCAGCAGTGGGAACATTATAGGCTGATGATGATAGAATATAACCTAAGAGCAAATCCACATTTGGCATCTGCCTAACCCTTGGAGAAGAAAAAGCGTGATGATTTGTTATTAATATTATTGTCCATTTGTTTGCAGACGTGTAGCTCGTGAGCGTCAGATGGCGCAGCGGGCGGCCGCGCCGGGCACGAGCAGCGAGGTGCACAGAGATATGGGCATTGAAGGCAGTCAGGTACATACATTATCATTATTTCTTCTTTTACCCGTCTGCTGAAAAAAAAAACGAGCGAGCTCTACAGTAGTCGCAAATGATGTGTAACATCTATTATTTTATTTTTTGGGTGGGAAATTATCAAATAACTTCTCCCGCTCTGGGTGGAGCGGGAGGGCGTGTCAGACTCTTACTGACTAAAACCCACCCGTGTTGCTTCGGTTGCCATGTTGCCGGGGCCACCATCTCCCTTTCGGATTTCTTCGCACCCCCGGCAGGCATTGGCCCTAGCGGACCCCGTCAGTTCTGCTGACATCTCTTTGAGGCGCGCGTGGAACACAACGCGCTGTCGACCCGGGCCTGGTCCTTATCGGACGGCGAGCTACCCATTGCTCACCGTCCGCAAGCCCGCACCTACGGTGGCCGGGAATCGGCTCGCGACTCCCAACGCCCCGGGCGTCTCCTGCGGCGGTTAAGGGCGTGAGGGCGCGAAGTTTGCCTCTCCCTCACGCGAGCATTACCGCTTCGCACGCGGAGGTGACGGCCTGCCATTTCCTCTCGCTCCGTACCATGGCCTGAACCATGGCCGGACGCGAGAGATCACCGCGGCCGATCGCCTCCACGAGGACACGGCGTTGCTCCGCCCAAGCCGGGCAGACCTCCACCGTATGCTCCACCGTGTCCTCCGCGTCGATATGTAACATGTGACATCTCATCTTAGTAATAAGCAACATTAAAGGTCGTTTCTGACCAGCTCTAGCTTCGCGCACGCTTCATCGATTTCCTGTTACACACTTCCGTCCCTTTTCACGAAATCACTCCATTTCAGTTTCTTTAAATTTAGTTTTAAAATGCAGGAAATCGAACGGAAAAATGTGACACATAAAAAAAACAAAGTGTTATGAATTGCACAAAGTTATAAAGGACATGGCCAATTTGAACTTTCCTTAAAAGTACATTCTAGACGCGATTACCCGTTAACTGACCATGATGAGCACAACTTCACCTTACAGATCGATCACCGTAGCTCATACTCGAGGGATGATTTTCCGCAGCTTACAAAACTTTAATTTTCTTAGAGCTTTAATTTATGGGGATAGCGCACGCGTTTTGACTTTCTAATTGCCATGATAGAACCCCATAATAGAACGTATTCTGCGAGTTCAACTACCTGGCTGTAACTGCAGCTGAATACCGGTATTTTACATGCAGCAACTGCATATCTGACCTCCACAACCCAGTTACTGGGTAAGTCAGACTTTCGGGCTTCTGACTACCCGTAACGACTGTCAAAGATCTCGATTGACAGCCGGGACCAACGGCTTAACGTGCTTTCCGAGGCACGGAGGGGTCTAAGTAGGTAATGAATGGTCATCTATCCACGACGGATGCGCAAGCGCAATAAGCTCTTTCAATTGATCACTTTTCGGCATGTTAATGTGACCCAAACTAATAACAATTATTTTCTATCAATTACAGGAGGTTGAAATCTTCGTAGGCAAGACAGCGAAGCCTTCAAAGGTAGCTCCGAAAGGAGATTGTATGAGTACCGAGCGATCTGAGGACTCGATCGTGGAAGAAAGCTGATTACACTACCCATAGATTTTACAAAAAAATATCTACTAAACTGTGTATGTATGTTCCTGCTTACATCCTACGAAAAAGGCGTGAAGGTTGGCAAATAATTCTATCATTGTAACATTCATCTCCCTATCATTTGTCCAACTATGTTGGGGTCAGCTTCCAGGCTATCCGAATGTAACTGAACACCAGTATGTTACATGGAGCGACTGCCTATCTGATCTCCACAACCAAGTTACTGGGTAATATGATAACCCTTGCCAAGACTGGTTGTCAGACTTGGGCTTCTGAATATCCATAACTTTTGAGAATTTGGGAGTTGGAACAAGATCTTTTTTTGAAAATGGTTATTGTTAGCGAACGTTGACTTGTGACAAATTGATAATTCTTAAAAATGTTGCCCTGTGAGCTATATTATTACCATTTTTCTTAAATTCGGTGTCGTATGAATTTTCACGTTTTTCCAAAGTTATCAACGTCTAAAGGCATTGTACAAAATTCCAAACAAAGCAGTTAAGTAGATAATTTGGTCATTCAAAAAAAGTCCTATGAGAAAATGAATTTTGTATGAAAATGTAAGTAATTTAAAAAAAATATGAAATTATGATACTCAACGCTATAGGAATATGAAATCGTATTAATTTTTTTAATCCCCAATAATTTATTGTTTTTAATTCATTTCCATATTTTTTTTCTCAATTATTTTGTTGTTTACAATTTTTATTGATTGATTTTATTCTTTTTCTTTTGCTATGAATTTTTAGTTGCAGTCAATTTGAAGAAATTATAAATACAGAAATGGTTTTCTTTTAATTTTTGTTTTTAATTCAATTTATAAACATATCGATAAAAATTGTAAATGATAAAAAAATCATTTAAAAAATATTCATTCGTTACTTAAAGCACACGAGCGACGAAATTTTCGAAAAAAAAAAATTTAACGACGATTTAAAAGAAAATCTTGCTTTTTGTCTACTTTTTATTTTTTTTTTTTACCAATATCATGAAATCTAAATATCGTTCGTGTGTAAGAAACCTAACTAAAATATAAAATACGATTTTGCACATTCCTCTAAAATTAATAATTATTTATTTTTAAACATGTTTGTACAACATATTGTCGCATTTTCGCTATGGATATTGTAAATATTATATGCGCCTAAAATTGTATGTATTGTTAGACATATATAACAAGTATCAAAATTATGCCTCTATTGTGAAGATAAAGTATCAAGATTTAATTTTAACTTGACAACAACCGGTGAGCCAGTTTGGTAGAACTTTACTGCGAAAGTACTGAGCCGATTTTGATAAAACTTGGCTGACACATAGCTATAGAATGAACTAGGGATATAAAGCGGTAAAATTACCCTGGTATAATACGGTAAAAAAAATATTTTACGGATTTTACGGTAAAATATGGTAATTTTCGGTAAAAAACGTATTAAACGTACTCATACATCATACCCACTAAAATACTACAAATACAGAAGTGAGTATGTTTGTGTGTATCGTGTGTATGTCACTACTTCACTATTAACGGATTTGAATGAAATTTGCCAGAAATATAAGCAGTATTGAAACTTAAAAAAAAAAACAGAAACGGCTCGTGCGACTCATGCGTACTAAAAATCCCTAAAATTTAATTCTCAAAAATGAATCACACCATGTCGTGGATTATAATAATATCATCTATGTGCAGAGGATAGCACAAATAAAAATTGAAAACTTCATAAGTCGCCGGTAATTTTACCGTAATTTATATAAATTACCGTAAAATACCCGTATTTTACCAGCGTTTTCCGTAAAATTACGTAATTTTGCAATCCTGTATATAACCCGTAAAAATTAATATCTCTACGTTATCATAAGTCGCGGGCACAACTTGTAAGAAAGAAAAGAAAATATCATTCTCCTATTCCTACCCCATCTCTTATAGCCATCCACATTCATACTCAAAACTTTCCTCACATTTCTACAATTTCGACAATCGGGGAACATATTTTTTTTTAAACCGACTAACTGAGAACTTCCTTTTTTTGAAGTTGATTAAAAAGTAAAAGTATAAAAAATATAGTACCTACTTCTCGTGGAAGCAAAAATTACACTGAACTCGTTCAAAATTGCGCCTTGAGCGTATAAAACAATAAGAAGTAATATTTCTTTTTCGAAGAATCGTTTAAAAATCTTGATACTTTTTCTTTGAAACAACTCATTTTTACCGAATTATGTAATAAATTAAATAATATAGAAACTTTACTAAGCTGTTGGCATTTTTCTTCACATTTTTTTTTAATAAATTGTTGGTTTTAATTGCTCTTTCCAATAGTGTAAACAAAGCAATATAATTTTAAATATCAAGGACCTGGGAATTTCTCATGTATTGTGGGTCCGTATTTAGGTGGTTAGCACTTGGCAAAAATCGGAACTAAGGCCGCCATTACCGCCATCTTGTTTTGGCAGTACAATTTCTGTGGCAATTTCACAAATGTTTACCAACAACGGTCCTTGTAGACACGCGGTTGGTAGCACTGAATTTTGCAGTCTTAGTTTCAATACCAATAAAGTTCAAAATAGTGACTGACAGAACAGTACTACCAATCACATGATTGCAAAATTCAATCGCGTCGTAAATTATAATGAAGGCACTTCAACCGTGAGGTTTCAATCAGGGATATTACGAAAGTCGTTTTATCGGAATCGGAGGTTTTAAATTTGATTGATCGGAATCGGAACCGGAAACGGAGTCGAAGGTGGAAGTAGAAAATGTGTTATGGAAAGGCTTAATGAAACAATTGAAATATAATTCAGTCTCTTTAATCAGTTAAATATTATCGATAACATCCACAAACAAAACAATAAACTGAGACTTCGAGTGCGAGCGTGTATAAAATAAACTAAAATTTCACTGGTGACGAGTTAAAACTTTTTGTACGCGCTCTAGTCACGTGCATCGCTGCGTTTCTAACTTCGGTATAACTCCGATTCAAAATTCGGAATCGGAGGTGTAAAATTCATCGGAAGTTCCGACCTTTCGGAATCGGAACCGAAGCTCCGTAACATCCCTGGTTTCAATTGCATGGGAATTGTTGTCAAAAGTAGTAAATTAATTACGAGGTCGACTGCATCGTTCTTGATATTGCCTTTTACACTATTGGATAGATCGAAATAATAAAAAAAACTATAATATAAAATAACTTTTAAAGTCGTTTCAAAACGGCAGGCACGCTTCAAGCTTCAAATAGCATAATATTAAAATATGTAACGAAATACAAGAAAAATCTAACGTAACTGCTCAAAATATTATTTTAATTTTGTTTGACGTGTTTCCCGGAAAAATAAATCTATAGAAAATTTTAATTTTTATCATTTTTAATGGGGAACAGGATGTTTGACAATTTTTAAATGGAAATATTGAAAGAATACTCACGCACAGGGGGCCTAAAACTGTTGCTTTGGCAGAATCATAATATAATAATGTTATGAATCACACAAACTGACAGTTCATAATATTATCTGCGTTCAATTCATATTACGCAATTCATCTTGACAGTTTTGTATTATAATGAAATTACATTTAAACTATAGAAATAAAAAATAAAAATCTCAATTGATTAATAAAAAAATTCCGGTAAAATTACGGCTTTAATTTTTTCATGCGGCAATATTTACACCAAATATGATTGATATGAATTGAATATGATTCGGCTAAAATATGTGTCACTATAGAAGAATTGCTGAGAATTCAGAAAATGAATTGCTTAATGTGGCCTTTTTAGACCCGCTGATTTCGTATATTGTATTCTTACTTTTTATAAATAAACGTTATTGACAGACAACACCCATTCCTCAGAACTGCGATTGTAACTTTCAGGACAGAAAATTTATACAGAAAATTATTTACAGTTGTAGTCAAATAACCTATTTTATTTGAAAAAAAAAACTACTTTTCTATTTGCCTCTCGCTCGCACAGGTAAAGAAGAAGCGAGACAGAAGTTTCAAATCATACCTATCATCTTTAAAAACGACCTGAATTTAATAAAATAGTACTAAAAATAAGACTTAAGACATTGAATAATATACACAGGACTGAGGCGCCGCGGCGGCCGCTGCTAAACTAAAGCCATCGTGACGAGATAAATTACATGCTTTGCGATTAAACACTTTAACTTAATAGTGTATGGTTCAGTTTTCATTGCAACTAAAATTATTTTATGACGTTTATCGATAGAATTTTCATTCAAAAATCAACTTAGATTACCTAAGTTTAAAGTTGATATTTTTATAAGTTGCAGTTTTATGTATTTATCTCGTATTGTTGGATAGTTTTTAGTGGCGGCATTGTGAACACTTTCCATACAAACCAAGCAAGTCACCGTTTACTCTGACTTAAACTGACGGCTTCGAATTTTACTATAATCCGCGCGCGACTGGTAGTCACCGTCTGAAGTATGAGACGGAGGAGGTAGACAAAGTCCAAGCCAACTCAGTCTGCCAATTTTATCAATAGCGCCCTCCCCCCTCTTACCGCTCGCATACCTCCGGCGGTGACTACCAGTCGCGCACGAACAATAGTACTGCCATTTCTAGACGCTGCCGGCGCGGCCATTCCATGTTCTGTAATGGTAAACGTGTGAAAATTATCCTAAGTTTCGTCCTATCCTAAAATTTAACTGATAAATGTGAAAAGGTTAGTAGAACCGACTTAGAAACCCGTGTTTATAATAGGTATGTATTTTTAGGAAAGTATAGTAGGTAACGAGAAAGATTAAATCACTATTTTGATATGGCAATGACATTAGTATTGTTTTTATCAGTTGTTTTTGTATGAATTCGGGAAAAAGTCGCCATGCTAATGTAGGAAAGTCTTTAATAATAAACTCAGTAAGTGTAGTACGCGTCAAGTGCGCTACTCACTGCGCAGTACCCCACCCCTCACCTCCCGCTGACACGTAAATTTGTTACTGCGCAGCGACTCGCCTCATGTTCCGAGCCGCCATGAAGTTTGAGTCGGAGTGTACTAAGTTTTACTAAAATCTGTCCAGCTGTTTAGCAGTGAGAACGTGACAAGCATACAGATTACATACAGACACTTTTGTTCAAAATGTAATAGAAGCATTTTCCAACATAATGCAGCCGGTCATCAATCAATAATTTGGCTAGCGTGGTGATTATAAAAATCCCCGAACAAATAAGCATGGTGATTATTTGATTAAATCAATTCACACTGCAGTTGTCAACATATCAGAATGAAGTTGACAAGCTGGTAATATAAAAACTACTGATAAAAACAATTCCAAACACTCGATTTTGGAAAGCCTTATCAAGTAAATCTGTTGTCAAATATCATTTAAATTACTAGTTTTTGTTATTTTAATTAAAACAGCTGACATGAGATTTGACAAGATTTTAACTTGATAAAAAGCCGTAAAAAAATGTGTTGGTGCGGGAAAGAAATGGCGCTATACAAGACGAATAGCTTCATCTCTTTTATCCCCTAGATACGGCTTCCAGAAATCAGTGGTTGTTAAAAACGTTTGATGAAGAGAAACGCACTGAGTGGGAAAACTATAATTAATGTTAAATAGTATGTTTTGTTATGTTATGATTATGGCTGTATGTTGGTGTGGTCGATTTGTTAATTTGTGAATGTTAAGATAGTTTAGTTATCGTGAAGGTGGTATGCGAGAGATATTACTTGATTTTGAAACTTTCTACACATACATGAACTATGTAAAATGGCTCAAGCCGTGATATAAATATTTCCCATCCAGCAAGGAGTTCCTAACTTAATCATCTGCCGAGCCTTTCTCAACTATGTTGGGGTCGGCTTCCAGTCTAACCGGATGCAGCTGAATACCAGTATTTTACTTGGAGCGACTGTATCTGACCTCCACAATCCAGTTACTGCGTAATACGGTACGCCTTGGTAAGACTGGTTGTCGGACTTTCGGGCTTCCGAGCTGAGTGCCCAAAGATGTATAAAATAAAATAGAAAGATTGCTTACATTACTATACTAGGCAATTACGAAGATTAAAATATTTACGTGTCACTCGCATACTACTTTTGAATTTTATGCATATTACTAGATATGATACCTAATTGAAATATTAATTTGTACAAAATCTACGGTTTTTTTATACTCTGATTTACGTATTTTGATTCTTTTTTTACATGGCAACACGCATTTATCAAATTGCGATGGTAGAAAAATAATAATTAAAGTAACTTGTTTTGCAAAAATCGAAATGCTTAGTCAGATTCTTGAAAATTGAGTGTAAAATTGGAAAAGATCTTTTATAGCAAAATGTTTTTTTTTTTGATAATGTTGCCATGTGCTTATAATATCAAACTTTTTTTTATATTAAAAGGAAATTTCCTAATGCTTTTACATTTGTCAGGATTTTAATTTATTTTATCTTTATTTGAACCATTATGAAGTTTAAACAACATGAACACTATTTTTAAGCGAATTTACTAAATTTTAAGTCACTATATTATTGCACACACTAAAAAAATATATAGACTTCACTGTATTTCGATTATAAAATTGCATTGTAAAATCACCTGTGTATTTTTATTTATAATGCTAAATAAATTATAAACAACTACGAAATGAGAATATACTATGAACAATACGCCTCTAACTGTTTCTTCACGGAATTATGCGTACATACATAGAAAATTTTACAGTGCAATTACCAGTCGAAAAAATAAGCCTAACAAAATCTACCAACTATGAAAATCACAGAAAAAGAAACAACTTGTTTGGACTAAAAAAGCGCATTAGAATAAACTCTCCTGTATTTAATGAACGTAAAATTATCCGCTGTATTATAATTTATACAATAAAGATCATGACATTGGTTATTTTTTGTTTTATTTTTGTGGCAACATTCATCTCATTCTCAACCTGACTGGCAAGACGTAAGGCCAACGGACACCGGTGGGCAGCGGAGGACGGCATCAAAGGACGATTTGCCGAGGAGCATCCCGCGATATGCCACGGGGAAAATTACCTCTCCCCCGCGAACGTATACTTGCAGATTTCGGCGCATCCCGTCGCGGTATCCCCCAGCGCGCTCTTCAATACCGCAGAGAGAAATCCCCTTTGATGCTCTGTGGTCGGTCTCTGAGCTTAGGAATCTATACCTTGTTACCATTAGATACGGACGAATTTTCGTTGGTAAATTTTAAATACTCTGCTGATGTGTCGGGACTCTACAGTTCTTTCACAGTTACCGCCGACAGCACCAACCCAATACCAAGCTCATTGTAATGAGCATAAAGATCACTGATTTTGACAGACTTGTCAATGGGAGCAACCCAACAGCAACCTTATTGCAACGTGAATAAAGATCTTTTTTTTTTTTGGTATGGCATCTCGTAGTTGACCTCTGAGATCATGACTACTTAACCGGGCTTTCCTGTAGGTGCCTTAAGCTACTACACTTAAAACCTCCAGCCAGGGGTTATTCAACTATGCTAATTAAAACTAGGTGAACGCTCGCTAAGGGCGAAGGTTCGTACCCAACAGGGGGTCTGTTGGGTACTAACCTCGGCTTAGGGCGTCAACCGGAGGAAGGACATCAAGGATGGGACGGGCTGGATCAAAGTTTTGATCATGATTGTTAGTCGGGGAATTTAAAGCTACGTGCTCAGCTGCAACAACTGCTGGCACCTCGTTATTGAGCAAGTTAATAAAGTGTGCGTTACCCAGGCCAGATGTTGTCGAAAATGGTCATTTGAATCTAATAGATAATTAGTTTTGCGGCTTCTGTAATTGTTGCGCACATTTTTAAATTTGTTGCGCTTATAGTTTTTTAATTATTTCACAAAAACATTTCCTGCTGGGGTAACGTTATCCCAGCCAGACCTTTTTCTTTCTAATGGGAATATTAAATAAATACTAGCTACTAAATTAGTTGTCTAGATGAAGTAAATGTTGTGCCTTATTTTGTATTTGTTCTTTCATCGGTTGCGAAGTTATTCGAGATTTTGCTGGGGTAACGTTTTTGGTTTTGCTAGATCTTTGAAACGGTTAAGCGGATTCTTATCATATTTTGTACATGACTTCTTAGGAATTAGTTTAAATTTGTTCTGTAATAAAAAACCCAAAATAATGCATAGTTTAAAGGTTATTTCATTAAATAGAAAAACACTTCAATTGGTTCCAGCACTCTCAATAAGAGGTCTAAAGACTTACTTTAAACGTTATTTTAAAGCTTGTAAATGCCTTCAAATGTATGTGAAGTTTCATAAGTATCCTGTAAGTATTTAACAAGTTATGATGATATTCAGTTCTTCACGAGCACGGTCTTGATGCGCGCGGTGTTATTTGGCCACTGGATTGGATATATGAACTGAATGTTATGTCAATTATTAGTTGTTTATTTCAGTTGTATATCAGTAAAATTTCAGCGTAGTACATTGGATAATTAATGAGATAATACGATTAAAGTCATTAGGAAGTGAATGACCGAGGTAACCCGACCAAGTTTAGGTGGTTACGAAAAAGCGAAATCGCAGAACATTATGGTACCTTCTAAAATATGTAGGATAGTGTTACAAATTTAGTACAGACATGTACACAAGTTTAAAAAAAAAAATACATGTTTATTAAAGAATTTTTATTAACAGGTAAAATAATCATTTCAACTGAACTTTTAAAGTATTAATAAACTTATACTTAAAAACAATCACCGATTAAAATAACAGATAGTAATTTTGCTATTTTGATATTTTCTATTACTTTTTATTTAAATTATAGATTTCAGTATACACAGTACACAGTTACAGTTTTTATTTAAATATACACATATTGGAATGTGTAATGATCACAGACAATAAATTATATATAATGACTTTTTTCAGTTAACTCTAAAGTTACGTATGTCTACTAATACCTACTTATATCAATTAAAATCACAGATCAAAGGTAATATTAAATGATATCACAATGTAGTAAAATGCTCACAGTTAGTCCTACTGTTTTGTTGTCTCATTTCAAATATCACATTTTTTTCTCCTAAGTTATTTATTTATTTATTTATTTAAGTTACACATAAACTATTTAAAAATCACAGATCAAAAATAATAAAATTAAGTAATATTAAACTGCAGTCAAATAATTAAGTAAGTTTTACTTTTAACTAATTACAATCTCAAAAAGTCAACGTGTAAAGGTACATTCTAAAACTTTGTTGGTTTTTGTATAAAAAATCACAGATCATTTTGTAAAATGAGTATCCAAATACGTAATTAACTTTGTGAAACAAAAGTTGTCATATATTATTATGTATTTAACAGTGTACGCGTCTGTACCGAAATTGTAAGGTGTATTATACTAAACATTTCAAAAGATAGCATAATGTTCTGCGATTTCGCTTTTTCGTAACCACCTAAACTTGGTCGGGTTACCTCGGTCATTCACTTCCTAATGACTTTAATCGTATTATCTCATTAATTATCCAATTTACTACGCTGAAATTTTACTGATATACAACTGAACTAAACAACTAATAATTGACATAACATTCAGTTCATATATCCAATCCAGTGGCCAAATAACACCGCGCGCATCAAGACCGTGCTCGTGAAGAACTGAATATCATCATAACTTGTTAAATACTTACAGGATACTTATGAAACTTCACATACATTTGAAGGCATTTACAAGCTTTAAAATAACGTTTAAAGTAAGTCTTTAGACCTCTTATTGAGAGTGCTGGAACCAATTGAAGTGGTTTTCTATTTAATGAAATAACCTTTAAACTATGCATTATTTTGGTTTTTTTTTGCAGAACAAATTTAAACTAATTCCTAAGAAGTCATGTACAAAATATGATAAGAATCCGCTTAACCGTTTCCAAAATCTAGCAAAACCAAAAACGTTACCCCAGCAAAATCTCGAATAACTTCGCAACCGATGAAAGAACAAATACAAAATAAGGCACAACATTTACTTCATCTAGACAACTAATTTTATAGCTAGTATTTATTTAAATATTCCCATTAGAAAGAAAAAGGTCTGGCTGGGATAACGTTACCCCAGCAGGAAATGTTTTTGTGAAATAATTAAAAAAACTATAAGCGCAACAAATTTAAAAATGTGCGCAACAATTACAGAAACCGCAAAACTAATTATCTATTAGATTCAAATGACCATTTTCGACAACATCTGGCCTGGGTAACGCACACGTTAATAAAGATCACTGTGATTTTGACAGACTTGTCATTGGGAGCAACCCAACAGCAACCTTATCGCAACGTGAATAAAGATCACTGTGATTTTGACAGTGACGCAAAATCAGAGTGAAAAATACAGGGCGTCCCAAAATTATGGGACATGAAGGGAAAGTACCTTAAATATCGTAGATAGGGTATTTTTCTGAAAGAAGACTTTATGTTATTTTTAAAAGTTAGTAATTCTGCATTCAAAGATTTTCAAAAAAATTACTTGCCTCGTCAGGGAATCGAACCGACTTAAATGTAAAAAAAAAAACACCCCTACTTTTATGATGCCAATCGAAAGAATGGCCAAAAAATAATAACTCTTCTTAAGTAACATAGTATTTTAAAAGAAAGGAACTACACTTCGCGCGCTCTCTCACACAACGCTCGACGTCTTAATGACAGGCGCGGTCGCAGCCCAAGATTTTGGGGGGTCACCATGGGTGCCGCCGAGGAATAGTTTCAGGGAGGTACCTCCAGAGCACGCGAATAGCGCTTGCGATCACTAGATCAACCATTAGTTATGCTAGTCAGGGACGCATCTTTTACAGGCGGCGGGTGGTGGGGGGGAGGTGTACTTACGGGAAAATTGGTCGCAGTTGCAGCACTTTTTGATAGATAGTAGGTATTAGAACAGTAGATTATGACAAGATCATAAAAACTCTTTTGAAGTGAATGCAGAATGCAAGAGCGAGTGAAGCGAACTCGAAAATTTTGCACACATTCGGATAGGTTAGATTTTCTTTTGATCATTCCAAAAGAACTAGGAAGTAGTAGTATTTAGTACTTTGTCGACTTATGAAGAAAAGCTCAAGAATTAATAGAATGTAGAAGGCAAGAGCGAGCGAAGCGACCCTGAAAATTAAGCACTCCAACCAGAAAAGCTTCTGTTTTCTTTTGACTATTATACAGAAATAGAACTTACTCGTACTTTGTCGAGTTATGAAGAAAAGCTCAGCAGTTAGGGTTAACAACATGGCACCTATGAGTATGACGTGTTGCGCTTGTTGTTGCTCGGGAGTGCCGATATATGTGAAATACCGATATATCGTAACTGCAGGTACTTGAGCCACGGTAACCCATAGCTGTAGTAGTTTTAAAAGTTAGTAATATAATTATCTAATTCATTCAGGCTCCCGATCGACAGCGTGAAAGATTTTGGGGGGGTCATGACCCCCAGGACCCCCCCTCGGACCGCGCCTGCTTAATGACAAACAGAGACCGCGCGAAGTGTAGTTCACTTTATCGCGACAATGTAGGTAGCCAGAGCATAAAGTCCGTCACAGACGTAGCTATAATATATATTACTTTACTTTTTGTTTGCGTAGTTTTTGTAACGTACTAGAAATGTATATTATAGCTCCGTCTGCGGTCGCTCGAAGATTACTATGGAAAATATATCGTAATATGCCTAGCTATGACTTATATTAATATATAGGTATTATAGCAACGTCTGTGACGGCCTTAATGCTGGGACTACATTGTCGCGATATCGCGAGCGATACTTCGCGCGTTCTCTGTTGTTCAACGAGACGTCGAGCAGTGTGCGAGAGAGAGCGCGCGAAGTTTAGTTAGCGATAACGCGACAATGTAACAGCGTGCAGCGCTCCCAGAAAAGATCCTTGTAGCACAGTTGTAAGCAAATAAAAAAAAATGAGGTGTCTATCTTGGAGATTTTTTTAGATTACATACCTAAGCAAATTCACACTAACTACAAACACTAGAAAACCCGCTCCGAGGCGAAACCCGAGTCGTACCAATGTTCCTGAGTACAAACGCCTCCTGGCCTCCCTATTAGCTAGACATCTAACACAAGTAACCCTAAGGGACCAAGCACAATTGGAATACACCCACCGTGACAAAACTATCAGAATACCTAACCGAAGCATACCACGCATGCTGTAAACTAAGAGCGCCACAAAGCAAGAACGAGAGGAACCCTTGGTGGAATGCTGAACTTAGTAAACTTAGAGATGCGCTACGTAAGCAATTTAACAGAGCAAAAAACATGAGACTCCTGGATGACTGGGAGATAAAAGAGACCCAATACACATACAATAAAAACTTTTTACAAAAAAAAACAACCGACTTCAAAAAAAAACACTACAAAGTGAAAAATAACTTTAATTTCGGAAGTCGGTGTCTTTGGTTTTGAATTTTCGTTCTTTGTCACCGACTTCCGAAATTAAAGTTATTTTTCACTTTGTAGTGTTTTTTTTTGAAGTCGGTTGTTTTTTTTTTGTAAAAAGTTTTTATTTTTCACTTTTTAGTTGTGGTACCTACCCCACACAAATTCGCTATGTAAATAACAGTGACAAGAAGTTATCATATCATCTACATACTAAGTGGGAAAAAATACGTATAATTGAAGCTAACTCAAAAACTACCCGACAAAAGTTAATAAAATTTATATGGGACCACCTCTGAAGTATGATCTACCAAACAAAAAAAGAATCATCAAAATCTATTCATAATTGGCGGAGTAATCGCGTAACAAACATACAAAAAAAAAAGCATACAGACGAATTGAGAACCTCCTCCTTTTGGAAGTCGGTTAAAAAACAGATCAGAACCGCTAGGAGGACAGCCTGGCGGAAATTCTGTGAATCCATTGAAACAAATAATGAGGCGGCAAGGGTAAGGAAGATCCTATCAACCGACCAGGACCGAACTCTTGGCGCGCTGAAAAAACACGATAATTCATACACACTAACTGACCATGAAACCAGTAAGGTCCTTCTCGAGACTCACTTCCCAGGCTGTAAAATCCTGGAGGACAGGACATGGGAGGCTGAACCAGAATGGACACCAACGGATCAAGACTGGTCAAGAGCCCGCAACATAATAACGGAAGAGCGGATAAAGTGGGCTATCAACAGCTTCCAGCCATACAAATCAGCAGGGCTGGATGGCATCTTCCAAGCTCTGCTGCAGTGGGGAGTAGATTCTCTGACACCATGGCTGGTGGATATCTATCGAGCCTGCATAGCACTTAGACACACACCTCTCGCATGGCGCGAGGTGAAACTCATTTTCATACCCAAGCCTGGCAAAATTGATTACACACAACCCAAGGCTTATAGTCCTATAAGTCTCACATCCTTTTTACTGAAAACTCTCGAGAGACTCTGTGATAGACACATCCACGGCCCTCGACAGACACAGCATAGACTCGACCCTGAGTGGCTGGATTACCAACATGCTCAAATTGAGAGCTGTACAAGTCACAGTAAATTACACTACGAGGGCCGTCGTTGCGAAGGGTTGCCCGCAACGGGGCGTCCTCTCGCCGCTTCTATGGAACCTGGTAGTAGACAGCCTCATAAAAACACTCAACGACAAAGGTTACTTCACCGTAGGCTACGCCGATGACTTAACAATAATAAATAAGCGGCACCCATGAAAACACTTTTTGCAACCTTAGCGACAAGCCCTAAAAATAGTAGAGGAATGGTGCAACAAGCACCAACTCTCAGTGAACCCTACAAAAACCGAACTGATTCTCTTTACAAAAAAGAGAAAACTGACGACACTACAACTACCACGATTCTTCGGAACACGCCTAAGCCTATCAACTGAAACCAAATACCTGGGCATCTATTTGGATAAACAGCTGAACTGGGCAAAACATACCAACTACATCACTACAAAAGCCAGCATATCCCTGTGGCAGTGCAAACGACTGCTTGGCAGGAACTGGGGGATTAGCCCAAAGGTCACCTACTGGTTATACACCACAGTCATCCAACCAATTATCACATACGGCTCACTGGTCTGGTGGCCCAGGACAGACCAAAGAGATCTCGAAAAACTGCAACGGCTTGCTTGTGTTGCGATCACTAGCAGTAGGGCAAGGAGACTAGCAGTACGGCTTGCTTGTGTTGCGATCACTAGCCTATGAGAACTGCACCCACTGCTGCCCTACAGGCAATGCTTGGGCTGCCACCTCTGCACTTTATCGTGCGGGAGGAGGTGACCCTGGCTGCCTTTAGGCAACATTTATCAAGTACCCTAAGCAAAGACTCCAGAGTTAGGCATACTCGCATAAAGGAGGATGCGATCAAACGACAGCCAATGATGGCATCACCCTGCGACAAAGCCCCGAAAACACATCACTTTCAAAGGCACTACAGCATAATACTCACAGAAGAACAGTGTGATGACTCAGGCCCGAAAGAGATGAGAGTATACACCGATGGATTGAAGACCGACTCTGGTACCGGGGTCGGAGTCTTCTCACACGACCTCAACATTAATATATCCAGACCATTGGGCATGCTCAACACCGTCTATCAGGCGGAGTGTGTGGGCATCATACAAGCGGTCCACGCCCTAGAAGCCAGGAGGGTTACGGACACCCACATACGTATACTCTCCGACAGTGCCTCGGTTCTCCAGTCCTTACGGAAAAAATATATTACCTCGAAGCTAATACTAGAATGTCATAACGCACTAGAACATACAACGGTATCTAGCCGCAACACGGTGACACTACAATGGATTAAAGGGCACAGCGGATCGCTAGGTAACGACACAGCTGACGAGACGAGGATCCGGCACGGCAGCATGTGGACCCGAGCCTATCGTACCCATCCCCTTCAACCAAATACGCAGGTGGCTACAGGAGTTCACCCACACACAAGCGGGGAACTGGTGGACCTCGACACCGGGCTGCAGGCAGTCTAAGGAATCTATGCCATCCTTGGATAGCAGGCTAACCAGGCGTTTATTACGTCTGGACAGGAACGGCCTGCGCCTGGTGACGGGGACCATCACGGGACACTGCTCGCTAAACAAACACTTCCACACAATAGGCTTAACGGACAGTCCTCTATGCAGGGTGTGCATGGAGGCTGAGGAAACCGTAGCGCACGTGCTCTTTGAATGCACAGGCGTCACCCAGATTAGAACAGAAACCCTCAGGTCACCCAAATCCTACACAGATGTTCTGAACAGACCAGGAGATTTAATTAGCTTCTGGAGGGAGGTGGGCTAGTTGGAATAACCACCAAACGGCCGCCATGGCCCACGCACAATGGTCCACTTTACGGACAAAGTGCGGAAACCAAACCCTATAACATAGAACTGTTTCTTCACGGAATTATGCGTACATACATAGAAAATTTGTGTCCGTATGAATTGAGGAGCCATGTCTCATATTTAACACGTTAAGTGCGAAGCGAGGCCTAAATCACCCCTGATGCAACTTCCCTGTGGTGCGGCAAGCAAAAAAGTGAATTTCTCTGTCGTGCGAATGGCATAGCTTTGGTTTGGTCCAGTGTAGGAAAGAGATAAATATATATTTGAGATCACTAATGGTTCCGGACTCGGTGGTGTACCTACCTTGGTACCGGATGTCTTAGGCCTCGTGCCGCACTGAATTAATATAATTTTAATGCAGTGCGGAACGAGGCTAAAACGTCCCATACCCCCCCTGACCTCGTACCGCACTCAACGCGAGCTTCCCGCGACCAGTGTTGTGCATCACGTCGATTGGAGAGCACGTCCTTTTACAGCGCCGAACATGTCTAAACGATGTCGAAAGAAGTTAATGTTGTTTCAATGAAAAACACTCATAAATAAGTACAACATATATATTGAGATTTTTATAAAAAAAGTATATTGATCAAGTTCTAATAATTGTATTTTTAAAGCCCGAGGCAGAATAAATAGGACAGTTTCTTTTCTACTTCTGGTTGCCTTTTTTTTCTATTCTGTGAACCGCATTAAGATTTTCATATACAAATAGAAAGATAAACCTTATGCATAAACCGTAATCCATTATTTTCCAATAATAAGTCTGTAATAGGTGCCTCTTAATGGTATAGAATGGAACGCTTCGTGCGCGAGTCCGACTCGCACTTGGCCGGTATTTTTTTCTTTATGGCGCCTTCAAGCACAATTTAGATTATTTGAAAAAAAATGTATCCTTTGATAGCTTTGTGTTGTTTTGCCAGGTTTTGCCCTTAAAACGATCTAATGAGATATAATTGATCAAAATCGGTCAAGTCGTTGCGTAGTTAAGACAGTTTAAAAACGTCGATATTATTTTTCCCATCACTAATCGCAGCGAAAATTTGCCCTTTTCAGTGCGTTACGAGGTGTATAAGATCCCATATTTTGTTTTGCTAATAATTCCTAAACTAGCCATCAGATCCCGGGGCGACGGTGGATTAGGGTTCATCAATTCACTGTCTATATCAATAAGGACCAAAATTCTCATTTATCTTTGATTTCGCGCCAGAAAATGGATTTTAGTCTGTAAAAGGAGGTGGGGTCTAATAGACCGCGTGTCGCCCTAACGTCTGGTCACGGTACGGGCCGATTATACCTCGTGCCGCAGGAACGGAAAGTATGCAAAAATTGGTGCCGCAGCTAACGTGTTAAACGCGGGTACTACCAATATTTAGTAGTAAATTAGGCGATTTTGTAGGCCCGATCCTGGAATTTGTAGTAAAACACTTTAAAAGATACACGACTTTTAAGGTGGCTCCTCAATTCAGACGTCTGAATTGAGGTGCCACCTTATAACTCTAAAACTAACCGACGGATATTTTTTATTTATTTGGTAGGATTTAGTAGTACTTATGTGTAATCTCTACAAAAAAAATGGGTTTTGTACGGCTGAATTTGAGATAGCTACAATGCTTTGATTTTTCACAAAAATCCATATATTTCACCGCGCTGTTTCTCGAAAAGTAATCAACCAATTGTAACATATTTTTAGTATAATTTAGTAGTAAATGCGTTCTAATTTGTAGTATAAAAATAAAATGGACAAACTACATAATTTCGCTAATACAGCACATTTTATGTGGCTCCTCAATCCTGACGGTCTGTAGAAAATATATGTACGTAGAGCTACTAAAGTAGTTGATCAAATCGGATAACAATAGCACCAATATTTAGTAGAAATTTCTACTAAATATTGGCGTAATCCAACATTTTGTACATTCAGTATTTCAAAAGTTATTAACAAAATAAACATTCCTTTAAAAATCTAGTGTGGTACGAGAGCCCACGACCAAAACCATATCACATCGTTTCACGGCCAAAACCATATAAAATCATTAGTTTAGATGATTCCTGAACCCAACTTGGTTAGAAGTTCCGGTCAGAAACGTCCCAGTTTTACGGAAGCCTATTTCTGCTATGTCAAAAAAAAATAAGCAGATGGTTTCATTACAATATGCCTGGGGGGATAAAGCAGTATTATTTTAATATTACTTCTGTGTGGGAAAGAGATGCTCTACAGGTCTACAGGTCGTATAGCTCCTCTTTACCTATATAGCTATCTCTTTCTCCCACTGAAGTAATATTAAAATAATTCTGTTTATGAGCCCCCTGTAAGCCCCCTGATATTAAAAATGTACATAGTTTTCGTAATTTACAACTAGAACGGGTTCAAAGAAAATTTATTAACCATCTTAACTATTGCCTCCGTAAACCACCGATGGCTTATGAAAATAGTTGTCGAACACGTGGTCTGCTAACACTGAATGAAAGGCGCAAAGTTATGAACATGTGTTTGATTTATGATATACTTAATGGACGCCTCGATTGCCCAGAGCTGACTAATTACGCCAAAAATTATTGACCCGTATTGCTCGAATTTATAACACAGATTTCTCTCAAGTCGATATATTTAACTGTAATAAACCTACATTCAAAAAACAAATAATATAAACCAGAAACGAAGGCAAATGACAAATTGTTAATAACTTAATTTTTTACTTTTTTTTCTCTTTAAATTTAAACTTAACTATAAGCAATATCTAAAATTGCACTTTTTGAATTTAAATATTTCTAAGCAGTCCGTTCGCATGTTTTATACTTATCCTAGTTATATAGGGAAACCTATTATTAGCCATACAATTACAAACCTATAATAAAAGGTTTATTTAGGTTTATGTATCGCTGTTGGTTGCCTAACATACATACATAAACTCACGCCTTCTTCCCATGGGGGTAGGCAGAAACTACAGAACGCCACCTGCTACGATCCTTACATACTTCTTTTACTAAAAAAAGTATTATTTTCAGACATTTTGCGTGTCACATGTGGACTGAGCGCATTTTCAAAAAAAAATCAAAAAATGTAACTTATCTTTCTCATAGCACCCTGGTTTAATTTTTTAAAATCTTTTCTATAGTTACTGAAAATCTGTTTTCAGAAATTTTAAATATCATATTATATAACTCCAAAAACAGAAAGAACGTTTCGGAGTCACCCGGATAACGCGCGGTGCTTGTTACGCTTACGACACCGATGAAGAGGCCGACAGTTAAAAAAAGAATGATGAATTTTATTTCAATAAATAGTTATTTTCAGACGTTATCCCAGATTCCTTTTGTCCAATTTATTTAAAAAAACCTTTTAATTTCAGTTTGATGGTTTCGGGTAAGCTCTTTATTAATGGTACGTAAAAACGATTTATTTTGAAAAATGATTTATTCGCATCAACTGGCCAATGTTCACCTGAATACAAGATTTTCAGACGGGTTGCTATAGGTTTTATTTTTTGTCTTTTTTAGATTTTCTCAAACGGTCTTCTGGGTGTGACGCTACTGCATATACTCTGAAATCATTTTCGGTATCTAAAATCAACTACATTCTGAAAATCAGACAGATTGCTATGAAACAGTTCAGTATTATTTTTTACATAGGTATTTCAAATGCACTTAGGTCAGACGTGACGCGGAAAATGTCAAAAATGTTTGGATTCAGAATCTTCTGCAGTTGTAGCCACCGGCATTAAAATTTTCTTATATTTTTTGCAGTTTGTAGGTTGAATCATTAATACATCTCCGTAAGATAGATTTGTTCCATTAGAACATATCTCTTATGGAAAAGTTATTTTTGATCAAGATACAACCTGACACTGACCTGCCGTAATCTTTTGATTACGTATAAGAAGAAAAAAATACGTTACTAATCAGACAACTTTTCAATTGAACCAGGTTGCTATGAGACAGATAGGTCATATTTTTTGACATTTTTGAAAATGCGCTCAGTCCAGTCTGAAAACAAACTTTTTCGTAATAAAATTACGAAACCTATTATACATTTTAAATATCAGACATATTGTGATGAAACCGACTGCCTGTTTATTTTTTTAAAGTAGAAATGGGCTCCCGTAAAACTGGAATGTTTCTGACCGGTACTTCCCATCGAATCGGTTCAGAATCATCTAAACTAACGATTTTATATGGTTTTGGCCGTAAAACGATGTGACATGGTTTTGATCGTGGGCTCTTGTACCACACTAAATTGTCAAGGAATGTTTATTTTGTTAATAACTTTTGAAATACTGAATGTTCAAAATGTTGGATTACGCCAATATTTAGTAGAAATTTCTACTAAATATTGGTGGGTTCATTTTATGTGGCTCCTCAGAGCCACATAAAATGTGTTATATTAGCGAAATGATGTAGTTTCTCCATTTTATTTTTATACTACAAATTAGAACGTATTTACTACTAAATTATACTAAAAATATGTTATAATTGGTTGATTACTTTTCGAGAAACAGCGCGGTGAAATTTATGGATTTTTATGAAAAATCAAAACATTGTAGCTATCTCAAATTCAGCCGTACAAAACCCATTTTTTTTGTAGAGATTACGCATAAGTACTACTAAATCCTACCAAATTTTAATTTTAGAGTTGTAAGGTGGCACCTCAATTCAGACGTCTGAATTGAGGAGCCACCTTAAAAGTCGTGTATCTTTTAAAGTGTTTTACTACAAATTCCAGGATCGGGCCTACAAAATCGCCTAATTTACTACTAAATATTGGTAGTACCCGCGTTTAAATATGAGACATGGCTCCTCAATCCATACGGACACGAAAATTTTACAATTACCAGTAGAAAAATAAGCCTAACAAAATCTACCAACTATGAAAATCACAGAAAAAGAAACGACTTGTTTGACTAAAAAAGCGCATTAGAATAAACTCTCCTGTATTTAATGAACGTAAAATTATCCGCTGTATTATAATTTATACAATAAAGATATTGGTTATTTTTTGTTTTATTTTTGTGGCAATATTTATCACATTCTCAACCTGACTGACCAGACGTAAGGCCAACGGACTGCGGGGGACGGCATCAAAGGACGATTTGCCGAGGAACACTCCGCGATATGCCACGGGGAAAATTGCCTCTCCTCCGCGATCATATACTAGCAGATTTCGGCGCATCCCGCCGCGGTATCCTCCAGCGCGCTCTTCAATACGGCAGAGAGAAATCCCCTTTGATGCTCCGTGGTCGGTCTCTGAGCTTAGGAATCTATACCTTGTTACCATTAGATACGGACGAATTTTCGTTGGTAAATTTTAAATACTCTGCTGATGTGTCAGGCCTCTACAGTTCTTTCACAGTTACCGCGGACAGCAGCAACCCAATAGCAACCTTATTGTAACAAACATAAAGAACACTGATGTTGACAGACTTGTCAATGGGAGCAATCCAACAGCAACCTTATTACAATGTGAATAAAGATCACTGTGATTTTGTCAGTGACGCAAAATCAGAGTGAAAAATATAACACTTGTGAAAGGAAGGACTGTGTAGCACAGACACAGAGTACTTTGTAATATGGACTGTAATATTGTAATGTTGCGGCCACATTGTTGTGATAAGGCAAAGCTACACTTCGCGCGCTCTCTCACACAACGCTCAACGTCTTATTAACAAACAGAGAGCGCGCGAAGTGTAGTTCACTTTATGCATAATGCTGGGGCTACATTGTCGCGATATAGCGATACTTTGCGCGTTCGCGTTGCTCAACGAGACGTCGAGCAGTATGCGAGAGAGCGCGCGAAATTTAGTTCGCGATAACGCGACAATGTAACAGCGTGCAGCGCTCCCAGAAAAGATCCTTGTACTGTTGTAAGCAAATAAAAATGAGGTGTCTATCTTGCAGATTTTTTTAAATTACATACCTAAGCAAATTCAATTATCAAAGAAATTTGTACATATTCAGCGAAATTCTACATTTCAATAAACCACATAATTATGCAATTAACAAACTCTAATTAGTTAACAACTTAATTTTTGCTCTCTCTAATGGTTATTTACGACCGACGATGGAATAAAAAGTATCAATTTGACTTTTTAATTTCCGTGAAAGTTACAGGATGTGGGTTCGAAACATAAATATTGCAAGTAGAATTTCGCGGGCTACCCTGACGCTTTCGCCGTAATTAAATATCCTTTACGACCACTGAGCGATTGACTGCTGCGCCACGTATTTGTAGCAGGTTCGATTCCCGCAAGAAACAAATAATTGTAACTTATTTTGACATGCAGTTATGCTATTCGTTTATAGCTTAAACAGACTTAAAGCTATAGGCGCGGGCCAATTCTCTCTTGCATTCATTCACACAGAAAATGTTATCTATCCGAGTCAGAATGCTCCAATTTTCGAGCACGCTTCGCTCGCTCTTGCATTCTCTTGGTAGAATGACAAAGACAGCTTGACCTATCCGAGTCAGGATGCTTTTATTTTCACAAACACGAGAAATTGTTATGTCGAATCTTTAATAGTACTTGAACTTTAACCAATATAATGATGTTTTGGAGAAAACTCAAATAAATAAGCTCAATCATGTTCAACGGAGACCTACTTACTGAGCGTTAGTTCAGTGAACCGATGTAGCCGAAGGACCGAACGTGCTGACTTCATGTTACCGTCGCGTATTGGGGTTAAAAACTGAAAGCTCGTCATAGGTGGCAGCACTGTTGGTTGTCCAGAAACCGCCATTGTTGAGTATGTGTTTTACTGTTGTGTCGATCATAAATTAAACGAATACAATATAAAAATGTATGCGACTTGGAGTGTAGCTCAATTAAAGACGAGCTAAGGAAAAGGGAAGCGTCTACCACTATTAAAAAAACCAGCCAAGTGCGAGTCGGACTCGCGCACGAAGGGTTCCGTACCGTTATCTATAAAAACGGCAAAAAAATCATGTCTTTTGTATGGGAGCCCCCTAAAATATTTATTCTATTCTGTTTTTTAGTATTTGTTGTTATATCGGCAACAGAAATACATCATCTGTGAAAATTTCAACTGTCTATCACGGTTCATGAGATAGAGCCTAGTGACAGACGGACAGACAGACAGACGGACGGACAGCGGAGTCTTGGTAATAGGGTCCCGTTTTACCCCTTGGATACGGAACCCTAAAAACAGCTTTAGTGGCATGGTAAATTATGAACTTTTAGTTAGAAAGCTTGTTTACAAAAAAATAAAGATAATGACATCTAGCTGTCAAATTCTTGGACTGGTGATAGTAGCGACATCTGAAGTGAGCAAGTGGCAGTTTTTATCCCTAATGGGGATCAAATAGCACGACATACTGCGTAGAGTGATAGCTTGGATCAGTAAATACCGATAGAGTCTCCACAAAAAGTCACGGTTAAAATAATAAAAAATAAAAATATCGAAAATTATCTAAGTATAACATTTTTCTCCAGTTTCTGAGTCTAGAGTATCTTTGTTTGCTTCAGATTATTCGTGAATAAATACAGTAAAGCGTGAGGTTGTTTTAAAGTACAGACGCCAGCACATCAAGCTACCCGAAACTGTCAAATTTTCCCAATCAACTTTGAACCTTAAACTTCAGCGATAAAGTTAAAAATCTATTAAATAAATTTGACAGATTGTAGTAGCTTAATGTGCTGGCGTCTGTACTTTGACGCCTAAGGCTGTGTCCTAAGTGATCGTTGCGCAAAGGAGATCATTCGTTTTGGACTAAATTATGAAAGCCGGCCAAACTTTTATTACTGGCATAAAAAGCTATTACTATAATTAGATTACTGTTATTCTTTTAACTAAAACATACTGAAGACAGTATTTTCCAAACTCGTATAACAGCGGAGGGAATAGCCCAACAGATTTGGTCTCATAATGAAAAGTGAAGAGCATAACATGTTCTAACGGAATATAACTTTTTTTTGTTTCGCCGGCACTTTCACATTTAACCCAAAAATGTATGGACGGTGAATGATCGCGTCCTTAACCGTCTTACAACAACTCATCGTGGTTGCCAGAGCAGCCGAACGGACGTAGCCTGTAAGAGATTGAATGTACAGACGCCAGCACATCAGGCTACTACAATCTGTCAAATTTATTTAATAGATTTTCAACTTTATCGCTGAAAAATAAGGTAAGGGAAAATTTGACAGTTTCGGGTAGCTTGATGTGCTGGCGTCTGTACATAGCATGAATAATGAATTAACTCTTCATACTTCCCGGGCAAACCTTTCTCTTTCAAGATCCACCAGAACACATCCCGAGACCACAACACCGACCCAACACCTCCTTCATAGAATCATTTCTATAGTAAGCTCT
This sequence comes from Agrochola litura, assembly GCA_949152395.1. NCBI lineage: Eukaryota > Metazoa > Arthropoda > Insecta > Lepidoptera > Noctuidae > Agrochola > Agrochola litura. The sequence goes on along the minus strand of OX424521.1, from coordinate 10,799,860 downwards.
TCTCTAGACTTTCACCCTATCAAACGCTTTCTTGCAAGTTTTTGTGTACACTTTTGTACTACACTTTTTTATCGCAGAACTTTTTATGTCATAATATTATTTTGCATAACAGCGGATAGCATAAACTTCATTTCGCAGAAAATCTTTTGGCAGACACTCATTTATCATACATTAAAAACTTATAATTTTGTAAGTCAGAATCATCTTTAGGCATAAATTTCATATCCATAATAATTAAAAAGTAGAACCATCATATCGCAGAAAGTTCACAGTCAGAATCGTCGTTTGGCATACATTTCATATGGATTTAATAATCATTAAAAGGCAGAACTATCAAATCTCAGAAAGTTTACAAATAGAATCATCTTTTGGCATACATTCCATATCCATAATAATTGAAAAACTCATCTATCACATTACACCTTATCTATCACATTGATTGTGAACATATGTGGTTTTTATTTCCCTGTAAGAAGCATGCAAACATGCAAACAAGCATACACCATGCATGCAGCAAGCATGCAGCATGCGAACATGCAAACAAGCATACACCATGCATGCAAACAAGCATACACCATGCGGGAAGCAAGCATGCAGCATGCGGGAAGCAAGCATGCAGCATGCAAGCAAGCATGCAGCATGCAAGCAAGCATGCAACATGCAGCAGGCATGGTTTCTGTCACGGCTCCGGCACGGCTGCGGAGCTCCGGCGGTCCCACGCGAGATGGTTTTAGAGCTCACCACCGCAGCTTCAGCTTGCTGGCCGGCTGCGCCTCAGCCGCGGAGGCGAGCGTTAAAACCACCTGCTCTTCAGCTCGAGGGCCGCCTCGCCCCTCCGCGCCTACGCGGGTTTAAATTACACTCTAGGGGTAGGGCAGACAAGACTACGTGGAGTCGGTTTTGTAGCGATTCGTTTCTGTCACTAAATTTTGTAACACAACATATTGACTTTTAAGACAATATTTTAATTTTTTATTTAAGGTTAAAAATGCTATTTTATATAAATGGCAATAAGCCTAATTAAATTATTCCAAATGAAATTCTGCCATCTTCATAGTATGCCAAGTGAAATTGTACCAAATAATTGTCGCTCTAAATAAACGTTATGCTAAACGAAATTATGCGGAATTTTAACTTTGCCAAAGGTAATTATGCCAAATAAAATTCTGCCATCTTAAAAGTATGCCATTGTAAATTCGGACATATAAAATTCGATCAAACAATAATTGTATTAAATCATTTTTATGCCTTTAAAATCTTCGTTTAAAGAAGATTATGCCAAGTGTGTTATGCCAAATGAATTTCGGAGCATTAAGATTCTGCCAGATAGAGGGAACCCTTTTATTAGATGTGGAGGAACATAAAACTTTTGTAATTATCTAATAAAACGTTGCCTATTCTAGTTTAAGGTATCGTGCTAGGGTTCCCTCTATCTGGCAGAATCTTAATGCTCCAAAATTCATTCAGGCGCGGAGGAGCAAGGCGGCCCTCGAGCTGAGGAGCAGGTGGATTTAACGCTCGCCTCCGCGGCTGAGGCTGACCGGCGCAGCCGGCCAGCAAGCCGAAGCTGCGGTAGTGAGCGCTAAAACCATCTGCGACGATAAGCTCGCGTGGGACCGCCGGAGCTTCGCAGCGCCGAAGCCGTAACAGAAACCATGCCTGCTGCATGCTTGCTTGCGTGCTGAATGCTTGCTTCCCACATGGTGTATGCTTGTTTGCAAGCTGCATGCTAGCTGCATGCATGGTGTATGCTTGTTTGCATGCTGCATGCTTGCTGCATGCATGGTGTATGCTTGTTTGCATGCATGGTGTATGCTTGTTTGCATGCTTCTTACGTACAAAAAAATAATAATTTGGATATGGAATGTATGCCAAAAGATGATTCTGACTTACAAAATTATAAGTTTTGAATGTATGATAAATGAGTGTCTGCCAAAAGATTTTCTGCGAAATGAACTTTATGCTATCCGCTGTTATGCAAAATAATATTATGGCATAAAAAGTTCTGCTATAAAGGGTGGACCCATCGTGCTAGTAGTATTAAAACACAATAAAGCAAAATACTTCAGTTAAACCATATTTTCTTTTGTTTTTCTAGCCTTAGGCAAATCAATTCGTAACCTAAACATGGTGCCCAAACATAAGGGGTACCGAAGTGGTATTAAGCTCTATTACTCTACCTAAAGTTATACAGAAGTCACATTAAGCACTAGAACTTCTATGATAGCGAAAAATGTTCCTACTGTTCGACTTTAAGTGACATAAGAGAGTTTTGTACCTCCTCAGGCAATTGGTGGTACAAAAGAGTTTCTGAGTACCACTGTAGAACTGGTAGTGGTAATTATTGCTTTTGTGCAACTTTTGGTTCTTGGCGAGAGTTTGTTATCGCTTGCATAGCACTTTGGAGGGTTGTAGTCAATGCTTACTTCTCATTTAGATCTTATAGTTGTAAGATTCACTTAAACCTATAACACAAGATGCTTTGCCCGTATTGTAGTGTTAAAAATTGCTGCTGTATGTCTTTTACCTTTAAACTCACCCTGTTATCGCCCTTGTAACTCTGTGGTATAGCTTTAAGTGAAATATTTTGTTTATCTACGCTCTTTTGTAACCAAAAGTTGTAAGTGCTGCTGTTGTAGCGCTTTTATATCTCGTTAAGTTCTAAAACAAGCTTTAATTGACGGCTAAATGTTAGTTGGGTAGCATATACTTCCTAGGTGGTCCCGTATACATGTCATTAACTTTACTATGGTAGTTTACTGGACCGATATGGATATTTTTTTTGTTTGGAACCTAGCACATACTTCCAAGGTGGTTCCGTATACATTTTATTAACTTTACTATGGTAGTTTATAAGTCAGCTTCAATAAATACGTATTTTCATGTTAATAACTTCCTTTCACTGTTATCTAAGTGTATTATCTATGACTGTTATTTACATAGTAACTAGTGGTATACGAATTTGAGGATAGGTACACACGGCTACACAATTCCAGTTTATGCTGATCTCGCATTGCAAAGGATTTCCGTACAATGCGAGGTCAGCTTATACTGGAAATGTATAGCTTGATGTGTAGCCGTGTGTACAGACGCCAGCACATCAAGCTATCTGAAACTGTCAAATTTTCCCAATCAACTTTGAACCTTACGTTTCAGCGATAAAGTTGAAAATCTATTAAATAAATTTGATAGATGTGCTGGCGTCTGTACCACAATTAAAAGGTCCGAAAAAAATGGCTTCCAAAAAAAAATACAAGTCTGGAAGTCGCTTTTTTTTAGTACAGTAACAGTATTTTTCCATTATTTTCTCCCATTTTAATACCTTCAGACTACTATGTGACATGAGCTATAATATAACCCTCCGTAGTTTTTGCAGTACTTCACATCACCTCTCCACCAAAGCGGAGATGTGCGGAGAAGTCCGAAGCGGAGACGAGAAGAGATGTTTTTCAGCTAGGATGTATCCACCGAAACTGTGCAGAGATGCGTACTGTCTAGACTGGAGCGGAGATGTGAGCTGGCTAGAGTGAAACTGAGCTGCGTGCGGTGAGCGTTGGATGTTGAGATGAACACACAGCTTAGCGCGATCTGACACGAAAGGCAGACGTCTCAGATATGTCACTATTATACAAAAACTGTATCTTTTTTTACTTGAAGAAGAAAAACTAGAGCCAGAAGAAGCATTAGCAAGAGTGGGCGCGGCAGGCGGGTTGTGCGACACGGGTATAGATGTAAGGCCAGTTTAAACCAATTAAACCAATCAGTTTAAAACGAAAAAAACCGTTTAAAACCTAAATAAACCATTTTTTTCGATTTAGAACTGTTGGTGTTGATGACTATGTTTTTCTAAATTATAACTACATTTTCTTAATTTTAACGAGGTAGGGATTTAACGGAATACCTATAAACTGTGTAAAGATAGCAAACTACCCAAAAATAAGGTAGGTATACCTACTTACATGTAGGCTTTCTAAATGATTATCTATGAACCAAAAATTGCCCGTAATGAAGTGTAAAACACAGTTCTTTTATTTTTGTAGGCGAGTTTTCAACCGTTTAAAACGATTTATTTGGGGTTTAAAGGCTTGTGCAGACCAGCGCGACTTGTCGCGCGACACAAAGACACCGCTCGTCGCGCGACGAGCGGTGCCTTTGTGTCGCGTCGCGTGTCGCGCTGGTCTGCACGAGCCTTAAAACCGCAACATTTGATTTAAAACGTTTTAAATCGGTTGTTTTACATCAATAGACGCGGGGGAACTAGCAGCGCCACTCACTGCACGCTCACACAAGGAACATATCACAACCTTAGTAATATAAGGGCACAACTCGAAATATTGAGGTTTGAGCTTTGTGTTAGGGACCGTTCAAGTATTACGTAAGCACTATAGGGGGGCGGGGGGGTCTATGCTTTGCTTATTTTTGATGACATGGGGCGTGGGGGTCTAGATGGTGATTACGTCAGCAGTAATAATTTACTTTTTTACACATAGGTATGGCAAGTATGGCTTCCCATACATTGTCTATGCTTGAAAACGAAACTCATATTCCGGGATTCCCGCAAATAATGAATACGTTTAGGTACTCCCTTAGAACCAAGTAGGGGAATTACCGCGTGCTATTCACTTGTCTAAATTTACACTTGTTAGAATTATAATTGCTGCTCATGAATCAATAAAAAAAACAGAATACTTACATTACAAGAAAAATGCATATACCAATGTTTACGTAAGCATGGGAGGGGGGGGGGGGGGGGTGGGGGGTGGGGGGTAAAAGCTTTGCTTACTTTTGCTGACAAGGGGGAGGCGGGGGTACGGCCCCTTAGATGGGCTCAATATCCACTGTTCTACCACATGGCTTTCACAGAAAGAGAAAAAAGACAATATTAAAACGAATACTGTAATTGCGTCTCTTTCACACCACTCTCTCCGTGGTAGAACAGTTTGATATTGAGCCTATCTAACACAAAACTCAAAACCTCAATATTTCGAGTTGTGCCCTTAAATTACTAAGGGTGCGATATTTACTCTAGGGAGCGCTCACATCTCTTCTCATCTTCGCTGCGTGCCGTCGCCACCTTGCGAGGCAGAGCTGACATCTTCGCTTTGTACATACAGCCGCGCGTCGCTTATGTCAATCTCGTCGAGGCACAGATCACATCTCCACTTTAATCGCGCCATACAAATATGATACATCTCCACTCAGTGGTATCCCACTGAAGCTGAGTGAAGACGAGATAAGATGTGTGAATAACGAAATTCGATTGGTTGTTTAAAACACATCTCCTCTCCTCTCATCTCGTCTTCGCTTTGGTGGAGTTCGGTCTTTATTCTTGAAGATATATAATACCATTATTGTGGCATCGCTTCTTTATACAGCTTATAAAGCCAGCCACATACAAACTTCTATTCAAATACCTACTTCTATACTAAAAATCTGGGCACATGACATTTAAAAAAAATACACTAATGTTTGGAGATTATGAAAAGTTAGAAATTAGAAGTTCCATTTAATTTAATGATAAAAGAAAAAAAAAGGAATCAAATAAAATGAGCAATAATTTTATAATTTCGCATCGGATCATTTTTGGCCTAATGGAAATTTTTCCTTTGCTAAGAACCTATTGTCTATGCTTATTATTTTGAAGTAAAATATTTCAATAAATCGTTTCACTAAAATACTAGAGTAACGGTAAATTATTTTTTATTATTTCTTACTAAAACAAATTATAATTTTTAATTTTGTTGGGAAAATTAAACAACTATCACCGGCCAAAATTATATTACATAAAAAGAAACGTAACTTATAGAATGGTCTAGTCTATGATTTGACAAGTAACCTCCAGCGTCATTTCTGTACTTTTACAATAATTTAATTATAAAACCATTTTTACTTCAGTATTTTACATCAAATATTTATTATCATATTTTATTTTATTATTTTGTGATAAATAATGACATTATTTGTTAAAATATTATAAGAGTACAAAAAATGGTGGAATTGGTCCCGCGTGTTTCCTTCCCGCGCACGTCGTGCTAGGTGGAAGTTGGTCATGGTCGTCCGCCAAACGGAAAGCCGCCATGATGGCTTTCTGTAAAGTACTCTCAATATGTAAAGTTTCGTTATTGTTTTTCATTAATTGTGACTGAGTGCGTGCAAAAATTAATCATGGGAACGAACTAGAGTGTGCAAAGTTCAGTTTACGGTCCCTTGGGACCTCCTAGTGGAGCTATAAAGTGTTTTATAAGTGCATTTTTGTGTCGACGCTAGCGTGTTTTGTTCTGTCAACAAAATGTCGAAGCTCTCGTTTAGGGCGAGGGCCCTGGATGCGTCGAAACCAATGCCCATATACCTCGCCGAGGAGCTTCCGGATTTACCGGACTACTCGGCGATTAACCGTGCAGTACCTCAGATGCCTTCTGGAATGGAAAAAGAGGAGGAAAGCGTAAGTATTTTGCGCATTTAGATGTTAAGTCATCGGAAACTACTGTGTGTCGGCCATTACGTTATGTTTCTTATTCTCACCGCTAGGGGCGGTACAATTTCGCAGGAAATTCTATAATTTCGAAAATTATGTAGTATTTGGCTTCTACCTGCACGTAAGATTTATGAGAATTGTTTTTCTGGGGGTAATAATTAATGACAACAAATATATCGTCGTTATCTTGAATGCGAAAGTTATTGTCAAATTTTGGCGCGATAATCGACCACATGGTGATTTAGACTTACTGTTACTTCGTAGCATACAAATACGGTTTTCTCAGTTATTTCTAAATGGATTCTGCTGGATTTTTTATATGATTTTGGCGAAATTATGTAGATTTCGTGGTGTAAAAATTATAGTAAACCGGCGGCCGAGTCATATGTTATTTGTTTACAAACAATGGATGCCGGCAAGCGCAACATTTTAATTTATTATCGGCACTTCTTCATCTTACTTCAAATTTAAAACATCAGTATTTATTGAAGAATAACGAACATTTTTCGTAACTATGTTATTGTTATCGTGTATTATTTGAAAATTTCCTATTCTTACAACTTTGACAAACAACAATATTTATTATTTTGTTGATTGTGTTATCAACTGCTAGGATTTAAACACAGTTACTATTAAAATAATTAAATAAATTGAACTTAACCTTATTTTTTCACTGACAATTATATAAATGATGAATATTTCATTGGGAAGTTCTAATAATTTGAAGGTTTAATTCAATTGTACTCGAACATATTTCTTCAAACAAAATCAATTTAAATATTTTAAACACCATATACACAAATCAAGGTACAGATTTCATGTGAAATGAAACACTAAGCACTGTAATTGAGAAAAACTAAATAATGTCTCTCTAATAATATTGAGGACTAGATATTATTCTCTTTATTATACTGATGACTCTAACATTGATTTAGCAAATCTAATATTTTTTTTAAACTTCATGTAAAGATTCTAATTTCTTTCAAAATAGTACATTTCAATGGCAAGGTTCGATGCTAGTTAATATTTACCCAGTAACTGGGTTGTGGAGGTCAGATAGGCAGATGCTCCTTGTAAAATACTGGAATTCAGCTGCATCCGGTTAGACTGGAAGCTAACCCAATATAGTCAGGAAAAGACTTGGTAGATGATGAATCCTACCTATAATTAACTCTACTTCAATACTTATACTCGTGTCACTGCTTAATTAATGGATCATGTTTTAAATCCATTGCAATGAAACTGTTGTGCCTTTTAAACTAATTACGGGATCAAAATAGAATTATCAAGTAATTGGGTTGTGGAGGTCAGATATCAGAGGCAGTCTATCCATGTAAAATACTGGTATTCAGCTGCATCGGGTTTGACTTTAAGCTGACCCCTAATGTTTGTGTAAAGGCTAGCCGCTAGGCAGATGATGAATGGGACACATGGGAGGCCTTTTTACCGTGGTGACCTTTTTAAGTTATTTTGTAAAAAAATTTATTTCAGTTAATGTTTATTTCCTAGACCTGAAACTTCATGAGATTGTTCACGATAATAAGTACTTTTGCACATTTTTTTTTATTGAAGAGTATACAAGTCGAGCCTACATATTTATTTTGTGTTTGTATAATTAAGTTAAAATTAATAGGGTAATAAGTATAATCAGCCTATAATGTTCCCACTACTGGGACACAGGCCTTCACTCTGAGAAGGAGTGGGCCGTAATCCACCACGCGGGCCCAGTGCGGGTTGGTAGATGTCACATGTCTTTGAATTTTTAGTTCTAAGATATGCCGGTTTCATCACGATGTTTTCCTTCACCGTTTTTAGAACAGTGGTGATGAAATAACAAATAATAATAGGGTAATAAATTTAAGTATTTCTTTGTTTCATTCTTTTTTTTATTTATTTACTGATACGCATCTATATATTAATTTAGTTCATAGTTTTACAGCATGCTATGCTTATTACACACGCAGGGAGTTTGATCAACAATGACGGTTCAGTTTCTATATCTCCACACATAGACTTCGACATTGCTAATGGCAACTCGGCTGTCAAAATCTGTTTGGATGTGAAATCGCCGGCGACTAAAGTCACTGCGTGTCTTCCTAGCATTATTAGAGGTAGCTAGGTAGGTGCAGAACTAGAGACAGTTTTCCTTAATGTAGAATTAAGTTTAGGTTTAAAATAATTATTTTACTTTTAAAGTCAGTACTTACCTCATTGTACCCATCTACTCACTACATATTTGAGGTCATAATTATTATGTGTTAGTTATTTTTGCTATGGTGATCTCATGCACATAGTACTACAGTTTATTATGTACCGAATTTATTAGCTGTGACACTGTCGAAAATACATGCATAAAAGAGTAGGGGAAGACCGAAGAAACTTTGGATGGACTGTGGAGGATGACATGGCTAGAAAGGGGGTGACTACCGAGATGGACGACTAATAGAGAAGTATGCAGGAAAAACATGATGCGCTGACCCCAAATAAATTGGGAGGAGAATGGTAATGAAAATGATAATGATAATGTTGTGAGTTAGTGAAATATAGTTTGACTGAGACTTCGTGCAGGGATGTAACGGATATCCGTATCCGCAAAATATCCGCTTCCTCAAGTTTTGATTTTAAAAGCTTCCACGTCCTCACAATTTCTATGGGGATGTGATCCTACCTACGTTGTTCGCTCAAATAGTTTTTTTTTTTAACTTGTTCCGAGCTAAATTTGCGGGCCAGTGTGAGTGACGCGTTCCTATTGCCTGAATTCGCAGTGTCCCTGTTCTATGACAGACGATCGGCCGCACGTGAGTGGTGGCATGATTGTGGTATCAGTTGTCATAACAAGGGCTATTTTTCATACATCTGCATCCGCATCCTCAATAAGGAGTTTTCTAATATCCATATCCTCATCCGCATCCTCAAATCCGATTATCTCGATATCCTCATCGGCATCCTCATCCGTTATACGACATCCGTAATTACAACCCTGACTTCGTGTTTGAAGAGAAACTTGTCCCCCATTTTTCCACTATAAAGGTAGATTTTCCATAAATCCGTCTGCCTATCACAGTCCCTTACTGGACATAGGCCTCTTCCAGGTTGCCCCACAACACCCTGTCCCCCGCCTTCCACATCCAGTCTGTATTTAAGTTACTATGCTTTCTGATCCGTGGTCCGCATTCCAGGACTCGTCTGCTCTACCGGCCATCAGTCCTACCGGACATCAACGGAGACTAGTAGGACTACGATCGATAATAATAATACTGATAAAAGCTCAAATTCCTAACCACAGTGGTTTTATGTCAGTCAGTTTCTCCTGCGGGCTTGCGGACGGTGAGCAATGGGTAGCTCGCCGTCCAATAAGGACTAAGCCCGGGTCGACGGCACGTTGTTCCACGCGCGCCTCAAAGAGATGTCAGCAGAACTGACGGGGTCCGCTAGAGCCGATGCCTGCCGAGGTTGCGGTTATTGTCCGAAAGGGTTACCGTGGCCCCTGGCAATGTAGGCAACTGAAGGAACACGGGTGGGTTTTAGTCAGTAAGAGTCTGACACGCCCTCCCGCTCCATCCAGAGCGGGAGAAGTTATTTGATAATGACCGACACAAAAAAAAAAGTTACTTTCTCCTGTTCAGATAGATTTATAGCTACAATTTAACAGATTCCCTTTGATATTTTAGTACTTTAAGCTTTCAAAGTTACTGCTAGAATGATTTACGACTGTATAAATATGCATTCACTTTTTGTCGTTAATGCAATTAAGGGTCAGCAGAATTATATCGTTAAACCAATTTATGCCCTATTCATAGTAATCAAAGTTTATTTTACAATTGTTGATTTAATCATTTCGCCGTCACTTGGTTGCCATTGAACCTAAGATATCATATTGCTATCTTCGATCCGCCCACCAAGCATGATCACGACTATGGGGTGGCCCATGACAATATTTTTTTAGATAATTTATCGAAAATGGACGTATTCCAGCTGTCTGTGGTGTTTTTAGAAAAGAATGCTGTCGTCATTTTTGATCGCTAATTTTGCATTTGATAGCAGAGACAACAATTCCCGTTACATTTTTGAAGTGAAAACTTCTTTAGGCGCGTTAGGCATTTTTGAGATTGGAAAAAACAATTGAACTCGCGACACCGTTACCGACACCTCATTTTTGTAAACGCGATTGTGCTCTTTATTTATATTATGTTACGGATCAATGTTATATGCAAGAATTTTTACTTTAAAGGTTTTGGGTTTTTTTTTTCAAATTGTTCAAGTTTTCACTTCTGTCGGCACTCCCGGAATGCCACTGTTTTTTTTTACTTTAATGGACAATGAGATGAGATTGCGACAAGATTTTTTTTTGATTAGCCTTTACATTTACAGATTTAAGTGCCTGCTACACGGCTGCCAACCGCTTCCCCGACAGAGGTGACCTTGGTTGGCGACAGGCAGAGCTGTTTGAAATTTGGTCGTAAACCACCATCTACACGGTTGTAAACCACCAAGGTCACCTCTTTCCTATTAGAACTTGACCAGGCTTTAAATAAGAAGTCTAAAATGTAGGTTTAATTTACCTATGCAGCAGGAAAAATAATACTAAGGATGGCATAAAGTTCCAATTTACCGAAAAATTTCCTCAATCGCGTCACCGGATTTCGTGGCCGGCCAGCGGAGTTGGTAGAGATATGCACACTACGATGATTGTCCTCGTTGACTCATCAGTCATCATTATACTACCTATCGTCACTCACTATTGTCAGCATGTTGATGTGTATCTCCGTGAGATGCAAATATTTACGATGAAGAAGTAATAAAACTTGCTGAGGTGTGATGATGTGGCAGTATTCGAGACAATTGAGTGCGATTGATTGTCGTTTGTTTTACTTTATCAATCTATATATTTGGTGTGAAATGAAACACTTAGTATTATTTTTGTATTATTTTAAGTGCTGTGATAAGTAAAAAATAAAAATCTAACCAGCACCTCTCCAATAATATTGAAGACTATATATTATATAGTAGAGAATGCTCTTTATTCTACTGATCAGACTAATATTCATTTAGCACGTTATAAGTTGTAAGAACTTCGTGAAACGAATCAGATTTTTCTCAAAAGAGTACAATTTAGACGGCAAGCATGTTGCTAGTTAATATTTACCTAGTAACTGGGTGGGCAGTCGTTACATGTAAAAAAATACTGGTTTTCAGCGGCTGCCGGTTAAACTGGAAGCCGACCCCAACATAGTTTGGAAAAAGCTAGGCAGATTTATTGATTGAGTTTTTTCATAGCTGAAGGAGGTTCGAAGGTGGTCGTGCTGCTTTTATGTAGTATAATTTGTTTTGAAAATCGAAGGAACGGAGATGTCAATATTTCGAAACACGAGCGCCCGTTGTCGAGTTTCTAAAACCCTAGTATACGTTGGGCCAGCCTGTCGCTCGGCCAAACTATACTGGGCCTTTTTGCCGTTTGATTTGCGTGTATTTTGCCAATGGGCTTGCCCAACGTGTACTGGAGGCTTTGGGGTTAGACATAGCAGCAAAATACTCGAAAATATGCCACAGGGAATCGTCTGTTGCACGCTATTTAAAACTCTATTTCGACTGTGATTTAGTTCATTATCAGTGAAAAACTGCTCTAGCATTTTGCTCCAAAGCAATGATCTATGACTAAACCACTTAAATCTTTCGTATTCACTTGCTAGTAAGCAGTCTTTACTACACACACACACTAAAATACCTAACTGCCTTAAAAATATTAGTCATACTTTCCGTAGCACAAAACAAAATAACATTTTATGATGTCAACTTTTAGTTCGGAGATAAGCGATAAAAATAGTGATCTAACAATCATTTTTAAAGTGGTTTTATGAAGAAAAAGTTTTTGTTTATGCCAACGTCACTCAGATATTAATGGATCTAGACAAATTAGAATATTTGTCGAATATCGTCAATATTAGGTAGTTCATCCAATTCTACGAATTATAGATTACACATTACATTACTGTCGAAAATAAATAGAAAAAATCTTCTAATTATCGCGCAAGGTTGGGTTGATGACCTCACTTGGTACGCTCAACTCAATCGTCCATCCGTCCTGTATGACGTGAATTGACAAAATTATGGGGCTCCGAGGACGATGCCTCTTTGTAATGTTAAAGAAAGGGCTACTAAGGGCTAAATTCTTAAACGCAACTATCTTTTAAATCGCCGTTATGTGTCATACTGTGTCTGTCACTTAAAGTATGTGTTTGCGATAGAAATACTTAAAAGAACGTCTCGTTTATAATAGGAAAACTTACTTTTAGAGGACCAGCACCGCCTCTTCCTCTAAAATGCGATCACTTTTTGTGGTCACGTATGGGGAGCAGTTAGTAACAGAAGAGCATTATAATACCCTCCACAAATGGCGATTCTCAAATTAATGTAGGTACTTCTGGCAGTCAGTCCTGATAAATGTGAAAGTTTGTATGTTTGGATGTTTGTTACTCAATTTTACGAACGGATTTAGATGAAATCTGGCACACAGATAGTTTATAACCTGGATTAACACATAGGATACTTTCATCCCGGTAGTACATTCCCGTGGGGGGGCGAAGCCGCAGGCGAAAGCTAGTACGAAATAAGTAGTTGAATTTACCATTTTTTTTAAAGATAATATTCAGTGGCAGTAATATCAACACGCAACCTGTTACCATAGCTTCAGTACATGATTCTGAACAAGAAAATCCTGAAAAAAATTGCTGTTCCATACATTTAAACAGCTGATTTTAGATAAACGACTGAAAATGTCTACGCCACGTCTAGAATCATGTGCTGAATTCATGGTAACAGTTTCAGCGTCGATATACCTGCCACCCTATTATAGTTGTTATTTTAGAACAATAACTAGGTACAAGGATGAAATAAATAAAAATATCACTACGCTCAAAGTCCGTCTAGAAACATTATTTCCACAACTGACTCATACCTAAGTAGGTACCTGGTACGATAAACAGCTGATGGCATTTTTCCACTAGTAAACATAGTCGTAAGTATTGATAATATCATGTTTTTATTATACATTGGTGCCGATTCCCTTGTTCACAAACTAAACTGAATTTAAGTTCAGTGTATCTTTTTCTTTCTATTTCATTAATAAAAGGACAGAAGATAAATTTTAGTTAAGTCCTGTCAAATTAATCAGCGCTAGACGTAAATTGACGTAATTTTAGTAGGCAAGTTTTTAACCACGTCTAAACTTGTATGGAGTAGTGACAGGCGCTGATTAATTTGGCAGGACTAAACTAAAATTTATCTTCTGTCCTTTTCTTAATGAAATAGAAAGAAAAAGATGCACTGAACTTAAATTTAGTTTAGTTTGTGAACAAGGGAATCGGCACCAATGTGTTGCTACTAGAAGAGACTAGTTTATCAAGTGCTCGCAAGTGAGAATGCTGAGCATGGCGTCCTGGGGCGTGATGTCATTGGGTTCAAACCTTGGAATTTTCCAGTAGCAGCTCATAATCTGGATTTGTGCCCGGTTGATGTGAATAGGTTTTTCACCTATTAAATGAGGCTTGTGGCGAAATTTGGATAAACTGGTGGAGCTATCGGACTCCCAGTCAACCAACTCGACCGCAAAAACAATCAAATGTATACTGGCATTTTTGAGATGGGAAAAAACAATTGAACTCGCGATACTGTTACCGTTACCGACACCTCATTAAAAGTATTTCCTGCACAATAAAATTGTTCAAGTTTTCACTTCTGTCGGCACTCCCAGAGTGCCACTGTTTTTAACCGACTTCAAAAAAAAGGAGGAGGTTCTCAATTCGTTAGGATATTTTTTTTTTATGTATGTTCCCCGATTACTTGAAGACCGCTGGACCGATTTGAAAAATTCTTTTTTTGTTTGAAAGGGTATACTTTCAAGTTGGTCCCATTGTCATTTGGTCATGATCTGATGATGGAATCTTGGAGAAATCGAGGGAACTTTTGATGAGCAGTTGACATAAGGCTATTGTAACTTAGATAAATTACAAACCAAATCACTAAAAAGTGAAAAAAAAAAAACTTTTTTACAAAAAATACAACCGACTTCCAAACTACAAAGTGAAAAATAACTTTAATTTCGGAAGTCGGTGTCAAAAAACTAAAATACTGATCCAAAGACACCGACTTCCGAAATTAAAGTTATTTTTCACTTTGTAGTTTGAAAGTCGGTTGTATTTTTTGTAAAAAAGTTTTTTTTATATTGTTGTACAGTGACACGATAACATAACATTATTTATTGTTGCTACAGTTTCACATTCTCAGTTCGATCCTCGTTTTTGCATAAGTAAATACTTGAGTTTGATTCTGTTCGATATCTGAATCTGGGGGCAATTGCAAAAGCTATATTAACGATAAAGTATCAAATAACTAGTAAAACAACATAATATAATAATGTAATCTTAATTACGCGCGATGCTAAACAACCGTAATTTCTGACGTCATTAGGCGTTTCCTTAATGAATGATACGGCAGTTTCATCTGATATATTAATGAGTTTGTACATAATGCCTGTCAAGTGACGATATTGATGTTATCATCATTATTCTGGGGGTAGAATAACGTTAGCAATTCAAATTTGTAACTCGTTTATTGTGTTAGAATTTGGTACAAGAAATTGTAATGAATTTAACTGATACGTTTAGTACCGTTTAAAAGAATTTGTCGAAAGCATAACCTGGAGTAAGTTTTTTGGAGTCTCTTAAAAAGGAGGTATTTTTCAAATAAAAAAAGGCCTATTGAAATTCCGAAACAATTACATACAATTTATTTTTAAGGTTCCGTACCTCAAAAGGAAAATCGGTAGCCCTAAAGGATCATTCGTGTCTGTCTGTCCATCTGTCACAGCCAATTTGCTCCGAATCTAAAGGACCAAATAAGTTGAAATTTGGTACACATATGTATTTCTGTGACCCAAACACGAACGTGTAACGTTAATAAATGAATTTTGAATATAGGGGTCTCTTTCTTGGGGCAAAACAGGAAAAAAAAAAAGTTTTGCTGACAGTACCGTGTGACATATCAAATAAAAGGGCTTGGTGCGAGGATCTTAAAAATATTTTTTATATAATTTTAAAATAAATACTTAAAAAAATTTAAATTTTTAAATTTTCATCAAATTTCTTAAAGATATTTAAGAAATTTGATGAAAATTGACCTCCGAAACGAATGGACCTAAAATTTTGAAAAAATACATAGTATGGCTCTTTACTCATAAATTACAGGAAAACCTATAATAAGTCTAAGGTCTTAAAATAACATGGTAAATCTCTCAATATTGTGCGTACAAACTAACATTTGCAGTTGGAATGTATGGGAGAATATGTTTTTCAACTACAATGTTAAGTTTGTTCTTGGGATAAATAAATTCCGACATCAGTCGAAAATATCGTATAATGCGTAAATTACAAATCAGATTTATGAAACTATTAGTAGATAAAAACACAAAAAACCATTGTAAGAGTAGTGATTACGAAAACTTATTTTTGGAATGTAAAATTCTGCCGGTTCATGAAAGGGCAGTGTTATCAGTCGCTTTAGAACAGTATTGTAGTGATAAATTTAAAAACAATATTGTACGCACAATATCTCAAAGGAACAATAAATGAAAAGATTTGTAGTGCCCACTTGTAATAATTACATGGTCGAAGATGTAGACGTTTTTTAGTTCAAGTATTTTTAATAACCTTCCAGTCTATATAGACAGTTCTATCACAAAAACCTCTTATAAAAATAAAATACATAAGTATCTCTTGTGAGTTGTATTGCTGATTGTAATGATTATAATGGAGTAAAGCCATATTTGTTACGACCGCGAATTATATTTTAATCAACGTAAAACTTGACACTGACCTGCAAAATGCAAAAAACGTAAGAAATTTTTAATTTCGCGGGCTACCCTGACGCTTCCCCCTTAATACAATCTGTTAGTCTAATTCCGCATATATTATGTTACACGGTATATATTACAATGTAAAAATACCTATATTAGTTGTGCGTTCTGTAGTAGGAAAAAAACGCTACTGGGATTTGTTATTGCAAATGCCAAAACAGGAATGTAAGATATTGAGTTATTAATAACAGTTTCACGTGACTATGATTGTTTTATTTAATAATCATTATTTTTACATAGGTACACTCTCAATGCCTCTCTGACTGTCTCGTGAG
Source organism: Agrochola litura (assembly GCA_949152395.1). Lineage (NCBI taxonomy): Eukaryota > Metazoa > Arthropoda > Insecta > Lepidoptera > Noctuidae > Agrochola > Agrochola litura. The sequence goes on along the minus strand of OX424521.1, from coordinate 10,783,200 downwards.
TTCGCTTATAAATTGAGAATCAGCCGATATACAGTGTCTTTATAAAGTGCATTTAACGAAATGAGGGAATCTATGCTTAATTTTATAGAATGTTTTTTTTTTATAAAACAATTTTTTTTTTCGTTTTGTCTTTTTATTGAAAAATATTACGATTTTTGTAAAAAAAAAATAAATAATAGATTTTTGCCAAAATACATGTTTATTTTCAATTGAGGATTTTTTTTTTCACAATATTCATTTTATGAGGACGCCTAATTACTTCCAATCATTATGGAGTTTGTTTCATTGCGATGTTCAAAAGTAACACCGTTTTGTTAAAAAATAAAAAAAAAATATTTCGTTTTTTTTTTTCTTCGATAAAATTAAGCATCTCAGATTCCCTCATTTCGATATGTGCGTATTATAAAGACACTATTCTGTAAGAATCTCACACAGAAGTGAGCTGTCAAAAGTGTCAGACCCTAGAATGACAGCTCACTTCACTACTATAGCCATAGCGAAAAAAATTACCAATACTTGAGCCTGCTATTGAAAATTTCCCAACAGTTAAACTAATACAAAAACCATCCTTCTCATCAATTGAAAGATCTCGAGGGAGTTCCTCGTGGGATTTGGGATCTTCCTAAACATTTTAATATAATCGACAAATTCTGTAGTATCTTATTTATTCTCATGACTTTGTTTTGTCTCCAATAACATTATCATCATCATAGCAGCGAGCACTGATAGCCTAGTGGTGTGACCGTCGGACTGCCAAGTCATAGGACTCGATTTCAAACCCAAGGCACGTACCTCTGACTTTTCGGGTTCATGTGCGTATTGTATAATTATATCACTTGCTTCAATAACGTTGAAGAAAAACATCGTGAAGAAACCGGAAATATATTTCTCGACGGCATGTGAAGGCAGAACCCCCATGAGCGGCTTTAAAACTCTGACACCTGTACCCTAATTGCGTAATACAACACAATCTGTTTCGATTTAAAACATCCATTGCTTCATAAGCTGGAAAAAATATCTGCTCAACAACGTAAATAACGCAATGAATTTTGTTGAACTGTCAAAATGAAACAAATTAGGCATAATTTTTTACGAAAACAAGTTACGCAATTAACTGGTTAGTCACTGACCACACGAAAAGAAGAAGATAATCTTCCTAGCATTTTCGTTGGGGTCGGCTTCCAGTCTATACAAATGCAGCTGAATACCAATACTTTACATGGGGCATCTACCTTTCTGACTTCGACAACCCAGTTACTGATCTACTGGGTAACACGATACCCCTTAGTATGTCTGGTTGCCAGAATTTCAGGCTTCTTACTATCCGTAACTGTTATCCGTCTGCGGTAGATTTATAAGAGTTTTATATTTTATAATATAAAACTCTTATAAATCTACCGCAGACGGATAACAGTTATATTTTATACGGTTATTATATTACTCGTCTCGAACCGAACATCTCTCGGGGCACATTTTTTATTTGAACCATTAGGATTCCATCCAGAATTGAGTATGTAGTACTTCCTCGAGTTAAATGGATTTAGAGTGGTACTATCTAGGTAATGTTATATATTATGCCTTATCTTTATACCGGATACTGTCACAGTTCTTCTTACGAGATCTAGAACGAAAGTAGTCCGAACCTACTTTAATTTTACCAGTGCATATATTTTTATTTTAAAAGCTCGCTCTTTGTGATCGCTTGCAGGTAAATGATTTATAAATTGCATGTCAGCGGAGAATGTTAAACTCATTTTTATGCGCGCTTCATACGTTTTAATAATAAAGTAATTTTGTAGAATACTTCATGAAAATCAACTTAAAACGTACTTACCTATTTTTATTACAAAATGAATACCTAGTGCAGTTATGTCTGAACAATACGAGAATAATTTAATTTTGATTCCTCATACAGTTTTAAAAATAATCGTGTCTGTTTGAGACTATAAATTGTACAAAATTGGAACCAACTCCGTTTTAGCATAGGGGGCACCCTTCCCAATTACTTGTACTTGTTGACCGGCCTACACTGTCCTCCCATACCTATTAACACTAATTTGAAAACATTGTAAAAGCCAATTATTTTTAAAACAGTAACCGTGGAGTTTCTTGCCGACTGTTCTCCATAGGAAACGACCAATTGGAACCGTGCACCTAGCTTCTGACGTTTCATGTGTCCAAATAGGTTTATGTGAAATAAAATATTTTTATTTTGGGCTAGAGAGCGCCTTAAAAAAATACAGACCTTGATACTGGGTAAGTGAATTACTACGGCTAGCAATACCAATCAAACATACATCTTCCCACTACATAGTTCTTGGGGACACGCTCTCTAGAAGGACGTAGATAGTACTATAGAAAAAACGCATATCTATACACCGTAAGGACTATTTCTGCTTGCAGTGCTCGGCCGCTATAGTATCGCTTACCTACGAAAAATAAAACCGGCCAAGTGCATGTCGGATCACGCACAATGAAGGGTTCCGTAGTTGGGATGAATCTATCCCAAAAACAAACTTAACTTTGTTGGTCAATTATTACTCGTTAACTTGTAGAGCCTACTTAGCTGTGATAGTTTTCCTTTTAATTTCGTTATATAAACTACTGCTGTGATTTTTTTCACATATCCAAAATCAACCATTTAGCTGGCAGGGGGAGGGACACTTGACTCTAACAAAAATTAGCACTTTAAAGCTTAATATTTCGCAAACGGATCCTTGAATCCAATAATGGTTTTCACAAACTCACAATGTTTTTAAAGGACCTTTCCAATGATACCCAATACCACGGGTTAAAATTTATGACGCAACGCGCATGCTATTGCTATTTCACTCAACTCACATCGAGTAGAGCGAGATGTGAATCCTGCAATTCAATAGGCATCATCACGGCGCGCGGCGGGCGAGCACTCGGGTTGCGCGGGCTCGGATCGATCGACCGCTTCGATCAATAATCGACCGAGTTGACTCGAGTTGGTAAAAACTGAACTCGAGTTGACTCGTTTGCGATTTGGCTCGAGTTACTCGAGTTAAATAACTCGACTCGCCCATCGCTACCCATCTTTAAACATACGTTACTAAGCTCCTATTTTTTCCGACCACGTTTACATAAAAACTACATAAATATTTCAATTTGTATTCAGTGTATTGCCTGAGTACCTCACTGCCGGATAGAAATGCTATGGGTGGATTATAATTTTATTAGTATTCCGTCTCCTTGTATCTATCTAGGGAGAGACGGCTATAAAAAAAGCCGGCCAAGTGCGTATCGGACCACTCACAATGAAGGGTTCCGTAGTTAGGATGAATTTTTCCCAAAAACAAACTTAACTTTTTAGTTGAAAAACATGTTCTCCCGTACGGAATGTATGGGAAAACATGTTATTGCAACTGCAAATTTAAGTTGGACGATGATTACTCGTTAACTTGTAGAGCCTACTTAGCTGTGATAGTTTTCCTTTTAATTTCGTTATATAAAGAAAAGATAGAAAAATAGGTTTATTTGTCACAGAAACACGTGCATACATAAAAGACAAGAGTAATCAGAGAACAACAAAAATTATATTATAACAAATCACGAGCATAGAACAGAATTTACTTAGGCGGCAGGTGCACGACATGACTGTGACAAGAAATGAAATGAAATGAAATGAAATGAAATGAAATTGTTTATTCTGTAAATAGGATATCGAAATCACTTTTACACGTCATATAAAAAAAATTAAAAATAAGCTAGATGAGTTCGGCGTTTCCTATCTGACTACTCTGAGAAGAAAGGCCGAAACAAACTCAGAGGTCGCAGTCTCTTTTAAAGTCCAGACATAATCTTGGTCAGGCCATATGAGGACCATGTAGATAAGTGTCTGAAAAGGTCTTTTGAGGAAAGAACCACACAGATTTGAGTGGACCTGTCCAGTCAGTGCAAGCATTTGTCAGTAATCGTGGAGCTCAACTCAGAACTCAAGGAGCTCAACTCGACGAACAATACCAAAGAAAGGACATTTGGGTAGGCCGCATAAACTACTCAAACTGCCAGACCATCACTAAAACTAGCAGAGAAATAAAAACAAAATCCACATAATCCTCACATTCACAATAGTTAAAATAATATAATACTTTACAAAGTAATCATGTAATTTTGAATATAATTTTCAACAATGTCAATGTGTTTATAAAACTGGTATATGTTGATTTTACATAATAATTAAAAAGTCTAGTTTTATGGTTTTATCACAAGGCTTAGCAGAGCGAGCAGTTCAAACCCAAGCTTTTCTATCTTCTAAATAATCTGAAATTGTATAGTACCCTTTTTTACAAAGTTTGGTTTTAATACAGATTTTAAACCGTTTAATGGGTAAGTTTCGAATGTCAATGGGGAGTTTGTTGTAAAAGCGTATACATTGACCCATGAATGAGTTGCCTACTTTGTGGAGACGTGTACGATGTACAGCAAGATTGTGTTTATTCCTGGTATTTAAACTATGAATATCGGACATTTTCTTAAAATTGGATATATTTTTGTGCACATACAATAGGTTTTCAAAAATATATTGTGAGGCTACAGTCAGAATATTTATTTCTTTGAATTTTTCTCTAAGGGAATCTCTTGGACCTAGGTTGTAAATGGCTCGAACAGCCCTTTTCTGTAGAACAAAGATAGTATTAATGTCCGCACAGGTTCCCCAGAGAAGAATCCCATATGACATAAGACTATGAAAATAACTAAAATAAACAATTCTGGCTGTTTCTACGTCAGTTATCTGTCTAATTTTTTTAACAGCATAGGCGGCCGAACTTAGCCTTCCTGACAATTTTTCTATATGTGGGCCCCATTGTAATTTACCGTCAATAGTGATTCCAAGAAAAACTGTCGACTCAACAGGGTCCAACTCTGTTCCATTAACCTGGACATTGGTAGATAGCTGCCTGACATTTGGCATTGAAAATTTAATGAGTTTAGTCTTTTTTTCGTTCAGGAGAAGATTATTTACATTAAACCAGTGCACAACTTTAGAGAGTGCATCATTAACTTGTTCAAAGTTGACTAACTGACGTTTGATTTTAAAAATGAGGGAGGTATCATCTGCGAATAATACGATCTTGTGATTATCCCTTATGTAAGAAGGCTTCCACTCAGCATGATGCTGTGCTATGGGGGACCTACAGCACAGCGCTGATTTTCAGTGGTCACCCGAAAAAAATAAAAATATATAAACTACTGCTGTGATTTTTTCCATACCAAAACCAACCATTTAGCTGGTAAGTATGTGGTGTCCCCACACTTGACTCTAACAAAAGTTAGCACTTTAAAGCTTAATATTTCGCAAACGGATCCCTGAATCCAAAAATGGTTTTACATACTCACAATGTTTTTAAAGGACCTTTCCAATGATACCCCACATCATGGGATAGAAAAAAAAAACATTACCACTTTACGTGTAGGGGAGGTACCTTAAAAAACATTTTATTTTACCACTGTCGGCGTAATTAATATGTATACCCATGCCAAATTACAGCTTTCTAGTACTAAGAGTCTCGGAGCTAGACCGCGGACGGACAGACAGACGGATATGACGAAACTATAAGGGTTCCTTGTTTACTACGGAACCCTAAAAAACTGGCTGTCTATGAAGGAATTTTTAGTGACGTAATGCTTGTTTTTTCTAGGAAGGAGATAAAATAAAATGAAGGTCTTGTCTTTCAAGATACAGTGACAAGATGTTTTTCTTTTGCTATCGTCAACATACTCTTGCCAATGTTTCATATCTGGCTGGTTTTTATGAGGAGGCTCCCTAAATTGTATGTTAATTTGCATTAATATTCTGAAAAAGACACGCATACAATCAAAATCGAACTTTAGTATAAGTGATGCGAAAATCATGTCTTTTTTTTTAATTATTTGAAACAGAAACAAGATTACTCTGCTTTTGTCTAAAATAATTATTGACAGTAAGAAAATATAGTTTATTATCCAGATATAAAATATTTTTTCTCTAGATCAATTATTACTTTAGTTATAAACGAAATAAGAATTGAGACTTACGACATTTAGTTCCGTGCTCGAACACGACCAAAGAGCGCACGCGATATTCAGCGTTATTACTCATGTGTTAGCGTTTAGCACATAGTGGAGTAGCGGGGTGCACGGGGGCGGAGTTTGCGTGGAAATTGTCTTTGGAGTGCCTGGTCTTAAGGTTCTCAGACACACTAGCAGTAGCTACTGATTCGACAAAGTTACCTTAGTTTAAACGATGTTCTTCCTAAACTGAGAGTTCACAAACATAATCTGTACCAAATGTATCAATCAATATGCAATAGAAATAAACTCAGGTTATTACACCAGAATCTTTAAAGCGTCGTCCAAAAAATACCAATATTATTAAAAATCCAATCAGAACTTCGGAACGCAACATTTTAATATTTCGCTCAGGTACACGATTGGTTTTTCGTCGAAAAACATGGCTGAGATTAAAACTCTTGCATACAAAATTTTATCCTTAAGATCGTTTTGGCTATAAATGTCAGTTTTATCGTCTGTTTTGGATCCTAGATTATCTGTTATTATATTAGCAACAAGATTTCTGTCGATGCGCTGTCTAACCAATCAATCTGCTTTTTCCCAACTACGTTGGGGTCAGCTTCCAGTCTAACCGGATGCACCTGAATATCATCAGTATTTTACATGGAGCGACCGATCTGTCATCCACAACCCAGTTACTGGGCAATACGACACACTTGTTTTTTTTTAATACGATACCCCTTGGTTCACTGATTGTTGATTCTGAGGCACGGATGAGGTCATGGGATGGTCACCCATCCATGCGTAGGTTAACTTTGATCGAAATCGAGAATCTACTTGAGAATCTGTACTAGTAGCAGTGCTTATACGCTGTCTAACCGAAGACTGAATATACATATTATACTCATTATATGTATTAAAAAAAACAATGGCACTCCGGGAGTACCGAACTACCGACAGAAGTGAAAACTTGAATGAGATCGCCTTGGTGGAAGAAAAAATACTTTTATAAAGAACATTGGTCCGTAACCTTATCTAAATAAAAAGCACAATCGCGTTTACAAAAAAAAACCAAAACCTTTAAAGTAAAAATACTTGCTTAGAACATTGATCCGTAACGTAATATAAATAAAGAGCACAATCGCGTTTACAAAAATGAGGTGTCGGTAACGGTGTCGCGAGTCCAATTGTTTTCTCCCATCTCAAAAATGCCCAACGCGCCTAAAGAAGTTTTCACTTCAATATCTCTAAGCTACTTCATTTGTGTATCAATGTTTTCTGGTCTCACAAAAGAAATAACCTATCCCAATCATCTATAATTCCGAACCCAAGATAAGAAACGCAACACTACACCATACCGAATCTTATCAAATACAGTAAATACGCAGCGGATCCCCATAATGAAATTAAATTGCCTGACCGTCTGAGCGATATAGTCGATGACGTAAGCAACGCATGAAAGGCTCGGAAGGGACCGTTTAACGGAAACAATGCGTAGTAAAACCTCGTTTTATGCCGGATAACGGCGAGGTACAAACTTAGTTCAAAGTTAAGGTATTTGGGAGGTATTTCCTCGTAAAGTGAGATAGATGTTTGTGTTGATAGCTGTAGGATTAGGGGTGTAAGAATAAACATGTTTTTTTTTAAAGTGAAAACTTCTTTAGGCGCGTTGGGCATTTTTGAGATGGGACTAAACCATTGATTTCGCGACACCATGACGACACCTCATTTTTGTAAACGCGATTGTGCTCTTTATTTAAATTACGTTACGGATCAATGTTTTATGAAAGTATTTTTACTTTAAAGGTTTTGTAAACGCGATTATGCTCTTTATTTATATAACGTTACGGATCAATGTTGTATGCAAGTATTTTTAATTTAAAGGTTTTGAAGTATTATTTTTTGTATACGCGATTGTGCTCTTTATTTAGATTTAAGAAGAAGTTACGGACCAATGTTCTATACAAGTATTTTTCTTCCACCAAGGCGATCTTGTTCAAGTTTTCAGTTCTGTTGGCACTCCCGGATCCCGGAGTGCCACCACTTTTTTTACAAAGTTTGAGGTTGCCTGCTTGTCTAAATTATGTACGTGCATTTAAAGCCTTGACAAATGACGGTATTTAAATGTTTTTGTCACAGCCTTCGCATCAAATCGACTTGTAATTTTGACTTTCCTTTCGCTACTGCATCAGCTCTTACAGTCGTTTCAGTGATTCTTTACAAAGGCCATATAGTCGTAACTTTACTATGTTACTATTAACACTACTGTTACTATTAACTCATAAATGGTGCGAGCGAGTAAGGACTTTAATATTCTTTGTAAAGAGTTCTCATTTGACCCATTTACAACCAAAACCTATTCTGCACGCGCTCGGCTGAACGCTGACTTTTTTAAAAGTGCATAGTGGTTATTGTACCTTATATATTATAATAATATGTATACTTAATCTTTTTTATCGTGCTTGTTAGTGATCCTAAGATTTCTACAACTTTTTCTGTTTTTACCCGTGAGAACCTGTAATTGGCTCTATGTTTCTTAAACAACTGTTATCCATTTGTTATAGCTGTTGGTTCTCCTATTAATAAATAAATTAGAATATAAGCTAGATACTCACGAGACCTGGCGAAATGTGGGTGTACTATAGGTAAACTTCTGCCCAACCCTTTGGGGGAATAAGGCGTGATGTTTTGTTATTTCATTCTCCATAAAAAATTATACCTTACTTGACTTCAAGTAGTATGCCAGTGAACATAGAAATACCACTTGTAACTTGGGAGTTCTATTCAACTCACATACAAACAAAGTTAGACTCATGCTTTAGTTCTTGGCATCGACTCGGCACTTTAAGAGGAGGGTCCCTAAATTATAATTATGTTAATTTGCATTAATATTCTGAAACAGTCACGCATACAATCAAAACATTTTCGCTCGATTAATTTTTAATTCGAAAATCATTTCTGTTTTTAAAGATTATTTAAATAAAATCAAGATTACTCGGCTCTTATGTCTAAAAAAAGTATTCGCAGTAAGAAAATATAGTTTATTATTATCCAGCCACAAGATATTTTTTCTCCAGATCAATTATTACTTTAGTTAAACGAAATAAGAATTGAGACTTACGTCATTTAGTTCCGTGCTCGCACACGATCAAAGAGCGCACTCGATATTCAACTCTATTACTGAAGTGTTAGCGTTTAGCACATAGTAGAGTGGCAGGGTGCATGTGGGCGGAGCTTGCGTGGAAATTGTCTTTAGAGTGCCTGGTCTTAAAACGTACCAATACACTAAACTTAGCTAGTATAGCACAGTGCATCTATTATTAGATAAGTATTGAAGAATGTCGAAAACTAAATCTCGATTTATCTATAAGTAGTGCCTGATGGTTGGTTCCAAGCTTGACTTCAGCGTTTAATGGCAGTAGCCTAGCCCCCTTCTATTTCATGTAAATTCACCCTCATTCTGCCCATCCCTTTGGGAAATACAGGCGTTATGTTTATCTAAACTACATGTCTGCCGTACCGCAGTTTGGGCCATAAAGTGGTAGTTCCATTCTCTCTTACTGCGAAAACGCTCGCGTTACTGTAAGTAGTCAATATTGGTAGACTGTGGCTATGCATAGCTTAACCGTTCAGGAAAATTTGACTAAACAATGGCAGCATACAACTAATACCTTCGTTAATGGCCGATGTGTCAACATTGTTGAACTTTGCAAAGGTCTGCTATTGGGCTAATGTTTGACATGGGTTTGGGTTGTTGGTAATGGAACAGGAGCCGTTAGATGTAAGCGTTACTACGAAATAGTTGTGAGTTTAGTACAGACACAATACAGTATGCATTATGGTACACCATATGAACAGCTTTAAAATGCACGAAAAATTGAATTTAGGGTACTTTTAGTTTCTTTATCTACACCCATGCTATAAAACTTCTATAAAAGTTTCAGAAACAGTTAGCTTATTGCCAACATTAAAACAACCAGTGTCATAGTAACCATAATATCATCCAAATGAGTGTTATAATGTTGTACTAAATTTCATTATGCAACTCGTTTCAACGTTTAAGCGGGGGACAGCAGCACCCGCTGCACGCATGTGCGGTGATGTGCTGGTGTAGGCGACACTCATACGTGCACTTGTACTGAATTTCGTGGGATTTTTTTTATTCTTCATCTTGAATTACAAACACCCAATGGTTTCAGAACCTTTTATAGAGGATTTATATCATGGGTGTAGATAAAGTCTTGTATGCAACTGTATATAATTAGGTATTAAACACTCATGTGATACTATTATCAAACCCTCATTGTGTTTTAATACCCCTTATTTATACAACAGTTGCATAAATATTATAATTATTAGGTAGGCAACTCGTAAATACAGAAAACGTTTTCGAATGATCCAGTGAGTCGGATGTGGTTCAGCGCCGGGTTGTGGGTGACTGCTGGCGTCGACCAGGAGAGGGTAGAATGGGCTCTGCTTGTGAGACCAGCCGGAAGTGCAGGTGCTATGCCTAGATTTGCTGATGAGGCTGAGGGTGATGACCAGGAATGCGTGTTCGCTGCGTGGGTGCTGGCTGGCTGTGTGACGCCTCACGAAAGCTTGCGGGAATGATGATGATGATGACGTCACGCTGAAGTAGTTGCACGAAGGCTGCGCTGACGTAACCCTTTTGGGAATTTCTTTCCACTATTCATTAAGACCAGGCACTCCAAACGCAATTTCCACGCAAACTCCGCCCCCATGCACCCCACCACTCCACTGAGTACTAAACGCTAACACATCAGTAATAAAGTTAAACATCGCGTGCGCTCTTTGGTCGTGTTCGAGCACGGAACTAAATGTCGTAAGTCTCAATTCTTATTTCGTTTATAACTAAAGTACCTAATAATAATTGATCTAGAGAAAAAAAATCTTATATTTGGATAATAAACTATTTTCTTACTGTCAATAATTACTTTAGACATAAAAGCCGAGTAATCTTGTTTTTGTGTTAAATAATCTTTAAAAAAGACATGATTTTCGAATAAAAAATGAATCGAGCGAAAATGTTCCAATTACGTAACTGTCTTATATTTGGAAAGAAAAAGATCCAATAAATCATATACTAAAGTTCTATTTTAATTGTATACGTGACTTTTCCCTTTTTGCCTCCTCTTGTGGGTGTAGATCGAAAAAAAAACCGCTCTGTACCCCCGAACTGGCGATTTTTTTCTACATTGTTTTTCCCACTACCGTTTCAATAAGATTTACTTACAGTTTCCATCATAACTGCTTATAAATATTTTACTGTATAACGCTTCCTACAGAGAACAATTCTGAGAGGTTTCCGCTATAATCTTGATGGATATCGCCTCTGCTGGCAGGTGGATTGATGGCAACAGTGTAATGTTATTAGTATGGAGGTTGATATTGATGATGATGGTCCGTCTCTGTTGTTATAAGTAATAGCAGTAAGCTACATAGATATTTCGAGTGGCTCTGGTGGGTAGATCCAGTTGTTCTTGACAAATTGACTTCCATCTGCGTTCTTTTAATTTGAAGTCATAAAAGCGAGACAATTAGTTTTTTCTGCAGGATGTCTGTCATCTAGGAAACATCCCGATGTATAGTGTGAGTCTCTATAATGTGCATATTTCGATATGAGGGGAATCTATGCTTAATTTTATCGACGGAAAAAATATGTAAAAAAAATCGTTTTTGTTTATGGAATTAAAAAAAAAATGTAACAAAACGGTGTAACTTTTAAACCTAATGATCTATTGCGATAAAACAAACTCCGTAATGATTTTAAGTAATTAGGCGTCCTCTTAAAATTAAAATTGTGGGAAAAAAACCTACCCTCAATTGAAAATAAACATGTTTCTTTAGCAAAAATCAATTTTTTTTTATTAATTCTTGGAATAAACGGAAAATTTCTCAAAAAAAAAAAAAAATTCGTCGATAAAATTAATCATAAATTCCCCTCATTTCGATATGTGCTCATTATAAAGACATACACTGTATGTTTGGTGTCCGATAAAAGGTATAATAGGCCTAGGAAGTATTCATCATCATTTATTTAAACCAAAAGGCGTCCACTGCTAGACATACGCCTGCACCAAGCGTCGCCAGTTCGCCACATCGACCGATGCTGTGCTTCTCGCATCCAGGAGATTCCTGCGACTTTCAGCTCCTCGGTCCACCTTATGGAAGGCCTTTCAACTAGCTAGTACAATAGTTTTAAAATAAAATAAATTTAATTCAGATAACTTAATAATACAATTCAAATTACCCTCTTAACAAAGGATCTCCATAATGGAGAAGAGATCCTATCCGCTACAGTCTTCAGAATTCCGTTGCAGCTGCCACGCATTCTGCAGATCAGGGATACAGTTTTCTGACGGATGACGGTATGAAAGCCATCAGTGCGATCCAGTACAAACATCCCCGATACGCTACAGAAGCGAGGCAGCCCCAACATCATCCTGAAGATATTATTATATTGGACGCGCAGGACATCCAGCGATCTTTTGGTGTAGCTGACTCACAGAGTTCCCGTATACGTAATATAATTTTTATAATATGTCCTTACATCATTACGCTCAAACGAATGTTTTTAGGTATTCAACCGTGATGATAATATAAAATTATCAAATAAGAACCATATAACCATCAGCGTATTTCCACTTCTACTGTTTCTTTGTAAAGAAAAAGTTAACAGCCTTTGGAAGTATGATTTACGATATATTGGTTTCCATAGAGCCCTTGTTATCGCTGTAAAAGGTTTTCGTACATTGCGTAAAATTCTTTTATGTGGCATTATGTATTTGAATGTAGGGCAGCAATTGTATGAATGAGAGCTTATAAAAAGTACTGAAGAAAAGGTTCTTGTGCTTAAGTATTTTCTTTTTTAGGGTTCCGTACCTCAAAAGGAAAAACGGAACCCTTATAGTATCACTCGTATGTCTGGCCGTCTGTCACAGCCAATTTGCTCCGAATCTACTGGACCAATTTACTTAGTTGAATTTTGGTACACATATGTATTTCTGTGACCCGAACACGGACGTGTAACGTAAATAAATGAATTTTGAATATGGGGGCAGTTTTCGGGGGCAAATTGGAAAATAAAAAAATAAAAAATTCTGCAAACTGTACCGTGTGACGTATCAAAAAAAAGGGCTTGTTGTATGGATCTCAAATGTTTTATCATTTTAAAATAAATATTTTTAGAGATATTTAAGAAAATAGATGTAAATTGACCATTCCCCAGCCTTATCTCCGAAACTACCGAGTAAAAATGTAGAAAAAATACGGAAAATAGTTCTATACTTATAGATTACAGGAAAACCTATAAGAAGTCTTTGGTCTTAAAATAACATGATAAATTTCCCAATATTGTGCGTACAAACTTACATTTGCAGTTGGAATGTATGGGAAATTGGGAAAACATGTTTTTCAACTACAATGTTAAGTTTGTATTTGGGATGAGTTCATCTCAACTACGGAACTCTTCATCATGATTGCGTGGTCCGACACGCTCTTGGCTGGTTATTAGTTAGTTCTTTTTAGAGTCACCATTCCTGATGTAAATTTTATTTAATACTAACAAAGTTCTGATAGGATAACCGCTATGAACTCGAGACACAGCTGCTCATGAAATAAAATCTTCATTGTTATTATTATGACTCTTTTGTATTACTTTTGGTGGTCTAGAAAAGGAGGTCTCATACTCCCTAAACTTGAATCACTGTAAAGGACTCTATCCCGAATAATTCCAGTACCAAACAACACTAATCCGAATCACTTTATCCTTAATAAAAGCTAGCCCAAATCATTGGATATGTTAGGGCTATTTCGGCCATATTGTTTTCGTTTTTGTGAACAGTATTATCTCTCAATCCAGTAGCTGGGTTGTGGAGGTCAGATAGGCAGTCGCTCCATGTAAAATACTGGTATTCAGCTGCATCCGGTTAGACTGGAGGCCGACCCCAACATTTTTGGGAAAAGGTGAGGGAGATGATGATTAAACAGTATTTTCTCTTTTTGGAAAATGAATTTGCTAGGACCATTCTTCGAGAGTAATAAGGTGACAGCTGATGAAGCTAAAAAAAATAAAAATATGCGTCGAATTGTAACCTTTACAAATTACAGTACAGGTATCAAAGAATTTTGGTTACTTCTACGATTAAGGTTACCGCTATCTAGGTAACCAAGAAGAAGAAATATGTTACCTCATTTAGGTGACCGTTTAAGACCGACGGCACGTGTAAGATAGAGGTAATTATTTCGGTAACCGATATTAATACTGGTTGGATTCAATTTAAGGTAACTTATAAAATACCTGTAAAATATTAAATGTTGTAACCGAAATAATATCCGTATTGATCATACCGGTTCCGTCCCTGCTTCTAACCTCTTAATTTTTCAAATATTTGTCTTACAAGATGAAGGAATCCGATTGGAAGTCTTCTCGTACCTTTTTAAAAGGAATTTTCTATAGCTTCCTGAGAGGTGCGTTAGTCCCCTGGGATTTTATGTCCCTCGTAATGTAAAACGTGACGCGATGTATTGATTTTTAGGGACCGTTTTAAATCATACTGGAGTGTCTTCCATCTGTTTCGGGTCTTTGGGTTGTTTTTGTCATTACTTTGACTTGACATCCTTTGATATTGGTTATCGATAAAACCTAAATTGCAGATATCAATGACGTGAAATGTGACGTATTTCGATTATCACATTACACGGGTGGGTTTTAGATTTGATAACTTCCCACCCAAAAAAAAAAAAGGTAGATTATTAAAAAATATTGCACACGTAGGTATTTTTTCTTTTTTTACGTAATCAAAAAAATTACGGCGATACATTGAGTTAAAATGTGCCATGACGTCACGAGTAGGTAGATAACGTTTTATCTAAGTAATTATTTATTAATATTATTATGCTAAAGCAAAAAATACGTGTCTAATATTTTTTTATCTACACCCATGCTATAAAACCTCTATAAAAGTTTCTGAAACAGTTAGCTTATTGGCAACATTATAACAGCCAGTGTCATAGTAACCATTACATCATCCAAACGAGTGTTATAATAATGTACTAAATTTCACTATGCAACTCATTTCAATGTTCAAACGGGGGGATAGCAGCACCCGCTGCATGCATGTGTGTGAGATGTGCTGCTGCAGGCGATATACATACGTGGACTTGTACTGAATTTCGTGGGAATTTCTTTATTCTTGATCTTGAATTACAAACACCCAATGGTTTCAGAAACTTTTATAGAGGATTCATATCATGGGTGTAGATAAAGTCTTTTATGCAACTGTTATAATTAGGTATTAAAATACTCATGTGATACTATTATCAACCCACATTCGTGTTATAATACCCCTTATTATACAACAGTTGCATAAATAACTATTACTATCTGTCTGACGGACTTAATAGAATTTCTTTTTTTTTACCTAGGCGTCATCCCTATTGGTAATGCACTCGCACACTTTTTTATCACTGATTGAATTTTTACAACCTCACAATACATACCATTATAGAGCATGTCATGAACTCATGAACCAGAGTGCTAGAAGTGATGACAATATTATTTACGAAAGGTCATTAATATAGTCGGAAAATATATAGTCAAAAATAATTTTCTTGGTCAATATGAATCTGCCTAGCTTTTCCCAACTATGTTGGGATCGGCTTCCAGTCTAACCGGATGCAGCTGAATACCGTATTTTACATGGAGCGACTCCCTATCTGACCTCCACAACCTAGTAACTGGGTAATACAATACCCCTTAGTAAGACTGGTTGTCAGACTTTCGGGCTTCTGACGACCCGTAACGACTGTCAAAGATCCACGAATGACAGCCGGGACCAACGGCTTAACGTGCTTTCCAAGGCACGGAGGAGTCTCGGTATGTTAAGATGGTCACCCATCCACAGACCAACCCCGGCAAGCGCAGCTTAAACTGAAGGATTAATAATTTTCTTGGTATAAATTAAAAACTAAAAAGTGTATGATTACTACAAATGTTTTTAAGTTCAGTCACAAGAAAGCAACATCCAACCTTATAAAAATGGCAATTTCATTGCGGACGATAAAAAATAGAACTTTTTTTAAAAGCAGACTTTATTTTATGAAGACCTTGTTTTGTTCTGCGTTCAGCCTTCAATGGTTAATTAAAATTGCGGTTAACCTCAGGGAAAAACTAAGTTATAAGGCCTAGAGGAAAACCTATATTTAGATCGAAATACAACAAAATATATTATTATATACAATTTGTTAATATCGAATTTTTATTTGACGCTTCGTCTCGAAAATCCGGAGCGCTGATACCCTAAAACGTTCTTTCATTGAGAAAAAAAAATACCTTGAATGGCCTCTTTATAGGCTCAAGCAAAAGATCCTATACTACTTAAGTAATTAATGTATCCAGGAGCGTATAAAAATATACCAACATTTTCGAGCTAGCAACATTACCTTGCCAAAAGAATTCCGGTGGACTCAGGCCCCTCCAATTACGAAGATCCGACCATAATCCTTGGCAAGCGTTGATTACATTGTAAGACATAATTAATAACCAACCATGGGTGGGTACGGTTGCCCATCTTGCTAACAAAAGCCCTTAATCGCTCTCTTGACACCCATGGGAACGGATCTCGTGACCGGTAATTGTAAGGGTCGAATTTGTTAACTCATCATGCATATTGTGTATGCAGAAACTTTTGTCTGGCAAATATATAGTAGAACGAAGTTTTAGGTTGTTTCTTTTTAGGGTTCCGTAGTAAACAAGGAACCCTGATAGTTTCGTCATGTCCGTCTGTCTGTCTGGCCGCGGTCTAGCTCCGAGACTCTTAGTAGGTACTAGACAGCTGTAATTTGGCATGGGTATACTTATGAATTACGCCGACAAAGTGTAACACAAAATTATGTTGTTTTTAACCGACTTCCAAAAAGGAGGAGGTTATATATGTTCGTCGCGTATGTTTGTTTTTTTTTTATGTATGTCCACCGATTTCTCCGTCAATTGTGAACCGATTTTGAAAATTATTTTTTTGTTTGAAAGGGTATGCTCTCGAGGTGGTGGTCCCATATAAATTTTATTATCTTTGCTTCGATAGTTTTTGAGTTAGCTTCAATAATACGTACTTTTTCCCATTAGTATGTGGATGATATGATAAGTTCCTGTCACTGTTATTTACATAGTGGTATTCGAATTTGTGTGGGGTAGGTACCACAACTAAAAAGTGAAAAATAAAAACTTTTTACAAAAAAAAACAACCGACGAAAAACGAAAATTCAAAACCAAAGACACCGACTTCCGAAATTAAAGTTATTTTTCACTTTGTAGTGTTTTTTAGAAGTCGGTTGTTTTTTTTTGTAAAAAGTTTTTAGTTATTCTTTGATCTTTGACAGTCGTTACGGGTCGTCAGAAGCCCGAAAGTCTGACAACCAGTCTTACCAAGGGGTATCGTGTGTTGCATAATATTCGCTCTTCTCAGTTGCTACATGCAATATCGGTTATTAATTTTCATCGTAACGGATTTCATTATATTAATTGAAACCAATTAATTTCTCTATGGGACTCTCGTGTCTGCTATTGAAAGTTATTGGAAAATATTTCACTGTGTCATTAATTTGAGGGAAAGCGGATAGTTACTATTTTCAGGCGGGTAATTAAACAGTTTTTTAAAAGAAAATTTTAATGTGACTGGCTGTAGAAAACCTGTTTTATCAAGGGGTATCGTGTTACCCAGTAAATGGGTTGTGGAGGTCAGATAGACAGTCGCTCCATGTAAAATACTGGTGTTCAGCTGCATCCGGTTAGACTGGAAGCCGACCCCAAAATAGTTGGGAAAAGGCCGATTGATTGATACTTAAAAAGAAATCCCAAACGAGTACCCTCTTGACAAATCTCCTTACAAGATCTGTCATGGCAACGTCTTTCTGTGAGTTAGAAACATACCAAACATTTGTCCAAATACGGCGTTGATGTTAATGTGATCGGTCAGTAGGAGACTTATCAAGCTACGATGATTCGGTAAATAGGTACCTTATAGACATGACGATGTATAATATTGTGACTACATGTAAATAGTATAATTAACACGTCACTTTATGAAATATTTATGAATCTTTTTGTTCTACCATTTATTTAGTGCTTCATGGCTTGGTGATCTAGTGAGGGATAAAAATTTTGCTAAGGGATTTCGTTGAACCTGGGTTTTTGGTACCAAGTCTGTACCGAAAATGGGCGGTCTTTGTGTATATTACGCTGCTCATGCCATTACAAAAACAAACAAAAAACGTGTGGCACTCGGGGACTGCCGCGGTAAAGCTATTGCATAGCATTTGTAACCTCCATACTTCCTATTTATCAACGCTACACTTGGGATGATGACGTGATGACATAAAACAAAAATTACGTTCCCATGACAACATCACGTTGTCATGGGAACCGTCATTACATGGTAGGCGGAGTGGGGAAGGTTAGGTTTTATTTTCGTTACGTTACGGAATTTCTTGATTCGGTCGCCGCGCTCAAAGCCCGCGATAAAAGCTATGCAATAGCTTAAAACTTTTGACACTTGAAACGGACTTTTTCGGGTATATGTATAACGCTTTTTGTTACGTGATGATTTCTACCACCGAAGCCGCGTTATGAGGAGGCTCCCTAAATTGTATGTTAATTTGCATTAATATTCTGAAAAAGTCACGCATACAATCAAAATGGAACTTTATTATATGATTTACTTATTAGATCTTTTTCTTTCCATATATGAGACAGTTACGTAATTGGAAAGATTATTTGAAACAAAAACAAGATCACTTGAGACTTTTATGTCTAAAATAATTATTGACGATAAGAAAAAATAGTTTATTATCTAGATATAAGATATTTTTTCTCTAGAACAATTATTACTTTAGTTATAAACGAAATAAGAATTGAGACTTACGTCATTTAGTTCCGTGCACGCGATATTCAACTCTATTACTGACGTGTTAGCGTTTAGCACATAGTGGAGTGGTGGGGTGCGTGTGGGCGGAGTTTGCGTGGAAATTGTCTTTGGAGTGCCTGATTAAAATTTAACCTACACCATCCAAGATTCTGATTAGAAACGCTGCTGTCAAATCTTGTGCTGGTTGATGTACTTGTTTGACTAATAATCAATCGATCATTTATTTTGTTAAACATAGGTATGTTTACAGATAGTATATTGTTTAGAATATGTGCACTATGTTTTGCAAATATATGGCATACAAAATGAACATAAACAAGCAATTAAAATTAAGGTGGCATACCAACATTTTACATTAAAAAAAAAACTCGTAAGTGTTTAATTAGCAAGTCGAAATCGTCATACCTCTGTTTGTCAGTAGTAAACTCAGTGATAGAGTAGTAAAATCTATCTAAAAGGAATTTAAACAAAGACCTCTTAAAGGATTCCACACTGTATAAATAAGTTAATATTCAGTAAGCTCTGAGTCTGAAGCTTATCCCAAAAGTAAATAGACCTAACTCAACAGTAGTCTAGTTCTCGTTACTCTATATTTAGAACAGCTAATTCAATATTTATTACTTAATTAATACTAATACAACAGTCAAGACTGAATCTGACGTCATCAAATGACGTAGGGCCTAGGTCGCAGAGAAATGTACTCTGTTGTTATCTTAGAAGGTAATCTGTTATAAAAGGAATTGTGTGGAATCTTTATTAAGATTTTATAGCGCACCTGTGCATTATTCAGTTTGTTAGAGCTCGTCTGTAAGGTTAAGGGCATTTACTACCTCAAATGGCTTAGCATAATCCTCCGTTATATCGAAAATACTGCAGCATTAATTTTGAAATAAATATATGTCAAAGTTAAGGATTAATGTTAAGTACTATGTTAGACGAAAACACGTTTCCATAAAATTTTCTCTATAGAAAAAAAAACCAAAGTTACCTCCAAACCGAACAATAAACCGCTGGTATTCAAAAAATACTTCGAATTAGATCATGAAACTTTGCATAATAACTGAACTAACTATAAAGCAGCGACTATGTTTTTTTTTTTTTTTTTAAATTACCATTATTTTCGCCGTAAAAAGCAATTACCTAAATTATTGGCGCCTCGGAGCTGCTAGCACCCCATTCCGTCTCGCTCTCACTCAGTCCGCGAGCAGTATGGTGCGAGGGAGATAAAAAGTGAATTTGAGCTGAGGTAGTATGGGCTCTTAAGCGTCCGTCACTAAGCGTTACTAAATTTAATAGGAATGTAGTGACACCGTAGGACAAAAACTCTGTAAGCTCAGGACTTAGTAACAGTGAGGTGTGTCTTAGGACACAAGCCTTGATTCCAAGTACCTATGACGTGTGAAATTCGGCGGAAGATTTTGTGGATGCCCCGAACGCTCCAATTTTCGTCACAACGACCCCATTCCGAAGAAATTAGGGCCAATTACGTACACGTTTACCCCATATCAAATACAGTATTTTTATTAAATCATTTACAACTTAATTGGAAAGGAAAACGTGAAGCAAATTTTAACTCCAAACATTTCCACATCGTATTTGTTTTTTAGCCTCTTATCTTATCGTGTAATTGTATAATGCGACCTAATTTTGTGTGTCTAAATGTCCTGGGCTTTACTTTGTTGTTCACGGATTTCGAAATATGTGTTGGAATATATGCCATTTTGAGCATCTATGTAGTTGTAGTCCATCAGACAAGAATTTAATCATCGACAAAGAAAGATGGCGGACTGTGTTTAGTTCTCCTTGTAATTAAATTTGAGGATCAACAAGTTTTCAGGTCAATTGTATACTCTGATTAACACGAATCCGGGAATTGGGTGGCAATATCTTGACTTAGCCACTTCTCTCAATTCTGTTCAAGATCTGAGTGAAGTTATTTGTAGGTATCTTTATTTATTTATTTATTATTATTAGGCTCTTCAACAATGAGTACACTATTACTTTACAATTTGTACATTGCAAACTTAAGTCTAAGTGCCTCATTACTTAAAGAAAAGCACAGCATGCACTACATTATGCAAGCATTCGTTTTTATCTTGCCACTCCGATAGAACCGGAATCGATTATATTTCACGTTTTCTATGACTCAAATGGAACATATTTCGACTTCTATGGAAGTATGTTTTTATTAGGATTTGGGTTTTTCCATGCTTATCTAATGTTTTTGCATGTTATCCTCAAGTTTCTGCGCAATGGTTGCCTTCCTTCTTTCATTTTAAACTCATATTTTCTTGTGTGGCATGATTTTGTTTTCTTGCAACTCAGTTAGTTAGTTAAATTTTAAAACCCTGCATCTTAAAATTTTATTAACTAACCTAAGTTTTCAATCATCGTTTCGCCAGAATTTTTAGAAGTTTCAACATTATTGACTTTCTTCTGATAAGTCACTGCTTTTTCACCTTACATTTATTTAACTGTCTGACTCATTCATTAAATTAGTTCTACTCTCAACTTAAGAGGGTTTATCCTAAAAGTTGGCAACGTCGTAAATAGCTGTCAAATATTTACCTGTTTTAATAAATTTGGCAATATTACTGTATGGAATTAAGAAATGTGGCTTACTAGGAAACTAAAATATTGATTATTATCGTAAAACTGAATATTTAGTTTTCGATGTAAAAAAAAGCATTTGGAAAGTTTCCAAATGCCTTTTTTACACCTAAAACGGTTACAACATCAAATTTAGTGCTATAATTGCAATTCATTATTAATATTCTACCTAGTCTCTTAGTTTAAGGGATAGAGTCTATATATTTGTGCTTATAGTGTGACAAATGTTAATTTATAATCTACAATGTATACAGTGCAAAGTGTTCTTGTTTTTATGAAATAAACATTTATTATTATTATTTATTATTATTCTAGTTCGCTAGTTAGCCACATTTCTTATTTCCATACACTAATATTGCCAAATTAATCAAAACAGCGAAAAATTTGACACCTATTTGCGACGTTGCCCACTTTCAGAATAAACGCTCTTAAACATTCAATAAACCCTATTATTTCTGTCTTTCTTCTTACCTATTCTAGTTAAAATTTAATTTCAACAAAATGTAACGAACATCTGCTTTTAATTGGAACTGATGCACTTAGTTTT
The DNA here is from genome assembly GCA_949152395.1 of Agrochola litura. Taxonomy (NCBI): domain Eukaryota; kingdom Metazoa; phylum Arthropoda; class Insecta; order Lepidoptera; family Noctuidae; genus Agrochola; species Agrochola litura. The sequence continues at coordinate 10,761,081 of OX424521.1, read as the reverse complement.
GATACCGTTGGGAGTTTCATTCACTCTACAAAAGGGCGAAGGGAAAGAGCGACAGAGCATACATCCGCGTCACGGTAGATGCTGTGAACATAGCCCATGCCCATGCCTATGTTCACTGATATAAAATATCTAGATTGAAGTGAAAACTTCTTTAGGTGCGTTGGGCATTTTTGAGATGGGAAAAAACAATTGAACTCGTGACACCGTTACCGACACCTTATTTTTGTAAACGCGACTGTGCTCTTTATTTATATTTTATTACGGATTCATGTTCTATGCAAGTATTTTTACTTTAAAGGTTTTAGAAGTTTTTTTTTGTAAACGCGATTGTGCTCTTTATTTAGATAAGGTTACGCATCAATGTTCTATACAAGATTTCCTGGACAGTAAAATTGTTCAAATTTTCACTTCTGTCGGCACACCCGGAGTGCCACTGTTTTTTTGTCCCACTGCAGGGCAAAGCCCTCTTCTCATAAAGAGAAGGCACGAGCATTGATCACCACGCTTGCTCAAGGCGAGTTGGCGATTTCAGACTTCGACTTCGTCGTGTGAAATCTCTTGCTCCTCCGACCCACCCTGTCGCATCGCATCATGATGCGTTCTTAGCGTTCTTTCTGACTTTTTTTCTTTTTGCTCGGCTCCTAAGAGTCGTAGCGTGATGTTAAATAGCCTATAGCCTTCCTCAAGAATTGGGCTATCAAATGCAAAAGTCCAGATTTCCTCAGGATTAATATGTAATGTCATGTATTCCTCTTCTTATTCGTCGTTCTCTCAATGCTTAGGATTAGATCGCATTTACTTTTTCCTGCCTCTCTGCTTTTGAAGATGGATCGTCTGTTTCTTGCGTGTTAAAATGGTTCTTCGCTGGTGCTGCTGCTATCATAAATTCGGTATTCCCTCCGTGTACATAGTACAGTAGGTAGCTCCTCAGTGGTAGCACCCCCAGTATAAGCTGGCCTCGCATTCTATTGAAACTTTGTACCACGCTAGGTCAGCTTAAGGTCAAAGTGTGACCATCGACGTGCTGTCTACTGCACCTACTGTATAGTTATCTACGGTACGGTATTTATAGAGTCGTGTCACGCCTGTTTGCGAGGAGGCCCTTTAATAGTTTTCAATTGTAACAAAAAAAAAAACAATTCAATAACAGAAGTACCTATATATACTCCATTTGAAATAAGATTACACATTTAAACAAACCTTTTTTACAGTCTGTTCAACCGATTTTGACTTCTATTCCGTAGGCATAAGGATGGCATTAAAAGCAAAAAAGTGGTTACAATACCAACTGTTTACTGCAGCTGCCATTTGTCATGCTACCAACGCAATAGAAGTCAAAATCGGTTGAACGGACTGTAAAAAAAGTTTATTTAAATGTCTTAATCTTATTTCAAATGTAGTATTGGTACACATGAATGATCAATAAAAACTCATTTATGAAAGTGTCGCAACTCGCAATGATTCATCGATATCATTTGTCCTGCGTAAAAATTACGTTCGTTTGTTTTAATTTAGTCAAACAATTCGGCTACCTTATTTTCCTGAAAGAAAAATGAGAATGGCAGGTGACACTTCTCGTACTCTCTCGACTCGGTCGTAGTGGCGGTGCTTGGGGGAGGCCTATGTCCAGCAGTAGACGTCTTTCAGCTGAAATGAATTATTAATTGATTTAATTTTTAAGATTTTTCATAATATTGTTTTTGATCAAGGTGACTATGGGAAATGGAGTACCTATCTATTTTAAGTAATATTACTTCCATAAAAATTTAAATTCAACGGCCTTCTATCTTTAGTATTCATTACCAATCCACCGCACTTTGATGTCGAAAACTCTAATAAACTTATCAATATTTCATAAAATAACTTTTAGATTACGTTCCACACTAGACCGGTTTCATTAAGCAATAGTTCGGCTCGTTACAAAATATTTTACGATTCTCAGTGAGTGCAAGTAAAATTTTATTAAAACGTTTTTTTATGCTGGTAACATTAATTTTAAGCCCGACGCCAAGGCATTCACGCGTATTAATTAGGAAAAAGTTCTGTAGCGCAAAAGATAATTAAAATTAAGTGACATTGGACATTATGAACGTGTTTTTATATTAGCCTCTCTTCTTTTTCGTGTGGTTGGTAACCAATCTGGTGTCAGAGTTTTTATGCCGTCGATGGACCTCTGACTTGGCTTCACATACCGTCGAGAAATATCTCTCCCGATGCCGGTTTCCTCACGATGTGTGTGTTCTAGTGAATAAAGTTTTTGAGTGATGCAAAGTTATCTGCTTAGCTTTTTCCCAACTATGTTGGGGTCGGCTTCCAGTCTAACCGGATGCAACTGAATACCAGTATTTTACATGGAGCGATTGCCTATCTGAGCTCCTCAACCCAGTTACTGGATAATACGATACCCCTTGGTAAGACTGGTTGTCAGAATTTCAGGCTTCTGACTTACCCGTAACAACTATCAAAGATCTACAAATTATAGCCGGGACCAACGAATTACCGCGCTGTCCGAGCCACGGAGAGGTCTCGATATGTAATGGGTGGTTAGGTGGTTACCCATGCGACCGGACCGACCTTTATTTAGCCACGAGCCCCCTTGAGTTTGAGTCAAAGTATAGCAGTAAAATAATCGTTCAAAATAGAATTAAAATAAAAAGCTAATTCGAATATACACTTGGAATTTACTGTACATATGTGAATAAGGGACTCCCGGTGTACACTAATAAAGCTTCCAGGTATATTATTATTATTTGGTAAGACAATAGCAGCTAATTAGCTGATGAGTGTGTTTCAAATATTTCGGAGATATTTAGTCTGTCCAGTCGGTTCTTGAAGCAGTTCAGTGAGGAGCCGTCACAACATTATGAATGGGGGCTGTTCTCTGCTGTCCCTTTACGTAAAACTGTCAAGAAATGATACGTCAGAGATGTATGAGTAACTGAAGACGCAAGTACACAGCCATTTTGGTAACTTAAGAATGATTCAGAGTTAGAAACACGTTTCCCTTAAGGAAAATAAGCGGAGATATGAAGAGTCGGTCATCATGATATTCTTGGCAATAGATATATCTGTCTAGTTTTTAGGATTTCTACATTGTTGTAGCTTTGTTGCTAGGCCATCTCACAACAGTACTAAATTATCTATTTATTGGAAAAATACCACGATGGAAAAGAAGACAAAATTTGTTATCTTTTATTTTCTTAATTAAATTGTTTGCGAAGAATACTTAGCGTAGCGGACACAAAGGTCAATGCTCGGTACTCTCGTTGGAAAAATGTTAAAATTTGATGAAATGTGTAATATAATTACTCGCATAATAAATAACCTTGTGTTTAATTATATCGCCTCATTAGTCTGGCTGTCTGGTGGCAGTGCGGCTGTGGACTTTGAGCTTAGTTCGACTCCCAGGTCTGGCGTATTATTAAATTTGTCGGTTTCCAAAATTCGAACGGCTTGAGATTGGACATGTGCCCAAAAATTACGATAGGATCGCTTCTTTACTGGGTTCTGTGTGGTGTTGAAATCTGCATCATCATCATCAACAGAATGTCCTATTTTTGACTAAACGAAAAATAACACATAGTTATTTATTTATCTCCGTGATTCAACGCATCGGTAAACTTCCTGATCTTAAACGAGGCGGTAATCACTTAATATTAGAATGGCTTCTTTGACTTCTCCTTAACGTATATAAATATTACATTTTTTACCCTTGTCTGCGCTGCGCCATAGTTTTGTTTATTGGAGAAGATGGATGCACTGTGATATGGCTAGAAAGCGACTACAGCACGCGTAGCATGACCACAATAGAAACGGATTTTGTCGACGGAAGAATAGACATAATGACAGATTCACAATCTCAATCTGTCATTTTGTCTATTCGTCCGTCGACAAAACCCGTTTCTATGGTGGTCATGCTACGCGTGCTGAGATAACGACTAATAGAGAAGTATGGAAGAAAAAGAAATGCTGTGATGACCACAAAAAAATGACGACGATCATGGAAGAAGATACGCCGTGCTGATCCCTTTAAAATTGTGATAAGGGGAAAGAGAATTATGGGTTGAGTGATAATATTTTAAAACGCTGATGAACATAGCCCCATACAAGTATATTTAGTTTATGAGCTAACTGAAGCAGCGCTGACACGTATCAACGAGATAATCAATTCTATCATCTTTATTAATACTGATTATGAGCAAAAAATTACGTCACGTATTTTATTGGATGCTGATAACACGTATCAATGTTATCGGTCAATCTCTTACGCAAACTCGCCGAACCCTTTTAACGGAATAGTTTTATCGTTAGGTAAAATTCTATGTTATTTTTTTCCATTAAGTACTTCTTGTTAAATAAAGATATAAAGTTAGCTTCGGCCCGCGACTTCCGTCCGCGTGGAAGTCAACTATAATATAAAAAGATTTTGTTCTATCGGATCATTACTTCCAGAGATAACCTCTTACAAACAAGGAAACAATTTTACCTCCTCCTAAATATTAGTTAAGTTAAACCTCTTGATCCCTCTGGAATCTTTCATCAAGAATTGTTTGACTACAACACGCGTAGCATGACCACAATAGAAACGGGTTTTGTCGACGGAAGAATAGACTAAAATTAAATGACAGATTCACTATCATAATCTATTCTTCCATCGACAAAACCCGTTTCTATGGTGGTCATGCTACTCGTACAGCTATGTTTAACAGCACGCGTAGCATGACCACCGTAGAAACGGGTTTTGTCGACGGAAGAATAGACAAAATGACAGATTGTGATTGTTTATCTGTAATTTTGTCTATTCTTCCGTCGACAAAACCCGTTTCTCCGGTGGTCATGCTACGCGTGCAGGAAAGAAATGAGAATGACGCATTTCTCATTTAAGTTTAGAATGTCAGGAAAATCCAAACGACATTCTTCCGCACTTAAATTGAGCTCTTTGACTGAATCATTTTATAAAACATGATATTGTGAGTGTGCAGCTTACGGCTATATTCTCTGGGATTGCCGATTAGATTTGGATTCATCCGGAGGTCTTCGTGAAGCGAGGTCGCGCGCCAATCACTTACCTACCTGAAATATCAGTTCGGCTAAAAAGACTTGCCTTTCTAACTGTCTGTTTTGCTGAGAATTATATCATGATCTTACACAGTTTCATTTTTTTTTCTTCAAAGTACATCCTACTTCGAACCCAAGTCTGTAAGGACGAAAAAAAATTGTGATACTTCTGTCGTCTAATTGGGTCTTAGGACGAATTGGATAAACACGATTGTATCCTTACATTCAATTTATAAAGAAAATAACAGCAATTTACCTTTAATTCTCATTATAATTTCTTTTTCATTGTTAGCTGCTGCGAGTACTTAAATCCCACGCAAATTGTTCAAGAAACTCCTTCAGAGCGATTTACGCTTGGTGTATGAACAAAGTGGCAATTTGTCACTAATTATACTTTTATTTACAAGGACTCATTTAATTATGGGTAGGTAGGGACTTAGTGGTAATTGGCCATGAGGCATAGAAATAAATGTGGGATTGTGGCTGTGGATGCAGGTAAGAATGTGGTCCCGCCTTCATTAGTGAACGATCGAGTAGATCCTTTTTAGATAGACAAGTTGTTCCTGGCAATGGTGCCGATGCTCTTGTCACAAATGCCTCCAAACTAGACTAAAAATTACCAAAATTTAGTTTATTCCTGTCAAACCAGGATTTCCCATTCTGAAATAGACTAAAGTGACACAACTTAACTATATTTTAGTTTGACGATGAAAATGGCAGTGAGTTATTCTTATTGGTTAAGTGAAGTAAGGTGAAGTGTAATTAAATCTGACTATTTTAAATCGCGATTAAAAAGGTGTGGAATAACATTAGTTGACATGTCACACCAACACCTCGACTTCAGGTGCAAAAACAGTACTGTATATTTGTTTTCTTTAGCTTATATCTCGAAAATGGTGTGTCCTATCGAAAAAATAATGAAAATTTCGATCGCCTTTATAATATATAGGTAATATTTTTTCATATTTTCCATTCAAAAAGTGAAAAATTTCGTAGAAAACACGTCGAGGCTGTGCGCCTCCGATTCTAAAAATATTTTTTTTTGCAGAATAGTTTTAAGATTCTCATAGCCAAAAGTAAGGAATTTTAGTGATAGTTTAGTTCGGTGTACAAGAGAATCGGCACCAAAGTCTATATATACTAGGTTTCGAATAGCTTTTTAATCAAACAATAATGGCTTCTCCCATGGTTAACCATACACAACGCTCTCTCTCGCATCCATTTTAGTTGAGGTCACCGATCAATTGGGCTTAGGAGGCGTTTTTCGCTGCGTTGAAAACGATTCGTCATCCGCCTGCCAGTATTCCAATTTATTAGGGGACGCCATAATACATCTTTTTCTTCCATCCACATCAGCGTTCACTTCTCTCATATCTTTGTCATATTCATCCATCTTTTCTCTAGTTCGCCTCTTTTGTAAACATCTTTATCCTACTTATAACATAATAACATCACGCCTTGTTTCCCCGAAGGGTTGGGCAGAGGTGTCCCTGTAGCAGGTACACCCACATTTCGGCAGTTATGTTTAAGTCCCATGTAATCCTACTATATATACAGGGTGGGTAAAAAATCGTGGATCAAACGAAACAGGGCGATAGTTGGGTATTTGCAGTAAAAAATATAAATATTTTACAAATAATTTTTCATGAGACTTAAAAGATATTTTAAAAAGTGCCAACACTCATAAATCATAGTACCCACTGTCATAAAAGCACTTTTGTAGTGATGATACATTTCCTAGTAGAAACAAACAAAAAAAAAATGGTATTTTCTTCAAGAAATCACTCAAATAGTCATAACTTTTAAGGAGATCAAGTTAGGGCTCTACCACAGAGATATTTTTTACTGCAAATAACCCCAACTATCGCCCTGTTTCGTTTGATCCACGATTTTTTACCCACTCTGTATACAGGGTGTCAGGGACATCGACGCGAAAACTGAAACCATCGATTCAGTACATGATTCTGAACCCCCCTGCGCTGAAGTTTTTAGTCAGTTGTTAAAAAAAAAATCAGCTGTTCCATACATTTTGACCGCGTAGGTATTGCACTTTTCTATGAAACAGCAGATTTTTTTAAAAATAACCGACGAAAAATTTCAACTCAGGGGGGTTCAGAATCATGTACTTGAATCCATGGTTTCAGTTTTCGCGTCGATGCCACCCTGTATATATAAATGCGAAAGTTTGTGAGGATGGATGGATGTTTGTTACTCTTTCACGCAAAACCTACTGAACGGATTTGAATAAAATTTGGCACACAGGATACTTTTTATCCCAATATTACCACGGGATCGAGACTTATGCAGGTGAAATCGCGGGGCGCTGCAAATTCGTACATAAAACCTTTCTGGTAGCAGAACTTTCATAAGTCGTAAAGAGACTACATTTACGCAAGATAATTTCCCAAAACACGAAGAGGCGAAAATTAACTTTTGTTTGCTTCCACAGCTTAAGAAGATTTATTCAGAACATCTCTTAATAAATGCTTTTGAATTAAACTCAACTTACTTTGTTTTTCCTAATGCCGCAAAAACTCGACCGACCCTTACCTAACCCAGGTAAATCCTTAATTAAAGAAAGGATTCAGCGGAATTACGGCCGTGGCTCGGATACGATCCGGCGGACCGGAATGTACGGAATACACCAACTGTCACAGTTAGAACATAGAATAGGAATACTCAGAAGGCCCACTAAAATGACAAAATGTTGGTTGTTGGAAATAAAACAAAGAGAGAAAGTAAAATATAGATTTCACTTATATTTTATAAAGAGAAAAACAATGGTGCGTTACACTCAACGTATTCTAAAAGCACAAGGAAAAAACGTGTGTTGCCACACGTCAAAAATATTTTTAAGACACATTAACAAAAAACAACAAAAAAAACAAAAAAAATAAAAAATTAAATTCGATTCTAAATTATTACAGATTACTGCAACTAATTACAATAATCTATAATAATTCAGAATATCAAAATATATGTTCACATTGTATTGAACATTGGTAACATGGTCATATGCTCGTAGAGTCAAAATCCTGATTGACTCTCAAAAAACGTTCTGTCAAATGTTACTTCTTCAGCTAATCCATGGACTCTACATGTTAAAAATGTCAGCACAAGTTAGCTAAGAGTAATGTACTTGCAGTGGTTCTGAAGTATCCATACTTGCAAAAAGGGTTCCGTACCACCGTACAATGTTTAGAAAAATTTTTATTTTTAAATACTTAAATTTTTAACTTTTTTTCTGTTTTGGCGTCCATATAGTACATACTCTGTTGAAAATTTCAAGTGTCTACCTTTGATGGTTCATAAGATACAGCCCTGTGACAGACGGATTGACGGACGGACAGTAGAGCCTTAGCAATAGGGTACCGTAGGCACCCTTCGGGTACGGATCCTAAAGATGAGACTATTTAGAATCAAAATGGCACCCGGTATCGTAGGCTTGAGGTTACCGAAGACTGGTTGGTATAAAACTTCTGTTGTTTTAACGTAGATGTGTTGAGAAATGTATTTTCTCTATTCTATTTATGTTGTTCTAATTAAAGAAACGTTGTTTTGTTTTCAGTAATGTTCCTGTCATGTGTCTGTTTTAATCGTTTATTATTTGTTGAGATAATTGCTCATGGAAATATTATGATGATGTAAGGTCACTAAAGAAGAAAAATGTTAACTAAATTGTCTTTAGACGTTGTCTGTATTCCTGATAAATAATTAAATCTATATTAAAGTGCTTTTGACTTTTAGTCGGAAGATACAACTAGAAAGCCCGTAGTTCAGATCAAACGCGCAGACGGTATCGAAAAACTTTACATTATTTTATCTACAACGCTATTTCTGTAAATCCCCTGCCGACAACCGCCACGTGGCGTTCACATGCAAAGCATGAATGAATCGTAATAAAAATAGATATAGAATACTGTCTCGGTAAACAACAGCATGGTAAACTCTCGGAATGATAATCTCTTTCATTTCGAAAATACATGTTGGGAAAATTCGTCAGCTCGACACCAGAAACATCGCGATGGCTATTGTTGAATGGATTGCCATCCCAAGTGAGCTCAGCAATTCGGGTGTAGGTCTTTTTAAAATCCTATGAATTCCTGTGAATTTTTTTTGTGAATTATACCAGCCTATTTTTGAGATGGAAAAAAACAATTGAACTCGCGATACCGTTACCGACACCTCATTTTTGTAAACGCGATTGTGCTCTTTATTTAAATATTACGTTACGAATCAATGTTCTATACAAGTATTTTTCTTCCACCAAGGCGATCTTGTTCAAGTTTTCGCTTCTGTCGGCACTCCCGGAGTGCCACTGTTTTTTTGTCTCACTGCAGGGCAAAGTCCTCTTCTCATAAAGAGAAGGCACGAGCATTGATCACCACGCTTGCTCAAGGAGAGTTGGCGATTTCAGACACTTCGACTTCGTCAAGTGAAATCTCTTGTTCCTCCGACCCACCCTGTCGCATCGCATCGCGATGCGTTCTTAGCGTTCTTTCTGATTTTTTTTCTTTTTGCTCGGCTCCTAAGAGTCGTAGCGTGATGTTAAATAGCCTATAGCCTTCCTCAAGAATTGGGCTATCAAATGCAAAAGTCCAGATTTCCTCAGGATTAATATGTAATGTCATGTATTCCTCTTCTTATTCGTCGTTCTCTCAATGCTTGGATCGCGCCCACATACGACGTGTCTCCAAGGTCGTGTATAAAGCATACATAATAGAAAGAACCTTCAATAGCCAATAACACTACAGAAGTACTTAGCCGCCATTCGAATACGTAATTGATAAGAACGTAGTACGAATGATTGTAACGTTTTCTTCACGATTTATGTGAGTTTTTCCAGAAGAAAATATCACGTATGTGTTCCTCAAAGGGGGACGCAGATATAAAGAAATCCTACATGTTGGTGTTATGTTTAAGACCCTTAAATTGACCATTAAAAAAATCTAAGTTTGATCCAGCCCGTCCCTTCTTGCTGTCCTTCCCCCAGCGACGCTCTAAGCCGAGGTTCGTACTCCACAGGGGGTGCCCTTAGCGAGCGCTCGCCTAATTTTAAATTAGAATAGTTTTTGCCCCTGGCTGGAGGCATCAAGTGTAGAAGCTTAAGGCACCCACAGGAAAGTCCGGTTAAGCAGCCAAGACCTCAGTGGTCAAAACTGCGAGACGCCCTAGTTAAAAAAAAAAAACCGAGCACAAATTCATACTTCGGGCTGCCACTTAGAATCTTAATGGAAAACCCAATAAATTAAGTTTATAAACGTTATACTGATACGAAATTATGTTCAGCTGCATCTGGTTAGACTGGAAACCGACGCCCACGTACTCGGGAAATGCCAAGATGATAAAAAAGTACTCCCGTTTCTCAAAGCATTTTTCTTATGTCCAACATTCTCTTTGCTGAAAGGAATTCTCGCTGTTTCACAAGCTCGATCTGTTTTTTTTGGAGTCTCTATGTAAAATAGAAATTGTATGTGGTTTTATAAATTGTGTTGCAGTTTTAAGGATAGCTATTATACTTTCTAATTTATATGGTGTCCATAATAAAAAGTGTTCTGTATGTCTTCTGTAACCAAAGTTTTGATTTAAAAGAGTGTCCGAAGAGTTCTCCATACTACGCTTTGGAATGGACAACTAGCTTCATCTTCACTGACCGACTCGTTGACGATTGACTCGCTGTCAACAGAGGCCGGTTTCGTAAACATGTATGCACTTGTGAGGTGTAGTTTGATTGTAAATGTGGGCGTGTGAGCGTGTATGCACAGAGCGGAGGTGTAGTTTTAGCATGCTTCACTGTATTATTCACAGCGCCTATGTCTTGGTTTTTTATTTGGTTTCAGCCTGTAAATGGTTTAATTGAAATAAATGCTTTGAGTTTATCTTTGTAAATCGTAGATTAGATATCGATTCTTAGAGTGAGATTAGTCATAGAACGCTATTTAAAGAATTGTTATGTTGTATTGATAAACACTTGGTGATATATTCCGCTTTTTGCCACATTGCCATTGGTAACATAACATCACTCCTGTTTTCTCCGAAGGGTTAGGCAGGGGTGGACCTACAGTAAACCCACATTTTGCCAGTTAAGGGGGCGAGCCCAGTGGTGTAGTCCTCACTATCATCCATATCGCATTCCTCAGCACGCGTAGTATGACAACCATAGAAACGGGTTTTGTCGACGGAAGAATAGACAAAATGGCAAATTGTGATTGTTTATCTGTCATTTTGTCTATTCTTCCGTCGATAAAACCTGTTTCTATTGTGGTCATACTAAGCGTGCTCTTAGACATAGAACTCTTCCCAAACCATCCTAGTATTAGTCAAGTCCCTGCCAAATAAATCCTTTTTAAACAAACCAGACCTCAACCTTTTTTGAAGATTTACCTAAAAGTTAAGTAAAAAATCTACATAAGTAAACGACCTTCAAGTGGCCTACGCACTTTACCTTTGAGTTCGGTTTATACCAACTTAAAAGATTATTATGTGAGTGCTACTTTTAGCATGAGGACCTATTTTATGAGCACTCCAACTCTAGATCTAAAATTGATAAGTTCATGTGGAAAAAATGTCGCTGGAACACTCATACGCTGCTCGCTGGCGCTGTTCCGAATAACGTTCGTTTCTCTGCATAAAAATAAATAAAATATGACTAATACAGTGCTAATGATTAGGAAAATTAGTCTCGTGACAAGGTTAATTTAACTTGGTTAATTTTCCAAACATTTTGTAAAGTTTGTATGTTTTCATTCCACGCACATTTATTTATTTATTTTTATTTCAACGAAACATCCATTAATTTTGCCAAATACACTAAACAAATACAAAAACCATACTTTTGAAATACATACACACACTTTACATTAAACCTTTCCTCCCCACGATAACCCGAACTTCGAGATAACGAAACTAACACAGATGACAGAATCCCGAGTGCGTACGTACGAACTTACGAAGAGAGCTCGCAACAGCTGACACGAACCACGAACGTTTTATTATTGAATGAATATTGTGAGTCAGACGGTCACGTGGTGCGCTGCGTGTCAGACGTTCCAAAGATTAAGCATGGCAGTTCAGACAGTTCGAAAATGATGAGGTTATCGCAGGGTCGATGTTATTTGGGAAATGTTTTATTAATTAAATCATCTGAATATTTCGTGGCGATTTCATGGTCTTTTGTATCAAGAAAGATACTTAATGTTTGAGAGCTAGTGCTAAGTAATACCTAAAAGAAAGTTTTGGAAAACACTTTAAAATATTATGATAATAATGAATTGACATAATGACAGTCAATTTTTATAAGGCACAAACAATACTTAATTGATTACAATGCGTCAATCAACTTGTCATAATGCGTCATTTTACGTCGTTATTAAGTTATCAGCAAATCGTTAGATTGTGTACAGTGGCATTAAAGTCGGTATAAGCTGGCCTCTTAGCCGACGTAGGTACGCACGGACGTAATAAAATCGCGGCGATTTTTTTTTGACAGCCGAAACCGACGTCTTAAGGTGCTTTCCGAGGCACGGAGGGGTTTTGGTATGTAAAGATGGTCAGACGGACCAACCGCGGCAAGTGTAGCTTAACCTGATGGATCGATCCGTGCGGCTGTTATTACCATCGACAAGCAATATTTCTTTATTTATTTGCGTGTAATTATTCTAGTCATGGATAAATAATTCATTAGCTTTGGTTAACCATAGTTCAGACAATACGAAAGTCTTTTCTGTACAAAAAATAATCTCTGTTCTCGTCGCCGCAGGCGCACACAATACCGTGTTTTACCCAGCACTCAGCTGATGCGAACTGGCCTAATGTTGCGAAATATTAACAATGAGTTTCATTATTGTTACAGAATACACTCAAATTGTTCTATTGTTACTGGCTTTAAAGAAATAATACACCTCCTTAAGTTATCCTACTTTCAAAGCAAAAGGCACAAAAGAAAAAAAAACTAAATTGTGAAATATTTTCTCTGTATCTAGGTATTGGAAATGATGACCTTTGATCAAGAATGCTATTTATTGGATTTTGGCAGACTGACAACTTATGGCTGGAATGTATAGGCATATAATATGTATACGATTTTTATCTCAGCATTTTATTGATATTGAATTTGCGAAGAAGATGAACTGATTTATTTTCTGTGCACTGCAATTTTACTGTTAAGTAATGCCAGATGCCCACTGCAGAACAAAGGGTCCTCTGTACGCATACAAAGAATGAATGAGCATCTTCAATGCTGCTTCTGGCCATGCTTGCGCATTGCGTTACTAGCGGTTACAGATTAGGGCCCTTCTATAGTCATTTGCAAGGCAGGTCAAGGTGACAATTAAAGCAAACATTGTACAAAATCAAATGACAATTACACCTCTCTTTTTTCTAATATTGACATGCTACATTTGTTTGGTTATCCAGGTTTGAATCAATGATGTCATGTATGTCATGTCATGAACCAACAATCGATTGCTGAACAGGAACACATCCAAAAACCTCTAGTTCATCATCTTCCTGCCTTTGTCGCATGTTACGTGGGGTTGGCGCAATACTTTTTCTTCCTTCCATTCTCCCCTGTCAGCTGACTGACTATCATTCATTCCTTTTTCTTTCACATCACTCCTCACACAATCCAATCCATCTTTTTTTTGGTCTCCTATCCATCAATATCCATTTTTTGTTGTCCTACATTATGATATGATCCACTGCTGGGAAAAGGCCACCCCTTTCTCCTTTCAAACCACTCTGTTTTGTGCGATCCCTGGCCATGTTGGCCCCGCAAACATGATCACATCGTCACACCACCTTCGCCGCGGTCAGTATATTTACTACTACAAAATTAATAAACACTTAAACAGAATAGTTATGAAATATTACTACGTCCATTGGAATTCTGGCCGATAGCCAGTCTACGCTAGTTCGGACTGGTTTCGTGTGGAGGCGTACTTTTTAGACGCCAGTAATCGTGTGTTGTCCACTATTGAAATTGGCTTTCGAAATTTGTAGTCGGCGGCTGTTTTGTCAGCTGAACCTTTAGGCCTGTAGATGTCCTCAACGTCATTGACTGTGTCCTCAATTTGAATTATTTTATAATCATCTGACTTTGATTGATTTACCTGAAACATCCTACTTATTTTTACTAAATTTTTCGCCATCAAAAGCGATAGGAGCAGTCTAAAATTCCAAACCGAGCCTCAAAAATACATATGGAAGTAAAATATCTTTGTTGGAAAAGCTGATTATTTTGTTAGGTATATTGACTATTTGCGACAGACTAAAAACACAATTTTTATTCTGAATAATGTATGAATGAGTCGCTTCGGATCCCTTCCTCCCGTCGCCTACGTTAAATGGAGCGAGCTTCTATGCTAAAGGAAAATACCGCTCCGTGGGTGTATAGACTAATGAAGTGCCATTGTGTTATATAAACATTACATTACGACTATTCCCCGAAGAGAGGTTGGCAGAGTTATATACATAGTAAACCCACATTTATTTATTTAATTCTAGCTCTTGTCCGCGGCTTCGCTCGCGTAAAGGGCGCAAATTATCCCACGGGAACGAATGGCCAGGTTAAAAAGTATCTTATGTCCTAACCCAGGTCATGGTCTACCTATTTGCAAAATGTTATCCAAATCCGTTTAGCCGTTTAAGCGTTAAAGTGTAACAAACTCACTTTTGCATTTATAATATTACAGTCAAACCTGGGTAAGCGAGAAAATTCTATAAATGAGAGTAAGTGACAGTCGAGCGTAATTTAAAATTTGCTATTTATGACTCATTCGAACCAACATTGTTATTGTTCCTTTCCCAAACCGTCTCAAACTCTATAAGTGAGAACGGCAACACCTGTATCTCTATAAGCTGGAAACTCGAGATAGTGAGAAACTTCTATAAGCGAAAAAGAGATCGCGGTCCCTTGAACTCTCGCTTATACAAGTTCGACTGTACATAGTTACTAATTAGGATTTTAAGCACATAAACGTACAGAGAGAGGCACATTTCGCAAGTTCTCATCAATAGGGAGCGACCACGGCACAAATCCTAACTGCGGACTGGGATTTTCCTAATGGAGAAACCCAACGAGGCAGTCGTTAGTCGTGTTATCGTGTAATAAAAATATTGTTCCTGTTCTTGATTGCATACTAAATAAGAATAGATCGTAGTAGGCTATTAGCCAAGTTCCTTTAACAACTCATAGTTACAATGTATCTTCTACTGCCGGAAATTATTGCGCATTAAGAGCTGCATTTGGCGTAAATATGAAACGAGCTTTAGAAAAAGACTCCTTGAAGTCTGAGGAACAGAGGCGATATACAAAACCGAACTTTTTCTAAAACTCCCGGTCGTTCCACCCTTTGCTGGGTATAGGCTTCCTTCCTTACAAGTAAGATAGTTAAATAATTCAGGCGTGAACTTGCGGAAATTCATCATAAAATACAATAGACGTGGATATATTTAGAAACCTCTCTCTCTGCGTTCAGCGCTCGGTATGGCAACACGCCGTGTTCGGGTTCGCGACAAGTCAATCGTCATCCTGAGGATGCCTCGTTGAGAGGTGAAACCGTGCCGATTTCTTTCAGGGGATTTTATGGCTCTTTATAAATAGCTAAGCGGAACAGGTTACTAAATATATCCACGTCTATTGTATTTTATGTACTTGTAAGTTTTCAAGTTTTAGTACTTCGCTTCTGTTCGATTCTAAAGGCTTAAACAGGTCTTGTGACACGACGCGACATCGGTAGAACAATTTCCGAGAAGTTTTCATAGAAATTGTTCCACCAGCACGGTTAGCAAGACCAAAATAGAAATGGGTTTTGTCGACGTAAGAATAGACAAAATGACAGATCAACAATCCCAATTTGTCATTGTGTCTATTCTTCCGTCGACAAAACCCGTCATGTAGAAAATCCGTTTCTATGGTTCTCATGCTACGCTTGCTGAGTCGTAGCACTCCGTCGTGTCGCGCCTGTCTACGGGAGCCTTAACTTTGTCAATTTTACTGGGAACTTAGACAAGTTGATGTAATTTCGCCTTCTTTCATAATAACTTTAAATAATATATGTCACTAATTAGTACTATGTATTGTATGAAATCTCATAATATTACACCATATAAATGGAGATTTCTTATGCCATCAACAAAAACATGTTATTTTTTTCGAATTCTATTAGCTTAAATTTGCATAATACATGGGTATATAAAGCAGTTTAGTGATTATGTTAAAAAAGAAAAGTTGTAACAAGTTTATGGTAAAAAATATGGAGATTCTGGTGTGTCGCTAGCGCAGATTCCGCAGAAGTTACATAGTAATCTAGAAATATCTTCAACATTCTTGAGACATATTTATCATTATAATTTATACCGTATGGTATCTAACTTATCCATTAGGACTATTGGAGAACAATCTTGTTTAATTTCTACATGAGTTAAACTTATTTCCTTCGTCTTGTAGATAATAATTGATTGTTGAGTGTAACTCACTATAAACACTTTGAGCTACAACATAGAGTAATTTGTAGCCTCCTTGACAGTTGTCTACATCGAGCGATATTGTCGCTCGATGTAGACAACTGTCAAGGAGGCTACAAATTGAACACAATCGAGCCTCGTAGGAGCCATTAGACAAATTGACAGTCTGTTATCGATAGAATCGTTGCAGTGAAGACATATACGAGAATGTGTCTACAAAATATCTTGAAAGAAAAAAAATGTTTTTTTTTTATCTGTCTTTATGTCACGCTTTTTTCCACTTCCCATTAAGTGGTAATTCCTGGTACTTATGTCTTTACAAATATAAACGTCTACACTTTAATTTTTTTATCTGTATTCTATTTCCACGGAGTGGTTCGAGTAAATAGTGTTCTTGTTAAATTAATTAGTTTGGTCACCTATGCTCGATAATTGAATCCTACTGGATTTAATGATGTCATCATTAAACTTTTGAGTGAAGAGTATAAAACCACAACTGACCACAATGATTCTTCGGGGAGCATTTGGTGATGATAAATCCGGACTATTCCCGTTATATAAATCCTCCAGTTCTGGAAGTTAGATCAAATGCAATCTCATTTTAGCTGTTATGCTGATTGAAAACTAATATCAACCAATCATATCAAAATGAAAAATCAATCTTTAATAAACACGAAGCGAAATGATGCAAATCAAACCAAAAATATATCGGATAAACTTCACGATTCCTATTAATCTCGTATCGAAATAAATCTCATCTTGTTAATCTTTATTACAGCGTCCAACAACATCGTTAATTAAAACGGAAATATTTGCCGAAAAATAACTACCATAGCTCAATTTTCAACATTTTACTCTGAACATGGTATCCGGGGAATCCAGTGAAGCATTCGGGGCATTCAAATTGTTTTCACAGACAAAGAGGAAGCTATGACAAACGTGAGCGATGTTCACGATGATAGCGATGACAGTTGAATTGTAATGTGTTGTGTACTGACTGGACTACTAAAAACCTTTCTTCTGGGGCATTGTAAATGTAGCAGAGATACTTTTATCGGTATCTCTACTCTGAATTGGATCTTCCCCCGGCAACATGGCAACTGAAGGAACACGGGTGGGTTTTAGTCAGTAAGAGTCTGACACGCTCCCGCTCCACCCAGAGCGGGAGAAGTTATTTGATAATAAATAAACACACAAAAAAATAAAGTTGTAATTTTGGTCGTCAATCTATTGTGAATTTGAGCAGCAAATTTTCTGTTCCACGACTCAATCACGCTTTCAAAGACCTGTACCCTAATTTCGAAACTTATTTTCGTAAACAATTTTGCCTTATTTGTTTCATTTTGACAGTTCAACAACATTCATTGCTTTATTTACGTTGTTTAACAGATTTTAAGCCATCACATAGCTTTTATCGCGGGCTTTGAGCGCGGCGACCGAATCAAGAAATTCCGTAACGTAACGAAAATAAAACTTAACACCCCCCACTCCGCCTACCATGTAATGACAGTTCCCATGACAACGTGATGTTGTCATGGGAACGTAATTTTTGTTTTATGTGTCATCACGTCATCATCCCAAGTGTAGCGTTGACAAATAGGAAGTATGGAGGTTACAAATGCTATGCAATAGCTTTACCGCGGCAGTCCCCGAGTGCCACACGTTTTTTTTTTTTTATAATTTATAATAAAGTATCCTATTTTATCTATATACTTGTAAATCTCGATGCCGTGGGAATACCGAGATAAAAAGTATTCTATGTCCTAACCTGGGTCATGATCTACCCATGTGCCAGATTTCATTCAAATCCGTTCAGCCGTTCACGCGTGATGCCGTGTTGCCTTTGCTAAACCTTCACCCCAGAGACCGTCAGATGGCGCTGACAAGTAAACACCGCTTAAAGTTCTGCTCGCGATAAAATATATTTTTTAACTATAAAATCTCACCTCTGGACTGTGTATTGTACATAAAAGTGTAACTGGACATACAAAGTAACTGTGACAGTGTTATTCTCGATGAATAGTGTCGGAATAGTGAATAAATACTAATTATCAAAATACGTAAATAGTGACTTTAAACTCAAGAAACGAAGAGTTACGGTGCTACAGGTTACCCTTTTGCATAACTCAACAATTTAAATGCAATAGTGTTCAAAAAGTTAACAATCTTTATTATCAAAATTTACTAAATCAAACGACCACAAAAGATTCGTTTTTTATTCAAATGTTATGGAGCTCTACAACACCATCTAGCTCAAATCACATGAACTAATTTTAGTTTGTGTTGCCACCGCTTTAATAGTGTTATCAGAGTAAGATATTATTACTCTGCAATAAATATTGAAATAAGCGACATCTATTGTGGTGACAAAGACACACATCGATAACGAATTATAAGATCGACAATTTCACCTTCCTCATTACAACACACCTGGTCCCGTGGTGTATGTGGCGACTAATCAATTATTGAACGACGCGATCGTGCGTTCGAATCCAACGACGTGAGAATATTTTTGAAGGACTTTGAAATTTATACTCATAAAATAATCTACATACCAATATGAGTTTCTTAGAAAATGTAGTGGATAATGTTACGTTTCGGCAGCGCACACGCACCCGATCGGAACCTAATAATGACAGCAGTGACATTATCTCCCAAACATTGGAGTGTACTGCAAACAGTATGCCAGAAATGTCAGATGACGAGGATGAAACGCAAATAAACATGTTTAAAAATGAGATAGAAAAACTTAAATCCCAACTAAAAAGCGCACATCAAGAAATAGAAGTATTGTCTTTGGAAAATAGGAACTTGAAGCAAATAAATACAGATTTATCAAAGAAAAATGACATTTACAGAAAAAATGCTAACAGTCCAGTTAAGCAGAAAGTCCAAACTTCAAAACAAAATTTAACTCCTCGCACGAACACAAAACAGACACAAACTTCAGAAACTGCAGAATACCATTGTCCATCTCAAGTTAAAACCGCTGCTACTAGTACTAATAGGACTCAAAACACCATGTCACCCAAAGGTATTAGCGAAAAAAAACATTCGTCGCCGCTGCTAAAACATAAAGTTTGTCTTCTGAGTAGTGAAACGTCTAATAGAATGTATACAATGAGCGAAAGAACTCGTATCTGTAATTATAATATGTGTCACTATCGTATGCCTAAATGTGGATTAAAGCATATCTTAAACAACATTCATACAAAAGTTCGAGACTTCACACACTCTGATTACTGTATTATTCATATTGGCGAAGAGGATTTCAAAAAAACGCATAATTATATAGAACTAGTTACGTTTACTCGCGAAAAATTACAACCATTAAGTCACACTAATTTTATAATATGTCTACCAACTTTTAAATGTATGGATAACAGTAATGTTATGTTTAACAGCCGTATAGATACTTTCAATAACTTAATGTACATGGATATAGGGACATATGAATATGCGTACATATTGGACTCCAATCTCAACCTTCCATATACCTATGAAACTTATAACTATCGTTATGGGAGTTTAAATAATAAGGGCTTAAATATTGTAATATCTGATTTGGAAGACCTTA
Organism: Agrochola litura; assembly: GCA_949152395.1. Classification (NCBI taxonomy): domain Eukaryota; kingdom Metazoa; phylum Arthropoda; class Insecta; order Lepidoptera; family Noctuidae; genus Agrochola; species Agrochola litura. The sequence goes on along the minus strand of OX424521.1, from coordinate 10,740,980 downwards.
TACTAAACCTAAACGCTTTGAATGCCACTCACTTAGAATTAGATTATTCCCAGAAAAACCAAGCAGAGTTGGTAAATGTTACACAATCACAAAAAGAAACTCAGTTTTTTCTATAGTAGTTACCTTAATATTCTTCATCAAAATATAGCCGGACTAATTAATAAATCTGACGATCTCACTGTATGCCTAGAGGAGTTAACTGAGAAGAAGATACACATTGATGTGATCTGCATTACTGAACATTTTATAATGTCTGGCTATGAACAATATCTTTCAGTACCCAACTATGAACTAGCTGCATGCTACAGTAGAAGAGATACCAAGAGAGGTGGCACATGTATCTTGGTAAAAAAGGGACATCAGTGGAATGATATTCCTGATATCAATAAATTTTCAAAAATATGTATTTTCGAGTGTTGTGCAATTGAATTAGGACAGTTGGACACCATTGTGATATGTATATATAGAGTACCAAATTCAAACAATTTAGCTTTATTTTTTGATCATTTAAATAAATTGTTACAATACATACAAAAGAAACGCAAGCGAAATATTATAATATGCGGCGACTTTAATATTGACATTTTGAAACGTAATAGTATCACACTTGAATTAGAATGCGTTTTGCTTAATTTTAATCTACAATTAGAAATAAAGCAGCCTACTAGGTTAAAAAGTAAGACGTGTATCGACAATTTTGCACATAATCTAGATAAAAAATGCAAATCAGCCGTAATAGATTTTGCCTTGTCTGACCACACATGTCAAATATTAAGATGTCCTATCAAACGTATCTGTTTACTAGATCACTGGTATATAAAACGACGTGATTATAGTAATGACAACATTAAAAAGTTCAAAGACTGTTTACATAACTTTTCCTTTTCTGAAATCTACGAAACTAACGATCCCGATGTAGCTTATAACTTGTTCATAGAGACCTTTACATTGTTTTACGACCTTTGCTTTCCACTTAGAAAAGTTACAATAAAAACATACAAAAAGCCTCAGTGGGTATCGCGTGGCATCAGTGCATGTAGTAGAAAAAAGAGGCAATTGTTGTGGCGTTACAGGTTCAAACCAAATGAGACTACTAAAAAAGAATTAAAAAATTACGCTGCTAGATATAAGAAAATTATTAAACTTACACAGTGTGCGCAAAATGCATACAAAATCAAAACATCCATAAACAAGTCGAAAACAGCCTGGGGAATTATTAATCAAGCTAAAGTAAATCTGCCAAAAAGTTCTATCACAAGTATTAAAATTGGAAATAAAACAGAAACGCATCCGCGGAATATAGCACAAGCATTCAATGATTTCTTCATTGATACAATTAAGCCTATAACCCGTGATCGCATTCCAATAACATCGAATATTCCAATGTTAAATAATTCTATGTTTATGGCACCAAGCACTTCCGATGACATACAGAGTATAATTAAATCCCTCAAAAATACCAATAGCGTAGGACATGATGGAATTTCGACAAAAATCATTAAATATGTTTCTGATTATATTAGTGTCCATATAAGTTATATTGTTAATTTGTGTATTACTACTGGTATTTTTCCACACCATCTCAAAACAGCTGTAGTTAAACCACTTTTCAAGAAAAACAATAGGGAAAACATGGAGTGCTATAGACCGATTGCGCTCATACCAATTTTTTCAAAAGTATTTGAGAAATATATATACGAACAACTATACAATTTTTTTGAAAAATATAACATTTATGCTGAGGAACAGAAGGGCTTCAGAAGAAATAAAACCATTAACATGGCTGTATACGATTTGTTGAATAAAGTCATCACAAATGTTGACAGCAGAATACCCGTGTGTTCTGTATATTGCGATATGACACAGGCCTTCGACTACGTGGACCATAAGATCTTGCTTGAGAAGTTAGAAGCTTATGGAATTCGAGGAACCGTACTAAAATTGATAGAATCATATTTAATAAATAGGAATCAATACGTGGAAATTTCGAAGATAGATCTAAAGACTAAAACCGAATTCATATTTAGATCAAATAAACGATTAATTAAGTATGGTGTCCCACAGGGGAGTGTATTAGGTCCCCCGTTATTTTTAATTTATATCAATGATTTACCAAAGGCAACCATTCATCATATGTCACTATTTGCTGACGACAGCACCGTCACTATTAATAGTTCTAACGAGTTACAATTGGAAAATGAAATTAACAAAACTATTCAATCAATAATTACATGGCTAGATAATAATAATCTTAAGATAAATATTAATAAAACAAAATTAATGTTGTTCAGTCAACGACCAAAGGCATCTAATATAATAATAGAACACGGTAACAAAATTATTGAAAACGTAGGTACTACTAAATTCTTAGGTTTAAATATAGATCAAAGGCTGGATTGGAAGGTACACACAGAGGAATTAAGCAAAAGAATAAGCAAGTCTGCTTATGCTCTTTATAAACTATCTTCGATCTTAGGTACTGACGCTTTGCTCACTGCATATCATGGCATCGTTGGCTCAATCTTAAGATACGGGGTTATTTTTTGGGGCAACTCGTGTAATAGAGAACTAATCTTTAAATTACAGAAAAGGTGTGTCAGAGCGATGTTTGGACTAATATGTACTGATACGTGTAAGCCATATTTCATCAAAAATAAAATATTAACACTCCCGTCATTATACATTTACGAGGTTGCAGTCTTTGTTAAAACAAACCCTAAGCTTTTCAAGAAGCTATCCGACACTAATACCCGAAGTCGACGGGATTATAGCCGATTATGTGGAAGAAAGTCCAATACAGCACTGATGCACAAAAGTGTGTTCTGCATGGCGCCAAATATATTTAATCACATTCCGCCACACATAAAAGACTTAAATTTTAATCTATTTAAGAAAACATTAAAGAATTTTCTAATTCAAAAAGCATATTATAGTATTTCCGAGTTTTTGACAGACAAAGTATTGATATAGTTTTATTTTTTGTTGTTTGTTTTGTTCATTACTAGTGTTATTGAATTAATCTGACTTGTGTGACATAATATGTAGATTTTTATTCCTAATTACTTTGACTTTTGACTGCCTAATTCTTGTTTTATTATAAATTTCTATGACGAGTTGATGACACTATTCTGTAGTATATTTATTATAATTTGATTGATTATGTTTTAATTTAATATGTTAATTGCTTTGAATAATGGACTAATTTTTATCTTTAACTAATTTTTTTAATCTATTTGATGTTTATATCCTATTGATAAAAATAACCAACGTGTTTATATTTGTACGCCGTTAAGGCAAAACATGACTGTGCTATAATTTTATTTTAACATCTTGCATGCCATGTGTGTATACTTATGTTTTGGACAAATAAATTATCTTATCTTATCTTATCTTAAAAGCAACCAAAAAATGCTTTTGTGGGAATAAAAATGTAGTAAAAACTTTTTTTTCCACTTAAAGAATTTAATACGTTATTTTTCTCAAAAAAAAGTTGGCAACCGGACCTTGAGCACAATCCTTCAATAAAATAAAAAACTGCTTACAATAAAACTATCAAATACCGAATTGGGGAGATCAGCGAAACATGTCGAAAATGTAAATGTCGAACGTTGGTTAACAAATTGAATTGTAATCGGTTTTGTTTGACTTTGAGATAACATTCAAGAGAATCGTAGGCTTCTAAAACATTCTAATAAATGTGCTTATATGTTTAGTGCTCGTCCTTGTTTTTTTCTTTTTCTTTCATATAAATTTCGTAGGTTTGGAATACGAAAAGGGCTACTTAGTGTGCTAAGATATAGAAGACGGCCTACGATTTCGAACGTCGCATATTTTAGAAACCAGATTTGGTTTCCTCTTGCTCTTATCGCAATTTATTTGGGACCGAAACCGGTATGATAAAGACGGGTATTTTATCGGTTACAAAATTTATATTTTCCTCCTGGGTATTTTTAAAGGTTATTTAATACAACCAATATTAATACCGGTTACCGAAATAAAAATTACCTCCATCTTACACGTGCCGTCGACATTAGTCAAAGGGCGCACATGGCCTGTGTGTGTGTAACGTGTATTAAAACGGTAACCTAAATGAGGTAACGTGTTTCTTCTTCTTGGTTACTCAGATAGCGGTAACTTTAATTGTAGAAGTAACCAAAATCTTTTTTATTTTTTATTGGCATCCTGCTGGTCAACCTAGGATGTTGTCTGCTGCTTCACCGGACTTTCCTGTGGCTGCCTCAATAAATTAAGGCCTCTAGCCAGGGCATAATTCTTAGAAACTAAGTGACTACATACTGAGGGGGGCACCCTCTGTGGGGTACGGACCTCAGCTTAGGGCGTCGCTGGAGGAGGGCAGCAAGGGACAGGCCGGATTGGATTAACCAATCTTTAAAACAACTTTTGCATTGCAACATTATTGTATCTCATACATAAACAAAATTCTCTTCCTGTCACCTTTCAAACATACTGAAATTATGTTCATCATAAATCCATCCAACCAACCATTTCGCCAAACACAAATAAACTCAAAACTTATAAAATAAAACATGGAAAACGCATTTCGGTATTCTAAGAGTTACGTGCAATATTTAAATAGTTGGCAACTGTGTATCTATGTGTACGTTCGGAACGTGTCGGGTGCCATAGTACACGTTCCGTGATTAGTTGCCAGACATCGCCTACTGAGTTACCCTTTTCACTGAACTTATATTAATCGCACATGTTGGTAGAATTGAGAATTTTGTTGCTGGTCCCACAAAAACGTTAATAAAAAAAGAAAATCTCCAACCCAGGTGTATTGGGTTGTTAATAACCCGTTCAATACGTGGTAGCCAAAAAGTAAAGCTATCAGAAGGTAAATTCCCGAAACTAAAAACGTTCAAAATCTAGTCGTAATCTCATCTCAGTGAAAATCAATGCCAATGACTTATCGGTAACTTGAAGGTAAATTATATATCTTTTTGACAGAAGATTTGAATGCGAACGTTCTTAAAAATACGGGAATTGCCGCTCTGAAATAATGATCGCTATGTTCTTAGGACTTCCACTGCTAAACACAGGATCTTCTAATAGAATCGCCACATATACTTTTGTGATCAACATTTCGATAATCCACATTACAATCGCAGTAGCAGAGATTTCAACGAAGCACATCCAAACAAGATATGCTCAAAATAGTTAAGTATGGAGTAGACACAACAATACGTTACAACCAAACAATTCTGCAATTTTAGACACTGTTGAAAGCAATGTCTGTCTAGTTTAAACATGCTGTGTCTATGCTAGAACAAAACGATATCTACACTCCATTCAACGCAGTTAATACAATCCTTTTCCATCGCAAAAACAAGACTTACATAAAATCAGAGCACGCTCTACGTAACTCTGCTCTGTTGGTGACAGTATTGTGACAATTTCACTAAAGCTCCCATAACAGTGCTGACGCTTAGAAAGCTATCAAGGGCTCAATACAAAACAACTGTTACTGTTACGTTCCAAACTGTTGGATCGAGTCCAGGTCTGTTATTGCCATTATTAAAAGGGAGGAATGCGCATGTAGCTGTTTTGCCTGGAGAAAAGTGAGCAGATGTTTGTAAAATACTGTAGAGTTTACCGACTAGCTTCCATTAAAGTTTCGGTTCTGGAAATGTACGGAAAACTACTGCGCTGTACAGTGTTTGGGAGGTATAAGGTCGAATGGAAATTGAGTTAGCTGACACTGCACTGAAATATTTAGGAGAATCATGTAGGCATTTATTGACGTGGAATGGAAGCTTCTAAAAATAACACAATTTCCTTTTGGACGATAGCTTACGTGTCAATCTCACATCAATAAAATAACTTTTTGAGATCTTGGTAGCTTGGAAGTTTTTTCTATTCAAAGAATTTGCCGAAATGGTATTCACTCCGTCGTAAAATTCGACCTAGAAGTATGGAAATGAACCCGGAGACTCGTAAATTTGCCTACCAAGCTGAGAACTTGTTCCTTAAGCAAAAATACTGGCAATAAGCCAGAAAACCTAGTAATAGAAATACCAAGTTTTCTTCAGGGGAAGAAAAACGAGCTTGAAGTCGGAAATATAAGTTAAACACCACGCTTTTCACCTGTAATCCTCTAAGAGGTAAACTAGACAGAGGTATTTAGTACACACAAATTTCGCCAGTTATAGTATTTAAGTCCCATGTAATACATATCGACCGTAATGCGATCTATACTCCATTTGAAATAAGATTAGACATTTAACTAAAACCTTTTTTACAGTCCGTTCAACCGATTTTGACTTCTATTTTGTTGGTGGCATGACAAATGATAGCTGCAGTAAACAGTTGGTATTGTTACCACTTTTTTGTTTTGAATGCCATCCTTATGCCTACGGTATAGAAGTCAGAATCGGTTGAACGGACTGTAAAAAAGGTTCGTTATGTCTAATCTTATTTCAAATGGAGTATAGATACGGGCTGCTGCTGAGAAATTCCTAACGGAAAATCCCAGTACTCCAGTGTGGGAAAGAGATAAAGCTCTACAGGACGTATAGCTCCATCTCTTTCTCCCACTGAAATAATATGAAAATAATACTGCTTTTGAGCTGGTGGTAGGCCCCCTGAGGATCGAACCGGGATCTAACGCCTTGAATATTGTACAAGTTCTGAAGCCAATAAATACACCTACAGCCGTTGTCAGGGCAATATAACGTGGTTAGAATATATTATTAACGGTGTTGGGTTTCCTCATCAGTTTTCCTTGGCCGTTTTGCGATACATTTAAATTTTGCGCATATGTTGCAAAGTACTGACACACGTGTGAGTTAATGAATACCAATTTCTGTATTGTTCTATCTTACGAGTAGTTATTTTCATTTTGAACTTGTAAAGAGGTCGAGCGATCTTTCTGTTGAGAGGACATTAAATTTCTCATTTTATTTTACTCAATCTAGTAAGTCTTCCAAGAAAATCTGGATTTCTTTAGCTAAGTTCATGGCATCTTGAGTTTTTTCGTTCCGTGCTAATGGTTAGCTGGGCCAGTTTGTAATTTTATTGTACGAAAACTAACCTTTATACTTCTATCCAGCACGCGTAACATGACCACAATAGAAACGGGTTTCGTCGACGGAAGAATAGACAAAATAACAGATAAACAATCACAATCTGTAATTTAGTCTATTCTTCCGTCGATAAAACCCATTTCTATTCTACGGTAGTCATGCTATGCTTGCTGGTACTAAGTTAGTTTTCTTGTAGATTTCAAAAGATCATATCGGTAGTAACGTTTTAAAATCGTACCAAACAGACCGACACTGAAGCTCACTAATATTAGTGCAAATAAAACGAATACTTTATTTATCACTTATTCTTTATTTATCTTTCATCAGAGTTGTTACACAACCTTTTCAATTGAATGTGACACAACAAAAAACTTCCACTTCAGTTTCATAACAGCTTTTTACCAAATGAATATGATATAAAAGTATAAACGGTATTTATAATATATATATATATATATTTTTTTTTTTTGTCTGTCTGTTTGTTCCGGCCAACCTCCGAAACGGCTGTACCGACTTTGACGAGAATTTCACTGGTAGGGCTGATGGTATAAGGAGTAACTTAGGCTACCTTTATATTAGAAAAGAATTAGGGCCACGCCGTCGAAGCCACTGGCAACAGCTAGTTGGTAATAAAAACATGAAACCAGATAAAAATAATATTCGCTCTTCTCGGTATGCTACATGCAATATCGGTTATTGATTTTCATCGGAACGAATTTCATTCTATTAATTATTGAAACCAATTAATTTCTCTATTGGATTCTTGTGTCTGCTTTTGAAAGTTATTGGAAAATATTTCACTGTGCAACCGTCATTAATTTGAGGGAAAGCGGATAATTACTATTTTCAGGCGGGTAATTAAACAGTTTTTTAAAAGAAAATTTTAATGTGGCTGGCTGTAGAAAACCTGTTTTATCAAGGGGTATCGTGTTACCCAGTAATTGGGTTGTGGAGGTCGGATAGGCAGGCGCTCCATGTAAAATACTAGTATTCAGCTGCATCCGGTTAGACTGGAAGCCGACCCTAACATAGTTGGGAAAAGGCAGATTGATTGGCTGTAAGAGTAGGGGAAGACTAAATAAACAATGGATAGTGAGAAAGGTGATATCGCTAGAAAGGGAGCTACTGAGATGACAAATGATGAAGATGTATGGAAGGAAGGAAGACATGCTGTGCCGACTGACCCCAAATAAATTAGGATAAGGTTTAAATAAAGATTGCTAGATAAAGATTACCTTAAATTTACCACAACCAGTATTAATACCGGTTACCGAAATAAAAACTACCTCTATCTTACACGTGCCGTCGGCATTAGTCCAAGAGCGCACATCGCCTGTGTGTGAGTAACCGCTATTAAAACGGTAACCTAATAGAGGTAACATGTTTCTTCTTCTTACCCAGATACCCAGATAGCGGTAACTTTAGTTGTAGAAGTAACCAAAATTCTTCGATACCTGTACCGTAATTTATAAAGGTTTTCGGTCCCTGTTCGGTAGCACCATATTTTTTTCATCTTTCCTCATCGCCATTTGTTTTGTGTTGAATCGAGATTTACGTGATCGTTAGTTTTAGTGCATTTCTTTAACTTAACATTCAATCAATGCGTAAACTAAACAAAACATTGACACACATTTCACTACGTTCCATCTACAGTATGTCAAGAATACCCACATATAAACTAAAATAGAAAGGTTCACACTTGATACCAACCTCTGTACCAACGGACATAAAGTCTAGGTCAATGTGATCAACTAGGAGAACTAGTAATGAAATATGTGACCTAACGGTTCGTTTGTTTGTTTGGATCGAGCGTTTGTATCAGTCAGTCACTTGCTGTTGTAATTGCAATATTGTTTACTTTAACTTTTGTGAGGAATAGTGGCTGCAGGCCAGGATATATTACATAAAGCCTAGCTGCTGATCGCGGCTTCGCACGCGTGGACTCAATTTTGCAGTAGGTTAAGTGAAAGTCCTGTCAAAATGTCCAGCCGTTTCAGAGATTAGTCGGAACTAACAGAGAGAAAGGCAGAAAAAAAAAATTAAAAATTGTTTTTTGTTATATTTATTTATGTACTGTATAGACATTCCAATTTTATTTATTTGTATAGATTCCATCCAGCACGCGTAGCATGACAACCATTTGTCGACGGAAGAATAGACAAAATGACAGAGTCTGTCATTTTGTCTATTCTTCCGTCGACAAAACCTTCTCGTTTCTATTGTGGTCATGCTAAGCGTGCAAGAGGTGCCTTAGATGTCGTTGACTGCGTCATCTAGAGACGAAGTAAAAGATCGTACATTGTGGATGTAAGAACCGTCTCGGTCTCGATGTGTTAAGCTTGGAGACAAAAGGCTTTTTAAAACTAAATGACTGTCTATTAAAGAAATCTGCAAAAAAACTCGAACAGTCACCTTCAAAATCCAACTGAATCTTAGTCATGCATTCAAAAAATAAGAAACCATGAATATAACATAAAAAGCGGTTCTTAATTAAACCGTCGAAGTCTGCAGCCCAGACGTTACGTAAATCGACGATGCGACATTGGGGAGACATACACGTCGTACAATAAAAGAAAAAAAAAAACCGGGCATCGTTCCAGTAGCTAAATTGCACCACGGGGACGAGCAGTTAATATGCAAACTTCCGCTGATTTCGTGATGATGTTCTTTTTATAGGACCTCTGTGGTTTTGTTCTATTAAGTTGACTTAGGATTGACATTGGCCACTGTTTAATTTCTTAGAAGAAGGCAAAAGGCCGATATCTGACTTTCTAACTTAAGTGTGATTGTCCAGCATATTCGAATTGCAATAAACATGTGTAATCTACCATCCCGCACTGGTCCCGCGTGATGGGCTCCCTCCCAGTAGTGGGAACATTCATGGAATTTCGAACTTTGACACCAGAAAATGTCATAGACCAAAGGTTACTTAAAACAATTAAGACAAATTTTATCGCTTCTGCAATTAAAAAGGTTATCTTTAATCTCGTTAATAATTATAAACAAAAATATAACACAAAAATATCAATTAATACTAAAATAGAATGATATCATCATCCACCACCATCCACCATCCACTATCCACCTGACTCAGTTTCGTGGTCTATAGAAACTTCGAGACATACATTTTAATAAGATACACTTAAACAAAGCAAACAAACTGTCATTTTATCTCAGACTTACAAAATATTGTGTAACTTTTACTTAGTCTAAAGATTCGACGTGATTAAACATTGATACGTCATCGTTTTAATTAATCAGCTGTTTTTATATTTACTCCGACGAGGTATATTTTTGGATGCACAAGGCAAGCAAGATGAACGTACTAGGGTACTAGTTATGTTGTACTTACAAGTCTTGTACGGTCAGGCAAACAGATTTGTGACCACAATTGAAACGGGTTTTGTCGACGGAAGAATAGACAAAATGACAAATAAACAATCACAGTCTGTCATTTTGTCTATTCTTCCGTCGACCAAACCTGTAGAAAACCCGTCTTTATGGTTTTCATGCTACGCGTGCTGGCTGGTAGCTGACTTCAATTACTTTATAAACCACTAGCTTCCCGCAACTTCGTACGCGTTAAACTCAACCGTACCAACTTTTTTTGAGAAAAATAACGTATCAAGTTCTTTAAATAGGAATAAAATAAAGTATCTGAGAGAATAAAAAAGTATTTTAACATCTGTTTTATGGAGTCATTCTTAAATTTCGTGGAACTACCTAACATTGCTTTTGTATCGTATTGTATTCAATCAAATGGCCAAATGTATTCATAAGGCACTCGGCAATGGTGTAATCGTATCGATACTTCCAGAGATTACCCGCGTACAAACCAACACTTTTACCTCTTTATAATATTAAGATGTTGTGCGTGTGTTCAGTAGTCTTTTTTTTTCTTGTCTGGTTACTTATCACTTTAGTTGAGTGTACATTATGCAGTATACAAGATTTTGCAAATACATAATACCACAACCTAGTTAAATTTGGTTTGGCTTTTGAAACATAACCGTCTTTCCAAATATGCGAGTGTCAGTTTCCCAATGTAAATTGCGGTAACTGTATCGGTATTTTACATCGATGAAATACGGCAAAATACCGGGTTTATCCCACATAGCCCAGTAACACCCAAATAACTCGAATTCAATATAATATTGGCACATTATCATTAGGTTAAAGAAATAAATATGTATTATATTTACTCTGTTATATTTATGTTATATGAATATAGAATTAATCTGAGAATTTGATTCTTATCTTTCTGGGAATGTTATTCTTGTTATCACCCACAATAACTACAAATTTTCTTAGCTATTCTTCGAAGGTGAAACGTCTGCGGTGTATCAGTGTACTTCGTTTTCTTTTATAAATAAAAGATGTACCTATTTACAAAACGTTCAGATCTTCAGGACAATTCTTGCTACAGCTATTATCTAGTATTCACTAGTTCTTGGAACATTTTCGTTTAATCTAGTTCCATTCAAGATACAGATACTAACGCAAGTGTACATTATCTACAATTCCAATAATTCGTTGTCATAAGCAGAATCTTCAGTCCTTTATAACAAGTTACGCTCTACAAAGTATCTATGATGCAAACGAATGGCTCGGTCATAGTAAAAATGTAAAACAGTAGATCAACTAGGCTATTTTGGGTAATAATTGCCTGCGATCAAAAGCGGCCTTCAAATACCTCAAAAAACATAATCTTTCTGGTGCGGTAGCAACCGGATAAGGCTGGACCATTTAAGCGGAGAAGTCCAGCGCTAGGAAAACATTAACCATACACACAGACATATTGTGATATACTGCTCTCAACTACTACCTCTTTCGTCTTTGCTTTTGTACAGCTCAAATGTACAGAATCAGACAGTCTAACTGCGTTGCGAAACTTGCTTGTACAACATCAGCGGGGGTTTTTGTGAGTCGTATTGATTTGGACGAGTGTTCTTAGTGTTTTTACTGTCAACTTTTTTTACTGTGGTTAGGTTGCCCTATATTCATCTTTAATGGGTTGTAATCTGGTTCATATATATTACACTGGCCGATGTCTGGATTATTTCTCTTGCCCTTGCGACATTTGGCATGTTTAGATATTGCTATAATCTGTATTGAACCTTGTATTGTTCTTATTTACTAAATGTCAGCGTTGAATAATCTGTTTTTGTCGAGACCAGATGACGTAGTGGTTGTAGTGATTTCTGGCTCTTATCTACACGCTTAGCATGACCATAATAGAAACGGGTTTTGTCGACGAAAGAATAGACAAAATGACAGATAAACAATCACAATCTGTCATTTTGTCTATTCTTCCGTCGACAAAATCCGTAGATAGCCCGTTTCTATGGTTGTTATACTACGCGTGCTGCACTAGCTATCTATACGAAAATACTAACCTCGAGACGTTGTTAAGAGATAAGCCAGCCAGCAGGTTGATAGCGCGGCTGGCTGCCCATGCCCATAGTATACAGGGTGGCAGGGATATCGAACCGAAAACTGTTGCCATGGATTCAGTACATGATTCTGAACACCCCTGCGTTGAAATATTTCGGTGGTTATTAATAAAAAAAACTGCTGTTCCATACATTTTGACCGTGTAGGTATTGATTGCACTTTTCTATGAAACATCAGATTTTTTTAAATAACCGACGAATAATTTCAACGCAGGGAGTTTCAGAATCATGTACTAATTCCATGGTAACAGTTTTCGCGTCGATGTCCCTGTCACCCTGTACACAAGACGAACATTTAGTACCGTTACTGATGGAGGCTCCTAAATTGCATCCTCAGGCATGCGGGTAGTATGAAATATTGATATTTAGCAGGATGATCCTGGATTCAAAATCAAATATCGTCTATTCTTATTAGCATGACAGGCCTCAAAACGCGCTCCCTTGACGACGGCTTTACCTGGAAAAAAGTGACTTCTTTTTTTTAGAAAAAAAATAAAAACTGAATTTGTAGTTAATATTTCCAGCATATTCAAAGAAGCTTGAAAACTTGACACGAAGTAATTTTTAATTGCCAATCACTTCCTGCTTTTATCTCATCGACTTTAATTCGATTTAACAATCGCTGGAGTATCTTCCCAACGTTTTATTGCTGTTTGCCATCTATAAAACGAATCGTACAACTGAAATAGTCTAGTAGCTTTTACTACCCTCCGTTTTGAATCAATTTGCCTTTTAAAGTACTCTTTCCGGGTTTCAGTGATAATGAAAGAAGAAGCCCGAAAGTCTGACAGCCAGTCTTACCAATGGGTATCGTGTTACTCAGAAACTGGGTTGTGGAAGTCAAAAAAAAAAATCAAAATCAAAATATTTTATTTCACATAAACCTACAAGGGCACTTATGAAACGTCAGAAGCTAGGTGCACGGTTCCAATTGGTCGCTTCCTATGGAGAAGAGCCGGCAAGAAACTCCACGGTTACTCTTTTGAAAATAAATTGTTTCTACAATGTTTTCAAATTACAGTGTTAATAGGTATGGGAGGACAGTGTATAAGTCAGATAGGCAGTCGCTCTATGTAAAATACTGGTCCGGTTACACTGGAAACTGACCCCAACATATTTGCGAAAAGGCTAAGCAGATGATGATCAGAAGTAAGTACAGGAAAGTATTACCACTTTAGTTGCCCGAGCAGCATTAAAGAATTCCTTAAAAAAAAAACAGACTTGGTTTCTATTTTTTTATTTCCATGAAAGGTTTATGGGTGATGGTAATCACTTTCCATAAGGTGGGCAGTTGAAATAGAATATGCTTTCTTATGCACCAAAATTAAATGTTCGAGAACAATTTGTGTGGATACCCTCATGTATACCCCCTCTAGAAAGGTGGAGGATTATGTCGGACTTCTATCGACTTCTTCTTTTCGTGTGGTTTGTGAATAACTTGGTGCTAGAGTTTTTATACCGCCCATGGGCCTCACATGCCGTCGAAAAATATCTCTCAGGCATGCAGGTTTCCTCACGATGTTTTCCTTCACCGTTTCTGAAGCAAATGATAATTATACAATAAGCACGTGAATCCGAAAAGTCAGAGGTGCGTGCCTTGGGTTCCAACTCGAGACCTATGACTTGGCAATCCGACGGTCACACCACATCACTGCTTCTATCGAGTAAAACCATACTTTGACCGTCCTCAGCACATGTAGAGGCTTTGGAATACCCGGTGGAATGCACTGGAGCCCCCCTCCTTAATGTTTGAAAACCTACAGCATAAATGATTCTGATCATAACAGCCTGGCACGTTATATCACCATCTGTACAAACCAATGACGTAGTGAGGTGACGTTATCTCAGCAAAGCGTGGGAGTTCTCTTTATTTATCTGTATGTTAGATAAATGGAGCTTTCATTCAGTAACTCGATTCTGATCTAGAAAATATTTGCACCTTTTCATTTGCCGTGCGGATTGGCAGTTGCATTAGCTTAGTATAAAGCTCTGTTTGTTCTGGAAGTTAGTAAGGTTTTATTTGTGAGGGATATCGGAAATGATTAGTATGTATAGTTCGGCTAATGGCGGCTAGGAAGTTAGCTACTCGCTGTGCAGTACAGTACCGCATCCCCCACCCCTCACCCCCGCTGACACGTGAATTCGTTACTGCGCAGCGACTCGCCCCATGTTCCGAGCTGCCATTAAGTTTGAATCGGGCTGTATCATAGCATTACGACCGTATTCCTCAAAGGTGAAGCTCTTCCACGTTTCGCCGTATCGCCAATGATGTTTTATTAACCAACTTCAAAAAGGAGGAGGTTCTCAAAAGTCGGTTGCTTTTTGTAGCTGCATTGATTGCGAGCCTTCTTCTGCCCTTCAGAAATTTAGATGGAGTCTACGAATTGACTGTCTCGTGGGTCTAAAGTACGGTATCAAAACCAGTATAAGCTGGCCTCTTATTCTATTGAATCTCCGTACTACGCTGGGCCAGCTTAAGGTCAAAGTGTTAACACGGACGTTCGGTCTACTGTCTGTACTTTTGCTGGAGGTGAAGGGATTATATCAAAGGACCAATAGCTTCTTCCCCTTTTTTGCTAATTGTCTCCATCAATGCTTCTGCGAAACCGTTTGATTGTGTTATTTTTACATATTATTGTATGCTGCACCGTCAACGTCATAACGTCAACGCCGGCTGTCGCTGAAAACCAGCGCTGTGACTCTGTCTCGCATAGGGTCGCAGCATTATGCTGAGCGATGGCCGTTTTGCGTGGATGTGACGCATATTTTCCCCAACTTGTTCATTTTTTGTTTCTTTGCGTCATGTTTACCGCAAATAAAAGTATTTTCTTTCTTTTTTATGTCAATATTCCCGAAAGCCGTCCTGTCAGTGGGTTTCCCAACATATACCGCAAGGGGCACCAAGAAGAGGGTCTTGTGTAGCGGATGTTCAATGACAGCGGTGATTGCTTTAACATCAGGCGACCCGCATCCTCGTTTGTCTCATAAATTATACTGTATACATACATAACATTGCTTGTAATCCACAAAGGGTTAGGTAGCGGTGTAGGTACCCACATTTCGCCAGTTAAGTCCCAAGTAATACAGGGTGGCGGCAGGGACATCGATGCGAAAACTGTTACCATGGAATCAGTACATGTTTCTGAACATGCGTTGAAATTTTTCGACGGCTATTTATTAAAAAAAAAAAACAGCTGTTCCATACGTTTTGACCACGTAGGTATTGCACTTTTCTATGAAACAGCAGATTTTTTTTAAATAATCAACGAACTTCAACGTGTTCAGGGAGTTCAGAATCATGTACTGAATCCATGGTAACAGTTTTTGCGTCGATGTATGCCATCCTTTAAAGGGCGAACCTATTACCATCAACCGGGCACAAATTTAGACTCCGGGCTGCTACCGTGTTTTCCTGTGGAAAAACCCTATAATAATAACACTTTTGCCTTACCTGGTCATCGAACATTTAAGTGGCTGTTGTAATCTGTGGTAAATTTCATTATCTTGATTCTTAATGTGGTAACACTGCGCCCTCTACTTCCTACTTTTTCCTACTGCCGGTCATGGCGTCGCTTGCTTTTATTCTCCATAACGTGTAAAACTATGTTAAAGACATTTGTAAGTAATAAATATACTTGCTACGACTACTGGTCTAATTTATTAATGTCCACCACTCC
Source organism: Agrochola litura (assembly GCA_949152395.1). Taxonomy (NCBI): domain Eukaryota; kingdom Metazoa; phylum Arthropoda; class Insecta; order Lepidoptera; family Noctuidae; genus Agrochola; species Agrochola litura. The sequence goes on along the minus strand of OX424521.1, from coordinate 10,724,807 downwards.
AACATGGTAGCAGAGCGTGGTTGGGTGGTTAAATAAGTAAAATAAAGTGAGATCAAAAAAAAGGTCTCGTGAAATGTAGTTCGCGCCTCGTGTAATAAAAGTGAAGAATAAAAAACGTTATCATCACCAAAATGGCTAAACAAGCAAAGATAGAAGACATCATGATGCCCATTTTTGATGGAGTAAATTATTCAAGCTGGAAATTAAGGTTAGTAACTTTACTAGAATACAAAGAATGTAACGAGCCCGCCATTAGCGCGATGCCTGCTAAATATATAAACCAAGAGGCCGACTGGAAGAAAATGGATTTAAAAGCAAGGACTATAATAATGAGCACCATTTCCGATAAACAATTAGAATATATAAGTGAATGCACAACAGCATATGATATGATGAAAAAGTTTGACAAGATGTATCTAACACAGTCTACTGCTATGCAAATAATATGTAGAGGAAAAATTGAAGAGATTAAATTAAATAATTACAATACAGTAGAAGATTTTTTTGTTGATTTCGAGAAAACAACTAATGATTTCAAAGCGGCTGGTGGAAATATAAATGAACCCGAGAAGATGAGATACTTGCTCAGAGCATTACCTCCAAGTTACAGTTTTATTGGAGATTTTATTGATGTAATCCCAGAAGAACAAAGAACAGTAGATTATGTAAAATCTAAAATAAAAGAAAAAAATATGACTACAAGTGACCCAGACAAGAAAAGCAATATGAGTACGTTCTCAACAAAAACTAAAGCACAATGTTTTATCTGTGGAAAGACCGGCCATCTCAAGAAGGACTGTTGGCATGGTCAGAAAAACTATCAAGGAAGATATCCAACCGGTCAACGCCAGCAAGGACAACAAAGAGGTTACAACAGAGGTGGATTTCATCGAGGTCGTGGCCGAGGCAGAGGTCAAAGTCATCCCAGAGGTGAGTCGACAAGCGCTCAGCAAGACGGCTCTGCAACGGAGTCATGGACAGCTCAGGTATGCAATCCTGAAGTAAATCAGGTAACGGGGTGTAGCGAAGGGGAACATGATAATAATAGTGAAATTAATTGGTTGTTAGATAGCGGATGTACAGATCATATCATAAAGAATGATACATGTTTTTATAATTATATAGATTTAAAAATTCCCATTGATGTGAAACTGCCAGATGGTAAAATTTTAAAAGCAACTAAAGTAGGCACAGTTAAAATATATTTCAAAAATTATTATAATGAAAAACACGTTGACCTAAAAAATGTATATTTTGTAGAAGGTATTAAGCAAAATCTGTTAAGTGTTTCTAAAATAACCCAAAATTGCACATTAGTAGCAAGAAATGAAAATGCAAAAATTTATAATCAGTCAAGAGAATTAATAGCTGTTGCTAGCAAAATAAACAATTTATATTGTATAAAAAGTTTCGTTTCAAAAATTGGTAACAACAAAATGTATGTAAATTCAATAAAATTAACTGATAAAGAGAAATGGCATAGGGCACTTGGTCATGTAAATTTTCAATATTTAAACAAGTTGATAAATAATAAATTAGTAAAAGGATTGCCAGATAAGATTGAAAGTACAGAAATGAAATGTTCAAATTGTATTGAAAGCAAAATGGCTAATGTACCTTTTGAAAATAATAGAACTAAAACTACAGAAATTTTAGAACTGATACATACTGATCTAAACGGTCCACATAGCACAACTGGCTATGGTGGAGAAAAATATTTTTTGACATTTATCGACGACTATAGTAAATGTACCAGAATTTTTTGTATTAAAAGCAAAGCAGAAACTGCAAATTGTTTTATAGAATTTGTTAATTTAGTAGAAAATAAGTTTAATAAAAGAGTAAAGAAATTACAGTGTGATAATGGCAAAGAATATTTAAATCAAGATATTTTTAATTTCATTAGACAAAAGGGAATAGAGTTATTACCATGTCCACCCTATGTCCATGAATTAAATGGAGTAGCGGAAAGATATAATAGATCTGCCATGGACATAGGCAGATGCTTAATGAGAGAAGCTAAAATTCACAGAAGGTATTGGCCCGAAGTTATAAAAACAGCAGCATATTTAAAAAATCGAACAATTGCTAATACAGTAGAAAATAAAACTCCTTACGAAATATTTTTTGGTATTAAACCAAATGTTGAGCATTTAAAGATTTATGGTAGTAGAGTTTATGTCAGGGTTCCAGAAGTTTTAAGAAAAAGTAAATGGGACGATAAAGCTCAACTAGGAGTGCTAGTAGGTTATAATGAGAATGGTTATAGAGTTTTATTAAATAATAGAATAATTAATGCTAGACATGTACAAGTAGTCGAAGAAAATACTCAATTAATTTGTTTAGAAAGACTTGATGATGAAAAGGATAGGGACTTAGAAAATAAAAAGCCAAATATAAAAAACGAAATATTTAAAACTGACATTGATGAAGACTATGTAGATGCAAATGAAACTAGGTCTAATAATACTGTAGAAGATCTTGTTAATGATGATAATTTAAGTAATAGCGATAAGCTTCTAATAGAAGAAAGGTCAAAAAGAAAGATAAATCCAGTTTCCAGATATGGTAATCCAGTATCACATTTTATTTATGTAAATTACATTGATGCACATGTACCAAATACATTTGAGGAGGCCATGAGCTCCACTGATTATAAGCAATGGCAGGTAGCGATGGACTCAGAAATAAATAGCTTAAATAAAAACAACACATGGCAAATTGTTGAACGGCCAAAAGATAAAAAGGTTATTGATGTCAAATGGGTATTTAAAAGGAAAAGTAATAATGTTTGTAAAGCTAGATTAGTTGTACGAGGATTCCAGCAAAAAGATTATCTTGAAAATGTTTATTCACCAGTAGGAAAAATGCAAACATTGAAAATTTTATTATCATACAGTTGTAAAAATAATTTATTTATAGAACAAATGGATGTTGAGACAGCATTTTTAAATGGTCATGTAAAGTCAGAAGTATTTGTAAATCAGCCAAAAGGTTATGAAACTGGAGATAATAAAGTTTACAAATTGCAAAAAGCACTCTATGGTCTCAGAGAGAGCCCTAGAGTATGGTATGATTGTTTCACCAAATTTATTGAAAAACTGAACTTTGTTAGAAGTAACTATGATTACTGTTTATATGTAAACAGAGCCAGCAAAGATCCAATATACATACTAATATTTGTTGATGATCTCCTAATTTGTAGTAAAGATAAAGATAAAGTAATAAAGGTAAAAACTAGCTTAATGGAAAAATTTGCAATGAAAGACCTAGGAAAAGTTAAAAGTTACATTGGCATAGATATTGATTATAATGATGATAGGAATAAAATGACCTTAAGTCAAACTAAATATATTGAATCTTTGGCTGTAAAATATAATCTAGAAAATAGTAAGTTATATGACACTCCAATGGAAACAAACTTAAAATTAGAACAAGCTAGAGAAGTAGATGAAAGTATAAAGTATAGAAATGTAATTGGCGAATTATTGTATATTAGTACAGGCACTAGGCCAGATATAGCGTACAGCGTTAATTACTTAAGTCGGTATCAAAGTTGCTATGATCAAACACATTACAAATATGCAATGAGAATCTTAAAATATTTGTATAAGACTAAGGATTTAAAGTTAACGTACTATGATAATGTAAGCTCTGAAACATTAGATTGTATGGTAGACTCTGACTATGCAGGAGATAATGTAAATAGAAAATCTACAACAGGTTTTGTGAAACTTAATATTTTGGAAAACACATAAACAAAGTACAGTAACTAAGTGTTCAACTTTTGCAGAATATACTGCTATGTCAGAAGCAGTGACAGAAGTACTTTTCATTAGAAACTTGTTAAATGAATCATTCAATGTAAATTTTGATAAACCTATAAAATTATATGAAGATAATTCAGGTGCAATTTCGATTGCTAAGTATGGCAATTTTACTAAAAATTCAAAGCACATCGAAGTTCAGTATCATTATATAAATGAAAACTATGAAAAGGGTATAATCGATATTGTAAAAATTGATACAAAATTTAACTTGGCAGACATGTTAACCAAAAGTCTAAACAAGAACAATTTTCTGAAAAATAGGTTAGGGTTAAAATTAATCTAAAATAATTTTAATTTTCTTTTTATTTAAATAAAAATGTATAACAATATTTTTTATGTAAAAGAACAAGATTATAAATTTAAGGAGGCGTGTTGTAATCTGTGGTAAATTTCATTATCTTGATTCTTAATGTGGTAACACTGCGCCCTCTACTTCCTACTTTTTCCTACTGCCGGTCATGGCGTCGCTTGCTTTTATTCTCCATAACGTGTAAAACTATGTTAAAGACATTTGTAAGTAATAAATATACTTGCTACGACTACTGGTCTAATTTATTAATGTCCACCACTCCAACAGTGGCTATTGCAAGCAGGAATCCACTCTTAAAATCAAACTGAATTTTAAACTCAGATCTGTAATTAAATACCTGCCATACTCAACTACATATTAAATACATTAAACACATAATTTAACGTACCGTTACATTCCATTCCAGAATAATCGATTGGACTAAAGGCTCCCGAAGACAGGCAGGACGCAACTTTGGTGGAAAAATTTCTATGAAAACTTCATGGATTCATGGATTTGTTTTACGGGAATTGCGTCGTGCCTGTCTGCGGAGGCCGTTATGGATCCCCGGTTTTCGGTGCACTGACAAACACGTGGCTCTGCCAGTGATTAATCCAATTAATTTAATTGAATCAGTCTGTATATAAAAGCCATGGAATTTATTAATAACGAAGTCGCAGTGTCGCAGGCACCGTTTTTAACTTCATTTCAGTTTTTCAATTGAGTGTTTATGCTTTTGGTGCTGCTGCTGCCATTCTGGTTTTAATAAAAGTATCGTGGAGGGTAGTTCGGTTTTATTGGGTTTCTTGGAGAGTAATTTGTTTTAGTTAGGTTAAAATAAAATATAGCTGAGTGCTAAATATGACTTAGGTCTGTGTGACTGATTACGTAATTTAGGTAAACAAAAAACCCTTGAATGAAATGTTCCAGGCAGGCTGGCGTGGCCAATTTGCATTTAAAACTAATCTAAGGCCTTAAATATAACTTAAAAAAATATCCTAAACTACAACCCAAACGTTTAATCTCGCTTTCAAAAGCTTTGTACTAGTAGTTCTTATTTGGTTTTTGTTGCCCGTCGACATCTATCAATCTCTTTGAAAGAAGAACACAAATTGCGCAGCATGACCCTGCTAAAACGTTGTTTTTTTTTGTCCTAAGACTGAACTATTATCATCAACTTCTTGGAACCTACAGCAAAACGTTATCTTTAAGTCTCTGTAAGTTGTGGATTTCCAACAGCTTCCGGATTCTTTAATTCGAAACTTTTATTTTATCTTTGCTGGGAAGTTAACGTTAAGGGTCTATACTACCTCAAATTGCTTACCATGGTCCTCCGTTATGTCAAAAATACTGCAGCATTAATTTTGAAATAAATACATGTAAAAGTTGAGGAATAATGTTAAGTACTATGTTGGACGAAAACACGATTCCATAAAATTTTGTCTATAGAAAAAACTATAAACCGCTGGCATTCAAAAAATACTTCAAATTAGATCATGAAACTTTGCATAATAACTGAACTAACTATAAAGCAGATTCTATGATTACTTTTTTTATTACCTAAACTATTGGAGCCGCGAGCTCCCCACACAGTCCCGCCCTCACTCAGTCCGCGAGCAGTATGGTGCGAGCGTGATAAAAAGTGAATTTGAGCTGAGATACTATGGGCTCTTAAGTATTCGTTAAAACAAGGCTACACAAAAAGCTATACATTTCCAGTTTATACTGATTTCGCATTGTATAGGATTTCCGTACAATGCGAGGTCAGCTTATACTGGAAATGTACAGCTTGATGTGTAGCCGTGTGTACTATCGAAAAAACGCATATCTGTACACTATAAGGACTATTCTTGCTTGCAGCGCTCGGCCGCCATTGTATCGCTTACCTACGAAAAAAAAAGGTCATGTGCACGGGATTTTGATTTCAAAATGCTTAGTATGCGTTACCCCGATGGTACCTATAAGCACTTTAGTTGACACTTCTTGTAGGTTCTGTTACCAAGTAAAATGACAAAAACATTTCCGCCACCGCTACCAAGCAAGTTGACAGCGAAAGCTAATCGCCTGTCAAAAACACCCGAAGCGAGTTTCATCTATCGAATACGCTCGCTCCATTCCTTTACAAATTTTTCAACAAAAAAAAAAAACAGCTTTTTCAAGCGGCTTCGACCCGCGGGATTCGGAGTCCGGTCTGTACCTAAAAATAAAATAATTGGGATAGACCATTCAAGTTGCTCGTACTGCCGTGAGGTGCTACAAACGAGAGTTTTGAAAAGATAAATTGGAGTTTAAACGGAGCTTTGTTAGTTTTAAGAGTAGTTTGAATAGTAACAGTTAATTTGTCTAGTTGAAGTGAAAACTTCCATAGGCGCGTTGGACATTTTTGAAATGGGAAAAAAGAAATTAACTCGTGACACCGTTACCGACACCTCATTTTTGTAAACGTGATTGTGCTCTTTATTTATATTACGTAACGGATTAATGTTCTATGCAAGTATTTTTACTTTAAAGGTGTTGGAAGTTTTTTTTTTTGTAAACGCGATTGTGCTCTTTATTTAGAAAAGGTTACGGACCAATGTTCTATACAAGTATTGCAGCATGCGCTCGCGGCCTATGTCTGCCTCGCCTGCCCTGCCCTGCAAAATCTGTACTGTGCTATGCTGCGTCAATTGCGTCTCAGCACACAAATGGCTCCATAACCTGTGAGGCCAATTCCGCATATTTAAGAGCGATTGCATTCTAATCTCAGACTCAATCTGCCATTAATACCTCTAATATTACTACATTATTGACAAGTTTTTGACATTGATTGTCGCTGACGATGACTGCGACTAGATTTTGACTAGGTTTTTATCCGATTTCATAAAAAAGAAGGTTTATTAATCACGGGAATTGGCCTTCTGGCTTAGCGATAATCTTAGCTTCAATCTGTTACAAACCACTTTTTTTAATAGAAGGATTAAGTCCTCACCCAGCCGTTCTTATAAAACACGTTGTAATTTTCTACCGCACTAAAGTAAAGCTAGACCAGTTGGAAAGGTTCCGTTGACCTCATGACACGCACATTGTTCTATTGTTAGTAACAGTGACGTCATTGTAGAGGCATGGGCTTGACCGACAGATGAGTGAGAGAAAGCCATAAGCTTGTGCTTACTGTCATCAATATAACCTGAAATATGTATAATAGTATTCAGTTAAAGAAGCTCGTGGCTAAGTAATAACAGCCGCACGGGACTATCCATCAGGTTAAGCTACGCTGCTTTGGTTGGTCCGTGGATGAGTAACTATCTTTACATACCGAGACTCCTCCGTGCCTCGGAACGCACGTTAAGCTGTTGGTCCCGGCTGTCATTCGTGGCTCTTTGACAGTCGTTACGGGTAGTTAGAAGCCGGAAAGTCTGACAACCAGTCTTACCAAGGGGTATCGTATTATCCCGTTACTGGGTTGTGGACGTCAGATAGGCAGTCGCTCCATGTAAAATACTGATATTCAGCTGCATCCGGCTAGTCTGGAAGCCGATCCTAACATAGTTGTGAAAAGGCTAGGCAGATTGATTATTATTCAGTTCAACTTGAGGCAGCAAATGAACCGGTTTTGCATTGATGGGTTTCCCAAGTCTGGCAAAATATTGTTGGGTTTTACCATCAGGAATTTCTCAGGCAATAAGGTCGCCCTCTTCACGTCAGTCTGCACTTAAAAGCATAATAAAAAGCTTATACTGGAAGAATGTAGGTGTGCTGTTTACTCTACCTAATTCTTCGGGCATACAGGCAGATGAAGCTATGAGATCATTCTAGCTAGGCCCTAGGGCAGCGGTCGGCAACCTTTTGGTAGGCAAGGGCCACAAGGTGGCAAAATATACTAAAGGCGAGCCGCACTTGTGATATTAACCCTAAAAGCCCAATATACCTACGTATAATTGGTAATTTCCCATAGAAAAAATAAAAATGCTATTACATTTTTTTAAACCATACGGAATTTAATTCGTACACGTTATACTTACAAAAATAACCACCGTAAATAATTCGGAAATGAAAACTACAAAGTACCTAAATAGGTAACCGATTTTATACAAATTTCAGTGTGATGTCTGAGGTTGCATTTGGGAGGCTATTTTTTGTATGTCTATGCTGTCAAATTTGTAGTTGCAATTCGTAGAATGGCTCTCAAATGCTCATCTGTGAGACGAGAAGCATATTTATTTTTTCTTTAATTTACAATTTAAAAAGTTTGCGCGTTATTTATAACTTATTTACAAAACATTCAAGGGCCGCAAGGTGTTGCCGACCGCTGCCCTAGGGCATCACATGTAAAGGTTTTAGAAATCTCCGAATTAACGAGTTCTACTGCTCTTTCACCGCGATTCGCAAGTGTCTCATTGACGGTATGTATGTTAGTATCAGATGAAACAAAATATGACCGGTTATTTTCCTGGTCATATACTGTGTCGTCGACAGCCTTCACCCCTCTATTTCTCAGCAATTACGGACAAGCATGGTCTTAAGTCGCAAAAAGGCAATTCTATTTGGCTTCAACGTACTCAGTTTCAAATTACAAGGATCATTTAGCTCAGCCTAACGAGAAGAGTATACAATGTCGGTTTTCTTTTGTAAAGCGGCCATGTTGAATCGATTTGGCTCATCTACCAACATAATTAAGACCTAGACCCAGAATGTATGGTTGCCAAGTTTACTTTAAGATACTGCTTGGAATCACAGCAGTATCTTGAATGTTGAATGTAGGATTTTGGCCAGGACTATACTATTGTTTGACTGCGGTTTGCATGTGATTTTGAGCATTGTGTGTCATGATCAATTTGTATGAGAGATGGAACAGAACTCGTATTTTTCGGGAAATGGCAAGAGTGGGCCAGTTATAAAAACATTCGAACAGAACACCACTTTCTTCCAGCTCATAGAATGATGATAGATAACGTAGGTAAGTCATATTTTGAAGTTTTATTGGTCATCTGGATAAGGATCGGGTTCATCAAAATCACATTCAGGCACGATTATTTCAGGCTTGAGTAGTCTTGATCCTGTAAAGTAAAGAAATGAGGTTAATACAATATTTCGCGCGTCTCACAAGCTTAAATTCCTTGTAAGGGCGAACTTGGCATTTTGAAGACTTACGCAAAGACATGGATCTAACACGTAAAACCCTTTAAAACATTTTATCTGCCTTTGTAACTCTATTACAATTTATTATCCACTTGGGCTGTACCAAACTTTACACTTAGAAGATTAGCCGTGATCATGTGTTGCCTGCAGTTTCTGTACCTGAATAAAACAAAAAATATGAATGTAATCCAATATTTTTCTTGCCGTTTTTACGTAAACAGATATAAAATCTCCTTACCAAACTGTTTCGGGACTATTATTCCAAACAAACATTTCGACTAACTCCTATTTTTATAATATTGTTATGAGGATTAAACCTTCAGGAACTTTCAACAAACAAATCAGGAAAAACGGATAAACAAATTTCTATGAAAACATATTTTGCAAGTGCACTGAGCTACAAAATACACCTGCACACGTAGTATTACAATTTACAACCATAGAAACGGGTTTTGTCGACGCAAGAATAGACAAAATGACAGATTGCGATTGTTTATCTGTCATTTTGTCTATTCTTCGGTCGACAAAACCCGTTTCTATTGTGGTCATGCTAACCGTGCACCAATCCGATTCGCGTTGTATCTATAGGTATATTAGCCGGTTAGTCTACCTGGTTACCATAGCGACGATCCCCTCGTGTGCCATCATTACGTGGCACATTGATGAGATGAATCCTTGGAATCTCTCATATTAATAAATGTTGAAAGTTACTTGAATTTTGAAGTGGTATTAAATTGGCTGCATAGCGTAATGAAGCAATGACTGGTGGGAGTTTGAATCTTAATTGGAGATGATTTTTGAAAGTTCTTTGATTGTTTTATAAGTTTATATATCCTTGTTTGATCCTGCGTATGTGGAGTTTCTTGCCGGGTCTTCTTCATAGTTACTTACCTATTACGCTTTGGAATGCGCAGCTAACTTCATATTTCTGACTGACCGACTCCTTGACAATAGGCATGATGCCTGGGTAAAAAAAAAGAAAATCTGTTTAGTCCGTCAGTCAGATAATACAAAAAATATAAGACACGTATTTTTTGGTTTATATACTTAGTTAAAACGCATTGAAGTTGGGGAGTGGGGGTCGCTACGTCATAAGTAAGTATAAAATCTACATACTCGTGACTTCATGGCACATTTTAACTCAATGAATCGCCGTTATCTTTTGATTACATAAAAATAGAAAAAATACTTGTCCAATATTTTTAATAATCTATCTGACAGACCAAAAAACTTTTTTTATCGTCATTCCTATTCAAAAGTGCCTGTAAATGGTTTAATTGAAATGAATGCTTTGAGTTGAGTTGACGTGTAGCAACTTCGATAGTTTTTCCGGGTCCTGGCTGTTTATTTGTGTATGCAAAATTCGCGGTGTCGACAAAACGTTTTTTTTAAATCAAATTCTATCTTAATGACTAGCTTATATATTTTCCACGGCATGAGCTTTCGTACCGATACGACAGAAAAAGAGATAGGGCGAAAATGCGTTTCGATTTCACAGAGTAAGCACTTACCATCAACGTCATCGATTCTCCAATCTACTGCGTTCGCAATTTATTTGCCAAACATGTAAACAAATACGAGTTTTAGGAAAAACAACTGTAATATCTACACATAAGGTTCAGTTTTTGCTACAACTTCATTTTTTTATGACTTTCAACAGGACTAGTCAGTCTAAAATTGTTTAAGTGGAAATAACATAAATTGAAAACAAAGATTTAAATAGACCTTATATTGATGTGATTTCAAACAACAACTAAATATACTTAACGCAGTACTTATACTCTCGACCTCCAACGTCGACCTTTTTCATAAGACAGGGATTTCTAAGTAATTCCTTTAAAGACTTTTAAGCATTCGGCGTCGAGTCTGGCTTAAAAAGAACTTAAATTAAAATTAAATAGATTTTCAGAATTATCCTTTTGTTGGAACTCTTCGGCGATATGGATTTGCTTTGTGTCTGCTTTTTAATACTGTTCTGATGAAAATAAACGATGGCTGAGTTCAGATTTAGTACTATTATAAGTACGCGTTAAACTTTATGGCGGCTCTGAAGTGACCTACGCGCAGCGCTGTACCCCACCCCTCACCCCCGCTGACACGTGAAGGCTTGTGCGGACCAGCGCGACACGCGACGCGACACAAAGGCACCGCCTTTGTGTCGCGTCGCGTGTCGCGCTGGTCTGCACGAGCCTTAAATTTGTTATGCGGAACGACTCGCCTCATGTTCCGAGCTGCCACCATAAAGTTTGCATCGGGCTATGCCCGAGCATTGATATGAAATGAATCGAGCTTTAGAAAGAGACCGTCACAGACGTATGACTGATAGTGACGACGAGGGCACGAAGCCGAACTTTTAAAGTGATAACATCTTGAAGTGAACCGTCACGCTCGGGTCGGTGACGCTGAATCGAGTATACTCGGCCCCAGTCGGGTCGGTGACGCTGAATCGCGTATACTCGGCTCCAGTCGTAAGTTTTCACTTCTATAGTGTGGTCATAAGCAAACACTGATTTGTGGAACGAAGTTCTGTAAAGGCTCTCGCAGATAGGCGCGACGCGACACCGGTGCCGGTGGAACAATTCCGTGAAGTTTTCATAGAAATTGTTCCACCAAAGTCGAGTCGCGCCTTTCTGCGGGAGCCACAACACGGATTGCAATAGGAGTTGACGGGTAGAAATCGTCACGTAAGGAAAAAGCATTATGCGACTCTCTCTCTCATATTTCTATCGTTTCTGAGCGCTTGTAAAGTAATTCAGTTACCTTGCATCCGTATGTCTGTCAATTCGAGCGCAAATTTCAAGAGTTTTTATAAAAACCTTTTTCGTGGAAAATTTCAGTTAGTTTATTTGAAGCTGCTAAAACCGCTGCGGTGTAGAATATAAATTATTAAAATAATCTTCTATCTTCTCTCTAGAGACGTTACAATTTCTGACAGTAATGAATTATGGTTCTACCCGCTAAAGATCGTGGGAAAATATAAAGTTTAACGATATAATGTTGTCGTTACCCGGAGCGGAGTAGGTATAGATAACGCGTGATAAGGAATAAAGTAACCGATTATGTTGTGATAAAAAAAATATAATGATAACTGTTACTTCGTTTTATCAATTATAAAATGTTTTATCTGTTAAGTCAGAGAAAGTAATCATAATTGTTAGGCAAATTGACTACTAACTCAAATTGTCGGTCAGTCAGAAAGATGAAGCTAGTTGCCCATCCAAAGCATAGTAGGTAGGTTCCTATGGAGAAGAACGGGCAAGAAACTCTTCGTGTTGAAATTATACATGTGAGAACAATGTTGAAAGACGTGCACGTTAAAAGCGTCTGTAATAAAAAGTTAAAAAACAATTCAAAAATAAAAATAAACCGTGGCAGCTAAGAGATGACCAGTGCCCCCTACTGACGGCGGCCGTTCACGAACATGACACATCTGTCATTCTTTGACAGTTGTATCAAAGAATGTGTAATGGCTATAACGCGGAATATTGACATAAAGCCTGGTGCAAACTGGCGCGACGCGAAGTTTTCTTAACTGTTCTACTGTGAAGTTTTCTTAGAAATTTTGTTAGAGTCGCGTCGCGCCAGTTTAGCTTAAAGCTTCAATTTGTTTGACAATACATTTTCCTGTCAGTACCTACAATTTATTACACGATAAATTGTATTACAGAGAAATTACGAAACAAGATGATTTTTCAACGTTATTATTGCTTTTTTTTCCATGGATTGTTTTTAATGTATTTTTTTTAATTTCTTTTCAGGTAAGTACCGAGTCAACTAATTCACCCAAACCAGCGCTAATTTACGGTAATGTTAAACCTAGTTATCGAAAATGTGTTTTTTTTTTCTTATTTTTATTTACGGTATAAGAGATAGTGTACAAATTGTGTCTCTGAACGCTTTGCGTTAGATTAAAAAATCTTGTCAGTCAAAATGTAAAAGTATTTTGTACGGCAGCTTCCATGAGCACCAAACCATCATGTGTTAAATTATTTATAAACTACTAACTCACACACATATTCACTAGCGGAATATTTAAAATACACAAACTAATAACACTCGTGCTACGCGAAACGCAAATTTGTAGTAGTAGAGTTGTAGCGAACATTTTTAGAATACCACCGGCTGAGCTTTTGATGCAAAAACATTTTAACTTAGACTTTTAATAGAAACATGCTCGAGTTTACCGTTGCTTCGAGTTAACCGCAATGTACAGAGTGGAATTTAAATTGTACGAGAGAATTTATGCGGAAATATCTTGTTTAGTAGATTTTGAATTTCATCCGACGTCAGGACTGGCTATGTACTGTCCCCGGGTTTAGTGAACATAGGGTTTTTTGAAGTGAAAACTTCTTTAGGCGCGTTGGGCTTTTTGAGGTGGGACTAAACCATTGATTTCGCGACCTGTTACCGACACTGTGGAGTAAAAGACATCAACGCGTTGATTACCGCGGTGCCGATTTTTTTTTTTCAAGTTTACACTTCTGTCGGCACTCCCGAAGTGCCACTGTTTTTTTTTTTTTTTCACTAATCATATATGGCTTTTATGGGGTAAGTAGTATAGTATAACGGGTAGAATCCCTTGAAAAGAAGTTGTTAGGAATATTGACGAGTATGTGATTATTGCCCGTTTACATTAACACTAGATGACACCTAAATGAATGCTTAAATAAAAGCGCACTGTTGGAGTTTCAACACTCTGCTCAGCGCCGAGAGTTGCTTATCAGACAGTGAGCTTTTATTTAGGTGTTTACTAAAGTTAATATAAACGGGCATAAGTGAAACTGTTGATTAATACGGTGAGTCGTAGACTACCGCTCTTTAGGCGACGATAACCGACTTTTAATGATAAGATCACGTCTAAACGAGTAGTGTTAATGATTTGGAGAAAATATTTATGTTAAATTAGAGCATTTTCTTATTAACTTAATACAACGAATATTTTAGATTATGTTTATATTACATAGTGAAATTAATTTGTAAAGTTATGTCTAACGCGGATAAAAAACTGAAAATCACGCAAAATCTATCAAGCTTATTTTAATTATAATTTAATTATTGACCTTTTAGTGTACGTGTTTTATTAAAATACCTTTTGTTTTATGTATAATAAATTATTAATGCGTATTATTTGGGACAGCGCTCCTTGATGGGCGAGTCCTATTACTGGCTGGACGTACGACGCGTTGCGTGAGCTCAGTACAGAACACGCAAGCTAACCACTCAAGGTCACTGGCATATATCTGCGTATTAATATAAACGGAAATAAGTGAAATATTATTATTAAAACGGTGCGCAGAACAGAGTCAAGACGGACGGTTTCAAAGACGTAGACTATCGCTCTTCAAAAACAATGATGCCGCGGAAATTTGTTACAAAGTAAGCTGTCAAAAATCCAGAATAAAACTGTTTCGACTCTTGTGGCGTTATCGCGATACGAAAACATGATAACTGCACCTCGCATTATCGCTAAATTCGTCACCCTGAAATGCACTTTTTACGATAATTTTGATTTCAGTGTCAGTAACTTATTTTATCAGTCAAGATAAAAAATAAATAAGATAGTATTGCAGTGGGTGGACTTCTGGAACTGTGTTAGTAGTGTAAATGAATTTATAATCTGTATTCCTGATTTATTTAATTATTGATAAGCGTAATCACAATGAAATAAAAAAAATTTGCACAAATAAAACAAAAATAAATGGATTTAAAAGTTATAAGATTTTCAAATTGTCTATACATTGTCTACTGCTACGACCATAGACATTTTACATTTTTCCAATGGATTGGGGAAGACCAATGTCGAATAAAATAAGATAAAGCAATTATAGAATCCCTATACTCATATTTTATACGATAATCATTTTCACGCAAGAAAATGAACTTGTTCGAATGTAGGAATTTTTACACAAACGACCAATTTTATCAACACTTACGATATTTATTTTTATAAATTTATATTAAAATCATGATAATTAAGCGATATCTTCTCTATTGCCTCGGAAAGCACGTTAAGGCTCCCGGCTGTCATTCGTAGATCTTGAACAGTCGTTACGGGTAGTCAGAAGCCCAAACCAGTCTTACGAAGGGGTACCGTGTTACCCAGTAACTGGGTTGTGGAGGTCAGATAGGCAGTCGCTCCATATAAAATACTGGTATTCAGCTCCATCCGGTTAGACTGGAAACCGATCCCAACATAGTTGGGAAAAAGCTATTGTACCTTCCTTCTCTTATTCCATGATGGCAAAAGCATAGATACTATAGCATTTTCCAAAGAAATATCTTGAGCCTAAACATAGCTCAAAAGTTCTAAGTCATTCGCTATCGGGAAAAACCATGACAAAACTTAAAAAAAAACGCCGTGGGTTTCCCTAGAAGCGTGTTTTCTAGCTATCGATCTGGCATTCCCTGTTTTCTGTGCCCGCCCATGTCATAAAACACCCTACTTGTTTTCAACAGCCCGCGGCAAACAATTTGGAAATAAAACCTTCATAGTATCCACTGCAGCTTTGTTTTTCAGCCAGCATTTTCATAGAATAGAATTGTTTTTGGCATAAATGTTGTCGTTCAAAAGAAAAAAAAATTGTGTTCATATTTTGAAATTCTGATAAAATGTTGACTATGTTCTTTTTTATTTGCTTGAATGTAATTTAATCCTCAAAGAGTAGCAAGTGTAAAAGGGGTTTCGTATTTCGAAACACGTTCCAGTTTTAAAGAGGGATCGTCGGCATCACGCTGTGTAAACGCAGTTATGCAGATCAAATAGAGGGGGTGCAAAAACTAAAATCGTACGCTGTCGTTTTTTTTATCCCAAGCCGGATAGTGTTACTGAATTTTTCTACCAGTAATTTCTCAGTCCCGGAGTCTGAATTTGCCAATGAGCTTGTCTACACTAATATTATAAAAAGAAAATATTAGTATTTTCGTTTGTAATTAATAAACTCATAAACTACTGGACCGATTTAAAAAGTCTTTCTCCAGTAGATTGCTATATTATCACATCACTGAGTAACATAGGCTATGCTATAATTTATAAAGATATCACGTGGGCGTACGGTTACCATCCGTCCGGGTTTGTCCGGATATGGCCGGATTTTTGGCCTCCCGTCCGGCCTCCTCATTTGTCCGGAATTTTAGATTAAAATGGAAAAATAAACTGAAAAAATAAGATTAAAAAGTTAAATATCCGGACTTTTTTTGCAAATGTCAGGCTTTGTGTCAGGACTTTTCAAATTTCGAAATGGTAACCCTACGTGGGCGAAGCCACTAGCAGAAGCTAGTTGTAAGTATAAGTATGAAAGCTTTGAACTTATGAAGCTAAAGTCTATTAACAAGAGGATAGTAAGAAGTTCTTAGAAATTATAACAATTTTCTTTCTAGCTAATCTATTTTTATTAGCCGAAGCCGATTTCCATGTTATCTCAGATAAACAAAGATAATCCTCGATGCTTTTATTAATTCTTAGAAAAACAATTTATACAAAAATATTGAAAAGTGGTATTTTTTTTTATAACTAAGCAAAAGACATAGTTTGCTCAACTGGAACTGGCATCGATGAAAAAACCGACCATCGATCAAAAAACGAAGGGTTTCGTACTACCGTACAATATTTTACACATTTATTTTAATTTTATAATACTTCAATAAAACGAGCAATAAACGCCGAAAAAAACGATGTTTGTCGTATGGAAACACCCTCTAGTATTTTAATTTTTTTTTTTATATATTGGCCATGGCAGTGTCTACGTCTTACGGTTCAAAAGATTCACAGCCCTGTGCCAGGCGGACAGATGGACAGCGGAGTCTTAGTAATAAATTTGACACCCTATAGGTACGGAACAAGGATTGCGATAGCAATTCTTCATGTCCAAATAGACGAATCGAGCTTTAAATTGTATTTGTACCGAAATAAATCGCGTCCGTGTACATCCGACCGCCATCGCGATTATGATGAATTTATTAGTATTGGTTTTAGATTAATCTGATATTGCAGTAAAATTAATTATCAGCCAACATCCGGATTCTGATAGCATATTCAATTATTTTGATCTAAAGCCAAGTGATTTCAGTGGATGGTGATTTCGATTTTGGCCAGCCAAAGACATTTAAATATTGGTAGACGAGACAAAGCGAATCACATCAAAATTTCCTTGGTAGTGCCTACAGCACCCTAAGGCTGGTTTTCCTGTCACGCTGACCGCACGCTGACGTTCGGCGCTGATGTCAATATGTATGTAGTTAAGGGGGAAGCGTCAGGGTAGCCCGCGAAATTCAAATTTTCTTACGTTTTTTGCATTATGCAGGTATTATGTTGATTAAAATATGATTCGCGGTCGTAACAAATATGGCTTTACTCAATTGTAATCATTACAATCAGCAATACAACTCCTTAAGTTAGCAAAGGTGTCAAATGTCATGAAATCATGAATTCAAAGTGTGTTACGCAGTTAGGCTGGTTTTCTTGTCACGCTGACCGCACGCTGACGGTCGGCGCTGATGGGTCAATATGTATGTCGTTATAGGTAGCGTTTTTAAGTCGCGCTGACCGCTCATCGATTTAAGGGGGAAGCGTGAGGGTAGCCCGCGAAATTAAAATTTTCTTAGGTTTTTTTTTTTGCGTTTTATGTTGATTAAAATATGATTCGCGGTCGTAACAAATATGGCTTAACTCAATTATAATCAGCAATAGTGATTAAGAAGAAAATAAAGGTGTCAAATGTCATGATTTCATTTGACACCTTTGCTAACTTATAGAGTTGTATTGCTGATTGTAATGATTATAATTGAGTAAAGCCATATATGTTACGACCGCGAATCATATTTTAATCAACATAAAACCTGACACTGACCTGCAAAATGCAAAAAACGTAAGAAAATTTGAATTTCGCGGGCTACCCTGACGCTTCCCCCTTAAGTCGTTAAGTTTAGAATACTTGCCTGTCATAATCAATCAACTCAGTCTATTGTAGTCCACTGTTGGACATGGCCTCTCCCAGTCTGCGCCACAACACCCTGCCCTCCGCCTTCTGCATCTAGTTTGTCCCAGCCACCTTTTTAAGGTCGTCGGTCCATCTAGCTGTCACAAACACAACTATAAAAAATAAAATTTATAAAAACTAAAACCCAACTACGACAAAAAATCAACTAAAAAGGTATAAACAAGACATTACAGGCAGACGAATAAAAAATCCAGATTCACACGTGTAAGAGCATAAATTGAACAGTTTTTTATTTTTTAGTTCATGACTGTAACGTCCTCTAGAGGGGGCCATTTTATCTGACGTCTCATAGCCTACAACCAGCGGACTTCCAACAATACCTCATTTGTCATGAGTAGTTTAGAAGTTATGAGTGAAAAGATGAAAATACATACATCATACTTGCTCTATAACGAGGTGCCAGCAGTTGTTGCAGCTGAGCACGTAGCTTTAAATTCCCCGACTAATAGTCATGATCAAAACTTTGATCCAGCCCGTCCCATCCTTGATGTCCTCCCTCCGGTTGACGCCCTAAACCGAGGTTCGTACCCCACAGGGGGTGCCCTTAGCGAGCGTTCACCTAGTTTTAATTAGCATAGTTGAATAACCCCTGGCTGGAGGTTTTAAGTGTAGTAGCTTAAGGTACCCACAGGAAAGCCCGGTTAAGTAGTCATAATCTCAGAGGTCTACTACGAGATGCACTATCAAAAAAAAAAAAACATACATCATACGTACATACATACATACCGGTCAATCATAACCCTCCTTTTTGCTTTGCCGTAGTCGGGTAAAAATATGTAGAACTTTACCTAAAACTAAAGATTTAAATCTTGTCATATCTTTGTGAACGAATGTAAAATGAAGGGTGGTAGGAATCGATTCACATAGCTCGGTCTTAATACGGTTTCTTTACGGAACCGAATCGGAAATGACGCCGGTATCGAGACATCTTTGAGAGCTTCTACGATTCTTGGTATGAAAAACTAAACGTATTTAAAAAAAAATTTCATCAAAATTGTTGCTCATTTTATCTCAACAGAGAGATTTTTACTGGTTACAAAAAAAATCAAAATAAACTGTGGCACTCCGGGAGTGCCGACAGAAGTGAAAACTTGAACAAGATCGCCTTGGTGGAAGAAAAATACTTGTATAGAACAGTGGTCCGTAACCTTATCTAAATAAAGAGCACAATCGCGTTTACAAAAAAATTACTTCCAAAACTTTTAAAGTAAAATAATAATAATAATAATTCTTTATTCACAAAAAACATAAACTTTGACAATAGATATGTATACAGAAAGGTAAGCAAACTTAAGTAAAAAAAGTTTAAATACTTGCATAGAAAATTGATCTGTAACGTAATATAAATAAAGAGCACAATCGCGTTTACAAAAATGAGGTGTCGGTAACGGTGTCGCGAGTTAAATTGTTTTTTCCCATCTCAAAAATGCCCAACGCGCCTAAAGAACTTTTTCACTTCAAAAATAAAATTAATTGGCAAAATGCTAACAAAATCTGGATACAGCTCGCACAATTTTATCACAACTAAGAGATTTTTGCTTTTACCGAAGCCACCGTACAATGTTTAGCAAAAAACGCTGAAAAAAACACGTTTCCTTTATAGTGAGATCCTTTAATTTTTAACTTTATTTGATTTGTATTATTTGTTGTTATAGCGGCAGTAAAAATACACAATCTGTGAAAATTTCAACTGTCTACCTATTACGGTTCATGAGATACAGCCCGCTGACAGACAGACGGACAGCGCAGGCTTAGTAATAGGGTTCCGTTTGGCACCCTTCGCGTACGGAACCCCATAAATAGCCACTAAAATGGTCAAAAAACTGTACACATCGGACGTTAAACTCATACCATACAGTTATTTCACAACAACGAAGTTTTTAACGAAGTTTTTCTAAACACCGACACAATACTAACGATAGATTACTTTTGGCAAAACCGGTTTTTTTTATTAAAGTTATCGAAAATGTATCTTAACTCTAAAGCATTAAGAAGTACAATCGAATGCTGACGACGATAATACAGCATGTTTCTGTTTGAGACAGATGTTAAAGGTCGTATGTACATTTTATGTTAGTTTTAATCGATGTTTCCAATGTGGTTTTGTATCATACTGCAGGAAAACAGAGCAATTATTTATTTTTATCGTTATTTATTTATCATTTTATGAGTGATCATCAGAATGCGGTATTTTCACCAAACAGGATGAATTTTGTAAGTGACCGTGGATGGCTAAATCAGACACTATAGCGAAAATTACTCTAAAGGAGTTGGGACTGATTTTGATAAAAACTAAAACATGAGACCTACTTATGAAGAGAAGCAACTAAGAAGCCCTGAAATTCTCTCAAACATAAGGCTCCAGGGGCGGCTAGTGCATATATAAATGTGAGATCGTCACCTTCTTCTGCGAAGCAGTAATGCTCGCGAAGGAGGAAGCGGAATGCGTGAGGGAGAGGCAAATTTCGCGCTCTCGCGCCCCTAACCGCCGCAGGAGGAGACGCCCTGGGCGTCGGGAATCGCAGGCTGATTTCCGGCCACCGTAGGCGCGGGCTTGCGGACGGTGAGCAATGGGTAGCTCGCCGTCCGATAAGGACCAAGCCCGGGTCGACGGCGCGTTGTGTTCCACGCGCGCCTCAAAGAGATGTCAGCAGAATTGACGGGGTCCGCTAGGGCCGATGCCTGCCGGGGTTGCGAAGAACTCCGAAAGAGAGATCGTGGCCCCCGGCAACAAGGCAATCGAAGGAACACGGGTGGGTTTTAGTCAGTAAGAGTCTGACACGCCCTCCCGCTCCGCGCAGAGCGGGAGAAGTTATTTCATAATGGTGCCGATTCCCTTGTTCACAAACTAAACTAAATTTAAGTTCAGTGCATCTTTTTCTAATGATTAATTTGACAGGACTAAACAAAAATTTATCTTCTGTCCTTTTCTTAATGACATAGAAAGAAAAAGATGCACTGAACTTAAATTTAGTTTAGTTTGTGAACAAGGGAACGGGCACGAAGTTCCCACCCAAAAAAAAGGGCTAGTGCAAATCTTGAGATTTATAGAGTCTGCTTAAACCACGCTGGGATCGGTGCATTTCATTCATTCATTCATTCTTTCCTAATATCTCATTAAAATTATCTGTTCCAATGTCCTTAGAGCAGCTTAGTTCGCAGTCTCGAAATGCAACTGCTACGTAAACTTACAGATGCTTTTTCAAACCAGTTCTGTGGTAGCTCTACGACGTCTCATTTCCGTGTTTTCGACGCTTCTAATCATGTATGGCTGGATTGTGTCGAAGTTTGACTTTACTTGGCAGTTATTTTGAGTTAGTATGAGAGGATTTATTTGGAAAGCTGTTAGGCTTTTGATGTTATAATAAAACGCATTAAAATAGCATTCCGTGTGGCGATACTTAAATATATAACTATTTTCTTAATGTCCCTCGGCAAACTTCGTGTTTCGTCAGTCGTCGGTTTTGTATAGCCCTTTGCACTTGGTGCAGACCGGACGATCTCAATCGATGTGGAAGTATATAGAGTTGTTTTAACCTATTAAATAAATTTAAAAACGACATTGTGGTTAGCTTGCGTGTTTTGTACTGAGCTCACGCAACGCATCGTACATCCAGCCAGTAATAGGACTCGCCCATCAAGGAGCGCTGTCCCAAATTAGACGCATTATTAATTTATTATACATAAAAAAGGGATTTTGTTAAAACACGTATACTAAAAGATCAATAATTAAATTAATTATCTTTAAAATGGTGAAGGTCTCGGAAAAATACGCTTGATAGATTTTGCGTGAGTCTTTGTTTTTTATCCGCGTTAGACATGACTTTTCAATTTTTTTCACAATGTAATTTAAACATAATCTAAAATATTCCTATATTAATTTATTAAGAAAATGCTCTAATTTAAGTATTTTTTTTATCCAAATCATTATCACTACTCGTTTAGACGTGATCTTCAGTATAAAATCATTAAAAGTCCGTTATCGTCGCCTTGATATTAATATCTGCTTCCTCTTAATTCATGCCAATACGAAAGAAGTAGTAAAAAGAAAAAAAAAATGCGAATGCCAGTGTGAAAAGTAATCACCAAGCTAGTTCCATACAAAAAAAAAAACATGGAGTAGGTAACATTATCTTTCCTGAAATGAAGATAAATCTATTATTCAATAAATTAGGTTAGAATAACATCCCAACTTATCCTACATCGCTCACAGGCAGCTGGAGGTATAATGAACGGTCCTGAGCCGTTCGTAATATGTTTGCGAAACGTGATCTCGGCTATACAAGCCACAGACCATGGAATCGCCGCGCTGGCCAGCGTCTAGTAGAGACGTGCATAATCAGCCTATAATGTTCCCACTGCTGGGACACAGGCCTCCTTTCTTCGAGAAGGAGTGGGCTGTAATCTACCACGCGGACACATGTCACGTCTTCGAATTTTTGGTTCCAGGACATGTCGGTTTTCTCACGATGTTTTCCTTCACCGTTTTGAGAGCAGTGTAATTGTAATATTTTTCACAGGTATTTTTAAAGGTTACCAGAATTAATACCGGTTACCGAAATAAGAATTACCTCTATCCTATACGTGCCGTCAGCATAAGACAAAGGGCGCGCATCGCCTTTGTAATGCCTTTATAACCGGTATTAAAACGGTAACCTAAATAGGGTAACAAGTTTCTTCTTCTTGGTTACCCAGATAGCGGTAACCTTAGCCGTAGAAGTAACCAAAATTCTTCGATACCTGTACCGTAATTTATAAAGGTTTTCGGTCTGTGATGGAAAGTCTCCGTGCTCTGTGGTACCAGCTATACATATACAGTCTTCTAATAGGTAGGCACGTATGTAGGTCTCCCCTGTCAGGGCCAGGCCATCGATTAGGACCACGAGTTGCTGATTCATTTCCTCTAGTCAAGTGTTTCAGATTTTGTGTAGGTTGTAGGTCGATTTTTGCTTGTTCTATGTCATTTTCATCCCTGGAAAAAGCAGTGTAAATGTAGCATTTAAATTTTATCACTTAAATCTGTGGGAGTGATTTCGTGAAAAGGGACAGAAGTGTGTAACAGGAAGCCGGGGAAGTGCGCGCTATTTGATTTGACCAATGAGCGCGCGCGGTGCTGGAGACTTAATGAGACCCCCTGCCTCTTTAATGTTGCTTATTACCAAGGTGAGATGTCAGATGTTACACATCATATACGACTAAGGTAAGGAGCGCTCGTTTTTTTTTAATAAGTCCTTTATTTCCCATTGCTGAGCAAAGCCCTTCCTACTCTTCTTCCACCAAACTCTGTCAGATCTACCAAGTGCCAAGAATCTTTGCTAAAGAATTATCGATATGAAAACGAAAATTCTGTATCGTCAAAAAACTTTTAAAATTACAATTTGTCTCGACCAGAATGTCATAAAAATGAAGAGTTACTTCTTAACAGAAGGTCACCGACCGATAATGAACTTTCAAGTTAATGCATTTTGGAATAGGAATGACGCTGATAAAAACTGTTCAAGTCTGCAATATGAATTTATTTCAGGTTGATTGGGGTCAAAATCCTACTCTATCTTTTACTAATTATTCACTAACATTATTCTTGCACTTTTTCGTCTCTCGGCGCAGAGCCGAGCGTAGAAAATCCAACTGCGCTTTTATTTAGGCTTTCATTTAGATGTCACCTAATGATAATGAAAACGGTCATAGTCTATGGTTCACTTAGTTAAGACCTATCAGAAAACAGGTCTTATATTCATAGGCACTATGTTACTTTATGGTTAGAAGACGTATGAACGTGGGAAATGTTGATGGGAGGCGCACGAGGCGTTGTGTATTTTCTGTCTACCCTCATGGGACGAGGTGGTGAGTTTATATTTGTGTGGAACGCATTTGTATTTCTGGAAAAAGGGAAAATAGTATTATTTTTGTACCTATATCTAAGGGACTGGCAGTTTTATTATAATCAAAAGAATAAGTTTCATGTTAACTTTATGGAGGCTCTGAAGTGCGCTGCTAGCTGCGCAGTACCCCACCACTCACCCCCGCTGACACGTGAATTTGTTACTGCGCAGCGACTCGCCTCATGTCCCGAGCCGCCTTAATTAAAGTTTGTTATCGGGCTGTATCAAGCCTATTTATTGCCCATACGAAGACTAGGCAGGCACAAAGACTGATGAACCTAAAGTTTCACGAAAACTCGAAAACAGACTACATAATACAGAGTGACATCCGGGACATCGACGCGAAAACTGAAACCATGGATTCAGTACATGGTTCTGAAACCCCCTCCGTTGAAATTTTTCGTCGGTTATTTAAAAAAAAATCAGCTGTTCCATACATTTTGACCGCGTAGGTATTGCAATTTTCTATGAAACAGCAGATTAATAAAAAAAATAACCGGCGAAAAATTTCAATGCAGGGGGGTTCAGAATCATGTACTGAATCCATGGTTTTAGTTTTCGCGTCGTTGTCCCTGCCACCCT
Organism: Agrochola litura; assembly: GCA_949152395.1. Classification (NCBI taxonomy): domain Eukaryota; kingdom Metazoa; phylum Arthropoda; class Insecta; order Lepidoptera; family Noctuidae; genus Agrochola; species Agrochola litura. Next base: position 10,700,107 of record OX424521.1, on the reverse strand, counting down.
GTATAGAACTCAGTACAATTTTGTAACAATTTGGGTTACTGAAACACTTTCTGTATCTCCGTAGGTATGTTTTAAAACGATAAAATAGAGCTGTCGTCGCAGTTCGCAATAAACATGGTAAATTGTTCGTAAGAGCCATTTACGACAGACGACGGTTTACGATAACAACTTTGAGTGATACAATTTAACGTTTTATTTGTCCACGTTTTTAATTATTTTGAAGTGTACATGACAAGCGTACTTTTTAAATGGAGTACGAAATACTCTGTTCAAGAAAGTATTGCGTATTACATTTGCTGTTGGAATGTGTGAGAGAACATGTTTTTCAACTACACGTTAAGTTTGTATTTGGGATAAATTCATCCCAACTATGGAACCCTTCATTGTGCGTGGTCCGATACATACACACGGCTACACATCAAGCTATACATTTCCAGTATAATTTGACCTCACATTGTGCGGCAATCTTATACGATGCGAGATCAGCATAAACTGGAATTGTATAGCTTGATGTGTAGCCGTGTGTACATTGCCGGTTGTTATCATTTTTTGTATAGAGCGACAGAAATACACCTATTACGGTTTATGAGATACAGCCTGCTGACAAACAGACGGACGTACAGCGGAGGCTTAGTAATAGGGTTCCCTTTGACACCCTTCGGGTACGGAACTCTAAAAATAACTAAAACGCTGACTACTACTGCTTCGATTAGTTGACTGAAATACCAACAACCAATCAAATCAAACACGAACTAATTCGATTTGGAAATACGAATATTACCGAAGCGCATTCTTGATGTGGTATGGTAATACTGTAGGCTCTTAGAAACTAGAGGGCCAAGATAAGTAGCAGCTTTAAAAGCGTTTCGTATCTGTCCAACGACTTTCAAAAGGATTGACATAAGCTTCTCGGTAGCTTGTATTAATCCAATACTATGACATTTCCATCGTTATCGCTGGTAGAATCCAATCTGGTAAGTTCTGGGCCCTCCGTAGCAGGGTTGTAACGGATGTCTTATAACGGATGAGGATGCGGATGAGGTTATCGAGATAATCGGGTTTGAGGATACGGATATTAGAAAATTCCTTATTGAGGATGCGGACGAGGGTGCTGATGCAGATGTCGTGTGAAAAATAGCCCTTGTTTTTGACACCTGACATCACAATCATGCCACCACTGGCACGTGCGGCCGATCGTCTATCATAACTCATAAGACAGGGACACTGCGAATTCAGGTAATAGGAACGCGTCACTCACACTCCGCACATTTGGCTCGGAGCGAGCTAAGAAAATTCACTATTTGAGCGAACAACGTGGGGTCACATCCCCATAAAAATTATGAAGATGCGGAGCTTTTAAAATCAAAAGTTGAGGAAGCGGATATTTTGCGGATATCAAAATTTATGCGGATGTTCCGCAGTTGCGGATGCGAATACGGATATCCGTTACATCCCCGCTCAGAAGAGATGTGAATGTAGCATATATAACTCAGGTAGCGGCTCAAGAGAGTCCCGCTGAGTGCCATTCTATCCCCGGTACCGACTAGATTTTCCCTTTGAATTGTTGTATACTTACTAATAATTTGGTGGTTCTACTCTGAACCCAAAGCCTCTAACTAGTGACTCAAGTGAACACCACATTGAGGAGTTCGCAGTTCATTTTCAAAGATATGCTAAGTAGGTACGTTGATCTAGAAGGTTCTTTATGTTAACGTTTTTCAGTAGCCTATGTCAATCCAATACATTTCTTGACTTTTCCATCTTGGTTATCGCTGATAGAATGTTACTTTGTCTAGGCCCGAGGAGTATCGTTATTTATAAAAGAAAATACAAACTACGCGAGAAGGTTTTAATTTTTGAAGTGAAAACTTCTTTAGGCGCGTTGAGCATTTTTGAGATGAGAAAAACAATTGAACTCGCGACACCTTTACCGACACCACATTTTTGTAAACGCGATTGTGCTCTTTATTTTTTATACTCAATATCTTTATTGCTTTACCATAATGTGTACTTAGGTGGTAATTATATAATTTAGATCATTAACATAACGTTACGGATCAATGTTCTATGCAAGTATTTTTACTTTAAAGGTTTTGGATGTATTTTTTTTTTTTGTAAACGCGATTTTGCTCTTTATTTAGATAAGGTTACGGTCCAATGTTCTATACAAGTATTTTTCTTCCACCAAAGCGATCTTGTTTAAGATTTCACTTCTGTCGGCACTCCCGGAGTGCCACTGTTTCTTTTTTCTTTTACTATGTTTACTTGAAATTCCAAGAATTCGGTACAGAGAAACGGTTCTCCTTGGTGCCATTTTCTGTCCATAATCCACAAAGATAAGGCTTCGTCTTCATCCCACAGTTTTCCTCCTGAATCCTGATATACTTGCTCATAAGGAAAAATATTTATTTTTGTATTCCTTGTTGGTACAGTTGGGGTGACTTACGCTATACATGAGTAAACTACAGTTTTTGTATATGTATGTATGTAAGTAGTTTTCGAACAGGATTATCCTTATAAAATACTTACTGTTGTCTTCGACTTAGTTTGCGTGTGTTTTATATTTCATCTTTTTGTAGTCTATGTCCCTCTCCAAGTCCACTTATGTGTAATTTTTTCATAATGATCGGTTCAGAGGTTTCGGCGTGAAAAGGCAACAAACATACGGACAAACACGAGTTACTTTCCCGTTCATAATATTATACTAGCTTCCGCCCGCGGCTTCGTCCACGTGGTATGTAGATAAAAAATAAAATGTATGTGCTTCCCCAAGGTTCAAAATATCTCCATACCAAATTTCATCAAATGCAGTTCAGCCGTTTAGTCGTGAAAGCGTAACAAATATACTCACATTTGTATTTTAATATTAGTTGGGATTATTTTAGTATTAGTACGTATGAATTGTTGATTTATTTATAGGGTATGCAAGGGGTTAATAACTCGCCAGTGTAAAGGCAATTGAGTAGAAAGTGGGGTGGGGTCATCGCTCGGTAAAAGGCAGGTGTGAGCAAAACAAAGAAAAATATACGGTTGTGTTTAACCCGATGTCCAAGGCTGCTTATATAAATGTTTAAATTGGTAATAATCACTTTGCAAAATCTATCCAAACCAAACCGACGTACGTAAATCAATTTTTCTTTCTTCCTTTTGCTTTTTATCGCAATTTTGTGGCATGCCCCATAAATAAATATCACCCGTCTCTCCACTATTCCATTGCCTACTCAAGGATACATATCCGGTACGGCTCACAAATCCTTCCATATCGTAAGGGCACGTCTTCCCTACCATTACCGCGCCCCCCGGTCTACTCCTTGATATTTAATGGTCTCTGTAGCCCCATGAAACATGAGGCTCCAGGGGCTAGTGTAAATCTTTGAGTTCATTTGATTAGTCGAGTCTGGTTAAACCACGCTGGGGTGCGTTTCATTCATTCATGTTAGTGTCACCCACACTAATACTATAAATACGAAAGTAACTGCCTATCTGTTACCTTTTCACGCCAAAACCACTGAACCGATCGTTATGAAAGACAGATGGGTAGCCGGGGGACCCGGAGAAGGACAATTACTACTTTTTAAGGACCAAAATGGACGAAGTACCTGCTACGCTAGACCCTTATACGTGTGCGACTGTGTGCGTGCGTAGATTTGTAATGTGACCACAATTTTCTTCCACAATCAGTATATCTAATTTAATAAATAAACAATGTTTTATACATACAAACAATTTAATATACGTTCAGCGCTCCCTGGATCGTCAGACCCGCCACCACCTTGCTCATCATATCTACCTGAGCCTTTTCTTAACTATGTTGGGGTCGGCTTCCAGTCTAACCGGATGCAGCTGAATACCAGTATTTTACATGGAACTACTGCCTTACTGACCCTCCATAAACTAGTTAATGAGTGTCACTGTATATCCTTACTGACTGGTTAATATTTTTTACATGGACATGTTCACACATTTTCTTATAGTTCTTCTTGCAGATACTAAGCGAAGAAGTGAATTTTAACAATGACAATAATCGGGATGCCTTTTAAGTATGTCATCTTCTTCTTTTCGTGTGGTTAGTGACTAACCTAGTGTTTGAGTTATAAAGCCGCTCATGGGCCTCTGACTTGTCTTCACATGCCGTCGAGAAATATCTCTCAGGCACGCCCGGTTTCTTCATAATGTTTTCCTTCACCATTTTTTAAGCGTGTGAGAGCTTTTCAAACATGCAAACAAGCATACACCATGCATGCAGCATGCAAGCGAGCATGCAATATGCAGCAGGCATGGTTTCTGTCATCCGGCACTGCGGGACTCTGGCAGTCCCACGCGAGCTTATCGTCGCAGGTTTGAATGCTCACCACCGCAGCTTCCGCTTGCTGAGTGTGAGAATTATACAAAAGGCACATGAATCCGAAAAGTCAGAGGTGCCTTGGGTTTCGAACTCGAAACCTATGACTTGACAGTCTGACGGTCACACATCACTGCTCTGACTAGTATGTCATCAAGACGATTGACACTTATTATAGTTTACGGCTTCATTTGCCTTTATGTTTCAGGAAATACCAGATAATTTCGGTTTTCCGTGTTATATGATAACGCGGCAAGGTCACGAGTATTCAAACAGTCCCGAAATATAAAAACGATCGTAAACACAATATTAAATGTGTTAATATAATGACGGTTCACAATCACCATACAAATAAAGTATTTCGTCATCATCTGCCTAGCTGACTGCCTAGTTGGTCTAGTGGTCGCAAGCGCTACTGGTCTGCTGAGCATGAGATCCTGGGTTCGATTCCCGGGTCGGGCAGTGTTATTGGGTTTTTCTATCTGAAATTTCTCAGTAGCAGCTCGGAGTCTGGATTTGAGCCCGGTTGATTGTAAATAGGCTTAAACTGGCGAAATGTAGGTATGCCTTCTACAGAGACACCTCTGCCCAACCCTTCGGGGAAACAAGGCGTGATGTTATGTTATGTTTTCTGCCTAGCCTTTACCAACTATATTGGGGTCAGCTTCCAGTCTAACCGGGTGCAGCTCAAACCCAGTATTTTACGTGGAGCGACTGCCTATTTTTACAAATAGAGTATTTTGCTGTTACTGTTAGCCTGTCTCACCCCCTTGCTGGGCAAAGTCCTCTCCCCATGACTTCGAGTACTTGCGATCCAGTACTAATGCAGACCACTGGTCGTTTTTTTTTTGTCTAGCTTGTACCGCCATCTTCTAATAAAGTATCCAGTTAATTATCACTACATATTATAAAAACAATGTCCGCCCGCCGCGTCTGTCTGACTGAGCGCAATAAACTCAAAAACTACCGAACGTATTTTCATACGGTTTTCATCAATGGACGGAGTGTTTCATGGGAAAGGTTTAGGTGTTCATTAAAGGTTTAGGGAAATTGGCTGAAGTATGACGATGATTGTTGAAGATTTCGGAAAAAATCATTTCTGCCGTGCGCCGCGTAAACATTGGATGAAATTTGGCACACAGATAGTTTAACCTGGATTAACACATAGGGTACTTTAAATCCTGGTAGTACGTTTCCGTGGGATAATAGGGTAGATGCCTGGGTAAACAAAAAAAATAACAATTTAGTCCGTCAGACAGATAATAAAAAAATATTAGACACGTATTTTTTGCTTTATCATATTAATAAAAAATAACTTAGATAAAACGCATTAAAGTTGGGAGTAGGGGTCGCTACGTCACAAGTAAGTATAAAATCTACATACTCGTGACGTCATGGCACATTTAAACTCAATGTATCACCGTAATCTTTTGATTACGTAAAAAAAGAAAAAATACGTGTCCAATATTTTGTAATAATCGACAAGACGGACATAAAAATTCAATCATCATTCCTATTTCCGACAACCACGCGGGCGAAGCTGCGGGCAAAGGCTAGTAAATAATAAGTGTCACGGACCTAATGTAATGTAATGTTAAATAAATTGTTCATGGTAGCACACGGTCGTGATTTGCTATGTAATATGTAGTTACCAACCTTGCCTATTCAAGGTCGACTGGCCTACGATAGTTACATTTTATGCGGCTTGCCCTCATAGTGTGGGAAAACATGTACCTAATACAAAGTGTACTTGTTGAAGCTTAATGCCAATAATAACGCTTATGAATCTTTACAGGTTATTTATTTTCTTTAGATTTAGCGGGTTACTTTGTAAAAAAAAATTTTTATTCGTCTTGTAGATTTAAAAAAAATATTGAACACGTATTTTTGCTTTTTTGAACTAATCAAAAGATTACGGCGATACATTGAGTTAAAATGTTCCATGACGTCACTCACGCCTTGCTAGATTTAATAGTGCGTTGTGACGTAACAAGCCCCCACTCCCCAACTTTAATGCGTGCTTTCTAAGTTATTTTTGATTAATATGATAAGCAAAAAATACTTGACTAATATTTTTTTATTATCTGAAAGTCGGACTAAATAGAACTTTTTTTTACCTAGGCAACTATCCTATTGTTGAAGATTTCAGCAAATTAGGTATAATTGGAGTTGTCTGGACTGATTATTTGGTTGCATCGTGTTTTTTTTTTGTATGTTTGTTTCTCGATTACTCCGCCAATTGTGAATTGATTTTGATGATTCTTTTTTTGTTTGATAGGTCACACTTCAGAGGTGGTCCCATATAAATTTTATTAACTTTGCTTGGGGAGTTTTTGAGTTTTAGGGATGATGTGATAGTTCCTGACACAGTTATTTACATATAGCAGGTATTCGAATTTCTGTGGGGTTGGTATCACAACTAAAAAGTGAAAAATAAAAACTTTACAAAAAAAAAAAAACTGAAAAATAACTTCAATTTCGGAAGTCGGTGACAAAAAACGGAAATATAGGACACGATCTTCCGAAATTGAAGTTATTTTCACTTTTTTGTGTATTTTTAGGGTTCCGTACCCAAAGGGTAAAACGGGACCCTATTACTAAGATTCCGCTGTCCGTCCGTCTGTCTGTCTGTCTGTTCGTCTGTCACCAGGGTGTATCTCATGAACCGTGATAGTTAGATAGTTGAAATTTTCACAGATGACGTATTACTGTTGCCGCTATAACAACAAATACCAAAAAACAGAATAAAAAAATAAAAAAGGCTCCCATACAACAGACCTGATTTTTTGCCGTTTTATGGCATAAGGACACCAAGTAAAATGGGTTTTTTTAAACTTAGAAAGGTTTGGCGAGACTTTGCCATGCAGTCGCGAGTCCTGTAGACTTTTGTTTGCCAAAACAAATTCAAATTATGTTGGTATGTCAATCATGTACTGAATATACAATGTATGTGGGTGTAGCATGTGTCATACATACTACGAATTACTATTATCAATACACGAGGCGTGGTGATAGTAGACATTTATCAGTAGCCATTGATAAGAGGAGCATATATTTCGCAGTATAATTTTTAGGGCTTCGAAACTCATTGAAAATCCTCGATGGTATGACTAGAAAGGGGGTGATTACAGAGATAACGACAGATAACGGCTAATAGCATAGGCTAAGGTTGCTTGTCCATTGATGCGGAGCGAGGCAGCGAAGCGGAGTTGCGTACAGATGGGCAATCCATCGGGTTTAAACCCGGTGCTTTGATAAAAACCCGATAAACACCCAGAAAATTGGGTGTTTATTTGATTTGATGAAATTAAATTAGTGATGTTAAAAAATATGTTTTAAAAGTGATTTTCATTCATTTCATTTCTTTGTAGGCAACATTAGTTAGATCAGGGAGGGTAAAATAAAATGGACGAGATAAAAACGAAATTTCAAAAATCACATTTTCTATTATTTCAACTTTTGGAATAGCTTATTTTATGTTGTAGTGTGTAATTAGGATATATACATAATAATTTAATATCATATATTTGTTACAACTGAAATCTTAAACATAAACTTAATAATGAGAACATTCAGTTAGATGAAGAAAATGAAAACGAAAACATAATAGAGAGTTTTATAGACCAACTTAATGAGAGCTATGATGAAAATGAAACCGGAATAGAGAGTTCTATAAACCCGATAATATTGGACGACTACAATACAACGAACCTACACCTTCAACGTCAGGGGAAGCCAGACAGCCTTTACATTTTGTCGTCTGTAACAATGATAATGGAGAATCCGATAGTGATTGATTGTTAAGTAGGTAGGTCATTTGTTTTTGATTATTACCAGAAAAAAGATTTTTCTTGCATTATTTTATTTCATCTAATTATGTATAATTCAATAAAAGAATAATAATTTAAAACTAAATGTCATTTATGTATAAAAATAATTTACACCCGAAATTTGTGTGGAAATCGGGTGTTTATCCCAAAACACCCAAAACCCACCTTGGATTGCCCATCTCTTAAAGTTGCGGACTGTGCGGAGCTAGGCCGAGTTCACCCGACGAGTAATTTGAGCGGGCTGCAAACACCCGCGGCCGGTTTTTTCCGCTTCCCCGCACCGCTTCCCGGCTTTGTATGAATTTTTAAACTAGTTCGCAAATCCCTGTCCACTAAAGCGGAGCGGAGATATTATGCAATTTCATTGGTTAATATTGGCACAGCTCCGCCCCGCTCCTCTCCTCTTCCTAGCGTAAGACTGCCTGTTCACTGGAGCGGAGTGAGGCAGCAGAGCGGAGACATGTGCCAATTTTAACCAATATAATCTAAACTCCGCTTCAGAGCTCCGCTCCTATTGGTTAATATTGGCACATTTGTGAATAGGCAGCCTAATACTAATAGAAATGTATGGAAGAAGACATGTTGCGTCGACCGTGAAGAAACTGGGACAAGGGTAGAAGAAATAAGGAGGCTCGAAAGGAAGTATGTAGTACTTTTATGCGAATTGACGCTTTTATTACACTTTTCGTGTGGTTAATGACTAACCTGGTGTCAGAGTTTTAAAGCCGCCCATGGACCTCTGACCTGACTTCACATGCCGACGAGAAATATCGCTCGGGCATGCCGGTTTCCTCACGATGTTTTGAGGCAGAAGTGTACCTATAGCACCCCGCATTTTGCCAGTTATGTTCATGACCCATATAATAGGGGGCGAGCCTATTGCCATCACCCGGGCACAAATCCAGACTCCGGGCTGCTACTGGGAAATTCCTGATGGAAAAACTCAATAACACTATTGATTATAATTAATTATCACAATAAAGAGCACCTTTGTCATGATTCCATGGCGCTGTTTCCTCTTGTAAGGTTTAGAATAACAGGATTGTTTGTGTAAAACGTAAATCTTTAAGACAATCCTATTACAGTGGAAACAGCTGTGTTATCCCCGAAAGGGTTCCGGTGTTGGGAACGCTCACATTTTTTCGTCACACTTCAGATCTGCTTCAACTTTTTTTGTCAAGTGTGTGTATTGGGTTTATTTTCTTCAGTTGAAAAGTCCCATGTACTTACTAGGGAAGGAGAATCCGCAGTAAATGAAATAAATGAAATTAATTTATTTTTGACCCATGTTAAGTACAAAAAAAATACACAATTTTGTCAGTGACATAAATGTCACTATTTGTGCAATTAAATAAGTGATAAATAGTTGAGCGAATAATAAATAAATAAAGTTAACAAAGTTAATTAAATGACGTAAAAAAACTTTTTACAAAAAAAAAAAACAACCGACTTCAAAAAAAAAAACACTACAAAGTGAAAAATAACTTTAATTTCGGAAGTCGGTGTCTTTGGTTTTGAATTTTCGTTCTTTGTCACCGACTTCCGAAATTAAAGTTATTTTTCACTTTGTAGTGTTTTTTTTTTGAAGTCGGTTGTTTTTTTTTTTTGTAAAAAGTTTTTATTTTTCACTTTTTAGTTGTGGTACCTACCCCACACAAATTCGATTACCACTACCTGCTATGTAAATAACAGTGACAAGAAGTTATCAATCATCTACATACTAAGTGGGAAAAAATACGTATAATTGAAGCTAATTCAAAAACTACCCAAGCAAAGTTAATAAAATTTATATGGGACCACCTCTGAAGTATGATCTACCAAACAAAAAAGAATCATCAAAATCTATTCATAATTGGCGGAGTAATCGCGTAACAAACATACAAAAAAAAAAAAAAAAACATGCTGTCGAATTGAGAACCTCCTCCTTTTGGAAGTCGGTTAAAAATATGAGAAAATTTTCTTACGTTTTTTGGATCTTGTTTTGAATTTATGGTCACACAATATGTCAAACTTACACTGACCTGCAAATTGCAAAAAACGTAAGAAAAATTTGAATTTCGCGGGCTACGTTAGCGCAACCCCCTTAGTGCAGAAACCGAACATCTCTAATTGCTTTAACACTTTATCGATAGCAATCGTTCGAAAATCCGCAGTATGTGCTGCAGACGTGACGTACCTCATCGTATAAGTAAGCGCGACCGATTTGATTGGTTTGTTTATTGCTAATTGCCTTGAAATCAATTGTAACGTATTGGACAGACTACGTGTGTATACTTGCAATGCAGCTGTACTGTGTTCACATCTTTTTGTAACAAAAACATCAACTAAAAAGGTACAACCAAGTCATCACAGACAGACAAAAAATTCGGAGTCACACGTCGTGTTAGGGCCTCGATATATTTGTTATAAAAAAAAAAAAAAAAACCTAATATTATATTTCACATAAACCTACATTACATGGGCATTTATGAAACGTCAGAAGCTAGGTGCACGGTTCCAATTGGTCGTTTCCTAAGAAGAGCCGGCAAGAAACTCCACGGTTACTCTTTTAAAAATGATTGGCTTTTACAATACTTTCAAATAACAGTGTTACTTGTCGAATTATGAATTATGAAGTATTTTCGAAGTTATGACCAGAGGGAACAGATGAACATGCATACATACCGGTCAAAATTATAACCCTCTTTTTTGCTTCGCCGTAGTCGAGTAAAAGATGGCTGGGACTGGCTTTTATTTGTGACCCCTGGTTGCAACTTCGGTCCTGTCTTTGAATATAGAAAGTACAATACAACTTTTAAAAGTTTATTAATTTGCAAAGTAAAAACTTTCTCCTCTCAAAGCACAAGGGGCAGTTGTAGGTACTCTTAAACTTGTAACTTTAAGGCACGGTCGAAGTTTCCTCGTCGCTAAACAAGGGACATGGACTGATTATTAAAAGTTCATGTCATTTGTGAATTATAAGACTAGATCTAGCGTCTAGTTGTTGTTCTTGAGTTTGGCGTTATTAATCCCGGGTATTCCAGTACCCTAATTGGGTAATACAACACAATCACAATCTGTTTCGATTTGAAACAGATTTCTAATCCATTGCTTCATAAGTTGGAAAAAACAAATTCAACAACGTAAATAACTCAATGAATGTTGTTGAACTGTCAAAATTAAACAAATTAGGCAATTTTTTTTTCGAAAATAAGTTACGCAATTAGGGTACTGGTTAATCTTTTCTACGTTTTCTTACGTTTTAATATCCACGTTATCCTTCATGACGCCTATTTAGCCAAGTTTCATATGGGGATGCGCCAAGGTAGCCCGCGAAATTCAAATTTTCTTACGTTTTTTGCTAATTGCAGGTCAGTGTCAGGTTATATCTTGATTAAAATATTATTCGCTACCGTAACAAATATAGCTTCACAGAGTTATAATCATTAGAATTAGCAATACAACTCCTTATGTTAGAATAATCCTAAAATGTCATGATTTCATGAAACAGTCATTCAATAGGATTATATGAACTTAGAGAGTTGATGATTTTTATGATTACAATTCTATAAATAAATATTTGATACGGCCACGAATCATATTTATATCAACATACAACCTGATTCTGACCTGCAAATTGCAAAAAACGTAAGAATGGGATAGCCTGACGCTTTCGCCTTAAAGGTCTGGTTCCAACAATACGAATTTATTTGTTTACATATTAGTGCTTGTACAGTAAGCGCTCAAAAGTGCATGAGCACGCTAAGAGTCATCTTGCTGTGAACACGCGGTATAGCTCATACATTTGTATGTGTAAGCAACACGATACACACACCACAGATAACGCAGTTTTGTTCTACACGAAACAACAATATATTTCCGTCGCTTTAAACATGCTAGCACACACGCACTATGCGCGTGAACTTGACCAGTTAATGGCATTGCTAAAATTCGATAGTAACTTAACAAGTGCAGATAGCAGAAAGCGTTAAGCGTTGGTATGGAATTCAAACTGCCTCAGGTTCTAATCTCGTAAAACACAGTGCGGTTTTTTGCAAATATTATTATTTTTGTTTTCGATAATAATATTTTTTAAATATTGCTGTTTTTTTTATGTTGTTATTGCAATAAAGGTTTTAGAATAAAAAATGCGTGATATATGATAACAAAATTAAAAAAATATGTTTATTCGTTATATTTATTTTACATAAGTTAACACACTGCTACAATTATTTATCATTACTACTTCAGCTGAATAAGATGTGAAATAGATGTCAAGAAACTAGAAGCAGTTTGTATTATTTTGACATATTTAAATTATGAAATATTTTAAATTTTTAATGGATTTTTTCACCATAAACATTAAGCTTTGATCATGGTCGAAGTAATTAAGTAATAAATAAGAATATTAGACTACTTAAAATGTAAAAAACTACTTACAGAATAGGTAATTTTAAGGTTAAATATGGGCAGTTTGTTTATATTTTATTTGTATTAATTATTTTACATTTTATTTGACTTTAGTAAATATTGGTTGTTATTGAGGTTAAAGCTTAAGTATTCATTTTCTTTACGAAAAGAAGATTGAAACTAAACCTCAAATTTTAATCCTAAAATAATACTATTACTAAAATAATATTAAACAATTTCGGTATATCTGCAAGAAATACGACAAACACCCTATTGAAACGTGCTTAAAAAATTCGTTACCATAAATTCATGCAATAACGAATCTGTTGTTTATTAAGTTGGTACGGTCAATATTTTAAGGTCAAAAACGGTTTTCTAGCTGGTCTTCAGTGATGCAAGCCTTCAGAGTGCACGGCGAACGGTTCATAATGACGTGTTTTTAATAATTCAGCAAAATATCTCGTTGGTATGAAACCATTTGTTTCATTCACCATTTGACGTCGCTGCTACTCGATAATAAGCCCCTTCCTCACATCTCTTAACCCTCACAGTATTTCTCTAGAACAAAGAAAAACATTGTTTTTATTACACATAATACCTTAGGTATTATTTATTATTCACTAATCGAATTAAACCTCACAGTGAATTTAAAACTTTAAAGGCATCTTCTGTCTCAACAATACCTCTGTTCTATCAACAATACCCTTGATTAAGATTTATGTTTAGTAAAATATGAAATATATAAATGATAACACTCACACTTAGTCCGGTTTCATTAGATATTCACTTCACTTTTACGCAGCGCAATAATATTCTCTGATCTGATCTGATCTCTTCAATATATTTTATGCCTGCTTTTTGATAATAATAACCACAACACTGCGCTAAATACTCGTCACCAATATTATCCACGAACCAAAAAAGTTCTATTAATTAAATACTCGTAACAAACTGCATCTACCCCACAGAAATCGAAATAATTTACTTAGTTTTTTGTGGTCTACCTGCTAAACTTTAATATTTATGTGAACAAGACGAATGAAACTAAAAACGAATGATGATTATTGAACTAGTCATTGGTTGCAGAGAAAGTGAGTGTGTGTGTGTAATGTGCGTGTCTACAGTATTGTAACAACTTATAGAAGAAGGTCTTAAGTCAAACCGAAGCGTCAGTCTATTGCTTTGTGAGATTGCTCATGGACTTTTGGTCGGTACTGTACACATATCACCCTCGCACCAGCCGGTCTATTCCGTACAAATCTTACCGTGAAAACTTCGGTGAAGTGATCTGACATTCCATCTGATTGATCGGCAGATCAGTGTCTCCTCACCTTGCCCACAACCACCCTCACTTTTCTCTGAATAAGTATAAAAACTCCGATCCTTTATATTAAAACAGTTTCATACAAAACCGTTATTTGAGGGGAAATTGTGCGTTTTCTTTACTTTCTCTTACAATAGTTTCACGGTCAAAAGCTGGTCGGTGGAGCGTTACCGTTACCAACTTAAGTATAGTACGAAGCACCATCATTTGTTTTTGCTTAGGATAGTACTTTTACGAAACTGTTATCCCCTCCATCCATACCCATCCATCACCCCTGAAACTTATGGCCTGCCCATAAAAAATGCTTTAGTTTTTTTGTCACTGCAAGTTTGCGATGTATAAGTATGTTGGGGTAAGTTCGGCGCTGGGATAAGACCGTACGTATCAAATTCTCGGTTAATTTGGCAATTAAATAAATTGTTTATTCTGTAAATAGGATATCGGAATCACTTTTACACGCCACATAAAAAAAAAATATAAGCTACACGAGTTCAGCGTTTCCTATCTGACTACTCTGAGAAGAAAGGCCGAAACAAACTTAGAGGTCGCAGTCTCTTTTAAAGCCCAGACATAATCTTGGTCAGGCCATATGAAGACCATGTAGATTGTCTGAAATGATCTTTTGAGGAAAGAACCACACAGATTTGAGTGGACCTGTCCAATCAGTGCAAGCATTTGTCAGTAATCGTGGAGCTCAACTCGATGAACAATACTAAAGAAAGGACATTTGGGTAGGACGCAAAAACTACTCTAACTGCCAGACCATCATTAAAACTAGCTGAGAAATAAAAATTATAATAATATCCACAAATATTATTATAATACTTTACAAAGTAAATGTCAATGTGTATTATAATAATTTTTAATGCTGACAATATAGCGCAGAAAGATGAGAATAATATGGTACAGAATTCGATTCGTACGACCATATCAATAGGCTGGTCATTAAAAAAAAAACAATAAACAGGAACTCACCGTGTAATCGAAATCCTTATATAAATAGCTTGTATTCGTGTTCTAAGTATACGGTTATTGTATATTTTTATACACCCCTGCTAAGCAAGAATTTGTATCGTGATTCCGTGATTCGTGATGTAAAGAATTCAATCATAAGGGCACACGGACCGCTTGCAAGCCGTCTTTAGCGTCAGCTGGCTTGCAAACCGTTTGTTTTGCAAGGACAAGACAAAATAAATTTCACCATGGCTTTTTAACTTTTCATTCGATGTTTTTTTTTTTCTCTTCTTTGATGAGAAGTCGATTTAATAAGTTGTCAGTTGAGTCAACTTGATGAAGTAATGATTACGGCAATTTTATATATGCAGACATAATATTATTGTCTTAAGACGCAGATATATGCCAGTGACGTTGAGTGGTTAGCTGGCGTGTTCTGTACTGAGCTCACGCAACGCGTCGTACGTCCAGCCAGTAATAGGACTCGCCCATCAAGGAGTGCTGTCCCAAATTAGACGCATTATTAATTTATTATACATAAAACAAAAGGCATTTCAATGAAAAACGTATACTAAAAGATCAATTATTAAATTATCTTTAAAATGTTGAAGGTTTCAGAAAAATACGCTTGATAGATTTTGCGTGATTCTCAGTTTTTATCTACGTTAGGCACAACTTTACAAATTAATTTCACTATGTAATATAAAAATAATCTAAAATATTCCTATATTAAGTTAAATGCTCTAATTTAACATAAATATTTTTTCTAAATCAATAACACTACTCGTTTAGACGTGATCTTTAGTATAAAATCATTAAAAGTCGGCTATCGTCGCCATAATTAGTTCTATTTAATGTTGAAGGCTTGGATAAGACTCGCACAGACCAGCACCCTAATTGCGTAATACAAAACAATCACAATTTGTTTCGATTTGAAACAGATTTTTTCTTCTAATCCATTACTTCATAAGTTGGAAAAAAAATCTGTTCAACAAAGTAAATAACGCAATGAATGTTGTTGAAATGTCAAAATTAAACAAATTTCGCGAAATTGTTTACGAAAATGAGTTACGCAATTAGGGTACAGGAAAGCATGGCACAAAATTGAGGCCTATACTCAGCAACTCAGCAGTGGGTGGAACAAGTCTGCTAACGATGATGAATGTTGATAATAATATACCTGAATGAAAATGGTCAGATAGGCAGTCGCTCCATGTGAATTCAACTGCATTCGGGTAGACTGGAAGCCGCCCCAACATACGTAGTTGGGGAAAAGCTAGGCAGATGAAGAAACCTTTTTGTTACAATCGATCAGGTTAAGCTACGCTTGCCGCGGTTGGTCCGTGGATGGGTGACCATCTCTACATATCAAGACCCCTCCGTGCCTCAGAAAGTACGTTAAGCCGTTGGTCTAGGCTGTCATTAGTAGATCTTTGACAGTCGTTACGGGTAGAATCTTACCAAGGGGTATCGTGTTACCTAGTAACTAGGTTGTGGAGGTCAGATAGCCTATCTGAGATAGGAAGTCGCTCCATGTAAAATACTGGTATTCAGCTGCATCCGGTTGGACTGGAAACCGACCCCAACATATTTGGAAAAAGGCTTGGCAGATGATAATGATGAACAGATTGAGAAGGTTACTATCCGAAAAACACTTTATATCTAACTCTATTTGCAATAATTTCAAACCAAAAAAAAAAAACACTGGTTCCAAGAAAAACAGACAAAAAATATAAATTAGCGAATAATTTGAGCACGATCCGCGCTAAACTTTAGTTTGCGACAAGCCATGCGGTTCGGCGGGGCCTCAGTTCACTGACCCCGGCGTTACGTAATACCCGAATTTAAGGATACGTTGCCGAGGGAAAGACGGAGTATGAATATTATTGGCTGTTATGTTGTTATGTGTTCTGTAGGAGTTTGAGTTACTGCTGTATGTTTAAATGGGAGCTGGTGTGGTTTTGGGAGTTCTGGCTTTATGTTTTCTGGGTCTTTAGAGGCTTTTTAGGGTTCCGTAGTAAACAAGGAACCCTTATAGTTTCGTCATGTCCGTCTGTCTGTCTGTCTGTCTGTCCGCGGTCTAGCTCCAAGACTGTTAGTAGTATACATATTAATCATGCCGACAAAGTGGTAAAATAAAATTATGAAAAATATTTTTTTTAGGGTACCTATCCTACACGTAAAGTGGGATGTTTATTTTTTTATCCCTTGGTGTGGGGTATTGTTAGAAAGGTCTTTCAAAAACATTGTGAGTATGTTAAAACCATTTTTGAATTCAAAGATCCGTTTCCGAAATATTAAGCTTTAAAGTGCAAATTTTTGTTAGAGTCAAGTGTCGTCCCCCCCCCCCTACCAGCTAAATGGTTGGTTTTAGATATGTGAAAAAATTCACGGCAGTAGTTTATATAACGAATTTAAAAGGAAAACTATCACAGCTGAGTAGGCTTTACAAGTTAACGAGTAATAATCGACCAACTTAAATTTGCGGTTGTAAAAACATGTTCTCCGATACATTTTGTATGAAAGATTTTTTTTTTTCAACTTTCAACTATAAAGTTAAGTTTGTTCTTGGGATAAATTCATCCCAACTACGGAACCCTACATTGTGCGTGGTCCGACATGCACTTGGCCGGTTTCTTACGCATTCCTGTCGCTAGGTTAGTCGGCCTTTAGTAGAACTTAGCCTCTGGGTATCTAGCGCTAACTACCAGGCAGTCAGGACATGTGGAAAGTCACAACGATGTACCAAAGATGACAGAGACGTATGGCGATTTCCTATCGACTGAGTCCATTCGTTGGTCTTCTTCAACGTACATATAAGAGGGGACTCCCACATCCTCGATCTATGCTAGCCTTCAGAGGAATGATTTTAGAAATTAGCAATACTTGAAATTACCACAGTGCTTGAAATCAGCTCGTGTCTCGTCGTGCAGTTTTCTCCACCTCATTTCTTCCTTGTGTTATCTTGTCTAAACGCTTTCTAAACCATTGAGGTGCCTTAGGGAAGTACGATGCTAAATAAACTCCTTTGCAAAAAACGGCCACCTTACAGTCATTGGCTTTTCTAATATAAATATTTTTAGTATGTCATTAGCATAAATGACTAGAAATTTCTTATTATCTGGTGTGAGACGTAACATTGGCTACATCCCTCTTCCAGCAGCGCTATAATTTTACTAGCTCTTATTTGCTTTTTCTGCCATTACAATTGACACAAAGTTATCTGTTTTAGATACAATAACAATAAGGCAGGATTATGCGACAAACATAAATTATTGTACTAAAAATAACGAGAAGTTAGTTTTAGTTGCCTGATAACTTTTTTACCACAAACCCGCGAAAAATAAGTAAAAAGTCGCAAACTGAAAACGGTTTTTTTTGTAAACAAGAGTTTCGAATTTGGAATTAACTTTTTTTCATACCAAGACTCTTTATTAAGTGCCAGTAACATACTTTGGCTATTAAAACCTTTTTAGAACTAAATGATTACCAATAATGTAGAAAAATCAAAACAGCTTGCAAAGGAGTGTAGTTCCAATAACTCCTTTAATAGTACCAATTCCAGGACTTACAGAGATTGTACATTGAGTAACAAGATTGAGTAGATTGTACAGGGTTTTGCTAACATTAAGTATCTCAGTTCCCTGAAACTTGTGTAGAAACTAACATAGTTACTAACCAAATAGACTATTTCAAGTATTTCTGCCGCAGGAGCCTTGCAAAGACGTTAAATATAATATTGGATTGGAGAAGTTACTGCTGTAAAGTTCAGGTACGTACGTATCACCGTCCCCGGATAATAAAATGATGACTACAAAAACGCAACTTTTCAGGAAAAAAAAAAAAATGTTATCGTCGATTGCTCCATAAATCATGGACGTAGAGAGTTAAGGACGCGTTTACAAAATTGATAGGTAAAGAATCGAGCTACTACATTGACACAGGTCACACATACAAGTGTAAGCACGGTAAATTGCGGGAATAGTAGTCAAGTGAACAAATTTTGATATTTGAAAGTTTATTTTTTATTTGTTTATGTGAGAGAGTTTATTTGTTTACATGAGAACCTACAAAAAACATTCCGTATTGCTGTTTATATTATATTTGGGCTCGTTTTGTAAGTTATGATGAGACCTTACCTCCGGACCTGATGGAGTGATCTGAAGGTGTACTTCGGTGACTGCTACTGGATCTCCTAGACTACTAGAACTAGGTCTGCCGAGTTTGGGCTCGTTTTGTTAGTTATGATGAGACCTTACCTCCGGACCTGGTAGAGTGACCTGAAGGTGTACTTCGGTGACTGCTACTGGATCTCCTAGACTACTAGAACTAGGTCTGCCGAGTTTGGGCTCGTTTTGTTAGTTATGATGAGACCTTACCTCCGGACCTGGTGGAGTGACCTGAAGGTGTACTTCGGTGACTGCTACTGGATCTCCTAGACTACTAGAACTAGGTGTGCCGAGTTTGGGCTCGTTTTGTTAGTTATGATGAGACCTTACCTCCGGACTTGATGGAGTGACCTGAAGGTGTACTTCGGTGACTGCTAGTGGAACTCCCCAACGACTAGAACTAGGTGTGCCGAGTTTGGGCTCGTTTTGTTAGTTATGATGAGACCTTACCTCCGGACTTGATGGAGTGACCTGAAGGTGTACTTCGGTGACTGCTACTGGATCTCCTAGACTACTAGAACTAGGTCTGCCGAGTTTGGGCTCGTTTTGTTAGTTATGATGAGACCTTACCTCCGGACCTGGTGGAGTGACCTGAAGGTGTACTTCGGTGACTGCTACTGGATCTCCTAGACTACTAGAACTAGGTCTGCCGAGTTTGGGCTCGTTTTGTTAGTTATGATGAGACCTTACCTCCGGACCTGGTGGAGTGACCTGAAGGTGTACTTCGGTGACTGCTACTGGATCTCCTAGACTACTAGAACTAGGTCTGCCGAGTTTGGGCTCGTTTTGTTAGTTATGATGAGACCTTACCTCCGGACCTGGTAGAGTGACCTGAAGGTGTACTTCGGTGACTGCTACTGGATCTCCTAGACTACTAGAACTAGGTCTGCCGAGTTTGGGCTCGTTTTGTTAGTTATGATGAGACCTTACCTCCGGACCTGGTGGAGTGACCTGAAGGTGTACTTCGGTGACTGCTACTGGATCTCATAGACTACTAGAACTAGGTGTGCCGAGTTTGGGCTCGTTTTGTTAGTTATGATGAGACCTTACCTCCGGACCTGATAGAGTGACCTGAAGGTGTACTTCGGTGACTGCTAGTGGAACTCCCCGACGATTAGAACTAGGTGTGCCGAGTTTGGGCTCGTTTTGTTAGTTATGATGAGACCTTACCTCCGGACTTGATGGAGTGACCTGAAGGTGTACTTCGGTGACTGCTACTGGATCTCCTAGACTACTAGAACTAGGTCTGCCGAGTTTGGGCTCGTTTTGTTAGTTATGATGAGACCTTACCTCCGGACCTGGTGGAGTGACCTGAAGGTGTACTTCGGTGACTGCTACTGGATCTCCTAGACTACTAGAACTAGGTCTGCCGAGTTTGGGCTCGTTTTGTTAGTTATGATGAGACCTTACCTCCGGACCTGGTGGAGTGACCTGAAGGTGTACTTCGGTGACTGCTACTGGATCTCCTAGACTACTAGAACTAGGTCTGCCGAGTTTGGGCTCGTTTTGTTACTTATAATGAGACCTTACCTCCGAACCTGATGAAGTGACCTGAAAGTGTACTTCGGTGACTGCTACTGGATCTCTTAGACTACTAGAACTAGGTGTGCCGAGTTTGGGCTCGTTTTGTTAGTTATGATGAGTCCTTACCTCTGGACTCGATGGAAGGACCTGAAGGTGTACTTCGGTGACTGCTAGTGGAACTCCCCGACGATTAGAACTAGGTGTGCCGAGTTTGGGTTCTTTTTGTTAGTTATGATGAGACCTTACCTCCGGACTTGATGGAGTGACCTGAAGGTGTACTTCGGTGACTGCTACTGGATCTCCTAGACTACTAGAACTAGGTCTGCCGAGTTTGGGCTCGTTTTGTTAGTTATGATGAGACCTTACCTCCGGACCTGGTGGAGTGACCTGAAGGTGTACTTCGGTGACTGCTACTGGATCTCATAGACTACTAGAACTAGGTGTGCCGAGTTTGGGCTCGTTTTGTTAGTTATGATGAGACCTTACCTCCGGACCTGATAGAGTGACCTGAAGGTGTACTTCGGTGACTGCTAGTGGAACTCCCCGACGATTAGAACTAGGTGTGCCGAGTTTGGGTTCTTTTTGTTAGTCATGATGAGACCTTACCTCCGGACCTGATGAAGTGACCTGAAAGTGTACTTCGGTGACTGCTACTGGATCTCCTAGACTACTAGAACTAGGTGTGCCGAGTTTAGGCTCATTTTGTTATTTATGATGAGACCTTACCTCCGGACCTGATGAATTAGTAGTCACCGAAGTACACCTTCAGGTCACTTCATCAGGTCCGGAGGTAAGGTCTCATCATAACTAACAAAACGAGCCCAAACTCGGCACACCTAGTTCTAGTAGTCGAGGAGATCCATTAGTAGTGACTGAAGTACACCTTCAGGTCACTCCATCAAGTCCTGAGGTAAGGTCTCATCATAACTAACACAACGAGCCCAAACCCGGTACACCTAGCTCTACTCGTTTATTGGTTCCAGTAGCAGTCTTCGAAGTACACCTTCAGGTCACTCCATCAAAACCTTAGGTAAGGTCTCATCATAACTAACACAACGAGCCCAAACTCAGTACTCCTAGCTCCACTCATTTATTGGTTCCAGTAGCAGTCTTCGAAGTACACCTTCAGGTCACTCCATCAAGACCTAAGGTAAGGTCTCATCATAACTAACACAACGAGCCCAAACTCGGCACACCTAGCTCCACTCGTTTATTGATTCCAGTTCCAGTCTTCGAAGTATACCTTCAGGTCACTCCATCAAGTCCGAAACGAAATGTAAATTTATAATCCGTAGGTAATTCAAGAAAAAATATAAAAAACTAACCTTGATTGTCCGTAGTCCGCACAAAACACGTGAAGTATCAAGTTTGGTATGTCAAATATTTTGTATTCGTACAGCGATCTTTTTCAACACGAGCTGGTGGTTACAAGCGACACAGTGTCCACTCACGACGGCGGCCGAGCGCAGACTAATATTTCGTTACAAATTTTTGTGCAATAAATCACGACAATGACCAGTAAAATAACCCTTATATTCAAGCAGTTAAGATGCCTGCGATAAAGCTAAATTTGTTAAAAAACTAAAATAGATTTGATTTTTTTTTTGAGACTATTTAGAACATTTTGGTAGTTTTTTCTACCACATTTTTGATTTGATCATGTCTGCTTACATTAAATATTTTTAAATAAATACATTTCTGTTATTAAATAGAAGAAAAATGTTCCTAAACTCAATACGATATTGTCAATTTTGTGTGAAGAGGCACCGGAAATGATTTTTTACAATATTATAAAACAAAATTTTCAAAAAAAAAATTGCCAAAATTTAAAGATGAAGGCGTAATCTATCTGTGGTAATTATTATTTGCATTTAGTTTGGTTCAGTTCTGCCGTAAAATGTACCGAAAAACTGCTTATTTTGGTCAGATTTGTAAACGCGTCCTTAATAACTTATTTTGTATGATATTATATATAATAAGTTATTTTTTG
Organism: Agrochola litura; assembly: GCA_949152395.1. Taxonomy (NCBI): domain Eukaryota; kingdom Metazoa; phylum Arthropoda; class Insecta; order Lepidoptera; family Noctuidae; genus Agrochola; species Agrochola litura. The sequence goes on along the minus strand of OX424521.1, from coordinate 10,677,585 downwards.
TCACGAAAACATAATTCTATGACTGTTTGTCATACTAACAAGTGGGAATCAGTGGCGTAGCTAGTAGTAAAGGGGCCCTGTATCAAAATGTGTTGGGGGCCCTTCTTATCTGACTGTAGCCAAGCTCAAAAGGAGGGTTTTATTTTATAAAATAAATAAAATAGCGTCCTGAGTTAAGAGCTTAAGTTGTCATTGTGACCTTATTAAGAGAATCCAAGAGCGAGCGAGGCGAGCTAAAAAACTGACTCAGATACGTTAAGTTTTCACTGAAGAGAAAATAGAAGCATTCTGAACCGAGATTGTTGAAGATTTCATTGGAATTTTACTAAGACAATGCAAGAGCGAGCGAAGCTAGCTATAAATTTCGAGAATAATGACTCGGATATGTTAAGCTGTCATTGTCATTTGACTAAGAGAATCTAAGAGCGAGCGTAGCAAGCTCAAAAATTGGAGCATCCTGATTCGCGTAGGTTAGATTTTCTGTGTGATTTTACTAAGTGAATGTAGAGCTTGAGAGTCGGACCATGCTGAAGCTTGAAGCCTCAGTAAGCAATAAACAAATTACGCAAATTTTCATATTCTCATTAGTTATTTATTCATTACGGGCTCTTCATCAATAAGAATTTGAGGTTTTAGATAATATTGTACAAATTTTTGCTTACACACCTGGGGGCCCCTGTAGCTTGGGGGCCCCGTATTATTGATACGGCTGATACGGCGGTAATGGGAGATGAATGGATGATGATGAATGGATGGGGAGAATACATTTTGATAATTTTATATTAACAATTTATTCTCGTAATTTAAGGCCTGTGTTAAATCTTTGAATACTATTCTTATATTTTGTAATTTCGTAATTAGCTGTATAAAAATTACGAAAAAAATTAAGCAGTTGTATTAGCACCCATAGATTCTAAAAATGACATAAACTAAGATAATGGCAGTTATCATTTTATTCTCCGGGGACGGCGGTATGTGTATTCCCCGAATCGAACAAAGGTCTTGCCAGACAAGCTTTAACTGAGCGTGAATTGGATTCATTTTCGAGCGAAGCAAATTACGTCGAGTTACCCCTTATACTGTACCATCGGGGTAACGCATATCTAAGCATTTTGAAAACAAAATCCCGTGTACAAGACACTATTTTTCGTAGGTAAGCGATACTATAGCGTCCGAGCGCTGCAAGCAAGAATAGTCCTTACAGATTTGCGTTTCTTCGATAGTACCTGGGCTAAACTCGAGTATTTTGAGTACCTGGGAAGACACTTTGAGCTTTAGAGACTGTCTCTTAGGGATAAGTGTCGGAGACGACGCTCTTCAAACTCTATGCATTTATTTCAAATAAACCAATTACAGGCACTTTTGAATTGTCAAGGGGTCGGTCAGTCAGAAAGATGAAGTTAGTTGCCCATCATAAAGCGCAGTAGGTTCCTATGGAGAAGAACGGGCAAGAAACTTCTTCAAAGCCGAGCTTTATCTAAACGTGCTTTATTTACGGCCTTGTAACTGTACTATCCGAGTACCTAATAAGCCCCCGCTTACATCCAAATACAAAATCCATACATTCAACAGACAATTATTCCCCGAAACATGCATTTTCGGGAAAAAGAGGGGCTTGTGGCTAAGTAATAACAACCGCCGGTTGATAGATCAGGTTAAGCTACGCTAACCGCGGTTGGTCCGTGAATGGGTGATCTTCTTTATGCTATACCAAGACTCCTCCGTGCCTCGGAAAGCACGTTAAGCCGTTGGTCCCGGCTGTCATTTGTAGATCTTTGACAGTCATTACGGGTAGTTAGAAGCCCAAAAGTCTGACAACCAGTCTTACCAAGGGGTATCGTGTTACCTAATAATTAGGTTGTGGAGGTCAGATAAAACGAAAGAAAATTTGATTTTTGCGGGCTACCCTGACGCTTTCGCTTTAGTTATTAAACTAGGTTGTGGAGGTCAGATAGGCAGTCGCTCCATGTAAAATACTGGTGTTCAGCTGCATCCGGTTAGACTGGAAGTCGACCCCAACATAGTTGGGAAAAGGCTACGCAGATGATGATGCATTTTCGGGAAAAACGTCCAACAATGTGAGCAGTGTTGGGGGATATATGCTCCCTTACACCGTGTTTGGAATCGGATTATTGTTCAGCCGTAGATGACAGTATAAGTCACTCAACTTGATAGATTTATCCAACTCTGCCTTTGGCTTTCGGCGTAAAACTTCAATTGGAAAGTGTAGTTTGTTCAGCAGACTGGGTTTGTGTAACTTTTAAAGCCAGGCTTTTCAATATAATGCGAGGTTTTAACATCCTTCTACCTGACTGTCGAGATTTCTGAGTTCCGATTCATCGCGCTAGTGTTCTTCGGCAAGACTGAGCGTATGATCGAATTCTTGACGGGTTGGATTAAAGAGCTAATTAAGTGTTATTGGAGTTTCGATCGGATATTTGTCAGTAGCAGCCCAGAGCTTGGATTTTTTCCGGTTAATGATATAGGTTCGCCTTGTATTCAATTGAGAATCTTTATTTATCCAGGAAAAAAAATTAACCAGTGCGCAAACTTAAACACGTGACTTACTTATCATTATGAACAACTTTTACTATGGGACCAAACCTGAAATCGCGAAAAAAAAAATCTGCTGTTCCCTCCATTTTGATGAGTTATGCGAACATAAATTATTTATTCATTTGATTATTATTTATTGGATTTTTTTTTTCGTGTTAAGGTTTGCGCACTGGTTAAAAACTTACTTACCTGTATGATCTAATTCTTCTGTACGTGTGTTTATCACCTAACTTCTAAACGGCTAGGCCGATTTGGATGAAATTTTGTGTGTATATTTGAGTGGGTCCCTGGATGTTTTGAAAATCAGCCGCTAGTTTAATATAATTTAACACAATTTTTATTATTCACAACCATTCTTATCTTTTAATGAGATCTTTTCATAATTGTCACGAACTCAAAAGCCAGATTAAGTGCAATAGAAATCGCTAACGTTTGAATTTTCACCCTCTTCAACGTCGTCCCGACTTCTGTTACATAAAGCTGAAACAGGGCTATTCTAATTACCAGCGCAAACTAGGCGTCTTGTCGCGGTGTCTAGTCGCAGCCACAAGGCGCAGAGCTGTCGTTTGTGTCTGCGACTAGTCTTTACGACAGACGTCGTGCAAGAAGCGATAATTTTCTTTGAGTATTCGAGAGAGACGGTCGTGTGGTAGCCGATAGCGTGCGACTCCGGTAGCCTGTCGTTGCGACTTTGCAACTCGACGCCAAGTGTGCGGAGCAAAATCTGTGAAAATTGTCAAACGAAATCGCATGTTGCATAGTGTGCGCCATGTCTAAAGCGGTGCATTATTAGAGATTAAATTTCATGTAGAGTGGCTTTCTAAGAGCAGTTTTCGTATAAAAAGCAGTACTTACAAATATTGTAGTCCATCAAACTCTATGTACAATCTAGCTTTTTGTATGTGCTTCAAAAGAGCAACAGTTATTAATATCATGTAAATTTACCTTAAATTAACTTGAAATATTCAAAGAAAACAAAGCTGGCTCAATTTGAAAATGCTAATAGGTATTTTACGGTCCCCAGGCTTGTCTGGCACGGCTTTACATAATATTAATTTTTGTTACGTTGACATTGTTAGGGTGTTTAAGAACAACAATATAGTGTGTGTTAAGTCACGATGGGGGATTGAGAAATAAATGAAGGAGAATGATTTCTCCTCGGGTTTGAGCATTTTATAGAAGGGACAATGCATTGCAATGATTTGATTCTATTATATTCAATTGTTAGGGTTCCGTACCTCGAAAGGAAAAACAGAACCCGAAATATAGGATCACTTCGTTGTCCGTACGTCAGTCTGTCAAGACCCTTTTTCTCAGGAACACGTGGAGGTATCAAGTTGAAATTAATATCGAATACGTAGGTCTATGGACCCTTGAAGCTCAAAAAAAAAATTTTGCTTCTAAGTCAGCGCAATAATTTATGCCAAATATTTTGATACTCGCAAATAAATCAAAACCTATAGGGTACTTTCTTATGTTGACCTATAAATAATCATGAAATTTGGCAGGAAGCAAGGTCTCACAACACATGTAAAGGAAAAAGTCCGAAAATAGTTTTTCAACTACAATGTTAAGTTTCTTTTTGAGATAAATTCATCTCAACTACGGAACCCTTCATTGTGCGTAGTCCTACACGCACTTGGCCAGTTTTTAATAAATGGCAAGCAAAGCCGATGTCGACTATTCTGCCAATGCCTAAATTGAGTAGAAAAAACAAATGTGCATGGTATAATGCTAATTTGATTGAAACTCATCATAAAAATGGACTTTATAGCTCTTTGAATGTCAAACTAAAGACAACCCTCTGAAATGTGGGCTTTATTGTCTGATTCGGATTAGCCAAATCGATTTCTGGAGTTGTCGATTCGCCTAAAAATAAATTAACTTCGTGTGAATCGCCTCAAGAAAAAATAATATTACTTAAAATCATCAATAAGCCAAAATGTGGCAGCCCCAGCTTCCAAAACGCAATTCTTGAAGTTTTCCAGTAACGTAAAAGAATATTATTAAGTATTGTAAACATACAATTATTTTTTCATAATTTGACATTTGCATCGTGACAACTCTTGACATTGTCTCATCCGCCATCTTGAGATTAAGCCTAGCCTAGAAAAGGGTTACTATAATGTCCAAAAATTCAAATGACCAAAGATTTTAGTTACAAAAAAAATAAATGTCCAATAATAAAAATGTCCAAATGATAATAATGCCCAAAAAACAATTCCAAGATATTAAACATTTTGGGAACTATTGTCACTAAAGAGTCAGAATTGTTCACAAAGAGGTTCCGTACACATTTGTATTATTTGGACAGATAGGTACCATACCATAAAAAATATCAGGCGTACATATAAAATAGTAGTTTATGAAACTGCATAATGAGGGTTTCATACACTACTTATCTACTCTCATACATTGGGATTGAACCTAATACTAAATAAAAGATCAAAGTTAAAGATCAAGAATAAATTTGAAAAATCCCACGAAATTCAGTACATCAAAACAAATGAATGTCGTCTGCACCAGCACATCACCGCACAAATGCGCTACAGTGGGTGCTGCTGTCCCCCGTTTAAACGTTCCAATGCAAAAGTTGATGGAAACTCCTTGGTGATATTAACTTCTTGGAATAGCCCTGTATCGTGATAGAAAAAAAAATGTTTTATAGCATTGTTTTGTTAGAGAAAAAATGTTATAATATGATTCTATTTTTAAATTTCGGTATTGTGTTCATAAAGTATGTCAATATAAACTCGTTTTGAATTTTATAATTCGAATATTACGCTATGAGAGTAGATAAAGTATATTTAATACAAATACAATAAATATTTGTTATGATTTCGATCCCCATACGAGCTTTTGACATTAACTTTAGCAAAAGCACGGTAATCTTAGGTAGGAGTAATGTTCAGCCAATATATAAAAAAAAAAACTATTGTAATGCGAACATTAATCCAGCCAGCCAGAAGTGATGATTATGGCATTATATCCTCAATATCAATCATCGAAGCGGCCTATAGGGACCTGTTCAGCAGCGTGATTGATTAAAGTAATTCATTCCTATTTTATGGCTTTATGCGTAGGGAAAGACTACATGAAAGATTATAAATGGCTGGAAGGTGGTGACTACTGAGATGTCGACTAATTGAGAGATATGGAAAAAGACATGCTACGCCGATCCTTAATAAAATTGGATCAGTACCCTAATTGCGTAATACACGATCAATCACAATTTGTTTCGATTTGAAACAGATTGCTAATCCATTGCTTCATAAGCTGGAAAAAATTATTTTTGCTCAACAACGTAAATAACGCAATGAATGTTGTTGAACTATCAAAATGATACTTTGTCATAATCGTTTACGAAAATAAGTTACGCAATTAGGGTACAGGGCAAGATAATGCTAATAATTTCTTCTTTTGCCCGAAACGAAAATAGCCTACAGATCTGTCAACATGTTTACTATCTATAAAACTGGGTTAATATCCCTAAAAAGTATGTAAGAGTTGCCCTAATTCGTGTTATGTTGACTCTCATAATTCCGCAGCGATATATTGTGGGTAAAAACGATTATTCACAAAGAATAATGGCTGTACTGTTCCGGGGGAATGTTGTTAGATTATAAATAAGGGTTCCTGTGTTTATGGTTAAAATTATGTTACACTTTGGTGGATATTTTTGCATATTTTTGTTGTCTTTGCTTGTGTTTAGGAAGTTTTTTGGACTCTGTACTTTTATTGCTAGAAATTGCTTTCCTCGAAGGTGATCTGTAGCTTGTGCGTCATTTTCATTACACTCATAACTCAGTGTAGTGTGTTTTCTGATGCCATTCTTACCAAAATAATCATCATCATCTTCCTGCCCCTGTCCTATGTAACGTGGGGTAGGCGTAACACGTTTTTTCTTCCATTCTACGTGGGGTTGGCGTAGCACGTTTTTTTCTTCCATTCTCAACTCAATGTGATGTGTTTTCTGATGCCATTTCTACCAAAATAATCATCATCATATTCCTGTCCTTATCCCATGTAACGTGGGGTTGGCGCATCCCATTTTTTTCTTCCATTCTCCCCTGTCAGCCGACACGCTATCATTCACACCTTTATCTTTAATATCCCTCACACAATCCATCCCAAATCAAAACAATCAGCTAATACACGAAGCTGCTGTCAGAATGAACTATCATCATAGTCGTCCACTAATTGACATAGGAAGGACATGCGCTTTTTTTTACGGATTGCCTTGACAGGTTCTGGGCGGCCCGCATCCAGCGGATTCCCGATTCCTACGACACTCAGCAGCAGGGATGTAACGGATATCCGTATCCGCATCCGCAACTGCCGAGCATCCGCATAAATTTTGGTATCCGTAAAATATCCGCTTCCTCAACTTTTGATTTTAAAAGCTCCGCATCCTCATAATTTCTATGGGGATGTGACCCCACGTTGTTGCCGGAGTGTGAGTGACGCGTTCCTATTGCCTAAATTCGTAGTGTCCCTGTCCTATGAGAGTCGATCGGCTGGACGTGGCAGTGGTGGCATGATTGTGGTGGCAGATGTCAAAAACAAGGGTTATTTTTCATACGACATCTGCATCCGCATCCTCAATAAGGAATTTTCCAATATCCGTATCCTCATCCGCATCCTCAAACCCGATTATCTGGATAACCTCATCCGCATCCTCATCCGTTATACGACATCCGTTACAACCCTGCTCAGCAGCTTCACCAGTTGGTCGGTCCAATATCCACACTCGAGCATTTAGAGATCTCGCGCACTAGACGGCCACGACTTAGGCCTGTCGTGGCCGTCTAGTGGTATTGTATGGTCTGCGGGTAGTTGGCCGTTGCGACCAAGTGCGCGATTGGAATCGGGTTTCTATCTATAGCTTACGTTCAGTTCAATTAAATTTAAAAATATTTTATTTCACATAAACCTACAAGGGCACTTATGAAACGTCAGAAGCTTGATGCACGGTTGCAATTGGTTGTTTCCTAAGGAGAAGAACCGGCAAGAAACTCCACGGTTACTCTTTTAAAAATAAATGGTTCTTACAATGTTTTCAAATTACAGTGTTAATAGGTATGAGAGGACAATGTAGGCCTATCAACAAGTACCAGGTACTTAGCATAATAGAAAATCGTCACTGGTCCTGGTCCTGGTCGTGTAGTGCGCAAGATGCCTTAATATCCTAACCAAAACACCACCATCCCTTTTCAAATCAAATAAATCCTAATAATTTGTCGGCACAAGCCTGTAACATAAAAACCAGTGGTTTGGAATAGATAACGGCCAGTTCTCGCTGTACGTCCACAGTTCTTTTTGTTGATGGCCCAACCATTGGGCCGCACGAGTGATCCTTTCCACTCTGATTGGAAATGGAAATTATATAGCTGGTTTTTGTTTAGAGTTGGAAGATAAGCTTTTAAGGGAGGAAGCTTTAGTTGTGGAATTGATACGCTGATTGTAGTAAAAATACGATTACATATAATCCAATTAATTTGTGTCATGTAGGTAATTTAATATAGCACTTACACTAGAAAATACTTGCGTTGGCACTTTTTTTTTAATTTGTAATAATAATGCAAATGAAAGCCACACCTTTTATTCATTAGCGTCTTCAAATTAAATGGTGTTAATATAATCTCATTCTCCCACGTCATTGACATAATGATAATAAAGAATTCTAGTACATAAAAAGCGTTTTAAATGTCAATGTTTTTGTGAAAACACGAATACACTGGCAATTATTGATTAATCTAACTAGTTAGTGATAATTGATTATATTATTAATAAATAAACATGTACTAACATTATTTTTTTTTGGGTGGGAAATTATCAAATAACTTCTCCCGCTCTTTGCGGTCTGACTCTTACTGACTAAAACCCACCTGTGTTCCTTCAGTTGCCTATATTGCCAGGGGCCACGGTAACCCTTTCGGAAAAAAACCGCAACCCCGAAATAAATAAGTATCTACAGTCTGACCGTCGAGAGAATGTGTTCTTGGCACCGGTCAGTTTCATACTAATGATTATGTGTTTTGCTAATTTGATTCTTATTACTACTAGAAATTGTCCAACTGACAGGTGTCAGGAACGCATTTTGTCGACGGCCGGACTGTAGTAAAACGTAACGCGACTATCATAAATCAAGCTTTTATAGCATGAGATAGAACGCAAAAACTAAGAAACAGCGTCTAGTTTGGTTTTTGTAAAGAATAATCGGTAAAAACTAGAAACGTGATAGATCAAAAGTCATGGTTACTGTATGTACATTTATTTAGAAATGTCGGTAGCTTAAGGCAAAAGTAATTTTATAATCTAAAAGATAAAAGCCTATCATCACTATAGGCTCCCGCAGACAGGCGCGATGCGACTGGTGGAACTATTTCTATGAAAACTTCACGGAAATTATTCAACCGGTTCCGCGACGCGCCTGTCTGCGGGAGCCTTAACGCATCACAATATGAATAATTTCAGGAGAAATTCGAATTTCTTGAGGAAATTAAGGAGTCATCATCATACTCTTTCTCTTATCCCAATTTACTTAGGTGTTGCTTACTTAGGTTGGCTTTTTCTGCCATACTTCTCAATTAGTCGTCACCTCGGTAGTCACCCACTTTTTTGGTCTTCCCCCCTACTCTAGCCATTCACGTTTAGGAACGAAATTCAAAACGTTTTCTTCCAAGCATGCATAACAGGCCTGTGTCCAAATTTTTTATTTTTAGTCCGTCTTTCAGATAATAAAAAAATATTGAACACGTATTTTTTCTTTTTTGACGTAATCAAAAGATTACGGTGATACATTGAGTTAAAATGTGGCATGACGTCACGCCTTGCTAGATTTAATAGTGCGTTGTGACGTAGCGAGCCCCCACTCCCCAACTTTAATGCGTGTTTTCTAAGTTATTTTTGATTAATATGATAAACGATAAAAAAATACGTGTCTAATATTTTTTTATTATCTGAAAGACGGACTAAATAGTATTTCTGTTTTTTTTACCTAGGCAACTACCCTACTGTAAACTAGTCCGTAAAACCTTGCAAACTGTCAGAAAATCCCAGCAACGTTCAAAATGTTACAAGTAATCGTGCTATATAATAAAACTTAACTTTACTATTTAATTTTATCGCTCCTTTTCAAGCCCTTTACTGCCGTCGTGATCAACCTTCCAAGATAAGAAAACGTGTATAAGAATAGACTATAGATTAAGTCATAGTTTGTGTTGAAAGACTTATCCAGCGTGAAAATATCCAGGGTCAAGTGCCTACCCATAAAGATGATTGAAAATCGATTAAGTTTTATGGAGTCACAAGTCTCTATCGAGGTAATAAGTTGTATTGGGATTTGGGGGAACCATTTTATTGGATATCCACATAGCTGTAGATAGTAGATGTCGTGACCGTGCTGTGTTTTCAGAAAAAAAGAGAAGTTTGGAAGGCAAAAGGGGAAGCCCAGCAGTTAAAATGTCTGCCGAAAGTATCACCTGATTCGCGGTCCACCAACTTTAATTCTTCTTCAGGGCGATTATCAGACTTAAAAAGCTAGCTGTGTAGTTCCATGCTATGGAAATTCGAACCCCTCATTGGTATGGTAGGTGTCTACGGTATTATTAAGTCGAGAGTATGGGCAGCATTTCTAATAACATACTTCGATCACTGGTCCACACTGGGCCCGTGTGGTGGATTACGGCCCACTCCCTCTCACAGAGAGGAGGCCTGTGTCCCAGCAGTGGGAACATTTATAGGCTGATGATGATGACTTCGATCACCAGTCGTTTTGCTTAAGCGATCAGGTCACTTAAAAACGCTTCTAAGTTCCTTGTTGGCAGAAAACATTTACGAGCTAATACTAATCTTGATTTCCATCATTTTGGTACTAAAAGATATCATAAAGACTCCTAATCTAATTATTTTTTTAATATAATCTCGTCCCGCTTCAAGGCTCTTCTCAGCATACAAATAAGCCATGATGAAAACACTCCTAAGTCTTCTCATTTTGCCGTAATTACTTCTAATTCGTTCAGTAATTGTTGGCATAATTTGGTAGGTACTAACAGTCACAGAATAATACAGAAGGTCGACTCTATTCAATGACCGTATTTTCGTCCATCTCAGGACAAGATTCACATATACTATGAGGCGCTCCGCAGACGGCGGACATTTTTATCGCGAATGGCCGCGAGAGAGCTCATCCGGCGGCGCGGTGGTTTTGTCTTCCGGGTGCGTTCTTGCCTAGATTTCCATTCTTTCTATCGTCTATAGTCTGCTCAGTGTCTGACTTTATTTTGCTATGTAAGTGTCGCATACGAAAGTGAACATTATTTGTATAACTTTAACGTTCATATTCGTATACAACGCTTACTCACATTCGCTTATATGAATATCTATATTATTGCCGTATTGATAAGGTTCATGTTAGTATGAAACGGTTACTAAGCAAAGCCTCCATGACTAGCCTTCAGTCTATCTCGGCCGAATCACAGTCGCGAGAGCGCTTGCATTCGCTGTACCTGCGTATGGGCATGTTATGCGGAGGAATGAGGAAAATGTCGTGAGGAAAGATTCAATTTTCAAACTAGGCTGAGAATCAGCGCTTTTCGAACGTCAAAATTACTTAAGACAGTCCCCGAAAACGTCCACCCTTCACCACTTCCTAGTGCTTCCTAGAGCTGGGAAGAAGAAGTGGCGCAACAAACTCCCCAGAAAGTTTTGAGTATGAATGTAGATAGATAGATGGCTGTAAGAGTAGGAGAATACCAAAGAATCGATGTAATGGATGAACTGTGGCTTATAGAAATGTACGGAAAAAGAAGACTTGCTACGTCAACCATAATTAAATTGGGATGGATTTGTATGGAGTCGACCTTCTGTACTATTCTGTGGTACATTTTCCTTGGAGAGAACTTATGTGACTGGCCTTCGTTGCCTACCAACGCCAGTCTAGGTCAAAAGGAGACCGCAAGGACGTTTGTAGGTAGAACTATTTTAAGGAGCAGATTTTGTATGTGGGTGTACTCGTGCATGATTAATTTACTGATTATTACTTCCATGGAATTCTATGTATAATTTTATTAATATTGCTATCAGCGGTCATGACTTCATATGAGTGTATTTTGTATCTCAACATTTTTTTATGTAAATATACAGAATGTCCAGGCTACTTATCTCTGTCAAATTTCATAACGATTGGTTCAGTTGTTTTAGCGTGAAAGGTAACAGACAGACAGATAGTTAGTTTATAGTACCCATGGATTGCATTTTGTAGAATTGTGACGTCTTTGCAATTACTATGTGACAATCATTGCTGGTTTCTGAAAAGCTAATTGCTGCAATCGCTAATATAAGCTGACAGAATTTCAAACGAATGTCAAGTGTTTTGTTTGTATGTTGATATTTCAGTCGACCAATCACAGCAGTTTACACTTACACCAGTTTGACAGTCTTTGCATTGGTCAGTTTACAAATGTTTGGAAACTCGTGTAACTGGCAAAATTGTTTTACGTCACTGGACATCAACATACCTCGTTCTCGTTCGACATGGAATGCGACACATGTCCATGCAACATCGAAATTCGAAGCGCACTCTGTATTTTAGAAGTCTGATTGAATTCGACATTCAGGATTACACAAAATGAAATTTCTTCCGCCAACAAGAAGTACTGTATTGCTGGGGAGTTTGTTATGCAATTTCTTCCCAGCTAAAACATTAGGATGTGGTGAACGCTGGGTTTTGGAGGCTGTCTTTTGTAACATTGAAGTTTAGAAAGTGCTGATTCTCAGCCATTCTCACTGTCAGTTTTAACATACAGCTTCTGTAGAGCACGTTTTAGAGTCTAGGACTAGTAGTAGACTAGTAGTAGTAGTTTTAGGAGTTCTGTCTTGTTGCTTTCGTCGTTCCTAAAAGTACAGATACTCTATTCTTTTATAGTTTTTGACGTTTTCTAAAAGTGCTGATTCTTAGGCTAATAGACCATACGCCGCTTCCGGAGCAGCTTCTATCGTTTATAGTTCTAGACAGTCATATATGTTACTAACACTATATGGATATTTTGTGTCCGAAATAAAACAATTTGAATTTGAATATACGCTTAACATGACCACAATAGAAACGGGTTTTGTCGACGGAAGAATAGACAAAATGACAGATAAACAATCACAATCTGTTTTTGTTTATTCTTCCGTCGACAAAATCCGTAGAAAACCCGTTTCTATTGCTGCTTGACTCATACTGACTATTTATGTATAATTGGTATTTATAATTAAATCTTGTTTACTATTGACTAACCTGCAGTCATACATCCTTGATCTTATGTATTACATTCTCGATGTAGCTAACAGATCTGCTAGCCTTAAGTTCATGGTAAACAGGCTTAATGCCCTTAGTAATAAGACCTTTAATTATTTTTGATCTAGCACGTTTATTTGGGCTTCGGTTAGGTAGGTAACGGTTGAGTAAAATTGTTTTAGAATTCCTTCTATCGCAAGTTCAGTTCAGAGAAAGAATTTTGGTTGCTGTCTTTAAGTTTAGAGACCATACGGTAGTTGCCTAGGTAAAAAAAAAGAAATTGTATTTAGTCCATCTTTCAGATAATAAAAAAATGTTAGACACGTATTTTTTGCTTTATCATATTATTCCAAAATAACTTAGAAAATACGCATTAAAGTTGGGCAGTGGGGGCTCGCTATACAATCTACCAAGGCGTGACGTCATGCCACATTTTAACTCAATGTATTGCCGTAGTCGTTTGATTACGTCAATAAAGAAAAAATACGTGTTCAATATTTTTTAATAATCTACAAGACGGTTAAAAACATTTTTGGACACATGCTTATTGTAAACAAAGTATTGACTTAAAAACCTCATAGATAAGAATAATAATCCCTAAGGTAAAGTGTGACAGTTGTCAAGTACCTGTAGATGTTCCAAGTGAAATTAATGGTTTGGTTTGAATTCGCGATCACCGCAATGTTTTATCTGTAGTCATTTCGTGTTTCGGGAAGCATTTATTTTATTTGACAACATTGGTCCAATGGTTAGTACAACAAACTTATCAACTAAGGTTTAGTATTTATTAAATGTATACAAATATAATTATATTGTTCATCTCTGCCGCACCTGGAACCTGACTGAGTGTCTTAGTATTAGTGCATCATGCTGTTCAACTAGGGTTTTCAAAATACTGTTGCTGCTAGCCGTCATTCTGGATGCGGCCTTCTTCCTCATAATGGCATAAAAGTCGTCAGTTCGTGCTACAGCAAACATGCTAGACGCGCTGCAGAACCGGAGCAACCTCAACAGCACCCTGAAGCCATTATTATATTGCACACGCAGAGCATCTAGAGCCCTCTGCGTACCGTTGACCCACAAACTGCCCGTGTTAGAACCCTTGACAATAAGCTTTAAACAGAGTTATTTTGACCTCATTGCATTGAGCAAAGAACTTAGAATAAAAGTGGAACCGATAAACAAAACCAACGAAATAAAGCTTCAGCCTTTCCACAAACAAACCTTGATTAGAGAAAGTCCACAGCATAAACCTCGCAGTAAGGCAACAATGTTATTGCTGCAAAACAATTTTCCCTTATCCCGCTAAGTATAAAAACTGTGTTATATTTTTATTTGTACCGCAAACCGCTCTAATTCATTTCTTTGTAATATTGTGAGTATGAAATAAAAGCGGTTTTTCTAGAGAACACGTGGACTCTGAAACGAAGTAAACTGATAATTTGTTTCACATTTCTCGGCTGTGGTTGCAAAGTCAATCCATCGATTAGTTCACCCAAAATAAATATGTAGGTTTGGGTAAGTTCGGCACTGGAATAAGACCTTTTTTTATGCTGACAACAGTGTTCCGCTCCATATATCGGGGCAAAATAAAATGGCGACGAATTTTATGCGTACGGTCTTATCCCAGCGACGAACTTACCCCAACATACTCTATGCATTGAAGTTAAAACTTAAATGATAAAAATTATGTCAGGATTTATACATTTTGGGTGTTTAGAAACAGCCACGGATCTGACAGTCGAAAGAGGTTTAATGCATTCTACATTAGCCTCCGCAAGTAAACTTAATTTAAAACACCATCTCGTTCCCTCAAGAAAAAAGTAGATGTAGTAACTTAATATGTGCTGGGGAGATGTAGCGGAGCGTTAAGCCCCTTGTGGTTTACACTTCGATGACGTAGGTCGATGACATTGCGCAGGACTGGATGATATACTTTCTGTTTGATGGAAGGCAGGGTTTATGGTATTCGTCGTGATACAAGAATAGGGATGACGTCAGGGTCCAAAAAAAAAAACTTTTTAGTCCGTCTATCAGATAATAAAAAAATATTAGACACGTATTTTTTGCTTCATCATATTAATAAATAATGACTTAGATAAAGCGCATTAAGTTGGGGGGTGGGGTCGCTATGTCACAAGTAAGTATAAAATCTACATACTCGTGACGACATGGCACATTATAACTCAATGTATCGCCGTAATCTTTTGATTACGTAATAAAAGAAAAAATTAATGTCCAATATTTTTTTATTATTTATCTAAAGAAACATTTTATTATCGTCAATTTCAATTACAACAACCAATTCATATTAAGAACTGTTTACTTTACGACGCTACCGAACTAATTCTTTAAAACTAATGCAAGGACAAAGGGTAATTTGAACCCCATGAAATAAAAACATCGCACCTTGGCAGAGCCGTAGGAAACACCTGGTGTTACCTAATAAAAAAGCAAAGTATTTCTTCATTGCCTTGTGCAGTAATACGGCTTCATTCCTAAACTTTTTTTTCATGTTTCACTTCCATTACAATTGCAACTTAGTTTTTATATCACCGCCCCAAGTAATTTCAATTGAAATATTTTTAATAGAAAATAATAAGTGCTGGGGACTTCATTTTCTCTTTGCTTTTTAACTGACTTCCAAAAAGGAGGAGGTTATATGTTCGTCACGTACGTTTTTTTTTTTTTAATGTTTGTCCACTGATTTCTCCGTCAATTGTGGACCGATTTTGAAAATTTTGAAAGGGTATGCTCTCGAGGTGGTCCCATATCAATTTTATTAACTTTGCTCCGATAGTTTTTGAGTTAGCTTCAATAATACGTACTTTTTCCCACTTAGTATGTGGATGACATGATAAGTTCTTGTCACTGTTATTTACATAGCAGGTAGTGGTTTTCGAATTTATGTAGGGTAGGTACCACAACTAAAAAGTGAAAAATAAAAACTTTTTACAAAAAAAATCAACCGACTTCCAAAAAACACTACAAAGTGAAAAATAACTTTTCGGTGACTAAAAATGAAAATTCAAAACCAAAGGCACCGGCTTCCGAAATTAAAGTTATTTTTCACTTTGTAGTGTTTTTTGGAAGTCGGTTGTTTTTTTTTGTAGAATAAAAATTGGGTTACGTGAGCTTGGAATTTATGTTCCTTAGTCTCATGTGAAAAGTATTCGGTCCTCATCGTTTTCCTACACTATATTGCCATTTATTTGTGAGGAGCTTATTGCTAAGTAATAACAGCCGAAAGGATCAATACATCAGGTTAAGCTACGCTTGCCGGGGTTGGTCCGTGAATTGGTGACCATCTTTATATACCGAGACTTCTCCGTGCCTCGGAAAGCATATTAAGCCGAACGTCCCGGCTGTCATTCGTGAATCTTTGACAGTCGTTACGGGTCATCAGAAGCCCGAAAGCCTGGGGTATCGTATTACCCAGTTACTGGGTTGTGGAGGTTAGATAGGCAGTCGCTCCATGTGAAATACTGGTATTCCGCTGCATCCGGTTAGATTGGAAGCCGAATCCAACAAAGTTGGGAAAAGGCTTGGCAGTTTTGTTTATTGCTATTTATTTGTGGTCCTCGCAGCATGTCTTCTTCCTACATCTCTAATCAGGCCTGATCTCAGTATTCACCCTTTTTCTAGCGTTATGATCTTACATAATCCCAACGTCGCCATCGTTTCTTTGGTCTTCCCCAACTCTTATAGACAAAGCTCAAAAACTTTTCCTCACGACATGTCCGTCATTCCTTCGCATCGTCCTATTCACACAAAACAACAAAAAAGTCCGCGATGGCATATGTCTATCTTCTAAGGATGACCCACAGTAACCATTATTATCTTTCAGAATTTGATAAAACAGTGGCACTCCGGGTGTGCCGACAGAAGTGAAAACTTGAAAAAAATCTGCACCGCGCAATCAACGCGTTGATGTCTTTTACTCCACGGTGTCGGTAACAGGTCGCGAGTTCGATGGTTTTATCCCATCTCAAAATGCCCAACGCGCCTAAAGAAGTTTTCACTTCAAAACATTGCATTGCAAATTGTGAACTCTTGATGCATGAATCAAATTTTGCAGGGAATTGATGTAAACCTCATCGATGTTTGCCGATATTGGCCTTTTGACGAGGGAAATTGCTTTTAAGATCATTGTAGTGTTAATAAAGTTGAGCACGCCGATGTCACAACCAGTGCGCGTGTATGTCGAGATATACGAACTTGTACAGAGCAAACGGAGTTTGGTAGTATCTAGGATTCACATGACGTTCTGTAAAATTTGCCTGATTTGCCTCACCCCATGCAAATAATGCATTACTTTATGTGTCTATCTACTGTTTCTTATAAACACCATTATAAGGAACAGAATCTCCGAACCCCCAAGCCTATCTAAGTACATCCAAGTATCCGAAGTATTCCTAACAAGGCCCAACTCTCATTTCCGTCCAGTAATCTCGTGAGCACCCAAACAAGTCCCATTTCGTCGTACTTGGCGACTGTATGCGTTGGACCGTGCCGTCTGTCTGGTTCAATTACCGACACGTTCGAACGAACCTTTTGAGGACTCTGACTTTGTCAGTCTGAACCTGGAGTTCTGGAGGGAGTATAATTTGTGTGGTATTAATACATTTCGCTCTTATAATCCCTTTGTTTTCCGGAACTTAGTAACATTTAGGCCTACTTACACTATAAACTAGTAAATACGTGACAGTAATATAACGATGTTTTAAATATTCTTAGCGCTTAACGTTTCAAATCGCGCTAAATCGATTTGTGGTGCAACTGTCCTAAACTCAAGGAACCGCACTCTATATCTTACTAATAATAACGCTCAAGAGTTTGATTGTTTGTTTGAACACTTTGAACGTGCTAGTCTCCAGAACAAGTCGGATAAAAAAAATGCCTTTGATAGCCCAATCCTTGAAGCTATAGGCTTTATCATCACGTTAGGGCCTTTAGGAGTCGAGCTAAATGAAAAAAAAAGTCAGAAGGAACGCTAAGTGAACCGAAGTAATAGCGCGGACATGCGATGCGATGCGAGGGAAGGAAGGGAACAAGGAATTTCACGCGGACGGAGTTGCGGGCAGAAGCTAGTACAATCTTATTTAAACGAAAATAACGCAGATCTTGAGCTCTTTGTTCAAGATCTTGTTTAAAGAAGTTCTACCTTAATGCAAAGTTCTCGAAATTAATATAGAACTATTAACCGCCTTGGAGCATAACAGTGTTTCTGCATGCAGGTAAAATTAGAGGCACATAGGAAATTTTATCTTTGTCTTTGGGCTCCGCATCGGAAAATCTATTGGCCTCTATACAGCCTTGTAGGTTATAGGCGTTGATTTCTAATGTCTCCAAGTCTTCATTTAGCTTGACTGTTCGTCTTTTTCCAATAATTAACAAACAGCTTGTTAAAATTACAAACACATTACACTACACATAAACACTCACACACATATTCTCAATCTACACAAACACACACCCATACCTACACACACAACAGACGCGCGCGCACACAAACACATACTGATACTACACGTTATACTTTTACAAACATTAAATTCGGTTGCGCTATACCAAACGGCCGTATGCGTTAGACCGTACTGTCTGGCTGTTTCAAATAACATTGGATCGACTTTCGAGATATATCGAGAGGCTTGTTACACCGTAGTTATATTATTTATTATATTTACTCTTCCTTCCCTGAGGAGGGAGTGAAGTTAGACGTATTATTACTCGACGCGTGTTTTTGGATTTCAGTCCCAAGTCTCTGAAAGTTTGTTCGGAACTATTTCGTATCTCGTCTCGTCTGTCCTCGACGGTCCATCTTGAGATTATGCATTATTTTCTTGTTTTTGATGGATAAGTCTATGAATCTTAGATTGTAGTTCCGTTTTCTTTGCTCTAGCTAGAATGATTAAAAATTGAATACGTTTTGGAGACAAGATTTCCAGGCGGATAGCGAAACTATGAAAACAGTCTTACGGAGTCGTGAGCTGCGATGTCACAGCAAACAAATATGGCATTTTAAGTAACTGAAAAATAAGGTTAGTTTAAGGTTGGTCAGTGAACCAAAAATATCACTCAAACTTATTACACTGATCGACAATTTTACTCGAAAAGGTCAAACCGCTAGGAAACTAGCGGTTTGACCTTTTCGAGTAATATTGTCGATATTGTCGGTTATTGCCAAAGAAACTCACATTTCTTTGAGTGTACCTTTAGCTGATATCATACGCTTCACTTAAAAAAAATATGTTTTTCATTCGGGATCTTTCACTCGAAGTGAACACAAAATTAATCAGTCGTGAAAAATGAATTAATTAATTAGTACACTGATACAACGATGTTGGGTTTCGCCACTCTCTGCTACCGATTTATCGAAAAATGAAAAGAAATGAACAGACGAACGTTCACTCTTCACTTTATCGGTGTCGTTTGTGCGTGGAATGAAACAAAAAAATAATATTCCATCAGTGATTATATCAGCTTAATAAAACCGCACCTTTCATTTGGGTTCTTGAAACTGAAGAAACCAACATAGCATATGCAGTTAGTAGATAGATAGGCCTTACTCATATATGACCGCTATCTATTAAACTCAATTTACTCTCGCGTGGGATGATAAAGTATTAGTTCGTTGGCCATTCATATGCTCTTATCTCTACGCTACACTGTTTTGATAGTAAATGTGTACCTACAATAATGACTGGGTATTAAACCGACGACGCCAGACATAAAGCTTCAAAAATTTGAAGACTTTGCAAGACGGGATGTTGAAGTGACAAATATCATTATATGTCTAGCCTTTTTCCAACTATGTTGCGGTCGGCTTCCAGTCTAACCGGATGCAGCTGAATACCAGTATTTTACATGGACCAACTGCCTATCTGACCTCCACAACCAAGTTACTGTGTAACACGATACCACCTTGCTTCTTCTTCTCGTGTGGTTAGTGACTAACCTGGTGTCAGAGTTTTAAATCCGCCCATGTGCCTCTAACTTGGCTTCACATGCCGTCGAGAAATATCTCTCAGGCATGCCGGTTTCCTCACGATGTTTTCCTTCACCGCTTTTTTGAAGCAAGTGATAATTATACAATACGCACATGAATTCGAAAAGTCAGAGGTACGTCCACCACCACCACCACCACCACCACCTTGCTGATTGGCTAATATTTTACCGCAGCATAAGCATTTCTTAGATCACTTCTTGCTTATACGAGAGAAGAAGTATGTTATGACAATATGTATTCTTAATCTTTTTATCGTGCTTGTTAGTGATCCTAAGATTTCTACTACTTTTTCTGTTTTTACCCGTGAGAACCTGTAATTGGCTCTATGTTTCTTAAACAACTGTTATCCATTTGTTATAGCTGTTGGTTCTCCTATTAATAAATAAATAAATAAATAATCGGTATGTCCTAGGTTTACATGGAGCGACTGCATATCTGACCTCCACAGCCCAGTTACTGGGTTATACGATACCCCTTAGTAAGACTGATTGTCATACTTTCGGACTTCTGACTAACCTAAGTGAGAAATAACATAACATCAGGGTTGTTTTTTCCGAAGGAAATATGTGATAAAAAATTGCATACGTTCTTAAATACAGTGTGTCAGCCAGTTAATCTATGTCTGGCTCATAATAAGATTTCAAAGTTATAAGCTCAGGAATGGATTAGACCGGCAGTTTGTCACATCCGGTCAATTAAATGTGATTTGTGTGTGAAATACGAGGTGCGAATATGTCGATGACCGCGTTAGAACATGAGAATGTTGGTGGAATTTCAAATTCAGATTAGGGAGAAATTTTCGAGGTACTTTATTACAAAATTAAACTGTTTTTTTTCTCCAAGAAGAGGAATTAACTACAGTCATTAACAAAGATCCTATATACAATTAAGAACCTTGGAATAGAAGAATAAAAAAATCTAACGACCCAAATCAAATTCAGGATCTTGCTGCGATAGACAAATGGAGGTCAACAAAGACGGACAACCAACAAACAGACAATAGATATCTAAATGATTAATTAAACGGCTCAAAAGGGTAAACAACTCTGAACCACATCAATTTATCGAAACTAACCCCGGTTTCAGGGGATCGCCTCCCAAAAGTGGTTTATAGACACCATTAATTTTCATTGATAAAACCGAATTCGAATGAATTGCTACTTTCAGTTTGTGATTGTGTGAATCATTTGATTGGATAGGCTTTTGTTTTGGTGAGAACTGGGAACGAAGATATTATTAATAGCAGGCGGAAATAACCCTGTCTTTGCTGTCGCGCAGTCGGGTAATAAGGCCTGCTTCACCACTATAGAGGTACAGAGTGTAAATTTCACTTATTCTCTATAGAAAAGGGAGGATCCACCGACTAGACGAGTGTTGTGTCTAGTGGGCTGGGCTACTGCCCGACGATTGACGTCGGGACGTTTTATATATACTCGTTGCGCGGTAAACTTTACTTGCGCGATGCAGCATTTTGCGTGCCGTCAGTGTGATGCGTAGTTCATATATGGCGCTGTAGATACCGCCACAACACAAATCACAAAATTCGTTTAGCACCATAATATTTATAAAAACTTTTTTACAAAAAATGCAACCGACTTCCAAACTACAAAGTGAAAAATAACTTTAATTTCAGAAGTCGGTGTCTTTAGATCAGTATTTTAGTTTTTTGACATCATGATTGTTGTTGATGACCAGTATAAGCTGGCAGCTTATTCTTTTGAAACTCCGTACTACGCTAGCCCAGCTCAAGGTCATACACCCAAGTTACCACCGACGAGCAGTCTAATGTGCCTTAACAAATATGTAGTCAAATCCACGTGTAATCGATATACCTATTTTGTCTACAACACCTTTACAATCAGTCCCTTTGTTTTTCTATTGGCTTCTACTTAATTCAGTTTCTCTCGTTTCGCTAATGAGGAAACTTGAGTAGGGACCCGATGTTTTTCATATGATCAGTTGAGCGAGAGAACTTGTAGTGTTTACTGATTAGTGAAGGTTGTTTGTTTGTCTGTGAAGATAGGAATTGCATTAACAGGACTGCTTTGTATGATTATGTCTCCAGCTATGTAAAATTTCATAGATGGTAGTCGGTCCGAGGAAAATTTAGCAAAGTAGAAATCCCCATCATCAATCATGATCCCCCCTGCTTTAATCATAATTATTTAGGGTCGGTGCAGTGCTTACATCTTTTTTTCTACATCTCTACCATTCGGTATCTCATTGGCCTCTTCCTTCCTAGCTATATCATCTTTAATGCAATCCATCTCATTTCATCAATACATCTCTCTCTTCATTTAGACTGTCATTCATATTAAAAACTATTTCTCGATCTCACATATACTCTTCAGTGTCTACCCGTCGGGGTAGATACTCAGAATATATTCGAAAACTGTTACTTAAAATAAAAATATAATTCCGTCCTTGGCAAATATTGTCGTTTATGTTACCTACTACAAAGTCTGAGGATATTTTTATATTGTCGAAATTATAATTTCTCTCTTTTTGCCTAGACTTATACCATGTCAATTGAGGTCGGGTGTCCTCGTCATTATTCGCCAGACTTGTTTCCTGTCTCTTCTGACTCGTCGAAATTATAATCTTTATTAGTGTTTATCCTATGACTACTTAATTTACTTCAAGAAACTTGAGATATTAGCCATTAGATTCTTTAGCTAATATCAAAGAAGACATGCTATGGAGTGATTCGTTCGTTTTAACAAAATGCCAAATCACCTTTGACTACCCACCCGTAGGTTCGCGTGACTCCGAAGAGTTTGGGTCAGTTATTTCTGTTAGTAATTGTATGGACTTGATTAAAATATAGACTACAGTCATTTTGTGGCAAGTTTTATTAAGAAAAATTGGGGACGAAGATTTATTGTAATGGTTCTATGCAGATTTAGGTATTAAAGAAATTGTATGCGGTGCTAGCACGATGTTCAGAATGTATTGGCATGAATTTTATTATCAAAATAACTAAATGTGTGTGGCTTCATATAAAACTGTATTGTTATCTGTGACATAATAAAGTTTTTATCACATCTATTCAAAATGAGCTAATTTAGTCCTCGTAAACAGGGATTAAAATAGTTTTTTAATGCCTAGGGATTAAAAGTGATTTGAATTTGGAATGTGGATATTGTTAGTAAAAGTTCTAATCACCAAAGAGATCAAACCGAACATTGTATGAACATGTAACAGGCTGGCAAGCGAGAGAGAGAAAGTGTGAATTTAGTTAAAATGAAAATCCAAGATGGCGGCTGCGAAAATTTTCAAATTTTTCGTCATGGGTGTCGTTTTCAGTTTTCGAGGGTGCTAAAGCCGATAGTGAGGTAAAAATATAAATCCAAGATGGTGGCTTAGAAAATTTTCAGATTTTTCATCATGGGTATCATTTTCATAGTTTTCGAAGGTGCTAAAGTCGATAGTGAGGTCAAAATGTAAATCCACGATGGCGCCGAAAATGTTATTTTTGTTTTAAACCATACGTAAGAAGGAACTTCGTTCCTGACGGGGGTCGAACCGCACATGTTTTTTTTTTTCTCATGGACGGTGATAAAAAGTAGTGTTCACCTCGGGAGCAACACTATTTTAAGCTCGAGTGACGTAATTTGAATCCCTTTCGCCTTAAAAATAGTTGTTTGCTCCCTTGGTAAACAATCTACTATTATTTAATCGGTGGCAAGCACACTGAACCATCAAACCATGTTTTATTACTATGGCTGAAATACTGTGTGTAAAATATTAACAATTTTATCGAGCTTGCGTTTATCATCAGTTTAATTGATCTTCTTCTCTTCTCATGGCGAAATACTGTGTAGTCTGTAAGAAAATAGCTCATACCGTGAAAATTAACAGCTTTCTGCAACTTCAGTAAAGTGATGTATGTTTACAATCATCACTTGATAATCATTCACTCAATCAATCTCATAAGATTGGTTGCCTAAGACATAGATGACGATTTGGACGGTGCCATGAAAGTTACATTTAATATAAAATAAATTGGCCACTACACTATTTCCAAAGTAAGACGGTACCTTATTGAAATAAATAGCTCTAAGTGTTTCCGCCACTTTATTTCCATATCAAGAACTCCCAAGAGCTTGCTTGTAAAAATATGCGGAAAAACGCGCCTGCAAGGAGTATCTAACTAATAATGTTGATAAATGATAACATTAATATCGTTACGGAGTAACTTTCCGCAAAAACTATAAAGGACGCAGGGAGAGTTAAATAATTTATCACCGCGACTTGGAGTAAGAATAAATGGAATGCCAATGTGCAAGTGAACGGTAACAGGCGAGTTTGTCGCAGTTCTCGGCTTGTGACAGTTGTAGTTTTGACAGGCAATGCACGACTACTTTTCTTAACTGCTTTTGACTTACGGTAGAATGAGATAGCGTGGGTTTTCGTCTTAGACGCTGTCCTAAATCGTGATCTGTTAAGAAAGCGCCTGATCAAGCATGTTTCATGCCCTGCAAAATGCCTATTAGTACTCCACTTTCACTACTTCATAAGCCACTTATATAAATAAATAAATAATACTTAGTGTAGATGTAAAAATTTCCCTCAGAACACGTTCTTTAGAACATGTATTAAACGACCATTTTGCTTTTATACGAAGTAATACTTGCTAAAAATGCTCGCTTTTGCTAAGCTTAAGGGGGAAGCGTCAGGGTAGCCGGCGAAATTCAAATTTTCTTACGTTTTTTGCATTTTGCAGGTCAGTGTCAGGTTTTATGTTGATTAAAATATGTTTCGCGGTCGTAACAAATATGACTTTACTCAATTATAATCATTACAGTCAGCATTAGTGATTAAGAAGAAGAAAAAGGTGTCAAATGTCATGATTTCATGAAATCATGACATTTGACACCTTTGCTAACTTATGGAGTTGTACTACTGATTGTAATGATTATAATTGAGTAAAGCCATATTTGTTACGACCGCGAATCATATTTTTAATCAACATAAAACCTGACACTGACCTGCAAAATGCAAAAAACGTAAGAAAATTTTAATTTCGCGGGCTACCCTGACGCTTCCCCCTTAAACGACCATTTCGCTTTTATACGAAGTAATATTTGCTAAAAATGCTCGCGTTTGCTAAGCTTAAGTATTTGCAATCGATCTGGTGAAGATCGCGGGAATCAACTGGATGCTGGCAGCGCACGACTGCTTGATTCTTTTAGGAAGGCCTATTTCCAGAAGCGACGTGTTTCGGCTGAGATTATGATGAAAAAACACTGCATATCTAATCAATAACCGATAACGTTAACGGTAACTTATCGATATTATATAAAACCGCAGTACCTATTGTCATACTTTAACAGTGAGTCAATGACGTAACGTTGCGGATTCGAGATGCTGTCGACTTGTGGGAACGTTTCCAAGTCGTTCGGATGAATGTATGCAGCTCAATGGTTTTTCTTGAAATGTTCCGCTGAGTAACAGTTCGGTAAACATAGTTTCAAATATGACAATGACAGTGGAATGTATGAGTTTGCAAGTTGGTTTTCGTCATATTGATGCTCTCAAAATGATGCTTCTGAGTGAGCTCTGCGTCATGTTTGGTGCGAAGATTCGGATCGCGGATACGATTGTGTACCTTTTATCAAGTTTCATCAAAATGTAGGCCAAAATTGTGTTGTATAGACATTACAATATCTACATGATTATAATATCATTTTTGGAACGAAGTTATGCAATGGCCTCTGTAGCCCCATGAAGCATGAGGCTCTAGGGGCTAGTACAAATCTTGGGGTTCATTCGATTTATCGAGTCTGCATAAACCACGCTGTGATCGGTGCATTTCATTCATTCGACAACAGAGGGTTGCAATTTTTAGAAATGGATTTTCTCCTTAAATGTTTCTTCCATTATGTGGCTTCCTTCTCTGATCGATCGGTAATGTAAACGTAATCTCGAGATACTGTAAAACAAAATGATATAAACTTCTTTATCCGTTTAATGACCTACAAACTCCGCAAAGCGATGTCTGAAAGAAAACGTTGTTTATGTTCTTTTAACTTTTTTTTCCAGATCAACAGATTTAATTTAGTTTTTTTTTTTATGAAAAACCTTTTGTCTATTTGTTCAAAGTTTTCTTTAATCGCGTTAGTGTCTATGAAATTGCTTGGAAAGTCTTCAAATAATATGATAAAAAAAACACAATATTCTTAGTACATGATAATTAATTTTAATTCGAATCAGCTCTTTAGTTCTTGTAGTCTGTTTTGTGCTAGCTTTTATAAACTTGCCTTGTATCTAAGTTTCCTTAGTCCGATTAATGTCGTCACACACTTTGAAGATAATATAAAATATCTTCGAATTATCGCTCACCGAACAATTTAATGGCCAACACACAGTGAAGATAATATATATTTTACTTTAAAAGATTTTTAAGCGCTATAATATATTTTATCTACAAACCTCGATAAAAGTTTCTGAAACAGTTAGCTTATTGCCAACATTAAAACAGCCAGTGTCATTGTAACCATATTATCATCCAAGTGAGTGTTATAATGTTGTACTAAATTTCATTATGCAACTCGAATTTCAAAAAAAGAACATGGTCCTGCACACGCGTTTCACTACCACAGCACTGTAATTAAAAAAAACTTATAGGTTATTCGAATTCACGTCGTATCCCGCCATTTTTGTTTGATAATAGTATTGCAAAATTTTATTACTTTGTTGTTTACAAAAATGAGTGATACAAGCTTTGATAACACACCACCAGATATTTCTAATGCAGCAAAGGACATTTCTAACCAATTATTACCAGAAAAGTCGAGAAAACAATATTGTACAACACCCTATTTTTCAGAACCTTTTATAGAGGATTCATAATTATCATGGGTGTAATAAAATCTTGTATGCAACTGTACATAATTAGGTATTAAAACACTCACGTGATACTAACCCACATTTGTGTTTTAATACCGCTTATTATACAACTGTTGCATAAAAAACTAATTATCTTCAATATGTGTGATGAGCTTTTATGCTTTGAATAGTTTTTATCGACTTGGTTGCGAGTTGTATCTTCTTTAGCTTAGTGTTTTACCAACGTATTGCCAGGTTGTGTGTTTCTTATTGTCCCTGGAATTGTAGGACTAGGCGCTTTACAAAGCTAGCAGTTTTATGCTTTCACTTGCATGAGATTTGAGTATGGTATGATCTTTGCAGATGGTTGTTTCGATGCATTGTGCGGATACTGACGTATACTGACGAAATATGCTAACATAGTACTATATAATGTCGTCACTGGAAAGGAGAAAATGCTATAGGGCCATTTGGGAAAATGGCGCTTTATTTATTTATTAAAACTTTATGCACAAGTAAAAAAAATACTGTACAAAGGCGGACTTAATGCCTAAGGCATTTTCTACCAGTCAACCTTAGGGTGATGCAGAGACAAAAAATAGCAGGTGCAACATAAATGACAGATAACTTGAAAAAGAATACATACTAATACATAGATACATAAATACATACATTAAACTGAATAAACTTTGTCAGGAGAAATCACGATAGGTAGAGGAGAAAACAAATCCAGCAAATCAGCGCTGCAAAGATTCTGCCAACTTTTCACGAATATATATGTTCACGTGCTTTCACATTTGCGCTTTAGCATTTTCTCCTTTCCAATGACGACGATATGGTTCTGAAAGAAGGTGACACTATCAGATTTCTGATAATCCTAGGCAGCTTTTCCCTATGCATATGGCAAAAAAAACAAGGGTTTTCTATTCTAAGTTTCTATTTAGATGGAAAGCGTTCTACAAATTAATAGTCAGCTATACATTGAAGTCTATACAGGTTGTATCAGAAACGTGTGGTAAAATTTAAGGGTGTTGTACAGGCCATCAAACTGAACAACTTTCTCTATGAGACCAATATCGTAATCCCGAAAAATATATATAGAATACTATACACTGTGATATTTTAGTCGTCTTACAAAAGCAGCCCACTTCATGTATCCAATGACTAATCAATCTGCCTGGCCTTTTCCCAACTATATTGGGGTCTGCTTCCAGTCTAACCGGATGCAGCTGAATACCAGTATTTTACATGGAGCGACGCAGCCTATCTGACCTCCACAACCCAGTAACTGTGTAATACGATACCCCTTGGTAAGACTGGTTGTCAGACTTTCGGGCTTCTGACGTCCCGTAACGACTGTCGAAGATCCACGAATGACAGCCGGGACCAACGGCTTAACATGCTTTTCGAGGCACGGAGGCAAAGATGGTCACCCATCCACAGACCAACCATTGAGTCATTGGATACATTAAGGTGGGCTGTTTTTGTAAGACGACTAAAATGTCACGGTGTATATACAATTATACACTGTAATATATGAGAACCTAATAATGCTTTTCTTTAGCACCAACTAATTAGTATTCTTTCACCATTTCACATGAAGCATCCAGTGTGTCAATGCTCTATGAAGCCTCATAGTCATATTAATGTTCTAATTATGTAACCCTCTATGCGTCTATGATGTAATTGTCAGGATGAATATAGACTTGTTTCCCATATCTCGTGAGACCTGTGTTTGAAAGAATAGATAGTGTTAGTTCAACTTTTGTCTGAGAGTGCTATTATATTTTATGTTGGGTATGTTAACTGGCAGCACACCTGTTATAAAGTTAATAAAAAATATATGGTTCCACACCACAAGCTTCCAAATTAAAAAATAAATCATGTATATCGGCCCAGGAATCACGGAAATATCTGTGTATCATTTAGGTACAAATGAGGAAAAAAAAAACGAATGGATAAATAACCTCCTCCTTTTTTAAAATACTTTTTCAAAACTCATAACAAACAACACTGGACTAATAATTCTTTACCTCTGTCTAAAAATTCAAACCAGGATGTCAAAAGTGAAGGACCTCAAGTTGCGACTTATAGACTTATAAACAAATGAGATATCTAAATAATATACATATTAGACAAAATACAACTCAAACCTACTCAAATTTAATGCAAATCATTAGATTCGTTGGCATTGAACCAGTCCAATAAGTTTTGGCTTATTAATATTCAAAACCAGTCGTGGGATATATTCAGACTGATATTAAATTGAACTGCAAATGTTGAACCAATGTTGGAACGTTGGTGCCAACTTTTTTTTTTTTTTTTTATGGAGCTACCAATAAGTTAACTATGATGAGTATTGATGAGACGTAAAAAAAAAAACAAATAACTGCCCTGCCAAAAAAAAAAAAAAATCTGTTTATACAAAGCGAGCGTTTACTCACCATTTACTCGCTGACGAAAAAGATAAATAAAATTGTCATTGCTGTCCGGATCGTTGTGTCGTTGTATGGAACACTTTAAGAGCCATACTGCCGTCATTTTGATTTTTTTCAAAATATTTTTCTTACGATAGCCACATACTTACGGCCGAAACACTACAGTACATTACAAATAGTTACATGTGTAATTGCTATTGACTTGCCTCCAAGAATCGATATGTAATAAGTACACCCACTTTTTCCTTTTACCCACAACACTGTAAAAAATGTGTTTACTAGTTAACTTATTTATTTACAAATACCTACCTTCTTAATAAGTAATTCTTATATTTCGTTTTAAGATTACCTTTTATTTCTCATATTAAGTGAATTGTATTCTTTTTGAGAAATAAATGTCTTAAACCGTATACTTACATCCAAATCTGTTCAGACATTTAAAAGTTATAGTGGAACAAAGAAACTCACATACATACATACATGAACCCTGAAAACATTACACTTCTTTTTGGGTAGTCGTGTAAAAATGGGGAGGTGTTTTATAAACTTTGATCGGGAATCTGAGTCCTGTAAAATACTGGTATTCAGCTACATCCGGTTAGGCTGAAAGCCGGCTCCAACATAGTTGGGAAAAGGCTCTGTAGATAATTATGGAAAGTCTGATGGCAAGCGATTCGATCGACGATGGTAAACGCTATCTTAGAAGTAAAATATTGATAGATTGATTATGGTATTAACATGCCAGGTTGGTTTTGTCGGAGGAGCTTGTTTTAAGTAATAACAGCCGCATGGGTTGATCCATCGGGTTAAGCTACGCTTGCCGAGGTTGGTCCGTGGATGGGTGACCATTTCTACATACTGAGACTCCTTCGTGCCTCGGAAAGCGCGTTAAGTCGTTGGCCCCGGCTGTCATTCGTGGATCTTTGACAGTCGTTACGGGTCTTCAGAAGCCCGAAAGTCAGACAACCTATCTTACCAAGGGGTGTCGTATTTACCTAGTTACTGGACTGTGGAGGTTAGATAGGCAGTCGCTCCATGTAAAAAAATACTGGTATTGAGCTGCAGCCGGTTAGACTGGAAGCCAACCCCAACAAAGGTTAGGGCGATTGATTGTTGGTTTTGTCGAATTTTGTATGGGAGCGTCGACAAATTCGGTGAGATTTCAATGTCTTGTCACAGTAGTGCTTGCAGGACTTACAAGTAGGTCGTAACATTTATGCAAGCATTTGCATCAATATTTCACACATTTATGTCGCTACAAATGTAAACAGTTAACAAAGTCTGATTTGTTTTTGTTATTTAACACACCCAACTGTTTTTAATTGCAATGTTTATCTTTAAGTGCTAATCTGGATGTAACTGTACGACTTCCTTATTAAGGAAAGATATAAGTGGCTGAGAGCTTCGTGACTCACGGTATGATAAAATTATGATGCTTGAACCGTAGTACAAGATGGAGTCCAAAAATTTTATTTTTCGTCCGTCTTGTAGGTCTTTAAAAAATATTGAACACGTATTTTTTCTTTTTTGACGTAATCAAAAGATTACGGCGATACATTGAGTTAAAATGTGGCATGACGTCACGCCTTACTAGATTTAATAGTGCGTTGTGACGTAGCGAGCCCCCACTCCCCAACTTTAATGCGTGTTTTCTAAGTTATTTTTGATTAATATGATAAAGCAAAAAATATGTGTCTAATATTTTTTTATTATCTGAAAGACGGACTAAGTAGAATTTCTTTGTTTTTACCTAGGCAACTGCCCCATGCCTTTAAGGCAAAGCGTCAGGGTAGCCCGCGAAATTAAAATTTTCTTACGTTTTTTGCAACTTGCAGGTCAGTATCGTGTTGTATGTTATACAACTCTATAAATTCGTCTCATATGTCTTAATCACTATTGCTGATTGTAATGATTATAATTGAGTAAAGCCATATTTGTTACGACAGCGAATCATATTTTAAAACCTGACACTGACCTGCAAAATGCAAAAAAAACGTAAGAAAATTTGAATTTCGCGGGCTACCCTGACGGCTTCCCCCATAAGAAACATTTCGTATGTCCAAAATTTTAGAAAAGAAACATTTTGAAACAACAATGAAGTCGATTTTGTGAGAATCTATTGTTAAAAGTGCTCGCAACTGTTGTGAAATAATTTCAAGTAATCATTAACGGATTATGTCATTTTCTTGAGACCAAATATAGATATGATGAACGTGAGTATTATGCAAGATGATTTAAAACATGTCGTCATCATAATCTATGATAACTTGCCTTCTCTAATCCTTTTGAAATTGTGGAGATTAGCATTCATAAGAAGAACTTAGTCCAGGAGATTTAACTAAGACCCACTTTCTTAAAAACATTTGCATTGTGTGCTAAACAATTACTGGAAGTGGAAGAAGTTTAAAAGCGCCCGCAGATAGGCGCGACACGACTCTGCTGAAACAATTTCCATGAAAACTTTACGGAAATTGTTCTAACGGGTCACGTCGCGCCTGTCTGCAGGACCCTTAATAATTGTTGAAAGTATTCTTCTAACATATCAAATGCTAAATACAGGCCAAGTGTGAGTCGGGCTCGGACACGAAGGGTTCCGTACCACCGTACAATATTTAACACTATATGTTTAATAAAATACTTTAGTTAAAAACAACACGTTTTTTGTATTGGGACCCCCTTTAATTTTTAACTTTATTTTTTGTTATCATTGCAATAGAAATACGCAAAATGTAAAAATTTCAACTGTCTGCCTATTACGGTTCGTGAGATACAGCCTGCTGCTTAAAAAGTCCGTCATTGTAGCGTACTTAGAGCGGAGAAAAAATAGCATATCTTGCTCTTGGGGAAAAAGTAATTTTTGTCTGTCACCAACAAGCCTACAAAAACGAAAGTCTTTATTCTTATGTGAAACTAGCTTTTTACTACCGCATACCGGCATAAAAGTTTCCTTAAAATTTCAGATTGAACAAATTGTATAATCGACATCGACGCGAAAACTGAATTTTTTCGTCGGTTATAATAAAAAAAAATCTGCTGCTTCATAGAAAAGTGCAAAACCTACGCGGTCAAAATGTATGGAATAGCTGATTTTTTTTAAAATAACCGACGAAAAATTTCAGTTCAGAATCATGGGGGGTTCAGAATCATGTACTGAATTCATGGTTTCAGTTTTCGCGTCGATGTCCCTGCCACCCCGTATTTTTTAAAATAAAATAAACTATTTAATATTGTATTGGATTATTTTATTTTCTCGCAATCGTAGTGAAAAGAAGAGTGTAACACACGGTGCTAAAACTCATTATAACTGGGTTTCTATTTACTCCCTCGCTAAAGCTCGGAAGTAAAACTACCTCGCTAAAGCTCGGGAGTAAAACTACCTCGATAGAATGGGTTATTTTAGCCCCTCGTATAACAATCTACTATTTAAATCAAACTAACAGATTTTTTTCTCTTGTCAACAGGAACACCATCTCCAGAGGGCGATATCAGGCACTGGTCTGATAATACCAACGCCTGAGGTATGCCAGGTCAGCGACCTAGAGTTCTACGAGCGATGTTACCCGCCCGATTACAAAATGCCCAAGCAGCACATACATATGCAGCGTAAGTCGAACCATACAATTTTGTCGTATAATAGCACGATTTTTTTGAGAACGTGATATTATGCAGACGTTTCGCGATGTCGCTTGGAAGATAACGTATTTTTTTTCTTAAGTTATTTAGTTTTTACGGTGGTCGGTAATTTTACAAAAACTGAGCAAAAGCTCCTTCTCGGAAAAGGAATGACAATATTGGTCAGTGGAAGCTGGCAATTTCAGACCGTAATTATGTCCTTTTTCTTAACAATGTTTTTTAGTACTTTCAGTCAGTCATTACTAAAATCCACTTAAGAAGTATACAAATTACTTAAGTGGGTACTATTTTCATGAGCCTATAATTTCATCGATTAACGATAAGCGCTGAACTAAAACTTATGGGTTGCAATGACTTCAATCGACCCCACATACGTTTTTTATTCATGGCTGCTTTCGCCCCTTAGATTATTTATTTCCACCTTTGTCACACCTCTCACCTCGTATAATTCTACCATTTGGCGATGTCATAACGTGTTTTTCATCTGAGTTACGGCTTAAAATTTCCTCTGTGTTACTTTTTTATGCGAATGCCTTAAGTCTGCGAGCTGTAAATATAAATGTGTATTACAGGGTGGTTATTTGGGATGGGGCATAGAGGGCAAGCTACCTTAACCGTTGCAACTACAGGAAAACATTTTCAGGAGACTATCCACAAGTTTTGAAGTCATTGCATTCACAGTTTTTTTTTTTTTTTTTTTTTCTGTTTCATTCCACGATCAGTTTTTACTTTTATCGGATGAGGTGTAGGTAAATATTGGCGGGAAGAGCGTGACTCCAGCGAGCCATCTACTCCGTGTTGGTGCTTACGTCCACACAGGTGTGGGTGGACTACACAATGTCTTTCCTTTTAAGTCTTTTCCTGTAACTTCTTGTTTTCAGTGCGGCAGCCAGATTGTTGGAGTGCCTTTCCAGTCTTTCCTGGTATCTCTTTGCTAACGGTTAAAGTAGCTGCTTTTTATGTCTTATCTCAAATGACCACCTGTATAAGTAAATAGAACACCACGAAATAATCAGTTATTTCTTTTACATATAAGCTCACAAACCTACTTGAATTACCATGAGCGTCTCACACTGCTAAAATATAATATTCTCCTTTGAAAGTAGATTTTACGATGAATAGTGCTCTCAGAAGTTTATAATAAGTATCGGAAGTAAGCTCCTTAGTTGTTAAGAGCACATCGAAACTCATGGCTCCATAATATTTTAGAAATGGGTTGTTACGCCATTATTGCGAAATGTAACGTAACTAGTGACTTCCGTAACGGACGCTCAGGAAGACCACATCAAATAAAACAAGTCTATTATAGTTTTAATTTATTTCAATTCATTTCATTATACACATTGCTGCAAACTCTACCATACTCGTAACACTACAATATTTTTTGTTACTTGAGACAACCTTTCAGTTTGACCACTATCGAACGAATGTCCCACGAGGCACTAGCTGTTTGATTTCTCCCCACTATAACTCCCACCATTTGACGCCAAGGCGCTCATTTAACGTACAAGTCAATACAACTACTCTTAAAGTGTAACACTTCGAAGGCGTCACCTATTTTAAAAACACCTGATTTTAGTTACTAGTTATTTTTTCAAATTCTGTTCGGTGATTCAACATGGTGATTTAATCGAAGTACTACAGTTATTTGCGAAACGAAAATATAACTTATTACCTACGTAATACGTTACATATCACACAAGCTTTACGTTTTTGCAACGAATAAGTTTTTGTAGCTACATAATAATATGCAGTTACATCATTAACGTAATAATAACACAAATAAACTTCCTTTCATACTTTGTTCAGGCTTAGGACTGTGTGCATCGAAAATGTAACAAAATAACGTGTTTTAAACAGTTATTGTAACTAGTTAAGTGAAATAACGCCATGCCTATAATATTCTATAACGTTGTAATAAATATGTTAATTAACGTGTGCTTGAAACTGATATATCAATAGATATTTATTAATTAATCAGAACATGTTCAAACCCGAAAGTCAGACAACCAGACGTATCGTGTTACGCAGTAACTGGGTTGTGAAGGTCAGATAGGCAGACGCTCCATATAAAATGGTATTCAGTTGCTAATGGGAAAAGGTTAGACAGAAATGATGATGTCTGTCCTAAATGGACTACTAAGTAGATATCCATGGAGCAATTCTTTTCCGTCAAAATTGAGACGTAAAAATTAAATGGAATAACTCGCAAATTGACATCCAAATCACCATTTCAGGAACGTCCAAGTGACACAACTTAGTTATTAAATGGAATATATTGCTTAGTTAGCTCGAAAGCCATCAAACGGTCACCATTTTCCCTTTCAAACTGAATTAACTATGAAGTTCGACGACCCATAAGGTCGTTGGTCCTCTTTTACAGTAATAAACGGTTCAGTCCCTCGAATATACGTGGAAACGTAGGATTGGGAAGCATTATGTTAAGTCAGAACGTTGTTAGTCGAGATATCCTATCTGCGGAGACGCTTAGGCGTTAGGCTTAAGTCATGGACAAGGTTTAAAAGCAATTGGGTCTAATTGTTTTGAAATTCTAGGATTATGAGGCTTGCTTGAAGGCACGAGCATTCGTGATTGTGAAAAATCCATTACTTATACAGACTGTTTGTTGCTATTGCTGTTCTGATTTGTGGATGAAATACCACTACGAGACAATAATTCGTATGTGAACTATTTATGGTGATTCGAAATTGCGAGTCTCTCTCACAATACTTCTACAAAACATATATTTTACAAGAAAGAAATTCTATTTAGTCCGATTTTTTGATAATAAAAAAATATTAGACACGTATTTTTTGCTTTATCATATTAATCAAAAATAACTTAGAAAACACGCATTAAAGTTGGAGAGTGGGGGCTCGCTACGTCACAACTCAGTATTAAATCTAGCAAGACGTGACGTTATGCCACATTTTAACTCAATGTATCGCCGTCGTCTTTTGATTACGTCAAAAAAGAAAAAATACGTGTTCAATATTTTTAATAATACAAGAAGGACAGAAATTTTTGGACGCAGGCCTATTGGTGTTGAAGCATCAATATACCACAACAGGCGTTTATTCTAATTTTTTAAATCAAATCCTCATCTTTGTTTTCTTTCAGTAAATAAAACGTAAATGCCATTGACATGAGCAAATAATAATTAACACAATAAAATGAAACACGGAATTATTCAATCAGTTAAAACCCAGGTGGCAGACGAAGCATTAGGTTGTCAGGCAATGTTCACTAATCCCGCGTGCTTAATACACATTTGATTGGCTAATGTAGGCAGGCTGCGACCCTCTGATAGGTGGGTTATTTAAGGCTGACGAGTCCATTCTGTCTGGGGTAAATAAACTCAAAGCAATGAAAACGATTTCAATTAAACCAATAGGAATGATACCTGAGTAAAATAAAAGAAATTCCATTTAGTCCGTCAGTCAGATTATAAAAAAATATTAAACACGTATTATTTGCTTTATCATATTAACAAAAAATTACTTAGATAAAACGCATTAAAGTTGGGGAGTGGGGGTCGCTACGTTACAAGTAATTATAAAAATCTACATACTCGTGATGTCATGGCACATTTTAACTCAATGTATCGTCGTAATCTTTTGATTACGTAAAAATTAAAAAATACGGATTTACACTTGTGTTTTTTACAGAAATACTGATATTTTTTTAGAAAAAATGTCTTCACCTCCGTTTTTTTTTTCATAGTCAACAAATTTTAATTAAAAAAAACGTTAGTCCTATAAAATAACTCATAACTCACTATATAAAATAACTCTCAACACATAAGCTTTTAGAAATAATAAACAGAATCCAAATCGAGTCAATAACATCGGAGATATGGCAAACGCTATTAAAAAAAAATAATAACATGAATAATATTAAAGATAGACCCCCTTTAAAGTTAATTTTCGATAATTTTTCATAAATAATTTAAAAAATACGGGCGGTCATATGCCCATGGGCGACATTGTATTTGCTCATCGGCTTAGAAGTGTTGCTTGCCTAATATTTCATGAGTCTCTTCATATAAGTCGATACTTTAACATTTGCACTAAAAACCAACACTCTTTTACTTTAAAACGTGATAATGTTTCATGCGTAAATTATTTGTGAAACCGCCATATTTTATGTCCGCCTAGGGGCAGCCAATCTCCCCAAATATGGCGAGAAATTCGCGGAAAATGATTTTTCATCCGTACGAGTATATAATCCAGTTTCATGAAATTTCCTGCTAGAGCTATGTCAAGGGCATTTCTGCTGAAAATCTGAAATCGATGAAGCTTGTGTTGACATTGGTCATTCGTGGCACTGAATAGGCTTACATAGTTACTAGGTTTAATATGCTATGCCAGCGATTCCTAGTGGGTTCCGCGGAACCCAAGGGTTCCGTAGAAAGGTCACAAGGGTTCCGCAAATCCGAAATTTTTAAATAATCAATACTAACATAATAATGCTGAGGAGTTTGTTTATTTGATTGGTTTGTTTGTTTGAACGCGCAAATCTCTGAAATTACCAGTCAGGTTTTAAAAATATCTTCTTGCATTTAATAACCCAGGAAGGTTATAGGCTATTTTACATCACACTACGGGCTTAAGGAGCCGAGTTAAATTAAGAAAAAGAAGTAACAGTGCGGGAGGAAAATGTGGCAGTTTTTTTAGTAAACTGTGGTGTCTTACGACTTCCACACGAACGAAGTTGCGGGCAGAAGCTTATTAATAAAACAGTGAAAAAGTTTAATTCTTTAGGAAAAAAGACATTTTCTGCGAAAAAAATCCAATTGAAAATCTCTCAACGGGATTATTTTTGGTTATTTACTAGAAATACTGTGTGAAAAGTCCAATGCGACGACTTTTTTTATGAAATCATGACATTTGAGAACAAATCTAAATTGGAGAGATGTAATCATGATTCTAATAATTATAATTCTGTAAATACATCATTATTTGAAATAGAACCTGCAAATTGTAAAAAACGCAAGAAAACTTTAATTTCGTGGGCTACCTTTGCGGACCCACCAACAAAATTGCAATAACAACCAATAAAATTGTCAGTATCATGACAATTTATTGTAGCGGCATCTAATATCTATGATGAGATGATAACCAACCTTACTTACGTGCCAAACAAAATATCATAATCAAACATTTAATATTTGTACTCGCGACGTAAAAGTCAATGTCGTGGGTTTCGTATAGCTATGACGTGATGTAGTGGATAGAGAGAAACTAGATGTGGTCTGAAAATACTTCAAGAACCTTACTTACGTGCCAAACAAAATATCATAATCAAACATTTAATATTTGTACTCGCGACGTAAAAGTCAATGTCGTGGGTTTCGTATAGCTATGACGTGATGTAGTGGATAGAGAGAAACTAGATGTGGTCTGAAAATACTTCAAGCGTGGTTCCTATTTCGATCGAGAAATGTTCCCGAAACGGCAAATACTTTTGCTGTGTCAGCTCGGTCCCTAAGCACACGACGACAAGCTATAGTTTTCCAGTATAAGCTGAGCTGGCATTGGATGAGTTTGAGTTCCTCACATCTTAGTGGAATCAGGGCCCTGGTTAAAGGCCTCAGTTTAATTATTTTTTAACAAATGACTGTGTATGGCACTGCTGTTAAAGTATTCTTACTAAATATTTTTAAAATATCATTACGGAATTAACCTAGTTAAGTTTCTGATGAATTAAAGGGATAGCGTTACATCCCTTGGTCGAAAACTCTGTATCAATCAAAACCAACCCCTTTCACTAAGCTACAAAAGTATTCTATATGGTAATCTAGGATTAACCAATTCTGTACATATTCAACCTAATCCTTTTAGCGAATAAAGCTTACATGATACTGGACGGTTTTACTTTACACATACCCTTTTCGTCGCTCCCAAAATTTGCATTTATTATAATGATGTTTAAGACCAAGCTAAAGTGGCAATGGGCCAGCCATATAATCCGTGGAACCGATGATTGTTGGGATAGGCGTGTTTTTGAGTGGAGACCGCGAATCGGCAAACGTAAGGCCCTCGACCAGGTGGAGCGACGATCTTAGCAGGGTGACTGGGAGCAGCTGAATGAGAGTTGCCGAGAATCGAGGTGAAAGGCGTGCAATTGGAGAGGCCTATGTCCAGCAGTGGAAGGCTGTAGTCTGACTATGATAATGACGTTAACGAGTCGACCAAAAATATGATGGATGGATTATGGTGAAAATTGCTATGGGTAGAACTCAATACTGAGATGGCAGCTAATGGAGATGTATGGAAGACGAAGCCATACTGAGCCAGCTCTAAATGCATGAATAATGATGTCAGCTTATACTTTGTCTTACTGCAGGATTGATGCTTTACTTACTAATAAGGAATACTTGCTCATTTAAGATATTAGTCCTACTTGTAAAATTCCTACGCCACATCCAGTCTCTCAACATCCGTCATCTTTATAATCAAACAACGATTTCAACAATACTCTATGCGATCACTATATTTAACCTTTATAACTCAGTAAATAAAGCTCAAAATCGTTATTGTCGACTACAAAACGGTCCTAGATAATAGTTGACATTGATTTGTGAGGCTTATTAGAAAGGCTTAATATGACCTTTGCTAGTTTTTTTTTCTGCTTACTGTACCTTGTTCTTTGTTTAGAGGAAGCTTTGTGCCGTCGAGTGTCGGACATCGAGAAATATCAATTAATCAATGTGCAAAATCGGATATGGTATCAAGTAATCATTAAATCAAGGCCTTTCTTAAGAGGAGGCTCCCTAAATTGTACGTTAATTTGCATTAATAGTCTGAAAAAGTCGCGCATACAATCAAAATGGAACTTTAGTAAATGATTCATTGGATCTTTTTCTTTCCATGTATAAGACAGTTACGTAATTATAACATTTTCGCTCGATGAATTTTTGGTTCGAAAATCATGTCTTTTTTTAAAGATTATTTAAATAAATTCAAGAAAATATAGTTTATTATCTAGCCACAAGATATTTTTTTCTCTAGATCAATAATTATTACTTTAGTTTTAAACGAAATAAGAATCGAGACTTACGACATTTAGTTCAGTGCTCGAACACGATCAAAGAACGCACGCGATATTCAACTTTATCACTGATTAACACATCAGTGATAAAGTTGAATATCGCGTGCGTTTAGTACACAGTGGAGTGGCGGGGTGCATGGGGGCGGAGCTTGCGTGGAAATTGTCTTTCTTTAAAGTGCCTGGTCTTAAAGGTACAATTCCGTAGCCGACCACAGGTGGCAGCGACTGATGGTTTCTATATATTTCTAGCTACGGAAGGTATTTAATAGAAATTCATAGATTCCAGTCGTGTCGCAGCGACACGTCGCCGTCGCCTGCTGCTGCTGCCTGCGGTCGGCTACGGAATGGTACCTTTACCATCTTTGGTGTTCTACTTTCTCAGTTTAATATGCTTATGCTGTGGTTTTTGTCAGTTAGTAATGTGTGATGACTATCCGGGGAACCTACGCCAGACGTACAATGTAATTTACGTATTACGTCTCTTGAAGGTTATTAAAAATCAAGTCATTAAATACAAACTAGGCTGAGAATCAGCACTTTTTGGACGTCAAACGTCAGACAGTCCCCCAAAACTCGGAGGAGGAGCTCTAGGAGGTGGCTAAGTAATAACAGCCGCACGGGTCGATCCATCAGGTTTGTGCTATGCTTGCTGGGGTTGATCCGTGGACGGGGTGACCATAATTACAGTCGAAACTCCTCCGTGCCTCGGAAAGCACGTTAAGCTGTTGGTCCCGGCTGTCATTCTTGGA
The DNA here is from genome assembly GCA_949152395.1 of Agrochola litura. NCBI lineage: Eukaryota > Metazoa > Arthropoda > Insecta > Lepidoptera > Noctuidae > Agrochola > Agrochola litura. The sequence continues at coordinate 10,637,031 of OX424521.1, read as the reverse complement.
TCTTTGACAGTCGTTACGGGTCGTCGGAAGCAAGGGGTACCGTATTACCCAGTTCCTGGGTTGTGGAGGTCAGATAGGCAGTCGCTCCATGTACTGGTATTCAGTTGTATCCGGTTAGACTGGAAGCCAACCCCAACATAGTTGGGAAAAGGCTAGGCAGATTGATCTTGAGTCCCCCAAAACGCCCGCCCTTCTCCATTCAACACGGGATTGAATTTAATGTCTTCCGCACTTGAATAATATCATTACAAGCTTCACATTTCAAAACTTCTCATCTCACAATCCATAGAAGACTTATAATAAAGTATGCGATGTCGACGTCCTCCTTACTATACGGGTTGCTGACTGCATCTGCCCCGCACTGGGTGTCACGTAGTCTGACGTAGTGTAAGAACTTTTAGCTTAGATCATAGTGCTAACTGATGTAAGTGTACGGCTTGAGAAAAACCGGCCAAGTGTCGAGACGGACTCGCACACAAAGGGTTCCGTACCGTATTATTTTTTATTTTACTTTTTTTTTTAATTAATATTTTAATGAGTGTGTTTTAGTTTCATTTGTGATTTCCTGTGTGAGTCTCAATAAATACTTTTTCTTTCTTTCTTTCTATTAAGATCCATCAAAAAACGGCAAAAAAGACACGTTTCTTGTATGTGGGTCCACATTCCCTTTAATTATTAACTTTATTTTCTATTTTAAATACACAATCTGTCGCGCAAAAACGCCGGGAAAAATACTTTTCTGGTATGGTGGGGACCCCTTTAATTATTTTTTGTATAACAAAAAATTATTAATTATTAAAGTTATGTCTAACCCGGATAAAAAACTGAGAATCACGCAAAATCTATCAAGCGTATTTTTCTGAAACCTTCACCATTTTAAAGATAATTTAACTATTGATCTTTTAGTATACGTGTTTTATTAAAATACCTTTTGTTTTAAGTATAATAAATTAATAATGCGTCTAATTTGGGACAGCGCTCCTTGATGGGCGAGTCCTATTACTGGCTGGACGTCGACGCGTTGCGTGAGCTCAGTACAGAACACGCAAGCTAACCACTCATGGTCACTGTCATATGTCTGCGTCTTAAATATTACTGGCGCAATGTGGGCGCACTATGTGGGTGGACTGGGTGGGGTGCAGAGGGGTATTATACTCTCCTTCCAATCTTACTTGCACGCTCAAATTATCACCACATATAAAACTCTAGAGAAGATTTCATCCGTACAAAATAAGCTTTCCTTTTCATAAATATTCCTTTCATGCCTTGAGGTTAGAAAAAAAAAGATTCCACACATAAACATGTCAACACACACATCTTCCATGAGAGTGACACGGGTGTTGTGAAAAATTAATGAATAACATGTCATCTCGTCCCCTCGGATTTGTAGAAGACATGTTAGACAAACAAGCTTTTTGTCATTAGTTGGATATTTGTCATTTTAGGGCTGCAGGGTAATAGCGTAACACACTAACAATGACATTGTCTTTAATTTTTTCATGCCTGGGTCAAAAAAAAGAAATTCTATTTAGTCCGTCAGTCAGTCAGATAATAAAAAAAATAAAATACAATAGACATATAGACATATAATAGGATATATTTAGCTTAGCTATTTCTAAAGAGCCATAAAAATCTCCTGAAAGAAATCGACACGTGTTTCACCTCTCAACGAGGCATCCTCAGGATGATGATGGACTAGTTGCGAACTCGAACACGGCGTGTTGCCACACCAAGCGCTGAGTGCAGACTGAAAAAAAATATTAAACACGTATTTTTTGCTTTTAAATACAAAATTACTTAGATAAAACTCAATGAAGTTGGGGAGGTGGGGGTCGCTTCGTCACAAGTATTAAATCTACATGCACGTGACGTCATGGCATATTTTAACTCAATGTATTGCCGTAATCTTTTGATAACGTAAAAAAAGAAAAATAACGTGTCCAATATTTTTTATAATCTACCAGACTGACAAAAAAATTTTTTTTCTTCATCTCTATTATTTCCAAGTTTTTTTTTTTTTTTTTTCTTCTTCGCCATTTTTGTCCTACTGCTGGGCAAAGGCCTCCCAACTCTCCACCACTCTGTCTAGAGCTGCCAAGACCAATATTTATTAAAGGAGGCTAAACTTACGACCCAGTGGCAACGACATCGCGGCAGCCACAGACGGAGATGGCGGGATGAGCTGAGCTGGACGTAAAATTATTTTAGGGGAATGAGGAACAGGGTGTAAAGTTCACTCATCCTCTATAGAAAAGGGAGGATCCTTCGACCAGACGGGTGTCGTGTCTGGCGGGCAACCAACGATTGATGTCGGGAAGTTTTATATATGGTGTTCGCGCGGTAAACTATAATTGCGCGATGCAGGATTTGTGTGACGTCATGTCTTTGATGCGTCGTTTGGATGTGGCAGTGTAGATGCCGCCACACTGGTGCCGATTCCCTTGTTCGCAAACTAACTAAATTTAAGGACAGAAGATACATTTTAGTTTAGTACTGTCAAATTAATCAGCGCCTGTCACTACTCCATACAAGTTTAGACGTGATTAAAAACTTGCCTACTAAAATTACGTCAATTTACGTCAAGCGCTGAATTTGACAGGACTTAACTAAAATTTATCTTCTGTCCTTTTCTTAATGAAATAGAAAGAAAAAAGATGCACTGAACTTAAATTTAGTTTAGTTTGTGAACAAGGGAATCGGCACCAATATCAATGAATAACTAATTTTGCGCCTCTAGTTTCGTAATGTATATTCGGCTTTTAACCATATAATAAAATACACCGGCTGCTCCTTATACTACCTTTCACTCCAAAACTGCTATTAAACTTAATTAAAAGAAAGCTCCAATACCGCCGGACGTTAGAACGCCATAATGCCGAGCATCATCTGTCTGTAGTTCTGTACGTATCGCTCGTTACTCAGAAACGGCTGTGTCAACAAACAGTGCTTTAGCATGCGTGGTGCATTTTAATAATTCTACTCTTAACTTTCTTCGTGCACTCTTAACTAACATTTTGAACACAGTATCTAAAATTAAAACACTTTTATTATTTGTTAGAGCTTCACGTCAAAAATACTCGACAGTTCTTACCCGACTACAGCCAAGTCAAAAGGACCTATGGTTTTACCAGACTATTAACAGATACTGATATATTGTAGAAGGCTAAAACGCGCCCTGGAGAGAACATTAATTATGCCTTTGTCGAGGAAGTACTGGCCCTAGGATTCGAGGGGAGCTGGCAACATATAGTCCGTAAATAATTTTTCCCAACTATGTTGGGGTCGGCTTCGGGTCTAACCGGATGCAGCTGAATACCAGCATTTTACATGGAGTGACTGCCTATCTGACCTCCACAATCTAGTTACTAGGTAACAAGATACCCCTTGGTAAGGGTTGTCAGACTTTTGGGCTTCTAACTACCCGTAATGATTGTCAAAGATTTACAAATGACAACCGGGACCAAGGGTCTAATGTGCTTTCCGAGGTACGGAGCGGTCTTGGTATGTAAAGATGGGCACGCATCTACAGACCAACCGCGGCAAGCGTAGCTTAACCTGATCGATCGACCTGTGCGGCTGTTATTACTTAGCTACAAGCCCCTCTTAAAATAAAACCCGTTTCAATTAAAATTACAATTTACGCCCACAAACAACCAACAAAGCCGATTTCAGAACATACCTGTTACGTTTCCAAGTATTAAAATACTCATTTTAAATTTTTAATTTGGTTTAGGTTGCATACTGAAAATACTGTCTAAATACCTGTACCCTAATTGCGTAATACAACACAATCACAATCTGTTTCGATTTGAAACAGATTACTAATCCATTGCTTCATAAGTTGGGAAAAAATCTGCTCAACAACGTAAATAACGCAATGAATGTTGTTGAACTGTCAAAATGAAACAAATTAGGCAAAATTGTTTACAAAAATAAGTTACGCAGTTAGGGTACTGGAGCTATATTTAATGTGGTCGCACCTAAAGGACGGGCCGTCAACAGTTCAGGTTCAATGCGTCGGTTAAAAGCTTTTGAGTATATATAGGTAATGTTAGGATGGAGCTATAAAACACTGTTTGTGTGATTTTAATCGCGTTTGTATGTGTGTTTGGTACACAGAGGAGATAGCACATGGAGTGCTAACATGCGAGGTAGCAATAGCCAAGCTGCTTTTCAAACATTCCAGTTCCTCTTACGTTATCTATTGCAGTATTGCAGTGTGTTATGAAAACAAATATAGTGCAAAGACAAAAACTAACAAAATTTTGAGTTAGTGTAGTGTAAAGTGTAGAAATAATAGTGACAATGACACACATAATTAACAAAGTGTTTATATTATTATATCAGACTAAGAAAGTTGAACTGACTTGTGTAAAGTACAATACACACTATTCTGTTAATAAGTAATAAGTTATAAAATAATTATTACGTATAAAATTTAGTTAGATTAAAATAATGCTTATTAGTCTTTAGCTTAGATTGTAATTAATTATTAAGAACCTGGTTCCTTTAATAAAGGATACCAAAAAAATATTGTTGATAATGAGACAGACCTCAGTGTTTTAAAGCATTACATGGTGCTAAACCGTTAATGTCACAATTGAACGTTTGCGCAATGATTATTTGTATCGTCGCACTGCACAGTTTCTTTCCTCCGGCTCAACACGCGAGTTGAATCTTTAAGCAGCAGTTGACGATTTATGGGTCTCCTAGCGGTATGAGGTCTGCGCCAGGGCGTCATCGGGGCGGCGGAAAGAGCGACGGCAGGCGCGGTCAAGTCTCATCATTCGTGGCGCGTATTGCACCTTATTAGCTCTCCATTTTATGCCTCCTCTGTGTTCAAACTGAATACAATGCATACTATAAATTGTGACTAAGCTAAAAACAAGATCTATATAAAGTGATTGATTCGTCCTTATTGACTATCGTTTTAATTATTCATCTGAACAATCAATTTGATACTAGCTAAACATAGACACGATAATATTAACACAAAACCAACATTAACCTTAAAATAGAACTGTCACGTAGACACGAAATCCATTAACAAGTTTAAATGTTAACGAATTAAAGTTTTAACATAAACATTACCGTAGTCGTAAGCACTAGTTAGTAGTTAATACTTTTCGGAAAACATTAACGGAAAGTTTCATACATGAAACTAAGCTACTCTATAGTTTTCATTAGTATGCAGAAGTTTTTGTTAACTGAGTACAGTTCAAGCACTGGGAATAGAGAACACTATTGAGTTACCATTGGATGAACGCTCAAAATTTTTTGTGGTAGTACTTATCGTCACGTATTTCCAATCTATACAAGGCCAGAACGCAGCCATAGGAAATTGCTCGCGTATACATTGTAATGCTATTTTTAAATCTGTGATCACAATGTATACAACTTTTTCAGGCACCGGTGCAACTTTCAGACAATAGTTATTTATGCTACAAGTGCGGGAATCATCATATGCGCGTGTACCATACAACGGTTTACTATGCATTGTATTGTATTGTATATAAAAAAATTAAAAAGGCGCTTAATTATGAATGAAAAATTTAAGGTTATATTTATTGATCAAAATCTAAATCTAAGTAATTAATAACGCGTCTAAAAGTATGTATTCGTTTTATTGTACCTTCTGGTATGAATGATAATCTGTACTTAACTAATTTGTAAAAAAAATTCAAAAACTCTTTGCGTCGGGTTGACGACGAAAATAAAAAATAAACTGAAAAGTAAAAAGCACTAGTGTGAAAAAGTGGTTCTTTCCGCTGCTTGGAAAATGCTCTTTTCGAGCACATGCATTGTAAAGAATAAAACCTCACCTAATCCTTTCTATAAAAAGAGCGTACTTTTTCTCTGTGACTAATGTGGCTATTAGTTCCAAACTCATTAGTACCATCGCGTACGTTTAGCTATTCCCATGGCTGTGGGCGTGCTCTGCGCCCGAGTTCAATACTCGACAAATGTTATGGTGAATTTTATGTCAAACTATCGTGGGTAATGGAATTAAATCTACATAATCGTGGATAAAAATAATGTAATAAGTGAAGCTGACCGTACTTTTGTAAAGGCTCATCTGCTTTGAATATTCTCAACTGTGTTGGGGTCAGCTACCTGTATTTTACATGGAGCGACTGCCAGTCTGACCTCCACTACAGGGTAACTGGATACCCTTTGGTAAGACTGGCTGAATTTCGGGCTTCCAACTACCCGTAACGACTGTTATTTTGTGTAATATGTAGTTCTACAAATTCTCTTGGGTGTTTTATATCAAACTTGGTTTGTTGCTTCTCTATTGACTATGAATACGGACAATCTGTAGTTCATATCCTATGGGAGTTAATACTGTGCCAGAATCAACACAGTCGGTAAACTTCTAGATATGGAATTGTGTAGTTATATTCTACTACAGAGGTTCCCAACATTTTAACATTAACCCCCCTAAGTTTATTTTAAAATCACTACGCCCCTGAGTTACTTTGCAGAAAAGCATAAGAATGTAAAGCAAGCAAAACTGAGGTCGAAAATGACCCTCGGATTAGTTAGATTTTCTTTTGATAATTCAAACAGAAATTATGAGAATGCAGAATGTAATAGCGACAAAGCGAGCTCGAAAAAATGTTGTCCAGTTTCGGATTCGTTACATTTTTCTTTGGACCATTCATACAGTAATAGAAAACCTAATTTTTTCGACAAAGGCAGAAAAGCTGAACCTCATTTTACAGCACCTACGTAGGTCGTAGGTATTATGAAACGTTTGGGTTTTGGAAACTAATCTTAAACCTTTTCTAATACCAAGAACATCAAATTTTATAAATCTATACTTTATTATTGGAGCCGCCGTGCCCGCCATTGGTCAGTCTAGGTCCCCCGAGGGGGGGGGGGGCTGTGGTAGGTTCTATTGCACCTGTGAAAACAGAGTTATTTTCGCATTTATTAAATATTAGTATGGATTAATTAGTAGGGATACTGGGGGCTTTGTAACCTTTAATCAGTACCATGTTGATGGATAGAGAGGAAGAGGAAAGGTATTCAGACGGAAAGCACGTTTGTGAACTTAAGTCTCAGGTGAATACAGATAGTTCACTCCGCATTTTAGGTATGCATCTACAAGTAGGTACGCGGTGGGCTCGACTTGGCGAATTCAGTGGGCGTAACGTAGTCAGAAGATATAAGAGTTACGCGATAGAAGGAGAGGTAACTTAAGGAGATAACTGTAGGTAATTCGCGCTGTGCGACCTGAATTGCACTTTATTGTGTCGTAGCAAGAGTCGCTTTTTATTTAAATGATTTTGCGGAGTGAACCATCTGTACTGATCTGTGACTTATTGGCTGCAAGGAGGTCTTCTCTCGTATGTAAGAATAGCTCACGTCGTGGTAAAAATTAGGAACTTAGTAGCGTTTGGTAATTCTGATTTCATCATCATTATCCACAACCGGACTTCACCAACTGCTGCCATAGCCGTCTGTTTGTGCTAAACTCCACGCTAGGCAATCTCAGCCCGCACTTTTGGCGGCGCGGCAAAGTCATCTCAATCACTCGCCCGTTCATTTGTTTAAGCCGCGCGCCACTGCCATACCGCTCGCATTGCCGCTGCGTGCGGCGCCTCGTGGCATGCATCATACATTTTTGTATACTTATTTGTTTTTACCGCTCGCCGCCCCGCGCTAAGCTACCGCTGATAGCGGCAAGGTCGTGGCCAGGCCGTAATTGCTTAACACACAATCAATCACAATCTGTTTCATTTTGACAGTTCAACAACATTCATTGCATTATTTACTTTGTTGAACAAACAACCGAATATATGAAGCAATGGATTAACAATAGCCTTCAAAATGATTCAGATTATAATTTTATCGTGTGTCACGCAATTAGAGTGCAGATAGGGATAGACCTTCTAAAATACAGAAACTAATTTCTCAATTCAGTCCATTCGGCATTCGGCTACAGTGACTCCGTATTTTTATAATATCTATCGGGATTTCACACGAGTTTCAGTGCAAATAAATGCCAATATTCACGCTCTTCCGATTCCCGTGCCCCTACGTGGGCGGTACACGTGGATGCGGTATTTTCCGCTCTCGCTGCTGGAAAATGATTGCAGGCTCTCCGATTTTAATTGGATACATCGAAACGTCAGTCAGAGTCGAGGCAAATATTCAGGTTTATTATCACTATCACAAGATGGACCGATGACTTTGTGAAGGCCGCAGGAATCCGCTGGATGCGGGAAGCACAGAATCGGTCGAAGTGGCGGTGCTTGGGGGAGGCCTATGTCCAGCAGTGGACGTCTTTCGGCTGAAATGATGATGATGATGATCACACACAGATATTTTACTCAAAACATACGTTATTATTATAATGGAAATGCCACTGCTGATGTTGTTCTTAGGCGGCTTAACGGAAGTAAGAACTAACGAAAAAAGCTCACTCCGTAGTATAAATATTAACCTTTTAAGGTTACCATACATGGAGAGACTAATCTGAATGATCTTGCAGCAGTTAACAATTTGTTTCAAGTACTAGGTAATCTCTCCGGACGTCGGCGTCGTTGTAGGCGCGTTAGTTCTTAAGGTCGTTATCATATCATCCACAACACACACGGTACTGATTTTGGTGAGCTCTGATGGAGCTGATCTGTAGTCTCGAAGGCTTCAGACATTACGGCTGCCGAATAGCAAACACACTAGGTGGTGTATATGTCGCAGTAAGATGGTTATAGTCGTGATATAATTATATTCCTAGGGACAATAGTTATATGGAAGCTGTTCATAACTGTCGGAGTGCCCTAATTTTGTTGCTGCGACTAATTTCGATGAAAATAAAGTTGGCACCCCCACTTTCGAAAAATGAAAATCTAAAACGGTGAAAATTTCGAGCTAATTAAGGACAATTTTGGACTGCAAGAAAAAAATTTCAGACCAACCCCCCCTTCGAGATATTAAAATTTTTTAATGGGGGTGCTAACTATTAATTAAGTTAGCACCCCCACAGCATTTAAATGATCACTAAAAAAGTTTTATGTAGGTCAAAATTTCGAGCTCATTAAGGACAACAAATGCAGCATCAACCCACCCCCCATGTACAACCCCCCACCCCTCTATCCGTAAAAACATGAAAAAATCAATTAAAAAAAAAAAAACACCACTATAATTCCTAGCATAGAATTGTACACTGCCAAGTACAAAAATAAAAACATCCCTTAAAACCACCCCTTGACCAAACTTCCCGAAAATAACATCTAATTTATACGAAAATTTATCTTCTTCATACATAAACTGTAAATCAATTATTAATGTATTATTACAACTACTACTTGCAACATCCCCAAAAAACTACCCCTTGACTGATGCTTAGTTCAAAATGTTAAACGTACTTCAAAAAATTATTAAAACTCCAAACCGTGCAGATGAAAATCTAAACCGGTGAAAATTTCGAGCTAATTAAGGACAATTTTGGACTGCAAGAAAAAAATTTCGGACCAACCCCCCCTTCGAGATATTCAAAATTTTCAATGGGGGTGCTAACTAGTAATTAAGTTAGCACCAGCATTTAAATGTTCACTAAAAAAAGTTTTATGTAGGTCAAAATTTCGAGCTCATTAAGGACAACAAATGCAGCATCAACCCACCCCCCATGTACAACCCCCCACCCCTCTATCCGTAAAAACATGAAAATATCAAATTAAAAAAAAAAACTCACCACTATAATTCCTAGCATAGAATTGTACACTTTTACAATTATTAATGTATTATTACAACTACTACTTGCAACATCCCCAAAAAACTACCCCTTGACTGATGCTTAGTTCAAAATGTTAAACATACTTCAAAAAATTATTAAAACTCCAAACCGTGCAGATGAAAATCTAAAACGGTGAAAATTTCGAGCTACCTAATTAAGGACAATTTTGGACTGCAAGAAAAAAATTTCAGACCAATCCCCCTTCGAGATATTCAAAATTTTCAATCAAAATATTTTATTTCACATAAACCTACATGGGCACTTATGAAATGTCAGAAGCTAGGTGCACGGTTCCAATTGGTCGTTTCCTATGGAGAAGAGCCGGCAAGAAACTCCACGGTCACTCTTTTGGGGGTGCTAACTAGTAATTAAGTTAGCACCAGCATTTAAATGTTCACTAAAAAAGTTTTATGTAGGTCAAAATTTCGAGCTCATTAAGGACAACAAATGCAGCATCAACCCACCCCCCATGTACAACCCCCCACCCCCCTATCCGTAAAAACATGAAAAAATCAAAAAAAAAATATATATATTCTCCCCACTATAATTCCTAGCATAGAATTGTAGACTGCCAAGTACAAAAATAAAAACATCCCTTAAAACCACCACCAAGGGGTGGTTAGCACCAGCATTTAAATGTTCACTAAAAAAGTTTTATGTAGGTCAAAATTTCGAGCTCATTAAGGGATGTTTTTATTTTTGTACTTGGCAGTGTACAATTCTATGCTAGGAATTATAGTGGTGAGTTTGTTTTTTTTTTTAATTGATTTTTTCATGTTTTTACGGATAGAGGGGTGGGGGGTTGTACATGGGGGGTGGGTTGATGCTGCATTTGTTGTCCTTAATGAGCTCGAAATTTTGACCTACATAAAACTTTTTTAGTGATCATTTAAATGCTGTGGGGGTGCTAACTTAATTAATAGTTAGCACCCCCATTAAAAATTTTGAATATCTCGAAGGGGGGGTTGGTCTGAAATTTTTTTCTTGCAGTCCAAAATTGTCCTTAATTAGCTCGAAATTTTCACCGTTTTAGATTTTCATTTTTCGAAAGTGGGGGTGCCAACTTTATTTTCATCTAATTTCGGCGTAGCGCTCGCCGCTACCACGGCACCGCTCGCTCCGCTTGCTCGGTTCGCGCGTACTTGGTCGTCACAGTTCTAACCTAACCTATTTGGTCGGAGTGCCCTAACAGTTATATTACTAGATCGTGCTCGTATCATAGTTATATTCCTAGTAAAACAGTTATGAACCGCTTTCATTTATCTATATTACGGTATATAATTATATTCCTAGGCTATAACTATATTACTGCGACATATATGTATATGGGTTAGCACGGTTAATTGTGCCGGTACGTGCGAAAGCTCTTTACATTTCATTTCACCATTGGCTATTCGGCAGTGAAAAGAGACTAAATGAGAATCCTTTATGTACTGTGTGTTTAATTAACGGTTCGAGTTCGCAGACAGAATCGATTTCATGTCCAATATTACGTCTGGTATGAACTTAAAAATGCTTTCATAATTTAGTACTAGACTAAGTTGGCTATTCGGCAGTGAAAAGAGACTAAATGAGAATCCTTTATGTACTGTGTGTTTAATTAACGGTTCGAGTTCGCAGACAGAATCGATTTCATGTCCAATATTACGTCTGGTATGAACTTAAAAATGCTTTCATAATTTAGTACTAGACTAAGTTGGCTATTCGGCAGTGAAAAGAGACTAAATGAGAATCCTTTATGTACTGTGTGTTTAATTAACGGTTCGAGTTCGCAGACAGAATCGATTTCATGTCCAATATTACGTCTGGTATGAACTTAAAAATGCTTTCATAATTTAGTACTAGACTAAGTTGGCTATTCGGCAGTGAAAAGAGACTAAATGAGAATCCTTTATGTACTGTGTGTTTAATTAACGGTTCGAGTTCGCAGACAGAATCGATTTCATGTCCAATATTACGTCTGGTATGAACTTAAAAATGCTTTCATAATTTAGTACTAGACTAAGTTCTGTGAATTTCATAGAATCGGCAATTAAATGTGAAGGCTGCCTTAAATATGTTTCAATGATCTTAGAAATAATTGAATGTAATCGAAAATAGAATGTCCATCGAAATGGATCATTTAGCTCCCTTCAAAATGGTTGAGCTGAATGGTGCTAATCCATGCGTCATTTTCGTGAACGGGCGCCGTCAGTTGGGACTGGTCATCTCTTAGCTGCCATGGCTTATTTTTAATTGATCTTTGTTTTATCTTTTTATTACGGACGCTTTTAACGTGCACGTCTTTCTACATTGTTATGCATAATTTCAACATGAATGATGTAACCAATATTTGTAACAATTTTTTATTTAAAAGAGTGTTCATGGAGATTCTTGCCCGTTCTTCTCCAAAGGTACCTACCTACTACGCTTTGGAATGGGCAACTAGCTTCATATTTCTGACTGACCGACTCCTTGACAATTCAAACGTGCCTGTAAATGGTTTCATTAAAATAAATGCTTTGAGTTTGAGTTTTAAATATTTGCCAGTCATGTTCTGTGAGCCAGTTTAGAAGATAGCAGCGGGACTGACTAATGACAACTCAGGGTTCGTCATCATGCTGGGCATAGGCCTCTCTTTGCTTGCGCCCATGTCCGCGCTTCTATACCAGACGCATATTTAAGTTTCGCCACAAAGTCTTACATGCACCACAATAACGTTTTGTTGTAGTTTGGGTAACATAATTATTAATTAGTACCTGGTCGATCGAGCTCTGCTCGGGTGAAAAAATTGAGAATGTATATTAAATAGTATAGGATAGTTCATACTAATTCCATGCTACCATGAAACCGTACTTACTAATTCCATGCTGCCATGTCATTATTCTAAGGTAGCAGCTTGTTCTAAACGTCGGGCGACCGAGCTCTGCTCGGGTGAAAATACAGAGGAAACGAATTTTCCCAGTATGAAACCTAGCTAGATCGATTTTTCGCCCCCGTAAACCTATATATTGCAACTTTCATCGAAATCGTTAGAGGCGTTTTTGAGAAAGTGATTAAAAGTATATACATACAAATATTGCTCATTTAATAGTATAGGATTATGTCCGACGATAAAATTCCAGTTTTCTTTATTTAATGCTTTTTTGTTCTCGCAAATGAGGCAGCATCTTCCATGCGTGGGTGTTACAAAATCCACGATAAAGTAATACGTTTATAGGAGTCGAGTTAGAAATTAGAATGACTGCCGAAGTTTTATCAAACTCACGGCAATCATTCTAATTTATACTTTATAACAATGAAGTCAAAGTCATTTATTTGCTTTAAATGCGGTTACAAAGGTGTTAATTAAGTATTCTTGTGCGATGACACATTTCGCCATATTTTGGCATGCAAATATTAATGGTGAGGCTAAAAAGCAATTATCTCTAACTAAAGTTGAAAATATTGATTAGACATGAAATTATAGTAAATTAATCCTCAATTTACACAACTAATCAAAAAAAATTATATAATAATTACATGAAACGTTTGCCACAACACAAAATAACAGGACAAAATTACATCTACAATCATAAATTTTAATATATTCTAGTCTGTTCTACAATGCATTCCTGTAATGATAGGACCATACATTACTAATAGTTTAACGTCATTCAAATTTGACTATGTATAGGTAGCTAAATGCTTCATTGGTCACTGCAACAATACTATGTAGTGACCGGTTATTTACCCCTGCAATACATTGTATTAAGAACTAGAGATATCAACTTTTTACTGCTACCAGCATTCGCAATCGCCACTATGAAAACCGCAACTTTTTCATACAAGTAGGTATGCTATCTAGTTAGGGTTCCATAGTGAAACAAGGAACACGGCACGTTCTTTCGAAATAAAAATCATCTAGCATTTTTTCCCAACTAATTGTAAGTTGGAGTCTTCAAGTCTAACCGGATGCAGCTGAATACCAGTATTTTACATGGAGCTACTTTCGAAAGGAAAATCATTCTTGTAAAATTCAAGCCAATTTTTGGATGAAGCTTGTCTACCAATCCATGAATTGACTTTCCCATAATTATTCTTTGAGGCCCGGCCGACCATAGATTAAAGATTGCGAATATTACAGTTCGCGAGTGTCAAAATAATTGACATTTCGAGATTGGGAAAGCTTTTTTTTTTTTTTTTTTCGGTCGGAACTTATCAAATAACTTCTCCCGCTCTGGCTGGAGCGGGAGGGCGTGTCAGACTCTTACTGACTAAAACCTACCCGTGTTCCTTCAGTTGCCATGTTGCCGGGGGTCACGATTTCCCTTTCGGCCTTATTCGCAACCTCGGCAGGCATCGGCCCTAGCGGACCCCGTCAATTCTGCTGACATCTCTAAGTTGAGTGAGAGATCGATCTAATGACAAGCATAGCCGTCAAATATTTATATCAGTCAGTATAATATAAAAAGTAGAGGAGAGTAGTACAGAGGAGAGTAGTTTTTTAGTTGGAAAACATCGTGAGGAAACCGGCCATGCCTGAGAGATATTTTTCGACGGCATGTGAAGCTCAAGTCAGAAGCCCATGGGCGGCTTTAAAACTCTGACACCAGGTTATTTACTAACCACACGAAAAGAAGAAGTATAATAATACTATTTGAAGAGAGACTTATAATATATGAGAATAGGCAATTTTGGGCGTAAGTCCAGTACAGTAGTGTCTTTATTTTCGTTTAAGCATCGCGAACAATTACTTCAAACCAAGACTAACATTAAAGTACTGACAAATACTTAGGTCCATTTAAATCTGTGTGGAGCTTTCCTCAAACGACTATTTCAGACACTAATCTACATGGTCCTCTGACTTTAAAAGAGACTGACCCCTGAGTTTATTTTGCCATTTCTTGTCAAGGTTAGTTAGATAGGAAATGTTGAGCATCCATCAAGCCTTTTTTTATATTTTTCTTAAGAGGATGCTCCCTAAATTGTATGTTAATTTGCATTAATATTCTGAAAAAGTCGCGCATACAATCAAAATGGAACTTTAGTATATGATTTATTGAATCTTTTTCTTTCCAAATATAAGACAGTAACGTAATTGGAACATTTTCGCTCGATTCATTTTTTATTCGAAAATCATGTCTTTTTTAAAGATCATTTGAAACAAAAACAAGGCTTTTATGTCTAAAATAATTATTGACAGAGAAAATAGTTTATTATCCAGATATAAGATATTTTTTCTTTAGATCAATTATTACTTTAGTTAACGAAATAAGAATTGAGACTTGCGATATTTAGTTCTGTGCTCGAAAACGACCAAAGAGCGCACGCGATATTCAACTTTATTACTGATGTATTAGCGTTTAGCACATAGTGGAGTGCATGGGGGCAGAGTTTGCGTGGAAATTGTTTTTGAAGTGCCTGGTCTTAATTTGTCGTGTAAAAGTGATTCCGATATCCTATATACAGACGAAACCATTTTATTTCTACGTTTTGCAAAAAGGATGTGCCTATCTGTTTACTACGGAACCCCTATTCTATACTCGACCCAAAGCTCACATCTCACATTTTTTATACATTGCGCGGCTTCCATTAGTCACCAGGCCGGATTCTACGTCATTGGAATCTCGTCAAGTATTCGGTTAACGAACGTAACGTGTGCATATGTTAATTTTAAATAGCCCTTATACCGCAGTACCTTTTAAAAGTTTATTTTATAGGTAATTTTTTTTGTCGCGTTGTACAGAAAACCTATACAATGCGAGATCAGCATAAACTGGAAATGTATAGCTTGATGTGTAGCCGTGTGTACCATACTTACCTACTTGAGTTTACCTACTGAATTTTGTATGAAAATGTTCGTGAAGATTTTTATGTGGGGGATGAATTTTAATTTTGAGCTTGTGTATTTTGTTTATTTTATTGTAAGCTTGGTGAGTTTTTATTTTTGTTGCAAATAAACTTTTGGGCAGCTAGACCGGTACGGCTCAAAAATCCTTCCTTATCCTTAGGGCACGTCTTCCCTACCATTACCGCGCCCCCCGGTCTACTCCTTGATATACAGTGACCTCTGTAGCCACATGGAGCATGAGGCTTCAGGGGTTAGTGCATTCGATTTATGAGTCTAGTTAAACCACGCTGAGGTCGGTGCATTTCATTCATTCTTTCGTTCATTTCATTCATTCAGTCATTCATTCATTTCATTCATTCATTCGTTTCATTCATTCATTTCATTCATTGCTGCAAATAAACTATTGGGTGATTTCTTTGTAAAAAATTGTCAATTCTACTTATCATAATATCGAATTAATGTGAACATACGCATTGAGTCTTGATTCAGTCAAGTAGAACACATTAAAACAACACTTATTTACTCAATAATCTTTTAAATTAAATAACCCAGATTAACTGGGTTGTGGAGCTCAGATAGGCAGTCGCTTCATGTAAAATACTGGTATTCGGCTGCATCCAGTTAGACTGGAAGCCGATCCCAACATAGTTGGCGAAGGGCGATGCAGATCTTCTCTCTCCTCTCTCTTCAATTAAATC
This sequence comes from Agrochola litura, assembly GCA_949152395.1. Classification (NCBI taxonomy): domain Eukaryota; kingdom Metazoa; phylum Arthropoda; class Insecta; order Lepidoptera; family Noctuidae; genus Agrochola; species Agrochola litura. Next base: position 10,620,776 of record OX424521.1, on the reverse strand, counting down.
ACCATGTATGCCACTCCCAAAATAAATAAATATAGATACGTAATTTTATACCCATTTGACTTTGTAACTCATAATTAAATCACTGTGTCCAATGCCCTTCCAACGGCCTCATATTTTTTTTCAATAACAGTGAACACAAAGGCTCTGTTATTAAATTCAATTTAACCCGTCGTGTTGAGTTTTTCAACAGGATTATAAAGGGCGAATCCTGCCTGTTATTTTTTAGGCGTTTCGTAGAGTTACCATTATGAAAAAGAATTTTAGGACAAACAAGTTATTCAACGTGTTTCCTTTTGATGTCCATGATATATGCTATAAGTAAAAGTAATACAAAAAGTCAATCTAGAACACGTATTCTAAAAGTATCTACATAATTTCGAAGATAACATCACTAGACTCTCGAAGTGTGTTTCTAAGTTTCATTGATAAGTACGAGTAAATCATTTTCATTCAAACCAATCATTCATATTTAAAGCTAAGAAAATGCGACGTTGACATATTTTTTTTTATGGACAAAAATAGTCGGAATTAAATGTTATTTTTTTCTTTCTAATTTACTTAAGCGTGTTTAACATAAATAATCGGGGCTTTGTCGAATTATTTTGATCGAAAAATGAAAACGAAAAAAATAAAATAATGGTCTGGTCCCATTAAGAGTTATGGGATATAAAAACTATTCAAAAGGAACACGTTGTATATTTAGGTATTAAAAAGAATTTTTTATTTCGGTCTCTTCTTCTTCACCGTGTCGATGGCACGACAGTATATAAAATTTTGTTGCCCAAAACTTTGCCACTTTCACGGCATCATCAGTGGCAGCATAGAGCTCGCTATGGCTGCATTTCTTGGAGCACAGAGGGCAAGATAGGAGATCGGGCACAATTTGCACCACGGCTCGACATCCACACCTTGCTGCCGTACCGTCGAGATAGCCCCAGTTTGCGAAGTTGTAGGTCCCTATTAACTTAATCACTCTCATCGTAAAATCTTTCATTAAGGAGAAAATTTTTACTTCAGTAAATCAGTACTTACCTGAGCGACCGAGCTGTGCTCTGGTGAATATAGAGAATGCTCATTTAATATTGTAGGAAAGTTCATACTAATTCCATGTTGCCATGTCATTATTCTAAGGTAGCCATCTTGTTCTAAACTTTGGGCGACTGAGCTCTGCTCGGGTGAAAATACGGAGAAAACAAATTTTCCCAGATATGAGACCTAGCTAGATAGATTTTTCGCCCCCGTAAACATCTTTATTGCAACTTTCATCGAAATCGTTAGAGCCGTTTTCGAGAACGTGATTACAAATATATACAAATATTTCTCATTTAATATTAGGATAGGATACTCGTTTTGAATGTTATCCAAGGATACGAGACTATAAAATATAACTGACAGTTGTATCATCAAAAATTATTTATGGACATAAAACAAAGAAATGTCCGAAATTATCAACGGAGACACGGTATTCAACGTCCGCACATTAAAACAACCATAAAACTTTATAACATAACATCACGCCTGTAATCCCCGAAGGGTTAGGCAGAGGTGTACCTATAGACCAACATTTCGCCAGTTATGGTTAAGTCTTATGTAATAGGGGGCGAGCCTATTGCCATCAACCGGGGCACATATCCAGGCTCTGGGCCACTACATAGAAAATTCTGATGGAAACACGATCGAGCCCAGGATGCTCAGCAGTAACGCTTGCGGCCGAGGCAGTCGAAGGCAAATCAAATTTATATGTTTTATTTTTTTCACATTAATCTACATGGGCACTTATAAGACGTCAGAAGGTAGGTGCATGGTTCCAATTGGTCGTTTTCTATGGAGAAGCGCCGGCAAGAAACTCCACGGTTACTAAAAAAAAAGGCTTTTACAATATTAACAAAAAACAGTGTTAATAGGTGTATGGGAGGACAGTGTAGGACTTAAATAAGTACCAGGTACTAAACAAAATAGATAAAGGTCAACAAATCTACAGTCCACTAAGCGTACAACCTTCTCACAGAATCTATATAAAAGATAAATAAAATAATAAAAATAAAAACCTATTTAAACCAAATGAAATGATTGCCATTACAATTGTAACAAATCTGAATAATTATCATGTCAACAAAAGCCACTAATCTTTATAATTACTGTTTTAATCCGTCCAACGTACTGTTTCTAAATTAAACATAGACTAAATTCACAAATTAAAAGGTTCCTGTCTAGTCTACGACTAAAACTCTAAATAATAGATACCTAGTTTAGGTGGAAATCTAAAGGTTACGGCACGTGGCTATAGTTTTTTGGACTACAAGATTCCATTTAAAATTTATGAGCCACCCCTGCTTTTCTCTCGTTTTTCTTGTCGGTCTTCATTAACGTAACCAAGAAAATAATAAAAGTAAGTAAGTATATAAAATAACTTCCTAGCAACGTGGTATGGCTGTTTTTTTTTTCCTTTTTCCTTACAATATTGCTTTGTCCCAACGTCCAAAGTTTTTGAGTAAATAGTGCTTTGAAGTTTTAATATGAAGCTAATAATTTCAACAGTCTTCGATATATAGGTCAGTCATTAGGGTTCATTAACTTAGAGCCTGTGCACACGATGCGTTGCGGCGCCGAACTGCAAAGATTTCGTATTATTAGCGGTCACACGGGTGCTACAGCGCCCGTAACGTTGTTACGCTGCAGCGGCACGGCGCCGCAAAGCGCGTTAATTGTCATCTGTCAAACATCTGTGTTTTTGACAACGCACAAACAACTGAGCGGTGTCGCTCCGGTGTCGCAACACGTACGCCCCTGCCCGCCTCGTCTCGCGGGCTGCAAGTCCGGTGTATGTGCGGTGCGGCGTCGGAACGCACCGCCTATTGTATGTAGGACGCCGCAGCGACACCGCTTCGGCGCCGCGCCGCTGCCGCAACGCATCGTGTGCACAGGCTATCAGGGTGCACCAGACGTACTCAGGCATTATTTATTATTATTATAAGCTTATTGTTCCAGTGCAGCGTAAAGGCCTCTTTCCATTTATCCTGGTCTAATGCAATTGTGGGCCCATCCTTTAAAAACGAGTCTAGCTCAGGGCATTCGAATCCATAAAAATAAAAAAAACTTTGAATATGATCATGAATGATTTTCCAGAAATAGCAACATAAAGACAGATATGGATATTCCAGAAATAGCAACATAAAGACAGATATACAGATATGACTTGTGCAGCAGTAAGATAGTCGTGGTCAGTGAGAAAATATGACAAACCATACTATTAAAAATGTAACAGATCCGAACACACGTTCCTCAATAACTGATGTTCCTACATCAACCCGTTACTAATAGTTGGCAGTATCTACGAGGCAAAGTTAATCATGTTGCCAACCCGACCGGCGTGTCACTGTGTATTTATTACTCCTATTCATTGTCGCTGATTGATATTCCACATAGGTTTTACTTCATCATTCAAAATTACTGCACGAAAATTAATATGATTCTGACTGCCTTTGAGAGAACATTACAGACATTGGAAGAGAAAAGAGACATGGCTAGAAAGGGAGTTATAAATACTGAGACGGTTGAGAGAGGTGTATGAAAAAAGATATGCTGAGTCCATTCCTCTTAATGCCTTTGAGAGACCATTACTTATAAACATTGGAAGAGAAAAGTGATATGGTTAGCAAGGGGGTAGTCAATACTGAGACGATGGTTGAGAGAGATGTATGACAGAAGAAGATAATATATGCTGAGTCGATTCCTCTTAATGCCTTTGAGAGACCATTACTTATAAAGATTGGAAGAGAAAAGTGATATGGCTAGAAAAGGGGTGATGAATACTGAGATGACGGTTAATAGAGGAGAAGAAGATAGAGATTATGCTAAGTCGATTCCTCGTAAACTGGAAAAAGTGACGATGACGATGTCTGTGTCATTATGATATACGAATTGCTGACTCAATAATATATTAACAAGAGCATGACCTATTTCCATATAGTTCGTGCAATGTGACAGAAGAGTCGAGGCACGAGCTATATGAGATTGTTCATCATGATGAAAAGATTTGCCTTTCAGCAAGGTCGGTAGCTTGAAGTCATCACTTATAGAAGCTCTGACACTAGTGTAGGCACTAGGCACAATATCCAAACACACATCCACAGTTTTCCGATACTGTTGGAGTGTTTACAAAATACTATTATCTACGAAAACGAACTTCAACCGTATCGAATATGCATGTTATTTGGTATGGACAACGCTATCTCCAAGTGTTCTTTAGGAGGCTAACGCAAAGCAAGAATTTGTAATTCTTTAGGCTTTGTAATCAAAGCGGTGGAAACTAGGTGTTTGGGGGCAGTCAATTGAGATTTTTGACGTTCCAAAAATGTAAATTCTTCTAGTTTTGATTCTATGCTTTCAGTAGATTTATTTTTCCGGATAAATAAAAAACAAACAACAACCGAAATTCAAAATGGAAACTGAAATTAAAAAGGCCTAAAAAAAGTGCAGTAAACCGCTGCGTTCAATCTGCTAACAACACAGTCGGATACGATATTGAAAACCGCAAAGCGATCGATGTTTCCATTTCCATTATTAAATAGAAATCGGTCAAGTAGGTTTTGCATACTTTAAGCAGGAATGGAGTATATTCTCGAATATCAGCAAGCATTTGCTTGAAATACCCTAAGGCTGGCACTACAAATCACTAAATGCGTTTAGCGCTAAATGAATTTAAAACATCGTTTGAAGTTGTCAGAGACGGAATGATGTTTGAAGGCCTTAATGGTCGACTAAGATGTTGATCATATCAAAACAATACTGTCTAGAAAAAGAAAGAAGGACATACCAATCAAAAAGGTAGAAAGGCGGAATATACAATACATGCAATGTCGGGAAAAGCGTGCAAGCCCAAAGTTGGGAGTGGGTGCTCGAATGAATGAAATCTTAGAACGAATTAAAACTTTAGCAGTACTTTTAGGAACTCGTACGTTCAAATAGAAGTCTCTCGGCAATCGATTATTTGTTTTCCAAAAGTTTGAGCAGTCAGGTAAAGACTAGTAAAGTTTTGGTCTCGTTAACGATCAAAACTAGGTCTGAAATATACAATTGTCGAGAAAAACAGCCTATCCACGCAGAGCTCAATAAATTCTCCATTGTTTGAACGTCTTACAGTCCATCTAATTCTAAACTAAGCTTCAAACGTTTAGCCATAGACAAACAGCTCAACAACTAGAAATGGGTCAAGTACTATCCATTCAAGTGGTCATGATAGATTTGACACCGATCTGTCTTCGGTATCCTTGTCGACATTTAAACGGTGGTTTGTGGACTGTTAAATACTAAAAAAAGTACAGGTATTCAGCTGCAGCCGGTTAGACTGGAAGCCGATCTCAACATAGTTGATAAAAGGCTAGGCAGATTGTTTGTGAAGACAATGAAAAATAAAAGTATTTGTGGTTTTTTTTTTTGTAAAGTTAAAGGAACTATGACTATTTTAATAAATAGAGGTGGAGACGCAGAAATCCGTATCAACAACACTATAAATCATTATACTGAGCCTGGTATGTTTTTGCAAAAATATCAGATTTAAGTCTTGGGAAAAACTAAGAGCTTTAAAAAAAAACTAAAGTTTTTTTTTTTCACTATTTAGTTTTGGTACCTACTTACCCGACACAAATTCGAATACCATTACCTGCTATGGAAATAACAGTGACAGGAAGTCACAAAATCATCCACATGGACTAAGTGCGAAAAATACGTATTATTGAAGCTAACTCAGAAACTACCCAAGCAAAGTTAATAAAATTTATATGCAACCGCCGCGCAAGCTTGCTCTACTAAATGCAAAAAATAATTTTTCAAAATCGGTCTACAATTGTAGAAAATATTGATGGATAATGAAAAGTATTTATTGGGAATCTCACTAAAACACACTTATTAAAACATTAAAATATAACAAAGTAAAATTAAAATAAAAGCAGAAAGTCCTGTACGAGGCTAAAAGGCTCCTATCTCAGCATGATGCTGTGACATTAAAAAAATAAATGTCGCAGCGCTGGTATTCTGACAGAGCCCGCAGTGATGTCACGGATAGATAGATACAGAAATAAATACAAAATAAAATAAAATAGATGTGTGAAATACGTTAAAAAATAAAATATATCGACACTGGAAATTTCAAATGTCGTAAAGGACAGGGAATACAATGTCCTTTACGACAATTGAAATTTCCAGTATCGATATGTAATCCATGTATCTGCACCCGACGTAACATCAGTTACTAGTCTATGACTTTAGACATAAGACAACATAGAACCTCCTCTTTTTTGGAAGCCTGTTAAAAAATAAATATAATACTAGAGACTTGCTGTAGTGGCGACTGCTGAGCTTAGGATTTTTACCTCGGGTCGGATAATTTTCTATTCGGGTTACCATTAGGAAATCCTCAGCGCGAAGTCTATATTTGTGCTGGGTTTATGACAGGCCAGGGTATCCCTTAGACAGATTTAATCGACAAAAAACGGTAAAGTTTCCTAATGCAAGCCCCAAAGTCCATACAATAGACGCTTGATTTGATACACCAAAGTGACGTATCATTTGACATCAATTTGCTGTACCCAGCCTGACCACAGTATAAATAAGTAACAGTATAATATCTTCACTAGCAGCGCCACCCGTAGCGGTTTCACCCGCATAAGTCTCGATCCCGTGGGAATATCGGAATAAAAAGTATACTATGTGTTATTTCAGGTTAAAAACTATCTGTGTGCCAAATTTCATCCAAATCCGATCAGAAGTTTTTGCGTGAAAAAGTAATAACCATCCATCCATCCTCACAAACTTTCGCGTTTATAATAGGGATTAGTAGGATAGAAAACGGCCGAAAGGACGCGCTTCGAAATTTCAGTGTATATCAGTACGCAACAGTATCAAGTGCGCGGCAGTTACGCACGGACGCGGAAGGTTTATCTACCGAGCGGCCGTAGGTAATTATTTCAAGGTCATTCCTAGATAGAATACTTTTACTTTATTATACTGTGGCCTGACGGACGCGGCAACAAGGTCAAATAGAATGTGCTATAAAAGTTTAATTGATTTGCGATTCTAAGAACTTGTTTGTGAATGTTAGGCGATGGTTTTAGAGGTCGTATACATGAGACTCAAACATACCAGGGAGGCATGGCAGAATAGGGAGAAGTATTATTTATTTATTTGCTAACATGTAACACACTGGTTAGTAGGCATGCATTAAAATTTCATGACTGCGCTTGCCGGGGTTGGTCCGTGGATGGGTGACCATTTCTACATACCGAGCCTCGGAAAGCACGTTAAGCCGTTGGTCCCGGCTGTCATTCGTGGATCTTTGACAGTCGTTACGGGTCGTCAGAAGCCCCCAATACTGTCTTGTTTTTTTTTTTTAAGTAAAGGCTCTGCAAATGTTTACATATCAAATGATTAAATTACATAATATAATATTGATTCTAATTAAAACAATTCATTACATTTTAATAAACATTAATTAATTCATTATTACATTTTATTTCAAACAAATCATTATTATTAATTCATTCGTTCGTTCTTATGCTCAGTAGTGGGTGGAATTAGACTGCCTATGATAATCTTCTTCTTTTCGTGTGGTTAGTGATTAACCTGGTGTCTTGAGTTTTAAAGCCGCCCATGGGCCTCTAACTTGGCTTCATATGTCATCAATAAATATCTCTCAGGCATGCCGGTTTCCTCACGATGTTTTCCTTCACCGTTTTTGAAGTAAGTGATAATTAAGCAATACGCACATGCATCCGAAAAGTCATGAGGTGCGTGCCTTGGGTTTGAAGTAGAAAACTATGACTTGGCAGTCCGACGGTCACATTACTAGGCTATCACTGTTGCTACTAGGCTATATGATAATTATTATTTATTTTATTTCATCGAGTTACAATGACTCATACACAAATATACAAAATACAATATATAACACATAACTTAATCAAACAATACATTAAACATTAAAATAAAATACAAAACAAAACACCACCTTACATACAACATTTACATTGTCACAACATAAAATTACAGACGACTGTAGGTGACGTGCAAGTCACTGCAGCGTCGCATGTACGGACAGTCGAGCCTGTCAGCTATCATCATCAGAACGCTGTTGGGGCTGCAGCGCACCCTGCGCACCAGAGACGCGCTCCGCTTACGCATCGTAGCATAAAAGCAGTCGACGCTAGCATCGGCAAACATGCCCGAGGCACTACAGTGCCGCGGCAGCCCCATCAGCGCTCTGAAGGCGTTGTTATATTGGACGCGGAGGGCTTGGTATGCTTTTTGGGTGTGATTCCCCCACAAGCTGCACGTGTATAATGAGGTACAATAAGCTCTAAAAAGTGTTTGCTTGACCGACTTAGAACAGCGTGCAAACCTGCGGGCTATCATATTTGCTCTAATTGACAACGCCCTCCGCTCCCTCTCGATATCAGTATCGTCCCTGAGACCGACTGATAATGATGATGATGCAACTATAATCTCACGCCTTTGTCTGATGAGGAGAGGCAGTAACTAAATACAGAACGCCAAAACCTTCTACGATTCTGACTTACTCCTTGCTTCCTTCAAGTTTCAACCTGGAACACAGCAATGCTGCTTGGCGGCAGAAATATCTTTAGTAGTCTTTACAAAAAAATAAAATTGAAGTCTGTTTGTAATGATAAAATAACAACTCTTTACAAAACCCAAACAAAAAATTAAAGAACAATAATAAAAAAATAATATAATATACAAAATATAATAATAAAAAAATAACTATTACTATCACTATGATTATTTACATATAATTTCAAAAAATATATGAAAATATACAGGGTGGCAGGTGGCAGGGACATCGACGCGAAAACTGTTACCATGGATTCAGAATATGATTCTGAACACCCCTGCGTTGAAATTTTTCGTCGGTTATTAAAAAAAAAACTGTTGTTCCATACATTTTGACCGCGTTGGTAATGCATTTTTCTATGAACCTGCCACACTGTATACGGTACATAAAACAATTACTTTTTTAAATTTTTGTCTCTGGGCTATTCTCCGAAACGGCTGGATCAATTTTTGCGGGACTCACTGGCAGATAACTGGTGTTAGGAGGTGTACTTTTATTTTAGAAAAAGATTTAGGGTCCACGCGGGCTAAGCCGCGGGCAGTAATAAACTTCCTCGGACGAGCTCCTTCACTTGAACTCTAACAGCTGTGCTGCTGGGGAGTTTGTTGCGCCACTTCTTCTTCCCAGCTAAAGGCACTAGGAAGTGGTGAAGGATGGGCGTTTTTGGGGGACTGTCTTATGAAGTTTTGACGTTCGAAAAGTGCTGATTCTCAGCCTAGTTTGAATAAATGACTTTTGAATTTTCTATTATACATCTGAAGTCTTTATAGTAATACTAAGCAATCTTCGCGAAAATAAACTGGTGTTCTAGACTTATCACTAACCGTTATCGAAGCCATTACGGCAATATTTTGATATCACCCGTCGCACCTACCTACCCAGCCCTAGGGAAATTAGTCTTTCACAGTACGTTATTATGTTATTCTGTGTACACATGGCCTATTCCATATTAAACAGGGTGGCAGGGACATCGACGCGAAGACTGTTACCATGGATTCAGTAAAAGAAAGAAAGAAAATACATTTATTTAGCACAGACCAAAAAGCACACAATATAATTAACAGCAGATAAAAAAATTAAAATCAAATAAAAAGTGTAAAGAGCGATGTAAGAAATTAGCAGAAGTTGCCTCACGGCTGCGCCAAAAAGGCCCAGTTCAGCAAAAATGCCAGACAACAATAAGTGCCTGACGCTGGTTTTCAACTCGACCTGAAAGTGTGATTCACACCCCCTTTTTTTTTGGTTTGGGAATTGTCAAATAACTCTTACTGACTAAAACCCACCCGTGTTCCTTCGGTTGCCCTGTTGCCGGGGGCCACGATTTCCCTATCGGTTTTTTTCGAACCCCCGGCAGGCATTGGCCCTAGCGGACCCCGTCAATTCTGCTGACATCTCTTTGAGGCGCGCGTGGAACACAACGCGCCGTCGACCCGGGCCTGGTCCTTATCGGACGGCAAGCTACCCATTGCTCACCGTCCGCAAGCCCGCGCCTACGGTGGCCGGAAATCTGCTCTCGATTCCCGACGCCCTGGTACAAAACTTACGTCTGCAATAAAAAATAAAAAAACTGCCGTTTCATACATTTTAAGGCTTGTGCAGACCAGCGCGACTTGTCGCGCGACACAAAGACACCGCTCGTCGCGCGACGAGCGGTGCCTTTGTGTCGCGTCGCATGTCGCGCTGGTCTGCACGAGCCTTTAACCGCACTTTTCTATGAAACAGCAGATTTTTTTATAATAACCGACGAAAATTTTCAACGCACAGGGGTGTTCAGAATCATGTACTGAATCCATGGTAACAGTTTTCGCGTCGATACCCCCTGTGTTGAAATTGAAATATATCAATATTTGCTCTATCGCAATTTAAATTGACTCCCTCGTTGGTCTAGTGGTCGCAAGCGCTACTGCTGAGCATGAGGTCCTGGGTTCGATTGCCAGGTCGGGCAGAGTGTTATTGGGTTTTTCCATCAAGAACTTGCTCAGAGTCTTGATTGGTGCCCTATTGATGGCAATAGGCTCGCCCCTATAACATAGGACTTAAACATAACTGGCGAAATGTGGGTGTACTATTGGTACACCTCTGCCTGACCCTTCGAGAATTACAGGCGTGATGTTTTATGTAATTTAAATATAATAAATAGTTCGTATGTCTATGTGACTCGCTACTTTGACACAATAGGGATGATGACTAAAAAAATATTTTTTGTCCGTCTTGTAGATTTTATTAAAACATATTGAACACATATTTTTTTCTTTTTTTACGTTGTCAAAAGATTACGGCGATACATTGAGTTAAAATGTGCCGTGACGTCACTTGTATGTCGATTTTATACTTACTTGTGACGTAGCGAGTGGGGGTCGCTACGTCACAAGTAAGTATAAACCCCAACTTTAATGCGTTTTATCTAAGTCATTTTTTATTAATACGATAAAGCAAAAAATACGTGTCTAATATTTTTTTATTATCTGACTGACGGACTAAATAGAATTTCTTTTTTTTGACCCAGGCGTCATGCCTATTGTGGATTCAAAAGTTGATATCCTTGCATGCAACTAATAACATTTATTTTTTAACCGACTTCCAAAAAGGAGGAGGTTATATGTTCGACGCGTATGTTTTTTTTTATTTTTTTTTATGTATGTCCACCGATTTCTCCGTCATTTGTGGACCGATTTTGAAAATTCTTTTTTTGTTTGAAAGGGTATGCTCCCAAATTGGTCCCATATAAATTTTATTAACTTTGCTGGGGTAGTTTTTGAGTTAGCTACAAAATACGTATTTTTTTTCCCACTTAGTATGTAGATGATATGATAAGTTCCTGACACTGGTAGTAGGTAGTGGTATTCGAATGAGTGTGGGGTAGGTACCACAACTAAAAAGTGAAAAATAAAAACTTTTTACAAAAAAAAAAACTACCGACTTCCAAAAAAAACACTACAAAGTGAAAAATAACTTTAATTTCGGAAGTCGGTGGCAAAAAACGAAAACACAAAACCCAAGACACCAACTTCCGAAATTAAAGTTATTTTTCACTTTGTAGTGTTTTTTTTGGAAGTCGGTAGTTTTTTAATAACAATAATAACATTAATAACTTTAATAACATTTTCGATGTACGAGTATGTGTTGCCAAAATATGACTTCCAGTAATGGAAAATCTGTAAGAAAACCAGGAAAGGCCTAAAATCGCTTTTGAGTGAGCGTGGTGAACAATTCTCACACATGTTAGAGATTGATAATATATAAAACATTCTCATGATTCCATTTTCGTCCAACGAATTCGTTTGTCAAACACAATTTTCTCTTTGACCGTTATTGAGGAGCCATGGGTATTTTAATGTCCTTTCTGATCTGTCCAAAATGTCCACTCGATTATCGAGACGAGTTTCGACCGTCTGATTTAATTTGCTACGTTTCAAGCTAACAATGTCGCACATACCTACAAAGATATACTTCATAATATCTTTCTGATATCCCTTACTCGTCTCTTTGGACACCCTCGGGTGCGGAAGGGTCGTCTACATGCCATATTTGGGGTTAATAAACTTTCCGTAGTAGGATTAATATGAAGCGGTCCGTAATTTTTGCCAATCCTAACGGGAGGTGTGATCGTTTCTGACTTTGTGTATTTGTAAATTTCTGCTCCTCTCGTATAAGGGCACGGACTATGTGAAACTAGTTTATCCTAAACTATTATAGAATAACTCATTCTGTGGAAGAAATATTTGTCACTCATCACCATCATCATCATTACAGCCGAAATACGTCCATTGTTGGACATAGGCCTCCTCCAAGCACTGCCACTTCGAGCACTTCTGTGCTTCTCGCATTCAGCGGATTCCTGCGGCCTTCACAAAGTCATCGGTCCACCTTGTGGGAGGCCTTCCAACGCTCCGGCTTCCGCCACTCCAGAACCTTTCAGCCCCCTGCCCATTGCCACTTAAGTTTGGCATTTCTTCCGGCTATCTCGGTTACCTTGGTTCTCCTGCGGATATCTTCATTTCTGATTCGATCACGTAGGGAAACTTCAAGCATAGCCCTCTCCATTGCCCTTTGGGTGATTTTTAGCCTTCTAATATCATAATATAAAAACGTGGTCGTTCACAATGGGCCTTATTAGGAGAATGGCTCATGTCGAATTATTTTAGGATAACTCATTCCGATGTAGAAATTTTTTGCTAATGAGCAAGGTTGTATAAGAACTGACTGATCAGGGTGTGGATGCGGGAAGCACAGAACTGGTCAAAGTGGCGGTGCTTGGGGGAGGCCTATGTCCAGCAGTGGACGTCTTTCGGCTGAAATGATGATGATTACCAGGGTGTACTATATGTTCATGTACCTATAGCAACTCGTTGAGGACCCAGAGGCCCCGAGCAAAGTACTCCTCGCTATTAATAGCGCATGATGAATATTTCGTAGCCTTGAAAGGTGTACAGCGGGGCAATAATTTTTACCATAAGCCAATTTATCTTATACTTATCTGCAAAACATACCTAACCATCTGTTTTTGTGTGACCACCCACTCTCATCGCAACATACTATAAATCAAAGTAAACTTTAAAACACTTGGCAATAAGATTCATTTTCAAACAAATTCGTCCTATCACCCCCGGATATTGAAATTGATACCTAAAACCGTACGTAGGGAACCCTTTGTAATGTCGCAGTTTTTTTTTTAATTTTAGGGTTCTTTTGTTCAAGGCGATCAAGTGTTATTTATTGGTAAGGGGGTTTTTTCAACCCTCAATTTCAACCTGTTTAAAATTGGGATGTTTCAAAACCTGATACGTTTTTAAATTGTTTTGATATTTGATAGGGTTGATTTTGCGCTGAAGGGATAAAACGTGATGAGATGATGGACTATGAAAGGCAGAATTTACATAATAATGTCATGTGGTATTAAAGCGAAAAAAACCACTGCCTACATTGATTTTCGAATTTATTTAGTTATAGGGTCAGTTTACTTAAGACCCAGATATATGCCAGTGACCTTGAGTACTTAGCATGCGTGTTCTGTACTGAGCTCACGCAACGCGTCGTACGTCCAGCCAGTAATAGGACTCGTCTATCAAGGAGCGCTGTCCCAAATTAGACGCATTATTCATTTATTATACATATAAAAAGGTATTCTAATAAAACATGTATACTAAAAGATCAATAATTAAATTATCTTTAAAATGGTGAAGGTTTCAGAAAAATACGCTTGATAGATTTTACGCGATTTTCAGTTTTTTATCCGCGTTAGACATAAATTTACAAATTATTTTCACTATGTAATATAAACATAATCAATAATATTCCTTTATTAAGTTATTAAGAAAATGCTCTATATTAACATATATACCTAGCTGCTGCCCGCGGCTTCGCCGGCGTGGCGTGGACCCTAATTCTTCATTTTTCAAAAAAGCCTATGTTACTCCTTATAACATAGGCTATCTTCCAGTGAAACTCTCGTCAAAACGTGTTGTAAGTTGGTAAGGGAGTTGGGTATCCTGCAAATTCCAGGTGATGCTGCAGCATCAGTTCAAGATTACTATGTTCTTCTAATATCATTGAAGTAACAGAATACCAAATTTTAAATCGATCAGACCTGTGGAAGATACTCACACCCGTTCATCAACTAGAAAAGAGCTGATAATCTACAAACGGTTGAACCGATTTTGATAAAACATGTCTAAGAACCATCACTAGAAAACCTGCTTTCAAATGAAAAAAACCGCATTCAAATCGGTTCACCCGTTTAAGAGCTACGGTGCCACAGACAGACACACACAAATAGCGGTCAAACTCTTTTTGCATCGGGGGTTAATGTATGTATGGTCTTTGTATGATGGCGAGCCCTAAATCCAGCAATAGACTGTTATTGAATAATGACAAATGTAAGCAGATTCAGCAATGGATCCTGTATATTTTCTAGCTTGAGGGAATCAAACTTTCAGCTCTAAAATGCGCGGAAGCTAATAAACCTTTACATCTTTGAACAGTTACGGCTTTCCCAGCTAACCGTTTCTTCAAACGTGTCAGCACGAGCCACATTTAAGTGTTCAGAAAGCAGCCATTTGAAACTCTCATCTCATCCGTATCGGATTGATTTTACGACCTCATTAACATTGGTCGGTGACTGTGTTTCCGAGAAAAACTTGTGAGTCACTCAATTGTATTGTATTTTTATGATGATGATAACATAACATTACGCCTGTGATCCTCGAGGAGTTAGGCAGAGGTGTACCCATAGTACACCCAGATTTCGCCAGTATTTTTTAAGTCCTATTGCCTCCGGGCTGCTACTGAGAAATTCCTGCTCAGGTGAGCAGATGCAACAGGCTCTACAAATGGTAATGATGATGTTATAAGTTATAAATACATTAAAGTTAACAATACCTGTTTGATAAGCCAGTACCCCAATTGCGTAATACACGATCAATCACATCTGAATCATTTTGAAACAGATTCCCAATACATTGCTTCATAAGTTCGAAAAAAAAATCGGCCCAGCAACGTAAATAACGCAATGAATGTTGTTGAACTGTCAAAATTAAACAGATTAGTCTTAATCATTTACGAAAATGTGTAACGCAATTAGATAGCAGGTTTCTAAGGCTATGGTACAGAGACGAGATCTATAAACGTTACTTAGCACAGAGCTTTGATTAAGACATATTCCCGTCTCTATCTTGCACTTGTTGTTTGACAGTTGTGCAACAGTGACAGGAATAACGCTTAGCCAAAGTACGTGGTACAGTCAAAATCACGCCATACCGCACTGATTTTGACACATCGAAGCGTAAGTTTACGCTAAGTTTCGTCTTTGTATCTTTTCCTAAGGTCTTCAGATATACCCTCTCTATATAGCTATCTTCTCCTTCACCGTTTTACACAAACATCGTGTTGTGTCTTAAACATCGTGAGGAAACCGGCATGCCTGATAGATATTTCTCGACGGCATGTGAAGTCAAGTCATAGGCCCTTGGGTGGCTTTAAAACTCTGACACCAGGTTAGTCACTAAACACACGAAAAGAAGAAGCTATCTTTTCTTCTTCGAGTCGATGGCACGACAGTGAATTAGGTTTTGTTGACCTAAAACTTCGCCACTTCATCGGCTTCGTCGAATAATGTACCCACGATTTTGAATTATCTTAATTTAAAACAGTGCCCTTGCCTTGGAGTTACTTGCCCGTTCTTCTCCATAGAGATCTACGTTTTTGAACGAGCAACTAGCTTCCACTTTCTGACTAACTGACCGACTCTTTGACAATTCAAAAGTGCCTGTAATGGTTTAATTGAAAGAAATGCTTGGAGTATAGAAACACAAATGCCACCATACTGACCGTATGGTGGCATTTTTCGACGGTTATCAAGAGGATGATGATTTGCATATCAAAGCAAAGAAAAAACTAAAATACTGCAAGTATTTCTAGAAGATCCAGAGTTGATGTACAGTTGCTTTTGACTAGATATAATTCGTAAAACCCGTTCTTATGTAAATCTCCAAAACTAAAACTGGTGTATAAAAGTTTTTAATAAATCACAGTTCTACAAAATTCGTATTCGTGTTCGAATTTTTTCTTTCAAAGTGACAAAACGTTCCCGAACGTTTACAAAATACTTGTGAGGGACAAAACAATAATACCCTATTGTAGAAAATATTCTTATATAGAACCAATTGCAGATAGATAAATTACTCATGGAACCAAGCAATAACCGCTTTGTGTCTGCATGTGTGTGTCCACGTAAAACGTTTGTCTGTCTGTGTAAACAACTGACGCACATGTGGTGAAGTTTTAGAAGATTTGGAATCTTAAGATTAGTTGTTAGTCGGATTTGTTTTGGTAATGAGAATTGTTTTTAAAAGTGATACATTTGTAATTATCTACGAATTAACTACGCAAAAAATAAATTAATGAAAACAAATAACGTGGTCCGTACAATGTGAGCGTTAATTGAAAATCTCACGATGCTTTCGAATATAATTAAAATTACAAAAACATGAAACATTTCCCACCCTGCGTCCCACAAAAAACACGAGGGGGAAAATGAAAAGATTATTTTTGCAGCCATTTTGTATTTCTGTTTGACGGTTATTCAATGTTTTAAATGGCATGAAATTGAATTCGGAATCTGCCTTTGAACGTGAATTTATTTGAATGTGATCAACAATTTTCATAGTTTGTTTTGGAAGTATGAAAGCTTTGACTGAACAGTTGCTTGTGGTTTCTATACGAGGTTCCTCTGAGGCCCTGTGTGCTGTCGACGTGATGTGTTTGCTAATAAGATGGAAGTGTGGGGTTGTCGTTGGTGATAAAAAGGCCAAATATAGCCAAATATAACTTTGCTTAAATATCAATAAAAGCCAATGAATAAGATACCAATCCAGAACAAGTGCCTATTTGTTACGCAAGATTTTAATATTTTTTAATAGCAAAGCAGGCCTTTGCCCAGGTTTGGGACAATAGTTTTTAATTATCTCCTCAACGTCACTCAGTCATCATAGTCTAACCTAGCCTATGCCAAAGTGGGCGATAACGACCCCTTGTGGGCGCTGCAGGCCTAAAGGAGGTAAGAGACCCAGAAAAAAATGGGAGCGTTGTGTAGAGGCTTGGGGGTCGATTTGTCATCTAGTATAGTGGTTTTTAAGTAGGTGAATAAAAGGGGGCGCTAAAAAATAATTTATTCTCAAAGTGGGCAGTAGACAAAATAAGTTTGGGAACCCCTGGTCTAACCGGATGCAGCTGAATACCAGTAGCTGTTTAACAAGGAGCGATTGCCTTCCTGAAATCCGTAACCCACAAGTGTAGACAAGTTAAAAGCTATTTTAAGTCCCTGTCATGATTTTGTTTGAAATATTAAACAAGTGTTAAGGAAAATATTTGTTTTAAAAGTTTTTCCAGTAGAATTAATTTTCTCGTTTTTGTCCTCTCCCCTTCATTTATTTAGAACAAGAGCTTTATAAATCCTTGAAAACAAACCAAACGATGGAAGCTGTAAATGTTTTCAAATTTTTCCTTCAAAAAGGGGTGACGCGTGACACGTGATTTATGTACTTCTAGAAATATTTATGTTGTACATCAACAAGTATTCAAGTTTTTACTTTCGGTCAGACTTATTGTTATACCTGGTTTATACGATGGCAGTGTCCTGACCCAGTGACTCGGAATTTCGAACCCAGTCAGTGGGTTCATGGTTCTTCCCAGCTAAAGGCACTAGGAAGTGGTGAAGGGTGGGCGTTTTTGGGGGACTGTCTTATGTAATTTTGACGTTCGAAAAGTGCTGATTCTCAGCCTAGTTTGAATAAATGACTTTTGAATTTGAATTTGTAGACAAGATCGGCAGTAAGTCAGGCGGGGAAAGCTACTGGGCCTGACAATAGACGGGTAGGTTAGTCAAATGGACTGACTTGAGGGCGTGAAGTCAGCACTGAACTGGGTTGAAAGTAGAGTCTATACGAGCCCAGTTGCTAGTCAGCGCTGAACTGACTTAATGACTAATTACTGGGCTCGTATAAACCTGCCTTTACCTCTTGGATAAATAATATCTTTGTCCGGTTAGTGGAAATGAAATGAAATTGTTTATTCTGTAAATAGGATGTCGAAATCACTTTTACACGTCATATTATTTTTTTTATTAAAAATAAGCTAGATGAGTTCGGCGTTTTCTATATGACTACTCTGAGAAGAAAGGCCGAAACAAACTCAAAGGTCGCAGTCTCTTTTAAAATCCAGACATAATCTTGGTCAGGCCATATGAGGACCATGTAGATAAGTGTCTGAAAAGGTCTTTTGAGGAAAGAACCACACAGATTTGAGTGGACCTGTCCAGTCAGTGCAAGCATTTGTCAGTAATCGTGGAGCTCAACTCAGAACTTAAGGAGCTCAACTTGACGAACAATACCAAAGAAAGGACATTTGGGTAGGCCGCATAAACTACTCAAACTGCCAAAAGGCAATAGGGTTGCCCCGTATTTCATGGTACTTAACATAACTGACGAAATTTTGTTGTACTATAATACACCTACCCGGGTCGTGGAATACAGGCGTGATATTATGTTCCTTTAAAACGGGTTTAGTAAGGGCACAAGACGGCGGAGAGCGTGTGCTTTAACCTTAATCTTAAGGTATAAGCAATACACGGGATCGGCTTTAACTCATAATAGTTACTTAGGTTAATATACCCGCCCTTACTGCCCCGCCTCAAAAGTCCACCCTATATAGCATACTCAATCTCAGTCAGCTTCCAGTCGAATCAGATGCAGCTGAATACCAGTATTTTACATCGAGCGAGACTGCCTATCTGACCTCCACAACTCAGTTACTGGGTACACCTGTATAGCATACTAAAGATAGATAAACAAATTAATAAATCTAGTTACTGAAACCTCCCGTCTTAATGACAACAACGTGACTAAATTCTATTACCAACGTTCCCTCCAATAAGAGGCAGCTAATAGATCACTAAATCCAGTCGGAATGCTCCAATCACTGCCTACGGCACCCTGTTATTGAATCGTCTATCGCAAAACAGTTACCCCAAACCACAGATTAGTACAGATAGTTCACTCCGCAAAATCATTTAAATAAAAATAGATTCTTGCTTCGACACAATAAAGTGCAATTCAGGTCGCACAGCGCTAATTACCTACAGTTATATTCACCTAGAAGTTGCCTCTCTATCGAACTCTTATATCTTCTGACTACGTTACGCCCACTGAATTCGACAAGTCGAGCCCACCGCGTACCTACTTGTAGCTTCATACCTAAAATGTGGAGTGACCAACCATCTGAATTCATTCATCTGTGCCCAAACTGAATACAGGTATAAAAATACTTACATCATATTAATTAGCACCATAGTATACAGTATCTATTTTTCGTCAGTCGTCGGATTTCTATCAGTTGCTCTTTGCACTTGGTGCAGACCGGACGCTCTCAATCGACTTGGACGTATATAGAGTTGTTAATACTCATTTAACTTAATGTGATTTATTTTAAAAATTTGAGGAAAGCTGCTAAAATCGCAGGCACGAAAATAGTTTTACAGCTCTATATAATGTAGTTAACATGGAAATCAAAACAAAACAAGAATAAAGTACTTAGTTCTGAACTCAAATTATTATACACGATAAATCTAATAAATTGGTAGACTTGGAAATTAGCATTCGTTTGTATTCGGAAATGCGATGATTCCCGAGGGACATTAAGAAAACTGTACACCTTTCCCCTACGCCTATCTAGTTGAAATAGATACATGTGTATGGTTATTTCACGGTTCAGCTTTTAGAGCTTAATGACTAGCCAAGTGCCCCGTGATGAATTGATGATTAGGCGTTGAGTAAAGTCAAATCGATTTTTGATGACGTCGCTCAAAATATTATCTTTTTGTTTTACCAGATGTATAAACGTAAACGAAGCAAAAGATTCTATTTTAATGCACCGTCCAACAAACAGTACCCTAATTGCGTATCTTATTTTCGTAAACAATTATGCCAAATTTGTTTCATTTTGACAGTTCAACAACATTCATTGCGTTATTTACGTTGTTGAGCAGATTTTTTATCCAACTTATGAAGCAATGGATTAGCAATCTGTTTCAAATCGAAACAGATTGTGATTTGTTGTGTTACGCAATTAGGGTACAAGTTTATCTCACGATATGCAATCTCGTGTGCATTTCTCAGTCTACGCAAACGTCTGGTGATTCGATTACCTACGTTAGTCACCGCCGTCAGCTGTGAGCTCTCGAGCTAGGCTCGGCCTTCTCACTTCGCAGAATGATGACGGAGACCGGCGAGAACGGACGTGTATGGATGCCATATGAGCAGGAATATGTACGATTGGATTTAGTTTATGTAAATTGTAACGTAGATGGGTGATTGTTGACTTCTGTAGTTAGGTGTAGTGATAAATTATGTTACTGTGTTAATTCTTTAATACCCCTAATATGGCTAACATAATTTAAAAAAAATGTCCCGGTTGTCATTCGTGGATCTTTGACAGTCGTTACGGGTCGTCAGAAGCCTGAAAGTCTGACACCCAGTCTTAACAAGGGGTATCGTATTACCCAGTTACTGGGTTGTGGAGGTCAGATAGGCAGTTGCTCCATGTAAAATACTGGTATTCAGCTGCATCCGGTTAGACTGGAAGATGACCCCAACATAGTTGGGAAAAGGCTAGTCAGATTGAATATTAAAAAAAAAGTTAAGATACATGTTGTATGTTATTCAGGATGTCGTATTTTATACAGAGTGATGTATGTAAACAGAATGATGTAAGTATATAGAATGATGTATGTATACAGGTGATGTATGTATACAGCATGATGTATGTATACAGGGTGGTATGGTATGGTGATGTATGTATAGAAAACCTAAAAACGGTTTTGTATTAAATAAATTTAATTGACCTAGCCTTTTCCCAACTATGTTATTATCGGCTTCCTGTTTAACCGGATGCAGCTGAATACCAGTATTTCACATGGAGCGACTGCCTATCTGACCTCCACAACACAGTTACTGGGTAACACGATACCTCTGGTAGAACTGATTTGGGCTTCTGACTACCCGTAACGACTGTCAAAGATCTACGAATAACAGCTGGGACCAACGTGCTTTCCGGTTTCGAGGCACGGAGGTGTCTCGATGTTTTAATGATTGTCACCCATCCACGAACTGGCCGCGGCAAGCGTAGCTTAACCTTCGATTGGCCGTGTGGCTGTTATCACTTTGCCACCAAGAAATTATTAAATAATAATTAGGTCTGTACAGACATACTCTAATTTCATTAATGAAACATTATCCTCTGTAATTAACAAAATTCCCTTCCATTATCAAAGACCATAGAGTATAATTAAAATGCCACATATTCCTTTATTATTACAAAACAAGGTAGGAGGAAAATTAAAAGGTTCGCTTGGTTCTGCGAAACGTGATTCAATCAGCCCATAGAGATTACTTACCTGGCTCCTGCCTTATTTTTATTAACTGGGGGATGTTTTAATTTAAGAACTTTTTACAAAAAAAAAAAAAAAACAACCGACTTCCAAAAAACACTACAAAGTGAAAAATAACTTTAATTTCGGAAGTCGGTGTCTTTCTTTGGTTTTGAATTTTCGTTTTTTGTTACCGACTTCCGAAATTAAATTTATTTTTTCACTTTGTAGTGTTTTTTGGAAGTCGGTTGTTTTTTTTTTGTAAAAAGTTTTTATTTTTCACTTTTTAGTTGGGCTACCCCACACAAATTCAAAAACCACTACCTGCTATGTAAATAACAGTGACAGGAACTTATCATATCATCCACATACTAAGTGGGAAAAAGTACGTATTATTGAAGCTAACTCAAAACTATCTAAGCAAAGTTAATAAAATTGATATGGGACCACCTCGAGAGCATACCCTTTCAAACAATAAAATAATTTTCAAAATCGGTCCACAATTGACGGAGAAATCGGTGGACATACATAAAAAAAAGAAAAAATAGCTCCTCCTTTTTGGCAGTCGGTTAAAAATGAACTTCAGGTTGGGAGCTGTTTCTGGGAATAGAACTATTGGATAAATGGAAGGCTGCTAACAGCATAGTAGTATTATTTATTCTGTGCTAATAAGTAGTGTTTTTTTTTTGAACTTTTCGTTTTTACATTCACAATGAAATGAAATGAAAGCTATTTGCTAGAATATAGGTACCTACTTACTTACTTATTCGTCCATTGTTTGTACTTTTATTGGTGCATTGTTACAAAAGAAATTTCAGAAAATAATGAAATTGTAACTAGAATATTTACCATAGTATTAAAACAGTGGTCCCCAAACTAGGCAGCGCCTGAATCTTGGGAGCCCGAGTTGCGTTATCAAGGTTCAATTCGAAACATGTTTGCGTTAGCTTAATTTTAATTTCAGGATGTTTGAAAATGGACAGAATAATTAATTAAATAAGGGTAGGGAACAATAAAAATAAATGGAACAAAAAAAAATACATGTTATGTGGGGGTGTGTGTGTGTGTGCGTTTGGTGGTGAGTTGTAGGTGTGGGTTTTGTGTGAATGACTTGCTTGTATATTTTGGTGTTAACTCACTATATCCTCATTGTCGTTGTATGACAGGGAGAGAAGCCAACTTTTTGTGATTCTTTTAAACGAGTTTTGTTAAGATCTTTAGTATCATAGCGCTTGCTTATTTTCTTGTAGATATGAGTGTGTGAGTAAGAGGGGCACCGTCGGGCCAGAAGACTGTTTGCATTAGGAAGAGGGACGCGAAAGATACGTTTTGAAAGCAGGTTTTGGTAGTTAGGTCTGTTCTTAATAGATTTGTGTGCATGCAGTACGGCACTAAGTATGTAAGGTTGATAATAACATGGTAAATTAATTTTAGTCTCACTATATTCGACTTATCAGTCGTGCAAATATTTCTAGTATTTGAATAATAATATCATGAAATTACATCAATGTCATTAGTCATTATTCAAATAATGATTAATGACATTGATTTTTTAAAATAAATTCAAATGAATGTCGCCTGCACCAGCACATCACCGCACATGCGCTACAGCGGGTGCTGCTGTCCCCCGCCAAAAGTTGATGGAAACTCTTTGGTGATATTAACTTCTTGGATTAGCGCTGTATCGTAATAGAAAAAAAATTGTTTTATAGTATTATTTTGTTAGAGAAAAAGTGTTTTCTATTTTTAAATTTCGGTATTCTGTTTATAAAGTATGTCAATATAAACTCGTTTTGAAGTTCATAATTCGAATATTACGCTATGAGAGTAGATAAAATATATTAAGTTAGTTTATTAGATTATATCTCACAGTCAAGACAGTTTATAAATAATGTCAATAATTATAATTTAAATAAGTGCAAGAAACAATGATGACAACAACAATGTCCAAGAAACGTTGGCGTCTCTTACACTACGAGATCTCACATAATGTTCCCAATGCTGGGACTATTGCCTCCTTTGGAGAGGGAGGGCATCGTAATCCACCACCCAGGTTCAGTGGACATCCAACGTATATTATTGCTAGACTCATCTCCGAGTTCTTTTGTTATACTTTTCATAAGCGCTTTCATACTTTATCTACGCTATTTCTGGTCAGGGCCTTCCGGGCTCTAGGGCGTGCGAGTGGATTAATACCAGGCACTCAAAAGACAATTTCCACGCAAGCTCCGCCCACATGCACCCCGCCACTCCGATATGTGCTAAACGCTAACACATCAGTAATAAAGTTGAATATCGCGTGCGCTCTTTGATCGTGTTCGAGCACGAAACTAAATGGCGTAAGTCTCAATTCTTATTTCGTTTATAACTAAAGTAATAATTGATCTAGAGAAAAAAATATCATGTAGCTAAAAACTACACTGTGAATACGTATTTTAGACAAAAAAGTCGAGTAATCTTGATTTATTTAAATAATCTTTAAAAAAAGAAATGATTTTCGAATAAAAAATTAATCGAGCGAAAATCTTACATTTACGTAACTGTCCTGTACATACATAACATCACGCCTTGTTTCCCCGAAGGGTTGGGCAGAGGTGTACCTGTAGCAGGTACACCCACATTTCGCCAGTTATGTTTAAGTCCCATGTAATAGGGGACCATGGGGTCCATGTGTAGGGGGGGCTGTCCTGTACTTACATGGAAATATAATACTAAAGATCCATTTTGGTTGTATGCGTGACTGTTTCTGAATATTAATACAAATTGACATACAATTTAGGAAGCCTCCTCTTAATATGTGTGGAGTACCTAACTGAAATAACAAATAGAACGCGTAGATTTTTTTTCTCACTTCGACCATCGTTTCAAATCAAGTCGTCAGAGTTTCTTATGGGCGCTGCAGATTCGGCGGATATGGTGCAAAATTGAATATTTGTTCATAAACTATTTTTTGTTGTTACAGCGCTATGGGAAGAGCAAGAGGCGCCGGAATACGACATCGACACGGAAGACGAACGGTGGCTCAAACAGCAGCGGCATCCCGAGCTCACAGGTATAGCTACATACGAGTATGTAAACACTTTCTCTCATAACTATCCTTTGAATTTTCTGTTAGAAAACTTTGCCCCAATAACATTTTTATGCTATAACTAACGATAGATTTTTGAAAGTTGGTTTTGCAAATACAATGGACGGTGTACAATCACTGCTTGGAGAGAGATTGGACGTTATGCGCCAGTTTGTACAAGGAAAACAGGAGTACAATACCTTAATTGATCCGATGTAGGCCTGGAGCGACGATACGTATATCAATTGTCACGAATTTTCACTTGTTCTTCGAGTTAGTTAAGCGACGCGGTTCGAACAGAGACTTTCGTAATCTTTTCTTTCTTCTCAAGTTCAAAAAATGTTGCGCGGGGTGGCGCTACTGCGGTGTACCCGACTTGCCCGCACGCGAACGACACGCAATGTGCAGGAATGGGATAGGGGATAGGAGGTTGCAAACCAACACTACTCGTATATATAATATAAATGCGTATGCCAACATACCAAAGAAAGGATATGACAATATTGTAATTACAGTCGAATCAGCGCAACCAAACATGATGATTTCAAAACCTCTTGATATATTCTTCAACAGAGAACGATGGCAAAACCATGTTTTGTCTTTAAGGGTACTTGCCTTAGCAGTGGATTTTCCGGTACAGATCGCTGCAGGTCAGATAGGCAGTACCAGATGCAGCTGTATATCAGGATATGCATCTGGTTAGATTGGAAGCCGACCCCAACATAGTTGGGTAAAGATAAGGCAGATTGATAGATCGCTGCAATGTTTTTACCTTTCTCTATAAGTGTGAGCGCTTAAGTTAAATACGGGGCTATTTTACCGTACCGATCAGGACCGACTACTCTTTAGGCAGAGTACAGACGAGCAGTACTTTGCTGTCGACAGAGCCAACTTCAGCTGTCGACAGAGGCAACTTCAGCTGTCGACAGAGGCAACTGCAGCTGCCGCCATTGGTCGGCGTTTGCCGTCGACACGTGGACAGCAAATGCCGACCAATGGCCACAGCTACAGTATGAAGCAGCGCGCGCGCTGCCTTGTCAGTCGACTTCAAATAGACCGAGCGTCCACGCGTTAAAATGACGTCTTCCGCTACAACAATGCTGTCGACATGGTGGGCAGCAGTCGGCGTGTCGAATACTGCAGCAGTTGCCTCTGTCGACAGCTGAACTTGGCTCTGTAGACAGCAAAGTGCTGCTCGTCTGTTTGACGCCTTACCGGGAACCCGTGTCTTTATACAAGCACCCTAAGATACTACCGCAGGATGCACACCCATCATTTCTCTGGTTAAATTCCATGACTCATCTATAAACGATATGTCACTTCAAGTATACTGCCGTCATACGGTGAAAGGCCGTAACTATTTCAAAGTTGATTTTGAGTAAATGATAGTTTTGTAAAGTAAAGTTTTAAGCTCAGTCGATAGTCTTAACTTTAATACTGTGTGTCTTTCGCCGTATGAAGGCAGTATAGTCGTTTATAGACGGTATATAAAGTATAATGGTAGATAAGATTCAGTTTTGTGGTTGCAGACCTAAATCACATTTGTATGACCCGTGCAAACTGTAAGAATTGTTCATTGTGTTGTCTTGAACTCACGGTCTACACAAACCTAGCGACAGCATCAATCTAGTAGTGCAATTTATCGTCATCATGTTGTTATTTACTATGGCCTTGTTTTATTGGACGTGTGGCGCCATCTACATCGCCACATGCGAACTACGCATCAAAGACCTGACGCCACACAAATCCTACATCGTGCAATTAGAGTTTACTGCGCGAACGACATATTGTGACTATCCGACGTCAATCGTTGGGCAATTGCTCGCCAGACACGACACCCGTCTGGTCGGAGGATCCTCCCTTTTCTATAGAGGATGAGTGAACTTTACTCCCTGTTCCACCTCTAAAGACGTAAAAGGCGACTTAAAAATGGGTTCAGGTCGGTTGGAGAAGTGAGCACTGGATATTTCCAACTCGGAAATGGGCGTTAGTGACGAAAAGGATCATCGTGGTTATTTAAATACACTCATAATTATGTACACCATATAAATTACGGGGGTCTCCCTTGTTTTACCGAAAAGAAATTGCCAAATTATCACTTCCCAAACAAATTTTCGCATAATTTCATTTGCCAAATTATTACGTACCAAAAAATCTCTTTACAAATAATTGTTACGAAAACCTATGTTTGGCAAGTGAACGTTTGAACAATAACTTGTTCACCAACTAGTACTTTTACCATTTTTTATCTAGTCAAATATTTCAGTTGGTATAACATATTTTACGCAAAATTAAATAAGCCAAATATTTTTTCTCTCGATAGCCTCCTATAAATAATCTCTTTTTTCCATATTTTTTTCTATATAATCTAGTCGTTTCTGGCACTCGCCGGCCGCTGCCGCGGCACCGCTCGCTTCGCTCGCTCGGCTCGTGCGTAGGTGGTCACAGTTTTAACCTAACCTAACCTAACCATTTTTTTAAAATTAATAACCTACTGTAACTAGTTCCATAAATAACCTAATGTCTAGTAACCATAAATTTGACTTGTTTCAGACAAATTCAAGCACATAAGTTTACAAAGAAATACGCAAATGACATCAAATTTAACAAATAAATTCCCAAAAATATCTTATTTTTGCCTTTATATTTTTTGTCATAACAAATCATTTGACTAAACGTTTATTGTCTAAATATTGTTTGCTGTAATAAATCATTTGATTAAAGACCAAAAGCCTTAATGACATTATCCTTGGTAACAATCTGCCAAGTAAACATTTGACCAAATGAAAATGTGCATACTAAAATTATTCCAAATATTACAGTGGTATAAAAAAAGGTTGCTAAAATTTGTTTGGGTAATGAAAATTTGGCAAAATCTTTTCGGCAAAACGGCAGGATCCCAAATTACGGATATCAATGCTTGACAAATGGATTAGTAATCGCAGTGTATTGTAAAGTAAGCAAAGAAGCAACGCTCGGTAAAAACAGAGGATTATTTCTTCATTCATGATTTAATTAAATCACTTTGTAGGCACACCGATTTGTGACTAGTTTTGATTAGACGTTTCTGTTTATTTCCAGAGCTAAAGTTCGAACAGATGATGGACAAGCTAGAGAAGTGCTCGGGCCAAACGGTGGTAACCCTCAACGAGGCGAAACTGCTGCTCGAGAGGAACGACGACCTCGTCATCGCTGTATACGACTACTGGCTCAACAAGCGGCTCAACACGGTGAGAGTAAGGACACAGCGAAAAAGCGACAAAATCAGCTATGTGTACACATCTTAACACACACACATTGTGTGTGTTCGTCACCTCAAGGGCTATTTTTGTCTGCTCAATGCTTTTTTATTTTTATTTTACCCGATCGATCCCTCTTGACCTCGACCACGCCTGATGAAAAGCGATGGATGAGGTCTGTATCACACTGACGATTTGCCAGCGTGTTTCTAGCACGGCGATCTGTGAATGTGCTCTCCGCGGGGACGAAGCGAGCTAACCGCTACTATGCGACGTATACGCCGCGTTTTCACAAAATTGTACAGACAAACTATGTTCTTAATGTCCCTCGGCAAACCTCGTGTTTCGTCAGTTGTCCGATTTCTATCAGTTGCCCTTTGCACTTGGTGCAGACCGGACGCTCTCAATCGACTTGGAAGTATAATATAGAGTTGGTAATACTCTTTTAACTTAACATAATTTATTTTAAAAATGGGAGGAAAGCCGCTAAAGTCGCAGGCACGACAGATAGGAAAATAGTTAAACAGCTCTTTATAATTCACATGGAAATCAAAACAAAATAACAATAAAGTACTTAGTTCTGCATTCAAATTATTATACAAAATAAATCTAATAATTGATGGACATGGAAATTAGCATTCGTTTGTATTCGGAAATCCGATGATACCCGAGGGATATTAAGAAAATAGTAATACTGGACACTGGCTTGTCTTACTCTCTCTTGTACACTCACGTTACGCTACGCATGCGCAGCGAGCGCGTTGACCAATCCCCTCGCTGATAACTCGCTCGCGAATCGCCAGTGTGATATGGCCCTTATGCCCGTTTTCACCTTCCCAAAGTGACACTTAAATGAATCCCTAAATAAACGTGCACTGTTGGATTTTCAATGCTAGGGTCAACGCTGAGAGTTGAAAATCCAACAGTGCACTTTTATTTAGGTATTAAGTGTCACATAGTTGTCGGTAAAAAACGGGCATAAGTATATGCTTTCAAACCGAAACACAATAATGTTGCTTATAACCTACAATAAAGTGACCAGTAATCTACTGACAACCTGAAACCATTACGATCTATTTTCTCGTGTCAAGAAAACGCTTCACCCATATAGCAACCTATATTGATCGATCCACTTTTTAATAGAACAATGTATATGTTACAGCAACACCCGCTGATCCTGTCGGTTAAAACGGAGAACAGGCCGGGCCAGTCGTCAAACAACCCCTACTTAGCGTTCAGGCGGCGGACAGAAAAGATGCAGACTAGGAAGAACAGGTGAGATACAATCTACCATTGGCTTATACAATGTCGCCCAGGGGTATGTGATCGCCGCAAAAAAAACACATTAAAAAAAAAACTGGCACTCCGGGAGTGCCGACAGAAGTGCAAACTTGAACAAGATCGCCTTGGTGGAGGAAAAATACTTGTATAGAACATTGGTCCGTAACCTTATCTAAATAAAGAGCACAATCGCGTTTACAAAAATGAGGTGTCGGTAACGGTATCGCGAGTTCAATTGTTTTTTCCCATCTCAAAAATGCCCAACGCGCCTGAAGAAGTTTTCACTTAAAAAAAATGTATTTATTTAAAAAACACGTAAGTCCGTGAATTCGTAGGATAGGATTTTGAAAAAAAAAGGAAAAAATATAAAATTTAAGATAGACTCCTTTTAAAGTTAATTTTCGATAATATTTCATGAATATTCAGAAAAACGTGGGCGGTCACATGCCCATGGGCGGCATTGTATTTTGTATCAAATAAAAAAAAAAAACAAAATAAAAACACATTTATTAAAACTAGGCTGAGAATCAGCACTTTTCGAACGTCAAAATTACATAAGACAGACTCCCAAAACGCCCACCCTTCACCGCTTCCTAGCTGGGAAGAAGAAATGGCGCAACAAACTCCGCAGCAGCACAGCTGTCTGTTCAGTTAGAAAAACTTAATTCTATACAATAAGTGTCAGGTTGTATCTTGATCAAAATATGATTTGCAGCATCATTTAGCTCCCTTCAAAATGGTTGAGCTGAATGGTGCTAATCCATGCGTCATGTTCGTGAACGGTCGCCGTCAGTTGGGACTGGTCATCTCTTAGCTGCCAGGGCTTATTTTTATTTTATTTTTATTTTTTGAATTGTTCTTTGTTTTATCTTTTTATTACGGACGCTTCTAACGTGCACGTCTTTCTACATTGTTCTCACATGTATAATTTCAACATGAATGATGTAACCAATATTTTGTAACAATTTTTTATTTAAAAGAGTGTCCGTGGAGTTTCTTGCCCGTTCTTCTCTAGAGGTACCTACTACGCTTTGGAATGGGCAACTAGCTTCATACCTATTTCTGACTGACCGATTCCTTGACAATTCAAAAGTGCCTGTAAATGGTTTAATTGAAATAAATGCTTTGAGTTTGAGGCCATAACAAATATGTATTTACAGAATTATAATCATTAATATATTGGTCTCAAATGTCATGATTTCATTAAAAAGTCATTCAATAAATTCAAGAAAATTTAAATAGCACGGGATACCTTTGCGGATCCTCCTCAACTAAAACTAGTCCTCGAAAATATTGTAGTCTGCATATAGTCGGCAATTCTTGATCAGTTTCACCTGATCCCTTCTGGAAGTAAAGCCTAGGTAGGTGAGATTGTTTCGTGCATGAATCCGATCAAGCAAAACTGACGCAGGTTCGCCTGTTAAATTTTTTGTGTTATCCTAGGTCGAATCCGGTGACATTGCTTGGAGCAAACCCAACAAACGTGTCATCCTAGGTCGAATCCGGTGACATTGCTTGAAGCTAACCAATTAAACGTGTCATCCTAGGTCGAATCCGGTGACATTGCTTGGAGCAAACCAAACAAACGTGTCATCCTAGGTCGAATCCGGTGACATTGCTTGGAGCTAACCAATTAAACGTGTCATCCTAGGTCGAATGCCTGATCATTTTACAAACAATTCCTCAATAAAATTCCAGAAAAAACGACGAGAGCTCATACGAGAAGATGCTGAAACTCCGGCGGGATCTAGCGCGAGCGCTCACCCTACTCGAGCTGGTCGCGCGGCGAGAGAGCGCCAAGCGAGAGCTCGTGCGGCTGACGGCGCTCATCGCAGAGCGACGGTACGCCGCCGGGGACTTCGCTAACCAGCTGCTACCGGACCCACCGCCCAGGTATGAGACTGATACAAAAAAGGATTTTAGTAAGTTAAAACAATGGTTGTACGAGACTTGAAGGCAAAAAAAAAAGGCTCCTCATCAGCTCCGCCCAGACCGGGAGAAGTTATTTGATAATTTACCACCCCAAAAAAAAGGGGCGTTCAATATCGCGTTATTACTTATTACTAGTATCATTACTTAGTTTGTAGCGATCTTTTCCCGGACAAAGACCTCTCGCTTGTTCCTGTTTACTGCCATCTTTAGGCCAGTCCAGCTCAACCGTACTTGGCCTTTTGGGTCTGCTTCGAAGTTGTTTACTGGTCGAACGACTGTCTGGTTATCTGTTTTCTGCGCGATACAATGAAAATCAAGCTATTATCACTATAGTTTGACCGAGACCGCTCTTCCGCGCCTTAGGAATGCGTGGCGAGGCGGGGGGTGGGAGGTGGCAGCGTTGACCAATGAGCGGCGGGACGAAGTGAGCGTTAAGGAATGAGCGGCCTACACTACCCTCCCCGCGCACATACGTAAGCCGCGGAACAGCGGTGTCGGTCAAACTATAGTCTGGGACTGGTTATAGATGACAACTTTGGGAACTTATACTACATCCACTTTGGCTCCTAAATTCCTAAAATATTATAAGCTAAATGATGTGTATTTCTCGTTACAGGCCAGTGTACACGGCGGCGCCGCTGACGTCATCGTTCCGGCGCGAGGCGTACGTGCCGCACTACCCGCCGCGCCCGCCGCCCACGCCCGTCGACCAGCCCAGACAGGTACCACACTACAACAATATGCAAATAGTATAATAATGCTAAGGCTTAGGACTGTTAGGATAATACCTTCGCACTGAGCGTAGGAGATTGATAAACGTGGCGCTAACGCCAGATTTAAAGGCATCCATAGAGTTAATAATTTAAATGAAACCAAGCTTCATACAAGTGCGTGGTTAGACAGCACATCCTTAGTATGTAATAGATCTTATTTAAACCAACAGTCGGCATAATGAAAAAAAAAGACAGAAGTGAAAACTTGAACAAGATCGCCTTGGTGGAAGAAAAATACTTGTATAGAACATTGGTCCGTAACCTTATCTAAATAAAGAGCACAATCGCGTGTACAAAACCTTTAAAGTAAAAGTACTTGCACAGAACATTGATCCGTAACGTAATATACATAAAGAGCACAATCGCGTTTACAAAAATGAGGTGTCTTCATAGTGTCGCGAAATCAATGGTTTAGTCCCATTTCAAAAATGCCTAACGCGCCTAAAGAAGTTTTCACTTCTGTATTGACTACTGAAGTTTACCTTTCATAACACGATTGTATAAAGCTTGGTCTCATTTTGATACTTACTCATGATATATCTACTCGGTTTCTAGAAGCAGTCATTTGATTGTTTAACTGCTGTCCAATGTAATATACTGATGAGCAACATAAAAAAGCCACTTGCAAAGTGCCAAAATAATCGAAATATCTCCTAAACCACAAGTTAGCTACATGAAGTTAGAAACAATATTGAAAAAACTGCCCCAGAAGGAGGGTAATGTTTTTCGAGAGTATGTATGTTTGTATTTATGTATGTCTATTTCTTTGGCACGCTCTGTAGCCTAAACGGCTTGATGGATTTTAACATATGAGGTGTCGTTAGGTTCGTCTTAATAGTGGGAGTGACATAGGCTATATAATATATATATATTGCATCTGCTAATACAAAAAAAAGGGAGGGGTAGGTTTAAAAAAACAACATTATTGGTATCAAATAAAAGTTAGTAATGAGTCAATTCCAAATATATATACATATTTATATATTAATAAAACTAAAAAGTTTGAAATAAAACTAATTATTAAAAAAAAACAAAAAACCCGACTGCAAAAACTCATGACTGAAAAGAGAAAAACAAGCAATAATCTATAGGATTTTGGTATTGCAGGCCGGGACAAACAAAAGTTTCACCAAAATTTTAGGTTATTGGTTTAGTTATGAGTTTTTGCAGTCGGGTTTTTTGTTTTTTTTTAATAATTCGTTTTATATTGGTGTTTTTTATGTCAAAGTCAAAGTCAAATAATTTATTTCAAATAGGCCCATGTATGGCACTTTTAAAGTCAAAATTTACAAAATAATTCAATTGATTCTAGTCGTCCAAAAGGTAGTTTTCGTATGGAGAAGAATGGGCAAGAAACTCCACCGTTACTCTTTTATATAGGTATCTACATTAGTTAAATAATTATATGTGAAAACGATGCACTTAGAATAAAATGAAATTACTTTACCACAATGGGTAAAAATAATAAAAAATGAAGCAATGACAGATAAATTAATTATGTGATAGATACATGGTGCTCACATATTTACAAACATTATACAATTATTGAGGAAGTAATCACAGAATGTTAAATCAATGTCAAATAACAAAAAATAATAAATCGTGTAATTAAATTAGCAATCAGTTTGATTTTGTCTAGATTCTAAATTGTCCCATGGAGCAGGACCAGCATGTTTCCAAGCATTCTTATCTTGAATGTAATCCTCTAATTAGTAATACGCTTTTTTACAAAGTATGCGCTATTAAATACACTTGAATGTTGCTTTTTACTTCAAGAAGCTATCTTGCGTGGTTTTGGAAATATTTCATGATTGTTAAGATTATTTTTTATTTATATTGCTCGTCAGTGTAGTAAGCTGTTGCGATTGGTCGACACGAAACAACGGTTACCAATCACAGAAGTTCATTGAAGAAGTTTTCAGAAACCAGTAGAAGCAAGTGGTACATCTTTTCCTTCCCACTCACTGTATGAGTGAGGAGAGGGAATAAAAACATCGAAAAATTTAGGCAGGAACAATCTATCAATTTTAAATATTGTTAGAAATTTTATAGAGAAAATCTAATTACTGAGGCAACTTGTATGTATGTTTGTTTGTCTCGTTAAGTTAACATTATGATTAATTTAGTAGCTCTATGTACAGAATGGCCCACGTTTTTTTACATTAACAGTTATGTACAGTCTGACTATTTTCTTAATGTCCCTCGGGAATCATCGCGTTTCCGAATACAAACGAATGCAAATTTCCATGTCCATCAATTTTTAGATTTATCGTGTTTAATCATTTGAATTTAATTTCCGTGTGGACTATTTAGAGCTGTAAAACTGTTTTCGTGCCTGCGACTTTAGCAGCTTTCCTCCCATTTTTTTAAATACATTAAGATAAAAAAGAATTAACAGCTCTAAATACTTGCCAAGTCAATTGAGAGCGTCCGGTCTGCACCAAGTGCAAAGGGCAACTAATAGAAATCCGACGACTGACGAAACACGAAGTTTGCCGAGGGACATTAAGAAAAATCTATATTAGATAGGAGTAGGAGTAACAAAAGGGTCAGCGTAGACATATGCTGGAGCATTTTCATTGGTAAATTAAAAATGAACTAAAGCCCAATTGAAATAGAGTTCAAAATATATCTTGCAAGAAATAATTCCCTATTACGCGTACCCGCGTATGCTAATTTGAACTCTATTTCAGTTGAGATTCAATTGATTTGCTCGGAATATTTTGCTGCTCTGCCTGTGCCAATTAAACCTGGACCATTTTTTTTACAAGAGCTTTCCAAAACTCGCGAACAATACCACCTAAGATAAAAGTGTCCAAATAGCAAAACAAACAACATTTTGACACAAAAAATAAGCGAGTAAGATATCATGATGGTCTGTTGCCTTACAGCGAGAAAAGCGTCCGTACAAGAGACGGAAACACAGGCATCCCGTCGTCGGCTCCGTGCAGGGGCTGCGAGGTACGTATCTTTCTAAACTGCGTTCGCGATTTAGTTTCCAAACACGTAAACAATAAGTGTCTTACTATAAAAATTTTGACACTTGTGTCTAATGTCAATCTTACGTTAAACTCCATTTATAAATGTCGTGTTTAGCCTAAACAACTGATAAACACGGTTTTGTGGTAGTAAGGTAAGTGTTTTTGGAAAAAACAACTCATAAACTTGAGTTTTGCAGTACAACTTCAAACAATTTTATGACTGTTCAATAGTGCTAGTCATTCTGATATCAACTTAGTTTACAGTGCCATAAAGTTGATAAGAAGGCGTGAGGTTATGTATTTATTAAGTTGATATCCGTTCAAGTCGTAATAACGTCAATTGGAAACAAGGATTTGAATAGACTATATGCGCGGACTTGCACGCGTGTTTATAAAGATGGCTTCCGACAGCGCGTAATATAACAAATCGAACACTAGAGTCTGGCAAACGGAAGAAGAGACTGAAAAAGCGCAGCAAATTTAAAAAAATATAGCGACCCCAAAATTTGTATGACATACCTGGAATAACCTAATTTGATACTTTAGCATTATTTGTTTATAATCATGCTACCTATTATGTTCCAAATCAAAGAGACGTTTCTTGACATTTCGAAAAATCAGTTTATTTCGTCTGAATAAAAATACGACTAGGTATTATGCAGCAATTCGAATGTAAAAAAAAACAACAATATAATAATTTTGGTTAATATTCACTACCATAATCAAAATCTGAATGTAAAACTTCATGTGAAAAGATTCATTAGAGTCATTGTTTTGTCACATAAGTCACATAAATTGTCTGCATTTCGCAGGTTTCAACTTGATATCTCAACAGATTTTTGTTTATTGTAGTCAAATACCCTATTGGGCTGTCCAATAGGGTATTTGACTACAATAAACAAAAAAAACGGAAACCTAGAAAAAAATTAAAGACACCGCAATTTTTTTATAGCTCTAAAAATGGCGTTAGACAGCACTATTATCATCTGATGTCACAACACAGGAACGCCATAGTAACTTCGCGCTATTTAAGTACGTGACAAGTATAGAAGAATAATTTAAAAACCGTGTTTTGCATTCAAAAAGTGGTTTAACTTATAAATCGAATGAACCTCAAGATTTGCACTAGGCCCTGGAGCCTCATGCTCCATGGGGCTACAGAAGCCATTGCATATCAGGGAGTAGACCGGGGGGCGCGGTAATGGTAGGGAAGACGTGCCCTTAGGATATGGAAGGATTTGCGAGCCGTACCGGATATGCATCCTAAATGGTTTTTATTAAGTTACATCTATAAAAATCAATTAGTCCGTGCGTTAGTCTCGCAAATGGCTCGACCGATTGTGATGAAACTTTAGTAAGTTGTTGTGTGCGCGCCGGAGAAAGACCCTAAAAAAAAAGTATTTGCAACGCATTAGCTAAGTCTTTGATATAATCAATTCATTTATATTTTTGGTAGTTGTTAAATATCCTATTGCAATTCAGAAATCTTCGACGAAAACCGAGGTTATTAAATAACCTCACCTGTGAAAATTAAAAACATATTTAAGGTGATTTAAAATAAGGTAATTTTGACTACAATTGACCATCCACGATCGCGTAACAAGGGGTCCATAGTAAACTCATCTCGAATGAAAATTTATCTTAAATCCAATATTAAAATAGATAAATAGTTTGTGTTTCCCGTGTCAATCTCTTGTACTGGATACCGTCCTATCCATAAGACCCTATAGTCCCTTATACGACAGAATTGTAGGAATATCATCTAACATCCCTAGAAAATGGATGTCTTGCCAAACGATTATCACTTTTCAAATCAAGAGGGTAGGAGTTAAATTACTCTTGTCTCTGGGTATGCTAAATGGGAGAATATTCGTGTTGAAAAAAAATAATAGCGTGGCAACGCGACCTTTACTTGTCTGACTATACAAACGACTGTCACGAGCACTAATATGT
Organism: Agrochola litura; assembly: GCA_949152395.1. NCBI lineage: Eukaryota > Metazoa > Arthropoda > Insecta > Lepidoptera > Noctuidae > Agrochola > Agrochola litura. Next base: position 10,584,005 of record OX424521.1, on the reverse strand, counting down.
ACCATCGAAGAAACCCATACCTGTACACCGTAAGGACTATTTCTGCTTGCAGCGCTCGGCCACTATAGTAACGGTTACCTACGAAAAAAAAGGGTCGTGTGCATGGGGTTTTGTTTTCAAATTGCTTGCTTCGATGGTACTTAAACACTTTGCAATTTTTAAAAGTGATTTTCTCCTACTGTATCGATTGTAATTTTATTTTGTAAGAACTAGGGACCGAAACCGATATGATCAATACGGGTATTTTTTTAGTTACCTTAAATAGAATACATCCAGCATTAATAACGGTTATCGAAATTAAACAATTACCTCTATCTTACTCGTGCCGTCGGCATTAGTCAAAGGGCGCACATCGCCTGTGTGTGAGTAACCGGTATTAAAACGGTAACCTAAATTAGGTAACATGTTTCTTCTTCTTGGTTACCCAGATAGAAGTAACCAAAATTCTTCGATACCTGTTCCATAATTTATAAAGGTTTTCGGTCCCTGGTAAGAACATAGTGCTTAGGACTTACACATGCCATTATTTATTTAATAAAACTTTATACTGTTCAAAGACGGACTGATGCCTGACCTCGCGTCCTATTTACAAGTAATCGCGGCACGAATACGCGATCCTCGCGTGCATATTATGTCAATTTTTGTTCGGAAACCTGGAACCGCCCTCTGTCGGAGCGATAAGTTCATCGAAAAAATAGTGACATATGAGCGCGATAGTCGCGTAGGGATGCAAGAAGTGCCAAAAAGTATCGATATTTAAAAAAATATCTGTATTGATTTCGATATATCGAAAAAAAAAAACGATATATCGGTGAAATTTTTAAAAAAGATGTTGTCGTTTGATTATTTCTTCCACAAAGATTACGCGAAACTTTTTCTTTATTTATACTGTTGAAAAAGTTCCATTCAGCACTAGACATGATTCACAAATTTCACAAATAATTTGTATTTTAATATGTTGACGAATGCCGGTTGCGTTGGGTTTTATGTTAGCCTAAATAGGCCCACTTCCTATTTTTTCCCCAGCAAGCAGTCACAAACAATAAATAAAATCAAAAATGGCAGTGGCACTCCGGGAGTGCCGACAGAAGTGAAAATTTGAACAAGATCTTCTTGGTGGAAGAAAAATACTTGTATAGAATATTGGTCCGTAATGTTATCTAAATAAAGAGCACAATTGCGTTTACAAAACCTTTAAAGTAAAAATACTTGCATAGAACATTGATCTGTTACATCATATAAATAAAGAGCAAATTGCGTTTACAAAAATGAGGTGTCGTCATGGTGTCGCGAAATCAATGGTTTAGTCCCATCTCAAAAATGCCCAACGAGCCTAAAGAAGTTTTACTTCAAAAGTCTACTTTTTACGGCTCTGAATCCCAGCGGTATTCGTCAGTGCCGGCAACGGTGTTGTTATTGGAAATTTCCTTGATATTTTATATCGATATATCGAAATAATAAATATCGATATATCGAAATAATAAATATCGATATATCGAACAGAAAATATCGATATATCGATATTTTTTCTGCAAGCCTACAATCGCGTATCCATGGGACGATCGGTTTTAGGACGCGGCTTGAGGCATTTTCTATAGGTCTAAATAGGTCTTATCTCAAAGCTACAATCGTTATTCCACGAGATAATCGCTCTTGTATTTTATTTTATATTAAAATATTCGTGCTCGTCTTCGAAAATGTTCATAACAACACGAATATTCCTTCCCAAGTATCACTCAATACAAATCTCTCATCAATAACAACTCACAAATATCCACAGACTCGGGCGTGTATACTTCTTCGGAGGAAGAGGGAAGCGGCCGAGCCGAGGCCGCCACGCCGCCTGACGACGGACCGTTCGCCTTCCGACGCAAGCCTGGATGTTATTATGAAATGGTGAGCGGTTTTATCGATGCTATTATGGCTTGGAAACATTGAAAATCTAATGACAGCTCGGCAAACTCCTTAAAAAAAAATTGCAATGCTTATAGAATTACTATTGATGTATCACATTATGAACACTACATTCACACACACACAAACACACCCCTTTTTTTTTCATTTTCTTTTCATCCACATATTACATTGAAAGAATGAAAAGGTTATACAATTTTTTGCCCTTTTTACGTGCGCGGCTCCCGCTCCCGGCTCGCTCCGCATCCGACCCGCGCACGCATTTCGTGTGCTGACATCCATATAATACAAGGAATTACAATATACAACATAAAAAATACAATAGACGTGGATATATTTAGTAACTTGTTCCGCTAAACTATTTCTAAAGAGCCATAAAAAACTCCTGAAAGAAATCGACACGTGTTTCACCTCTCAACGAGGCATCCTCAGGATGACGATGGACTTGTTGCGAACTCGAACACGGCGTGTTGCTACACCAAGCGCTGAGTGCAGTGCTCACGGATCGGACATGGTTTTTTTTACATATTGTATACAAGCCCGCCGTACTGCCGTCCCGACCCGCGCCCGACACGCACCCGTCTTGTGTGTGTTTAGCTTTAGCAAAATTTAATTTAGCGGGCTACCCTGTAGCTTTCGAAAAGGAACCTACATAAAAAAAAAATGGGTTTGTAATTATCATGCACTTTAGTTCCGAATGAAATACTTAATATTTGCCGCGTGTAATGTAGTAATTATTATTTGTAGCCCACATCAACGCTGTACGGCGATCCCCTGGACCCAGATGATCCCTCTAAGGAAGGAATGTTTGAGCACGAGGTTGATGAGAGATATAGGTAAGTGAACAGAACCTTCCTTATGAAAAGCATTTATTTCAAGGTATTTCAGACGCTTTGAATTGACAAGGGGACGGTGAGTTATAGTTTGACCGAGATCATTGTTCCTTAGTAATGCGCGGCGAGGCGGGGGGGGAGTGTTGATGTTTGGGGGGGGGGACGCCGTGCGCTTGAGCGTTCACCAATGAGCTGAGCGGTCTGCACTGTTCCCTCGTCTTGCCGCGCACATTTCTAATGCGGTCCCGGTCAAACTATAGTCTAAAACCGGAAAAAAATAAGATCTCAGTCTTTATTCAACTTGAAGACAACGATTATCAAAGAGGTTTATCTTCAATACACTATCATTTATTGCTTTCCATAATGTGTAATTTGAGGGTAACTTAAAATTTTATGAGATTATCATTGACCCTGTTGGGTACAGCAAAATAGTAATCGTTGTGATTGATTCCTATCGGTTAATAGCACATAATACAGGATGTATTTATTCTTATGTTCAGACACTAATCTACATGGTCCTCATATGGCCTGACCAAGATTATGTCTGGACTTTAAAAGACACTGCGACCTCTGAGTTTGTTTCGGCCTTTCTTCTCAGAGTCGGATAGGAAACGTCGAATTCATCTAGCTTAGCGTTTTTTTTTTTTAAATATGGCGTGTAATAGTGATTCCGATATCCTATTTACAGAATAAACAATTTCATTTCATTTGTGTATTGCATGTCGGTTTGATTCCTGACTGAACCAATTTGCATCTATTTAAGAAAAAAATCAGGCATATTTCCATAGAGCAAAATTTATTTTGCTGTGCGCTCAGTACATTGGCAGGATTGTGTCACTCGTCGTTTGCTACCTTTCTAGTTTCTGTAGCCGGAAAAATTTAGTTATCCATATTAATTTTCATAATAATTTTTCCCCATTCCACAGGTACACGTTAACGTCCCTCCGCGGCGGCGGCGGGCGCTGCGTGGGCTTCGCGCGGCGGCGCGTGTGTCGCGGCGGGCGCGTGGCGCTGGACCGCACGCGCACGCGCCTGCACGACCTGTTCACCAGCCTGCCCTTCAGCTTCCCCGCCTCCGAGCACTACCGCCGCCAGAAGGACGAGGAGGTAACGCGACACAGTACACGCTGCTAAACTTCAGCCGGTCAATTCCATAAAAATCTCCCCGAGAAGATTTACATGAAGTGAATTGTTATTACTGCCTCGTTGGTCTAGTGGTCGTAAGCGCTACTGCTGAGCATGAGGTCCTGGGTTCGATTCCCGGGTCGGGCAAAGTGTTATTGGGTTTTTCTATCTGGAATTTCTCAGTAGCAGCCTGGAATCTGGATTTGTGCCCGGTTGATGGCAATAGACTCGCCCCCTATTATATGGGACTTAAACATAACTGGCGAAATGTAGGTGACATACTACGGGTACACCTCTGCCCAACCCTTCGGGGAAACAAGGCGTGATGTTATCTTATGTAATTATTATTTCACCTAAGGCATCTGTCCCGCCACCGACAAGGAAGCGACTAACTATCGACTATTTTCTCGCTTAAAGAAGATCCGCAGTAGAAGACCACGAAATTCAAATTTTCTTACATTTTTTGCAATTTGCAGGTCAGGTTGTATCTTCATCCAAATTTGATCCGCGACCATAACAAATATGTACAGTTGTGACTATTTTCTTAATGTCCCTCGGGAATCATTGCATTTCCGAATACAAACGAATGCTTTTTTTTAGATTTTAAAATGGGAGAAAAGCTGCTAAAGTCTCAGACATGAAAATAGTTTTACAGCTCTATTTGGTTCAAAACAAAACAACAATAAAGTACTTAGTTCAAAATTAAAATTATTAAACACGATAGTGCATAATACATACTTTAGCAGCTTTCCTCCCATTTTAAAATAAATTACATTAAGTTAAAAGAGTATTAACAACTCTATATACTTCCAAGTCGATTGAGAGCGTCCGGTCTGCACCAAGTGCAAAGGGCAACTGATAGAAATAGAAATCCGACGACTTACGAAACACGAGGTTTGTCGAGGGACATTAAGAACATAGTTGTACAGTACTATTTGGTTTTTGTGCACTAGATAAAAATGTATTCATTTACTAATGACAACTGGGACTAACGACTTGCTTTCAAAGCCAATGACGAGTTAATTTAATTTCTTGTTCAAAGTCGACATTACAATATCACAATTTAATTCTTAAACATATAATAATACAATTTTTTTTCTTAATTCCAGGTGGAACTCGAAACAAAGGCTCATAGAACGCCAAAAGAAATGTCGAGAGACTACCACACAAGCGGCAAGTACCCATGGCGACACGCGTTCAGAAAACACCTCTCCCGAAACCCGGACCTCTGGACCACCACCGACGAAATCAAGCCATCCGACATCAAAGAGGAACCAACCGATAAATCTGACAGATCGGACGTCCTACCCAACCTTACTGACAGATCGGATCTACCTGACGTTATTCAAGACAGTGTTAAAAGTGATATTAGATTAAGTGCGAGGACTTTAGACGGAGTAGTGAGAGATAATTTGGAAAGGGTCATGAGGAAGCGGTCTTGGAGCGGCTGTTCGGATAGCAGTTATGATTCGGATGAGAGTTTGCAGCCTGTGGAGAAGGAGTTTGAACAGTTTATCAATGAGGTTAATAAAAAATGGTGAGTGTATTTTCATTTATAATCTGTATCAGCGTTGGCATGATTGATTTAAATCACGATTAAATCAAATTGCTGTATTTCTTTCCTATTTGTAACACAAATTAAAATTGTTAATTTTAAATAACAGATATATACATACAAATGTATGTTAAAAATCATTTTGTGTTAGAAAAATAATATTTAAACGAAAACACCAACTTTCCAGCTTTTTCTGTTTTTAATCTGTTCTTGATTTTAAAATTTACAAAAAATAATAAAAGCAAAAAAACTGCCAGATGGCATGGCATCCTTCTGTATTCCACCAGGCATTTTTAACTATTTTATTGATCAAAACTTGTGTTTCTTCCGAACTAATCCGAACCGAACTCAAGTGTCAAACAAAACAAAGCAACGGAAATCTCCCAGCCAATCAAAAGCGTGTTTCGTTTAATGCACTATTTTAAGTGGATTTTAAAAGCTCAAGCAACAAATCTAAATAATCACGATTTTTTGGATTTTTTGTAAAAAATCAATGATTTTTTGATCGTTGAACGGATTTGAATGAAATTTGGCGTATGTGTAGATCATGACCTGGGTTAGGACATAGGGTACTTTTTATCGTGATATTCTCACGGGACCGAGACTTATGCGGGTGTAACCGCGGGGTGGAGCTAGTATTCCCATATAGTTCGTAACGATCCGAGAAAAGTCCCTGTTATGTGATACCGCTTTAGGCACTACATGCACGATTCATGATTTTTGTGCAAATAATGGTCTAGCATGGGGCCTGGGTTCGATCTCAAAGTCATAAAAATAATGTTTTTCGGTAGCATTCCGGAGTCTGGTATATTATATTTCAAAATATTATATTTCTCATAAACCTACAAGGGCACTTATGAAACGTCAGAAGCTAGGTGCACGGTTCTAATTGAGCGTTTCCTATAGAGAAGAGCCGGCAAGAAACTCCACGGTTACTCTTTTAAAAATAAATTGTTTCTACAATGTTTTCAAATTACAGTGTTAATAGGTATGGGAGGACAGTGTAGGCCTATCAACAAGTACCAGGTACTTAGTAAAATAGAAAATGATCCACAAGTCTACAGCCTACAACGTTCTCACATTCACAAAATCTAAAAGAAAATAATCTATATAAAGCCTCGGCCACTATTTCTTGTAACTTATAACATAACTGGCTAAATGTGGGTGTATCTACTATGCAGTCCTGCTTAGTCTTCAAGTATAGCAGGCGTGATTATGTGTGTGTTGCTATAAGCAGACGGAGGGATACTTTCTCCCCAACAATACCTTTGCAATTTTTTTTTTATATTAACCTTACAATAATCGCAAATTTTTCATTACAGGTTACATTTCCGACCAAAAACACCGCCACCGTCGCCCCCTCACGTTGACGCACACGACGACCAATTCCCCGTCGCTCTCGACACCCCGATCTCTGTAGAGCTGAGAGCGGCCGAGACACCGCTCTCAGACACCCTAGACACATTCACTACCTCAGAATTTACTCTCGGAGAGTTGTATCCGGATCTGAACGCGGATGTCGATAATAGTGGCAACAGTTTGGATATTAGTGGCGATGATTTGCTGACTGAGAATTTTACGGGTGAGTTTTGAATGGTTTGTTGATTGTATTACGAGCGTTGATTCTGAAAGTGGGCAACGTCGCAAATAGATGTCAAATATTTAGCTGTTTTGATTAATTTGGCAATATTACTGTTTGGAAATAAGAAATGTGGCTAACTAGTTCCCTAGAATATTAATAATGAATTGTAATTATAACACTGAATTTGATGTTGTAACAATTTTTGGTGTAAAAAAGGCATTTGGAAAGTTTCCAAATACTTTTTTTTTTACATCTAAAACTAAATATTCGGTGTAACGATATTAATTATTGCATTTCTTAATCAATATTTTAGTTCTCTAGTTAGCCATATTTCTTAATTCCATACAGTAATATTGCTAAATTAATCAAAACCGGTAAATATTTGACAGCTGTTTACGATTTAGGAGTATGAGGAACAGGGTGTAAAGTTCACTCATCTACCATAGAAAAGGGAGGATCTCCGACCAGACGGGTGTTGTGTCTGGCGGGCAACTGCCCATCGGTTTGAAGTTGAAATCTTGTATGTATGTCGATCGCTCGGTAAACTCTAACTGCGCGATGCAGGATTTGTGTGACGTCATGTCTATGATGCGTAGTTCGTATGTGGCGGTGTAACCGCTACAACGACGTTGCCAACTTTTAAGATAAACCCTCTTAAACCTAAAAATTCTAATCTTAGCTTAATATTATAATAGTGAAAGTTAGTTTGTTTGTACTATAAATTTATTAAATAGTTTATAATTTTTCTCATAAATGGAGGGGTCTAAAAATATTATTTCAGTGGTTCCTAGTTCCATATTTTGTCGTTTCTATTTAGATGTAGTTTGATGCTGGTTAGATTTTTCTCGGAATAAAAAACCAACGTCCCTACAAAAAGCGGACATCTTCTTTGGCAAAGGGAGACCATGACCTGGGTTAAGACAAAACTATACGCGGAAGGCGGAGAGTCAGGTGTTGTGGGCCAATTTGAGTAAGGTTTACGTCCAGCAGTGAACGACGAAAGCCTGAATTGATTGTAAATAATATACGGGACCATGCAAAACAGGTTGCAAGATAAAGACTCGCACCTTAATTTCGTTACAAACCTTCAAACTCATTACGAAATATTTTTAAGCAGGGCTCGGATAACGGTATATTTTTCGAAGCGGTTTCGTCTTAAAAACCTAAGAAATGTTTTGTTTCGGTTACGGTCGAACGGAACGATATAAAAAACGTTTTTGAAGCAGAACAAAATTTAAATCGTTCTGAATTAATACGACGTTCTTAAACGTTTTCTTTTTATCGATTTTTGGGTTTTATCGATAGGAAACTCGCAACACAACCCTTACGGCAAGCGCATTGGAATCAATGATGTAATGAAATGAAGATAAGGTACAATTTAACTAAACAAGTTCATGCTTTTCGGCGCACGCCCGTTTTGTGGAATAAACTTTCTCATTTCGTTTTCGTTCCGAACAAAATGTTGTACAAATAACTGTTACAAACGTTTTAAGAAAGTTTTTTTAAATAACGTTACCGAGCCCTGTTTTGAAGGATATTGCATATCCATTGCTGCGTAAATGACGAAATTAGTGTTGTTGAATTGCCAAAATGCAATATAAAAAATTAGCTAAAACTTTTTCTTTGATTAGCTGATGTTATTTCAGTCAGCTAAGGATAGCAGTTATAATGAGATTGATATTCTCAAATAGTTTGTTACTTAGTTTCTGTGTTGATTCGCCATTCAGAAACCAGGTGAAATCCTTACATATTATAAAACAAAGTCCTCCGCCGCGTCTGTCTGTCTGAACGCGATAAATTCAAAAACTACCGAACGGATTTTCAAACAGTTTTCACCAATGGACGGAGTGATTTTTGCGTATAATTCATTAAGGTTTTGTGTAAATTGGCTGAAATATGACGATTATTGTCGAAGATGTCGGAAAAAAATCATGCTGACTGGGAGCTTTACTTACGTGTGCCGCGTAAACCGTTAGAGATACATTAAATTTATGTTCTACAGGATTGAAGATCTTAAAAAGTTCAACAAAAAAGACCGCGATAGCATATGTCTATCTTCTAAGAATGACCCACAGTAACTATTTTTTATCTTTCAGAATTTCATAAAAATTTCATTGTTATTTCTAAAGTAATTTTGACCGGTATCATATTAATCCTCATCCAATAAAATATGTAATTTAAATTGGACATTTAATTTAGATTAAAATATGCCTTGACATCTTACCATTTAAATTAATAGTAAAGATATTACAGATTCGAAATTACGCGTTACAAAATAATTATATCGTTGACGGCAACGCGGACGCAGCGGTAGGAGTCAATGACCTTTTCCTTAGCTATTAGGTATGTAATCCCGGTAGTACGTTCCCGTGGGATATTGTGCGAGATCCACGCGGGTGAAGCACGGGCGACTATTGAATAAAACAAAGTTTTTGATTGATTGGTCTAAATTATGTTATTTCTTCAAACTATCAGTACTTATTTTTAGGTTCATAATGAAAAATTATCGACATTATTCAGTAATTTACAAGGCATTATAATCAACAATTTGTCTCCATTCCAGGTCTGACAGAAGCGCAAGTAGAAAGCATACTCTCAGAGACGGACCTCAAGGCTCTAGCGGATGAAGACGACAAAAAAATCGCGATCACCGACGATATACTGGACGAGCTCGTCAACAACGTGGACGCTAAGGATTCTTTTTTATTGCACGGCCAGAGTTCGGACGGGCGTGCCGACTCTGGCCCGAGGAAGAGAAAGGTATCTGTTTTATACATATCTATATACAGTGTGATTCTTCATAATGTGCACATTCTATGCTTAATTTTAACGACAGAAAAAATAATTAAAAAACTTTTTTTTTTAAAATATTTTTTTTGGAATAAAAAAAAAAATGCAACAAAACTGTGTAACTTTTAAACTAAATCATCTATCGCGATAAAACAAACTCCGTAATGATTGGAAGTAATTAGGCGTCCACATAAAATGAAAATTGAGAAAAAAAAACTACCCTCAATTGAAATAAACATGTTTTTTTTTGCAAAAATCTGTATTTTTTTCCTCAATTTTTACAATAATTGTAAAATTTATAAATAAGATGCCAAAGAGAAAAAAACAAAGGCTTGATCGATTTATATGAAATTTTATATGTATATTCGGTAGGGCTGAGAATCGGTTGTAATCTATTTTTCATACCCCTAAGTGATAAGGGTGGTTCACCCCAAACATAAATAATTTATATGGCAAAACAACGTCTGCCGAGTCGAGAAAAAATAAAATAAAAAATTGTATAAAAATTAGTAAAACAAATGAATCTCTCGCTTTGAACGAGGGCAAAACAACAGTAGTAGTAAATACTGCCGCACAAAATGAGTCGCGTAATTAAGAGGGTTTATCCTAAAAGTTGGCAACGTTGTAAATAGCTGTCAAATATTTACCTGTTTTGATTAATTTGGCAATATTACTGTATGGAATTAAGAAATTTGGCTAACTAGGGAACTAAAATATTGATAATGAAATGCTATAATTAATATCATAACACCGAATATTTAGATTTAGATCTAAAAAAAGTATTTGGAAACTTTCGAAATGTCTTTTTACACCTAAAACGGTTACAACATTAAATTCAGTGTTATAATTGCAATTCATTATTAATATTCTAGTTCGCTAGTTAGCCACATTTCTTACTTCCATACAGTAATATTGCCAAATTAATCAAAACGACGAAATATTTGACATCTATTTGCGACATTGCTCATTTTCATAATAAACGCTCTTAAGTTCGAATGAAATTCCGCAAATTGACAACTCATTTGCGTCATCGTGTGTCACAAACCAAACTTTTGTGTGTGAATACAGCGTAAGTTACGGGACTCACAATTCACAAAATTACGCTCATTGGCGTCATTCTTAGAGTCTACAAATCAGGTGCGTAAGAAACGCCAAATTTTGCCGTTTTTTTTTTCTATCATTTTCGAAACGACAAAGCGTCAGGTTTATCTGATGCGCCATCTACCAGATAAATGTATGAAATTATCTGTCAGATAAGACTTGTACGTAGATTGTAAAACAGGCAATAAAAAACAGAAGACAGAAGTGAAAACTTGAATAAGATCGCCTTGGTGGAAGAAAAATACTTGTATAGAAGATTGGTCCGTAACCTCATCTGAATAAAGAGCACAATCGCGTTTACAAAACTGATAAAGTAAAATACTTGCATAGAACATTGGTCCGTAACCTTATCTAAATAAAGAGCATGATCGCGTTTACAAAACCTTTAAAGTAAAATACTTGCATAGAACATTGATCCGTAACGTGATATAAATAAAGAGCACAATCGCGTTTACAAAAATGAGGTGTCGTTTCAGTGTCGCGAAATCAATGGTTTAGTGCCATCTCAAAAATACCCAGCGCGCCTAAAGAAGTTTTTACTTCAACAAAGCCATATTTTAACACATATTTTATTTTCCAGGCGGACGCGTTCGGTTCGACCGTCGTAAACATAACGGATGCGGATAAGGAACCGATATACGTAGAGATGATCAAGATCGAACTGCCACCGCCGCCGATCAAGATACTAACGCCCAAAGTGAAGGAAGAGAAGGTCACCGACACCACACCCGTACCCAGTACCAACATAATAGTAGAAGAAGTCAACGAAGTACCAACCATCAAGATAGAGAAAAAACGAAGAGAGGACACTATCGAAGAGGTTCAACTACCTCACGGGGTTCAACTGAAGACTGTGCAGACGAAACATTCGCCATTGAAGAAGCATATTATAACGTCGGCGGGGCATAGGAGGACAAGTGACGTGGCTATAGTGACGTCAGTTCCGGCGGATACGCAAGTGCAGACATCGCAGCCGCAGATTGTGACTGTTGCTGTGTCTGAAAGTTTGAAGGTATGTGGAGAATGTTTTATTTTCATTTAATGTTTGTTCGATGAATTACTATTTAGTGGTTGTAAGCGGAACTGTGGAGCGTGGGGTTCTGAGTTGATCCCCGAGTCAAGCAATTTTGTGCCTAATGCCTAGCCTAGTGATGTTACCGTCGGACTGCAAAGTCATAGGTCTCGAGTTCGAACCCAAGGCACGCATCTCTAATCATAATCATTTATTTGTCAGAATATGGCACGTTATATGGTCTTAAGATTAGTCAGTGGTATCATCATATACTGCCAAGTGTGGCGGTACACACATATATTTATTACAGGATAGAGATTACATAGGTCTGACCATACTGGTCAACTTGTATCATTTGACATAGATAAAAAGTTACACCTAGATAAAGGCATTGAATTAAGAACTCTCACTAAAAATAAATTAAAAATGTTTAATAATAATGTTCTTAACAATCTCTCAACTGCTAGTTTTGATTCACAAGACCCCAATATAAACTATGGTACATTATTTTTTTACAGTATACCATGAATTAAATAGAGCATGTCCTGTAAAAAGTAACAATCAATACTCATCACCATCAGTCATATTTTGGAATCCTGGGAGAAGTCCCAGGATGCAATTGGCATTTTCTGTGACCTCTCAAAAGCGTTTGACTGCGTTGACCACAAAACACTGATCTTTAAATTACACCACTACGGAATTCGTGGACAAGCTGCTGATCTTGTTTTTTCCTATTTATAAAACAGGCAGCAAAAAGTAAACGTTAACGGGGCGACGTCCTCGGGGTCTCTGGTTAAGATAGGCGTGCCTCAAGGATCAATTCTTGGCCCTTTTCTATTTTTAGTTTATATTAATGACCTTCCTTACATTATGATGACTAATATATCGGATATAATTCTATTCGCTGGTGACACTTCTCTTATTTATTAAATAGATAGAAAAGATTCGGATGTTTTACATGTCAACAATAGTCTGGCAGTTCTTTCGAAATGGTCTGCAGCTAATAATCTTTTACTTAATGCGAACAAAACTAAATGTCTTAAAACCCTAATAACTGTTGGTAAATAGAAATCGGGCATAGGTACTCGGGTAGGTTGCTCTGAATAGACGAATGTTGCCATCATCAAAATAAGACTTAAGACTTAGACTTAAGACTTAGACTTAAGACTTAGACTTGTATTTATAAACAAGTAAAAGTGATTACTTCATTAAACTTCTGCCTACCATTTTATAATATGTTGTGAATATATGTATGTGTAAATAATGTTATAAATATGTGCTATTGCAGGTTCGTCTTCAGAATCACCTGTTGTCGACTCAGTCGGGTGTGCTGGTTCAGAACGGACCGTTCCCGCCGGTGGTCGCCGTGCCTGTGCAGCAAAGAGATGGGACAGGTATGTTATTCTACTAGAATTATTATAAGAATTATCCCGAGGTCTGAATTTGTGCCATAATCATCAATACAAGTCTCTAAGTTCAAATTAGGTACTCTATATTCAGTAGAACTTAGACTATTTCATGAAGTCATGACATTTGAGGCCAATCTTAATTTAAGGAGTTATATTGCTGAATATGAATATGAATTAATATAATTTTGTGAAAACAAACAAATTGCGTCCAACTTGGAGAATTTACTGAAAAAAGCATACGTCATTAGAAGGTTAATGAATATTTCCGTCAATAATGTCGAGTGTTCGTGCACAGGCACGGTGAGCTGCGCCAGCCGGCGCGTGTCGGCGCCGCTGGTGTCGCTGGCGCACAAGCACGTGCTGCACGCGCCCGCGCCGCTCGTGGTGCAGCACCCGCAGCTGCACGTGCCGCCCAGCAAGCTCAAGGTGCTGCACGCGCACCCGCTCACGCAGAGCCAGCGCACCGCGCTGCTGGCGCAGAACCGCGCGCTGGCCGGCCTGCCCGGGCTGCCGGGGCTGCCCGCCGTCGTGTCGCTGGCCGCGCTCGACAACAAGCCGGCGCTGCTCAAGGTACTTGTACACCGCATTACAAGGGACAAATGTGTGTCCTTCGGGGTATACAGGCGTGTATGTCTACTTTTAGTTTATTTTAGGTACTAATAAATCATTGTATAAGGAATTTCACCACTGTTTCCTAAACGAATGAACGATTTTTAAATAAATAATAATTATCTATCATATTCAGGCCGCGCCCGGCGCCGTGGCGCAGCTGTTCGAGATCAAGGGCGGCGCGCTGGGCAAGGGCCCACACCTCGTGAACGTGCTGCGCCAGCCGGCCCCGCGCGCCGACGACAAGCGGCGCGTGAGCCTCAGCCTCGACCCGCGCCAGCTCACCGTGCGCCACCCGCTGCAGCTCAAGCCGCGCGCGCTCGTCGCCAACCTGCTGCACAAGGCGCACCGCCCGCAGGTACACATTATCATTCTCCTTAGTCTCGACCCGTGCCACCCGTGCCAGGTCACGTCATTGCATGTCAAAGTTTGCAAAATACAATGACGTCCCACTTGAAATTCCAGACACAAAGCAGTAAAATCTAAAAGGAATGTTTGGTTGGTCTTCAGCTACCTGAGCCGAACACTTGACTTACTTCAAAGGTCTAAAAAGAGAATGCGCACTCACAAAAAACAAACAATTTTGGTACACTATAACACTGCATTGCATTGCTGCACATAATATTATTACAATTATAACACGTATTATAATTTAAAATTTGTCGAACAAACTGTAAATACAGCATATTAGGTATATGGATTTATAATGAGATCCACGCATGACTTTAGGCGGACCTCTTCAGCAGATCCCTGAGATATGGAAAGATCTCACCAGATTAGCTTGCACGGTGACCCCGTGCAAGCTAATCTGGTGAGATCTCTCTTAGTTCTCCGGTAGTTATTCTCTCGTATGCACTGGACTGCGCGCAATACAAGTTATACAATAATCAAAATTGTGTCGCTATCCCGTTCTGGCCCCGTGTTACATTATACCAACACTTTGTGCCCGCAGGTCGCCGCCGTGGCCTTCGCCGCGCCCGCCGCGCTGAAGCGGCCGGCCGCGCCGCCCGCGCCCGGCGCGTCCACGTCGGGCGCGCCGGCCGCGCCGGACGAGCGGCGGCGCGGCGGCGACACGCTGCCCATGCAGGTCACGTGACGCCGCCGCGCGCCCGCGCCCGAGCCCCGACACTTATTTAAGGCTGTGAAATAGTTAATACGTGGAAAACTTTAGCAAGGGTCGATATGATTTTGTTCGCGGCTGGCATGCCCTCGCTAGTTTTTTTTAGCAAAAGAACCATTTGTTTTGTTCGTTTTAATGTGTTATTGAATAGAGAGCGAGTGTATATTTTAAATGTGTATGAGCATAAAAAATGAAATAAAAATGTTTAAAAAATGTGTAAAATAATAACCGCATTACTGTGTATCATATAGGTTTATGTGTATTATAAATAATGAAAATATTTACTTAATAATTTGGTTCACTGGCCGGACCAGTTGAGCGGACGCTTGTCGACGCGCGGTGAGTAGTCAGGCGGTCCGTACTTGTGGACAGATCCCGTAGAGTTAGTATTATTTTGTGTTTGTACCATTAATTTATTGTTAGACGTTGTATATAATGATATTCAGTCCCCGGTACTTCACGACTCTCGATCCAAATGTACTGAATACTCAACCTGTGCATATATTCCATTTTGTGTTCAACCATTACGAGACGCCGATACCAAATAAACGCGGATTTTACTTGAAAATATATTGTGCATCGATATAAATGTCTGGCAACACTACTGCCAAATCGTGCATGTTTATGGCAGCACTCGAGATTCTGGCGGCAGTGTTTCCATATAAAAAAAATACTACTTTATAGTTAATCGAAGCGGCTTAATACCAGCTTTCCTTAGAAGGCATAGTAAGTAAAATTAGTTTGCGAGTCGATGTGTGGATGTGTCCCACGCTGGGCGCCAATTGAGAACTAAAATCTCGAAAAGGGGTCGTTGAACTCATTTTAAGCCCAGGTAGGCACGGGCGCTTTTTATACGCGACGATTTTTGTTCGCGCACCTTATTTTGTAACTATAGGTATTGAGCTGAACATTCAGTATCCAACAGAGCGCATACTAGCGCGAACACACTGTTGGATTTTAAACTCTCGGCGCTAAGCAGAGCGTTGAAAATGCAGTGCGCTGTAAAAACTCGCCATGTAAAAATAGCGTCCGTGCGTATCTTGGCTTAACAACTTTTACTATGAGACCAAGCCTAAAATTTCCGGTCTTTAAAAACTATCTGTGTCGTTAAAGTTGGTTGCAGTTAGCTATTTTAAGAGCTCCCCGACCAAACGGGTTAGGATAAGTTGCAACTGTGACCAACTGCTTGCGTGTAGTATATTTACGACAGCAAAACGGAAGTTATTTGAGGATCGATAAAATAAATACATGCTTTTAAGGTGGATCCGCAGTTGTAGCCCGCGAAATTCAAATTTTCTTATAATTTTTTTGCAATTTACAGTGTTAACTTTTCCATAAGTTTGTTCTTATGGAACAAATCTAACTTAGAGAGATGTATTAATGATTATAATTCTGTGAATACATATCTGTTATAGTCGCGAATCATATTTTGATCAAGATACAAACTGACACTGACCTGCAAATTGCAAAAAACGTAAGAAATTTTGAATTTCTCGGCTACAGCTGCGGATTCAACTGAAATAACTGCGGCTAGAAACTACACTTTATTTTGTAAACGTTCCGTTTTTGATAACGACGGACTTGTTACTTGGATTTTGGTGGATCAGTATATGTCGCGTGGCGCTCGGCTGAACAAGTTATGATGTGAATACTGTTTCACTCTTTCGTTCTGATCATTTAACTGCCGAAATGTGGGTATACTAAGGTACCTACCTACACCTCTGCCTAACCTTTTGGAGAATACATAAAGCAACGTCGTTATGCTATTCTAAATGTATTCAATCAATTTCACGAAGTAACAGATTTAAAGTGATATTAAACAACAAAATACAGAAACACGATTTATAATATCTGTTAACGTAATCGGTATGATAATTGTAGAATATTAGGGAGAGTGTGTCCATTCAAATTATTAGAAATAAACGTGTAGAGACACAATGTAGGTAGATAGAAATAAAACAAATAATACTTTTTGTTCATTTTTAATGTGGCAACATTGTAAGTTGTGGGTCGTGGTCGCTGGTCAGGTGTTGCCAGAAGCAATCGTATGTGCTACTATGATATAATATTTAAATAACAGAAATGGAGCGATCACGAAACACAATAATTGTCAACAGATTTGCATTCTCAGTGTTAATGTAGTTTCTTTTTCGGGATACAAATATATAATAAAAAATACATTTTCTCCGTTCAATTCACTTCTTGTTAGAACTTTTGCAGAAAAAAGCAAAAAAAAAAATGTTAAAAATATCGTGTATTTTAATGTAAACTAAAAACATTGGGGTTTAATCTAGCTATGCGAAAATTATATCGAGTCGTGTTACGCAAGTGTCCTGTTGTCTCAACCATTATAAAAAAATTTAGTGAGCTCGTTTTTCATGGCAGTTCATTGGACCAATGAGCTGTTAGGAAAAAGAGCTCGCAACAAAAAAAGTAACGGTTTAACTATGTCTATACATATATAATTAGTAAGTATCATATACTGTACAAAAAGGCTGCAATTTGGGAAAAAATGTAAAAAAAAAACATTGGCCTCATGTTGTCGTTGGGGCCGATACATACGCTTAGTAAAGTGGATAGGATGATGTACCTCATAAGTTTCTGAATTCTAGTTTAGGCGTTCCCGTTGTGATCGCTCGCCCGCGAGGACGTTCTTGGTTCCCTTAGCTTTGTTTACAATGTGGACGTACATTTGTTGTAAATATTATTATTTTGTATCGTTTAGTGCGGCGCGCTCGGCCAGGCGAGCACGTCGAGCATTGAGCATTCGAGCTTGAGCACGCGAGCGCTCACAACCCGACGCGACGCAATTATACAATATCGCTGTAAAAATGTTTGTAAAAATAGTCATGTTCACAATTTCAGTGTAGTTTTGTTGATTATTTTTTTCAACCGGAAATTGCTGAATAAAGCGACGATTCTGTTTCATGCGTTTGTTTTATTTATTCTCTAGCTTCACCCGTCTGGTCGGAGGATCCTCCCTTTTCTATGGTGGATGAGTGAAATTTACACCCTGTTCCTCATACATACCACCAAACAACCATCGCCCGTAAACAACTTTTCTGGGCTTTAAAAACTGTTTCTCTTGCAGTTGAGTTTCCCCAAAATATTTTTCCGTAACGTAAGTGAGATTCTACTATGCCATAATAAGCAGTAAGAAGTGCATCCATGTATATTATTGGGGATAGTGAATGCAGAGCGTATGCGGACTTACAAATTCTCTGACATAAAGTATCATTTTGTGCTTTCCAATTTGGGTTTTTATCTATTACGAGTCCCAGAAATTTTGCATTTTCTACTTCTTCTACAACTCCATTGTTGTAGTGTATATTAGGGCTAATGCTGGGAATCCGCTGACTTAAATGTACACCTTTTGTTTTTTTCAAGTTTGTTTTTAAATTATTTGCCTCTAACCAATTTACAACATTTTTTAAACAATTATTAATGTCCCTTTCATAAATGTCTCCACACTTTTACAAGGTATTGTCACAGTACTATCGTACGCAAACAGTGTTATTGGTTGATCAATGCATTCCGGTAAATCGTGTATGAATACAAAAGGACCCAGTACGCTCCCCTGCGGTACTCCAAAGAAAAATTCACGCTCTGAGGATCGATATATCTCTTCGCGCTTGCTAACTGGATTCATTTGGCAAATTTCAGCTAATTGTTTTCGGTCTTTCAGGTAAGATTCAAGAAGACTAAGTAAATTGCCTCTAATTAAGAGAATAGCATAATCTACGCAGTCAAAGGCCTGGATCATGTCACAAAATATGCCACATACAGGTATTCGTTTGTCGACATTCTGTATCACATTATACACCGTGAAATTTTAATCACAGTTTTGCTAGAACAAACGTTGTTCAGACCATGGTCTACTACCATTCTACAGCATCCAATAAAAAAAAATAAAAAAATAGTTTTTGAAAAAACACAAAAAAGACAAAGTTTAAAATGTCAAGATTATCGTTACTCCCTACAACATAGACACCACGCACGGGACACAGCATTGTCTACAGGGAAATGTACCTCCATAAACGAAATTTAGTAAGCAGTAGATAATCTTGACATTTTAAACTTAGTTTTTTTTGTGTTTTTTCAAAAACCAAATTTTACGTTTTTTTTTATTGAATGCTGTAGAATGGTACAGTCAGCGTCAAATAGTTAGTGACACTCAGGGTATTCAAATAAATAGACGCAACCAAAAAGTCAATAATATCGGTACAAACTAAGTTGTCTTATTGTTGTCAACAATATAGTCGCTCAAAAGCATAGACATACTCAAAAGGTCGAGACGTTTAAAACGTCATATAGATCGGTTCAGCCATAAATATGGTTACAGTCATCCCGCCAATGGTATCCAAGCATTATAAGTATTCAAAAATATGGAACACATTAGAAAAATAAACTTTACGGCTTTATATATTAAATATTATTTCTCACGTCAAAATTTCACAAAATCAAATGGATAGAAACTTCTGCTGTCCTTTTCATTTTAAGCATGACGACTATGACGCAATTTCTATGTAGCGGTGCACACATTCAGTTCGCTCGTATGGTTTTGTCTCCAGAAGTCCAGTTAGCCATCGTGCGGTGCGGAAGAACGTGGTGCTGATTAATTGTCGAAAAGTATCCCGTATGTTTATGGAGCATACGTCATGACGACTTAAACGATATAATTGACTTCGTACAATCTCTGCATATACCCAATAGCATCGCTTTCTTTTCTTTCATTCTTTTGACAAAAGAATTGCTAATAGAAATTCGTCATCTCCATTTTTTTTTAAATTATTTTTAATTTCATATGCGTTCTTCGATACAATCGCCACAAGCTCTGGCACACGACTGGAGAGCGTAGAAACCGAATACAATCAATCGCCAGTATGCGGCACTCGTCCGATCGGGTTTCCGAATTGGAGAATCGGATCAGGTACCTGACATGTGCGGCCACCCTTACATGCTAGTTTATTTTTCTAATGTGTTCCATATTTTTGAACACTTATAATGCTTGGATACCATTGGTGGGATGACTGTAACCATATTTATGGTGGTTTGACTGAACCGATCTATTTGACATTTTAAACGTCTCGACCTTTTGAGCAAATACATTGTTGACAACAATAAGGAAACTTAGTTTGTACCGATATTATTGACTTTTTGGTTGCGTCTATTTATTTGAATACCCTGAGTGTCACTAACTATTTGACGCTGACTGTAGTAGACCATGGTCTGAATAACGTTTGTTCTAGCAAAACTGTGATTCAAATTTCACGGTGTATATAAAGTCATATACAGGGTGTAAGGGACAGCCCTCCGCAGATTGATGGGGTGAATTCAGTATATCATACTAAGATGACCGGTACAGTAAGCGCTCAAAAGTGCATGAGCACGCTAAGAGTCATATTGCTGTGAACACGCGGTATAGCTCGTACATTTGTATGTGTAAGCAACACGATACACACACCACAGATAACGCAGTTTTGTTCTACACGAAACAACAATATATTTCCGTCGCTTTAAACATGCTAGCACACACGCACTATGCGCGTGAACTTGACCAGTTAATGGCATTGCTAAAATTCGATAATAACTTAACAAGTGCAGATAGCAGAAAGCGTTAAGCGTTGGTATGGAATTCAAACTGCCTCAGGTTCTAATCTCGTAAAACACAGTGCGGTTTTTGCAAATATTATTATTTTTGTTTTCGATAATAATATTTTTTAAATATTGCTGCTTTTTTATGTTGTTATTGCAATAAAGGTTTTAGAATAAAAAATGCGTGATATATGATAACAAAATTAAAAAAATATGTTTATTCGTTATATTTATTTTACATAAGTTAACACACTGCTACAATTATTTATCATTACTTCAGCTGAATAAGATGTGAAATAGATGTCAAGAAACTAGAAGCAGTTTGTATTATTTTGACATATTTAAATTATGAAATATTTTAATTTTTTAATGGATTTTTTCACCATAAACATTAAGCTTTGATCATGGTCGAAGTAATTAAGTAATAAATAAGAATATTAGACTACTTAAAATGTAAAAAACTACTTACAGAATAGGTAATTTTAAGGTTAAATATGGGCAGTTTGTTTATATTTTATTTGTATTAATTATTTTACATTTTATTTGACTTTAGTAAATATTGGTTGTTATTGAGGTTAAAGCTTAAGTATTCATTTTCTTTACGAAAAGAAGATTGAAACTAAACCTCAAATTTTAATCCTAAAATAATACTATTACTAAAATAATATTAAACAATTTCGGTATATCTGCAAGAAATACGACAAACACCCTATTGAAACGTGCTTAAAAAATTCGTTACCATAAATTCATGCAATAACGAATCTGTTGTTTATTAAGTTGGTACGGTCAATATTTTAAGGTCAAAAACGGTTTTCTAGCTGGTCTTCAGTGATGCAAGCCTTCAGAGTGCACGGCGAACGGTTCATAATGACGTGTTTTTAATAATTCAGCAAAATATCTCGTTGGTATGAAACCATTTGTTTCATTCACCATTTGACGTCGCTGCTACTCGATAATAAGCCCCTTCCTCATATCTCTTAACCCTCACAGTATTTCTCTAGAACAAAGAAAAACATTGTTTTTATTACACATAATACCTTATTATTTATTATTCACTAATCGAATTAAACCTCACAATGAATTTAAAACTTTAAAGGCATCTTCTGTCTCAACAATACCTCTGTTCTATCAACAATACCCTTGATTAAGATTTATGTTTAGTAAAATATGAAATATATAAATGATAACACTCACACCTCAGATTAAATAGTCCGGTTTCATTAGATATTCACTTCACTTTTACGCAGCGCAATAATATTCTCTGATCTGATCTGATCTCTTCAATATATTTTATGCCTGCTTTTTGATAATAATAACCACAACACTGCGCTAAATACTCGTCACCAATATTATCCACGAACCAACAAAGTTCTATTAATTAAATACTCGTAACAAACTGCATCTACCCCACAGAAATCGAAATAATTTACTTAGTTTTTTGTGGTCTACCTGCTAAACTTTAATATTTATGTGAACAAGACGAATGAAACTAAAAACGAATGATGATTATTGAACTAGTCATTGGTTGCAGAGAAAGTGAGTGTGTGTGTGTAATGTGCGTGTCTACAGTATTGTAACAACTTATAGAAGAAGGTCGTAAGTCAAACCGAAGCGTCAGTCTATTGCTTTGTGAGATTGCTCATGGACTTTTGGTCGGTACTGTACATGAAATTATTTCAGGAACGTTATGGGAATCTAAGAAACCTGATTTGTTTTATTACCTTACACGCAATGTATCGCTATCGTGGCAAAACGCACGTAGCGAACGGCAGCGCAGCGCACTTTCGGACGCCCTCCCCGACACCCCACAGCTGGGATAGTAGCGCCCTTGTGCCGCGTAAGTTTTCACCGCGAAGTGGTCTTCCGGCGCCTTCCTGATTGGGAACTACGTTCTCTAGCACGCGTTGATAGGCATTGGTTATTATTCGGGAGTCTGATGGATATCGACGGTCAGGATACCTATCAATGTATGTTCTGAGCGCTTCCCTAGCATTTCCCCGAGCTTCTTCGTAGAACATTATCATTTTTCCATACACACGAGCATTAAATGTAGCCATTTCTCGCATACAAAAAACACCACAGCAAAAAATAAATCCAAAAACGTACGTAACGAAATTTCACAACGCTCGCGCTCGCGGATCACAGTGCGCGAGCGATCCGCACCGACATGCGCTCGCAGCACGTAAGAAAATTTCAACATCTAATGCTGTTTTTATATTTTAGCTGTTTTATTTACATTAATGGAGTACTGCGGACAGAGAATGTAATTTTACATTGAAATAAAGAAATAGTAACTGAAAAACCGGCCAAGTGCGTGTCGGACTACGCACAATGAAGGGTTCCGTAGTTGATATGAATTTATTTATCCCTAGAACAAACTTAACATTGTAGTTGAAAAACATGTTCTCCCATACATTCCAACTGCAAATCGTCGCTCGGCATCCAATACCGCGAATGTGAAATTTTTCACGTTTTTTTTTTTTAATTGCTGGATCTATTATTTGAACGTGTAGAATGAAATAAAACAAAAATCTGATTTTCGTTAAAAATTTCACATTCGCGGTATTAATATAATGATAATCTAAATCTAACACCTTTAAACGAGCAATTCTTGTATATATGTATATATAATCTGAATCTCGGAAACGGCTCCAAGAATTTTTATTAAATTTAGTGTGCAGGGGGTTTCGGGAGCGATAAATCGATCTAGCTAGGTTTCATATTTAGAAAACGTGGTTAAAAAAAAAATGGTTATCCAGATATTTTTCTTTATTCAAGTAACAATGACTGACTCATTGTGTTAGTAAACTTATGAACTATGTTAGCTTATTTTACCAGGTCACTCAGAAAGTTTTGCTATTAACAGTTTTTGTCTATAGGATACTAGCTGGTTTTGATGTCAATTAAAACTATGACTATTTATTCCAAATTCGAAATTCCCTCCACATTTTTTTACGAGCGAAATCAAAATACTCTGTCTTACTGAAAACTGGATTCACAACGAGAACATTTTCACGCGATGATTTTGCACAATTTCAAATGTCGACTAAAACCAGAAGAATCCGAAAGTTTGAAAGACTTCGAATGGTGTTCATAGAAAAAAGCCCTTCTAAAGCGACTGTTTTCCGCTGGTTCAACGAATTTATGGGTGGTCGAGTAATTTTGGCGGACAAAGAAAGAAGTGGCCGCCCTATGACGGTTGTTACGTAACAAAACGTGCTGGCTGTGAAAATTTTAATTCAAGAGAATAGGCGAATTACATATGAAGAGGTTCAGCATATACCTACTGCCGATTGGATCGGGAAGTGTGCATGAAATTCTACACAAGCATCTTCGGTTATGGAAGATAGTTTCACGCTGGTACCGTAAAATCTAACGCAGGCTCAGAAGGAGGTTCGGGTAGAATGGTGCCGAGACATGATAGCAAAATTTGTAGCAGGCTCGTCTCGGCGCGTTTAAGATATCATTACGGGTGATGAATCTTGGATTTATCAATATGATCCAGAAATGAAGCGTCAGTCGACCGTGTGACTGTTTCAAAATGAACCAATGCCTACCAAAGTGAAGCGAGCCAGAAATGCAGGCAAAATTTTGACGCAAGTTTTTTTTCTTTGCCGGGTTATCTGGTGTCAGTACCCTGACGAGATCAAAGGAGCATCAATACTGAATGGTATGTTACCAAATGTTTGCCAGAAGTTCTTACTACTGCAAGCAGAAAGCGACCGAACACTGGCCGTGGGCTACTGCTTCACCACGACAACGCGCTGGCTCACTCGGCGCTCAAAACAAGAGACTTTCTGGACAGCACACCGGACAAATTTATAGGTCATCCTCCTTACAGTCCAAATTTGGCTCTGTGCGACTTTTTCTTGTTCCCCAAAATAAAAAATCAACTTAAAGGAAAACAGTTTTCATCACCTGAAGATGCACTGGCTGCATTTGAGAAGGAGATTGGAGAGGTGTCTGATGCGGACTGGAAAATGTGTTATGAAAATTGGTTTAGACGTACAAAACTTTGTAGACGCCAATGGAGAGTTCTTTGAAAAGATATAATAAAAAAATTATAACCTGTAGTATATTTTTCTAGTATCACAAAACTTTCTGAGTGCCCCACGTAATCTAGTTTTGATGTACATGCATAACCCGGTCTACCACCAGCCTCAAAGACCATGATCTCCGACTTATTGGAGTTATACATCAAACCATGTGTTTTGGCATACTGCTCACATTTGGCGACCAACTTTCTGAGACCACAGATTGACGCGCTCAGAAGCACCACATCATCTGCATAGCTAATATTATTTACACAAATACCATTTATATAGCAACCCACTCTGGTGCTGCTGAGCTCGCCAATCCTGCCTCACCCCGCATTCCAACCTGTATGGCCTGGAAAAAGTTCCAGCCCATCGTACACTATTGATCTGGTTACCATACCACTATTTAAATATGTTTATAACCTCCGTTGGCAACCTATCCTTCTCCATCTTTCTCCACAATATGTCATAAGCAACCAGATCAGAAGCCTTGAATAAGTCGAGGAAGCTAGCATAAATTGGCGTCCCACGCTGTGTATAGTAAGTATGTGATAGTATGCTTAAGACACAACACTGCATTTTCTGTTGACAAACCACGCCGAAACCCGAATTGGTTGTCATGAACATTTACAGTTTTATTTATTTGTGTATTAAGCAGACGGTCAAACACTTTTGATATTTTGATATTATAGTAGCTAGAGAGATGGGCCTATTGGATGCCGAGCGACGAAATGTAAATTTGTACGCACAATATTGAGAGATTTACCATGTTATTTTAAGACCATAGACTTCTTATAGGTTTTCCTGTAATCTATGAGTAAAGAGCCATACTGTGTATTTTTTTCAAAATTTTTGGTCCAGTAGTTTCGGAGATAAGGGGGGGGGGGGGGGGGGGAAATGGTCAATTTTCCGCAGCACCGCTCGCTTCGCGCGCTCGGTTCGTGCGTAGGGGGTCGCAGTTCTAACCTATTTTTTTTTTTTTTTTTTGTTCCTGGGTGGAAAATCCTCATGGATGTCCTCCGCCCTGGGGCAGGCGAAGGGGTCTGTCAGACTCCTACTGACTAAAAACCACCCCGGTGTTCCCTTCCCACACTTGGACCGGGGATCATGAGATCTAGTGCGCCTTCCATGATCCCCGACTGGTGCCGGCCTTTGCGGGCCACTTCATGCCCGCGGGGGGAGTGAGGTGAGACTCCCCCCGCGACGTCAGATAGGGGCGCGCGTGGAACACTACGCACCGCCACCTCGGGTCCTGCTGGATGGGGGGCGGCGGACGTCCCCGAGTCCGCCGTCCCTCCGGATCTGTTTACGGGGGCTGGAAGAGGGCGTTGTCTGCCCTCCGCCGACGCCCAGTCCGCCTGCTACGGATCAGGAGAGCTGTCTCAATCTCCCTCTCCCTTTCCGCAGCCTCCTTCTGCGAAACTACGGTTTCACAGAAGGAGATCACCGCATCCCACGACTCGGCGCTCCCGACCATCGAACAAGCGACAGCCGGCAGCGCCAGGTCGGCTCCGACTTCAGATACGAGGGCACGGCGCGGCTCCTCCCATGCGGTACACTCTGCTAGTGTATGCTGCGCCGTGTCCTCCCGACAGTGGGTGCAGTGATGGCACCGAGCGTCCGGCTCCCTGTTTATGCGACACAGGTACTTCCCGAAGCAGCCATGCCCCGAGAGCACCTGCGTCGCCCGAAACGACAGGGAACCGTGCCTCCTCCCGAGCCATTCGTCGAGCACTGGTCGACCTACCGCCGGCCTCGCTACCGTCGACGCGATCCGTCGACGGTAGCGAGGCCGGCGGTAGGGCGCAAAAGCCTGTCCCGCCATTCCGTCACCAGGACCTCGCGGAGCTGAGACCGATGAAGCTCGATCTCACGCTGCATCGGTCCACCTCCCCGCGTTCGCGCCTCCTCGCGCCACCGGTGCAGTGAAGCGAGGGCTCTCGCTTCTAGGTCCCAGGGCGGGGATCCGGCCAGTGCACAAGCCGCCTCGTAGGAGATCGTGCGATACCCCCTGATAGCCCTGACGGCCATCGCCCTCTGCGGTTTTCGCAGTATTGCGATGCTACCGGCCGTCAGGTCAGAAGCCCACACCGGGGCCCCGTACAGGGCCATGGATCGCACGATCCCCAAGTATAACCGCCTACAGGCGGTGCTCGGGCCCCCCAGATTGGGAAGCAGCGTCGACAGCGCACCCGCGGCGCCCATCAACTTGGGCGTCAGTTGTCGAAAGTGGGGGCCGAAGTCCCACCGGCTGTCGAGCACCAGTCCCAGGTACTTCATGGTGGACTCGACAGCAATTTGGACCCCTCCGACCACGACGTGTGATCCCGGCGGTGGCGCTCGCCGAGGGCCGTGAAAGACCACGGCCTCCGACTTATTGAGAGCCACCTCCAGACCCAGGCGTCGTATGCGACCCACCACCTGTGAGACCGCAGCCGTCGCCAGCAACGCTGCCTCCCTATACGAGCTCCCCCGGGCCGTAACCAGCGTGTCGTCCGCATAACACGTCAGGTCCACTCCCGGTTGGAGCTCGCCCCTCAGCACCCAGTCTTAACCGATGTTCCACAGGAGCGGGCCCACGACCGAGCCCTGTGGAACACCGCACGACATATCGCGCCGGCCCCCACCGTCGCGTCCCCTGTAGGTGACACACCTTTCTGCTAAATAAGCCCCAACGATGTGGCGGAGATAGCGGGGCACCCTATGGTACCGCAGTGCCTCCCGAATACAACTCCAGGGCAGGGTATTAAATGCGTTGGAGATGTCCAAGGACACCGCCAACATAACCCCGCCCCGGAATACCGCTTCCTCCGCCAGGACTCTCACCCGCATTATTGCGTCGACAGTGGAACGCCCATGCCGAAAGCCGAACTGACTGTCGTCCAGATCCGGCCCTTCTCTGTATAAGTGACAGACGAGGCGGGCTGCAATTATCCGTTCAAAAAGCTTACCCACCTCGTCTAGCAGCACTATAGGCCGGTATGCGGACGGCGAGTCTGCTGGGCGCCCCACTTTCCTGAGCAGGACCAGACGACCTGTCTTCCACTGAGCAGGGAATAGGCCCCGCTCAAGGCAAGCTGAGTAGAGTCGCTGTTTCAGAGCGAGGGCGAGCGCGCGGCCGGGAACTCCATCGGGCCCCGGGGCAACGGTTTTAGCCCGGAGCCGCGTTACGGCTGCCCTCATCTCCGGCTGTGTCACCTCAGGGACATTGACCTCCTCGTCCTCCGACTCTGCGGCTGTGGGCAAAGCCATCGGCGGCGGTGTATGCTCTTCTCTAGCAGGGAAGAGAGCTGCGACCACATCCTCCAGCAACTGCGGCTGTAAGCTCTCCGTTAGTGGAGGCGCCCAGGCACGAAGTTTCCCTCGGACTACACGATAAGGGCGCCCCCACGGATCCCCGTCTAGGGTCGCCAACATCTCCTCCCTAGCTCGAGTCTTAGACTCGCCGACAGCCAGCCACAGAGTCTGCTTCGCCGCGCGGTACACCTCATACAGCGCGGCTTCTGCTTCCGGAACCCGACGACGTCTCCTCCGGTATCGGGTGTACTGGCGTCTAACCTCCACGCAGGTCACGCGCATCTGCTCGATTGCGTCGGACCACCAGTACAACTGACGCCTTGTGGGCTTTGTGCGGACGCGGGGCATGGACGCGTCGCAGATTTGTGTCATCGCCCCGCGGAACCACTGCGCCTCTTCTTCGACGTCGACGGGTTCGTTCGTCGATGACTCCCGGACCCAGGCCTGGATGATAGCGGCTTCCTCGAGAAGCTCCCTGTCGAGTCGCTTATACGACCAGCGAGGACCATCCATTCGCGGGGCTGACGGTCGGCCGCCGCCCGCAGTCTGGGTGGAGACGTCGAAGCGAATATATCGATGGTCTGACAACGTCTCCACCTCTACGGCAACTCGCCAGTCGCGGACACGACCCGCAACAGCGGAGCTAGCGAACGAGACGTCCACTATAGACCCACCCCGCTGCCGCACGCACGTGTAAACTGAGCCCCGATTCAGGATGGTCAAGTCGGTCGTGACCGCCCACTCCTCCAATACCTCACCCTTGGGGTCGGTGACCGGGGATCCCCACGCCGCAGACTTGGCATTGAGATCCCCGAGCAACAGCACCGGGCGAGGGTGGAACCGGCCCACGACGGCACCCAGTTCGACAAGGAACCCCTCGAAGTCAGCAAGACTCCTGTTGGGTGAGAAGTACGCCCCAATGGTGACAATTCCGTCCACAAGGGCGGCCACCCAACCATGTCCTCGGGAGGGACTGACCAGAGTCCCGCCAATGATGGCCACTAAACCGTCTAGGTCCCCTGCCCAGTTATCGCGGGGAGGGACAAAATACGGCTCAGCGACCACAGCCACATGGATCGACCACTCCGCCATGCTCTGGAGCAAAAAATCCTGAGCTCTGGCAGCGTGGTTGATATTCGCCTGGAGGAAATGGAATTGTGCCATCACTGGCATTCCATTTCCTTGGCATCTCCTCCTTCCCTGGGTTGGGAGTCAGTCGCTTGATTGCCGGGCTGTGGGAGAGGCGCAGGTCCTCTGATAGCCCCAGTCCTCCTGCCAACCTTTCTCGGAGCCTTGCAAGCTTTCCCGCCAAGTCTGTGCTCCGTAGGCTTCCCTGCAGCTGCGCAAAGACTGCAGTTCGGTGTAGCGGAGCACTGGGCCGCCCTGTGACCAGGTTGACCGCAGCGATAACAAAGGTCACTGCGGTCTGCTTCTGCAGTGCATTGTGCCTGGACATGTCCCTTTTCCAGGCACCTGAAGCACTGCATAGCCCTTGTTGGCAGGAGTTTCACCCTGGCAGACACCCAACCCACTAGCAAACGTCTGCCGTCTGCGACCTTGTTTGCAGCCGCTACCGGGCACCGTACCCAAATCGTGCCTAGCCCGGCCGCGCTGCAGCGAATTTCGCCCACCTGTACGCTCTCGGGCGGACATTCGCCGCTTCGAGCAATAGACGCCACTACTTCCTCCGGGGTTGCGGAGTCGTCCAGCCCATCTATGCGTAACTCAGCCGTTTTAGTGGGCCTGGACACCCGGGCATCCTCTGGTTTGAGGACTTCTCGTATCTTGGCGGCCAGAACGTCCTGTCTTGCAGCATCCGACACCTCAAACACTTTGGCACCCGTGGCTGCCGTTTTAAGAACAAAGCCAGCTGGGGTGGCAAATTCGCTGAACTTCAGCTTCTCCTTTATTTGCGCCAGGACCGACTTATTTGTCACACTCCTGTCCGCGGCTTCGGGCTGCAATGTAATAACTACAGCCTCAGAGCGTGGGGTCCTAGCTTTGGGTGGCCTCGTGCCATCTTTTGAAGCCGGGACCTTGGCGGGTGCCGGTAGCGCCGACTTCTTCTTGCGACCCCTTTTTACCACCGTCGTCCAGGCCTCTTGGGTGGGAGGCGTGGTCGCCGGTACCGCGGTTGAGTGGAAAGGATGAACGGACGTACTCGCCGCGGGCTTCTTGGGCCTCTCCGTGGACTTTTTGGTCCCCTCCGCAGGTTTTTCGGCCACCTGCACGGGCTTAGTCTTGGCGGACTCCTCCTTCCTCCGCCTATCTGCCGCAAGCGGCGGCCGGAGGATTTCAGCTGGGGGGAGGCGCGTCTCCATGGCCTCAAGTCGGGCACTCACCATGCCCCCACACTGCTGCATGCATATTCGGGCCACTCTCTGAATTTCGTGGTCCGACAGGGCAAGTGCAGTCGGTGGAGCAGGTGCAGGGGCCAATGAAGGCGTGGCAGGAGGGGAGCCGGTAAATGCGGGAGCTGCCTGTTGCTGCCAGTCATTCCTCTGAGCGGCAAACTCCCGCTTGAGGTCCTCCAGCTCGGATCGGAGACGGCTGTTCTCCTCCCACAACTTTGCCGTCTCCTCCGAAGTCGAGCGATTAAGGAGGACTTCCACCGCTTCCTTGATCCCATCCGCCGCCTCTTTTAGAGCTCGCGTGAACGTGCCTTTCAAGTTACCAGACTTAGTGGCAACCTTCAGAACCACGTCCACGCTGTCCATCACTTGGCGGTTTAGGGCTGCCGCCGACAAATCCTCAGCGGCGGTCAAGCGAGCAGACCGGCGCTCTCTGGCCTGACTGGCCATTTCAGCCACCTCGTCAAGAGCCACTGCCCGTCTCTCCTCTCTCCTAGCAGAGTTGACCTCCCCCTTAGTGCTGACCAAGGAAATCGAGTTTTGGGTAGTAACGCCCTCCACTTGCTTGGTCCCTGAATCGCTTCCTCCGCTGGGTGCCGGCGTGTCGGGGCGCTTGAGGAAGCGCCCTTGAGGATCGCGCGACGTCGAAGGAGCTGACGCTCCACCAACTGCGCGACCTCGCCCTCTCCTGCCTGTCGACACTTTAGCGGCCGGTAGGTTCTCCTCGCTAGAAGAGAGGCCTGTCAACCCAGCGCGTTTCTCCTCTTTACGTGAGCGTTTATTCCAAAATTTGGAATGACGCCCAGCCATTGCTTCTTCAATCGGTGAGCGCTTTGAGCTTACGCTCGCTACGCTCGCCACACTCATCCTATCAGATGCGGTGTCAGAATCTGACAGCGCACTCACACCCATCTGCTCGACCGACACGATCGGCAACTCCTTCGATTTTATTTTATTAGTTTTATTTATTTTATCCATATGAATCCCACGAGTAGATATAGGTCAAAAATGTCCACCGGGCAGAGCCTAGATGCCCGGTAAGCCTACATACTGCAGAGTGCGGCAGGTGCTCTACAGGGGAAGCGCTCACGACTGGACTCCCTCCAGCCATTCATCCTCTCACCGCGCTTCAAAGCTTAGGATTGGGTGGTTTTTTATCTTAGAGGTAGCCTTCCTCTGGGCCAGGCAATTAAGCCAAGCCCCCGGCGGCGGCATTAAACATGCCTATGCATTCCACTACTTTCCTCGACAAGTCCTTTACTGTCCAGGCCGCTCGTTTGTGGAATGCATTGCCAGTTCAAATTAAACGCGCGCAATCGTTACCTATATACCCCTTGACTGTGAGCCTAGGTTTACATATATAACACACATCTTGTCAACCTAATTGCCATTTGCTTTGATTTGTGGGTAGGCCTTCGGAAAAACGAAGAATTCGTCAATATACAGTCATTAACATGGCACATATTATACCTTTCTGGCTTCGTTATGAGTTAAGCTAACTAAATAAATAATTTTTACAGACGTTTGTACTCACCTGATTTTGCAGTGATGTGATATCTTTTCATTTTGTTAATTTTCACTCACATAACCTTGAAACTTTATCACAATATATCGAATTCACACACTCATTCACCACATAAACACTTGATTACGACAATACAATGTGTAGGCCACGCCATAAACACGATAACAGAAACCCATAGCACTTGAAACCTTATCTAAACCATAAAAACTTTTTGTTTACACAACGATAAAAATTTGACGTGTCACGGTACGCGGGAACTACGCCGAATTTTACTTTTGGAAATACGAATACGATAAAAATACGCAATAGTATCAGTAGCTATAGGCCAAATTACGTTCGTAGATAAATAAACTAGGTACTTATGTGTATTTCAAACAGTTTACAAGAATATTTATCATAAAAACTTTACTAAACACGGCGGCGGCGGCGACAGCTTCAAAATTTGTGCATTACAAAACTTTCGTTATCTGTTCATGGAAATATTTATCACTTTTCGATAAACTAACACTCAATATGAAATCTATACTTATTTCTCAGTAATTCTGTGTAACATTCTAATAAGATCACTCGCCGTTTTCTTCATAAAAACATTGCGAACTAATGTAAACAACACACACACTTCACCGAGTTTTGACAGTATGGCGGCGTCGCGTCACTGAAACCACAGATACATTTTGTTTGTTTTTTTTTTTCGTTCATTTTGGTGGTGTTCCCAGTAAATTGTTACTAAAACCGGTCAAGTATTAATCGATTAGTCGAATGATACAACCAGATCGTGTTGCAAGTGCAAATAAATGTCAAATATTATCGTCCAATGGCAAGCAGTATCCTTATGCACCGCATAGGTGCATTTGACATTTGGAGCACTTTTTCTTATGCACCTATGGGGTATCACGCGACATTTCAAGAGTTAAGAGACTCGTGAAGGAACATTACTTGTCGTTGTGATCTTGTTCTCGTAACTGTAATTATCCATAGTCTTCATTTATTTTTGTTGCTTATATATTTAGTAAGTATGTATATATTTATGTATCTATTATTTAGGATATGTATATATCTGTGTATCTATTCTTGTATATTGTATATTTATTATTTGCACCAACGACAGCCCCATTTTATGTCCAGGCAAATCACTGTCCATTCCAAGGTTGCCTGGAAGAGATCGCGGAAAGCGATAAGGCCGCCCATTGTATATTTTGTAGTGTTTGATTTGTTTTTTGTTGTGTATTTTTGTGGTGTACAATAAAGTATATATAAATAAAATAACTAAATAAACATGCCTCCGTTCGCTGTCCGGTCAGCCCGACTCAGCGAACCCGCCGAAAGTTCTCTCCTCAAGGAGAGAAACACGCGCCGCTTTGGTGCACCTACACCGCAGCGGCATGGTCACGTCTTCTGTCGATCGACTATCGTCGATCGATCAGGAGCGACTCCGTCCCGGTATCTCTCTTGGTCTGGTCTCTCACTTGGACCTTTCCGGCATGAGTAACTCTACCGGCAGAGCCCCAAGATCATTGAGACACACAAGCCCCACCACGACGACAACGTGGAGACACCCTCGGTGGGGTCGCAGTTCTAACCTAACCTAACCTTTTTTGCGAGTAAAATGATTTAACCCAATCTAACTAGTTCGGTTCCGGGTAGCCTACAATGTTTTTTTCTGTTATCTCATGTCGTTTCTGGCATTATTTTTTTAAATAATATCTTTCTTGTTGATGTGTCACCCCCTGCCATTTTATCCGTGTACATATAAAACATTGATTAGGCAGGTACCTTTAGTCCTTCCATAGTTCCAGGTTACCAGGCAACTTAAGCCACCCAAACCCATAGTCCAATAGATTTGTTTCCATATCCTGCAATGGTCCTACACCAACCGGGGGTTGTCTTTGGGTGCACTTGCATAGTGCATACAGGGATAATCGTCAGTTGGTGCCTCATTCCAAAATTGTCTAAGGGGCTTCTGCGAGTTGGCTTCGGCCCCTCGTACGCCTTCCAAAAGACCGGGACCCTAAGGTCCCGAGATATTTAAAAATATAAAAAAAAAAACAACAAGAAACTTAAATAGTATTTTCTTTCTAATGAAAAATAAGTAAAGTAACTCATTAAATATCTTTGTGATTCCCAGTAATTCTTGCATAAAATAGTGAGGTGTTCATTCAATACGTTGTGATGGCATACAAGGCACGAAGTTTTAGTTTTTTTGTACTTTTTTGTAATCTTGGACAAATATGGCATCTACCACCTCAACAACTTTGGCCTGTTATATCTCAAAAGCGTTGATTCCAGTGATGTTGAATATGCTAACTTACATGGAAATTTTACACTAAATTAGTCTCGCGTGGGGTTCAGTAGACCCCAAATTTACTCTCCTGTCTAAACTACACACAATAGCGACACGCCCGCGGCCGCTACTGATATTTAAAGGTCAGTAATATTTAAGAAGCTATCAGTTATGCTGGGGCCACACCAACGGAAAACGCCGTTAATTATCGCGATGATAGACTTTATTCCGACGGGTTAAGGTCCATCATCGTAATAATTAACGGCGTTTCCCGTTGGTGTGGCCCGAGCATAAGGAAAAGGCGGTAGACGTTAAAATCTCAGAAATATGAATGTTTAAATACCGATCGAGGTCTGTCAGACCCCGCGCGAGTAATTAAAGGAACAAAAAACGTTTTACATATTGCATTATCACTATTACGCAATTTCCTAAAAACGTATATTATTAAAAGGTAATATTAATGTATAAGTCAACAAAAATTATTTTATTAAATAAATTAAACGACTAACGCTAAAAGAAAAAAAAGTTTTAGGCTACCTGGAACTTAACTAGCTGATAAGGTTAAATATTTTTATTTGCAAAATAAGATTAGGTTAGGTTAGAACTGCGACCCCGAGCTGCTGCGAGCCGAGCGAGCGAAGCGAGCGGTGCCGCGGTAGCAGCCTGTAATATAAAGATAAAAAAAATCTTTTGTAGGTTTCAAAACCTCTCTGTGAGAGGGAGTGGGCCGTAATCCACCACGCGGGCCCAATGCGGGCTAGTAGGTTGGTTAGTTTTAATATCGCGTAGGTAGATGATAGAGGGACTCGTGGCTAGGTAACAACCGCAGGAGTCGATCGATGAAGGTTAAGCTACGCTTGCCGCAGTTAGTCTGTGGATGACCGTCCGTTTAATACTGAGAATTTCTCCGGTACTGTTTTGACCAGAGTGTACCTACCCGCTGCTCACGTGGCAAGAATAAGTATTTGAATATAAGAAAACAATTTTATCAAAAGCAATAATAAGATTTATTTTAAAAGTGCAGATCTACAGTACCTAGGTGTGAACATTGTGCATTGTTACTTAGTTACAATAATAACTCTTTCAATAAAAAAACAGTCGAGAGGTGTCATGCGACACCCGGTTGGAACGAAGTTCCTTTAGTTTTTGCAGTGTAACATTTTGTCCGTCACGACACTGTTACGTAACAAGTGTCGTAACGGTCAAAATGTAACACTTTTTTTGGTCTAGCTCTCGCCAAGTGTGCAGAGTAGGTATAGTATACATGCGATAAAGAACTCGTTCCAAAAACCATTTCCAATCGTGGAATAATTTAATCATGGAGGGCTATCTCCAAATAGTGGATATCCTTACAGGTCCCGTTTTCTGAACATCTCCTATAAATTGTGACGAGCTTAGCAGGATCCCCATTGTTGTGATACTCATCTGCAAAATAACACAATATAAAAACTTTTTACAAAAAAAAAAAACAACCGACTTCCAAAAAAAACTGGCCAAGTGCGTGTCGGACTACGCACAATGAAGGGTTCCGTAGTTAAGATGAATTTATTTATCCCAAGAACAAACTTAACATTGTAGTTGAAAAACATGTTCTCCCATACGTTCCAACTGCAAATCATCGCTTGGCATCCAATACCGCAAATGTGAAATTTTTTAGGTTTTTTTTAAATTGCAGGATCACTTATTTGAGCGTGTAGAATGAAATAAAACAAAAAACAGATTTTCGTTAAAAATTTCACATTCGCGGTATTAATATAATAATAATATATATCTAATACCTTTATACGAGCAATTCTTGTTTATATGTATATATATAATCTGAATCTCGGAAACGGCTCCAAGATTTTTTATGAAATTTTGTATGAAGGGGTTTCGGGAGCGATAAATCGATCTAGCTAGGTTTCATTTTTAGAAAACGTCGTTCAAAAAAAATATGGTCATCCAGATATTTTTCTTTATTCAAGTAACAAGAACTCATTGTGTTAGTAAACTTATGAACTTTAGCTTATTTTACCAGGTAACTCAGAAAGTTTTGCGACTAACAGTTTTTGTCAATGGGATACTGGCTGGTTTTGATGTCAATTAAAACTATGACTATTTATTACAAAAAAACATAACATTCCAAATTTGAAATTCCCTCCACATTTTTTACGAGCAAAATCAATGTGGAAAGTGGATTTACAATGAGAACATTTTCGCGCGATGATTTTGTACTATTTCAAATGTCGACTAAAACCAGAAGAATCGTTTGAAAGACTTCGAATGGTGTTCATAGAAAAAGCCCTTCTAAGGCTACTGTTTTCCGCTGGTTCAACGAATTTATGCATGGTCGAGTAATTTTGGCGGACGAAGAAAGAAGTGGCCGCCCTATGACGGCTGTTACATAACAAAACGTGCTGACTGTGAAAAATTTAATTCAAAAGAATAGGCGAATTACATATTATGAAGAGGTTCAGCATATACTGCAGGTTAGATCGAAAAGTATGCATGAAATTCTACACGGGCATCTTCGGATAAGGAAGATAGTTTCACGTTGGTACCGCAAAATCTAACGCAGGCTCAGAAGGAGGTTCAGGTAGAATGGTGCCGAGACATGATAGCAAAATTTGAAGCAGGCTCGTCTCGGCGGGGTTTATCAGTATCCAGAAACGAAGTGTCAGTCGACCGTGTGGCTGTTTCAAAATAAACCAACGCCTACCAAAGTGAAGCGAGCCAGAAGTGCAGGCAAAATTTTTATCGCTAGTTTTTTTTCTTTGACGGGTTATCTGGTGTCAGTACCCTGACGAGATCAAAGGAGCATCAATGCTGAATGGTATGTTACCAAATGTTTGCCAGAAGTTTTTACTACTGCAAGCAACAAGCGACCGAACACTGGCCTCCATGGGCTACTGCTTCACCACAACAACGCGCTGGCTCAATCAGCGCTCAAAACAAGAGACTTTCTGGACAGCACGCCGGTCAAATTTATAGGTCATCCTCCTTACAGTCCCGATTTGGCTTCGTGCGACATTTTCTTGTTCCTCAAAATAAAAAAACCGGCCAAGTGCGTGTCGGACTACGCACAATGAAGGGTTCCGTAGTTGAGATGAATTTATTTATCCCAAGAACAAACTTAACATTGTAGTTGAAAAACATGTTCTCCCATACATTCCAACTGCAAATCGTCGCTCGGCATCCAATACCGCGAATGTGACATTTTTACGTTTTTTTTTTTAATTTCAGGGTCACTTATTTGAACGTGTCGAATGAAATAAAACAAAAATCAGATTTTCGTTAAAAATTTCACATTCGCGGTATTAATATAATAATAATCTAAATCTAATACCTATAAACGAGCAATTCTTGTATATATATAATCTGAATCTCGGAAACGGCTTCAAGAATTTTTATTAAATTTAGTATGCAGGGGTTTCGGGAGCGATAAATCAATCTAGCTAGGTTGAATTTTTAAAAAACGTCGTTAAAAAAAATGGTCATCCAGATATTTTTGTTTATTCAAGTAACAAGGACTCATTGTGTTAGTAAACTTATGAACTATGTTAGCTTATTTTACCAGGTCACTCAGAAAGTTTTGCGACTAACAGTTTTTGTCTATAGGATACTGGCTGGTTTTGATATCAATTAAAACTATGACTATTTATCACAAAAAAACAAAACATTCCAAATTCGAAATTCGATCCACTTTTTTTTACGAGCAAAATCAAAATACTCTGTCTTACTGAAAACTGGATTCACAACGAGAACATTTTCGCGCGATGATTTTGGACAATTTCAAATGTCGACTAAAACCAGAAGAATCATTTGAAAGACTTCGAATGGTGTTCATAGAAAAAAGCCCTTCTAAAGCGACTGTTTTCCGCTGGTTCAACGAATTTATGGGTGGTCGAGTAATTTTGGCGGACAAAGAAAGAAGTGGCCGCCGTATGACGGTTGTTACATAAAAAAACGTGCTGGCTGTGAAAAATTTAATTCAAGAGAATAGGCGAATTACATATGAAGAGGTTCAACATATACTGCCGATTGGATCGGGAAGTGTGCATGAAATTCTACACAGGCATCTTCGGTTGTGGAAGATAGTTTCACGCTGGTACCGTAAAATCTAACGCAGGCTCAGAAGGAGGTTCGGGTAGAATGGTGCCGAGACATGATAGCAAAATTTGTAGCAGGCTAGTTTCGGCGCGTTTAAGATATCATTACGGGATATTTATCAATCTGATCCAGAAATGAAGCGTCAGTCGACCGTGTGGCTGTTTCAAAATGAACCAACGCCTACCAAAGTGAAGCGAGCCAGAAGTGCAGGCAAAATTTTTATCGCAATTTTTTTTTCTTTGCCGGGTTATCTGGTGTCAGTACCCTGACGAGATCAAAGGAGCATCAATGCTGAATGGTATCTTACCAAATGTTTGCCAGGAGTTTGTACTACTGCAAGCAGCAAGCGACCGAACACTGGCCACTTCATCACGACAACGCGCTGGCTCACTCGGCGCTCAAAACAAGGGACTTTCTGGACAGCACACCGGTCAAATTTATAGGTCATCCTCCTTACAGTCCCGATTTGGCTCAGTGCGACTTTTTCTTGTTCCCCAAAATAAAAAATCAACTCAAAGGAAAACAGTTTTCATCACCTGAAGATGCACTGGCTGCATTTGAGAAGGAGATTGGAGAGGTGTCTGATGAGGACTGGAAAATGTGTTATGAAAATTGGTTTAGACGTATAAAACTGTGTATAGACGCCAGTGGAGAGTTCTTTGAAAAGATATAATAAAAAAAATTATAACCTGCAGTATATTTTTTTTCTAGTATCACAAAACTTTCTGAGTGCCCCACGTAATCTAGTTTAAATTTATTTCTCCCCATGGGAGATGGCACTGCAGTGATTGATGTACATACAATCCAGCCTGCTTGCGATATTTTTAGGATATTGTTGGAGTTGGCCCGCACTCTGCGCACCAAGGATGCACACCTCATTTGCATCGTTGCGTAAAAGCAATTAATGTGCGTCCGCGAACATTCCTGATGCGC
Organism: Agrochola litura; assembly: GCA_949152395.1. Classification (NCBI taxonomy): domain Eukaryota; kingdom Metazoa; phylum Arthropoda; class Insecta; order Lepidoptera; family Noctuidae; genus Agrochola; species Agrochola litura. Next base: position 10,544,847 of record OX424521.1, on the reverse strand, counting down.
TACAAAAACGGGGCAGCCCCACCAATACCCTGAAAGCGTTGTTGTGTTGGACACGAAGGGCGTTGCACGACCTTAGGGTATATCTAGCCCACAGGCTGCATGTGTAAAACGTTGTACAATAAGCTCGAAACAGAGTAATTTTAACTTTTTAAATGAGCAGCGTGCAAACCTGCGAGCCAACATGTTCGGCCTTGCCGAAAACGCCCTTCGTTTCCGCTCAATATCGAGTCCATCATTGAGGTCAGGGGTCAATATATGACCAAGATATTTAAACGTAACTACTCTTTGTAGTGGAGTCCCATTGAGTAATACAGGTGGAACATAACCTGGTTTACCCCCAGCCTCAAAGACCATGATCTCCGACTTTACATCAAACCATGTGTTTTGGCATACTGCTCACATTTGGCGACCAACTTTCTGAGACCACAGATTGACGCGCTCAGAAGTACCATATCATCTGCATAGCTAATATTATTTACACAAATACCATCTATATAGCAACCCACTCTGGTGCTGCTGAGCTCGCCAATCCTGCCTCACCCCGCATTCCAACCTGTATGGCCTGGAAAAAGTTCCAGCCCATCGTACACTATTGATCTGGTTACCATACCACTATTTAAATATGTTTATAACCTCCGTTGGCAACCTATCCTTCTCCATCTTTCTCCACAATACGTCATAAGCAACCAGATCAGAAGCCTTGAATAAGTCGAGGAAGCTAGCATAAATCGGCTAGTATAGTAAGTATGTGATAGTATGCTTAATGCACAACACTGCACTTTCTGTTGACAAACCACGCCGAAACCAGAATTGGTTGTCATGAACATTTACAGTTTTATTTATTTGTGTATTAAGCAGACGGTCAAACACTTTTGATATTTTGATTTATAGTACTTAGCTAGAGAAATGGGCCTATTGGATGCCGTGCGACGAAATGTAAGTTTGTACGCACAATATTGAGAGATTTACCATGTTATTTTAAGACCATAGACTTCTTATAGGTTTTCCTGTAATCTATGAGTAAAGAGCCATACTATGTATTTTTTTCAAAATTTTTGGTCCAGTAGTTTCGGAGATAAGGGGGGGGGAATGGTCAATTTTCATTGAATTTATTAAATATCTTTAAAAGTGTTTATTTTAAAATTATATAAAAAATATATTTAAGATTCTCGCAACAAGCCCTTTCATTTGATATGTCACACGGTACTGTTAGCAAAACTTTTTTTTTAAATTTTCTTGTTTGCGCCCCAAAAGTAACCCCTATATTCAAAATTAATTTATTTACGTTACACATTCGTGTTTGGGTCATAAAAATACATATGTGTACCAAATTTCAACTTAATCGGTCCATTAGATACGGAGTAAATTGGCTGTGACAGACGGACAGACAGACAGACAGACAGACAGACAGACACACGAGTGATCCTATAAGGGTTCCGTTTTTTCCTTTTGAGGTACGGAACCCTAAAAAACACTACAAAGTGAAAAATAACTTTAATTTCGGAAAAAAAAAAAATACACTTTTTAGTTATGGTATTTATTACCCCACACAAATTCGAATACTACTATTTGCTATGTAAATAACAGTGAGAGGAACTTAACATATCATCCACATACCAAGTGGGAAAAAATACGTATTATTGAAGCTAACTCAAAAACTGCCCAAGCAAAGTTATTAAAATTTATATGGGACCACCTCTGAAGTATTACCTACCAAACAAAAAAAGAATCATTAAAATCAATTCATAATTGGCCGAGTTATTGCGTAAGAAACATACAAAAAAAAAAAAAACTGTTGAGTCGAGAACCTCCTCCTTTTGGAAGTCGGTTAAAAAGAAAGGTACTTATAGGTGGATAAAGAAAATTAACAGTATTTTAGGATAAAATGAAGTCGAAAAAAAGGAGAAGTATTAGTTATTCATCAATCCTTGTCGCGGAAAACGTTTATACACTGAATGGCACGAAGTTACTAAGACGTTTCTATGTTGTGACGTCAGATGCTAGTAGTGCTGTCTCTGTCTAGCATAGACTTTAAAACGCATACAATTTCTAATTTTTTTGAGATATTTATACATTTTGTTTAAAGTGGCTTATTTTTTCTGGGTTTCGAAAAATCAACAAAAAAATCAGTAGGTATTGCTTGACTTACTGGATTACCTAGTAAGCAGATGGGGTGAGGGGATGGAACCCACGACCACATACTCAGCAGACGCGCTTGCGGCCACTAGACCAACGAGGCAGTAGGTACAGTAATGTAATACCTAAGTTAGATAAAACTTACTTTTTTGATAAACTTGTATATAGCTCCCATCTGAAGCTGGTCGGCTGGTGGTGACCACGTCTGAAATCACGAAACTACAGTCAGCCAACAGTAGTTCAATGTAAGACATACCAGTAACATAAACATAACATCACGCCTGAAACCCCCGACGGGTTAGGCAGAGGTGTACACCCACATTACGCCAGTTTAAGTCCCATGTAATAGGGGCGAGCCTATTGCCATCAACTGGACATAAATCCAGACTCCGAGCTGCTACTGAGAAATTTCAGATGGAAAAAACTAATAACACTGCCCGATCTGGGAATCGAAACCAGGACCTCATACTCAGCAGTCGCGCTAAACCTACAAGGGAGTCATACCTAGTAAACGGCAGCTTTATAGTAGTTCCCCTTCAAAACTAACGTGTCCGAGCCGGGGAGCCCCGAGTCTCAAGGTCGCTGGGCTCGCTCTTGGATCCGTACACATGTCGCTCAACGGCATGTGCCCGCATTTTTCTGAATATTCATGAAAACTATTGAAAAATAACTTTAAAAGGGGGGTCTATCATGAATGTTTTTTATTTTTTTCGAAATCCCCTATGATTTTATGAACTTACACTTGAGTTTTAAAAGAACACTGTTTTTTTTGAAAAAATTTTTTACCTTTTTGCGTAGTCGACAAATTTTAATAAAAATGTTAGCTAACCCGATAAAATAACTCATACGCTTTTAAAAATAATAAAAAGAATCCAAATTGAGCCAATAACATCGGAGATATGGCAAACGCTACTCAAAACGTAAAAAATTGAATAACATGAAAAATAATAAAGAGACCCACCCCCTAAGTTATTTTTCGATAATTTTTCATGAATATTCAGAAAAATACGGGCGGACACATGCCGATGGGCGACTTTGTATATTAAGTTGAACTTTTATAAACTTTAGGATTTATTTTCTCGAAAACAAGGTGTTTGGTAGTTGTGACATTTTGCTAAAGCGTTCTACATGAATAAATCTGTACGCAGAAGCTTCTCACGCGCGGTCCATACAGTACAGGTGGAGCCAATATTTACGTTTCTAACGTAAAAAATAATATGTTTAACTATTTAAAGAAATGCGTCTCCGGCAAAAAAAAATCTTGTGGAGGGTTGAAGAGACCTTGAAGAACCCTCAAATAGCCTCACATTCTTTCTAGCGAGGCAGCACGTTTCTAAACCCAACCCTTAGTTTCCTTTATAATATTTTTTTTCGTCACCTATTGTTGTACTTACATGTAAGATTACAATTTAATTGAGTGTTAACACTTAAAACTGACTATTTCATTTATACATCCTCAATAATATGAACGAAAAAAACAATGGCACTCCGGGAGTGCCGACAGAAGTGAAAACTTGAACAAGTTCTCCTTGGTGGAAGAAAAATACTCGTATAGAACATTGGTCCATATTCTCATCATAATAAAGAGTACAATCGCGTTTACAAAAAAGGACTTCAAAAAACGTTTAAAGTAAAAATACTCGCATAGAACATTGATCCGTAACATAATATAAATAAAGAGCACAATCGCGTTTACAAAAATGAGGTGTTTCAAAATTGCCCAACGCGCCTAAAGAAGTTTTCACTTCAAAAATTGTTACTAATCCCGCTAAATCCACCTCTAGTTACATGCATAATGAGCTAACTCCACATGTTAGTTACAATTCACTTTTAGACTATGTTTAACTTCTTTTTTACATAGCATAATACAATAAATCGGAGTTAGAAACAATTAAAAATTACAATAGCTACTGGAATAACTACAATTCATTTAGAAGAATCAGAAACTCAGTGAAATTAAATACAATGTTTTGCTTGTAAGTATACAATTTTTTTTTATTATTCTGTGATCTCTTAAACCCAAAGAATGTAAGTTCTGTAACTTCTAAAATATTTATGGTTTTTGATTCTTAAATTTATTCTGTTTTATTTCTATGTCGTATTTTTTACGAATGCTTAGTAACAACGTCACATGCTGGATAGTTTAGTAATCTAGAGTTAATAAAGATGAATTTATTAATTAGTAACTCCCTTTAGTGTGTGATTGCGTAAGAATGTATTCTGAACAGAGTTTGTTTAGGTACACTTTCAACAAATACTTTTGGAACAGACTACAAAAACCAGCTCAGTGCGAGTCGGTCTCGCGCACCGAGGGTTCCATACCGTTTGTCGAAAAATATTAAATTTCCTAAGAGACTTGCTTATGTGCTTAGTTTAGGTTTTCAAATTTAGGGTTAGTGGTTGTGAATTCAAATTTGATAGGTACCTAATATAAGACTCCTGCATGCAAAATACAAAATGACCAACTTACTTTTTTCAGTATCTTCCAAGAGGAAGCCATAACGATCGTCTACCCAACCACTCGGCTGCGCGGAAGCGAAAACAAAAAATAAAAACAAAATAAAATATATCTTCATGGCGGCCATCTTCAATACATGTGCACTACAAGATTTTTTTTACTAATGTCAGTTGCGATACGTTTGATGTGCGTTTTTATTCCTTTGTATCGTTGCAAACAATAGTGATAACGTTATCTTTTCTACTTTGTAACTACTGTTCGACTTCCGGCTCCAGGCAATAATTCTGAACTTTGTCATTGAAGCTCGTGTAAGTCGCCGATAATCGTGGAACGTTTACAAATTATATCAGCAGTAGGGAGTTAGGTACGTTTAACCTAAAGCAGATATCAGAGCCTTCACTTTTTGTTAATTTCATTTCTGAATGCTAAATGAACCAAAAGTGAATCATAACAGTAACAAGAACTTATCATATCATCCACATACTAAGTGAGAGAAAAAACGTATTATTGCAGCTAATTCAAAAACTCTCCAAGCAAAGATAATAAAAAAAAAAACATGGGATCACCTTGACAGCATGTCCTTTCAAACAAAAAAACAAAACAGTGGCACTCCGGGAGTGCCGACAGAAGTGAAAACTTGAACAAGATCGCCTTGGTGGAAGAAAAATACTTGTATAGAACATTGGTCCGTATGCTTATCTAAATAAAGAGCACAATCGAGTTTAAAAAATAAACTTCCAAAACCTTTAAAGTAAAAATACTTGCATAGAACATTGATCCGTAACGTAAACAACACAATCGCGTTTGTAAAAATGAGGTGTCGGTAACGGTGTCGCGAATGCCCAACGCGTCTAAAGAAGTTTTCACTTCAAAAATAATTTTCAGAATCAGTACAAAAATGACGGAGAAATCAGTGGGACACACATAAAAAAAAACATACTCTACGAATATAGAACCTCCTCCTTTTTGAAAGTTGATTAAAAACTGCAACTATCCGACCCGCGGCGACCAAACCAGACCAACTCAACGCTGGCCCCACCCACGCACCTCATCCTTATCACTGAAACCAGCCGCCAGCCTGGCTAGGTGCTACATTGTGGTGGCAGCAGGAAGTGTAGATAAGAAGACTCTTATCTACATTTCCAGCTTCCTCCATACCTCTCACAACAACCAACATTAAATGACCGCCCATAGAAACAAGACAACGTTGAGATAAACAGTTTTTTTTTTTTAGTTAGGGCATCTTGTAGTTGACCTCTGAGATCATGACTACTTAACCGGGCTGTCCTGTGGGTGCCTTAAGCTACTACACTTAAAACCTCCAGCCAGGGGTTATTCAACTATGCTTATTAAAACTAGGTGAACGCTTGCTAAGGGTACCCCCTGTGGGGTACAAACCTCAGCTTAGGGCGTCAACCGGAGGGAGGACATCAAGGATAGGATGGCCTGGGAGATTAACAGTGTGTACCTATTGTGTGCGGCTGTGTCCAGGTTCTAGCTAAGTTCATAGTTTCGGGGCCCGGAGAAAAATATAGTAGACTAGCTTTCGCCACCGTCTTCGCTCGAATTATATATTTATAAAAACCCACCAGCCTACCTACCCACCCCAGCCTATGCCATGCTATGCCTAGGCATGTTACTCAGTGATAATATAGCATTCTCCTGGTGAAAGATTTTTGTAAATCGGTCCAGTAGTTTTTGAGTTTATTCACCACAAATAAACATATAAAAAACAAATCTTTTCTCTTTATTATACGAGTAATACTAGCTTTTCAATGCGTGCCAATTAACACACATTGTAATTTTTAGTTTCATGATATCCGCTGCGACATATGCTACGTACCGGGAGAATTTACCAGTAGAAAGCCCCATTAAACCTACCAATATTGGAACCATTCTTCCTTTTTAGTGACAGGCTCTTCTTGCAAATGAAGGAAAACTCTACTGAACAGTTGCAATCATTCATTTTGCCTGTCTTGTCCTGTTCCACACAGTCCTCATCACCGTTAGCATTGTTCGGCTCATCTGCCTTCCAGTTGGTGTACACCTCAGACACTGACTTACCTAAAAATATGAAACGTATCAGCATTTATGGGGCTTGCTTCCGCGCATTCTAATTGCAAACGAGAATGTAAAAAAAAATGTGTAAAATGGAAGAAGAAGACACTAACTAAGGACCAAACTAACAAGTAATTTTGTAATGATATTTTAGGTATCTACAGTCCAATTTATTTATATGGAACGAACCGAAATTTATGAAGTGGCAAGATACAGACTTAGTACTACATATGTACAGGTATATACTCAATTTTCAATACAATTGTAAGTGCCAAATTCAAATTATGTGATTAAAACATTGGTCCCGCCAATTTGATGATTCATGTTATCGCTGAATTCATATGATAATCGTTAGAGCTCGTGCAAAATCAAATGTGGAAACTTAGTACGTCCTAAGTACATAAAAGTGTGTAATTATCATATTCCTAACCTAAGTACATCAACAGTTATCTATCATTCATCGTAGTAGTACTAAGTCTGCGGGTGTGAATTACCTGCCTCCGAGTAGCGCTTCCAGAAGGTCCCGCCACTTTGACGTCAAAGTGGCGGTGTCCACCCGTCCATTTATCTTACTTATAAATAGTAAAAAACAACCGACTTCAAAAAAAAAAACACTACAAAGTGAAAAATAACTTTAATTTCGGAAGTCGGTGACAAAGAACGAAAATTCAAAACAAGACACCAACTTCCGAAATTAAAGTTATTTTTCACTTTGTAGTGTTTTTTTTTTTGGAGTCGGTTGTTTTTTTTTTGTAAAAAGTTTTTTAAAGTGCATAATGCATAATGTACCTTATATATTTTAATATGTATACTTAATCTTTTTTATCGTGCTTGTTAGTGATCCTAAGATTTCTACTGCTTTTTCTGTTTTTACCCGTGAGAACCTGTAATTGGCTCTATGTTGCTTAAGCAACCGTTATCCATTTGTTATAGCTGTTGGTTCTCCTATTAATAAATAAATAAAGTTTTTATTTTTCACTTTTTAGTTGTGGTACCTACCCCACACAAATTCGATTACCACTACCTGCTATGTAAATAACAGTGACAAGAAGTTATCATATCATCTACATACTAAGTGGGAAAAAATACGTATAATTGAAGCTAACTCAAAAACTACCCAAGCAAAGTTAATAAAATTTATATGGGACCACCTCTGAAGTATGATCTACCCAACAAAAAAAGAATCATCAAATCTATTCATAATTGGCGGAGTAATCGCGTAATAAACATACAAAAAAAAATAAAAATAACATACAGGCGAATTGAGAACCTCCTCCTTTTGGAAGTCGGTTAAAAATGGTAAATATTATACCATATAAATGATACCATAGAAACTGATGTTTCATTCAGGGACCGAAAACCTTTATAAATTACGGTTCAGGTATCGAAAAATTAAGGTTACTTCTACGATTAAGGTTTACCACTATCTGGGTTAGGTACCAAGAAGAAAAAACAGGTTACCTCTATTTAGGTTACCGTTCTAATACCAGTTACCTAAAAATGACCTTGATTACGAGAAAGAAACAGAATATCGCAATGCCGACTATTTGTTGGCATTTGAAAAAAATACATTACCAGGGAGATTGTCGTGCGTGCTGTACTATTTATTATTATTACAAGCTTTTATTCAACTTGCCGTGTTAGTTAGTTAGTTAGCATATCTTGCAAGCTGAATTAAAACCACTTCCTCTTATCCAACGGAGTTGAAATATTACACGTTGGTTCAGTTTTGAAGAAAATGCATTTCTTTATGATGTATGACCTGATTCTACCCCCAGGATAGGCTCCAGACGAAGGAACTCTATAACAGTCAACGGTACAGACACGGAATTTAATGTACGCAGTTAATTATGATAGTCCGTTCTAAAGTCGACCATGACCTGGCTACAGCATCCAGGATTGGCTCCACACGAGGAAACTTCTCACCGATCAACAACTGAGACACTCAATTTTATATACGCATTCAATTACGATAGCCCGTTCTAAAGTTCACCATGATCTGGCTGCTGCACCCAGGGTTGGCTCCAGAAGGGGAAACTTCTCAGCGGTCAACAGCACAGACACAAAATTTTATATACGCATTCAATTATGATAGCCCGTTCTAAAGGTCATCATGACCTGGCTGCTGCACCCTAGGGTTGGCTCCAGAAGAGGGAACTCGTCAAAAGTCAACAGTACATACCTACAAGAAATTTAATATACGAATTTAATTATGATAGTCTCTTCTAAACTCCACCATGACCTGGCTGCTGCACCCAGGATTGGTTCCAGAAGAGGGAACTTCTCAGCGGTCAACAGCACAGACACAAAATATCATGTACGCATTTAATTATGACAGTCCGTTCTAAAGTCTACCATGACCTGGCTGCTGCAAGTCAACCCCGGGGGTTGACTCCAGAAGAGGGAACTCCTCAATAGTACATACAATCCATTTTATATACGCATTCAATTATGATAGCCCGTTCTAAAGGTCATCATGACCTGGCTGCTGCACCCTAGGGTTGGCTCCAGAAGAGGGAACTCCTCAAAAGTCAACAGTACATACCTACAAGAAATTTAATATACGAATTTAATTATGATAGTCCGTTCTAAACTCCACCATGACCTGGCTGCTGCACCCAGGATTGGTTCCAGAAGAGGGAACTTCTCAGCAGTCAACAGCACAGACACAAAATTTCATGTACGCATTTAATTATGACAGTCCGTTCTAAAGTCTACCATAACCTGGCTGCTGCACCCGGGGTTGACTCCAGAAGAGGGAACTCCTCAATAGTAAATACAAGAAATTATGTATTCAATTATGATAGCCCGTGCTAAAGTTCACTATAATTTAGATGCTGCACCTAGGATTGGTTCCAGATGAGGGCACTCCTGAACGGTCAAGAGCATACGGACAAAATTTAATGTACGCATTTAAATAAGATAGTCTGTTCTAAAGTCCACCATGACCTGGCTGCTGCACCCAAGTTTGGCTCTAGACGAGGAAACTGCTCAGCGGTTAAGAGTACAGACACGAAATTTTATATACGCATTTAATTAAAATGGTCCGTTCTTAATTTTAGCATGATCTGGCTGCTGCAGCCAGGATTAGCTTCAGACGAGGGAACTCCTCAATGGTCAACAATACAGATACGAAATTTTAAATTTTTATTTTATTTATTTTTATTTTATTTATTAAAAAACCAACTTATACTAACAGTTTGCACCACACATACAAGTTATAGGTCAATATTTATCAGTAATTATAATTACACATACAATCATAAAATTAGATTAAATTACATAAAAGTAGACAAAATTTGTTGAAATTAAATGAAATTAGTCAAGACAAGGCAAAATTAGATTAAATTAGACAAAATTAGATAAAATAAGATATAATTGGGGTAAAAAAAAAAAAAAATTATTAATAATTATAAACATTAATTTATTCACTCTGAGATTGTACTGGGAGCGGCAATAGATTCCAGCACCCTAATTGCGTAATACAACACAATCACAATTTGTTTCGATTTGAAATAGATTTCTAATCCATTGCTTCATAAGTTGGAAAAAAAATCTGTTCAACAACGTAAATAACGCAATGAATGTTGTTGAAATGTCAAAATGAAACAAATTTAGCGAAATTGTTTACGAAAATGAGTTACGCAATTTGGGTACAGGTATCGAGTAGCAGTGTTCAGGAATCTCAGTTCAGTACTCGCGAAGACATCTGAGGATTCGTCATACTGCAAAATGTTGTTAATATGAGTTAGCGCTAGGTACAATGGACTGGCCTTGAGGGTTATGATACTGGTTTGAGGTATTGAGAATAGAGGACGCTGGCGAGGGCGTAGTGTGTGTCTAATGGGTAGTGGGATGTTAAAGGAGATGTGCTGTAGTAAAAATGAGTTGAAATGGGTATTTATAAAATACGCATTAAATTAATAAAATACACATTTTTAAATACGCATTCAATTATGATAGTCCGTTATAAGTTCACCATGATCTGGTTGCTGCACCCAGGCTTCATAGGATCATAGGATCTCTGTTAACTATTATATATATTAATTAGCCCGCGACTTCGTTCGCGATACTATAACCTTCCTCAAGAATTGGGCTATCCAATGCAAAAATATTTTTTCAAACCCGACTGATACTTCCGGAGATTACCCACATATAAACTTACCTCTTTATAATATAAGTATGACTAAATAATTATATTGTAAAAAAGTTAAAAAGTTAACGTTTGAGGGTTAAAGGCTTTCTATAGTTTGACCAATACCGCTGTACCGCGCCTTAGGAAGGCGCGCGGCATGACGGGGGAGCAGTGCAGGCCGCTAATTCGTCAAAGCTCTCGACACACGGCGTCCTGCCCGCCACTTATTGGTCAATACTGCCCCCCGCCTCGCCGCGTATTCCTAAGGCGCGGTACAGCGGTATTGGTCAAACTATAGTTAAAGGACGGCAGTGTGTGGAAGATGATATGGCTGGGAGTGACTAGTGTGACCACTGAGATGATGGATTTGTTTTTTTATTAGAATTATAAAATTCGAAACGAGTTTATATTGACATAATTTATGAACACAATACCGAAATTCAAAAATAGAATCATACTAAAACATGTTTTCGTTAACACAATAATGCTATAAAACAATTTTTTTTCTATCACGATACAGGGCTATTCCAAGAAGTTAATATCACCAAGGAGTTTCCATCAACTTTTGCATTGGAACGTTTAAACGGGGGACAGCAGCACCCGCTGTAGCGCATTTGTGCGGTGATGTGCTGGTGCAGACGACATTCATTTGTTTTGTTGTACTGAATTTCGTGGGATTTTACAAATTTATTCTTGATCTTTAACTTTGATTTTTTATTTAGTATTAGGTTCAATCCCAATGTATGAGAGTAGATAAAGTAGTGTATGAAACTGCACATAACTAGGTATTAAAACATTCGTGTGATACTATTAAAAACCTCATGTTTTAATACCCCTCATTATGCAACAGTTTCATAAACTACATTTCAAGTCAAAATCCCCGCCGTGTCATCGTGCAACTATGTGCAACTGTGCGTGAACATTAAGAGGTTGCAACGGCAGTAGACTCAGTGCTCATATACAAGAGCGGCACGTTGCCAACGGCTGTCGACGACTGCAGGCGCCTCTGCCGCTGGCAAGGTAAGTAATAAAGTAAAGAGACCCGTCTAGATTATTATTTATTTATATTTATTTATATATACCTATTATGTTCATATTCGAATAAGCGAATGTGAACAAGCGTTTCATTCGAATGTGAACATTAATGCCAAAGTGATAGTTTTCAAATTTGTTTGCGACACTGACTTTACTTAAGCCGATATCATAGACTTCACTCAAGTGAATGGTTCAGTCATCAATGTTCAGTTTTGTTTTATTCTACGTTCACACGACACTGACAAGATTAATAATGAATGATCATCTACTCCTTTCATTTCATTTCCCGATCATTCGGTAGGCGAGTGGAAGATCTCAGTGCCGAAATCCCACATCGTTGGATCGGTTCACAAATGAATTAATTTTCACTTTTGATTCATTTTGTTTTCAGACGTTTCACTTCGAATGAAAGACAAAACATAACAAAAACCGGCCAAGTGCGTGTCGGACCACGCAAAATGAAGGATTCCGTAGTTGGGATGAATTTATCACAAAAACAAACTTAACTTTGTAGTTGAAAACATGTTCTCCCATACGGAATGTATGGGAAAACTGTAAAAAAATACTCGTTAACTTGTAGAGCCTACTTAGCTGTGATAGTTTTCCTTTTAATTATCATTATATAAAGTACTGCTGTGTTTTTTTTCACACATCCAAAATCAACCATTTAGCTGGCAGGGGACACACACTTGACTCTAACAAAAATCCCTGAATCCAAAAATTATTTTCACATACTCATAATGTTTTTAAAGAACCTTTCCAGTGATACCCAACACCAAGGGACAGAAAAACAAAAAAAAAAAACATCACCACATTATGTGTATCCGTACCCTAAAAAGAAAATATTTTCATAATTTTATTTTACGACTTTGTCGGCTTAATCAATATATATACCCATGCCAAATTACAGCTTTCTAGTACTAAGGCTCTCGGAGCTAGACCGCGGACAGACAGACAGACAGACGGAAATGACGAAACTATAAGGGTTCCTTGTTTACTACGGAACCCTAAAAATTGAAGCATCTGATATATGTTTTAGGTACCGACCTAACTCCCTACTGCTGATACCATTCGTAAACGTTCCACGTTTATCGGCGACCACAAGCTTCAATGACAAAGTTCAGAATTTTTGGCTAGAGCCGGAAGACTAACTGTGGTCACATAGTTGGAAAGATAACGTTATCACTATTGTTTGTAGGTAACAATACAACGGAATAAAAACGCACATCAAACGTATCGCAAGTGACATTAGTAAAAGTATTTCGTATAGTGCTCATGTATTGAAGATGGCCACCATGAAAATATGTTTCATTTTGTTTTTATTCTTTGTTGTCACTTCCGCGAAGCCGAATTATTGGTCATATTCCTGGTATGATGAATGTAAGTTGGTCATTTAGTATTTTGCATGCAGAAGTCTATATTAGGTACCTACCTATCTATTTTGAGTTCAAAACCACTAAGCCTAACCTTCAAAACCTTACCTAACCTAAGCACATAAGCAAGTATGTTAGGAAGTTTAATATTTTCCTACAAACGGTACGGAACCCTCGGTGCGCGAGTCCGGCTCGCACTAAGCTGGTTCTTAGAGTCTGTTCTAGGAATGGGATGGGATAGGGATACAAGGCCTCCGCAATTATTTATTATCAGCCAAGGAAGGAAGCCTCCTTGGCTGATAATAAATACCTATATCTAACTGAATTATTGATATCACTTGAAGTATTCTCCTCTACTCACTTAAATTGTGACAAATACATAATAATTAACCAGTTTTCATTCTAAATTTACAGATGGTATGTTTGAGCCAACGACGACGCGTGAGCCGACGCGTGAGATAACGACGGAGCCGGATGTATATGCTGAGACAACGACGGAGCCGGATGTATATGCTGTGACAACCACGTTGCCGGATGTATATCCTGAGACAACGACGGAGCCGGATGTATATGCTGTGACAACCACGTTGCCGGATGTATATCCTGAGACAACGACGGAGCCGGATGTATATGCTGTGACAACCACGTTGCCGGATGTATATCCTGAGACAACGACGGAGCCGGATGTATATGCTGTGACAACCACGTTGCCGGATGTATATCCTGAGACAACTTACACAACGACAACTACTGAATACAAAGAAGAGAAAGATGGAAGCTACAAACAAGATCAAAAGAGTAAGTTTACTAAACCTATTATTTTACTAGTAGCTCGTAGGTACTGCCTCGTTGGTCTAGGAGACACCGTAAGTGCGAGTGATGAGCATGTGCTCCTGGGTTCAATCCCCTCGCCCCACCTGCTTACGTTTAACACCGTTATTTGAAAACATTGTTAATTATTTTTAAAAGAGTAACCGTGGAGTTTCTTGCCCGCTCTTCTTTATAGAAAATGACCATTTGGAACCGTGCACCTAGCTTCTGACGTTTCATAAGTGCTCATGTAGGTTTATGCGAAATAAAATATTTTTAATTTGAATTTGAAGAGTTGCTCTAAATTTTTGATAGTCACGCTGTATCTTCTATCCGAAAAGATCCATTTAAAAAATAATAAACTCCTTTACACTGCAAGAGAAATAATATAAACGAACTTAAAAAAAAAAATTAAGTATTGGAGGCTGGATTTGCATGGATCATCATTAATTACTTCTAATTCTAAGCCTCGTTGCAAAAACTTGTTATGCTTAAGCATATCAAAGTTTGCAATGTTATATATCCAACATTATTTTTTTATATATGTAAGTAAAAGTTCCATGAGCCGAACGATAATAACGGGGATGAGGACTGTGTGGAACAGGACAATGCACGCAAGATGCATGGTTGCAAATGCTCCAAGAAGTTTTTCCTTTATTAGGCAGAAGAGTCCCTTGTAACTAGAGCAGAACAATAGCTATTATAAAAGTAGGTTATAATGAGACTTTTTGCTAGTATATCCGCCCGGAAGGTGAAATAGCTCGTCGTCCTGGCGACTGCGGCCCCAGTCTCATGCCCTCTGGTAACACGACAAACAATTCTGTGTCCCGTACCAACAGTACCAGCGTATGTGGGCCCCTCATCTTCCCGGGCCCTGGTGTCCCGTACAACTTTTTACGCTAATAGTTAGCTATACGGTCAGCGTAAATAAAAGAAATTATTAAAAATTCGTTGTCTGTCAAGACCCTTTTTCTCAGGAACGCGTGGAGGCATCAAGTTGAAATAGATATCAAAACTTACATCTACGGTCTCTTGGATCTGTAACGAAATCAAACTTCCAAGTCAACGCAATAAAAAATACGGCCATTTATGCCGCATATTTTGACACTCGCAAATAAACCAGTCTATTTGGTAATTTCCGTTGGCCCAGCAGCATGAAGTTTGACGAGAAGCAAGGTCAAGTAAAGAGGAAAATCCGAAAATTGGTAATTTATGAATTGCAAAGTTAAGTTTGTTGTTCAATCCGGGATCAAAAATTTATAGACCGTGTCTTGAAGTAACATTTAGTATGTATTCATTCAAATTGGTACTCTCCACTCTATTAAAAGTTATTTTTCAATTGAAAAGTTAAGTGTGTCCGTATATATGTTACAGGCCAAACCCGATTCTAGGATGAACTAGTTTCGCCTAGGCTAAACCAGTTCTCCCTACACGCGATAGGACAAACCAGTATAGCCTAGGCCAAACTCGTTCATCCTGTTACCGATAGGATAAACCAGTTTAGCCTAGGTCGAATCGGTTTATCCTAGTTAGAATTTAAAAGCTTTGGGATAAACTGGTACGTCCTAGTCTGAACTAATTTCACCTAGTTTGTATCTTCTATAAGCTTTTCAAAGTAAACTTTAAAAGGAATAGAATAATTAATCAATAATTTCACATTTATCACTAGACCAACTTATGTTCATCCACAGAAATCACCTTATCTGCAATTTGCTTATTTATTTTTGCAAGGTTTACTCTGGTGACACTTAGAATTGCAGAGCACTTTGTTTTTCTTACAATTGCATTTGTTTGTTGTACAGTTTTTCATGCAACTGCATTTCACGAAGCCCTGACCCAACTGAATGTTTTGTGGCTGCAGTCCTTAAAGATATTTCAATATCCTGGTTAATATCTCCCACATCTAAAAACTTCTGAATCAGTGAAGCAGACTTCGAAATCAGTTCTAAAAAAAAGGAGTTAAAACAAATATTTTCAATATTTTATTACAGAAAAATATGGAAAATTTTAGTAAAATTATACCTGCAAGAATGTTTTTGAAGTACACCATGTTTGGTACCAACTTTGTAAAGACCCTCATCAGTCTTTTGAAGTATTACTCTAAATTATGTTTTGAAGGTCACCTCTGCCTTTGTCTACATCTGGAATAGGTATGGTTACGTTGTCTCCAATGTTAGCTGGTGGATGGGATTTGTCAGAGGAAGCTTTCATTCTTTTAGCTTGTTTTTCTAAATTTTCTGTCGCAATTTTTCTAGCATTTTGAATGTCGTTTGTGTACATTTTCACAATGTTATCATCATCATTGTCTTCGTACTGTTCAGTGTTGCTGTCATCTTCGATTGCCTTGTTTAGGTCATCTTCATCCTGTAAATCATTTATGATTTCTTGAGGCAACGAGGAAGTGGAAAGTCCTACTCTAGGTTCAATTCCGACATTATTGACAAATTCTCTGCCATTATCAGATTGAAGAATACACAGCGCCCCTACAGTTAGGAATATGTCATTCAAATGATAAGCCACTTCTTCAGCCCTCTTTGATGTTAACGCACGAAGGAGAACAATTTTTGTGAGATGGTCTTGGTAAACCAGATTGAATTTAAAATTCCCGTCTGGTTGTGTTTGGAAATCAATCAAATCGACTTGACATCTGCTATTCATTTCCGAATGCAGAATTGGCTTTGAAACTAGTTCTCTTTTCTTTTAGTTTTCTTTTGTTGACAAAACATCACACATTGATAAATAGAGGCCTATCATTTCCTTTGTGATATTGGCATATTTTTTTGATATCTCGGCTTTCATCCTATCACGACCACCATGACCCATAGCTACATGAGCTGCGTTAATCACATCATAAAGTTCATCAGTTGGAAGAAAGTATTTTATATTCCCTTCACGCCGTGCAATGAGTTTTTTCACATCACCAATTTTCAAAACAGCTAATCGTTTCAGTATTATTTTTTGTAATGATGTTATTTTTTCACACTTTTCCGCGTCTTCTACTTGTTTAACCAAATTCGCATATTTGTCTACGGATAACACATTATAATGAGAAGACTTTTTGTTTTCACTCTGCAAAATTTCCTCCAAAAACTTTTCTCTCCACAGCTTTTGATTGGCTTGTCTACTACACGAAGACTCATCCATGATAAAACGCCTCACAATAATTATACTAGGATTATAATAAAAAAATTTAAACGCAACCAGCAACTTAACACAATACCGTTCAAATCAACGAACAGGGCGAGCGAAGAGGGGTTGAAGAGCGCGAGGAGCAAGCCAGATTCGAGAATTCCCCGTTCGTACAGGCAGTGACATGCGTTCCGACTAGGCAAAATTAGTTCAGACTTGGACGTAAATGAGCCAGTACCAGTTTATCCTAAAGCATGTAAATTCTAACTAGGATAAACCGATTCGACCTAGGCTAAACTGGTTTATCCTATCGGTAACAGGATGAACGAGTTTGGCCTAGGCTATACTGGTTTGTCCTATCGCGTGTAGGGAGAACTGGTTTGGCCTAGGTGAAACTAGTTCATCCTAAAATCGGATTTGGCCGGTAACATATATATTTATAAATATTTCTTTTCTGTGTGTTCGCGAATAACTTCGTCGTTTATGAACCAATTTTGATGATTCTTTTTTTGTTGGAAAGGAGATATCCCAAGGGTGGTACCATGATAAGGAAACCAGGATCTGATGATGGCATCCTAGAGCAATCAAGGGAACTCTTCAAATATTACAGGCAAACCTATAGCGATTTGGGTATTTTTTATAGTAACTCGTGCAGTTGCTCTTGTGGTATTAGTTAAGTGGAACTGATGATGAAGACCACAAATAGCCACCGGAACTACTCTTTTGATCTCTATGGATAGCCAGAATAAAGATTATAGCTCTGGTTCTAAGTGGAATTGGTTTCTGGGAGTTCTACTCTAGCATTCAAAACAGTGTATACTATCGATTACAAGAATAAAAAAGCACCACTACGGAGTCAGAGGTTTCTACTCAGTCAACGTATGGTAGTACTGCTGAATACAAAAACGAGACAGACGGAAGCGATTATATTATTGCACCAAGTCATAAGAGTAACTTTACCAAAGCTATTATATTACTAGTAGCTCGTAGGTTCTGCCTCGTTGGTCTAGGAGACGCCGCAAGTGCAAGTGATGAGCATGTGCTCCTGGGTTCGATCCCCTCGCCCCATCTGCTAACGTCCTGCTGTCTGTAAAGCTGGTCCTGCTCCACAACCACAAGGGCGCATAAACGAATTGATTAGCATTTGAAAATATTGTTCGGGCTGATGAAGATTGTAAGACTATCTTTGCATTCTATAAATTCAATCTCTTACTATTACTGTAAAAAGACGCTTAACGAAGCGCGAGTGACTGAGTTTTGACTGGGGCATACCTGGGAAACTTCTGGTTACAGAGATAGGTATTTAAGGTACTGACCTTTTCTTGCACATAAAGAGCTTAAATATTGAATGCCTTGTCAAAAACAATAATGTTATGCCCCCATCCCCCATATCTCCGCCCCCGTCCATTTGAGGTCCATTTGGACGGTACGGGGGGGTTCGGTATCACTTCAAGACCCAGATTACCACTCGCCATCCGGTTACCTCTCCGGTGAAATTTTACGTGCCATTGCCTTGAATATGACTTTCATTGAACTACTGTTGACTGACTGTAGTTTCGTGATTTCAGACGTGGTCACCACCAGCCGACCAGCTGCAGATGGGAGCTTTATACAAGTTTATCAAAAAAGTAAGTTTTCCTAACTTATTACTGTACTGCCTTGTTGGTCCAGTGGCCGGAATTGCGACTGCTTAGCATATGGTCCTGGGTTCGAACCCCTCATTTGCCACTATCACCATCTGCTTACTAGGTAATCCAGTAAGTCAAGCAATCCTGAATTTTTTAGTCGATTTTTCGAAACCCTGAATAAAAAAAGCCACTTTAATAATTTTTTTAAATATCTCAAAAAATGCGACATTGTATGCATTTTAAAGTCTATGCCAGACAGAGACAGCACTACTAGCATATGACGTCACAACACAGGAACGTCTTAGCAACTTCGCGCCATTCAGGACAATGATCGTGTTCCGTGACAAATATAGAAGAATAATTTCAAAAGCTTATACTTCTCCATTTTCGACTTGATTTATAATTTTCTTTGACCGACCTCAGTATAAGTTGACAACCTTAACCTTATAATGAAACTGTGTTATTTTGCAGATGAGTATCACAACAATGGGGATCCTGCTAAGCTCGTCACAATTTACAAAAGATGTTCTGAAAACGGGACCTGTAAGGATATCCACTATTTGGAGATAGCACTCAATGATTAAATAATTCGACGATTGGAAATGGTTTTTGGAACGAAGTTCTTTATCGCATGTATGCTGTATGTTGCGTGTATACTCTGCACACTTGGAGAATGAGAGCTAGACCAAAAAAAGTGTAACATTTTGACCGCCACGACACTTTTGTTATGTAACAGTGTCGTGACGGATAAAATGTTACACTGCAAAAGCTAAAGGAACTTCGTTCCATCCGGGTGTCGCACGATATCTCTCGACTGTTTTTTTTATTGAAAGAGTTATTATTGTGACTAAGTAACAATGAACAATGTTCACACCTACTGTAGATTTCATTCCGCACTTTTAAAATAAATCATATTGCTTGTAATAAAATTGATTTCTTAAATTTAAATAATCTTGATCTCCACTCTGATCAAAACTGAGTACCGGAGAAATTCTCCGGTATTAAACGGACGGTCATCCATCCACAGACTAACCGCGGTAAGTGTAGCTTAACCTTCATCAATCGACTCGTGCGGTAATTACCTGGCCACGAGTCCCGCTATCATCTTGTGTGCACGTGAATTTGCTGCCATATTGATGAAAATGAAAAAAATTGGGCCTTTTTTTTCACGGAAAGATTATTTAACCTTTTAAGCGCGCAACTAAATATCAATTGGCGTGCTCCTAGCGCGCGGCTACAAATCGACAAAATAATACCTACAATAAATAAGGAGGAGCAATCGTTGTATCGATAAAAAAAAATAGTCAAAAGTTTTTATGTTTTTATTTTAAATCAGCCTTAATTTAACCACCTTAATCAACAGAAAGACAGACAGAGTCGTTAAAGTCCATACCTATGGATTTTAAAGAAGGTAGGTATAATAAAAACGGGATATTTTTAAATGAACATCAAAGAACTTATCACCCATTCATCATCATCATTTTAGCCGAAAGATGTCCACTGCTGGACATAAGCCTCCCCAAGAGGGGGGTTTTGCCATAATCGCCACGCTTGGCAGGCGGGTTGGCGGTAGCAGTATGAGAACGCTGCTGCCCATTCTCTAGTTAGTTCCTTAGTCGCCTACGACACCCACGGGAAGAAATGGGATGGTGCTATTCTTTTACGTCCGGCACCACACGGAACTTATCACCCATCAATTAAATAAGTTTTATAAAAATGTGCCTACGCCAGTCTCTGACAGACTTCGGTTTATCTAACCGTGCCCGGTGCGTGGCGTCGTCATAACTCAAACGTGCCGCGCTGAGTGTCATCGCCGGAGCACAGTAAGAGACAACACCATAAGGAACTCGAGTGCGAGTGCCTGTCCGACTTGGTAGGTACTGTCAAAGTACCTTTTTAATGGTAAGGACAACATTCAACACGGTTCCAAATTTTAAGTACAAAGTGAAAAATAATCTAAATTTCGGAAGTCGGTGGCAAATAACGAAAATACAAAACCAAAGACACCGACTTCCGAAATTTAAGTTATTTTTCACTTTGTTGTAGTAGTTTTTTGGAAGTCGGTTGTTTTTATTTCTCGCTTTTTAGTGGGTCAATTTGTAATTTGTCTAAGTTACATTAGCCTAATGCCAACAGCTCATCACCTTTTACAAAATATTGCTTTTGCCGATGCAGGGACGTTCATCGTTGAGGAGTTCTCTTGGTACTTCACCATCAGCTCCACTTCTCCATATGCATTGTGACGAGCATAAATTACATTGCAACCATATTAAAGTAATCGAATCGGAACCCGTGAAATACTTATTATTGAGTAGTTCCGGTGGCTATTTGTGGTCTTCATCATCAGTTCCACTTAACCAAATGGTGCTTTCCAAGAGCAACTGCACGACTTACTATAAAAAATACCCAAATCGCTATAGGTTTGCCCATAATATTTGAAGAGTTCCCTCGATTTATCTGGGATGCCATCATCAGATCCTGGTTTCCTTATCATGGTACTACCCTTGGGATATTTCCTTTCCAACAAAAAAAGAATCATCAAAATCGGTTCACAAACGACGAAGTTATCCGCGAAGAAAACTCCTCAGTAGTCGTCATTGTTGAAAAGTGACTATTTTATCGACAATGCGTGTAGGTACCCACGAACAACATTATCCATTCGTTTGATCCGCTTGTGACGTAGGTAGTGGTCGCATTAATGCGACAGCCGCGCTAGACTAACTAGAGAAATGTGTTGCAAACATAAGCGTCTAGGGATGGGAACTAACGTGAAATGTTATCATAATACTCGTACAAAGATCCTGAGGGATATTTTTCTTATGAATAAAAAACTTTTTACAAAAAAAAAACAACCGACTTCCAAAAAAAAACACTACAAAGTGAAAAATAACTTTAATTTCGGAAGTCGGTGTCTTGGGTTTTTTTTGTTTTCGTTTTTTGCCACCGACTTCCGAAATTAAAGTTATTTTTCACTTTGTAGTGTTTTTTTTTGGAAGTCGGTTGTTTTTTTTTTGTAAAAAGTTTTTTATTTTTCACTTTTTAGTTGTGGTACCTACCCCACACACATTCGAATACCACTACCTGCTACCAGTGACAGGAACTTATCATATCATCTACGTACTAAGTGGGAAAAAAATACGTATTTTGTAGCTAACTCAAAAACTACCCAAGCAAAGTTAATAAAATTTATATGGGACCAATTTGGGAGCATACCCTTTCAAACAAAAAAAGAATTTTCAAAATCGGTCCACAAACGACGGAGAAATCGGTGGACATACATAAAAAAAAAAAAAAAAAAAAAAAAAAAAAAAAAACATACGCGTCGAACATATAACCTCCTCCTTTTTGGAAGTCGGTTAAAAAACAAGGAAAAAAAGAATTCATAACACAATATGTTAAATAAACTTTATTTCGTATGACACTGTTTATTTTATGCTGAATGATGCATTAAGTATATCTGATTATTTAACAGTTTGTTATTTAGTTTTTAAAATGCGTATTGCATTGTATCCCTTCCCTATGGTCATATATATATATTATGCGACACGCGCGATACACACTGAAGAAAAGTCCGATCTTCCAATTACTTATTTTTGTTTAAGCTTTTTCAAAACTTAGAGCAACGAGACATAATTTTAAGTAATTGTTTTATATAATATCTCTATTTAGTAATGGTTTTAGTTGTACCACGTAGTTAATAGGACGAAAATTGAACGAAAAAATCATACATGTTCTCTGTCGCAGAAATACGACACGAGCGGTAGGGGCACGGAAATATTTGTCGCATAAATGCGACACAAGCGGGAAATTATCAAATAACTTCTCCCGCTCCGGGCGGAGCGGGAGGGCGTGTTAGACTCTTACTGACTAAAACCCACCCGTGTTCCTTCAGTTGCCATTTTGCCGGGGGCCACGATTTCCCTTTCAGTTTTATTCGCAACCCCGGCGGGCATCGGCCCTAGCGGACCCCGTCAGTTCTGCTGACAAGCCCGCTTCTACGGTGGCCGGAATTCGGCTCGCGTTTCCCGACGCCCAGGGCCTCCTCCTAAATTACCACCTTCTGAGTTGATGCAAATTTCTGCTCGTTTTACGGCATTTTGAATTAAAATCTTTCTCCATTTTGGTGATTTCTTCTTCAATTGGCTTGACTTGCAAGGTTGTGGAAGAAATCTAACACCGTCAAAACTGGCGATCTGGCCAGCCAGATCAAATCGCCAAAACTAGAGTTTATACGGCCCAGAAATTGGTGTTTCAAAATGTCAGTCAATGCCTGAGGCCCCTGAGCTGTGTGTATGGCTCCATTGCATTGCAAAAAAAAAAAACCTATAGCGCCCCGCGGTTTCACCCGCGTAAGTCTCGATCCTGTGGGAATATCGGGATAAAAGTATCCTATATGTTAATCCGGGTTATAAACTATCTGGGTGCAAAATTGGTCCAGCCGTTTGAGCGTGAAGAAGAGACAAACACACACACACACACTCACAAACTTTGGCCTTTATAATATAGTAGGATTTTGATTTATTCTTTGTTACTTCCGCGCTAGCGATTGCTCCCGAGTCTTAAAGCCTCCAGCCAGGGGCAAAAACTATTCTAAATAATTAAGCGAACGCTCGCTAAGAGCACCCCTGTGGTGTGTGCGAACCTTGGCTTCAGGCGTCGCTGGGTGAGGACAGCAAGAAGGGACAGGCTGGAACTGGATCAAAGTTAGAGATTTTCATCATGATTATTATGCGGGATATTTAAAGCTGCGTGCTCAGCTGCAGCAACTGCCTCGGACGGCGGATCTGCCTGATTCTAGAGGGGACATAATTAGCTGCCTCGACAACCAGAGTGTTGCGATCTTTGGAGCGGAGTCAACACGAATTGTGGGAATTTTATAGTCGAGATGGATGATCTCGTTTCTGACATACCAGGGGGATCCCGTGGCCTTGTGAAGGAAACGGTTCTGTAGGGTCTGCATCCTATGGATGGAATGGGGTTTGGCGTGTGCCAATATGGTGCTTGGGGGAGGCCTATGTCCAGCAGTGGACGTCTTTCGGCTGAAATGATGATGATGATGAATATGTTGTGCTACAGAAGTTAGTGACAGAAACGAATCGCTGCAACCGACTCCACGTAGTCTTGACCGCCCTACCCCTAGAGTGTAATTTAAGTCCGCGTAGGCGCGGGGTGGCCCGGGAGCTGAGGAGCAGGTGGTTTTACAAAGCTCACCACCCGTGGCTGAGGCTGCGGTGGTAAGCGTTAAAACCATCTGTGACGATAAGCTCGCGAGGGACCGCCGGAGCCCGCAGCGCCGGAGCCGTGACAGAAACCACGCCTGCTGCATATTGCATGCTGTATGCTTATTAGCATGTTTTTTACGTCAGCAAATACTGTATTGATTTTTCAGAATTTTCAGTTTTTTATTCGGTCGTTTCTTTATTTGTATTCGCTTTGTCGGAAAATTAGTATCTATTTATAGCAGTAAATTACATACTTTGAGTATGCTCACATTTTTTTTTGGATCTTTTATTAGCACCCATTGTAGGTATTATTAGGTAGGTATCTAAAATTATACAAAATGATACAAAAATACATTGCTTTTCAAAATTTAAAATTAGTAGCTATTTATAGCAGTTCATGTATTAGTTCAGATTTTTATGAATATTTTGATCAATGATTAAGATTTAAAAAAACTGGAGTATTAATCGACGGTGTTGACCGTAGGTACTTATCCAAACATAGATATTTTTAAATATGTTGTGATCACCTACGTAGGTATGCTGTTTTGACTTTGGATTATAATAAAACACATTTTACAGAAAGAATGCTTTTATTTTCCATTATAAACTATATATACAACATTATTGGCAGCACTCCTCCCGACTTTTTTCTAAAAAAATAATCCAGAGTATACATCTTTGGAAAAAAACTAATGATCAATAATAATTGTGGTTTTAAATAAAAACTTGTTAGTCAGAGATATACCGGACAAATTAAATGATACCAGCCGGTCCATTCTGTTAAAATCTCGCGGTGAAAACTTAGGTGAAGTGAGCTGTCAAGTGTTAATCCCTAGCATCAGTGGAATGACAGCTCAATACACTTAAGTTTTCATTTTAACAGAATAGGTCGACAGAGGTCCTAAGACCAACATCAAAACAAACTCATGCTAAGATGTGAAATGCACTGCAGAAGTATTTTTCTAAGTTCAAATAATTATAAATAATCTCCGGTTAACTATAATTTAATCAAAGTTATTGCGAGTACTTTCGTCGTAGTGCTTTATTGCCAATTTTTTTAAATAGCTTATTTTATATAGAGAAATCTACGAAATTTCGTAACACGAAACAAAACAACACATGTATTGGTACGAAGCGGCGTATTAGTACGAGACGGCGTATTGATATGAGACGGCGTATTGGTACGAGACGGCGTTTTGATGAACTACGCGGTTGTTGAGTCATAGGATGACGACAAAAGGTTGGATCACAATAAAACTCCAAAAATTTCGTAGTTAAATGTCTGAATTTTCTCATTTTGGAGCATGTAACGCCTAATAAATGCTTCAATTTAAACAATAGGTACTTACCACTAAAGGCAAGTTTCCGACCGCACTTTGATTTCACTTTGGTAAGTTAAGCGTCTCATACGAATGTGAACTATTCGTGATTGGAAGTTAATGCTCATATTCGTATGTAACGCTTGCTCAAATTCGCGTATCTCATCACCTGTTACGACGCCTCATTGAGGTGGATAACAATTAAAATTCTATTGTGTCTCGTTAATGACAGTTGAAAGGTTAAACGAATATGAACATTATTTGCATAAGTACACGGTTCACATTTATATGAAACGCTTACTTAGCAAAGTAAAGTCAATGCGTGGTCTTTGGATCTCGCTCTAATCCTACACGACAGAAATTATGGAAAAAGGTGCCTTTCGCGTCATAAGAGAAACGATTCAAAATTGCTTTCTTCATGGTAGATTCGGGCTACAGACACAGATTAGTAAAGATGGGACACTCCGCAAAATCATTTAAATTAAAAGCGACTCTTGCTACGACACAATAAAGTGCAATTCAGGTCGCACAGCGCTAACTACCTACAGTTATATTCACCTAGAAGTTGCCTCTCTTTCTATCGCGTAATTCTTAATATCTTCTGACTACCTCATACCTAAAATGTGGAGTGTCCCATCTGTATTCATCTGTAGTACCTACAGGGCTAAATGATGAGTGTTATTTTTTTTTTAATTGGAATTGGTTTGCACTGTAGTCCTTTTACAGTTTTACCGCTCACAGCAGCAACGCAACAGCAACCTTATTGTAACTAGAATAAATATCACTGTGATTTTGCCAGATTTGACAGTGGCAGCAGCCCAACAGCAACCTTATTTGAATGAGAATAAAAATCACTATGATTTTTACAGTGATGCAAAATCAGAAGTAAAATAACTGTAAAAAGACTAGGGTTTGTCTACCATAGACAAAGCATTTTTATTCGATATTTAAAACAGAATATAATGTCTTGGGGTTTATTATGAGCATTTTAATCGGGTTTAAAAAAGGAAGAGGAGGCGCCGAGTATACGCGATTCAGCGTCACCGACCCGAGCGTGACGGTTCAGTTTCGTTCACTGTTCAGAAAGAGCACAAAGAGCAAAGAAGTTTTCACTTCAAAAACTTTCTTTGTTTGCAATACAATGGCTGATGATCAACAACCGATTGCCAACAAGATCTCATATTAACATCCCTTTAGGCAACAATTAAAAATATATCCTATGTCGATTACAATTGGGTCTAAATGGTATATGCAGGGTCTTGATGTCAACTCATATTAATTACTATAACATGTTCGAGAAGTAATGATTATTTTCTCCATTTCAAAAATCAATTTTAGGAAAAGGATATCAGAATACGTCTTAAGCTAAAAGGTGCGAAGAAAAGCTAAATGATTAAAAAATTCATCCTAAGAATTTTTGTCAATAATGTGACTATCTTTTGTCGAGGATTTCACACAAGCGTAGTTTGACAAACATCTACTAGGTCCATATAAATCCTGATTCTTCTGTACAATTCCAAAATTGTTAAGAGCTAACTACCAGAAAAAACAAGACAAATCCAGTTTTAAATTGAACTCTATCTTCCATACAAATAGACTCGATTTTGGTTCACAATCGAGCAGGCGGTCCT
Organism: Agrochola litura; assembly: GCA_949152395.1. Classification (NCBI taxonomy): domain Eukaryota; kingdom Metazoa; phylum Arthropoda; class Insecta; order Lepidoptera; family Noctuidae; genus Agrochola; species Agrochola litura. The sequence continues at coordinate 10,517,913 of OX424521.1, read as the reverse complement.
CCTGAGAATGATAAGGGCAAAATTCACTACTTAACAAATTATGTGTTATACGCCATACGAATGTGAACCTTATTCTTAGCGTAGTATTGTTCATATTCGCATAAGCGAGTGTGAGCAAGCGTTTCATAAGATTAAGAACATTAACACTATAGAAATAGTGTTCACATTTGTATGCGAAGCTTACTTTGTGAGTCTTGCCACAAGTGGTTAAATCTATGTAGTCGCTTTTCGTGTCTGTCTGTGTGACTGCGCTGTTCTACTAAAGATTCTTTTAAACTACGCAACGGATTAGGATGCGTTTTCAACATCATTAAGAGAATTTATTCAAGAAGGTTTATGTGTAAGCTCATTAATAATACTAACATGATGTTCTGTCAAGTCGTAATGCTGTGAAAAACTACGCTTGCGAGAAAGTCGTTTAAAAAATTGCAGCCAATAATTTAAGTTGGTAAAATAAAAATACTTGATTTTTCCCGCAACTTCTTAGTTTAATTTGTCTATCTACATTTATTTCTATTTCTTCTTATTTGTTAGATGTTTTTACAAGACTTGACGATGCTTGTAAAACTATTATTATGCCCGTTTCATCACTAACACTTGGCGTCACAAAACTTAATGCCTAAATAAAAGCGGGCTGTTGGATTTCCAACTTTCGGCGCTGAGCCGAGAGTTGAAAATCAAACACGCGCTTTCAGTTGTCGCCTAGTATTAGTGAAAACGAGCATTAGATGAGGTTTTCTTATGGAGAATCTTCTCAATAAGTATGATCGGGAGGGGTTATTTTAAATTTAGAACGCCCAACTCTTGTCATTTTGCCAGTTCTCAGGACGTAGTTTGTTTTTCTAAATGGACCTCTTCCTCGTCAATAAAAATAAAGGCAACAAAAGTGAACAGGCAGTAAGTATTTACAGAAAACAAGATACAGTCGACCAGGGATGTTAAGGAGCTCCGTAACCGTAACTATCGGATATCCGAAATGAAAATCTATCCGTAACCGAATCCGTTATAAACATTTCGGATAATTTCAGATTGGGGCGGAGTCTAAATGAGACACGTTATGACAGGTTTTGCTGCCCGGCCGAGCCGATACAATAGCCGCGCGCGTCACTTGCATGTTTGTTTATTATTGCTATTACTTAGTCATTACTAGTCAGTCATTGCGGGATAATATTATAACAGTACAATTTCTTAAAAATCTAATAAACCGTTACCGAAACTATCCGAAACAACGGATAATCCGAAATAATCTTATATCCGTAACCGTATCCGAAACCGGTCTAATTTCATTTCTATTTCCGAATCCAGATCCGAAAATTCATATCCATAACATCCCTGCAGTTTGAATGTCACTTGCACTTTATAAAATGACAAAGATACCTAAAGCTTTAGTTTCCTAAGAAAGCGGTGATTAGTCACACAATAACGGCTGTATAAATACAGAGTTTTTGCCACGTCAAGAGGAGGCTCCCGAAATTGTATGTTAATTTGCATAAATATTCTGAAAAAGTCACGCATACAATCAAAATAGAACTTTAGTATATGATTTATTGGATCTTTTTCTTTCCATTAAGACAGTTACTTAATTGGAACATTATCGCTCGATTTTTTTTCGAAAATCATGTTTTTTTTTTATTATTTGAAACAAAATCAAGTTTGCTCGACTAAAATAATTATTAACAGTAAGAAAATATAGTTTATTATCCAAATATTATAAGATTTTTTTTTCACACGACCACGAACACGACCAAAGAGCACACGCGATATTCAACTTTATTACTGGTGGGTTAGCGTTTAGCACATAGCGGAGTGGTGGGGTGCATGGGGGCGGAGTTTGCGTGGAAATTGTCGAGTGCCTGGTCTTAATGTCAAATACTGATGAAAAATTAACTTTCGTCACGGCCACCGCTTTTCTAGAAAACTGTAGCTTTAGACCTTAGTGACGTTTCATGATGTGTCATTGTGTAAATTTTTGCTATTATTATAAATAATTATGAAGCGGAAGCCTAGAATTAATTATATAGGTACGTTTCTCAGCTATTTACAGTGTTCTTATAAAAGTACCTACTGAAAAAGCTACAGGAAAATATCTAGTATTTTTTAAATATTTAAATTAAGATGCGAATCTTTATCCCCATTTTAATAATATTGTTTCATAAATTTATATTTTTTTTGGATATTACGTTTGAATATTTGGAAAAAGTCTTAAGTTTGCACAAAGATATATCTTTTTATAAAATGGCTATATAGAGTTTGGGTGAACTCATCTTTAATCTTAATAACTTTTTTATTATTCTAATTTTGATATAAAATGATGAAAGACGAAAAAGGAGTTGGAAAAACAGAGAAACAAAATATTAACGCGAATAGTTTTATTTCAGTTATATAACATTCGCGTGTTATTAGATTTCGAAGACATTTTTATCACATTTATTTTACAATTTTTATACATTCCTAAACAATTTTCTGGTTCGGTACATAATTAACAGCCAGTTTCATATGAATATAAATATATATTATATAAGCCTGGCATATTTGATTTACATAGTTTGTTTAAATTACGCCAACAAAATAAATATTTTATATATATCAATATTTCAAGCCACTTATTGCTTCTGATTTCAAGCAATATTTTAGTACGATGAAATCCGTTGGGCGAATTTAAGATACATATTTGTGTTGGAAACTCCATCGATTATAGTTATTTCAAGCCACTTTTTATCGTGCTTAAACATTTCAAGCCACACTACGCCTGCATAATTTCAAGCGACATTTTTTAAAGGACTCCTATATAAATTACTTTTATTTTTTGTAAAAAAATTATTACATTTCACATGAGTTCACCCAAGATCTCGTGCTAATCAAAATTGTCACCTATACGACCAGCAATTTGAAAGGAAACTTCATTTTTCGCATAACCTATGTTATGCCAAGTATATTTGTATAAACCCTATTATGTAAGCTAGACTGTAGCTTTTGTAAAATAAACCTTATTTCTTTTTCAATATGAATCATTATGATGTGTATAGAGTTATGCAAATTGGAATTAAAATTACCGTGTTATAGATAGTGCAATCCACGAAGACGCGCCCCACTCCGCTCCGCTCCGTACTAAAGTACAGCTTACAGTACAATAATCGCGGAGTGGGGCGCGTCTAATAATTATGTATTAATTTATACAAAACAAGACTGGGTTGCTGAAGAAAAAATCTTGATGGCAAATCAACGCTACCCGATCTTGAAATCACACCCAATATCCTCAGCAGTACCGCTTGCGGTCACTAGACCAACAAGGAAGCTTCAGAAATATTTAGGAATATAATGGATTTTTGTCATAATTTTTTTATTAGGTTAAAAACTCTTTTTAAATAGTAGGCTATTTTTACAAAAAGCTACAGACATTGACTATTTGTAGAAAGCTTTCTGCTACCACAATGTTTCGGGGGTAGTAAGTCTTGCGTTAATATATAATTTTTAGTCCAGTTTTAATTTATAAAATACCCCACATTCCGCTTGTCAAATTTTAACATCAAGTAATAGGGGGCGCGCCTATTCGTGAATATCAGTTCTGTAACAACTATTTCGTTCGACGCCAACAAAAAGATTTTATTTAGAATTGTATAATGTTATTCATGTGGGCGATAGGAATAAAGGGTTTTTTTGTCATCTAATTTGAATTCGTGTTAGCCCATTGGTTAAAGAAATCTATGTGTTTTAAGTATCGACATGGATAACCTCTCTTAGATTTGATTCTGGCAGCTGGGTAGCAGAGAATCTAGTAAAATTTATTTCGACTGCTTCAGGCTTATCTACATTACAACGTGTAACAAAAACCCTGACCGATACGTGAGGGTGTTGTTAAGAATTGCACTGAGAGTCTATATATGTGGTAATTTTCAGAAGAAAAAAGTTTTTACTTTCAATGGGTAATTTTACCGGGTTATTACATGGGGCCGTCGTTTAGCGGGTGTCTACAAGTCATAACCTATGACCCCTGTTGAAAATTTGCCCATTTTTAACGGAATCGGGATAATTTTGGTACACACGGCTACACATCAAGCTATACATTTCCAGTCAAAAGAAATCATATACAATGTGAGATCAGCACATAAACTGGATAGTATTATTTTTTTATTTTTAATAATAAAACGTTTTTTTTATTAATTTTTGGTAATGTTATTGCAGTACCTATGTGACCTTATCGGATCGGACAGGTTTTTTGTAACACTTTGTTTACATTAAAATGAAATGCTGTTCGTTAGTAAACGCATTACATCGGAACGGCAAGACTGATTTGGCTATTTTTTTTATTTCAAAATGTTTGTAATAGTCCGAATTAGGTTTTATGGAAATAAATTTTCGAAGACTCCCAAATTTGGAAAAAACTGAATGTGCTTTTTTATGGGATTTTTGTATTCGACAGGACAACGTCTGTCGGTTGAATAAAACTGGGCTAAAAACTATTAATTTCGTTATAAAATCAACTTACGTATAGACGATACAACAATATATATGTTTACAACCATTATTTACCTGAATCAAAACATCTATTATATCACATTTTTAACATATTAAGAAACCTGGCCGATTCTTCGCTTATTGTTTTTCTTTATACAAAATTATTCTTTTTTTTTTTTCATAAATACATTGACTAATTTGGAGTGTGTTCAGATAGTCGGACGACTGTGGCGCAAGTGTTGAGCGATTGTGGGGCAACTGCAGCTCTTTTTTGTAAAATATTTAAGGAGCAACGATTATTTGCGAATATTTCATAACTAAAAAAAAAACGCTTCATTCGTAAAAGAAAATCACGACTCTAACCTTATTTCAGTAAAAACTAAATTAAAATCTCTAATTAAAACGCAGTGTCGCATTTTTATACCACTGCAGGGCTCACAAGATTTAAAAAAACGCCAGCCAATCAGAGCCCAGTATTCACAAGCTGACCAGTCTGAACACACTCTTTGTTCACGGGCGGTACATTTTGAAACTTAAAGCATGTACCATCGCGGTAATGCTATCTCCAACTTGAAAACAAAATCCCGTGCACACGATGCCCACATCTGTTTACCGCCCCTTTTTTTTGTAGGCGATTGTTACTATAGCGGCCGAGCGCTGCAAGCAGGAATAGTCCTTGCGGTGTTTAGATAGTCCGCGATAGTACACACATGCCAGTTCACTAACAGTTAACGTTCAGTTTCAAAACGGTGTAGGTGCGAAGGCTAGAATTTCAACTACATTGAAATTATACTAATTATGTACACTTAACCATACCTAGCCTTACGAAAAAAATTAACAAGTTTTCTTTTTTTTTTAACAAATTGCTAACGTCTAATTAAATTTAAAAAAGTCGGGCTGTTGGTGTGCTGGGCGACTTTTTCGCGCGATTCTCTCTCGATGTACACCCAGGAAAGGTTTATTTATAAAATTATTTTTAGTAAAATCGATATGCAAGGTTATAATAGAAGAAGAAAGGGCTTTCAAATAGGCTTAGTACTCTTAAATGAGAATTTCTTTTTACAGCATATTACCCTACAAATCGATGATACAAGGTTTAATTGCAGTTGCGATTAGTCGCATTAGATTTATCAGCCAACATATTTTATGAAGACTCGTAGTTTCTTAAAAAGCCATTTAAATTCGTAAACATTTATTTCCTATACGTTCCATACATTTAAAGCAAGTTTCAAGTTATATTGAACACTGTAAATTTATTTAGTCTTTGAACATACGGCGGCTATATTAGAAGGAAAAGAGGGACCCATAATAATATTATAAGAATTTGCATATTTCTTGTACAAAATGTATTTCCTCATATAATTCACACTAAATGCGAGACAAACACAAACTTAAAAACTATTCGTTGAATTTACAGTATATAGTTCAAAGTAACCTAAAGTCGCACGAAAAAGTCGCAGCGACTAATCGCCGATTTTCAACAACCCTAAAATGATACTATTTTAAAAATTCACAATTGTCTAACTAACGACATCTTAAAAGCTAACTTTCAATACCTATTATCGCTTTTTGCTTTTTAATTTAATATTTTTATTTTATTTTTGCAATTCATTCGTCCAATCACTCAACGCTACGTCATAATATTTTTGTTTTGTATTTTTTTAATTTATTTTTAACACCTAATCAGAATTATTCATAAGAATCGTCATATACATAAAGTAAGCTTTTTTTTATCGTAGAGTATCGATATCTACAGAATAATAATTTATCGACACTTCAGCAATGCGGGTAGCAGTGACATTGGCATGCATCGATGGTGACGTCATTAGTCTTAGCTTCGGGATCATTCGTGTTTTACGAAGTTCGCCGATGTCACTGCATCCGCATTGTACGATAAGTCTTGGGCCAGCCAGAAATAGGAAATAAAATACTATAAGAATCTAGACAGGCCCTAATACCTACAAAATATACACTTACATTAAAATTATTTAAAACAAAAATCTCACCATTTTACAAACAACAGTCACTATCGGCAACCAACCGAAAAGTTATAATTTTTGTCATATTTTATTTTTAAGTTTTTTTTTTAGTTTAGTAACTTCTGGTTGGCTGTCGAATTTATATGAAAAAATGTGTATATCAGATAGATAGTATCAGATTGAAAATGAATTAATTTAAGATGTAAAAGTACAAATAAAAAAATTTATGAGAAAATCAACTGACTTTTCTTATACTTGTTTGGTTAGTAGATATTAACTCGCGTTGGTAGTTAATTTTGTTGCGAAACTATTTAACAGTCCTTAAAAATATCGCTTAAACTGACACTGATATACATATAATTTCAAGCCCATTCATCCCCAGGGTGGGTCACGGCGTCAGTGGCCGTTTTATTAGTACAGCTAGCATCCCCGCACCTAGATCCCGCCATTTTGAATTCAGACACACGATTTTGGCTCCAAAAACAAACAGTCCGTTTGGAAAACCGTCACAACTGCTCGCATTTTATTTACAAAGGTGCTGTAATTAATTATAATTTACAATTCAGTGTTCATTTTCAAATTTCGACACAGCTGCGGCGTCGGACATTCGAATTTCAAAAACGAACCAAAACCGTGCGCTGTTAAAAAAAAGAGAAGAGAAAAAAAATAAAAACAGGTGATTATTGATTAAAAAAAGGTTTTAACCGTAGGTACACTACACTATTGAGGTCCGATAGTTGTTGCTTGAGGAACGTCGACACACGAAGCGCTACCGCGGACGGGGCTGACGTCACTTGGCCACGTGACCGTTGCCCATCGCCTGCTCGACGACCTGCAAACGTTCGACCAGTTCAGCGCACAGCCGTGTGTCGTCGTTCCTAATGAGGCTGTAAGGGTCACGCACAGCAATGGGACGAGAAGAACTATAGAAAATTAAATGAAAATTGACTTACCTGGTTTCAAAAAGGCCCATCAAATATCAGTCGAACTATTCTGTAAAAAAATCACCGTGAAAACTGAGGTGTCAATAATATCAATCCCTAGCATGACAGCTCACTTCACCCAAGTTCTCAGTGATATTTTTACAATACAGATCGGCAGAGATTTGATTGGTCTTTCTGAAACCGGGTGTCTGTCTGAAAATACTGGTTTGGGCTCGTCGGAATTCATCTAATCATTAAATAAAAAGAAAAACGAATTCCAACTAAAAACAGAATCTCAGACGCAAAAACTAACAAACTATCCCACCGCTGTGTGTTTTTTATACACATTTACAGCTCGGATTGCCATAGAAACTAGCACCCTAATTGCGTAATACACTCGCAATGTCAATCACTTTCATTTTGACATTACAACAAAATCCATCGCCACATGTTTGAAAAATTGATCTGACTACAGAAATAAAGCCGTTAATACACATGCCTGCGTGCACAAAAGTGTGCAAGATTGCATGCCTTTGTGACATTCGCCAGTCAAGTTGTTATGGCACAATAACACGCAAGCAAGCATGTGTACTACGGCCTTAACGCAATGAATATTGTTGAACTGCCAGAATGACAGGAATTGTCATTTCGAATGGGTTACGAAATTCGAGTGCTGTTCTTTTTACAAATCCGAAGTGCTATGTGCCTCCCGCCACCAGGGTTTTAAAAAGCGAGGGTTCCCAGCGAATAATGTGCGTTTGCAACCCAAAATAGACTTTTTCAAAGTAAAGAGGTTTTGTTTGAAAAAGCCTTGAGCCCCAAGAGGTCACGATATACACAGCTGCGCGCAAGCTATTATTTAGCTGTTACATTTAAAAACATAGATCAGTTTTGGGACTAAGTTTTTTTTAATATAATGAAATAAATAGGCAATCAGTTTATTTTTAAATTAAAACAAACTACTTTCCAATGTGTTTTCATATTTAACACGATTGTATCACAACTGTTGGGTGATAGTTCCGCTGCAAATTGTCGGTCAAATATTAATAGTATAATTTCTATTAAGTTAAGTTTTTAATACAATTATTTTTTAACTTGCTACTAATTCCATTATAATACAAAATATAAATAGCCCAAAAAAGTAAAAAAATTGCCGGCAGACATTGTCAAGTATTGTTCAGTCTTTCGGCTGAAAAAATTCAGCAACCACATAAACGTTGCGAGCTATAAAAAAATTACACAAAATTACTGAAGACATTTCATTTATACATGATAGAAATGACCAAGTCTCTAGTTTCATAAAAAAATACAAAAAATAATTCGAGAAAATTATATACCACAAAATAAAATCTAAACATAAAATAAAGCAAATAAAAACATAATCATCTTTTTATTACAAAAATAAAAACAATTTCAGTTAAATAAATATAACAGCTAAATAATAGTGAAAAAGGTGCTTTTTGACAGACAAGTGTAATGAAAAATATGTCAAGCAACATAATCATGCATTATATTATAACAATATTGTGTTAATTATAGACCCTCACTAATAAACGCTCTATAAAGTTATGAAAAGCTTAAAATACCTCAGTTACGTTAAAATTGTTCAGTAGTTTTTGAGAAAAACACAAACATACACACATACGGGTCGAACACAGAATGTGTGGTTAGACTGACGATATGCATTACATAACTTTATTCAAGCGTTTATTAGTGAGAGGTATAGAATGAAACTATTATTTTAAAACGTTACGATTTTTCAGGACTTTCGTAAACTACGAACTTTCATAGTTTAATTGTGTGTAAAATGTTACTGTCATTCAAAGGGCGTTTTGCAGGATAATGTCAAAGTGTATATCACGAAAATAGAATGGTGTTATAGGTTAAAATATATTGACACCCCACCACCTTTTTTTGTAAGAAAAAGTCACAGTTTACGAAAACCTTTTTAATTTTGTCATCTTTCTTTATTAAAATATGTTGGTTTTATAAACTCAAATAAAATACAAAACTCGTCAAATTACGAAATCGTGGCTTTTAATTAAATAAAATCGATTTGAAAACATAATAAATTCGATTGATTCAACTTATGCAAACAGTAATGCTATTTTACAAAAATAATTATGAAATTCGTAATGGTAATCTCAGTTTTAAATGTTTAGACATAATTCGACACTACACTTATAAATTTTAAAATAGAAAAACAGAATGACACAATACTTTTTGTTAAAAATTCCGTTTGGGAATGTTATAACCACAAATGTTAATAAATGCAAGCAATATTTTAGAATTTTATTCTGATATTTCTATATTATTTAAACCACTACTTAAGGATTAAAAAAATTGTTCCCATAAATGATTGTTGTTAAGTTTATTGAAAACATTACAACATCTTTTTTTTTTGTTGTTGTATAGGTATGGCAAATAAAAATAAAAAAAGTTTTCAAAATTCGTAAAAGATTTTTTTTCTTTACAGTCTGTATGGTAGGCGGTAAAAATGCGTTTATTTTTATTATAATTTTATGGTACTAGTAAAGTGTAAATATTAAAATAATATTTGAAAAAATATAAAATAAAATAATTTATTATTAGGTATATGGGTCTAGTGTCGAGTTATGGCTTAACGTTATCAATTTAAATTAACAACTCAATCTTATAGTAAACACAGCGTCACACTGTCAACATGTACTGTCAATATTATTATACAATAATTCTGTCAGATTTTTATAAAAATATTATAGTTTATTAAAAAGGTTTCGACAAAATACTTTGTAGTTAAAATATTGTCAATATTCACTGACAATGCAACGCTTACTTAAGATAATCAAATGATTATTCAAGAATAATAATCAATTTTCAAGGAAAGGAACAATAAAAAAATTAAAAAAACTACTGAATTAGCCTCAAATAACTTAAAAATAATGATACAGTATGAGGATTTTTTAAATGATTACTTTATTGAAAATTTTAAAATTTTTGAATAATCACGACAATTTCTAAGGAAATCAAACTAACATTTTTATACAAAACTATAATAAACTATGAACATACAAAAATTAAAACTATTTCTTGACATTTTGCAATGAACAAGCTTTAAGTACTTTCGTTTTGGAAAATATATCAAAAATATAAGTATTTTATTTTTATTTCTACTAAAGTATAATGGTAACAGCAATGGCACCATATTCAGATGATTCGTTTTATTTACACAATTTACAAAAAAAAAAAAATATACATACAATTGTTTTCATAGATAACATTTTTTTTTTTCACAAAAGTAATGTATAGTTAAGATGTATAAAAGTCTGCCGTTGAAAAACTAATTGACGGGTTTGTCTTGTTTTTGTTCATTTTTATAAAACCTACGAAAACATTTGTATAATATAAAAAACAACAATCCCGTAATACTTGGATGTAGCTTTGAACTTGAAAGCTTAATTTTTAAGGAACATTAAAGATAAACCCTGTATATATATATTTTTTTTAACTTTTTGATCATTTTTGAGCAAGCATTTCTTTATTTACATATTTTTACAACTTAAAAAGGAATATTTTTTATTAACAAGTCAACTTTTAGCTAAAGGAAAATCTATTATTTTCATTAAAAATGTAATTAAAGCTGAAATGGTAATGTGTTCAGATAGTTGCCTAAAATTAGTTGTATTAATAGCAACATTATAAATCACTTTATAAAATAGAATATACTATAAAGAAAAAACAAAATAAACATTTCAAAAATGTTGTATAAATATTGGAAAAATTATGAAAAGTCCTTTATGGAATGCTATAATAGTGAAAATCACGTTCTATATAAATAGTTATACATTTAGCAGGTCTGCGACTTACAACTAATTAAAAATATCACTCAATGTGATGTTCTAAACTATAATAGTCAAAAATGTAAATATTATAATTATTTTTAAATCGTATATATTTGTAGTATAACGTACAGTCGTATATATTTATTAAATATACTAGCTGTCGAGCGACACAGAATAGCAAAAAGCTATATGTTTTAACTATAGTAAATATTTACATTATTATAAATGTAATATGATATAATAGTTTGTCAAACACATTTAGGGGAAAGTGGAATGTGTAAGATTTTTTTTTTTAAACTACTCGTATTTTTAATTAGGCCGCTATAGTTTTACCGAGACCTCTGTATCACGCCTTAGGAATGCGCGGAGGCGGGGGGCAGCATTGACGAATGAACGGCGGGACGCCATGAGCGTTGACGAACGAGCAGCTTGCACTGCTCCCCGTCTTGCGCACATACCTAAGGTGCGGTACAGCAGTTTCGGTAAAAGTATAGTACCGCAGTCTTGGCCTCAGTTTCTTTGTACTGAGACTAGCTTAGTATAGACTGGACTAGAGATAAGGCTGAAATTATAATATCCTCTAGAGTCTTTACATTAGCCGGTCTTGAACTTTCGACGTAAGTTTAGTTCGAGTTTATTTTCACACGACTGCCCAAAAAGGAGTGTTATGTTTTTCTAAATATTTATTTCTAAATAAATGATTCCTAGTCGAAATTGAGTTTCTCAAGAATTGTCGTTTAGATCTTTACTTTCTTGAATTTAAAATTTATTTTTGTAACAACTACTTTAAATAGATTTGAAAAATACTTTTTTTTATGTTTTTTTAATTTTCAAATCTCTTACTTAAAAAAATTTAATTCTTCCCCTAAATATAAATGACAGTGTAAATATAAAATATATGTATTTCGGCCCTGTAAATGTGTTTTAGTCCTATATTATTTGTACATAAGTTAGATATTTAGCTCGTCAACAATGTATACATAGTTTTAAATAATTTATTCATATATGTGATCGCAAATTGTGATTTTGCATTGTAAACAGTTGCCTTAAAAACAGTTCTGCTTAGTTAATTTGGCAACTCTGTTCCTTTTAAGGGAAAAAAACGCGAGTGTGGTCATGGCTGCCAGAAACGTATTATTTTTTTTCGTAAGAAATACTACATAACATCACCGTGTATAGTACGCCCAAATTTCACCAACTAGGTTTTATGTTTAATGTATTTAATAGGGCAATACTAAATAACTCACCTACATAAGCTGACCTAGTGATCGAGCCCAGCATAGCTATTCACAACCGTTCAATACGCTTCCGTACCGAATCGAACATCAATCAATGTAATGCATTGATATCGAAGGAGTCCGCTAAACGCTGTTCACAAATCTTAAGGTGGATCCGCAGTTGTACCCCGCGAAATTCAAATTATCTTGGGTTTTTTGCAATTTGCAGCTCAGTCTCAGGTTATATCTTGAACAAAATATGATTCACGACTTTAACAGATATGTATTTACAGAATTATAATCATGAGAACCATTAATACATCTCTCTTAGTTAGATTAGTTCCGTTGAATTACTTTTTCATGAAATATTACATTTGGGAACCTATCAAACTTAGAGAGATGTATTAATGGTCTAATGATAACAAAGACCTACTTACTCAAGTATTAATTTTATAACATAGAAATAAAGCGAAAATATTTACTTGAAATAATAATTAAAATACTTTTTTTTTAAATAGAAGAAGAAATAGTTAGAAATCAGAGGACATACTTAAATAATACAAACGCTCTTCAAATAAACGCCCTTCCTCCTCTCTCCCTACTATGCTGTGCCCGACAGGGTCCATAATTGTGTCAATAATTTTAAGCCCACCAACTGTTTTACCAACATTATGGAATGCAATAAAGAATCGAGAATGATTATAATTATGTAAATACATAATTATCTATTATAGTCGCGAATCATATTTTTATCAAGATACAACCTGACACTGACCTGCAAATTGCAAAAAACGTAAGAACATTTGAATGCTGCGGACCACAACCGCGGATCGACCTTAAACCCAAAAATTTGGACAGTTTAAGGGCGGATTCGACCAAATAGGAATAAATATTATTTTCGGAATAAATCGCTACTTACTCTAGAGTAAATCAATTTCACGTTTAACCAACTACAATTCGAGGAATATCGAGTCTATTCGGGAATAGTTACTGTACCACCGATAAGCATGGAATATGGAGCTATTCCAAGAATAACAAAAAGGGCGTCCTGCTGTTTTTTTGCTGTCATTTGACCTCAACAAAAGGGACTATTGTTTCAGAAATAAAAAATTGCAACGTTTAAACGACTTGATTCAAGATACCTAGTGATAGTGATGAGGAAATTACACCGAGACGTCCAGTGGCTAAAAGAGAGAATAGATTTGTTTGTTATTTATTTTAAATTCAATTAAGTAGTTATTTATTCTATTTTCAATTTGTTTTTTATTTTATTTTCAATTATAATAAAGTGAAAATCTATTATGCTTAACAAAAGTTCTTTTTAACTTGCAAAACCCGATAAACACCACATGAACCAAATCGAACCGACAAGCAAAACTTCCCCAAGCCATAATATACAAATGAGAGTTGAGATGAGTTAAGCTTCTGCACTGTCCCGTTTGTAGAACAACGTTTTTTTGCCGGGTATTACATTCGTTCAAATTCACTCCGCTATTCGCGCATAGCTAATCCATGTATAGCTATACGCTAGATTGCATGGAAAAACGACTGTTGATTTACTCGAGAATAAAATCGTGGAATAGATTATTCCTGGTATAGTTACTCGTGTATAAATTCGGGTTTGGTCGAATCCGCCCTAAACCAAATAGACGATCAGTATTCTTCGGTTATTTGCTGCCGGGGACTAGGCAAATCCGGTACCTAACCGAAAATTTGTCACTTTCGACTCGGAAGCCTGTCGAATGGTTGTGAATAGCTATGCAGGACCGGCTTAGCAGTCGCGATCACAGACCATCTTTTACAAGTCTGAGATCAATAAATCACATGTTAAATAAATGACACTACGATACGTGTCTTGATCAGCAAATCACAACAGCTAACATGAAATTTCACTGCAAACTTACTAATTTGAGACTTCAAGTAGACTCCCAGAAATAACGAGTCATTTTTCTGTCCGTTTGTCACACTACACTGAGCCGACGTTCGCACACACGTATTAAAATCGCGGCGATTTTTTTTCGTGCACTTGATTTTCAACGCTATGCTTAGCAACGAGAGTTGAAAATCCAACAGTGTGTTTTCTCAACGCGATAGGACGAGAGTGCATCCCAGCGCGTTGGATTCTCAACGCTCGGCTTAACACAGAGAGTTGAAAATCCAGCGCGAGATAAAATCACGCCGCGATTCTATTACGTCCGTGCGAACGTTGGCTAACTCTGTGTACTCGTATACTGACAATTGCGTACACTGACTGGGAAGGTCCACTCAAATCTGTGTGGTTCTTTCCTCAAAAGACCATTTCAGACACTAATCTACATGTTCCTCACATAATCTGAACAAGATTATATCTGGAGTTTAACCGCTAAAAAAGACTGACCTCTGATTTTGCTGCGGTATTTTTTCTCAGAGTAGTCAGATAGGAAACACAGAGCCCATTTAGTTTAAAAACATAATTTATATTTGACGTGTAAAATTATTTGTATAAACCTAATAACGGAAATAAAATAATTTTGTCACCTAAACAGCTACCTACACAAAATTTTGCAGGAAGAATTTCCTAACCCACAATTAAGTACTTACCGAGTTTTAGACAGGCCAGCCATAACCACAGCCCGCTTACCCTAAGTCTTTTACCTAGCACAAGTTAAATACTAAAAACATTCAACAAAATATATTCAGTACTTATTTATAGTCCACTTATTATGATAAGTTTCAAGTCTCTTGTTGATCCGACATACATCTTAAAACTACCAAATCCCTTAGTCAAAATTGCACATTCATTTTCACACATGCAAATACAACATGGTAAAGAATTCAAAAGCTCACTTTAAACTGGAAATCTATCGTCAAATATTAATAATACTCTGGTTGTCTAGGTATTTCAATAAAAAGTAAACATTACTGACATTTAAAAATGCATTAAACTTTTTCAAACCACACAAACCAAACGACAACGACAGCGCAGCAAAATAATTAAATTTAAGTCCAAAAGTTTTGTAGATAGTTGAGGTATTTGTATTTATTAAAATACCTGAACAATTAAAGTATGCGTAACAAGACTTCTAATTCTCTCAACTGTTTGAATTAATAGACGCAGTAAGCGAGGAAGTAATCCACCAATAGAGTTTCGTCATTTTAAAAATGAAGCTATTGTATAAGTACTTCAAAATCTAATAAAAATTGTTCGATGGAAAAGAAATGGCAAGCGAGGAAAATCTACCAATAGAGTTGCTTCTTATTCAAAATAGCACAATCCTATTGGTAGATTTTTTCCACGCTCACCGCTCCTCTGCCTCGCACTGCGTACAGTATATCTGCAGAATTTTCTTGTGACTACATAACTGACGATAGCCTCCCAGTCACGCACACATAACTTTACCAATCAATTAACAATTTGTATCTAGCGTTATCACTACTTAACTACAACATTTGCGACACTATTCCGGCGGCGGCGGCGGCACGGGCGGCGGCGGCATCGCGGGCAGCGGGGGCTGCGGGGTCTGTGGGGCCCGCGGCGGGGGGCCCAGGGCCCGCGGCGGGGGGCCCAGGGCCCGGGGCGGGGGCCGCGGGGGGTACATGAACCCCTCCATCCCATAATAATACCCGTCCATACCTAACCCGTAGTACAGCGGCGGGGGAGGTTGCACCATAAAGTAAGGTAAGGGTTGTCTGAAAGGGGGGGGTACATTCCAGTTGCCTACCTTGGGGTGGTGTGGAGTTCCGTTGTGGCGCGCTACTTTGGGCGGCGGGCCGGGCTCGTGGGGCGGCGCGCGTTTCCTCGACGCGTCGAGAACATCACGAGAGATCTTGATCTTCAAGCTCGAAGTCTGCGGAGGTGGTGGAGGCGCCGCTAACCTTTCCTTAGGAATTTTAATCTTCAACCCAGGACTTGTTGATAACTTCTCTTTAGGGATAGTTATCCTTAGAGCCCCATCTTGCTGCTGCTGCTGCTGCTGCTGCTGGGCCTCAGCTGGTTGAGGAGCGGGACTATCTTTCCGTTTCTCTCTATCTTTTTTGTGTTTCTTCCGTTCTTCCTTAGATTTGTCCCGGTCTTTGTGTTTGTGTTTGTCCTTTTTCTTTTTTTCCTTCTTGTGTCTATGTTCCGGTACTTCTTCTACAGGTGGAGGGGGTTCTACGACTGGCGGGGGAGGTAAGACGGGCGCGGGAGGGGGTTCCGCGACCGGCTCGCGTTTCACTTCAGGCGATTTGCGCTCTGTTGCGACTGTGATAGGGGCTGGTTTGGCTAAACTTTCCTTTAGTAAATTAGATACTAATGTGGGATCAGTTTCAATGCCATTTACCGGCCGTGCAGGCGCTTCAGGCTTTCGTTCAGGACCTCTAGTCCTAATCGCAGTACCCCTTTGCGAATCGCGAATAACATTCTCATATCCAGGCGTTTCGTCAATTTTCTTAACAACCGGTACTAACTCAGGTTCAGAACTAGACTGTTGACGTTGTCTAGGTTTCTGTACTTCTTTCGAAGGAGGAGATGAGAAGGGAGACAGTATAGCCGGCGGTTGCATTTCTCTGATAGCCGCTGAAGGATCCGGCCGCTTTCTATGCGGACTCGGCGGCCTTTGCTCTTGAGTTTGTACGGGAGGTTGAGGTACTGGCGGTGCAGGGGTTGGGGTTGGTCTCACTTCGGGTTTGGGCCGATGTGGGGTTGGTTGGGGAGGCCTACGAGGGGCTTGAGCGGCCGCCGCGCTCGGCGTCGTCACGTTCTCAGGAGAGAATAAGGAAGGAGGTCGCGTTCTTTGAGGAACCACTTCGGGTTGAACCGTAGGTGGATGTGAAGGCGCCGGTGTAACAGTCGCTGATGTGGCCGTAGAAGTGGCAGTTGAAGACCCAGGGACAGGAGGACGGTGGTGTCTATGATCATGAGGCGGCTTCTGGTGGTGGGGCTTATGAGGAGGCCAAGGATGGTGTGGTTTATGGTGGTGTTGACCAGACGGTCGCTGATGATGTGGCGGCGCTTGAGCATTAGGTCTTGGTTGAGGAGCTCCAGGCCTTGCTTGTGGCTGTGGTGGCGGTTGCTGCTGTTGTTGTAAGGCCTGTTGCCGTCTCTCTCTCTCCTCCCGTCTTTCCCGTTCTTCCCTCTCTCTCTTTTCTCTGTATAGGGTGTAGTCTATTTTTTGTGGTGGCGGCTGAGGTGGAGGTGGTGCAGTTGTTGCTGGTACGTAACCACCGGGGACTGGTTGACGTCTTCTTTCCCTTTCGTATTCTGTAAACATAGTTTGGTTATAGGATTTGATGATACAGTACTTGTGTACACTTAAGATTTAAACTTGTGAACTTCGTCAGAAGCTGAGAACTGAACGTGAATTGCTCCTAACGAAAATCGCTTAAATTTTGACAATAAGTACATCAAACAAAACGAGTTCTTTCCTATATTATGTTTCCAAAACTTGTCTGTTCGACAGTTGAACCAAAGTATTACATATCGTGCAACAGTAAAATTAAATCAAATTCAAATTAGGCTGGAGACTCCTATTAAACGCTATCTTCAGGTCATAAATGGTTTTTAAGCTTCAGTAAGTGTTTCAAAGATTCCCAGCAGTACGTCCCAATAGCAAGCATCTTGACGCGACGTATGACAACACGTTGAATACGGTGAAGAGGGTTTATAGTAGACAAATCACCTTTAGGAACGTATTAGTGCCTAAAAAGGCTACCGAATAAAATCAGTGAACAACATAATCAGCCTTTAATGTTCCTACTGCTGGGATACAGGCCTCCTCTCAGTCAAAGCGAGTGGGCCGTAATCCACCACGTGGGCCCAGGGCGGGTAGATGTCACATATCTTCGAATATTTGGTTCTAGGAGATGCCGGTGCCGGTCTTCACGATGTTTTCCTTCACCGTTTTGAGAACAGTGGTGTTGAAATAAATTACACATGGTAAAGTGCCTACCTGGGGTCAAACTACAAACCCACGACCTACAACTCTTAAGTCGGGGCCGTTACCCCAGTGGACAACCACAGCTATCAGTGAACAATACCCTCAAATTGTACAAAATAAACATACCTTTATCAAATGACTTGTCAATGTCATCGAGGCCGGCGTGTTTCTTGTCAAACGGTGAGTTCGCGATGCCCGAGCCAGACGCGTTCGGCAACGAGTGAGGCGAACTGCCGTCTGCTGTTGGAAAGAATGTTTGGGTTAGTTATGATATTTATGGACCATATTTTAAAGATAGTTCATTGATTCAGGCGTGACCGTGCGGAAATCCATTATAAAATACAATAGACGTACATATATTTTGTAACACACCATGTTCGGGTTTGCGACAAGTCAATCGTCATCCTGAGGATGCCTCGTTGAGAGGTGAAATACGTGTCGATTTCTTAAAGGGTTTTTTATGGCTCTTTAGGAATAGTTAAGCGGAACCAGTTACTAAATATATCTACGTCTATTGTATTTTAAGACCATATTTTTATTTATTGGTGAACATCACAGATGATTTGGATATCGGAATCCAATAGCAATAAATTATAACAAAAAATCAAATGTTACAAAATTAAAAAATCCTGTATATTGATTAAATCAGGATTGAGAAACAAAATCAACACTGGGCTATATTTATTTAACAACTTTCAATCGACGCAATAAGGTCACAAACTAACAAAGCCTTTTTAGTATTTTAAATATGCTTTATAGTCAATTACTGGAGTAATTGTGCATCGTGAGGGAGGCATGAACTCAAAGTCAAGTAGCATTTATGTATAGCAAATTTCTTTTATGCACCTACAGCATTTATATTACAGATATAAATGTAGAAATTTTATACAGGGTGGCAGGAACATCGACACGAAAACTGTTACCATGGATTCAGAACATGATTCTGAAAATTTTTCGCCGGTCATTTAAAAAAAATCTGTTCTGTTGTTTCATAGAAAAGTGCAATACCTACGCGGTCAAAATGTATGGAACAGCTGTTTTTTTTTAAATAACCGATTGAAAATTTCAATTTTTCAGAATCATGTACTAAATCCAGGGTAACAGTTTTCGCGTCAATGTCCCTGACACCCTATATAGGATGACACAATGGGCTGTCTTATCGTTTATTTGTGAGAAGCACCCTGTTTCTACAAGGTTAATTATTCAATAATCAAAAGTGCTAGCAAATTGTCAAACTCATGAGCATAAAACGTTATGGCTGATTTTATTTCAGATAAAATCAGTACCCTAATTGCGTAATACAACACAATCACAATCTGTTTCGATTTGAAACAGATTGCTAATCCATTGCTTCATAAGTTGGAAAAAAAAATCTGCTCAACAACGTAAATAACGCAATGAATGTTGTTGAACTGTCAAAATGAAGCAAATTAGGCAAAATTGTTTACAAAAATAAGTTACGCAATTAGGGTACAGGTGTTTTTACCTAAAAAATAAACAAATTAATTAATTAAACTCACCAGCTTTTACATTCATCATCTTCCTCTTGAGCCTCGAGGGGCATTTCTCGAAGATGAGCAGGAATTCTGCTGTCAACTTCTCCAGCAGATCAGTCGTGACTGACCGGTCTACGTAGGAGAACCAGTGGCGGCCCTCGTTTGACTGTGGGATCTGTGCGTAGGTTTAGAACCGGGATCTTAGGGGCATGTTTATCTTTTGAACCAATTGTTTAACTAGGGTTTAGCTCATTTTGTTTGACCAAGCTGTGTATTCACTCTTCTTATATCAACTAAACAGTGAATGGTTCAGTACAGTACATAACATCAAGATTAAAATCCCCGAAAAAAATTGCAAAGGTGTATTAACAGTACCAGAAAATAGTTATACCGTATAACTATTTTCTATGTCCCTTGGCAAACTTCGTGTTTCGTCAGTCGTCGGATTTCTACTTGGCGCATACCGGACGCTCTCAATCGTCTTGGAAGTATATAGAGTTGTTAATACTCTTTTAACTTAATTTATTTTAAAAATGGGACGAAAGTTGCTAAAGTCGCAGGCACGAAAATAGTTTTACAGCTCTATATGATTCACAGGGAAATCAAAACAAAACAACAATAAAGTACTTAGTTCTGTATTCAAATTTTAATCTATTATATTTTTATATAATAAAAATGAATCCCTATTTCAATTTTTTTTTTCGGTTTGTTATTGTCAGAACGTTCTTATGAAAGAAAAAATTAAGAAAGTTGCGCGGAAAGTAGATTGCACCCGTGCGACGCATGGGCGGGTCGCTAGTACATGATAAATGTAATAATTGATGGACATGGAAATTAGCATTCATTTGTATTCGGAAATGCGATGATTCCCGAGGGACATTAAGAAAATAGTCAGACTGTACGTAATAGGGGCAAGTCTATTGCCAGCTTCTGGAGACAAATCCTGACTAAAGATCTTAGTTCCGTATTACAGAACCATCATCTGCCTAACGTTTTCCCAACTATGTTGGAGTTGGCTTCAGCAATATTTCACATGAAGCGACTGCGTATCTGCCTGTCTGGTTTAGTATTACAGAACCATTTACTAAAAATCTGTTTAAAGATAAAGCCATTTGATTTGTTGAAACTATTTCTATGTAATGCTTGAGCCTTGAGTTAGATTCTGTAATATTTAAGTATACATACAGTATACAGTATGAGTCTTTATAATATGCACATATCATAAATGAGGGAATCTTAGCTTAATTTTACAGAGGAAAAAGATTTTTTTTTTCAGACATTTTTCGATTATTGTAAAAGTTTATGAATAACTAAACATAATTAATTGACTCAGGCGTGACCTTGCGGAAATCCATTATAAAATATAATAAACGTGGATATATTTAGTAACTTGTTCCGTTCCGAGTCTGCACTCAGCGCTCGGTGTGGCAACACGCCGTGTTCGAGTTCGCAACAAGTCCATCGTCATCCTGAGGATGCCTCGTTGAGGGGTGAAACACGTGTCGATTTCTTTCAAGAGTTTTTTTATGGCTCTTTAGAAATAGCTAAGCGGAACAAGTTACTAAATATATCCATGTCTATTGTATTTTTTTAACTAAACATATTTTTGCAAAAAAAAACATGTTTATTTTCAATTGAGGGTAGTTTTTGTTTCCACAGTTTTCATTTTATGAGGTCGCCTAATTACCTACTTCCAATCATTATGGACTTTGTTACATCGCGATAGATCATTTAGTATAAAAGTTACACCGTTTTGTTAAAAAATTCCATAAAAAATATTTATGAAGTTTTCAAATATTTTTTCCAGCGATAAAATTAAGCATAGATTTCATTTCGATATGTGCACATTATTAAGACACACTGTATTAATATTGATAAATGTATAAAGTATGTACACACGGCTACACATCAAGCTATACATTTCCAGTTTATGCTGATCTCGCATTGTATAGGATTTCCGTACAAAGCCAGCTTATACTGGAACTATATAGCTTGATGTGTAGCCGTATGTACCAGTACAATACTCACAGCCCAATTACTCCATTTGCTTGCTAAATGTATACAGAAACACGCGACGACCGTAGGTCTGTACTGTAGGCACATCGTCGTCAAGTGCAGGCTGTTCGACGCCATAAAGTAGGAGGTCTGCGCGAGGTCCTTCGGCGCTAAGGATGAAGATATTGCTAATGATAATAAAGACGGGAGGTTTTGTTAAAGGTGTGCGATTTTGAACTTTATTTTCTTGGGCCTTTAGGCATAAAGTGCCTTTTCTCATGCTCCGGTTGCGGTTGTATGGAAAATACTAACAGTACTCGGGCGCGTAAATACAAAGGCGGGTGCAACACAGACAATACCTAGCTGTTCTGTAACGCAGCCGCGTCCGTATGAGTACAGTATTACAAACACGATTACACCACAGACATTTGAAAACTGTCTGCAATGTGATTGACTCCGAACGACATTGGTTCAACAAAAACGACTGCAATACAGCTTATAAGTACTCGCTCTGTCTACACTGTAGGTATCAAACTTGCGACGCAACGCAGCTTGCGCTAATACTAAATAGCCTGCCTTGCTACGAGCAACTTGGAAGTAGCACTCGACTGCCGCTGCCGCGGCACCGCTCGCCGCGCGCGTTTCTAACATAACCTATTTCACCCAGTTCACAATTTTTCGACAGTTTATAATCTAACGGAAATAATACTATGGATGTCTGCGTTGAATCCGCCTTTTCATTGACTTATATAAACAAATGTGGCTGCACTACAAACCGCTGTGTTGCAGCTGGGTTCGGACGGACTACTGCTTTAAACCATTCGCAAGATAATGCAGCACAGACTGTGGGTGTATGTGTTGCATCCGCCTTTGTATTTACGCTACCCGGGCTTTTATATACAGGGTAAGTTTTTATCCAGTGCGCAAACTTTAACACGTGACTTTACTCATCATTATAAACAACTTTTACTATGGGACCAAATCTGAAATCGCGAAAAAAAAATCAGCTGTTCGCTACATTTATGTTCGCATAACTCGTCAAAATGTAGGGAACAGCTGATTTTTTTTCGCGATTTCAGGCTTGGTCCCATAGTAAAATATAATTATGAGTAAAGTCACGTGTTTAAGTTTGCGCACTGGATAAAAACTTACCCTGTATAACACATCAACCGGGTAGTGTGTGAAAACTTTCCCACACATCACAAGTACCCGGCTTACACGCACATTTGTTGCGTTCGTCTATTTGACAACGGGATCATGTGAAAAGAAGCTAATTCTTTGCCTCAATAAAACCCAAGAAAACAAGTTCAGTATTGCTAGTGTATAGGGTACAATCATAAAGCTAATGGACTTAAGGGTGTAAGCAGATCAGGTCTAGTGTTATACTAGCTTTCAAAAATCTAAAATGCGTGAGAAATAAATTCTACATCGATTTTCGCTTTAGTATGTAGTTGTATAATTATTAAATTTCAGTGAAACGAACTAAATAAGAATAGGATTTCTTGGGTTCTACAAAATACGCGGTTGGACGTGGACTAAGCCGACGTTCGCACGGTCGTAATAAAATCGCGGCGGGATTTTATCGTGCACTGGATTTTCAACTCTCGGCGCTAAGCAGAGCGTTGAAAATCAAATGCATGAAAAAAAATCGCCGCGATTTTATTAAGTCTGTGCGAACGTGGGCTTACGGACACCAGCACGCTTAGCATGATTACAATAGAAACGGGTTTTGTCGACGGAATAATAGACAAAATGACAGATACACAATAACAATCTGTCATTTTGTCTATTCTTCCGTCGACAAAACCCGTAGGAAACCCGTTTCTATGGTTGTCATACTCGTGCAGCTCTTTATACAGTACAATATGTATTCAGGTTCCAAAAGATTATCAATATCCTTGTATTAGCGAAACGATTATGCCACTGCAATTCGTGAACATCAGAATGACTGGCCAAAATGACCAATCAGCTTTAAAATATTACTAAAATGTAATATTTATTTGCTACTATTTGATACCTTTGTTTAAATCATTATAATTGGTACCTACTGAAAAACAGAGAAAATGAATTTAAATAATGGGCAGTCAATCTGATGCCAGGATGACTGCCACATTTAGAATGTCCACGTAAGGGATCAAAAATTTTCCCTAACCGCCGCAGGAGACGCCCTGGGCGTCGGGAATCGCAGGCCGATTTCTGGCCACCGTAGGCGCGGACTTGCGGACGGTGAACAATGGGTAGCTCGCCGTCCGATAAGGACCAGGCCCAGGTCGACGGCGCGTTGTGTTCCACGCACGTCTCAGAGATGTCAGCAGAACTGACGGGGTCCGCTAGGGCTGATGCCTGCTGGGGTTGCGAAGAAGTCCGAAAGGGATATCGTGGCCCCGGCAACATGGCAATTGAAGGAACACGGGCGGGTTTTAGTCAGTCTGGCACGCTCCACCCAGAGCGGGAGAAGTTATATGATAATTTCCAAACTAAAAAAAAAGGCTCCAAAATTTCAATTCGCCTTTACAGAAATTTTGTACACACTGCTACACATCAAGCTATACATGTCCAGTTTATGCTGATCTCGCATTGTATAGGATTTTCGTACAAGCGAGGTCAGCTTATACTAGAAATTTATAGCTTGATGCATAGGTAGCCGAGTGTACCTATTTGATACTTATTTTTTCTAGATTTTTAGGGCATTGAATAAAGATTTTATTAGGGATGTTTTGTTTACTATAATACAGAAACTCAAGTGAATTTTAGCCAGTCATTTTGATGTTCACCTGCAATTGGACGTTATTATACTTATTATATACGTATTTTTGGCAGGCGTGTAAAGGCTTGTGCAGACCAGCGCGACACGCGACGCGACACACAGGCACCGCTCGTCGCGCGACGAGCGGTGCCTTTGTGTCGCGTCGCGTGTCGCGCTGGTCTGCACAAGCCTTAAGTAAAACGACATGGACAAGATCTTGGGTAAAATTATTGCAAAAGGATCCAAACGAACTTAGTATTTAATACTATTCCAGTAAATCCCAATCCTATTCTCATTTTGTTCTTAATATTATGCTTAGCGTCGTCACTCATTTATCACCACTTTTATCGTCAGCGGCGCCATGTCATTAACAACTCACAATAATTGGCACGTAGTCAACATGCAAGAATATTTCCTTTGTAACATGACTTTTTGTGAGGTTCACGGTCGCCTTTGTTTTAAAATATTTGAGAGATGCTAAAAAGTAGTCATAGAAAAAAAACTATATTTTTTAGATATTTTTCTTAATTTTTTTGTGTCCCTAATTAATATTTTTTGTCTTTTAAGCTATTGCATAGCTTTTATCGCGGGCTTTGAGCGCGGCGACCGAATCAAGAAATTCCGTAACGTAACGAAAATAAAACCTAACACCCCCCACTCCGCTTACCATGTAATGACGGTTCCCATGACAACGTGATGTTGTCATGGGAACGTTATTTTTATTTTAAGTCATCACGTCGTCATCCCAAGTGTAGCGTTGACAAATAGGAAGTATGGAGGTTACAAATGCTATGCAATAGCTTTACCGCGGCAGTCCCCGAGTGTCACAAGGTTTTTTTAACCGACTTCCAAAAGGAGGAGGTTCTCAATTCGTCTGTATGTTTTTTTTTCTCTCTTTTTACCACAGGAAAAAATTAAGAATCTCTCTTTTTTTAAAACCTGTTGTAAGTAATAAACGAGTGACGACTCTAATTCATAAAGCATTTTCTTTTCCACTCGCAAAGCTTCCTACAATTTATTTATTTGAAAAATAAAAAACTTTTATACATGAAAGTGCAAAAACTATCATGAAGTATGGTGACTATATTGCAGCAATTATATGGACGTGTTAGGGAGATGACACTCAAACAATAATTCTATGTTTTATCCACATACCTGTAGTATATTTTCTTATGAAGTAGGTATACATTGCCTGTTGATACGCGGCATATTTTTTTGCCGCCGGTCAAGTTCGGTGCGGCTAACGGAAACGGTAACGGTTTTGTCTCGTTTTTATTGCAACGTGTGGCTTCCATATTTTGTGTGTGTTTGATTTTAGGAAAAAATGTGTTAATGAAAAATAAAAATTTGTTTTATTGTGAGCAGGAATTTTGTTATTTGAAATTAGTTTGGAAGTTAGAAAAATTGACCACTTAAATGAAACAAAAATTAGTTAACTATTTTTTTTTCTTTTTTTTTTTTGGTGACAAAACTACAGGGTTGTGTTAGAAAAGTTTTTAACAAAACAATAGAAAGGGAAAATTAATCATTTTATTTTGGGAAAAGATCTTTTATTTTCATTTTACAATATTTTTTTGATGCCAATATTTACAATAAAAATAATTCAAAGAATGGAAGCCAAACGCTGCATTCGCATTAATAAAAAAATAAGTTACACCACATGTAATAATGAAATTGTCTAAAACCATATTTTAACATTTTCTTAATGGTAGATAAGTGCATACAGCAAAAGAATTAAATATACAGACAAACTAGTCACTTCGCAAAATATGCTCAACAACTGACTCACAGGCCATCTCTTAAAACACAGATGTCCAACCTGGACACCTAATACCTTCGCTGACAGTACTTTTCTAAATTCAAAATTACACTGTGGCATATCAGAATACATAAACAAAATAAACACGCGACAAAATTAAAAAAACGAACAGAAAACCGGCCCGAATCCGACCCACAGCCGTTTAAAAAACCCGAACGAGCCGACCTGAACGCAGTCGCGTCGCCCGCACGTAACGCATCGGTCGTGTCAGTCGCATGACGTCATCAGGACACAATAGGACGCTTGTCTCACCTTTGACAAGGTGACACGTCCGTACGACGTGCGTGTGGGGGTGGTCGATGGCAACATCGAACCCTAATGTCTGTAGGAGTACATTCTCGTTGAAAACTAGGTCCTGCGCCTGTAACAAAGGAAGAAAAAATATATTAGATAACTACAATTGCAATATTTTCAAGGACATGGGCAGTGTTAAATACTAAGGCTGGTTTCAGCCGGAAGACCCGTATGGGCTTCCAGAACGGAGACACACGAGAGGCGCTAGAACATTGGTTCTCAGCGACGCGGATTGGTCCGTACGCGACCAGGTCCGGGTAGAGCCCGTACAACACTAGCAACCGTATCGTACTAACTCCCTCGTTTCAGACCACTTCGGGCGCTACCCGTACGAGTCTCCCGTGTGTGGGCGACCCGTGCGGGTCTCCCGGACAGCTGTGAAACCAGCCTTAATCATTTATTCAAAGTGGACTACGAATAAGTTAATTTTGAAAGACCAAAGTTAGGCCCCAAAACGTCCACCATTCACCAGATGTGGCGCAAACTCCCCAGCAATAAATCAATCAATGTGCCTAGCTTTTTCCCAACGACAATGTTGGGGTCGGCTTCCAGTCTAACCGGATGCAGCTGAATACCAATATTTTACATGGATCAACTGCCTATCTGACCTCCACAACCCAGTAACTGGATGATACGATACCCCTTGGTAAGACTGGTTGTCAGACTTTCGGGCTTCTGACGACCCGTATCGCATTTCGTAATTTATTATTCTGCATATACACTGATAAAACATGGATTAATAAAATAACGACCATCATTATTTTGGCTGTGATAAGCTTTTATCAATATAACGTTATCACTTATAGCCGAAACCCAGAATTACTGATAGCAGATCCTTGTTAACTCGTAAATATAATAAAGGTCGGAAATGCGACTGCTGAGCATGGATTCGATCCTAGTGTCGGGGAAAGTGTTATTGGGTTTTTGCATTGCAGCAAACAACCCGGAGTCTTGTTAATGACATATATTATTTGCGAAATGTGCGAAAGTTTAGTTTGACCGGGAGTCCGGGCGAGGGGCACCGTTGACCAATGAGCGGCGGGCGGGATGCCGCGCGCCGTGATTGTTGATAAATGAGCGGCCTGTACTGCCCCCCCGTCTCGCCGCGCACATATAATACCTCAGCCGCGAAACAGCGGTTCCGGTCAAGCTATATTACATCTCAGCCTACCTCTTCAATGAAAACAGGCGTGATGTTATGATAAATACTAGCTGCTAGTTCTGAATGTAACGTTTTATATCTTGAACCCCGTCTCTTACAAACTCATACAATGAACATTTTTAAACAATCAAAATTAAAAGTTATTGAAATTAAACTGAGAATCAGCACTTTTTGACCGTCAAAATTACATAAGACAGTCCCCAAAAACGCCCGCCTTGCACTACTTCTTAATGCATATCAAAACTAAAGCTTTTGCGTCAGGCTGGCGCATGCTCTGATTTGGATAAATGACGTCACTTCTGTGCGTGTCGGTGCACATTAATAAAACGCATGTAACGTTACACCTAACACGGGTGATTGAGAACCAAGTACTATGTGACACGCACGAAGTATTGGATAACACAGGCTTCCCATACGGCACAGAAAAAAATGGGGTTTTTGGAAAAGTACTAGCCGACATGCGATACCCACATTTCGCCAGATCTGTTAAAAGTCCCATGTAAAAGGGCTAATCTAATGCCATTAAACGGACACAAATCTGGTGCTGAGAATTTCCTAGTAACCAATTAAAACCCCACGGTTCCTACCACAAGTCGGGCGCTCGGGAGGTCCGATCGATCCCTAGATTCGGATCCCGATTCGATCGATCCCTAGGTCTGGACTTAGTCAGGCCAAGGGATAGATCGAATGTGAGAAGGGTCCTGCCTTTCTTCTTCTCTAGAAGAATTACTCATGCCGTGGTCAAAATATTAGCCAGTCAGCACGGTGGTATCGGTCGGGGCTGATTGCCCAGAGTGCGTTTTTTGGCGGCATCTACATCGCCACATGCGAACCACGCATCAAAGACCTGACGTCACACAAAATCCTGCATCGCGCAATTAGAGTTTACCGCGCGATCGACATATGTATAAATTACAGAGATCAATCGTTGCCCGCCAGACACGACACCCGACCTGGTCAGAGGATCCTCTCTTTTCCCTATAGAGGATGAGTTAACTTCACACCCTGTTCCTCATACCTCAAAATTTTTACTATTCATCTTACATTACATCACGTCTGTATTGAAGAGACGGGTTGGGCAGAGGTATACACGGTGGATTTTTGAGATGGGGCAGTAAGGGCAGCTACCTTAACCGTTGTAGCTACAGGAAAACGGTCTTAGGAGACTGGCTTTAATTTTTTTATCTGAATTCTCTGATTTTGAAAAAAAATTACAATCAACAAGCAAATAGGCACTAAACTTTTTTGGTGTTATCGATCCTGTTTCTTATAAGGATCAAAAATCTCTTGTTGGACCAACTGAGGTTTGAGAACTAGAAAAGTCGAAAATCTAAAAAAAAAATTACCTGTTCTTGGTATTGTTCTGGCGTCAGGGCGGTGAGACTCTCACCTCGGTGGAGGCATACATGTGCCACTTTTATTACATATTCTAATTTCCTTGGCTGTTCCTCCACCTGAAAATAATTTATACAAATTCATTACCTACATATTATGAATAAAATACTGTTCACATTTTACAACTTGTTTAAAGAACAAATCGACATTATTAAAAGTGAGATTAAAATTGCTCATTAGTCTTATAGGCAGCCTAGATTGAGAAACTGTTTCATTTTTTTAAATAAAAAGAAAAAAAAAACGTTGGAAGTAAACGAGTTTCTTTATTTATATGCTTTGAATTTAACCTCAAAAAGGTTTGTTTACACTTTCATCAAATACTATTGGAACAGACTATAGTAGACTCAATTATGCTCGTGTAAGGCTGGTTTCACAGCTATCCGGGAGACCCGTGCGGGCCACCCTTACAGGCTGCCGGAACGGAGACATGAGTGAGGCGCTAGAACATTGTTTCACAGCGACGCGGATTGGTCCGTACGCGACCCGTTCCGGGTAGAGCCCGTACAATGCTAGCAACCGTATCCTACTAACTCCCTCGTTTCAGAGTACTGCGGGCGCTACCCATACGGGTCTCCCGTGTGCGGGCGGCCCGTGCGGATCTCCCGGACAGCTGTGAAACCAATACCAGCCGATGTGGTAAGATCTAGTTTTGCCTGTATTTGATTTCTGAAGTGTTTAAATTTCGTACAAAATAAACAAAAAACTCGATTGTTTCATTCTATTGTTTCTTCCGCCGATAACGTTTTTTTCTTTTGGTCCTAATTGTGACTCAAAACACGTTGTACTGTGACCTCTGTAGCAGTCTAAAGAACTAGTTGTATTTGCCTGCATGCTTATTTATCTATTTTGTCGACTGTACAAACAAAAGCATACTTCCTCATTAACAGTGTAATTAAATCTGTCTGTGCCGTGGGATTTTACTCAAACTATTCGTGTCAACTGATAAACATTAGATAAAATATAGAAATAGGTCGTTGTCGTAGACACCGTCTGCCGAATCAAGGCCGTCGGGGACAGCGATTAATTTACTAAACATTGTTAGGTATTTATTTTGAAGTCGACGTTTTTTTGCAATTTACATTTCAAAACACCTTCTACATATTTTTTTTTAATACAATAGATAAATATAAATATTTTATTTATGGAATATTTTTTTTTATTTTTTTTCCGCAAGGTCACGCCTATTAACTTTTGTTTTTCTTCGTTTTCTCACAGAGACGGTCGATTAAGGGAAAGACGAGTTGTTATTTATAAACGTGAAGGTAAATACTCCTTTTGAGATCTACTTACGAACGGAAGAAAAGGGGCCAACATTAGGGTATTCTAACATTTCTAGCCAACGAATTTGTATACTTTTTTTCCAGTTTCCGAAATAGTTTGCTTGCGTGAGGCAC
This sequence comes from Agrochola litura, assembly GCA_949152395.1. Classification (NCBI taxonomy): domain Eukaryota; kingdom Metazoa; phylum Arthropoda; class Insecta; order Lepidoptera; family Noctuidae; genus Agrochola; species Agrochola litura. The sequence continues at coordinate 10,487,320 of OX424521.1, read as the reverse complement.
ATTTTTTGTCGGTCTAGTAAAATTTGGCACAGTTACTTCTTTAATCTCAATGAAAATTACTCGGAAAGTCGTTACCTATGTTATTAAAAGAACTGGATATATGTACTTCGAATTTAAATTTATTCCTGTTTCTCCTATAATAGTGAAGGTTGAATAATCAAAACATGTTACAAAACACTTCCGAGAAATGTTTTGAGTGATTTAGGGAAATCAGTTATTAGTTTTATTCGTATTTTAATGTATTGTACAGCCAACAAAAGAGCTAAGTAACCACGCAGCTTACTACAGCTTCTTTTAAACCTTGGGCGTGTGCAGCAGTCGAGGAGTGAGCAGACGTTATGTAGTGCAAAGACCTTTTAATTTCTTGGCTAGTTACCCATCTGTTTCGTCGACTGTACATGTGTACACAGGACGTTAATAAGGCGCTATTCCACCAGTGTGCGGCACTGTGCGACAGTGTACAGCAAAAATGTTTATTTCAGTGGACTCACTCAAGTAAATATTTACAAATGTGCTGCATTGTAAGCTTACAAAAGTTACGTACAGCTTTGCCGGTGGAAACATCAGCAAACACGATCTGCAGTTCAGTACAAGCACTGTTGGAGTTCTGTACTGAATGTTTGTGAAGAACACAATTTTGGTGGAATCGCGCCTTTAAAATGACACAAAGTTATACATGGGAATTATAAGTTGACCTCGCATTGATTAGGCTGCTCTTACGATGAGAAGTCAGCTTTTGGTAGAAATTAAAGCTTGATGGGTCATCGTGTATATCTTTCTTAGCACACGTACGCACGGGCACTTTTTTAACGCGACGTTTTTTTACAACGCACTAGATTTTCAACTGTCGTCGTAGTACCGAGCTTTTTTGTCGCGTTAAAAAAGCGTAGTATAAATTAGGGACCGAAAACCTTTATAAATTACGGTACAGGTATCGAAGAATTTTGGTTACTTCTACGACTAAGGTTACCGCTATCTGGGTAACCAAGAAGAAGAAACATGTTACCTCATTTAGGTTACCGTTTTAATACCGGTTACTCAAACACAGGCCATTCGCGCCCTTTGACTAATGCCGATGACTTGTGTAAGATAAAGGTATTTTATTTCGGTAACCGATATTAATACCGGTTGTATTCAATTTAAGTAGCGTCTAAATTACCAGTATTGATCATACCGGTTTCAGTCCCTAGTATAAATTAACAAAATAAAGTACACGTACCTTTGCGGCGAGGAACAGCGCCGCAGCAGCTATAGCATTCCTGTGGAACTGTGTGAACGAGTGGAAGGCATAAAACCTGTGCATGTACACTATTGCTGTGTTGATACATAGTTGAGAGCTGTAGAAGACTGGTTAAGGAAATATTTGTAAAAAAAAATGCTGAAAATGTACACAAGAAATAAATATAAAGTCGAGTCACGTGTTACAAATTACTTAAGTACAACATTTACATGGGGTCTCATTATTGAGTGTGCAAGTCACCCCCTGCCACTTTATCCGTGTGCATATAAAACATAGATCAGGCAGGGGCCATAGTCCTTCCATAGTTCCAGGTGACCAGTCCACTTTAGCAACCCAAACCCATAGTCCGATATCTTTGTTTCCATATCTTACAATAGTCCTACACCAACCGGGGGTTGTCGTTGGCTGCACTTGCATAGTGCGAACAGGGATAATCGTCGGTTGGTACCTCATTTCATTAAAAACGTCTAAGGGGCCTCTGCGAGTTGGCTTCGGCCCCTCGTACGCCTTCCAAAGGTCCGGGACCCCTGGGTCCCGAGATATGTTAAAAACGTATAAATAATAACAATAATTGTTTATTTCAGGCATAATTTATTAAGTCTTACATACAAACATACAATTTAAAAATAACAAAAACACAACCCCTGACCCCATTTCTAACCAATAACCAAAAGAGCCAAAATGAATGCACCACACTTTAAGGATGAAACCTGGGTAAAGAAAAAACTATTGAGTCCGTTAGTCAGATAGTAAATAAAACAGTGGCACTCCGGGACTGCCGACAGAAGTGAAAACTTGAAAAAAAAAATCGGCACCGCGGTAGTCAACGCGTTAATGTCTTTTACTCCACGGTGTCGCTAACAGGTCGCGAAATCAATGGTTTAGTACAATCTCAAAATTGCCCAACGCGCCTAAATAGTTTTCACTTCAAAAATATTAGACACGTATTTTTTGCTTTACTTATTATTATATTAGTAAAAAATTACTTAGATAAAACGCATCAAAGTTCAGTGAGGGTCGCAACGTCACAAGTATAAAATCTACATACTCGTGACGTCATGGCACATTTTAACTCAATGTATCGCCGTAATCTTTTGATAATGGAAAAAAAAAAGAAAAAATACCGTGTCCAATATTTTTCAATAACCTACCTGACGGTCAAAAAAAAATTGTAATCCCTATGTACACTCAAATAGCAGGTTAATATTTATAGACAAAGACAAAAAGTAAAGTGTCATGGCTACATTCTATCATGTAAACGCCAATTGTAAACACTGTCACCTTGACCTGTCTCGCCTTGCAAAATCGACATGGAAGTTGTAGACTACTTGCAAAGCGCGTTGATCATGAAATTCTCGTTTTTAGGGTTCCGTAGTAAACAAGGAACCCTTATAGTTTCGTCATGTCCGTCTGTCTGTCTGTCTGTCCGCGGTCTAGCACCAAGACTGTTAGTACTAGAAAGTTGTAATTTGGCATGGGTATACATATTAATCATGCCGACAAAGTGGTAAAATAAAATTATGAAAAATATATATTTTTTAGGGTACCTCCCCTACACGTAAAGTGGGGATGTTTTTTTTTTTTTTTATTTCTATCCCTTAGTGTGGGGTATCGTTGGAAAGGTCTTCCAAAAAATTGTGAGTGTGTTAAAACCATTTTTGAATTCAGAGATTCGTTTGCGAAATATTAAGCTTTAGTGCAAATTTTTGTTAAGAGTCAAGTGTCCCCCCCCCCCCTGCCAGCTAAATGGTTGGTTTTAGATATGTGAAACAATTCACGGCAGTAGCTTATATAACGAATTTAAAAGGAAAACTATCACAGCTGAGTAGGCTTTACAAGTTAACGAGGGATAATCGACCAACTTAAATTTGCGGTTGTAAAAACATGTTCTCCCATACATTCTGCATGAAAGATTTTTTTTTTCAACTACAAAGTTAAGTTTGTTCTTGGGATAAATTCATCCCAACTACGGAACCCTACATTGTGCATGGTCCGACATGCACTTGGCCGGTTTTTTCGTTGTATGAGAGAAGAGACTTGCATATGCATTGTGATGATTACAGGTTTAATTCTAATAATCGACAATAGTAGGTAAAGCAAGCAGGCTGATAACACGCACTCCCCAGTCTCACAGATGGGTTTACGGATGTGTTGTCAATCTTAGCAACAAACTCGAAACATCTCATGTGCCTATAATTTCACCGACACATTTCAAACCGGAACACGGCAATGCTAGCGATATAAATTGGTAAGATGTAAGACTGACCCAAACCCTTTCACATACAACTCTGCATAATTTGCATTTTGGGTACACAGGAAAACTTTACAGGAAACTGCCGCCATTGCGGTAGCAGGTTTCGCAGAACGGTTAATCGCTCCTTGGAATTTGGACTCGATTGTGTATCGGGGAAAAACCGGTACTTAAACTCGGGAATACATTCGTGAAACGAGACGCGAATTTCGCACTCTCATTGACCTCATTCCAACTCGCGAGGCTTCGAAGTATGAATCAGCCAATGAATACGCGTCGGGTCATACAAATGACATTTAGCTTTTATGATTTACGGATAGATGTCGCTAGTAGAAACGTGTTGTGACGGCGACAATATAAAATCGAATGATTTTAACATTCATGTGTATGGAATTTATATAATTTAGCATGAAATTCAAGGTCACTGATTGGAAATAAAATTCTTGGGTATTTCTTAATTCATTGATACGTGATAACATTACAGTTGGAGTATAGTTAACGATTTTATAGTAGTACAATTTATTACTAGGTACGAGTTTGTGTGGCTTCCAGTTAAAAAATTGTGTGCCTGGTTTGGTCTTTTGGAATAAACTAGACTGCTAAGGGGTTTCTATAATGTTCTTTCATTAGAAAATTCTCAGCAGCAGCCCAAAGATATTATGTTCCCCTGTTAAGGTGCACCCCACCATGAAATGTGGGTGTACGTACAATCTCTTGTAGTAGATACAGAGGTGTTGGTCAGATTAATTTTTGCAGTAAAAATCGCGTGACTATTGTTATTATTTCTCAATAACTATAAACAGACCAATCAAACAAATATTATCGCCTGTGCAGACGCGACACAGTATGAATGTCAAGGCAAAGAAGAAACTAACCTCTGTGCTAAAAGACGATGACCTTATTTCCCTAGTCAAGAAGAAAAACCGTTAAAAAAAACGCGGGAGATGGAAAAACACGTTGCTACCGAGTTTATGATGCGTCATAAATGCATTTACCTCGGTAGATTAATTAACAACATTATGTCATCAAATAGGCAGTCGCTCCATGTATAATATTCAGCTGCATCCGGTTAAACAGGAAGCCGACCCCAACATAGTTGGGAACAAGGGCGGATTCAAGATTTATTTCTGGACGGGGCACATCGGCCAGACAGATAAGTGTCTCCCATAGTCCACCTCACACGTCCCCCTAAGCCCCCTTCCACAATCCACCCTTTGTTGGGAATAGACTAAGCAGATGACGATAAGCGGTTAGCCAAACTCGTGGGGACACACCCACATTTTGCCAGATATGTTTAAGTCCCATGTAATAGGGGCGAGTCTATTGCCATCAACCGGGCACAAATCCGGACTCTGGGCTGCTACTGAGAAATTTCAAATGAACAATAATCTGAACAACACTCCCCGATTTTAGGGCCGAAACCAGCATTTGCGCTTGCAAACACTAGACCAACAACGGGGCAGTCAGATCTTACAGCTGCCTTTTTTTTTACTAATTTTTGGTTGCCAACCGATAACGTGTTAAAAACTAGCAGTAACCTGTATTTAGATACCTACCTACTTTACATTTGATGAGCTTACGTCAATCAAACACGCTCGCATTTTTTCTAGGCCTTTAACAAACTGCGTAAGGAACGCTCTAGAAAATGGACTATTGTAAGTACTGTTAGGTGATGCGGGAGATAACTTTCACTAAGCGAAAGTTAGCCTAAACCATGTAACTGACTTTCTAAAATGGGGTACAGTTACACTATTTGTTATGGGGTAGTCTATGGTTTACCTACTATTTACGGTATTTTTGGGATAGTCCTGAATGGTGGTATGGTACCTACAAAGGGCCCGGAAGACTAAAATTGATTTTTGTCCGGGATTTTTTTAATTTGAGAGTAGGCGAGATCTTACTTGGCAAAATACATAGGTAGACAGCATCGAATCATTCTACGGACAATTAAGGAGTTTATATTCATGAGGACTCCTTCTGGAATTTCTCAGTAACAGCGGGAATCTGGATTTGTGACCGGTTGATGGCAATAGGCTCGCCTACATGGGACTTGAACATAACTGGCGAAATGTGGGTGTACTATAGATACACCTCTTCGTGATGTTATGTCGTTATGTGCGACTCCTTCAAGTTTAAACATAACAAACGACAGCCTCTAGTATCGATCTAACCTTCCGAGGAGTAAAAGTGTAGCCTTTGATCAAGGAAACAACCAAGATGCACATAACTTTATACAATACCTGCGGATAAACTGATTAATGCTCTTGAAAACTTCGTTCCTAAGGGCTTTAGCAGACTTGCTACCTTGACATCGGAGATTTTGCGACTTCCATCAATGCGTTTTGGCAACTCTCTGCGATCGATCGCAAGAAAAAACGCGTTTTAGCGATTGCTTCGATGCTGTATCGTGTTTTGGCGACTTGCTGCGTTTGAGAGTGGTGACTGGTGCCAAAATAGCTGCGAATGGCTTTCGAATGTGTGTGCGGAATGATAAGTTCAGTCGCTGTTACAAATTTCCAAAAAGCGGCCGTGCAAGTCGGACTCGCAGTGTTCAGTACCACCGCATAATGTATAGAAAAAAAAAACGCCAAAAAAAAAAACAACACGTTTTTTGTATGGGACCCCCTTAATTTTATTTTTATTATTTATTTTATGTATTTTGTTTAAAATTTCGGCCTTTCTACCTATAACGGTTCAAACGATACAGCCCTATGACAGACGGACGGACAGCGAAGACTTAGTAATAGGGTCCCGTAATCCCTTTTTTTTTTTATTATTAGCATTTCGTAGTTGACCTCCGAGATCATGACTACTTAACCGGGCTTTCCTGTGGGTGCCTTAAGCTACTACACTTAAAACCTCCAGCCAGGGGGCCCGTAATCCCGTTGGCACCCTTTAGGTAGTATTCGTAGCTGATGCCAAAAGTAGCATGTCTGCTAAGGTCCTAAGCAACACTGAATAAACCATAAGATAATAATAATTACAACAAGGAAATCCGCGTTACAACAGCAGTCAGAAACAATAGGTACATTTTTAATTGCCTGCAGTCCGGTCGTTGCTAGAATGCGTTCTTCACACTTGTCAGTTTCATCCTAACCAATGTGTTTTGCGAATTTGATCCATATTACTACTACAAATTGTCCAACTTAGCCGACGTTCGCACGAACGTAATAAAATCGTGGCGGGATTTTATCGCGCACTGGATTTTCAACTCTCAGTGTTAAGCCGAGCGTTGAGAATCCAATGCGCTCTCGTTCGTCGTCCGTTCGCTCGTCGTACTCTCGTCCCAGCGCTTTGAAAAAACATACTGTTGGATTTTCAACTCTCGGCGCTAAGCACAGCGCGGCAGCGTTGAAAAAAAGTGCACGGGAAAAAATCGCCGCGATTTTATTACGCCCGTGCGTACGTCGGCTTACAGCACGCGTAGCATAACAACCACAAAAACGGGTTTTGTCGACGGAAGAATAGACAAAATGAGAGATTATTATTGTTTATCTGTCATTTTGTCTATTCTTCCGTCGACAAAACCCGTTTCTATTGTGGTCATGCTAACTGTGCAGGAGTCAGAAACACATTCTCTCGACGACGCACAGTGGATCGTCCCCATACAAGAGGTCGGACATAGAATTAAAAATTGAAAAAGTATTTAATTGAAAAAAATGAAATACACAGTTGCATTACTCTATTATGGAACTACAAAAAATGTTACTACAATTTTTTTATTTGACCAGTACTTTATGAGCAATTCGATGAAAACTGTTATTTTTCTATGGAAATGGTCATAAAAATGTCTGTATCTCATGATTCCCTCCTTGTTTCGATTTGCGGTTTTCACTACTGTTATTTACCCATTTTATGCCACATTTTCTTCAAGGATACATGGTGCCCCCAGCGACCCCCTTCCGAGATATTTTGCTTTTAGTAACTATACTTTTTATTGTATAACTGATGAAATGGAGGTACATTAAGTATATTCATTACTGAGAATAAGTCATCCCTAAGTAGTTCCTTAAATAACAGGTGCATTTGCGATTACTTTAATGACTTATGAACGCTTCTGTTGCCATACAACAAAAGCGTTAATGAGTCCTTAAGTAAAGATTACTAGTACTTGCTTAATCTAATTAGTTATTGTAATTACTATGTTAACAGCCCTTAATCTCTGCATTGTGATTGTCTAATGTCATCATTAGCTTATCAAATTCATTGCTAGTTGCCTACTTGCTGCCCTATATATTTGAGTGTGTTTAGCAAATGTAATTCAGTTGTAATTATAACTTCTATCAAGTGTTGTCATTATGGCTTTCCGTGGGTTTTCTACTTATCTAGATCTTTACGTTGCTCTTCGTAATCATAAAGATCTTCGTGACTATGACAATTTATTTAACACATTGAAGTCGAGTACTAACGTCCAGTTAAGTGAAAGTGATGTGACGGATCTCAAGAACTGGTGTCGACGATTTTGCTATAGGGTTTACACCAAATGGGTGCAATCAAGAAGGACAGTCGACAGGTTCATTAACAAGAACGGAGAGTGGTTAAATTCCGATATCGTTTGGCCAGATTGCTTTAAAGAAAATGTTGTTGACACTGAAGAAGCAAATGAAAATGAGGCAGAAGAGGTAGTCAGTCCATCAAAATCAGATGCATCAACTTCAACATATACATCTCCTCGCAAACGCTTTGAAGATTTATCGACTAGACACAAAAGAAGACGTGTTAATGAAAATGTTGCTAGTTGCAGTCGTCCGGATGAGCTTTTGCATACTGTTGAAAGTATACTTAAGTCTGCCGGAAAAAATGATATGGCCAGAATAATGAAAAATTTGCTGGAAAATCCTGAACACGTCTCAACAGTTTTAAATGTCCTGGAAACTAAGCAGAATCCTTCGCTTCGTGAAGTTCCTACTCACAAAGCACTTGCTCTTTACGTTTACTTGCAGTTATCCAAGTGGCGTTACATCACACTTCGGGAATTTAGTTTAAAAGAAGGTCATGCGAAATACCCAAGCTACTACTTGTTAGTTAAAGAAAAGCTTAAATGCTACCCGGCAAAAGAAGACATAACTGTGACTGAAACTTCCGCAAAGATACGGATCCAAGCCCTCCTTGATCTCACAGTTAGGAGGCTGATCGATTCACTTGAATCAAATTTTGATGCTGGTGAACCACTTGTGCTTCACAGTAAATGGGGTTTTGATGGAGCTTCAAGTCAAAGCATTTACCATCAAACGACAACAACAAGTGAACAAGACTTACCCAGTGTATTTATGGCAAGTCTTGTACCGCTTAAGTTAGTGACTTCTAGTGGAAGTATAGTGTGGCAGAATGATCGGCCATCGTCAACCACATATTGTCGCCCGATTTCATTTACATTTATGAAAGAAACGGAAGCGAATGTTAAGGCTGAAATGGAAATATTTGAGACCGAGATTCGTGAACTGAACCCGACTGATTGCGGCAATGCTACTGTTACTCACAATCTATGGCTAACTATGATTGATGGTAAGGTACATTCAATCATATCTGGTACATCGGCAGCAGTGTGTGATTTGTGCAAAGCTCGCCCAAGCGAAATGAATAACTTGGAAGAAGTGAGAGCTAAACCCGTGAATACAGATTTATACAAGCATGGATTTAGTTCATTGCATGCTTGGATTCGGTCTATGGAGTGTTTATTACACATTGCTTACAGAATGGACATAAAATCATGGCAAGCAAAAGGTGACGAAAATAAAAAAAAAGTTAAAGATAAGAAAGAAGCCATTCAAGAAGCTTTCCGAAGAAGCACAGGCTTACTTCTAGACGTTGTTAAGCAGGGTAGTGGCAATACAAACACTGGAAATGCTGCAAGAAGGTTTTTTGCAAACCCTGAAACGACTGCGGAAATTACTAAATTAGACGTTAATTTAATTAGAAGAAACGCCGTTATTTTGCAAGGCATTTCCTCAGGCGAAAAAATTAAAGTCCAAAAATTTAGATTATATTGTGATGAAACAGCAAATTTATTCGTGGAATTATATCCATGGTATAACATGCCAGCAAGTTTACACAAATTGCTGATTCATGGATCACAGATAGTGGACCACTTATCAGTAGTACCTATAGGTTTTTTGTCTGAAGAAGCATCTAAAGCAAGAAACAAATAAATAAATTCGTAAATTTAGAGAATATCATACACGAAAGCATAGTAGCATCGCCACTAATGAAGACATTCTTCATAATCTGCTATTATCTTCCGATCCTCTTCTCACCAGCTTACGACCGAAGATGACAAATAAAGCCAAAAAGTCTTCATTTAGTGAACTAGACGATTTACTCATAGTTGATCAGAGTGAATTGGAGTTCATTGACGTTTCAACTGATACACTTGCTGCATGTAGTGACGTTGAAGAAGATGATGACGATAATAATCATGATCATGATGTCGTTATTGATGAAGATGAAGAAAATATAGTTTAAGTCTTATAGTACCTAATATTATTATTAACAAGCAGTTTCTTTGTTAATTTCTTGTTTTTGTGTATTTTTTTTTTATTCTGTTCTTTTTTTGTTTTGTGTTATGCCACCCATCGGCCAATAAATGGTTTTTTTTTTTTTCTTTTCTATTGTTGTTAGTAACTAAATGGTCGTGTTAATTAATTAATTTCCTATTATAATTTAGTTCTTAGTAGTTGTTTAATTTTTTAGTTTGTTTTAGGGTACATAGTTGTTTTATTTTTAAAATATTTTTACAGTGTTATATTATTTAAATAAAAAATATTTTTATACCTACATATTTTCTTATTGATCATAAAACTCTATTTCTTTTCGATGTGTTATTGTAAATTCGACTCAGTCATTACTAAGCTAATGATGACATTATCCAATCACAATGCAGAGATTAAGGGCTGTTAACATAGTAATTACAATAACTAATTAGATTAAGCAAGTACTGGTAATCTTTACTTAAGGACTCATTAACGCTTTTGTTGTATGGCAACAGAAGCGTTCATAAGTCATTAAAGTAATCGCAAATGCACCTGTTATTTAAGGAACTACTTAGGGATGACTTATTCTCAGTAATGAATATACTTAATGTACCTCCATTTCATCAGTTATACAATAAAAAGTATAGTTACTAAAAGCAAAATATCTCGGAAGGGGGTCGCTGGGGGCACCATGTGTCCTTGAAGAAAATGTGGCATAAAATGGGTAAATAACAGTAGTGAAAACCGCAAATCGAAACAAGGAGGGAATCATGAGATACAGACATTTTTGTGACCATTTCCATAGAAAAATAACAGTTTTCATCGAATTGCTCATAAAGTACTGGTCAAATAAAAAAATTGTAGTAACATTTTTTGTAGTTCCATAATAGAGTAATGCAACTGTGTATTTAATTTTTTTCAATTAAATACTTTTTCAATTTTTAATTCTATGTCCGACCTCTTGTATGGGGACGATCCACTGTGCGACGGCCGGGCTGTATTTCAAAGTATGACTCAGACATTTTTCCAGTAAGTGTTTGTCGCGTTAAATAGTAGCAAAATACCAATAACGAATTTATCTTGGTGAGTCACACAAACTTGTATGCACAGTTGAATCATAATAATGCTTTATTATTTTGATCTGTGTGTTATGCTAGCGGTGTTTACGTCAAGAGCTGTACCTATTTTGATGCGAAAATGTTATGTAGCGATAAGGATTTTGTTTTCCTTTTAGTCTTCTGACAATAATTGATTTGTACAGTCAACCGCGCATCAGACGCAACGAAAGTCGACCTTACTACTACGACATAAAGGCGCTGTCAATGTCAGTTTGTTACCACTGATGTGTGGTTGACTGTACAGTGAGCCGCAAATCAGTGGTAACTCATAGAATAAGGGGGCAGCTTATACTGGTTTTATTACCACCAAACGTTTAGCGAAGTCATCTTTTCTCTACGTGGTCATTTCAAAGACGGTGAAGAAGAGCAACACGAGCTACTAACTGCCGACTGGCTAGATTTCCTACCAGTCTGCTACTCAGACCAAATAAAAAACTAAGACATAGGGGCCATTCAAGTATTACGTAAGCAGATTTATTACAATTATTTACCCCCGCCTCCCCCTTGTCAGAAAAAGTAAGCAAAGCTTACATAAACATTGGTATATGCATTTTTCTTTTAATGTAAGTATTCTGTTTTTTTATTGATTCATGAGCAGATATAAAGTGTAAATTTAGACACGTGAATAGCACGCGGTAATTCCCCTACTCTGTTCTAAGCGAGTACCTAAACGTATTCATTATTTGTGGGAATCCCCGAATATGCGTTTCGTTTTCAAGCATAGACAATGTGTGGGTTGCCATATGTATAAAAAAAATATACTGCTGACGTAATCACCATCTAGACCCCCACCCACGTCATAAAAAATAAGAAAAGCATAGACCCCCGGCCCCCTTATAGTGCTTACGTCCCATAGCGCTGCGAACAATACAGTGAATCATGCTAAAACTACGCCTTCGCTCTGTGCATACACGCTCACACGCTCACATTTACAATCAAACTACACCTTACAAAGTGCACACATGTTTACGAAACCGGCCTCACGTCACTGTTGACAACGCTACGTCTGGGTTTTTTATTTGGTCTGAGGTCTGCTAGTGAACTTACAAAACTCCATAACGCTGAGGAAAACGCTAAGAAAGCCCGCGAAATACAAATTGACTTACGACTTTTGCTATTTGCAGGTCTATGGCGTACGTAACGTAAGAAAATATGAATTTCGTGGGGTACCCTGGCGGTTTCGCCTTAACAACCTTGTTTTCAGGTACTTTAGTTGTGAAACAAATCCTCTAAAAAAACTTGCAGCATAATTACTAAAGTTGTGTAACACGGACGCAATCACAGTGCCTTGTCAACAATAATACTTACAAAGCAACAACATCGATCTATGTTCGTGTAAACAGATAAAACGCGCCGAACGCATAACCTCCCCCTTTATTATTCAAGGTCGGCTCAACTCGTGGCGACCCCACGTGATCAGCGCATGATAAGAGGGTCGCGCCGGTCGGGGGAGGCCGAGTTAATCGGACATCCCGAAATGTTCACGTGACTGAAATGCATCAACAATGATAGAAAGTAATAGCCCAATAATATGGACAGCAGTAGTGGCCCAATGGAAATGACCGCCAATACGAGTTGTAGGTCGTAGGCGACCCCAGACAGGCATTTGACTTTGTGAATATTGAAAATGTCCTAAAGCCGAAAATTCAAAGACATGTGAGATCCACTAACCCGCACTAGTCCCGCGTGCCTTACGGCCCACTCCCTCTCACAAAGAGGAGGTCTGTGTTCCAGCAGTAGGAACATTATAGGCTGATTTTGTATGAAATAGTGTGTGGTACGTCTGCTGCTAGCTTTTGTTTATTTATTTTTTGACTTCGGCCATCTCGTAGTTGACCTCTGAGATCATGACTACTTAACCGGGCTGTCCTGTGGCTGCCTTAAGCTTCTACTCAAAGCCTCCACGCACCCCCTGTGAGGTACAAACCTCAGCTTAGGGCAAAGATGGGACGGGCTGGATGAAAGTTTAGATCATGATTTTTAATCGGGGTATTTAAAGCTACGTGCTCAGGTGCAACAACTACTGGCACCTCGTTATCGAGCAAGGGTCGGGGAGGAGTAACATTTACCCGGGTTCGCGGTCGCAAAGGACCTCGGCGGCGAGGTCGGAATGACGGGAGGCGTCTGTTTTTGTACACTGTGCCAGTTTCCCTACTGCTCTCCTGGAGGAGGGTTCGTCAGGGTCGGAAAGGGCTGGCTTTTGAAGCTAAGCTGCTAAGCTACTGTCCTTTCAGCTAATAGTTCGTAATATGCTCTTTAAATCCCATTTCGCATTTTAAAAAGACTACACCCTGAAGAAAGGTTCGTAAAACACGTCACATATATTTCATAGCCATAAAAAAAATTGTCAAAAATGTACATCATTTACAAAAAAGACGTATAACAGGCTACTGACGCTAAAATGTTTACAAGAAATATTCAGCTAGTTTATGAATCTATTCAAAAACTTCCATTATGAACTTATTATAAATAAACAAAATAACGTGATTCCATCTTAAACGCGTCATTGACTATAACTTTATGTAAAGTGCACTAGAACAGTCACAGGTCACTGACCTTATAATAACATCATGATTGTAAATGTCTCAGCTGATTTACGTAATGTATAAGTTGTGTGGGATGTGTGGCTAAATAATATTTTATTTGTCTTTAGTCAATTCCTTGGATCACACCACCTTGGTCTGATCATGTTTGCAGGGCTAACATGGCCCGAGATCGCACAAGACAAGGTGGTTTGGACGGAAAAAGGGGACGCCTTTACCTGGTAGTGGAATATAAAATAAGCTAAAAAAAATCTTTGGTTCACTCAAAAGGGTATAAAGTCTAGTTAAACTATTTCACAAGTCCTACATTAGGCTGTTAGATATCAAGGTCCAAATTGCAATAACAGAACTAATACTCATCATCTGCCCTTTCAAACTCAAAGCATTTATTTCAAATAAACCAATTACAGGTACTTTTGAATTGTCAAGGGGTTGGTTAGTCAGAAATATGAAGCTAGTTGCCCATTCCAAAGCGTAGTAGGTACCTATGGAGAAGAACGGGCAAGAAACTCCAGACACTCTTTTAAATGAAAATATTGTTACACTTGTGTAACTTTCCCAACCATGATAGGGTTGGCTGCCAGTAAGCAGCTGAATACCAGTATTTTACATGGAACAACTGCTTATCTGTCTGACCGACCTCACCAACCCTGTTACTGGGCAATTTGATACCCCTTAGATTGTAAAACTAATGCTATTCGTTGTTTATTTGTTCTAATTAACAAAGTAGTTAAAACAACATGTTTATTTAAGTACCTCGACTAATGCTATTTATTGCACAAACTGTGTACTAGAATGAGTACATAACCTCGCCAAGGTGTCTCAAAGTTATGCATATTAATTCATTACTAATGTTCGAAGGTTGAAGAGAAAGAAAGGGAAACCCTTGAAAAGATGGCAGGATGACTTGGTGAGGGCGGCGGGAAAGACGGACTAGACAGGCAAAAATCAGGGAGTATTGGAAGGGGTTAGAGGAGGCCTTTGCCAAAGGGTTCACAGACTCAGAACGGAGATTTAAATGTTTTGTAATACAACTATAATTCTGAAATAAAAATGTTTGAAGGTGGGTTTCCTTTCAGGCACATTACAGACCAAAACTACAACACCATTTACAATCAAAACCATTTATAATGACTTCTCATAAAACAACATACTAAACGTATAACCACTATAACAACCATAATCCAATGGCCCCTTTCAAGTCGTTATAAACAGTTCTTCTGACTGTACTTATGGTATGGTGATGAAGGAAGAAACTTTTTACACAAAAAAAAACAACCGACTTCAAAATTTATATTTTTCACTTTTTAGTTGTGGTACCTACCCCACACAAATTCGAATACCACTACCTGCTATGTAAATAACAGTGACAGGAAGTTATCATATCATCTACATACTAAGTGGGAAAAAATACGTTTTATTGAAGCTAACTCAAAAACTACCCAAGCAAAGTTAATAAAATTTATATGGGACCACCTCTGAAGTATGATCTTAAATGATCTACCAAAAAAAAAAGAATCATCAAAATCTATTCATAATTGGCGGAGTAATCGCGTAACAAACATACAAAAAAAAAAAAAAAAAACATGCAGTCGAATTGAGAACCACCTCCTTTTGGAAGTCGGTTAAAAATATTGTGAAGAAACCAGTATGTCCTAGAACCAAACATACAAAAACATGATGTGACATCCACCAATGCACAGTGGACCTGCATGGTGGAATATGGCCCACTCTCTCTCTCTCTCTCGCAGAGAGGCCTGTGTCCCAGCAGTGAGAGTATTACTAAAGGCTAATTATGCTAATTGTACAGCTGTATGTTTGAGAACTAATAAAATAATAAAACTTCCCTTGGATTTAATTTTTTCTTTTAAGTCTGTGATGCAACACAATAATATTTTGCAAACGCTCTACTTTCATAAAAATACAACATTTTTAACCGAATTAAAAAAAAAGGAGGAGGTTCTCAGTTCGTCAGAATATTTTATTTTTATTTTTATGTATGCTGATTACTCAAAGACGGCTGGACCGATTTGAAAAATACTTTTTTTGTTTGAAAGGATTTACTTTTAGCATCACTAATTGGCATTTATACTCTGTATTATCTACTAGCTTCTGCCCGCGACTTCGTCCGCGTGGAATAGTTACTTAGGGCTATCGTTAACTTTAACCCGCGACTTAGTTTACGTAGGTGAAAATATTTTTTTAAATATAATTCTGTCACATGATTTTTGCGAAACTTTTACAGTTTACGCACACAGCGGAATCTCTCAAAAGAAAAAAAACCCCCGATTTTGAAACATTCTTCATTGGTGCTCCGCTCCTATTGGTCTTAACGTGATGATATATATCCTATAGCCTTCCTAGATAAATGGGCTATCTAACACTGAAATAATTTTTCAAATCGGCCCAGTAGTTCCTGAGATTAGCGCGTACAAGCAAACAAACAAACTCTTCAGCTTTGTAATATTATAGTATAGATTTACCATAGCTATGCTATTTTCAATCAGTTTGTGCTGATAAAATACAACATAATAATTGGTATCATTTATTAAAGAAAATTATCATACAAATAATAATAACACTTAGTTTTTGGTCTGATAAGCACCCTTTGTGTTGATTATAAGATTACTCAAGATACATTGCAGTTTTATCAAATTGGATCATCTGATACAAGCTAGAGGTTGTTTCATTGATTTTGGATATACCTACTAGCCATCAATATGTAATCTTTTTTTTTGTTTTTTTTTTCTAGAACATTCCTGGCTGGTTCCGTTGTCATTTCTAGCAAGGAGGAACTGTCTGCCTTAATCCTGTTCCAAATTCAAATGTCATTTATTCAAAGTAGGGTGAGAATCAGCACTTTTTGAATGTCAAAATTACATAAGACAGTCCCCCTAAAAACGCCCACCAACCCACCACTTCTGGGAAGAAGTGGCGCAAGAAACTCCCCAGTAGAGGCAAAGGTTGTTAAAGAGTTTTCTACTTACTGTGGCCATATTTCAAACAATTCTATCTTTCCATATTCAAGTGTATTGTTCTAGGTTATTTGAAAATTTGAAAGCTGTACCTGTACCTGTCTTGGCTTTTCTTAATGAAATAGAAAGAAAAAGATGCACTGAACTTAAATTTAGTTTAGTTTGTGAACAAGGGAATCGGCACCAATGACTGTGAATTTTGGTGACTATTTTTTGTGTAAGAGTTGTCACTCTTACACAAAAAATAACAGTCAGTGGTCGGACTGTCCAGCAGTTCATGTATGGTAGGTACAGTACAAATTCACGTTATGTTTGAATTTTTTTTTGCTGTCTCAGTCATTGCATAGTACAGTTACTACTTTGGACAGTTATCTGCTTTAAACTAAGCTGTACTGTACCACTATTGGATAGAGGTCACAAAATTATAACAGTAAATGGTCTTGAATGTAATCTACACAACTTTACATGAAAAACTAATTTCTCAATGTAAAACACAGTTCACAAGGTCAGTTATTTAATCAATGAGGGTCAGGGTAACTGTCTTGGCATTCACAATGCAAGGTCTTGTCTACAATAGGCATAAATTTAAGTTAAAAATGTTGAGTTTTGTTGAAAAGACCTGTCTAACTTTTCAATCTTGCTGGGATGGATTTATTGGGATCTTTATATAAACTCAAGTCAGGCAGTCAAGGCAGGTCCTTTTGCTTTTGAGCTTTATTGGTGTAAAAATTGGCTATTTTAGCAATAGTGAGGACTAGATTCTGCCCGTGACTTCATTTGCAAGCCTATAACATTCTTCGAGCATTGAACTATGAATGCAAAAAGAATTTTTCAAATCAAACAAGTTTCACCACTTTATAATCTTTTTATTATATATAATTCTTCTGTACGTGTTTGTCACCTTACTCCTCCTAAACGGCTGGACCGATTTGGATGAAATTTTGAGTGGGTCCCTGGTTGGTTTGAAAATACAATTGGACCCGGTAGGTTGGCGCTGTTCGGACAGGACAACGTCGCTAGTATTAGTGGTGGTCTAAGTTTAGCAATGTTTTTATGACCAAAATGATGATGATGGCAACTACCTTTGCAGTTTGTAATGTTAATAGGTCAAACACTACTACACTAATATTAGAAATGAAGAAGGCTCGACTTATAGCAGAAATCTTTCCCAACTTCGGATGTACAAAAAGTGTTGATCCTCTTTAGCCATATTAACATAATAAATGCGAAAGTAACTGTCTTTCACCTTTTCACTGCTGAATGGATTTCAATTAAATTTAGCATACAGATAGATCGTGACCTGGTTTAGTACATAGGATATTTTTTATCCGGGTAGTACGTTCCCGAGGGATAATATAGACCTTCATGCGGGCAAAGCAGCGGCTAGCCAGTAATAAATTATTTTTTATATTTGAATATGACAGTTCTTTTTTCGCAAATCTGTAAAGAAAAGACCTGTATAACTAATTCTAAGATTATGCAGCTGAAAATCAGTGAACTTTCACAGAAATATCCTAATGAAATTAATTTGATTTCACTAGTCAAAATTTCAGAAAGTAATGCTTACAACTGTTGCATCATATTTTGGATTGGAACTGAAGAGAAAGTGGTCTTAAGAGCTGTCTTATAATAGGGTTTATACCTTTGTATTTGCTCCGTGGTTTATACTCTAGTTATTTAACAAGTTAACTTTTGTAGAATGAACACACAAGGACAGGCTGCTTTAAAATGTTTTTTCGTCACAGAAAATAATTTTGTTTTTAAGTGCCAGCCCTATCTCATGAATGCATACAATACTTTTTCCACAATGATTACAATGAATAATTTGTTTGGTAGTCAGGTTCAAGATTAACAGGAAAAAATAACATTACATTGTAATTATGACTGCATCTTTGTCTATAATAAATAATAACGCAAGTATTGTATTTTAATTATTCCTACATTTTCCTCAAAGGACAATATTACTAGAGTATATAAAACATTATGATTTATGACAGAATTGAGCTTCAAGATGCATTGTTTCATGTTTTTAAAGTGAATTGTGATCAAGATAAGGGTCGATACGTGAATTTTCGAACTAAAGTGGAAGAAATTACGCGCGTTATCTATGTTTATAGCTTGTATGTACCAGGAAAACATGATAAGGTGAAGATCACGACCAATTTACGTAGAAATGCGCGCCACGCGCGTGTTCAATGTAAAAATCGTTTGTATCGTGTAATTTTAGCTCGGGCATGCAGGTCGATCACTCACACAAGCCCTACGTCACCCGCGCAAGCGTCCCGTCGTTTCACAGCTGTAGGATCAGTGACCTCGAGAAAAAACCACGCTATCATGCGTGACCCTAACCTAAATGCAAACATTTCTTACATTTTAGGTCCTTTCATATATATTATAACTGTCTTACCTGTAGAAAACGAGCCGTTACTCACTGTCAGGCGGGAAATCCCACACTACCAAGCGAAAGTGGCCACAATGACGCCGCGAGCCACAGTTGAAATTTCGTCATCTTTTCACTATATTTCACCTTCACAACACACTTTATACACTTCTTTATGCATTTGAACGCACGCTAACGACAATTACATAAATAAAAACACATTTCGTTGGCGTGTTTTACGCACTTTTAGCACATGACTCGACAAAAACATTGAGCTGAAAACACCACATTTTGAAAAAGGATACACTTGGAGCCTCTGTCCCATATCCTGTATTAAATTCGCGGCCTGCTGCCGATATGCTAATTCTTTATCTGCATCTAAACCGCATTTTCTGCTTGGAGAACTCAGTAATTGTTCTTTTGTAAAATACCATTTTTCTTGCCCTCCAGCCATTGAACGGATGTTCCGACTGCGCGCGAGAAAGCACGACGGAGAGCAGAGCTCCGTCTAAGTGCGTGAGTGGGAAAGGGATAGCGCTATGACAGCGGCGACCGGACGTAGACCACGTTAACATTTGAGAGATTTAAAACTAATAATTTAACATTTTGAACGTACAACACTGATATTAATCACTAATTATGAACTAAAAATTAACTACGTTTTTTGAAAATAACAAATTAATTATATAACTATTGAGAAAATTTCGTCTCAACATAAATTCTTGATAGGTATTCTCAAACGGACGCCATTGTAAAACTTGGTGGTTAACGCAGTGAGGTCTCCGGTGACAGAATGTGGATCTGCAACAATCACAGGTATGTTTCACTTTATCACTATGTTTTATTTTATAGTATAGACATTTCTCTTTCTTTTGTGCATATTTTTAATGTGGTTCATTAACTTTTGAACGATAATATACAACTTTAAAATTACGAACCTAAATACTCTGTCACACCGTGCAAATGGCCGACCCACCACTGTTTACAATACACTTTACTATTTCTTTGGTGAAAAAACATTAGTTTATAACATAAGTGACGACTAATGATGCCATAATTAACTAATTAATTTTTTAAACAATGCATTGTCATCAGAATTCTCGAAATATTGGTAATTAATTAATGAGAATGAGTATTGACAATGTACTATCGAGCCGATGAAGTGAAATTTTGCGCGGCTACGTGGATTTGCACGATTGCGACAAAAACGAGAAAAATACTTTTGTGTGCTGCCCTAATTACGTAATAATAGTACAGTGTTCTCGTTTCTATTTCTAGTAAACATATTTCTATGTTGTGGATATTGATTTATGTTGTTTATTAACGTTATATACTCTTATTTCAATAACAAATATGTTTTCGTTCAGAAGTGAAAATTCCAACAAGCTTAATGCTCATAATATTAGGATTACCGAACGTAAGTTCAACAATATGATAAGAATTTATTTATACCATGACTGTGTAAAAAATAGAAGCATAAGCATAAATCGTATTTTACGACATACTTACTACGACTAAATTGTTAACAACCGTGCATACTTTTTAAAAACATTTAATTTTCAAGGCTGTTCAAGATTTATTTACGCTGATTTGTGAACATTTGCAATTTACTAGTACATAACAAACGTTTTACTCATTACTGCAAATTGTTTACATTATTTTCGCGCTAAAATCCCGAAATCCCAAACACAGGCAAAGGTCTATAAATAAATCTGCCTATTCCTTTTTTCAGTTAATCCATCAACGTCAACAATGTCGCAGCCTCCTCGGAAAGTAATCCACCTTCCCAAAGTCAGAATGCTCAGCCGCGGAGGTCGAATGGCTTCTGGTCTTCGCATCACTAATGTCAAGTCTATCAAACCACCTGACCCAGAAATTGTGAAGAAGCAGGAAGAGGACAAGCTTAGAGCTCAGGTATAGAAATTGATTTGTTGTCTGTGGAATTTGGGGTTGCCAACGGCTATTGTCCAGTGTTCAGTGTTGCCATCATCTTTGGTCCGTAAATCAGCATTACACTCGCTCTGGTTATAAAAAACCGGTCAAGTGCGTGTCGGACCACGCACAATGAAGGGTTCCGTAGTTGGGATGGATTTATCCCAAGAACAAACAACACTAGTAAAAAAACAATTTCCCCATACTTTTCAACTGCAAATGTAAGTTTGTACGCACAATATTGAGTAATTTACAATGTTATTTTAAGATCATAAATTTCTTATAAGTTTTCCTGTGTAATCTATAAGCATAGAACTATTCTCTATATTTTTTTCAAAATATTAGGCTCAGTAGTTTCGGAGATAAGGAGGGAATGGTCAATTTTCATCTATTTTCTTAAATATCATTAAAAGTAGTTATTTTAAAATGATAAAAAAATTGTATTTGAAATCCTCGCAATAAGTTCTTTCATTTGATATGTCTCACGGTACAGTTCATGAAACTTTTTTTTTTAATTTTTGTAATTCCCCCTCTAAAGTGACCCCCATATTCAAAATTCATTTATTTACGTTACACGTCCGTGTTTGGGTCACAGAAATACATATGTGTACCAAATTTCAACTTAATCGGTTCATTAGATTCGGAGCAAATTGGCTGTGACAGACAGACAGACACACGAGTGATTCTATAAGGGTTCCGTTTTATTCCTTTTGAGGTACGGAATCCTAATAAAAGTGAACCCTATCAGGCTTGATGGATCCACAAATTGAAGAGTTGTAGTAAGTTTTTTTTATTTTCGACGACTGTAATTATTTGTTTTGCAGTGGAAACCACGCTGCGTTGTGTAGGCGCCAGTAGTGAAGCCTACTTCGCACCAAGCCCGGCCTTAGAGACCCAGGGCCCCTAGGCACCTCGACATTTCATCATCATAATCAACCTATAACGTTCCCACTGCTGGGACATAGGCCTCCTCTCGGTGAGAGAGAGTGGGCCGTAATCTACCACGTGGGCCCAGTGCGGGTTGGTAGATGTCACATGACTTCGACTTTTTGGTTCTAGGACATGCCGGTTTCCTCACGATGTTTTCCTTCACCGTTTTGAGAGCAGTGGTGATGAAATTATTTACACAAAGTAAAGCACGCCTGCCTGGGTTTGAATCCACGACCTACAACTCGTAAGTCGGAGCCGTTACCACTGAGCCACCACTGCTCCGTGACATTTGAGGCCCCTTATTTCTCAACGATTTTGTTTAAAAAAAATAAAAATCACTAGTAGTACAGGAAATATTTATTTTTTCTTAACACATTTTCAATGCCACTATCAACTGCAAATAATAAACTAAATTAATAAGCTACTTTTGACTCAACCCAACTGCACTATAAATGAATGAGGTATTTAATTATTGAAAAAAAAACTATAATTTTATTTCCACCTGCCGTCAGGTCGGAGCAGCTGGGTGGGTGGGGCCCCTAGGCTGGCTGGGCCCCTAGGCCAGTCCCTTATGTGCCTAGGCGTAAATCCGTGGCTGACTCGCACGGTCTAGCCTAACTAAGTAACTCAATTGAACCGTGTTATATTGTCATTCTAAACCATCTTTTTCTTATTCACAGCTCCAAAAAGAAATAGTCTCCCGTTCCCGAGTATGTGCCTACAAGAGCTACGAATGTCCCCTACCAGTGATCTCGGGCCGGCAGTACTGCTACCGACACATAGTGCGCGACCCGACGGCGCCGTATCGCCAGTGTGCGCACACATACGGGAATGGAGAGCGGTGTACTATGCCTGCACCTAGTGATTCGAGGGATCACAGGGATCCGGGGTGAGTTTATAAATAAAATATTTGTTAATAACCAGTAAATTGGTTACATTGTTTGGGTTAGTTCAGGGGTTCCCAAACTGTGCGTCGCGGCGCCCTGGTGCGCCGTAAAGAGTAAAGAGCGCACCGGGAGGCGATCCTGTTTACCGTTCTCCAGAAACAAAACTTAGGCCTGACGCAGGTTCTCACCGGACACGGCTGTTTCGGGAGGTTCCTGTTCAGGATAAGGCGGGAGGAAACGCCTGGGTGTCACCACTGTGTGGATCGCCCGGCGGACACGGTGGAGGTCTGCCCGGCTTGGGCGGAGCATCGCCGTGTCCTCGTGGAGGCGATCGGCGGCGGTGATCTGAGCGTCCGGCCCTGATTTGGGCCATGGTACGGAGCGAGAGGAAATGGGAGGCCGTCACCTCCTTCTGCAAAGCAGTAATGCTCGCGAAGGAGGAGGCGGAACGCGTGAGGGAGAGGCAAAGGACGCCCAGGGCGTCGGGAATCGAGAGCTGATTTCCGGCCACCGTAGGCGCGGGCTTGCGGACGGTGAGCAATGGGTAGCTCGCCGTCCGATAAGGACCAGGCCCGGGTCGACGGCACGTTGTGTTCTACGCGCGCCTCAAAGAGATGTCCGCTAGGTCCGATGCCTGCCGGGGTTGCGAAAAAGGCCGAAAGGGAAATCGTGGCAACATGGCAACTGAAGGAACACGGGTGGGTTTAGTCAGTAAGAGTCTGACACGCCCTCCCGCTCCACTCAGAGCGGGAGAAGTTATTTGATAATTTCCCAACAACAAAAAAAAGGGGAAATACAGATTATAACATAATTCATTGTGGAGCTGCATCTACCTCCGCAACATCGGGGAATCCCACCGATCTGCGAACACACTGAGAATACTAATGGTGCTGCCGCGAACACGTGACATCAGGGATGCTCATCTTTTTCTAACAATGGCGGCAAAGCCATCAAATGTTATTATCAGTAAACATCCCTTATGCACTGCAACGCCACGGCAGCCGTAGCAGCACTCTCAGTACTATTATACTGAACGCGTAGGTCGCTGTAGGCCCGCTGAGTAAAGTTGTTGACCCACAGGCTGCACGTGTAGAAGGATTGACAGTAATCTTTGAAAAGCGTTACTTTAATTGCCCTCGTACATCGTGCAAACCTGCGGGCCAGCATGTTACAACGGACAGCCAGCGACCTATGTTCCCTTTCAATGTCACAGTTACCTTGAAGGTCTTCAGTGACCCAGTGGCCCAAATATTTAAACTTGTTCACTCTGCGCTAGGATTCTCCATTCGTTTTATAGAATCCAAAAAAAAGAAACCATCAACTTTTTACAACTGGTAACATTTGTATTTTTAACCGACTTCCAAAAGGAGGAGGTTCTCAATTCGTCTGTTTTTTTTTTTTTTTTTTAGTACGCTTACTCCGCCAATTATGAATAGATTTTGATGATTCTTTTTTTGTTTGGTAGATCATACTTCAGAGGTGGTCCCATGTACATTTTATTAACTTTGCTTGGGTAGTTTCTGAGTTAGCTTCAATTATACGTATTTTTTCCCACTTATAGTATGTAGATGATATGATAACTTCTTGTCACTGTTATTTACATAGCAGGTAGTGGTATTCGAATTTGTGTGGGGTAGGTACCACAACTAAAAAGTGAAAAATAAAAACTTTTTACAAAAAAAAAAACAACCGACTTCAAAAAAAAAAACACTACAAAGTGAAAAATAACTTTAATTTCGGAAGTCGGTGACAAAGAACGAAAATTCAAAACCAAAGACACCGACTTCCGAAATTAAAGTTATTTTTCACTTTGTAGTGTTTTTTTTTTTGAAGTCGGTTGTTTTTTTTTTTTTTTGTAAAAGTTTTTTCTGCAAATAAATTATTCTTATTCTATAATATGATTTCCTTTGATTTCAGTCTATGCTTCGAGCACGCCCGCGCAGCTCTGTACGCTCGGCAACGCAGCGCGGCCGCTCCTCCCCCTGTCACCACCACCGAGTCACTGCTAAACCAGCTGCAGCATTACGTCAAGTGAGTTTATTATACACCAGCTTCCCACACCGAACAAGCTTACACAAGCTTTTCATAGGTGGGTCAATGACCACTAATCCCATGCTAAACCGCAACAACTATAGATTCTTCCAGAGGTCTGGCCTATGTTTTGGCCAACGAATCAGCATTGCCATACAATGTGGGAATTCTGCCAGCCTTTTGGGCACTTTTAAGGCTCGTGCAGACCAGCGCGACACGCGACGCGACACCAAGGCACCGCTCGTCGCGCGACGAGCGGTGTCTTTGTGTCGCGTCGCGTGTCGCGCCTGTTTGAAGGAGCCTCTACTATTGACAGCGATGCGGACGAATTTTTTGATGCCCTACGATTTATCACCCCATCTTTACATACTTGTACATATTATTATTTTATAGGGCTTTTAAAATTATTTAAACATTTTGTAGGAATGAAAGGACAATGCTCATAATGTATGGTAAAAAAAACCCAGACCCGGCGGAAACCAAATGTTATTGTTATTGATGTGACATGTGGTTAATGCACTAATTATTTATCTATTATTATTACTTTAACATTTATTTACAAATATATCTTGACATTCTCATTTAATACATTCATGACATTTAATTTTTAATTATTGTAGTGACATTATTATTTGCTAATGTTTCATTATTATTTGACACTGTGACATTACCCTAAATTGTGTTATTAATTGTGAATATTAATTATAAATTATTGTTGCAAGTAATTATATAATAATGTTGTGATACAGTTAAAGCTTCAGAGTAGCGTTTAAAAAAAGTGTAATATGACGAGTGTAAAGTAACCCTTTTACATTTGCAGTATGCAATATTAATATGCAGTATTTTTTTTTTTTTTCTACAGTTTGAGTTACATTTGGTTTGCTCCGCGTGTGGGTTTTTTAGCATTGTCCTTTATCGTTTGTTTTCCTACTAAATTAATGTTAGGGAATGGGCTATGGCCGCTATTTTGATGATAAAACGCAATAACTATAGGTACCACATATTATACCCCATCGGAAGGCCAATTCTAGTAAATAAATAAATTAATAGTTTAAAAAACACTAGAAAAACACGCTTTTACAAATGCACGTGTGCCTATCTTCCGGCTTCATCATCAGACCTTGAAACCTAATCGTGGTCAAAGTTCATTACAAGATTTTTCTAAGAAATCCAAAACAGCTATGATACGATTTTCCATCATGAAGTTCCAGTTCATATCTTCCGGCTCCATCATCAGATCAGTTCGACAGTACCATATTATTGTATTGTCATCAGAACTACATACAACTGCCAATTTTCATTACGCTACGACCCTTGGAAGATGGTTAAATTAGTTACCTTAGATTCCATTATATAGTTAGTACCTAATAAAAGCGTGTTAAAAACATTCACATTCAAGTCGCAATCTGTCAAACTTGTCAAAAATGTTGGTAATTATAATGTATTTTTGACAGATTGCGAATGTTCTTAAAAATTACGGGAATTGCCCTTCTGTTTTGCGAGCAATGTGCCCTGCCCACTGCCACTTAAGTTTGTCAATTCTTGATGGCCGATGGGGGCGTATAAGCGCAGCAAGGTGGACCAGTGATCTGCTGAAGGCCGCAGGAATCCGCTGGATGCGGGAAGCACAGAACCGGTCGAAGTGGCGGTGCTTGGGGGAGGCCTATGTCCAGCAGTGGACGTCTTTCGGCTGAAATGATAATGATGATATTTTTCCCCAACTTGTTCTTTTTTTAACCGACTGGTTATGTTTGTGGTCTCTCTTTGCGGTATGCACTGCAATTAAAAGTTTTTTTTTTTAACAAAGTTCCTTAGCGTGGCTTGCGGTAGGAGTTGACTGGTAGAAATCGGCACGTAAGGAAAAAGCGTTATGCCTCTCCTTGCGACTTTCTCTCTCTTTGTCTCTTTGTATTATATACGAGTGTGTGTGTGCGAGTATCGCGTAAGGAACTTCGTTTCTTGACGGGGGTAACGTTGGAGTCGGGCTCCAGTCTAACCGGATGCAGCTGAATACCAATATTTTAAATGGATCTACTGCTTATCTGATCTTCACAACCCAGTAACTGGGTAATACAATACCCCTTGGCATTGGCAAGACTGGTTGTTAGACTTTCGGGCTTCTGGCTACCCGTAAAGACCGTCAAAGATCCACGAATAACAGCCGAGACCAACGGTTTAGCGTGCTTTCCGAGGCACGGAGGAGTCTCGGAAAGCACGCTAAGCCCATCCACGGACCAACCCCGGCAAGCGTAGCTTAACCTGATGGATCTTCCTCACCCTATAATTCAATAATAATGCTATAACATCGTGTTTCAGACCGGAACGTCCACGCACCACATCCTGTGCCTCATCAGTGTCAGTTGTAAGCGATCCAGCAGAACAGGAACAAGTCGATCCTCAGGCTGTTGATCCGTTTAGTGAGTACCTTGATAGTATACTAGCTTTTCCCCACGGTTTCGACCGCGTGGAGGTTAGAAATTATCCCAGGGGAGGAACGTACTACCGGGATCAAAAGTATCCTATGTCCTAACTGCGTAACACAGGATCAATCACAATCTGAATCATTTTGAAAGATATTGCTAATCCATAAACACAACTGGCGTACAGTCTAACTTCTAACTATTTTCTTAGGGCTTAACGACAAAATGCTGTCAAGCAGTGGTTACGTGTGAATAATGTCGCTGCAGCTTTTTGTAGTTGCGTTGTGGTACCGACAAAATGTCGATGTGGTTGCGTTGTCGCCAGTAGTTGCGATGCAGTTACGTGGTGTGCAGACACAGTTCAACGTGTGACAACCGTGCAACGGTGTGTTTGCGATGTGGTCGGCCACTAGTTCGCAGTGTTGCTGGTGGTTGCGTTGTGGTTGCGATGTGGTCGGTATCACACACACGGTGGATAACGACTGCAAAATGTGGTACGTGTGAATAGTCCTATTCATTTTCAATACGAAATATACGCCCGGCCACGTGGTGTGGTTGTGGTACGTGTGAAGAAGCCCTTAATGTCCCTCGGGAATCATCGCATTTCCGAATACAAACGAATGCTAATTTCCATGTGAAATGGAAATTAGTAATTGATGGACATGGACCATGTCCTAGTAGTGTAACCTTAATTTTGAGTGTAAATTGTTATGAAACATTTAAAAATAATTTAATAGTTTAACAAACACTAGAAAAACACGCTTTTATAAATGCACGTATTAACAAAAAAGGCTTCATCATCAGACCTTAAAACCTAATCGTGGTCAAAGTTCATTACAAGACTTTTCTAAGAAATCCAAAACAGCTATGATACGATTTTCCATCATGAAGTTCCAGTTCATATCTTCCGGCTCCATCATCAGATCAGTTCGACAGTACCATATTATTGTATCGTCATCAGAACTACATACAGCTGCCAATTTTCATTACGCTACGACCCTTGGAAGATGGTTAAATTAGTTACCTTAGATTCCATTACATAGTTAGTTACATACAGGTCGACCTATTAAAAGCGTGTTAAAAACAGTGGCACTCCGGGAGTGCTGACAGAAGTGAAAACTTGAACAAGATCGCCTTGGTGGAAGTAAAATACTTGTATAGAACATTGATCCGTAACATTATCTAAATAAAGAGCACAATCGCGTTTACAAGAAAAAATACTTCCAAAACCTTTAAAGTAAAAATACTTGCATAGAACATTGATCCGTAACGTAATATAAATAAAGAGCACAGTCGCGTTTACAAAAAGGAGGTGTCGGTTACGGTGTCTCGAGTTCAATTGTTTTTTCCCTTCTCAAAAATGCCCAACGCGCCTAAAGAAGTTTTCATTTCAAAAAACCTGTTAATGAAGGTTCATACTCCCAGTAGCAAAAAATATGCATTTCCTTACATATTATAAAACAAAGTTTCCCGCCGCGTCTGTCTATCTGTCTGAACGCGATAAACTCAAAAACTATCGAACGGATTTTCAAACGGTTTTCACCAATGGACGGAGTGATTCATGCGGAAGGTTTTAGTGTATAATTCATTACGGTTTTGTGTAAATTGGCTGAAATATGACGATTATTGTTGAAGAAGTCGGAAAAAATCATGCCGACTGGGAGCTTTATTGGCGTGCGCTGCGTTAACCGATAAAGATACATCAAATTTATGTTCTACGGTATTGTTCATCAAAAAAGTCCGCGATGGCATGTCTATCTTCTAAGGATGACCCACAATAACCATTTTTATCTTTCAGAATTTGATAAAACTTTAATTGTTATTTCCGAAGCTTTTTTGACCGGTATAGTATTAATCCTTATCCAAAAAAAAAATGTTGTTTAAATTGGGCATTTAATTTAGATAAAAATATACCTTTAAAATCATATCATTTAAATGAATAGTTTAAAAGATATCACAGTTTCAAAATTACGCGTAGCAACGCGGGTGCAGCGCTAGGAGTCAATTACCTTTTCCCTGTGTTATTTATTAGCTATAAAATCTCGGTAGTACGTTCCTGTGGGATATTTTCCGACATCCACGCGGGCGAAGCCGCGGGCAAAAGCTAGTAAAGAATAAAAATGCTTTTAAAATATATTTACTATATTTTTTCACCATCTACTATATTTTTACAGGCAATGACTTCGAAAATACTATATTTGATATTAAAAAACTTTGGTAAGACTTAAACCTTTCGCGGAAGACAGATGTAATATAATATTATCTTAATTCCAGAACAAATCGACGCAACATCAGTAAACAACGCCTACTCCACTGCTCTTATGGAATGTGCGAGCTGCAGTGACTCTGACGGCGAGTCTGTGACCCTGGGGCCTGACGGAGACTGTCGCGCGGGAGACCACGAGGACTTGTCTGATGCTGAAGACGCTCCGTGCGAGGAGATGCCGCTGTGGTGAGTAAGCAAGGTGTAGTTGAAATAACAGAAAACCTAAAAAATAAATCGTCGACTGCGTAACCTCCTCCTTTTTTGAAGTCGGTTAAAAAAAATGTCGAGAAATGTTTTCCTTCACCGTTTTTGAAGCGAATGACAAATTATACTGTAGCGGTTACACCGCCACATACGAACTACGCATCATAGACATGACGTCACACAAATCCTGCATCGCGCAATTAGAGTTTACCGAGCGATCGACATACATACAAGATTTCAACTTCAAACCGATGGGCAGTTTCCCGCCAGACACAACACCCGTCTGGTCGGAGGATCCTCCCTTTTCTATGGTGGATGAGTGAACTTTACACCCTGTTGCTCATACCACTAAAATACAATACGCATATGACTCCGAAAAGTCAGAGGTCCTTGGGTTCGAACTCGAGACCTATTACTTGGCAGTCCGACGGTCACACCACTGGCCCGGTCACCCCTAATGTTGCTTATTACCAAGGTGAGGTGTCGAATGTTACACATCATATGCGGCTACTGTGGCTTTTGTGGACATGATAGTTATTCAGATTGATTACAGTTGTAATAGCAATCATATAATTGCGTTTTATTTAAAATAGGTTTTTTACTTTTATTAATTAATTTATTTTTTGTATAGATTGTTTTCTACATATTTTGTGAATGTGAGAACGCTGTAGACTTAGTGGATTGTAGACCTGTTGACCATTTTCTATTTTGTTAAGTACTTAGTAGGTACTTATTGAAAGACCTACACTGTCCTCCCATACCTAGAAACACTGTTATTTGAAAGTATTGTAAAAGCCAATTATTTTCAAAAGAGTAACCGTGGAGTTTCTTGCCGGCTCTTCTCCATAGGAAGCGACCAATTGGAACCGTGCACCTAGCTTCTGACGTTTCATAAGTGTCCATGTAGGTTTATGTGAAATAAAATATTTTGATTTTGACTGTAAAGGTGGTTTTACACCGGCGAGGTGAGGTGTGGATAGGATGGGCGAGAATTGAAATGCAAAATTTCTAACCACGCCCACGCCCTGCCCATCTTTGGTGTAAAAGGTCTATATGCGCGAGGATGTGCGAGGCGAGAATTGAAATATTCTTTAGTACAATATTGAACTTTATTGTTGTAAGAATAGAGTACCTATTTATTTACATTGTACAACGGATATACAAATCTTGCACCGGCCATCGAGGACCCGCACGGTCTCTCTCCGTCAAGTGCTGACTCGCGATGTCTCGTGCTGGCACGCGCTGGCACGCGCCGGCTCGCTCCGACCATCGCGAGACATCGCTGCATACTATACTCTCGGCTGGCCGGGTGATGCTTGATAGCGCGAGCCGGCGCGTGACATCGCGAGACGGCGCGGTATAGCGCTGGACATCATTCGGTGTAAAAGGGTAAGCGTGATTTAAATTCTCGCCGGGATGGGCGAGAATTTAAATCACGAGTAGGTTAGAATTGGGGGTTCTGCATCACTTGCTCTCGCTGCGCTCGCGCCGTGATGCAGAATCCCCAATTCTATCAGCGAGAGCAAGTGATGCAGAATCCCCAATTCTATCAGCGAGAGCAAGTGAAGCAGAATCCCCAATTCTATCAGCGAGAGCCAGTGATGCAGAATCCCAATTCTATTTCGATAAATAAGCAATTAAATCTTCTTGCACTGAATCGAACACCTGAGGTTTTAATGAGTCTTAATATTATCTTTGTTTTTCAATAAATTATAACATGGCGAAATGTGGGTGTACCTGCTACAGGGACACCTCTGCCCAACCCTTCGGGGAAACAAGGCGTGATGTTATGTTATGTTATAACATAACATTTTCTGGATGAACGAGCTTTCTCGTTTTTTTTTGTAGTTTTCTAAAAATGAAACCTATCTAGATCGATTTAACATCACGCATGAAGTAATCCCCGAAGGGTTAGACAGAGGTATATCCATAGGATACCCACATTTTGCCAGTTATGTTAAAGTCCTATGTAATAGGGGACGAGCCTTTTGCTATCAACCGAACACAAATCCAGGCTCTAGGCTGCTACTGAGAAATTCCAGATGGAAAACCCAATAACACTTTGCCCGACCCGGGAATCGAACCCAGGACCTCATACTTAGCAGTACCGCTTGCGACCACTAGACCAACGAGGCAGACAAATAAAAAAAAATGTTAAATATTTTGGAGTTCAATTTATATTAGTCTTATTCAAGGTTAATATCAGAACTCGTTATGGTTGATCTCTAGAATTTCATGATGGAGAGACCCATTTGTATACAAGTACGTACGATTACCTTATAAAAATTTCGTCTCAGTTTTCAGCGACCGCGCGGCGCCGTATTATATATCCTCCTAAAACGGTAAGTTAGGACAACGTTACAATTGAGTATGAATGATTATTATGAAATAAATAATAATAAATCTTATGTGCAATACGCATAGGGATTAAAATTGTATGCCAATATTTACGCTTAATTTTAAATAAACTATAACTAATAAACATTCATTATGTGTGTATGCCGTTTTACAATTTATGGATATAAAATCAGTGTCACCTGGCGATAGTCTCACAGAATATTTTTAGCAGTGCATTCTGCAGTGGTTTTCGTCTAACTTAACGTCGTTTAATAATTAGTGCGTTTAACAAATAAAACAGTAAGTATGTGCGTGTCATTTTAACTTTATAAATTTTGTGATCAGTGTATATTTGTGAGGGGTGCAGTTGGGTGTGTGTGTGGGTGGGGTGCAACCGGGCATTTTTATTAGTAGGTCTTATTGATCAATATGATCGATGGTCTTATAGGTTCAAAGGTTGTCGCTGTTGAGAATGAGTTTATAAGTTCGACTTCCTTGCAGAAAAATAGCTTGGCGTGACAGGAACCTATTGTGTAGTAGGTACCTACTTATCATGACTGGACTGTTCGATAATACGAGTAGTTGTAACTAAACGTATGAATGTTTGTAAGTAGACTTGATGAAAATTATGTTTTATTTTTAGGTTTTCCAATCCATTTGACTCAGACACTGAAGTGATCCCTATATCACAAAAGAAGAAACCAAGTAAGCCTTTAACACCAAAACCCTCGAAACCAAAAGGAAAAACTAAAAAACCACTCCAAGAACAGCCGTTTGCTGGTAGTGGGTCTGAATCAGAGGCTGACCCTTCGACCGCACCTGTCTTTGCGTCTACATCTGCTAAAAAGAAACGAAAACTATCTATCTACCCTGATTCCGAGGTAAGTTGAGAAGAAATTGTCATTTAATTATTATATTTTGACGACTCGGTTGGCGCAGGGGCTGAGCGATTAGCTGCTGGGCGGCTTCGATTCCCGTGCAGAATAAATATTGTACCACCTACAGATAGTTGTTCAGGTTTAGTAGTGGTGTAAGCATAGTTACTGATAATTGTGAAGTCCTGAGTTCGATTCTCAGGTCTGACTAAGTGTAGATAATTGGACCAAGTTTCAATAATTTTATAGTAGCAGCATGAAATTATAACTATTCGAAAAATATAGGCGTGATGTTACGTAATAAGTAAAGGTCAACTCATGATTTGTTAGGATTTTGTACGGTTTACATTTTTTAAGGTCTAAAAGATTTCATTCACATGTTGAAACCGAATTAAATCAATGAAGAATACGTATGTCTTAAGATTATTATTGTGATGATTTATAACAATAGCAAGGGGGGCTGATGATCATTATGAATCATCATATTAAAATGATCATATTATAACGATGATTTAATGAAACTATTTTTTGGTTTGTTTCCAGGATGAAGAGCAACGTGAACCAATTCGGGCAGCAAAACTGAAGAGCTACCTGACGCGTCGAGTCGGATCTGGTTATACTATGCAAAGCAACCCCACAAGGCGCGGAGAATATTATATTGAGGTTCGCATATCGAATTGTCAGGAGTTGGAGGCCATAACAACCAACCGCTGGAAACATTCATTGGTTTCTTTCAAAACAGCGGTAAATGACAATAGCCCAACTTGGAAGGCGGTTACTCAGGTGGTTGCAGCAGTTAAAGAGGATTATTCCTCTATCCAACCAATTTTGTACCCCCAAAATTCTTTGTAAACCTTTTTATTCCAGTTAAATTAAGTTTGTAAATTAAGTTAGACAAAAAACTTAACTTTTATTAAACTTTAATTTAATCCTTTATAATATACATATAATCGATATTAGTACCTATGTTTTAAAAATGTTTAATTTGGTTAAATATCTACTAACAAGGATGTAACTTATATTTTTAAATTTCTGCATTGTTCTCTTACAGAATCTACTTAGTAGATAAAACAAAAACCTAAATAAAAACCTAGAATTGAAAATAATAAAATATTCATAATATAATTATTATCTCTTATACTATGTTTGTAAATTAAGTTTAACAAATTACTTAACTTTTATTCAACTTTAATTTAATCCTTAATAATATACCTACATGTAATCAATATTAGTACCCATGTTTTAAAAATATGTTTAATTTGGTTAAGTATCTACTAACCTGAATGTAACTTATATTTCTAAATTTTTGCATTGTTTTCTTACAGAATCTACTTAGTAGATAAAACAAAAACCTAAATAAAAACCTAAAATTGAAAATAATAAAATATTCATACTATAATTATTATCCCTTATACTATGTTTGAAAATTAAGTTCAACAAATTACTTAACTTTTATTCAACTTTAATTTAATCCTTTATAATATACATATAATCGATAATAGTACCCATGTTTAAAAAATATGTTTAATTTGGTTAAGTATCTACTAACCTGAATGTAATTTATATTTCAAAATTTTTGCATTGTTCTCTTACAGAATCTACTTAGTAGATAAAACAAAAACCTAAATAAAAACCTAAAATTGAAAATAATAAAATATTCATAATATAATTATTATCTCTTATACTATGTTTGTAAATTTAGTTTAACAAATTACTTAAATTTTATTCAACTTTAATTTAATCCTTTATAATATACATATAATCGATAATAGTATGTTTTAAAAATATGTTTAATTTGGTTAAGTATCTACTAACCTGAATGTAACTTATATTTCTAAATTTTTGCATTGTTCTCTTACAGAATCTACTTAGTAGATAAAACAAAAACCTAAATAATAATCGACTTCCTGAAGCAGAAAGTGTATGCATGGGCGAACCGTATTCGTAGGTATAAGCGGCGAGTAGAACGATACACTCAGAATCGCACCTTCCAGAGCGATGAAAGGTGGGTTTATAGGGCTTGGGAGCGACCGAACCAAGGTGTGGCTGACACGCATCTACCGGATGATGATGCCATGTGCTCTTTCTGGCGCAGCATCTGGTCGGTGCCTGTCAGTCACACCGAAGGTGATTGGACTCGGGAAGTCGAGCGAGCCTGCGATCCAATACCAGAAATGGGGGCTATTACCATCTGCCCCCAAGATGTAGCTCGTGCAGTCCGTCCGTTGCCTAACTGGAAGTCTCCAGGGCCGGACGGGCTGCACAATTTCTGGATCAAATGGTTTTTAAGATCGCACGCTCGCTTGGCGGCTCAGTATCAGACAGCTTTGGAGTCTGGGTCGCTACCCCAGTTCCTAACGACAGGAGTTACCCACCTGCTCCATAAATCTGGTAGCACCGCGGAACCCAAAAATTATAGGCCGATCACGTGTTTACCGACGGTCTAT
Organism: Agrochola litura; assembly: GCA_949152395.1. Lineage (NCBI taxonomy): Eukaryota > Metazoa > Arthropoda > Insecta > Lepidoptera > Noctuidae > Agrochola > Agrochola litura. The sequence continues at coordinate 10,452,014 of OX424521.1, read as the reverse complement.
AAAGTTCTTACATCCATTTTGAGAGCTAAAATTAACAGACATATAGTCACCAACTCCATCATGTCTGCCTCTCAAAATGGATGTAGGAACGGGTCCCGCGGCACTAAGGAGCTACTCCTCATTGATATGGCCATTAGCCAACAGGTTCGCCGTTCCCGAAAGGATCTGTCGACATGTTGGATAGATTATAAGAAGGCCTACGACTCGGTACCACATACATGGCTCATGAGGGTGCTGGAGTTGTATAAAGTAAATACAACTCTGCGCACCTTCCTGATGTCGTGTATGGGGCAATGGAGGACGGTCCTTCACTATCCAGGATGTCGAAATATCCGAAGGAATAGCGAGCCGATAAGGATTGAGCGAGGTATATTTCAGGGCGACAGTTTGAGTCCGCTCTGGTTCTGCTTAGCCCTGAATCCTCTAAGCACACTGCTGGAGGATTCAGGTCTTGGCTATCGGTTGAGGAGAGGTGGTCAGGTTATATCTCACCTCCTCTACATGGATGACCTAAAACTCTTTGCCCCCAACAATTTGCAACTGATGGAGCTACTGAAAGTAACTGAAACTTTCAGTAGCGCCATCAGGATGGAATTTGGTGTGGACAAATGTGCGGTCATGCATGTAAAGCGAGGGGAGATTGTGGAATCCGTGGGAACCCAACTCTCGGATTCCATAAACCTTAGAGCCCTCTCCGCATCCGAAACCTATAAGTATTTGGGTATGTCGGAAGCGTTGGGCATCAATGTTACTGAAATGAAGCAATCGTTGAAGGAGCGCTTCTTTGGCCGCCTGAAGAAAGTATTTAATAGTCTTCTATCAGGCGGAAACAAGGTGCGCGCTTTCAACGGTTGGGTCATGCCGGTTCTGATGTACTCTTTCGGCATACTCAAATGGACTCAGACCGAACTAGACGCCCTGGATAGGAGGGTCCGTACACTACTGACTGCATATCGAATGCATCACCCACGATCATCGGTAATGAGACTGTATATCCCGCGAAAATGTGGAGGTCGAGGCTTTTTAAACGCTAAGACACTCCACAATCGCGAGATATGCAGTCTTAGGGAATATTTCCTAAAAACCGACGTGGGGATGCATCGAGATGTGGTTGCGGTGGACAAGGGCCTTACCCCGCTCTCCTTGGCTAAAGAGAACTGGCGCAAGCCTGTAGTGCTTGACACTAACGAACGCAGGGAGATATGGCAGAGTAAGGAGCTTCATGGGCGCTTCTTCCGGGCCCTACATGGGCCCGATGTAGATTTACTAGCGTCCGTAGCCTGGCTGCGTTTTGGTGACCTCTTTGGGGAAACCGAAGGTTTTGTCTGTGCAATTATGGACGAAGTTATGATGACGAACAATTACCGGAGATTCATTGTAAAGGACGGCACGGTTGACATCTGTCGGGCATGCCACCGTCCGGGAGAATCAATCCGGCATATTATCTCCGGGTGTTCTCGTCTAGCTAACGAAGAGTACTTGCATAGACACAACCTTGTAGCCAGGATTATCCATCAGCAACTTGCTCTGAAATACAGCCTTGTGGAATCGGAAGTGCCGTACTACAGGTATGTGCCCGACCCAGTTCTCGAAAATGGAAATATCACATTGTACTGGGATCGATCCATCATCACTGACAGGACTATTGTTGCCAATAAGCCTGATATAGTGGTGGTGGATCGAGGAGAGCGGCGCGCAATGATTATTGACATAACGGTCCCGCATGACGAGAACCTCGTGAAAGCCGAGAAAGATAAACAAATCAAGTATCTTGACTTGGCTCGCGAGGTTGTCGACATGTGGGATGTGGACTCAGCAATCATTGTGCCGATAGTCGTATCAGCCAATGGCTTAATTGCCAAGAGCCTCGACCAACACCTAAGGAGGCTCTCGTTGGGCAGCTGGATTAAGGGCTTGATTCAGAGAGCGGTACTCCTGGACACGGCTCGCATTGTTAGGAGGTTCCTTTCTCTGGAGCCCTGACCGCCGGTAGCTTGGACCCTGTTCCCGATACCGGTGGGGATACTATTTTTTATATTTTTAAATGTTTTTATATTATTTTGTTCTAATATTTAAAAATATAATTTATATGTAATTAATTAAATAAAGGTCATAATAATACTAAGAAAATACAAATAAAGCTATTCTAAAATTATTCAAAAATGGTATTCTGTCAAACTTGTAACATTAACTGTCCCAATTATTCTTCTCACAAAAAAACTAACATCCATAAATCTAATAATCTCATAAAAACTCAATTTGATAATGTCCGTATAATAGCTTGTGCTTTTAAAAACAAAATAGTCAGTTACAAAATAAATCCTGAAAGTTTTACTATTACACCTGAATTTTTTTTAACTGAAACTTCAGACACATGTTGCTATCTAATTAAAGAATTATTAAAACAACACGTTTCTTTGAAAGTCAATTTCGAACTTTTTGTTTCGTACACTTTACCTAAAAATTACGAAATTAGTCTTAAATCTTTTAACACAAGATATGTAATTATACTTCAAAGCACAGATATATTATCCACATATCATGCATTTGCAGAAAAAATCTTAAATAAATGTTCTGAGTTCGAACTAAGTGAGTCAGGCTGGACAATCGAATCGATTAGTCATTTAGAAATTAATTTCGCTAAATACAGTCCTTTGAGAGCGGGTTCTTATTTAGAATTACCTAAACGAATTCAAAATACGAAATCAAGTCTAAACATAGTTAATAAAGATAATCATTGTTTTCTTTGGAGCATAGTAGCATATTTGTACCCAGCAAAGAATAACCCCAATAGAGTTACATCATATCCTCACTATTCAAAAGTGTTAAACATTACGAACATGACATTTCCACCCAGTTTAGACGACATCAAATTATTTGAAGATTTAAATCCAAACGTAAGTGTTAACGTCTATGGTTTGGAACAGAATTACAATGTAACAGGGCCGTTGTATAAAACTTTAAAAAGAAAACTTTATCATGTAAATTTACTTTATTTCAATAATAACGGTAAAAGTCATTTTTGCTTAATTAAATATTTCAATAAGCTTGTACAGAGACAACTTACAAAACATAAGTCTAAGTTATATTTATGTGACGAATGTTTTGTGTATTTCGACTCACCAGAAAAACAATTCAATCATAGCTGTGCAAGAGTGCAAACTATCCTTCCCGAAGAAAACTCAAAACTTAGTTTTTCAAATTTTAATAGGACTCAAAGAGTTCCCATTGTTATTTACGGCGATTTTGAAAGTCTATTACAAGAATATTCAGACAAAAATAAATCCCCATGTGTAGAAAATATTCAAATCCATATGGCAAGTTGTTATGGATATTACATTTTTTGTCAGTCTAAACCTGAATTAAATGAGTTTAGATCTTATAGAGGGCCAGACTGCTCGAAAAAGTTCGTTAAATCTATTAGTCAGGATGTAATAAGACTTCATAGACTAATGTCAGAGATAAAACCCCTAATAATTAACAAAGCTCAACAAATATCTTTAAACAACGCTAAACAATGTCACTTATGTAAGAAAACTTTTTCTGATACTGACCTCGTTGTTGCTGATCATGATCATTTCACCGGAATGTATAGAGGACCAGCACACAATTCATGTAATTTGAATGCAAAATCTTGTCCATTTATACCTGTCATATTTCATAATCTTTCTGGTTATGATTGTCATTTGTTTATAAAGGAACTTTCAGGTCTTTGCGGTCGTATAAATCTTATTCCCAAAAACAAAGAAAAATATATTTCTTTCACAAAATTCGTCCCGATTGACAAAAAAAAATGTAGCTCAGTTAAAGTTTATTGATTCTTTTAACTTTTTAAGTTCAAGTCTAGATAATTTAATAAAAACGATGAAAACGGAAGATTTTCAAAACTTACGAAAGTTTTTTAATGATGATTATTTGTTTAATTTGGCATGCAAGAAAGGTGTATATTGTTATGATTACATCGATTCGTGGGATCGTTATAAAGATACTAAATTGCCAGATTCATCAAAATTTTATAATAAACTCACATCCCAATCTATTTCGGATGAAGATTATAATCATGCATTAAAAGTCTGGAATACATTTGATATTTCTAATTTAGGGGAGTACACAGACTTATATTTGAAATGTGATGTCCTACTTTTATGTGATGTTTTTGAAAAGTTTAGATCAATGAGTTTAAAGTTTTATGACCTTGATCCTTGTTATTATGTATCATCTCCCTCGCTAAGTTGGGATGCGATGTTATTATATACAAAAATTAATTTAGACTTAATTTCAGATATTGATATGTATCAAATGTTAGAACAAGGCATAAGGGGGGGACTTGCCCAATGTTCTTTAAGATATGCGAAGGCAAATAATAAATATCTTCCAAATTATAACAATAAGGAACCTGACAGCTATTTAATTTATCTTGATTGTGTAAATTTATATGGCCACGCTATGATGCAACCGCTTCCTACTCGAAACTTTAGGTTTTTAAACGAAAATGAAATAAATAATTTTAACGTAATGTGTATTTTAAATGATAGTGACACAGGATTTATTTTAGAAGTTGACTTATGTTATCCTTATAAAATTCACGAAACTCATTCGGATTTACCATTTGCAGCCGAAAAATTTGCTCCACCAGGTAGTAAAAATGTTAAACTAATTGCTAACCTGTATGATAAACATAAATATATCATTCACTATGTTCATCTTAAAGAATGTGTAAAAAATGGACTTATTTTATTAAAGATATATAGAATACTAGCGTTTGAACAAAGTTCATTTTTAGCTCCATATATCTTGCTGAATACTACTCTCAGACAAAGAGCGTCTTCCGATTTTGAAAGAGACTTTTTTAAAAAACAAAACCACTCTATATTTGGAAAAACTATAGAAAACAAAAGAAAACAAGTCGATGTAAAACTGGTTAATGTATGGAAAGATATTCATAATAAAACAAACAAAATTTGTGGAGCTGAAAAATATGTAAGTGCCCCCAATTTCAAAAACTTATCTGTATTTTCTGATACATTAGTAGCAATCCAGTTACAACAAACGAAAATTGTTCTTGATAGACCAATTTATATTGGTTTCTCAATATTAGAATTGGCTAAGACTCATTTGTATCGATTTAATTACTCTGTGATGAAACGTCTTTACGAAAATGATATTCAACTATGTTATACTGATACTGATAGCCTTTTGTATTTAATATATACAGAAGATTTCTATGAGGACATGAAACAGAATATAAAATACTTTGATACGAGCAACTTTGAAACTGGAAATCAATTTAATATACACAAAGCAAATTGTAAAATACCAGGTTTTTTTAAGGATGAAATGGGTGGTGATATTATAACCGAGTTTGTAGGTTTAAGAGCAAAATTGTATTGTATAGACTCTCTAGCTTCTTCAATCATCAGAGCAAAAGGTGTAAAAAAATCAGCTGTGAAAAAACTCGATATAAAAAAATATAAACGAGCTTTACGGTACAATGAATGCTTAAGAGATGACATGTGTATTATAAAGTCGAAAAATCATAAGATTTTCACTCAGAAGATTAATAAGCTGATTCTTAGTAGGGATGATGATAAAAGACAAATAATGGAAGATGGTTGCAAAACTTTGCCTTGGGGGCATCATAAAACAGTATTTTAATTAAGCGCTGTATTAATAACAATGTATTAATTTAAGGTAAAGTATGTAAGCAAAAATGTATTGAATTATTACATAATATGAAATAAATCATTTGTAATCAGTATGTATTGTGTTTAAATATGATATTCTATACCTACTTCTTATTTAAACTAAGTACAGTCATGAGCACTAATATGTATAGGTACACTTAGCAACCTTTCAAAGTGATTTTCACCTACTCTGTTGATTGTCATTTTAAATTGTTACGAAATATAGTATTTTGGAACCCACAATATGGAATAGGTCTTATCTCAAAGTTGCAGTAAATATTCCACGAGAAAATCGCTTTTTGTTTTGGTAAGTGGATACATATTAGTGCTCGTAACTGTACCTAGTCAAAGAAAAATGAAACCCAAGAATAGTTGATAATCATAACATTTATTTAATTTTCACAAAAATGTAGTCTTTTTAACTGTTTTAAAAAACAAAACATGGATCATTTACAGTCGACTATGTATAAAATAATAAAATCAAATCTCGAAACAGTAATAAAATAATAAGTTAGTAACGAAATGTCCAAGTATATGTGCATTTTGACAGTACAAACTATTTATTAACTAGGTATACAAAAATTACCTAAAACTGTTCCGGGTCACTCAACTTCTTCCCAATTTTTTTAATAAGGGTCTCTGTTGCTTCCATCACTTCGTTATAAGTTTCATGCACCACATATTGCACACTTACACACGCATTGTCACTATCACTATAATCATTTTCATTTTTAGAATCTTTAAGTTTATGCACTTCTAATTTAATTAGATGACCTCCATTATCGCTTCCCTTTCTGCGAACAATGTATGATGATGATGACGATCCCAATGAAGATTTTCTCTTTTTTGAAGACTTTTTAGATGTTTGAGCTTGATCATTTCCAGTGAGCAGCTTTTCAATTTTAGCGCTCTGATTTAAACCTTCAAAATATGGTTCGTAGTTGCCCTGGGAGTAAAAAAATGAACTCATAACAGGATTGCCATTGAGTACCTCGGAGTTCCACTGCAAAAAAAAAGAAATTAGCCCCGTAAAAAAATAAAAATAGCAATAGGAAAATCTACTTCTATGAAATATAAAAACAAAGATTACCTCACGTAATCTGGATTGTTCTTGTTCAACAGAAATCACATTTTCATTGTCCAATATGCTGGGGCTGTAGGATGGTGACGGTGCTCGAGACATTATTCTGAAAAAATAAAATACTATTTACAAATAAGCATTTAAACAAATATTTTATTTATTCTTTTTGTTTGATTGGTTATTATTAAAACACTTACCTTTAGACTGAAACTATTGTTTAAATCGTGAAAAATATGCGTAAGGTCCTACTTTGATCAGCTACTGCAATGAAGTGTAATGTTTAATTACTTTGACATACCTAGAATATGTTCTCCTTTCGGTTATTAGTCACAAATACATTTATGGCCGGTAAGACGAGAACATCATCTTAATAACGACACAGGTCCAAACCTGTTGGTTGAATAATGTGCTCACATATTCATATATAAAGGATAGTAAGTAATGAAAATAAATAATAAGCAAGATGAAGTTGATCAAACAACCCATATCCCTGAACGTGAATAATATCAATTTTAATGACTCTGCTCGTCAGATTAGACACAGTGCTTTATTGCCTAATACGATTCGTTGCATAATATGTGGACCCTCGAACTGCGGCAAAACAAACGCTATGATCAGTTTATTGCTGCATGAAAATGGTCTTAAATTCCAAAATCTTTATCTTTACTCGAAAACTGCTTTCCAACCAAAATATCGTTTCTTAAGTGAAGTATTAAGAAGAGTGCCTCAGATTAATTTCATTGAATTCAATGACAATAAAGAAGTCATATCTCCCAATGAAGCGTTACCGAATTCTATATTTATATTTGATGATGTTGCGTGTGAAAAACAAATAAATATCCGTAATTATTTCTCAATGGGTAGACATAAACAAATTGATTGCTTTTACTTATCGCAAACCTACTCCAAAATACCGAAACAGTTGTTACGTGATAACACCAATTTTCTTATAATATTTAAACAAGATGATGTAAATTTAAAACATATCTATGGAGAACATGTCAACTCCGATCTACCATGGAATCAGTTCAAAGATATTTGTAAAACTGTTTGGAGTAATCCATATCAATTTCTTCTTATTAATAAAGAGTCACCATTAAATAATGGAAGGTACAGACAGAATTTTGATTTCTTTTTTAAATTTGACTGAATGTTTTTAAATATAAGTAAATAACACTCAAAAAGAAAATTAGTATTGTTTGTTCTTCAGCTGAACCCAGTTGTTACAACATGGAGAAAAATATTAAAATAGAATTAATGAAGTCTGTAAACTCTATAAAGAATAAAATAAAACAAATGAAAAACCAGGAACACTCGATAAACTTGTCATTCGATAAAATGCTAAAACCTGTCACAGATCCACTTAAAACCCTAGTTAATTCAAATATATCTATGGAAAAAATAAAACATTTAGAAAATACAATACTCGCTAATTCTAAAGACATTGAATTGGATGACATCAATACTAGCTCATCTACAAAGTTTGAAGACTGCTACGATCCAAAACTAAATTCTATTCAATCACCTAAAAAGTCTAATAAAATGGAATTACCAGATGATTTAGAAATTTCATTAGAGGGTTGTGATATCCATGATATTTATGATGGTGTAAATATACCGTTTGGAATAAGAAGTGTGAACAAAACTTTATTGATGGGCAATTCAGTTGTATCATTTTCTAAAATTGATGGTTTAAATGACGATAGTGAAATTTTAATTAAAGTCGATGATAAAGCCTATAATTTAACCCCAGGCCTGAAGGAACTTTTACTTCGAAAAAAACCTGATTTAAAATTAATTTCTAGCAAAGATAAGCTTGTCTATAAGGATATGCTGCATTATACAAATGCTCATAAGAGAGATTTTAATCCTAATGGACAAATAAGAGGCGATAAAGGAACAAAATATCGTGAAATAATCAAACCACTGTTTTCCGAATCGTCAAACGATTATATACTTGCTCACCCTAAACTTGGAGGAAACTTAGCAACACTAAAAAAATACAAAAACAACACTGACTTGGTATATTGGGATGACCCTAACGAATTAGTTGAAAGATTGAAACTATTAGTTGCTTCAAAAGATGCTGGCAATACAAACCACGATAATGAAATTTTATCGATAATTGAAGAGTTAAAAGAAGCTGACATAATTACAGAATAAATAGTTGTAATATATGCTTTACATTCAGTATTGTAGATGGATTCAAGACAAATGTACTGAATTCTGAAAATGAGCAAAGCTGATGTGGTAAACGAAATACATAAAAATGCGAGGGTGAACTTTCCGCGAAGACATGTTATAATGAAAGATATAGATGACCTATGGCAAGCAGACTTAATTGATATGCAGTCGTTTTCAAAAGAAAATAAAAATCATAGATTTATACTTACCGTTATTGACACATTTTCTAAATATGCTTGGGCCTTTCCTCTGAAAAGTAAAACCAAAGATGATGTATGTAAATCTTTCAAAATTTTGTTGGCTACAGGACGTGTTTCAAAAAATCTCCAAACGGATAATGGAACAGAATTTTATAATAATAAATTTCAAAAGCTTATGAAATCTAATCATATCAACCATTATTCAACCTTCTCAACAAAAAAGGCCTCAATAGTTGAACGATTTATCAGAACATTGAAATCTAAACTGTATAAGGAATTTAGTTTAAAAGGTAACTATAATTGGATAGATAATACCCTTAATGATGTTATTTATAAATACAATCACACTTATCATCGGACAATTCATGAAATCCCTGCTAATGTGGATAATATTAATAAAAAATGTATATTAAAAACGTATTTAGGTTTGGTAAAAAACGAAAGAATAAGAAGCAAGTATAAAATTGGAGATTATGTACGTATCAGTAAGTACAAAGGAACATTTGAAAAAGGATATACGCCCAACTGGTCGACGGAAATATTTAAAATTCGAAAAATACAAAATACAACTCCTATCACCTACTTAATTGAAGATACAATCAGAGGTCAACCTATTTTAGGAGCATTTTACTTACAAGAGCTTCAAAAGACTAAACATCCTAATGTATATCTAATTGAGAAAGTTCTTAGAAGAAAAGGAAACAGGGTTTTAGTAAAATGGTTAGGTTTGCCTTCTGCTGAAAATAGTTGGATTGATAAATCGAATATACTATTATAAATAAAAATAACTTAACAACAAAGTCATTAATGAATCGTATAAGTATTTATTAAAGTGTTCAATCCAGATTCATTAGTCTTATGATGTGTATTGGAGAGAGTAGTCTTCTCAATTGGCTTATAAACAATTTACCGTTTGAATTACACTTACCAGGATACAATTATTGTGGCCCTGGTACAAAATTAATTAAAAGGCTTACACGCGGAGATGAAGGTATTAATAAATTAGACGAATATTGCAAAGAACACGACATTGCCTATCATAAATCATCAAACTTAAAGGATCGTCACAGAGCTGATTTAATTTTACTACAAATGGCTAAAGAGCGAGTAGTTGCCTCGGATGCGAGTGTAAGCGAAAAACTCGCAGCAGGCTTGGTAAGCAAGACAATGTCTACAAAAATTAAAAGTGGTTCTGGACTAAAAAAACGTGGCAAAAAATGCTATCGAAAAGTTACATCTGGAAAAGGTTTAAAAAATAAATTTAAAAATGTTATTACTAAAACGAAAAGACACATGAAAAAATTGAAGCCAAAATGCAAAAAAGTGGCAATAGAATTAGCTATTGCCGCAGCCAGAGAATTAGCTGATGATTTATCCATTAAACTTCCTCGAGTTATTCCTATACCAAAAACTGGTGGTGTATTACCTTTAATTCCTATTTTTGCTGGATTATCAGCAGTGGGAGCAATAGCAGGCGGGGCAGCTGGTATAGCCAAAACCATAAATGAATTCAAAATGGCTAGAAAGCTGTTGACTGAATCGAAGAGACATAATGAAAAAATGGAAGCTCTCTGCATTGGGAAAGGACTACACCTTAAACCACATAAAAACGGGCTTGGAATTTTTGTATCGAATGAAAAAAACTAAGTCGGCTACCCAAACGAGCCTTAACTAACTTTGACATTTTGAAGTATGGAAATAGTATTCCCTATTTTAGAGGAGTCTATATGAGAGATGAGCTTCCTAAATACCCGTTTAAAAAAGAATGTGGAGTTATTAATTTAGATAGTTCTAAAGATCCTGGCTCTCATTGGGTAGCCTATGCAAAATACAATGATTATATTGAGTACTTTGACAGTTACGGAAATCTTAAGCCTCCAAAAGAATTTATAAAATACGTAGGTTCTAAAGTCCATTATAATTATGATAATATACAACGTGATCACCCTTTCAATTGCGGCCATCTCTGTTTAAAGTTCTTAAAAAATTTTTGGTGTAGTCAAGGGATAAAATAAAGAGGATATTCTGAAAGAGTTCAGTATGCAAGCATGTCTACTACGGTTACTATCTCCGGAAATAAATCTGAATTGGTGTCATATTTTCAACCACATCTGCATTTATCTGATCCATACGAGTGCGGTTTGTTATACTTTTCAGTGTTAAATTCAAGACCAAATGTGCCCATCAATATCAGCAGTCAATCTGTAATCCGAATCGAATGTGATCTTGTACATGGTTCCTACTGTAATGGATTACCAACTCATTTTATTCATGAATTTGTATTTAATACTGCTCCTGGTCATCAGTGCATAGAAATACCGCCAAACGTTATTTACTTTCCAGTTAACAAAAACTTAATTTCATCTATATCTGTTAAGATTGTTGATCAATCTGGTTATTGTATTAACTTTGGTGATGAACCTGATATTCAATTACGCCTTCATTTAAGAAAAACAAAATGATAGTATATTATAAAAACACTCCTGTGAAAATAAAACGTCTTATTCCTTCTACAACCATTAAGGTGCGTAGACGTAAGAAAAAAGTTAAGAAATTGACTAAAGCAAATAGAGATTTTCTTAGAGCCCTAGGTTTTAAAGTATGAATATACTACAAATTACTGAATTACCTCACTTCGATAGTTCGATCGAAAGTTATGAAATCCATTCATATAATCCCTACAACAACAGCTTTAGAGAAAACGATGAAATCAGAATCCCCATACATCAGCAAGACATATACGTGCTACCATCAGCCAGTTCAATTTACATCGAAGGCCAAGCAAAGCTGCTCGGTAAAGATGGGAATCCGATCAAGAAAACTGTTTCGTTCACTAATAACCCTATTATGTCTTTGTTTCAAGACATCAGGTACGAAATGAATGGTATTGAAATAGATCGTATAAAAAATTCTGGAATAACATCAGCAATAAAATCATACATCTCATTAAATGAAGGTGAAAATAAAGTTGCTGCACTATGGGGTTGGAATTTAAACGGATTCCAAAGTGATGGTCATTTTAGTATTGTGATACCGTTAAATAAGATTTTAGGGTTTGCAGAGGATTACAATAAAATCGTTATAAATTGTAAACACGAACTTATATTGAATAGAAGTAACTCTAACTTAAACAGCGTTATTCTTACTGATGATGTTGCTCATTTTCAAATAGATATGCAAAGAGTTCAATGGAGGGTGCCACACATAAAAGTGTCAGATCGAGAACGATTAACACTTTTAAAGCATTTAGAAAGAGATAAACCCATTCAGATGGCTTTTAGAAATTGGGATTTATATGAATATCCTTTACTACCTAAAACCACAAAACATTCTTGGTCAGTTAAGACTGCTTCACAATTGGAAAAGCCTAGATATGTAATTTTTTGCTTACAAACTAATAGAAAAAATAATAAAACTAAAGACAGTTCGCTATTCGATCATTGCGAGGTGACAAACGTTACGCTTTTCTTAAATTCACAATATTATCCTTATGAGCCTTTGGGTTTAAAGTTTTCTGACAACAAATACAGTATATTATACGAAATGTATGTGAAATTTCGTCAGTCATATTACAACTGTCCAGCAGACCCGTTGCTTGACCTAAAGGACTTTAAAGAAAAAGCTCCCCTCTTTATCTTAGACTGCTCAAGGCAAAACGATAGTCTAAAATCAGGTCCAGTGGACGTGCGATTAGAAATTGAATGTTCAACGCCAATACCAGATAAGACAACTGCATATTGTTTGATTATAAACGATCGACTTGTGGAATATAAACCTCTCACCAACACTGTACGCCGGTTATCATGATTGCTATTGTAGATATTCAAGGTTTTCGAACAGAAACAGATGAATTTATAATAAAAGAAATCGCTATATTGTATAATAAAAAAATTCAATTGTTTTTGATTAAGCCACCATTTCCATTTTACAATTTGACAAAAGCAGAAAGAAAGCAAGTTAGTTGGATTGAACGTAACAGAAAGATATATTGGCGTGAAGGATTTGTACCTTATTCCAACTACCAGAATTTTATTGCTGATATTTTAAGAGATAAATGTGTCTATGTTAAGGGTTCAGAAAAAGTCTCGTGGTTAAAAAATATATTAGAAAACAGTAATAGTAATATATTTAATTTAGAAGACAAAGGTTGTTCTAGTTTGTCAAGTCTGTACAATCAATATAAATACTGTCAAGATTTGTATAGTTGTATGTATCATGACTCTGTTTGTGCTTTAAAAAATGTATTGTGTTTAAATAAATGGTGCTATGATAATAAAATTTTTAAATAAAAATATTTTCTTGTTTAATTTATATAAATACTTAGGTAAACGTTTCCTATCCCTCCCAACCCCGTCAACGACATCAAATCATTAAAAGCTACTAACTGTAGCTAAGCGATGTCATTATGCATTTATCTATAAAACGAAGCATGTCTCAAAATAAATACAAACCCCGCTATGACATGTATAATACTTATAAAATGCGTGAATTTTCATTTAATTATTACTGGGCAACGGCTGATTCAAAGAAAAGATTAGTGATGGAAATGGCTGACGCTGGATTCTTTTATTGTGGCAATAGTATAGATGATAAAGTAGCATGTTTCTCATGTGGAGGTGTTATAGAAGATTGGGAGATTTATGACGATCCTTGGATGCAACATGCTATACATTTTCCTCAATGTTTTTATTTGAACGCTGTAAAAGGAAGAGAGTTTATAATTAATACTTGTTGCAAATTATAAATCGAGCATAGACTCATCAAAGTCTCAGGTCAGCGATACAGTGCAAGAAGATTTCATTGCTTATTTATCGAAATAAAATTGGGGGTTCTGCATCACGTCGAAATAGAATTGGGGGTTCTGCATCACTTGCTCTCGCTGATAGAATTGGGGATTCTGCATCACTTGCTCTCGCTGATAGAATTGGGGATTCTGCATCACGGCGCGAGCGCAGCGAGAGCAAGTGATGCAGAACCCCCAATTCTAACCTACTATCACGCTTACTCTTTTCATCCACGTCTTATCTCGCCGGTATAAAACCACCTTTAGGTTCGCTTTTTTATTTATTTAATCATAATTATTTTCTCTATTTTACAGGCGAGCAGGTGTCTACACAGCTGAAGAAGCGGTGTGCGTCGCTAAGTCCGCGCTAAAGTTCTTACAAACAGCATATATAAAACAGATGACCCGTCTGCGCGTGTTACTGCAAACTGCCAGGCTGCAGTATCTTAGGGAGCTGAAGGCTGAGAGAGAACTGTACTGTAAGTATTTCAACCGGATCATATGAGACATCGAGCGATGAAATAATTTTTTATAGGAAAATGCTACAATACAGGTCGGCAGGGACATCGACGCGAAAACTGTTACCATGGATTCAGTACATGATTTTGAACCCCCAGTTTTTTTCTTTTTTTTTTGGGTGGGAAATTACCAAATAACTTCTCCCGCTCTGGGCGGAGCGGGAGGGCGTGTCAGACTCTTACTGACTAAAACCCACCGTGTTCCTTCGGTTGCCCTGTTGCCGGGGGCCACGATTTCCCTATCGGTTTTCTTCGAACCCCCGGCAGGCATTGGCCCTAGCGGACCCCGTCAATTCTGCTGACATCTCTTTGAGGCGCGCGTGGAACACAACGCGCCGTTCTGAACCCCCCTGCGTTGAAATTTTTCGTCGGTTATTTAAAAAAGAAATTGCTGTTCCGTACATTTGGACCACATAGGTATTGCACTTTTCCATGAAACAGCTGACTTTTTTCAAAATAACCGACGAATTTTTAGGGGGGTTCAAAATCATGTACTGAATCCATAGTTTCAGTTTTCGCGTGATGTCCCTGCCATCCTGTATTGCAAACGACGTTGTCCTGTCCGAACAGCGCCACCTACCGGGTCCAATTGTATTTTCAAACCATCCAGGGACCCACTCAAATATACACATAAAATTTCATCAAAATCGGTCCAGCCGTTTAGGAGGAGTTAAGTGACAAACACACGTACAGAAGAATTATATAAATATAAAGATTATCACTAAATCAATCTGCCTAGCCTTTTCCCAACTATGTTGGGGTCGGTTTCCAGTCTAACGCTGTACCAGTACAGCGAACTTAAAGAAAAATAATTTATTATAATTAAAATGTGATACAATATACTAAACAGATTAAAAAGACATACTTTATTCTATGTTACGAGAATATCATCCTCAAAAAACGTTTTATAAAGTGGTAATGATTAGTAATGTGTAGAGATGGGCCGAATGTGGTTTGAACCGAATCCGAACTTCGGCCAAACATTCGGTTAAATTGAAAAGTTCGGTCGAATTTCGGTTCAATTTCGCGCGCTTTCGCGAGAGCGACACGTCGTGACTTGTTTACGCATTTGCTTCAATTATTGCTAGATGTACCCCGCCCGCACACGGCGCTTCCACCGCGTGGCCTAACAAGAAGAATGTTATGTGATTAAATTATTAAATTATGTGATTTAATTTAAGGTTTACATTTACAATGTTCCTAACTAAAATAAATAACCATGAGTGAGTAAAAGACAATTTTATTTTACAGTAATGCTATTCTAATTCTATTAAATTTCTGTCAAAATAGTGCAAGTAGGTATTATTTTTCTTGTGCCAAATGTTCGGCATCTGAACCGAATTTCGGCCGAATGCCGAAGTTCGGTTCAAGCTGCCGAAATTCGGTTGAACCGAATGTGAACCGAATTTCGGCCCATCCCTGGTAATGTGTAGTTTTAAATGAACCATGTCTCCCCCACAGGCAGCATAAACGCACAAGCCCGCAGCGGCCCGCTCACGGTGCGCGAGCGTCGCCAGCTGCGCAAGCTGAAGGCGTTCGCCAGCTACCACAAGAAGCACGGCCACGACGCTGTGTTAGCGCGCAAGTTGCACCACAAGAGAGCTAAGGTATGAGCATAAAACAAAAAAAAATATATATATTGAAAGTAGGCTGAGGTTCAACTTTTTGAACAACAAAAACTGACCAAATGCGGGTCGGACTACGCACAAAGAAGGGTTCCATACCGTATTACACATAAACAAAAAAAAAAAAAAACACCTTTTAGTTTAGTCCTGTCAAATTAATCAGCGCCTGTCATTGATGATGGCGCCTGTCACTACTCCATACAAGTTTAGACGTGATTAAAAACTTGCCTACTAAAATTACGTCAATTTACCTCAAGCGCTGATTAATTTGACAGGACTAAACTAAAATTTGTCTCCTGTCCTTTTCTTAATGAAATAAAAAGAAAAAGATGCACTGAACTTAAATTTAGTTTAGTTTGTGAATAAGGGAATCGGCACCATTAGCTGTCAAATATTTAGCTGTTTTGATTAATTTGGCAATATTACTGTATGGAAATAAGAAATGTGGCTTACTAGCGAACTAGAATATTAATAATGAATTGCAACTACTTGTTCCGCTTCGTTATTTCAAAAAAAAAAAAAGATTTCTTTCAAGAGTTTTTTTTTTTTTTTAAGTCTCTTTAGAAATAGCTAAGCGGAACAAGTTGCTAAATATATCCACGTCTATTGTATTTTATAATGGATTTCCGCAAGGTCACGCCTGAATCAATTAATTACAACACACATAACATAACATCACGCCTTATTTCCCCGAAGGGTTGAACAGAGGTGTCCCTGTAGCAGGTACACCCACATTTCGCCAGTTTTGTTTGAAGTCCCATGTAATAGGGGGCGAGCCTATTGCCATCTACCGGGCACAAATCCAGACTTCAGGCTGCTACTGAGAAATTTCAGATAGAAAAACCCAATAACACTCAATTAATTAATTACATTGAATTTGATGTTGTAACCGTTTTAGGTGTAAAAAAGGCATTTGGAAAGTTTCCTAATACTGTTGTAGCGCCACTTCTTCCCAGCTAAAGTACTAGGAAATGGTGAAGAGCGGGCGTTTTGGGGGACTGTCTTATGTAATTTCTACGTGCGAAAAGTGCTGATTTCCAGTCTACTTTGAATTTTATATTTTATACGTTTTTTCCACAGTTGAACGATCCCTGCCCGAACCGGCCGATCCCGTCGCAAGGTCGCTGCACGTTCACGGAGGGCGGAGTGCGATGTCCCTCACACGTCCTGCCCGCAGCCAAGCACTGCCTCAAGCATATACTGCATGACAGACATCAGGTGACCATTATATTTATATACAACAGTCTTATTGGTCAGGCAGGTCACTCCATTTAAAATACTGGTATTCAGCTGTATCAGGTTACACTGGAAGCCGACGTAGGCATATACATATTCAGGGTGGCAGGGGGACATCGACGCGAAAACTGTTACCATGGATTCAGTACATGATTCTGAATACCCACTTCTTTTTTTTTTTGTGGGAAATTATCAAATAACTTCTCCCGCTCAGGGCGGAGCGGGAGGGCGTGTCAGACTCTTACTGACTAAAACCCACCCGTGTTCCTTCAGTTGCCATGTTGCCGGGGGCCACGATGTCTCTTTCGGCCCTTATTCGCAACCTCGGCAGGCATCGGCCCTAGCGGACCCCGTCAATTCTGCTGACATCTCTTTGAGGCGCGCGTGGAACACAACGCGCCCCCGACCCGGGCCTGGTCCTTATCGGACGGCGAGCTACCCATTGCTCACCGTCCGCAAGCCCGCGCCTACGGTGGCCGGAAATCTGCCTGTGACTCCCGACGCCCAGGGCGTCGCCTGCGGCGGTTAGGGGCGTGAGGGCGCGAAATTTGCCTCTCCCTCACGCGTTCCGGCTCCTCCTTCGCGAGCATTACTGCTTCGCAGAAGGAGGTGACGGCCTCCCAATGATTCTGAACCCCTGCGTTGATATTTTTCGTAAGTTATTTTAAAAAAACAGCTGTTCCATACATTTTGATCGCGTAGGTATTGCACTTTTCTATGAAACAACAGATTTGTTTTTCAAATAACCGACGAAAATTTTCAACGCAGGGGAGTTCAGAATCATGTACTGAATACATGGTAACACTTTTCGCATTGATGTCCCTGCCAACCTGTATATATAAAAATCAATTGCCGTGCATTAGTCTCGCAAAAACTCAGAAATTACTCGATTGATATGATTCTTTTTTTGTTTTGTTCGGCTCAATACTGGGGTGGTTTACGAATTGTCTCTTCGTGATACGGAGTTCAACTGGTCATCTTATTTCTAATACAAAATAAACGCAGTCGAATTCGTGAAATGCTACAATATTCTGTTGTTTAATTTCCAGGTGTTATTCAACGCGTGCGGTGACATTCGCGGCGTGGCGTCGTGTCGGGAGCCGATACCGAAGCTCCCACTGCCGTCCTCCAGCTGTCGCTATCACACCGACCCTCCCGTTTACACCGTTTTTACTCTGAAGGTACGTATTTTATACTTTGCGGTAAGGTGTACGAAAAACTGAACATTATATTCATAACTAGTTTCTGCACGCGACTTCGTCCGCGTGAAATTTCAGCACCGGATCCGAATTTCTCACAATGAGAACTAAGTCCCAATCCACCATTATAAATACACACGTACAACTGTTTTCACGAAACGTTACGATGTCTCTACGACGTGTCTGCCACCCGAACTATTCTTAGTTTTGCCGAAACCAGCCTCGGCGTCCTTAGGTATGCTAACGACTGCCGAGGCAGCGCTCAGGCGCCCGAAGCCGGCGTAAGGCGCCCGAGCTCTACCGAGCCGCACCGATAGTGGGCGCCGCGCCTTATAGTCCAGGAAACGGTTATTGACTCCTACCGCTGCGCTCCAACCATAATTATTTTGTTACGCGTAATTTTGAATCTGTGATATCTTTTAAACTTTTGTGATTCATTTAAATTAAATGATGTCAAGGCATATTTTAATCTAAATTAAATGCTCAATTTAAGGAACATAGTTTATGGGATAAGGATTATATGATACCGGTCAAAATAGCTTTGGAAATAACAATATTTTTTTAAATCAAATTCTGAAAGATAAAAATGGTTATGCCGAGCCGGTTTGTTGGTATATGCTGAGCTGAGGCCCTTTTGGCATTATAATCATTGTTTTCTGTTTTTTATAGTTATAAGGTTTATTTTTTCTGCAGTAATGCTAATAAACGCATTTTTCTTTCTTTCTTTCTTTATTATGGGTCATCCTTAGAAGATAGACATATGCCATCGCAGACTTTTTGTTGTATCTGTAACGGTTTACGCGGCGCACGCCAATAAAGCTCCCAGTCGGCATGATTTGTTCCGACATCTTCAAAAATAATCGTTAAATTTCAGCCAATTTACACAAAACCCTAATGAATTATACACTAAAACCTTCCGCATGAATCACTCCGTCCATTGGTAAAAACCGTTTGAAAATCCGTTCGGTAGTTTTTGAGTTTATCGCGTTCAGACAGACCGACAGACGCGGCGGGGGACTTTGTTTTATAATATGTAAGGATTTATATATTCAGACTACAAATGAGGTCCACATTGTCATAACAAATTTTTCAAATCCGACTGGTAGGTAGTTCCAGAGATTACCCCTACATACAAACTTACAAACAAATAAATTTTACCAAAAAAAAAATCTGCTGTTCCCTATCTGATGTTCACATAGCTCGTCAGTGTTCGTCCCATCGTGAAAGTTGTTCATAATGATGAGTAAATCCTTTAAGAGGATGCCCATGAATTCAATTTCACCCTGGTATAATAGGAATTAACCGGTAAGGCGCCGTGGGTGGTCCGCGCCGTGACAGTTTTACGACCGCACTTAAATAAACAAACACTCGGATTTCTTTACAACGTCTCAAGTAGTATTGTTAATGTTTTTTGCTAGTCGAATAGATTAGGAATACGTTTCAAATAGTTGCAGTCTTTGTAAACAACGTTCACTTATCTTTATTACCCGCTTTTGTTATTATTTCTTTTGTTCTTTGTGATAACGATTTCTGATAAAACTACCGTACCAATTCACACGAAATTTTGCAGGGTACATTATGGATAGATAAGTTATCTAACAAAAGCGTTTTTAGAGACAAACATTCAAAACAAAAAATTCAAAAAATCTAGATTTTAGATGACCTAGAATTTCTAATGCTTACGTAACTTTCTCCGTCCCAAAAAAATATTTTTTTTGTTGTATTTTGGTCTAAATGTTGTCTAAACCGATGAAATATGTATCAAAAAATAAATAAAAAACACTTACCGATCAGATCCATACAGAAAAACCACAAAATATCACAACTTTCTCTTTGACGTGAACTTTCTCTTATCTGTTTATTTACACTTTTTTGGTTGGGTCAAAATAGGTATAATATGATGTTATTTAGTGCGAATATTATCTAAAACGATGTAATATTTACTTCAAAATGAAAATATCACCACTTTCCGACGATTTACACACAAAAATCATTAAAAAACGAATTATTACAGCGAACGCGCGCGTCCCGGGAGTGACGTTTGACTGACATTTTACCGCGCGGGAATGTCATTTTCAACATTTTTTTAAAATGTTGCCTATTCATATTTTTGCTTTTAGTCGATTTATTTGACAAGAATATTTATCCGACCATAGACAGAAAAATCCACAGACGATAATAGCCATTACAGCAAGTACAAATAGAGATGTAAGTCGCGTGGGTGTGCCGTCTCTCATGAGAGACGCCGGTCCTTTACCGGTATCTCTGATCATATTATTACAGTTTACACTTTTAAAAAACTAAATACCTACGTTACCTTTTACAGAAAGACGGATCTGACTCCGAATCGGAACCATCATCATCGTCCGAGGACTCACACACTGAAGAGCTGCAAGACCTCGCAGAAGTCTCCGCTGACGACCGCGCGGAGGTGCAAGAAATTGAGGTACAGGAGGCGGAGGTGTCCCTACCTCCTTACACACCGGACGACATGACGGACGAATGACAGATCGCTGATCTGGTCTACCAGATGTACGATGATTTCGAAGAGCAGTAGTCTCTGACTGGAGACTGGATTTTGCCGCTATGGAGATGAAGAAAGTGCTATAGTGGTGGATAGTTGCGATACCCGTTAATATAAAATAATGAGCTTAATATTTTCAGTGCCAGGAGCCCTCTTGGAGGGTTCCCTTAGTCGCATATGGGATGCCGGGAGCCCTCGCGGAGGGCTCATTTTTAATGTAGGGTTTTCTGTGATGGATATTTGCGATACCCGTTATTATGAAATAATGAGCTTAACACTTCCAGTGCCGCGAGCCCTCCTGGAGGGTTCACTTAGTCGCATATGGGATGCCAGGAGCCCTCGCGGCGGGATCATTTTAAATGTAGGTTTTTCTTAGCGAATGTAGTTTCTTAGTGAAAATAAAATCTGATGTATATTTTAACAAGATTTATTAGCTAAGTTTCTGTTCACGGTTACAATAATTCACAAAAAAATTGAATGAAAACACTATTTTACTTCGTTTTAGTGTTTTAACCTAATGTCGTTGACCGTCCGCGATGGTTAACTGTAGCGCAGACGTAATGCCGGGAACCCTGCCGTAGGGTTCACTTCCAAATGTATCACCACTGCTCTCAAAACGGTGAAGGAAAACATCGTGAGGAAACCGGCAAGTCCTAGAACCAAAAATTTTAAGACATGTGACATCTACCAACCCGCACTGGGCCCGCGTGGTGGATTACGGCCCACTCCCTCTCACAGAGAGTGTCCCAGCAGTGGGAACATTATAAGCTGATTTATATAGTGTTGAAAGTGATAGTTACTTTCATGATTAGCTGGAATAATGACTCAGTTGGATAATTTCTAGTAGTAATAAGGTTCAAATTCGTAAAACATTGCTATCCCCGGCGAATAAAATGGTAACGTACTACTACGATTCGATATAAAGAGGTTCAATTACACTCTGTCAATTTTTTTCATTAATTTTCTATGGATATTTCAGAAGTACAAGATTTTAAGGTGTATTGTAATGAATGTAAAAAATCACTTTTCTTTTAATATTTGAACAATTCCGCTATGTATATTAATTAGTTAATAAGATTTTCACAAAAAACAGTTTTTTTTTTATTTTTCATGTAAAATTTGGTTTATACGATTACCATTTTATTCGCCGGGGACAGCGACATTTTCGTTGTGAAACTGACCGGTGTCAAGAACGCATTCTCGACGGTCGGACTGTACGATGTTAGTAATTTTTAAAAGAGGTGTCAAATAGATTGATATATTTCTGTAGGTAAATAGCAGACGTTTAGTCTTAACAGTGACTCTGATGAGTAAAAAGCAGTAAATTTCTTTAAAAGACCTTAGACAACTGTTAAAAGTGATTTGAATCTCTCTTATTAGTAAAATACATACATTTTAAAATCAATAATTGCATTTATAAATAGTGTTAATACCCTAGAACAATGGTCGGCAAACCGCAGCTCTTTAGCCTATATAGTACGGCTCTGTAGTCTGTACAAAAGTCGATGAGTGAGTGCGTAGAAACGCGCGGGGGTCGGGGTGTCGCCGACGAGGTCCTTTGCGACCGCGACCGTGCCCCCGAGTACATGACACTCCCCCCCCGACCCTTGCTCGATAACGAGGTGCCAGCAGTTGTTGCAGCTGAGCACGTAGCTATAAATACCCCGCATAATAATCATGATGAAAATCTAAGTTTGATCCAGCCTGTCCCTTCTTGCTGTCCTCCCCCCAGCGACGCCCTAAGCCGAGGTTCGTACCCCACAGGGGGTGCCCTTAGCGAGCGCTCGCCTAGTTTTAATTTAGAATAGTTTTTGCCCCTGGCTGGAGGCTTTGAGTGTAGAAGCTTAAGGCAGCCACAGGAAAGCCCGGTTAAGCAGCCATGACCTCATAGGTCAACTGCGAGGTGCCCTAGTTAAAAAAAAAACGGGTAAAACAAGTGACTCTCAGCTTCGTTAAGGGATCTTTTCACCAGTTACATAAAAGTTAATTCTAAAAGTTGGCAACGTCATAAATAGCTGTCAAATATTTAACTGTTTTGATTAATTTGGCAATATTACTGTATGGAAATACCACTGACTAGTGACCTAAAATATTAATAATGAATTGCATATGTTGTCACCGTTTTAGGTGTAAAAAGGGCGTTTGGAATGTTTCTAAATACTTTTTTTTTTACATCTAAAACTAAATATTCGGTGTAACGATATTTATTGCATTTCATAATCAATATTTTAGTTCACTAAGCGATATTTCATATTTCCATACAGTAATATTGCCAAGATAATCAAAACAGCGAAATAATTGACAGATATTTGCGACGTAGCCAACTTTCAGAATGCACGTTCTTAATGTAAAAAATTCTGTGACATATGAAAACTGATGTTTGATGAAGAATTAAAAAAAGTAAGCATAGTAACTCAGAATTAAGACTGTGATAATGGTTATGACGTATGGAAATCGTGTAATGAGGTGTTGATTTAGTTATTATACAATGTGGAGGCAATAAATGAAAACACTGGCAATACCAAATGCAGTATTTCAATTTTCTTAATGTCCCTTCGGGTATCGTCGGATTTCCGAATACAAACGAATGCTAATTTCCATGTCCATCAATTATTAGATTTATCGTGTATAATAATTTGAATTCAGAACTAAGTACTTTATTGTTGTTTTGTTTTGATTTCCGTGTGACCTATATAGAGCTGTCAAACTATTTTCCTATCTGTCGTGCCTGAGACTTTAGCGGCTTTCCTCCCATTTTTTAAATAATTTAATTAAGTTAAAAGAGTATTAACAACTCTATATACTTCCAAGTCGATTGAGAGCGTCCGGTCTGCACCAAGTGCAAAGGGCAACTGATAGAAATCCGACGAGCGACGACTGACGAAACACGAGGTTTGCCGAGGGACTTTAAGAACATATTTGTACTAAACTTTTATATCTTCAAGTCGAGTCCGCCGCGTTATTGTAGCTTCAGACCTAAAATGCGGAGTGCGCCCTCTGTGATATTTTGTGGCTATAGTGACAAACTATTGGATATATTTGATTGAAGTTTTGTATGCATACTGAGAACGTCATTAGATATTATGCAGTTTAATTTATTGTCTTCTCTCTCCACCTTGTATAAACATTGCTAGGAATTTGATGGTCTTGTTGAGCTAAAACCTAGTAAAAATGCTTGAAACTTACGTATAAGAGTATATAGTCCGCGGAATCTACGAAGACGCGCCCCACTCCGCTCCGCGCCGTACTAGAGTTCAGCTTATAGTACAGTAATCGCGGAGTGGGGCGCGTCGTCGTGGATTGCACGGACTATATACGCGAGAGATAGGGTAATAATATGTAATTAAGACAAGGCGTAATGTTTATGATGTGTAACATCTTTCCGCTCGGTTTTCTGTAATTTAAATCAAATCTGTGGGAGTGATTTCGTGAAAAGGGACGGAAGTGTGTAACAGGAAGCCGGGAAAACGCGCGCTATTTGATTTGACCAATGAGCGCGCGCGGTGCTAGAGTTGGCCGTCAGAAACGTCCTTGAAGAGGTCCCGCCCCTTTAATGTTATTACTACTATGGGACCGTTCAAGTATTACGTAAGCACTATTGGGGGACGGGGGGTCTATGCTTTGCTTATTTTTGATGACATGGGGGTTGGGGGGTCTAGATGGTGATTACGTCAGCAGTAATTATTTACTTTTTTACACATATGGCAACCCACACATTGTCTATGCTTGAAAACGGAACGCATATTCGGGTATTCCCACAAATAATGAATACGTCTAGGTACTCGCTTAAAACCAAGTAATTACCGCGTGCACTTGTCTCAATTGACACTTGTTAGAATTATAACTGCTGCTCATGAATCAATAAAAAAAAACAGAATACTTACATTAAAATAAAAATGCATATAGCAATGTTTACGTAAGCATGGGGGGGGGGGGGGGTAAGAGCTTTGCTTACTTTTGCTGACAAATGAAATGAAATGAAATTGTTTATTCTGTAAATAGGATATCGAAATCACTTTTACACGTCATATAAAAAAATATTAAAAATAAGCTAGATGAGTTCGGCGTTTCCTATCTGACTACTCTGAGAAGAAAGGCCGAAACAAACTCAGAGGTCGCAGTCTCTTTTAAAGTCCAGACATAATCTTGGTCAGGCCATATGAGGACCATGTAGATAAGTGTCTGAAAAGGTCTTTTGAGGAAAGAACCACACAGATTTGAGTGGACCTGTCCAGTCAGTGCAAGCATTTGTCAGTAATCGTGGAGCTCAACTCAGAACTTAAGGCGCTCAACTCGACGAACAATACCAAAGAAAGGACATTTGGGTAGGCCGCATAAACTACTCAAACTGCCAGACCATCACTAAAACTAGCAGAGAAATAAAAACAATATCCACATAGTCCTCACATTCACAATAGTTAAAATACAACAATGACAAGGGGGAGGCGGGGGTAAATAATTGTAATAAATCTGCTTACGTAATACTTGAACGGCTCCTATGTGCTTATTACCAAGTTGAGATGTTAGATGTTACACATCATATGTTACACATTATAATTATTATTATGCAAGTACAGACGCTAGCACATCAAGCTACTACAATCTGTCAAATTTATTTACTAGATTTTCAACTTTATCGCTGAAACATAAGGTTCAAAGTTGATTGGGAAAATTTGACAGTTTCGGGTAGCTTGATGTGCTGGCGTCTGTACCGTAAGGCCCGCTCGTTTTTTTTTGTGATGAATATTGTTGTAATAAGTGTAAATCATTCATGTTTTAGTAATATCGATTTATAGTTATAAAAATGTACCAAAAACTCAGTAGGTAATTGTTTATGTGTAATAGTATTATTTTATGTAATCTAGCTACAACGTAACAAGCATTTTGTAGATTTTGCTGTACGCACGTGCGTACGTGTGTCCGTACGCACGGACGTAATAAAATCGCGGTGGGATTTTATAGCGCACTGGATTTTTAACTATCTGTGTTAATCCTAGCCTTGAGAATTCAACAGAGTGCATCTCAGCGCGTCTAAAAAACACTGTTGGATTTTCAACTCTCAGTGCTAAGTAGAGCGTTGAAAATCCAATGTAGAAAAATTCCGCCGCGATTTTATTACGTCTGTGCGAACGTCGCGTCGGCTTATTGTCACTTAAGAGTTGTCTCAAAGCATTTTATAGATACCTTTCTATTCAAAACCATGTTATAGATACCTTTCTTGCCTTTTTCAGTGATATTGTATGTACAGTCGACCAAACGTCAATGGTAACAAGACCAGTATAAGCTGCACCCTAATTGCGTAACACGATCAATTATAATTCATGAATCATTTTGGAGGAAATTAAATTAAAAAATTAAAATCTTTTATTTCAGATCCACAAATGTAGAGTAAATATAAAAACCAAAAAAAAAAACACAAAAACTATACATTAATACGTCACAGTGGCATATATGTAGGCGTATCCAATGTCCCAGTATGGGGCTGTCCCACCTATCAGCTATAGTTTTCAGGATGCTGTAGGGGCTGGCGCGTACCCTGCGCATAATGGAAGCGCAACGCTTGCGCATAATGGCGTGAAAACCATCGATTCGCGCCTCTGCGAACATGCCGGAAGCACTACAGTAGCGCGGCAACCCCATCAACACCCTGAAAGCATTATTATACTGTACACGCAGGGCGCTGTATGCCCTCTGCGTGTAGTTGACCCACAGACTGCATGTATAAAATTGCTAATCCATTGCTTCATATGTTCGTAAAAGATGTCAGCTCAACAACGTAAATAACACAATGAATGTTGTTGAACTGTCAAAACGAAACCGATTGTGATTGATCGTGTGTTACGCAATTAAGGTGCTGGCCTCTCATTTAAGGCGAAAAAACGTAGGAAAATATGAATTTCGCAGGCAACCCTAGCGCTTTTTCCTTGATACTACGTAATATAATCAAGGTCAAGGTCATAGTGCTACCATCGCCGTGCGGTCGACTATACTGCCGTCATATGGTGAAAGGCAGTAACTACTTCAAAAATTTTGAGTAAATGACAGTTTTGTCTGAAGTGAAGTTTCAAGCTCAATCAAATTCAAAAGTCATTTATACAAACTAGGCTGAGAATCAGCACTTTTCGAACGTCAAAATTACATAAGACAGTCCCCCAAAAACGCCCACCCTTCACCACTTCCTAGTGCCTTTAGCTGGGAAGAAGTGGCGCAACAAACTCCCCAGCAGCACAGCTGTCTGTTCAAGTTAGAAAAATAAAATTATTCTATACAATAGTATGCAAAATTATTATGCAACACAAAACATTATTTTAATTATAAATTACTGGCCATATGTCAGCTAGCACACGCCAATATACCAACCAAAAACATCGAGAACTATACTCAAGCAGAATTAAAAAAACTAAACATCTAAACAGAAATAAATATCTAAATAAAAGCCTCCAGGCATAAAGGGCGTGCCCGTTTACATAAAATCGATAGTCTTAACTTTAACAATCTGCGGCTAAGAATTAAAAGCAGTTTGAAGTATCACCGTATAGACAGAAATATAGAGAGCTTATTGCTGTATCCAGCCCTAGACTTTTTTAACAAATTGATAATAATGTTAGTTATGGCCTTTCACCGTATGACGGCAGTATATCTTTACGAATTACGTATTTTAAGAATATTCTCACACCCATTTCATAAGTGTAAGAAAAAAATATGGTGTTATATTCCATTCTATGTACTTATGTAGATAGGACAGTGTTTTCTTTTTTGTAAATGTATAATAAATATGTCTGATTACAATTTAAATGTCGGTGTATCATGCAAGTTAAGTAAAGTCAGGGAAATTAATTTTATATCAAATTGACTATACCCGAATCGCTTTAGCGTGGCAATAACGGTCATTGACCCACCTTCATTTCCTAGCATTCTTTATTTCAAAAACTGAAATAAACTTCCTGAATGTTTGGGTTCGGAGAGATATGAAAATTGTCTTTGTCTCTGGCCCCGACTATGGACTCAAACTCAAACTCAAAGCATTTATTTCAAATAAACCAATTACAGGCACTTTTGAATTGTCAAGGGGTCGGTCAGTCAGAAAGATGAAGCTAGTTGCCCATTCCAAAGCGTAGTAGGTACCTATGGAGAAGAACGGGCAAGAAACTCCACGGACACTCTTTTAAATAAAAAATTACAAAATATTGGTTACATCATTCATTTTGTGAGAACAATGTAGAAAGACGTGCACGTTAGGAGTGTCCGTAATAAAAAGATAAAACAAAGAACAATTCAAAAATAAAAAATAAGCCGTGGCAGCTAAGAGATGACCAGTCCCAACTGACGGCGCCCGTTCACGAACATGACGCATGGATTAGCACCATTCAGCTCAACCATTTTGAAGGGAGGACAAAATTGACATTGCTTGAATACGAGGCTTTTGGCTACTTTGTGTGTGTTTTATGTAATTTTTTTGTAATGTGCGTTTTGGTTGTGCAGAATAAACAATTTTTCTTTCTTCTTTTGGGCTATGACCGCTATTGCCACGTTAAAGCGATTCGGGTATACCAAATTAAGAGCGTTTATTCTGAAATTGGGTAAGGTCGCAAATAGCTGTCAAATATTTCGCTGTTTTGATTAATTTGGCAATATTACTGTATGGAAATATGAAATGTGGCTAACTAGCGAACTAGAATATTAATAATGAATTGCAATTATAACACTGAATTTGATGTTGTAACCGTTTTAGGTGAAAAAGGCATTTCGAAAGTTTCTAAACACTTTTTTACATTTAAAACTAAATTTTAGTTCACTAGTTAACCATATTTCATAATTCCATACAGTAATATTGCCAAATTTATCAAAACAGCGAAATATTTGACAGCTATTGGCGACGTTGCCCACTTTCAACATAAACGCTCATAAATTGTCCGTATATTCAAATCAAATTTGTCATTCTTTGATAGTTGTATGAAATGGATATTCGACACCGGATCAATAGCAAAAAAAAAAAAAACTAAAAATTGACGTATTGTGTCAATTTGATAGTTACTGATGGGTTGGCTAAGATCAAGAATAATCCGAGCAATAATCAAGTTATTCGGCTTCGACGATGGAGCAGCCCTACCTAGACAAGACTGATGTACCATCGAAGAAATGCATATCTATACACCGTAAGGACTATTTCTGCTTGCAGCACTCGGCCGCTATAATAACGCTTACCAACGAAAATAAAGGGTCGTGTCCACGGGATTTTGTTTTCAAACAGCTTTGATATGCATTTCTTCGATTGTACATGTGGCCGATGAACTTTGAGATTTGAGAAGACGTCGATTGCAATAAATCGCGATAGATAAATGAGCGTGTGTTATGTTATCTCATTTGATAAACAATTAATATCCCTGACTACATAAAACAGTATTAATTTGTTATCCATGATCTAGTCGTAGAAACATATTAAATGTATTTCTATATAATTGATAATTTGTCGATCTGAATGTTCTAAATAGATACCAAATAAAAAACATTCCCAGTATTTCACTAGTTTTATTTATTTACAGTCGCATCGAGAATGCGTTCTAGCACGCTTTGCATGATCACAATAGAAACGGGTTTTGTCGACGGAAGAATAGACAAAATGACAGATTGTGATTGTTTATCTGTCATTTAGTCTATTCGTCCGTACGACAAAATCCGTTTCTACGGTTTTTATGCTACGCGTGCTGAAGGTGGTTTTACACCAGCGAGGCGTGGTGTGGATGGTATGGGCGAGAATTGAATTTTTTGTGGCAAAATTTCTATCCACGCCCTGCACATCTTTGGTGTAAAAGGTCTAGATGCGCGAGGATGTGCGAGGCGAAAATTAAAATATTTGTTAGCAGAATATTGAACTTTATTACTGTGTGAATAGAGTATTTATTTACTTTGTAAAACGCATATACAAATCTCGCACCGGCCATCGAGGTCCCGCACAGTCTCTCTCCGTCAAGCGCTGGCTCCCGATGTCTCGCGCTGGCACGCGCCGCCGGCTCGCTCCGACCATCGCGAGACATCTCTGCATACTATATTCTCAGCTGGCCGGTGCGCCAGACACGGCTAGCCGGGCGGCGCGAGGCATCGCTGGACATCTTTCATAAAAGGATAAACGTATTTCAATTTTCGCCGTCGGTACAAAACCACCTTGAGTCCTGTAAGTTGGACAATTTCAAGTAGTAATAAGGATCAAATTTGCAAAACATATTCTTTAGTATGAAACTGACAGGTGTCAAAAACGCATTCTCTCGACGGTCGTACAAACACATACCTACCTGCATACTTACTTCTGCCGCCAATCAGCGTTATTTATAACGGAGCATCGAACCGAAATTTTTTTTAGCGCACTGAATTTTCACCGCACTGCTTAGCGCCGAGAGTTGAAAATCCAACGTGTGACTGCGTGGCCACCATCAGGGATTTTAATTTTAATAACACAAAAAATGTGATCCGCGGATATGGATACGGATCTCAACTTTCTCCAGGTTCAGCAGGAATTATTTATGATCCTCATCGTAACTGACTTTTGAGGGACAAAGCTGCCAAGTTACTCTTTTTGAAATAGGTACAATTTACCATTACTCAATATTAATTATGACGTATTTTTTTTTTAAGTTCTTGAAAACAACATAGTTTTAATTGATGTGTTTTAATTCGCATAATTATTTCAATTAGCATAGCACAAATATTAGAGGTTTGATCTCACTACAAAGATAGTTTAATTACTACCTTGATAACTTAATTTACTGTTACTTACCTACTCTACTTGAATTATAATAAATATGATTAATTTAATTTTTTACTAATTTGGATTGAAGTTAACTATTGCTTATCTTTAAAATTTCATATACGTAATGAAATTTATTAATATAAAAGATCCGTTCAAGATCCACCAAAAAGTTACGGATACGGATACCTACAGATCTTTTTTCTCCCTCGGATATCCGCGGATACGGATACGGATATCCGGCACATCACTAGTACGAACTACCAGGTAGTTAAATAAGTCCACTATAGTCACAGTTATAACGTGATACTAGGAAGTTCTTAAAACATTCTTTCATTTACGAATTATACTTTATATAACTGCCTATGTAATGAAATAATGATTCCCTCTAAAAGAACAAAGAATGGTGCCGATTCCCTTGTTCACAAACTAAACAAAATTTAAGTTCAGTGCATGTTTTTCTTTCTATTTCATTAAGAAAAGGACAGAAGATAAATTTAGTCACTACTTCATACAAGTTTAGACGGGAATAAAAACTTGTCTACTAAAATTACGTCAAGCGCTGATTAATTTGACAGGACTAAACTAAAATTTATCTTCTGTCCTTTTCTTAATGAAATAGAAAGAAAAAGATGCACTGAACTTAAATTTAGTTTAGTTTGTGAACAAGGGAATCGGCACCATTATATACTGTTGTGTATAAGTATGTATGTGTGTAGCGATGCGCGGCCTTGTCTACTGCCTGCGCAGACGGCGCCGCGCAGCGCCCCGCACCCCGCGCTCCCCACCGCGGGCTCGCGCACGCATGTTTAAAATAAAGCGTCAGTGCGTTCACGGCCGCCGGAGTTTTACTTGTGTCCCTTTCCCGTATGTAACATATACATATATAAATATTGCTCGTTTAGTAGTATAGGATTGCATTGCAAAACCGCTGGCCACACCGCTGGCGAGCAACGCGCGTGTCCTCGCGCAGGCGTCCGTCGCACGGTGGCGGGACACGTGGCGCGAGCGCGGGGCCCGCTTCCCCGCGACGGAGCACTTTTGTTTGTAACCGCGCGGACGTCCGCTTAACGCAGTTTCAGGCCTAAAGCGTAGCAGGCCTAGTTCCACTTGGCTGAATTTTGTCGCCGATAATTTCAGACAAGTCAAGTGTAATGGTAATTGGTATCCTAAAATGTATAACTTAGAATCCCGTTTTCGAGTTTTTCCCAAATAGCTCAAAAAAAATTCGACGTCTTATGTCAAAAATTATTTTCATCTCCCCTTTGCGACCTCCCCAATTTAAAATTCAGTTTCCAAATAACTTCAATCATAGATGTATTTAAAATGTATTATAAATCTATGACTTCAAAAGTGGAAATGTAGCTAGAAACACAGCTTCATGCAATATAGGTAACCCAAGAATAATTAGACGAAGGTTTATGGTCAAGATCATTTATGATTCTGTCGTCAAAATATACCAGGGGGTAATGAAAATTTCGTGTGCGTTACCCAGGCCAGGCACAGCATTTACTTCATCTAGACAACTAATTTTATAGCTAGTATTTATTTAAATATTCCCATTAGAAAGAAAAAGGTCTGGCTGGGATAACGTTACCCCAGCAGGAAATGTTTTTGTGAAATAATTAAAAAACTATAAGCGCAACAAATTTAAAAATGTGCGCAACAATTACAGAAGCCGCAAAACTAATTATCTATTAGATTCAAATGACCATTTTCGACAACATCTGGCCTGGGTAACGCACACGAAAATTTCATTATTTTTACCTAGGACGAAAAACTCAAAAAATTCCAAGTTACATTTTACCGAAAACCCGTTAGCTCTGTAGACAAACCACACTTGAGAATCATATCAATAAAGTTCATTGTTCAGTGTCATTAGCAACTGCTCTGCTACTCTGCGCTGAGACCGAGATCTATAAAAGTTACTTACCTACTATAGGTTAATATTACTCCCCCCGACCCTTGCTCGAAAACGAGGTGCGAGCAGTTGTTGCAGCTGAGCACGTAGCTTTAAATACCCCGCATAATAATCATGATGAAAATATAATTTTGATCCAGCCTGTCCCTTCTTGCTGTCCTCTCCTCAGCGATGCCCTAAGCCAAGGTTCGTACTCCACAGGGGGTGCCCTTAGCGAGCATTCGCTTAATTTTAATTTAGAATAGTAGTTTAAACGCTCCTGGCTGGAGGCTCTAAGTGTAGAAGCTTAAGGCCACCACAGGAAAAATCCGGTTAAGCAGCCATGACCTTAGTGGTCAATAACTGCGAGAGGCCAAAGTTAAAAAAAAAAGTTAATATTACTAGTACCTACTGGCTAAGCGTGATTTCTGTCACTGTCAATCAACAAGTGCAAGATGGAGACAGGAATTACTTGTCTACATGGCTAAGCGTATGCTGAAAAGCAAGTGAGGCAGGTCCACACAGCGCAGGGCAGAGCAGATTTTGTAATGCATGAACGTACTGACAGCTGCGTACGCTGCGGCGCGATCACGTGCGACGCAGACGTGTCTGTCCTGCTCTGCGTCTCGTAGAGCCGGTAGAGATTTCTGCGCGAAGCATGCAGGTCGTCGCTTGTTTTTTACCACTGATTCATAATTTTGTTTCAATGACAGATTGTTTGTACTAGCTAGGACGCGAATGTGTCTGTGTAGCTGTATCGCAGCATGCGCTCGCGGCCTATGCTGCCTCGCCAGCCCTACCCTGCAAAATCTATACTGTGCTGTGCTGCGTCACCTGCGTCTCAGCATACGTTTAGCCTAAACCAAAGCACGTGCTAAGTGGCGTATAAACAGGGTCAAATTATATTAGCTAGAAAAATTCTGCAGACGTAATGAGTATCGAAATCTAAATAAACATGATCAAACAGAAAAAATACTAATTTACTCAACTCAACTTCACACTACAGTGGTACCCGTCTTTTTTTTTTTGCTTTATCAGACTTTTACTAGCTAATTTAATGACCTTGTACAGTGGTCTGCAAACCGCGGCTCGCGAGTCGCATGCGGCTCTTTGGCCTATAGAGTGCGGCTCTGTACAAATGTCGATAAAATGAGAGCGTAATTACGCGCGCGTCTGTTCAAAATTCAAACTACATTTCAAAGATTTATTTCCGAAGTACTTTCACCAAAAAATTACAGGACATTTACTGTACTTACCTTCTAAAGTTTTCCAAGGTTAACTTGTTAATAAGTAAGATGCCTTCATCATATTATTATTAGCCGATATGATGATGATAATGAAGGCATCCTACTTCTTAGCAAGTTAATTTTAGGAAGCGTTGTGGAGTGAAAGAGGATGGGAGTTTTAAGGCTTAAGAAAAGTGTATTGAGACAGTTTGGACACACAGAAAGGATTGGCTCTCATATGAAATCTTAGTCGTTAAAGTATTGATATTTGGCTCTATTGACTTATGAGTTTGCCGACCACTGATCTTGTAGATCTTGGCCTGAGACTTCGGGAAACATTTTGCAAGGAAAAATAAAACATAACACAGTCATGTAAAAATAAATGTATTATCAACAGAAAATCAGCTGAGCTCACAAAGATCAAAAACAAATTAATAACACAGATAAAGAAGTAATAACAATCTAAAGGAATTTCACTGTCACGGAATGTTTTAAGTTCCAATAAATACATTGATAGAAAATTAGTTTTTTTATTTTATTCATTGTGCTGCAAATTTTTGATACTGCAAGTCTCGAAAACGTTTATAATCAGCTAATTTGACTCCTATCGTTTATTAAACTAGATTATTTATATTGAAATAGGATTTTATTTCCAATATGGGTATTCAGAAGGCCAAGTCTGACAACCAGTCTTACAAAGGGGAATCGTAATACCCAGTAATTGGGTCGTGGAGGTCAGATAGGCAGTCGCTCCAAGTAAAATACTGGTATTCAGCTAGAAGCCGACATTGGGAAAAAGCTAGGCAGATTGATTGATTGTATTTACAATTTCAATAATGTAAACTTGCAATATTAAAATATAAGCAACTATGTTTTCGCTTTTAACCCTTAGTTTACCAAAATTGTAATCAATTTTCTTTGAGCAATGCTTTTTGGCCAAATTTGTTGAAGTAAGCTTCTTTTTTGTGCGTTTGTAAAAACTAGGGTTTCCAGCAAAGAATATTTCAAGATGTCACATTATTCTTCATGTCTACAACAGGATAAATAAAAAAAAAGGTTTAATCTTAAATATTTTTTAATCAGTCGTTTAGGGTTGTGTTCGGAAAATTACGTATTTTAATTTCAATCTTCTAAATTCACATTTTACCTCATCATTTAATTTTAAAAATCAGTACAATACTATATTTTGTGGATCTTCGTCGTTTCGCTAATAAAAAACAATATTTTCTAAACTTGATTTCAAATGTTTTGGTCCGTGGATGGGTGACCATTTATTACAAATCGAGACCCCTTCGTGCCTCAGAAAGTACGTTAACCCGTTGGTTCCGACTGTCATTTGTAGATCTTTTGAGTCGTTACGGGTAGTCAGAAGCCCGAAAGTCCGGCAACCAGTCTTAACAAGGGGTATCGTGTTACCCAGTAACTGTGTTGTGTTCAGATAGACAGTCGCTCCATTTGAAATACTAGAATTCAGCTGCATCCGGGTAGACTTGAAGCTGACCCCAACATAGTTGGGAAAAGGTTAGGTAGATCGATTGATTTAATTTTTTTTTTTTCAGCAGTATATGAGATATTCTAATACATTGTTAATCGAGAACATCCTTAATAAATTACCTTTTCTCAAACATGCTTGGAAATTCGAGCATTTGACAACCTTGTTAGAGATAAATCGAAATTGCTGTACTGGCCGAATACATGCCAGCACCCGGCAATGTTTGTATGAAAATACTTATCTGTCGTGTTATTTAAAAATGGAACGAACTTTTTACTTCAACACATGGCAACCAAAAAGGTAACAAAGATTTAAATTTCGATTTGGTTTGCAAATAGAGCTGTTTAATAATAAATAAAAAACAAATGAACATATTGGCGCGTGAAAAATTAGCGTCGTTCGTCATTGATTCTGAAATTTATAATTAATTTACCTTGTTTGAATTTCCGCGCATTATTTGAGAAAAGTACTATACAAGCCGCAACCAGGCTTTGATGGACAATAATTTATGCTTATAATCAAAATGATTTTACACAGTCATTGGATGAAATCAGATATCATAAATCATGGAAGAATATTACAATAAATGCCACATTAACGATTTAAATTTATAGGTACATATAAGCACTAACTTAAATTGTCCGTATATTTAAATCACAACAGTCATTATTTGACATTTGTATGAAATGGCCACGATAACGGCCAATTGATATAGCGTGTCAATTTGCTTAACCAATTAATTCCCGTGACTGTACCTATTTAGAAATAACAATATATTTTTCTATCTAAAAATAAAGACGGGCTACGCACAGCAAAACTAAAATTACATTTACAGAACCTACACTTTTTATGAATGAAATTCTTCAGTTTTTGTCTAATAAGCTACTGGACCGATTTTGACAAAAGAGGTTTCAAACTTTTCGTTTCTTTTTTAGACAAATTACTGTTACAGTTGAGAGCCCGCATTCTGAATACTGGCAACATTGCAAATATTTCACTGTTTTAATTTATCAATATTACGAAATTAAATTATGCTCTGTAGTGCAGCGTGTCGTGGGTAAATGATAACAGCCACACAGGTCTATAAAAAGTTAAGCTACGCTTGCCGCGGTCGATTCGTGGATGGGTGACCAATACTCATCCATTAAATATCGATTTCCATCTGTGCCTCAGAGAACACGTTAAGTCGTTGGTTCCGACAACAGCTAGTAATCTATATTTTAGCGGATTTCATAATTTCATTCAGTAATATTGATAAATTAATCAAAACAGCGAAATAGACAGCTATTTGTGACCAGGGCTTGAAATACTGGTATTTTTGGGAACCAGTATCATTGACCTTGGTGTGATACCGATACCAGAGTAGTACCTGTACTATGGGTATCGGTACCAAGCTCTGTTTACAAAGGTGTCACTTTCAAAATGCTTGCTCTTAAAAACTCTTTATAAATGATAATATTTACATAATTTTCCACACACAACGCCGTGAAAGCCTCATTCCATTTCTTGCTGAGTCGTCAAATCATTTCTTTTTCTTCATTTGCTTAGCTTTTTTCTTTTCTTCGCGTTTGATTTCTTTTTCTTTTATCGATTTGTAAAGTTTGTAGCCGAAGAATACTGGAATAGTGAGAAAAATACATCATTAGTTATTTTGACAATATTTTGAATATTTGAGGAAGGTTGGGCGTTGGGTGTAAAAATGGAGTGTCTTGTTTTGGTATTTTTATTTTTAAACTTAAATATGGCGGTTGACATGTTTTTAACCTTCCAAAAGGAGGAATTCAACTGCATGTTTTTTTTTTTTTTTGTATGTTTGTTACGCGATAACTCGGCCAATTATGAATTGATTTTAATGATTCTTTTTTTGTTTGGTAGGTAATACTTCAGAGGTGTTTAGAGGTAGTTTTTGAGTTATCTTCAATAATACGTATTTTTTCCCACTTAGTATGTGGATACGTTAAGTTCCTCTCACTGTTATTTATATAGCAGGTAGTGGTATTCGAATTTGTGTGGGGTAGGTACCACAACTAAAAAGTGAAAAATAACTTTAATTTCGGAAGTCGGTGTCTTTGGTTTTGAGTTTTCGTTTTTTGCCACCGACTTCGAAGCCGGTTGTTTCTTTTTTCTTTACAAAAGATGACAAACCACAATTTTTATTCCACAGATAAAATTTATCTGAAAATGAAAATCGATCCTAAGGATGTATTGTAAATGCTGGTAAGGGCAAAGTGTCGCCGATAAGCGCCATTCGTTTCTATCTGATTAGTCCTATCCGTTTCGCGCTGATTTGGAAAAACGTATGGAAACTGCCTGCGGCGATCAGCGTTAACAACCTGCCCATGTCGACGCCAACAAGCGCTGGCATATCAGCACTGGTTGCCAGCGTTCTACATGAATACATCCTTAGAGAGGAGCACCAAGGAAGAACAGCACCCTAACACACGATCAATCACAATTTGTTTCATTTTGCTAGTTCAACAACATTCATTGCGTTACTTATGTTGTTGAGCAGACATATTTTTCGAAAATTTATGAAGCAATGGTCTAGCAATTTCCTTCAAATTGGTTCACATTATGATTGTTCGTGTGTTACGCAATAAGGATACAGGACACAAATGTGGAATATTAGACCGCCACAAATGGCGGTCTTATAAAAATGTAGAAATTGCAATAAATATCTTAAAAATAATTTGCACACATAAGTTTCTCTTCGTGTTAAATTATGATCAGAATAAACATAGTGAAATTGTACAGAGGTTTAGTGTAAAAAAAAAAAATACGTTTGCGGTCGGGGGACCCCCGTCAGGAACGAAGTACCTCACGCGATACTCGCAAACACACACTCGTATATAATAGAAAGAAACAGAGAGGGATAGAAATTCCCATAACGCTTTTTCCTTAAGGGGGAAGCGTCAAGGTAACCCGCGAAATTTATTTTCCTAAATTTTTTGCATTTTGCAGGTCAGTGTCAGGTTTTATGTTGATTAAAATATGATTCGCGGCCATAACAAATATGGCTTTACTCAATTATAATCATTACAATCAGCAATAGTGATTAAGAAGAAGATAAAGGTGTCAAATGTCATGAAATCATGACATTTGACACCTTTGCTAACTTATGAAGTTGTATTGCTGATTTTTCAATGATTATAATTGAGTAAAGCCATAATTGTTACGACCGCGAATCATATTTTAATCAACATAAAACCTGACACTGACCTGCAAAATGCAAAAAACGTAAGAAAATGAATTTCGCGGGCTACCCTGACGCTTCCCCCTTAAGTGATGATTTCTACCAGTCAACTTCTACCGCAAGCCGCGATAAGGAACTACGTTCCAATAAAAATAAAGGAAAGAAATTACTATTGTTGAACTAAAAATGTGATCGAGTAACACACTTGTAATAGCTTTCTTTAAGACAGTAAAAAAAAAATTGTGTATGGACAGTCAGCCCCACCTTGTTAGCTAATAGTTTGACCACGACATGAACTACTCTCATAATAGTTCGTGCTCATACGAGTGAATGAGAAGAAGAAGGGTCACTGTGTTGAAGTTTTCTAAATCACTTCGGATTAAAAAAAAAAAAATACGATGCCTTTCAAACCGAAATTTAGTTCAATTTTATTTTAATTTATTTTCAATTATTTATTTCAATTTTAATTTTTTTTTTCATTAAATATTTCGAGTTTATGTTAAGTACCTAAATGCATTAATTGATCTCGTCATGACTAACACAGTTTTAATATAATGTACAATTTTTTTTTTATCCATCCTGGCGTATATTGTCGTTCCTGTGTAAGCATGAAATCGTTAGAAATTAAGAAAAATAATAATACAACTCAGCTACTTGTATTTTCTATCACT
The DNA here is from genome assembly GCA_949152395.1 of Agrochola litura. Taxonomy (NCBI): domain Eukaryota; kingdom Metazoa; phylum Arthropoda; class Insecta; order Lepidoptera; family Noctuidae; genus Agrochola; species Agrochola litura. The sequence goes on along the minus strand of OX424521.1, from coordinate 10,412,756 downwards.
ATCGTAATAATTTCAAGATTACAGAAAATATTTTGTTTACACGCCCCACTTAAAGCTGAAATCAGTGTCGAAATACGATAATATAAATAATTAAGATATCCCAGACGGATATCTGTTAAAAGGTAACAATAAAATAATATTAGGCGATCAAAGGACCAATCCGAATAATTAATTATTACTGAGGACGGGCAATTCCCGTATTTTTAAAACATTTACATTCTAATCTCAGCATCAATCTGTCAAAAATACATTTTCGACAAGCTTTTGGCATTGACTGTCGCTGAGACAAAATGCTGACTGGATTATGAACGTTTTTAACAGACTTCCAAAAGGAGGAGGTTCTCAATTCGACTGTTATGTTTTTTCTTTTTTTTTTGTATGTTTTTTTACGCGATTACTCCGCCAATTATGAATAGATTTTGATGATTCTTTTTTGTTTGATAGATCATACTTCAGAGGTGGTCCCATATAAATTTATTAACTTTATTTGGGTAGTTTTTGCGTTAGCTTCCATAATACGTATTTTTTACCACTTAGTATGTAGATGATATGGTAACTTCCTGTCACTGTTATTTACATAGCAGGTAGTAGTATCCGCATTTGTGTGGGGTAGGTACCACAACTAAACAATGAAAAATAAAAACTTTTTACAAAAAAAAAACTAACCGACTTCAAAAAGAAAACACTACAAAGTGAAAAATAACTTTAATTTGGGAAGTCGGTGACGAAGAACGAAAATTCAAAACCAAAGACACCGACTTCCGAAATTAAAGTTATTTTTCACTTTGTAGTGTTTTCTTTTTGAAGTCGATTGTTTTTTTTTTTTTGTAAAAAGTTTTTTTTGATTACAGGAATGGGCCATCTTACTAGATGGCCCATTCCTGTAATTCCTGTAAACCAACAATGATTAACCTTCATTTAAGTCTAAAACAAGGTGACTATCCTTAAATTCTTCAGGCGAGCTTTGGCCAGTCAGTCTCAACACCATACCTTGCTAACTAGTAAATTTTTCACTACACCATACGGTTCTACTGACACGATAGATAATATCGCCACAAATTACCTCAGTCCGAAACGTTCGTATGATTAAAACACATACCTAACAAAAATATGACGAGCAACACCACAGCTGCAACCATGTAAAGTTTACTCATCACGGCACTTCTTATGGCATCTTCTACACCAGCCAGCATCGCATTATCTTTCAGCCTCGTACTTAGCTTACTAGCTAAACCTTCTTTAATTTTTGACGCGAATTTCTCCTTGTCTTCCGGACTCATATTCTTAAACTGTGCCAAAACTCCTCTTAACTTGTCTCTGATTACTTCAGATTCCTCATCGCCGGGTTCGGTGGCGACCATTTTTTGAAGCGTATTTATAAGGTCCATATTTTGGATCGATTCTGTTAATTTTTCTCCGATTACTTTGCTGAGTTGAAGCCTGTCCGGGACGTCTTGTTCTTGTTGGTCCGCCATTTTCTGTTGCGCGGGAAAAAACGTTACGGTGATTTTAATTTTAATTTTCGAACACTTTGTTTGAACAATATAGTTTCTGATTTTAACAATTGACTAGTGCATCGTGTATGAATAGCAGATGCATTATGGGTGGCGCCACCGAGTTGCGCTCTCATAATGTCAGCCAAAAATACTGTCTGTAATTTATTTTGAGAATGTTAGCGCATCAGTCTGGTGATAACAAGCGAGTTTTGGGTTTAATTAGAGCAAAAGGTAGGTTTTGGGGATCCTTTTCAGAAGAGACATAAGAACTGCTAAAATTATGATACTTTGAACTCTAGGCTCTTTTTTCAAAAGTTGTTATTTTCTATCTGAAATTTCTCAGTAGCAGCTCGGAGTCTGGATTTGTGCCCGGTTGATGGCAATAGGCTCGCCCCCTATTACATGGGACTTAAACATAACTGGCGAAATGTGGGTGTACCTGCTACAGGGACACCTCTGCCCAACCCTTCGGGGAAACAAGGCGTGATGTTATGTTATGTGTTATGTTATTTAATAATCAAGGATTTGATATTCGGATTTAAAAGTGATGGAGGAGATTCCAAAAGGTATGTTTTTTTTACCTATCTTTTTGTGTATTATTGGAGGTAAGAGGGATCAGTACCAGACGACCCGTAAGGTCGTCAGAAGCACGAAAGTCTGACAACCAGTCTTACCAAGTGGTATCGTATAACCCAGCAACTGGGTTGTGGAGGTCAGATAGGCAGTCGCTCTATGTAAAATACTGGTATTCAGCTGCATCCGGTTATACTGGAAGCCCACCTCAACATAGTTGGGTAATGGCTGGGCAGATGATGGCGGAGGTAAGAGGGAGACACGGAGATGGCCGTGTTAACCGAATGGTGGCTAAGGTTAGGTCATAGAACCCAAAGATGTCCAAAAGCGTGTTGCAAAGACAATTTCAGTCGCGTGAAACACCAGCACGCGTAGCAAGAAAACCATTGAAACGGGTTTTGTCGACGGAAGAATGGACAAAATGACAGATTGTGATTGTTTATCTATCATTTTGTCTATTCTTCCGTCGACAAAACCCTTTTCTATTGTGCTTAGCATTAGCTAAGCATGCTGAATGATGGATTAGAGTTGCAGGAAACCGGGAAAAATGGTAGAATGGAAAGGAGGCCTATATCCAGCAGTGGGTGATTCCAGGCCCACAGGCTGAAATGATGATAATATAGAGGGATCCTTATTTAGATACAGAACCTTTCGAATGCGAGTACCATTTTCTAATTATTTCCACAGAGTTTCCGCATAACTTTGTGCCCGCATGATCCAATAAAATATTACCTACCGCTATTTTGCAACCAACCTAGATTCAATACTTATCATTTATCGCCCACTCGCATCCCGAGCGATATTATCTAACTATCGAGGACAAAATATCACTTTTATTCAAAAAGGGTCGATCGTTGATAGCTAGGGTTTGGTCGAGTCTGGGTCCTGGCTGGCTGCTAGGGTTTACGTTCAAAAGTGCCTCTTGTGTGCCTAGTTGAAATAAATTATTTGACTTTAACTTCAACTACTCCCCAACAACAACAAAACAACTCGACAACTCATCCCCAACTACTTCAACAACAGCCGAGATAACAACTTCAACTTCTCCTCTCTCTTTCTTTTACTTTAATTTAGACTTTTACTTTTTCTAGACTTTTACTTTTTCCTAGCATTGCGGTAGCCGCCACATAGCGTCCGCAATGTACCCTCGCAGGACGTCATTGAAACGTTATTCATGATAGTGAGTTGGTTTGTTTCCCAAAAGAGTGTTTTTTGACACCCTGTAGTCAAACCCTGGGGTTTGACTTTACGGTGCTGTCATTTTCATCATTGTTATATGGCGGCCACTGCTGTCGTAGGAAACCAATTTTTAACCGAACAAATTAAAAATTAGGCTGACCTTTAAAAAGCACATTACTAAATTCACTTGGTGTAAAAAAATATCAACTAAAGTATACAGTATAATATAGTAACGGGGAAGGAAAACATTGTGAAGAAACCGGCATGTCCTAGAACCAAAAGTTCGAAGACAACCCGCACTGGGCCCGCGTGGCGGATTACGGCCCTTTCCCTCTCATTGAGAGGAGGCCTGAGTTCCAGCAGTGGAAACATTATAGGCTGATTGTGAAGTATAGAAATATTACATATCGGAGAACAACTGAAGTAATTTAGATAGCAAAATAAATGTTTTGTTATGATAACTATGTGTTAACAAATACTATTAACTAACGTCTATTCTTGATCAAACAATAAAACGAAATAATACCATCTGCGTTTACCACCAGACCGAAGCGCATTTAACAAAATGGGACTCAAATACACGTATTTCAGAAAACTAAATAAGCCAAATAAAACATGGTCTTTCGACTCACCAGCTTGTTGGACACCTAGCGATAAACTAACTATATCTGAAGACAAAGACTTATCACTAGTCCATATTACGTGTTTACATATAATTGGAAAATTATTTATCTCTTCATTGATAATGTTGTATCTGAATTTCGAAACTGGCTTAAGAATGGAGTCGTTGTATTTTTGCTTTTTGGGCTGGCTTGGACTACAGTTCAAATGCATCTTCTTCTCTGCTTCCTCTTTTTTTCGTTTCGACGGGTACATCATATCCGCATCCGCAACTAAACACTAAATTTTGATATCCGCAAAACATCCGCTTCCTCAAGTTTTGATTTTAAAAGCTTCGCGTCCTCATAATTTCTATGGGGATGTGACCCTACCTACGTTGTTCGCTCAAATAGTTTTTTTTTAACTTGCTCCGAGCTAAATGTGCGGGCCGGAGTGTGAGTGACGCGTTCCTATTGCCTGAATTCGCAGTGTCCCTGTCCTATGACAAACGATCGGCCGCACGTGACAGTGGTGGCATGATTGTGGTGTCAGGTGCCAAAACAAGGGCTATTTTTCATACGACATCTGCATCTGCACCCTCATCCGCATCCTCAATAAGGAATTTTCCAATATCCGTATCCTCATCCGTTACAACCCTACATCTATGTTTCTTATACTGTTTGGGCCCAGGGTGGACACATTCATTGCGGCGCCAGAGGCGTTGTTCAGATCGTCAAGGGTGCAGGTGAACTGACATTTGGGACACTCTAGCAGATGAGGCATAGTCTGCTCAGGAGGCACCGCACTTGCACTGGAAATTAGATGAATCGATAATGCCCCATTTCGTCATATTGTGTTTTCAGCGGCATTATTGGATTTCATTGTTCGAACGCTTTGAAAAATGCCTTTGTAAGATACACCTTTTAAAAAAACAAAAATATATATTTTAATTTTATCAAAATTATGATAAAATTTATTTCATTTTTTTTTTCAAGTTTGATTGAGGTGGAATTTTGCTATGAATCCAGTGGGCATCTGTTTTCATTGTAGTTAAAACCACCCGAGATATAGCGTGACGTAGATAAAACCGATTAAAAACAAGACTTTTACTGATATTAAACGCAAACTGTTTTTAGGTTATCGGGTATCAACAGCAAATTAACCTGTGTGTTATGAATACCCTTTGATAAGGTATTGATAGCACATTATTAATTTTAAACTCTGAATATTATTCTACTGCTATTAGCAGAGGGCTGGCCTATTTTTTGAGCAAAGAATCCGCATTGTACTTTTCCTGTTGACAGCGATGCGGATGAGTTTTTTGATGGCCTAGCATTCTTTCTTTTACATTTTATTAATGTAAGACTGTTAGCTTATATATTATGAAAAAAATATCTCATTTAATATTAAAATATTAACTACTTTTTAATTAGACTCAAATTAAGTTTGGGGTTAAACATCAATCAAGCATCATTCCAGAATGGTTCAGAATTGATTCGATCCGCGGAATGCGAACTCTACGGAATGTCGATTTTGGTCAGATAATTCATTTAAAATTTGCCCAAGCGTATGTTCGGGTTTACTTGGGCAAAGCCAAAAATGCTAAAGTTAGGTAAAGGCATTCAGAATTTCTACCAATTTCGTGGTCGAGAGTATGGAGAGGCGAGGAGAGGGGAGAGGGGGTATGATAACAATGAATATCTAAATGACAAGTTTTATAAAATAATTACATAAATATTATAAAGTTTACCAACTAATTAATCAAATTAAAGCCCTTTTCCTCTCTCCTACTTTGCTGTAGGTAGGTACTCGATAGGGTCCACCTTTGTTAAACCTACCACACACGTTCACATTCTGGAATGTACTTCTATATATTCTTATCCTTACATATTATAAAACAAAGTCCCCCGCCGTGTCTATCTGTCTGTCTGTACGCCATAAACTCAAAAACTACCGAACGGATTTTCAAACGGTGGCCGAAATATGAAGATTATTGTCGGAAAAAATCATGCCGACTGGGAGCTTTACTGGCGTGTGCCGCGTAAACCGTAAGAGATACATAAAATTAACATTCTACAGGATTGTACATCTTAAAAAATTCAACAAAAAAGTCCGCGATAGCATTTTAATGAATACTTTAATTTAGGTAGGTATGTAGGCTAGGTAGGTGCGCCGTAGATAAGTACTTAGTATTACCCGTGCGAAGCCGGACAGTGCAAACGAGCAGAAAGCCGTGATAGCCTTAATTTTTTCGATATGTGAAACCTAATTTGCGAGTGTCCAGAATATGTAAAAAAAAACCCACAACATTACGATAGCAATATCACACGTAATCCAACCGTAATCGCTATCTCACTTACGTAAATATCAGTCTCTTTGGATATAATGATAAATATTATATGTAGTACTATCTACATATTACAAGTTTGTATGTTCGAGCTAAGAAACAATATTGATAAATATGTGACCTAGATGTCGAAGCGAGAAAATTGTTATTTTATCTGATAGTTTTTAGACAGTTCTGAAAAACCAAAAGCCTGGGTTATTATAACCCTAAAGAACGAAATTCTAAAATTACGATAAACGTCATCTACCTAGCTTTTTCCCAACTATATTGGGGTCGGCTTCTAGTCTAACCGGATGCAGCTGAATACCAGTATTTTACATGGAGCGACTACCAGTTACTTGGCAACACTAGCTTCTGCCCGCGACCTAGCCCGCGTGAAATTTCGGCCCCGACCCACCGCGTCGCATCCTATTGCCCTCCCGCGTATTACATTTCATTTCATTTGTTACATAACCTATAACTTTCTCAAGAATTGGGCTATCCAATGCAAAAATATATTTTTTTCAAATCCTACTGGTACTCAGCGGACATACAAACAAACAAATTATACCCCTTTATAATATTATGATATATTATAGAAAGAAAAGAAAACTTGTTTATTCTTTTCTTTTTAAGTATTATTTTCTTTCTTTTCTTTTTGTTCTTTTCTTTTATTATAATGATATAGATGAATACTAGCCCGAAACTAGACAACAAAGACAAGGTAGATGCGGTTAAGGCGAATAGATGTGGTCTTCTTCTCTTGTATCAGCACAAACTACAGAGCAATAAATAGTTCTTGGCGTTGTAAATATAATTATTAGCCAGTCCGTAAGTTAGTAGCGGGGCTGACCGACCAGGATGCGCGCTGGCGCCGGGTGTTCATTTAAAAATATTGTCACTCGTGGACCTATTACAATGCAGCTCTCTATACTCCATTTATCATAGCATTAGATAAATAACAGCTAAATAACGACAGTTATTGTGTTGTATTTTTGAGATGACTGCATTTTAGTGCCCAAATTAATATGTAAATAGTAAATACAAAACGTTGCTTTGTATTTATCGTGAAATAACGGAGCGTCTGCCAGTGACCTTGAGTTATTAGCTTGCGTATATTGTACTGAACTCACGCAACGCGTCGTACGTCCAGCCAGTAATAGGACTCGCCCATCAAGGAACGCTGTCCCATATTAGACGCACTATTGATTTACTATACATAAAACAAAAGATATTTTAGTAAAAATACGTATACGGTTTCAGAAAAATACGCTTGATAGATTTTGCGTGTTTCTCAGTTTTTTATCCGCGTTAGACATAACTTTACAAATTAATTTCACTATGTAATATAAACATAATCTAAAATATTCCCGTATTAAGTTATTAAGAAAATGCTCTAATTTAACATACATTTTTTCCAAATCATTAACACTACTCGTTTAGACGTGATCTTCAGTATAAAATCATTAAAAGTCGGCTATCGTCGCCTTAACATTTGATTAAAAGAAATTGGTTCCATTGCTTCCACATAAAATTGATTTGTAATCTAAGTTATTTTAATTAAAACTGTTATTAGTAGGATGCGATAAGCTGATGTAGTTCTTGGAGTATTAGATGAATATTAAATACATATTCTATTAATTGTAGCGTTTTGCGCACGAATGTTTACGACAATATTATTCCAGAATTGCCGCCATTTTCTATGAAAGCTTATCCGTCACTCAAATATAGAGACAGTAAACAAAAAAAATCATCCTCAGGATCCCACAAATTCGATCCTGCCGCCTACAACATATTTTATCGCCCCATTTAGAACAACCAATTTTAATGTTTGTGTAGTCGAAAACCACTCGTGGCAACATATTGACCTCTTATCAAGATAAACTTTATCTAAAACCAACATGTTACTTTCACTAAAATTATAAATTTCGTCTGCGTCCTTTTTCACACACATACCGAGTAGGAATCCGACAGATTGTTACTCATTTACCGCCTCGTATCCGCAGTCTGAACGTACCAAAATGAGGGTAAATCACAATCACCACTTCGAAAAAACACAACACAGTCAAAAAATCACAAAAAAACTTACAGATCATCGCGAAAACCAGCAATATAAAAACAATAGCCAAGATTGTTCCTCCAGCATAACCACCAAACACTTTTGGCACATCCCCAGTCAGCATAGCCTTCAAATTTTCCTTTACATCATCAGCTACGTCGACAGTATCCAATAATTCCATTAGCACCTTTCTAGAAGGTGGCTTTCCAGGTTCTGAACTGGCTGCTATCAACTCCTGGAGTTTGTCCAGGGTTCCTTTGTCGAGAGTGTCCATCTTGGGCGAATATTTTCGTCAAATTAAACTTTTTAACGATATGATTCTGAGCTCATTATCTGTAATGAAACGTGGATTCCACGTTGTAGGCAAGGAGCGGTGTAGAATGTAAGATACCGGCGGTTTGATAAGCTTTAAGATACGGTTGGATGGAACCGATATTATTATTTCAGTAGTAATGTACAAGATTTTTGCTTCTTTTAATTTTGATTATTTGAAGTGAAACCTTTAAGCGCGTTGGGCATTTTTCAGATGGGAAAAACTAATTGAACTCGCGACACCGTTACCGACACCTCATTTTTAACCGACTTCCAAAAGGAGGAGGTTCTCAATTCGTCTGTATGTTGCTTTTTTTTTTTTTTTGTATGTTTGTTACGCGATTACTCCGCCAATTATGAATTGATTTTGATGATTCTTTTTTTGTTTGGTAGATCATACTTCAGAGGTGGTCCCATATAAATTTTATTAACTTTGCTTAGGTAGTTTTTGAGTTAGCTTCAATAATACGTATTTTTTCCCACTTAGTATGTCGATGATATGATAACTTCCTGTCACTGTTATTTACATAGCAGGTAGTGGTATTCGAATTTGTTTGGGGTAGGTACCACAACACTAAAAAGTGAAAAATAAAAACTTTTACAAAAAAAAAAACAACCGACTTCAAAAAAAAAAAACACTACAAAGTGAAAAATAACTTTAATTTCGGAAGTCGGTGACAAAGAACGAAAATTCAAAACCAAGACACCGACTTCCGAAATTAAAGTTATTTTTCACTTTGTAGTGTTTTTTTTTTGAAGTCGGTTGTTTTTTTTTTGTAAAAGTTTTTTGTAAACGCGATTGTGCTCTTTCTTTATATAACGTTACGGATCAATGTTCTATGGAAATATTTTTACTTTAAAGGTTTTGGAAGTATTTTTTTTAATTGTTCAAGTTTTCACTTCTGTGGGCACTCCCGGAGTGCCACAGATCTTTTAAAATTATTTCTAGCTATGAATGAATAGAGTCTCCTCGACACTCGAGTGTTTATGCTCCAGTATGTCTGTCGTACCCTGGGCAGTCAGCCTCGCCTTTTTACCACGCCATCAGCTAGTGCGAATAGATTTGTGTGGTTTGCACGTTCAAAATTGTATTTTTGTAAACCCCTTCAATGAAGCAAAAAATGCTTGGTGCTAGGAGTGGTTCAATAGTGTGGGATGCAAACTTCATATCTCTACCATCAATTGACGACGTGGACGTGGTGTTCCGTCGCTTGCACAGACAAGTACCACAGGACAACTTGAGGACAAGCTAGTGAAGTGCTACCATAGTTTTAAGCTATTTTGTATCTTTAGGTATTTTTCTATGGGCCTATGTCGCCTGAAATAAATGGTATTGTTATTATAATATTTTTATTTATTTATGAATACTACCATTTTTCTTCTTTCGTATCGGTAAGAACTACATGAGAATAGCTCAGACAGTGATAAAAACTAATATTATTCCAATCAACTAAAGATGGTAGCGGGGCTGACAGTCCAGGGTCCGCCAAACATCATCATCATCCTATAATGTTCCCACTGCTGGGACACAGGCCTCCTCTCTGTGAGAGGGAGTGGGCCGTAATCCACCACGCGGGCCCAGTGCGGGTTGGTAGATGTCACATGTCTTCGAATTTTCGGTTCTAGGATATGCCGGTTTCCTCACGATGTTTTCCTTCACCGTTTTGAGAGCAGTGGTGATGAAATAATTCACACATAGTAAAGCGCCTGTCTGGGTACGAACCTACGACGTACAACTCGTAAGTCGTGGCCGTTACCACTGGGCCATCACTGTTCCGCCAGACATAGTACATTTAAATGATGTTTTTATTTCTGTAAGTAGGTTTGTACACAAACTATGAAGTGACAGTGAAAACTTGAAAAAAAATCGGCACCACGGTAATCAACGCGTTGATGACTTTTACTCCACGGTGTCGGTAACAGGTCGCGAAATCAATGGTTTAATCCCATCTCAAAAATGCCCAACGCGCCTAGATAAGTTTTCACTTAAAAAAACTACATATAATGAGGTCGGTGTTTCCTATATGATACTTTGAGAAGAAAGACCGGAACAAACACAGAGGTCACAGTCTCTTTTAAAATGCAGACATAACCTTGGTCAGATAATGCGAAGACCATGTAGGTTAGAGTCTGAAATGGACTTTTGGTAAAAGAACCACACAGATTGAGTGGACCTGTCCAGTCAGTATACGCATTTGTCGTTTGTGATTGTGTTTTTTTTAAAGTATCGCCGCTAGTGGAGGGTGGCTGGTAGCAGCTGGATGAGAGTAGCCGAGTATCGAGATGAATGGCGTGCGAGGATAAGCCTATGTTCGGCAATGCACTGCTGTAGGCTGATGATGATGCTGTGGCGGTGGCGGCATCTACGCGAATTACGCATCAAAGACCTGACGTCACACAAATCCTGCATCGCGCAAGCAAAGTTTACCACGTGATCAACATAAATATAAAATTTTCCGACATTAATCATTGGGCAGTTGCCCGCCAGACGACACCCGTCTGGTCGGAGGATCCTCCCTTTCCTATAGAGGATGAGTGAACTTTACACCCTGTTCCTCATGCGTCTAAAATGGTAATGACTCGTGGAGGAAATTATAATGCACCAAATCTCCAATCGCTCTCGCCACCGCTTTTGTCTTGCATCTTATTATAATGAAGCATTGATTACACAAGTGGTCTACTCTATTATCAATATTAACGACCATTCACATAGACCGGCTCGAAAGCATCAGAGAATTCAGAGAGAGATTGTATTTCACAAACTAGAGGTCTTAGTTCAGGAATGTATGCGGTCAGATCCGTTTATATAGATCGGTTTTCCGAATTGCGGATTGGCGGAATCATATCCTAAGCATCCAGAGTATTCCTTTGGGAACTTGGGCATTTTTGTTTTTACTGGACTGCCCCAAACGAAGATGCCCGAAAACGGAGTTGGTCGGCTGCTCGAGCGCAAATAAGCACGCAATCGGAGACGGTCAGCTGTTTTTCAAGTGTCACACTTGGGGCGGCTATCGAGCTTCCTCTTGTCACAGAAGATGTAAAAATAAATCTTATTTTAATGTCTCCAAACTCTATTATAGATACGATCAAAATTTCCTCCCAGCCAGCTTATGTGAACGGCCACTTACTGGACCGACAGAGATGTGTTAATTAAGAATGCATACTAATGTCTTAATTAAAACACCTCAGAACAGAAAAAACTTGAAAATATGAGTACAAGTATTTTTATATGTTCAGTGTTTGATATCAAGGACGGGTTGTAAAATTAAGAGACAAGATTTTTTTCCTAGTTTTATGTGTTCAGCTACTCTACAAGCGCAGCGGTACAAAATTTTATCGTCCCGTCAGATTTTTCTCGCGAACGGCCCGGGGGCAAGCCCTGCACGATCTACCATAATCATCCCTAATAATTATCTATATCGTTTTTTTTTTTGTTTTCTCCTTTTATCTGCGATCGACTTGCTAGTCATAATCAGATGGGGTCTTCGTGTGAGATCCCGAACCCTATGTAGTAATGTGATTTTTTACGAATAACCGTGGAGTTTCGTTCCGGTTCTTCTCCATAGGAAACGACCAATTGGAACCGTGCACAGCAGAGACGGCTCTAGCCGATGTAGCGCCCGTGTGCAGTCAATACCTTGGCGCCCTCTAGCAGTGGCAGACTAAGCCTGTCGGGGGCCCGGGGTGGCGAAACTCAATGGGGCCCCCGCCCAGGAATCATACGTTGAAATATTTAGCACACTGCCTCTAATAGGTTAGGTTTTCTTTTGACCATTGATACAGAAATAGGGAAACAGGAATTACTTTGTTGACCTATACAAAATAGTTTGAAAATGTAGGATGCGAGAGCGAGCGAATCGAGATCGAAAATTTAACATCTCGCCCCAGATAGGTCAGTTTTTCTTTTGACCATTTATACGTAAATAGGAATTACATTGTCGATTTACACAGAATTCTAAGAAAAAAGAGAATGTTGAGATTGCAAGAGCGAGCGTAGCGAGCTCGACATTTTAGCACCCTAAGTTCATATTTAGTGCAGGGGGCCCCCAACTACAAACTGCCTTTTTATTGAACATGTTTTGGTCTTGTTTGGGATTTGATTAAAAAGTTGTCGCGAGCGAACTTCGGCGCCCCCTACGGCCCTACGCCCGTGTGCGCTGCACACCCTGCACCATAGGTAAAGCTGGCTCTGGTGCACAGCTTCTTACGTTTCATAAGTGCCCATGTAGGTTTATGTGAAATAAAATATTTAGATTTTGTCTCGTTTCGGCGCTAATAATTTCGAGGACAGAATTTTTTCCCGCTCGCATATTAGAACGGCAAGAAACTTTTTGCTTAAACGCCTTCTCCCCGAAATCTATGTGCTTGAGCAACTTTTTATGGGATGGCAAACATGAAGGCTCGACTCATGATTAGTGGTCACCTCAATCTGCCCAGCCTTTTCCCAACTATATTCGGGTCGGCTTCCAGTCTAACCGGATGCAGCAAAATACCAGTATTTTACATGGAGCGACTGCCTATCTGACCTCCACAACCCAGTAACTAGGTAATACGATAACCCTTGGTAAGACTGGTTGTCAGACTTTCAGGCTTCGGACGACCCGTAACGACTATCAAAGATCCACGAATGACAGCCGGGACCAACGACTTTAACGTACTTTTCGAGGCACAGAGGGTCTCGATATGTAATGGATGGTCACCCATCCATGAACCAACTGCAGCTAGCGTAGCTTAACCTTCGATTGACCGGTGCGGCTGTTTAGCCAGGAGCCCCTAATGTTACGGTTAATGATCATCTGATCACCATAATTCTATTATGGACATCTACATTCTACAATATCAGACGCACCGCATGTGCATTGCAATTTCAGAGACAAAATTGGAATTTCAAAACTTCCTGATTCATAACATAACACAATTTCATTTCCACTGCTCTCAAAATGGTGAAGAAAATGTCCTTAGAACCAAAACTTTAGAGACATGTGACCACCACCAGCCTGCACTGAGTCTGCATGGTGGATTACGGCCTGCTCCCCCCTCTCATAGAAAGGAGGAGTTTTCTACTGCTGGAAAATATATTTCCATCACATTTCCACTATCAATGGATCCTGGCCCAGGGCCAGTGATGTTGTGATGGTCATCTCTCATGGACGAGGTTTTGGGTTCAAATCCAGGCAAGTACCAATGTGACGTTTCAATTCATATGTACTTTCTGAGTTTATCTTTGGCATTACTGATATTGGTGAAGGAAAAGCAGTGAGGCAACCTGGACTTACAGTTAATATAAGTCTGAAATTGCCAACACGTAGTGATCAATGCTCGTGCCTTCTCTGTACGAGAAGAGGCCTTTGCGCTTCAGTGGGACATTAATAGGCTGGAATTATTTATGTATCCTGAATCCTGGATCTACAGTGATCTGGTGGGCTCATTTAATGCTCTGGTTGCCATTTCAGAACTATTTTATAAGACCTCAATGCAAGTCAGTGACCATGTTGCCCTTACGATGTTTTTAAATTTCTGATTCTATCTTGTAGAATTCTCAAGAACAAGCTTGTAGTCATTATATTAAATTGTGCTTTATTCTTTAAAAAATTTGGTTCCGAGCATTTGATGAAAATTGTATAACTTCCGTTCAGCAGTCTTCTACACATGATCATTTGCTGCACACATTTATGAAGTTTTTCAATCACTGACACAGGAATTACAATTAGTTTTACTGGGCGTCCATTTATAAAAATAATATGACTGTCCCGGTCTGTTTGGTAGATGATAGTAATTATATTAAAATGTGCTTTATTCTTTAAAACAAAGTAGGTCTAATATTGCATTTGCTTAGCATTTGATGTAAATTGTATCACTTCCGTTCAGCTGTCTTCTAAACATGATCATTTTAGTGACATTTTGCTGCACACATTTATGAACTTTTGAACTAGATTTCCTTTTCAACCACTAACACAGGGAGCACAATTAGTTTTATCCATCCATTTAAAATAGAGAGAGTACATTTAAAATAATCATATGACTCTCGCGGTCTGTTCGGTAGATGACTACTAGCAAAAATTATGAAAATTTTCATTATAATATCTATATATATAAAATTCTTGTGTCACAGTGTTAGTTGCCATACTCCTCCGAAACATCTTGATCGATATTTATGAAATTTTATATGTATATTCGGTAGGTTTGAGAATCGGTCGTAATCTATTTTAATTTTTCATAACCCTAAGTGATAAGGGTGGTCCACCCCAAACATTTATATGGCAAAACAATATTTGCCGGGTCAGCTAGTTTTTCTATGAAGTTACAAAATAGGCTGGCTGTCCGGATCCAGACAGCGGTCCACCATTTGGTGACTCCTGCACTATCCATGTCGACTTTGACCACTTTTTTCTGCTGGGCATGGTGTTAGGGTCATGCTCAATAAAATCTTGACTCATACAAGTCACTAACCGCCGAAAATCCGCCCCTAAGACGACCCACTGACCCATTGATCAAATTCATCAGTAAGTATAGCTGGAATCAACCATAACACAGCATTACTTATTAAGTTTATGACAAATAGGTACTGATTTTTACAAGGAATTTACAGATAATTTTAAATAATAAGATGTAAATGACTTATAAGTAATAAACTTTTACTTTGAAGAAGAAGGCCGTCCATTCATTAGCTACGTGAATATTAAAACCTAATTTTATGTCCAATATTTTTAAACAAAACAAAAATAGACACTGGCGCCATAAATTCCGCGAAAATTGTGCAAAAATAATATAAACAATTTGACATCGTAGCGAAGAGAAACTTATGTTTTTCTTACTGTAGAGATGTTAAATAATAGAAAAATAATTAAGGAATCGTCTTACCTGATAAACTGATGACAATAATCCCAGGAACGATAAAAACACTATTGGAAAATGCGTGTTCCAAAGGGCCCTCAGACCCGCCACTTAGATCCACCATTGTTGTTTAATACTGAGATATTACCTCCTAATACTGCGATAAAACGGTCAATTTGCTTATTCAGATCATAAAATACACCATTTTTATTAAAAGACAACTGTTCTCCCAAAAAAAATTATAAAAATCTTTGATCC
Source organism: Agrochola litura (assembly GCA_949152395.1). Lineage (NCBI taxonomy): Eukaryota > Metazoa > Arthropoda > Insecta > Lepidoptera > Noctuidae > Agrochola > Agrochola litura. The sequence goes on along the minus strand of OX424521.1, from coordinate 10,397,119 downwards.
GCAAAACATGAAACGCAAACGACAACAAGACAAAAAGTTTTAATCTTTTTCATTGATTATTTGATTCGAACACTAGTCTTTTGAGTTTCGTAATCCAAGGCAGGATTAAGGCTCGTGCAGACCAGTGCGACACGCGACGTGACACAAAGGCACCGCTCGTTGCGCGACGAGCGGTGCCTTTGTGTCGCGTCGCGTGTCGCGCCTGTTTGAAAGAGCCTTTATTCCATACATTATGACGGGTTTCTTTTTTCTCATGTTTTTACGTGTTTTTACATTCTTTGCTAAGCACACTACTCAGCGCCGCCGCGCGCCGCCGCCGCCGCCGCCGCCGCCGCCGCCGCCGCCGCACCGGCCCGAGAATTCCTGGCGCCCTAGGCGAAAGGCTGGAACGGCGCCTTTTTAAGAAAATTTGTGACATAATAAAACAATGTTCTTTCTGTTTCGTGTGGTTAGCAGAGTTTTAGAGCCACCCATGGGCCTTAGTCGAGAAATATATCTCAGGCATGCCGGTTTCTTCACGATGTTTTCCTTCACCGTGTTTTAAGCAAGTGATAAAACTAAGTGCATAAAATTTTCTTTACCAAATGTCAAAAGTAGTGATTGTGAGATAGTATTGAATCAAGAGAAACTAGATTTTGTCGACAAAACTGTTTTCCTAGGGATCACGCTCGACTCAAGGCTGCAATGGGGTCCTCATTTAACATCTCTTGCAGGACGGCTAAGTTCAGCAGCATATGCTGTCAGAAAAATCCGTCAATTTACTGATGTAGATACCGCGAGGCTAGTCTATTTTAGCTACTTTCATAGTATCATGTCTTACGGTATTTTTCTGTGGGGACGGGCTGCAGACATCGAGTCTATTTTTATTCTGCAGAAAAGAGCGATCAGAGCCATATATTATCTCCGCAGGCGCGATTCTCTAAGGAAACTGTTTAAGGATATTAACATCATGACGGTACCTTGTCAATATATCTATGAAAACATCATGTACGTAAGAAAGAATTTACATCTTTTTAGCAAAAGAGGTGATAGACATAACTATAGTACAAGAAATAGGGACCTATTAGTTCAACCAGGTTTCAGACTGGCTAAAGTAGATTCATCTTTTATGGGATACTGTTTAAAATGTTAGGTACAATAAAATTCCTCCCCACATACTTCAACTGAATGAGACGAAATTCAAATCTTGTATAAAACGCACACTATGCGGGCAGGCATATTATACGTTGGGGGATTACATCGCTGATAAAAATGCTTGGCTCAATGCTGGTCCTGCTCCACAACTAATTGATTAACATTTGCAAATACTGTTGGAGCTGCTGAAGATTTTAAGACTATCTTTGCATTGTATAAACTCAATCTCCATTGTATTATATAATTGCATAGCACAGGTGTGAGTACTATGTACTAAAGAGTTACCATTTACTGGGTAATATGTCTTGCATTGACTTGAATCTGCCCTGGCGGCTGTGAGTATGTCATGCTCACTCAAATGTTTCGCTGATGGTGGCGCGTGTGTTGGATCATTTAGCTCCCTTCAAAATGGTTGAGCTGAATGGTGCTAATCCATGCGTCATGTTCGTGAACGGGCGCCGTCAGTTGGGACTGGTCATCTCTTAGCTGCCAGGGCTTATTTTTATTTTTATTTTTTGAATTGTTCTTTGTTTTATCTTTTTATTACGGACGCTTCTAACGTGCACGTCTTTCTACATTGTTCTCACATGTATAATTTCAACATGAATGATGTAACCAATATTTTGTAACAATTTTTTATTTAAAAGAGTGTCCGTGGAGTTTCTTGCCCGTTCTTCTCCATAGGTACCTACTACGCTTTGGAATGGGCAAATAGCTTCATACCTATTTCTGACTGACCGATTCCTTGACAATTCAAAAGTGCCTGTAAATGGTTTAATTGAAATAAATGCTTTGAGTTTGAGTTTGAGTTTGATAATTATATAAGTATAAGTATAAGTAAGTATAAGTATAATTTATTTTCAAAAATATACATCAGTTTAATTATGGTAATACACTCTAAGACACTTGTTTGTACGAACAGATTTTGAACATCTGTGTCTGAACTAGATATATAATATACGCACATGAATCCGAAAAGTCAGAGGAACGTGCCTTGGGATTAACTCGAGTTTTATTCAAGTCATAGGGACTTGACTTGAATGACAATTCAAAAGTGCCTGTAAATCGTTTAATTGAAATAAATGGTTTGAGTTTGAATAAAACAATAATGTAAACTTTTTTTTTTTAAGGGCGTCTCTCAGTACTGACCACTAAGGTCTTGGCTGCTTAACCGGATTTTACTGTGGGTGCCATAAGCTTCTACACTTAGAGCCTCCAGCCATGAGCTTTTTGAACTTATTCTAAATTAAAATTAAGCGAATGCTCGCTAAGGGCACCCCCTGTGGGGTACGAACCTCGGCTTAGGGCATCGCTGATGGGAAGACAGCAAGAAGGGACAGGCTGGATCAAATTAATATTTTCATCGTGATTATTATGCGGGGTATTTAAAGCTACGTGCTCAGTTGCAACAACTGCTGGCACCTCGTTTTCGAGCAAGGGTCGGGGGGGAGTTTCATTTACTCGGGGATTCGGTCGCGATCGCAAAGGACCTCGGCGGCGAGGTTGGAATGACGGGAGGCGTCTGTTTTTGTGCACTGTACTGGTGGCCCTATTCTGCTCCTGGAGGAGTGTAATGGGGTCATCTGGGTCGGAGAGTAGATTACCTATCTATTTACCTACCTATTTTATACATAACTAGCTTTTGCCCGCGGCTTCGCCCGCGTGGATGTCGCAAAATATCCCACGGGAACATGCTACCGGAATTCAGAGTATCCTATATGTTCTAAGCCAGATTATGGCCTATCCGTATGCCTTTCATCTAAATACGTTCAGCCGTTACGGTAATAAATCTGTACTCAAAATGCAAAATTGAAACCGTTAAAGGATAACTTCGTTGTCTGTCAAGACCCTTTTTCTCAGAAACGCCTGGAGGCATCAAGTTGAAATAGATATCAAAAACTTAGATCTACGGTCCCTTGGAGCTGTAAAGAAAATCAAACTTCCAAGTCCAAAAAAATACGGCCATTAAATTATACCTACCGCATATTTATATTGACACTCGCAAATAAAACAAAGCCTATATGGTACATACTTCCCGTTGTCCTAGTAGCATGAAGTTTGGCGAGAAAACTTTCATTACCTAAATATCACCTCCTTTAGGATTATTTTTGAGACAAAAAGTAGCCTATGTTAGGACATAGGCTACTTTTTGTCTCAAAAATAATCCTAAAACAAAAAAACAGCATCCTAGGGTAGGCCCTAGGATGCTGTTTATCCCATAGACATATCAAGTAATTATCCCCTTGGCAAATTTGATCGAAATCGAATTCAAAGGAATTTGATTGTGGTTTAGGCGTGAAAAGTTAACATACAGACATTCTTGTACTCAAACCTCAGTTGGCTCGATATAGTTTTTGGAAAAGTTTTTGTGTAAATTGGCAATTTTTAAGAAATCTGTGAATGCAGATCAACATGTTTCAAAAAGTTAAGGACAGTCTCGTTAGGCCCTTTCGTTTCGGTAGCGATTCTGTACCGTTTCGGTACTGCTTATGTTTGACTGGTCGGTAAACCAAAACGATACCGCACGCGCGCACTGCTTTCATTTAGAATTCCAAATTCAAATTAATTCTATTGGTTAGCGAGCCCATGACCAAAATTTTTGCCTCATCGTTTTACGAACAAATTCGTATAAAATCGATAGATTTGGTTATTCAGAAATGTAAAAATCCTAATTTTAGAAAATTTCTGTGTTACTTCTGACCTGACCGCATTATTAAATTTATGTCAAAAAAAAAAAAATACAGTTCGGTAATAACCAACTGTTTTATAGCAATCTGTCTGATTTTCAGAATGTAGTTGAACGATAGATTTTAGATACCGAAAACACAATTTTCAGAAACCAGTAGCGTCACACGTATAGTCCGCGCAATCCACGAAGACGCGCCCCACTCCGCTCCGCGCCGTACTAGAGTTCAGCTTACAGTACAGTAATCGCGGAGTGGGGCGCGTCGTCGTGGATTACACGGACTATCCCAAGGAGACCATAATTTGAGAAAATTAAAAATGAGGCAAAAATAAAACCCATAGCATCCCGTCTGAAAATCTTGTTTATAAGTAAGATTGGTCAGTTGATGCGAATGTTGGCAACGTCGCAAATAGCTGTCAAATATTTACCTGTTTTGATTAATTTGTCAATATTACTGTATGGAAATATGAAATATTAGTAGAACACTAGTTAGGAGCGTTTTTTGGCTCCGTGAAGTCCAAACCATCATTTTCATGTGTCGGCCGTTATTTGGCAGCTGTTATGTGGCGGCCGTAAAGTGGCGGCCGCAATTTGGCGGCCGTAATGTGGCGGCCGTTGTGTTGCGGCCGTAATGTGGCAGTCGCAATGTGGCAGCCGCTATGTGGCGGCCGCTTTTTTGCGGCCGTTATGTGGCGGCTGTTATACGGCGGCCGTTATTTGGCGGCCGTTATGTGGCGGCCGTTATTTGGCGGCCGTCATCTAGCGGCTGTTATGTGGCGGCTGTAAATTGGCGGCCGCAATTTAGCGGCCGTAATGTAGCGGTCGCAATGTGGCGGCCGTTGTGTTGCGGCCGTTATGTGGCGGCCGTTATGTGGCGGCCGTTACGTGGCGGCCGTAAAGTGACGGCAGTAATGTGGCGGTCACAATGTGGCGGCCGCTATGTGGCGCCCGTTTTGTTGCGGCCGTTATGTGGCGGCTGCCATGTAGCGTCTGTTATATGGCGGCCATTATTTTGTAATGTGGCGGCCGTAAAGGGGCGGCTGTAATGTGGCGGTCGCAAAGTGGAGGCCGTTTTGTTGCGGCCGTTATGTGGCGGTCGTAATGTAGCGGTCGCAATGTGGCGGCCGCAATATGGCAGCCGTTGTGTTGCGGCCGTTATGTGGCGGCCGTTACGTGGCGGCCGTAAAGTGGCGGCCGCTATGTGGCGGCAGTTTTGTTGCGGCCGATATGTGGCGGCCGCTATGTGGCGGCAGTTTTGTTGCGGCCGATATGTGGCGGCCGCCATGTGGCGGCTGTTATATTGGGGCCGTTATTTGGCGGCCGTTATCCTAGCGGCCGTTATCTAGCGGCCGCTACGTGGTGACCATCATGTGGCGGCCGTTATATGGCGGCCGCTATGTGGCAGCCGTTGTGTTGCGGCCGTTATTTGGCGGCCGTTATGTGGCGACGGTTATGTTCTTCTGACTATTATTTTCAAAATCTGTGAATGCAGATCAAAATGTTTCAAAAAGTTAAGGACAGACTGAGGATTGACTGCTTAGATCCATAAAGCCATAATCTTTAAAAAAAAAACCGAACTATCTGCAATATAACCTTAACCTTATTTAACCTATTAGCTAGCCTTTTTACAATTTGCGGTGAACATTAAATTTGCAATATTCTGCTCATCCCCCACATAACAAATAGCACGATATAAATTTTTGAAAAGTCTATTGTGACGTTTCCATTATTTGACTTATTGATTATTTATTTTCAAGTTAACCAAGCCACCAGGCCACCTCCCTTGTCCTCCCCTGTAAAAATGAATACCCCTTTTCACCCGGTTAGGGGTAGATTAAAAAAAATCCCTGAAATACGTTTTTATTTATTTTCAATCATAAGTATAAATACTGAGTTTCGAGTTAATCAGAACGCGCGTTAAAATTATTCCATACAAACTGATACCCCAATCCTCCTTTAGGGGGTAGTTTAGAAAAACTAAAAATTGCTAAGTTTATAATTTACATAGATAAATATTCGTGCCAAGTTTCAAGTCTATTAACTCAAGGAATAAGATTTTTCATACAAACAAAATTCTCCCTTTTCACCCCCTTAAGGCGCAGAGCAGACGACACACTTTTTGTATGAAATGCGGAAAAACATCGGGGACAAATAAGAGATTATGTGCGCCACAGACTCGATCGCACAAAAAGTGTGTCGTCTGCGCTGCACCTAAAGGTCGAATTTCCAAAAATCCGTTCTTAGCGGACATCTACTAACTATGAACTACCTCCCTACCAACTTTCATCTTTATACGTCAAGCGGTTTTCGAGATTTCGTGATGAATGAGTGAGGTGACAATAGTGCCAATCCCTAACATCAAGTGGAGTGAGCTCACTTCAAGCTCACTTCATCTATGTTTTCACGGTGAGATTTTTACAGAATAGATAGACTGCTCAATACCATTGACAACTAATTTGGTCGGGTTATACGCGGAGATTTAGTATGGAAAGTAATGAAAGCTAATTTCTCTGAAAATACAACACTTAGGAATCAAAATTTTTGGTCGTTATAACTTCTTTAGGAGCACTAATTTTTGTATACATTTGGGAAGAAATCACAGAGTTTTTAATAGGGAAATCTTGAAATGGCCACCCGGCCCGGCCAAATCGGTTGTTTTACATCTATAGACCTACCCTTACTGCCGCGTCTCAAAAATCCACATACTTATTACTATACTTTTCTCCCTTGGTCTGATAATTTTCTGTAGGTTTCTCTCTGTTCGTCCCAAAATGTTCAACGCCGATTGTACCTTTATCGTTACGCACACGGCTACATATCAAGCTATAAAAAGCTGATCTCGCATTGTATAGGATTTCCGTACAATGGGAGGTCAGCTTATACTGGAAATTTATAGCTTGATGTGTAGCCGTGTGTACCACCGTACCGTACATACATTTGTAAAGGTTATAATAAAATATAAGTTTTACAAATGAATGCAAAAATGTAAGAGAATCGTCAAGCAGGTGGTGTTCTGTAGTGTCTTCTGTTATCCTGCCATATGGAAAAAAAACCGGCCAAGTGCATGTTGGACCACGCACAATGTAGGGTTTCGTAGATGGGATAAATTTATCCCAAGAACAAACTTAACTTTGTAGTTGAAAAAAATAATCTTTCATACAGAATGTATGGGAGAACATGTTTTTACAACCGCAAATATAAGTTGGTCAATTATTACTCGTTAACTTGTAAAGCCTACTCAGTTGTGATAGTTTTCCTTTTAAATTCGTTATATAAGCTACTGCCGTGAATTTTTTCACATACCTAAAACCAACCACTTGACTAACAAAAATTTGCACTTTAAAGCTTAATATTTCGCAAACGGATCTCTGAATTAAAAAATGGTTTTAACATACTCACAATGTTTTTGAAAGACGATATCCCACACCTAGGGAAATAAAAAAAAAAAAAACATCCCCACTTTACGTGTAGGGGAGGTACCCTAACAAAAAATATTTTTCATAATTTTATTTTACCACTTTGTCGGCATGATTAATATGTATACCCATGCCGAATTACAACTTTCTAGTACTAACAGTCTTGGAGCTAGACCGCGGACAGACAGACAGACGGACATGACGAAACTATAAGGGTTCCTTGTTTACTACGGAACGAAAAGGTTATTTGTGTAGGTATGTGTGTGAATAAAACAAAAAAAACTATTATAAATATAAATTTATTATTCAAAATACACAATTATGTATATCTTTTGGCCTTAAAGTAACATTAGTGTACACAATACTAAAACAAATAATAACACTAATAACACTAATGACACATATTCAATACAACAGTTCTATGAGCACTATCATACACGTTTAAAAATAAAACATTTTTATTTATTTATAATAATCAGGAGTAAAAATAGTTAATTTTATAATAGGTATGTTCTTTCTTGGAATGTTGCCCTATGTGCTGCAATGTCATCCGTATAACTACGATTTTTTTTTGTTGTAACTGGCAACTTTGTTTTTATTTTTGGAATGTGACGTGGAGATTCTGCTATTTGTCGGGCACAATATTGAAAACTGGGATTTTTTCTTGAAAGAAAATTACAATTATGCTTTTTGCCCGACCTGGCAGTTCGTGTTTTTTTTTTTTTTGATGGTATCATTCTCCCGGGTTTTTATTTGCTAAAGTTGCCAGTTTCAACTTAACATTAAATGACGTTAATTTACATTAGAGGTTAGTTTATATACACACCCTGTTAGACGATTCTAATCATTTTCGATTCAGTCGAATTTTGGACAATTTTCTTTAAATACAATTTGAAGAACCTCAACTTGAAAAGAATTATCACAGAATATTATGAGGCGATCTTCAAATTTCGATAATCGTTTTGTTAAAAATTTGGTCCTACCTAAAACATTTTAAGTCATAATCTCTACCAAAATACATTTTTAGTTTTAAAAAATCTATTGGAGAAATGGTTTTTTTTTCAATAAGTTTTATTAAAATTGTAAAAACTTTTATAAAGGCACTTTTGGAATGACATTGAGCGTTTTCGCGCGTACTCTAAAATATATCACCGAAAAAATTTAGATTTTTTTCATTACATTTTATGTTTTGTCATATTACTGGTTATAATTTCGAGATTCAAGATTGAGTTAGAAAATGATGACAGAATATCTATATTTTTAATCTACTATCACGAATGCATCAAAAATATTTGTAACCAATAACATGCGTACAAAAAAAACTTTTATTTGAGTTCAAACAGCACTTAAAATTATATTTCATTAATCCACAAATACAGTTCCTTCCAAAAATGTATAAATTTATTGCATTTGTCTATACTAAGCTGTATGAGCTAAAATAAAGGTTTTCATTCACCTAAATTTTTAACTATTCAATTATAATTTTATGAAAACTGATGAATTTTAATTTTTCTTCAGAGGATCGAGGTTATCTATTGAAAAATCATCGTTTCCAAAGGAGATCCCTCGGCTGAATCCATCCTGTAAATAAATAAAATAAATTATTATAAGTAACAGGAAAAATTATAAACAGTCTTATTTAGCCAAAAACATGTCTCTTTAGCGGTTTAGTTATATGGAATTCGAATCAATAAAAAAAAAACACTTTATGATTTTATAGAAGTTTTTTGAAGTGAAAACTTCTTCAGGCGCGTTGGGCATTTTTGAGATGGGACTAAACCATTGATTTCGCGACACTGTGACGACATCAAAGCGTTGATTACCGCGGTACCGATTTTTTTTGAAGTTTTCACTTTTGTCGGCACTCCCGGAGTACCACTGTATTTTTTTTACTTATGTTTTAATTAACGTTGTGATTAATTTTCACAACAAAATTCTAAACGCTAAGAAGAAAAATTTACGTTCTCTGCTTGCCGACATGTTTTTGTTACTGACTGTATTTTGCTGCATGTTTTTTTTTCCGATAATGTAAACTACATTCGCCTAAAAAGCTTACATTTTCGTCAATGTATGAGATTTTGTAGTTATCACCATCGGAATTTAATGAGACCAATAAAGGACACTTCACAAAATGCCTTCGATTCGAACAAATGACGCCCTTTGCCCTTCTATTAAATGCCCAGAATGATGTTTAAGCGTACCTACACAAAATTAGTTTTGATAATGAAAGCAAACACGTAGATACCTAATTTGTTATTCGGCAGTTATATGTACCTTCACCCCTTATTTATCCAGCCGATCTATTCTGTAAAAAACTCACTGACAAAACTTAGGTGAATTGAGCTGTCAATTTGTCGAGTTGAGCTCCTTAAGTTCCGAGTTGAGCTCCTTAAGTTCCGAGTTGAGCTCCACGATTACTGACAAATGCTTGCACTGCCTGGACAGGTCCACTCAAATCTGTGTGGTTCTTTCCTCAAAAGATCATTTTAGACAATAAACTACATGATCCTCACATGGCCTGACCAAGATTATGTCTAGACTTTAAAAGAGACTGCGACCTCTGAGTTTGTTTCGGCCTTTCTTCTCAGAGTAGTCAGATAGGAAACGCCGAACTCATCTAGCTTATTTTTAACATGACGTGTAAAAGTGATTTCGATATCCTATTTACAGAATAAACAATTTCATTTCAAAAGTGGAATGACAGCTCACTTCACCTAAGTTTTCACGGTAAGGTTTTTACAGTTTATTACAGAGTACCCTGCATATTTTGACGTTTTACGTTAATTTATATTAATAAACTATCTTCAAATTTTCAAGAGCATACCCACAACTGGTACATTAGTCATGGTATTCTAATAACAAAGTTGTACACATCGACCCGAGTGGTACAATGAGAGAGAGAGAGAGAGAGAGAGAGAAAGTGTGAATTTGGTCAAAATGAAAATCTAATTTTAAATCATAAGTGAGAAAAAACTTCGTTCCTGACGGGAGTCCCCCGAACGCACACGTTTTTTTTTTACTTTACATTAATTTTTATTTCTTGTAGTGTAATCTGTCTAAATAAGCTTGGCACTGTGTAAATAATAACACTACTTCACATCACATAAAACAAAGACAAAACATATATTTTCGACAAACATAACAAACCCTTGACGATCACAATCGTTTTTTTTTAAATTATGTTTTTGAACTTACCGATCCCCGAGCTGTCAAAATTAATAAAAAATACTTTTAACAATCTTTTTCAGAATACCAATCTTTGTTACAATTATCAAAATAATAGTAACTATTATGTATGTACTAAGTATAAGAATAAGGTGCCCTGTCTGGTAAAAAAATAATGGAATATTTTTAAGGTTACAAGCATAAAAGAAAGTGTTATGAGTTTAATAAAAATCTATGTAATAAATTCTTAATTACGAATATTTTTGTACATACATTGGTTGATTTGAAACGGTTCTTAATTTAATAATTGAGTTTAATTTATACTTTCCCATCGGCCGAGATAACGGAGGGAACTAATTATTTAAATCCCATTTTCTGTTGTGACAACACTGTTACCACATTTTTGTTTGCCAGACAGGCAGCCATTTTACCACAGACTAAAAAAATATTCAGATACGCACCTTCATTTCAGAAATAGTTTTGTCTAGGAACCCATTGAAATTGCTGTCCAATTCCACGACCGGCTTCTCACTGAGGTTGCCAAATCCATTGAAGGTAGGATTAAATCCGTTGCCAAAAATGTTGCCACTCTTCTGTGTATCAAACGGGTCGAAACCGCTAAGGCCGTTCGTGAACGAAGTTGTGTTAAAAACAGACGTTTGCAGGTTAAAGTCGCTTATATCGTAGTTGGGCCCGTTTGGGTTCATTCCATTTGGGTACGGTCCGCTCGGGTATGGCCCGTTTGGGGTCGATTTGTTTGACGCAGCGAACGGCTGGGATTGGGGGTGAGAAATGGGGGCGGGTTGCGGGCTGGGGACGGAAAAGGGGGTGGATCCGAATAGGTCGCTCCCGTTTATGGCTGGCTGTTGTGGAGTGTGACGCTTCGACGCTTTTGGTGGGGGCGCCACTGGAATGAAAATTAAAATGTTAATGTTTAGACAATTTATTATTTAGTTTTTGAAAGTAAGAGTACTTTGAACCCTGGTTTCTAAAAGCGGTGCATAGCCGCTAAGTTACTAGTATTTTTAATTACGTCGACATTTCGAATGATATCACAATTGTTTATAGTTGCTGCAGGTTGTTAACAAATGAAGTTGGTCATAATATTCATTCTGGAATCGCCAAGTCGAGTTGTCAGGATCGATTAGGAGTCAAGTTGTCGAGGTCGAGCTCTCGTAGGCTTGAGTTGTTGGGGTCCAGTTCTCCTGGGTCCAGTTGACTAGGTCTTTTCGGGGTCGGATTATCTCAGGGTCTTGTTATCATGTTATAAAAGACTAAGTAAACTGTAATACTTACAAAGCGGCGGCGTGGTAGTGAGTGCGTTTTCGTGTGACGGCGCTGAGAATCGTGACATCGGCTCCGACTCGAACGCACGCGGGTCGAAGTCTGAAACGAATGGTACGAAAACGTTTACTTAAATATAGCAACATTGCCTGCATCGAGTTGGGATACTCTGTGGTAGAATGTTAGAAAAAGGTTGTCAGTGCAAAAAAAATAACCAGTGTGGTAACTTATTGCGAAATTCTTAGAAAGTTTTGATAAGGCTGGTTGAAACACACGTGATGGAGACACACGTGAGGCGCTAGAATATTGTTTTACAGCGACGCCGATTGGTCCGTACGCGACCCGTTCCGGGTAGAGCCCGTACAACACTAGCAACCGTATCGTACTAACTCCCTCGTTTCAGAACACTGCGGGCGTTACCCGTACGGGTCTCCCGTGTGCGGACGGCCCGTGCCAATCTCCCAGACAGCTGTGAAACCAGCCTAGCTTTTCAGTTGTTTACAGCTAAGGTTGTAATTAAAACTATTTAAATTGGCCCTAATAATTATGGTTTTATATATTCGATACTTTAGTAACTTACCACTGTCTGAATCAGAGTGTAGCACCAAACCTTCAAGCTTGGTACCTACAGAGGGGTTCTTGTTTGACGACAAATCACCCAGGAATTTGCTGGAAAACACAAAATACATTATTTGATTATTTCAAAGAAAATTTGGATGGATTGTGTGAGGAATGGTATGAAAGTGAATGATAGAGTGACGCATGACAGGAGAAAATGGAAGGAGAAAACGGGGTGCGCCAACCCCACGTAACATGGTACAAGGGGAAAACGATAATGATTATTTCAACTATTAAAAAGTCTTTTAATCGTGAAATAGAGTAAAACTGTATCCTATCCTATACTATTAAACGAGCCATATTTGAATATAAATATACATTTGTAAGCACGTTCTCGAAAACGGCTTACGATTTCGATGAAAGTTGCAATACAGGGGTTTACGAGGGCGAAAAATCGATCTAGCTAGGTCTCATATCTGGGAAAATTAGTTTTCTCCGTATGTTCACCAGAGCAGAGCTCGGTCGCCCAAAGTTTAGAACAAGATGGCTACCTTAGAATAATGACATGGCAGCATGGAATTAGTATGTAATTAATCGATCGTTTATTTGCTTTAGCTTTTGCCCGCGACTTCCTTCGCGTAGAAGTCGGAAAACAGAAAAAATACAATGTATAGATAAGATACTAATGTAGCTGTGTCCAGGGCTCGGAAACGTTATTTAAAATAACGTTTTTAAAACGTTTCTAACAGTTCTTTGTACATCATTTTGTTCGGAACGAAAACGAAATGAGAACGTTTATTCCACAAAACAAAAAATGGTTTATCTTCATTTCATTAGATCATTGATTCCAATGCGCTTACCGTAAGGGTTGTGTTGCGAGTTTCCTATCAAACAACCCAAAAATGGTAAAAAATACGGTTAAAAAAGTTTTATTATTAACAAAGAATGATTTAAATTTTGTTCGTCTTCAAAAACGTTTTTTTATCGTTCCGTTCAACGTAACCGAAACCAATCGTTTCTTAGGTTTTTAAGACGAAACCGTTTCGAAAAATATTCCGTTATCCGAGCCCTGGCTGTGCCCGCGGCAACGTCGTCGTGTACATAGAATAAAAACATTGCAAATTCTTTGCTCGTCTCAAGCTCACATACACCTTAGTTTATCACGGTAAGATTTTTACGGAAAAAATCGGCAATTATTAAGCCACTGGTATCTTACCCAATTCCAAAGCTGTGCTTCCCGTTGTGTTGTGGCGGCGGCGTTGCTAACAACATGTTGTTGTCGTTGCTGGAGTTGAACGTGTCCGTCGAGTTGTTTGACAACGCGTCTGTGCCTGCGGGCAATGTAAGAACATTACTTAAAAAAATTATAGATAAGCAGATTGATACCTTACGTCACTTTGCTGTGTAATTATCATTTCAAATGACTGACAATTAATTACAGTTGTAATTTTAAGATAGAGTCTGGCAAATGACATGACCAACATCAAACGTGTCCTTATCAAAAAAGCATATTATAAGATTAAAGACTACGTTGAAGACAAGGAAGTTTGGCAATAATTCCTTCTGCACATGTGGCTTCCCTGGTATCTCATTAACGGCATAGCAATGTAAATGTCTATTAACTGCTCCCAAATTACGATGATTATTTTATTTTACTTTTTTTTATATACTTCATTGACATAATCTTTTCATTATTTGACATTATATACATACAATTTTCTATATCGCACCCCTAGATGAAGACTCCAGTAACTCAAAAAACCTCATTTTTCAGAAATGACGAAAATCTGCTTTTAGTATATTTAGGAAAGATATCAAAAATCTATTGAGACATTCATAGAGAGTTTATGTAATCTGTGATAAAGGTAACGTTGAATTTGCTTGTTTGTATTTTGTCTGTTAAAACCCTGGAAAATATCGAGATTTTTTAGTTACTCTAGTTTTGCAGCTGTAAGCAAATTAAGTAAAGCTGCGTTTAGCGCTATCTTTTAACAGCAGTTGAAGGTATTGTAACGCGAGTTATATCTATGTGTAGGTATTCGAGTCAGGAATTCGAAACCGCCACTAACTTGAAATGCGTACTTTGTTACCGGAGTTACCGGAGTCTTCATCTAGGGGTGCGATATTTTTTAAAATCAAATTAGATTTGTTACAGCGGTAGTGGCAATCATGTCATTTGGTCCTTATTTTTATTATTTTGTTTATCTTTTATATAGATTCTTTTCTTTTAGATTTTGTGAATGTGGGAACGTTGTAGGCTGTAGACTTGTGGACCATTTTCTATTTTACTAAGTACCTGGTACTTGTTGACAGGCGTACACTGTCCTCTCATACCTATTAATACTGTAATTTGAAAACATTGTAGAAGCCATTTATTTTGAAAAGAGTAACCGTGGAGTTTCTTGTCGGCTCTTCTCCATAGGAAACGACCAATTGGAAACGTGCACCTAGCTTCTGATGTTTCATAAGTGCCCTTGTACAAGAGCACTAAAAAAGAATCATCAAAATTGGTTGACCCAGCCGAAAGTTATGAGGTAACAAACATAAAAAAAAATACAGTCGAATTGAGTTTAAAAACTTTACAAATAATTCGAGTGTCTACTTTTCGTATGCCAGACTCTAGTTAATTTGCTTATCAATCTAGTTCCTAACCTTAATAAAGATACTTCTCAACTTACCCATCTCAATATTATTATTTCCATTTCCATTTCCGTTGCTACTGCCATTGGCGAATCCGTTAGCTATGGTTAGAGACGCGATCTGCTTCTCAAGTTCAGGCGGCGGCTTGAACTCTGTGATGTCCGACAGTTTGTTCCGAGAGAGATAGGACGAGAGGTCATCCTTGTACGTGATCTTTGATAACTCCTGCAATTGGTGAAGTAAGTAGTTAGAATTATATATATATGCTAGTGACCTTGAGTGGTTCGCATGCGTGTTCTGTACCGAGCTCACGCAACGCGTCGTACGTCCAGCCAGTAATAGGACTCGCCCATCAAGGAGTGCTGTCCCAAATTAGACGCATTATTAATTTATTTTACATTAAACAAAAGGTATTTAAATAAAACACGTATACTAAAATATCAATAATTAAATTATCTTTAAAATTGTGAAGATTTCAGAAAAATACGCTTGATAGATTTTGCATGATTCTCAGGTTTTTATCCGCGTTAGACATAACTTTACAAATTAATTTGACTATGTAATATAGTATATGTCACCGTAAGATTGTGAGAACCGTTAGTTTATAATCTGTCGGAATTATTTCCGTTAGATTATAAACTGTCGAAAAATTGTGAACTGGGTGAAATGGGTTAGGTTAGGTTAGAACTGTGACCAACCGCACGCGAGCCGAGCGAGCGAAGCGAGCGGTGCCGCGGCAGCAGCCGGCGAGCGCTACTTCCAAGTTGCTCGCAGCCAGGCAGGCTATTTAATATTAGCGCAAGGTGCGTTACGTCACAAGCAAGTTTGATACCAGTTCACGATTTATCGGTTTCCCATGGAAAGATTATAAACTAGCGAAAACTAATGAGTTAAATTGTAAATGGTTCGTTGCAGTTCACAATTTTTCGACAGTTTATAATTTAACGAAAATAATACCGATAGATTATAAACTAACGAAATTCATAATTATACGGTGACATTTATACATAATCTAAAATATTCTTATATTAAGTTATTACGAAAATGCTCTAATTTAACATTATTTTTTCCAAATCATTAACACTACTCGTTTAGACGTGATCTTCATTATAAAATCATTAAAAGTCGGTTATCGTCGACTTAAAACAAATCTGGAGGAATGTGGGTGTACTATAGACCTATGTGCCTACAGCTTCTTTAGCTATATTTCCCGTGCAGGCATAATGTGCATATTACGCGTTTACGACAGCCAAAATCAATCTGCCTAGCTTTTTCCCAACTATGTTGGGGTCGGCTTCCAGTCCAACCGGATGCAGCTGTATACCACTATTGAAGTGAAAACTTCTTTAGGCGCGTTGGGCATTTTTGAGATGGGACTAAACCATTGATTTCGCGACACTGTTACGCAATTTACCGACACCGTGGAGTAAAAGACATCAACGCGTTGATTACCGCGGTGCCGATTTTGTTTTTCAAGTTTTCATTTCCGTCGGCACTGCCAGAGTGCCAGTTTTTTTTTACATGGAGCGACTGCTTATCTGACCTCCATAACCCAGTAACTGGGTAATACGATACCCCTTGGTAAGATTGGTTGTCAGACTTTCAGGCTTCTGACGACCCGTAACGACTGTCAAAGATCCACGAATGACAGCCGGGACCAACGGCTTAACGTGCTTTCCGAGGCACGGAGGAGTCTCGGTATGTAAAGATGGTCCCATCCACGGACCAGCCCCGATAAGCGAACCATAACCTGATGGATCGACGCATACGGCTGTTTACGACAGCCACGTGTCACAGTCCAAATCTCAGACCAAAAAAGAAACCACATAGCGTTGCGAACAATACAGTGAAACATGCCAAAACTACACCTCCGCTCTGTGGATACACGCTCACACGTACTCATGTACAATCAAGCTACAATGAAACTACACCTCACTAAGTGCACACATGTTTACGAAACCGGCCTCACGTCACTGTTGACAGCGCTATGTCTTGATTTTTATTTGGTCTGAGGTTCAGATATAAAGTGTGTATAATATTTACCTGTAAACGATTTTTGTAAGCATTCATCTGTAGCTCTAGCTTCTTATTCTGTAGCTGCATCTTCTGCATCTCGATGTATTTGCCGTTGTCGTTCAAGAACCGTCTGAAAAGTACAGAAATTAACAATTTTATTATGATATAGAGGTTAAAACTGAAAGCTCAGAACAGATGGCAACACAGTTGTAATTCTTTAAATCGCCATTGTTGTGTTTATGTGTCGATCACAAATTATACGAGAACTAGATAAATATGTATGAGACTTGGAGTGTGGCACTATTAAAAGACGAACTATGGACTGGGGAAGCGTCTACCACTGGTAAAAAAGCAAACAAACAGTATTGATCAAGTTTCCTGACCTTTCATCTGGGCAGGGCTACCACGACAAGAGCTATTTTTATCATCGGGTCGAAACGAGAGACGTCAATCAGAAATAGGCAAAAGAACTATAATCTAAGTCTATTGGTAAGAATGAAAATGATTTCGTTTTCTTTTTAAGCAGTTTTCGCAGACCACTTTGAAGTTACGGTAAATTCTCGGAAGTAGAAAAATTCATGATGGCTCGACCTCGCCTCTCATACACGAAGTTGTGGTTTCAAAATCAGGGCAAGTATCAATGTGACTTTTTCATTTCATAATAATGTAGTTTCTGAGTTTATCTTGGACATTACTGACATCGGTGAAGAGAAACACCGTGAGAAAACCTGGACTTGTCTGAAATCGCCAACCCATCTTGAGCAAGCGTAGTGATCAATGCACGTGCCTTCTTTATAAGAGAAGAGGGCTTTGCCCTGCAGTGGTACAATAAGAGGCATATAGGTACCTACACCAAAGGGGTCGATCATTGCCCTACAAGGTCATAGGTACAATGATTTCTTTAAATCCTTCATTATGTGAGTTTTCGCACAAAAAGGTGGTATAGAGACAACCGCTTTGGCTTTTTGTTTTTTTTTTTTTTTTTTTTATTGGGCATCTCGTATTTGACCTCTGAGATCATGACTACTTAACCGGGCTTTCCTGTGGGTGCCTTATGCTACTACACTTAAAACCTCCAGCCAGGGGTTATTCAACTATGCTAATTAAAACTAGGTGAACGCTCGCTAAGGGCACCCCCTGTTGGGTACGAACCTCGGCTTAGGGCGTCAACCGGAGGGAGGACATCAAAGATGGGATGGGCTGGATCAAAGTTTTGATCATGATTATTAGTCGGGGAATTTAAAGCTACGTGCTCAGCTGCAACTGCTGGCACCTCGTTATCGAGCGAGGGTCGGGGGGGAGTATCATTTACTCGAGGGACTTTTTGGATAGTGGTATGACATTTTTATGAGGGGGCATTACTCAAATTCATGATAATAACGATGCACTTTGTTTCCATCATAAAGTTTTGGATTTAAGATTGAACTAGTCGCGGGCTCGAAGTCACTGGTGGGCTTGGTAAAAATGCACGCTGTCTCACCTAGCATCGTGTCCGACAGAGATAGTATCAGTGATGAGAAGTTAGACGCTAGTCTACACACACGTCTAGTTCGCACGCACAAAAACACCGTTCCGAACTATTTTAGTAAAACGAGCGCGTAAAAAATTACGAAATGTCCTTTGGAAAATCGAGTTTTATGAAAAAACCACTGCATAAATCAATTACAAATAAAGTTTATTGAATTCTTTGATAATTAAGCTTTGTCGTTGCCGACTTTGTTTTGGAGATTTGTTTACACTTCTTTTATTACTTATTTACGCCCAAAGTTGCGTTAAAATTAGCGAGAAAAACCAATCTTTATGAGGTCATAATTTTTCTATGGCTTTTTATTTCATTATTCTGTTTCCGCACAGACAAAATGAGACAAAACGATATCATGTTTATAACTTTGGATGTACAATATCAAACAGTGGAGAAAACCACCCGAAAGTATGGAAAATATATCGCCTAGTTCCACCTCAAGAGCGTTTATTCTGAAAGTGGGCAACGTCGCAAATAGATATCAAATATTTCGCTGTTTTGATTAATTTGGCATTATTACTGTATGGAAATAAGAAATGTGGCTAACTAGTTCCCTAGAATATTAATAATGAATTGCAATTATAACACTGAATTTTATGTTGTAACAATTTTAGGTGCAAAAAAGGCATTTGGAAAGTTTCCAAATTCTTTTTTGCATCTAAAACTAAATATTCAGTATTACGATATTAATTATTGCATTTCATAATCAATATTTTAGTTCCCTAGTTAGCCACATTTCTTAATTCCATACAGTAATATTGCTAAATTAATTAAAACAGGTAAATATTTGACAGCTATTTTCGACGTTGCCAACTTTTAGGATAAACCCTCTTAAACTATAAGATTTTATGGCCTAACGATAAGCTTTTCGAAATTAAAATTATTTTTCCGCAAAATATTGTAGGTACAAGACAGCGTCATGTGAACGGCCGCATAACCTTGAAACAGGAAAACAGCAACGCTGGATGGAACAGCTAAGAAAAATACCTATTTTATTTTCTGTAGACGTACCTGTAAGCTAAATCAAACGCCTGTCCAATGGTAAGCGTGATTTCTGAAGCCAGTTTAGTCGAAATGAACACGAAACATTCATGTTTTTCCGCCGGGCCATCATGGCCGTTCACCGCGTTGACGGTGCTGCCACCTTTCGCAATGAACGAGAAGTATTTCTTGGCCCCTTTGTCGTCTGCGCAGTAAGATATCCGATGAAGAGGAAACTGGTACATGATGTTGTTTGATCTTGGCTCCTGGAATGGAGAAAAATGAGGGAGTAAGTAAATGTGTGGGTTTCGGTAAATAAATGGATGTACCTACATAATTTATTTATATTTCTATATGTTGCACTGGTTGACGTCATAATGTCAACGCCGGCTGTCAGTGAAAACCAGCGCTGGGGCTCTGTATGGCATAGGGTCACAGCATTATGTTGAGCAATGGCCGTTTTGCGTAGATATGACGCATATTTTTCCCCATCTTGGTCTTTCCGTTTTTAACCGACTTCAAAAAAAGGAGGAGGTTCTCAATTCGACAATTTTTTTTAAAATGTTGAACCGATTTTGATGATTCTTTTTTTATTTGAAAGCTGTTGCTTCCCGTGTGGTTCCATATAAATTTTATTAACTTTGCTTGTATGGTTTTTGAGTTGGGTTCAATAATACGTATTTTTTTCCGACTTAGTATATGGATGCTATCTTAAGTTCCTGTTATTTACATAGCAGGTAATGGTATTCGAATTTGTGTGGGGTAGGTACCACAACTAAAAACAGAAAAATAAAAAAAAATACAAAAAAAATCAACCGACTTAGAAAAAAACACTACAAAGTGAAAAATAACTTAAATTTCGGAAGTCGGCGACAAATAACGAAAATACTAAATCAAAGACACCTTTTCCAAAGATCATTTTGTAAAAAGTTTTTTTGTGTAAGAACACAAAAAAACTTTTGACTAAAACTTTGAACTTGACGCAAAGTAAGAACTTTGCGTCATGTTTACCGCAAATAAACGTATTTAAAAAATAAAATAAAAATAGCCTCGAGTAATAATCTCCATCAAGCAAGTCATTTGCGCCACGCAATCAGCACTATGTTAGCGGACCAATCTAGGAATCAAATTCGCGTCTGATCCTATCACTATCCGCGAGTTCTATCTTCAGATCCTGCTGATCTAACCAAATCAGTATCTATTACTATGTCCTGTTGTGCTATAGCAGTCACGGTCTTCAAATCGTTGAAACCAAATACATCACAGGATTCGTCGGTTCAGATTGATTCTCCATGTACGGTAGATAGCCAAGGCAATTCAAATTTTCTTACATTTTTTGCAATTTGCAGGTCAGTGTCAGGTTGTATGTTGATCTAAATATGATTCGCGGCCGTATCGTAATCATAACAATTTCATGTACCCTGATTATTTTGCCTTAAGGAACAGACCATCATAATAAAGGCATCATTCATAAATGCAATATAATCATAACATACAAACAGCTGACTGCCATCAAACAAACATTCAGACAATCACAACACTATGCCTATGACCAGTTTAACAATAGAGAGCGGTGACGCTTTTCGCTCGTGACCTTGCGCTTGCGCACCGTGACGTGAAAGCGGCGGAAACGCCCGAGTTCGCCCGAACGCACTCGGCTAACCACCATTGATTACAGCTGTGTGATTATGCGACTATTTGGTATTTACCCTTTCTAATTAGTGTTTCTGAGTAGATGTTTTGCATTTTGCCGTTATTGCATGTTGCACATGGATTTATTAGAAAGAGTATTATTAGAGGAGCTTGTGGCTAAGTAATGATAGCCACACGGGTCGATCGATCAGGTTAAGCTACGGTTGCCGCGGTTGGTCCGTGCATGGGTGACCATCTTTATGTACATATCAAGACCCCTCCGTGCCTCGGAAAGCACGTTAAGCCGTTGGTCCCGGCTGTCATTCGTAGATCTTTGACAGTCGTTACGGGTAGTTAGAAGCCCAAAAGTCTGACAACCCGTCTTACCAAGGGGTATCGTGTTACCTAGTAACTAGGTTGTGGAGGTCAGATAGGCAGTCGCTCCATGTAATATACTGGTATTCAGCTGCATCCGGTTGGACTGGAAGCAGACCCCTACATAGTTTGGAAAAAGGCTAGTCAGATGATGACATGGATTTATTAGAAAGGTATTTTATTGAATAATTGCCTGGCTGCTTGCCATAGACACCATAATTACCAAGCAAACAGTTCCAGGGCTGGACATGGATCTCCCCAAAAATTGCTAAACGTCCAGTACTACCCCAGTCACTATGATTTAACTTTTTTTTACATAATACCAAGGATCCGGGTTTGGCTAGCAGGGTGCTCGTGCACCCTGCTAGCCAGGTTTTTGTGAGATGAAATAAGTATTTTGAATTTGAATTCAGTTGTCCGTGGCAAATACAACATTATTAATCCTATTGCTTTAGACTGTACATATCGAAGAAACCTTTAACTAAGCAATTTGAAAACAAAATCCCGTGCATACGACCCTTTTTTTTTCGTAGGTAACCGTTACTATAGTGGCCGAGCGCTGCAAGCAGAAATAGTCCTTACGGTGTATAGGTATGGGTTTCTTCGATGGTAGGTACCATCGCGGAAAGTCATAACAAACCACCGTAAGAACTATTCTTGCTTGCAGAACTCGGCCGCTATAGAACCAAGGCGGTAAAAGATGTGGTCAGCGTGTGCACGGAATTTTGTTTTCAAAGTGATTAGTACCTATAGATTTCCGCGATGGTACATCTTTAGACCCGTTTACTTTACTAAGAATAGAAATTACCTAATCTGCTGGATGCATAAATTCGTGCCCTTAAAACACTACGCTAATATTTGCATAAAAAAATTGTCATCAGCACAAAATTTCTTAGAACCTTCCATCATTAACTTTGTCATACAAACAATGGAAGGAAATAAGGAATTAAGTGACAGCATTGACAGTTTCTTTTAATTGTTTAATTGACATGCCTTTGAAAGGAGAGATTAATTTATAGTTACTTTGCACTTTTTTTTTCTTCTACTATATCGAGTCACTCTCCGGAATCTACAAACCCCTCATATTTTATCTAAATCGGTCGTTTCGTTCCGTTTAGAATGTAACACCATAATATTACACACATTAAACACATAACCCTTCTTTTGGCTTCAAAGTCGGTTAAAAGTGGGCTGATCGCAGGAAGCCATTACAGTAGTTATATAGCGAATTATGTACATGTTGAGTATATAATGTTCATTATTTGCTTAGCTAACACGATACATGCTATGATTTGTACCTTCTCTGACAGGTGCACATGCACAAGATAGTCATATACAGTGTGAGTCTCATAATGTGCACAATCATATCGAAATGAGGGAATCTTGCTTCTGAAAATCGTTTTTTTTTATCGATTTTTTAAACAAAACTGTGTAACTTTTACTTAAACTAAATGATCTATCGCGATGAAACAAACTCCTTATTGATTATAAAATGAAAATTGCGGAAAAAAAACTACCCTCAATTACACAATAATCGTAAAAATTTTCAATGAGGTTCCACTACGTAACTTAAAAATAAAAATACCTTCGATAAAATTAAGCATAGATTCCCTCATTTCGATTAATATGAAAATTATAAATACTCACACTGTATAGTGCTGTCAGGATAGATCGATTCATTTGACAGATATTTGACAGATACCTACAGGATGATTAATTCAATCTCGCATTGTACGGACATCCTTTACAATGCGAGATCAGCATAAACTGGAAATGTATAGCTTGATGTGTAACCGTGTGTACTCAGCCTAAGCCGTCTTTTTATTCAACCGTCGTCCAGAAGACTGTATCTCCAAACTGCGCAAGAGCTGCAACACCCCTGCCAAAGGTAGTTGAAGAACACCTTGTGGTTTTAGTCAGTAAGGCTCAATTTACATTGCCACGGAGCGGAGTAGAAGAAGCGTGTTTTTGTAACGATGGCTAGGTATAGTACATAGCAAAATGAACTTTAAATGTCAATTTTGTAACGTACAAATTGGATACGACCTTGTAACTGTGGGAGGCACCGAGAATGCGCGAGAATTCTCCAGAAAACGCGTGACCTTGTTATATGGTACGTATCTAACTTGCACGTCACACTATTGACAAAAAGTGCATTAAGCTTTGTACAAAAAAAAAAATCACTGCCATCCCGTTCTGCGGGAATGTAAAGTGAGCCTTACCTATTATATACTCCATTCGAAATAAGATTAGACATTTAAACAAACCTTTTTACAGTCCGTTCAACCGGTTGACAGAAGAGGATCTTCACACGCAAAAAAGGACAGTGGTGCCGATTCTCTTGTTCACAAACTAAACTAAATTTAAGTTCACTGCATCTTTTTCTTTCTATTTCATTAAGAAAAGGACAGAAGAAAAATTTTAGTTTAGTCCTGTCAAATTATTCAGCGCCTGTCACTACTCCATACAAGTTTAGACGTGATTAAAAACTTGCCTAGTAAAATTACGTCAATTTACGTCAAGCGCTGATTAATTTGACAGGACTAAACTAAAATTCATCTTCTGTCCTTTTCTTAATGAAATAGAAAGAAAAAGATGCACAGAATTTAAATTTAGTTTAGTTTGTGACCATCGGCACCAGTGTTTTTGAACCGTAGATGACAGAATACCTGACGCACTGACAGTCAACCCCCCCCCCCCCCCCCCCCCCCCCTCCTACCCTGGTAACTGACTAATCTTATCATCACAGCATGAGTTATTCTCGTGCCAACACGAGATACACAGCTCAGCATACCCTTCTCAATTAACAAGCGTAACGTTTACGTATTGCTCATGTATGTAAACAATGTTTGCTCATACAATATGCGGTTAAAAGTGAAATCAAATGTACACGCAGCAAAAGAGAATTGGTATTCAGGGTAACAAGGAACGTCTGTGATCTTCAGAGGCAATAACATTGTGTGGCTTTAATATTTTAACTGACTTTAAGTCAATGGTAGGTCTGCCTGGTTTAAACCATGGCAGTGTCTGGACTGGACCTAGTTACTCGGAATTTCGGACCCAGTCAGTGGGTCCGGAGCAGTGGTAACAGCCCCGACTTCGAACCTCGACAGGCGCTTGACTTTGTATTAATAATTTCATCACTGCTGCTCTCAAAACGGTGAAGGAAAACATCGTGAGGAAACCGGCATGTCCTAGAACTAAAAATTCGAAGACATGTGACATTTACCAACCCGCACTAGGCCCACGTGGTGGATTACCGCTCAATCCCTCTCACAAAGAGGAGGCCTGTGTCCCAGCAGTGGGAACATTATAGGCAGATTATGCATGCACAAATACGATCCCTAAGAGTCGAGCGATGCGAAATATAAATGATGACCAAATAACATTCAATATTTAAATCTTTTTCTTATAATGACGGCGACAAAGAGTTTGGCAGCTTAGCAAGCGCATAACCTGCCCAGAATAAGACAGGATTGATACCTACTACGCTTTGGAATGGGCAACTAGCTTCATATTTCTGACTGACCGATTCCTTGACAATTCAAAAGTGCCTGTAAATGGTTTAATTAAAATAAATGCTTTGAGATGAGTTTGAGTTTGGATTGGAAACTATAGACACCTGCCTGCCTACAAATCACTTTTGCCAACATTATAAAACAAAGTGCGTGCGTGTAAATATTACAATAATACCAAGTTACACAGATCTAAGAACAGTGGAATTGAAAGTAACAGTGATTATACTTGTATCTACGGATAGTTTGTAAAGTCATTGATTTCGCGGCGTTTCTGAGACCGAGGTGTCGTGGAAGCATATTTTTTTTGTAGAGGTCTTAGTAGAATATTTATCGTGGTTGTAAATTTGATTGTGCTCTCTTGTCAATAAAATATTTGTTCGCAAGTGAAGATTTTGATGTCGTATGATAATTTATAGCAAGTTGTTTTATTTATTTTTAGACCACCGACTTTGTATGCTAGATTTCGGACTTTCCCATAAAACTTTATTACTTAGTTTCAAAAATCTTGAAACATATGTTTCTTATTTTTAACCGAAAACTAAAACACAAATCATTGATTTGATTGTATCCTCGATTTAAAGCCTTCAGCATAGAATTAAAAAAAAACTTTTTTTAGGATGCTCACGTCACAAAAGGAACTTACTCTCCAAATGTTACTTACGTCACAGCTTCGATCAACAAGTTGGTATTGTTGATCGAAGCGTCACAGATAATTATCTGAATTATGAGAACTAAATAACAAAAAAAATCTTGTTTGGAGAAAATTGCGATTTATTTATGCGGCATGATTTGGGCGTTACGAAAATGGTGAAAAGTCAATTTGACCAAAATCAGTTATTTAGTTCTCCACCTACGCCGACGATATAATATATAATACTCCGACGAATTGGCAAAAAACGGCCAATGACATTACTTATATAATAAACTGCCGATACATTTAAAAGTATTACCTACCCATTAAAGTTTTTAAGAAAAAGTTGACAAAACTGCTACTGGACAAGTGTTACTACGCAATTAAAGATTTTGTTAATGACAAAACTTTCTATTAGTGGTGTTTAGACTGTTTTCTTTGTGATTTAATTTTAATGACATTTCTATCTTTAGCTTTATTTGCAATACAAAATTATTATGTTTTGACATTTGTAATTAAATCTATTGACAATTGTGATAAAAATTATTTTCATTTTAAATTTAATTTATTATTTATTTATTTACAATTTGTTGACATTTGCAATCGAATTTTCTAACATTTTTTTAGTTTAATTTGTTGACATTTGTGCCTAATTTTGAATGATTTTTTTTGACTGTTACTTATTGAATGGAATCCTTTTTTGTTTTCTTTGTATTTTTTTCTTTCTATGATTGTTTATGTTTTTTTTTGTCTAGTAAATGTACTATATTAAATAATTTTGCATGCCGTAAGGCAAAATGTATCGGGACTCTCATCAAAATAACCAACATATTGTATACCTACTTTATTGGCAAAAAAAATGATTTATATTTCTATTTCTAGTAGATAGATGATGAAGGTTTCTTATCAATATTTTTACATAATATTATGTAGAAAATTTTCAGTCTGGCGATAATATCAATTCGAACGAGCTTCTATACTAACAGCTCTAACACTGTTAATAAGGTTGAAGTAAAAACTGACCTGTATCGCAACTCCATCGACGGATATGGTAATTTCGACCTTCTTGCACTTGGCACCATCTTTGGCCTCCGACTTCTTCAGCTGCTGTGTGAACTGGAGCTTCTTTATCGCGTCCTTAACGACTTCGATGCCTTTGGGCTGGTCTACTTGCGTGCAGCCGAGGAACTGGAAGATGAGACAATTTAATTGAGACATGTATTAAATACGTTACGGTAAGTATAGGTAAAAAAAACAACTTTTATTTCGGACCCATACACACGACTTACAAACTAGTGCTAAGCTGACCTGGCATTGTACAGAAATCCTATACAATGCGAGATCAGCATAAACTGGAAATGTATAGCTTGATGTGTAGCTGTGTGTACTTCCATCTACCAGAAGATCACCACAAATAATTAATCTACGTCACAGTGGCATGTAGGCGTATCCAATGTCCCAGTATGGGGCTGTCCCACCTATCAGCTATAGTTTTCAGGATGCCGTTTTGTTGTAATATGAAGACAGCAGCTCTAACGTGGCAGAAGAAGTTTTTGAAGTGAAAACTTCTTTAGGCGCGTTGGGCATTTTTGAGATGGGAAAAAACAATTGAACTCGCGACACCGTTACCGACACCACATTTATGTAAACGCGATTGTGCTCTTTATTTATATTACGTTACGGATCAATGTTCTATGCAAGTATTTTTACTTTAAAGGTTTTGGAAGTATTTTTTTTTGTAAACGCGTATGTGCTCTTTATTTAGATAAGGTTACGGGCCAATGTTCTATACGAGTATTTTGCTTCTACCAAGGCGATCTTGTTCAAGTTTTCACTTCTGTCGGCATTCACGGAGTGCCACTGTTTTTTTTTGTCCATGAAATGTGCCATGACATCACGAGTATGTAGATTTTATACTTACTTGTGACGTAGCGACCCCCACTCCCCAACTTTAATGCGTTTTATCTAAGTCATTTTTTATTAATATGATACTTCGATCAATATTGATCGAAGATATGATAAAGCAAAAAAAAAGTGTCTAATATTTTTTTATTATCTGACTGACGGATTTAATATAATTTTTTTTTTTTTTTTTACTTCTTTTGAGAACCATCCCCAGTAAATTGTACTTTCACTAAATTTGATTAATCTAAATTTTTTTTTTTCGGGGGAAACCTTCCAAAGGCGCCCGGGCTTTAGGGATAAGACCGGGTAGTGTGGGATTTTTGCCTCACTAAAACCACCCCGGTGGTCACCATCTGCACATGGAAGGGGCACCGTTACCTCTCAAAAGACCAATCCGGAACCCCCTCCGTGCAGCGCCTGTTGGGGCACATCTCTGGGAAGACTGCAAAGGGGTCTCCCCGAAACCAGACTGTGCAAGTGTGCAAGGCAGCACGTGACCACTGTGCGCCGTCTACCCTGAGGTCACTCAGTGGGCGGACAGAGTCCCCACTCTGAGCGCCCGTGATCCCTAATTCCCGCCTGCCCTAAAGGTTGCAGGGTTAAAGTTGATTCATCTACTGTCATAGACAAAGAGATAAACCTTGTCTTTTTAAGACGTGCAAGTGACATTCAATCTTAGGGTGGTAAGTAAATTACGAGATCGACTATACTAGTCAAATTTAGCATCAGTTGTCATTTTAAAATTACCCCGCTGACAATAATACCTCGTAAAGCAGTGTGTGACAACCATAAAATAAACTTTATCTTAAAAGGAAGTTAAAATCTAAACGATACAAGACAATTATAATAAAACAATAGCTTGTAAGTGTGAACGTGTACAATTAATAACTAAAATGGCGGCTACTTGTTTAATTATTGATTTAAAGATATACGGGTCAGGGTAGGGCCGTGAGAGATCTATCAATCAATAACATCTTTTTGAGTTTCTGTTTATTTTATTTTATTTTTTTAACTATAATGGGGAAGCTCTTGGTCTGCATCTCACCTAGATTCGGAAATGTACAGGGGCGGCCTTAATACAATAGACAATTTTGACCAGTCAACCTTAGGGCTCAGACCAAATAAAAAAAAGACAGCGCTGTCAACAGTGACGTGAAACCGGTTTCGTAAACATGTGTGTACTTAGTGAGGTGTAGTTTGATTGTAGTGTCATTATAAATGGTTGTAAGTAAACGTGTGCGTGTGAGCGTGTATGCACAGAGCGGAGGTGTAGTTTTGGCATGCTTCAATGTATTGTTCGCAGCGCTCTGTCTTGGTTTTTTATTTGGTCTGAGCCTCAGGGTTATGCAGAGACAAACAGTAGAAAGTAGATGCAATAACGAAATACGAGGAAAATATTTACGTAAATATAAGGATATACATATACCTATTAAAAACTATAAATATAATATATTAGTACCTGGGCGACAGAGGTCTGCTCTGGTGAAAATAGAGAATGCTCATTTAATAGGTAGTATAAGATAGTACCTACTAATTCCATACTGCAATGATAGTAGGTACTTACTAATTCCATGCCATGATCATTATTCTAATGTCAATAATGTCATGTCATTATTCATTATCTTGTTCTAAACTTTGAACGAAAATACGGAGAAAACTAATTTTCCCAGATATGAGACCTAGCTAGATCGATTTTTCGTCCCCGTAAACCCCTTTAATGCAACTTTCAACGAAATCGTTAGAGCCGATTTCGAGAACGTGAGTGGGTACAAATATAAATACATACAAATATTGCTCGTTTAATAGTATAAGATATACATAAAGAGCAGTTGTGTCCCAGCAGTGGTAATGGCCGTGACGTACCTACGAGTTGTAGATCGTAGGTTCGAACCCTGACAGGCGCTTTACTTTATGTAAACAGGACATGTCCTAGTTTGGGTGTCAGGAGTTTCACAAATCCTGCCGGGGCTGCGAATAAGGCCGAAAGGGACATCGTGGCCCCCGGCAACATGGCAACTGAAGGAACACGGGTGGGGTTTAATCAGTAAGAGTCTGACACGACGAGCGGGAGAAGTTATTTGAAAACTACCCACCAAAAAAAAAAAAAGTAGTTTCCAAAATTCGTGCATGTACATACTTAGTCTAATTACTATAAGGATCCAAATTACTTAAGAAATTCATTGTTAACCCTTTTCTCTCCTTATGTATTAAGCTTATGAAATTAATTTAATTTACTTTAAATTATTTCATCACCACTGCTCTCAAAACGTACATACGTCGACAAAAATGTTGTCTATGGAAGAATTTGGGGGTGCTGTCAAACAGCCTCCACACGTGACGATACTTTGTACATATAAGAAAAACAATTCCCCCAAAATACGTCCATAGACAATTTTATTTTTTGTATCTAAGTCGTTTTTGAATGTCAGTTTGCCCGACCTAACTTTCTTGAATATTTAACAATGTCAAAGACAGTCAAAACGTGTAATGCAAGCCGATATGTAAATGTTATCTCTGCTGCATGATGTTTAATACTCGTTCTGGTATACAAATAACTTCCGAGCTTTAAACCCAGCCATGTTATATACTAGTGCCTAGATAACACCGCAGACCAGTGATGTATACTCTACGCCCCCTGCATACCACAGATACGGACCATCTGCTGTTAGCACGTGCAATGATAACGTTATCAATTGTTTGTTGTTAGATTGACTGGCTTTTGTTTTTATGGCCAGTCTGGGCTATAACATCCCGTCGTCCCCTGGCTCTAGCAAAAGCAAATATGAAAATAATGTCCCTGTATTTTCTACGGCACCCTTCAATAAAAGGTTTCGTCAGTAAAAGGTATGGTGGTATAAAAGTAAGTTCAAAAACTAAAACCCGACTACTGACAAATCACGCTCTAAAAAGTATTAAACAAGAAAATATTTCAAACAGAAATCAAGACAGGTAAAAAAGTGGTCAAATTTCATTATAATTTTGTAGTTGTACAGGCATACGACCACGGCTTTACTTTGGACATTTTTTTATTTAGTTCATGACTTTATGTCCTATAGAGGGCGCTATATTGCATTTAATGTGACGTCACATAGCCTATAACTAGCGGACGATCAAGATGCTTCCAATGATTTTCCAAATTATGATCGGTAGTTTAAAAGTTATGAGGTAACAGATGAACTTACATAAATACATACCGGTCAAAATCATAACCCTCCTTTTTGCTTCGCTGTAGTCAGGTAAAAAGAAAAGAGCGAAAACATGTTTTTTATTGTAAGAACATATACCTATACGAAAATAACAAGTTGGGGGAACATATGCGTCTCATCCACACAAAACGGCCATTGCTCAGCATTATGCTGTGACCCTATGCGAGACAGAGTCACAGCGCTGGTTTTCAGTGACGGCCAGCGTTGACGTGATGACGTCAGTATCTACTTCCCCGGACAACTTCCTAATGTCAACATTGCTGGGCAATTGTCTTCCATAGCCTTTTACTCTCTTCTATATGTGTTTTCTGACCAATCCGTCATGAACGCTTCCAAGTCATCACGTCAGCGTTTCCTAGGCCTGCCTACAGCAGCCACAGCGTGACGACGGTCCTACGTTCTGCTGCATTCCAAAAATATGGCCTACCTATCCTCATTTTAGCTTAGCAAGCTTTACTGCCTACATCAGCAATCTCGTTTTGGCGTGTATCGTATCGTATTTTTATCTCACAAAGCGACACGCGCTTTACTTGTGGTAACCAAGTGTACAAACACGCTGTGAATGTGTACGTGAAGACGAGTAGCGTCAGCCCATAACACACACACACATCCGATTTTGCCATTGTCTCTCGGACGGTACTGAGAGCTCCTGCTCTTACACAGACATTCACAGAGTGTTTATACACTTGGTAACCACAAGTAAAGCGCACGTCGCTTTGTGAGATAAAAATACTAAGTATATTTCTTTTTTGGTCGCTGAGAAATTGGTCAACTACTTCTAATATCAAACCAGTACATTACATACCTTAACAAGGTAAGCGACGTGGCCCTTTACGAGGGCATCAGGCGCATGTATCCACGTCCTGCCATTCGGAGCGCCGTTCTGCTTCCCCTTGCCCTGCCAGAACAGCAGGGTAGACATCCTGGAACAAACAGAGAAAAAAGTAAGATACGATGGAGGAGGCAGTAGGACTGGTCTTTCCAGGTTTTGAAAGCGTGGCCCTCGGTCTGTGACAGTGTTTAAGGGACACGGAGAGAATCACCCGAATCGAAGAATCTGGGCCAGATCGGTATGACCTGCGGCTTGTTCAGTTTCAATGATTTGCTTCTAATAGTAATCGTTCTGGCGTTGTCGTAGGCAATCGATCTTGAGGCCGTAACAGCCACACACGGTATACAGGGTGGCAGGGACATCGATGAGAAAACTTTTACCATGGATTCAGTACATGATTCTGAACCCCTCTGCGTTGAAATTTTTGGTCTGTTATAAAAAAAATCTGCTGTTTCATAGAAAAGTGCAATACCTACGCGGTCAAAATGTATGGAATGGCAGATGTTTTTTTAAATACCCGATGAAAAATTTCAACGCAGTGGGGTTCGAAATCATGAACTGAATCCATGGTAACAGTTTTCGCGTCGATGTCCCTGCCACCCTATATATTTTAGTCAGATCAGACAGAAGGATCTGAAGGTAGATCATGTATAGCCTTAAGGGAATAGTGTAACGTGATCTTGGGCAAAGGAAACAAGATTTGTTTGCTTACACAGATGGAAAATAATAGGTCTGTGTCCCAGCAGTGGGAACATTATAGGGTGATTATGCAGCAAGGTATTAGGGCTGTCTTTCCAGATTTCAGACAATTGCTAAAGAACGATGTTTGAAAGTTGAAAGGAAGAAGAAGAAGCCCTGTTCTCGTAACCTGTGCGGCACCGCACCGAGTCGACCCAATATGCTGCTGCGTCCTGCTGTGCCTACGACGCAGCTGTACCTTTCGCGTCTGCATCATTCCGCTACAACTGAGGAAGTCGTGCAGTATTTGAAAGTGAAGGCCAATTGCACTCTGAGAGTTGAAAGGTTGGAATCGCGCCATAACTTCAACTTTAAGTCATTCGTGGTACGAGTTCTAACCCACCATCTACAGACTTGCCTGAAAGAGGACTTTTGGCCGAAAGGTGTCGGCGTCACCACGCGACGATACACGACGCCGTCAACATTACCTACGTGTAGTCATAGTTATAAATATAAGTTTATTAATATATATTAGTTTATTTATTGTGTAAGATTATTTTTGTGTATTCTATTTATGGGCCTTAGTTGCCTGATAATAAAATGATTATTATTATTAAATTGTCTTTGACATATCTCGGAACCCTAGGGTCCCGTACCTTTGGAAGGCATACGAGGGGCCGAAGCCAACTCGCAGAGGCCCCTTAGACAATTTTAAATGAAGTGAGACACCAACCGACGATTATCCCTGTGTGCACTTATTATTATTAACTTAACGATTAATTTCCCTGACAGTACCTAAACACAGACTCTTATATATCCCTGACAGCTAAGAGACGCTACTCATGGGGGTATTTTCAAAGTATGCCATGTAATGTATCGATGTAATTAAGTATTATCTACGGCGATGTATCATGAGGATCATTCCAGTAATTTAACATAATTGTTTTACACATAACAAATGCATACATAAAGAATTCTTGGAATGTTTGAAAAAATATTCCAAGAGATCTGTTATGAACTCATTTGGCTTGTGCTAGAAACAGGGTGTTATTTTGTAAAAAAACAATAGTGGCAGTTGACAGTGGAGAGGGCACATTGCTCGCAGCGCAGATGGCCGATGGGGCCGAAAGGTTCTGCTGGAGTGGCGACCGCGTACCGGAAGACGTAGCGTTGGAAGGCCTTCCACAAGGTGGACTGAAACCTGGGGAAGGCCGCGTTAGGAATCCGCTGGATACGAGAAGCACAGAACCGGCGGCGGTGCTTGGGGATAATTTAGTTAACACGTTCAGTGCCGGGAGCCCTCCTGAAGGGTTCACCTAGTTGCATATGGGATGCCGGGAGCCCTCGCGGAGGGCTCATTTTAAATGTAGGTTTTTCTTAGTGAATACAGCATTATAAACCGTGAAAATAAAATCTGATGTATATTTTAATAAGATTTATTAGCATATTGCGTTAGTTTTAAAATCCAAGATTTTTTTATTTTCTGTCTACCAGTCTTACCAAGGGGTATCGTATTACCCAGTTACTGGGTTGTGGATGTCAGATAGGCAGTTGCTCCATGAAAAATACTCATATTCAGCTGCATCCGGTTAAATTGGACGCCGACCCCAACATAAGTAGTTGGGAAAGGGCTAGGCAGATTGATTGGTGTCCTTATCTTACGACTTCTACGTGAACGAAGTCGCAGGCAGAAGATAGTAAGATTATAAAGAGAACCAACCTGTATAAAAAAAATGCGTGCAATACGGATGGAAAATCAAGTTTTTATAACACGTGTGCGATAAATAATTATTTACTTAGTATTATTGTTTTACGATCATGTGGATGCAATACGATGGAATATTATGTGTGTATGGTAATTACAATGAAGATTTTCTTGATAGTAACAATAATAATTGAAAAATATCTACGTATAGTGATGCGCATATTATGTGCATATTGTATGAATTATGATAATTATTATTTATGGTAATTAATAAGGAAGTGTTGTGTGTTTGACTGCCTCGTTGGTGTTGTGGTCCCAAGCGCTACTGCTGAGTATGAGGTCCTGGGTTCGGTTCCCGATTCGGGCAAAGTGTTATTGGGTTTTTCCATCAGTAATTTCCCGGAGTCTGGATTTGTGCCCGGTTGACGGCAATGCTCGCCCCCTGTTACATGGGACTTAAACATAACTGGCGTTAGTGGGGTATATTATATAGGGTGACTGGTAATTAATGATCTTTACTCATCATTATGAACAACTTTTACTATTGGATCAAACCTAAAATCGTGAAAAAAAATGTCTGTTGTTCCCAACATTTATGTCTGCGTAATTCGTCAAAATGTAGGGAACAGCAGTTTAAAATCACGTGTTTAAGTATAGGGACTAAAATGTCACGGACTCACGGTGTATATCAATTTTTTTTAATGAATATTTAGCAGTCATTGGATACATGAAGTGGGCTGCTTTTGTAAGACGACTAAAATATCACGGTGTATATAGTATCGGCTGACATTTCAATTCAGAAAATCCATTAAATTGGTTGCTCTCCCATAAATGTCAGAAATATTAATAGAATATTGCTAACTTATATTTCAATGCAAAAGTGAGGTTTTCACGCTAAAACCGCTGAACGGATTTGGACGAAATTTGGCACATGGGTAATTGCGTAACTTATTTTTGTAAACAATTTTGCCTAATTTGTTTAATTTTGACAGTTCAACAACATTCATTGCGTTATTTACGTTGTTGAGCAAATTTTTTTTCCAACTTATGAAGCAATGGATTAGCAATCTGTTTCAAATCGAAACAGATTGTGATTGATCGTGCATTACGCAATTAGGGTACTAGGTTACTTTATACAGGGTGGCATCGACCTTCGCGGTCAAAATGTATGGAACAGAAGATAAAAAAAAAAAATTACCGACGTAAAATTTCAACGCAATGGGATTCAGAATCATGTACTGAATCCATGGTAAAAGTTTTCGCGTCGATGTCCCCTGCCACTTTGTTTACTTTTTATCCCGATATTTCCGCGGGATCGGGACTTATGCGAGTGAAAACAGTGGGGCAAAGCTAGTAGATAATAATGTTCGTGTTCGTAGCTCACGATTGTGTATACGTA
This sequence comes from Agrochola litura, assembly GCA_949152395.1. Classification (NCBI taxonomy): domain Eukaryota; kingdom Metazoa; phylum Arthropoda; class Insecta; order Lepidoptera; family Noctuidae; genus Agrochola; species Agrochola litura. The sequence continues at coordinate 10,361,836 of OX424521.1, read as the reverse complement.
TTATATTAATTGGTCTTTATGCCGGCTATCGCTTCATCAGACACGCCAAGGTCCAACGTGATGCCTGCTGTATCATTAATTAGAATATAATTACAATGATCACTAACAACAGATTATTTGTGAGCTTATTGGAGGGTTTTTCGCTTCATTCTAAATTCCAAATATCCATTAATGACACATACACACCCTCACACTCATGTACTCTCAGTCACACCTACAGGCTGCACTTTCACTCACAATACTCACACACATACTTACACACACACACACATTTGATTTAATTTAAGTTAACGTTAATTTATGTAGTTTTTAAATGTTTTGCTATTTATATAACACGTCTTGCTATGGAAGAGCGGACACTCCTAATACAGGCACTATCTGCCTAAAAGGAGGATCCAATCAAAAATTTGTATAGAAGTATGTGTACTTGTTTTACCAATAAACAATTATTTTATTCATTATCTTTTTGCTCTCATCTCAATATGGTCGTTCATTACCGTTAATAGATCCTATTCTTGTTTGATTTTCTTTATTATTGCTTTACTTCACCTAGCTTCTGACGTTTCATAAGTGCCCTTAAGTTTATGTGATTTTTTTTTAATTTTTTTTTATTTTATCTTGGACGTGGATTTTATATCCGGCAGTAAAATATTTCATTTAATTTTTTCTTTAAATTTTAAGTCAAAAGCCAGAAGTCTGACAAGGGGTATCGTGTTCGCCCAGAGCGGGAGAAGTTATTTGATAATTTCTCGCCAAAAAAAAAAGGGTGTATCGTGTTGCCCAGTTTACCTACTGGGTTGTGGAGGTCAGATAGGCAGTCGCTCCATGTAAAATACTGGTATTCAGTTGCATTTGGACTGGAAGCCGACTATGACTTAGTTGGGGAAAGACTTGACAGATAATTATGTTCAGCGCAGCATATCCGTTTCTTCTATTTATCTACAATCTACATATATTTATTATTATAATTCTTCAAGCACACAAATGTACAGAGGCGGACTTTAATGCCAAAGGCATTTTCTACCAGTCAACCTTTGGGTGATGCAGAGACAAACAGTGGTAGGTGCAATAGCGAGAGTACACATCACTCACACACACACACCCCATCAGACATACACATACATCTCTATCAGACTTAGTCTCAGTATTTCCTCCTTGGCTAACTTCGCACCATAATTTCAGATTATTTAGAAGATAAAAAAGCTTGGGATTGAACTGCTCGCTCTGCTAAGCCTTGTGATAAAACCATAAAACTAGACATTTTAATTATTATGTAAAATCAACATAATACCAGTTTTATAAACACATTGACATTGTTGAAAATTATATTCAAAATGACATGATTACTTTGTAAAGTATTATATTATTTTAACTATTGTGAATGTGAGGACTACTTATGTGGATATTGTTTTTATTTCTCTGCTAGTTTTAGTGATGGTCTGGCAGTTTGAGTAGTTTATGCGGCCTACCCAAATGTCCTTTCTTTGGTATTGTTCGTCGAGTTGAACTCCTTAAGTTCTGAGTTGAGCTCCACGATTACTGACAAATGCTTGCACTGACTGGACAGGTCCACTCAAATCTGTGTGGTTCTTTCCTCAAAAGACCTTTTCAGACACTTATCTACATGGTCCTCATATGGCCTGATCAAGATTATGTCTGGACTTTAAAAGAGACTGCGACCTCTGAGTTTGTTTCGGCCTTTCTTCTCAGAGTAGTCAGATAGGAAACGCCGAACTCATCTAGCTTATTTTTAATAATTTTTTTATATGATGTTTATTTCATTTCCAGCTACATGTCCTTCGGCTTCATTCCCTTCCTTGCCTTTTTCGTCATATCCGTGTACTAGAATTTACGTTTCTAATACTGACCGGTAACTTCCTTCAAATAAATCCTTATCTGTGATGGAATGATACTGTTACCCAATCATTTCTTAGCACCGGATGGTGACGAAATCATAAGACTACAGAGGAAGCTTACGTCATTGACTGTGAAATGTAGGTATCTAGTACTTACTGTGTGGTCCTAATTGGACTGTTGCCAAGCTTAATTGAAAGTTCTCATACGTAAAATGGATTAAGAAATAAAATTAGAAGATAGTAAATATAGCATAACATTACGACTGTATTCCAACCAAGGTTTGGCAGAGGACGTATGGTACTCTGGACTCCCACATAATCACCACATGTTAAGCCTTGTGCAGACTGGCGCAATGCGACACCGGTAATTGTTCTACCGTGAAGTTTTCTTAGAAATTGTTTTGTGAGTCGCGTCGCGCTAGTCTGCACGAAACTTTGTGTTTAATTAAGTCCCATGTATTATGGAGCGAACCTACAAAAATCTAGACAGCTGCTACTGAGAATTCAATGACATAGTGCCCGAGTAGGGGATCGTAACCAGGACCTCACGACCAACAGTCTCGCTAACGACCATTGGGACAAACAAGGTAGTGGGCATTTTTGAGATGGGAAAAAACAATTGAACTCGAGACACCGTTACCGACACCTCATTTTTGTAAACGCGATTGTGCTCTTTATTTATATTATTACGTTACGGATCAATGTTCTATGCACGTATTTTTCTTCCACCAAGACGATCTTGTTCAAGTTTTCACTTCTGTTGGCACTCCCGGAGTGCCACTGTTTTTTTTGATTGCCTCCGCTGTCCCATTCCTGGGCAAAGGCCTCCCTCCACTCCTTCCACCTTTCGCGAGCCGTACTCTTTCCAGTTTTGACGGAACCTATCCAGCTCTTCCCGCCATCTCCTACGTGGTCTGCCGCGACCCCGCCTCACTGTCTCAGGGCACCGTCCAGTGCTGTGCTATTTAGGCCCACAGTTTATCATACGGCAGACATGTCCTGCCCAGTCCTATTTAAGTTGGGCAGACTTTTGCGTTACGTCAGCAATTTTTGTTTTGGAGCGCAGTATTGTGTTTCGAACACGATCCGTTGATTTAACGCCTAGTATACTGAGCTCCATTGATTTACTTAAATAAGCCAATTAATATTGTCAACGAACTTGACCGAATTAATTTATCAAACATCGTTAAAAGACGATTGGAAAAATAAAACAAAGTGCGATGACGAAACGTTTTAATAATAGTTTGGTGAACGATAAAAAGGTAAACTCCACTGACTTTGAGAATTTCCATACTGTTGTTTTTAATTAAATACAGGCGAGATCAGCTGTTACTTTTTTTTTTGTTTATTTAAATTTTTCGCACTCAAAAAGGTACAAATTCGGACTTAATGCCATAGGCATTCTCTACCTGTCAACCAAGGGTGGAGAAGATGTTAGATTGTAGGTGCTCTGTTTGAGAGGAACAAAGATTTTTTTAAATTAAAAATATATTAAACTTATAACTCGTTTTTTATTGTTGTGCTAATAATACACATACATACATACATGCGATGCGATTTTGGTAGAACAATTTCTATGAAATTTTCATAGAAATTGTTCTACTTGAGTCGTCGCGTCTGTCCGCGGGAGCCTTTAACCAGTCAATTGTTGATGGTTACTGACCGTGCCCTGGCTATTTAAATGACGTTTTATTTGATGATAGGCACCTGTCAGTTTAGGATACGTCAGAAGTCACTATAGGTCATCTATAGGTACACTAAGTACTTCCGAAGCGTCCTAGTCTTAACAGGTCGATCAGTCACCTCGAGTTTACTGCCTGTTCGTCTCCATAAAGAAATCTACGCTTTGGAACGGGCAACTACATAGCTTCAACTGTTAGAACTCACCGATTCCTAAACAATTCAACGTGGCTATTTACATATTATAATGAAATTAATTCTTTTAATTTGAAAAGAGAAGATGAAAAATAGAATACGTAGCCGCCATGTTTTTTGCAGCGTCATTATTTGAATGTTGGTAAACATGACACCAGACGCCGCGTCACATCTCGGTGAGGTCAGTTTTAAAACCTTGACTTGGGTTGGGATATTTAAATAATGCGAATTTATGGTTTGTATTAGCATCACGTATATTTAATGTCCGGTTCCGTTACTTCTTTATTTATTTGCAAGATTCTTTGCCTGCTTTGTTTGTCTATAAAGCGCTACAGCACGCCTAGCATGACAACCATAGAAAAGGGTTTTCTACGAGTTTTGTCGACGGAAGAATAGACAAAATGACAGATTGTGATTGTTTATCTGTCATTTTGTCTATTATTTCGTCGACAAAACTCGTTTCTATTGTGGTCATGCGTGCTGGTGAGAATGAGGTTCTGGGTGCGATTTCCAAGTCGGGCAAATTTTTATTGGGTTTTTCCATCCGGAATTTCTCAGTAGCAGCCCGGAGTCTAGATTTGTGCCCGGTTGATGGCAATAGGCTCGCCCCTATTATATGGGACTTAAACATAACTGGCGAAATATGAGTATACAATATACAGAGTGTTTCAAAGCCTGATGTTATATTGTTATGCTATTCTTTGCTTTTTCTTCGATAAATTATTGCCATTGCGTATCGTGAATTTTATAGGTAAATTATCCATTTTTCTTTGTCTCAAGATATTTTCTTCTTTTCTTTTTTCTTATTTTTTTCTTCTTATTTTTTTTTTATTTTGCCTAAAACTACTAGGGGATTTAGCTTGATTATGTTCACATATAACACAATACTGTGATGAAATCGTTTCCGTGTGTTCTACCAACTAACCGGGGTTGCCAACTAAAATTACCTACATTTAATTATCGTGACGGCAACACTGAGAATAAAAAGATTTTAAGATAATAGCAAAATGACGGAAAACACTACCAATTAATGAATAATTTCGTGTAAGTACTAATTAAAGTTAATCATTTTAGTGTTGCAAAATTAAGTATATAGGTAAGCTAGAATTTTTAGGACGTAGCAAGGTGACCAATAAAAATATGACCAAGTGCGAGTCGGACTGGCACAAAAAACGCCGGAAAAAACACGTTTCTAGTATGGGGATCCCCTTTAATTGTTAACTTTATTAAAATTTTATTATTTGTTGTTATAACAATGTAAGTAGTTTTTGATAAAATTTCGACTGTCTAGCTATTACGGTTCATGAGATTTTGATACAGCCCGCTGATAGACAAGACGGACGGAAGGATGGACAGCGGAGGCTTGGTAGAAGGGTTCCGTTTGGCACCGTTCGGGTACGGAACCCTAAAAACATAGGTACTGACTGGGTTTCTAAATAAATAACGCATCGTAAAAATTACCTACTATAGTTAGATTTAGCAACCGTGGGCTTTACTAACTGAATTTCCATGAAAATTATCATAGGTAGGAAAATAATTTTCCTGATAATAAGTAGGTACCTAAGTAAAAGGAAGAATTGAAACAATAATATAGAATCAGAAGCATTGTTTTTCTTTTATAAAATTTATAATAGGTACCTACTTACTAAAATTTTTTTCTTATACTTGTAATAATAATGTTTTTTATAAATGAAAATATGCAGGATTAAGAATTTAATTAATATGCTTATAAAAGATAATAACTTATAAATGACAAATTCTGCCTTGTTCTATACCGAACGCAGTATTATGGTGTCCATAACCGCGTATTTTTATTTTTTTATTTTTTCTGAAACTATTTTGAGCATTGCCTAAAGATACCTGATATTTAACGTATAAAACGAGACGAAAAAATATGGCTTGTGTTAATTAATTTAAGTACTTACTTTCAATAATCCCGAAATACAAACTATCAAACCATTAGGTACCGATATAATTTAAACTCAGTTCATCTGTTCTCACTTGAAGGATCTGGTTTTAACAAGACACCTAAAAACTAAACTCTACCCTAACTACCTAAAAATAGATCACACTCTTCTTTGTAGACCACACACTAGTCTAAAACTTACAAAACGCATGCAATAATCAACCTTATCACGAAGCAGATAAAGTTGGATTGAATAAAAGAATTTTTGTCATTGTTTCTTTAGACCACCAGATTTAAATACAACTTTAACAGAAGAGAAATAAAGTCTAAATTCAATTGATGATGGCATGGCGGTTGTTACGTTTTAGCAATGCGGATGGCGTCGAAGTTCCGTACTTAGTACCGGCTGATACGGCGCTTACTCACACATGCGCAGAACGCCGTTCATTCACACTTGTCAAATATAGTGATGGGACATACTCGATAGTCGGCGACGATAGTTTGGTTCCTCGGATAAGTAATCACTGTTTTTATTTGTTGCTGCACGAAAATAAGAGGACGGCAATGACGGTCTTTGAAGAGATGATAAGTCGATTTAAGTATTTGAATAAAAAAGCTGTACCCGGACTTTTTTTTTGTTGCCAAAAAAAATACTTCGTGGCCATTACACAATATCTCCTAAATTCCATTGCTTTATTTTACATTTAGAACATCACATATTTAAATATCATAAAATCAGCCTATTTATATTCTTTGCTGCTACTGAGAAATTTTAATTATGTATTTTCAAGAAGTCTCTATTACCTTTTCAAAGGTCAAAATATTAATAGTAGCATAAATGTGTATTTTGTAAAAATGTAGGTTGACTTGATTAATGCTGACAATAACCTTTGGATTCTAGATATTTCTTTAATATTATTCAGTCTTATGTAAACGTTCAACGACCTTTGTGTTATTGTATATTTTTTGAATAAAACAACTGTTTTTAGTATTTTTTGTTGTAATTTGATCAAGTTTTATAGTTTTTTTTATTTATATCAAAATATTGGAATGAAACAGTTGGCTAGTTTTATAACTGTGTTTTGGTTTATTTTGATTACTTCTTTTGGTCGGGTTATTGGTTGCAAAGGTGCAAAACATCAGCTTTTTTTGATGACATTAATTTAATGTCATTTTCCAGGTCATTTTAGCAATAACAGTAAACCAAATATATTTAAAAAAGCCATCTAACAAATAAAGTGATAAAATGCAGTATTTTTAAATACAACACAATCAATGCTAATTAACATTAATGGAAAATAAAAATTAATACTGACTGTCACAATCTCCAGAACATTCAATCAAAATAGTAATTACTGTCATAAAAATAAAAATAATGGCTGTAATTAACTTTGATTATTGAGTGCCGAGCTACACACTACAATATGTGTACACTATATATATGATGATTTATATTCTTCAAATATATCATCCTTTCAGAACAATAGCAATTTCAGGTTAAGTCTGAAGCAGGGGTGGAATTGTGCTCGGTAGAAAAGTAGTCAAACAGGCACGAAGGATGGATAAATTGAAATATAATAGAGGTAGAAATACTGAGATGGTGGGTCATGGAGCTGTATGGAGGAAGAAGATATGTTGTGCAGAACCCACAGTAATTTGGATAAGGGCTGCAGAGTGATGATTATACTTATGCATGTCACATCTTTTCAGAATCTACGGGAAGGACAGCTATTTAATCAGTATAATGTTTTATATTTAAATGTCCACAGAATAGACAAAATCAATCTGCTTGTCCTCTTCTCAGATAAGCTGGGGTAGGCTTCCAGTCTAACCAGATGCAGCTGAATACCAGTATTTTATATGGAGCGACTGCCTATCTGACCTCCATAACCCAGTAATTGGGTAATACGATACCCCACACACGGACACACAAAACCACACGGAAGAGTCATTTCACTGTCCCCGACGAATAAAATCGTAATCGTAATAAAAACCAAATTTTACAGGAAAAATAAAAATAGTGTTTTGTGAAAATCTTATTAACTAATTAAACATAGCGGAATTGTTAAAATACCAAAAGAAAAGTGATTTTTTACATTCATTACAATACAACTTAAAATCTCATAACTTCTGAAATAACCGTAGGAAATGAATGAAAAAAATTGACAGAGTATAATCGGACCTCTAAATATCGAATATGCAATAAAGTTAAAACTATCGTAATAGCACATTAAGTACCATTTTATTCGCCGGGGACAGCGATTTGTACTAAAATGAAAACACTGGTATTATAACGATTGGAATGATTGACACGGACAGAGAGTTTTATTGCATACACATAAACTCACGTCTTTTCCACATCGGTGTAGGCAGTAACTTCAGAACACCACCTACACACACCCATATATACACACTATGCATACACTATGTATATGTATATGCTTTTCGAAGATTTTTGATTTTTTTGATTTTTCACTATGTATATGTAGATTGCTTTGTCGAAGACTTTTATTAATACCTCAAAAATCAGTATAAAAGACTGTAACCTCTGAGTTTATGTCGGTCTTTTTTCTCAACTGAACTCATCTAGATATAAAACATTTAATTTGGACATGTAAAATTGTTTTTTTTAATTTATTTACAGAAATAATTAATATCACTCATCCATCATTTATCATTTATAAGAGTTTGCTGATTAGAGATTCCTAAACCAAAGACAATATCACCAAGGTCTGAATCTGACCTTTACCGTACACAAATATTGATCCCATCTCAAGTTACCTACGATAATCGATGAGGCACATCACTATAACTTGCATAACACATACGCACACAACCACCGGACGTCGAGTAGACTAGGTTATTGCGAACTATCCTTTTGCCTTTACTAAAGGAATACTGGAGATAAGCAGTTTTTAAAGATACGTACGTTTTACATGCAAATCTTTGACAGAGAAAAAAGTTGAAATGACAGCACTTTTTGATGGGTTATGCTGAGATGTCGGCTAATAGAGATGTATGGAATACTTACCGCATAAGTCTCGATTCCGTGAGAATATCCGGATAAAAAGTATCCTATGTCCTAATCCAAGACATGGTCTAGCCATGTGCCAAATTTCATTCAAATCTGTCCAGCCGTTTTAGCGTTAAAGCGTAACAAACAAACAACAAAACTCACTTTATAATATTACTTAGTTAGTATTAGGATATGAGCAATAAACCACAAATGAACTGGGATGATAGCAGACGGATAGTGAATGATATTCCGAAGCAAAAATGTCTGTGATCAGAAAAATTTCCAAAAAATACAATAATTTGAAATAAAAGACCATTTTCTTATTTCATATGCTTGCTTTTGACCTTATATGAATTTAAGCGATGCTGCAAGCTTGTTAAATAAACTATTTAGGTACAGTTCGATCGTCGAGAATGCGTATCTGACATCTGTCAGTTGGACAATATTTCTAGTAGTAATATGAATCAAATTCGCAAAACACAAATATTTGTTAGTACTATGCAGGTTATACATAGCTATCGGAAAACACACTCACTGAGTACTATCAATGAAATTGAACGCGATCAGCACATCGAAGCTGCGTTCAAGATCTATCAGTCACAACAATTATGACACTGACAGCAATTGAACGTGGGTTTGATGTGCATATCGCGTTCAGTTTCAGTGATGAAATCCACCCTGAGTTCTACTGTTGTTTAATTTCTAGCCGTAATTACGGCACATACTTACTATTTCTAACGAAACCTTAATAGTTATTGGCCTTGAAACAAATTAACTCTGAATATTCATCTAGTTCAGTGTAGTTTCTATTGTCAATGTTACTTTAAACAAATTGTTATTCTCTCTTCAAAATTGGAACAAACCATATTACCATAAACAGATGTAAAGTTTTGACAGCTGTTTGAAATTAGAACATGACTTTTACTGAACAGCGAGCGCGGCAAAACATCTGTCATTAGTTTATCATTCTTGGGATGTCGGTTTGACCAGTTAAAAGATTACCTACGTTCGACCTTAGCATTCTAGGATAGGTATCCTAGACTACCTGTGACGTCAGAGCGATGTGTCATGTCTTCCTTCGCAGTAATTGCACTCCGAGCGTATAACGATAACCTGTGTCGAGTTCACTGAGGCAGTATCTTTATTGTCACGTTTTTCCTTATTAGGTGACGAGCACAATATGGACAATAAATTATAGGTAGTTTGTTAGGCTTGTGGTCGTAGTAATGGGTGGTCTAACGTTATACAGGGTCAAATTGAATCAAAGCTAGCAAAACTCCGCCGACGTGATGGGTAAGTATCGATAAACACGACAAAAAAATAATTGATTTCAACTACACCGCGAGCTGCGGTTGACGACTCAAAAAAAAATCGAATTAATATTTTTTTTTTACTTGATTATGTTTAGATATCCATAACGTCGAAAGTAGATATCGATACTCGTAACGGAGTTTCGCTAGTTTTGCTAGCTAATTTAATTTGACCCTGTACATTGGTTTATCTTTCGACAAAGGAGTGTATCTTGATGCATGGCGATCGAGATGAAGGTGAAGTATTATCGGGTGAAAAAAAAGGGTGGTCACACTGGTCACATGTGTACACTTAGCAAGACTACAATAAAAACGGGTTATGTCGACGAAAGAATAGACAAAATGACAGTTAAACAGTCACAATCTGTCATATAGTGAAATGTTATTGTACATATATGTATATTTTTTTCTTTTCTTGACATTTTCGTGATGTTAATTAATGTACAGTACCGACCAAAAGTCCATGAGCAATCTCACAAAGCAATAGACTGACGCTTCGGTTTGACTTACGACCTTCTTCTATAAGTTGTTACAATACTGTAGACACGCACATTATACACACACACTCACTTTGTCTGCAACCAATGACTAGTTCAATAATCATCATTCGTTTTTAGTTTCATTCGTCTTGTTCACATAAATATTAAAGTTTAGCAGGTAGACCACAAAAAACTAAGTAAATTATTTCGATTTCTGTGGGGTAGATGCAGTTTGTTACGAGTATTTAATTAATAGAACTTTGTTGGTTCGTGGATAATATTGGTGACGAGTATTTAGCGCAGTGTTGTGGTTATTATTATCAAAAAGCAGGCATAAAATATATTGAAGAGATCAGATCAGATCAGAGAATATTATTGCGCTGCGTAAAAGTGAAGTGAATATCTAATGAAACCGGACTAAGTGTGAGTGTTATCATTAATATATTTCATATTTTACCAAACATAAATCTTAATCAAGGGTATTGTTGATAGAACAGAGGTATTGTTGAGACAGAAGATGCCTTTAAAGTTTTAAATTCATTGTGAGGTTTAATTCGATTAGTGAATAATAAATAATAAGGTATTATGTGTAATAAAAACAATGTTTTTCTTTGTTCTAGAGAAATACTGTGAGGGTTAAGAGATATGAGGAAGGGGCTTATTATCGAGTAGCAGCGACGTCAAATGGTGAATGAAACAAATGGTTTCATACCAACGAGACATTTTGCTGAATTATTAAAAACACGTCATTATGAACCGTTCGCCGTGCACTCTGAAGGCTTGCATCACTGAAGACCAGCTAGAAAACCGTTTTTGACCTTAAAATATTGACCGTACCAACTTAATAAACAACAGATTCGTTATTGCATGAATTTATGGTAACGAATTTTTTAAGCACGTTTCAATAGGGTGTTTGTCGTATTTCTTGCAGATATACCGAAATTGTTTAATATTATTTTAGTAATAGTATTATTTTAGGATAAAAATTTGAGGTTTAGTTTCAATCTTCTTTTCGTAAAGAAAATGAATACTTAAGCTTTAACCTCAATAACAACCAATATTTACTAAAGTCAAATAAAATGTAAAATAATTAATACAAATAAAATATAAACAAACTGCCCATATTTAACCTTAAAATTACCTATTCTGTAAGTAGTTTTTTACATTTTAAGTAGTCTAATATTCTTATTTATTACTTAATTACTTCGACCATGATCAAAGCTTAATATTTATGGTGAAAAAATCCATTAAAAATTTAAAATATTTCATCATTTAAATATGTCTAAATAATACAAACTGCTTCTAAGTTTCTTGACATCTATTTCACAACTTATTCAGCTGAAGTAATAATAAATAATTGTAGCAGTTTATTAACTTATGTAAAATAAATATAACGAATAAACATATTTTTTTTAATTTTGTTATCATATATCACGCATTTTTTATTCTAAAACCTTTATTGCAATAACAACATAAAAAAGCAGCAATATTTAAAAAATATTATTATCGAAAACAAAAATAATAATATTTGCAAAAAACCGCACTGTGTTTCACGAGATTAGAACCTGAGGCAGTTTGAATTCCATACCAACGCTTAAGCGTTGGTATGGAATTCAAACTGCCTCAGGCCTTAACAAGCGCAGATAGCAGAAAGCGTTAACGCTTTCTGCTATCTGCGCTTGTTAAGTTACTATCGAATTTTAGCAATGCCATTAACTGGTCAAGTTCACGCGCATAGTGCGTGTGTGCTAGCATGTTTAAAGCGACGGAAATATATTGTTGTTTCGTGTAACTGCGTTATCTGTGGTGTGTGTATCGTGTTGCTTACACATACAAATGTACGAGCTATACCGCGTGTTCACAGCAATACGACTCTTAGCGTGCTCATGCACTTTTGAGCGCTTACTGTACCTAAATATTGAATTTTATTATTGATAAAACTTCAGAACCATGGATTTGCAATTTTGAATAATTTATTATGTACTTTTTAATATTTTTTCATTTAAATGTCTTCATGTGATGTTAGTTTATAAATAATTACATTTCGATACAATGTAAAAGTTGTTATTGAAATAAATAAATAATTTTGTCTATTCTTCCGTCGACAAAACCAGTAGAAATCCCGTTTCTATGGTTTTCATGCTACGCGTGCTGATGGACATCTGTAATTCTAGAAGCATCGCAGATGCGTTGCTATCCCGGAGATAAAGCTGAAGTAAAGTAACTCATTATTAACTGTATAAGGAAAATAATATATTAAAAGAATATTTTTTGTTGTTGACAAATATAACCATTGAGGATAGTTATCAATTTTCCTACTTTGATTGCGATGAATTTTATAAGGAGAGTATTTAAATTACCATCGACACGCTAAAAAGAAGATCGTTAGAAGTTACAGAAAAGACATACCTGTCTCTTCTGTACCTACCTACATAATTATAATATCTTCTGTGGAGGATGATGTGAATAATGTACATAATCGATATTCCTCTATCTATATTATTAAGTTCGTCGACATTCAAACTCTTTAGTAAGACACTAGAACTAGACGCAAGCAAACAGGTTTTATACTTAATAAAAAGCACCTTTGTCTATTACCAGCGTAAAACATCGATTGTTTTTGCTCACATAAGGAAAACATTTTATGTTTTTATTGATTTCGTAAATGATTCTTCGAATATTGTTGAAAGAAATTGATTATAAGGACCGAGGGAGTCCCTTAATTTTGAATTTAGAAAACTTTTTATCGGAAAAAGTTAAGTGATCCTCTAAAAACTTTTTGGGCTTCTTGAGATGCACACTTTTTTTTAAATTTATTAGGCTCTTCTTTAGTTTCTGACCTTTTCTCATACAGTAACTAACTAAGCAAGGGCTAGGTTATTCGGGGTTCACAAAAAGAGGCGCGTACATTTTATTAGAGTCTTAAATAATATTTTTAGGAAAGCAAAATGGGAATTATTTGAGGTTCGATTATTTACATGCTACTTTTTATTATCTACCATATGGTTCGGGTTCTTAGAACAGTGCAGTGACCGGTAGGTATCTATTAGCGGTCACAAGAACTTAGCGTCAAATGACGTCAAGAAAACGTTGTCTATGCAAATCGAATCTCAAAATAATTATCATAATGGTTCTGAATCTGCTAACCGATTTAGTAACAAATCAATGAATTTAAATAAAAAACACATCACTTAAAACACGATTGCCTAAACGGAACAAACACCCTGTTATTCAAATTCTAAATTCGAATAAGTACACGATTTGTGCGCGAAACCACTCACTTTGACAGCTATTCCATGCCATGTTCTACATTCATTGCCTCATACATTTGCAAGTCATTTTACAGTTTTAGTACTAAAACGGTATTGTAGAAGGAACAATGCGGGTTATTCGACTAAAATAGCGAAAAGGTGTGTTGACATAGTGACTCAGCTTTTGAATATGCATGGAACGTTCTAGGATCGTGAGATAAACCAATGCATGCTGTATATTGTTGCTAGACTAGTGGGTTTAGGTTGCGACATGCCTGTGTGAATTTTATACCTTTGCCTAATAAACAAATAAAATAGAAGCCACAGAGCGCTCAATATTTTGACAGTTCTGACAACTGACAAATACTATTATTTTTGCCGCCAATTAGCATTGCTGTGTTCCAATTTGAAGTGTATGGTTGCCGGTACCTATAATTAAAGACACATGAGATATTTCAGCTGTGTCTCTTGTATGTAAAGTTGTAAACATACAAATTAAAATGAAAATGCTTGATATGCATTCTAATTAAAATTATCACAATATTCATTCCGCCGTATTCCGCATATAAATAATTCAGTTAACTATTTATTTAAAAAAAAACGTTGCAAAAACAACATTTTTAATTAGATTCTAGTTTCGTTAAGAAATTGCACACGGCCTTGTTATAGTTAAGAATTCCGCATATTTTGAATTACTTACATCTTGATTTATAAAAATAACCTTACCTACATATTACCTACAGGGTTGCCAACCCTTTAATATAATGTCCTGCTATAATAGCGGCCTAAATAGTTATTTCTAAAGATAAAATATAGTAGGCGAAACTACAACATTTTTATTTAAATAAATAATGGCGAGATGATCGCAATAAGGTCAGTATTAATCAAGAAAAATATTTAAAAAAAATTTTGAAACGTAGCATAAGTAACAAAAATATTTTATCATCTCTCTGACATACATTTTTTTTTTCGCTGTCTACTATATTTTTACAGGCAATGGCTTCAAAAATTACTATATTATTTGATATAAAAATTTTGGCAATCCTACCTACATATGACATAAGTAAGCATTAAAATGGACAGTGACACCTTGCTGACTGGCTAATATTTTACCACATGAGGCGAGTGTGAGTGAGAGGACATGCGCGAAAGTTCAGAGAGACTATGTTCAGACCGGCCAGGATTCATCGGCCATATTGTTACACTATTAAAAGGATATTTAGGCAATCAAATGACGTACACAGGGCGGCGTTGTTGGTAAACATTTGTGCATTGTGAAATGTCACTTGAAATGTATTCAAGAAAGAAGATGGCAGAATTAGTTCCAATTTTGGCCACGCGCAAAATAACCTTGTAGCGCTATATTCTGTAATTCCGACCCGACAAAAGACGATCAACGTCTTTCAATAAAAAAAGAATAACTAAATGGGTTTTCTTATTCTAAAAACTTTATCCTTATAATTTTCCTGGTCGATTCCGATGAAATAAAAATGACTGTAAATGATTTGTATTGTGTGGTAAAAGGTAGCAGTGATTTATTGCTTTGTATATAAGCATTTGTTGCATAATACCTATTATTGTGTATATTACTCGATCAACACGGCTGCCGAGTATCATAATAATCATGCTCTGTTCTAAAAATCTGATGAAGTGATGATAAAAACATCCAATTTTGTAATTCTCTTACAAAAGAATATTCGCGAGAACTTCTCGCTAGGAGAATATTCTCGGGAATTTACCATCACTAGACCCAAGCAAAAAGAGTATTGTAAGGATCGTAGCAGATGGCGTTCTGTATTTTCTACCCCCATGGGAAGAAGGCGTGAGATTATATAATATGTATGTCTGTAGGTAGACCCATGTAGTCGGGGGCACGACTATATTGCCACCAACGGGGCACAAATCTCTACTACCACCATAGAAACGGGTTTTCTACTGGTTTTGTCGACGGAAGAATAGACAAAATAACAGATCGTGATTGTTTATTTGTCATTTTGTCTATTCTTCCGTCGACAAAACTCGTTTCTATTGTGGCCATGCTAAGCGTGCTGAGACACTCATGGGAAAACCCTACACTTATTCGCCTGGGGATCGAGCGCAGGGCTCCATACTCAGCACTAGACCAGCGAGGCAGTCAATTTGAAACCGAACATAAGCTCTGTCTTCACAGATTTGCACTAAGTCGAGAATCAGATATCAATGCCTATTCCCACGCTATTTTTATCGCTGATGTAATTGTAAATTATAGAAACATGATCTAATATTTATTATTGTTGTTATTGCCATTATGGAAAGAAAATGTTGTAATGCAAAAACGGTCTTTTGCGTAAGTACCTACACATTCATACAAGTTGTTGCGGAAATGTCTTTTTTGCTAAATGTGCTCATCATCATTATCATCATCATCAGCCTATAATGTTCCCACTGCTGGGATACAGGCCTCCTCTCTGTGAGAGGGAGTGGGCCGCAATCCACCACGCGGGCCCAGTGCGGGTTGGCAGATGTCACATGTCTTCGAATTTTCGGTTCTAGGACATGCCGGTTTTCTCACGATGTTTTCCTTCACCGTTTTGAGAGCAGTGGTGATGAAATAATTTACACAAAGTAAAGCGCCTGTCTGGGTTCGAACCTACGACATACAAATCGTAAGTCGCGGCCGTTATAGTCCGTGCAATCTACGACGACGTGCCCCACTCCGCGATTACTGTACTGTAAGCTGAACTCTAGTACGGCGCGGAGCGGAGTGGGGCGCGTCTTCGTGGATTGCGCGGACTATACCACTGGGCCACCAGTGCTCATCATTCTCCTCTTATCCCAATTTATTTGCGGTCGACGCAACATGTATCTTCCATATTTCTCTATTAATCGACATCTCAGTATTTAAAACTGTTTGTACTCCTCGTCACTTGTCTTTAAACCCTTAAGTAAAACCAGCATCAGACAGCACTTGTCTGGCATTAATGCTGAAATGAACCATTACCACATTTGTTTTTAAAACATTATTTTCAGATTTTCATTTTGTTATTTGTATTTTGTGTTTCACGAACTGTGTCCAATTTTTTTTTTTTTTCTTTCTTTCATTAGTCACCCCCTTTCTAGCCATAATTATCACCTTTCACACAGTGAATCCATCGTTTCTTCGATCTTCCAAATATGAAGCATTTCATGTATAACTATTATACTTTCGCAAAAACAGCCAATAATAGACACGGCTATTTTGAGTGTATTATAAGCAAAACACCTACAAGATCGAGGTTTATCGATCTAAGTATGCGATCAACAGAATCATTATAGCAGTCCTCTACTACTGGACACACACTATAGGACTCCAATCACATGCCATTCAGCTCCATGTTCGGTTACTCTCATCCAGTTACTACCAGCTTAGCATGAGTATGACCACAATAGAAACGGGTTTTGTCGACGGAAGAATAGACCAAAATGACATATAAATAATCACAATCTGTCATTTTGTCTATTCTTCCGTCGACAAAACCCGTTTCTATGGTTGTCACGCTACGTGGGCAGCCACCCTGCGAAGATCGTCGCTCTACCAACCCTGTATTGATCAACGTCGATAGTAAATCATTCTACGTTGATCGTTAGGTATGTGGTATTACATTAAATCGATCGATTTTCAATGTGATCGATCTGGCGTCGATCGTCCAATAACATTGCAGATTGATCTACAAACAAATTGGGTTTGGTTTGTGAAGAGACTAAAACAAGGTTAATCGATTTCAATCGATGTGTTTAACACAAATTCTTCGATTATCATCCATGCCTAAAATCTCCGATCACTGAATAATCTGGTCAGGCAAAACCGCAGATAAAAGTCAGTCAAAAAACTGCACTGTAATGCAATCGGTTACCTAATCCTCTGGTTTAAAACATAATACTTCTGTTAATCATGCAAAAAACATTTACCCTCCTTTCACCAATGTAATTAGTGCAAGAAAAAACTGCACTAGAGAAGTTTTAGATCACCGAGGTTCCCATAGCGTTTCACTTTTGTTAGAGTCATTGAAGCGCTGAAATTGCTATGAATGCTCGACCTGCTACTATTTCTGTAATGATAGTATCTTGCAACTTGATTTTCACTCGACTGCAGTATTGCAATTCTGTAAACATCACTTCGAACCTCATTTTAGACCGTACACAATTCGAAAGCGAACACATTTGAGGTAACGCTGACACAAATCCAGAATTGGAGTCCGGAAATAGTCGGTAACTATAAGTCCAGGTTTCCTCACGATGTCCGATGTCAGTAATATCCCATATCTTGTGTCAAAATCTTCAAAACAGCCTTGTGAGCGTTCTAAATAATAGTATGGAGCCAAAATCACCGTGTATCCAATAAAAACACGCTTGACCGGTTCTATTCTAAGAGCTGCAAGATGATTTTAGACTTCATAAACTCGTTTTGCTTTGAAATAGGGATTCCCGAGATTCATATCTTGGATACTTCTTCTTTTATAAGAACAGATCATGTGTGATTCCATAGTATGTTGTCCTTGTCTGTCAGTTAGGCAATTTGTTTAAATTTATGGTTTTGAGAGAATGTGCAAAACATGGAAAGTGCTGATACTGCTTAAAGAATTGCCATTGACTTGGGTTGGGCACATTGCTCGCTGAACGGATGGCCGATGGGGCCAAAAAGCTCTGGAGTTTGCAGTTGCAGCGTGGGTCCACACAAAGTATACCGACGATCAGATAAAGGTCGGGGTATTCTGCTGGATGCAGGTGGAGTGATACTGGTTGTGACTTTCCTTGGGGGACGACCATGTTCAGCAGTAGATGAGTTTCAGCTGAGTGATGTGCTGAAGTGTTACCTCATCCAAAGTAAAAAATCTCGATATCAGCAATTCCTTATCCTCACACATAACACATAACATCACGCCTTGTTTCCCCGAAGGGTTGGGCAGAGGTGTCCCTGTAGCAGGTACACCCACATTGCGCCAGTTATGTAATAGGGGGCGAGCCTATTGCCATCACCGGGCACAAATCCAGACTCCGAGCTGCTACTGAGAAATTTCAGAAAGAATAACCCAATAACACTTTGCCCGACCCGGGAATCGAACCCAGGACCTCATGCTCAGCAGTAGCGCTTGCGACCACTAGACCAACGAGGCAGTCCTATTCCTCATTTCATCATTAACGAAATAAAAGTCCGCGATGACTCACACCTTTTAAATATTAAACGGTAACATTTCGCATCGGTTAACTTTAACTGCCTCGGTTACGTGTCCTTACGTAATTCTTATAACTAAGTTACGTTTATAAACTTTATTTTATACGTAATATGTCGTTAAACTAGATCGAGTTTCCGTTGTCAGAATAGGAATGAATATTGAAAGAAAAAATTTTGGATTGGATGACATTTGCCGAGGTCGGTCTGTGGTTGGGTGACCATCGAGACCCCTCCGTGCCTTGGAAAGCACGTTAAGCCGTTGGTCCCGGTTGTCAATCGTGAATTTTTGAGAATCGTTACGGGTCGTCAGAAGTCCGAAAGTGACCAAAGGGTATCGTATTACCCAGTAACTTGGTTGTGGAGGTCAGATAGGCAGTCGGTCCAAGTAAAATACTGGTATTCAGCTGCATCCAGTTAGACTGGAAGTCAACGCAGTTGGGAAACAGCTAGACAGATTGATTTTTGACATACAGAGAAACTATAACATGACCCCATTTGGAACCTCGTGTCAAGAAGATGTAATTATTTTATCTTTTCTGAACCGATGTTTTTGCGCACTTTCGGCGTTACCACAAGAAGAAAGGTTATCATGTAGCTCCTGAACTTTAGCTGAAAAATTGGGTTATCTTACTCTTGAAAGTAATGAGAATTAATTAGTTTAATTAATTGGTATTCTTTTCGAAGCGTATTTGATGCGCCATTTCTTTATCAGATACAAAGGTCACTGAAATGCGTTTTATTTTAATAATATCTCATCACGTCTGCATATACTTTACTCCAGTTTTGTTAGGTAATAGGAGGCGAGCCTATTGCCATCAACCGGACACAAATTCTTGCACGCTGCATGACCACAATAAAAAACGGGTTTTGTCGACGGAAGAGTAGACAAAATGACAGATAAACAATCACAATCTGTCATTTTGTCTATTCTTCCGTCGACAAAACTCGTTTCTATTGTGTTCATGCTACGCGTACTGATGGAAAAACCGAATAACACTTTAGCAGACCTGGGACGCGATTCCCTGGACCCCATGTTCAGCATGTTCAGCAATACCAGGTGGTGTTGTTGAACATGCTGAACAGCTTTCGCCTGCGTGGAGGTTGAAAATTATCCCACAGGAACCTACAAAATTATAACCTGGATTAACAAATCCAGGTTATAATTTCTTAGGTGTATTACATGTTAGTTAAATTCTGATATACTTAGTTACATACACATGAACCTTCCGGAATAAATTCTCTAAATGATGGTGAATACTGCATCAAAATCCGTTGACTAGTTTAGAAGAACAACGCCGTCACACAGATAGACACGAAAAGAGACTTTTATTATTATCTAGCTGACCCGCCCGACAGGCGTTGTCCTGTCTTATCTATGTTTGCAGCGCGCATTCTGTCAGTCGCACCAACTGTCAAACGACTGACAGTTATGTCAAAAGCGCTAAGGTTACATTAGAAAAGTTAATATGGTGGCAAATTGTCCGCGCAACTTTCTTAATTTTTTTTCTTTCATAAGAACCTTCTCCTGACAATAACAAACACAAAAAAAGAATTAGCTATATTGGCCCAGCCGTTCACGCGTGATGCCGTGCGTGACCACGGGAAATAGGAATTAATTTTTATATTTATATAGATAATATGTAAGTATGTGTAGAAGAACTCCACATACTTACATTTCGATACAAACCTCATTTTACGTTACCAAACCCTACTTAGATTTAACTACCTTCAAATTGCGAGTAACCGCGAAAATACTGTATAAAGCATACCCATTGCAAAACCGAAATCACAACCCAATTTCACACACACTGAAAAATAAACCTTTACTAACGAGAACAGAGTTGAAAATCTAATGTGTGGCGAACTAGTAATGAATTTCGTAAAAGGCAAAATTGGGGCGCAAGTCTAAATTTTCTTGTATTTCTCTTTGTTAGATAACTAGCGTGATTCTGTTCACATGAGAACTGTTTTTTTGTAGAAAAAGTAATTAGATTTAACTGTTGTCAAACCAGCAAGAAATATAAACTTTTTAGCCTGGATTTCCTTGGAACTGTAAAGAGACTGACTAAATCAAGACATTCATAATTTTCTTTAGACTTGATCTTTTTTCTCGTGTGGTTATCCTAATTGCGTAACTTATTTTTAACCGACTTCCAAAAAGGAGGAGGTTATATGTTCGTCGCGTATCGTATGTTTGTTTTTTTTTTTTTTTTTTTTTTTTATGTAGGTATGTCCACCGATTTCTCCGTCATATGTGGACCGATTTTGAAAATTCTTTTTTTTGTTTGAAAGGGTATGCTCGAAAATTGGTCCCATATAAATTTTATTAACTTTGCTTGGGTAGTTTTTGAGTTAGCTACAAAATACGTATTTTTTTCCCACTTAGTATGTAGATGATATGATAAGTTCTTGTCACTGGTAGCAGGTACTGGTATTCGAATGTGTGTGGGGTAGGTACTACAACTAAAAAGTGAAAAATAAAAACTTTTTACAAAAAAAAAAAAACAACCGACTTCCAAAAAAAAACACTACAAAGTGAAAAATAACTTTAATTTCGGAAGTCGGTGGCAAAAAACGAAAACACAAAACCCAAGACACCGACTTCCGAAAAGTTATTTTTCACTTTGTAGTGTTTTTTTCGTAAACAATTTTGCCTAATTTGTTTCATTTTGACAGTTCAACAACATTCATTGCGTTATTTACGTTGTTTGGCAGTTTTTTTTTCCAACTTATGCAGCAATGGATTAGCAATCTGTTTCAAATTGAAACAGATTGTATTGTATTACGCAATTAAGGTACTGCTGTCAGAGTTGCCTCTGACTTGGCTTCACATGCCGTCGAGAAATACCTCCAAGCATTTTTTCCTCACGATGTTTTCCTTCACCGTTTTTGAAGCAATTGATAATTATACAATACGCACATGAATCCGAAAAGTCAGAGGTGCGTGCCTTGGGTTCGACCTTGAGACCTATGACTTGGCAGTCTGACGGTCACATCACTAGGCTATCACTGCCCTTTGGATTGTGTCAAAGATGAAGGTTGGTCACTGGCATAAAAATATAAATAATATCTATGGTCACTGGCCACTGTCCTCCCATACCTAATAACACTGTTATTTGAAAATATTGAAAAAGCCAATTATTTTTAAAAGAGTAACCGTGGAGTTTCTTGCCGGCTCTTCTCCATAGGAAACGACCAATTGGAACCGTGCCCCTAGCTTCTGACGTTTCATAAGTGTCCATGTTGGTTTATGTAAAATATTTGATTTTGACCCAGTAACTGGGTTGTGGAGATCAGATAGGCAGTCACTCCATATGAAATACTGGTCTTCAGTTGCATCCGTTAAGACTGGAAGCCAACCCCAACATTGAGAAAAGGCTAGGCAGATTGATTTAGATTTTTGGGTGTCGGATGAAAGTTTTATAATCGAAAGTATAATCGTAAACGATCAAGCAAATTCCAAGATGGCGCACAAACAAACGAACAGCAATCAGCTGAGCGCACTGCGCAATAGTGATGTACCACCTCATCATCGACATCATAATATGAATATTTAATCGGCAACACGTGTCGAATGTTAAACAACATAAATAAATAAAAGGTAATGTGTGTATCAATATCTTTACCTTTGTTTTACATACCAGAAGATTAATTATGATGATTTTAAACTGTAATCATGATTGTATTATGATCGTAGGTATATGGAACGTGGAAAAATGGAACGTAGTCGATAAATGTTACCGTAATGGTGAGGGTTTTTCCCATACTTGATTTACCTATACCTAATTGAACAAAACAAAGCGATTATTTACTAGAGTCTTGAGAGCATTATTCACGTAAAAATATCAAGGAAAGCCACGCCTGAAAGTCTTGATCGATTTTAGAATACATACTTGCCCATTTCTACTAATTTATTATACATCAAAAAAGGTATTTAAATAAAACACGTGTACTAAAAGATAAATAGTTAAATTATCTTTAAAATGGTGAAGGTTTTAGAAAAATACGCTTGATAGTTTTTGCGTAATTCTCAGTTTTTTATCCGCGTTAGACATAACTTTACAAATTAATTACACTATGTAATATAAACATAATTTGAAATATTCACAGATTAAGTTATTAAGAAAATGCTCTAATTTAACATATATTTTTTTCAAATCATTAACGCTACTCGTTTAGACGTGATTTTTAGTATAAAATCATAAAAGTCGGTTAGTGTCGCCATACGGCTTTATTTGTAATGGAACCGCTAAATTTGCGTCTTGTTTTGATTTTTGCCTAGTAAGTGACTCGCTCGACCCCTGTTACATGGCGAAATGTTATATTATATTTTATCTACACCCATGCTATAAAACCTCTATAAAAGTTTCTGAAACAGCTTATTACCAACATTAAAACAGCCAGTGTCATAGTAACCATAATATCATCCAAATGAGTGTTATAATGTTGTACTAAATTTCACTATGCAACTCGAATTTCAAAAAAAGAACATTGTCATGCACGCGCGTTTCACTACCACAGCGCCGTAATAAAATAAAATAAAACTTATAGGTTATTCGAATTCACGTCGTATCCCGCCATTTTTGTTCGATATTAGTATTGCAAAATTTTATAACCTAACCTATCCGGCATCCTATTTGCTACAAATATACCTTCCAATTGAATTCAGTTTCCTTGACTCCTTTCACTTTAGCATTGTGCTTTGGCTTCATTTCGTCATCGACGACGTGCAAATCAATTTTAAAAGTAAAATAAGTAAATGGCGAATACGTTTGTAGATGCTGAATACCAGGGTTTTAACATGGAACAAAATGAAACCTGGACTTATAATTAACATAAGTCTGCAATCGCCAATCCTCCTTGAGCAAGCGTGCGTGGTGATCAATGCTCGTGCCTTCTCTGTTTGAGAAAAGATCTTTGCCCTGCACAGTGGGACAGTAATATACTCCTGGGCCTGTCTCTTTTTTACATGGAACAAATGTTATTCCCCGAAGTTGGAAGTTGTGTGTATGTGGTATGAATGTGGATGGCTTTAACATTAAGGGAAGACTAAAAAAATGATGGATGGAATGTATCATGGATAAAAGGTGGTCAAATAAATTGAGATAAGGTTAGAAATGGTATACATTTTAGACCAGTCGAATTATAGGAAAGTTAAAGTAAGTAAAGTTTTAAAATATTCCATTATTATAAATCTCAAACCAAATAAAAACCAAGACAGCGCTGTCAACAGTGACGTGAGGCCGGTTTCGTAAACATGTGTACACTTCGTGAGGTGTAGTTTGATTGTAAATGGTTGTAAATGTGTGCATGTGAGCGGGTATGCACGGAGCGGAGGTGTAGTTTTGGCATGCTTAATTGGTATAAATAAGTAATAAACACATAAAAACTGCAGCCAAGGAAAAAAAAAACATACGAAAATACAATAATTCTCTCCTAGCGAACAATGGTGTTGGTACCAATTAAAATGCACAGATTATAAATAGTATTCCCACGACATGACTACTCTGTGACTGTTCCAAAGACAATGGTTCTCATTGGTGTGACGAAAAAACACATTTACGCAACCTCCTTTTTGTTTTAACTCAGGAAAAATGAGTTATTTTGATATTATTAAATATCGCCTAGATTAATAATAACACCTGCGTAACATACTTTCTAACACAATCCGAAGGATTTTGAAAGAAATCCCTAATACATTGCTTCATATGTTTGAACAAATTGTCTGCTCAACAACTTAAATAACGCAATTAATGTTGTCGAATTGTCAAAATAAAAGCCAATGGTCAGTGTGTCACGCAATACACCGCGTTTCCGAAAGTACGTGTCTCTGATCAGCAGGCCAACTCCTGTAATTAGAATCATTCCAAATTCAAAATGTCAATGTCAAAATGTCGGTAAATTAGAGGTATTTTGCTAGATTTAGACTTAGATTTGTAATGTGTATGTGTGTATTGTAATGGAACTTATAATAGTCAAGTTGATTTTCGTGCATCTTTTTTTTTCGGGTGACCACTGAAAATCGGCGCTGTGCTGTGGGTCCCCCATAGCACAGCATCATGCTGAGTGGAAGTCTTCTTGTCACAGTCATGTCGTGCAGCTGCACTAATTTCTGTTTTATGCTCGTGATTTATTATGTACTTTTTGTTGTTCTCTGATTACAGTGATTACTCTTGTCTTTTATGTATGCACGTGTGTCTGTGACAAATAAACCTATTTTTCTTTTAGTCTACTGCTGGGCATAGGGTCTATCCATTTGCACGCCGTATAACTTGAACCTGGGCTCCTCTCATCCAGCTGCCACCAGCCTCCCGAAGATCGATTGCTCCACCTAGCCTCGGAGAAGAATCGGCAATCAATCTCACATGTACGATTACCGATTCCAGTCTCCACTCAAGAACACGTCGTCTACCCCAACGGTCAACGGCCAAAATGGCCGTCTGATTTTTTCCCAGCTTTGTTAGGTCCGGTAACTGGGTAACACGATATCCCTTCGTAAGTCTGATCTGGACTTGCAGTCTTCTACCTGTTATCACTTCTGCTCGCTCACTCTGTGGGTACTTCTCTTCTTGGTGTGTTTCCTGCCATTAATGGACCAACATGATAAAAACCAATCAAATCGAATAGGTAAGTGACGGGACTGACATTCTACAATCAGTAGGTAATCATCGATCATCTTAGCTCTGTCACCTACGCGATCGACATTTTCTTAAGGATCTATGTGGCGTCGATCTTGGGGGTTTAATACCACACTTAGGTAAGCTTGGTATGTAGTAGAATTGGTATGTAGTAGCATGTAGTAGAATTCTATCAATGGGCCAAACTGACTATCATACAGTTCATTGTTATGTTATCATAGAGAATCATCTATTTTTAGTTCCATCGTGCGTCACTACCGACCTGTGAATTACGAGTTACGATGAACCACACGAATACCTAACGGATCAATACCGGTTTTAAAAACTGGTAAAATAGAAAATAATTAACAGTAAAGGTAAATGCGGACCGAGATAATTATCAGTCACAAACAGGAAGCATTATGTATAAATATATTGTGTAAAAATTACTTATTTAGAAGACGGTTCAAAGACAAATTAATTATAATGATTAAAAACATTGATTTTCATTGACTTCTTCCTTCAGCACTCTACAATACGGCTGATATAACTTAATAGTTCCGAACTTCGCGCAGCACGCTAAGCATGATCACAATAGAAACGGGTTTTGTCGACGGAAGAATAGACAAAATGACAGCTAAACAATCACAACCTGTCATTTTGTCTATTCTCCCGTCGACAAAACCCGTAGAAAACCCGTTTCTATGGCTGCGCAATATATTTTTGAAGTGAAAACTTATTTAGGCGCGTTGGGCATTTTTGAGATTGGGAAAAACAACTGAACTCGCGACACCGTTACCGACACCTCATTTTTGTAAACGCGATTGTGCTCTTTATTTATATTACATTAAGGATCAATGTTCTACGCAAGTATTTTTATTTTAATGGTTTTGGAACTATTTTTGAAGTGAAAACTTCTTTAGGCGCGTTGGGCATTTTTGAGATGGGAAAAAACAATTGAACTCGCGACACCGTTACCGATACCTCATTTTTGTAAACGCGATTGTGCTTTTTTTTAGATAAGGTTACGGATCAATGTTCTATGTATTTTTACTTAATGTTATGGAAGTATTTTTTTAAATTGTTCATGTTTTCACTTCTGTCGGCACTCCCGGAGTGCCACTGTTTTTTTTTGTAACCAAATGGTGACATGAGGCAAGTGTGAGTGAGAAAACATGCGCGAAAGTTCGTTGTGCCTATGTTCAGGCCTGCCAAATATATCAGCCGTATTGTACAACGCCTGACAAACAACGATCG
Source organism: Agrochola litura (assembly GCA_949152395.1). NCBI lineage: Eukaryota > Metazoa > Arthropoda > Insecta > Lepidoptera > Noctuidae > Agrochola > Agrochola litura. The sequence continues at coordinate 10,335,078 of OX424521.1, read as the reverse complement.
GTAACATTAACCATTCGTTGAAGTCATGTGAACGTTCCAAAGCAATTTGTTCCCCTCTACAACGATGATTCTATTAGGGTCATCTACGGGTCAGTTGTCCAAATATTATAGGGACAATTTGTTGGTCGTTACGTCTAAAGTTTAGTTCCGTTCAAGGCAGTACCGGGTGTTGGAAGGTCGAAGGTCCTTTCATTTATAACCTTAGTTATTTTTAGAATAGTGAGTTGTAGAACTACCAACCCGCACTGGCCCGCTTTGTGGACGGTACAGACTGATCTCTCACACTGAGTCTCAGCAGTGATAACGTTAAGCCAAACCTTTTCACAACTTTCCAGTCTAACCGGATGAAACTCAATACCAGTATTTTACATGGAGCGTCTGCCTATCTAACCGGAGGAGCTCGTGGAGTCGTGGCTAAGTAATAACAGCCGCACGGGTCGATCCGACAGGTTAAGCTACGCTTGCCGGGGTTGGTCCGTGGATGGGTGACCATCTTTACATACCAAGACTTCTCCGTGAATCGGAAAGCACGTTAAGCCATTGATCCCGGCTGTCATTCGTGGATCTTTGACTGTCGTTGCGGGTCGTCAGAAGCCCGGAAGTCTGACAACCAGTCTTACCAAGAGGTATCGTATTACCCAGTTACTGGGTTGTGGAGATCAGATAGGCAGTCGCTCCATGTAAAATACTGGTATTCAGCTGCATCCGGTTAGACTGGAAGCCGACCCCAACATAGTACGGAAAAGGCTAGGTAGATTGATTGTCTGCCTATCTGACCTCCACAGTCCAGTTACTGGGTAACACGTTACCTCTTGGTAAGACTGGCTAATAAACGCATTTTCTTTTTTCCTCTCCATTTAGGAATTTCTTAGCAGCTGATTTTACTTACTTGTATAAATAAACTCACGCCTTCTACCCATGGGGATAGACATAAACTACAGAACGTCGATGCTACGATCCTTACACAGTCCTTTTAGAAAGAAAGAAAAAGTATTTATTGAGACTCGCACAGGAAATTACAAATTAAACTAAACACACTCATTAAAAACATTAACAAAAAAATAAAATAAAAAAAAAACAAAGTAAAATTAAAATAAAAGCAGAAAGTCCTGTACGAGGCCAAAAGGCTCCTACCTATCTCAGCATATGCTGCGACATTTAAAAAAAAATGTCGCAGCGCTGGTATTCTGATAGGGCCCGCAGTGACGTCACGGATAGAAATAAATATTAACTTTTGCTTCGTTTACGTTCATACATCAGCACACGTAGCATGACAAACATAGAAACGGGTCTTGTCGACGGAAGAATAGACAAAATGACAGATGAAGAACCACAATCTGTCATTTTGTCTATTCTTCCGTCGACATCGTGCTACGCGTGCTGGTCATACACGGACGACGCCACGCCGGTTGCGAGTACTACGCACTTGACCTTTCTGAAGAACGTTACCAATAAGGTCACTAATAGGCCTAATTTTGTACCTGGTTGATGGCAATAGGCTCGTCCCCTATTACATAGGACTAAAAAAAACTGTCAATTATTAGCTTGTCACGCTATAATCCATGTTGTTTTTTGTTGTGGTACGTATATTACCGCCATTTTAACATTCGGCCTTGGTACGCCCATTCTTGTCCATTGTCAAATGGTAGATAGGTACTAATACTTTGTTATTTAGTTTTTTGCAACAAACATCATTGTATGGATAGAATTAAGTACTTTGTAAAACTGTTGCTTAGTCAACGTTTTTGCTTTTATAAATTACCGAAAATCTATTTTCCCAGCGGGGCCTAAGATAAGATATTTATTTTGCAAATATGGGTAAGTACAGACGCCAGCACATCAAGCTACTACAATCTGTCAAATTTATTTAATAGATTTTCAACTTTATTGTTGAAGTATAAGGTTCAAAGTTGATTGGGTTTGACAGTTTCGGGTAGCTTGATGTGCTGGCGTCTGTACAAAGCTCGGTGACATAAAAAATATAATTAGCAACAGCCATATTTAACCAAAAGGCATGCAAAAATACACTACAGATGGTAAGTAACATAATAAATAGTTATAAACTCAATCAATTGTCAATATGAAAATTGATTAACTATAATTACAATTTAATTATGAAGTACTTCAATAGTAATTTATACTGTACACAATTCTTCTGCAGTCAACTTTCTTCGAATTGGAATTAAATAAAAATTAACTTAACTGTAACTTAGGCACTGATTTTTTAATGGCCATATAAGTAATAGCCAGTTAAGTTTAATTGGAAATTGTTTTGCTATTCGCGTCGCGCCTGTCTGCAGGAGGCTTGAACTATTTGCATTGTTATAAGACCTAGATTTAATTTTAACCGCGGATAAAATAACTTTTACTCTTCAGTACCCTAATTACGTAAGTAATACACGATCAATCACAATCTGTTTCGATTTGAAACAGATTGCTTCATAAGTTGGAAAAAAAATCTGCTCAACAATGCAAATAAAACAATGAATGTTGTTGAACTGTCAAAATGAAACAAATTAGTCACAATCGTTTACGAAAATAAGTTACGTAATTAGGGTTTAGGGTATAGGTTAAAAATACGAAAATAATTACCTAAATGATAATCAGAAATCATCTAGATTTTTCTTGCAAACGTAAGTCCTAGTGGAGCCTGCATATCTTACATAGAAAATGAATTAGTCTAACAATTTCAAAATAAAACCCCTTTTCCTCTTTCCCAAAAAACAAGTACCTACCAAAAACAATATTTTATTTTTCTTAAACGACCTGCCGCGATTGGCATGAGCGTATAATGCATTGTAAGGCACAGTACACACAATGTGTGTCTAGGTCACCGCTCAGTATTCGCTAATAGAAGACGTAAGGTGCTAACGTGAAATACAAATATTAAGGCCAGTTGTACATGTATGATTTTAATGGCATTACCGTTTAGTGGTGTGAATTGGTTGAATGTTTTATTGACATGCCGTTTTATGGCTTTTGATTCAAAGATGGCGGCGAGACGAGTTATAGAAAACATAATTATAAGGATTCACATTTTGGTATTGACTTAAAAAAATTGCAAAATGACTGATGTATAAGGTAATTTGGAATAATGAAAAGTACCCACATGGTGGATAATGGCCCACTATCTCACAGAGAGAGGAGGCCTATGTTCCAGCAGTAGGAACATTACAAGCTGATTGTACATAGCTTCTAGTTCCAAAGTAACAAATTCACATTATTACCAACTAAAAGCGAAGGCTGCATATAAATAAAAGAGCTTTCACAGTTATGTAGGTAGTTGTACAAATCTGCTCAACTTTACAATCAAAGTTATTGTCGATCAACTGGTCAACCAACCTGAGAAATCCAAGTTTTTTGCCCTAAAACAGATTTGTTTATAGAGGATGCGCTAAGGTAGCTCGCAAAATTCAAATTGTCTTACGTATTTTGCAATTTGCAGGTCAGTGTTAGGTTGTATCTTGATTAAAATATGATTCGCGGCAGTCACAAATATGGCTTTACACAATTATAATCATTAGAATCAGCAGTACGCTTTCGCCTTAACACGAGCTTACAAAGGACTTTGACTCCTAATGTTACCTATTATGTATGGACTTAATGACTTTTTGCCATAACAACGTCACTGAACTTCATTTGTAGGATTTTTCCGTTGTTTAACGACCAGAAATATTAATTTAAAGTTACCTACTGTAGGTCATAAGCTTCGGTCAATGACTGGACGTCAAAGGTTTGCGTGATTCTAAACGGTTAAACTATGGACAAACACATTTCTAATTTAAAGGTATAGCTAGCTACAATGTTTGGAATAGGATTTATGTGTCAGCAATCATGGTGTTAGAAGTGAGATTTATTTGCAGATAGATGGACAGAAATAAACGTTTAGTTTATTTGGTTTGCTCACATAAAGACACTGCCGCTCCAAAAAGTTGGCAGAAATATCGGGTCTCGGATTTTTTTATAAAAGTCTGCAATCGTTGCGTACAGCCTGGAAGACCGAGTCCAGGGCCCTATTTAATTAAAACCGACAAACGAATAGTCTTCTTCGTAAATGCCAATTATATATTACCCCTTAACCCTGGTCTAGCCACAAGCAATAGTCAGAAGGTTTCTGATATTTATGATATCCAGCCATATTTAGTTAGACTACAAGACAAGAGTGGCTGATGATGACTATGATACAGTAATTATTTCATCATTTCAACACAATCTTCACGCTAGTTTCATTATAAACTGAATCACTGAACACCCACTACTATATGAAGCTGGCTTATCGTTAATTTCCGGAACAATTCAACCCACAGGATTACAAATATTTCCGCTTCGGAAAAACCCTTTCCCCCATGATAAGGTAGAACATTCCGGATATGAGCCATCGTCTATGGAGGTTTCACAGACATATTTTGTTTCTCTATTATTTCAACTGCTTGATTCACCAGAAGCTACAGTTTTAGCAGATAAATAGGTAATAAAATGATTACTGTTACAAAAACCTTTGACATTTCTTTACACACACACACTCCCACACATACACATACATGAGAAGAGAACACACATAATTAAGGATACATTATTTGAATAAATAAAAGATCATACAAGTAGAATAAATAGCAATGGTGACAATAGCAATTGACAGCTGTTGAATTTTTTTTAAGCTGAGAATAATGAAAGAGGTACATTGACAGGATCAATGTACGCAATTATCATCTCAGTGAGTCAAAATTAGAAGGCAGCCTTACACTTCAACAATAATTAACTTTGCACGACACAACTAAATCAATTAGTCAAGACTTTGACAGTCGCATGTGTGTGCTAAGGCTAAACGCAATGACAGTAAGAAAAAAAACAACAATGCAAAAACTGCGTTCAGGAAAGTTTAAATTTAGAATAGTTTTTTTTTTGTTAGTGCCTGTATTTTTTGTCTGTGTTCTGTGTGCAATTAAAATCATTAATTAGTAAATTCCTATGCAATTTACTAACATTAATTTTAATGGATATCTATGTACTAATTGTGTGTTCCCTCTCGATTTGTATTGGAGTAACAATTCGACTGATGAATCATGACCGGTGTGAACATAGGCTCTCCGAACTTTCGCGCATGTCCTGTCACTTTCACTCGCAATAAGTCACCATTTGGTTCCAAAAAATGTTATTGCGCAGCCTTCTGCACTAAGTTAGGTAATCTATCTATGCTTGTTCCTTTTCTGCTTCTTTTGGACATTCATAGGTCTGGAGTCAGGGTTTACATTTTTTCGTAACCCAGTTTATGCCAATAAAGAATATGTTTATTTACTTTAGGGCAGAATTAGCATGGGACCATAAGACTGATAAATATCGTTTGGAGTCGAGACATATAATTTTTGTGGCGAAAAGATTCGATTTAGTTAATTTTGTTTTCATAACTGTTTTACACCTTTCTTTTTATATCCCACAGTTTTAGCTATTTAAAAAAGTAAGTAGTAGTTTTTAAACTACTTTGGTATAAAAAATTACTACAATCTGACGTGTTTTCAAGACTATTCTCATCAACATCCATTGTTTAATTAAGATTTAATTTCACTGAGATACCGACTAAATAATTTCTGGTTTCTCATAAAATTATACTGCCACTAATTGTCAATGTCATATATAAAGTTTTACTGCAATTTGCAACAAATTGCTTGGGAATATCCTAGTACCTACGTAGATAATACCAGTAGGTGTTAATTAATAAATGAAAATTGAATACTGGCAATTGTGTGTTATTGACGTCAAATAGAAATGGGACGTCATCTCGTTTTCGTTGACGGTGCTGGAAGGACAAACTTTTCATTTAGAAAAATGAAAAAGGGCTAGTGTAACCTCACCCTTATACATACATAAGTCATTTATTCATTTGTTTAACATAGGTGTACAATAGTAATGGTATGTAAAGATAAAGAGTTCGCTGTTATACCAGAGGGCGTACAAATGTTTGTATTTGAGTAATTATTGAAATAAATAAGCCTGAACAATAAAAAAAAAACAATTATAAAAAATCACACATTTCATAATACAAATTAATTCATATTAAATAGCAATAGAAATCAATGTCAATACATGGAATGTCAACATTTTTTTTTTTGGAACAAAATGTCCGTAGACAAAATATTATGAAAAATACAACGCTAAACGGTTCGACTTTGGCGCGTGGCCAAAATCGGAACTAACACTGCCGACTCCATCTTGTTATAAAAAAAAAAAACAGAATGTTTATCAACAACGCCTCGCTGTCTATGTTATTCAGGCGCCAAAAGATCCATAAAAGACTCTTTTTGATCTTTTTGACAAATCTTTGAGACACTATCTACAAATACGAATACCTATCTACCATATTCGCATACTATAAAAACAGTATTTTTTACTGTCAACAGAAATATCGTTAGCTATAGTAGGTAGGTAAGCTATTAGAAGTTTTTAATTACTAAAACACTAGATCTTATCCAGGAACGCGGCAAAAAGGTCACGTAAAACAACGTGACGGACAGAATGGCGCGAAAATGGCAATTGTTTGAGGTTAAAAGTGAAAGATGTCACGCCCTCTATTGTTACCATGAGAATTTATCAGACATTCTTGATAATTGTAGTGTTAGAAAAAAAATATATTATCTGAAGCAGGTTGTAGAGTAAAATATTCATCGGAGGCGCAGATGGAAAATGCACTCACTTGTCGCCAGTTATGTTTAAGTCTTACGTAATAAGAGACGAGCTTATGTCAATCTGGCATCAGCTGGGCACAAATACAGACTCTGGGCTGTTGCTCAGAAATTCTGGAAAAACCCAACTCCCACGATGGATGATGGATCCCACGCTCAGCAGTCGAGCTTGTGACTACTACTCGTAGACTAATGAGGTCCTCTAGGCGCTTGCCTAGACGCTTTCTTGAATAATTTTTGTATTGTAACCATTTCTGACAGTTTTTTTTTTTTTTATTTAACACCGGAGGCAAAAATAATGCACAATTTTCTAAAGAGAAATGGAATCGTCTCGTATTACTTTTAATGAAAGTAACGAAACACTTTAAATGTAAAGTATTAATATCCAATATCTACACGGCTGAATAAGCAAAAGTATCTAGTTTTCACTTACGTTGAACTTTCAATCTTAAACATTCCAGTCATAGAGTTGCAATTTCACTGAACTTTTTTGTAAGGCGATTATATTTTCGAGTAGTGGAACTTTGACAGTATAGTCTAGGAGATAGGGTCTAAAACTGATTATGTAGGGAGTGTAGATTCAGTACTTCATACAATTTTTGCTAGTAATCGCTTTAGTGTTGGATTACTTTAAAGCTGTTGGTTTTAGTTCATTGTTGCAGAAATGGGGGTAGACATACATACATTTTACTTACATATAACCATGCAATGCTTGGATCGCCGACTTACGAATACCGAGACAAGTCATTATAATCAGCCTATAATGTTCCCACTGCTGGGACACAGGCCTCCTCTCTATAAGTCCAAAATATATTTAGGTATTTATACCTGCAGTTTCTGCCTAACTCCATAGGAAAAAGGCGTGGGTTTGTGTACGCATCTCCATAAAAGCTCAACTGTCATTAATGAGACACAATAGAATTTTAATTGTTATTGATCTCCAGGAGAGCACTTGACAGCCAAGGGGTACGTATGAACTATGAAATCGGCATGCCTGAGAAATATTTCTCGACGGCATGTGAAGCCAACTCAGAGGCCCATGGGCAGCTTTAAAACTCTGACACCAGATTAGTCACTAACCACACGAAAAGAAGATAAAATACGTATCAATATCATAAATTGGATAGCAAGACTATGACGCAGTGTTATTTTCTGGACCATTTCCAGGACTTCCGATGATGAATACATGATAAAAATTTGGAAGTACTGTAGTTTTAGCTGTTACTGTGAATCATATCCGGTCACTCACTGGATCGGACTAACCTACGGGATAAACGTTAGCATCAGCCTAACTTTTTTAGGGTTCCGTACCTCAAAAAGAAAAAACGGAACCCTTATAGGATCACTCGTGTGTCTGTCTGTCTGTCTGTCTGTCTGTCTGTCTGTCCGTCTGTCACAGCCAATTTACTCCGAATCTAATGGACCGATTAAGTTGAAATTTGGTACGCATATGTATTTCTGTGACCCAAACACGAATGAGTAACGTAAATAAATTAATTTTGAATATAGGGGTCACTTTTGGGGCGCAAACAAGAAAATTAAAAAAAAAAAAGTTTTGCTAACAGTACCGTGTGACATATCAAATGAAAGGGCTTGTTACGAGAATCTCAAATATATTTTTTATATCATTTTAAAATAAATACTTTTAAAGATATTGAATAAATTCAAGGAAAATTGACCATTCCCCCCCCCTTATCTCCGAAACTACTGGACCGAAAAATTTGAAAAAAATACATAGTATGGCTCTTTACTCATAGATTACAGGAAAACCTATAAGAAGTCTATGGTCTTAAAATAACATGGTAAATCTCTCAATATTGTGCGTAAAAACTTACATTTCGTCGCTCGGCATCCAATAGGCCCATCTCTCTAGCTACTATAATATCATAATATCAAAAGTGTTTGACCGTCTACTTAACACACAAATAAATAAAACTGTAAGTGTTCATGACAACCAATTCGGGTTTCGGCGTGGTTTGTCAACAGAAAGTGCAGTGTTGTGCATTAAGCATACTATCACATACTTACTATACACAGCGTGGGACGCCGATATATGCTAGCTTCCTAGATTTATTCAAGGTTGATTTTTCTGATCTGGTTGCTTATGACGTATTGTGGAGAAAGATGGAGAAGGATAGGTTGCCAATGGAGCTTATAAACATTTTTAAATTGTGGTATAGTAACCAGATTAATAGTGTACGAAGGGCTGGAACTTTTTCCAGGCCATACAGGTTGGAATGCGGGGTGAGCCAGGATTGGCGAGCTCAGCAGCACCAGAGTGGGTTGCTATTTAGATGGTATTTGTGTAAATAATATTAGCTATGCAGATGATATGGTGCTTCTGAGCGCGTCAATCTGTGGTCTCAGAAAGTAATTGGTCGCCAAATGTGAGCAGTATGCCAAAACACATGGTTTGATGTATAACTCCAATAAGTCGGAGATCATGGTTTTTGAGGCTGGGGTTAGACCGGGTTATGTACCACCTGTATTACTCAATGGGACTCCACTACAAAGAGTATTTACGTTTAAATATCTTGGTCATATATTGACCCCTGACCTCAATGACGGACTCGATATTGAGCGGGAACGAAGAGCGTTGTCGGTAAGGGCAAACATGCTGGCTCGCAGGTTTGTACGCTGCTCACGTAAAAAGTCAAAATTACTCTGTTTCGAGCTTATTGTACAACGTTTTATACGTGCAGCCTGTGGGCTAGATATACCCAAAGGTCGTGCAACGCCCTTCGTGTCCAATACAACAACGCTTTCAGGGTATTGGTGGGGTTGCCCCGTTTTTGTAGCGCATCGGGAATGTTCGCGGACGCACATATTAATTGCTTTTACGCAACGATGCGAATGAGGTGTGCATCCCTGGTGCGCAGAGTACGGGCCAGCTCCAACAATGTCCTAAAAAAGATTACTAGCAGGCTGGATTGCATGTACATCAATCACTACAGTGCCATCTCCCATGGGGTGAAATAAATTTAAACTAGATTACGTGGGGCACTCAGAAAGTTTTGTGATACTAGAAAAAAATATACTACAGGTTATAATTTTTTTTATTATATCTTTTCAAAGAACTCTCCATTGGCGTTTATACACAGTTTTATACGTCTAAACCAATTTTTATAACACGTCTTCCAGTCCGCATCAGACACCTCTCCAATCTCCTTCTCAAATGCAGCCAGTGCATCTTCAGGAGATGAAAACTGTTTTCCTTTGAGTTGATTTATTTTACCTCCTTCTGAGCCTGCGTTAGATTTTGCGGTACTAGCGTGAAACTATCTTCCATAACCGAAGATGCCTGTGTAGAATTTCATGCACACTTCCCGATCCAATCGGCAATATATGCTGAACCTCTTCATATGTAATTCGCCTATTCTCTTGAATTTAATTTTTCACAGCCAGCACGTTTTGTTATATAACAACCGTCATAGGGCGGCCACTTCTTTCTTTGTCCGCCAAAATTACTCGACCACACATAAATTCATTAAACCAGCGGAAAACAGTCGCTTTAGAAGGGCTTTTTTCTATGAACACCATTTGAAGTCTTTCAAACGATTCTTCTGGTTTTAGTCGACATTTGAAATCGTACAAAATCATCGCGCGAAAATGTTCTCGTTGTAAATCCAGTTTTCAGTAAGACAGAGTATTTTGATTTAGCTCGTAAAAAAATGTGGAGGGAATTTCGAATTTGGAATGATATGTTTTTTTGTAATAAATAGTCATAGTTTTAATTGACATCAAAACTAGCCAGTATCCTATAGACAAAAACTGTTAGTCGCAAAACTTTCTGAGTGACCTGGTAAAATAAGCTAACATAGTTCATAAGTTTACTAACACAATGAGTCCTTGTTACTTGAATAAAGAAAAATATCTGGATGTCCATTTTTTTTTAACGACTTTATCTATTAATGAAACCTAGCTGGATCGATTTATCACTCCCGAAACCCCCTGCATACTAAATTTAATAAAAATTCTTGGAGCCGTTTCCGAGATTCAGATTATATATAGGTACATAAATACAAGAATTGCTCATTTAAAGGTATTAGATTTAGATTATTATTATATTAATACCGCGAATGTGAAATTTTTAACGAAAATCAGATTTTTGTTTTATTTCATTCTACAAGTTGAAATAAGTGACCCCGCAATTTAAAAAAAAAACGTAAAAAATGTCACTTTCGCGGTATTGGATGCCGAGCGACGATTTGCAGTTGGGATGTATGGGAGAACATGTTTTTCAACTACAATGTTAAGTTTGTCCTTGGGATAAATAAATTCATCTCAACTACGGAACCCTTCATTGTGCGTAGTCCGACACGCACTTGGCCGGTTTTTTTTATCTAAATACCAGTATTTTACATGGAGCGACTGCATAATTATCTGACCTCCATTATCCAGTTACTGGATAACACGATACCCGTTGGTAAGACTGGTTGTTAGACTTTCGGGCTCTCTAGTACTCGTAACGACTGTCAAAGATCTACGAATGACAGCCGGGACCAACGGCTTACCGAGACACGGAAACCTACGTATATACCCTATGTAGTACAGACCAGCACCCGTAGCATGACGGGTAAACGGGTTTATTACGGTTTTGTCGATAGAAGAATAGACAAAATGACAGATAACAATCATAAATCTGTCATTTTGTTTCGGGTTTTGTCGACGGAAGAATAGATAAAATGACAGATTGTGATTGTTTATCTGTCATTTTGTCTATTCTTTCGTCGACAAAGCCCGTTTCTATTGTGGTCATGCTAAGCGTGCTGGGAGTCTTCATAATACTACACCTGTATTCCTCAAAGAGCTAGGCAGAGATGTTTTGGTACACTCACATTTTTTTAGTTATTTTTAATCAGTGATGTAAAAGAGTCAATAGCGGGCGAGTTTGGGCTTGATATCTCTACTGAGAAATTGATTGTTGACAGCTAACTTTCAGAAGTCGTGTATGTATAGTCACAGTATAAATAAGTAACAGTATTATATCTTCATAGAAAACGGCCGAAATGACGCGTTTAGAAATCTCAGTGTACATCAGTACGCAACAGTATTGAGTGCGCAGCAGTTACGCACGAATGCGGAAGGTTTATCTACCGAGCTGTCGGAGGTAATTATTTCAAGGACACTGCCGAGATATAATACTGGTACTTTATTATACAGTGATATAGTCAAAGAGACATACTTTAAAAATAGATTGAAATCTAAATAAAGACTCATTTCAAAACAAGTATTGCCATAATGTTTTTGCCATGGCTTTTTGCTGGCATCATTATACATTATTGTCTGAAACTACGTGATGAATAATTTCAGATATCAACTTTGAAGGTACTGTAGGTACTTTGGTTTTTCCCGGTCAAGTGCGTTCAAAGATAGATAGCAATCTGTAACTATTCATGGATTTTTTTTTGCAACTTTTACTTTGTATTTGTTATTTTTGGAACGGAAAAATAACTCCCAAAATAACAAAAAATTGGACAGTAATAAACAGATAAACAGTTCAACAAATTGTGTCTTTTTCCTAACGACAAATCTTATGAGTAAAAGCTCTCACAAACAGAAACTAGTCTGAGGTTTTCTTAGAAATTGTTTTGTCACGTCGCGCTTGTTTGAGGAGCCTTTAGAGAGGGAGTTTTTTTTAAAACTAGAGTATTTTCCCTGTCCTTTTTCAGTCTTATACACTGCAAACTTGACGGAAAAACTGCCATGTTTGTAGACGGTCTCCTTACAGTGAGCTGGCGACCTATGTGGCTACGATTAAAACATTGGTAGAGAGAGGGTCCTGATGTTACTTATAACTCTTAGAAAATAAGGTACTTTTCTATGGATTAAGAACCTCAAAGAAATACGGAAAACAATATGCTAATTGATTTATTTAGGATCTCCAACAAAAGATGTACACAATACATGACACATATATCTAAAGGGCAACATCGGGTATTGAGATTACGAATAAGTAGGCAGTAAGATTTTATACACAATTTGGCGAGATTTCGCTAAAATAATTACTCAGATCAGTAATTACATTCCGTCATTGTCTTGCTAGATATTTTCGGTGTCAACCTCAATGTGACTTTAATTGTAGTTACGGTGAAGGAAAAATTGTAAGGAAACTTAGACATAACGATCTTTAACATAAAGTTGAGCAAGCGATGTGACTGTGCATTGTTGTAGGACAAATTACAGACTAAAAAAAATTGACAATACTATTCCCACTGCATTGGTGGAACTCAGACCTTCTCTGTGAGTGAGAGAGAGAGGGCTTTTTTTTTTTTTTGGGTTGGATTTTATCAATTAACTTCTCCCACTCTGGGCGGAGCGGGAGGGCGTGTCAGACTCTTACTGATTAAAACCCACCCGTGTTCCTTCGGTTGCCCTGTTGCCGGTGGCCATGATTTCCCTATCGGTTTTATTCGCAACCCCGGCAGGCATCGGCCCTAGCGGACCCCGTCAATTGGTGTCGCCTGTGTGCCAGTTAGAAAATAATAGCTTATTTCCCCTTTGCTCTAAACATGGATATAGCCCATGCCCAAAAAGTTCATACTTCATGCCAGCCAGTAGTTTCAGAGACAAAAAAAAAAAACAAAATCACAGACTTTCTAATCATATAAAAAATCCAATCAACGTTGTATGTGATTTCCTTCATTTTCTGATATATTGTGTTTTCTTTCTTATGCATAGTGTAAGTAGACAAATATTCAACCACATCTTGTTAAAACTGAAAGCTGTCTCCAACGTCTAAAATGATGCTTATCACACTATTTCCTACAACAAGTCTTAAATTCGCAACGCGCCTAGCATAAATATGGCGGGCCAACGCAAATGACACGGAGCCAGAATAGAAATTGTATTTAACGTAATGCTCGACCAACTTTCTTTCTAGGGACATACGGACAGACAACTGGGTCGATGATGTGTTTAAATATATACGTAACTCCCCGACTATGTTGTGACGTAAGGAATTAGGTGTTTGAAAAAAGAACTAAGTGGGTTACTTAAAAAAAAACTTGTACTTATTGAGGTGGAGGGGATCGTGGCTTATTAATGACTGCTGCACTTATTTATTACTAATCTATAGTTTATAGTATAAGTAATAAACGCGAAAGTTTGTGAGGATGGATGGAAGGAGGTTTGTTACTCTTTCACGCAAAAACTACTGAACGGATTTGGATGAAATTTGGCACACAGATAGTTTAGAACCTGGATTAATACATAGGATACTTTTTATCCCGATATTCCCACGGGATCGAGATTTATGCGGGTGAAACCGCGGTGCGCTGCTAGTAAAGGTCATAAGATCCTAGTCGAGTAAATAAAAAAAACATGATTTGCAACATGATATTCAGGCTAACTCCTATGTCACATAATATCGATGTTTTTGTAACACATTGTAAACAAAAAACAAACAAAAATGTTTGTTTGCATAACTCGATGACATTACAACATCAACAACATAATTTACAATGTAATGAATCGTTTAGTCATATCGAAGAAACAATATCAATGTCCGTAATCGATTATAGGCTGAATGAATGTGTCATACCCATGCAAGTTGTTGGTGGTCGTTTAAAAAAGTGTAACGCGTTCGATTTTCAATTTGGGTCTCTTGGTTGAGAAGTGGTTGGCGTTCGCGCACTTTTTAAATTCTTAATTGTCTTTGGTTTATTAATGGATGTTACATCTTGACTGCGTTACTGATTATTTTGTTGAACAGTTATTAAATATTAGGTTTACGTGCATCTATTAGGTTAATAAAATAACACTGATGTGATAATTTTGGAGTTATCCATTCGAATTAAGTAATTATTTCTTATCGAAAGGTCTTATAAAACAGTTCGGTTTTAGATTAAAATTATATTAAGTAAAAGAAAAACTGTATAAAGTTGTTAAACAAAGGCGATGTAAGTACGTAACGTAGGTAGGTACCCTATTCGCAATATAGGGATAAGTACCATGTTTTATGTAAATAAAAAATATTTATATTTCTAACAAAAGTTACCTTCAAAACTCCTTTGCAACGGTCAACGTAGAACAAGAAATTACCTGCAAATAAACAGAAAATATACACATTAATATAGATTAAAATAATTTAAAAACATTACCTAAGTAGGTTGTGCAGAATGAAAAGTATTAAGGACATGGACATTTATTTTCAGACAACTTTTTCAATGTTAATGCATTAAAAATATTAATTAAACTTAGCAGTAAGTCCGCTAAGTCCAGAGCGGGTCTGTCAGCCCCATTACCAACTAGAAACGTCACTTAAGAAGTCAACTGTCAACTCGTACATGGCCGACGGTACTTAAAAAAAAAGAAAAATGAATGTAATCGAATAGCACTAACTTATTTTAATAGTTACATGTAACAATAATATTCTCACACTTTTCATCTGATAATTCATATAATAGGTACTCGATAAATTACCGATTGAACTCCAAATGCACGCACTTACAAGCAGTCTCTTCCTTTTTCGTAATACCTCGGCGTAAAGATATTACGCATTAATAGTTAACGCTATAAATCAGTTTAATTGTAAATACGCATTTTACGCGCGTGAAATTAGGCGTAATTTCCGTATTTAGGACAGGTGAGGTCAGAAACCGTATACAGTTTAACTAAGGGGTAAGTATCGTATTACCAGGTTACTGGGTTGTGGAGGTCAGATAGGCAGTCACTCCATGTAAAATACTGGTATTCAGCTGCATTCGGTTAGACTGGAATCTAACCCCAACATAGTTAGGAAAAGGCTAGGCAGATTGAGGACAGGTGAGGACAGAAACCGTATAGTCCTGCAGGACTTATAATGTGGTTTCTGAGATAAATTAAATATACTTAGTCAATAAATTAAAATGCTAAAAATGTGCAATAGCGTGTCATAATTTGTCTTTCCCTCGAATTATTCCCAGAACTTTTCGGAATACTTCCGAAAAAAATCCGGAATCATTCCAAAACCTTTTCTTACGAAACTTCCGAGTGCAGTTCAACTAGGTAATGTTTTAGTCAGCAACTTGGCTCACAAACCAGTGGATAACTAAAACTAATATACGCTAAGATTATATGAGTAGCCTAAGCCAATATAGTTATCTTACGCAAGAACTATGAGGCTGAGTCAACGGTTATAAATAGCGAATACCCTAGTATTATCCGTATAACTCTAGTTTATAACAAAGAGATTTTAGAATTTAATAATCAAACTATCATGGTGACGATATTTGAGTACCTAAATTTGCATCCCAGGCAGTCAGCTCCGCTAACAACTTTGGTAGAGGCTTGTCTTTATATTCTCTTATAGCAGGTCAATATAACTAAAATTTTTGTGTCACTCGATTTTGTACCATATTTGTAACTATTACCAAATGTTCTAGTAGGAACCTAGGGCAACTATCCCCATTTACCAGCAAGAGTATTACGAAGATGAACGGGTCACCTGTACCTCTCAGAGCAGCTATCTTTGAACGTGACTCATGCAATTTGAACCAATAAGGATGCTCTCCGTTCAAGTAATCAAGGCTATTGTAATTCAGGCGGGACAGCCATTTCTGAGGTTAATTTGTGCATACGGATGGACAGGTTGATTATGGTCGTATCAGAACAGATAGCTGTGCTGCTGGGGAGTTTGTTGCGCCAGTTCTTCTTCCCAGCTAAAGCACTAGAAAGTGGTGAATGGTGGGCGTTTTGGGGGACTATCTTATGTAATTTTGTCGTTCGAAAAGTGCTGATTCTCAGCCTAGTTTGAATAAATGACTTTTGATTTTGTATCAACGTCTGCTGGTTATTATGGACTCTTTAAATCTTAATGCTACAGAATTAAATGGTTGTGGGAGTGACCGAGACCCCTTTGTGCTTCAGAGAGCACATTAAAAGTCGTTGGTCCCGCCTGTCATTCGTAAATCTTTGACAGTCGTTACGGCTAGCCCAAAAGCCTGACAACCAGTTCTACCAAGATGTATCGTGTTACACAGTAACTGGGTTGTGGAGCTCAGATAAGCAGTCGCTCCATGTGAAATACTGGTATTCAGCCGAGGTGAGGAGGACAGGCTTGGAGAAGCGTTGTCCAGCAATGGACTGCTATAGAATGTTGACGATTAATGCTAATGAGATTCTATTCTATTCTACTGGCACATAACGGCGATGCTTCCATGAATCCTTTAAGAATATGGCTGCTTTGCTACTAACATCATGAAGTTTCGTGAATCGCTTAACTACTGGACATAGGTAGGTACCTATGTCCAGTAGTTAAGCGATTCATGAAACCGTTTAGTTAACAATTAGGTAGTTGTTATGAACCATTTGCACGGGGCCAATCCCAGAGACAAACCATTAAGGGGACGATAAATGATTTTTAATGATTTTATACTGAAGATGACGTCTAAACGAGTAGTGTTAGTGATTTGAAAAAAATATATGTTTAAATTAGAGCATTTTCTTAATATTTTAATATAGGCATATTTTTGATTATGTTTATATTACATAGTGAAATTAATTTGTAAAGTTATGTCTAGCGCGGATTAAAAACTGAGAATGACGCAAAATCTATCAAGCGTATTTTTCTGAAAACTTCACCATTTTGAAGATAATTAAATTATCAATCTTTTAGTATACCTACGTGTTTTATTAAAATACCTTTTGTTTTACGTGTAATAAATTAATTATGCGTCTAATTTGGGACAACGCTCCTTGATGGGCGAGTCCTATTACTGGCTGGACGTACGACGCGTTGCGTGAGCTCAGTACATAATACGCAAGCTAACCATTCAAGATCACTGTCATATATCTGCGTCTTAAGCCAGTAAAATAAAAAGGCAAGATTTCTTGAGGACAATCCAATGCAGTGGACTGTCTCTATTTACACGAGGATTATTGGATTGGCCCCGTCTAAATGGTCCATTACACCTTTTAGTCATCGACAATTTGATGATGGATCTATTATTTTCTTTAAAAGGTGAGTCAGGTTCTAGCTGTGTGCAGATGTTGTCTTTGGAATATCCAATCTCTTTATCCTGATGGAGTCACAGATATAGGGCGACATGGTTCTAAATTACAAGGCAGCGTTACTTGTCTAGAAATATGATAAACACCTGTCAAATTCTTCACTGAATTTGACAGATGTTTAGCATATTTTTTGGGCCTTTGACGTGTGGCCAAAAGCGGAACTAACGCTGCCATCTTGTTTTTTCAATACATTTTTTTTTAAATAATGCCCCCTTTCTATGACATGCAGATCTTTGTATCATGTTCTGTGATCATTTCGGCACGTTCAGTTAAAAAAGATGTGACAGTCACAGCAGGTCAAAACACTTCGATTTTCAAACACAGATGTTTACAAGATGGCGCTGCCAGGGTCAACGCCCCGTTGACAGAACAATACCTGGCAGTATATAATTCAAACGCAAATTGACGCGTTTGTGTATGCAGTTATAACGGCAGCCATTAAAATGGGTCAGATTAACTCGGATGGTTTTATTTTTAAAAACATGGTACTTATTTGATAAAGTTGATGAATGTTCATAAATAATCAAACGAATCAATGGCGACATGGCGAAATACTTTAAAAATAATACGAAAATTCAGCTGTCATCCACCTCATGCTAGGGATTGACACTAATGACAGCTCCCTTCATCTAACTTTTCACAGTAAGATTTTTACAGAATAGATCGGCAGGTAAGTATCATAATATACAGGTTGGCAGGGACATCGAAGCGAAAACGGTTACCATGGATTCAGTAAGTACATGGTTCTGAACCAGAACTGTTCCCCTGCGTTGAAACTTTTCGTCGGTTATTTTAAAAAAAAAAGTGCAATACCTACGCGGTCAAAATGTATGGAACAGCTGATTTTAAGTAAGTAATACGTAATAATTTTATCATCATCATTCTCCTGTCCAAATATATTTGGGGTCTGTGCAACATGTCCCTTTCTTCCATACTTCTCTATTAGTCGTCATCTCGGGAGTCACCTCCTTTCTAACCATATCATCTTCCACACAGTCCATCCATCGTTTCTTTGGTCTTCCCCTACTCACGTAGATACATTCATACTCAGAACTTTCCTCACGACATTTGCAATAATTTTATGTCAAATTAATAACATTATTATTCAATATTAGTTTCCCTTTACACTTCGGCCGATGAGCGAATGCGTTCCTGACACCTGTCAGCTGAGTATAAAAAATACGTGTTTCACGAATTTAATCCTGTCCAACTGACAAGTGTCAAAAATGCATGCTTTCGGTGGCCGTAATAAAAACACGCTGTATTTGGAAACTGTCACGATTATAAAGACAGTAACCCACTTACAACGAAGGATAAAACGAAAAGGTTACACACAGGTCAGTGTGTTATCAATTTTGTCTACTGATGAATTAAAACAAACGGGAGCGAATGAATTGGGTCATGATGGAGCCATTTTAGATAACACAACGCATTGATGGTAGGTACCAGATGGTATAGCGAGTCCTTTTATAACTGGGGCGATAAAATTTACACTAAAACAGTTGTGCCCTTTTTACTAAAGTGCCTGCTAAACGGTCGCCAACCGCGTCCCAACAGAGGTCATCTTGGTGGTTTACAACCGTGTAGTTGGTGGTTTATGACCAAATTTCAAACAGCTCTGCCTGTCGCCTACCCAGGCCACCTCTGTCGGGGACACGGTTGCCAGCCGTGTAGCAGGCCCTTAATACTATGCAACACAACACTAGTTGGTCTCGTGGTCGCAAGCGCGACTACTGAGGGTGGGGTCCTGGGTCCGATTCCCAGATCAGGCAGTGGTATTTGGTTTTTCGATTATATCAGTAACACCCTGGAGTTTGGAAGTTGACGGTGTGATACCACCGTGTCTCGGCAAGCATGTTGAGCCGTTGGTCCTGCGCCTGATCTCTCTCCGATCGTGTCGGATTGCCGTCCCATCGGACTATGAGAATGAGGAAAGAGTGTGTGCACCTGTGTTTGCGCACACACGCCTGCACAATAAAATCTCCTGCCTCGATGGCTAGTCTCCGCCGAGATCAGCCGCCAATGGCCGAAACTCGACAACAGACGGACATCAGTTACTTTAGCATTTTTTTATATTAGTTTGGATAGATTATCAAAAATGAAAACGGTAGAAGGAGCGTTGGCAGACCAAAAGCCAGGTGGGTAGACGACCTACAGAAGATCGCAGGAAAGACCAGCATGCGTAGAAACAACCAGGGAAACGGATTTTGTCGACGGAAGAATAGACAAAATGATAGATTGTGATTGTTTATGTGTCATTTTGTCTATTCTTCCGTAGACAAAACCTGTTTCTATTGTAGTCATGCTAAGCGTGCTGGATGAGACTCCCACAGGCCAGGGAAGCAAGGCACAAAATAGAGGAGGCCTATAATAGTGGGTGGAACAAGGGTGCCAATGATGATGATGATGATGATGATAGATAATTGACAATGAAGCATATTAGGATCACGGGGCAATACCATAACGTAATTAATCATGCTGGATGTTGGTTAAACCCATAAATAGTGACAATAACTAATCTTGAGGAAAACCGACATTAGTTACCTATCGACAGGATAACTTACCTACTTATACCTATGTGGATACTGTTTTTGTGTTATACTTATGAATCATCTTAACATTGTGATTTAAGTGCCTGCTATACGGTTGCCAACTGCGTCCCCGACAAAGGTGACCCTGGTTGTCGACCGGCAGAGCTGTTTGAAATTTGGTCGTAAACCACCAAGGTCACCTCTGTCGGGACGCGGTTGGCGACCGTGTAGCAGCAGGCATTTTATGAGAAAAATACCTAACCTACCTACCTTTAATTATGTCGTACCTATCTGTATGTATTTTACTGTGTGTACATAAATTATTAAATAAATAAATTAAAAATTCTTGTTTTTTTTTTTGGGCAGCCTCTCGCTGTCACCATAATAATAAATAATAATATCCTCTCTCAGGAGCCCTGACTACCGGTAGGTTGGACCCTGTTCCCGATACCGGTGAGCTACTATTTTTAAATGTTTTTATAAAAATATTTAAAAATTTAAATTATATGTTTGTAAATGAAAGAAAGGAAATAATAATACCGTCCTATTGTTGTCTCACTGCAGGACAACGGCCTCTTCTTAAAAAAGGCACGAGCATTGATCACTACGCTTGCCTAAGACGGGTTGGCGATTTCAGACTTAAATTAACTTCACCAATGTCAGTAATGTCCTAGATAAACTCAGAACTCAGTCACTATGCTGACTGGCTAATATTATTATACTATATTTCGGGCAGATATTACGTGAGCGAAGAAGAAGCTAAATACTTAGACATCTGGAAGGCTGTTCATATCTAAAATCTAGGGTGTTTCTTGAAAATTTTCGATTAAAACCAGCGTCTAGCATTTTCCTATTTCGCACCTCACGGCTGCCAAATAGGCCCAGTTCAACACAGGTATTTTAATTTCTATTAAGTTATTTTAAATATAATTTTATTTTGTGTATAGACAGACGCCAGCACATCAAGCTACTACAATCTGTCAAATTTATTTAATAGATTTTCAACTTTATCGCTGAAGCGTAAGGTTGAAAGTTGATTGGGAAAATTTGACAGTTTCGGGTAGCTTGATGTACTGGCGTCTGTACATATGCCAAAACAGCATTATTTTCTTTCTTTGTTTTATGTGTCTGTAATGTCACCAGGACTTGAAAGTCCTGGTGACATTACAGGTGAACCCCTCTTCCACTAAGTGATAAAGGTACCGTATGATGTGTAGCTCATAATCTTTCGACCTCGCGTAACACGTACCGTAACGATAACGCAAAACTTATGTGTAGACTTAAATTTTAATTAAACGTTATCAAAATGTACGTAAAACAATTACATTTCTAAGTCACGTAAAGCAATATATCGGTTTTTAAGATTGCACTGACAAGGTTACGTCGTGCGTTCAGAAAAAGGTACCCCCGTTCAAGGTTGTAGCGGACGAGTAGGAAGTTGCTTTAGCCTGTGATTTGAAGTGACAAGCAAAAGGTAATTTTATTTAAGATTTTTCGCGGGAATTTTAATTGTTTTCGTAAAAAAAATACGTTTACGACCGACTACTAAACAGATGGCTGGAAGGTTCTGGAGTCCGCCTACCGGAAGACGTAGCGTTGGAAGGCCTCCCATAAGACCTATGACATTGTGAAGACCGCAGGAATTCGCTGAATGCGTGAAGCACAGAATCGGTCGAAGTGGTCTTATGTCCAGCAGTTGACGTCTTTCGGCTGAAATGACTCTTCAAAAGTTAAATACCAAACTTATAACCTATTAAAATATGCGTAGCGAATCCGTAGTCACCGCACTAAACAAGCGGGTTGCTGACCACCTCGAACCAATCCTTTCGCGCCGGTGATGTTTCAATCAACGCGCGCGCGAAAGTAAACATAACCTCAAATTAAAACTAGGTTACTCTATAATCTATGACATTCCGCGACACTAGCGCCATTTTCACAATCAAATTCTTAGAACGTTAATTCAAATTGAAAACATAAAGCGACCCATTCACGTACGATTCCGGAATAAGCAGACTTCCGTATGAGGCCGCCAACAAAGGGAATACGACAAAGGCGATTTGTCTTGGGTATAAGCGATAAACACCCTTTGTTTTCGTTTGCTGTATATCTATGCGGTTCTTTACGTGATAAAGGAATTACAATAATATTGTAAATCGCATTCGCGTGTTCATTGGAGAGACAAGAATAACTTTGGGTTGGAGTAATAATTAATGAAGTTGATCATAATTATTGGACAATATACTACTATAGTATTAAATATGGGCGAACTGTTTGCCTCTGAATTATCAAACGACACTTTACTACTTTAGGACGTACGTACGTATTCCTGTTTTCTCCCTGGTTAACGAATGATATTAGTCCATTTTTTTCTCGACGTATCTATCTACCATTGCCTTTGTTTGGTTTTCTGGCGTAATTTTAACATATTAGAAAAATAAAAATGCTAGTTTAATTCTTAAGTACAGCACAAAGCTACTACTCAAGCTATTAATCTAGTCATGACATTTGTTTCATCTCTAACCTATGAAATCAGCATACACATACGCGATGATTAACAGTTTTTATTAATGATGATTAAAAAGTAATTTTTATTATTTGTTTACTTACGCTTTACCAATTGACGTCATGCACTAGAAATTTTGCACTATTTATGCAAATTATTATTCAATACAATGTATTAGTTACTTACAGCCAGACTCAGCCAGTTACTTAGGCTTTTGTCACACAAAACAGAATAATTAAAACAAATAGCGAAAATTCTTTGTGCTACAAATATTATGCTCTGGCAATTGTTTGTATAATGCATTGCATAAGCGAAGTCGCGCGTTGTAACAATTAGAATCTTGCATACATATGAGGCTTGCTCAATACTGCTTGTAAGAACACAAATTGTAATTATGACCTCGCTAAAGTCAATGTTTTGTGAAAAATTATGTGTGCAATGTCAAAGTCGTAATTTACTTTCAACGAAGTAATTTTTTTAATAAAAATCTGGTACAAGATCAGCCAAACGTTTCCACAGTAACATAATACTTATAATCTAATAGAAAAAAAAAACGATCGCTTCTATTATTTAATTATTTTTGTAAATGATCATGCCAGTATCCTCCTACTACTCATGTAACAACATCGTCGATAAAATGAATTAATTTTCCAAAAGAGATAATTAAGGCAAAACTCGAGCGACCGTTCATTAAAAGATATTAACTGTCACAAGTTGATTAGATAATCTTGTGAACAGAAACGTTTTCTTCTTATACTTCGACACAAGGATAAACATGAATATCATTCAACAGTCAACACTCATTCGGACGCTGAGCCAACATCATTAGGTCCCACAAATATTTGTCTCAATGCGAGAATTAAATAGAACCGAGAAGGACGCGAGGCGGACGCTGCGCAATTAAAACAATTGGACCATCTAAATTATGCATTTCGCGAGTGTTTTTAGGATGTATTTCAATATTATAACTTATAACAATGGTGATAGAGGTCTTGCTTTCGATGATAATTAAACTGAAGTAGGCTACTAGGCGGTAGGTCTCAAGCAGACATCTCAATATTCAGCTGTCTATTATAGTACCGAAGATATCCCAACTCAAGGCTGCCGTTTTCAAACATGGTTCGAAAGCAATGAGAATCTAAAAGAAAAGTTTTGACCCAAAACTGGAGCCTGGATTCTTTGGGAACAAGACAATGCGGTCTTAACAACGAACTATACTGACGAATAGTTACAACAAAACAAATAACAAAAACTACATGATACTGATGAACAGACTCAAACTCGTGTAACTAATTCTAATACTGGAAAGGAAACATAACATTACCTAGACTAGACATACAACAAAAGCCACTTATTAGAACAACGCTGAGCCGCTGACACACAATTATTATTACCCAGTTGCATTTATAGTGAGTATGAGTTGCAAAATACTCTCGGATTCAGATAACAATCGCTTCGCAATAACATTGTCCGAGTTATTATAAATAATAACTTGATCCTTAGCAATTTCGTGTCTTATCTGCACAGGTATTTTTCTTACGAGAGTAAAATTTGAAGTATCAATAATTTTTCGCGAAGGAAAAAGCAGAGTTCATCAAATCAATTAATGTATTGTCATCAAACAAGTATGTACCTACTTTTTTTTAGTTATGTTTATAAAGGTTAAGCGTTTCGTCGAAAAACAGAAGTTTCCTGTGAAGTGGTATTTTTTTAAATTGTGTTCATATTCCAGATGTATTATAATATAAGTAACATTATATTGGAGGCGGAGGACCAACCAGTGTCTTGTAGGTAATTATAATAACTACATATTATCTGCTGTTAAATCTAACGTAACTGATCTGCGATTTAAATGAGCTTGTATAAATGCGAGTAAGAGCTAATTTTGTAGTCCCATCGAAATAATCTTAATGTGCTCATGATCCTAAGCCCTCAAAAATCTAATGACTAATGAACGATTTTAATTATAATAAAACAATCAAACAAGTATCAAATATAACACTAAGTAGGTAGGTATTAATAACAAAAATAAGTACTTTCAAAATCACCAAAAGTGAACGGTACTACTTGAAATTTTGATAGACATTCAAGGGTATTAGCAGTGAACTGCAACGGCTATTTCAGACAGGCTGATATTTGAGCTCTAAAATACTTTAAAATAATCACTTTTTTATTTTAAGCAAGTAATTTTTGGCAGCCTTAATTATTACAAAAACAAAAGAAACATTAAATAAAGTGCTAACAAGATTTGAAGACCGCAAAACAACAGATGTAACATCTCAGGCCAAGATTTACTCTGCTCTGGAGTTGCATCAGGGAGGCACTTCGGTATCACCGGATGCCGACCTACCTCTGTCGTGTGGTCGAGGCCTATTTGACAGACAGGGCTGTCATCTACCCCGGTCACCAAGGAGAGTGGAACCGGCGAGAGATGTCGTGCGGTGTCCCACAGGGATCGGTCCTGGGGCCGCATCTGTGGGACATCGGATACGACTGGGTGCTGCGCGCCGACCTCCCTACTGGCGTCAGCGTCGTTTGTTACGCTGACGACACGCTGGTCCTGGCGCAGGGGAGGTCGTACCAGGCGGCGGCCGACTTAGCGACACGCGGGGTTGCGACAATCGTCGACAGAATCCGGCAGCTGGGACTCGAGGTGGCCCTGCACAAGTCCGAGGCCGAGGGTTTCTATGGTCCTCGTAGTGCGCCACCGTCGGGTTCCCAGGTATTGGCGGGAGGGGTTCACATCGGCGTCGAGTCGACGATGAAATATCTGGGACTCGTCCTCGATAGCCGGTGGAACTTCGTGGAGCATTTCCGACGTTTGGCTCCCAGACTGGACCGGGCCGGGGCTGCCTTGAAGCGGCTCCTGCCCAATCTGGGAGGTCCAAACGCCTCCTGCCGGAGGCTCTACGCGGGGATCGTGCGGTCCATGGCCCTTTACGGGGCGCCGGTGTGGGCGCCTTCATTGAGGCGGCAGCCAGGCCGCCGGCTGAACGCGTCCCAAAGGGTCATGGCCATCCGGCTGGCCCGAGGATACCGCACGGTCTCCTGCGAGGCGGCGAGCCTCCTTGCCGGAGTACCGCCATGGGATCTGGAGGCAAAGGTCCTCGCGCACATTTGGGAGTGGCGCGAGGAGGCGAAGCGCCGGGGCTTAACTCCGATGCCGCAAGAAGTCGCGGCACAACGGACAGAGCTCCGGCGGGATCTCATGGCGGAATGGAGACTGCGATAATGCGATTGTCGCAACCCAGCGCTGGGCACGCCACAATTGAGGCGATAAGACCCCTCTTTGAGGAGTGGCTAGAGAGGCGCCACGGCGTCCTCACCTTCCGCCTGACGCAGGTACTCACCGGACACGGCTGTTTCGGGAGGTACCTGTTCAGGATAAAGCGGGAGGAAACGCCCGGGTGTCGTCACTGTGTGGATCGCCCGGAGGACACGGTGGAGCATACGGTGGAGGTCTGCCCGGCTTGGGCAGGGCATCGCCGTGTCCTCGTGGATGCGATCGGCGGCGGTGATCTCTCGCGTCCGGCCCTGATTCGGGCCATGCTACGGAGCGAGAGGAAATGGGAGGCCGTCACCTCTTTCTGCGAAGCAGTAATTCTCGCGAAGGAGGAGACGGAGCGCGTGAGGGAGAGGCAAATTTCGCGCCCTCGCGCCCCTAACCGCCGCAGCAGGAGACGCCCTGGGCGTCGGGAATCGCAGGAAGATTTCCGGCCACCGTAGGCGCGGGCTTGCGGACGGTGAGCAATGGGTAGCTCGCCGTCCGATAAGGACCAAGCCCGGGTCGACGGCGCGTTGTGTTCCACGCGCGCCTCAAAGAGATGTCAGCAGAATTGACGGGGTCCGCTAGGGCCAATGCCAATGCCGGGGGTTCGAAGAAAACCGATAGGGAAATCGTGGCCCCCGGCAACATGGCATAGGAAGGAACACGGGTGGGTTTTAGTCAGTAAGAGTCTGGCACGCCCTCCCGCTCCACCCAGAGCGGGAGAAGTTATTTGATAATTTCCCACCCAAAAAAAAAAAAAAAAAAAGGCCAAGATTTACTTCGAATGAAACTTTCTGTCAGATTTGCATGAAATGAGTTATGAAAGTAGTGGTGAAATCAGACAGAATAAAAATAGGTTCCTTCCACCCCCAATTTTTGGTCAACTATTGTAAGCATACTGTAAGTAGGCAGTTTCTTACGGGCATTACACACACAGACCGTCAGAAGCCTGAAGCCTTTTTGTCACAGTCATGACGTGCCAGCAGCTGCCGCATATTTCTGTTTTGTGCTCGTGATTATATTTAAATTTATTGTTTTATTTTATTGTTCTTTTCTTTTATGCACGTATTTCTGTGACAAAATATAAACTTATTTTTCTTTCTTTAGATCGCATAAACACAACGCAAAAAACCTAGAATAATTCTGAATAGGTTCAAATAAAAACACTTCAAAACTTTTACTTTATACAATAATGTTTTCTGATTCAACTCCTTCCGGGTTCTTTCGAAAGCAAGTCATTCAATTCAGTTGACAAACTTACATTGCAGCTGTCAACGACCGTAATGGTTAAACTTTCAACGAAAATCTAAAGAAATAACGTTTTCTCACTGACAATTTAAACTTTGTCAAAAGTCCAAGTCTAGATATGCCGTGGCAAATTCAAATTGGTTCTAAAATTCTGAGCGTGAAAAAACACGTGAATGGGCAGCTTTAAAAATTGATTATAAATATAAAATACAATGGAAGTCCGCATAATGACCTCTTAGGTTTATCTGTGCGAAAAAGTGAATGTATTCATGATTCGACTATTGGACAAAGAAATAGGATGTATAAGTAAGTATATTTTATTTCATGAATCGTAGAAACCCTCCTTTAATTAATTTTAAACAAAATGTCTACTCACTAAAGCTTTGGTTTCGTAAGAAGGCGGTGAATGGTCACTTAATATCGGATGTTTAAATACGAAGCGTTTTTGACACATTAATGTCAAATACTGGTGAAAATGACAGATTTTCATGACGGCCACTGCTCTTTCTTCTAGGAAACCGTATTGTACTCAGCACATCATCACAAACTGCCAAACTTCACGTTAGTTGTTGTGATTGGTACAGTACTTACTAATTCCATATAAAGGGGGAGACCAAACAAAGGATGGATAGGCTGTTTGAAAGATGATATGGCTAGAAAGGGGGTGACTCCCGAGATGATGACTTATAGAGAAAATATGGACCTCAAATTGGGATTAGGGCAGAAAGGAGTATGATGAAAACTGAAACAACAGCCAATCAAATTACCTACTCGACGTGAGATTTGAAAACAGATTAAAAATAGACTGTCAGAACGCGGGAAATTCTTTAAAAAAAAAAACATTCATTCAAGAAAATTATTTTTCGTTTCTTTCTTTCTTTGAGTTATTTCTTTCTTTTAATTTTTTATCTTACTTATTACTAAATAGATAGGCATAAAAATATATTCAAATCCACTTCGTTGGTTATGTTACAGAATTCATTATTATGATAATAAACGAGAAAGTTGGTTACTCAATCGAGTAGCAAGCAGTAACCGCAATTGTGTACAAAATGGTATTGTGTTGAGGTAAACTACAATACAATACATAAAAGTAGATATTTACTATGAAGCATTGCGGTGGAGTTTGTGGTCTTCCCATTTAAACATTAGCAGGCGCGGATATGGGTTTTTGCTCAAAGGGGGTCAAATGTTTCTCTCTGGGGGACGGGGGGAATTTCTCATACTTGCAAAAAAATTAAATAACTTGCTTGGGGAGCTTGAGAAACCCCCCGTTAAAAAAACCTTATCTGTATGCAAATAAAAAAAAAATACAAGCTAAGTTTATGTCTAATTTAGAGTTTTAGAATCATCTAGCTGATGCCCGGGGCTTCTCCCGCGTGTGCCCTAATTCTTTTTCTAATATAAACGTTACTCCATATAACATTAGCTATTTGCCAGTTAAAGTCCCGTCAAAATCGGTCCAACCGTTTCGGAGATTAGCCGGAATAAACAGACAGACAGACAAAAATTTAAAAAATTGTTTTTTGTTAAGATAAATACTTTTATATTATGCATTTAATTGTTTATACCAACAATCAAATAAGCAATTTTTCCCGTCTGATTTTACTCAACAAAGATTTTTTTTTTATTTTGGGCATTTGAGCAATTTCATACTTACATCTGTCCATGCATAGGCAATTTGTTCAATTTGATAAAGTCATTTAGTTATTAGTTCCCACGGTAACATTACATTACGGTAACATTGTGACACTTTTTTTAAAGAACCTTACAGTACACAATTTAACATTGCACATGTAAACTGTTTTTGTTGCTGACATATGACGGATAATAATATAACTTAATGTTTTGTTTCGTTATGTTAATTACTTTGTATCCTATCTATACTATTTTTTTCCAAAAAGAAGGAGGTTCTATGTTGGTAGCGTGTTTAAAAAAGAAATATACATATATATATACAGGGCGTCCCAAAGTTATGGGACATGAAGGGAAAGTACCTTAAATATCGTAGATCGGGTATTTTGCTGAAAGAAGACATTATGTTATTTTTAAAAGTTAGTATTTCTGCATTCAAAGATTTTCTAAAAATGACTTGCCTCGTCTGGGAATCGAACCGACTTAAATGTAAAAAAAAAACACCCCTACTTTTATGATGCCAATCGAAAGAATGGCCAAACAATAATAACTCTTCTTAAGTAACATAGTATTTTAAAAGAAAGGAACAGCGTGAAATTAATCATTTTAATCAAATTAAAAACATACATGAAACTGCCGTAGTCAATTAAGTGGGTATTTTTTTTGTAAATTAATTAATTAAATGCTCAAAATGTGATCCCTCTTGTCTTACGCAAATCGCCAATCTTTTAATGAGTCCGCTGCCTGTTGATTTTCTTATCACAATTCTGTTTGTAACTCGCCCGTTCTCGTATCGTTTTTTGTATAGCAATCTTTCACGTATCCCCAAAAGAAGAAATCTAATGAAAATTAAATTTTCATTTGCACTATCTTATTAAATTATCTGGTAGGTACACTACACTTGCGGAGTTACGGACATCATCAACTGGGAGATAAATGTAAGTTCAAAACTATCCTAATAGATTAATTATTTCTAGAATGAAAACGGAACTATATGGGCGAAGTTGCTATCCTATGTGTGTTCAGATTTATAACAAGATTCCTAACCAAATTAAAGAACTCCCAAAGAACTCCCAATGGTCCGCTTCAGAAGGGTTATACGCAGCTGGTTAATTAAGAATTCCTTCTATACTATAAAAGAATTCCTTCAGTTTAAATTAAAATGATTTAATTGTGTACCAAAAATTTACAGCTACTATAATACTAGCATTCCAAGAACTTTGTAACCATATTTATCTGCAAATAAATATTTGACTTTAACTTTGATAGTTTTCCTTTGGCCTCAGATTTCTATGTTCATTAATTAAAAACAGGTAAATTACTTGAAACTTGCCTACTTCTGATAAAATCCCTGTCATACCTATTATTAGCAAAATATTAGATTATTCGGGTGGTAGGCTAAATACTTGAATTAAACAGGAAAATATGGTTGGGTATGTCAATATTGGGTGTGTAATGTGTGATATAATAACAAATGCAAAATGCAAAATGCGTAATTTCACTTGAAATAACGTTCATATAATATAATTTTCATATGCTATAAAATCATATAACCTAATTTCATATGACCTAATGTTTCATATGATATAATTTTCATTTAATATAAAAC
Source organism: Agrochola litura (assembly GCA_949152395.1). Taxonomy (NCBI): domain Eukaryota; kingdom Metazoa; phylum Arthropoda; class Insecta; order Lepidoptera; family Noctuidae; genus Agrochola; species Agrochola litura. The sequence continues at coordinate 10,304,615 of OX424521.1, read as the reverse complement.
ATTTAGTATAACGTTCATTTTATATAATTTTCAATACCTATGTATAATATTCTTTTTATATAACATTCATTTGACCTAATGTTCTTTTGACCAAATTTTCATGTTTAATGGTCACAGTTCTAACCTAACTCAAATGGCACCTAACCAAATCTTAAAATATTCAATGCATGGTCGAGGGTGGGCTTGGTCGACGGAGCCCCGCTTCGCGGGGCTCCTACTTCTGGATGGTTTATAAAAAAATAACCACGAAGGGGATGGCGGGGTCTATTCGCTCGCTTCGCTCGCTCACACGACCCCGCCATCCCCTTCTAACCTAACCTGTCCGAGTCGGGGTGCCCTAAAGTCCAGATTGCATCCAATTTCTACTAGATTCGATTAGAGATTATGAATATTATAGTAAATGAATAATATACTACATGAATATTATGTTAAATGTGCATTATAGGAAATGTTTATTATATCATAAGAAATTAGATAAAATTAAATTATATCAACAATTCATTATCTCAACTGATCGTTATATTAAACAAAAGTATATTAACTGAAATTAGGTCAAGTGAACGTTAGATTTTTTGTTATTATATCAACCGTTACACACCCGTCAATATTAGTATTTCCTATTACATATCCACATTTTTAAAGTCAAATTAAGCCTGGAGCAGAGTGGCGCAAAGCGATACCGGTCATTGTTCTACGGTGAAGTTTTCTTAGAAATTGTTTTGTTAGAGTCGCGTCGCGTCAGTCTGCACGCGGCTTTAATGATAAAGAAACAATTACTATTGGTACTTAGAAAGAAAACTCGTTTATACTGCACAAAAAAAATGCACATTAAAAAAAAACTTGACAAAATACACAGAAAACAAAAGTAGCCAAAAGCCTCGTATTCAATCAAAAAAAGTTTGACAATATTGTTCATAGCACACATATAACACTTCGTAATAATTCCTTCAAAATAAAATATCAGTGAAGGTTCTGAATGAAACAAAGTCAATAAAAAAATGTCCCGAGATTAATTGCAGGGCAACCTACCTACATCTCGCAATAAAAAAACAATGCTCAAAACTCTCTGGTTTGCGAAACTGCTCATTCCCATTTAGCGTCAACCATTAGTAGGTACCTACGATTACATTACTGTATTTGAACTCAGGATACATTTAGCGACAAGCGACGCACTCTGACGCATAATTATCATGTAGGTACAAACGCCCCCTACACTACGGTGTTACTACAATAAAAATAGGGATAATTGGGCAGACAATATGCCCAATTTTCCCTAAATAAAATAACAAACACAACTTCTACTACGCAATATAAACTCACGCTTTTTTCCCATGGGAGTAAAAAAAAACTACAGAACGTCACCTGCTACGATCCTTATATACTCCGCTAAAGCTTCGTTTACGTTCATGCATCTGGTCATACACGCACGCCGGTTGCGAGTACTACGCACCTGTACCCTAATTGCGTAATGCAACACAATCACAATTTGTATCGATTTGAAACAGATTGCTAATCCATAGCTTCAAAAGTTGGAAAAAAAAATCTGCTCAACAACGTAAATAACGCAATGAATGTTGTTGGACTGTCAAAATGAAACAAATTAGGCAAAATTGTTTACGAAAATAAGTTACGCAATTAAAGGTACTGATCTTTCTGAAAAACCACAAATAAGGTTACTACATAATGTCCTTCTAGAGCGTCCCTGCCGTCGACTACCAACACTTCAGCTACTTTACTAACAAACTGAGACTATCGTTGAAATAGTACTCGCAAATATGACTGCTAAGCATGAAGTCTAGGCCCGCCAAAGTGCAGCCCCGGATTCTGAAATTATGCAGGCGGTATTATGGCCATAGGCTTACCCCCATTTCATGGAACTTATAGTTAATTGGTCGTGAGATATGTACCATAATATACACTGCTTGCATTATTCTAACAAGTCAAAGTCAAATAATTTATTTCAAATAGGCCCATGTGTGGCACTTTTAACGTCAAAATTTACAAAATAATAGAATTGATTCTAGTCGCCCCTTCCAAAAGATAGTTTTCGTATGGAGAAGAATGGCCAAGAAACTCCACCGTTACCTACTCTTTTAAAATTGTTTTACAATAGTTTGTATAGGTATCGACATTAGTTAAATAATTAATAAGTGAAAACGATGCACCTAGAATAAAATTACTATACCACAATACCCTTTGGGCAAGCCAGGGGGTGAATGATAATATAAGCTATTCATCTTGCATATTTCGTACCAATAAGAGAATAGAAGAAATACCTAGATTTCAATTTATTTCCCTAATAGTTCTGCCTAGATAACCTAGACTCTTAATACTTGCACTAAGTATTTACAAACACTTAATCAAGCATAATGTAAACAATATCCTTACCTCCCATCCTTCAATGAACTTTAAAGTCTGACATTCATGTCATAAGGACATTTAAATGCAGGAAAACGCTAACAGAGTTTGTATACTTTTAAGTTTAGATACTCGACATTGGGTGACGTCATTAAAGGATGTAGGTACTTTCGCTTTACAGATGACCTTCCTACTCATTTGGTAAGTTAATTTTAGTATGCTTATGAAAAATTACCGGATTTGAGGTAGAGATGTTTTTTCTTTAATTTTTATTTTGATAAGCATCTTTAATTATAAAATTAATTGTGTAGCCAGTGGTTTCTGAAAGCCTGACCATGTTTTTTACTGTAGTTGAGTCGAATGGTGAACAAAATTAATTGATAACAAGACAACAACCATACAATTTCAATTGGAATGTCAAAATTAAAGAAAATACATCTGTGTTCATTTTAAATAGGCCTTCCATATTTATCTTTTCAACTGGTACTCGTCATAGCAAAATTGACCGTTTGAACATTTTTGGGCTTACCGACTGAAGGGTTATCCTTTTTCGGGCCCAGCGGCAGCGGGCCCTATCAGAATACCAGACTGCGGTAAGTATTTGTTTTTTCAAAAATATCGTAGCATTATGCTGAGATAGGAGCCTTTTTGGCCTCACACAGGTCTTCTTTTTTGTTTAAAACACATTTTTTTTTATAATTTTCTTAGTTTAAATGTTGTATTTCCTGTGCGTGTCCCAAATAAAAATGTTTCTTTCTTTCTTTCGATTTTTGGGTAAAAACTCGCTCGTTGGTTTAGTTAGCTAGGACGCAAGCGTTTCTTGGATTCAAGCTCAAATCCCAGGTCTGGCAAAGTGTTTCGAGGTTTGCGCATCAGGAATTTCTCCTGTGCCCGGATCGCCTCTTCACGGGACCTATGCCCGTTTAAAAACGAAAGTACTTACTGCTAAATAACTGGTGAAATATGGGCATACTAAATACCTCTGATGCTTCGGGGAAATACAAACATGATGTCGGGTTTGTAAACTGTTAAACAGCAAAAGCGATCTTGTTGACGTGCACTCTGACTCATTTGGCAAGTTCCACAGAATTGCTATTATCAATGTTTAAATTATCATTTCCTATCATTTGTTTTTTGTTTTTATTATAATTTATCGGTAAATATCTCTATGTTAATTAGGCTGATTTTAATTTAATTTTAAAATAACAACGGTGTAATCAATATTGTTGTGGAAGCAATTAAAGAAAAAAAATGTTTTGGCATTTAAATCTGGTCAATGTCATTTCAATTGTCGCAAAAAAGGTGTTTATTTTATGATCTTGAACTTTAGCTTGATGACGTTTGCACATGACCCCAAGTGCGCACACTACCTACCCACAGCTTTAAATAAGCACTTATAAAACATGTTCTAAATGTGACATCACTGCGTTTTATGTGTTCATTTTATTAGCACTTATGTAATTTATCATAATATGAACATTGAACAGCTGAGTTGAGGTCGAAGCAATGTTGTGGTTTTTCCTGACTCCGAAAAACTACATTAAGAGCGTTCGTAGACGGAATCCAATCGGTGGCCGATTTTTGTAGGAGCTAAATGAAACAGTAGAGATCAAAATGTATCAATGCACACGTCCCACAAAACGTCGGTCACAAAAAACTCGACGCGAAATAATCAGACCGATTGTTGAACCTACAAAATGCCCTGTGCGAGCGTGCTACGCTACGCCTACAACAGAGTGCGAGGACTAGCCACATAGCAAGTGGGCATGCCCAAGTTGCCGCACGATTCTAGAGTTGGCCTGCCCAAATTGTCCCACGAACTTAAGTACGTCACTCGTGCGTGGAGGATCTTAAATTTTACTTGTTCTACTTTATTTTACGCGAACGTGTTATCCTACAATCAATCTAAAACATTTGACCCGCATAAATGTAACAATTAAAAGTAACCTTGAAAAGTACGAAAATAACCTCAAAATCTTGCAAATTCAATGTTTTCGTGTGCAATTATGGCAAATATATGCGAAAAATTCATTGTTTGTTTTCAATTATATCATGTTGTGAAATTGGGATCTGTTTACAAAATGTGCTTAATTATAATTAAATGCCATTGCATTCACTTAAAATTCTACAACAAAACAAAAAAGCACAAAGTTCTTAGGTACAGTCAGCCGCACATCAGTGTAACAATTTGAAAATGACTTTATGCCGTAGCAGTGAGGATGATTTTCGCAGTGCAAATGTTCCACAGATTAAACTTGGCACAAAAATTGACAAGAAATTATAGGTCACAAATAAAATCTCTTAGTCACAAATAAAATATGACATTAAGCCAAGCGGAAATACAACCATGACCAAATTGTCGAATGTTTAACAATTTCATACAAGCATACGGAATCCTTGAATGATTGATTCCATTCAGCTCCGTAATGTAACCTTCGTGTCGAATACATCGTATTAACACGCGAGTTTTTGTAAAATAACTAAATACCTCTACTGTACATTAAAAAATATTTTTTTTTGCTATCATCGACCATATTAAATCTGTCGCTTTATCAACAATGTTAACAGCATTGTTGTTTTTCGGCAGTTAGAGGTAAGATAGCCAGTTCCTCTGTGGTTGAGGATTCCGGGTGAAGCTCGCTTCCACCTTCGGCCTGATCATCACTTACCATCAGGTGAGATGTAGGCCAAAAGCTTCCCCGTCGTGGATAAAATAAAATAAATAAGTAATAAATAACACATTCATAAAATATGTAGATTTTTCTTTTTAATTGATTTCCCTGACTTTACAATGATTTTATTATTGTGCCCGGGCATTAATGACACGTCGAGCTTTAGAGAGAGACTGTCACTTAAGTAAGTGATACAGCCGATTTATTCTGTTAAAATCTCACCGTGAACACTTAGGTGAAGTGAGCTATCATTATTGCCACTGTTGACAGCTCACTTCTCCTAAATTTTCACGGTATATTATATGAATAGACCGGCTGGACAAGGACGATAGGCATTTTGATACCAGAAGTTTGCATATTATTGGTATTTTATTTACTGATAAAGTGAGCCTCAAAATATTGGACAGTTTTCCTTGTAAACAAGTATTATTAACATTGAATTTACATTTTAAGAATCATAAAAAAAAGCCACAAGCCATGGCCAGGCTATGGCCAGTCTTTAAAAATAAAGCCACAAAATAAAAATATTATGTTGGAGGTTGTTTTTTTTTTACTCCAAACGTTGGTATTGTTGATCGAAGCTCCAAACGGACATAACAAGATTGTTTGTTTAATATAATCAGTAGATACAACATAATGTATTTATAGTTTTTACAATAAAGATAAAGTATTTGTTTACTTCTAGATCAAAACAGATAAAAGTAGACCTCTGTATTAAAATTTGGCCTTTCCAAATGAATCATTCAGTTGTAGAACCACTTTTAAAATAGAGTTTATCAACTTGCTAAATTCATATTGTAATTACATTATTATTATAAATATTGTTATAATTAACACAATATTACGTAATATTATTTAGCAATAATATTACGCAATATTGTGAACAACTAAAAAAATTCAAGACCGAATGACTCCATTCCATTTGCACATTGGACCATGATGAGCACAATACAAAGCATGAAAAATAAACTTTATTTTTGGTCAGATCATAGACCAAGATTTGACAAATATTATGGTCACAGAAAAATATTTAAAAAATGCACACAACCAATGAGGTTAGGTATGCACACAATTGTTAAAAAAAGAAATACTTTTGCCAAAGTTAGCAAAAATAAATTGTATTTTCTCACCTCATACTTGGAACGCATAGACCAGACACGGCGGAACATCTGTGCCTAAACATTTTTTTTTATCACTATCACATTAGGCGGGAAACAAAACCACAGACAACGCACGGAATCTAGACCACATTCACAAATGAATTAATTTTCGTGTCACTTGTTACAATAGAACGATTAAAAATTACATTCATATGGCCATGCGCGTGTTTTTGAGTAAGAGGACAAATTAGCTAGCTTGTAGTGGTAAAACACGAAATAATAATTATAGATATTCGATGCAAAACTTGTCGAAGAAGCAAAGATCTTCTTCCGTAGCCAAATATCGTTTTTAATTAAAATAAATGAGAGAATTAATAATGATCCCCATTTAAATGCAATAAAATACAAAGCCTTATCAACTCACACAGTCCATATTGTGTAGGTTAGCACTTAACTACACAAAAATTACGTAAAAAAATAAAAGATTAGGCAATCTTCTGGCTGCAAACTAGTGTCAGATTAAACAAACAAGGATACTTTTAAATAAGAAGAAAAAAACAGCAAAAATCAAATAGGTATTTCCAATAACATATGGTTGCGTCAAACGACCGCGACCTTACTAGATAATTAATATGTAAATCTTTTTATGTTCCGACCGGTTTAGTATCAAAACTCAAGAATTCTTTGTTGCGTAGTTTCTCACAAAACTATACCGTTAAATAACCGAAAATATTGCCCCCCTTTTAGTTCAAAAACTTGAGTAAAGATGTGTGCCACATATCGTTGTAATTTTATGATGTGATATCGCATCAAAAATTTATTTATTTTTGGTTAGTTCAAAAATAATAATAACCTATTTTTAAAATTAACTAGGAAACCCAGTAGTAAATAATATACTTACCCAACAAAACACACAACTAAAAGTATAATTTATTATAAACAAACAACATTGTTATCTTTATTACATCACTCTGTATTAAAATTTCTAGGAATTAAATGATACACATGAAACTTCCCATTTGATTCAACGAACAAAATAGGTAGGTTAGTTGTAATCATTTAATTCCGGCCACCGTCAACCGTAGTCTATGGGCCATAGTCAATGGGACAACAACCATAATGACCTACTTGCGACCAAGAGCTATTTTTCAATTCAGTTGATAAATCGTTCGAATCACGGGATCATGAGTTTGACAGCTGTCAGTATAGCGAAAAGTCTTCAAACATCACTTCGAAATTCGAACTTTGTGATCATCCTTAGGTATATTAACCATTTAGGGCAGTTTGGACACGTAGAATATTTGCCCACCATGCCCTACATGCCAGGGCATAAACCCATCACTAGTATTATTTTGAAATGAAGCAGAAAACTGCTTAGATACTTAGATGAGTTACAAATGCAAGGATAGTGTAAGGAAAAATGCTTTTAAAACAGATCCGTGCTGTAAAAGGTTGCAAGTTGGCAACTATAAAAATAACCTTCTCCTAAATATGTTTAGGACGTTTTCCAGTATTGGTTAAGTCAAATATCAGCTTTTGCATGGCATAAACTTCACAAGTTTTCACTTGTGAAGTTCCGGGTAGACTACCCTCATTTTTACTCGACTACGGCAAAGCCAAAAAGGAAGGGGTTAATCGAAAACCAATGTTTTTTTGTTACGATACTTTATTTATACCTTTTTAGTTGGAATTTTGGGTTTTAGTTTTTTAACTTTATTTTTTGTTTCATGATTTTTACTTCTGCTCACATTTGTAACTAGCTGCTGCGGCTTTGCCCGCGTGGGATAAATTCTTTTTCTAAAATAAACGTTTAAATTGGTCCAGCCGTTTCGGAGATTAGCCGGAACAAACAGACAGACAGACAGACAAAAATTTAAAAATTATTTTTGTGTTAAGTGCCTTAATTATACATTCATATGCATTTAGTAAAAAGCTGTTATTTTGACATTACAGACCGACTTCAATGTTTTTAAATTTATTATTTATAGATTAAAAAGAGAAGTTATAATTTATATTTGCAATATTATAAAAATAAACTGGAAGAGGGTTTGTTGACTTGCTTTATCAGGGTTGACAGCCTGTCACAATAATTATTTATTGTTTTTTTTTATCAATGAACTGACGGTGTAGTAGTTCCGCTCAGTTTTATTTATTTAATTTATTATTTATGTACACACAGTAAAATACATAGAGATACGACATATAATTATGAGTACGTTTTAATAGGTATAAATTGCGGCTTAATTTTTGTGGTATGAGGAGTATCATCTTCCTTCCCTTGTCTCATATTATGTTACAAGGAAGCGATTTTTTTTAAACATACATTTTGGCCAAAAATTCTCCATTTTCATTTTATAATAATTTTAATATACCCAGTGACCATCGCGCAATAAAGACAAATCTAACGACATATCATTTATCAAAATCGGTTCAGCCGTTTAGTAGTTACGGGGGAACATAGGGACGGACACACATACAGGTAAAATACATAACCCTCCTTTTTTGGCTTCGCCGCAATCGGGTAAAAACTGTAAGATGCATAGAATCTACGAGAGGCGATTTTTTAATCCTACGTCCACCCTGGACAATCAGCCCTGCAACCACCTTGCAAACTGGCTAATATCACAGCTTCTCATAAAGTGTGCTGATTCGAAAGACGAAAAAGACTAATAAAATGAAATTAGACTCTAAACACTGCGTTCAAGAGCTGTCAGTGTCAATATTCCATAATAATTTTGACATTGACAGAAAATCGGAAAATCGCGGGTACGCGTCACCGACATGCTAATGTTAACAATATCTATCTAGCACTTTTATTTCATAATTTAAAGTTTTCACTTCTCTCTGTAGTCCCCATGACTGCCTAAGTGCCTATTTTATTTAAGTACGGTATCAGTTGATTCCTATTTTTATGTAAGGTACCTACATTGTTACGTTATGTAGGTACACATAAAACATGTTTAAACATTGCATTACTTCAATACAGCATACTTTTGTCGTTGATAGCGATTTCCCGTCATTCGCGATCAGCTGATATCAGATATTACAATATTGTTCTTAAATTTCAATAAACTTACCACTTAAGATTTCAAGTTTAATTAATGTAGGTCATAACAACAGTTTATAATAATCGCATTGCAAATTAGAGGCCATTTTTTTTTGCTTTGAATCCGAATTTCGAAACTCGAAATTAAAAAAAATTGTCTATGAACTTGATACGAAGGAGGTAGGATGGCATTATGCAAAAAAAAAAACGCAACTCCAAACCAGTACTATTGAGAAGAAATTCTGTTCGTTGGTAAGCGCATTAATTGAGAACGGCTGGACCGAATTCGCTATTTTTTGTTTTTTAAATGTTTTGTCCGAATGAGGTTTTTATGGAAAGTAAAATTGGAAAAATTTCCCCGAAAATTTTCAAATTTGGGAATAAATAAACGTCCTTTGTTCTAAGGGATACTTGTATAAATTATTGAAATTTTTGCAGGACAAAGTCTGTCGGGTCAGCTAGTTAAAAATAAAATTCGTCGTCTGTGACTCTGTATCTATGTATTGTGTTCATATACTGTCGCTAGCCGTTTTCATTATGCGCTCTTTGTTTTGACATGACTACATTGTTCTTTCATCTTAAAATGATTGTGCACGTCCGATGTTCGTATATTTACAAAACTTGCCGAGAGAATCTATGTAAATATAGATTATCTTAATTATACTATGCTTTTAAAGTCGAGAATCGTATAAAAAGGTTGTTGAGAAAAACAAAGATTTAGCATTGAACACAAAGTGAGCATAAAGTTTTGCTAAGTCAACTTATGATTACGATTCAAGGTTTTTGCTTGCGTTGTGTTTTTACTTAACAATTATTGTATCTAATAAACAGTATGCTTAGAATAAAAAATAATTGGGAAAATCCCAGACACTATTAAATTTCTAGTCACAAAAAAAAAAAAAAAAAAACAATGACAGTTCAGACCGAAAACAAAATACCCTAGACAAAAAAAAAAAAACAAACCTCGAATTAGCCTTCGTCATTTTAGATCCGTTTACACCAAATTCAATTTCACTGCCGCCAAAACTTGCAACCAAAGGCACGTCGCCTTCTGCCATTTTATTATAAACACTTATTAAAACGCGAAATTACTTTTTGTTGAGGTAAATAACGTAACAGTTTTTGCGCGCACGACCCGTCTCCGCGGCGTTCGGCGATGCACTGAACGTTTCTATTCTACGATTATTTTATTGATGTTAATATAATGATGGACGCTCATACACAGATAACGTGTGATGGTCGCTGGACGATGTTGTGGCACTGATAATTGGATTGGTTTATGCAAAACTGACGCATGCCACAGCATCACAATCATCAAATATTTATTCTTATATTACTTCTTTGATAATGTCTTTGTTGCGTTTCTTTGTTTACAATTATTATTGATGAAACGGATTATTGTGACACGACATATAAATTATTAGACAATAAGACATCTTTGACCATTGTATGTTCCTTGGTTCGTCCGTTCTTGTCCATAGGAACGCTTTGATATGGGCAACTAGCTTCAACTTGTTGACTGACCGACTCATTGATAATTCAAAAGTGCCTGTGAATGGTTTAATTGAAATAAATGCTTTAGAGTTTGATTTATGTTTGCAAGTCTTCAGGGAAGACTCCTGAGTCATACACTGCCTAACTGTCCTGTTCCAACCCCGAACAAACCAGTATCACCAGGAAAATCAAGTACGAGATCAGTTTTTATTTCTTTGAATAATAGTTGTCTACCCACCACTTTGGCCCACTTAATGTATTGCTTAATAAGCTAACCAAATATGTTGGGCGTATGCCTAAGTGACTTGTCCACGTAATAAGTCACACACACAGACGTATAATACGTATTTCCGGATTGATATGACATTAGGAAAACAGTGAGGCGAGTTAAGCAGCTGGTTGTTAGTATTCTGAACGTGTTGTGAGGTAGAAAACGATAGACAGTCGCGTTATAGCCAATCAGACGTAATGAATGGCCAGTTCTTGCATCATTAAAGGTATTCCTAGATTCTTACAGTGGTATTTCAATTCAAACTTCTCCTTCAAGGAAGGAGATTTTTTGGGGCACTATTGGGAATAGTCTCTAGAGAATGCAAAAACCTACTAACCTAATTTTGGGTCTAAATAAAAAAACTGTCTCGTCATCATGATTATCTTTGTTTTACCCAATACTGGGTAAATATAACTTTTTGACTTTCTGCTACACAATCAGTTCTTAAAGATACACGACACCCCAATAAATGTCAGAACATATAAAATATGAATCCAAGTAAGCCTTTACTAGTTTTACATGTGCAATAGCAGGTTTTCCCGCACTTAATACTAATAAGTACAGCGATAGTCAGAACATACTGGCGCGCGACACTGCAGCTCTGTGTTGACCAAAACAAAACAAATCGGTGATATCGCTCGTCGATACCTCGATTGCAGTACTCAGAAATCTACCTTTGGAAGGCGTAACCACATTACATGCATAATCTTACGTCTTTTTCCTTATTTGGTTTGTTAGCAGAAACGGTAGAACGTTCTAAGATCCTGACGTTCTCAGTACGGTTGTCTAAGGTAATAGAATCATTATCATTCTTCTATCGGTTTTCTGTCTTCCATACATCTCTATCAGTCGTCATCTCAGAATTCACTATCTTTCCAGCCAAATCACCTGTCACAAAATCTTTTCTTCTTTTCTTTGGTATATCTCTCTTCCTATTGTAGCCATCCAGATTCATTCTCATATAAATGTATCGAACTAATGTATCGTTTTCGTTCATCAACTCTTTCTAGCCTACATTCTAAACCTTCTTTGTCTCATCACTTTTAGCTTCAGTGTCTCATGTCCATTGCTTCATTATCATCGTAATATTCAGTTTCCACCCTCCGACTACAACTAGCATCCTCTTTAGATTATTATTCATCCTCTACTTGTGCTTTTTCTGAGGACTTCTAGGTTCTAGTAATGTCTTTTCAGCTAGATAAGTTCTCATGAGAGTCTATCAAAAGGTCGTAGATACGTCTTTTCGGCCATTTTATTATAATGAAAGATTACTTAAATTATTTCTACTGGGAGGAAATGTTAGTCTTACCGAAAGTAAGACTAACATTTCCTCCCAGTAGAAATAATTTGCACATGCTCTAGTAACCTCAGTATTTATAAAATATGCACATACAAAAACAAAAATGAAAGTGAAAATTAAAAATATGCGCAAGTTTTTATGACTTCCATTTTTACCAGCTAACGCTTAGGCAGTTACAAAATTACTGTTTATTCATTTGGCATACCTATATATTAATATAATTAAACAATTTTGAAACAGATTTTAACTAATTGTTGAGTGTAAATATAACTGTTGAAACATCTGTGAATGTTTTTATTTTACCTCACAAACAATACTTCAATTCTGTTGACGTCAAATTATGTATGTATTGGCTAAATAATCCGTAGCGGAAAACCTGTTGTCATTTTTAACAAGATTTTACCTAGTTTTAATTAATTAATTAGCTGGATATTATGTTTTATGTATCCTGAATCGATAGTTGCATACTTATTATTTTCTTGTTAGCTTTAGACGGTAAAAAAATGTAAACAGACAAAAACACGACAAATTGGTCCAGTCGATTCGGAGCAAATTGGCTGTGACAGACGGACAGACAGCCAGCCACACGAGTGATCCTATAGGGGTTCCATTTTTTCCTTTTGAGGTACGGAACCCTAAAAAACAGTGCTGGTAACTTTGATCGATCTTTCTGGATTGAATATCGGTCATGTTAACAAAATAATGGTAAATACTCAGACACGAATTACGAATAGGTACAATAAATACTTTTCCTGTTTTAACTAGGATATTGGTATGAGCAAGTTTTTAAACCAGTTACTTATCTTCCGTATAAAACCTTGAATCAGAATTCTACGTCAATACTTAAATAACATTTCTTCTTATTAGGAAAAAGTTATGCCTTTTATGTTAATATTTTTCCTGTTTTGTTCATCAATATTCTGTAAACAAAGTATTTTATTACAAACACTATTTCTTTTAGAATTCCAATTCTTTAACTAAATATAATTAGGAGTCTCTTTAATTTGAGAATCGTGTTCCTGACGAGACATTCTTTTTTCAAAACGGTTTTGTAATTTCCTCAATTTACTTTGCCATTTTTATTAGGCCTCATAGACAATACAAAAAATTAAAAAAACTAAAGTCATTTATTTCAAAATAGGCTTAGAATCAGCACTTTTTGTATTGTCTATGAGTACACCAAAACACTCGCCCTTCACCACTTCCTAGTGCTTTAGCTGGGACGAAGTGGCGCAACAAACTCCCCAGCAGCGCAGCTGTCTGTTCAGTTCGAATACAAAATAGATAAATATTTACATTATTGGTTCTATATCGCATAAGCCCATCCACTACGTCACTGGTAATCTCCGTGTTGTACCACGCCGTGTCATCCACGTTTTCGGGTAAATCCGCGCAAAACATTGAAGGGGCGTACTTTCCTGGTATGTTTGTCAATGGTAGAAGGGGGGCGTAATTCGGGAATGGGGATAAAAACTTCCATTTGCTCACTTCAGATGGCGCTGATCTCCAGCGTCTTATAATTTGACAGCTAGCATACATTTTTTGTAAACAAGAGACTGTATTTGCCAAAGATATTATAAGAAGAAAACTGTGGGAGAAAGCTCTCCAAAAAAATTGGAATCCGATATTTCGTCGAGACGATGTGCTATCCTTTATGCCTTTTATGGGAGAAAGTGGTTTATTTAACATAATATCATGATTTTCAGCTAGCTATGACTGCATTGTGGAGCGGCTCGAGGTTAAATAATAACAGCCTCAAGAAACGGTTGCCAAAGTTGGTCCGTAGATGGGTGACCATTCATAACATACTAAGATCCCTCCGTGCCTCGGAAAGCACGTTAAGCCGTTGGTCCCGGCTGTCATTCGTAGATCTTTGACGTTCTTTACGGGTAGTCAGAAGCCCGAAGGTCTGACAACCAGTCTTGCTAAGGGGTATCGTGTTACAGTTGGTGTTGTGATCGCATTTTCGACCGTTTACACACATATTTAGGTCGTGCATTATTTCCCTCGATTCTGCAGCGCGTCGGGCATATTTGCTGACGCAAGAGTCGATGACTTTTACGCCATTATGCGTAAGAAAACAGCTTCTCTGATGCACCGGATTCGGGGGAACGCCAACAGAATCCTAAGGATGATCTCTGAGAGGCCAGAGTCTGCAGTGCTGGGTAGTCTCATTTAACTTCACGTGTCGAGATGATATTTTTATGACATGAGTGATTTTATTAGATGTATTTTGAATTTAATTATAAATGATAACTAACATACTTTTAAGACCTATGTAAGTAATAATTTATGACCATATCAATTAGTCTGAATTAAATGAATTTATTTATTTGTTTATTATACTTACTCATAAAGTAAATTGTGGTTCCATTTAAGCAGTGCTGTAAAGTTGTCTAGGTAAGTACCAACTGTATCTAATTTAAAAAAATAAGTAATTAAAGTAAAATCCTAATTAATGTTATAAATTCGAAAGAGACTATCACGCTAAAACGGCTGAACGGATCTGGATGAAATTTGACACATGGGTAGACGTAGACTATGACCCGTACCCTAATTGCATAATACAACACAATCTGTTTCGATTTGAAACAGATTGCTAATCCATTGCTTCATAAGTTGGAAAAAAAATCTGCTAACAACGTAAATAACGCAATGAATGCTGTTGAACTGTCAAAATGAAACAAATTAGGCAAAATTGTTTACGAAAATAAATTGCGCAATTAGGGTACTGGATTAGGACATAAAAGCACATAGGACAAAAAAGGATTATGCGATAGAGTGAATTAAATGGAGCATTTATTTCAAAGTTTATAAATTAAGTAAATACAACTTAAGTTGTCATTAGTCACATTTCTTAATCTTACGTAATAAAATAATAATAATATTAACATCACTTACTTTCACCAGGGTTCAAAGTAAAGATAAGGATTCCCAATTCTTTGGAATCAAAACAAAAACACAACATCGGAAAGCACAGAGCACCGAAAATACCGCTTCCCCGTTTTGTTATCAGACACGGGAAATAGAAGAAAAACAATAATATTATGTACGAAACGGCTTATCATCGAGTTATTTTGTATTAATTGGTTGGCAAACAAAACCCGCAAGTCTGACAACCAGTCTTACCCAGGGGTATCGTATTATCTAGTTACAGATAGGCAGTCGCTCCATATAAAATACTGGTATTCAGCTGCATCCGGTTGGACTGGAAGCTGACTCCAACATAGTTGGGAAAAGGCTAGGCAGATTGATTGGTTGGCAAACAAACAGGAGAGAGTAGTGGTGGCCCAGTGGTAAAGGTTCGAACCTAGGCAGGCGCTTTACATTGTGTAAATTATTTCATCACCACAGCTCTCAAAACGGTGAAGGAAAACATCGTGAGGAAACCGGCATGTCCTAGAACCAAAGCTCTTACTGACTAAAACCCACCCGTGTTCCTTCGGTTGCCATGTTGCCGGGGGCCACGATCTCCCTTTCGGACTTCTTCGCAACGGGCAAAGGCCTCGGAAATCCCTTTTCCACACAATAGGGATGAGGACAATTTTTTTTTTGTTCGTCAGTAAGATTATTAAAAAATATTGGATACGTATTTTTTCTTTTTTTACGTAGTCAAAAGATTACGGCGATACATTGAGTTAAAATGTGCCATGACGAGACGAGATTTTCTACTTACTTGTGACGTAGTGACCCCCACTCCCCAACTTTAATGAGTTTTATCTAAGTAATTTTTTATTAATATGATAAAGCAAAAAATACGTGTCTAATATTTTTTTATTATCTGACCGACGGACTAAATAAAACTTCTTTTTTTTAACCAGGCTACGTGATAAGGAGTAAGTAGCCCCCAAGCGTGATGTGGCCATGTTTATAATACGTTGTGGTTGATGTTGTAAATACGCAATATATTTTTGCATTTTAGGGATGTTCCAGTAAAAGTCTGGAAATAAGTGAATTTGAAAATGCTCATTGATAGCATTATGACTTCTCGGTAGAACTGATAACGGATAGTTATCGGTATTAGGTGCAATAGGTCAAGGATTTAGAAACGCAAGACGGAGTATCAATATTACTGTAGGTCTGTTCCATAACAGACCTACAGTAATATTGATACTCCGTCTTAGCTTGTGCGTGTGGTAGGCCCATGCCTATCACACGCACAAGCTTCACCACAGTTTTGCCTGCGTAGGCCGGTTTGTACACGGAACACCGTGCGTGTGGTTGGTAAAACTCGCCGATTTTTACACTGTGTTCCGTGTACAAACCGGCCTGCGCAGGCAAAACTGTGGTGAAGCTTGTGCGTGTGGTAGGCCCATTAGGAATTATATTGACATAATGATAATTGGTAAAAGAGTCGGGGTAGAAAATATTAGGACTAGAAGTCTTTTTGGGGAAGAACCTACCGATAATTAGCAAAAATATTAAATATCGTTTACATGACGTATATGTAGTTGGGTCGTAGCTAAATAATAACAACCACACGGGTCGATCGAAGGTTAAGCTAAGCTTGCCGCGGTTGGTTCGTGGATGGGTGATCCTTTAATACATATCGAGACCACTCCATGCCTCGGAAAGCACGTTAAGCCGTTGGTCCCGGCTGTCATTCGTAGATATTTGACAGTCGTTACGGGTGTCAGAAGCCCAAAAGTCTGACAACCAGTCTTACCAAGAGGTACCCAGTAACTTGATTGTGGAGGTCAAATAGGCAGTCGCTCCATGTAAAACTGGTATTCATCTGCATTCGGTTGAACTGGAAGCCAACCACAACTTGGTTGGGAAAATGCTAGGCAGAATGAGGACAAGTGAGGATAGAAATCGTATATAGTCCTGCAGGACATATAATGCGGTTTCTGAGCTAAACAGTCAATAAATTAAAATAAACTTTATGGTCGCATCTGAACCACCTAAAAATACGCTGAAGTGTGCCAAGAAATGTGCACTAATTTTTTTCCATGTCGTAGGTATAAAAAAGTAATAACGTCACCTGCAGCCTGCAAAATAGTTTGGTTATTTTAATCCCGACAATTCCTATGAAACGTTCGATCAGAAATTATCTAGCAAGCTGCATTCACAATTTCGAAATTAATGTGACGATAGATTATACATAAACTATAGATTATTATACACTTTCATTCATAGAGATATCAAGTGTCAATCATAGTGGTATAGAAGCTTGATAGTCTATGCACGTACCATAAATATAGTAAGTGTATGACACGTACAAGTTTCACTGGTTTATATCCGTGCTTGTTACTTTATGGTACATTTACTGTCAACACAGTCCTATGCCAGGCAAAGAATCAATCTGCCTAGCCTTTTCCCAACTATGTTGGGGTCGGTTTAGCAGGATTCAACAGAATACCAGTATTTTACATGGAGCGACTGCCTATCTGACCTCCACGGCCTAGTTACTGGGTAACACGATACCCTTTGGTAAGATTGGTTGTCAGACTTTTGGGTTTCTGACTACCCGTAACGACTGTCAAAGATCTACGAATGACATCCGGGACTGTTGGCGAGGCACGGTCCAATGCTAGGCAATTGAGTGATGTTACTATACCCATTTTTGCAAAGAAATAAATGATTTGATTTGATTTTTTTTATTTGAAGGGTCAGTGGTCACTCTCGTCTATGGTCATCTGCAACACCCACTGACCTCTGCAACACCAGAGGCATCGCAGATGTATCGCCATCCCAGAGACAAAGCTGAAATGTCTAATGTGCCTACATTAGGCCTGAGTACAAACATTTTTTTTTGTCCCTGCAAATGTAAGTTTGTACGCACAATATTGAGAGATTTACCATTTTTTATGACCATAGACTTCTTATAGGTTTTTCTGTAATCTATGAGTAAAGAGCCATACTTTGTATTTTTTTTTTTTAATTTTTGATCCAGCAGTTTCGAAGATAAAGGGGAGAATGGTCAATTTTCATCGAATTTCTTTAATATATTTAAAGTATTCATTTTAAAATTATATAAAAAAAATATATTTAAAATCCTCGCAATAAGTCCTTTTATTTAATATGTCACACGGTACTGTTAGCAAAACAATTTTTTTTTAATTTTCTTGTTTGCCCCCAAAAGTGACCCCTATATTCAAAATTAATTTATTTACGTTACACGTTCGTGTTTGGGTCACAGAAATACATATGTATACCAAATGTCAACTTAATCGGTTCATTAGATTCGGAGCAAATTGGCTGTGACATACGGACAGACAGATAGACACACAAGTGATCCTATGCGGGTTCCGTTTTTTCCTTTTGAGGTAAGGAACCCTAAAAATATTGAACACGTATTTTTTCTTTTTTGACGTAATCAAAAGATTACGGCGATACATTGAGTTCAAATGTGGCATGACGTCACGTCTTGCTAGATTTAATACGACGTTGTGACGTAGCGAGCCCCCATATTAATATGATAAAGCAAACCATACGTGTCTAATATTTTTTTTATTAGCTGAAAGCACACAGGTACCCATAGCCGTTTGTCCACCGTCACGTCAACAGGACGTCAACTAGAAAAAGATGCCGGCGCCGAAATAGCGTTAATACATTTACTACGGCCGCGTGTCCGCCGCATGCCTTCACCGGGACTTCACGCTCAGTTCGAATAATCTCGTTACTCGTTGACACCCAGAGAGAGAGTTAGAGGCCCATTGACACCAGGTTAGTCACTAACCACACGAAAAGAAGAAGTTGACGTCCCGTTGACGGTGGCGGGTGGACAGACGCTGATACCTTTCAAACCGGAACACAGCAACGCTGCGTGACGGCACAAATAGATACGGTAGAAGGAGCGTTGCAGACTAATGAAAACATTGTAGAAACCATTTATTTTGAAAAGAGTAGGTAACCGTGGAGTTTCTTGCCGGCTCTGCTCCATAGGAACCGACCGATTGGAACCGTGCACCTAGCTTCTGACGTTTCTTAAGTGCCCTTGTAGGTTTATGTGAAATAAAATAATTTGAATTTAAAAGACAGGTGGGTGGACGACCTTCAGAAGATTGTGGGGAAGACCTGGATGAGACTTGCACAGACCAGGGAAGCATGGCACAAAAGGGAGGACGCCTATACTCAGCACTAGCTGGAAAACAGCTGCCAATTTTTATTTTTTATCTTGCTACACGACAATCTGTTGTAGGAACAATAAGCCACTTCCTTAGCCACACTACGAGAGCCATAAACTGTTGAAAAGTTTATTTCCATCAAACTATCTAATTGTCTCATTGTGGGAATCTTTTGGTGAGATTAGGGATGTCATGTCTCCTCAGCCGGGTATGTTGGAATCCATCTTATCCGCTCAGAGTCTAGGCAAGTTCATTCACGTGGGTTGTTAGCTTCTCCTGGTACTTCAGACTGCTTTGGGCTATTTCTTGCCGGACAGTTTTTATGCCTAGGTACATGTATTTATTGCTAATACACTGAGGGATACCGAACATTGTTCTTAGTGTTTTGCTTTGGAATCTTTCTAGTATGTCGTTGTCGAAAGGCTGCTAATGATGATGATGATGACCTACTTCCTCGGAAGAGCCCTTCCATAAAGAGCTCGTATTACTATTATCATGGTCTGATCGTTTTGGGCAAGCATCCGGTCAGTCTGATCAGATCAGATTGCTTTGGCTCAAATTGATCTCTAGGATATGTTTTTTTTTTTTGGTTAGAATTTATCAAATAACTTTTCCCGCTCTGGACGGAGCGGGAGGGCGTGTCAGACTCTTACTGACTAAAACCCACCCGTCTTCCTTCAGTTGCCTGTGTGTTGCCAGGGGCCACGGTAACCCTTTGGAACTTTCCCGCATCTCTATATACATGTATGGAGGTGTCTTTAGGCGCGAATGTAAACATAGGTGCAAGACCCCTGGTAAAACATAACTTCAGAGCGGTCATTTTCGGCGAGAACTATACCAAGTAATAAACAATTGTGTGCGTTCCCATAACGGATGCACAAAAAAAAACGTTCCCACAATTAAAACTTCAAAAAAAGAATAGAAATTCGAATTTGCAACGCGCCACCCAATCAGCGGCCGCCAATTTTGGCGCTGTACACTTTCGATGCACGTGATTGGCTTCATAAACTAACTCTGACCCGTAATTGGTCAGAACGTAATGGCGGACGACAATCGTTTGCTTTCTCTAATTGTCTATGACTTTGACTTTCGCTGGCTACGTTAAGTAGTTTTTTTTTTGTTTTCTAAACAGTTAGACAAAATTGTCATGAGGCGACCTAGTTTGTGTCTTGTGGTTTCATACTGAGTTTAAACAGACAGCCTTGGTGGTCGCAAGTACGAATGCTGAGCGTTCTGGGTTTCGAAGCAAAGTGTTAGTTGGTTTTTTTTACCAGGAATTTCTCAGACGCAGCCCGGACTCTGGATTTGTGTTCGAATGATGGCAATAGGCTCGCCCCCTTGTAGATGGGAATTAATAAACCTTAGGGGCCGTTCATTAATTACGTCAGGCGATTTTGGGGATTTTTCGAACCCCCTCCCCCTTGGTGAGATATCGTGAGATTTGGCTCGACACCCACCCTGATCTCACGTGAGATTTTTCAAAATGAGTGTGTTTAATGTAAATACGTCAATTTGTGCATAATTGCGTTTGATTTATTAAAAAAAACATTAGTTGGTTAATTATTTTTATTTAAGACTACTATGAACTTAGTCTAGAATCACAGTGAAAAAATCGAACAATAAAATAGGAACTACTAAAATTCGTAAAAGAATATTTATTCTAATTCAGTCCACGGGGACTCATATGAATTCTCAAGAGTGACTACTGAAACCAACATTTTCATGTTATTTTCAGTAAAATCATCTGCTCCTTCAAGCTCTCTCTGATTTAGCTACTCTAAGCCGCTGTCGCTTGCATACAGAAGCTCAATAGTTCGACGTGTGACAATCCGAGAGGATGTCGTGCAGGAAACCTCTCGTTTTTGTTGCAGGTTTTAGGCATATTTTAGTGGAGAAACACGTTTTAGTTAATTTAACCCAGTTTTCTCGCAATATTACATTGTTTCGGTTGGCGGAAAAAAAACGTCATATTTGCCGAGACCCCTCTCTACCCCACGTAAGATTGGGTGAGATTTGGCTCGATCCCCTCCCCCCCTAAACGTCTCACGTAATTAATGAACGACCCCTTACTGACGAAATGTGAGGTTACAGTATTTTACATCTCTGCCCCCCCCCCCCCCCCCTTTGAGAAATGCAAGCGTTATGATTATGTTAAATAGTCGTGACATAAGACCGCTAAGCAATATGCATTATGTTATAAATAGTGTGCTAACATTAAATGATGTGTCAAGTACGTCGCGAATTGCATTCTAAATCATCTGCAAGACATTTCAATACATCGATTTTAAATCAAAGTTTTCGTCTTTAAATCATTTATGTTTAAAATTGTTCTTCGGTTTTTTGACGTGATAATGTCTTATAAATCGATGAACGCCGGCTGCACGCACGTAAAAGTGTCACGTTCCGCCTGAGCCGAGCGTGCAAGCGAGAGCGCGGAACAAGCGATAGAGAGGCACGATCGGCCTAAGCGTTCGGCTTGTGACGTTATCATGTAAAATTATCGTCCGTAAACCAACTTTATAGACAATCAATATTTTTTTTGTTTTGCTCCGATATTTCTTGTTTTCTTTTCTCGAGTTGGCACGATATCTCATAATAATACCAGCCTATTTACTGACCCACTGCAGGGCATTTAGATTAAAATATGCCTTGACATCATATCATTTAAATGAATAGTTTAAAAGATATGACAGATTCAAAATTACGCCTAACTACATAATTATAGTTGACGGCAACGCGGGGCAGCGGTATTAGTCAATGATCTTTCCTCGGCTATTAGTTACGTAATCCCGGTAGTACGTTCCCGTGGGATATTTTTCGACATCCACGCGGGCGAAGCCGCGGGCAAAAGCTAGTTATAAATAATTTACTAGTCAAGTCATGTAATAAAGGTACAATACACAATAACAGCCTCAGTTCAATGCCTGCGCATCATAAACATAATCTAGGTTGTCGAGACCTTGCATAAGAAATAAGTGCTTATAATTAAAGGGGGTCAAAACTCTGAATACGTTGGTAAATTGCGTGCGAGCATTATAATCATCATAATTATCTTGATCAATATCGTCATTCGACCTGTATATTGGTGATTCAATCTGTCAATCAATGTTATATTTGAAGATATAAGGTCCTTCGCAGAACACTGCTGTATATTATAAAAAGGTAAAATTTGTTTGTTTGCTTGTTTGTATGTAGGAGGTAATATCCGGAACCATCAGTCGGATTTGAAATAGTTTTTTATGCAATAAGTGCGGAATCGAAAAGTCTGGACAAATGAGAACGCCAGACATAATCCGGACGGGGGGCAAAAAATCCGGACATGTCCGGACAAATCCGGACGGATGGTAACCCTAGCGGCGTCTGTCTGTCAGAACGCGATAAACTCAAAAACTACCGACCGCATTTTCATACGGTTTTCACCAATGGACGGATTAATTCATGAGGAAGGTTCAGGTGTATTCATTAAAGTGATGTGTAAATTGGTTGAAATATGACGACATAAAATACTCCAAGAAGGATGAACATCAGTTGATACGACATTACAACAGAAAACAAAAAAACAGTGGCACTCTGGGAGTGCCGACAGAAGTGAAAACTTGAACCAGATCGCCTTGGTGGAACAAAAATACTTGTATAGAATATTAGTCCGTAACCTTATCTAAATAAAGAGCACAATCACGTTTACAAAAAAAAAAACTTCTGAAACCTTTAAAGGAAAAATACTTGCATATACGTAACCTTATCTAAATAAAGAGCACAATCGCGTTTACAAAAATGAGGTGTTGGTAACGGTGTCGCGAGTTCTATTGTTTTTTCCCATCTCAAAAATTCCCAACGCGCCTAAAGAAGTTTTCACTTCAAAAACAAGGTAGAGATATATGCTCTACACGGCTCCACGGGTTGCAAGTTAGCAACCCGTGCGAAGCCAGGGCGGGTTGCTAGTAATAAATAAATAGTAGTAATAGTAGTTCTTGCAAATATGATTGGAGAAGAAGCACGTTAGGTTGTTAAATTGCTATTTAGATAGAGGAATATTCTTGCCCAGTAACTGGGTTGTGGAGAGAGTCAGAGAGGCAGTCGCTCATATGTAAAATACTGGTATTCAGCTAGGACTGAGTTAGACTGAAAGACGGTCCCAACATAGTTAGGGAAAAGCTTTAGGAAGGAGATGATGATGACTGTGACACAAGCCCAAAATCTAGCTGCTAATACACTGCATAGGACATAATCAAGCGCTTTGAAGCTTAAAATATGAGCACCTACAATTTAATACCTTTGTGCTTAATACAAAGGCAGCTTGATGACTCATAGCCAAAGTATGTAAGTGCAGTGTAGGTCTCAGGTCGAGGATGACGTCAGAGAATCGCTGGACGGCTTTGGAGGACAATCTTATTGTTTGTCGACATAAAAGCTTGTGATTTTAGAGCTTTATTAATAGTAGGTCAGGGGGCCCTACAAGTATGATATGTGGAGCAGGTGATGTGCAGGGTAGGTCAAGGATCTCCTACTTATCGAAGTCTAGAGTCTGGCCACGCTAAGTCTGCAATGAAATAAATGGGCAACCCCAAAAAGTTTTATCTATGGTATACTTTTACATCAGTCAGTTATGTCAGTTTCGGGGTTTTATGTAGATCTAATAATTTTAATATTTTGTCTTTTTATTTTTGCATAATAGATTATGTGTTATAGACTATGTCGTACCTATGCTCTATCTCCATACGATGACAAAACTGTATCATCAAATCCACACTGCATCGTGCTAAAGTGACTATTATTTACGGAACTTCAGGAACAAATCAGAATATAAACAAAATAACCTATCAAAAACAAAAAGACAAAGTATCAAATTCTTTTTTCGTAGGACAGGTGTTGCCGTCTATAGATTTTCAAATACCACCGTTTTTTAGGGTTCCGTAGTAAACAAGGAACCCTTATAGTTTCGTCATGTCCGTCTGTCTGTCTGTCTGTCTGTCCGCGGTCTAGCTCCGAGACCCTTAGTACTAGAAAGCTGTAATTTGGCATAGGTATACATATTAATTACGCCGACAAAGTGATAAAACAAAATTATGAAAAACATTTTTTTTTAGGGTACTTCTCTTACACGTAAAGTGGGGATGTTTTTTTTTAACCCATTGTTTGGGGTATCATTGGAAAGGTCCTTTAAAAATATGAGTTGTAGCTGTGATAGTGAGTTTGTGGAAACCATTTTTGGATTCAAGGATCCGTTTGCGAAATATTAAGCTTTAAAGTGCTAATTTTTGTAAGAGTCAAGTGCCCCCCCCCCCCTGCCAGCTAAATGGTTGGTTTTGGATGTGCGAAAAAATCACAGCAGTAGTTTATATAACAAAATTAAAAGGAAAACTCACAGCTAAGTAGGCTTTACAAGTTAACGAGTAATAATCGACCAACTTAACTTTGCAGTTGCAAGAACATGTTTTCCCATACTTTCCGTATGGGAGAACATATTTTCCAACTACAAAGTTAAGCTTGTTTTTGGGATAAATTCATCCAAACTACGGAACCCTTTATTGTGGTTTTTACTTATGCAGACTTAGCGTGGCCAGACTTTAGGTAATTTATCATAGCTCTGCGATGCTGAGATGGGCGGGTCACACTTATAGCATGCATGAAGACAGATGGGCCAGGATCGTAACACAGTTGGTGCCTGAAGACGGGCATCGTCACCGAGGCAGGCCTAAGAAACACTGGTTTTGTTTGTTTGTATGTAAGGGGTAATCTCTGAAACTACCAGTCGGACTTGAAAAAATATTTTTGCATTGGATAGCCCAATTCTTGAGGAAGGTTATATAATAATATAGGCTCGCTACAAAGTCTCGGGCAGAAACTAGAGTTATTGAAAAGGAATCGTTTGTCTTGGTATGAGAGTGTATTTGGTGCGGGGTGGTAACGAAGAAGGACACCAAAAAAAAGTTCATGGATGGATTGTTGATGTTGAATGATAGCGGGATAACTGACAGGGGAGAATGGATGAGAAAAACATTTGGCGCTAACCCCAAGTAAAATGGCGCCCTTATTACAAGAAACAAACATAACATCACTTCCCGAAGGGTTAAGCAGAGGAAGGGTTGTCAACTTTTTAACCGACTTCCAAAAAGGAGGAGAAATTCTTTTTTTGTTTGAAAGGGTGTGCTCCCAAATTGGTCGCCATCTTCTATATTTTTACAGACAATGGCTTCGATAATACCATATCTACACTAATAATAAAGAGGAAAGATTTGATTGTTTTTTTGTTTGTTTGCATTGAATAGGCTCCGAAACTACTTGACCGATTTGAAAAATTCTTTCACTGTTGGGAAGCTACACTATCTCCGGTGAACATAGGCTACAAAAAAAAATATAACTTTGAAATGTTTGTTTAATACCCGTGCGAAGCCGGGGCAGGCTGCTAGTTAGAAATAAAAAAAACTTTTTACAAAAAAAAAAACAACCGACTTCCAAAAAAAAACACTACAAAGTGAAAAATAACTTTAATTTCGGTTGTTGTTTTTTTTATATCAAATATGGTATTATCGAAGCCATTGTCTGTAAAAATATAGAAGATGGCGAAAAAATCAAAAAAATATAGTACTTAGGCGTTTCAAAACATTATTATTCTTATGTATATTTTTTTACTGCTTTAAGAACCTTTATTAACAGATTTCTTTGAAAAAAATCTCATCTATTTTTACACTATACAGGATGGCATAAAAAAAGTCTGCTGTTTCATAGAAATACCTACGCGGTCAGAATATATTTTATTATTGATTTTTATTTCGGAACAGAGTCCATAGTGTGTTAGTAACATAATATAAAATAACTTATTATCTAGTGTTAGTACCAATCACGCTCTGCACAAACAGCTTTACAATTGGAGAGCTAAAGCTCTCCGCTACAGTTCTCAGGATGCTGTTGTGACTGTCTCTCACTCTTCTCAGTAGTGAAGCAGTTTTTTTGCGAACAATCGCATGGAAACCGTCAGTACGGGCTCGCGCAAACATTTCCGAAGCGCTGCAGTAGCGAGGAAGTCCCAACAACATCCTGAAACCATTGTTGTACTATATGGAATTGCAGTTTTTTTTTAAATAACCGTCGAAGAATTTCTACGCAGGGTTCAGAATCATATTATACTGAATCCATGGTAACAGTTTTCGTGTAGATGTCCCTGCCGACCTGTATAAAGGTTACATAATACTATTAATTCAGCTTTTATGAGATTAATACTGACCCTATTGCGATCATCTCGCCATTTTGTATTGAAATAAAAATACAGGTACTAGTATATTTTTTCTCAGACCTCTAATATAGTAGGATACTATATTATATAGGAGAGTTGGCAACCCTAGGCAGAGGTGTACCATCGCGGAAAGCTAACCACCGTAAGGACTATTCTTACTTGGCTGCTCGGCCGCTATAGAACCGGGGCGGTAACAGATGTATGACCACATCTGTGTTGGGGTTTGTTTTCAAAGTTGTTATTTATGGGTTTCCGCGATAGTACCTACCTATACTCCATTTGAAATAAGATTAGACATTTAAACAAACCATTTTTACAGTCCGTTCAACCGATTTTGACTTCTATTGTGTTGGTGGCATGACAAATGGCAGCTGCAGTAAACAATTGGTATTGTAACCACTTTTTTGCTTATAATGCCATCCTTATGCCTACGGTATAGAAGTCAGAATCGGTTGAACTGACTGTAAAAAAGTTTTGTTTGAATGTCTAATCTTATTTCAAATAGAGTATAGTGTATGCACTTATTACATTACTGGCGAAAAGTGACAAATACTAGACCCCTTTTGGAGATACAAGTGTAATATTAAGGGGGCCCTTCCCGATCCGTCTATCGTCAACGCGAGCATGGTCGAAAAGCTTGTTGTTTCATCCAGCTCAAGAGAGAACCGCTAACAAGCAAGTGAGAACGCGATAACATTGTACGAAAAATAACTGGTTTCAGGAAATACGTGTTTTTGAATACGCCTTACAAGTTTGTAAAATATTTTTTTGTAATTTAGAATCTCCATTACATGGGCGAGGTTTCTATAAAGATGTTTTCTTTACTTTTACAATTTATAAGTACATTATGAACGGTCAAAGTTGAGGTAAAATTTGTGCAAAAAAGCAGATTTTTGGAGGCTTATATTGAATTTGTTTCGCCAAATTTTTATTTTTTGATTTCATAGAAACCTAGATATAGTGCACAAGATACCCATTAGTTTAAAAGAATTAAAGAAAGATGTGTTACAACGCCATAATCACGTACGAGCGTTTGTATGAAAAGTATGACGGATTGGCCGTTCTTAAGCACATCATTCGCCAGTCCTAGTCATGTCGATACCGTGCAGAAGTGTCAACACTTTACTATCCTCACAGCTGTGCTTGCACATAGACAAGTTTCGCAGTTGTAAGGTCGAATGGGTCAAAATAGCCAATAAAATAATGTATTGTTATTGCTAGCTATTACACCATTTATGAATATGATTATCATCAACACAAAATTACGTTTTATAATGGTAGCAAAAGTGGTTATTATTGCTGCACCTATGAAACCATGAAGTGACCGTAGGTTAAAAACTTAAAAAAAAAACAAGTGAAAGTGAAAAATAACTTAGTTTCGGAAGTCAGTGTCTTTGGTTTTGATTTTTCGTTTTTTGCCACGTTATTTTTCACTTTTTAGTTGTGGTACCTACCCCACACAAATTCGAATACCACTACCTGCTATATAAATAAATAACAGTGACAGGAACTTATCGATACCGGAAATTTCATTGTCGTAAAGGATATTGTATTCCCTGTCCTTTACGACATTTGAAATTTCCAGTGTCGTTATCATATCATCGTAATTGAAGCTAACTTAAAAAGTTAATAAAATTTATATGGGACCACCTCGAGAGTATACAAAAATCCGAAGAAAAAAAATTTTTTTTTCAAAATCGGTACCTACACAAAAACAATACGAAAATAGAACCTCTTTCTTTTTGCAAGTAGGTTAAAAAATGAGACCAAAGTCAAGTAAACGATGACAACTTTGGAATATGAACTCTGACGGGGTAATTGCGTGACGTGACCCACAAAATTTGGTCATCGATCTCACTGCCTTTTCATTTTGACAGTTCAACCACGTTCATTGAGTTATTTAACGTTGTCGAGTAGACGAATTCTTCAAAACTTTGAAGCACAATGAACGGCAATGAAAGGCATTGCGATCGATTGCAATTTTATGTGTCTCGCGTTGATTTCCTTTAACGTATTATGTTTCCGACATTAACAAGACAACAACAAGAACGTTGACCTAGGTAAATCATCAGGTTTTGACCATCGAATGATTTTCTTAAACCGTCAGTAATTTTAATCTGTGAAATAAAATTGACGTCTGTCAGTCTTCGTGTGGAAAAACTGTCAAAAATTCAAATTTATTTCTTTAATAAATATATCTGGAAAAATGAGCCCAATCTGAACTTACATACCAATTATTCTGAAATCGTCAAAACGCTAGAAAAATAATAAATGGAAATCGATGCTCGTTCGTTCTCTTTATGTAAATAGTTTGCGGGGAGACAATATTTCTGTAATAGTACCTGGGCGACCGGGCTCTGCTCTGGTGAAAATAGAGAATGCTCAATTTAATAGTAAGTATAGGAAAGCATATTACTAATTCCATGCTGCCATGTCATTATTCTAAGGTAGCCATCTTGTTCTAAACTTTGGGCGACCGAGCTCTGCTCGAGTGAAAATACGGAGAAAATGAATTTTCTCAAATATGAAAGAAAAAGAAAGAAAAAGTATTTATTGAGACTCGCACAAGGAATAAAAAATTAAACTAAACACCTTCACGTTAAACATTAATAAAAAATAAACCTCCTATCTCAGCATATGCTGCGACATTTATATGAGACCTATCTAGATGAGACCTATCTAGATGATTTTTCGCCACCGAAAACCCCCTTAATAAAAAATAAACCTCCTATCTCAGCATATGCTGCGACATTTATATGAGACCTATCTAGATGAGACCTATCTAGATGATTTTTCGCCACCGAAAACCCCCTATATTGCAACTTTCATCGAATACGAGAGTTTTCGAGAACGTGATAACAAATATATTTATGTTTAGATAAATACAAATATTGCTAATTTAATAATATAGGATAGGATTAAAACCTAGTAAATGATGTGAACATGTCTAAAATTCTAACAAACCAGCTTCAAATGGCGTCCACACCGTTTTGTCCTAATCTAAATACCTAGTCAAGATAATGACATCAGCAAAACACAACCGGAGATGACAATTTTAAGCTCATTCTGAGCGGTTCCAACCAACATGCCTTCTCTTTCACTCTCACTGATATTGACAAGCTATCTCGCTCACACGTTCGCAGTAAACTTGGTTTACCGTTATCTGAATTCTAGCTATTTTGTTGTTGTGTACCAGCTGATTCCATTCATCACGGTGGCCTGTTAGCAGGGTAGGCAGGAATGGCAGCTATGGTGAATGGTTGAACTTAATTTTACATTGTAGGTATTTTATTACACGTATTTGCAAAAGTGCTACTACTGAGCACAAGGTTCTGGGTTCGATTTCCAGTCCAGTACCCTAATTGGGTAACTTATTTTCATAAACAATTATGCCTAATTTGTTTCATTTTGATAGTTCAACAACATTCATTGCGTTATTTACGTTGTTGAGCGGGTTTTTTTCCAACTTATGAAGCAATGGATTAGCAATTTGTTGCAAATCGAAACAGATTGTGGTTGTGTTGTATTACGCAATTAGGGTACAGGTCAAGCAAAGTGTATTAGGTTTTTCCATCAGGAATTTCTCAGTTGCAGCCGGGCACGGGGGCTAAAATTTACAATAAGATAGTGGACATATTAAGCACCAAGGAACTCCCACTATTCAAATATAAATTGCGTTTTTTTTTAATTGACAAAGCTTACTACACGATCCAAGATTTTCTTAATAATTAGTGCCTACTAGAATCTGTCAACATACACCTAATTTTTATTTTGTAAGATTTGCTCTATAAGTGATGCCTAAGAATTTTATTCAAATTCAAATTCATTTATTTGCGAGAATATAGGTTTACAATGTATGATCTTAAAATTATAATGGCCCTTTTACATTCTACCATGTCCATTACTTATGATGTGCGAATATTTAATTTTGTTCTACACAATGATAATTAAATAAAAAATACAGCAACAACAAACAAGATGCATGCATTAGGACTTGCATGGTAAAAATGATAATTAATTAATGAAGTCAAAGCTATACCTACCTATGTCAGGTCAAGAGATCAAGTATAATGTCAAATTAAGATTAAATAAATATTATTGTAAATGGTAATTATACTGCATGTTGACATAATTATTGTATGCCTATTAGGCAGGACAATAATGGAACTGTAATTCACCTAACATCTGTCTGTATAACCTATGCCCACAGTAAAAAGATTTGATTTTATTTGAGTCTGAATTTGTGCCCGGTTGATGGCAATAGGCTTGTCCATTATTACAACAATCCGATTTCTAAAGGCTCCATCCCTTCAAGTACCACCTAAATCTGCAAAGTAACTTAAAATCACTTTTCATGAGATTTGACGGTAATTTGAATTAGAAACCGGGGCTGTAGTGCTATTCTATACCTACCAGCGCGGCGGTATTTATTTATTTTTAAATATCGCAGCATCATGCTGAGATAGGAGCCTTTTTGGCCTCGCACAGGTCGTTATTAATTTTGTTTGTTAGTTTTTAAAATGCTCCTTTTTATATTTGTTAATTTTTAATAATTTTTTACTGTTTTATATTTCCTGTGCGTGTCCCAAATAAAATATTTTTCTTTCTTTCTTTCATTCTGTAACCATCTCACCGTGTTATCTTAGGTGAAGTGAGCGTGGACTGAGCTGTCAGTTTGACACTATTGGCAGCTCACTTCACCTAAGTTATCACGGTGAGATTTTTACAGGGTCATGATGATACCGATACGAAAAAGGTTACTACTAAGTAAACTACATTTGAATGAATTAATGAAATACACCGATCCCAGCGTGGTTTAACCAGACTCGATAAATGGAATGAGCCCCAAGATTTGTACTAGCCCCTGGAGTCTCATGCCTCATGGGGCTACAGAGGCATTGCATATCAAGGAGCAGACCGGGGGGCGCGGTAATGGTAGGGAAGACGTGCCCTTACGATATGGAAGGATTTGCGAGCCGTACCGGATATGCATCCTTGAGTAGGCAATGG
Organism: Agrochola litura; assembly: GCA_949152395.1. NCBI lineage: Eukaryota > Metazoa > Arthropoda > Insecta > Lepidoptera > Noctuidae > Agrochola > Agrochola litura. The sequence goes on along the minus strand of OX424521.1, from coordinate 10,273,060 downwards.
ACTAGTGGAGAGACGGGTGATATTTGTCTATGGATGACCATCTTTTAATGACGTCGTCGCCAGATTGGTTCATGTCCAGCTTCACCGATGGATCTTTTGCCGGGGTTAACTGCTTTCTCGACTCCTTTCTATGTCACTGCTATGCTGTGTTACATGTTGCTGTTTCCAATAGATTTAAAGAAGGAGCCGTAGGTACTGCGCATACTCCAAAAAAATTATATATCAGGATATGATGAAAATTTTGAGAATTTACGTCCAGAAGTAACGTTTAATACTTAGCTATAGGAAGACACAGATTTTATCATAACATACGTACTTATTTATTTATTTGGATCTCCAACAAAGATTACACCTTACATGCTAAAAATAAAACATAAAAAGATACAAATCCTTGTGCATCTTCAATTATAGGAGACCACAGCTTGCATTAAGATATCAAACAATCAATTATTAATATGGAAATAAAGTATACAGTTTAAAGTAAAAATAACAAGAATTAAAATTATAAAAAAAATAAAAATAATTATAAAAAAAAAAAAAAACTATATATATTGAGTTGTACTTAAATAGATGACTAACAAAAACTAGGCTAGGTTATAAAGAACCACACCTGAGTGAAATTTTTTCGACATCATTATGCAATTCGACTTTCACAGGAAACAACACCAATTAGTATGTGATAATAAACAGTTTTTGGAAACAGCCTAAAATTAATAATTAAAGAAGTAGTTCCGATTGAAAGATATCTGTTAATTTAGAGAACATGTCTCAATTGTACGTCTCACAACGCTTCAGCGTGTGAGAGTGCTCTACTCTCGATATGTCGCTGTCGTAGTAAGATGGTTATAACCGTGATATAGTTATATCCCTAGGGATATAACGGCATATAGCTATATACCGTAATATCATCTTACTGCGACATCGCCTTGTCAAAATTTCCAGCATAAAATGGTTTTTAGTATTTCCTGAGCTCGAAACTGGCTGATCAGACTCAAAAACTGTGTTTGAATATAAATGGGGTCTTAAACAGGTTTTCTAAACAAATCTGGTTTTCGCATAAATTTTTATTTTATGCAGAACATAACGAAAATTGTAGAATTGAGATGTGCACCTGTGTTTTTTGGTTTTAAGACGTTAGAGGTAAGTGTGCTTGTTAAATTCGGTTTATTTAAAATCTGGCTTTAGTCAGAGTAGTCAGTGTCTATGGTTTTGTGGATTTACGTTTGTTCCAAAATACTTCCAAAATTAAAGTTCACTTTTGTTGTTTTTTTTTTGTAAAAAATATTATTTTTAACTTTTTAGTTGTGGTGGGTACCCCACACAAATTCGAACACCACTACCTGCTATGTAAATAACAGTGACAGGAAGTTATTATAACATCATCCATAACGACTAAGTGGGAAAAATACGTATTATTGAAGAAGCTAACTAAAAAACTACTCACGCAAAGTTAGTAAAATCACCCTTTCAAACAATAAAGAATTTTCCAAATCGGTCCAGCCGTCTTCGAGTAATTGGGGAACATACACAGAAAAAAACCTACTACCTAAGATCCTCCTCTTTTTTTTGAATACGGTTAAAAATAAACATAATTTGCTGACAAATTGTCGAGCGCGCGTACACTTCTGTGGGTGGATGAATAAATTACAAACAGTACCCTAATTGCGTAATACAACTCAATCACAATCTGTTTCGATTTGAAACAGATTGCTAATCCATAGCTTCATAAGTTGGAAAAAAAAATCTGCTCAGCAACGTAAAGAACGCAATGAATGTTGTTGAACTGTCAAAATGGAACAAATTAGGCATAATTGTTTACGAAAATAAGTTACGCAATTAGGGTACAGCTTGACTTATTTAATTCTGGCGTGGGTGGATTTAAAGATTTCTGACTCAATACGTCTGTTTCTGGGTAAGTAGTTTCTTTTGCAAAATGTTGAGAGTTTTGATGATATATTTTGAAGTCTGATTTATAAAACATCCCTTTCATAAACCATTGATATTTTCTTAACAATAAAAAAACTATAGAAAAAGACGTTGCTCAAAGGAAAAAAATGTTGGTAAATATTGTTTTCTTAGCATAATATAATGGAAGATGACGCCTGATCCCCGAAAGGTTATTGTACTTACCCTTGAACTGACAGCTGTCAAACGCAAAAAAAAAAATGTCTGCCCGTGACCTTGGCGTGGCCCCTTTTGGAACTGCTTGCGTTTAAACCCCGATTTCTCGCTATTTTACTATGAAACCCATATAAAACTATAACTGTTTCGTAATCTGTTCAATATATCCTATTGGTTCTTATAAGACTTATAAGAATTTGGTTTATAATAAAACGAGCATGTTTACACTAAAAACAAGTCTTGTTATTCACCCATTTTTTTCATTCAAGAACATAAATATCAAAATTCTGCATATCTTTACATTAGAAAATCAATATTATAACCTAAAACCATTTAAAAATATGTCCAAATAACGAATTGAAACTTGCGAATTTCCGCCATTTTTTTTTGCAACATCCGGATGTAACTTCCGATTGCCATACATTCGTTTTGATGCATAAAATGTTGATAGCATGGCGTGTTTTATTGTTAGCTCTGTCTTTCGTGCTCACAATACCACAAGAACGATAGAGATAGGGCACTTAGTTTCATAGATAATCGCAATAAAGTTGGACCATAATCGACCTGTCGTGGCACGGCAAGTGCCAGTGGACTATGATTTGACAGCTGCCGTAGTACGGCGGCTGTCAGTTTAAAGGATAAGTACCCACGTTTCGTCAGTTTGTTATATTTATGTCCTATTTAAGAAGGGGTGCGAGCGAGCCTATATTGCCATCAATCGGGTACAAATCCAGACTCCGCTATTTCTTAAGCAATGGTTTAGATATGAAAATTGTAGAAATATCCTATAATATTAAATGAACAATATTTGTATATATTTAAATATATACATTTGTAACTAATCACGTTCTCGAAAACGGTTCTAACGATTTCGATGAAAGTTGCAATTTATGGGGGCAAAAAATCGATAAAGCTAGGTCTCATATCTATATTATTCGTTTTCTCCGTATTTTCACCTCGGTCGCTCAAAGTTTAGAACAAGATGGCTACCTTAGAATAATGACATGGCAGCTTGGAATTAGTAAGTACCTACTATCATGGCAGCATGGAATTAGTATAAACTTTCATACTAATTCCATGAATAAAGAATCATGGAATAAAGAATCATGGAATTTTGTTTGTGTGAAAGATGACATGGTTAGAAAGGGGGTGAATAATTATATGAAATGTAATAAAAAATTAAAAATGTTTGGGAGAAAAGACATAAAATTAATTGGAATAAAACCAGGAAGATAATGATGATCATCGTCTCGAAATTCAAGTGACAAACTTAAACATTGATCTTTTTGTAAAATACCGCAGATTTTGACAAGGTTGGTCGTTTTGTAATATATTAACCCTGAAGTAAAGAGTTTATTTTACTTAATTCAATGATCAATGAGGAAACAACTAGTTTGAAAACAGCTGATTATCACAGATTTTTGAATTATATATCAAAGATTATCAATAAACATGCTAAGAGGTTCAAAACAGAGGAACAAGGAAATGATTACAAGTTGTAATTGATTATGCAAACACATGCGTTAACTTTATGATATATTCAATTATTCCTAGGTATATAGTGTGAGTTCTTCTGGTTCCAGTTTCTTATTAAGTGGTGCCTTTTGTGTTTTAGTTTTTCATCATTATCAGGGACCGCAGAAGTGGGGGGCAGAGGGGGCCCAATGCCCTACCTAAAATCAAACGGAGGGGGCCGCGCCCCCTACAATTTTAGATACTACTTGGTAAAGAAGGTTTAGAAAGTCATGGAGTACCTCGTTTTAGGAAAGAAGGTGACCAAAGAAGTTTGTCCCCCCCGTCATGGAGTACTTCCGCGTAGGACATGGTATAGAATAGAAAGTATCGATACTGTACTCATGAGTAGTATCGAAAAAAAAAAATCGTACTCATAAAAGTATCGATACTTCATGGTATCGAGTACTTTTCTTAGAGCCTTATGCGCATAGAGCATAAGTCAATATCATCTAGTAAATAACGTCAGTTTAACTTCAGTAGGGCAGGACATGAAAAACAAATGACAACGGTGAACGAGTGAGTGAATGAGTGATTGATTAGTGTAGTAAATGAGTGAAGTAAAGGTTAGGAATTTAACTGTGAACGCAAGAAACGATTTCGAGCAAAGATCGATGTAATGTTTTAGAAGGTTCAGAACGAGTAAACTAGATGGCGTTGCCATAAACATAAGCCGTAAGGTCGCAAGTTTTAAATGGGTAATTTCTAAGATTACCCATTTAAAACTTAATTTCTTATTCGATACGCCAAAAAGTACTCATTGAGTAAAAGTATCGAGTACAAAAGTATCGGTATCGAATGGAAATGTACTCGATACCACAAAGTATCTACTTCCGCGGTGCCTGATCATCAGCGCATAGTAGTCCACTGCCGTCCATAAGCCTCTCCATTTTCACACCATTCAACTCGATTACCGGCAACTCTCATCTAACTACTACCAGCCACCCTGCAAAGATCGTCACTCCACCTAGCCTGAGGGTGTCCTACCTTACGTTTGCCAATTCGCGGTCTCCACTCAAGAATACGTCTACCCCAGCGGATATCGGTTCTACGGCTATCATGTACGACTTTAGTCTTTGGTTTACTAATGTCATACTGCCTACGCCATCCAGCGAGGTAATTGCGTACACTATCACAATGACAATGCCTTCCATTTTGACAGTTCAACAATATTCATTGCGTGATTCACGTTGTTGAGCAGAAGAATTTTTCAAACATATTATGAAGCAATGGAATGAACCTGTGAAGGCCCCAGGAATCCGCTGGATGCGAGCACACAACCGGTCGAAGTGGCGGTGCTTGAGGCCTATGTCCAGCAGTGGACGTCTTTTGGCTGAAGTTATGATGATTATGAATTTCCTTCAAAATCCTTCGGATTGTGATATAAAATGTGTTACGCTATTTGCCGGTTTTTAAAAGGCTAGTCAAGAGTTGGCTGCCAGATTGTCAAACTAGATTTTATTGTTTTTTTTGTTATTTCTGTCAACCAATGAGCCAATCACAGTACTTAGTTAGCATATTGACATTGTAGAGGTCAGTTGGTTTTTACGAAGTATATGGTATAATAAGCTCCAGATTCATGGTAGCAGGAGGAATCGTGGAGTTTTAATCGTTAAAACTCCGACATAACTCTCCGTTCTCCTCAAATGGACCCTCCATTTGAGGAGAACGGAGAGTTATGTCGGAGTTTTTCCACCAATTTCCATGAGGAATACCCCACAAAAAAAATCTAGTATCGTGTTACCCAGTTACTGGGTTGTGGAGGTCTTTTAGGCAGTCGCTCCATGTAAAATACTTGCATTCAGCTGCATCCAGTTACACTGGAAGCCGACCCCAAAATACTTAGTTGGGAAAAGGTTACGCAAATTGTTTTTTGGTTGTCCGTGGAATAGCCATTCCAATTTCAAATTCCAGGAAAAGAAACCATTAATTATAAGCAGTCTAAAGATGTTGACAACCACCATTAAGTTTCTCAATTTCTAAAGAGCCGTCAATTAATCGAAACGGGTAGAATGTAGGTAGGTTCCAAGCTATTTATAATATCAAGTCAATCATAAATTTACAGGGAAAAGTAACCGCGGAGCCATGAGCCGGAGCCATAACCGATGTGTTACCAACCTCTCATTACGCAGCAATGCCTATTTAAGTTTTCACCACAAAATGACAGTATGATTCAGAAAATGGCGCCGACGAAATAAAAACTTTAGAATGGCGCGCAATTTGAAAAAAGAAGTGGCTAATGCGAGTTTTCTAGAATTCAGAACGACAATGGAGTGGACTTGTGTAATTTATAAAATAAAATCAGAAGGTATAGCTAAAAAAATTGTTTTCGATAAAAAACTACATAGGTAAGTACTGAGTACCTACGGAAGTACCCACATATTTTCTTGTATTTTTATTTGTTTCCTTTTTTAAATGGAATTGCAACGGCTTTCAATGCGGTCATTATGCTAACAAACTTTTGATAGAGGAACAGAGTAAAGTCAATAATTTACTAGCACAGGAACTGTAAATAATACAGTTAAGATTTCTAGATACCGTTTCTAACTAACAATTTAGTGTTATTTGTCAATAAAATTTTAAGATTATTACGATTTTATCGGATTTAATTTTACAAAAGATTTTTCGACAGACATTCTTCATTGTTTTTTTTTTAATTGGAGAAACGTTGGCAAATGTCATGCCTAAGTCCTGCTTAGTATGTAAGTAGGTCTTCATTCTCTTTTTAAGTAAAAAAACAATGTAACTTTGCCTACGAATGAGTAATCACCAGTCAATGTTTTTTCATTCGCTATTTTTTGTGTCATGATCATGAATGCCATGATAGAACATTCGTCTTGTTTTTGTGCTGTTTTACGGCCGTTTGTGGGCCCCACTCAGCCGGAAGTGATGCCTTCTAAAAATAATTACCCACACACAATTTAACACGCCAATCTCTATGCGAAAACAATCTTATTTGATTACATTTAAAAAACCGGTAAGTTACGCAAGTTGTTACCCAATATTTATACACAGGACTTAGTAAACACGAACGCAGTTTCTTTCAATAGTGAATACCTAGTTCGCAGAGTCGTTAAAAGTAACAGATAATTATTCATCCAACCCTGCCGCTAACAAGAGAAAGCGGTCGAAACTGCTCTAGATTAAAAAAAAACCTCACCTGTATCAGTAGTCGTTGATTTCACAGACTAAACTTCTCAAATACACTTTCAGAACAACAATAAAAAACTGTTTTTATAAAAAATCACAAACAAAAACTCGCCGTATACCGTATACTTGCAAAAGAAAACTAACTTTTATATAACTGTTACTTCCTATTACTTACAACCGGTTTTTACGAGTTTAGATATTAGAATCTGATTTGCGAAACTCACAGTTATATTTGTTTAATTATAGAATCAGTATGTCAATATTATTTATTTGTTTTACAATGAGATTTTTGTTGGCGTGTTGAAATAAAAATGGAGAAAGGTACACAACGCGCGATCACATCGACCCCCCGCACACAACTGCTGACTTCCAGCTCAAGTAGTGTTACCAGTGTACGAAGAAGGTTTTGCTCCAATACAAACTTAGATTTTCATTTCGAAAGATACATTACTTCCTTATTGAACCTACATAAGGTACAATTTTATCTGCATTTACGCATTTTACATGAAAAAAGAAGTTTGTTTCTATTCATAATCGTGATAGAACGCGCACAAAGAGTATTTTATCGTTTTGAAAACGAACAAAAAATACATAATTGAATGACATTAAAGGAAGAAAAAAAAAAAAAAGATTTCACACGTTCAGCCCGGTTCCATGTGTTGATAAGTTAATTATTCATTATTTGTTGTTTAAGTACATAGAATTGATAGTTATTCTCGATACTTAGAACATAGAGCTGTTTTAATGACCATTTGTTATGATTTAGACGCAAAAAGGCTATCTAATCTTGATAGGTACCTTAATAGCATGTTTTGCCTCTATGTCTGCGGGCTTCAAACTAGTTAATCAACTATTAACTATGGTATTTTTTGCTGGTATCTGATAACATACAATAACTCATTACTGCTCGAATCAAATCACTACCTAGACACTAAACTATTAAAAAACCAGTCTTGAATTTCTTCAATGCTTTATTACACACCAATTTTTTGTAGGTAGCATTATTTTTTTGTTAGTTTTTACAGATTAATTACTTTAGAAGTTGTTGCTGGTTGGTCTAAAAGCATTTTGGAGGTAAGAAAAATTTGTAATAAGGAAAATACTATAGATATTATCGGAGCATTTTACTCATTTAAACGTTGGAAATAACTTGACCAAAATCACCAATAATCTTTTAGTAGTTTTTCGCGATTTGACTCATTAATCTGCACTATTGTGGTACTTATGACCGAGCGAACATGTATTTTCAGATTCAGACTAGAAAAACGAACGTTCACTCATATTCAAACAACATCACCATAGCTGGCATAGTTCCTTAAACAGTTTATAGCATTTTCGCATTAAGGCCTCACCTATAAACGTAAAATCATTTGTGATCGCTTTAGCTGTGTTCACAGGCACAACAATGTTGAAGAAAAAAATGATGTTAATGCTTTGCACAATTTTATCCAGCATACCAACATCAAAACACATTTTACTAATACGAAAATATACAATCATCAACACAAACAAAATCACTTCATAAAAATGCCTACCACGGCAATCTACCCACAAAACAAGCGAACATTATACCTTGGCAACATCGAAAACAGGTGGTAAACGGTGACCCGCAGGTAGCTTCGTTCCCAGTTGCATTGCATAAATACTAAAGACTTGTAACGGATACGCTGTATGCGAAACACAACGATTTAAACCTCATTTTGAATTTAGAACCACATCCAATTTAGAATACAATATTATTCGTTTATTTTAAGTTGTACTCGATATTCCGTATACGAACATACCTACTATATGTTATAATAAATTGTAACTCAATTTGAGAATGAGTCATTTTGTACAACATTTAATTTATAGGAAAATTTTATGTCAATAAAATTCTTAAGTTACCTTCGAAAACGTATACAGAAACGGTTTTTAGTTCGTTACAACAATAACGTTATTGTTTATTGATTTTATAATATCCGTTTCGCATTAAAGGGTTAGAAAGTGACTCTTGCAATGTTCTTAGAATTTACTTAAAGTTAGTGTTAAGTTAAGCACGCTAAAGTCTCAATTGAGTGTATTTGAATTTAGAATGAGGTGGTTGTGAGCAGACAGCTCGTTTTTTTGTAGAACAAGAACTACCTACCTAAAGTCTATTACGCATAGACACTGAATTTTATGTAGCGTCATAGTGTTTTATTGTTAATTTATTTCTTTGTCGTACCTAATTATTATATCATTATTGTATTGTCACCTGAGGGGCTCATGCCTAAGTAATAACCGCCACACGGGTCGATCGATCAGGTTAACCTACGCTTGCCGCGGTCAGTCCGTGGATGGGTGACCATCTTAACACACCAAGACCACTCCGTGCCTCGGAAAGCACGTTAAGCCGTTGGTCCCGGCTGTCATTCGTGGATCTTTGACAGTCGTTACGGCTCGTCAGATAAACCAGAAAGTTTGACAACCAGTCTACCAACCAAGGGGTACTTAACCAACCGTGTTACACAAAAAAAGAAACACTACAATGTGATAATTATGCTTTAATTTAGGATGTCTTTGGTATTGAATTTTCGTTTTTTGCTACCGTTTCCGACTTCCGTTTTTTGGAACGAAGTTCCTTATCGCGTGTTGCGAAAGGGGGCTAGACGGAAAAAATTAAGACCAAAAGTTGTAACGACACTTTTTTAAGACTCGAAGTTGTAACGACACTTTTTTTTATTTAAATTTTAAATATCTCGGAAACGGCTGGGAATATCAAAGTTTTGATAAAATTCCCCCCCCCCTAGTACCCCCCTTCTCAGTTAGACCCCTTAGACCCCATTTTTGACCTCCTTTTCTTTTGACCCCCAATATCTGTAATTAAGTATATCTTACAACTCTCTTATATATAACCTCCCCCCTAACCCCCCCTCGATATCCTCCCGGGACCCCCTGATCCCGATACACCCCTGCACACCTCACCCCCCCGGGTCTTAACTTTGGAGCCAGTGGTCGTAGACCTATCAAGTTTGGGGTCCCCAAAATCAGGAGAAAAAGACCTCTCTTTTGGCTCTACTAAAATCACGGGAAAACGCCGCATTATTCCCTATTTTGGTATTGTGTGGTGCTGCGGTGTACGCTGTGTGTGTGGCGTATGCACTCACTTACCTACTCATTTTATTACAATTCCTTCAATAATTAATCGAAAGGAACTTCGTTCCATCCGGGTGTCCCTTGACACCTCTCAAGTTTTTTTTTAGAAGTTAGTTTTTTTTAAATACAATAGACGTGGATATATTTAGACTGTTCCGCTTAGCTATTTCTAAACAGCCATAAAAAACTCCTGAAAGAAATCGACACGTGTTTCACCTCTCAACGAGGCATCCTCAGGATGACGATGGACTTGTTGCGAACTCGAACACGGCGTGTTGCCACACCGAGCGCTGAGTGCTGAGTGATTTTTAACTTTTTTTTTTGCGGTACCTATTTGTGTGGTGTACCCCACACAAATTCGAATACAACTACATGCTATGTAGTTATCAGTGACAGGAACTTATTATATCTTTATCCACTTATAAAGAAAAAATACGTATTATTGAAGCTAACTCAAAAACTGACCAAACAAAGTTAATAAAAAAAATATGGGACCCCTACGCAAGCTTATACAAAACGAAAAAAGAATTTTCAAATTCTGTTCACAATTATTCACGAAAATATCGATAAATACACCGTGAAATTTCAATCACAGTTTTGCTAGAACAAACGTTGTTCAGACCATGGTCTACCTACTACCATTCTACAGCATCCAATAAAAAAATAATAATAATTGGTTTTTGAAAAAACACAAAAAGACAAAGTTTAAAATGACAAGATTACCGTTACTCAATAGGTACAACATCGACACCAGGCCCGGGACACAGCATTGTCTACAGGGAAATTTACCTCCATAAACGAAAATTAGTAAGCTGTAGACTTGCTGTAGATAATCTTGACATTTTAAACTTTGTCTTTTTTGTGTTTTTTCAAAAACTAAGTATATTTTTTTTTATTGGATGCTGTAGAATTGTAGTAGACCATGGTTTGAACAACGTTTGTTCTAGCAAAACTGTGATTCAAATTTCACGGTGTATAAATCTATGTAGATAATAATGAATCCCTATTTCCCTTGATCATGATTCCTTGAGATTTCCCTTTATTATGTATTATGATGTATGTTGACTTGAAAGAGCATGGCAGTTGAGAGAATGTCAAGCTCACTTAAATGTCTCGCTGATGGTGGCGAGTGTGTTGGATCATTCGGTTCCCTACAAAATGGTTGAGCTGGATGGTGCTGATCCACGCGTCATGTTCGTGAACGGGCGCCGTCAGTTGAGACTGGTCATCTCTTATCTGCCAGGGCTTATTTTTAATCATATATTTTCAACTGCTTTAATTATTTTTTGTACATTGTTCTCACATATAGAAGCAACAAGAATAATGTACCCAGAATTTTGTAATATCTATATTCAAAAGAGTGGCCTTGGAGTTTCTTGCCCGTTCTTCTCCATAGAGATCTACGTTTTGGAATGGGCAACTAGCTTCAACTTTCTGACTAACTGACCGATTTTTTGACAATTCAAAAGTGCCTGTAAATGGTTTAATTGAAATAAATGCTTTGAGTTTGAGTTTGATCACGGCATCACGCGTGAACGACTGAACGGATTTGAATGAAATTTGGCACATGTGTAGACCATGACCTGGGTTAGGACATAGGATAATGTTTATTCCGATATTCCCACGGGATCGAGACTCGAGACTTATACGGGTGGAACCGCGCGGTGCCCGTAACAATTGCTACTCTTGCTGTTTATTCTGAAAGTGGGCAACATCGCAAATAGATGTCAAATATTTCGCTGTTATTATTAATTTGACAATATTACTGTATGGAAATAAGAAATGAGGCTAACTAGCAATTAAAACACTGAATTAGATGTTGTAACCATTTAGGCATTTGGAAAGTTTCCAAATACTTTTTTTTACATCTAAAACGAAATATTCGGTGTTACGATATTAATTATTGCATTTCATAATCAATATTTTAGTTCCCTAGTTGGCCGCATTTCTTAATTCCATACAGTAATATTGCCAGATTCATCAAAACAGATAAATATTTGACAGCTATTTACGATGTTGCCAACTTTAAGGGCATAAACTGCGTTAAGCGTGCCTCTCGCGTGTCCACACAAAACCGACCCGCGCGTGCCCATGCGCGTGCACACGCTCGTGAGCCCGTCGGGCGCCCGTCGCGTGATACTTCCGTGCAACGGGGCACGCATGCACGCGACGTGATCACGCATCACGTTGGACGGGTCCACGCGCGAAGCCCGCTAGCGGGTGCACGCGCGTGCTTGTTCAGTTGACAGCGCTATCTCGAACCGACCGCACGTGCGTGCCCGGCCCATAACAAAAAATGACAAATTTTGATACAGAAAGGGTAATTGTTGAAGTTCAGTGTCGTCCTGCCATATGGGACCAATCTAGCGAAATATTTAAAGACCGGGACGCTAAATCAAAAGCATGGCTAGACATTTGTACAGTACTGTTTCAAAATTTTGATGACTGGAGTGCAGCAGAAAAAAACATACAAGGTAAGTACCTACACTCTTTATTTATTTTATAATAACGTAGGTTAGGTAAACTATTCTTTGCGCCAAATTTTTATTTTTAATAATCTATGCAATTAGTTATATATAATTAGTTATTTCAATTGTATTTGTGTCAATTAAATGTTTTCAACAATTAATCCAACTATAAAATTAAAACTCGGAATATTTACAATAATTTACCTATGTAAATATAAAATCATGCTTATATTCAAAACTAGTGCAGAGATACTGCGTATTTCTGAACATTGTGAAATTCGTGTGAACAATGTCCCATAATATTGGTATGGTTTTATATTGCTCGATAAATTCCAAAGTTCTTTCTTTCGGCCACGCGGTCGCCGCCATTTTGCGCGTCACGAGACAACCAGTACCTATGTTCACGACTGCGAGCTTCACACTACTTCACACTATCGGTGTATTTAGGGTTCAAAATCATTTTAGGGCAGAAACAATGGATCGGTAGGTAAATAAATAAAACAATTATCAACTAAAATATTTATTATATTGGTTTTAGAATTGGGCTAGTAACTTTGTAAAATAAGCGTGCGTTTTGTAGTTTTGTAGGTTTTTCTTTGACATCTCTCAACTTTAGTTTACAACAATCTAAGTTATTTGGTTACATCCGATGAATTTAACAAATAAAATCATTAGGTATATTATTAAAATATGCCTGCTATGTTAATAAAAAATGTGTGGTAACAAACCGTGAAAAATCAATTATTGAATGTACATAAATTATAAAAAAGCCAACTATCTTCAATAAATACTGCGATCTTGCCATGACAGCTGTCCGTCTGCAACGAAATAATCTGCGAAGTTATCGCGTAATGTATACGAATCTCTGTGGGTATTTCCAATTAACCCCCGAACTGAACGTATATGGTCTGGTATAATGACAATATCATGAAAGTCATTAATTTGACTTCTTGATCTTATAAAATTATGCAAAATACAAATTGTTTTAAGAAAACAAATTGCTTTGTCTTTTCCAACGTTCAATGGACGATGGAGTATGCGAAATTTATTAGCCATGATACCAAATGTACACTCAATATAACGTCGCGCCCTCGTTAACCTATAATTGAATATTTTTTTTTTGTAGTTTAAATCGAGAGCTCGAGCATATGGCCGCATGACATGGCTAGATAACCCGAATGCTTCATCTCCTACAATAATATAGGGCAAAGCTGCGGTTGCAGCAGTGTTGGTTGGTTTATCATTGTGTATTACGGGCAATGCTTTGGCAGGAGGAATATCTATTAAGTCATTGTTGATTTGTTCGTACAATCGGCTTTGTGTGAAAATTGCGGAGTCAGATTCTTTACCCTGCACTCCCACATTTATATAGGTAAACTCATAGTTGGCGTTACACATTGCAAGCAGTACAATAGAATAGTAATGCTTATAGTTGTAATAGAGGGAACCACTATGTGGAGGTCTTATAATGCGTATATGTTTTCCGTCTATTGCACCTATGCAGTTAGGAAACTGGGCTTGCGTTAAAAAACCTTTTTCAGTCTCTACCCATAGCGCACGGGAAAATTTTGGTATACATTCTTCCTTTAACCTTTCAATTATAATTTGACAAACTTCTGTTACTATTTTTCTGACCGTGGTTAGTCCTGTCTGATACGCCAGATGAATATCGACGAAGGTATGTCCACTAACTAAATATCTGTAATAAAATAAAATACCTGTGTTATTGTTTCAGTGAAAAAGCTGCAGCAAAGATGGAAAACTGCAAGAGACACTTATATAAGAGTGAGGTCTACTAAAAAAAAACTTAAATCAGGTTCCGGTTCCAGGGCAAATAAAACATACATTTACTATGACATGCTGTCATTTTTAGATTCAAACTCGAATACTCAAGGAGAAGAATCGGCAGACGATTTTAATCAGTCAGTAGAGCAAAACGCGTCACCGAGAACTTCACAAAATAATACGATTATTGAAGAAGATTTGATTAATGTACCTAGCACCAGCTCCAGCGTTACCAAAGAAACACGATCTTCCAAGAAACGTAAGTGCGAATCGCCAACTGATTTCGAATTAGAGTTGTTAAATTGCGTGAAGAATAACACTGCAGATAATATGGACGAAGACTTGAATTTTTTTAAGTCATTATTACCAACTGTGAAAAAATTGAGTTGCTTTAAAAAATTATTATTTCGTACAAAAGTATTAGAAGCTTTAATTGATATAGAAAAAGAAATTATTATTACCATTGATGACCTTTCATTAACGCAAAATACGGTAACGAATGATTTAGAATCCTTAAATATAAGATCAGACACGAACAATGAATAAATAGGTAACAAGAAAGACTGAAGATTTGATTAAGACTGTTTAATTATTAAGAACAAAAGAAAGAGAAGAACATGAAGAACTATTTAAGTTAGTAAAAAGCGCAATTTTATATTTATATTTTTCTGGTCTCATGTGCAATTATTATGATATACAAGGGCATTCGCCAAAAGTTTACAAGCCTTGAGTGTAATGTTCATAAGGAAAGAAACGGGGTCGATTCGGACACTTTTATCTTAAACCCTATTTAGGGTCAAATAAAAAAGTGTATCAATAGACCCCTTTTTTTACTTAATGGACCTTTTTTTTGAACCTACTCATAACATTGCTCCTTCATATATCCTCTTCTTAAATTTAATCTTTTATGTAGTAAACTGTGATTATGATTGTGATGATAAATAAGAATTTAAAATAATATTAGTACCCGATCTAGTAATAGAAGGGAATAATTAATAAGGGAAATATTCGTATGTAAAAACTTGCAATCAATATGCGTCATTATAATTAATACTTTGTAAGGTAGGTATATTATTATAATTAAGACATTTAGACTTATTGTACTGTTTTAACTGTTATTGTGTTTTTTTATTTTAAACTTGAACCTGTGATTTTATTAGTGTATTTCAAATGAATAATCAAAAACTAATTGTAACGTAACGTTTATGCAAGACACTGTGATGACTGTTGTGATTATATAAAAAAATAAGTAAATAAGTAGGTATAGATAAAAAAAACGAAAACGATAAAACTGTGTAATTTAGAAATAACAAAATATAATTAATAAATGTAAGAAACTGTGATTAATATGATGATTAATAAGTGTGCGGTTATGTGTTTCGGCCCTAAGAACAGAGTGCACCACATCAAGAAAAACATTTTAAGCCATATTCAGGGGGCCTACCACCAGCTCATAATCAGTATTATTTTAATATTACTTCCATGGGAGAAAGAGATGAAGCTCTACAGTACGTATAGCTCCATCTCTTTCTCCCACTGAAGTAATATTAAAATAATACTGCTTATGAGCTGGTGGTAGGCCCCCAGGTGTCACTGCCGAAACAATAAGAACTTCTTCTTCTTTCTGGCTTGATGTGGCTAAACAGTAGTGTGACTTACATAAATTGGCAAAAAAATATGAGTGTTCTAAACTTTTGTTAAATAATGACTGTTTTTTTTACATGAATAAAGATGATTATTAATATCGAAATGTCTTTACTTACCGCAATGTCATTGCAAATCGTTCCATTGGTGATACGATTGACGTAGATTTCAATCGTAGATTGTTAGTCTTCAAATAGGGCTCCAGTTTTGAATATAATTCATCATAGACTTGTAATGAAACTTTAAAATATTTGAAAAAAAACCTTTCATTTTCTCTTAATATACCAAACTTCACCACGAATTCCCCGCACAGTAACCTAGATTCAACGTACGGGCTTACTGGCTGGCGTCTTTTTTTGGCAATTCGTCGTCGCCGTCGTCTTGATAAATAATACAACATTAATTTATCCATAATTACTCGACTGTACACCTCCAACGTCAAAATTGTACTGAGAAAACTGACGCGCCGATGCCCGCGCATAAGCACGCGAACGTGCTCACGTGCGTGCACCAGAAGCGTGGCCCGCGACGTGCTCACGTGCGTGCACCAGAAGCGTGGCCCGCGACGTGCTCACGTGCGTGCACACGCGTAACGCAGTTTATGCCCTAAGGATAAACCTTCTTAATGCGGTACTGCAGTGCACGTATTTCCGCATTTGTCAGTCATTGTGTAGATGTGTAGCTCAACTCAGAACTTAAGGAGCTCGTGTAGAATAGTGTCAATGCACTTACTGTTGACATAGGATTTATTATAGTTCACCCTGCAATGTAATTTTAGTGCACAAGATAAGATAAGCAAGGCTTAATGTTACATTTAAGCTTAGTTACATTTTGATAAGAGGCTTTAAGAAGACCGTGAGTACATGTCTACAATTTAAACATTATAGGTACCTAGACAAGGTAATTCCTGAGTTTATCTTGGACAAACACATCTTGAGGAAACCTGTACCTTAATTGCGTAACTTATTTTTGTAAACGATTATGACAAATTTGTTTTATTTTGACAGTTCAACAACATTCATTGCGTTATTTACGTTGTTGAGTTGATTTTTTTTCTAATGTACGAAGCAATGGATTAGCATCTGTTTCAAATCGAAACAAATTGTGATTGATCGTGTATTACGCAATTAGGGTACAGGATTTATAGACAAGTGCGACCGAGCTCAGCTCTAGTGAAAATATAGAATGCTCATACATGTATAGCACAAACTAATTCCATGCTGCCATGATAGTAGGTACTTACTTATTCCATGCTGCCATGCTGCCAAGGTAGCCATCTTGTTCTAAGCTTTGGGCGACCGAGCTCTGCTTGGGTGAAAAATGGAGAAAAAGAATTTCCCCAGATATGAGACCTAGCTGGATCTATATTTCGTCCCCGTAAACCCCTATATTGCAACTTTCATCGAAATCGTTAGAGCCGTTTTCGAGAACGTGATTACAAATATAAATACGAGTATAATATGCAAATATTGCTCGTTCATATGACCGTTGTTAAACTGTCCAAATTAAAGCCATTGCTATTGTAAGTGTGTTACTTAATTGTGGGAAAGAGATGAAGCTCTACCGGACGTATAGCTCCATCTCTTTCTCCCACTAAAGTAATATTGAAATAATACTGTTTTATGAGCTGGTGGTAGGCCCCCAGGTCAGGTAAAGTATTTTTGGGTGTTTCCATCTGGAATTTCTCAGAAGCAGCTCGGAGTACTCGGTTGATAGCAATAGGCTCGCCACCTATGACATGTTTTTTTTTTTAAGTGAAATCTTTAGGCGCGTTGGTCATTTTGGAAATAGAAAAAAACAATTGAACTTGCGATACCTTTAACGACACCTCATTTTTGTAAACGCGATTGTGCTTTTTATTAATATTACGTTACGAATCAATGTTCTATGCAAACATTTTTACTTTAAAGGTTTTGGAAGTATTTTTTTTTCGTAAACGCGTTATTGCTCTTTATTTAGATAAAGTTACGGACCAATGTTCTATACAAGTATTTTTCTTCCACCAAGGCGATTTTGTTCAAGTTGCCACTTCTGTCGGCATTCCCGGACTGCCATTGTTTTTTTGAAGTGAAAACTTCTTTAGGCGCGTTGGGCATTTTTGAGATGGGAAAAACAATTGAACTCGCGACCTGATACCGACACAAAAAAAATCGGCACTGTGGTAATTAATGGTCAAAAGCTGGTGTCGTCACAGTGTCGCGAAATCAATGGTTTAGTCCCATGTCAAAAATGCCCAACGCGCCTTAAGAAGTTTTCACTTCAATAATAAAAAAACAAATTTTCAAAAGTAAATTACAAAATAGTTATGCGCAGCATTTACAGCTTACAAGTTCATAGAAATTTCATAAATGACCCCTATGCTAGGTGGAACTTGTGTTACAGCCGCATTTCCGACCGATTAAGGTGCAGCGCAGACGACACACTTTTTGTGCGATCGAGTCTGTGGCGCACGAAAATGTCTTATTTGTCCGCGATGTTTTTCCGAATGCAGGTTATTCTATATAGGATGTGTCGCTCGATAGTAATTTCTGTCAATTTAAAATTTAATTTAGGAACCATTCCGTAGCTCACATTACGAATAAGATAGGAATTTGAATGAGCGCCACAGACTCGATCGCACAAAAAGTGTGTCGTCTGCGCTGCACCTTCGGGTTACCATCCGTCCGGATTTGTCCGGACATATCCGGCTTTTTGGCCCCCCGTCCGGACTACATCCGGCTTTCTCATTTGTCCGGACTTTTCGATTTAAGGAAATTTTCTTTAAAACGCAGATTATGCCAGTGACCTTGAGTGGTTAGTTTGTGTTCTGTACTGAGCTCATGTAACGCGTCGTAAGTCCAGCCAGTAATAGGACTCGCCCATCAAGGAGCGCTTACATAATCTAAAATATTCCTGTATAAAGTTATTAAGAAAATGCTGACGTGATCTTCAGTATAAAATCATTAAAAGTCGGATATTGGTGCCGATTCCCTTGTTCACAAACTAAACTAAATTTAAGTTCAGTGCATCTTTTTCTTTCTTTTTCATTAAGAAAAGGACAGAAGATACATTTTAGTTTAGTCCTGTCAAATTAATCGGCGCCTGTCACTACTCCATACAAGTTTAGACGTGATTAAAAACTTGCCTACTAAAATTACGTCAATATACGTCAAGCGCTGATTAATTTGACAGGACTAAACTAAAATTTATCTTCTGTCCTTTTCTTAATGAAATAGAAAGAAAAAGATGCAGTGAACTTAAATTTAGTTTTAATTGTGAACAAGGGAATCGGCACCATTGTCGCCTTAAAGATAAATGATTATTGGAAAAAGTTAAGATTAAAAAGATAAATGTCTTTTGACTTTTTTTTTAATGTCAGGACTTTTCATATTTCGAAATGGTAAACCAAGACCGGTTGCTAAGTCAAAAAAAAGTTACCCCTCCCCGATATCTCCGCCCCCGTCCAGTTGGGGTCCATTCGGACGGTATAGGGAGGTTCGGTATCACTTCAAGACCCATATTACCACTCGCCATTCGGTTGCCTCTACGAATAAATTTTACGTGCCATTGCTGTAACTATACAAAGCCTTGCCACTACATCTCCGCGCTGTCGAGTAAAATGTCACGGCTAGCGACGAAAAGAAAGGAGTTGCATGACAAGACAGTTTTATAACAATGATTTGGTTACCTCTAAATTCCATAGCTGCAAGCTGTCAGTATCATAGATAATACGCTTAAGTCAGTATTTTGATGTTTTGGACTAGACAGGCCTGAGCTCAGAATATTAACTGTTAGACTGTCTGGAAATGAAAACATATTTAATATAAAATCCATGCTAATATTATAAAGCATGTATCAGAAATGTGCGTGGTACAGACCATCAAACTAAACAATTTCTACAAATTTCTATATGGAACCAACACTTTGGATGCGTTTTTGTACGAATTTCACTCGTCCGTACACGTACGAACACGCACGAATGATCCCGACCTTCCAAGTACAAAGGGAGTGCGCAGACTGGATGCGACTAAGGAAATAGCACACAATATCAACTCGGAAAGGGATCGTCACCGTATCAACTCGAGCCATTCAGTATTCTTTGTATGAAACTCCCTACTGCAGCGGACACTAATCGGAATCGTAACGTAATTGCTTCGCGTCGGAACAACACACGAACCGAGCCGATACGGTGACGATCCTTTCCGAGTTGATATGTGTGCTTATGACCTTTAGGGCCTATTTCACGATGTCCGAATAGCCACTACTTACCAAATAAATTAAAAAATGGAACAGAATTTGTAGGATATTGGTGCCGATTCCCTTGTTCACAAACTAAACTAAATTTAAGTTCAGTGCATCTTTTTCTTTCTATTTCATTAAGAAAAGGACAGAAGATAAATTTTAGTTTAGTCCTGTCAAATTAATCAGCGCTTGACGTTAATTGACGTAATTTTAGTAGGCAAGTTTTTAATCACGTCTAAACTTGTATAGAGTAGTGACAGGAGCTGATTAATTTGACAGGACTAAACTAAAATTTATCTTCTATCCTTTTCTTAATGAAATAGAAAGAAAAAGATGCACTGAACTTAAAATTAGTTTAGTTTGTGAACAAGGGAATCGGCACCATTATCTGCCAAGTAAGTTAACGAGAACCTAATCGGAGGTGGTGAAACAGGCCCTTAGTCGTACGTATAGTTCCGACGTCCGAAAACGATCCGAACTTGTTGGGATTTGTTCTATTTGACAGAGAAAAACGTATCCAGTATGCGCACTCAATTCGGTCGTACTTGGACGCACTAGTGAAATTCGTACGAAATCGCATCCAAAGAGCGTGCGGCCTAATGGATGGGACAGCTGATAATTTGCCCACACATTCCTGATAATTATTTATGCTGTCTGTAGATGCAAAGCCTTTTTACGCCTTAACGGCTGAACGGATTTCAATGACATTTGGCACACACCAGGTAAAAGTATCCTAGGATAGTTTTTATCCCAGATAGTACGTCTCCGTGGGATAATTTCTGACCTGCACGCGAGTAAAAGCTAGTTGTACAGACGCCAGCACCACAAGCTACTACAATCTGTCAAATTTCTTTAATAGATTTTCAACTTTATCACTACAGTATAAGGTTTAAAGTTCATTGGGAAAATTTGACAGTTTCGGGTAGCTTGATGTGCTGGCGTCTGTACCTAAAAGTATAAATTACATCATAACATCAGCCTGTATTCCTCAAAGAGGAAGACAGAAGACGGAGACCTCGCTGAAAGACATCTCTTTTGGCTAGAGCGGAACTGAGCTGCGTACGGCGAGCGTTGGATGTTGAGATGAACGCACATCTCTTCTTGTCTCCGTTGCGCGCCGTCGCCATCTTGCGAGGCACAGCTCACATATCCGCTTTGTACCGCCGCCCAGCTCAATCTCGGCGAGGCACAACTCGCATCTCCGCTTCGATCGCGCCTTACAAATATGATACATCTTCGCTCAGTGGTTTCCACTGAAGCTAAGTGGAGACGAGATGTGTGAATAACGAAATTCTATTGGTTGTTTAAAACATCTCGCTCTCCTCTCGTCTCGTCTCCGCTTTTGTGGAGTCCGGGCCCTAAGCCTGTTATGTTTTTAAGTTATTTCATTGGAGGTGTTCCTATCACAGAGTACATTATCTTTACGGACATCCTATTGCCATCAACCGGGCACAGAGTGTATTATATGTATAAGGATCCAGACACAGGGCTGGTAACTCTTTGTCCAACTGACAGGTGTTAAGGTACCATTCCGTACCCGATCGCAGGAGGCAACTGCAGGCGACGTGTCGCCTCGACACGACTGGTTTCCATGAATTTCTATAAAATACCTTCCGTAACTAGTGACACGTCGTTGGCAGCTACGGGCGAGTGACAGGCGACACGTGCAGCCCGACCGCAGACCAGTAGTGCCGCCAACGCTCGAGCGATAGTCACGTTTTTCTATCTTCTATCTACCGACTGAAATACGGGCAGTTGCCGCCTGCGGTCGGGTTCGGAATCATTATTGTAGCGACATGACGCCCCGACACGTCGCCTGCAGTTGCCTCCTGCGGTCGGGTACGGAATGATACCTTTAGGAACACATTCTTGCGACAGCCGGACTGTAAGTCTTGAACACACTTGACCATTTTGATTATTCAAATTATGTTCGAACTCCTTGAAAGCAAGCAGAGCGTCTTATTTTTTATTCTGTTCTCCTATAATTTTCGTTGACATTTTCACACTACTGTCGTAGAAATAACATTAATTTGAAAAGAACATTTACAATTATATTTGCACTATTTTATTTAAAATTTATTTATAATGACCCATTCGTAAGTAATTATTCCTGTTCTTAATTGATTGACATTAGTAGATGAATTTTGGGCTAGATTGCACAATAGATTTTGTTTAACCTATTTATTTATAGCGGAGCCCATTTATTTTACCACTGACAGCAACCCAAGGAGTAATTCACCAGCAAACTTAAAACAACAAAAATAAAGCCCCAGTTACACGGTGTAAGTTAATTGCCTGTGGCATACATTAAAATTGAAACATCAATTGACTGGCACCGTCTAAACAACACGTACAATTGTTGCACGATAGGGGCAAGTTAGTTCCGTTTAAATATTAAACAGTACGTACAATAAAATTGCATGTACAGACGCCAGCACATCAAGCTACCCGAAACTGTCAAATTTTCCCAATCAACTTTGAACCTTATACTTCAGCGATAAAGTTGAAAATCTATTAAATAAATTTGACAGATTGTAGTAGCTTGAAGTGCTGGCGTCTGTACATTAACAATCGTATTCATCTCTGGCATGAAAATTTTTCTATCATTCAAACATGAGCGAACGATACGAGTTAAAAAAAGTGTTGAGAAGACGATCAATAAAATTTAATTAAATATAATTATGGCAGCGCAAGTATGGGCAATAGGTACTTGAATCATTGAAATACAAGGACGTGCAATTTTATGTTTAGACGAGGCTAAACTTGCATGCAATAATTGCCTTAGTGTAAACATAACTCGCATGCAATTATTGAATGGCAAAACTTGCATTCAATTATTGTACGCCATTTTATGGAAATCACACTCGTGTAAACACTTGCATGCAATTCTTGAATGGCAATAATTGAACGTTCTTTATTACATGCCATTATTGCTCTTGAACGTTCCAGAAACTAGCACCGTGTTAAGGGGGCTTTAAGATCACTGTGATCCACTCTAGCCAGCACACATCTTCGCTCTAGCCAGCACACATCTCCGCTTTAGCCATCACACGTTTCCGCTCTAGCCAGCACACATCTCCGCTCTAGCCAGCACACATCTCCGCTCTAGCCAGCACACATCTCCGCTCTAGCCAGCACACGTTTCCGCTCTAGCCAGCACACATATCCACTCTAGCCAGCACACATCTCCGCTCTAGCCAGCACACATCACCGCTCTAGCCAGCACACATCTCCGCTCCAGTCTAGCCAGTACGCATCTCTGCACAGCTTCGGTGAATACACCCTAACTGAACAAACATCTCTTCTCGTTTCCGCTCTGGACATCTCCGCTTTAGTGGAGTCTGGGCCTGAGCCTATCAGTCCGTCAAAATAGGGCTCATTAGGGCTGTATCTAGTTAGCCGTAACATAGGCGGCTGGTTTTTTTTACATAATACGTGTGCACGGTGACCACCTATATTAGTACCGTGGGCCGTCAGCTTGAGGGTGTTTGCCATCCAAATATCCAAACCAATAAAAAAGGTAGCAAAGCGCCTGCAGCGAGATGCTCGCACTTACGCAGCACATAAAATACCTACTTCTTTTAACATAATTTTTGAGATATGTGTGTCAAAATCATAATGTTTTATTTCACATATGTATAAACCTACAAGGGCACTTATGAAACGTCAGAAGCTAGGTGCTCGGTTCCAATTGGTCGTTTCCTATGGAGGAGAGCTGGCAAAAAACTCCGCGGTTACTGTTTAAAAAAATAATTGGCATAAAATCATAAACAATGTTTTCTAGTGTTAGGTAATAGGTATAAGAAGACAGTATACTGTGTAATTCAAGGCGTAATAGCGCAGATATACAATATTTTAAAATGACAGTGTTAATAGGTGAGGACAGTGTGTACTATAGTTTGACCGGGACCGCGGTTTCGCGCTTGCGGCGGGGGGCAGCATTGACGAATGCGCGGCCTGCACTGCCCCCCCGTTTCGCCACTCACATACCTGGGGGCGCGGCACAGCGTTCCCGGTCAAACTATATCCACCTATGCCTCGATCTGATCTCTTTGTGGAATACGGGCGTGATCTTAAGTAGGCGTTTATGTTAATAATTTCAGTTGCTCACAATGCACGTTTACGGCTAACTTCGAGAGTGCTCTGAAGATGCACTATCAACTTCATCATGATTCTAAGGACAATTGCTCGGTAATCAGCAAGACACGCAAACTGACAGCGGTAAGAATAAAAAAAAAAAAATCCACCTCAGTTACTATTTATCGGTAAGCGTATGTATGTAGGCCCTCCAGCACAGAATAAATAATAGCCTCCAGCTAGATCATGGGTGTCTTCGTGGAGACGATCGGCGGCGGTGATCTCTCGCGTCCGGCCCTGGTCCAGTCCATGATACGGAGCGAGAGGGCATGGGAAGCTGTCACCTCCTTCTGCGAAGCAGTAATGCTTGCGAAGGAGGAGGCGTAGCGCGTGAGGGAGAGACAAATTTCGCGCCCCTAGCTGCCGCAGGAGACGCCCTGGGCGTCGGGAATCCCAGGCCGAGTCCTGGCCATCGTAGGCGCGGGCTTGCGGACGGTGAGCAATGGGTAGCTCGCCGTCTGATAAGGACCAGGCCCTGGTCGACGGCGCGTTGTGTTCTACGCGCGCCTCATAGAGATATCAGCACAACTAACGGGGTCCGCTAGAGCCTATGCCTACCGGGGTCACGGGAAAGTCCAAAAGGGATACCGTGGCTCCTGGCAACATATAGGCAACTGAAGGAACACGGGTGGGTTTTAGTCAGTAAGAGTCTGACACGCTCTCCCACTCTACAAAAAAAAGCTAGATCTTGGGTTCGAGAAACCAGGGGGGGCGTATAGTGACCCACGAGGGGTGGCGCGGTGGCTCTAAAAGTATACTGTAAATTTTTATGTACAGAGGCCAGCACATCAAGCTACCCGAAACTGTCAAATTTTCCCAATCAACTTTGAACCTTATGCGTCAGCGATAAAGTTGAAAATCTATTAAATAAATTTGACAGATTGTAGTAGCTTGATGTGCTGGCGTCTGTACCAAGAGGTACTAAAAAAGGTTAAGGCTCGATTCCAAAACCCAAACATTTCCTAATATTAAGGCGCTGTAAAATGATCTTAAGTTTTTCTGCATAATGTCGTACAAAAGCACTTGGTTGTATGAATCGTCAAAGGAAAGCCGAACTTATCTGAGGCGGGGTGCTTAAATTTTCGAGTTCGCTTCGCTCGCTGTTTCATTCTCTTAATTCTGCAGGTTTTCTGCATAAATCGACAAAGTAACTCCTTTTCTGTTTGAATGATTAAAATAAAATCTAACTTATCATAAAGAGTGCAACAATTTCAGAGAGAGCTTTACATGAGGGCAGTTTCTCGATCGTCAAGAGGACCTTCTTGTCTTATTTTATTTTATATGTTTTTCCTTTTAGCCTTTGTTCTCCCACTGCAGGGCTAGGTTTCCTTTTCTCCTTTCCATTCATCTCTGTCTTGTGTCCAATGCTGTCTATAAGCGTCAAGCTCGCTCCGTCATCTTCTCCCGCTTCTGCCTCGATGTCGCTGGATGTTTCTTGGGACCCAAATTGTGGTAGATTTGGCCCATGACTCATTCGACATGCGGCAAACATGTACGGCCCAGTCCCTTGGCTTGGCTGCTTTTTGGGTGATGTCGGCGATATGTGTTTTGGAGCGCACCGCTATGTTCCTAACACGATCAGTTAATCTGACTCCAAGAATGCTGCGCTCCATTGTTCGCTGGCAAACCTCAAACTTGACTCTTCTTCTTTTCGTGTGGTTAGTGACTAACCTGATGTCAGAGTTTTAAAGCCGCCCATGGGCCTTTGACTTGTCTTCACATGCCGTCGAGAAATATCTCTCAGGCATGCCAGTTTCCTCACGATGTTTTCCTTCACCGTTTTTGAAGCCGTACAATACGCAGATGAATCTGAAAAGTCTGAGGTGCGTGCCTTGGGTTCGAACTCGAGACCTATGACTTGGCAGTCTGACTGTCACACCGCTAGGCTATCACTGCCCGTTGCTTGACCAATGGCTTGCTAGTAAACGTCAACCAGGTCTTTGACAGTTCAGCAGAAGTCCTTGTCTTCCATCAACAAAAATAAGTAGTTTGCAATATTCTACACATAAAATTGTGTTTTTCAGAAGAGGTCCAGCACGCTTTCCCGAGCCTCCTCACTGAGCCCAACGTATCATAATATCAAAACCGATGAAGACACGAAATGTAAGTATTTCTTTAACAAGGAATCAATCGTTTTTTAGAACCATAAGTTAAAGTGCCAGCTACTCATGGCCAATGCTTGGTGGTCAAGCAAGCATTGAAATATACATATACTTTATTTCGATTGAATAAGTATTAACATCAATTGATAAATTTAAAATCCACTGCCGTCCCGTCTGCCAGTCTGCACAGGCCCTTATACTAAACAACGCTTCGCCCGCGCCGCAACGCAACGCATGGTCAAAAACCTCCTGCATCACTTTTGTGAGTCAGCGACAATAGTTCGGTTTTTTCAATCTTAATATTATTGAGCGAAATATTTTATTAATTAAAATCGGATTGAAGTAAAATTTAAATTTTATTAACTCTTCGCTATTAAGTAGTATCGAATAACTTCGCGTCAATTTCAATAAAAGTAGTGCCAGTGTGTGTCGAACTTTGACCAAATTGACTTGTAAAAGTGTTTTTTTTTTTTTAATGGCATCTCGCAGTACTGACCACTAAGGTCTTGGCTGCTTAACCGGATTTTCCTGTGGGTGCCATAAGCTTCTACACTTAGAGCCTCCAGCCAGGAACTTTTTGAACTTATTCTAAATTAAAATTAAGCGAATGCTCGCTAAGGGCACCCCCTGTGGGGTACGAACCTCGGCTTAGGGCATCGCTGATGGGAGGACAGCAAGAAGGGACAGGCTGGATCAAATTTATATTTTCATCATGATTATTATGCGGGGTATTTAAAGCTACGTGCTCAGCTGCAACAACTGCTGGCACCTCGTTTTCGAGCAAGGGTCGGGGGGGAGTTTCATTTACTCGGGGATTCGGTCGCGATCGCAAAGGACCTCGGAAGCGAGGTCGGAATGACGGGAGGCGTCTGTTTAATTTGTGCACTGTACTGGTGGCCCTATTCTGCTCCTGGAGGAGTGTAATGGGGTCATCTGGGTCGGAGAGTACTTGTAAAAGTGTCTTAGAAGATCTGCTTATGTACATAAATAAACATTTCATTTATCTTATTCTATTGGAACTACGCTAGGCCAGCTAAAGGTCAAAGTAGGTATTACCACTTACCACCGACGCGGCGACGTTCAGTCTATACTGTATGCTGCAGGTGGGGCGCACCGCGGTCTTTTTTAGGGTTCCGTAATAAACAAGGAACCCTTATAGTTTCGTCATGTCCGTCTGTCTGTCTGTCTGTCTGTCTGTCCGCGGTCTAGCTCCGAGACCCTTAGTACTAGAAAGCTGTTATTTGGCATATATTAATTACGCCGACAAAATGGTAAAACAAAATTATGAAAAACATTATTTTTAGGGTACCTCTCATACACGTAAAGTGGTGACGTTTTTTGTTTTTTTTTAACCCGTAGTGTGTGTTATCATTGGAAAGGTCCTTTAAAAACATTGGGAGTTTGTGGAAACCATTTTTGGATACAGGGATTCGTTTGCGAAATATTAGGCTTTAAAGTGCAAATTTTTGTTAAAGTCAAGTGTCCGCCCCCCCCCCCCCCCCTGCCAGCTAAATGGTTGGTTTTGTGTGTGTGAAAAAAAATCACAGCAATATAGTTTATATAACAAAAATTGACCAACTTAATTTTGCAGTTGTAAAAACATGTTTTCCCATACATTCGGTATGGGAGAACATGTTTTTCAACTACAAAGTTAAGTTTGTTTTTGGGATAAATTCATTCCAACTACGGAACCCTTCATTGTGCGTGGTCCGACACGCACTTGGCCGGTTTTTTGTTTCGCAATGCGATGCGCTGCGGTTTTAGTGTGCACTAGCCTTAAGTGGACTATCTTTAATACTTTCCGTCTCTTTACAAAACGAGTTCTTACTTTAGTAGACCAAGATTGTGTCTGGACTTTAAAAGAGACTGCGACCTCTGAGTTTGTTTCGGCCATTCTTCTCAGAGTACCAGTCAGATAGGAAACGCCGAACTCATCTAGCTTATTTTTAATATGGCGAGTAAAAGTGATTCCGATATCCTATTTACAGAATAAACAATTTCATTTCATTTCAGTCCAAGTCCAAACATTCGAGCTAGTGTATTTTGAACTTTATTCCTTTAATAAAGTTCTTAATACTAAATTGACAACTTAAATTCGGCTTTAACGTCATTTTTTGTAATTAGAACTTTGATTTCCCCGGAATAAAGTTCGAAATAAAAAAGGCTCGACGTTTTTTTTTTATTCCGTGGATGCCCCGAGTATATTCACATAATATTAATTACCACAGATTACATTCCTTTGAATGGCTTGTGCGTAAATTGTGTCACGAAATTTAAATACCTGGGGCATTGAATTACCGCAGGTCTTGAAGAGGATCAAGATATTGAGAGGGAGCGCAGGGCTTTAGCGGTCAGAGGTAACATGCTGGCCCGCAGATTCTCCCGCTGCTCTGAACAGGTCAAGATAACGTTGTTTAAGGCGTATTGTCAAAGCTTTTATACGGGAAATCAGTGGGGCAGCCACACCAAAAGATCGCTGGATGTCCTGCGCGTCCAGTATAATAACATCTTCAGGATGATGTTGGGGCTGCCTCACTTCTGTAGTGCATCGGGGATGTTTGTGCTGTATCGCACTGATGGCTTACATGCCGTCATCCGCAAGAAAACTGCATCCTTGATCTGCAGAATGCGTGGCAGCTGCAACGGAATTCTGAAGACTGTAGCGGATAGGATCACTTCTCCATTATGGAGATCCTTTGTTAAGAGAGTTATTTTAATTTTATTTCATATTTTTAACCGACTTCAAAAAAAAGGAGGAGGTTCTCAATTCGTCGACATATTTTTTATTTTTTTTATGTATGTTCCCCGAATACTCGAAGACGGCTGGACCGATTTGAAAAATTCTTTTTTTGTTTGAAAGGGCTAATTCCAAGTTGGTCCCATTGTCACGATCTGATGATGGGATCTTGGAGAAATCGAGGGAACTCTTCAAATATTATAGGCACATCTATAGCTATTTGGGTATTTTTGATGAGCAGTTGACATAAGGCTATTGTAACTTAGATAAATTACAAACCAACCCACTAAAAAGTGAAAAAAAAAACTTTTTACAAGTTATTTTTCACTTTGTAGTTTGGAAGTCGGTTGTATTTTTTGTAAAATAGTTTTTTTAATTTTTGTTAACTGTGTAGATTAAGTTATCTTTTTTTTTTTTACTTGGGTCTAAAGATAATCTTTGTTTTATAATAAGACCGTGTTTGTTGTTTATGTATTGTTATCACAACTACCCTCTCCAACAGCGCTAGACCCAAAGACTTTAAAGCTAGGCCGCACATCTTCAGCGACGCGGCTGCTAGGCAAACTGCGTGCGCGCATCTGTCGGAGCAGAACACTGTTCTCACACCCAGAGGAGGACTTGGATTTTAGTACTACTATTAACGACTCGGGAGGAACTGAAGTGAGTATTATAAAAAAAAAACCTTTATTTAGGTAGGTACTCAGTAAGCCGTAAAGGTAGGAAGTAATATTTTTGTTTGGTATGTATCAATATAGTATCCCGTTTATTTTTTAAACATTTCAAATTAAAATCCCTATACAGGGTGGCAGGGACATCGACGCGAAAACTTTTTTTAAATAACCGATGAAAAATTTCAACGTCCCCTACGTTGAAATTTTTCATTTTCGTCTAAAGATAATGTTTGTTTTATAATAATACCGTGTTTGTTGTTTATGTGCTGTTATCACAACTACCCTCTCCAACAGCGCTAGACCCAAAGACTTTAAAGCTAGGCCTAGGGGGGTTCAGAATCATGTAAGTACTGAATCCTTGGTAACAGTTTTCGCGTCGATGTCCCCCCTGCCACCCTGTATTAAGACGCAGATATATGACAGTGACCTTGAGTGGTTAGCTTGCGTGTTCTGTACTGAGCTCACGCAACGCGTCGTACGTCCAGCCAGTAATAGGACTCGCCCATCAAGGAGCGCTGTCCCAAATTAGACGCATTATTCATTTATTACACGTAAAATAAAAGGTATTTTAGTAAAACACATATACTAAAAGATCAATAATTTAATTATCTTTAAAATGGTGAAGTTTTCAGAAAAATACGCTTGATAGATTTTGCGTCATTCTCAGTTTTTTATCCGCGTTAGACATAACTTTACAAATTTATTTCACTATGTAATATAAACGTAATCCAAAATATGCCTATATAAAATATTAAAAAAAATGCTTTAATTTAACATATATTTTTTCCAAATCATTAACACTACTCGTTTAGACGTCATCTTCAGTATGAAATCATTAAAACTCGGTTATCGTCACCGGGGTATCTAATGCTAATTGTCAGGGTTTCCGAGAGAGAAACTTCTTTTTGGCACAATAATCGATGTTTTCGATGAGTCTTAAATTTTATAATTATAACCCATATGTTGACAAATTCGAAAGAGGAGCTCGTGACTAAGTAATAATAGCCGCACGTGTCGATCCATCAGGTTAAGCTACGCTTGCCGGGGTTGGTCCGTGGATGGCTGACCATCTTTACATACCGAGAGTCCTCCGTGCTTCGGATAGCACGTTAAGCCATTGGTCCCGGCTGTCATTCGTGGATCTTTGACAGTCGTTACGGGTCGTCAGAAGCCAGAAAGTCTGACGACCAGTCTTACCAAGGGGTATCGTATTACCCAGTTACTGGGTTGTGGAGGTCAGATAGACAGAGCCTTTTGGCCTCGTACAGGACTTTCTGTTTTTGGTTTTTTACCTTGTTTTTTATTTTTTCTTTTATTTTTTATTAATGTTTTAAGGTGAAGGTGTTTAGTTTAATTTTTTATTCCTTGTGCGAGTCTCAATAAATACTTTTTCTTTCTTTCTTTCTTTCTAGATAGGCAGTCGCTCCATGTAAAATACTGGTATTCAGCTGCATCCGCTTAGGCTGGAAGCCGACCCCAACATAGTTGGGAAACAGCTAGGCAGACTGATTTTGTCAAATTCGAAAGCCAAATCAAGTTTTTCGTATTCATGAATAAAAAAATAAAAATAAATATTACACATAACATCACGCCTTGTTTCCCCGAAGGGTTGGGCAGAGGTGTACCTGTAGTAGGTACACCCGCATTTCGCCAGTTATGTTTAAGTCCCATGTAATAGGGGGCGAGCCTATTGCCATCAACCGGGCACAAATCCAGACTCCGGGCTGCTACTGAGAAATTCCAGATAGAAAAATCCAATAACACTTTGCCCGACCCGGGGATCGAACCCAGGACCTCATGCTTAGCAGTAGCGCTTGCGACCACTAGACCAACGAGGCTAATAAATATTAATTTTAACTAAAACATTGTTTCATACATAAATTGAGGCAGCCCAGTAAGTTATAATAGTACTTGTGTCGGAGCTGTCTCACTCTTATCTTAAGTGGTAGCTTTACAATGATGACTAATTTCTGGTCCCGTCGGAATATAAACCGTGCAACGTTGTATTGTAGCAGGTTATGCTTAGAAAGTAAAGTGTTGCAACTCATAAAGGAGAACATACACCGTCCAAACAAAAAAATATATATATTCCGTTATAACATGTTATTTTCTAAACTTTTCACTAAAGGACCAAATCTGTAGGGCCATTCCCTGCGCTGTTATACGAGTTTGAAAAATTCTGTTTTCAGTATGTTTTAAATAAAATAATAACAGTAATCTAATTATAGTAATAGCTTTTTTATGCCAGTTAACATTATAGTTATAATATTTTACTGTGAAACTAAGGCTCTAGGGTTATTTTCCACATAACTACAGTGTGCAAAATAGTTATTTTTTCTCCAGTACTAATATTAGCTGATTGAAATAGGTATCAATCGTGGTTGTCACTAGTATAAAAAAAGAAAAAAAATATTTAGAAACATTTGGCCCATAATGTTGTTAGTAGAAACGACTTACAAACTATTATTAATTAAATAATTAATTTAATTTAAGTATTTGCTGCCACTGGGCCCCCGAGCACACGCACTTGTGCTTGAACCCAGTGCCCCAGAAGGGGGCTGTCCAGCTTGTGACTGAGCACGTTCAGGATGGTGTTGGCGCTCCCACGCGTGCGGAACATCAGCGAAGCGATGCGCCGCCGCCGCGCCGCAGCACAGTGTGAAGGCCGTCTTTGTGCGCGTGCGCAAACAACGCAGACGCACTACAGCAGCGTCAGAGCTCCACCAGCACCCTGAACGCGTTATTATATTGTATTCGAAGAGCGTTGATGGCCCGCTGCGTGTGGTTGACCCACAGATTGCAGGTGTAGAGAGTTTGGCAGAATGCTTTAAATAGAGTGATCTTTACTTCTAAACTACACCTCGCAAATCTGCGTGCCAACATAAAAAAAGAAAAAAAATATTTAGAAACATTTGGCCCATAATGTTGTTAGTAGAAACGACTTACAAACTATTATTAATTAAATAATTAATTTAATTTAAGTATTTGCTGCCACTGGGCCCCCGAGCACACGCACTTGTGCTTGAACCCAGTGCCCCAGAAGGGGGCTGTCCAGCTTGTGACTGAGCACGTTCAGGATGGTGTTGGCGCTCCCACGCGTGCGGAACATCAGCGAAGCGATGCGCCGCCGCCGCGCCGCAGCACAGTGTGAAGGCCGTCTTTGTGCGCGTGCGCAAACAACGCAGACGCACTACAGCAGCGTCAGAGCTCCACCAGCACCCTGAACGCGTTATTATATTGTATTCGAAGAGCGTTGATGGCCCGCTGCGTGTGGTTGACCCACAGATTGCAGGTGTAGAGAGTTTGGCAGAATGCTTTAAATAGAGTGATCTTTACTTCTAAACTACACCTCGCAAATCTGCGTGCCAACATGTTATACCGGACCGCCATCGCTCTCCTCTCCCTTTCTATGTCTCCATCGTCTTTCAAATCCTCGGTGACCAACGGCCGAGGTATTTAAACTCTCTCACTCTTCGAAGAGCGACAGCGTTTAGCAGCACAGGTGCCACTTCCCCCAGTTTACGACCCTTGGCATGAAATACCAAGAGCTCGCTTTTATATACATTGTACAGGAGCCCGTGTACCCTCGCATACTCCTCACACACGCCTATCAGCTTTCTGAGCGCAGCTATTGATAGCCTGAGCAACACCATATCATCCGCATAACTAATACTGTTGATACAGTGACCATCGATCGAGCATCCTACTCCGGTGTCGCTCAGCTCATCAATCAACCTGTTCACGTACAAGTTGAAGAGTGAAGGAGATGTTAACCCCCCCTTTAGGCCTGTTAGGCTTCGTTATGCTTCTTTTACATCCGTTATTTATGTTTCTAAAAT
Organism: Agrochola litura; assembly: GCA_949152395.1. Taxonomy (NCBI): domain Eukaryota; kingdom Metazoa; phylum Arthropoda; class Insecta; order Lepidoptera; family Noctuidae; genus Agrochola; species Agrochola litura. Next base: position 10,239,556 of record OX424521.1, on the reverse strand, counting down.
AATGTGTTACTTATTTATTTCACTGTTTTTGCGTGAATAGAAACTACTAAATAGACCTAAAACCAGTTAATATTAGTGATATATATTTCAAAAAGCTAATACTAGTAGTTACTGGTGAAAAAAAAAACTTTATTTCGCACACTGTAGTTATGTGGAGAATAACCTTGGAGCCTAGTTTCACAGTAAAAGATGATAACTGTAATGTTTACTGGCATAAAAAGCCATTACTATAATTAGATTACTGTTATTCTTTTAACAAAACCATACTGAAAACAGTTTTTTCAAACTCGTATAACAGCGTAGGGAATGGCCCTACAGATTTGGTCCTTTAGTGTAAAGTGAAGAGAATTACATGTTCTAACGGAATATAACTTTTTTATTGATTGGCCGGCACTTTCATAATTTAGCCCAAAATGAATTTTCTCCTTTATTATCGGATAATACTGCGTAGAACTAAATTATTATTTTTCCACCAGGACACATCAATAAGGACCGAATACTCTCCAGAACCTGTTAAAGCAAAACCCTCGATATCCCGTACAGCTGATATCAATATCACCAGTCAGCTGCTAGATGATAAAGAGACATTTGGATGTCACTTGTGCAAGTTTGATGCTGATCGGTAAAAACATTTATTTTATTTTATTTATTATGGTCTCGTGTTCATGGTAATCAAAAATTGCACTACATTATTGCAGCCACATGTACATGTACAGTCGACAAAAACTAAGCATGCTCAGTTAACAAAATATGTCTGTGGCAGCGCAGCTAGTGACAAACCACACCTCTTCCTGGTTTCGCCCAATTAGAGACAATATGCATTTGTTTGTGTGAGTGTCACACTTCTAGACATAGAAAGAAAGAAAAAACGTTTATTTGCGGTAAACATGACGCAAAAAATAGTTTGAAATACAAAAATGAGGAAAGGTTGGGGGAAGCTGCGTCACATCTACGCAAATCGGCTATCGCTCAGCATTATGCTACGACCCTATGCAAGACAGAGCCCCAGCGCTGGTTTTCAGCGACAGCCGGCGCCGACGTAATTCGACCGATGCAGCAAACAAATATTAAGACTGTATCAGTACAGCGTACTTAAAGAAAATCAATTGATTAAAATTTGATGCAATATACTAAATAGATAAAAAAAACTTTTTACAAAAAAAAACAGTTTGTAGTGTTTTTTTTTTTTTGAAGTCGGTTGTTTTTTTTTTGTAAAAAGTTTTTATTTTTCACTTTTTGTTGTGGTACCTACCCCACACAAATTCGAATACCACTACCTGCTATGTAAATAATAGTGACAAGAAGTTATCATATCATCTACATACTAAGTGGGAAAAAATACGTATAATTGAAGCTAACTCAAAAACTGCCCAAGCAAAGTTAATAAAATTTATATGGGACCACCTCTGAAGTATGACCTACCAAACAAAAAAAGAATCATCAAAATCTATTCATAATTGGCGGAGTAATCGCGTAACAAACATACAAAAAAAAAAAAAAACATACAGACGAATTGAGAACCTCCTCCTTTTGGAAGTCGGTTAAAAAGAAATATACATACTTTATTCTATGTTACGAGAATATCATCCTCAAAAAACGTTTTACGTTTTATTAGTGGCAACATTTCGACGCGTCTTATTTGATGTGCGTCTTATTTACAATAACATGGACAGGTAATAATATCAAAATGTAATTCAACATCATTATATTAAATACGAACACGATTAAAATACGCTTCGTGCATTCTATTGGTCAAAACGCAAGCATTGGGCGATTGAGTCGTAAGCCGTGCTATGCGATTAACGCCTTAAAGGTGAGCTTGCGGAAGATTGGTCGACTGTACCTTGTGTTGCTGGAAAAATGCTACTGGCAAAATTTGAGAAACAAATTGCTAAATAGCCACTGCCGGTGGCCGGTGGCTCGTGTGCGCTAACCCTAAATGATGTTATGAATCTTTTACTTACTATGAATACGAGGCTTTTAAGTCCGGTGATCAGAAATTACCGGAATTTAGAGCAGATAAGCTCCGTGGACCGGAAATGCTTGGGGAGGCCTATGTCCAGCAGTGGACGCCTTTAAGCTGAAAAGATCACGATGAAGCCTCTACAGGGTAGCAGGGATTCAGTATATGATTCTGAACCTCCCTGAGTTAAAAAAAATCTGCTGTTTCATAGAAAAGTGCGATACCTACGTGGTCAAAATGTATGGAACAGTTGATTTTTTTAAAATAACTGACGAAAAATTTCAACCTCAGGAGGTTTCAGAATCATGTACTGAATCCAAGGTAACAGTTTTCGCGTCGATGTCCCTGCCACCCTGTATACGCTGAAGCGGGGGTATATTTGCTCTTTTTAAATTTAATGGATACGGTAGGAATAAACCCGCTACCGGCCTACAATACGGGGTGACATCACATCGACGCGAAAACTGAAACCATGGATTCAGTACATGATTCTGAACCCCCCTGCGTTGAAATTTTTCGTCGGTTATTTTAAAAAAAATCAGCTGTTTCATAGAAAAATACCTACGCGGTCAAAATGTATGGAACAGCTGATTTTTTTTAAATAACCGACGAAAAATTTCAACGCGGGGGTGTGGGTTCAGAATCATGTAGGTACTGAATCCATGGTTTCAGTTTTCGCGTCGATGTCCCTGCCACCCTGTATAATGCTGATATATGTAGATCACAAGATATAATTTTGCAGAAATCAGTTCAAAAGTGCTCAAATTTTCTTTACAGAATAACAGTCTTAGATAGACATCTCCTAAACGACCACAAAATAGGTCTCGAGAACCTGCTCAAACTGGTCATGGCCAAAACAAAAGACGGACTTTCTGAAGAAGATCCTAAAATGTCCTTATACGGCATAAGACGACCTTACTATAAGCTCCCAGACGAAATTTTAGAAGACGGTGAATTTATCTTAGAAACTGTGACACCAAAAATAAAGATTTTAAAGCATGCATCAACGAATACTGACCTCCAATGGTCAGATATCCCAGATTTGAAGAGTAACTGTCAAATTATAACGGCAGAGTTAGAAAAATTAATAAAGTATCCCTTGGAGAAATGTGATAAAGATGAATTCTTGAGCAAAATGCAAACTTTGAATGAATGCATGTGCAAGTTTGTGGATTCTTCGAATACATTGAAGAAGGTTTTGGCTAAGGGGTTAGATTCAAATACGAAGCATAACGTTCGTGAGCACTTGCTGTCAGACCCGCCTTTCTTTGATTTGTGCTTAGGAGAGTGAGTACCTATGGTATTTCTAGCTTGGGCGACATTGCGGATAGAATTTATTGATTTTTAGGGTTCCGTACCTCAAAAGGGAAAAACGGAACCCTTATAGGATCACTTCGTTGTTCGTCTGACAGTCAGTCTGTCAAGACCCTTTTTCTCAGGAACGCGTGGAGGTATCAAGTTGAAATTAATATCAAATACGTAGATCTATGGTATCCCTTGGAGCTCAAAAAATCGGCCATTTATGTGACACATTTTGATATCATCGGGGTAACGCATATCTAATAACGCATTTTGAAAACAAAATCCCGTGCACACGACCCTTTTTTTTTCGTAGGTAATCGATACTATAGCGGCCGAGCGCTGCAAGCAAATGTAATCCTTACAGTGTACAGATATGCATTTCTTCGATAGTACTTCCCGTTGACCTAGAATCATGAAATCTGGCAGGAAGCAAGCTCTCACAGCACAAGTAAATGAATGTGCATGTTTAGGATTTTTAAAATTTCTACCCTACCTACCCTACCTACCCTACCTACCCTACCTACCCTATAAAAACGGCAAAAAAATCACGTTTGTTGCTGGGAGCCCCCTTAAATATTTATTTTATTCTATTTTTTTGTATTTGTTGTTATAGCGGCAACAGAAATACATCATCTGTGAAAATTTCAACTATCTAACTATCACGGTTCATGAGATACACCCTGGTGACAGACGGGACGGACAGCGGAGTCTTAGTAATAGGGTCCCGTTTTACTCTTTGGGTACGGAACCCTAAAAACACCCACACTTCTTGATTAGTTCCTGAGAAATAAAACAACTATGTTTCGTAATTACTTATTTTTATAATTATCACGAAATATTGATCTAGATGCATCTATCTAGTATACGCATACCTATTACCCGACTGCGCGACGCAAAGGAGGGTAACGTGTTTATCAGGCTATATGCATGTATGTATGTTTGTTCCTTTGTGGCGCTTTAGTAGAAACCTAACGCGTGGGCCGACTTTGATGATTCTCGAGTTGAAAACTGACTTTTGGTTAATCGTATCATAATAATACCTAATGTATGTTCCATATCCTGCAATAGTCCTGCAGCAACCGGGGGTTGTCCTTGGGTGCACTTCCATAGCGCGAACAGGGATAATGGTTGGTTGGTGCCTCGTTTAATTAAAAACGTCTAACGGGCCTCTGCGAGTTGGCTTCGGGCCCTCGTACGCCTTCCAAAGGTTCGGGTACCTGGGGACCCTGGGGTCCCGAGATGTGTCAAAGATATTTAATAATGTATTTTTTATCAAGCAGCAGAAACACGTCACGGATGTGGGACCGAGCTCACAGCGATCAAATAGACAGGAGCAGAAACAAGTATGGTGAAAATAATAAGTAAGTTAATTTTCTAAACATTTTCAACCAGCGGTCGTATCACCCAGTAACTGGGTTGTGCAGGTCAGATAGACAGTCGCTCCATGGAAATTACTGGTATTCAGCTGCATCCGGTTAGACTGGCAAAATATACATAAAATGTATGTTCTACAATATTGTTCACCTTAAATAGTTCAACAAAAAAGTCCGTGATGACATATGTCTATCTTCTAAGGATGACCCACAGTAACCATTAAGTATTATCTTTCAGAATTTGATAAAAATTTAATTAAATATTATTTCCGAAGCTCTTTTGACCGGTACCTATTATATTAATGCTCATCCAATATGTTATTTAAATTGGGCATTAAATTTAGATTAAAATATGCCTTAACATCATATCATTTAAATGAATAGTTTAAAAGATATCACGGATACAAAATTACGCGTAACAAAATAATTATGGTTGACGGCAACGCGGGCGCAGCGGTGTTAGTCAATGACCTTTCCTCGGCTATTAGGTATGTGATCCCGTCAGTACGTTCCCGTGAGATATTTTACGACATCCACGCAGGCGAAGCCGTGGGCAAAAGCTAGTTACTATTAAAATTCGTGGCGCAGAAATTGCGTTGAGCGCACAACTTCTGTCACAGACCGCCTTCAAAGTCGTCAGTTCCATACGTCATTTGTGTCGTAGTTCGAGATAACTGTGACACGCTTGGTTTGTATAAAAAGTGTTGACAATGCCGCCTGACCGTCTCTTACCGTGGCCGCCGAGTCGTCTGCGTGCTGTGGCAGAGGGTACTTATTTCAACATTTGTAACATTCATCTACTTCTGCACAAAATCCAGCCTTTGGATCACATTGTGAGAATATTATTTTAACATTATTTTAATGCACTGTTTCAGAGGCGACAAGAAGTTTTCATCCGAGAGTTTTTACTTTTAATAATTTGTGAACAGTTTTAAGATATTTAACAATAAACTATTCCTTATTTTGTAGATAAAGTACTTTTATTTCACGCGCATCAGTCTCGATCCTTTGGGAATATCGGAATAAAAGGTCCTATGTCCTTCTCCAGGTCATGGTTTACCCTTGTGCCAAATTTTATCCAAATCCGTTCAGCCGTTCACGGTGGTGCCGTGACCAAAGGAAATGGGGATTCATTTTTACCCGACTACGACAAAGCAAAAAGGAGGGTTATGATTTTGACCGGTATGTATGTATGTATGTATGTATGTATGTATGTTCATCTGTTACCTCAAAACTTCTAAACTGCCGATCATAATTTGACAAATGAAGTATCATTGGAAGCGTTTTGATTGTCCGCTGGTTATAGGCTATGTGACGTCACATTAAATGCAATATGGCGCCCTCGGGAGGACATAAAGTAACGAAATAAAAAATAAAAATAATTGAATTGTGCCATGTTGGGTATCAAATGGAAGGACTTGAGAGCACATTACAAATATGTATATGTCGGAGACGGGTATATGACTCTCGTTACTATCAGCGATATTTTAACTACTGTGGGCGTAGTGTGGGTAGTGTTGGTTAACGCGCAATAGAAAAACAGTTTGCAGTTCAGATCACATTATAATTTACTATCAAATGAATCACACTAGCTAAATTATACACACACTGAGTGCGACGGCGTCTATTAAAATCACCAATTAACATAATGATCACAAAATTACAACTAACACAACAACAGCACCACGAATCGAGAACAGTTCCGTGACGTCTTGATTCCAATGCGACCCGAGGCTGAATGTCCTCCTCGCCGTGGCCTTCAAACATCACGACTCTGTAGAAGCGCGCCTTTTTTGGTGTAGGTAGCTCACTCTTGATGTCGCCAGTGGCGCGCTTGCGATTCGTTTCGTGTCCGTACTAATGACCGGATCCGACATATATATCATATTGTCCAAGTAAATAAATATGTTTAAATTGTTAAAAACTAGCAAAAGGGAGACTGCTACGTACGGCGCGGCTGTAAAATTAATACCTATTTTACCATAAATGCCGTGATGGTTCAGTGGTTAAGGCCTCGCCTCTCATGCACGAGGTTGTGGATTCAAATCCGGGCAGGTACCAAAGTGACTTTTTCAATTCAAATGTACTTTCTGAGTTTATCTTGGATATTTCTAACATCGGTGAAGGAAAAACGTCGTGAGGAAACCTGTACCCTAATTGCGTAATACAACACAACCACAATCTGTTTCGATTTGAAACAGATTGCTAATCCATTGCTTCATAAGTTAGAAAAAAAAATTGCTCAACAACGTAAATAACGCAATGAATGTTGTTGAACTGTCAAAATGAAACAAATTAGGCAAAATTGTTTACGAAAATAAGTTACGCAATTAGGGTAGGTACTGGACTTATAGTTAATATAGGTATATATGTCACCGTAAGATTGTGAGAACCGTCAGTTTATAATCTGTCGGAATTATTTCCGTTAGATTATAAACTGTCGAAAAATTGTGAACTGGGTGAAATGGGTTAGGTTAGGTTAGAACTGTGACCAACCGCGCGCGAGCCGAGCGAGCGAAGCGAGCGGTGCCGCGGTAGCGGCCGGCGAGCGCTACTTCCAAGTTGCTTGCAGCCAGGCAGGCTATTTAATATTAGCGCAAGGTGCGTTATGTTGCAAGCAAGTTTGATACCAGTTCACAATTTGTCGGTTTCCCATGGAAAGATTATAAACTAGCGAAAAATAATGCGTTCAATTGTAAATGGTTCGTTGCAGTTCACAATTTTTCGACAGTTTATAATTTAACGGAAATAATACCGATAGATTATAAACTAACGAAGTTCATAATTATACGATGACATATATAAGTCTGAAATCGCCAACGCGTCTTGAGCGCGCGTGGTGATCAATGCTCGTGCCTTCTCTGTATGAGAAGAGACGTTTTCCCAGCAGAGGGACAATAATAGGCTGGTATTAATATACCATACATCCCAAAAAAAAAAATAAGCTGCTCTGCAAATACTTTATCGCGAAACTGTAACCCCAAAATAATTTAAATAAAAAATAAGTTCAAAAACTAAAACCCGACTAAAAGGTATGAAACAAGAAAATATTTCAGACAGAAGTCAAGACATAGGTACAAAAATGATCAAGGTAAAGCCGTGGTCGCATGCCATTATAATTTTATAGGTGTACAAGCATGCGACAAATATTTTCTTGTTTCATACCTTTTAGTCGGGTTTTAGTTTTGAACTTATTTTTTATTCACTTTGTAGTTTGGAAGTCGGTTGTATTTTTAGTAAAAAAGTTTTTATAAGTAACGTTCCAGTGACGTCATTCGCCGGTAAATTGCGGACGCTATGTGGCGGCCACCGGTCTTCTAGGGAACCTGACTCAGTTTTGAAGTTACAATACTGTGTTGAGTCTACATTCCTTTTTGAGTTTTCATACAATTAAAAAGCGATCGGTACCTATGTATTATCAAAAATACTTTCAAAACTCGTTTTAGGGAAAATTGAGAACACAGAGAGGAGGCCTGTGTCCCAGCAGTGGGAACATTTATAGGCTGATGATGATGATGATGAGAAATAAATACCCAGTGTATTGTTCAAAATGAATCAGCTTTATTAAAAACAAAGGCAAAAATAAAACAACGACGACCACCATTAAAATTAAATCTTGCAGAAACTAGAATCTGTCACCAACGTTGTTCTGAGTTGCAAAAGAACTACCCACTGTCATCAACACAGTTCTGGCAACACTGTTCGTCATTCAAATCCCTACAGTGCTCGCAAATCAACACCCCGGTCTGCATTTTATGTGACTTCTCATAATGGCAACACAGCATGTAGACACATTTGTCGCACTTCTCCTTTTCTATATCATGGCAACACTCGTTTTTCGCAAAAGAGTCTCCACTGGACATGCAAGTTTGGCAACACTTGCAGCTATCATTGTGTTCAGCTCTAAAGTAATTTAGATTTTTTTCTGGATAACTTTTGACTAAAGGCAGTACTCTTGGTCCATTTCTGACCATGGGGCGGTTAGAGTGGTCTGAGTTCTTATTACTTTTCTTAACAGTCGCGAACATTCTGTTAACTTCTTCGATTGCGTCTTTCGACCTCGATTTCTCTTTCAATGAGTACTTCAATTCTTCCAACTTCATTTGAGGTATGGAACACGACTTGTGCTTGAGTATATCTAGTGATTGTTTTTTCTTCAGATATACTGGTTGGCAACAGTTCACGAGTGTAAATTTTCCGTTTTCCATGACATTTTTCTTGTCATCGATAGAATATTGGAAGGTACTGACAGACAATCTAGATTTGTCTTTTAGACTCTTGTCATCGTTTTTGTCAGTTGTGGAAACGGCGACGTCTTTTAAGAGTCTAACTTTCTCTTTGTTGATATCAACTTTGTTATTTTGGAAGACGGTCAACACTTCATTTAGGAGGGTTAAGCCTTGGGCGACATTTGTATCCGAAGTTTGCACTGTCTTAACATTTGGATCTCTTTTTTGACTGTCTTTTTCTACCACCATTCTTCCTTTAATGATTTCACTGCAATCTGAAGAATTGTGTTTTGTGTCAGGACTTTTCTCCGTGCAAACTTTGGTGTTATTTCTCACCATACAAGGAGTTTCTTTTTCTGTTACTAATCTTCCCCTTTCTTTAATTTTTCCACTGCAGTTACTTTTCTGACAAATTGGACAACTTTTATGTACTTTTTTACAACATTCGCCTTCTGTTTTTGGATTCAGGCACATAGCACACACATACTTATTATGATGGCCTTTGCTACAACATTTTTTATTTACATTCCCTTCCATTTCGTTTCCTGGGTAATACTTGCGTTTTTTATAAGTTGTTATGTTTATACGGATGCGTTTTATTCTAGCTCCCGATATCATATGAAGTTCTGAAATGATAGAAGACTTATGAACATTGTATACCTACAATAATTACTATTCATTCTTGAGGTGACAACTAATTGCGTAAGAAGATTTAAGCCAAGATTTAATTCTTTGGTAATCCAGAGATTTAAATTTTGATTCGAAAGTGGCCATTTAAACATCGTTTGAATATACTCTGGTGTGAACGTGCACTACAGGACAATTGAAATCGTAAGGTTTGTCCACGATAAGTATTTTGACCAATACGCAGCACCGTTGTTCTTAATCTCTGGCAAATTCGACGCGGGATTCGACTGGGCCCATCGATGGTTATAATGGTTAAGAAATTGCACGACTATTCTAGCCAGATTAAACCCCTCCATGCAAGTTAGTTGCCAAAATCGGGCCAGTGAATTTCGTCCCGTATCCCGTGCGGGATTCAGCTCAGTTTAGCCAGAGCTTAGGCCCAGTGATTTCATCGGATCTATACAGTTTGCCAACTCGAAAATCTAGTACAAAAATGGTGCAAAAGTAACAATTATATTATAATATCTAAAAAAAGATCTTACTCCACGAGTAGGAACGACTATATTCCTTTTCATATTTCGACCCAGCAAATGTTCTTGAATAAATTCATAAAAAAAATCTAAACACAATAGAAAAATTAATATTTTGGCTAATGTCAAAAATATATTTGAATTTGACAGAAGAATTTTGTATCGAAAGTCTATGCTTTCGAAAAGGTTTGAGCAGGTTTAAGATAACATATGCATCTTTCGATTTAGGGTGACTGTCCACTGGAGCGGAGAGGAGAGGAGAGGAGCGGCGCGGAGCTGTGCCAATGTTAACCAATGGGATTGCATAAAATCTCCGACCCGTTTCAGTGGACAGGGATTTTCGAACTAGTTTAAAAATTCATACAGAACCGGGATGCGGAGCGGGGAAGCGGAGCGGGGAAACGGAAAAAACCGGCCGCGGGGTATTGCAGCCCGCTCAAATTACTGGTCGCGTGTACTCGGCCTAACTCCGCACCACATATATCCACATAGATATAAGAAAAAAGGAGATATGCCCGGTAGTTGAAAATGAATCGAAACCCAATGTCTCCAATTTGTCCCCACCACGTCGCCACAACTACACATGCAAATCAGTAAACCTAATAGATACGAAGTCGCGCTCACACTTGCAATTCATAAATCAGAACGTACCACACAATCAATTATAAACCTTATGCTATCAAACACAGCGTGCATTTACAATGCACCGTACAACTCACTCACAAGAAAACATCGTTGTGCTGTGCAGAAGCCATTTATTTTACATATACGCTAGTGATTAACCAAATCAGAAACTTATCGATTCTCCCATTAATTATTGTATTAAAAATGGGAGTTCCTGAACAAAATATAAATAAAAAACGTTTTACATATAATAAGATGATATAAATAAAGAAAACGATACAAAAAAAAAATAATAGCAATAAGTAAATCAATTAATTCCAACATTATGAGAAATTGTAAATGAGTATAAAACAAGATTTCACATCGGTCTTCCAACCAGGCTATAACTTAATTAATTAATATAATTAATTGATTCAGGCGTGACCTTGCGGAAATCCATTATAAAATACAATAGACGTGGATATATTTAGTAACTTGTTCCGCTTAGCTATTTCTAAAGAGCCATAAAAAACTCCTGAAAGAAATCGACACGTGTTTCACCTCTCAACGAGGCATCCTCAGGATGACGATGGACTTGTTGCGAACTCGAACACGGCGTGTTGCCACACCAAGCGCTGAGTGCAGACTGAGCCTTATCGCCCGTGAAACCCACTTATATAGTGTCGCCGTTATCAGTGCGACCGTTATTAGTGCGATAAGGGGCGAACAATCGCAGCAAAGGTGACCTAGGCATACTCGTATTTAATTCGTTCAACAGTGTAATGTTTCCGGTATTATTTTTGACAATTTCTAAACTCTCTAATACTGACATTCTGATACCTTTATCACATGTGTGTAAAATTTCGAAAGTGTTATTATTATTTAACGAATGACCTGTATCTATTAAATGTTTGATTGTAATGGTATTTACATAGGTCAAACTGGTCGTAATTTTCAGACAAGATATAAGGAACATATTGCAGCGTACAGGAATAATTATCCAGAAAAATCCCATTTTGCACAACATTTAATAGATACAGGTCATTCGTTAAATAATAATAACACTTTCGAAATTTTACACACATGTGATAAAGGTATCAGAATGTCAGTATTAGAGAGTTTAGAAATTGTCAAAAATAATACCGGAAACATTACACTGTTGAACGAATTAAATACGAGTATGCCTAGGTCACCTTTGCTGCGATTGTTCGCCCCTTATCGCACTAATAACGGTCGCACTGATAACGGCGACACTATATAAGTGGGTTTCACGGGCGATAAGGCTCAGTCTGCACTCAGCGCTTGGTGTGGCAACACGCCGTGTTCGAGTTCGCAACAAGTCCATCGTCATCCTGAGGATGCCTCGTTGAGAGGTGAAACACGTGTCGATTTCTTTCAGGAGTTTTTTATGGCTCTTTAGAAATAGCTAAGCGGAACAAGTTACTAAATATATCCACGTCTATTGTATTTTTTTTTTTTTTCAGGCTATAACTGTTGACAAATTGAAGAATAAACTTTCAAAGTAATATAAATTCATACGAAAATCGACATTGTTGTCGATAATGGATCCTACGTTAATGGCACTAGCTCGTCGCAAGAGACAGCGGCCGTACAGTACGCGATGCAACCGCATAACTAAAGTATCGTTTTGTGATTTTTACATTGCTTGTCCAGTCAGTAAGCGACATACTTAGATAGTGTGGTTAAGAAGCAATGTATTTGCTGCAAAAATTGTACAGTCGCTGTGTTATATGTAAACAAAAATAACGTAATAAAGGCAAGAAATATTTTACGATTTCATGATTTTTCAAGACAAATATAGTAAAATAGGTACTTGTCCTGTTAAATGATAAATGGTTCCATGATTTATAAAGATTTTAGTTTGGCTTCGATTTTTACAAGAAACCACTGAACAACACGGTATTCTTAAATGTTGTCACGATCGCGGTCGAAAGCGCACTAGTTCGCGGAGACGGCCATTTGCCTATACCATGAGCATTTTGATCATAGCACGCGGACACAGACACGCCCCCATGAAGGGCGTAGCTAGGATTTTGTTAAGGGGGGGGCAGGCGTAGACAAACCAAGAATATATCGCAGCGCGATGTCGAGAAATCAGTTTCGCGCGTAAAAAAGCAAATCTAGATTCAACCATTCATAGTACAATCTTATAAAATTCGCCTGTCAATAGAATCAACTTTGTTTTTGTATATTAATAGGTTACCTATGTAATATTAGTTTACGGTTTGTGAGCATTCCTGCATCTTTTAGGGGGGGCAGCTACCCCACCCCTGCCCGTACCTCGCTACGCCCTTGGCCACCCTGGTTGCGGCTCAGCCCCAACATTATACTGTAGTGTGTCGCGAGCAGACTGGACTGTTTGTGGGTGAGTCGCTGCTGCAAGCTTTCCACATCGGTGTTGAGCTTGAAGCAGGGATTCTCATACCTATATGGCAGTGTTAGGTTAAGCGCGGAGGTTAAGTTTACTAACATAAATACTAATACACTTTATATTAATATACTATAATATTATATAATATAATAATATATAATATTTATACTAATATACTTTATAATGTGCAAATATCGAAATGAGGCAATCTATGCTTAATTTTATCGACGGAAAAAATGAAAAAAAAATAGGTATTTCTTATGGATTTAAAAAAAAATTGTAACAAAACGGTGTAACTTTTAAACCAAATGATATATCGCGATGAAACAAACTCCATAATGATTGGAAGTAATTTAGCGTCCTCATAAAATGAAAATTGTAAAAAAAAACTACCGTCATTGGAAGATAAGTAAACATGTTTTTTTTTTTTGCAAAAATCTGTTATGTTTTTATAAATTGTTACAAAAATCGTAAAATTTCTTAATAAGACGCCAAACAGATAAAAATAAAACATTTTTTTTTTAATTTCCGTCGTTCAAATTAAGCATAGATTCCCTCATTTCCAGTGCACATTATAAAGACTCACACTGTAAGTATATTGAGTCCATTGTTAGGTACTTCTTCTAAACTAATATTATAAGAATGATTTGATTTTTTGTATGTTTGTTTGTAATGATAATGAATAAACTCAAAAACTACTGAACCGATATTAAAAATTCTTTCACCAGTAGAATGCTATATTATCACCGAGTAACAGAGGCTATACCTAATTTATTAAGATATGACGCAGGTGAAGCCGCTGGCGGAAGATGGTTAAATATAAATTAAATTAAATGTAACATCTTTTTCAGTCAGAACAATAGACTGTGCTACTGAACTTGAAGTTTAAAATAGGTACTGTATTCATAAAGTTTAAAATTACGATTTACGTGAGTTAGAATATACGCTACGACGAATTACTTTAAAATGGAGAATGTTCATAATCGCTATGTACGGAACTTCGAAAGTTTGCTATGCCGAATTACTTAATTGGGAATGTTCATCAGCGCGATTTACGGGACTTCGAAATCTTGCTACGACGAATGACTAAATTCCGAATCTTTACCTACCATTGAGATTCTGAGCAAGTATTCCGCTTTTAAATATGTGTATAGATGTAAGGATAACTTAATAAAATAATAACATTTTTGTAATCATTAACTTTCACACATTAACGAGTTAGTACCCACCTAGCCAGTTACACAAAATTAACATGAACTGAACTTATTTAACCTCTACCAACATTTTAATTAAGTTATCCTTACATATTTACACATAAATACTCGCTCAGAATCTCGATGGTAAAAATTCGGAATTTAGTCATTCGTCATAACAAGATTTCGAAGTTCTGTAAATCGCGCTGATGAACATTCTCAATTAAGGCCAGGACTCTCAGAATCGACCTATTTTTGATTCAACATTAAACAATCAAATATTATTTGTTTTGATCTGATAAAAATGTATGTTGTAGTTTAATAAACATTTATTGTATCAACAACTACTTAAATGATAAGAATAGTTGGTCGCTCTGATTAACTCAAGGCAATGTTTATGTTCTTTCTCCAGAATTAGCTTACCTACTGACAGTTTATATGAGTTTATATAATTGTTTATATTATTTGAATTTATGAGTAAATTTTATTTATTTATTTTTTACGATTCAATTTATTTTATTTTATTTTATTGTTGACATAATCTACTCATTACAATGTTTTTGTTATGAGTTGTATTGCAATTTGTGATTAGCAAGTGACCTCGACAATTGATCATATTATTTTTTGCCTGAGCAACCGGCAGCAAGTTCGTCATGCTCCCTTGGATGTCAATGCTTGCGGTAGCGTCGGGGGTCGGGTTGCCTCCTTCCCTCAAATATGGCGAGGGGCGTAATGGCTGATCTTTGCGTTATGCTCGTGAACGGGTGCTGCTTGTGGTGACTGGTCGTCTTGCTGATCATGGTTTTGTTATTGTTACTAGTTAATTAACTGTTCATTTATTTTAGCTCGATGGTCCTAGTTTATCATTTATAACTTCCAATTACAACTTCATGTAAGCGGGCACGCCCTTTATGCCTGGAGGCTTTTATTTAGATATTTAGTTCTGTTTACGTTTAGTTTTTATTTTTTTTAATTCTGCTTGAGTATAGTTCTCGATGTTTTTGGTTGGTATATTAGCGTGTGCTAGCTGACATATGGCCAGTAATTTATAATTAAAATAATAATTTTGCATACTATTGTATACAATCATTTTATTTTTCTAACTTGAACAGTCAGCTGTGCTGCTGGGGAGTTTGTTGCGCCACTTCTTCTTCCCAGCTAAAGGCACTAGGCAGTGGTGAAGGGTGGGCGTTTTTTGGGGACTGTCTTATGTAATTTTGACGTTCGAAAAGTGTTGATTCTCAGCCTAATTTGAATAAATGACTTTAGAATTAGAATTTGAATTTTGAATTCTTGATTATTCTATGGTTAAAAACACGATATTTACAACTTCACTCGATAGTAAAAAATCGCGAAAACAGGGTTTGATCGTTTTTTAAGTCGTACTTGAAGTAGAACAAACTTTAACTCCCGAAAAACATGTCAAATAAAAACTTTTTACAAAAAAAAAAACAACCGACTTAAAAAAAAAAAACACTACAAAGTGAAAAATAACTTTAATTTCGGAAGTCGGTGTCTTTGGTTTTGAATTTTCGTTCTTTGTCACCGACTTCCGAAATTAAAGTTATTTTTCACTTTGTAGTGTTTTTTTTTAAGTCGGTTGTTTTTTTTTTGTAAAAAGTTTTATTTTTCACTTTTTAGTTGTGGTACCTACCCCACAGAAATTCGAATACCACTACCTGCTATGTAAATAACAGTGACAAGAAGTTATCATATCATCTACATACTAAGTGGGAAAAAAAATACGTATAATTGAAGCTAACTCAAAAACTACCCAAGCAAAGTTAATAAAATTTATATGGGACCACCTCTGAAGTATGATCTACCAAACAAAAAAATAATCATCAAAATCTATTCATAATTGGCGGAGTAATCGCGTAACAAACATACAAAAAAAAAAAAAAAAACATACAGACGAATTGAGAACCTCCTCCTTTTGGAAGTCGGTTAAAAATAGACAATGACGTTTAGAAGAATATTCTTGGAATAGCCCGCCAGGCGTCTTCGAGGCAGGACCTATGTCGCTAATTGCTAGCTAGGTTATTTTCCGTGTTTGTGTATTAGTTTTAAAAATCAGTCTGTATTTATTGATGTAGGTTCTAGTATTAATTTAACTGTAGATATTAGTTTAAGTTGTAATATAAAGTGGTATTTAAAATTAAATTATGGGGAATAAAAACAGAAGAAAGAAAAAATATCCAGGATTGAACTGCAGAAGATTAAAGAAAAGTAAGATTTTTTTACGCATTTATAACTACCTACCCATAATTAAAGACGACGCGACAGAGTAATATTGTAGTTATAAGTCATTAGGTACCTACTTACTTTCGTCACAGTACTAGCAGTAGCAGGCACCATAAATGTACAATTATAGTGTGATATCAAAGTAAATAATTATATAGTTGAAATTTTCGTTTTTAATATTACAGTTTACAGAAATAACAGTAGCACAACTACAGCAAAGATCATTTTGGCAAATAAAACTTTTATTTTTGCAGTTCATCGATACCAAGATATAAAGGCGTATTTACAAAAAAGTGCACTGGCGAACAGTGAGTACCTAACCTACAACTCGATTTTTTAAATTAGAGAATGGGATTTAAAATGACGACGACACGACGGCAGTATCTGCTTCTCGCTCAGGCGCAATAGGTAGGTTCTACTACGTGAGCGACAGACATGTACCTACTGCATCAATTGTACAAATTATAATAATAACGCAAGGTTGTTGATGTTTTTGTACTTTCACACAAAATAGTGACTAGAGTGTACATAATATGTACACTCTTTTTATTAAAAATAAATTTAAGTTCAGTGCATCCTTTTCTTTCTTTTTCCTTAAGAAAAGGACAGAAGATAAATTTTAGTTTAGTCCTGTCAAATTAATCAGCGCCTGTCACTACTCCATACAAGTTTAGAAGTGATTAAAAACTTGCCTACTAAAATTACGTCAACTTACGTCAAGCGCTGATTAATTTGACAGGACTAAACTAAAACTTATCTTCTGTCCTTTTCTTAATGAAATAGAAAGAAAAAGATGCACTGAACTTAAATTTAGTTTAGTTTTTGAACAAGGGAATCGGCACCAATGATTTATATATAGAGGTTAAAATAATAATAATATCTACAAATATGTAGATATTATTATTATTTTTAATAAAATAACCTACACAAAAATAATAATAATATCTACATATATGTTAGCGCTTGACGTAAATTGACGTAATTTTAGTAGGCAAGTTTTTAATCACTTCTAAACTTGTATGGAGTAGTGACAGGCGCTGATTAATTTGACAGGACTAAACTAAAATTTATCTTCTGTCCTTTTCTTAAGGAAAAAGAAAGAAAAGGATGCACTGAACTTAAATTTAGTTTAGTTTGTGAACACGGGAATCGGCACCAATGACTCCTACCGCTGCGCCCGCGTTGCTCCGCGTAATTTTGAAACTGTGATATCTTTTAAACTATTAATTTAAATTACATGATT
This sequence comes from Agrochola litura, assembly GCA_949152395.1. Taxonomy (NCBI): domain Eukaryota; kingdom Metazoa; phylum Arthropoda; class Insecta; order Lepidoptera; family Noctuidae; genus Agrochola; species Agrochola litura. Next base: position 10,221,857 of record OX424521.1, on the reverse strand, counting down.
TAAAGGCACATTTTAATCTAAATTAAATGCCCAATTAATTTAGATTAAAATGTGCCTGTAAATAACATATTTTTTTGGATAAGGATTAATACTATACCGGTCAAAAAAGCTTCGGAAATAACAATTAAATTTTTATCAAATTCTGAAAGATAAAAATGGTTATTGTGGGTCATCCTTTGAAGATAGACATATGCCATCGCGGACTTTTTTGTTGAACTTTTTAAGATGAACAATACCGTAGAACATAAATTTGATGTATCTTTTTCGGTTTACGCAGCGCACGCCAGTAAAGCTCCCAGTCGGCATGATTTTTTCCGACTTCTTCAACAATAATCGTCAAATTTCAGCCAATTTACACAAAGCCTTAATGAATTATACACTAAAACCTTCCGCATGAATTATTTTGTCCATTGGTGAAAACCGTTTGAAAATCCGTTCGGTAGTTTTTGAGTTTATCGCGTTCAGACAGACAGACGCGGCGGGGGACTTTGTTTTATAATATGTACGGATGAAATCTCGGTAGTACGTTCCTGTGGGATATTTTCCAACAAACACTCGGGCGAAGCCGCGGGCAAAAGCTAGTTTCCAATAAAAAATTTACTGTCCTATATATTAGGTATATTGTAATGAGTTTTATCCGAATTTATTTAGTCCAAAGTATATAAGTAATAATAAATAACAATCTTATGCCCGCGACTTTGTACACGTGGACTATAACTTAGTTATAAAACATACCCTATGTTATACGTGAAAATCAAAGCTAAATACCGAAACTCCCATCAAAATCCTTCCAGTAGTTTACTAATCAAACAAAAATTCCAAAAACCGCATCGTAAGCGTAGTGCGGAACCGCTGTAACAGTCATGAAAGAAAAAGAGATTAGGTGACAATAAAAAAAAAAGTAGGTAGGTAATAAAATAAATTATGTTGCTTTACTTATATTTCCCTAAAAACTAAACACCCGAAGTATTAACATGAATTCCGTAAAACAAAGTTAACTGTACCTACTGTTACAATTTTATACTGTGACGCAAAATTTTTGTGGCGAGTTCATTTGAACTGCGCGTTCGCGCGACTTGCCTCGCGGGGAGTAAGGTAACGCTAAATGCCTACTATGCTCGAATATCCTGGCCTTAAGTAATTCGGCATAGCAAACTTTCGAAGTTCCGTACATCGCGATTATGAACATTCTCAATTAAGTAATTCGGCATAGCAAACTTTCGAAGTTTCGTACATCGCGATTATAAACATTCTCCATAAAGTAATTCGTCATAGCGTACTTTCTAACTCACGTAAATCGTAATTTTAAACTTTATGAATACACAGTACATCGGTACCTATTTTAAACTTCGAAGTTCAGTAGTAGTAGGTACAGTCAGAAAACTAGTGATGGGTAACTCATCATTTTTATATGAGGTTGAGGGAGTACCTCATTTTACCTCGCGAGGTCCTCACGAGTTACCCCTCATTTGAGGCGAGGAGTCGTACGTCGGCGTATTCCACCTCACGAGCCGAGCCCGAGCCGAATTCAGCTGATAGTCCGAGGCAGCGGGGCGGACGGGTGCGTCGACTCATAAGTACTCACGATTCCGATTTTTACGTCTGCCTCATACACATAACTTTCTTTCGCTCATAAATTTGTGATCGCCAAAATAAACGAATCAATGACACTTGATTACCAATCTAATGCTAATGTTTTTAGAGTTCATAGTTAAAGTTTACAGTTCATAGTAATTGCTGCTGTAATGTTTACTGTGTTTTCAAAATTTCGATACCTCACCTCACTCAATCCTCGCGAGTACTCGCGTCAATAATTTCAATGTCAAAATTTTTAAGTGAGGACGCGTGATCTAGTGAGGTGGTTTAATGTTGAAATTCGAGTAACTCTTTCAATTTGCGATCACGAGTACCTCAAACGAGGCACCTCATGAGTGAGGGGCACATCTCTAAAATGAACTTACCACCAGCACACCGAGCGAAAAGACTGTGGAAAAGACATTTTCACGACTTAATGCGTACCCGATTTGGGAGTATCCGTCTAGCAGTGGACGTCTTTCGGCTGTCATAATGACGATGGTGAATCACCTCAAAAAGAAAAGACTGGTCTTATTAACCGACCTCAAAAGTATATGAATACATTCTTCTTTTACTTAGGATGCCCCGAAAACTGTCACCTCGAAAACAATAAGGCATATGTCAATAAAATTGAACAAAGGGAAAGATTCCGAAAAAAATTCTTTGTAAAATTTTTAAATTCACAGTTTATTTTTTATAACAATTGCGAAAGTGATGTCAAAAAATTTTAAGCTTTTAGCTTCAAGCCTGTGAGAACAAGAATATTTCCAAATATATTAGTATTAGAAAAAAAGTCACATTGAATATCCGACGTTTGATGAAATTAAATCGGAAACTTGTCAGGAATAAGCATAACTGAGAAGCGTTATTTAATCCAAAATAAACTCACAATGTTTATGTTATTGATAGTTTAAGAATACAGTATTTCCATAGTCCTAGATAACCAGTTCACTTTAGCCTCCCAAACCCATAACCCAATATCTTTGTTTCCATATCCTGCAATAGTCCTACACCAACCGGGGGTTGTCCTTGGATGCACTTGCACAGCGCGAACAGGGATAGTCGTCGGTTGGTGCCTTATTTAATTAAAAACATTTGACTTCGGCCCTTCGTCCCGAAAAATCAAAGGTCCCGAGAAATGTCAAGAATAACACAATAGCCTATTCATCCCTGATTTGCTTTCCATAACAAGCTAAACGTTTTCATAAAATAACATTGCAGATAAAACTTCAGATCAAATAATCGAAAAAGTGAAGAAAAATGCAAGTGGACAAAACTAATTATGATAAATAAGAAGAAATGAAAGAAAGTAAAGCTGTTTATGTGAGAAAACGTGATTTTAACGCAGATTTAAATAGACAATTTCAATTCTACGCCACCAAAATCGTAAGGGACGTTGCATATTTGCCCGCGCCTGCAAGATATGAACAGAAAGCCCAAGACGTGGGTTGCCAGTACGATAGTAAACGGGATAACGTGATATGCACTTGTAGGTATCTGGCACCGCCTAGAAGGAGACAAGAGATCAGATACTACGGATCGCCAAAACAAATCTACGCGTACCAAAGATCAAGGAGCTTCACTGATATAGGAGTGGGTAGTGTGAAGGCACTGCAGAGAAAGAAAGTGAAAAAGATATATCTACCAGAGACAATCGAGAGGGGAGTCGGTAGTTCGGATTTGTCTGCGTACTTCTTACGTAAGTCATGATTGAAACTTGTAGAATTGTTTGGTGATGACAAGCTCAATAGACATAAATTCTCCGATATCTGTCAATTTAGGCTTCCGACATTTTAGGGCTTGATTTTCAATCTAACTACCTATCAGACTACCTATTATTATTTTAACTTGAACATACAACGGCTAAAGGCAAATAAAATTAGTTAATAACAATGTATCACTGCTTGACAGTTCCATACACTTGAGCGCGGACAGTTTATCTTTGCAGGTGCAAGATCGTAAGAGTGGACAACTGACAGTCTAACATCATTGTTATACGATGAACGAATGGAATCTTGCTGTGGGATACTTTTCCTTAAGGCGAAAGCACCAGCTAGTCGGCGAAATCAAAATGTTCTTAAGACCTGCAAATTGAAAAAAACTGAAGAAAATTTGGATTTTGCGGGCTACCTTAGCGTGTCCCCCTTGTGGATCTACCCTACCCATCCTACTAGCCGATTTAGAACAAAATATTAATAAACCGACTTTCTTTTTTCAGAAAGAACCAAGCAGCACCGGGCAAGTAGTTATTATGAAAATAAAAGAACATCATCAAAGTGTGTGGGAGGAATATTAGAATATAACATTGGTTGCAGCATAAATGAAAAACTGTCCCCTATAATACAGACTATATCAGGATCGACGAGCTACAAAGAATCCACTTTCAATAAAACCATAGAAATAGGAAGTAGTTTTGTTGTGAAAAGTTTAACAAATACAACAACACAAGTCGAAAATTCAAGCTTAAAGGACATTGAAATAAAATCTGAATCGAGAGAAGAAGGTATAGAACAACCAATAAAAATAATTCAGGAAGATCCGATAGAGATGAAAATGATCACAGTAGATTCAAGTACACCTGGGGAAACGAAACTTAAATCAGCACAGAAAGGGTCCTCCTCAGATTCATTGCTACAACATGTCCATAATCTTGAGAATTCCAGTGCTGAACGAAATAGCCATATATCCATAGCGGCCGAACATCTTATGGAGAATAAACTTGAGCTGGAATACCGAAATATATTTGCAGCCAAGTCCAAGTCCAAAGATTCAAAACATAGTTCACAAACTTCTGATCTTAAGACTACTTCAACGTTGAAACGAAGATTTGAAGCTCTACGGCGAGGCTTAGCTAAGAAGGAAGACTCCAAGAAGAACACTGTTATTGTCAATAAAGTATCGAGTCAGGTTAGCGCACGGAGCCGTAAGGACGTGTCGATAAATTCTGATCCACCATCTTTAGAAGGAAGATCTTTCTCCAACACGAAACCTTACAGTCCCTTCGCAACGAGGTACAGTCGAGACAAAACTATGTACAACCCCAGATCTTCACACTATAGACGGTCTGACGGCAACAAAAAGGAGAGAGGTAGTGCCGAGTGGTCTTCAAAAGCTGTTGATGACGACAGCGAATCCCAAGGCGTTAAAGGCATGTTTAAGTTATGGGGGAAGAAATTCAACTTTGAAGAAGATCATTATAAGAGACGCTGCACTCCAAAACCATCATATAACTCCTCAAGGAAAGGACCCACGAAGAAAACTGCGGTACCCAAAGCACAAGTTAAGCCGACTAGTAAAACAGAAATAGATGAGAAGAAAGAGGGCAGAAAGTTCTTCTTTTTTAAAAATAAAAAAAAGACCAAAGAAAAGCCTTTTAAAGCTAAGAAAGGCGTTACTGCAGGACGATGTGAAGTAAGGGATGGACTAGTCATAAAAGTACTTGGTGGCAATGTTTTTAACCCTGACGATATTGAGAAAGAACCAGAAATTAAGCCTGATGATTATGAAGAAATAGTAAGGAAAGCATGGCTTAAGAAATTCCTTACACCTACCATTGATTCACGGAATAGTGTCAAGGTCCGGTGGAACAACAAAACTTATGCCCCAAGCAGTAGCACTGTCTTCGAATTGATGGACAATATCTATAAAGATACCAGCATAGTCTTCAGATCAAAAAGTCAAGTGACAGTTCAATCATCATACAAATCTTATACAAGACAGCATGTTAACTTTATGCAACAAAATATAGAAGCCTGGATGATTCCAAAAACTATTACAGACATACAGAACTTACAGCTGCCAGCTAAGCAAATAAAGCAACAGCTGACATGTACGTCAGACGGAGACAGGAAAGATAACATGGAAGTTAGAATCTCAGATCAGAAATGGTTTATAGACAAATCTAAAGCGTTCTCACATAAAATAGAGGTCGTATTACATTCGAAAAATTTCCGCAAACTTAATAAGGAGGAAAGTTCAGAATATCTAAGGATCGACATACCAAAAGGATTCTTTCTTGATTCTAGTAATGATGAAATCAACAAACGTACTACGAACCAGTCTAGTGACGAAGAGGTGTTTAAAATTGTAGAATATGAAACAGGCAGTGACTTGAAGAAGGACAAAACAATTCGTAACTTGAACATAGGTGATCACAAACAAAATAAGATAAAAGTGACTGTTAGTGTGAAGGAAAGTAAAAAATGTGTAGAGGACGTTTTGTCGATTAAGAAGCCAACGCTCCGAGACGTGGTGGTACAAGGCAGTAATGTGTACATACCGAAGAGGTGTGATGTAGTCGGAGTTGGAATCATCACGCATAGAGACCTGAGCCAAGTACGGAAACCAATGTAAGTGTTTACCTACGACATAAAATTTTATATACGCATTCAATTATGATAGCCCGTTCTTAAGTCCACCATGACCTTGGTGCTGCACCCAGAGATTACTTCAGACGAGGGAAGTCCTAAACGGTCAACAGCAAGACGGTTAATTTTATATAGGTACGCATTCAATTATGATAGCCCGTTCTAAATTATAGCATGACTTGGATAGTGAAACTGTTGGTTTCACACCATGACTTATGTAACGACGTGTTTGGGTTCGTTGGATTTGTCTTTACAAATACCTTTCAAGTGAGGGCGATAGAACAGATATTTAAACAAATTCTAATGCTAAAAAGTTCAAGTACAAGTAAAAACTTTTTAAAAACAAGCTTACCCTGAAGCCTCAAGCTTTTAAGAGAATATTAAAGTTCTACGTTTACTTAAGTTTTATTTTGTACTTTTTAGTTAATTAAAAGCTTGTTTTTGTTATTAATTGTTATAATTTGCTTAACGATTCATTTCCCCGAATGTACTATATTTTATGTCAATTGTTGTGATTTATTGATCAAGGACTAAACGCTGCTCGCATTTAGGTTAAGATTTAAGAGATTAAAGACTGTCGCACATCGCACACAGGGCGGGCGGCACCGTTTGTATTAGAATGCTATGCGCTACGACATGGGTGTAACGTGTGTTCAGCTATGTTGTAGGACGTATTTTAAATACAAACTATATTTTACTAATTGCAGCTTGAAGATCCAAGATGACTTTTCGGACGAAGAATCGGAACATATCCTTCTGAAGCCCCACACGAAGAAATGTGAATTCGCAGAGAGCTACTTACAAGAATACTATCGGCACTGGACACCTCTGGGTATCGACTTATACTCTTGGTGCGTCAGTGATTCACAGCTCAAGTGCTCATCAGAACACTCCAGAACTAGCTACCACAATCAGGGGGATGGAACAAAGTCCTGTCCTAACATTTTCGAAGACTACCAAACGTCAGCCATCGTCTCGTCGTGCGGCGCGTCATCTTGTAGCCAATGCTATAAAGTTGAAGAAAAAACTAACGACAAAAAGTCAAAGCAAAACAAAAAAAACAAGAAAGATGATGGGAAAACGAGCGATGCTGATAGAAGAATACTACCCAAGGATTCCATTGAAGTTTTTAAAAGAAGGAAGATATACGCAGCGAGTATGAAGTCCAAATGGTCTTTCCCTAATCCGGACTTCGATGAACCGCCGACTGAGTACAGTTGTGAGAGTAGTGTAGTGAAGATCGGCCAGACAACGCCGCAAACTGGGTGCCCGAAACTAATTAAGCCTTGCTGCAGGACAGTATCGCCTAAACCAAGAAAACGAATATCCAAAAAGCATGTGTCTCTACCTGACTGCGATACAATGAACGAATCGCTGGCAAAGCAATTAAGCAATAAGACGCCTGAAAGTATTTTGGCAATCAAAGGGAGTGGTTGCGACATATGTAAGAAAAAGGGTATGATTTGTCCTAAGCATGTGAAAGTGAATCCGTTGCAGGTTTCTGAGGTCCCGCGCGCCCCTTGCAGGGATTCGTGTGAGCAGATGAAGAAGCCGCCTTGCTCAGAGTCTAAACATTCTTGCGAGAAGCCGCCGCCACGTCCACCGCCGCCATGTCAACCGCCGCCATGTCCACCGCAATGTCCGTCATCTGATACTCTTCCGCCCTGTGTTACTCCTCCGTCGTGCGTCCACTCGCCACCGCGCGCACCTCAAACCCATTCCCCTTGTCCTGCTCTCCCAACTTGCCCTCCGTTGCCATGTCCGCCGAAAAAGAAACCACCATGCCCTCCGTCCCCTCCATGTCCACCGAAAAAGAAACCACCATGTCCTCCGTCACCTCCATGTCCGCCGAAAAAGAAACCACCATGTCCTCCGTCACCTCCATGTCCACCGAAAAAGCCACCGAGCTGTCCCCATTCTCTAACATGTCCGCCGAAAAGTCCACCGAGCTGTCCCCATTGTCCGCCGAAAAAGAAACCACCATGTCCTCCGTCACCTCCATGTCTGCCGTCACCTCCATGTCTGCCGTCACCTCCATGTCTGCCGTCACCTCCATGTCCGCCGTCACCTCCATGTCCGTCGTCACCTCCATGTCCACCGAAAGAGCCACCGAGCTGTCCCCATACTCCACCGTATCCGCCAAAAAAGCCACCGAGTTGTCTCCATTCTCCACCATGTCCGCCGAAAAGTCCACCGTGCTGTCCCCATTGTCCGCCGAAAAAGAAACCGTCTTGCCCTCCGTCGCCTCCATGTCCGCCGAAAAAGCCACAGAGTCGTCCCCATTCTCCACCATGTCCGCCGAAAAGTCCACCGAGCTGTCCCCATTGTACACCATGTCCACCGAAAAAGAAACCACCTTGCCCTCCGTCACCTCCATGTCCACCGACAAAGCCACCGAGCTGTCCCCATACTCCACCGTATCCGCCGAAAAAGCCACCGAGTCGTCCCCATTGTCCACTGAAAAAGAAACCACCTTGCCCTCCGCCATCTCCAGGTCCACCGAAAAAGAAACCACCTTGCCCTCCTTCGCCTCCATGTCCGCCGAAAAAGCCACCGAGTTGTCCCCATTCTCCACCGTGTCCGCCGAAAAAGCCACAGAGCTGTCCCCATTCTCCACCATGTCCACCGAAAAAGCCACCGAGCTGTCCCCATTCTCCACCATGTCCGCCAAAAACCCCACCTAGCTGTCCACCAACTCCAACATCCTGTCCACCATCCCTACCGCCTTGCTGCACAAAGCCACCATCCCCACCGCCTTGCACCACAAAGCTACCATCCCCACCACCTTGCTGTATAAAGCCACCATCTTGTCCTCCTACACCAGCTACCTGTGTAAAGCCAGTCCGTTGTCCTTCGCATCCTTCGTGCCCCCACATCCACATCGTGGCGTGTACGTCACAGCCGGCGCTACCAACGACATGTCCCCACACGCCACTTTGCACACCACCACCGTACCCACTAGCACATCTTTGTTTCCCACCCCCAACACCAAAACCGTGTTTCTGTCCGCCATTGTCACCACCACCGTGTCCAAAGAAGCCCCCTCCATGTCCATACTCACCACCTTGCTCATCGGACCCACCACCGTGTCCAAACAAGCCCCCTCCAAATCCACACTCACCACCTTGCTCATCGAACCCACCCCCTTGCCCGCCGACGTCGTACCCGTGCCTACACACACCACCGTGCAGTCCGCCACCTTGCTTAAAAAATAAAAAATGCCCAAAGGCTCCCCCGTCCTGCCCTCTATCACCTCTGTCATGTTGCAGTGACCCTTATCAATGCCCTGCTCATCTCCCACCTTGCAAAAAATCATCAAGTGTTTTCAAGAAAGTCTTCAAAAAGAAGTCATCCCAAGTGTGTCCAGCTTCATCCCCGTGCAAACCAATGCCCTGTAAACAATCTTTTTGTAGATCACTAGCGTGCCAGCATTCTACGACATCGATTTCGTATAAGGCACTCCATCCTGACGCACCCTTCTATTATTCCCCCATTCATCCCTGCCCGCCGGAAGAAGAACCTAAGCCAAAATCTAAGCCAAAATCTATGAAGTGTAGTACATCGCCTTGTAATACTAAAGATGACTTCCCATGGCCAACCAAAAATCAGATGTCTAATCAGTCGTCAAGAACATCGCTTTCTCAAAATTATCAAGAGTCAAATGGACAATGTAAACGATATTGTCCATCGATGCCTAAAATGTCATGTGAAACGGTACCCTCACTAAGTACACTAAAAAAGATAGAATGCAAGATAAGTTGTCCAAATTATCCGGGATCGCCACGACCACCCTGCTTGAGTAAGATATCTGGGATGCAGTGTCCCGCGCCGCCTCGCTGTCCATCGCCTCCCACGGTACCTATCAAAGTATCGACCCCAGTCGCATCCAAAAGCAAATCAAAAATATCTGGACTTTTTCTCAAAATGATGCCTACTACAAAAAAGTCAACGTGCTCTAAAGATTGCCTAGCCTGGGAGAGCGAAAATCAGGACGACGGGTGTATAAGTCTTAATTCCCAAGAGAAAATTACCATACGAGTGAAAAAAGAAACACCAAGCACAGAAGAGATAAGAGAAGCCCTTAATATAAAAGTGCAAGATGAAGATGGTATGACTTTATTTGAGAGAAAAGATTACAGACTGCAACATGCAGACTGTAGTATAGACAGGCGGCCTTCTTTGTTAGGTGAAATGTACAAGGCATCCGAAGTACACAGAGTAACCACAAATGACTCTGCACAAGCCATAGGAACAGATAAAGACAAACGCAAAGAAATTAAGGAAGTTGCAAGCGATGCTAGTATAGCAAATCAAATAGAAATTCATTTTAAACTTAAAGTCACACAAGGAGATAAAACTACTGAAATAGATATAGCGAATGACGGTGAAAAAGAAAATGAAGAGAACATTGAACGCAAAGAGCCAATAAATAAATCAACTCCAGAAGTTTTCGTAGTAAAAAATGAAGACGAACGGCCTGCTGAGCATTCAGATCAAAAGAATGATATTAACATTCGCATAGTAATAAAAAACTTTAAATCTAAATCGGCGAAGAAAAAATCCGTGAACTTAAAACACGAGGACTACAATGACTTTTCAAAGAAGATATCTGCTAAGTTCCACACAGTCTCCACAGGGTACAGTGACGTTTTCCACGAAGATAAGGCTTTTTCAGTTCATAGAACTACTGTTGATCTTACATCTTCAGTCAGTAACACTAAGACGAACCACACAAGTATGCACAGCAACAGCAGCATCCGCAGCAAGAAAAGCGTGCTCACCAAGAAAAGCATGCACATCAACAGAAGCGTGGAAATTGTGAACGAACCGGTAAACGAAATCGAAAGGGCAGTTTTAATGGGCTCTTCTGAAATTTCTCTATGTAGATGCATTACGACGGAAGAGGAAAAGAGTGAAGATAATGAAACAAAGTCATATCCAAGTCAAAAGTACAGTAATACTAAAGAAATTCATGAGACCGCAGATGAAACGGATACACAACTGACAGATCACAAGTATGAATATAATGAGGACACCGATACAGACAAACCAATGAAATACGACACGGAAGAAACGGACACGGACAGACAAGTCGACCCGCCGAAGTATGATACCGAGACAGATACGGAAAAACGGCCTAATAAAAAATACGATACATTCATGTCCACTACAGATACCGACGAACCAGACACGCTACCAGAAATAAAGAAATCACTGAATTTAGACGTGATCGTCAAACCTCAAACTAAAGAAGAAAAGAAAGAAATGTTAAAAAACGTGATGGAAAGAGTGCACGATACTAAAAACAAGAACAAAAATCGAATGAGAAAACTACGAGATATGCTCAAAGTGATATTGACTTCTGATAGCAGTGATCATGAGGACAATAAAGTACCGACAAGCGACTTAGCTAAAGATGTTACTTACGCTTCCTTGAAACCCAACTATTTTAGAGATACTGACAGCATGAATAATTACTTTAAAGAGGATAGCAAAACAGTACTTTCAGGAGCAGCAATCAACACGCAAGTTGTGTACCCAACAGTAGAGAACAATAGTGATTGTAGTAACAGTGTCCGCAGTGTCGACGTTTTATCATCTGAGAACGAATCGAAGAGAGGAGGAGGATGTATGTGCAGTACTGTGGCTGCTAGACTAAAACTAGCTGCAAGATTCGGATGCGAAGGAGGCGGCTGTTGCTGCGCCGCTAAACAAACAATCAAGAAAAACGAAGAAATCACTTGCGATTTGAAGAGAGAATCAGATTACACACAAATCGATTGCAAAACAACGGATTTTGTGGACGTACAAACGCAGAATTCTAGATATTTGACGAGCAAAATTAATAGCACCAACTTATCGGAACACAGCAGTATTAGACCTAGTATTGGCGGCAGCTTCAACTTTGAGGAAAGAATAAAAGCAGATTCGGGAGTTCTAAATGTGGATTCCAGACAGTTGAGCTTGAGGAAGACGATTTCTCCTGAAATGTGCCATATTATAGAATGCGAAATGAGAAAACGCAACAGAGACGCAATTCTGGGTATATCAGACGAAGAAAAAGTCTCATTACTCAATGGTCCATCTACTCGAAAAGATGATAAGAAAGGCATGACAGAGATGTATGCTTCAGACATCTTGCAATCTTATGAAGCCAAGAAAGCCGTTTTGGAGATTTATACAGAGAAAACTATTTCGGCCGACGGGGAGCATTTGGTAGCGAAATTACCAAAGTTTGTGTATGACAGAGAGCAAGAAATTCAGGCCAATTACGAAGCTATGGCGACCAATACCTATAAAACTGTTTGTAAAAAAAATATTATTATGATGGCTATCAAGAGATAGTGAATAATATCTAGACTAGCTTTTTATTGTCTTGGAATGTGTAGATTGTATTGGTTTTATTTTTTTGGAATATACGGTATTTGTTTCTTATGTTTTTGTTTCATTGTTAGCAGATATTAGTTTTAGATGTTGAACATCTATAGCGGCGGGTCAGACCGACTGTTGGCGTGGCTACGTACGCGGCGTCGCCTGTTAAATCACTTCTATTTTTTAATCAAACACTGTTCCTTGTATAAAATCACTTTATTATACATACAGAATCCTGGTTACAATGTTAACCGACTTGCTTCATAGCTCGACGATCACTGGCTTTGCACAGCCTTTTACAAATTAAACTGACTTGCCCCACCCAGAAATAACGAGAATGTCATAACCGTCATTTCTAAGTGTTGCCAAAGTAAAAATAATACATTCAACTGTCATAATGAAAATACATTTAAATCTTTGTCAAATTGTTCTTTGACAGTGTTGCCAAAGTGGATATTATACTTTACACAATACTTACATAATAATACATTTAAACAATTAAATCCAGTGTCCGTATGGATTGAGGAGCCATGTCTCATATTTAAACGCGGGTACCACCAATATTTAGTAGTAAATTAGGCGATGTTGTAGGCTCGATCCTGGAATTTGTAGTAAAACACTGGTTCCTCAATTCAGACGTCTCAATTGAGGTGCCACCTTACAACTCTAAAACTAGCCGACGGATATTTTTGAAAATTTTGTAAGATTTAGTAGTACTTATGCGTAATTTGAGATAGCTACAATGTTTAGATTTTTCACAAAAATCCATAATTTCACCGCGCTATTTCTCGGAAAGTAATCAACCAATTACAACATACTTTTAGTATAATTTAGTAGTAAATACGTTCTAATTTGTAGTATAAAAATAAAATGGAATAACTACATAATTTCGCTAATACAACACATTTTATGTGGCTCCTCAATCCTGACGGTCTGTAGAAAATATATGTATGATAGCTACTAAAGTAGTTGATCAAATCGGATAACAATAGCACCAATATTTAGTAGAAATTTCTACTAAATATTGGCGTAATCCTGTCATTTTGTACATTCAGTATTTCAAAAGATATTAACAAAATAAACATTTTTTAACAATCTAGTGTGGTACGAGAGCCCACGACCAAAACCATATCACATCGTTTTACGGCCAAAACCGTATAAAATCGATAGTTTTGATGATTCCTGAACCCAACTCGGTAGGAAGTGCCGGTCAGACACATTTCAGTTTTACGGAAGCCTATTTCTGGTATGTCAAAAAAAAAGCAAACGGTTTCACAATATGCCTGATATTAAAAATGTACATAGTTTTCGTAATTTTAATTGTAGCTATCTCAAATTCAGCCGTACAAAACCCATTTTTTTTTTGTAGAGGTTACGCATAAGTACTACTAAATCCTACCAAATTTTCAAAAATATCCGTCGGCTAGTTTTAGAGTTGGCACCTCAATTCAGACGTCTGAATTGAGGAGCCACCTTAAAAGTCGTGTATCTTTTAAAGTGTTTTACTACAAATTCCAGGATCGGGCCTACAAAATCGCCTAATTTACTACTAAATATTGGTAGTATCCGCGTTTAAATATAAGACATGGCTCCTCAATCCATACGGACACTAAATCCAAACTTCCGTAATAATCGATAAGTTTTAGTAGAATTCACAACTTATTTTCAATGAATAAGACAAATGTATCTAGAAAATGCGCAATAATCATTTGAAATTAAAACATGAATTTGAAACAAGCTAACACGCCGCAGTGCCAATCCAAACCAACGTTAACGCCAGTGTTGGCGTCGGTAAATTATCCTTTTATGCATATTACCTACCTGTACATAATAATATCGATGTTTCACATCTGCCAGGCGTCCCGCGACGACTTTTTTTCGACTTAAACAATAAATAACAAGAATGATTTTTCTTATTTACATAAGTTATAGCCTTAGACAATCAGGTGATTACATAAGCGCCACCTAGTATAAGCAAAGATGAGATCGTAAACGTAGTACAGCGACGCCGCGCTGCGCCGTATACTATAAAAAATGCAAGACATACTTTCCAGGTCCAATTTTTTTTTTTCCACCTTTTATTCGGGCTTATAGGAATTGCAAATGAAAATAGCAAGCTCTGTAAAAAAAGTACTTTAATAAATCCACAAACGACATAGTTATAAAATTATAACCGGCCATGCGCGAGTCGGACTCTAACAGTTTACTAACGGCGAATATTTACAAAAAAAACGCCGAAAAAAAAAAAACGTTGCTTGTATAGGACTTCCTTTATTTTTAACTTTATTTTATTTTTATGTCGTTCATTAATTTTGATTTTTAAATATTTCTTAAAATAAAAAGTATTTAAAAAATATAAACAAATACTTAGATGTGGCGGGAGCAGGGTTCATGCTACCGGTAGTTAAGGCTGCAGAGACGGAACCTCCTTACAATGCAAGCCGTATCAGCACGCTTAGCATAACCACAATAGAAACGGGTTTTGTCGACGGAAGAATAGACAAAATGACAGGTAAACAATCACAATCTGTCATTTTGTCTATTTTTCCGTCGACATGTTTGTCATTCTACGCGTGCAGCAGTACTGCCTTCCAAATCAGGCCCTTGATCCAACTACCTAACGAGAGCCTCGAGAGATGTTGATCGAGGCTTTCGGGCATCAGGCCATTGGCCGTTACGATAATCAGCACAAGAACAGCCTATTTCAAATGTCTCGTGTGCTAAGTCCAGATATCATGCGAAATAACAAAAAAAGTAACATCGGCTATCATTGCGCGGCGCGCTAATCGATCTATAACCACTACATCAGGCTTATTGGTGATAATAGTCCAGTCAGTAATGATAGACCGATCTCAGTACAACGTGACATGGTAATTTTCGAGAAATGTGACGGGCACATACTTGTAGTACACAAAAGTTCACTCAGAGTCCACAAGTTTATATTTGAAAGCAAGTTGTTGGTTATGCCTGTGCAAAGAGCCTGATAGAAGTGTCCGTGAAGCTTTGCCATGCCTCCTTGGGGTCATCGGTAGTAAGTACTACAGGTTTACGTCAGTTCTCTTTTGCCATAGAGAGCGGGATGAGTCCCTTAATTATCCACTGCGACCACATCACGATGAATACCCACTTCGGCTTTTAAAGATATTCTCCGAGACTGTACACCTCGCGGTTGTGGAGGGTCTTAAGAGTTTAAAAAGCCTTGACCCCCGCATTTCCGCAGGATGAACAGTCTCATCACCGATGATCTTGGGTGAACCGGCTTGACCCAATCGTAATTGAAAGCGCGCACCTTGTTTCCGCCTGAAAGTAGACTAATTAATATCTTCTTCAGGCGACCAAAGAAGCGCTTCTTCAACGATTGCTTCAGGTCAGCAACGTTGATGCCTAACGTTTCCGACATACCAAAATACTTATAGCTTTCGGATGAGGAGAAGAATCTAATATGGAATCCGAAAGTTGAATTCCCTCGGATTCCATAATCTCATCTCGCTTTACTTGCATGACTGCATATTTGTCCACACCAAATTCCATCCTGATGGCGCTAATGAATGTTTCAGTTACCGAGTAGCTCCATCAGTCGCAATTTGTTGGGGGCAAAGAGTTTCAAATCATCCATGTAGAGGAGGTGAGGTATGACCTGACCAGCTCTCTTTAACCGATAGCTTAGACTTGAATCCTCCAGCAGTGTGCTTAGAGGATTCAAGGCTAAGCAAAACCAAAATGAACTCAAACTGTCGCCCTGAAATATTCCTCGTTTAATCCATACAGGTTCATCATTCAGGATAGCGTAAGACCGTCCTCCATTGCCCCATACACGACTCAAGGAAGATGCGTAGAGTTGTATCTATCTTGTACAACTCCAGCACCCTCGTGAGCCATGTATATGGCACCGAGTCGTAGGCCTTCTTATAATATATCTAGCATGTCGACAGATGCTTGCGGGATCGACTAACCTGTTGGCTAATGGCCATGTCGATGAGGAGAAGCTCCTTAGTACCGCGGGACCCGTTCCTATATCCATTTTGAGAGGCAAACATAATCAAGTTACTGTCAATGTGTGTATTAATTTTCGCTCTCAAAATGGAGGTAAGAAGTTTATAGACCGTCGACAAACACGTGATCCATGTATAATTCTTGGGTTCCGTGGGACTACCTGACTTATGGAGCAGGTGGGGAACGCTTGTTGTTAGAAACTGTGGTAGCGACCCAGACTCTAAGGATGTCTGGAACTGAAATGCCAGGCGAGTGTGTGAACTAATTACCCATTTCAACCAAAAGTTGTGCAGTCCGTCCGGTCCCGATGATTTCCAATTCGGTAACGGACGACCTGCTCTGGCTGCGTCTAATAGCGTAATTAGTACAGCTTCCATTCCTGGTATAGTTCCACACACTCGCTCGACATCCTTCATCTAGCCAGCCTCAGCGTGACAGACTGGCACGGACCAGATGCTGCGCCAGAATGCACTCGTGGCTTTCTTTCTTTCTATCCAGGCGGCACACGTCTGTCACATTTTGTTCAGGTTGTTCCCGAGCTCTATTAGCTCTCTTCGTTCTGGAACATGCGGCTCTGTGTGTATCGATCACCCTGCCGCTTAAACCGCCGAACACGGCTCACCTATGCACAAACTTTCTGCTTCAGGAAGTCGATTTGCTCTGTGACACGGGACATGTATTTTCGAGGGCTGATTCCAGTCCCCGAGAATGCCCGCCTTACAAAGCGCATCACTCATGGTCGTATATTGTCCTCCCTGAAACAGTATAGTTTGCCGATGAGTACCCTGGTCCCATCGATACGACGCTTGATCCTGCACTACCAGGCGTACCAGCCTGGCCATACACCAATTATTTTTATTATTGTTTACAAAAGAAATACACAATCTGTGAAAATTTCAACTGTCTACTTATTACGGGGCAAGCTGGTACTACCAGGTCAATCTTTGCTGAGTTCAATTCTGTCCACTTGAAAAATGACCTACTTTTCTGCACCCGTTCTTTCAATAGGAGTCGTGATCTAGAAGAGAAGCTTAACACGAAAACCTTCGGTCTACCTGGTAAGCGACAGCCAGTTTACATAGTAGAATACATGCCCCCATCTACAAGAAAATTATTTTATTACGCCCGCCAGTTTGCGAAGGTAAACAACTACACATTCTGCTGGTGTTCAAATGGAAATGTCTTTCTGCGAAAAGCCAATGGCATGAAGCAAGTTCGCATTGAGTCGGAACTATCCCTCAATAAATTACTGTCCCAGCAGTGACTAACTGACATTGCTAGATTGTCTATTAGCCTATTTTTTAAGATATTATTGTACCTTTTTGATTTTTCTTTTCTTTTATTAATAGTATTTGTTATTTTGCGCAAACTTTTTACGGTAATCATAATGATAAGCCATATTTTATGCATTTATAAGTTGCTCACAAATCTCATACTCAAAAGTCTATCTCACACTCTGCTATTATTGTCACACACACACACTTTCGTACTTTACATAACAATGCATTCTTGTGCCAGACTAGATCTCGAACGAGAACTTGGTACAACTGGGTTTACCCGTTACCGTTTATGTACCTACCAATTGCGCTGTCACACAACATTACTCACTCCCGTTGTACCCCCCAAACAAGCATCACCCGCTTACTCATACTCACCTAAGGATACGCACAATAATTTCACTGGCATATACCTAATTTGTAGCCATTTAGAAGAAGTTTTGTTTCCCCGCGAGCAATGTTTCTTTGCCATATTTGATGTTTTATTATATAGAAATGGATAGTATAAAAGAAATTAACAATGAACTCGACCATCTCACGGTATCCAAATCATTTAAATGTTCTCCTGAATTGTGTTCAGGCAAACTAAGCAACAAAAACGGGTTAAAAATATTTCACATCAACGTACGAAGCATTAATAAAAATTTTGATCAAATAGTAGCATTACTGTCCCGTCTAGATTTCCAGTGTAATATCCTAGTACTGTCTGAGTGTTGGCTCAGCAAAGCGCCTGTCCTACCCGTTCTGGATGGTTATGTTCCATACTGCACAAAAAATATAAAAAACCAAAACGATGGCGTAGCTATTTATATTAAAAGCGACATTATATGTGAAGAAATAGAACCGCAATTCATCGGTGGCAATTGCCTAGTGTGTAAAATAGGATTAAAGTATTGCTTGGTTGCACTTTATCGTTCGCTCCATGGTCAAGTCAACAGTTCCCCAGAAAACAGCATCTTATTGATTACATATAAGAGGTACCGCAATTATTGCAATGATCTACTACGGCGGCTAAAACAGAATTCTGAGAGAGAAGAATTCATGAAAGCGAAGAATAGTCCAAAGTCAACTTGGGATGTAATCAATAGAGTAGCGAATCTAAAGCCTAAACCAGCCCCACCCACCGAACTTAGTTAACAACTTCTTTGCTGGCATTGGTAGGGAAATGGCCAGCAAATTATCAAGTAATCTTTCTGCTCCCCTCCCAATTATAGTCTTATTCCTCAAAATAATCAAAGTAACTTAAACTCCATGGTCATTCTTGAAACTGACACAGACGAGGTTGAGAGAATAATAATTAATCTGAAATCCGATTGCGCAGTGGGCTGGGATGGTATCCCCGCCATTATTTTAAAATCATCTCGCCAAACTTTGGTCCCTCTTATTACCCATGTCTGTAACCTGTCCATCACGACAGGTATCTTTCCAAGGGTTTTAAAAAAGGCAGTTGTGCATCCAGTTTATAAGTCGGGAGGCAGAGGCAGTGTCAATAACTATATACCAATATCAGTCCTTACAGCCCTTTCCAAGGTATTAGAGCGTATACTAAACAAGCGTCTAACACGGTACCTTGAATTTAATAAAATAATATCTGGGAACCAATACGGTTTCCGTACTGGTATATCCACGGAGGATGCAGTGTTAGCTCTAACAGAACATGCTGTTCGGAACCTAGATAAGAAGCAAAAATGCCTAGGATTGTTTCTAGACCTGGCGAAAGCTTTTGACACTGTCTCTGTCCCAATCCTTTTAAATAAGCTGGAACACGTAGGAGTTAGAGGTATCGCCTTAAAAATCTTTGCCGACTATCTACCAGATCGTGTACAAGTGGTAAAAATAGGGGAACATGTAAGTAATGAAGAGGCTATCAACTGTGGCGTTCCACAAGGAAGCATCCTGGGCCCCACACTTTTTATTATATTTAATAACGATCTGTGCAATATGCCCCTACTAAACTGTAAAATATTTACTTACGCTGACGACACAGCTCTTATTGTGAATGGAGGAGACTGGTGCCAAACAAAACAAAATGCAGAACATGCTCTTAAAATTATAATGGCGTGGCTGTCTAATAATCTTCTGACACTGAATATTGATAAAACCCTGTTTATCCCCTTTGCAATGCGAGCTGACCATCTGCCCCCGCCGACTTTCAAAGTTAAAGCACACTCTTGTTTGGTGCCTGCCCCTGACTGCTGTTGCTTATACATAACCAGATCTCCCTGCGTTAAATATTTGGGCGTACATATAGATCAGAGTTTCCGTTGGCATAGACAAATTGAGGCTGTTACTACTCGAGCTCGAAGACTCATATTTATATTTAGAAGACTTCGTCAGTCGGCTGACACTAAAACCCTGCAAATGGTGTACTTGGCCCTATGTCAGTCTCTATTGTCCTACTGTTTGACGGTATGGGGTGGAGCACCGAAATCAACGATTCTGCAGCTTGAGATCGCCCAGCGGGCTGTTCTTAAGGTTATGACAAAAAGACCCTACAGGTACCCTACGGCTCAACTTTACGCTGAATGTAAAGTTCTCACGGTGAGGCAACTGTATGTCCACCAGACCATAGCCCGTAAACATAAGTCACGACCTCTGCTGGAGCCTCGTGGTAGAATTAAACATACAATCTTTAAGGCTGATCGGACAAGAACATCTTTTGCAGGCAAACACTACTATATCCTTAGTGTAAGATTGTATAACAAGACAAACAAACAATTAGATATTTTTCATCTAAATATAATTAACTGTAAGATGAAGGTTAGGGATTGGCTCACTTCTCTAGACTATCAGGAAACTGAGAATTTGCTGGCTGGCATCACTGCCTGATCTACAATATATCGCACGCACCTGAAAACAAACGTATCCGCAATCTATCAACTCACACACATACACACACACACCCACTTAAACATTCTCACACTACACTCACTCTTCCTTACACTACATTCACCTCTCCACACACACACATATATATATATATTAAATAGATAGGTAATACATTATAGTTACGTTTTTATTTTTTAATATTTTTTCTGTTGTTTTTCCATTTATACAATAACAATTATACAATAAGTTACGCTCCACAATGTGTCTGGCAGGAAGGAACGCTGACACCTGAGATACAGGACATGTCCTAGTTTGGGTGTCCGGAGTTTCACAAATTCGTGCATGTGCTTAGTCTAATTACTATAAGGATACAAGTTACTTAAGAAATTCATTGTTAACCCTTTTCTCTCCTTATGTATTAGGCTTATGAAATAAAAATTTAAATTTAAATTTACGGCTTATGAAATACAGCCCGCTGACAGACAGACGGACAGCGGAGGCTAAGTAATAGGGCTCAGTTTGGCACCCTTCAGGTACGGAACCCTAATTAGGTACTTACACTAAAAATCACTAGAAAATGTAAGATCAATAGGGATATAATAATAATTACTTAAAAAACAACCGACTTCCAAAAAAAACACTACAAAGTGAAAAATAACTTTAATTTCGGAAGGCGGTGGAAAAAAAAGAAAATTCTAAACCAATGACACCGACTTCCTAAATTAAAGTTATTTTTCACTTTGTAGTGATTTTTTTTGGAAGTCGGTTGTTTTTCGGTCGGCTATCCACCAATCTCTTTCTCATTACGATACTAAGGAAGTCCCTCACCCTGTACAGAATCTTTAATCTATAAAAGCAGTTTTTTATCACGTCATTAATGTACTCTTCAAAACGAAGTTCTGGATCGGTGATTAGACCCAGGTTACGTGCGATTTCTACTCTTTGTATTTTTTTAACATCTGGTTTCGCTGATAGAATTGTTTTTATTTGGTTTCTGCTCCCCATGACCATAAACTTAGTTTTTTGAGGGTTCAGTACTAGTGAGTTGCCGATAGACCACGTAGCAATTCTATCAAGCTCTTCATTTAGGGTACGTACAGCGGATGCTGTGTTACTGGCGTTAAACGAGACATACAACTGAGTGTCATCCGCGTACACATGATATTTGCAGTTCTTTATGCACGTAGTTATGTTGGCACTATAGAGTATAAAAAGAAGCGGGCCGAGCAGCGATCCCTGAGGAACATCTTATACTCTTACAAGACACGGATTTACTTTCTAAAAATGTTAACTGGTTACAATTACAAGAGACTCGACGCAAGGTTTTAAACATATCAAGAACTAAGCCGAAGAAAATCTACCTAAACGGTTTCTGCTGGCTATAGGCTTCCCCCAAACAATGCTATTACGATTAGTTCGCTACTGCCTGCATACAGAGGATTCCAGCGATCGAATGACATGTTTGATCCACCTACGAGCCTAGCTGTGGAATGTCTTTCGGCTGAGATGACTACGAGGATGAATGTTACATACGAAGTTATACATTAAACACACATAACATCACGCCTTGTTTCCCCGAAGGGTTGGGCAGAGGTGTCTCTGTAGCAGGTACACCCACATTTCGCCAGTTATGTTTAAGTCCCATGTAATAGGGGGCGAGCCTATTGCCATCAACCGGGCACATTAAAGTATTTCTATTTTCTTAATGTCCCTCGGCAAACTTCGTGTTTCGTCAGTCGTCGGATTTCTATCAATTGCCCTTTGCACTTGGTGCAGACCGGACGCTCTCAATTGAGCAAAAAGAAGAAGAAAGAAAGGAAGTATAAAGAGTTGTTAATACTCATGTAATTAATAAAAAAAATGGGAGGAAAGCTGCTAAAGTCGCAGGCACGACCAGATAGGAAAATAGTTTTACAGCTCTATATAGTTCACACAGAAATGAAAACAAAACAACAATAAAGTACTGAGTTCTGAATTCAAATTATTATACACGATAAATCTAATAATTGATGCACATGGAAATTAGCATTCGTTTGTATTCGGAAATCCGATGATGCCCGAGGGATATTAAGAAAATGGAAATACTGTACCTACTTACCTACTATATATAAATAAGTAGTATTTTTCTGTAATCCACTTCAACTAAACTAAATTAAACTTATGATGAAAGTGAATTCACGTCAATAGCACAAAATAGACATAGAAGGTCGGCTCCATAAAACGAATGCAAACGCACGCACACTTGAGAAACAGTTCACGTACAGCGAGTACAACCGCATTAAAGGTGCTGATAAACTTGAGCATTCTAGCGAATTTTATATTACAGAAAAATTAATGGGAGCGTTTTAGCGAGCATTCTAGCGAAAGGTTAAGTTAAAAGTTTTTTGAAACCTTAGAGCATTCGCTAGAATGATCGTGAAAATGTTCGTAGCGATGTTTGGCTCTATGCTTGGCTTTGTTCGTTGTTCAGTTCAACAAATTTGAAAATGGCGAATGCTCGATGTTCTGTTAAAGTGAATGCTCAAGTTTATCAACACCTATAGGAAATCGCCAAATGTATGTACAGTTACGAGCAAAAATATATTAATTTTCTCTTGGAATAACGATTGCAACTTGACATAAGCCCTACTTAGTGCGGGACTGTGGGTTCCAAAATACTATATTACTAACAACATACAATTAAAATCAATACAGTAGGAGAAAATAACTCTAAAAAGTTCACAATTGTTTACATATTAGTGCTCGTGACTGTACAGACGCCAGCACATCAAGCTACCCGAAACTGTCAAATTTTCCCAATCAACTTTGAACCTTAGGCTTCAGCGATAACGTTGAAAATCTATTAAATCAATTTGACAGATTGTAGTAGCCTGATGTGCTGGCGTCTGTACATGTAATGTCTGTTCTAAAAGTATTAGATAAAAGTGTAAACAAACCCAGTTTAATTTTGACACGTCAACAATATTCATTGCGTTATTTACATTGTTTAGCAGACAATTTTTTCGAACACATGAAGCAATGAATTGGCGATATCCTTCAAAATGATTCAGATTATTATCGTGTGTTACGTAATTAGGGTGCAGGTAAAATTCTTCCACAATCACTCATTATAGGGAATTAGAAACACATTCATATGTATTTTTGTTAAATATATTAGAAGATTTTTACTTTAGATCTCACCACATTTGCTAACTATTATTGTTTAAATATGATTAAAAAATCAATGACGAAAGTTGAGGTTATAAAATTTACCTCAGTTGTCAAATGAATAAAAACTTTTTACAAAAAAAATAAACAACCGACTTCCAAAAAAGACTACAAAGTAAAAAATAACTTTTTTTTTTGTGAAAAGTTTTTATTTTTCACTTTTTAGTTGTGGTACCTACCCCACACAAATTCGAATACCACTACCTGCTATGTAAATAACGGTGACAGGAACTTATCATATCATACACATTTAGGGGCATGAGGAACAGGGTGTAAAGTTCACTCATCCACCATAGAAAAGGGAGGATCCTCCGACCAGACGGGTGTTGTGTCTGGTGGGCAACTGCCCATCGGTTGGAAGTTGAAATCTTGTATGTATGTCGATCGCTCGGTAAACTCTAACTGCGCGATGCAGGATTTGTGTGACGTCATGTCTTTGATGCGTAGTTTGTATGTGGCGGTGTAACCGCTACACACATACTAAGTGGGAAAAAATACGTATTATTGAAGCTAACTCAAAAACTACCCACGCAAAGTTAATAAAATTTATATGGGTCCACCTCTGAAGTATGACCTACCAAACATACAGTCAAATTGAGAACTTCCTCCTTTTGGAAGTCGGTTAAAAACATCTTAAGGGTGATTTAAAAACATCTTTAGGGTGATTTAAAATTAGAATTGCGGGTTTAAGTATTTAAATTATCAAAGCACTCGATTTGTTTTTGGATATCTCTTCAAAACTGTTCACCGCTACACTGGAGGATGTCTTCAAGGTTCTGGATTGGAAAGGGCTAGGCATCAACATCAATGGCGAGTATATCACTCACCTTCGGTTTGCCGGTGATATAGTAGTCATGGTTGAGACTATGGAGGGCCTCAGTACAATGCTCGATGACCTCAATAGAGCTTCCGAAAGAGTGGGTCTTAAAATAAACACGGAAAAAACGATGTTCATCTCAAATGCCAATGTAACACCCACTCACATGAAGATCGGAAACTTAACACTCTATTGTCGACAAACTGTCCAGTTAGGTAGGTCCAACTTCGAGAAAGACGTCAATCGTCGAATCCGACTCGGCTGGGCAGCGTTCGGGAAGCTACGCAATATCTTCTCATCCCGCATACCGCAGTGTCTCAAGAAAGTCTTTGACCAGTGTGTGTTGCCAGTCTATTGCACTGAAACGTAGTTGCTCACAATATACCTGAGCTGGGCAATGTAGAGGGCAATGTTTGGAGTTTCCTCACGTGATCGAATCAGAAATGAAGAACGGATCTCTTCATTTCTGATTCGATCACGTGGGGAAACTACAGGAGAACCAAGGTAAACGACATAGCCTAAAGAATTGCCAAACTTAAGTGGCAGCGGGCAGGGCGCATTGCTCGCAGAACAGATGGCCGATTAGGCCGAAAGGTTCTGGAGTGGCGACTGCGTACCGGAAGACGTAGCGTTTGAAGGCGTGGACTGATGACCAAAACCGCAGGAATCCGCTGGATGGCAGCATAGAACCGGTCGAAGTGGCGGTGCTTGGGGGAGGCCTATGTCCAGCAGTGGACGTCTTTCGGCTGAAATGATGATGATGATGATGACTACATTTGGTATCCACAGATACGTTTTCTAATACATTTTGTTTAAATTTTCATCAGATACTTTTGAAGCAGATCATATGTATGCATGCGCCTGTTTTTGCTCGTTGCATGGCGCCTGCCTTCTGTACTTATTTATTTTGTATCTATAGTGGGTCGGAGTTCAAACTCAAGACCCATAATTATAATATTAAATTATTATGAAGCAGAATTGGGAAAAAAATATTGGTTTGGAAGTTATGAGCGTCGAAACTTCCATATTTCAACACTAATTTTAACTCATATTATTATACACTCCCGGACCCCTAAATCGCACCACCCACCGTGAATTTTTATGTTAAGCTATAGGATACAATAGACGTGGATATATTTAGTAACCTGTTCCACTTCTAAACAGCCATAAAAAACCCTGAAAGAAATCGACACGTGTTTCACCTCTCAACGAGGCATCCTCAGGATGACGATTGACTTGTCGTGAACCCGTCCATGGCGTGTTGCCACACCGTGTTTTTGTGACGTGGTTTTTTATGGCTCTTTAGAAAAGTTAAGCGGAACAGGTTACTAAATATTTCCACGTCTATTGTATTTTATTAATAATGGATTTCCGCAAGGTCACGCCTGAATCAATTAACTATTTTAAGTACTAGCTGACCCTGCAAACGTTGATTTGCCTTATAAATGCTCGGGGTGCACCATCTTTATCATTTATTACCTACACTACCTACCCTACCTACCCTAAAACCTTGTCCTAAAAATAACGAACATTTAAAAAAAAGAATTGGCCAAATTGGTCTAGGCGTTGTTGAGTATGCGCTTACCAACATATTTTGCGATTCATTTTTATATTATAGATAGGCCTAAAACATCAAAATAATGTTAAGTCAGAGAAAAAGTTTTTATGCAGTTTTGAAGCTGACATACTGGCCATCATTTCCGTACCTATCACCATTGCTCCAAAATTACATAAATAGAATACCATCAAATTCATATTCATCAAATTATGGTGTCACGATTAATAATTATTCCTTTCATTCCCGGGAAACGAAGGAATGATAGTGAGTGACTGGCTTCAAAACCACTCTTTTTACCATTATTTAAAAAGATAAAGACATTTTAAACAAAAATATACAGGTCGATTCAGGTATCCGGGAGTGTATTCAATTCGTATAAAATAGATTATAATTTTACGATTAAATTTGACATAACATCGATATCGCTCCAATATCGATCCATGTCTTTTATCTACTTTACTATATTTTTGAGCCTCCTTAAGGCGCCGGGCGAGCGTGCCGAGATACATTCTGGAAACGTGCATAAAACGACGTGCATGGACGGAATTATTAAGCTTTAGTATCTCGGCTACGCGCGTAAAACGCCCTCTCTGGACAGACTCTGTTTCCTTTCTCCATTATATTTTTCATAATTTTATAACTAAACAAAATGACGAAAATATTACAAACATCCTGCAATCAGTATTATACTTTAGAGGATTACATAATTCTTAATAAAAACACTAAAGTAATTAAAAATAATTAGGTAGGTATACACAAGTCTTCAGAATCATTTTTGGTATACATCATAGCGTATAAGTGTAAAATTGAGCTAAAACATAAATGCTAAGTATAGGAGCCGCATTTAATAAAATGCTTATCGTAGTATAAAATTAGAGATAATTTCCTTTGGCATGAAGTTTTCTGCATTCATCTTCTTACAGCCGAGTCTGGAATCATAAAATTGTTATTTTTAAAGTATTGCACAAAGTACACATTTATTAAATGTGAAATAAAGAATCTATCTATGAAAATAACAATATTTTCCACAACACTTCTCAGTCATCGGCCACTTTCAGACTTCCTCTTAAGGTGCCTCACCGGGAGCATTCACCTGTAATGATATAACGTTACAGATTCGATTTTGAGTATTCGCCTGTGATGAACATTTCAGATTAAATATTACAGATATTGCGCACTGTAATGCTCGGTTCTCCTCCCTCACTGATGTAATGCTCGGCTCTGAACGTTATATTACAGGCGAATGCTCCTGGTGAGGGTGCTCCCACAACGGGAGCATTCGCCTTTACATACAAAAAAAAAGTATAACAAGTGCATGTCGGACCACGCACAATGTAGGGTTCCGTAGTTGGGTTGCGATAAGGCCGCCCATTGTATATTTTGTAGTGTTTAATTTATTTTTTGTTATGTATTTTTGTGGTGTACAATAAAGTATATATAAATAAAATAAATAAATGAATTTATCCCAAGAACAAACTTAACTTTGTAGTTGAAAAAAAAATCTTTGATACAAAATGTATGGGAGAACATGTTTTTACAACCGCAAATTTAAGTTGGTCAATTATTACTTGTTAACTTGTAAAGCCTACTCAGCTGTGATAGTTTTCCTTTTAAATTCGTTATATAAACTACTGCCGTGAATTTTTTCATATATTTAAAACTAACCATTTAGCTGGTAGAAGGGGGGGACCACTTGACTCTAACAATAATTTGCACTTTAAAGCTTAATATTTCGCAAACGGATCTCTGAATTCAAAAATGGTTTTAACATACTCACAATGTTTTTGAAAGACCTTTCCAACGATACCCCACACCAAGGGATAAAAAAATTAAAAAATAAACATCCCCACTTTACGTGTAGGAGAGGTACCCTAAAAAAATATTTTTCATAATTTTATTTTACCACTTTGTCGGCATGATTAATATGTATACCCATGCCAAATTACAACTTTTTAGTACTAACAGTCTTGGAGCTAGACCGCGGACAGACAGACAGACGGACATGACGAAACTATAAGGGTTCCTTGTTTACTACGGAACCCTAAAAAACAACATAAAGTGTGATTCTTCATAATGTGCACATATCAAAATGAGGGAATCTATGCTTAATTTTAAAGGCAGAAAAATATTTTAAAAAATCTAAATATTTTTTTTATACTTTATATGGAATTAAAAAAAATGTGTAACTTTTAAACTAAGTCATCTATCGCGATGAAAAAAACTCCATAACAATTGAAAGTAATTAGGCGTCCACATAAAATGAAAATTGAGAAAAAAGAAATTAAACATGTTTTTTTAGCAATAATCTGTATTTTTTTTCATAATTTTTTACAATAATTTTAAAATTTATAAATAAGATGCCAAAGAGAATAAAAAAATATATTTTATTTTTTAGGTTTTCCAAAAAAAATAAAAAATAAACAATTTTTTTTTTAAATATTTTTTCCGTCTATAAAATTAAGCATAGATTCCCTCATTTCATTATGTGCACATTGTGAAGAATCACATTGTATATAAGGTCCCATTAAAATAGATGGACAAACTTTTAGAAATCATACAGACCACCAAAATAAGGACAAAGTTCACCCTACCTAATGTTAGAAATCTAGGACCCAACATCGTCTTAGATAAAGAGGTGCTTGAAACTGTGAACTCAGCAGTTTTTCTAGGCATAACAGTAGATGCCAAACTTCAGTGGGGCCCACATATATCGAGCCTAGCGGGAAGGCTCTGTTCGGCCGCCTACGCTGTCAGGAAAGTAAGACAATACACTGACGTTGATACAGCTCGGTTAGTCTATTTTAGTTATTTTCATAGCGTTATGTCCTACGGTATTCTGCTGTGGGGCAAAGCTGCTGATATTCAAAATATATTTGTCCTTCAAAAACGAGCTGTTCGAGCAATTTACCAGCTAGGTGCCAGAGTTTCACTAAGAGATTTTTTCAAAGATATTGGTATTCTTACAGTGGCATCGCAATTCATCTTCGCCAACATTTTATATATTAGGCAAAATATACACTTATACAGTAAAAACAGTGATATACACAATGTTAACACTAGAAATAAAGACAAACTACGAGCTCCCTTTCACCGGCTTCATAAGGTTCGTAACTCATTTGTTGGGCTTGGTATAGACTTTTATAACAAGCTACCCTCTTCTTTGCTAGATTTGCCTTTTAATGCGTTTAAAACTAAAGTAAAATCTAACCTTTGTTCAAAGGCATACTATTGTATCAACGACTACATAAATGATAAGAATAGTTGGTCGCTGTGATTAACTCAAGACAATACTTATGTTCTTTCTCCAGAATTAGTTTACCTACGGACAGTTACATAATTGTTTATTTTATTTGAATTTATAAGTCAATTTTTATTTTTTAATTTATTTTATTTTATTGTTGATGTAGTGGTCTACATACAACATCAGCATCCGACCACGACGGCGCGCGGCCGCGCACTGAGGACCGCCGCCGCCGGACTGTCTCAATACGTTGCTCCAACTATGCGCCGAGTTAGTGACCATTAGTGACTGAACACGGCGCTCGCGGCGCTGCGTCTTTATATATGAAGACGCGTAAGAGCCGCGGACCGAAATACGAAAGGCGCACGACCTTCCTGATTGGTCCATTATAATTTGGGTATATAGCCCGCATACGACTATGTACCAAAGGTAAATTGTTATATATTCTTATGAAATAAAGAAATACGTATGGTATCATTATCACTAGTTTCATTCCATTTCCAAGACTACAAAGTTTCCCTAAATTGACTTAATCTACTCATTACAATATTTTGTTATGAGTTGTATTGCAATTTGTGGTTAGCTACCGACCTCGACAGTTGATCATTATATTTTTTTATTTTTTTTGCCTGAGCAACCGGCAGCAAGTTCGTCATGCTCCCTTAGATGTCACTGCTTGCGGTAGCGTCGGGGGTCGGGTTGCCTCCTTCCCTCAAATATGGCGAGGGGGGTAATGGCTGATCTTTGCGTTATGCTCGTGAACGGGTGCTGCTTGTGGTGACTGGTCGTCTTGCTGATCATGGTTTTGTTATTGTAACTAGTAATTAACTGTTTATTTATTTATTTTTTACCTCGATGGTCCTAGTTTATCATTTATAACTGCCAATTACAGCTTTATGTAAGCGGGCACGCCCTTTACGCCTGGAGGCTTTTATTTAGATATGTAGTTCTGTTTACGTTTAGTTTTTATTTCTGCTTGAGTATAGTTCTCGATGTTTTTGGTTGGTATATTGGCGTGTGCTAGCTGACATATGGCCAATAATTTATCATTTAATTTATGTTTTGTGTTGCGTAATGTAAATTATTTTGCATACTATTGTATAGAATTATTTTTTTCTAACTTGAACAGACAGCTGTGCTGCTGGGGAGTTTGTTGCGCCACTTCTTCTTCCCAGCGTTCCCAAAGGCACTAGGAAGTGGTGAAGGGTGGGCGTTTTTGGGGGACTGTCTTATGTAATTTTGACGTTCAAAAAGTGCTGATTCTCAGCCTAATTTGAATAAATGACTTTTGAATTTTGAATTTTTTTTGAATTTTGAATGGTAAAAAATAATAACAAGAAAAATGCATTTGATAGGTACTTACAAGAATAAAAATCAGCTAACGAAAATACATTAAAAATGTTGGTTACTAATGATTATTTAAGGTCAAAATAAAATCACTTTAATCAGGGTTTTTTTGCTTGGATATCTTTGGTTAGACGTACTGGGGCCTACCACCAGCTCATAAGCAGTATTTTTTTAATATTACTTCAGTAGGAGAAAGAGATGAAGCTCTACAGGACGTATAGCTCCATCTCTTTCTCCTACTGAAGTAATATAAAAATAATACTGCTTTATGAGCTGGTGGTAGGCCCCCAGAACGCTGTGTTAAAATTTGTCCATTTATTTTAATGGGACCTTATAATTATATTAATGTTTCCACTGCTGCGACACGCGCCTCGTCTAAGAGCCTCTCTTTTTACCTACATATTCATTTCTAACTCTAATTACTAATCCATTCGCGTAAGGCACTTAACCCACCGCCGAGGTAGCGACAAGCTATCAACGACTTTCTCGCTCAAGAAACGTTTAAAAGATAAGTTCGTTCGTATTCAAGGCAATGGTGCCGATTCCCTTGTTCACAAACTAAACTAAATTTAAGTTCAGTGCATCTTTTTCTTTCTATTTCATTCAGAAAAGGACACAAGATAAATTTTAGTTTAGTCCTGTCAAATTAATCAGCGCATGTCACTACTCCATACAAGTTTAGACGTGATTAAAAACTTGCCTACTAAAATTACGTCAATTTACATCAAGCGCTGATTAATTTGACAGGACTAAACTAAAATTTATCTTCTGTCCTTTTCTTAATGAAATAGAAAGAAAAAGATGCACTGAACTTAAATTTAGTTTAGTTTGTGAACAAGGGAATCGGCACCAATGGCACGTAAAATTTTATCGGAGAGGCAACCGGATGGCGAGTAGTAATCAGGGTCTTGAAGTGATACCGAACCCCGCCGTATCGTCCGAATGGACCCCAAATGGAAGGGGGTAGAGATATGGGGGAAGGGGGCCTAATTTTTTTTTTTGACTTTGCATTCAAAACACTTCTCGGTCATTGGCCTATTATGTGCAAGGAATTTGTGTGTATCAATGCCCTCTGGTTTTGATAAAATTAACCCTCATTTTCGGTGATAAATCATCGGTAAGGAGTTGCAAGAATTATATACATTATTTCAATTATAACTATGTTGGGGGGTGACAACTGGATGGCATTGATACACACAAATGCCTTGCACATAATAGAGCTTAAATTTTGAATGCAATGTCAAAAAAAAAATTGTAGGCCCCCATCCCCCATATCTCCGCCCCCGTCCATTTGGGGTCCATTCGGACGGTACGGGGGGTTCGGTATCACTTCAATACCCAGATTACAGCTCGTGATCCGGTTGCCTCTCCGATAAAATTTTACGTGCCATTGCTTTAACTAAATAAGTAAAAGCATATATTAATTAGTTGATCGCTGTCTGACAAGAGTTGTCAAAGAGAGTACTTGTTCTGCGACGCTCGCTTGGCGAGAAGAACAGTCGCTAACAGACTTATGCTTGGTAGGTACCATTGGGGTACCGCATATCTAACCAATTTGAAAACAAAATCCCGTGCACACGACCCTTTTTAGGGTTCCGTACCTCAAAAGGAAAAAAACGGAACCCTTATAGGATCACTCGTGTGTCTGTCTGTCTGTCCGTCTATCACAGCCAATTTGCTCCGAATCTAATGGACCGATTAAGTTGAAATTTAGTACACATATGTATTTCTGTGACCCAAATACGAATGTGTTACTTTTGGGGGCAAACAAGAAAAAAAAAAAAAAAAGTTTACACACAGTACCGTGTGACATATCAAATGAAAGGGCTTGTTGTGAGGATCTTAAACATATGTTTATATAATTTTAAAATTAATACTTTTAACTTAAATTCCATGAAAATTTATCATTATCTCCGAAATTACTGAGCCTAAAATTTTGAAAAAATTACAGAGAATGGTTCTTCCCTCATATAAGCTAAGCTATAAGAAGTATATGGTCTTAAATAACATGGTAAATCTCTCAATATTGTGCGTACAGACTTACATTTGCAGTTGGAATGTATGGGAGAACATGTTTTTCAACTACAATGTTAAGTTTGTTCTTGGGATAAATTCATCCTAACTACGGAACCGTTCATTGTGCGTAGTCCGACACGCACTTGGCCGGTTTTTTTCGTAGGTAAGCCTTACTATGGCGGCCGAGCGCTGCAAGCAAAAATAGGCCTTACAGTGTGCAGATATTATGCGTTTTTTCAATAGTACGCATACCAGCAAGTAATCGCTCGTCGCCATCGCACACTCGCTGCTCGTTGCTCGCCAATTTATTTTTATTTGCAAGCTGTACTCGCTTCTCGTTTGATTGCCGGCCGCGGCGTCGGGACAAGTGCCTAACATCTTACATCTCTCTTAGTATTCTCATTTCAGCTGCAAGCAATAGGGATGTGTTTTGTCCCTCAGTTTGATTAATTATTAGAAAATATTGGCCACGTATTTTTACGGATGTGCCATGACGTTACGAGTACCTATATAGATTTTATACTTGTGACGTAGCGACCCCCACTCCCCAACTTTAATGCATTTATCTAAGTAATTTTTTATTATTATGTTGAAGCAAAAAATACGTGTCTAATATTTTTTTATTGTCTGACTGATGGACTAAATTGAATTTCTTTATTTTGACCCAAGCATCAATACATATTGCCTTTCATTTATCCTTTTTATGGCCTCACATTCTGATCCACACACGGCAGCAGGTCTAAATGATAATTAATTTTATATAATAAATAGCCCTAATAAAAAATATACCGATAATTCCAACAGTGCAATATATAAAACATTTTATATATTGTTTAGAGGTAGTAATATGAACAAAAACATGCAACATAAACACAACCGGCTTACCTTAGATCACCAACCACCAGTGGTTAACACAAAAAAAACAAAAGTGCCGAATAAATGTGGACTTTTGTGCCCAAAGTATACATTGAGTCCAGAGTAGGTATGCCCGAAATGTATCCGTAGAATTTTCCTTCAGTGTAACCATAATAGATTGTGCCAAAAAGTAAAATTGTGGGCTTTTAAAAAACCTGCTGGTGAATTCTGTAAAAACTCAGCCAGAAAACTTAGGTGAAGTGAGCTGTCGATAGTGGCAATCTCTAGCACCAGGTGGAATTACAGCTCTTTTCAAGATTTTTTCTAAAAAAATTCAGCCGTGAAGTGTAATTAATCGTTTTGAAGAAATTATTAATAGATTCCTAAGGCACGAATTGTAATAATTAATTGGTTTTTGATCCAAAAGTGAAGCCTTTAAGATTTTGATTATGTTTTTTTTTTTGTTACAATAAGGTTTTTTTTTACATAATTTTAGGTACTTTTCTCTGATTTCTTTAAACTATAAGGGTTATTCAAGAAAACAAAAATCAAATATTGGAAATACGCATTTAATTCAAATATCTCTCGGATATACAGATAAGTACACATGATAATACAAATACATTTTTAAACATGGTAGGTACAGCACTAGCAAAGTTCAACAAGATAGGTACAAAAGTTTTGTACATTTACATTATATAACAACAATTATGATATAATCAGTTTTAGCTTACGTTCATATAAGATATAAGTAAAATAATCTGGTTTGTATTTCATTTATATGACTGAAATTAACAAAAAATACTATGTTAAAGATTACAAATTTAAAAAATAAATAAATATTACGCTATTGAAAAATAATAAAAAGTGTTGCGACCAACACACTCAATTTCATTGATTTTATACACAGATCTCGATAAAAATAAACCTAAAGTCAGATCGATAATATTCTATTAAATATGTATTCTATTAAGTAAGCTAAGTGTGATGACACTTTTCCTAATTCTATTAAACATTGATTACATCGGTGGAATAAATGAAATGGATAAGATTTTTATTTAATTTTTATTAATTAATCGTATGTAGTATCGATTAATTAATTAGATGTCGTATGTTCGTTTAAAGAGGCTCAGTATGCTTTTAACATTTGAAAAAAAGATTTGCATAAACTATTTTGTAAATAATAAATATATTATGTTATTTTTATGGATATTAAATAACAGCTGTAACATGTAGATAAAAGTTTTTTTTTGTGCACGAAATTAACGTATTTTTTATGGATAGTTCGTTGCATCATACATAGGTACGTTTTATTTATATAATTATTGTAAAAACGACACGTATTTATACATGTATATGTGTAAAACCCTTTAAGGATGAAATTATCTGCATGGAAATCTGATTAACATTCTCAATTTATACCTCTTTTATCTGTTGAGCCCAAAGAAGATTAAGCTTGCCAGTTGAATATTCAACTGAAAGACTGTTAAAATTCTTCAACTATGTTACATAGTAGTGCATAGATGGATGATAGGACAGGAACACTTTAATCTAGTTTAAGTTACTGAGCTTGAATACAATACAATACGATCACACGGTAGATTTTCACATGAATGACCAAATGAGGTACCTATTAGAAACCTCTTTAATAAAACTGAAACGATATTTGACCGGAGAATCGTAATATGGGTAATAAAAGGGCATTTAATACCTTTTTATTGCGTTTGTATGAAAGTGTTAGTCATCAAAATATCAAAGATAAGTTAACTTTCTTTATTGCAAACTTTAATACTAGCTATAAGGCCTCGTGCAGACTGAATAGGTACACACGACGCAACGACATATCAACCATACATTTTCAGTATAAGCAGACCTGTAATTGACCAGTACCTTAATTGCGTAATACAATACAATCTGTTTCGATGTAAAACAGATTGCTAATCCATTGCTTCAAAGTTGGAAAAAAAAATCTGCTCAACAACGTAAATAACGCAATGAATGTTGTTGAACTGTCAAAATGAAACAAATTAGGCATAATTGTTTACGAAAATAAGTTACACAATTAGGGTACTGACTTCCTCGTTGGTCTAGTGGTCGCTATAGCTGAGCATGAGCATGGGGTTCGATTCCCTCTGCATTTTTTTTGTAGCAGTCTGGAGTCTGGTATTGTGCCCGGTCGCTGTCAGCAGACTCGCCCTTATTACATTGGACTTAAACATAATTGGCGAAAAGTGGGTGTACTATTGGTACCTCTGAATATAGGTGTGATGTTATATTGTTCTGTCATTGCACGAAAAGCCTAAATAATGTGAGGTCAGCTTATTCTAGAAATGTATAGCTTCGCGTGTCGTCGTGTGGACACGTTTACAGATGTTTTAATTCACAAAGCATCGCTGGTCTTAATTTGCGCCGCTACCTCAGTCGTTTAACTTAGGGCGTATATGACGAATTCTTGACGTTCCAACAGACCGGACAATCAATGTTACACAACAAATCCAAAATAATGCACAGATAATATCATGAATGCCGTTTAAAGTAACTGTAGTTAGTATCGTTAGTTGCCACGGAGAATTGTTTGTTGAAATGTCACAAATGAGGACGGAGGTTCAAGACCCGAGTTTGCCCTTCACTCTGGACAAGCACTAAGATATTAATGTATTTAGCATGTGAAAGTCTATTGTGCCTGACCGTGCATAATTTTGTAGCTTGTCCATGCAGATATGGCATTATAAGAACAACATATACAGGTTTATGCATAGAAATGTGTGGCACGTAAAATTTGTGTTCGTTTGACCTCATGACATGAAATATCTTCTTCCTAGTTTCTAGAAAGCAGGAGGTCTTATGTCTTAAATAATCTGGCTTGAAACCGTTTTGTTTGAAAGGACTAACGTTGCCTTTTGCTTAAAAAGTTTAATTTATTTAGATAAGGAACGTTCTTTATCGTACCTTTCAACCCGTACATAGCTAACATGAATCTTCTGAATGACCTGTTTTTGCTGCTGATTAATTTAATTTTATACTGGGACAACTACCTTCAAAATACAAGCGCTTTTTAACACACGATATTTAATATATTTTGTACCATACATTTATGTAAATCAATTAAATATACTGCGTAAATTGTTTTAATTAAAATTATATTTTCAGGATACTAAAAATATTTTGCAACATGCAAAATAGAAAAGAAATAAGTATAAAATGAGCATGATTATAATAATTTACTAAAGATAAAATAAGATTGGTCTACTTAAAAATTAAAAGAATGATACCGTTTTTGTATCATAGCTAATCATTGATTTGTAAAAACCGATTTCACTGTATAAGTAAAAATAAAAAATCAGATCTAAGATAATCAGTCTATCAAAAGAAATAAAAATGAAAATAAAAGGTAAAACATAAAAGCTGACATGATTTAAAAAAAGTAAAATTCAGGTTCAATAAATTGTATGTAACTTTTTACACGTCAAATGGATAATTTATTATATTCCCCCCTATTTATAAAAGTGACATAACAACTAGTTGATGACAAATATTTGTACCCTTTTCCTGAAAACCTACTCAATTTAATCTATTGTCAAATCTTATGTCAAGATATTTATGGTTGATGTTATATTAGTCAAGCTAGCAAGCAAGCAATAACACTGCAGACTTGATAACGCTTTTAGAAATCAGAGGGGCAATTCCCATATTTTTAAGAAAGTTCGCATTCAACTGTCACTTTCAATCTGTCAAAAATACAATCAATTTTCTTACTAATTCGATGCAATTTTCCTACTTAAATGACAAGTTTTTGACATTGATTATCGCTGAGATGTAATTGCGACTTGAAATTGAACGTTTTTTAGGTTCGAGAATTGGTCTTCAGGCGGTTGTTCCAAAAAAATGTCATTGATAACACACATTCATCATTAGCACAGATTTTTTATAAATAAGAGGAATAATGACTCCATTTAAAAGTTAGATATCTAGTAATATTTTTGTGAGCAAAACGCCTCTAAATTCACCCTTTTGATCAGCATGAAAGTTAATAGAACAGTTTAACGGTCTATTATAATAACTTAACATCTTACAAAACCAACATACCGAAATAAACTAAATTATAGCTAAACAACACGCTGGCAACCCGGCTTGGAAACCAATTTATATAATATGTAGACACAAGTGGAAAAAAGGAACCCTAAAAATTAGACTTTTTAATCAGTTAAGTATCTTAGATATCTTTGATGGATTAGTCTTAAATGGCCAACGCGCATTAAGCAAACGTGGTGATCCATGGTTGTTTTTTCTTTTTATGAAAAGACATATAGGATAATTATAATTAGGTATTACAGTGTAGAATAATATATAGACTTTTTGGCTAACAGACCAGCTGCCAGCGTGTTCAATTATGATATAGGCAAGAAAATATAGTTGCCTAAAATATGAGATTAAAAAATACTGATTTGGAGCTATACATCATACTACGTAAACAGCAAAAACTAAAGATTCTACACCTTTTTCATTCTAATCCAAATTGATATTTCAAATTGATTTACGGTATTTTTATTCTTAACTAACGTAAATTATTAGGCATTTATGAATGGCATCTTATTTTTTAAATTTTAAATCGATTTTATCTTTTATTTCGCCGTATAAATTAGTGTAATTAATTAATTTGTTTAGTAATAATTGAGATTTACTTAATGAGAAAAAAAAATTGTCTTTTAATTTTACTAAACCGACTGTATTATTCGTTCATTGTTATTAATCAGCTGTCATATCAGGTACTACAATATATTTTTTAAAATAAATTAGACACTAAGAGTGCCATCCATAAATTATTATCTACAATATTAAAATTAACAACAATGGCAGTGGGTAGATTCTTATCCTAATAATAATATATCGATTAATATAATTTTATTGATACAATTACTATAAAGATGGCAACATTAATATGCTTTTTCAGAACATTTGGCTACATGGGGTTTTAAGAAAAGTTTTAAGTTGGCTTTTTATAGTAACTGGAGATCGTAATATTCATTTTCATGTAGGGTAGCATAATTCTTTAGACAAATTAAGACTTGGACAGATTAAAACTAAAAACAAAAATCTCGATTTCTAAAAGCCTGTTTAAATTATTGGAATTTTATAATTCAGCTTACTATGCACAGCTGTTTATTTAATTTTTAATTTAAAATATTAAGAAATCTTTAAAGTCATAAATTTTGCGGTGCGAAAGGGATGGAATGTTGCTATTCGTCTTGTTTAGTTACACACACTTCATCGTACGGTCCGAGCTTTATAGCAGATTTGTTGCTCCAAGACTTTCAGAAACCGATGATTAAGTATAATTATCTTAGTTAGATATTGTGAACTCAGTAGTTGCCATATAACGTTTCATCAAGACAAGAGAGATTCATTAAGTACATTTACCAGTAGTCTTTGATCTCCAGTATAGCCATATTTTATTGGTAAAGCACCAATTATAAAATATTGATTTGAACGTTTACATTAAGCTTCGTAACAGTTACATTTGAATAGCAAGGAAAACAGTTTTTATTTATTTATTGCAATATAATTTCAATTGTAAAGAAAGTTTTGTAACTCTCTAAAGATATTTTATATTTTTATAATTCAAAGTATCATTTCTTTTTTCAACGTTTTCTTCGAATTATATTGCAATAAACTTACAAAATTAGCTGCTTCAATAATCTTCAATAAATCTAACACGGTTCTTCGTCGTCTGCATCTTTATGTATTTCATAACTCGATATTGTAATTCTTGATGTTTCAGATCTTAAGTGCGTAATTTCCACCTGTTACCAAAAGTTATGATCAGTTTGTGTAGTAATTATTACACTTGTGACTTCTTTTTTTATTTTTATGTAAGGACCCATCAAAATATGTGCTCGATTGTTTGCACTGCGTTCAATGCGTCTGGCCAATTTGAGTGAATTTATTTTTCACTTAAAATTATAATATGCATTAATCCATTCTGAGATCACGGTTGATGCTGTATGGAAGAAAACATGCTACATCGACAACAAATTTACTATTGAAATAAGGGTAGTAGGACGATGATGAATGAATATCATAGTCCCGGTAGGTACTCTATTACTTTAATGGGACCTTATACAATGCGATTCGACTAAGAATAGGAATGAACTTGACCCATATTGTGAAGTTTTAGCAAAACAGCGCCTCGTTTATTCATTTTGGAGCAAAATCAGTGAAAAAACAAATAATAAACACACATAACAATAACAACAAATTTAACAAAAACCAATAACAACAAATTGTCTTTGCTAGCACGCGTAGCATTTCAACCACAGAAAGGGGTTTTCTACGGGGTTTTAAAATGATTCTGAACCCGTTTCTATTGTGGCCATGCTAACCCAAACCGTGCAGGTGTATTTTCCAAGTTACAGTTATTTTCAGGAGAGGTCATTGAGGTTCCTATTATTAGTTGAATCGCATTATATAAATTTGTGCAATAAAAACGAGGCACTCTGGTGCACCCATTTTAGTATTTTCATTGATACTTTACTATATTAAAATACGTACTAATGAATTTTAATTAATGTTAATTCCATGTTAGTGAAGTCGTAGGGTAATTATAGAAAGGACTTAAAAATAATGTCATATTTCGAGGGGAATTTACATAGCCTCCTAGGGTGAATCTTAATGTTTTTGCGTTCGACGCACCCGGGGCTGAAAAAGCCCCGCTCCCAGCTTGCTGACTGAGTAATATTCAATAGAAGAATATGATCATAACTGTAAAATTATTTTTCGAAAAATATGTGCTGCTTCTTATAATTTACCTACGACTTTTAAACCATACTTATAATATAATATCATACAGTATAAAATTCTTACCTTTTGCAAGCAGTTATCCATATTAAACTAAGTTTTGGAATGTCCGCTTTAAGCCAGTCATAGGTAAGCTTTAAGCATGATTTCTATTTTAGTAGTATTTTTTAAATGATGGTAAGACTAAATGGTAGAAATTTTAAAACAGGCAATTAATTTAGTATGTTTCTCTAGCAATAATTGGAGTGAAATAATTCAACTGTCTACACTATGTAACTAGCCCGACTAAAATGGTTAATATCCTAATACAATATATTATGAGTTAGGGTAACTACTCTCAAATATTAAAATTAATTTAGTTATGGTTAATAAAAGGTTGCCATAAAATTATCTGTAGTGAGTGACTATATGACAGTATTAGAGAATTGTTATGAAATACGGCAAAAATATAAATTATGGAAAGTAGAAAAACCATGTGTATTTTGAACATGTGTATAATGTAACATACCAAGTTACACATTTCTAGTATAAACTGACCTGGCATTGTATAGGTTTTCCGTACAATGAGATGAAAGCTTATACTGAAAAATGATAGCTCGATTTGTCGTCGTGCATACTACGGTCATAAAAAGGATTAAAAATATTCAGTTCTTTTTTCTCAAATGTTTATTCTACATGTCGGTCGTTTTAAATAGTTAACAACAACAAAATATACATTATATTGATATATAGTAACAACGACGAGAAACGTAACAGTTTATACATACCAGACTACGTTTTTGTAAGGGTGACCAGTGGAGAAAAATCATTTTGATCTGTATTTTTTACTGAAGTCAGACCATTTCACGAAGTCCTGTTTTTTATGACAAAGACGTAAAGTCCAAATTGCAATAATAAGCCAGACTTCATGATTAGGAAATCGATACCATCATAATCCTTGTTCAACATATTTACTCTTTTATTTTTACTTGTAAACTCGATGTTATTGTTCAATCAAGTAGGCGGCCCGTCTGAAGGCAGGTTGTCACTGACGCCTATGGGTATCTGCTATACCAGAGGCATCGTAGGTACATTGTCGGCCCATATTGAAGTAATACAGTTTTGAAATCATTGTGTATTTGTCATCGCCGTACTTTTGTAGTTTGAATTTATTTCTTACGAAAAGATTTCAATTTTGAACGAATGTTGAAGAGAAAACTTTTTCTTCATTTCATATATTGTTGAATTTCTAATAAAATATGTGAATATCACATATTTATGTCCTACTAAAATTAACTTCACACCGTAAGCAATGTGTTTAAGTCAATTTTAACATTAAATTAGGTGTATTTAAATTGAAATACTACTACACTAATCGATATACAATTTGTACTGTACCAGTGATCCTACAATGAACACATTTATTTTTAATTATTTTTTAATTAATTCTTATCAAGGAAAGGTCACCACTTACAAAAAGGTTTTAATTTAGTTTTTTGATCTGTAAGCACTTTTACAATATTTGATTATAACGAACAAATCTATTCTACACATTAAAATGGTCAGTTGTATACTAACTATTGTTTTATTTTCGATTAAGATGCAATATTATTGCGAATATTTTATTTTATAGAAAATGCGAACTTTGAACCTGAGCCTTGCCTATAAGCTTTATGGTCAAATAAATGGTATTTTTTTAAAGCCGTTGGAAATGTATTAACATTTATATTTTATAACTTTATTTTTTGGTAAAAATACTTACAGATCTCATACAGTTTCATAAATATTATTACACTCACATGAAAGCGGATTATATTTATTT
Organism: Agrochola litura; assembly: GCA_949152395.1. Taxonomy (NCBI): domain Eukaryota; kingdom Metazoa; phylum Arthropoda; class Insecta; order Lepidoptera; family Noctuidae; genus Agrochola; species Agrochola litura. The sequence continues at coordinate 10,179,807 of OX424521.1, read as the reverse complement.
CAAAAGCGTACAACGAATTGCTTTTGTTAACTGACAACCTTCATTTTATTAATAGCAATACATTTAAACGGAAGTTATAAATACGAAAGTGGTAGTTTTGGTCGACTTAGTGTTGGCAACACTGGATCTCGTGGCAGTTTTTTTTTATCAAAAAAGGAAGTTAAGTTTTTAGTTGTCTTTTTAATTTTGTACTTTAGCAACGAATTGATATGACTTCTTACGAACGACTGGACGCGTGTACTCTAGTCTGCAGATCACAAAAATACAAAAAACTAAATTGTTAGACTATCAGTTGTTGAAGTAACTACGGGCAATACCGGCTTTTTAGAGTTGAATGGATGTTGGGATTTTATAACGCATCATTTTATTAAAGTCATTGTCTTAGAAGTAGGTCGATATTTTAAAGAATGTCTTTTCAGACATGTTTTTTATGTGCGTCTATATGTTTCTTGACAAGTTTAATCGACTGTCGTATTGTATATAACATACGACAACAGATTAAATTGTTTAGATTTTATAGTTGAGCGGTAGTAAGCCGGTATTTAAATACAGGGTGTGTAAGGTTGTGTTATATAGATATTCGTATAATCACGTTATTCACACATACTTGTTTCATCATAACACCCTGTTTATCTCTAACTCCACAATATGTGTCGAGATCAGTCGATTGCTGAATATGATTAGATGAAGTCAGTCGAAACCTTTATTTTGGGACTTATTTAATAGGTTTGAAGTAATTTTGTAATAGATGTTCAGTTAAAAAATTTCATTACTGTTTAATTTAGCCAAAAATTGAGGTTTTTAGAGGACTAAACCAATTTAAAAAAACCCACTTATATTATTTTTTCTGATTTTTGTTATCTAAGTAACTATCAAATAAGTCCCAAAGTACAAAAATTATATTAAAATTATTACTTACTACACAATAGCTAAGTTATAATATCTAAAAACATTTTTTGTTTTAAAAAAATGGGTCCGTTCTTTTTGGCAATTATTAAATATTTCGAAAACGGCGCACACGGCACAACATTCATCAACTAGCGTTTCAATTTACGATATTTTTTTTCAACAAGACAATGGCAACACTTAGTTTAAAATTAAGTTACACCAGCCGATATTCACGCAACAGTTTATTATTGCTTAATTTTATTCAAAAAATTAGACATTCCTGCGCCATTTTTTTCAAAAAGCATTATTTATTATTACGCATTCCTTAAAATGGAAGCACCCAATTTTGTGTTAGTTAAATATTGAGATTGCCATGACAAAAAATGTTCCTAAAAAGCTAGCGTCGTAAAAACAGAGTTATAAGCGTTTATAAATATGTTTATTGATATTTTAATCATTTGTAATCCTTTTCTACTCTCTCTTTTAGATGCAACTAGAACCCACCGTAAGCAGCGTCCAAAGAAAAAGGGCATTCATTAATATGGCGTAGCGCTATGTAAATAAAAATAAATAAAGTATCATTTGTAAAAGTTAAATATAAATAAATAACGTATCACAGTGGCATTTGTCTTGTTCCAAAAATTGTTAGCAGAAAAATTACCAATCCCAATTTAATTTTTTTTTATTATTGTTTTTCTGATCTGTGGTATTCCGAAAAAGTTAATAAATAAACCAACAATTTCTGGCAACACGTTTGAGTTAAAAATAAACGGTAAAAAAAACACAGGAATAAATATTTTTATTCTGAAACTTTGAAAACAGTTTCACTGTTTTGTGGCAACGCCAAGGTGCACGGTAGTCCCGTCAAAGTTTGGTACAAAACATATTTTTACCGTTCATTTTCGCATCGGTTAATAAGCTGTAGCGTGTAAAATGGTTGTCAGTGTGATTAGTATATTAAATCCTTTACCAAACATGTGACATTATTTACTTACCCTTTCCTTGCTTTAGTTTAAAGTACTAGAATTTTGAATAGACGATTGATAAAGTTTTTAAAGATTATGCGTCGAAATTGAAATAACACAGAGAGATTATACTCAATTCTACCAAATAACTAAAATTCTTAAACCAATTATGAATCAATCAATCCGTCTATCCAAAATTGAACCAATCACCCAGCTTTGAATCAATCAGACAGCGTATGAATCACTCACCACTTCACTGGTCAGACAGTTGATGGTAGTCGGAGGGAGGGCGCGCGCGGGCGGCGCCGGGGGGCGCGGGGAGCGGCGCCCCGAGCGGCCCTCGCACGGCGTGGCGCCGCGAGCTGGAGTTATTGGGTAGCCTGTGGAAAAGACCACGTAAAGTACAACTATATTCTTAATGTCCCTCGGCAGACCTCGTGTTTCGTCAGTCGTCGGATTTCTATCAGTTACCATTTGCACTTGGTGCAGACCGGACGCTCTCAATCGATTTGGAAATATGAGTTGTTAATACTCTTTTAACTTAACGTAATTTATTTTAAAAATGGTAGGAAAGCTGCTAAAGTCGCAGGCACGACAGATAGGAAAATTTTACAGCTCTATATAATTATGTAGTTCACATGAAAATCAAAACAAAACAACAACAAAGTACTTAGTTCTGAATTCAAATTATTATACAAGATAAATCTAGTAATTGATGGACATGGAAATTAGCATTCGTTTGTATTCGGAAATGCGATGATTCCCGAGGGACATTAAGAAAATAGAAATAAAGTAAGTTATTTGGTCTTTTGGCTTCTTAACATGAATGTGACCCAAAACAAACTATTAAGTATTGATATGCGATAGTACGCTCGTTTGGAACACTCACAAACTTCTTTCGGTAAAAGCCTACCGGGGTAAAAAAACTCTTAGTAAACAATGCTCGCAGTGCTTGCAATGACAGCAGTGGTGGCTCAGTGGTACCGGCCCCTACTTCGTCACGTTCGAACCCTGACAGGCGCTTTACTTTGTGTAAATAATTTCATCACTTCTGCTCTCAAAACGGTGAAGGAAAGGCACTGGGCCTGCGTGGTAGATTACCGATTATCAGCCCACATGGGATCTCGAAGGAAGGAGGCCTGTGTCCCAGCAGTGGGAACATTATAGGCTGATTATGTTAAACAATGCTCTAATAGGGTAAGACGATTTGTCCAATGTTTTCTTTTTTTTCTGAAGAATATTGACTACATTGTTTTACCCAGCAAAAGTGCATCTCTCCTTGTCTTATTGATTTAAAATTTCATATATAAGTACCTTGTTCACTACTACTGGACTCAGTAAAGCTGGGCGTGCCCTCCGTCCACGTCGGAGTGGAACCTTCAACGGACGCGGGCGGCGTCCAGCACACACTGGAAACATAAAAATAATTTAAGGACCTAACTTATGATCCCAAGAAAACTTTCAACTTCTGCGACACGATCTTTGTCTTTAATGTCAGAATTCTAAGTGCTATTCGTGTTTCGTGCGACTTATAAAAGTCCCTAAATAAAAATGAATTGTTGGATTTTCAACTCTCAGCGCTGAGCCTAACGTTGAAAATCCAACAGTGCACTTTTATTTAGGGATTAATTTAAGTGTCGCTTAGTGAAGGTGAAAACGGACATTAGAGCCTTAGATAAACTCTCAATAGCCATTGATCCGACCAAGCTATCCATTTAAACGATTTTCTACCTTATCTTAGTATTCAGAAACGCAATATCAAATCAAGTGCATCTCTCTGGTTAAAATACCTGAGAAACTGCATTAGTCATAATCTTAGTGTGCTGGACACAATTTGATAGTGATATTTTTTTTTTACTGTGGCGATTAAAAGATTTAGGACCTCGTTCAATGGATGTTGAGAATTCGGAAATTCGCATTTCAACAAGCAAGTGAAAAAATTTACTCATAAAAATAATTAAAAATGTATTTGTACCTGGCATCATTACTACGCGCGCTGCTCAACGCAGCCGGCGTCAACGCCAAAGACGACGCTGAAGACGTCGTCATCACACTCGCCGCACTAGACGCGCCTCTGCGTCTACCAGAAGCACTTGACGAAGTTGTTGATGAAGAGTTCGTGCGACTTGTTCTGGGAGGTGGAGCTTCTTCGAAAGGTGGTGGAGGCGTCGAACAACACGAGAGAGGGGCACCGCCTGGTGGTAAGCTAGCGTTACTACTTGGACTAGCAAGACAACAGTCTTAGAGGATAGGTGGACTATAGTTTGGTGGGTAAAGGCGTAATGGTTGTGGAGGTAACAATGATGATGAAGACAGGAGTAGCTTTTTGAATTGGCTTTGTTACTGTTACAGCTGCGTCGTTCACATGCGTGACATTTTAACAAACAATAGTCCGTGACAATGGTACGGTTGTCTGTATTTTTATGAGGCATCGGAATGGTTCACTGTGTGACTTTAGATTACCTATTATTGTTTATGCTACGTGTTTTTGTCGCGGTCACGGTGTCCGGTCCGTTGAAATGTCTCAAATATGAACGCACCTTTAAAAATGTTAGTTGGTTAGATCAGATTCCCAATTCAAAAGTGGCTACGCCTGTGATCTTGGTTTAGTGGTAGTTCAAAAGATTCAAGCTATTTCTACATTAAGGTAAATTGTGGACAATGTAGGTACTAAATTCTAAAGTTTGATTCTAGTTCTAGCTAGTAAGATTTTAAAAGAATTTATGTCTGCATAAAAAAAGGTGCTTGTTTAAAAATAAAGTTTACTATTGTATTTTAATTGCCGTGAAATTCCAAATCTACTAAAGCTATGAATCTGTGATTTTTTTTAAGTTTCACTGTAGAACTTCACAGCAAAATTAAAGCTATTGAAGTTTGAATACAGTATTAAGAATTCTACAGTAAAACATTTAGAAATACTAATTACTGAATTTGAAAAGTAATGGAATTAGGATATTGAATTTAAAGTCAGGATGAAGAAAAAGCATGATTTTTCTTCTGTCATTGTTAATAAAACTTCAGAGTGAGAATATCTACTGCGTAGATATCAATTGAAGCTTCGCCCAGCTTGAAGTATTGCAAATATGTTCTTTCCTGTCCTTTGTGTTTATAAAACCTCGGTAAGTTTTAACCCTCTATAATTTATTTGACTAAAGCCAAAGGTTAGTCTGGCAATATTTTAATGAAATATAGAATATTTCATCACTGAAGTTGGTTTATGTAGATGAGTTACTGGTGTCACCAATTTCCTACATAATTTATGACTAAAAACGAGAAAACCCCACTTTTTGCTAACTCAGATTACCATAGAAAAGAAAATACATGAAAAAGAGTCTAACATCAACATACAATCTAAAGTAAATACTAAAGTGATTGATAATGTAGCAATTAAATACATAATAATAATACAGTCAACGTGTTATTTTAAAAGGATGCACTGTGTTAAGGAAAAAAGGAGTTTAATAAAATATGAAAATCCAACGACCGAGCAATTATAACGTTAAATATAGAAAAAATGGCAGTCATTACGGATCACAACACAATCTAGAAACATCTACATGCTTGACTAAGAACAACAGTAGTTAAAGACAAATGGCTTTGAGCCTCAACGAAATATATCTTCAATCCATCTTTCTAAATTAAATATATCTTCAACGCATCTTTCTAAATTATCAACTCGTAATTTTTATACATTTTCAACTATTAAGACTTCTTAATTTCCTTCTGTTTGACATTTGGCTTTAGCTTCTCGTCAATTTTCATTCGTTTCATCTACAGCATCTCTTCAAATTCTTTCTTCATCTTGATAATCATCTTCCTCTTATCCGATTTCCTTTTAAAGCTTCCCTTCTTTTTCTGTCTCGGTATCTTATTTGGCGTTTTCGTCAATGGCGTCTCGGAAAACTGTTTAATTTTCTCGTGTACATTACCACTTATTGATTTTGAAACTACTGGGTTTATTGCTGTTGTTGCTAACGAGAAATTCTTCTTATCAAAAGAGGTCAAACCACCGTGAGTATATTCTATCGGTTCGAACATTTTCTTAGTTTCTTTGACTAATCTTTGCGTGTCAATATTCTTTTCTGATTGTTTACTATCCTGTGAAGACGATATAGAGCTTCTTCTTGAACTATCAGAGTCTGTTTGGGCTTTAAATATATGTTTTTGGAACATGTCAATCTTGGTTTTAGCTTTCTTGTGACATATGACTTCGTCTTTTGTCATTCCTCGTTGGTACGTTCTAATTTCTACTTTTGGTTTAGATTTCTTCTCTTGCGAACGGTTTTTGTCTCTTTTAGATTGAGTAAAGTTTAGTTTTTTCGATATGCCTGATATTATTCCTGGTTTTGAGCCGTTCTTTTCCACTTTAGCTTCTGTATCTACTTTTGGAGTCTGTTCTATCTTCGTTGTATCAGCCGGAGCTACTTTTCTCAAAGTTCTGGCCGCTGATATGAGGTCTGATGATTTAACGTTGTGAACGCTTACTTTTTCATTCGAAGAATCTAAGCTTATCTGAGTTTTGCCGGTCAATTTATCACCTATCTGTGTTACAACTTCCTTCACGAATTGCGACGGACTTTTCGATTGTTTAGCTCTAACATCTTCAACAGTTTCGCGTATTTCTTGAATAACAATCCTTTCTTCGCTACTAGATTCAGTTAAAGACGTATCATCGTAATCTCCAGAGTCCAAATGTTCCCTCAATACTTTATCGATGTTGAATTTAGCCATCATTGAAGTTTGAGCAATCAAATCTGTACCAGGATGAGATCTCTCCGTGATACTATCAGCTTCTTCTACGAAGTCTAGGAAAGAGTTCGAAGCAACTAATTTTGTGATCTTAACAGAACTGTTTGATACAGACGGTGGGATGCGACATGCAGTGGGTTCTTTAAACTTAAAATCATGCCCGAAAAAGCAGAAGTCATCATCACTGCTAGTGATAGGTGTCTGCGGAGGGATGTCACTCACAGAGATATTTAAATTCGGATAATCACCTTTCGTGTCGATGCTAGACGCTTGGGAGGACGCGCCTCCTCGTTTAGCTTTAGGAGACCCTCTCGGAGGGACCGGAGGGGGGACTCTCTGCTTTTGGGAGCCTTTCAAGACGGCGGGGAACGCGATGTCGGGCTCTGACACGGCGATAGTCGTCTTAGCCGACGACATGGTGACTTTTGCGGCAGTCGAGACCGGTGACGTCACCGATATCGGCGTTATATGCGCTGTCACATCCGATAAAGAAACTGGCGATCGACAAAAACGCTCAAAATTTTGTATAGGTTTATTAATAATTAAAATACACAATAATAAAATGTATAAACGAAAAATTTGGCACATTAGAAAAACAGATTATAACAATAATAAAATTTTTAAAAGATTTGTGTATCATTGGAAGCGTAGTTACAGTTACAGACGGGTTTTACGTAATATCATTAAATATCCAAAATGGCGTGTTTGAATTTATATTTTTTAGATGGAGCTTGACCGTTTAAATAACGTATTTTTTATTGGTGCATCAAGTTTATGTATTAGATATTAAAAATAAATTACAGCATGCAGATTTAGGGAGTAAAAAGAAAAGCGAAGATTGATGGTATACCCAATAAGAAAAAAGTTCCAACAAGGCCACAGCAGCATGAAAAAAGGAGAGATAACATGACCATAAGTTTCTTTATATATCTTTTAATATTTATTTACGGCCCCAAATTAAATTCTTGCCAAAAATTAACTTATTTTAATACCAAAAAGGATAGATAACATAATTATTCTTAAGTTAAAAACACAACCTAACTGTTAGCTTAAGTTTTTTATGGTAGGTTAGGTTAGGTTTTTTGATAACTATTTATCCTTTAATGTATTAAAATAGTTACATTTATGAAAATCATTTAAATAGCCTTTATTTACTAAGCAAAAAGCGTAGCAAGGGATCCAGACCTTTCAAATGAGTCACTAGACTGATTATGGTGACAAGAATTTTGAAAAAGGTGCGAATAAATTTTGAATAATATATTTTCGCGTGAAATCCAATTACTGACTCGATATTTAAAGCAAAAGCAACAGTGACTTTATTTATAAAATATAAAATAATTTTGGCATCAACGATAAAGCAGCAAATTAATTTTAAATCTACATTTAGCCAATTGATTGATTTAATGAATTCTGAATATTTAATTGATTAAAGCGATTAATGGTTGTGGAAACAGTTTTATACAATTTTGATTTTATATATTCTATTTAAAAATTATTTTGAGGTTTAAAAGTGTACTCCTTGCTACACTTTTTGTTATATTATATTTTATTGTAGATAGATAGTACTTCATGTTAGCGAAATTAATTAATCAATGTTTTGTGGTCTATGAAAGAACAGAATTGTTTTTTTTATATTACCGACTTATATTAGGCTGCTATTTTTTCTTTATAATTTTAGTCATTCTATCTGAAATTTCTCAGTAGCAGCCCGGAGTATGGATTTGTGCCCAGTTGATGGCAATAGGCTCGCCCCCTATTACATGGGACTTGAAACATAACTGGCGAAATGTGGATGTACCTGCTACAGGGACACCTCTGCCCAACCCTTCGGGGAAACAAGGCGTGATGTTATATTATATAAGTCATTCTAACATAACATGTATTTCCTGAACGATAAGGTAGAAGTTTAGATCGTTTTGTGATTGTACCCCTACATTTGACTACATTATGTTTGAGTTCCATTTAAAAGGCGGCTATATTGCCATCAACCGTGCACAAATCTAGACTCCGGTCTATGTACTGAGAAATTCATGAAGAAATACACAATTACTCTTTGCCCCGATCTCAGAGGTAGTCGATGTCATTCTGAACTTTCATATCCCACTAAAAATATTTGTATTTCAAATATATTTAGTTGTCTTTATTTCAATTTATTTCATCTCCTAAAATATGTCGTAGAAAAACGACAAATAATTGTCACATTACATAACACAATACGACATTCAGTCTCACCTGCTTTGACGCTCGCGACACCACTCGATCCTGCTCCTATCCGTTTGATAGCGTGAAAATATTACGTCATAATCGTGAGCAATAGTTTCATAAAATATAAAAGGTAATTTTGCAAGTGTCTGTGAACTTGGTTGATGCACTGCCGTGCTTCTAGATGTTTATTTTACTAACTTATTTTCTACCTGATAGAAAGTAATTTATTTCCAAAAATACATAATATATACAAAGTGGAGACGACATTACGACCATAAATTAAACTACGTATATCTAATTACCAGTGATCGGAGTAGTTAGAGTGATTTGGGGTCAATGCACTGGCACGTATATATATATTAGTATGGATATGCCCCCGGGATTTTGAAATTATTAAGACTTTTTTAAGGAATTTTAAATATTGTAATGTGTAGAATAAAGAATACATCAATATGAATAAGAAATATTTAACCCTTTTGCTGTCTTTTTAATAGTATATAGGTGATCGGACTCCAAGAAAAGGATAGGTATACTATAAAAACAATATAATAATCTTAATATATATAAATCTCGTGTCACAATGTTTGTCCTCAATGGACTCCTAAACCACTTAACCGATTATAATAAAATTTGCACACCATGTGCAGTTCGATCCAACTTGAGAGATAGGATAGGTAGGGTAGGTAGGGTAGAAATACGCACATTCATTGACTGTTAGGCGGAACGAAGTTTGCTGGGTCAGCTAGTATAATATATTTTGTCTATTCTCATAGCGTACTATTCGAATTATGAACTTCAAAACGAGTTTATATTGACATACTTTACAAACAAAATATCGAAATTTAAAAATAGAATCATATTATAACACTTTTTCTCTAACAAAATAATACTATAAAACAATTTTTTTCTATTACGATACAGCGCTAATCCAAGAAGTTAATATCACCAAAGAGTTTCCATCAACTTTTGGCGGAGGACAGCAACACCCGCTGTAGCGCATGTGCGGTGATGTGCTGGTGCAGGCGACATTCATTTTTTTTTGTAGTACTTACTGAATTTCATGGGATTTTTAAATTTATTCTTGATCTGAAACTTTGATTTTTTATTTAGTGTTTGTTTCAATCCCAATGTTTGAGAGTAGATAAAGTAGTGTATGAAACTGCACATAACTAGGTATTAAAACATTCGTGTGATACTATTAAAAACCTCGTTTTAATACCCCTCATTATGCAACAGTTTCATAAACTACTATTAAATGTTTATCTATCGCATTCTATAAATTTCTAATGTAATAGTTTAAAAATCCTTACTTTAACAATATTTGATTCAATCTCGTAAGTACCAAAATGAAATCCCGGAAAAAAGGCTTATCCATGTTATGATTTCTATGACTATTCATGATGCGAGTACGTAAAATCAATCTACCTACTCCGATCACTGGTAATGACGTTCTTAGTCCGTATACGCAAATTCAATCAGATATGTCCAATAGTTTAAGTCACTATATAATAGCTAGTCAAAGATTGGCAAAACCCATAGTCGGCACATCACTACTATTTAGTTTGTTTGAAAAAATCACTTTTTTAATTTCGATGCTAGGATTTATTTGATGGTTCCAAAATACTCTTAAGCATTAGTATTGGCAGTGTTTTCATTTATTGTCGTATTGTTGTCTCCACATTGTATATATAAAAAAGTATTTTCTTTCAACTTAAATGGCGGGGTCGAATATATTTTGCTGTTGTATTAACTCTAATAAATTAGCGTCAAGTCACATGCCAGTACATGAGATCATCGTGTAATAAAAACACTTTCGCAAATTTTAATTATTTTCATTTTAAATTTTATCTCAAATGTGGAGTATCACTGTAGTAAATAAAACGAATAAATTCCAGCCAACAAAAATTCACATTTATTACCATAGTATATACATACAATTTTGGTCAAACAGCTCAAGTGATATACAATATACTATAACAGTCTACCACACAAGTATACTATAACTTATACTGGTTCAGTGTTAAATAACTACAACACTTTAGTTCGTGACTGTACAAGAAAAACGAAAGATTTTTTTTGTAATTTTCTTATTTTTTTTCTTCAAAACGCTACAAATCCATCGGATTTTTAAAAATAATTATAGAAAATTGTAAAAATGTACAGTCGCATACAAAAGTTTAATCAGCCATTAAAAACGAAATATTTATTTAAATAAATAAACTAACATTCATTCAATTAATCTCATTACATTGTGTGAAGGGTGTCTTAATAAATTCTACGGAATATTGTCTACTCGCGTTATTAAATTAATGGTAATAAAAATAATGGTACTTACAATGAAAATAAAATATTAAATTGAGTGATTGGCATTAAAATTGTGACAAGAACAATACTCTTTTTTTATTAAAGGAATGTAACTAACTAAGATAGGTTTGTTCAGTAAAGGGTTTTTAATTACCACGCGATCACAGTCATTGGACTGTGGAAGGGAGAGTGAACCTGCGTCTGCGCACACACTTGTGCATTATAATGTCTCCCGAAGCCCATGGCTGAAATTCGGTCTGAAGGACTATTGTTATCATTTACATACTTCGTTAAGGGAGTATTCTTTCAAATTAGAAGTACAGACGCCAGCACTTCAAGCTACTACAATCCATTGATGATTTTCAAGTTTATCGTTGAAGTATAAGGTTCAAAGTTGATCGGGAAAATTTGAGAGTTTCGGGTAGCTTGATGTGCTGGCGTCTGTACAAACGGCTACACATCAAGCTATAAAATTCCAGTTTATGCTGATCTCGCATCGTATAGGATTTCCGTACAATGCAAGGTCAGCTTATACTGGAAATGTATAGCTTGATGTGTAGCCGTGTGTACCATACAATTACTTAAAATTTTGGAAGACATATTTTTTGACATACCCAAAACTGCTGACATAAAATATCATTATTTAATTTAAAAACTAATAGTTTGATAACTCAGTTCTTACTTTGTGACGTCATTCTTGTTTTTATCAAATAACTTGGATGAGAAGTACCATTAATAACGGAATCTATTCACATTCTGGCATTCAAAAGCTGAATGGCAGCCTGAAAGAATACCTAGTTAAATTTATTTTCGTAAACCAATTAGGAAAAGACCACAATTATTGGCAAAAATAAAAATACAGACACCACAAGTAAATTACGATAAAACAATAAAAATAATATATCTCTAATAAATAATTAATCAATTCCTACAAGTTCATTAAATCATATCCCGGTACATTATTTCAGTTCAAATTATTATTTTAAAATACTGCACTACAAATTGTACTTTATTTTATTTCAACTTCAGTTCTCTATCGTCTGTTTCATTTGTTCATTTAAGTTTGAAGTGCAGTCTTCAAAAACCTACTCTCTCATCACTGGGACAAAAATCATCACATTTCCTAGACGATTTAAAGAAAAGAAAACATGTCTGGGTTTGAACCCACGACCTACAACTCGTAAGTCGCAGCCATTACCACTGGGCCACCACTACTGCATATTTATGCCACAGCATGAATATACATATCACAGGCATAATAATATTTTTATACACTTGCGAGAAAAGTATGGAATCATCTATTTGTTACTAGTCCCGAGTGATTTAAAAAAAACTAAATAACTGATAAAAAATTAATGAAGATGCTATCATTTTAAAGGCTATACTGTAAACTTGAAATTCGTGCCACATACATTTAAATTAAACCCATATCTCAAGAGCTTTCCTAGTTTGAGTGGATCCATTATGGTCCAAGGTCGAGGGTCGAAAGTAGCGGAGATGTGTACCGGTCAACGTGTGATAAAAAATGCTTTTATAGGGGATTACAATATGGGGCTTCTCGCGGCGTATCGAGAAATTGAAACATGTAATTTTCTTGCTCCTCCACTCTTGAGATATGGGTTTAATTTAAATGCATGTGGCATGAATTTCAAGTTTACAGTATAGCCTTTACAATGGCAGCATTTTCATAAATTTTCAACAGTTATTTAGTTTTAAAGATCACTCCGTACAAGTAACAAGTAGGTGATTCCATACTTTTGCTCGCGAGTTATTTTTAAGTTCAATAGTTTCTCGATCGGTGTAGAAAAAAAGAGGGTGTGTGCTTCAATCACGATTGAAGTGCCAACTAAGCGAATCAGCGTCACAGACCGACTGGAGCCGAGTACACCCGATTCAACGACACCGACCAGGGGGCCTACCACCAGCTCATAAACAGTATTATTTTAATATTACTTCAGTGGGAGAAAGAGATGGAGCTATACGTCCTGTAGAGCTTCGTCTCTTTCCCACACTGAAGTTAGCCCCTGAGCGTTACGGTTTAGTTTCATTCACTGTTTTAGAAAAAGCGCAGAGTGCGCCTAAATAAGCTTTCGCTTCAAAATTGATATTCTTGTAATAAATTGTTAGACGATGCAACAGAAATATCTGCTAGAACCTGCCTTAACCTCAAAAAGAACCCAATCGCACATAAATTCGTTCGAAATAAAATACTGCATATATATTACATCTTTTAAAATTAAAATATTACATAGTATAGGTAACAAAACAGACTAAATTGACTACCTGTGTATTTAGTCGAATTCGAATATTAATTTAGTTTCAGTTAAGTCGAAATAATAGTTCAGCGATTTGATAGTTGAAAAATAAATGTCCAAAACGTTAGTTATGTCATCTCAATTTAGGATAATTATTAATGGTAATCATCCATCAATTTTTAAATAATATCAAATAGATTTTATCAAATGTATAAGCATTTTAGTATCCATATTTGGGGATTTCAATAATATATTCTCTATTTTTATCGATATAAAATCTAAGCCATGTGTTTTCGTTTAGATAAATCATTGACATTTATTAAATATGTATTGTCAATATTAATATCGCTTTATATTTACGAGACATGGTCAATGTGATCTATGTGTGTGGAAAAAAAATTACTTTGCAAATACTATCCAAATTATAAAGGATTACACTAGCCACATATAAATTATTAACAAACACTAAGCGATTATGAACTATGTCTTTTACTTTTAACTGAACTACTTCGATAATGGTAAAATATCGATACACAAATACACTTCACTACATTCTTCGACAAACATCTCTAACATCGATTCACAAAACACGCTTTCTAAAAATAACTTAGGACAGTAATTTCTCTATCGATAATTTCCGATATATACACAAAAAATTTATCGATATATCAATAGTAATGTGACGTCAGATATATTTGAGACGATCGACAAGACTATCGATTTTTGTGTGATACCAAATTCTTGTGTAATCTTCCTCAATCTGCTGGCGGTACTACTATTATAGTACTTCCGCTGTCTTTACCAGAATATATTTCAGCTTTTTCTATGCTTCTGATGTAGACAACCTCTTTGATAAATTCTTCTTTAGATTCCGAATCTCTGATATGTTCATCGCCATTCAGTTGTACAACGGACACATGTTCGGTCAACTGTAGATTCCTGTCCATCATAATTGGAGATTCTGGTTTAATATAAACCGTTTGTGTGGATATAACTTTGCGAAATCTCATGTCTTTGGGCAGAGTCGCTGTTTCCCTGGCTTCTAAACTGGGCGTTGCTGATTTTCTATAGCTTGAACTTAAGCTTTTCGGTAAGGTGTTTGACGTTTCAGCATTCAAAACACTATCTGTCTTCACTAAGCCTATATCAACGAAAAATTTCTTGAATTTTTCTACGAATGTTGGAGATTTTGCTCTGTTTAGACTGTTGGTTAATCTCTCGTTGGAGTTTTCTTTTATTTCTTCAACCCTTGCAGGTATGTTTGAAGTGCTTTTATGCTTCTCTAGAATGTTCGATCTTCTCTTCCATTTATCTTCATCTTCATCGTCTATAAAAGGTATATCTTGGAGATTGTTTTCATTTCTCGTGTCGACAGCTGCGTCTTTTTTCTTAGGAACGTTGGTTTGTGCTTCAACGTATATTTGAGGAACACTCGTGCTTGTATTGTCCGTTTGAATTCCACTGTCAGCTAGGCTACCGTTTATATGAGAACTCCCCGCTCCTGTGCTTAAGACTTTGGTTAATTGATCGGATAGAGTATCCATTCTGTCTTGAATTGAGGCTCTGTATACATTGTTGCTATATGACGTTCCAGGTTCTCTGGTTATGTTCGAAGTATCGAACTCTATACGTCTCGGAAACGTTCTGTCCCTGTCTATCTTAAGTCTATCAGATAGGACTGAGGGGTACTCTGTAGGCGGCTGTATGCTCGGAGGATGTCTCTGATTCCACGTAGATATAGTAGTATCAGTAAAATCGCTCATACTGGATCTTATTGAAGATCTAGGCGATAGTCTCGACTGCCTCAAGAGGTCAGGGTTGTAATCTTTAATCGGTCTGCCGATGTAGATACGTCCTGAATAAAAAACGTCTTTGTGAAAATGGTTGTATCGTTTTTGACGTCTTTTTGGTACATTTCAGTTTATTTCGCTCCCCCGTCGGCAAACCATGCTTTGAACATGTTGACCACCAACACCGTTAGCACAAAAAACACATCACAATTTTGTTTTTTTATTTTTTTTGTAAAACGCCAAACGCGGGTATAAAAAAATTGGAAAAAAAAGTCTACAAGAATAAGGAAACGAAAAATAGGACGGTTCACAACAGCGGGGTAACAAACACCGGAAAGGGGGGAAGGGTGGGGGATAAAATAAACTGAAATGTATAATAATATATAGGTACCAACATAATTCGCATTCAATGTTAGGGTAAGTTGGGGTGAAAACTACTATGTTTAAAATAATTGTAATGGTTAATAATAAACTAATATTAGTTTTTAAACAATCAAGCATTAATTTGAAACGAGTTGACGATTTACTATAATTATTTATAAATTGCAATTTCATTAGAATGGTATGCCTTATATAGCATACCATTCTATTATTATTAAAAAAAGAGATTTTTTGTAAAAAAAAAAAAACACTTTCGTGTTATTATATTTTAACGTTATATTATTTTAGCCAATAACATTAAAAATAATTGTAAAACAAGTTTGCATTTATACTCTAAATATGAGACGAGAGAAGCCTCCGTTTTTCAAGTTCAAACAAAAAAAAAAATCGTCAAAGCGTTCCAAAAAAAAAAAAAAAATAGGTACACCAAGAGTATTAAAAACATTGGTTTCCATCATACCTGGTGTATCAACGTCCTCCTGCGGTCTCGATGGCTTGGCGATGCTCTTCCTCTTCGACGGAGAGTGTTTCAGGGCTGTGGAGATCAAGATGATGAGGTTAGGTGGTGTGGTGATGGTAGGAGGAAGGAATATTTTTGTGGCTGATTATTTGAATAAGGGTGAGAATCAGATTTTTTTTAAGTTACAAAAAACGTGCTAGATAACACCTTGTTTTAATAACTTCAATTTTAAATACAATATAATACAGTGTTTCTTTTTCGTAACTGTAATGTAGCATGTATTTTTTTTTTAATCTAAAAAGGCCATAAGAATAATTTCTGATGGAAATGCCATTAATTCCGGATGCACGAAAAAAAATTCAATTATTTTTTTATAATTTTCTTGATGTTTTATGCAGGCCACAATAATATTCCAAAATATGTACAAAACATAAAAGAAAAACAATTAAAATAAAAACATCAGCTCACTAATTGAAAAAAAAAGCAATTTTTTCTCAAAAATAAAACATCAGCGTGAACGCTTAAATTCGCAAAATAATTGTCAAAATGTTCTCAAAAAGCATTCTAATACAGTGAAGAATTGTGTCAAAATATGTTAGAGGGGATAGTAACATCAGAAATTATTAAGTATAAAATTAGTTTTAAAAGAAATTCTCTGTTAACTGAAAAAAGAAAAATGCAATCTTTATTAAAATTGCATGCAGTTAATATTACTTTCATATTATTTAGTAACACAATTTAATATTGATCTCTGATTTTACTATCTACCAAAGGTAAAAAAATAAATAAAAACAAAACTGATTATTTTTCATAACCAACAACGTCATCATAAAACTCCATCTGACATCATTTCGCATTCACCATTTTAAAACAAAAAACGTTCGAAATTCAACCAGAGAGAAAAAATACTGCGAAATGACATCTGTCAAACGAAAAAAAAGAAGAAACAGACAGAGTACACGTGCTTCGTCGAAAGAAACCACAAAGAGGTAGCTAACTACGGTAGGGAATGAATGAGGGGTGAGCTCGGTAGATGGAGCCACTTACGATGTCGGGGATTACTAGTACAAGACCACAACACATTCGTGGGTAGTCGTCGTAGATAATGATTGGAGTACACATTATGTATTACCAAGGGTTTTTTTTTTGTCCTCGTCGATAATTCTTATTTGAGTAAAATCTAGTTTAACCAAAGTTAAACAATTTTTTTTACAGGAAATATAATTTTGTTTTGTATTAGGTTTATTGGGTAGCTTTTTAATTTTTCCTCAAATTTCCATAACTTGTTCATTCAAATTTACCCATACTCCTTTAAAAAAATCATATTTACAACAACACCACATACAAAATACTGGAGACAATCCAAAAAACATTGAGGGGTCAAGGTCATGAAATGGGGGGGCAGGGTCACAAGGTCACATCATCATGCTTTGGTACCACCAAAACAACTGGGACTTACTCAGACCTCCACGGACCCGCGCGAGTATCCGATTACGGACAATTGTCGGGAAGAAAAATGGAAAAAACACAGATATTATTTTCGGCTGGCAACATTATTCAAGGGCGTGCATGATCTCCGTTATATCGTCATGCTATATTGCATCCAATTATATTTTTTAACTAAAAAAATATATAAAATAAAATTGAACAGTGTCTAAATACATGCCTGATTGATTATATTGCTCCGAACGAAAAATTAATTTAAATAAAATCGAAATTAAATATTTAGTTTAAATAAAAACCACGTTATTCAGCTAATTCCTACAAAACTGAGGTTTAGGTGTTGGTGTTTTTTCTCTTTCTAACCCCAAAAAAAGACATGTTTCTACTGAAAACACGACACAACTATGAAGAATATACTACATATTAAGCCAATTTTTATATTATTACATAAACATACTTCTTATAATAAAATTTACTGTAGCTTCAATTTTTTTAATATATAGGCACTACATATGAACATAAATATATAATTATATTCAACGAATATTTTGTCAACGTAAACAATAAAATTGAGTTTTGTGTAGTCAATAACACCTTTTTAATCAAAAATGAGATATTAGTTAAGAATATTTAACACACCATGCTTTTATCTAAATAACACACAATATACTGTTCTACTTCCTATCATAATTGTAATTTGAAAACATTGTAGAAACCATTTATTTTTAAAAGAGTAACCGTGGAGTTTCTTGCCGGCTCTTCTCCATAGGAAGTGACCAATTGCAACCGTGCACCTAGCTTCTGACGTTTCATAAGTGCCCTCGTAGGTTTATGTGAAATAAAATATTTTGAATTTGAATTTATTTTTAATAATACACAAGGTTTGAAAATAGTACCCCAAAATAATAATAATTACTTTATCGCCATAAGGACATATTTTTGAGTACAGAGTGTTTTTTTCCTGGCATAATGTGGGTTTTTTTTTGGCATTATGCGCACTCTTTTTTTGGCATTTTGTGAATTTAATTACCAAAACTATTACGATTTACCAGTCTTTGCCATTCGACATACCGAAACTGCGAACTTACTTCGGCATTATGTGAATTTCATCCGATTAAACAGTTCTTGTCTTTCGTGAGTTCACACAGCGACTAGCAAAAATTGTAACTTTACCGGAAAGAACTTTTCTCGTAACAAACTTATTCCGGGACGAACTTTTTTAAGTATGAGTCTTGCATGGAAACTCTCGCCTCTCAACGTTCTAGTAAATGAGGCTTTATTAACGACATTACATAACGTTGGTTCTCTACTACTACCAAAGAAAATGACATGATTACTTTGTAAAGTATTATATTATTTTAATTATTGTGAATGTGAGGACTAAGTGGATATTATTTTTATTTTACTGCTAGTTTTATTGATGGTCTGGCAGTTTTGAGTAGTTTATGCGGCCTACCCAAATGTCCTTTCTTTGGTATTGTTCGTCGAGTTGAGCTCCACGATTACTGACAAATGCTTGCACTGACTGGACAGGTCCACTCAAATCTGTGTGGTTCTTTCCTCAAAAGACCTTTTCAGAGACTAATCTACATGGTCCTCATATGGCCTGACCAAGATTATGTCTGGACTTTAAAAGAGACTGCGACCTGAGTTTGTTTCGGCCTTTCTTCTCAGAGTAGTCAGATAGGAAACGCCGAACTCATCTAGCTTATTTATATTTTTTTATATGACGTGTAAAAGTGATTCTAAAATCCTATTTACAGAATGAACAATTTCATTTCAAAGATTTTCCACTAACACCAACACCCGCCCCCCTAATCACATCCACACACATTATAACATACAAGTAACACAGTAATCCCTACGGTACCTATGTAAGAGGTGACTAGCGTTCGGAACTTGCGATGGTTCCCCTTGATCTCTGGTAGGTCCACTGATGCAACACATACATTTTTTGTTTAGTAAGTTTATTGGAAAGCGTGGCCTGGAGGTAGGAATTGGTCCAGAGTGTACACAGATAATAATAAACGCGGTGAACGAGGCCAAATAGAGAACTATAGCGCTATAAGTTCTTTTGGCGCGTGGTCAAATTCGGAACTAACGCCGCCATCTTGATTTTTTAATACATTCCACAAAACGGTTGCACAAATGTTTACCGACAACGCTCTCGTGTCAACGTCATTCAAGCGCCAAAGGATCCTTGTAAAAGTGTATCATGAAATTTACTAAATTTGAAAAGTTCTAGAATTTTCCTTTTTTTCTTTAGAGGCGACAAAGCTTGTGTGGTTTTTGGTTAAAAGTTTAGACCAAGTTATACAAAGACATTAATTTATTAAAGTAGTTGCACCAGTTAAATTCTAAGACTTGCTTTGTCAGCATTCAACCAATTCCATTTCGTCCTTTGTGAAGTTTATATGGCAGGTAAATATATAAATCAGAACTAATGCTGCATTTTATATGATTGCATTTCAATTTTATAACACTTTTACTTTCATGTTTATTTTATGTACGTTCGAACTCGAGACCAATTCCCAGGATCCATGACACGCCACAGAACAAGAATGTAGTTTTTGATAAAAAGGGGAAGTTTCTTAACTTTGTTTCAAAACACATTAGTCTACAATACTTTAGTAGAATAATTCTCTAACATAGTTTTAAGACTTATTAATTTATGGTATTAATATAATGTTCTCACGTGCATGTAAGTTTTAGAGCACCCACACTCTTTGAATGATGCTTGGCATCAGAAATCGGTATAGTTTTACATAATATACTACCCGGGACGAACTTTTTACGAGACATACTTTATTCGAGACGAACTTTTCCCGGGATTAACTTTTCTTGGGACGAACGTTTTGCGTTTCGGGGCAAATCTTTCTTCTAACAATTTTTATTTACTCAAAAGTTCTATAAAATCATAAAAAAGTCTTAAAACCATGTTGATAAACCGCCCCCTACGTATTAGGCAACATTTAGACGTTAGACACAATGTTAGCATTTAACTATCGGAGATCGAGTGTACTATGAAGGTGTGAACAAGGCTTTATTATAAATAGTTAATGGTACTTGTTTTTTAAGCTGATTTAAATCTACTATAAACACGTTTAGAATTTGATCTGTTCTTGGTGAAAAGTAATACTAGCTGGTATAAACAGGTTTATTGATAATATGTCGGCAATCCATTAAGGGGATGTAGGAGAGTTCATTTGGGGTTCATTTGTAACCAAATGACCCCTATGCAAATGTAAAAAAAATCGAGTAATTTGACATTAAATAATTTTATTTCATTAATTTTAAAATATAAAATGTCAAAATACTCGAAAATGGTTGACATTTGCATAGGGGTCGTAAGGGGGGGACATTTGGTTACAAATGACCTCTCCTACATCCCCTTAATGGATTGCTGACATATTATAACTAAACCCTGTATATAATTAGTGTTCACACTTTCATAATAACTATGGATCTACATAAGGGACCTTTCTCAATATAAAATTCAGGTGAAGATGGGAAGGCCATTTCTAACTTCAATTATTTAATAAACAAATATTCGTTAAATTCGTTCACGTTATTTTACAGGACTAGCTTTAACTTCATTTCAAGAATAAAATACTTAATTTTTTTTGTCTATGATTGAGCGATATTCCACCAACCATAGTGCTATCGAATAAATAGACTTCTTTACTTAGCCGACCCATCTCCAAACTGACCTCGAAACACATAAATACATTAGGACTTAATATTTGGTAAATATCTATAAGAGAATTAATAGCGACATGATTTAGAGCTTAACTAATGACAGGATTTTAATAGAAAAAGAGAAAATTGAAGTTATTTAGACTGGTAACCCTAAAATGTAGATGGCAACATTTTAATACCATAGTGAAAGGAACTTCTTTGGTTATGGTCATACAGTAAATAGATTTGAGGAAAATCATAGAGTAATACTTACACGAAGGTATTTTCTTAAACACGGTCTTAGCCATGAAATCTAAAAATCTCTGCGCGTAGAAGCTCGGTCTATGAACTGAAACTGTGTCCTGAAATTATGGAAAAAAAGACATGTTAAAATATTGTAATAAACACCATTTTTCTTTTTTTTTTTGCCCGAAGAATTGCCAAACTTAAGTGGCAACGGACAGGGCACATTGCTCGCAGAACGGATGGCCGATGGGGCTGAAAGGTTCTGGAGTGGCGACCGCGTACCGGAAGACGTAGCGTTGGAAGGCCTCACACAAGGTGGACCAATGACCTTCTGAAGGCCGCAGGAATCCGCTGGATACGGAAAGCACAGAATCAGTCGAAGTGGCGGTGCTTCGGGGAGGCCTGTGTTCAGCAGTGGACGTTTTTCGGCTAAAATGATGATGATGAACCACCATTTATTAATTTTTTTTACAGTCTAGAAATTATCCTGTGATACTAATGACACTGATAAATACTGGCATTCAGCTGCATTCGGTTAGACTGGAAGCTGACTCCAACATAGTTGGGAAACGGCTAGGCAGATTGATTGACTAGTAATAAAATAAAAAAAATATCAAGTTATACTGTAGTAACAGCAAAATCTCAAGAAAGCCTTAAAACCTCTGGAATACGTTTATTTACAAATGTCGTACGGTCAATCACACATCGTTGAGTATCATATACATAGAGAATGGACTGTTTTTTTTTTTGTTTTTTTTTGGTATGGCATCTCGTATTTGACCTCTGAGATTATGACTACTTAAAACCGGGCTTTCCTGTGGGTGCCTTAAGCTACTACACTTAAAACCTCCAGCCAGGGGTTATTCAACTATGCTAATTAAAACTAGGTGAACGCTCACTAAGGGCACTCCCTGTGGGGTACGAACCTCGGCTTAGGGCGTCAACCGGAGGGAGGACATCAAGGATGGGCCGGGCTGGATGAGAATGGACTGAGCGTTCCGTATTCCGTTGTGAAGTGAATACACACCGAAAAGTACGAGAGAAACAGAAATGTGCGGTCAGTAGTAGTCTCTTTAGTAGTACTACAGTATTTCTATTTTCTTAATGTCTCTCGGGAATCATCGCATTTCCGAATACAAACGAATGCTAATTTCCATGTCCATCAATTACTAGATTTATATTGTATAATAATTTGAATTCAGAACTAAGTACTTTATTGTTGTTTTGTTTGTCGTGTGAACTATATAGAACTGTAAAATTATTTTCCTATCTGTCGTGCCTGCGACTTTAGCAGCTTTCCTACCATTTTTAAAATAAATTACATTTAAGCGAGTATTAACAACTCTATATCGATTGAGAGCGTCCGGTCTGCACCAAGTGCAAAGGGCAACTGATAGACATCCGACGACTGACGAAACACGAGGTTTGCCGAGGGACATTAAGAACATTTTGTACAGGTATTGGCCGCACTGTCACTTTGTCCCTTTCTAGAGAGTGGTCACTTTTCTGAGGCTAACGTTCAGTCCATTCTCTATGTTTATGGTGAGTATCACTTGAACTATGAAACCTCCCACAAATTTCAGTCCCTGTCAAAGTCAAACTGTTTCCATCGACAAGAGGTTTAATGTACTATCGAGACGTTCTGTTCAACATCTATGTCGATAATCCTCTTCGACTCGCTCTTAGTGGTACGCAAATCACCGATAATATTACCCTATGTTACAATTGCCGCGGGTACTTACCCCATCGTGTATCATGCTCTTCCACGTATGCTCCAGTTTCTTGCGGAGGCGGTACGACTGTAGGATGTCGATGATACCCAGGAACAGGAGGAGACGCTCGCCACGCGCGTTCCTTGCAGGAATGCCGCCAGGACTGGGGAAAAGTAGGAAATATGATTGTGTATGTAAATTATTATGCTGCCATAATATTTAAGAACGGGAGTCATTTTTAACCGACTTCCAAGGAGGAGGTTATATGTTCGACGCGTATGTTTTTTTTTTTTTTTTTTAACCACCCATTTCTCCGTCGTTTGTGACCGATTTTGAAAATTCTTTTTTTGTTTGAAAGGGTATGCTCCCAAATTGGTCCCATATTAATTTTATTAACTTTGCTTGGGTAGTTTTTGAGTTAGCTACAAGATACGTTTTTTTCCCACTTAGTATGTAGATGATATGATAAGTTCCTGTCACTGGTAGCAGGTAGTGGTATTCGAATGTGTGTGGGGTAGGTACCACAACTGAAAAGTGAAAAATAAAAAACTTTTTACAATAAAAAAAACAACCGACTTCCAAAAAAAAACACTACAAAGTGAAAAATAACTTTAATTTCGGAAGTCGGTGGCAAAAAACGAAAACAAAAAACCCAAGACACCGACTTCCGAAATTAAAGTTATTTTTCACTTTGTAGTGTTTTTTTTTGGAAGTCGGTTGTTTTTTTTTTTTGTAAAAAGTTTTTTAATTTTTTTTTTGTAAAAGAAACTTTTTACAAAAAAAAAAAAACAACCGACTTCCAAAAAAAAACACTACAAAGTGAAAAATAACTTTAATTTCGGAAGTCGGTGGCAAAAAACGAAAACAAAAAACCCAAGACACCGACTTCCGAAATTAAAGTTATTTTTCACTTTTTTGGAAGTCGGTTGTTTTTTTTTTTTGTAAAAAGTTTTTTTTTAAAGTCGTCCGGTATGACAGAAGTGCTTGTTCACGTAGAAAAGCGCGGGGGCGGCAGCGGGAGCGGGCGCGGAGACGTGGCGAGCTCGTGTTCACATTGGCCGCCAGGCGTTTGCGCGAGTGTGACGTGTTGTCAGAGGTTGAAAAGATGGACGACGATCTCTGTATTGAACGACATGATGAAAACGTGCTATCGTTTCTACCAACAAGTACAAACTGGTTGAACGGAGCGCGCGATTCACTTGCGACGTCAGTTACCTGACGTCGCAAGTGAATCGCGCGCTCCGCCGCTAGTTCGACGTGAACATACATAAACAACATCATACGTTTGATACTGCCGCGAGCGCGCCGCACGCGCCAGTCGCTAGCTTGCCCGCTACTTTCACCGCACCTGCGTTTTGTACGTGAACACTTGCCTACTATGCTATGTGTTTGATATTTCGTGACCGCGCCCGCCACCTCACCCGCGACTCAACGTGAACAAGCACTAAGAGGGTATTCAAGTTTCTAAATACGTTCAAATGAGGAAAGAAATTAATACAAAGTGAAGGACTGTATCATCATACAATGACCAGAAAATAGTTTTAGTAGAGTCTGGCCACGTTAAGTCTGCATAAGAAAAAAAAACGGTGGAATTTGAAATCTATAGACGGCAACATCATCCTGTCCTACGAAAAAAGAATTTGATACTTTGTTTGTCTTTTTGTTTTTGATAGGTTATTTTGTTTATATTCTGATTTATTCCTGGTAAAGAATAGTCACTTTAGCACAATGCAGTGCGGATTTGATACAGTTTTGTCATCGTATGGAGGTAGAGCATAGGCACAACATAGTCTATTACACATAATCTATTATGCAAAAATCAAAAGGCAAAATATCAAAATCATTAGATCTACTTACAACCCCGAAACTGACATAACTGACTGATGTAAAAGTATACCATACATAAAACTTTTTGGGGTTGCCCATTTACTCCATTGCAGACTTAGCGTGGCCATACTCTAGCTATGTACAGGATTAGTTATAGACTGATATAGTCTAAAAACACTCACGGAACATCCTCCTCTTCATCAATAGGCTCACTTTCAGCCTGTATGCTCTCCATCGCGGTGGAGTGGGCCACCAGTCGCTGACGATTGATAGATCTGGAACAGACGGCTTTGTTTAGTAGGACGGAAGGGTAAAGAGCCGGTTGTATGCACAAGGGTAAGGGTAAAAAGAGTATTCGTGGGAAATTAAAGTTACACAACATTGTCTACATAATTATTGTCACCAAGATATGAGATTTGTCATATTCATGCTGATATGAAAGCAAAGTTGATATGGGAATTATGAAAATATAAATATTGCTCATTTCGATTCAAATTGCAAGGATCAAAACCCACGAGTGAGAACAAAATTTCCCAGTTTTATTTTTTCTTAGTGCTAATGAACATGAAGCTGTTAAGAGAGTCTTACTTTTAAATATAACTTGTGCATACAAAAAGCATTTTTGGAATACAAAGAGTTCAGAAAAATCTTTGTAAAAACGTTTGAACGGTGCAACAAATGATTATTTCTGAAGTGTGAAATACAAAGTGCCATCCCAAACATTATTAATTTATGAGTTTATTAGAAGGTAGCTTAGTATTTCATTAACTTAAAATAAACATGGTAAAACTAAATTAGTGGTGGTCAAGAATTGTAGTTAACACTTCAGTACATTAAAAAACCTTGAACGAACAATTGAATGAGCGAATGCATTCAATAACATGTAGATGCATGCGTTTAGATTTCCATACACATTCACATTTAAAGGCTCCAGAGTAAAAGAAAAGATGTTGAATGAAGTGAAACTAAATACGGTAGTTGCCTAGGTAAAAAAAAAAAACTATTCTGTCCGTCTTACAGATAATAAAAAAATATTAGACACCTATTTTTTGCTTTATCATATTAATCAAAAATAACTTAGAAAACACGCATTAAAGTTGGGGAGTGGGGCTCGCACGTCACAACTCAGTATTAAATCTAGCAAGGCGTGACCTCATGGCACATTTTAACTCAATGTATCGCCGTAATCTTTTGATTACGTCAAAAAAGAAAAATACGTGTTCAATATTTTTTAATAATCGGTTGATGAATTTTTTTGCCCGTCTACCGGTTGCCACCCCCAACATCGTTATAATTGAAATAATGTTATGTATATAATTCTTGAAACTCCTTACCGATGATTTATCACCGAAAATGAGGGTTAATTTTATCAAAACCAGAGGGCATTGATACACATAAATTCTTTGCACATAATAGAGCTTAAATTTTGAATGCCATGTCAAAAAAAAATGTTTGGCCCCCATCCCCCTTCTCCCGGCCCCCGTCCATTTGGGGTCCATTTGGACGGTACGGGGGGTTCGGTATCACTTGCCATCCGGTTGCCTTTCCGATAAAATTTTACGTGCCATTGTCTTGGATATAATGAGATCTTTTCACAATGGAGCCTCAATTAATTTAGTCGTTAGAACATGCATAATAATTAATAGTAATTATATACAGTTAGAGATAGTTTGTCTCCAGTTATTCGAGTTAATACACCTAACTATTAGATCACTTGACGAGGAGAGTAGTGGTGTGAAGATTACCAGTTAGTCGAGTCCATTCAATTCTTAGTCGATATTTTTTTACTTTAGCTAAAAGCTGAATGTAAACCAGGGACTATTGACTGACGGGAATTTAAAATTTGTTTTTTTTTAACGGATTGAAGAGATGTGACATGACAGCTGTCCTTTCATATAACAAAGAATTTAATCCCGTTCTTTTTACCAAATTATGTTTTTCCACTGATTGACTACAGCATTTTACATACATATATACATACATAAACTCACGCCTTCTTCCCATGGGGGTAGGCAGAAACTACAGAACGCCACCTGCTACGATCCTTACATACTCCTTTTGCCTCGTTTACGTTCATACATCTGGTCATACACGCACGCCGGTTGCGAGTACTACGCACCTGGTCTTTCTGAAGAACATCACCAATCATCATCATCTGCCTAGCCTTTTTCCAACTATGTTGGGGTCTGCTGCTGAATACCAATATTTTACATGGAGCGACTGCCTATCCGACCTCCACAACCCAGTTAGATACTGGGTAACATCACCAATAAGGTCAGTATATGTCCTCCTAGGGCGTCCCCGACCGGCTTTTCCCTTTACATCAGCCTTGTAAATACATTTTGTTAGTCGCCTTTCATTCATCCTCTCAACATGCCCAAACCATCTCAGCATACCCTTTTCAATTTTTGTCACTACATCTTCTAAATCACACCGCTGTCTTATCACATCATTCCTGAGCCTATCATTCATAGTCAGACCACACATGCTTCGCAAGGAACGCATTTCCACAGCATTTATTCTACTTTCATGCTTGTTTTGCCACACCCAACATTCACTTCCATACAGTAAAGCATTTTTTTAAATTAAAACTTTATGCACAAGTTATAAAATACTGTACAAAGGCGGACTTAATACCTGAGGCATTTTCTACCAGTCAATCTTAGTTAATAATCTAAAATTTCTTCTTTAAAGATGATTGAATTGAGTCAACTACGGATTAATCAAGTCAAGCGAGAATAAAAACGCGTTTACTTAAATCACACTTGCACAAACATTACAGAAATAACAGCCCCTAATCGCATTAGGGCGAAAAACATAAAAAAACGCATTCAAATAACCCCACAAACCAGTAACCAACACACCACCAAGAAATAAAAAAATAACAAAAATACATACGAATAATAATACGAACATTTTACATAATAATACGTATTATTAAAAATAAACATTCAAAACATATAAAACTCAATCGTACTGCGTCCGTTTGACTTGTGCGGTGAAATCCTCCCTGCCTTGTTCCGATCTGAAATGGTTTTATAATAAAAAAGAGGTACAGTACCGCCACCGAAAAAGTAGGCAGAAAACGTCGAGATTTTATAATAAAATTTTAAAACACGGAGTTTTTTTTTTAACACAGTTCAAAATCAAACTGTTTTAAATATCAAATGAAAATCAAATTCATGCGCACGATTTATGGCAATTAAATAATTAATTTTAATAAAAAAATAAAAACGTTTTAATTTAATTTACATAACCTATCTTTTCGAAAATATTTTTTAACCATAATGGTTTCTTTGGAAATTTTATAGCCTGTATTATAGGTAATAATTAATGTCAAGTTTTTACAAATTAAAATACTATACAATATTCTATCAACGACTAACGGGTCACAGCCTAACAAAAACAGTAGTACAAGACATATTTTATATCATTATTAATAAGTCTCCTCTTATTCGTCTAATGTTTTTATGTTGAACAAAACATATTCTTTTGTAGTCTGTGACTTAATTTGAATAAACAATTTTTACTTAATCTATGGTCATTATAACTTCGCCCGTTACGCGATTGGTAGTACTGAATTTTGCATTCTCAACGCTCGGCTTAACACCGACAGTTGAAAATCCAGTGCGCGATAAAATCCCGCCGCGATTTTATTACGTCCGTGCGAACGTCGGCTTAGTTTCAATACTTATAGAGTTCAAAATGGTACTGACAGAACAGTACTACCAATCACATGACTGCAAAATTCAGTGCTAACAATCGCGTCACGTAGTTATAATGAACGCAAATGTACTGTAAATGCGTGTTACACTAAACGTACATACCTAATTCTGTATCTGTCATCTTCAAACGATTAACCCCTTGACTGTGAGCCTAGGTTTACATATATAACACACATCTTGTCAACCTAATTGCCATTTGCTTTGATTTGTGGGTAGGCCTTCGGAAAAACGAAGAATTCGTCAATATACAGTCATTAACATGGCACATATTATACCTTTCTGGCTTCGTTATGAGTTAAGCTAACTAAATAAATATTTTTTATAGACGTTTGTACTCACCTGATTTTGCAGTGATGTGATATCTTTTCATTTTGTTAATTTTCACTCACATAACCTTGAAACTTTATCACAATATATCGAATTCACACACTCATTCACCACATAAACACTTGATTACGACAATACAATGTGTAGGCCACGCCATAAACACGATAACAGAAACCCATAGCACTTGAAACCTTATCTAAACCATAAAAACTTTTTGTTTACACAACGATAAAAATTTGACGTGTCACGGTACGCGGGAACTACGCCGAATTTTACTTTTGGAAATACGAATACGATAAAAATACGCAATAGTATCAGTAGCTATAGGCCAAATTACGTTCGTAGATAAATAAACTAGGTACTTATGTGTATTTCAAACAGTTTACAAGAATATTTATCATAAAAACTTTACTAAACACGGCGGCGGCGGCGACAGCTTCAAAATTTGTGCATTACAAAACTTTCGTTATCTTTTCATGGAAATATTTATCACTTTTCGATAAACTAACACTCAATATGAAATCTATACTTATTTCTCAGTAATTCTGTGTAACATTCTAATAAGATCACTCGCCGTTTTCTTCATAAAAACATTGCGAACTAATGTAAACAACACACACACTTCACCGAGTTTTGACAGTATGGCGGCGTCGCGTCACTGAAACCACAGATACATTTTGTTTGTTTTTTTTTTTTCGTTCATTTTGGTGGTGTTCCCAGTAAATTGTTACTAAAACCGGTCAAGTATTAATCGATTAGTCGAATGATACAACCAGATCGTGTTGCAAGTGCAAATAAATGTCAAATATTATCGTCCAATGGCAAGCAGTATCCTTATGCACCGCATAGGTGCATTTGACATTTGGAGCACTTTTTCTTATGCACCTATGGGGTATCACGCGACATTTCAAGAGTTAATAGAAACAGAACGATGTTTTAAAATTCGTTTGGCGCTAAAGGTATTTATATTTTTATATTACCTTAAGGGGGAAGCGTCAGGGTAGCCCGAGAAATTCAAATTTTCTTACGTTTTTTGCATTTTGCAGGTCAGTGTCGGGTTTTATGTTGATTAAAATATGATTTGCGGCCGTAACTAATATGGCTTTACTCAATTATAATCATTACAATCAGCATTAGTGATTAAGAAGATAAAGGTGTCAAAATCATGATTTTGAAAATCATGACATTTGACACCTTTGCTAACTTATAGAGTTGTATTGCTGATTGTAATGATTATAATTGAGTAAAGCCATATTAGTTACGGCCGCAAACCATATTTTAATCAACATAAAACCTGACACTGACCTGCAAAATGCAAAAAACGTAAGAATATTTGAATTTCGCGGGCTACCCTGACGCTTCCCCCTTAAAGAATCTTATCTACACGAATATATTTTTATAGTATTTTTTAATTTTTGTTTGTAATGAATAAACTCAAAACCTACTGGACCGATTTAAAAATTCTTTCACCAGTAGAATGCTATATTATCACTGAGTAACATAGGCTATAATTTATAAATATATCACGCTGGTGGAAGCTAGTTCTGTATAAATCCTTTTAGTTTACTAACCTCGTTCTATTAAGTCCCTTCCGTGGTTCTCCTTCGGCGTCGTCACCCTCGCTCTGACCGGAGTCCGTACGTTTTCGGGCTACCGTCTTCTCTCTTTGAGCTTCGTCGAGGTTGTGAATGCCGACTAGAAGAGAGTAGTCCATGATCTGGGGATAATAAAATTTGTTATGGAATATTGTGTGACGTCAAACGAGGGAAAAAACAGTGGCACTCCCGGAGTGCCGACTAAAGTGAAAACTTGAAAAAAAATCGGCAACGCGGTTATCAATGCGTTGATGTCTTTTACTCCACGGTGTTGGTAAATTCGGTAACAATGTCGCAAAATCAATGGTTTAGTCCCATCTCAAAAATGCCCAACGCGCCTAAAGAAGTTTTCACTTCAAAAATCGATAAAACAACCTGTATATCTGTCGCAGACCGATTGTATGATTTGTCATTTTACAAACGGCACCGTCCATTTACAAACGCTAGCGGTTATGCAATCTGCGTACGACATATCGATCGCGGCGATAAACCCGCGTCCTATTTAAAAGCGATTGTCGCGCGAATACGCGATCGTCGCATCCATATGTCACTTTTTGTTCGGTGATCTTGAACGTGTTGTCGCGCCGACAGAGGGCGCCTTCCGATTTTCCGAACAAAGTGACTTATGGATGCAACGATCGCTTTTAGATAGAGTCTGGCCAGCTAAGTCTGCAATGGAATAAATGGGCAACCCCAGAAAGTTTTATAAATGGTATACTTTTACATCAGTCAGTTATGTCAGTTTCGGGGTACTTATAATGTCAGATTGCTTACGCTGTAAGTTGTTTTCAGAAAATGAAGTAGAAAAATGGTTAAACCTATTAAAAGTAAAGTGCGGGAGTTATTATAAAATTTATGATAAGTAAATTCCAAGATATGAAGGAACAGCACGATGTCGTCCTTAACCAAAAACGACAATGTTTACAAGATATCGAAAAGTTGACGTGTAAGTAGATCTAATGATTTTGATATTTTGCCTTTTGATTTTTGCATAATAGATTTTGTGTAAAATAGACTATGTCTATACCTATGCTCTACCTCCATACGATGACAAAACTGTATCAAATCCACACTGCATCGTGCTAAACTGACTATTCTTTACCAGGAATAAATCAGAATATAAACAAAATAACCTATCAAAAACAAGTATCAAATTCTTTTTTCATAGGACAGGGTGGTGTTGCCGTCTATAGATTTTCAAATTCTACCGTTCTTTTACTTAAACAGACTTAGCATGGCCAGACTCTTGGATTTTGACGTAAGTATCTCGCAACTAATAGTTCGCTTCTAACGTAGTAAGCTTAGTAACCTTAAAGCTCTCCAGCACTCGACAGTCCCGCTGCATAGTCTTGATGAGGGCGTTGTACGTGTCCGCTTCCAGGAACAGACCCTCAGTGTGATGTTCCATGAAATCCAGGTCCTTGTAGGTAGGCGACGTCTTCTGACGCTCGCCTTTGTTAGCCTGGAATGAAGAAGACAAAAAATTTAATAATTTATCAGAATTTAAGTCGTGATTTCACGGTACTGTATAGTAGTTTTTTTTTTTTTTTTTCTATTGGGCTTCTCATAGCTGACTTCTGAGGCCATGACTATTTAACCGGTCAATCCTGTGGGTGCCTTAAGCTGCTACACTTAAAACCTCCAGCCAGGGGTTATTCAACTATGCTAATTAAAACTAGGTGAACGCTCGCTAAGGGCACCCCCTGTGGGGTACGAACCTCGGCTTAGGGCGTCAACCGGAGGGAGGACATCAAGGATGGGACGGGCTGGGTATAGTACAGTCAAACAGAAAGATATATATACAGGCAGCAGACTTAAAACTACAATAAATAAAAAAAAGGTTTTTTTTATCCGTCAGGTAGATTATTAAAAAATATTGGACAGATTTTTTCCTTTTTTTACTTATTAAAAAGATTACGGCGATACATTGACATAAAATGTGCCATGACGTCACGAGCATGTTGATTTTATACTTACTTGTGACGTAGCTCCCACTCCCCAACTTTAATGCGTTTTATGTAAGTAATTTTTTATTAATATGGTAAAGCAGTGGTGGCCCAGTGGTAACGGCCGCGACTTACGAGTTGTAAGGTCGTAGTTTCGAACCCAGACAGGCGCTTTACTTTGTGTAAATTATTTCATCACCACTGCTCTCAAAACGGTGAAGGAAAACATCGTGAGGAAACCGGCATGTCCTAGAACCGAAAATTCGAAGACATGTGACATCTACCAACCCGCACTGGGCCCGTGTGGTGGATTACGGCCCACTCCCTCTCACAGAGAGGAGGCCGCCTGTGTCCCAGCAGTGGGAACATTTATAGGCTGATGATGATGATGATAAAGCAAAAAATACGTGTCTAATATTTTTTTAGTTTTTAATTAACACAAAGTGCCTGCCTGCGTTCGAACCTACGACCTGCAACTCATAAGTCGCGGCCATTACCACTGGGCGACCACTGCTCTGCTCTATTCAGTATTCTAACTAATATTAAAAATGCGAAAGAGAGTTTGTTTTTTACACTATCAAGCTAAAACGGCTGAACCTTGTGATATATTACAGCTAACTGAAAGAAAATTTAAAACGCATATTAAAAGTACTCTTTGTAAACAAGCATATTACAAATTAGAGCATTATATCTTAGATAAGAATGCTTGGAAGCATGCTGGTCTAGCTCCATAGGACAATTTAGAGTCTAGACAAAATCAAACTGGTTGCTAATTTAATTGTGTAATTAAATATTACAACATTTTTTTTATATTCTGTGATTCCTTGAACTCACACACTGTCGAATTAGTATCACTTGTAATTTTTTTAGGAATATCGTATAGGTTTTACAATGCTTGTAAATATGTGAACACCATGTATCCATTACATAATTATTTTTTCTATCATTGCTTCAAATATGTGAACACCATGTATCCATTACATAATTATTTTTTCTATCATTGCTTCATTTTTATTTTTACCTATTGTGGTATAATAATCTTATTCCAGGTGCATCGTTTTCACATATAATTATATAATGAATGTATACAAAATATTGTAAAACATTTTAAAAGAGTAACGGTGAAGTTTCTTGCCCATTCTTCTCCATACGAAAACTATCTTTTGGAAGGGGCGACTAGAATCAATTCTATTTTTTGTTTTTGACGTTCAAAAGTGCCTTTTTGTGCCTAATTGAAATAAATTATTGACTTTATTTGACTTTGACGGATTTGGCACATGGGTATAGCATGACCTGGGTTAAGGCATAAGATACTTTCTATCCCGGTAAACGCAGATGAAGTTGCGGGCAGAAGCTAATTTAGACTTCTAAAATCTATCTGGTGAAAAATCTGATGTCGTACATAACGTCACATACCTTCCTCTTGTAAGTAGACCCTTTGAGATCGTACTTCGTATGTAGCTTGATGGATGACGGCAGTATGTTGTTCATGGCGACCAGTCGAACGTTCTTGCTATTGCACTGATAGCAGTACAAACCGAAGAATTTTGGCAATAATGTGCGTGGGTTCTGAAATCATGAAAAAAACTTAGATTTAGCAGTATTCTGGGTTAAAATCCCGAATTGCAAGCCTTCTAATGTCTTTATAAGATGACATTGCGCCGGTATTTCCAGAAATTGGTATAATATATACACCGTGACATTTTAGTCGTCTTACAAAAGCAGCCCACTTCATGTATCCAATGACTAAACATTCATTAAAAAAAAAACGATATACACCGTTACATTTTAGTTGACTTACAAAGGGTCACTCAATGTACCCGACATAAAATACCTCTAGGAGCAATTAATTTTTTTTTTACAATATATATACCTACATTTTTTATGAATGTTTCGTAGTCATTGGATACAAGAAGTGGGCTGCATTTGTAACACGACTAAAATGTCACGGTGTATAGTCGTCCAGACTGTATTTCGGCCATGGCAGCCAATCTCAACAGAGACTAGCCTTCGGCGCGGGAGATATTATAGTGCACAAGTGTGTGCGCAGACACAGGTGCACTCTCTCTACTCTGAAATAGGTAGACGTGTGCGGCCACTGGTGGTGAACCACGTTTGAACCTTATTACTGAGGACAAAAAGTTGAAAGTGATCAACCGCCATTGTCCGCCTGTTTTTACACTAATGTTGCTTTAGTTTAAGTATCATATATTTAGGGGCGAGCCTTCAGCTATTATGGTATGAATCCGAACAACGCCGTACGCGGCAGTACTGTCACTACTTGTCCCCATACATTTTCTATAGGAGATTACATTCCGAGCACGGCAGCAATGTTGCGCATCATTACTACGACGACACTGCTGCGCGGCAGTGTCACCTGTCGCCGCGGCAGACCAATGGTGCGGCGTTCATCACAGCGATAACACGTGAATGTTGACAACTGTTGAGAAATAAACCACGAACAGCAGTGCCGCTCCGCGGTGCTCGGAATCACGCTGCCCGGCCACCGTAGGCGCGGGCTTGCGGACGGTGAGCAATGGGTAGCTCGCCGTCCGATAAGGACCAAGCCCGGGTCGACGGCGCGTTGTGTTTCACGCGCGCCTCAAAGAGATGTCAGCAGAATTGACGGGGTCTGCTAGGGCCAATGCCTGCCGGGGCTGCGAATATGGGCCGAAAGGGACATCGTGGCCCCCGGCAACAGGGCAACCGAAGGAACACGGGTGGGTTTTAGTCAGTAAGAGTCTGACACGCCCTCCCGCTCCGAGAAGTTATTTGACAATTTCCCAAACAAAAAAAAAAAGCTGCACTGACGCGCAGCATTGCCGCGTGCGGCGTTATTCGGAATCATACCTTTAATCGGGCACAAATTACCAATAAATGGTCAACACCGCCTATGACATCGCAGGTGGCGCCATCCTAGAGACAAAACGAAATGTCTCATGTAATCATGTCCCTGTAATAACACAATCCCCTCACCCTTCAAACAAGAAATAGTTGTAATGGTTAAATAAGGTCCAAAAAGCTCACCTGAACAAGGTTCATGTACTAGGTGGGGCAAAAGTAGTGTCATAATATGAATTGATCGCCATATTGCAAGAAATTAAAAAAAATGGGCTCTGTTTTCATGGAAAGATTATTTAAAGGTGTAAAATTTATGACAGATGTTGAGAAAATTGTTTTCGTCAAATGACCACCGGAGTGGATGCATATTTGTGCTCGTTTGTTTGCAATGTTGCTCGCAAAACATCCTCTAAATTTGTGATTTCTTCTACGATGTTGACTTTCAAGACTTGCTAAGGTTTGTGGATTATCGTGGTAAATGCGACATTTCAAAAAGCTCCAAAGAACGAAGTCTGGAACCGTCAGATCTAGCGATCTGGCCGGCCAGTTCAAATCACCAAAACGGAAGAGCTTACGGCCCGGATATTGGTGTTTTAAAACCTCCATTCATTGCCTGAGCTGTGTGACTCTGTATCGCTTCATTGCATATGTTTCAAATCACAATCACATTATGACGCCATTTGCAAAAACTATGGCGCATTCACACACCTTGTAGTATTCTAGCAGATTTTTTTGTAAGAACTCCCCCTCTTTATGCTGCACCGTCTTGATGAGTAACTCGTCATCGCTTGTCAAGTAAAAGATGCTGCCCCTAGTTTGCTCAATTCGCGCAGCAAAGAGTGGTAGTACTTCCCCAGACAAGCTCACAAAGAGCTCTATCACTGGTAAATAAGGTCCAAAATTGTTGTTGTCCGTGTGGTGCCGGACTTACTAGAGAATGAGCAGCAGCGTTCTCTATGCATTTTTAACATCATACTGCGATCGCGAACCCGCCTGCCAAGCGTGGCGATTATGGCATAACCCCCCCCCCCCCCCCCCCCCCCCCAAAATGACAAGCACCAAGATGGACCAATGACCTTGTGAAGGCCGCAGGAATCCGCTGGATGCGAAAAGCACAGAATCGGTCGAAGTGGCGGTGCTTGGCCTAGGTCCAGCAGTGGTCTTTCGGGTGAAATGATGATGATGAAGGTCCAAAATAACTCACCTGATCAAGGTTCAAATAGTATCCAGGCAGAAGTTTCTGAAGAAACTCGCCCTCTTTATGTTGCACCGTCTTGATGATGAACTCGTCATCGTTCGTCAAGTAAAAGATGCTGCCGCTAGCGCCCGGGTTGCTCAACTCTCGCAGCGGGGCGCTGCACATTGACATCTGGTAGAAATCGATTAACATAATATGGTTTGGAATGGCGCTATAGTAATATGTGTTGGTTTTATATGTGTGCTTGTGATGTTCTTCTGTAGGTTCGAGAATGCCTTTCTGTGATAGTTTTTAAATCAATTCAATCTCAGTAAGAGTCCCTAAGTCTCTAATGCTTTAGTTTCTACAAAAAATCGTATTACGAATGTAAGTTTCTGAAATTTGTGTGTCCCTAATTGCTACAGCAACATGATTTTATTTGCATTGCACACATAGTGTGCATTGATGTTTTTAGCAACACAAAAACATGTTTCTGCAAGAATGCTACACAACTTTAGTTTACAATAAACCTTTAGTGACCCAATTTATTTAATCCTAAAATGCCATAATATTATAAATATTTCTGAAGTCATGTCCTCCTTGGTATAAAATGCTTTTACTTATAGCTTTTAAAACCTACCAACTTTTAACGGTAGAAAGGTCGACCATTTTTATATTAAATACATTGTGTATACCTTTACTTAATGCTTTAGTTTCCCAAAAATGTAAATATCTGAAATCATTGTGTCCCTAATTTGTGATAAACAAAATTTGCGGCTACTTCATTTTGTTGCATTGCACACATACTGTATGCAATGATACTAGCAACATGTTAAAAACACAAAAACATGTTGCGCAGTTTTTATTTACCTTGAATCATTCATTAGTGACACTATTTTCCTAATCCTTGTTTTCCTAAAATTCATAATTATCATAATATGAAATCAGTGTCCTATGAAAATGCATCAATCGTTGTTAGTTTCTGATTCCACTAGTAACGGGAAACAGGTTTTTTTATTAAATAAATACATTGTGTATACCTTTCGTATCTGACAGACAACCTGACCTTCAATAATCATTATATAAAACGTATTTTACTATTATAATCACTACTAAATACCAATAGATTGAAATACATAAAATGGGAATTCCCTATTCATTTAGGTAAAATGGACTTTTATTCTAACTCATCCATACAAATTAATAATTCGCTAATACACCTATAAGGAAATATCGTGACTGATGCTAATAGCTATGTATAATATTGTTGTAAATTAAACACAGCAGATATATCAATATGTCATCATTGCCACGACTCTGAAAAAGTTGCACGCAAAACAAACATATTTAAGTGTCGTGTCAACTTAGTAAGTAAATATTATATGGTAATGACCGTAGCTACATCATTTATTTTCTAGTCAATCTATGAGAATGTTCAGGCGGCAGAATAATTAATTGGCTGATGAAAAAATTACTTTACTCGTATTGAAATAAGGGATATTTTGTATTGCTCAAATAATGCGAATATTTGTACAAATTAATACCTTTGTAATTTAGCCTGGGTTCTGGAGCGTTCTGAATTGTATTGTGACTTTTTACTCGACCATTTCTAACACACAAGTTTATCACTTACAGTATTTTTATATAACGAAGCAACGCACGCTTTACTTGTGGTAACCAAATGTACAAACACGCTGTGAATGTGTGCGTGAAGACGAGTAGCGTCAGCACATAACACACACAAACACACTCACTTCCGATTTCGCCACTGTCTCGGATGGTACCGAGAGCTCCTGCGCTTACACACACATTCACAGCGTGTTTGAACACTTGGTAACCACAAGTAAAGCGCTTAGCTTCGTGAAATAAAAATACTATACTATAATTCTATATTTTCTTTGCCTATATTGATCTAAAACCAAAAATGTGTGTAGGCGTTATGTATCTTTTCATTTTCATGCTATCATAATCAACAATAGCACAGGGGTCCACTCGTTTGAAGGTACAGTAAGCGCTCAAAAGTGCATGAGCACGCTAAGAGTCGTATTGCTGTGAACACGCGGTATAGCTCGTACATTTGTATGTGTAAGCAACACGATACACACACCACAGATAACGCAGTTACACGAAACAACAATATATTTCCGTCGCTTTAAACATGCTAGCACACACGCACTATGCGCGTGAACTTGACCAGTTAATGGCATTGCTAAAATTCGATAGTTACTTAACAAGCGCAGATAGCAGAAAGCGTTAAGCGTTGGTATGGAATTCAATCTGCCTCAGGTTCTAATCTCGTGAAACACAGTGCGGTTTTTTGCAAATATTATTATTTTTGTTTTCGATAATAATATTTTTTAAATATTGCTGCTTTTTTATGTTGTTATTGCAATAAAGGTTTTAGAATAAAAAATGCGTGATATATGATAACTAAATTAAAAAATATATGTTTATTCGTTATATTTATTTTACATAAGTTAATAAACTGCTACAATTATTTATCATTACTTCAGCTGAATAAGATGTGAAATAGATGTCAAGAAACTTAGAAGCAGTTTGTATTATTTAGACATATTTAAATTATGAAATATTTTAAATTTTTAATGGATTTTTTCACCATAAATATTAAGCTTTGATCATGGTCGAAGTAATTAAGTAATAAATAAGAATATTAGACTACTTAAAATGTAAAAAACTACTTACAGAATAGGTAATTTTAAGGTTAAATATGGGCAGTTTGTTTATATTTTATTTGTATTAATTATTTTACATTTTATTTGACTTTAGTAAATATTGGTTGTTATTGAGGTTAAAGCTTAAGTATTCATTTTCTTTACGAAAAGAAGATTGAAACTAAACCTCAAATTTTTATCCTAAAATAATACTATTACTAAAATAATATTAAACAATTTCGGTATATCTGCAAGAAATACGACAAACACCCTATTGAAACGTGCTTAAAAAATTCGTTACCATAAATTCATGCAATAACGAATCTGTTGTTTATTAAGTTGGTACGGTCAATATTTTAAGGTCAAAAACGGTTTTCTAGCTGGTCTTCAGTGATGCAAGCCTTCAGAGTGCACGGCGAACGGTTCATAATGACGTGTTTTTAATAATTCAGCAAAATGTCTCGTTGGTATGAAACCATTTGTTTCATTCACCATTTGACGTCGCTGCTACTCGATAATAAGCCCCTTCCTCATATCTCTTAACCCTCACAGTATTTCTCTAGAACAAAGAAAAACATTGTTTTTATTACACATAATACCTTATTATTTATTATTCACTAATCGAATTAAACCTCACAATGAATTTAAAACTTTAAAGGCATCTTCTGTCTCAACAATACCTCTGTTCTATCAACAATACCCTTGATTAAGATTTATGTTTAGTAAAATATGAAATATATAAATGATAACACTCACACTTAGTCCGGTTTCATTAGATATTCACTTCACTTTTACGCAGCGCAATAATATTCTCTGATCTGATCTGATCTCTTCAATATATTTTATGCCTGCTTTTTGATAATAATAACCACAACACTGCGCTAAATACTCGTCACCAATATTATCCACGAACCAACAAAGTTCTATTAATTAAATACTCGTAACAAACTGCATCTACCCCACAGAAATCGAAATAATTTACTTAGTTTTTTGTGGTCTACCTGCTAAACTTTAATATTTATGTGAACAAGACGAATGAAACTAAAAACGAATGATGATTATTGAACTAGTCATTGGTTGCAGACAAAGTGAGTGTGTGTGTGTAATGTGCGTGTCTACAGTATTGTAACAACTTATAGAAGAAGGTCGTAAGTCAAACCGAAGCGTCAGTCTATTGCTTTGTGAGATTGCTCATGGACTTTTGGTCGGCACTGTACATACAGCGTCAAAAAATGAAACCTCAAACTGTTCAAAGTAATCTGAACGAGTAAGAAAAATTTGGCCTGAATGACAGTTGCCATAATAGTGTTCATTCTGACACACACTCCCTCTCATTACGAAACGACTTGCAACTTTGGTTCAAGCTTAAACCTTTCAGCCAGTTTTTGTATTTCGAACCTTATTCGGACTGAGGTAAAGTACTAAATTCAAAAGTGAT
This sequence comes from Agrochola litura, assembly GCA_949152395.1. Lineage (NCBI taxonomy): Eukaryota > Metazoa > Arthropoda > Insecta > Lepidoptera > Noctuidae > Agrochola > Agrochola litura. The sequence goes on along the minus strand of OX424521.1, from coordinate 10,139,183 downwards.
CTGAACGATCGTAAGAAAATATTTGATAAAAATTAATGAGAGGGATCATAACGAAACGAAATCGTTTCGCAACTTTGGTCCAAGTTTAAACCTATCAGCTAGTTTTTGTATTTCGAACCTTATTCAGACTGAGGTAAAGTTCTAAATTGACAATTTAGATACGGGTTTAAAAATTATCTTTTGTATTTAGAACTGTAACACAGTCAGAATAAAGTTCAGCGTTCAAAAATATGTCTCGATGGTCTGGTTTTATAATAAGCTACGTTTGCTTGAGACGAAACGTGATTTTCTTAGTTGTGCAGATCATTTTGAACAGTCAGTTCGTCAATACATTTTTGACACTGACCACAATAGTGGTTAATAACCAACGCTACGTGCCACACATTTGTTTTACATGCATCGTGCTAAAAACATTGATCAAAGCTACGTGAGATTATTAAAGGGTAAGAAAATATCTAAAACGGTGCTTTTAAGTCTGGAAACTATCACATCTACTCTTAGGCTGAGGCTTGCAATATCTCTGAAAGGATGAGCGGAGCGGAGCGGAACGGAGCGAATAATGAATGTCCGAAGCAATAGGAGTATGGTTCCAAAGCTAGGGCTTTCTATTTAGATAACATAACATCACATTGTATTCCTTGAAGAACTAGACAGCGATGAGTAGACACACCTGCATTTTGCCAGTCATATTTTAATGCCTATGAAATAGAGCCAATTGCCATTTATAGGTGACACAAATCCAGACACTCCGACCCAGGAGTCGAACCCAGGGCTTTATCGAAATCGTTTTTGTACACAGAATAGCACATTAACGCCATGGACAAATTAGCCTCGTGGACACATTAGCCCCCTGGACACATTGCCACCTGGAAAAATTAGCCTCGTGAACACATTTTTAGCCCGCTGGACAGATTAGCGTCGTGGACACTTTAGGTTCGTGGACAAATTAGCCTCCTGAACACATTATTAGCCTCGTGGACAAATTAGCTTCGTGGACAAATTAGCGTCGTGGACACATTAGCCACCTGGACATATTAGCCTAGTGAACACATAACGCTCATTTGTTTTTCGCTTTCTGCTCCGCTCTATAATGTCGCAAACCACAGCCTCTAGCGTGAAGACTCGTTTTCATTACGCGAAAAAAAAAAATCCTATATTCGCAACGCTGTCAAATGGCGCAATATCAATTGATATCTTTGAAGTACACTAACCATTACTGGCAAGTCAGAAATGGACGTTTTAGGCTAACTGCCCCACCAAAGCTGTGCGAAAGAAAAAATCCACCAATAGAATTGCTTTGTTTTGAATATGGACCGATTTTATTGGTGGACTTTTTCCTCGCTCACCGCTCTTTCCTCATAAGATTCCTTGTAGAAACCCAGCTTTTGGTCAGTCAAGCATTATTTGCGTCACTGACTCACTGACTGCGTTCAAAAGCTGTTCAAGAGCTGTCTGTTGAACTGCTCTTGAACGGAGTTTAGATGTGCTAACCGCGTTCAATTTCAGTGGCGAAATTGGCACTAAATCGCCACAAAAACGAGCCTTCAATTCTACAATACCAAACAGAAGAACATCTAAAAGCTTCGAAAAAGTTAATACAGTAATCTTACTAAGAAATCATCGGGCTGGATCCCGAATAGGTCGCGGAAATATCGGAATGCTATTGGCGCGTAAGTCTTGAATTTGAATTCCGAATAGTGATGCGCTGGCGTGTGATTGGATCCTTCGTGTGGGAAGTTCGTCGTTTCCACGGTCATGAAATCTTGCATGAGGAGATCTCGCTCTGGTTTGGATGCTAGCCCGCCGATTGCATGCTGGATTCCTGTGGAAGAGAGAAAAGAGGGAATTGTTAGATGTTGTTTCGGTATAAAGATATACATGGTGGCAGGGACATCGACGCGAAAACTGTTACCACCCTATGTTTTGTGGCTATAAATTGATACAATATTATGGAACAAAGATTGGAGACAGTTACAATGAGTTCTTGTCGAAGTATACCTACATCTTTTTGAAGCTTTTTTTACTACTTGAATACGAGGCTTTTGGCTACTTTTGTTTTGTGTGTATTTTGTAGTTTTTAAAAAAATGTGCGTTTTGTTTGTGCAGAATAAACAAGTTTTCTTTCTTTTTCTTTTTTTTTTTAAGCTGCCTGTATACCAAGAACATCAGGAAACACATTAAACCACAAGACAAATTTTAATTCTTGTGATAAAACGGTAGAAATTACGGTTTTATCGCTTGAAGTAATTTCTTGCAGACAACAATTGGATGGAAAGTAGGCGGTATGTAAAGGTTTGACTATTGTTTTATATTGGGAGGACTTGTGGCTTGTCGATGTCAGCAGAATTGACGGGGTCCGCTAGGGCCAATGCCTGCCGGGGCTGCGAATATGGGCCGAAAGGGAAATCGTGGCCCCCCGGCAACATGGCAACTGAAGGAACACGGGTAGGTTTTAGTCAGTAAGAGTCTGACACGCCCTCCCGCTCCACCCAGAGCGGGAGAAGTTATTTGATAATTTCCTAAGCAAACAAAAAAAAAGGTTCATGACCACACCACATGGAATGGTGGCGATTTGAAACAAACCTAGCCGGGTGGCTGGATGCGGAAGGCGGAGGACATGGTGTTGTGGCGCAGCCTGGGAGAGGCCTATGTTCTGTAATGGACTGCGATAGACTGCGTTGAGGTTGAGGGTAGCCGGCTGATTCTGAGACCATCAAACCTCAAACCATTTTGTTTTTTGAATAGAAACAAGATCCTAACAAACAAAATACGTCAATGAACAAATCAGCTAAAACGTTCACAGTTTCCGCAAAAAAAAAACTTCTCAACCCATAAAAAAGTGTTCATTCATTCCATTTGTGTTGCTAACACAACAGGCAATGTGTAATGGTTGACAAGATAATTATATTATTACGATGCTAATGCCAAGTCATTAGTAACACCACGGGTCCACGGTCAAAGGCTACTCTTGAGAAATCGACCTTGAAAACGAATGAATATTTGCATAATATTGAATAGTTTTATAATGCTTTGTTCACTTCTGTTAATGTAGAATTTTTATTAGTGTCCGACCGAAAATGGATTTTAAGCCGAAAACGAAAAAGAAGCTTCGGCTTTAGTCTTATTTTCCGCCGAAAACAATGAAATATTTGCGCTGAACACAAAAATCTTGTTTGCTAACAAACAAGATTTATTTTTTCGTGAGTCCTGCTCTGCAGTGGACCGTTACAGAAAGGTATTATCAAAACCGCTAGACTCTCCCTAATCCATTCTACCCTACTTTAGAAATCCTAAATCTTCACTTATTACTTTGTCATCAAAAAGCCGGACCCTGCCGTAATCATTTGCAGGGCAGATGTTGTGCAGGGGGTCAGTGACAGCTCGGCCCGAGTCAAGTCAACCCGAGCAGGTCAAGACAACAGTAAAGTGCGTTTATAGTACAAAATCGCATGACACTTCATTTTTCATCTACTATAAGAGTGTATGGTAAGCGGTAAGCCCCCAGATTGATACACGCTATAAAATATTCAAGTTACGACGTTTCAAGAACTTCCGCACTTATAAAAATAGCTTTGTTCCATTCAAGTGGCGATCGAAACTTCAAATGAAAGATTCAGTTACTTCACGAAGTTACTTGTATACGGGCTATATTGGGAGCATACGTTATTATAACGGACGAAGATTGAGAAAAGAGGTATATTTACTAGGCTTTGCACATGACAGCCACGCCAATGCCACAAGGTGGACCGAAGTCCTGGTAAAGATCGCGGGAATTAGCTGGATGCGAGAAGCACGGGACTGGTCGTTGCGGCAATGCATGGGGGAGGCTTATGACTAAATGATAATAATGGTGATAACATTGGGTGGAAAAAACAGACAGGTTTTCAAGACAGATAAAAGGGTGCATTCTGAAAGTTGGCACATTCGCAAATACTTAAATTATCTAGTTTTGTCGTCTGCGTTACCAGTGCTGGTACTCACAAAGCCGTAGTAATTTGGTGAATTTGTATTTAATTATACAAATCTCCAAAAAATCTCTATGACTTGGCCAAGTTTTTCTATCTAGCACGTGGTAAATTTTCGCTAGTCTAACTTTTTCTCATAAAAATCGCTCGAAAATTGAGTAAAATTTTTGCCAGACCGAAGCCTTTGCAGTAAATATTTTTTCTTATTGAACACATGTTTTCTAACTGCGTAAAAGTATTACCATAGGAAAGGCCCACTCTTCTACAACGTCCCGAAAAAAAATTCAATTGATAGCCCAGGTAGTTTTATTTTTATGTTTTTTTTCTTTGAGCACTATGGGACGTGATTGTAAAAAACAAAAATTGGTCATAGCTTTTGAACCGTAAAAAATTGCACCAACATTCTCAGAGTTATAAATTTATAATGTTTGGAAATGGCCTTGCCCACGCCCCTATTCGATTTGATTCATATTTCCAGGGATCCCCTATATAGTCGATAACTCGGTCGAAATACCGCGGGGACTCCCTAAAAGCGGTGCAATAGTCCCTATGGCATGCGTTAAAGAAATCTCCAACACCCCACATGCAGGCCCTATCAATCAATGAAACTGAGCCTTGGTCGCACATCTGACGAAAAATGCGTCGCGTAACGCCAGAACGGACAAGAAAATTAATAAAACATGCAACCTTAAACACTTAACCGATGATACGTTAATGCAGTGGTCGGCAAACCGCAGCTCGCGAGCCGCATGCGGCTCTTTGGCCTATAGAGTGCGGCTCTGTACAAATGTCGATGAGAGCGAGTGTAGATACGCGCGGGGGTCGGGGTGTCGGTCATTAAGCAAGATATCAAGTTATAATCAACATTCAAACTATATTTCAAAGAATTATTTCCGAAAAGTATTATCACCAAAAATTAACAGGACATCGAAAATTAATCATTTACTTGTTCCTTTCAAAATTTTCCAAGGTTAACTAACTTGTTAATAAGTAAGATGCCTTCATCATATTATTATCAGCCGACATGATGATGATGAAGGCATCCTACTTCTTAGCAAATTAATTTTAGGAAGCGTTGTGGAGTGAAAGAGGATGGGAGTTTTAAGGATTAAGAAAAGTGTGTTGAGACAGTTTGGACACACAGAAAGGATTGGCTCTCATAAAAATCTTAATCGTTATAGTATTGATATTTGGCTCTATTAACTACCCTTAAAATACGTACGATGTAACGTTGCTATCAATTATTGATTCGGACAATCTTTAACCAATGAACGTCGATAAAAAGTTTTCAGTTCAAAAACAGTGAAATATAGAGGCCTCTGTGAATTGAAATATTAGTTCCGGATCTCACAAAAACTTTTAAATGGATTTGAATGATACCTTTTTTGTTGGGTAGTTTAGGATTTTTGTGACAACTACTAATGGATGTATCGAACGATGTTCTAACTTAGCGATAGCAAAGACTCGTTTATATTTATATTAGTCTATGAGCGAAGAGTCAGAGAAATGAATTGAAGGGATATCAAATTGACTAGCAAATTAAATTGACCGTATATTCATATCACAACAGTCAGCAAACAAAACACACAAATTGACGTAGGGTGTCAATTTGCTAAACAGATAATTTCCCTGTACCTACAGCTGCCGAACTCGGGGCGGTCAACACCGCTACCATCTTGCTGGCTGTTTTAATATTTATACCTAAGGCAAAGTTTTGTTTTTTGTTTTATCATGTTTAAATTTCGACTCCTCCGTACCTCGGAATGCACGTTAAGGCTGCCTGTCCACTGGAGCGGACTGAGGCAGCAGAGCGGAGAAATGTGCCAATATTAAGATAGACACCCCCCCCCCCCCCCTTTAAAGTTATTTTTCGATAATTTTTCATGAAAATTCAGAAAAATTCGGGCGGTCACATCGGCGATGGACGACATTGTATGTTAATGTAATATGTCGCAGAAAGATGGTTGAAGCCGTGATATAGTTAAATCCCTAAGGATATAGCATATACCGTAATATGTAGTTATATGAAAGCGGTTCATAAGCTTACGTTCGCACAAACGTAAAAATATCGCGGCGGGATTTTATCGCGCATTGGATTTTCAACTCTCGGTGTTGAGCCGAGCATTGAAAATCCAATAGTGAGCATCCCAGCGCGTCGAAAAAACACAGTGTTGAATTTTCAACTCTCGGCGCTTAACTGTAGGTTGAAAATCCAGTGAGCAAAAAAAATCGCCCTTACAAACCTGGGCTAACTGTCTACTAAGAATATAACTACGATACCAGCACGATCTAGTTACATATAACTATTAGGGCACTCTGACCAAATAGGGTAGGTTTGATTAAAACTGTGGCCAACTACGCGCGAGCCAAGCTACCGAAGCGAGCGGAGCCGCGGCATTCCCTTCCCCCGAATTGTAAATTTGGCGTCCAGCATAATCATAGTATAATCAGCCTATAATGTTCCCACTGCTGGGACACAGGCCTCCTCTCTGTGAGAACGAGTGGGCCTTAATCCACCACGCGGGCCCAGTGCGGGTTGATAGATGTCACATGTCTACGAAGTTTTTGGTTCTCGGACATGCTTGTTTCCTCCATTTAGGCGTCCAAGAATCATTAATGAAGGAAATTAATTGTTTTCCCTTTAAATGTTAAGTTAATATATCCCCACTTTTCACGAGACAGTTGGACTCGTTCTCGTTAAGTATTATGATGAATTGATGACACAATAAAACTTATGAAAAGCATAGGCGGAAAAACATTGTTTTTATTTTAAATGCAGTGAATCTGACATTTTATTGATTAATAAAATTAGTTTATACAGAGTCATTAAATTAATTAGAGCAACTTTACAAACTTGATGGGTAACGATATCTAATACTTACACCATGCACAATGAAGAATTCCGCATTTGGGATGAATTTATCTTAAAAACAAACTTAACTTTGTAGTTGAAAAACATGTTCTCCCATACATCGCTATACAGAATAGTGGACGGCTCGCCGGCAGCTCACTGCCCGCGAGTCGTCACACGTCAAATAGACGTTAACACATTTGATTTAAAATCCTAACTTGAATGACAAGTTATTTGCCGTGTCGGAGCGGTGCTGTTATAATGGGCGATGTCCATAAGCTAATTACTTCAAATGATGACCTTAGAAAAAACATATGTTTACGCCCCCTATTACGTCATTATCCTGTCGTTATCCCAATTTATTTGGGGTCTGTGCAACATGTCCCTTTCTTCCATACTTCTCTATTAGTCGTCATCTCGGGAGTCCCCCCCTTTCTAGCCATAATCATCTGCCACACAGTCCATCCATCGTTTCTTTGGTCTTCCCCTACTCTTATAGCCATCCACATTCATACTCAAAAACTTTCCTCACGACATTTTCCTCATTCCTCCGCATCATATACCCATACCATGACAACCGATGATCATACAATGACCCCCTATAACATGGGACCAAAATGAGTGTATATTATACAATATGTAAAAAAAAAAAAGTGGTAGCACTCCGGGAGTGCCGACAGAAGTGAAAACTTGAACAAGATCGCCTTGGCGGAAGAAAAATACTTGTATAGAACATTGGTTCGTAAACTTATCAAAAGAAAGAGCACAATCGCGTTTACAAAAAATAATACTTCCGAAACATTTAAAGTAAAAATACTTGCATAGAACATTGATCCGTAACGTTATATAAATAAAGAGCACAATTGCGTTTACAAAACCTTTAAAGTAAAAATACTTGCATAGAACATTGATCCGTAACGCGATATAGATAAAGAGCACAATCGCGTTTATAATAAAAACTTTTTACAAAAAAAAACAACCGACTTCAAAAAAAAAAACACTACAAAGTGAAAAATAACTTTAATTTCGGAAGTCGGTGTCTCTGGTTTTGAATTTTCGTTCTTTGTCACCGACTTCCGAAATTAAAGTTATTTTTCACTTTGTAGTGTTTTTTTTTTTGAAGTCGGTTGTTTTTTTTTGTAAAAAGTTTTTATTTTTCACTTTTTAGCTGTGGTACCTACCCCACACAAATTCGAATACCACTACCTGCTATGTAAATAACAGTGACAAGAAGTTATCATATCATCTACATACTAAGAGGGAAAAAATACGTATAATTGAAGCTAACTCAAAAACTACCCAAGCAAAGTTAATAAAATTTATATGGGACCACCTCTGAAGTATGATCTACCAAACAAAAAAAGAATCATCAAAATCTATTCATAATTGGCGGAGTAATCGCGTAACAAACATACAAAAAAAACAAAACAAAAAAAAAAAAAAAAAAACATACAGACGAATTGAGAACCTCCTCCTTTTGGAAGTCTTATAAAAATGAGGTGTCGTCATGGTGTCGCGACATCAATGGTTTAGTCCCATCTCAAAAATGCCCAACGCGCCCAAAAAAGTTTTCACTTCAAAAACTGTTCGATTCGTGAGGGCGTTGTTAGGTATCGTACTGAGAGTCTATTTATGTGGTAATTTTCAGGAAACAAAGAAATTAAATATCGACTAATTTTTTTCAATGTGAAATTTTACCGGGTTATTACATAGGACGCAGGCGGCCGTCGTTTAGCGGGTGTCTACAAGTCATAACTTATGACCCCTGTTGAAAATTTGCAAAATTTTAATGGATTTGGGGTTATTTTAGTATAAAAAATTTTATTTTTAAATAGCATTTTTTTTTTCAATAATAATATTTTTTAAATTACTTTTAAAAGAAAAAGTAAAAAATATTGTATTCCCTGCCTATCCCCTCGAGGAACATAGTCGTGATATATGTTGCTGTAACACACTTGACACTGAACGATAGCGCGCCCTTGGATGTATATCAGTTTCCTATGCGCCACAGGAAGCCCTGCTGTTGACGTTTTTCCTCTTTTTTTCGAGTTATTATAACGCTGCTTTGTATGTTTGTTTAATTCAGAACGGAATAATGGCGACTTTGAAAGAGAGAATAACGTTTATATGGACACAGTTACACAAAATACAAATAAAGAAGTGAAAATATTTTTTTTTGTGTGTGCCTCATGGCTGCGCCAAAAAGGTTCATTTCAGCGTTAATGCCAGACATGCTGTCTGAGGCTGGTTTTCTAATGTCTTGCCCGTTTTTCTCTACAGGTACCTACTACGCTTTGGAATGGGCAACTAGCTTCATATTTCTGACTGACCGACTCCTTGACAGTTCAAAAGTGCCTCTAAATGGTTCAATTGAAATAAATTGTTTTAGGAGTCCATCTCTCTTTAGTCTCCTGAAGCAAATTGAAGGGTTGTATAAGTTTAAAGCCTTTGTATGTGTGTCAGACTGTGAGTGGCATCGTGGCTCCGGAACGGATGGACCGATTTCAGTGAGACTTCTTTGTTTAGTTTGATAGATGGCCTTCTAAATTTGTTATTTTGGTCGTAAAACACCAACCAGTAGATACCTTAGATAAACTAAGCTTGGTTAAATCTTTTGAATAGATCCTTTAAGGGTTTGTTCCTCTGTTTCAAGTTTGACGATCATAAAGTTGCAACTTTGTCATTTCATCGTTAGTATTAGCACAACAGTATATGTATGTACTCTATGTATTTCGGGTATAGGACCTCTGCCCAACCCTTCGGGGAAACAAGGCGTGATGTTAAGTATGTTATAAACACAAAACTATATTAATTGAACGCCATTAAAAGCCACACCTATAACTATTTTAAGATACTCATAAATAAATTGAAACAATACAAAAATTTTATTCAACAAATAAAGCTTACCCCACACAATATCATGCATTAGCTTTTTAGAATCCATTTTGACCACCTAGTCCACTGCAAAACCACTAAAGAACACCATTTAAACTGAACTTTTTAGCACTAAATCACAATAAATATGTCCAGAACGCGACACATCGGGCACAAAACTGTTAATATTCACAAATTATTTCCTTAAAACTTCCATCAGCTGGATTATTATATTCTATATTTTCCTGTTATTTCTCATAATAATAATAAGTTGGTGAGAATGACTGTATTTTGCACTGTTTAATTGGCAGTTGGTGAGTGACTGATTTTAATATCTGTTACAACGGGAAACGGGGTCCTAATATCAGTATTTACTGCGTATTCCAGTGTTTGGTATTGGTCGGCAGTTAGTCATATTTTTATAAGGTTGTCATATAAATAAACATTTAAAATAATAATTTATTGTTATTAGAAATACGAATGATGCATCTTGCATAATCGCACAACAACATAATTATATATGGATATACATAGGAGCGGAGCTTTGAAGCGGAGTTTAGATTCTATTGGTTAACTAGCTGCGCCCCGCGGTTTCACCCGCAGAAGTCTTGATCCCGTGGGAATGTCGGGATAAAAAGTATCCTATGTATTAATTCAGGTTATAAACTATCTGTGTACCAAATTTCATCCAAATCCGTTCAGCCGTTTAAGCGTGAAGAAGAGACAAACATACACACACACACACACTCGCAAACTTTCGCCTTTATAATATTAATAATAATGTGATGTGATATTGGCACATTTCTCCGCTCCGCTGCCTCGCTCCGCTCCAGTGGACATGCAGCCTTAAACTGCACCTTGCGTGAAAATGTGACAATTTCGACAGTTTTGACAAATATGTCGCTTTATCACAGAATAGAGCCCAGATGTCACCAATAGGAGACCCAAGCATCATTGAAACAGTCAAACTTCTGTGCCACCCCTTAACCTCAAATGAAGGAAATACAACCATAATATAAATAAATAATTTGTCGTTTAAATTTAACAAACGATAATTAAAATAACATACACATGAAAACGAGCTCAATGCCTTAGGAAAACCTTGAACTGTGTACAAATGCTGATAATTGAACCGTTCACACAGAGTTTGTTAGTTTGTAAACTTTTTAGCTAAATTAACTAAATGTTACGTTGTCTTGTTAATTAACAGGTAGATCAAATTAAAACTTCGATAATTAAAAAAAACTTTTTACAAAAAATACAACCGACTTCCAAACTACAAAGTGAAAAATTACTTTAATTTCGGAAGTCCTTGTCAAAAAACGAAAATACTGATCCAAAGACACCGACTTCCTAAATTAAAGTTATTTTTCACTTTGTAGTTTGGAAGTCGGTTGTATTTTTTGTAAAAAAGTTTTTTTTTTCACTTTTTTGTGGGTTGGTTTGTAATTTATCTAAGTTACAATAGCCTTATGTCAACTGCTCATCAAAAATACCCAAATCGCTATAGATGTGCCTATAATATTTGAAGAGTTCCCTCGATTTCTCCAAGATCCCATCATCAGATCGTGACCAAATGACAATGGGACCAACTTGAAAGTATTTTTCAAACGAAAAATAATTTTTCAAATCGGTCCGTCTTCGAGTATTCGGGGAACAACAAAAAATATCCCGACGAATGAACCTCCTCCTTTTTTTTGAAGTCGGTTAAAAACTACAAGCGGCTGAATATTGTTACGTGTAGAAGCCCGAAAGTCTGACCACCAGATTTAACTTAAGTAATAATAATATAATATTATTTTGTACTTCATAGTTTTAAGGGTTCACCTAGCGTGTCAAACGGAACCCTATTACTAGCAAAAAAAGAAGAAAGGCAAAAATAGGTTTATTTGTCACAGACACACGTGCATACATAAAAGACAAAAGTAATCAGAGAACACAAAGTACATAAAAAATCACGAGCATAGAACAGAAATTACTTAGGCGGCAGCTGCACGACATGACTGTGACAAGAAGGCTTCCACTCAGCATGATGCTGTGCTATGGGGGACCCACAGCACAGCGCTGATTTTCAGTGGTCACCCGAAGTACTAAGCCTCTGCAGTCCGTCTGTCGTCTGTAAGTGTCCGTCTGTCTGTCAGCGGGCTGTATCTCATGAACCGTAATAGGTAAACAGTAAAAATTTTCACAGATTGTGTATTTCTATTGCCGCAAAAAAATAAAAATAAACTACGGTTAAAAATTAAAGATGCAAGAAACGTGTTTTTTTTAAGTGAAACCGGCCAAGTGCGTGTCGGACCACGCACAATAAAAGGTTCCGTAGTTGGGATGAATATATCCCAAAAACAAACTTAACTTTGTAGTTAAGATGTTCTCCCATGCGGAATGTATGGGAAAACATGTTTTTAACTGCAAAGTTAAGTTGGTCGATTATTACTCGTTAACCTGTAGAGCCTACTTAGCTGTGATAGTTTTCCTTTTAATTTCGTTATTTAAACTACTGCTGTGATTTTTTTCACACATCCAAAATCAACCATTTAGCCGGCAGGGGGGGACACTTGACTCTAACAAAAATGAGCACTTTAAAGCTTAATATTTCGCAAACGGATCCCTGAATCCAAAAATAGTTTTCACATACTCATAATGTTTTTGAAGGACCTTTCCGATGATACCCCACACAATGGGACAGAAAAAAAAACATCACCACTTTACGTGTAGGGGAGGTACCTACCGTAAAAAAAAATGTTTTCTTAATTTTATTTTACCACTTTGTCGGCGTAATTAATATATAAACCCATGCCAAATTACAGCTTTCTAGTACTAAGGGTCTTGGAGCTAGACCGCGGACGGACAGACAGACAGACGGACATGACGAAACTTTATGGGTTCCTTGTTTTACGGGTTTTACGGAACCCTAAAAAACGTAATGTTAAATATTGTACTGTGTGTGTAGTTAGCCGGTTTTTTTTATACGAAATTCCATGATGCATGTCTATGTACTTCTTCGGTTCCCCGGCTACCTACCTGTCCAATTTCATAACGATCGGTTCAGTGGTAGGAGGAGTAAAAAGGTAACACACGGGCAAAGATTCTTTCGCATTTAAAATATTAGTAAGTATGGATTTCACGTTTTACAGCCGTTTGCATTTTCCCTGACACGTAAATAATGCTGGCAGCTTTAAGCTATATCTACTCTGTTCCGGGTCAGGGACTTCCGGTCGCCCGGAAATGTATGAACAAGTTCATATAAAATGTATGCAAGCCACGACGCAAGCTTTATTTTCCTTATCCCTTAAGGGACAGTGAACCCATGCGGGGCAGACCCGTATTATGTGTCAGGTCTATTATTATTACACAGTCGCTTTTCGTGTCTGTCTGTGTGTCCACGTTGATCTTCTAAACTACGCAACGGATTTTGTTGAGGGTTTCCACCATCATTTACAAAATGTATTCCGGAATGTTTATGTGTATAATACTTAAATATTAAAATTACATATAATAAAGAAATCTTGATGTTTTGTCAAGTCGTAAAAACCGTGAGATGCAGTGGCGGTTCGCTAGTAAAAAAATATAAAAGAGAAAAAAGTTAAATTTTTTAGGAATGAAGGTAAACTTCATCCCAAAAAATTTAAACTATAAACACGTACGGAACTCTACTAATAAAACCGAAAGGGAGATCGTAACCCCCGGCAACATGGCAACTGAAGGAACACGGGTGGGTTTTAGTCAGTAAGAGTCTGACACGCCCTCCCGCTCCGCCCAGAGGGGGAGAAGTTATTTGATAATTACCCATCCAAAAAAAAGGCATACGTTTTCAGACATTATTATATAAGGTACGAGTGAATACCCGCGAAATTTCGCGTTGTTGCATAACTTTTTAATTAGTCGCCATTTTTAATTCATATTCTTTATGACACCTCTTTAGGTCGTGAGGTATCCGAATACCAAAAAATATTTGGCCGAGGTCTTAAGACGCAGATATATGACAGTGACCTTGAATGGTTAGCTTGCATGTTATGTACTGAGCTCACACGACGCGTCGTACGTCCAGCCAGTAATAGGACTCGCCCATCAAGGAGCGCTGTCCCAAATTAGACGCATTATTAATTTATTACACGTAAAACAAAAGGTATTTTAATAAAACACGTATACTAAAAGATCGATAATTTAATTATCTTTAAAATGGTGAAGTTTTCAGCAAAATACGCTTAATAGATTTTGCGTCATTCTCAGTTTTTTATCCGCGTTAGACATAACTTTACTTATTAATTTCACTATGTAATATAAACATAATCAAAAATATGCCTTTACTTAAATATTAAGAAAATGCTCTTATTTAACATATATTTTTTTCAAATCACTAACACTACTCGTTTAGACGTCATCTAAATATATAAAAGCGAAAGGTCACTCACTCACTCACTCATTCATCACGAAATCTCGAAAACTGCTGGACGTATAAAGATGAAATTTGGTAGGGAGGTAGTTAATAGTTAGTAGACGTCCGCTAAGAACGGATTTTTGGAAATTCGACCTTTAAGGGGGTGAAAAGGGAGATTTTTGTTTGTATGAAAAATCTTATTCCTTGAGTTAATAAACTTGACGAATATTTATCTATGTAAATTATAAACTTTGCCATTTTTAGTTTTTCTAAACTACCCCCTAAAGGAGGATTGGGGGGTATCAAAGTTTGTATGGAATAATTTTAACGCGCGTTCCGATTAACTCGAAACTCAGTATTTATACTTAACATTGAAAATAAATAAAAACGTATATCAGGGATTTTTTTAAATTTACCCCTAACCGGGTGAAAAGGGGTATTCATTTTTACAGGGGAGGATTTAACTGTGTGGCTTGGTTAACTTAAAAATTGGTATAAATAAATAATCAATAAGTCAAATAATGGAAACGTCACAATAGACTTTTCAAAAATTATTATCGTGCTATTTTTTATTTCGTTTAATTGTAAAAAGGCTAGCCAAAAGGTTAGAATAACCCAAATAAATACCCAATATTAACCTAAACTTTTTAAAGATTATTTATGGATCTAAGCAATCATAACATATATAGGGTGGATTTTGAGATGGGACAATAAGGGTATAATAATTGTAATAACCTTAACCGTTGTCGCTAACAAACATTTTGATCTGCATTCAGATTTTTAAAATAATAGTCTGAAGAACACAACGGCCGCCACATAGCGGCCGCCACATAACGGCCGCCATATGATGGTTGCCACATAGCGGCCGCCACATTGTGACCGCCACATTACGGCCGCCACTTTACGACCGCCACTAACGGCCGCAACACAACGGCCGCCACATTGCGACCGCCACATTATGGCCGCCACATAGCGGCCGCCACATTGCGACCGCTACATTACGGCCGCCACTTAACGGCCGCCACATAGCGGCCGCAATAAAACGGCCGCCACATAGCGGCCGCCACTTTACGGCCGCCACTTTGCAGCCGCCACATAACGGCCGCCACATAACGGCCGCCACGTAACGGCCGCAATACAACGGCCACCACATAGCGGCCGCAACTTGACGGCCGCCAAATCGCGGCCGCCACATAACGGCCGCCACATAACGGCCGCCACATAACGGCCGCCACGTAACGGCCGCAATACAACGGCCACCACATAGCGGCCGCAACTTGACGGCCGCCAAATCGCGGCCGCCACATAACGGCCGCTAGATAACGGCCGCCAAATAACGGCCGCCATATAACGGCCTCCACATAGCGGCCGACACAACCACCGCCACATTACGGCCGCCACTTTACGGCCGCAACATAACGGCCACAACACAACGGCCGCTACATAGCGGCCGCCTCATTGCGTCCGCCACATTACGGCCGCCACTTTACGGCCGCCAAATTGCGGCTGCCACATAACAGCCGCCACATAACGGCCGCTAGATAACAGCTGCCAAATAACGGCCGCCACATGAAAATGATGGGGGCAGCGGGGTTTGGACTTCACGGAGCCAAAAAACGCTCCTACTACTAAATTACTAGCTATATTTCAAAAATAAAATGTCGCAAATATTTGACAGCTATTTGCGACGTTGCCAACATTCGCATCAACTGACCAATCTTCACATAAAAACAAGATTTACAGACGGGATGCTATGGGTTTTATTTTCGCCTCATTTTTAATTTACTCAAATTATGGTCTCCTTGGTACGTGTGACGCTACTGGTTTCTGAAAATTGTGTTTTCGGTATCTATCGTTCAACTACATTCTGAAAATCAGACAGATTGCTAAAATCTATTGCTGAAAAATATATTATTTTTTGACATATTTAATAATGTTAGGTAAATAGGAAATTTTCTAAAATTAGGATTTTTGAATTTCAAAACAACCAAATCTATCGATTTTATACGATTTTGTTTATAAAACGATGAGGCAAACATTTTGGTCATGGGCTCGCCAACCTTTAGAATTAATTTGAATTTAGAATTCTAAATGAAAGCAGTGCGCGCGTGCGGTATCGTTTCGGTTTACCGACCAGTGAGGAAACATAAGAAGTACCTACCGAAACGGTACAGAATCGGTACCGAAACGATACCGTACCGACCAATGAAGAAAGGGCCTAACGAGACTGTCTGACTTTTTGAAACATGCTGATTTGCATTCACAGATTTCTTAAAAATTGCCAATTTTCACAAAAACTTTTCCAAAAACTATATCGAGCCAACTCTGAGGTTTGAGTACAAGAATGTCTGTGTGTATGTTAACTTTTCACGCCTAAACCACAATCAAATTCCAAATTCGAATTCGATTGCGATCAAATTTGCCAAGGGGATAAACAGCATCCTAGGGTAGGACATAGGCTACTTTTTGTCTCAAAAATAATCCTAAAGGAGGTGATAGGTAATGAAAGTTTTCTCGCCAAACTTCATCCTGCTAGGACAACGGGAAGCACCATATAGGCTTTGTTTTATTTGCGAGTGTCAATATAAACATGCGGTATAATTTCATGGCCGTATTTTTTTATTGCATTTACTTGGAAGTTTGATTTTCTTTACAGCTCCAAGGGACCGTAGCACTAAGTTTTTGATATCTATTTCAATTTGATGCATCCAGGCGTTTCTGAGAAAAAGGGTCTTGACAGACAGCGAAGTTATCCTTTAACGGTTTCAATTTTGCATTTTGAGTACAGATTTATTATCTGCCTGTTACCTTTTAATACCGTAACGGCTGAACGTATTTAGATGAAAGGCAATACGGATAGGCCATAATCTGGCTTAGAACATAGGATACTCTGAATTCCGGTAGCATGTTCCTGTGGAATATTTTGCGACATCCACGCGGGCGAAGCCGCGGGCAAAAGCTAGTCTTCAGTATAAAATCATTAAAAGTCAATTATCGTTCCCTTAAGGAGGAGGCGTGAAAATTGATTCGCTGTTGCAATGTATAATATCTAAACATAGATTTAATTTAGACAATGATCACAATCGTTTACAATCGGAAATATGCGATGCGTATCGTGAATTTGGCTGGCGAATGCCCTCATCACATGGTTGTTCTGACTCAGATTATTATCAGGAAAGAATTCCTTATTGAGTCATCGCTGCACCGAAAATAATAGTTCTTGAATTATGACTGGGTTTTCGGAGAAGCAAATTGAAAGATGATTACGTCATTAATAGGGATGAAGACTGGGTCAAAAAAAATAAAATAATAGTCATATAATAAAAAAAATACTTAAATATAACGCATTAAAGTTGGGGAGTGGGGGTCACAAGTAAGTATAAAATCTATATACATACTCGTGACGTCATGGCACATTTTAACTCAATGTATCGCCGTAATCTTAAAAAAGGTAAAATACGTGTCCAATATTTTTTAATAACCTACCGGACTGACAAAAAATGTTTTATCCATCATCCCTATTGGGCCAAAAATTACTGTGGAGACCTGGGGTTTCAACCTTTCATATAGGGTCTCTTATCATCATCATCATTTCAGCCGAAAGACGTCCACTGCTGGACATAGGCCTCCCCCAAGCACCGCCACTTCGACCGGTTCTGTGCTTCCCGCATTCAGCGGATTCCTGCGATTCTCTTATAGATGGTTATTATTGGAGGAAAGTCAAGTGTCTTTTGATTTTTGACAGTCGACCGCACATCGTCGGTGGTAATTTCACTTTGACTTTTAGCTGGCCTAACGTTAGTACGAGGTTACAACACGATAAAAAAGCTAGCTTACACTAGTTTTGTTACCACTGATAGGCGGTCTACTGTACTATGTGCGGTGTAACTGTCACCTTGCCACCAAAGGGGCGACGGTGGGACGCACTAGACCGATAAATAAAGACTAGACAGTTTAGAAATGAAGTGGTCTTTGCCCAGCAGTAGGATATTAAAGGCTAGAATTGAAAAGTATGACTACGTCATACTAAAATGTTTTTGGCATGATTGTATAAATGATTTGAATAGATCTTAGAGCATAATAAGCATGTTGCTGCATCGTGTGGGTGCGTTTAGTTTGTATCCGGGTTTTTTGTCCGGTGCAAACACTCGCAGCAATCGACTTGTTGATCGATAGATTCACGCATCGCAAAACATCCGGAATCCCCATTACACACTTCTCTGAGTGTCAAAAGTCATAAATTTTCACCCTACGTCTCGTCATTACCGACCTAGAATGTTGCTGCATCGTGTGGGTGCGTTTAGTTTGTATCCGGGTTTTTTGTCCGTTGCAAACACTCGCAGCAATCAACTTGTTGATCGATAGATTCACGCATCGCAAAACATCCGGAATCCCCATTACACACTTCTCTGAATGTCAAAAGTCATAAATTTTCACCCTACGTCTCGTCATTACCGACCTAGAATGTTGCTGCATCGTGTGGGTGCGTTTAGTTTGTATCCGGGTTTTTTGTCCGTTGCAAACACTCGCAGCAATCAACTTGTTGATCGATAGATTCACGCATCGCAAAACATCCGGAATCCCCATTACACACTTCTCTGAATGTCAAAAGTCATAAATTTTCACCCTACGTCACGTCATTATCGACCTGTGTTATCGGAACTGACCAATGACGTAGATCAACAAAAGATATCGAACAGTGACGTAGACAGTTCACATGTCGTGACTCTGTGACGTGTGCTGATATCTGTGATAGTATTACTTACTCAAGTTCCAACAAATAAATTATCTTTAGACTTTGATAAGTTTATCTGTCCAATCTGTGAGGTGTTGCGATTGACTAGTCGGAATTCAGTGTCTGATTTGAAACACGGATTAATACTGTCTGTAGTGGATGAATGGTATTGATTGCACTCAAATAATGAGATCGGGTGATGACCAGGAATGCGCGTTCGCTGCATGCTGGTGGTCAGGATACCCGTTGAAGCCGTGGGTGCTGGCTGTGTGACTCGCCTCACGAAAGCTTGCGGGAGTGATGATGATGATCATGACGCACGAATGCTGCGCTGACGTTCATACTCGGGGCCACCAATTTAGTGGTATGAGGAACAGGGTGTAAAGTTCACTCATCCACCATAGAAAAGGGAGGATCCTCCGACCAGACGGGTGTTGTGTCTGTCACTCTAACACGCTTACAATGGCAAAGCCTATCATTTTGACAGTTCAACAACATTCACTGCGTCATTTACGTTGTCGATCACACGAATTTTTCAAACATTATGAAGCAATGGATTTGCAATTTCCTTCAAAATCCTTCAGATCGTGGTTGAAAGTGTGTTAGGCAATTGGGATATATGTAAATTTTAGACAAAAAGTGAAATGTCATGAGATTTTGTACCATATGTGCTTCAGCTGTTAACTGTCACATGCACCTGCTCCATCATTTGCCCTGTAAGGCCCGGTATCCACCAAAGCGGAGAGGAGAGGAGATGTGCTGCAAAGCTGGCAGGTTATGTCCACCAAAGCGGAGAGGAGAAGTGTAGCGGAGAGATGTAAGCTTTGTGTAGCAGAGATGTGAGCTGTGAGAGATCGAAACCAGTCGAATGACGCTTTCGGGTGTGCGAGGTGCGGGGAGAAGGCAGCGGGGTGCGGGGTGCGGGGTGCTCGAGCCCGTGCGCCGCCCGGCCGTTCGACTAGACACTTCTCCGCTCTGCCGCGCCGATTGCTCGCTCGCCGCACAAAATTCTATAGAAAAATGAGACATCTCTCCTCTCCGCTTGATCCATTTCCACCTTAGCTTGCTAAGCGGAGAAGAGATGTGGAAATAACGAAATCGGATTGGTTTATTCAAACACATCTCTCGTCTCCTCTCCTCTCCGCTTTGGTGGATACCAGGCCTAAATGATTATTTTAGGTGCCCTATACGAGTGGCAAAACTTATCTCTTTCCCAACTCTGTCACACGGAGATGTATCATACATATTCGTATGGCGCGATCGAAGCGGAGATGTGAGCTGTGCCTCGCAAGCTGGCGACAGCGCCCAGCGGAGACGAGAAGAGATGTGAGCAGCCTGCAGTGAGCGGTCAACATCCAACGCTCGCCGCACGTTGCTCAGTTCCGCTCTAGCCAACACACATCTCCGCTTTAGTCAGCACACGTCTCTGCTCCAGTCTAGCCAGTACGTAACTAAACAGAGTTTCGGAGGATACACCCTAGCTGAAAAACATCTCGTCTCCGCTTCGGACATCTCCGCACATCTCCGCTTTGGTGGAGTCCGGGTCTAAGGCTGCCTGTCCACTGGAGCGGAGCGGAGAAATGTGCAAATATTAACCAATAGGAGCGGAGCTCTGAAGCGGAATTTAGATTCTATTGATTTATATTGGCACATTTCTCTGCTAAAACTTTTTTTTACCACGATAATACCTATGCATAGCAGGAATTATCAGGTAACATAAAATGAGTAATGTAATATTATAGTTAATAAGTGTTTATATTTTGTGGTCGATGAATCATTCAATATCAATGTATCGTGGTGCCGTAGTTATGATTTAGATAATAATATGGCATTCTTCATTCCTATATTTAATTTACTTTTTGAGGATAATACTTGGTTACTGGTTTACATGAATACTGCGCAGGCTAATGTGCCAAGATAAATGAAAAAAAAAAAAACAGTGGCACTCCGGGAGTACCGACAGAAGTGAAAACTTGCAAAAAAAATCGGCACCGCGGTAATCAACGCGTTTATGTCTTTTACTCCACGCACCGCGGTAATGAACGCGTTAGTGTCTTTTATTCCACGGTATCGGTAAATTCTTTTTTTGTCCGTCTTGTAGATAATTAAAAAATATTGAACACGTATTTTTTCTTTTTTTTTACGTTATCTTAAGATTACGGCGGTACATTGAGTTAAAATGTGCCATGACGTCACGAGTATGTCAATTTTATACTTGTGACGTAACGACCGCTACTCTCCAACTTTAATGCGTTTTATCTAAGTCATTTTTTATTAATACGATGAAGCAAAAAATACGTGTCTAATTTTTTTTTATTATCTGACTGACGGACTAAATGGATTTTTTTTTTTGATTCAGACATCATCCCTATTTTAACAAACACTACATTTCACTGAAACCGGCAAGCCTGAGAGATATTTATCGACGGCATGTGAAGTCAGAGGCCCATGGGCGGCATAAAATCTCTGACACCAGGTTGGCCACTAACCACACGAAAAAGAAGACCTTGTTAATCACTTTTCTTTTATTAACAAATTATCTTGACTCCTTCCACTGTTAAGGCGGGTTCCACGGTGCGCGATATTGCGGACGCACAAGCACCGGCCCGCACGACCACGCACCGCGTACGAAGGGTCTTCCCACGGTGCGCGATATTGCGCACGCAAGCGCACCAGCCCACACAAACATCTGCATTTTTTGTACCTACGTTCTATGCAAATAAATAATATTCTATTCTATTGTATTCTGACAACCATAGATAGCTACATAACACACACCATGCCTTTTCCGACGGTGCGTGTCGGTCTATGTGGGCCTTTAGAATCGATCAGCCTACCTCAAGAAATATATCCTTCAGGTGAACACATGGAAGTTGCTATAAATATACACAGCTCATTTCCTTGCTAGGCTGGTACAGTAGGCCACACGTCTGTGGTAACAAAACCAGGATAAGCTGGCCTCGTATTCTATTGAAACAGGGCTCAGGGGGCCTACCACCAGCTCATAAACAGTATTATTTTAATATTACTTCAGTGGGAGAAAGAGATGGAGCTATACGACCTGTAGAGCTTCATCTCTTTCCCACACTGAAGTAATATTAAAATAATACTGCTTTATCAGCTGGTGGAAGGCCCCTATATTTTTCGAAACAGTTTCGTCTTAAAACTTAAAAAACGATTTGTTTCGGTTACGTTCGAACGGAACGAAATAAAAACGTTTTTGAAGAAGAACAAAATTTAAATCGGTCTCGGTTAATAAATTGTGTTTAACCGTTTTTTTTTTTAATTTTTGGCTTGATCAATAGGAAACTCACAACACAACCCTTAAGGCAAGCGTATTGAAATCAATGATGTAATGAAATGAAGATAAGGTACAATTTCAATTCATGCTACAGTACCCTAATTGCGTAACTTATTTTCGTAAACAATTATGCCTAATTTGTTTCATTTTGACAGTTCAAGAACATTCATTGCGTTATTTACCTTGTTGAACAGATTTTTTTTCCAACTTATGAAGCAATGGATTAATTAGCATTCTGTTTAAAATCGAAACAGATTGTGTCGTATTACGCAATTAGGGTACAGTTTTTGTTTTGCGGAATAAACGTTCTCATTTCGTTTTCGTTCCGAAAAAAATGTACAAAGAACTGTAAGAAACGGTTTAAAAACGTTATTACCGTACCGTTACCGTTTCTGCGCCCCTGAAACTCCGCACTACGCTAGGCCAGCTTGAGGTCATTCCGTAGACGTGCGGTCTACTGTATATACGCTTGTCAGATATAACAAATGCATGACTGATAGGCATCAGTAATGAGCATTGAGCATCCGTTGTTGATGATTGACCTTCGTGCTGTCATGTTGTTACTATTGTGATCTACAGTTATTTGTCATGCCTCGTTGCGCTACTCAAGTGTGGTGGCTATCTTCTACTTTCATATAAATCTGTTTTTTCTCGTAGACCACTTACAAAATTCTCCTGGTTTCGGTGGACCCCCGCTGCTCCATATCTACCATCCATATTCCCAAAACTCGTAAAAAACTGTGAAGATCTAAGATCTAACGATGGAAATTGCGAATTTTTTTTTCACGCCAACATAGCCGTCGACCCCTGGGGGTCACCTGGACCACTTTGGGAATCACTGATATAAATGGTTTTTAATTTGATACACTTTCTTTTTAAACGCAGTACTTGACCATGTTAATTGCGGCGTAGGTGGCGTTCTAGAATGTACATTTGGGACACTCCAGCAAGTGAAACATGGTCTGGTCAGGACTCTCATTTGGAGTTGGAAGGATCGACAATCCCCTACTTTATACAACTGCGGTTCATGAGGTTCCGGTTAACGCTCAGCCCATTGTAAGAGTTAATGAGCTATTGGTTAACATAAAAAAAATAGGTTTTGAGGTCTGTCAAGAAATCATCAGTATCAACCCAGACTACCTGTAGCGGTAGCCGTTCGAGTCAGATTGCCGTCCCATAAAGGCCTACCACACGCACAAGCTTCACCACAGTTCTGCCTGCGCAAGCTTCTCGCATGAAAAAACTGTACACGGACGGCATTACCACATGGCACAGTTATGGGCCTACCACACGCACAAGCTTCACCACAGTTTTGCCTGCGCAGGCCGGTTTGTACACGGAACACCGTGCTTGTGGTTGGTAAAACTCACCGATTTGTAAAAACTGTGGTGAAGCTTGTGCGTGTGGTAGGCCCAATAGGAATATGAGAGAGAGGAAAGAGTGCACCTGTGTTTGCGCACACACTTCTCAGTCGGTTTTTTGAAGTGAAAACTTCTTAAGGCGCGTTGGGCATTTTTGAGATGGGACTAAACCATTGATTTCGCGACACCATTTTTGTAAACGCGATTGTGCTCTTCATTTATATTACGTTACAGATCAATGTTCTATGCAAGTATTTTTACTTTAAAGGTTTCCGAAGTATTTTTAAGCTATTGCATAGCTTTTATCGCGGGCTTTGAGGCGCGGCGACCGAATCAAGAAATTCCGTAACGAAAATAAAACCTAACACCCCCCACTCCGCCTACCATGTAATGACGGATGATGACATAAAACAAAAATTTTTCGTCATCATCCCAAGTGTAGCGTTGACAAATAGGAAGTATGGAGGTTACAAATGCTATGCAATAGCTTTACCGCGGCAGTCCCCGAGTGCCACACGTTTTTTTTTTTTTGTACACGCGTTTATGCTCTTTATTTAGATAGGGTTACGGACCAATGTTCTATACAAGTATTTTTCTTCCACCAAGGCGATCTTGTTCAAATTTTCACTTCTGTCGGCACTCCTGGAGTGCCACTGCCATTTTTTTTTTTCTACTTTTTTGCCAAGCTACACTTCAGCTGAATGTGATATGGGTAGAGAATTTTTAAGTACGCTCATCCGTCAATTAAATCGACCTTGTGCAATACACAGATGAACCATAACATTACGATTCGGGTTAGTGCTATAACTGTGACATGGAGGGATATAGTGTGGATATGGCATGAGCCAGGAATTCCACGGCGCAAGCAAACTGCACCAAACTTTGCAGTTTTTGAAGTGAAAACTTCTTTAGGCGCGTTGGGCATTTTTGAGATGGGACTAAACCATTGATTTCGCGACACAGTAACGCAATTTACCGACACCGTGGAGTAAAAAACATCAACGCGTTGATTACCGCGGTGCGTGGAGTAAAAGACATCAACGCATTGATTACCACGGTGCCGATTTTTTTTTTTCAAGTTTTCACTTCTGTCGGCACTCCCGGAGTGCCACTGTTTTTTTTTTTAATGCAGGTACTTTTTGTTGTTTTTACATTTTTCTATGATTGGGTTGTGTCATACTACTTAGTTAGGGTTCTTGCTGTACGAGTCCCAAAAAGTATTTTTTCTCTCTTACTTTCTTTAAATAGTTTGCATACCATTGTGTCATAACAACTTCTAATTAGTGATAACATGAGTATGTTCAACTCAACACAAAGCGTTTATTTCAATTAAACCAATTACAGGCACTTTTGAATTGTCAAGGGGTCGGTCAGCTGGAAAGATGAGCTAGTTGCCCATTCCAAAGCGTAGTAGGATCCTATGCGGAAGAACGGGCAAGAAACTACACGGACATTCTAATAAATCAAAATATTGGTAACATCACAATGGCTTGCAAGCTACTAGCGTACACTTGCGACAGTTACTTGCAAGTTTATTCGTGACTATACGGATGTCTATTCCTGAGAAATTCTCTAGAATAATAACAAGAAAATTTCATAATTCTCTTGTAGCAGATTATGTTTACCTTGTTTGAACACGTCACTTTTCCATAAAACATTGAACCATCATGACCCAAAGACAAGGAAAACTATAAAAGTTATAATTTAAATCGTTAGTAGGTACATTACAAAACAGCTGTTATCGTAAACAATATAATTTTGTATTACACATACAATGTGTAGAAAATATCTACATAATAAATGTGAGTCATCATTGTTTTTACGATTTTTTCTATACATTTTTATCTTTTTATGTCTTTGTAAGTAACGTGATCTTATTCGATATTTTCATACATAATCTTAATCACCATACATAGAATAACATAGCATAATCAGCCTATAATGTTCCCACTGCTGGGACACAGGCTTCCTCTCGGTTTGCCGGTGTGTCCGAAAGGGTTACCGTGGCCCCTGGCAACATACAGGCAACTGAAGGAACATGGGTGGGTTTTAGTCAGTAAGAGTCTGACACGCCCTCCCGCTCCACCCAGAGCGGGAGAAGTTATTTGATAATGTCCCTTTCGGCCCTTATTCGCAGCCCCGGCAATTGGCCCTAGCGGACCCCGTCAATTCTGCTGACATCTCTTTGAGGCGCGCGTGGAACACAACGCGCCGTCGACCCGGGCCTGGTCCTTATCGGACGGCGAGCTACCCGTTGCTCACCGTCCGCAAGCCCGCGCCTACGGTGGCCGGAAATCGGATCGCGATTCCCGCCCAGGGCGTCTCCTCCTGCGGCGGTTAGGGCCGTGAGGGCGCGAAAGGACAATGACCAAAAGTGGTACCAAAAAGTCTCGCGCATCAAGACCAAAATTTTATAGTAATTACTTTCATAATTTTTTACGATATTACACGTCGGGGATTAGATTTGTGAAAAGGGAATTTACTTTTGAGATTAAAAGTATGGATACTGTTTTACTCCCTATAACTTACGTTCCGTTTCACATGAACAGCCCCTTGTCTGTCGACTTGTCAACAAATTAGATGTTACGAAATGCCTTGTTTGCAAGCATAACATTTTATGACAACCGTTGGCGTCCTTCGTTTTTTAACCCTTGATTTTTGAAAGCGTCATGATCACTGTAAAAAAGAATACTTTGCCGATTCTACATTATTAAAAAAACTAGAATATAATGGAATCTAATTGTATGATTATCATTATTTTATCTATGGTAAATTGGCTGTTCATAGCCAGTCTTAGAGATGTAGAATGCAATAGAATTGATTTTTGATGAATCGACTAACCAGTAATAGTTTTTTTTTGTGTAATAAATAATTATATAATGTTTGCTTGAAAAACATTTCACGAATTATATGTTTTTGCTTTGATTACTTTGATTATCAGCAACAATTAAGTAAAATCAAACAATTAAGTACACTAAATCGATTTAGTTTGGCTTATTGCTAATTGACACAAACCGATTTTCATACCGTTAAGATTTTTGTTTATCGATTACATCCCTAAATCCCGACTAGTTACTTTATAATCTGTGCATTGTCTGTGCATTGATTTGACATTTTTGGTTGTACTCTACTGACGTAGCAAGAACCAACTATCTTTGCGCTAGCGAGTACTGTTTTTGAGAGTTGAGAACTTGAGATTATATTAGATAATTATTGAATTGTGCATTGAGAAGTAGAACTTGATTGTATTTTTTAACTTCTTTTTCTGTGTTGTGTATTGTGCAAATATGGCGAGTCGTGGGGTCGACCGATTGACACCGTCAGTCAACCGGCAAATTCGACGATGTATCAATTGTTCATTTTTGATACCCAGAAACCAACCTAAACATTCATTAGAACAAGCGTCTACTCCAATGATTAACTTGTTACAGTCATGGATAACTCCTACTCAGGTAAGCAGATCCGCTCACAGTATTGGCAATATAAAGGTCGGACAAATCTCAGAGTTTCAGTCACGCATCCTGTGGCGCGGCTATTATGTTGCAATAACTCGTAATTCTTACTTATATTAGTGGATTACGCTATTTTTAGAGCAATAATGTTCGTTCGTGTTTAACGTGTCTATTTAAAATAGGTCTTAGGAAGCGTCGAAAAAAATAACCTAGTTTTTAGGTTATTTTGGGTTTTATAAAATAACTCCAAAACCCGGGTTTTTTTTTCAAAAATAACTTTTGTAGGAGTTCATATGATCAGTGTAGTCTATAAAAAAACAAGTTTGATTTTGATGCAACATGGTACGGGATTCCATACATCCATGAGCATTCTCCTTTGCCTCTCCCTCACGCGTTCCGCCTCCTCCTTCGCGAGCATTACCGCTTCGCAGAGGGAGGTGACGGCCTGCTATTTCCTCTCGCTCCGTACCATGGCCTGAACCAGGGCCGGACGCGAGAGTACATTAGAGGCCTAAATACTATATTTCTAAAGAAAACATACATAGTAGGCGAAATTACTATATTTTTATTTCCATACAAAATGGCGAGATGATCGCAATAGGGCCAGTATTAATCTCATAAAAGCTGAATTAATTTAATTTTGTAACCTCTCTGTAGAGAGTAAAATAAATATGAGACATTTAGAAAAAACCTGTTCATAGTAGCAAAAAATATGCATTTAAAGAATAAAAATTTTTTTGAAACATACCTACTATAGGCATTTTTTTAATTTTTCGCCATCTATTCTAATATTATAAAGAAGGAGAATTGTATTTTTGTATGTCACGAATAAACTTAAAAACTACTGGACCGATTTGAAAAATTCTTTCAGCAATGGATAGCTACATTATCAGCGAGTAACATAGGCTATATTTTATCCCCGTACTCCCACGAGAACGGGAACTACGCGGGTGAAACCGCGTGACGTCTGCTAGTATAATATTTTATCAGACAATGGCTTCGATAATACTATATTTGATAATAAAAAAAGTTGGCAACTCCATTCAAGACTCACATACCATCAATTGATAAAAATACTAAGTAAAACTTTTTACAAAAAAAAACAACCGACTTCAAAAAAAAAACACTACAAAGTGAAAAATAACTAATTTCGGAAGTCGGTGTCTTTGGTTTTGAATTTTCATTATTTGTCACCGACTTCCGAAATTAAAGTTATTTCTCACTTTGTAGTGTTTTTTTTTGAAGTCGGTTGGTTTTTTTTTTGTAAAAAGTTTTTATTTTTCCCTTTCTAGTTGTGGTACCTACCTAAATAACAGTGACAAGAAGTTATCATATCATCCACATACTAAGTGGGAAAAAAATACGTATTATTGAAGCTAACTCAAAAACCACCCAAGCAAAGTTAATAAAATTTATATGGGACCACCTCTGAAGTATGATCTACCAAACAAACAAAAAAAAAACATACAGTCGAATTGTGAACCTCCTCCTTTTGGAAATCGGTTAAAAAGTATCTCCCTAAATATTGCCACATCCATAATCTTCCTACTTCGAAACTCAACCCACAGTCGGCGATCTAATTTTAACCGTTACACAAGCTAACATCCTACGGGTTTGTTTACAAAATAAACTGTTTGGTAACTAACGATAGCGGAAAATTATCTGTTTTATACGTAGCAGTGTTAAGGTTAACTTATCATCATGACTGTATTCCACGAAGGAGTATGCAGAAGTGTATAGTACAGACAGGTTTCGCCAGTTAAGGTTGCACTAGTCGACGGCTCGAACTCGTTGGCGGGGTGGCTAATATGCATGCTATTTAGTAAAGTTATTTATTTATCTAATATTTAACCGACTTCAAAAAAGGAGGAGGCTCTCAGTTCGTTTAGTGAAACAGACGATGATTTATAATGAAAACAAGCGCGTAAAATTTCATGAACAGACCATTGGGCGTATAGATATTATGGAAAAACTACTGGATGGTATCTACTCAAAATAAAATTATTTGAACTTTTCAATAAATTATCTCATCATACTACATAAGTTATTTATTTACGCCCAAAGATGAGTTAAAATTATTGTTCAAATATGGAACTTTCGAAGCTCATAACTTCCAAACCAATACTTTTTTCCCAATTCCGCTTCCACACAGGGCTAGAGATAATTATAAGAAAATTTATATAATTTTTGGTTTTGAACGGACACCGTCAAACCGAGTAATCACCATACTACGTTTGTATGGAAGAATGACCGACTAGAGTAACCTTAACGACTCACCATTACTAAGAGCTAGCCTATTGTCATCTTAAGGAATTCAATTGAGATTCACGTGATTGGAAAAACTAAATAACACTGACCGACCTGGGGATATAACTAGCTTCAACTCTTTCACTAACTGACCGACTCTTGACAGTTTAAAAGTGCCTGTAAATGGTTTAATTGAAATAAATGCTTTGAGTTGAGTTTGTGTTTAACCCAGGAACTGTCACTCAGCAGTCGGACAGGTTAGGTTCACGTACAGGGGGCCTACCACCAGCTCATAAAGCAGTATTATTTTAATATTACTTCAGTGTGGGAAAGAGATGAAGCTCTACAGGACGTATAGCTCCATCTCTTTCTCCCACTGAAGTAATATTAAAATAATACTGCATATGAGCTGGTGGTAGGCAACCAAGTGGTTAACTGACTGAATAGTAAATTCGTTAGTTTTTTTTTTATATGATTTTGGGTGGTAAATAAGCATGGGTCAATTGTTGGTAACTGGTCACCGTCGGCTATATAGACTTCTGCCAGAGCCAGAGGCATCGCGGGTGCTGTCACAGAGACAGTTGAAATATCTCAAGTACCACACATCTATAGCAACGCTGCTTGGCGACAGAAATAGATGTGGTAGCTCCAACACAAGAGCTCTGCTGCTACAAGTGACAATAATGTAGTAACTTTTTCTTCATAAAGAAGAAAGTGCAAATAGAGCAACAGTGCAAAAGTTGTCACTTAATTACAATTTCACTGCTTACTTTTAAAATAAAAGTCAAACGAACGAGTCTTACAGTAGTCGCATATGATGTGTAACATTATATGCGACTGCGGGGCCTCAAATAAATTTCACTGCTTACTTTTAAAATAGAAAGTCAAACGAACGAGTCTTACAGTAGTCGCACTTCTAAGACTCGTTCGTTTGACGTAGTCGCATGTCTTACCGCGAGGCCTCGTCAAGGTCGTTTCTGACGGCCAGCTCTAGCACCGCGTGCGCTCATTGTTCAAATCAATTAGCAAGTGCTTCCTCGGCTTCCTGTTACACACTTCCGTCCCTTTTTACGAAATCACTCCCGCAGCTTTTTAGGGTATATCTTCTGTGCACAAATTGCAGGAAAGCGAGAGGGAAAGATGTCAAAAATTACAAACATATTTATTTGACTTTATTTTACAATCTAAAACATTAATTTTAGCTTAACTCTAGGACTACAACGCACATGCTTCTGGTATTGCAAATGTTCATGGTGAGACTGGACATTTACCGTCATCATTTGTAAGACAGGGGATGTTCAGGGCAGCTCAAGGAAGTATATAACAATTAACAAGTAACAATTATACCACACATGGTAAAAAACCGCAGAACACACCACTTTTCCTCATAATATTGGTCAGTTATAATCGTGTTACCCAGTAACTGGGTTGTAGAGGTCAGACAGGTAGTCGCTCCATGTAAAATACTGGAATTCAGCTGCATTCGGTTTGAGTGGAAGCCGACCCCAACATTTGGAAAAAGGCTAGGCACCAGATGATGATTGATTTAATTAAGTATAAGTATAATATATTTATTTGACGTAAAAAGTACTCAGATACAGGTTGACACTTAATTACACGTGGAAATAGCCTGATACAAAATATTGAACGATGACCCCATGCTAGGAAAAACCTGTGATATAGGGGTCATCCATTCGTCCATTATATTATGTTATAATAGTTACTTACAATTTAGTAATGCGCTCATAAGTAAAAAAAATAAACTAGACTAATAAATACAATAGATTTTTGGGATAAGAAACGGGGAGAAGAAAGTAAAAGGGGTTTAAATTCATTATTGACAAGGAAAAGGTAGTTAGTATACAGGGTGACAGGGACATCGACGCGAAAACTGTTACCATGGATTCATTCAGTACATGATCCTGAAACCCGCAGCGTCGAAATTTTTCGTCGGTTATTAGAAAAAAAATCTGCTGTTTCATAGAAAAGTGCAATATCAGAATACCAGCGCTGCGGTATTTATTTATTTTTAAATATCGCAGCATCATGCTGAGATAGGAGCCTTTTTGGCCTCGCACAGGTCGTTATTAATTTTGTTTGTTAGTTTTTAAAATGCTCCTTTTTTATATTTGTTAATTTTTTATTTTTTTTATTACTGTTTTGTATTTCCTGTGCGTGTCCCAAATAAAATATTTTTCTTTTTTTCTTTCAATACCTACTCGTACGCCGTCAGAATGTATGGAACAGTAGATTTTTCTTAAAATAACCGACGAAAAATTTCAACGCAGAGGGGTTCAGAATCATGTACTGAATCCAAGGTAACAGTTTTCGTGTCGATGTCCCTGCCACCCTGTATATTTATGTGCCAGGTGTGTGTTGTAAGGGTGGGTGTAGGTGTGTGAGTGTAGATATGTATGAGTAAGTGTAGGTGTGAATGTATGAGTTTTAATAGTGTAGTGTGTTTTAGTGGTAATAAATTTGTTACAAAAGTGTGAGCCGTTTATTTGTCAAACAAAAAAAAAAACAAAAAAACGAGCATTATTATTACTTTCCGCAGTCCTATCACTATACTGAAGCTATCAGATGATACGAACCATTAATTGTACGGGCCTTGATCAATACGAGTGACGTTGTATTGGCGAATCGAGTAAACAAACAATGTAATGGCTTTAAACGCTTGTTTATTGACATTCAACAATGTGTTTGTACAAGTACTACTAGCATAGATAGAAAGTGCTAGAAGATTTCGATGTAAACATAAAGAATCAGGTGACAATTAATGAGATGGACCGCCTGTCTTGAACGAGTTTTTGGGGTGGGAAATTATCAAATAACTTCTCCGGCTTTGGGCGGAGCGGGAGGGCGTCAGACTCTTATGGGCCTACCACACGCTCCAGCTTCACCACAGTTTTGCCTGCGTAGGCCGGTTTGTACACGGAACATCGTGCGTGTAGTTGGCAAAACTGTGGTGAAGCTTGAGCGTGTGGTAGGCCCATTACTGACTAAAACCCACCCGTGTTGCTTCAGCTGCCATGTTGCCAGGGGCTACGGTATCCCTTTCGGACTTTCCCGCGACCCCGAAGAACGAACGAAGAAGAACGTTAAAAAATCACATAAAATGGGATAGCATTAGAGGCTGATGACATGCACTACGGTCTAATTTATTTTACTATGTAGGCAGAAACTACAGAACGCCAAGATCCTTACATATTCAGAAGATTTTCTAACGGAACTCAAAACTACTAGGACTATGCTCAGCAGACGCGCTAACGACCGCTAGACCGAAGAAGTTGACAATATTTTAGTAGAAACAAACTTTTCCCCTGGCTTCGTACACATGGATGTCGGAAAATATCACACGGGAACGTACTTCCGGGATTAAAAGTACCCTATGTGTTAACCCGGGTAATAAACTATAAGTATGTTCAATTTCATCCAAATCCATTCAGCCGTTTTTGTGCTAATCCGGAACATACGGACAACACGGATACGGACACAAACGGACAAAAATTCTAAAAACTATATTTTCGAAATCAGACTCGTTCCCACACCTTGTAGAAATTGCTTTTTTCACAAAATATTCTATATACAGTTTTGAATTCAGTACTATTTTATTATGTTATGTACGAGGGTTAATCAAAAAGTTCTTAGAAGTGCATATATAAAACCTTTTTGGGAGAAGTTCGATATTCAAATTAAAGAGTGTCAATCACACAACATTTATGCCTGTCACTCGTTTTTCTCAGTTCGTTCGTACGTAATAAATTGTTTTGTGCAACGAGTTGCGCAAAAACCCATAATTATGGATAAAAGTGAGCTACGTGCGGTTATAAAATATCTCAGTTTGAAAAAAATGTCTACGAAGGAAATTTTTTCTCACATTCAGCAGACATTAGGAGATGATGCTGTACCGCGTACTGGGTGGCTGAATTTAAAAGAGGTAGATCAAGCTGTAAAGATAACCCGCGTTCTGGGCGGCCTTCAACCTCCGTTACGGAAGAAAATGTCAAAAAAGTTGAGAATTTGGTTTTGGAAGACAGAAGAATAACTATAAAACATATAGCTGAGATCCTAAAGATATCATTTGGTAGCGTTCAATCCATTTTAATTGATTCACTGGGGTTCAAAAAGTGTCGGCAAGATGGGTGCCACGAATGTTGGGAGAACTCGCAAAATGCTATTGGAGTTTTCTGTGATCTCTCCAAAGCCTTTGATTGCGTGCACCATGACACACTTTTGCGTAAACTACGTCATTACGGTGTCCAAAACGAAGCTCTTAAAGTAATAAATTCTTATTTACATAATAGGTTCCAATGTGTAGATGTTAATGGTGTGAAATCTTCCGGGCTACCAGTTCAGTTAGGTGTACCTCAAGGCTCAATACTGGGTCCCTTCTTATTCTTAGTATATATTAATGACTTACCTTTTTATTTAAAGGATATCTGTAATGTTGTACTGTTTGCAGATGATACCTCTCTTATTTTTAAAGTAGACAGGAATAGACAAGATTTTGACGACGTAAACAGTGCTCTCTCAATGGTTATGGATTGGTTTACGACAAATAATCTAGTTCTCAATGCCAAGAAAACGAAATGTGTAAAATTCGCTCTACCAAATGTTAGAAATCTAGGACCCAACATCGTCTTAGATAAAGAGGTGCTTGAAACTGTGAACTCGGCAGTTTTTCTGGGCATAACAGTAGATGCCAAACTTCAGTGGGGCCCACATATATCAAGCCTAGTGGGAAGACTCAGTTCGGCCGCCTATGCTGTCAGGAAAGTAAGACAATACACTGACGTTGATACAGCTCGGTTAGTCTATTTTAGTTATTTTCATAGCGTTATGTCCTATGGTATTCTGCTGTGGGGTAAAGCCGCTGACATTCAAAATATATTTGTTCTTCAAAAACGAGCAGTTCGAGCAATTTACCAGCTAGGTGCCAGAGTTTCTCTAAGAGATTTTTTTAAAGATGTTGGTATTCTCACGGTGGCATCACAATTAATTTTCGCCAACATCTTATATATTAGGCAAAATATACACTTATACACTAAAAACAGTGATATTCACAATGTTAACACTCGAAATAAGGACAAACTACGAGCTCCCTTTCACCGGCTTCATAAGGTTCATAACTCATTTGTTGGGCTTGGTATAACCTTTTATAACAAGCTACCCTCTTCTTTGCTAGATTTGCCTTTTAATGCGTTTAAAACTAAAGTAAAATCCAACCTCTGTTCAAAGGCATACTATTGTATCAACGACTACTTAAATGATAAGAATAGTTGGTCGCTGTGATTAACTCAAGACAATGTTTATGTTCTTTCTCCAGAATTAGCTTACCTACTGACAGTTAATATGAGTTTATATAATTGTTTATTTTATTTGAATTTATGATTCAATTTTTTATTTATTTTTTACGAGTCAATTTATTTTTATTTTATTTTATTGTTGACATAATCTACTCATTACAATGTTTTTGTTATGAGTTGTATTGCAATTTGTGGTTAGCTAGCGACCTCGACAATTGATCATATTATTTTTTGCCTGAGCAACCGGCAGCAAGTTCGTCATGCTCCCTTAGATGTCACTGCTTGCGGTAGCGTCGGGGGTCGGGTTGCCTCCTTCCCTCAAATATGGCGAGGGGGGTAATGGCTGATCTTTGCGTTATGCTCGTAAACGGGTGCTGCTTGTGGTGACTGGTCGTCTTGCTGATCATGGTTTTGTTATTGTTACTAGTAATTAACTGTTCATTTTTTTTTTAACTCGGTGGTCCTAGTTTATCATTTATAACTGCCAATTACAGCTTTATGTAAGCGGGCACGCCCTTTATGTCTGGAGGCTTTTATTTAGATATTTAGTTCTGTTTACGTTTAGTTTTATTTTATTTTTATTTTTTTAAATAATGCTTGAGTATAGTCCTCGATTTTTTTGGTTGGTATATTGGCGTGTGCTAGCTGACATATGGCCTATAATTTATCATTTGAATTATGTTTTGTGTTGAATAATGTAGGTTATTTTGTATACTATTGTATAGAATCATTCTCTAACTTGAACAGACAGCTGTGCTGCTGGGGAGTTTGTTGCGCCACTTCTTCTTCCCAGCTAAAGGCACTAGGAAGTGGTGAAGGGTGGGCGTTTTTGGGGGACTGTCTTATGTAATTTTGACGT
This sequence comes from Agrochola litura, assembly GCA_949152395.1. Lineage (NCBI taxonomy): Eukaryota > Metazoa > Arthropoda > Insecta > Lepidoptera > Noctuidae > Agrochola > Agrochola litura. The sequence continues at coordinate 10,103,848 of OX424521.1, read as the reverse complement.
TCGAAAAGTGCTGATTCTCAGCCTAGTTTGAATAAATGACTTTTGAATTTTGAATTTTGTTAACCGACGAAAACAAAAAGCGACTTTGGAAATTTCTAAGCGTAATCTCGAAATGTTCCAGCGTGATTCGGATCATTTTTGCCGTCGTCGCCTTGTCACCATGGATGAAACGTGGGTCCACCATTTCGATCCTAAAACTAAGAGACAAAGCATGTCTTGGAAACGACCATCCTCTCCATCCATTAAGAAATTTTATTGTTGCTCCTACCGCTGGCAAAGTTATGGCCTCAGTGCTCTGGGATAGTGAAGGAATCCTCTTTATTGATTACATGCAAAAGGCCAGACGATTACTGGACAGACATTTATATGCAAATTTAATCCCGAAAGTGCGTGAAGCGATTAAAGAAAAACGTCGTGGAAAACTGTCGGTGGGAGTGTTGTTTCTTCATGATAACGCTCCTGCTCATCGATCGGAAGTTGCGCTCAACGCAATCCGCTGTGCTGGCTTCAATCTCCTTGACCACCGACCATACTCTCCGGACTTAGCCCCAAGTGATTTTCACTTATTCCCAAAATTAAGAGGAAATTCGTGGAACAAAATTTCACGATAATGACGTGGTTATGGCTGTCGTAGAGGAGTTTTTCGAGAGTCAAGAAAAACATATTTTTTTTCACAAGGAATAAGAAAGTTAGAAACGCGTTATTCTAAATGCATTGCATTGGAGGGAGATTATGTAGAAAAATAAAATATTTTTGTTTAAATCTTTGCATTTTTTTATATAGATTCCAAGAATTTTTTGATTCACCCTCGTATATATTTGATATTAATTGCTACCGAAGACCTTAGCTAAGTTGTCATATACATTTAAGTGCCTAATTCTCATAGTAAAGTCCCACGGTTGCGTGTGAAATACATTTAAATGTCTCAGGTCAACGCAAAACCGTTGGAAATAATATAAAAATACTGTTTGTATCGTCAACATCCGGGTAAAACGGTTAATTTTAAATATGGGTTACGTTATTAATACCGTGAATGAAAAAGCATATCAACTGGTATAATTTATTGTGGTTTTTGAGGCATAAACTCGTGAAGAGAGGTAATAATATAGTCTTCCTGACCGAATTTCGGCCATGGCGGCCAATCTCAACGGAGACTAGCCTTCGGCGCGGGAGGTATTATAGTGCACAAGTGTGTGCGCAGACACAGGTGCACTCTCTCTTCCCTCACTCAATTCAAAAGGGCACTAAATAAAATATTAAAAGAAAAAAGTTATTACACAATTGACGACTTTCTTAATGATGAATCACTGACTGATTGACATGTTAATAATCCATTTGACTTATTTTATTTTTTGATTACTGCTACCTTGTTGACATTTTTGTATTAATTTGAGATTTACTGTAATTTGAACGATTTGACATAAATTTTTATTAAGTATTGTTAAAATTTCCTATTAGTTATTTAAATTTATAATGTCTTTAAATTTGTGTAAATTAACATGATTTGCATGCCCATGTGACGGTAGAACATGGAGGACTTTCTAAATAAAACATCAATGTAATAATTACCCATGTTTGCAAAGTAATAAATGATTTGATTTGATTTGACTCTCATAGTCTGATGGGACGGCAATCAGACACGACCGGAGAGAGATCAGGCGCAGGACCAACGGCTTAACGTGTTAGTAAGAAATTCCTAATGGAAAACCCAATAACACTTTGCCCGACCTCGGAGTCGAACCCAGGACCCCACGTTCAGCAGTCGCACTCGTAACCACGAGACCAACGGGTTTAAATTTTTCGTCGGTTATTTAAAAAAAGTCTAACGAAAGATTTCAACGCAGGGGTTCAGAATCATGTACTGAATCCATGGTAACAGTTTTCGCGTCGATGTCCCTGTCAGCCTGTATACTTTACTACGAAGAGAAACATATCGTCTGCCATCGTTGACGAGGGTCGTAGAAGACAGACAACATAACAAGGACATCAAGGAACACCTTTTTCATCTGAAAATAAACCAGTCTGACATTTTTGCGACACGACACATGTATTTTGAGGTTTCACGATAAATTCTATTGTATGGGTCCTCGTTTTAGTAAACAGGAGAGGTACACTAGGACTAAGACCCATCGACTAGGCGGAAGCAGATTCAAGATTTTAGATTTTCGGGATCAAAGTATCCTGAAAATCAGAAAAGACGCAAAGGAATTCCCTTCTGTCAAGTCGTATGCAGTTCCTCTATTGCTTAAATTTCCTAAACTAACGGGCACCCACACCCTTCAACTCTGAACATAGTAACTATGCATGGCGGCAGAAATAGTTATGGTGGTAGTACTTCCCGGATGAACTTTCACAAGGAGTTCTACTACACTACTGCTCTATTCGCCAGCCTGCAGTTTGTGGGTAAAAGCTCTCGACTTTATTTCGATGATTGAAGGTTGAATTTTAAATGTTGATGTACAGAGAGGGAGAGGAAGGCCAAAGAAAAGATGGATGGATTGTGTGAGGAATGATATGAAAGAGAAGGGAGTGAATGATAGCGTGACGGTTGACAGGGGAGAATGGAAGAAGAAAACGTGGTGCGCCAACCCCACGTACCATGGGACAAGGACAAGGGGAAGATGATGATGATGAAGGTTGAATTTTGCTCATAATAATGCTACAAAGATCAATCAGCGATTGGCCTGTCATCACATATGTACCCACTCAGTAAAAGGATACATTATGTGGTATGTAATGATCTCTATTAGCATGTAAATACAATCTACGTAACACGTAATATGTACGTGGATGTCACATGTGGCTGATGACGTTTCGCCATTATCATTAGACTTTAGTTAGTTGGAAATGAGTAGTCACCAGTGTCATTTGCATAGTATAAAGAGGTAGTGCGGTGAAGCTGAAAAACCCACGGTTTCAACGCCTATTTTGCACATAATTATGTATCTAATAAAACCCTGTTCCATTGCAGGACGAAGACCTCGTCTCTTAAAGCCATGCTTTTGCAATGGTTTAGCTAATCAGAACATTGGATACAGGTTTCATATTTCATAACCCAAGAGTGTCTTAGAATAACAACCGAGGATAGGATTTCTGCATGAAAAATAACTGTGCACAAATAAAAACACATAATACACAGTAACGAAAGATCTTGCTTTGAACACCGTGCCAACGTTTCACCCATTTTGCACATACGAGGACCATTTTGCACGAAAGCCTTTATGATTATTTCTTCAACATCAACCACCTATTTTGCACATACAAGTACTATTTTGCACGTACCAGCACCCTAATTGCGTAATACACTTTCATCACAATCTCGAGGATTTTGAAAGAAATTCCTAATCCATTGTTGGATAGGTTTGAAAAATTCGTCAAAAACGTAAAAAAATTACAAACAAAAATTGCAATCAATTACCATGTTGTATTACGCAATTACCCCGCTGGACTTTTTTGCACAAGTCTTCTTAAAGTTTATTCGACTTACCGAGCTGTATAGATCCCATAATCTGCGAGGACTGTATCTTCTTGTAGGTGATCTCGCCACCCTCGCCAACTCGGCGATGACCGATCTTTCTGTCTGATTTGTGCACCTTGCTGATGGCCCCCGAGGGGCCCACGGCCGGCTGTAAGGAAAAATTATATTACTTTTTTGTACTGGAAAAAAAAGAGTTCTAGATCTAACAAACCCGTATTCCCAGGAAGTAATTAAACACGTGTGTAGCACACCTATATTTCGCCCAGTTTAAGGCTGCCTAACCACTGGAGCGGAGCGAGGCAGCGGAGCGGAGAAATGTGCCAATATTAACCAATAGGAGCGGAGCTCAGAAGTGGAGTTTAGATTCTATTGGTTAATATTGGCACATTTCTCCGCTCCGCTGCCTCGCTCCGCTCCAGTAGACAGGCAGCCTAAGGTCCATGTAATAGGGGCGAGCCTATTGATTGACATATCCCGGCAACAGGTTCAATCTCTGGCCTGCTACTGAGAATTTCCTGAAGGAAAAATCTAACAATATCTTGCCCGACCTGGGAATTGATCCCAAGAACCCACCCGGGTTCAGCCGTCACGTTTGCGATCATTAGACCAACAGTATCTTTTTTTTTCTTTTTTTTTCATGGTGTTACACATAACTGGCGAAATGTGGGTGTACTATAGGTACAAGGTACACCTCTGCCTAACCCTTCGAGGATTGGCGTGATGTGATGTTATGTTATGTGTTAATTTTTTTTACCATCCATTATTATATTGTCAGACAGTTTCTGGGATTGTTTCTGTTATATTTCAGCAACACAGTTGGTGGAATGGCAGAGTGAGTGACCAATCGCTATAAAAAAATGTTCGTGTTGCCTTGAAGATGGTTGTTTCGGCTGTTTGCGTATGTGAGAGATTTATGTTTGTAAACGCATTTACGAATTCTACAACTTGGTACTGGAGAAATTAATATCGTGGGGCCAGGACCAACCTGGCCCCACTGTTGTCTTTGAAGTCCATTAAGACCGTCTTTAGTAGTCTCTTAAAATCATTAGCTGCATCCAGTTAGACTGGAAGCCGTCTCCAACCTAGTTGGGTAAAAACTGCGCAGATTGATATAGCACATATCACAATCTCTATGTTTTGACGTGTCGCCATTGCATTCGCTCAAAACGGGCGGATCTCTAGTAAGTAGTGACCGACCGAAGCTTCGTTTTCGTTTTCGGCCATTTTGGTCATTGGTTTTTTAAATCCGTTAAGCCGTCTTTAGTAGTCTCTCAAAATCTTGTCTCATACCTAAATTCGCTTGACATAGATTCTTTATTTAATAAGGTTTTGTGTTCATTCGAAATGCCGTTGCGTCGTCTGCATTCTACCTACTACATAATGGATTATAATTGAAGTAAAACATTGTAAAACTAGACGGTTTACGACAATACTTAACTGCACATCCATCCATTCAGCTTCCTTCGAGGGGTCAATAAACGTGATAGGCATTTGCATATTATATAGCCTTTATTAATTCTTTTGAATAAAATATTTTTTTATCAAAGCCCAGTTTTATAAACAAGTTTTTTTCTTGTTACTAAGTAGAGAAAGAGAACATTAATTAAGTAATAAATTTGAGTTCAGCCACGATTGTTCCAATTTAACATAACTAGTTTGTTTTGAAAACGGCAACGTTTCTAGACTGTGTCAGTTTTGTGTATTTTTGTAATAAGAAAATGGAGTATGTGATCGTAGCAGGTGGCGTTCTGCAGTTTCTGCCTAAGTGCCTACCCCTCATGAAAAGAAGACGTGAGTTTATATATGTATGTTGTGCTAAAAATGAGTTCTGTAAAAATACGACCAAGCAATTTATTTTTTAAGTGGAAACTTCTTTAGGAAAACAATTGAACTCGCGACACCGTTACCAACATCTCATTTTGGTAAACGCGATTATGCTCTTTATTTATATTATGTTACGGATCAATGGTCTATGCAAGTATTTTTACTTTAATGGTTTTGGAAGTATTTTTTTTGTAAACACGATTGTGCTCTTTATTTAGATAAGGTTACGGACCAATGTTTTATACAAGTATTTTTCTTCCACCAAGACGATCTTGTTCAAGTTTCCACTTTTGTCGGAGTGCCACTGTTTTTTTTTTGCAGTGCTCTTATTTGTGGTCTACGCAGCATATCTTCTTCCATTCTTCTCTATTTATTTAAGCTGCTCGCACACAATGACGTACAAAGGCGGCTCTATCAGCTTTTTTCTTCCCCTATCTGGTCATATCATGTCACACAATCCATCCATCGGTTCTACGGCCTTCCCCTACTCTTATATTCATCTGATCAATCTGCCTAGCCTTTTCCCAACTACATTGGGGTCGGTTTCCAGTCTAACCAAATGCAGATGAATACCAGTATTTTACATGGAGCGACTGCCTATCTGACCTCCACAACCCAGTAACTGGGTAATACGATACCCCTTGGTAAGACTGGTTGTCAGACTTTCGGGCTTTTGACGACCCATAACAACTGTCAAAGATTCACGAATAACAGCCGGGACCAACGGCTGAACGCGCTTTCCGAGGCACGGAGGAGTCTCGGTATGTAAAGATGGTCACCCATCCACAGAACTCTTATAGCCATCCAATTTAATTAAAATTATGAAATAGCGTCGATATTCTAAATATGGCTTGTAAAAAGAGATTTTAATTTTCTACTTACAAAGAGTGGGTTCTCATTTTCTCAGTAAATATCTATCATACATAGTATTAAGACAAAGTCGCTTTTACGTGTTTATCTGTGTGACCACTGAGATCTTCTAAACAAAACAATGAATTCTGATGCGGTTTACTTTTCACCATCATTTAGAGCATTTATTCCGGAAGGTTTTCTTATGTGTATAATTCATTCAAATAACTTAAATAGTACCTGGTCAACCGAGCTCTGCTCGGGTGAAAATAGAGAAAACAAATTTTCCCAGATATGAGACCTAGCTAGATCAATTTTTCGGCCCCTAAGGCTGCCTGTCCACTGGAGGAGCGAGGCAGGAGTTTAGATTCTATTGGTTAATATTGGCACATTTCTCCGCTCCGCTGCTTCGCTCCGCTTCAGTGGACAGGCAGCCTTAAACCCCTATATTGCATCTTTTATCGAAATCGTTAGTGCAGTTTTCGAGAACGTGATTACAAATACATATGTCGTGGCCAGTTTTTATATTATATGTATACAAATATTGCTCTTTTAACAGTATAGAATATAGCACAGATCGAACACCAAGGGGTATCGTGTTACTCGGTAACTGGGTTGTGAAGGTCTGATAGGAAGTCGCTCCATGTAAAATACTGGAATTCAGCTGCATCCGGTTAGACTGGAAGCCGACCCAACTTAGTTGGGTAAAAGTTACGCAAGTTGTTATAGCACATAAATCTCGATGTTTTGATATGTCACCACTGCACCCGTGCACCCGTGCGAAACATAGTTTGGAAGTCGGTTGGATTGTTTGTAAAAAAGGTTTTGACTAATGTCGACGGTTCGTATAAGATACAGGTAATTTTTATTTCGTTCACCGGTATCAATACCGGCTGTATTCAATTTAAAGTAACCTTTAAAAATACTGTAACAAATATAAATGTCGTCACCGAAAAAATACCCGCATTCATCATACCGATTTCGGTCTCTGCTACATAAAAAATATATTTATTTTTCAACTTTCAAAGAGTCGGTTCTCAGTAAGTCATTATGGTAAATAAATATTCAGTATTCTTCAAAGTTGGGTATGTTTTTCTTGAATCCGAAGGTAAGTATGACTAATATAGGTAAACATTGCGTAATAATTTTTACAACAATGTTATTCTTGATAAAAAAAGATTTCATCTTATCTCGAACAAAAATTGAAATAGTGAAGCATGTGCCATCTTATTAGTGTTGCTGAGTGAAGAGATTTGATTTTAAAACATGTTTAAAAAGTTGTCATGTCTCGTTGGTGTATAGTGGTTGCAACTCGCCAGTGCGAATGCTGACTGAGCGTGGATCCCTAGGTTTGATCAAGATATTTTAATTAGGAAATTCCCAGTTACGAGGGTCGTAATTTGTGCTAAGCGCAGCGACACACCTGCCGAAAATTACGCGACGGAAATTCGACGTGTTTAATTTTCAACGCAAATAAGTTACGGGACGTAATTTCAGTCTTATGGGATGTAGGGAATTTAAAAACAATTGTAGGAGTAACCACGTCGAATTTATTTATGTCAATAACTCCAAGATAGGCAAAAAGGTATCTAATAGGTGTTTAGTGTTTCCACATTTCACCAGAGGTCGCATGTAATAAATGACGCTCACAATGGGCCTCATTAGAAGGCTGAAAGTCACACAAAAGGCAATGGAGTGGGCTATCCTTGAAGTTTCCCTACGTGATCGAATCAGAAATGAAGAGATCCGTAGGAGAACCAAGGTAATCGATATAGCCCGAAGATTTCCGAAACTTAAGTGGCAGTAGGCAATGCACATTGCTCGCAGAACAGATGGCCGATGGAGCCGAATGATTCTGGAGCAGCGACCGCGTACCGGAAGACATAGCGTTGGAAGGCCTCCCACAATGTGGACCGATGTCCTGGTGAAGATCGCAGGAATCCGCTGGATGCGAGAAGCACAGAACCGGTCGAAGTGGAAGTGCTTGGGGAAGGCCTATGTCCAGCAGTGGACGTCTTTCGGCTGAAATGATGATGACGATGTAATAAAGAACGAGCATATTGCCATCAACGGGGCACAAGCCCATACTCCTAGCTGCTACTTTCAAAGATTTTATCATATTAATACAACTATTTTTTTCTCCCAAAGTTTCCTATTCTGCATCTATATTTAACTTTTTCCTCAAAGTCTGACTCAATCATTTCCTTGCACTGTAGGTATTTTTTATAAGGAAAACATGGCAGGCTATAAATATATAGACAAGTTATTCAATATACGGAAAGGAAACAAAAAATAAGAGCTATCACACGATTGGTGCCATAGAACCAATAATTTGAAGACAATTGTGACATCCACCAAGCCCACTCATAGATGGTTCGTTTTGTTGACCATTTTCTATTTTGCTAAGTACCTGGTACTTGTTGACATGCCTACACTATCTTCCTATACATTAACAGTGTAATTTGAAAACACTGCAATTTTTAAAAGTAGGTAACCATGGAGATTGATGCCGGCTCTTCTCCATAGGAAACGACCAATTGAAACCGTGCTCCTAGCTTCTGACGTGTCATAAGAGCCCATGTTTATGTGAAAGAAATAATTTGAAGTCCCTCCCACAGAGGATGCCTGTGTCCCAGTAGTGGATTATAGGCTGATTATGCTGCACGATTGGCGATGGTGTAACAAAATTGGCTCAGAGTAGGGAAGCGTGATAAGTGCGACAATGTTGACCTCGTCTTGGCAGTCTATGAACTGTCGTTTCCGGTGGTTCAATTCATGCAAGCAAACTGTTGTGCGGAATTTCCGCGGAAACTTTAGTGTGGCTATGACATTGTAAATGCATTTTAGTGCAGTTACAAGTTAAACTATAGTTATTTAGCTATATATTTCTTTGCTGTCATGCAAATAAAGAAAGACGTGATGTGTACATCATCATCATCGGTCATCATAATAGGGATGATGCCTAAAAATATTTGTTTTGTCAGTCTTGTAGATTATAAAAAATATTGGACACGTATTTTTTCTTTTTTTACGTTTTCAAAAGATTACGGTGATACATTGGGTTAAAATGTACCATGACGTCACAAGTATGTAGATTTTATACTTGTGCGTAGCGTACCCCCACTCCTAAGTCATTTTTTATTAATATGATAAAGCAAAAAATACGTGTCTAATATTTTTTTATTATCTGACTGACTTTTTTTGACCCACGCATCATTCCTATTCTCGCAGTTTCTAGTATTAGGCTTCGATGGATGGATGGATGGACGGGACATCTGTCAGTCTACTTTACGAATTAACAATAGCCCAAAATCTGACTTCGGGGTTAATTTTTATTATTTGGGGTGCTTAGCCGAATTTATTTTCCTAAAATATCTAGAACATTCAGCCGCTTCTGAAAGCCGACCGTAACATAGTTGAGGAACGGCAAGATCTAGGTTTACTTTTTAGAAAACGCAGAACAAACAATTTCTACCATTTCTAATAAATATGTCACAAACTTTCAGACAACCGTTCTACCTCCCAACTTGGCAGCCTGTAGCTCCCCCTACCACCTCTCTTCACCTACATTCAGTTATTTATAGCCAACCACCCACCATCGTCGCGGTTACCACGTACAAGGACAGAACAGAAGACCGACTTCCAACAAAATGTGTAAAACAAATGCAACATCAGATAAAATAGAGTCTGGCTACGCTAAGTCTGCAATGGAATAAATGGGCAACCCCAAAAAGTTTTCATATGTGGAATACTTTTACATCAGTCAGTTATGTCAGTTTCGGAGTTGTAAGTAGATCTAATGATTTTGATATTTTGCCTTTTGATTTTTGCTTAATAGACTATGTCGTACCTATGCTCTACCTCCATACAATAACAAAACTGTATCAAATCCACACTTCACCGTGCTAAAGTGACTATTCTTTACCAGGAAATAAATCAGAATATAAACAAAATAACCTATCAAAAACAAAAAAACAAAGTATCAAATTCTTTTTTCGTAGGACAGGATGGTGTTGCCGAGTATAGATTTTCAAATTCCACCGTTTTTTTACTTATATGCAGACTTAGCGTAGCCAGACTATCAAGGTTTACCAGTACTTCAATGATCATGAGTGGTTGGCTGAGTTGTGGAAGTCAGATAGGCAGTCGCTCCATGTAAACTACTGGTATTCAGCTGCATCTGGTTAGACTGGAAGCAGACCCCAACATAATTGGGAAAAGACTGAACAGATGATGACTGTTTCGTTGTTGGTGTAGTGACAACCATATTAGTTTAATGGTCGCCAGGGCGACTGCTGAGCATGAGGACTTCAATAAGTAAAACGATTGTTTTGTAAAGATAATTAATTAGGAAGTGGTGAAGGGCGGGCGTTTTGGGGGACTGTCTTATGTAATTTGAACGTTCTAAACTAAAAGTGCCGATTTCTCAGTCTTGTTTGAATAAATGAGTTGGGTTTTAATACCACAGCATACCGACGATTAATTCTCAAAAACAACTGCCAGCATTGTGCGTAATTTTGTCACCACACATTTTATGTGGTAGTTCTGCCGCTAACTGTCACATGACCGCACCACCTAAATTGGTAAGGTCAACGGTCCCAAACAATGATGGGTTAGTCGTAATGAGACTGAGTCGTTATATTCTGATACATTACAATGTTCTTTGTTTTCTAATCTGTGAAAGTGTTACATTTCATCCATTCTTCCATACTAATCCTATCCTATTAAATGAGCAATATTTGTATATATGTACTAGGGGACCTGACACGTTGTCCACTCCGAACAGCGCCACCTACCGGGTCCAATTGTATTTTCAAACCATCCAGGGACCCACTGAAATATACACACAAAATTTCATCCAAATCGGTCCAGCCGTTTAGGAGGAGTTAGGTGACAAACACATTTACAAAAGAATTATATATATTAAGATATACCTTTACTTATATATATTTGTAATTACGTTCTCGAAAACGTCTCTGAAAAATCGATCTAGCTAGGTCTCATATCTGGGAAAATTCGTTTTCTTTATTTTCACAGCCTCGGGAATGTGATACAATTTTGGTATACCTGGACGATATGTTTATCTATTTTCACCCGAGCAGAGCTCGGTCGACCAGGTACTGTTATATTAAAAGAATAACTATGGAGTTTCTTGAACATTCTTCTCCATACGAAAATACCTTTTGGAAGGTGCAATTGATCTTCTAGTAAATTTTGACTTTCAAAAGTTTATTTTATGTGCGTATTAGAAATACTTAAATGATTTGACTTTGACTTTACCTACAAATACTAATCCATACTAATATTATAAATGCGAAAGTAAGGCTGCCTTGTCACTGGAGCGGAGCGAGGCAGCGGAGCGGAGAAATGTGCCAATATTAAACAGTAGAACCTAAACTCCGCTTCAGACCTCCGCTCGTATTGGTTAATATTGGCACATTTCTCCGCTTCGCTGCCTCGCTCCGTTCAAGTAGACAGGCAGTCTAACTCTGTCTGTATGTTTACCTTTTTAAGTCTCTTAACGGCTGAACGGATTTAAATGAAATTTTGCGTAAGTACAGGTAGACCATAAAGGCTCGTGCAGACCAGCGCGACACGCGACGCGACACAAAGGCACCGCTCGTCGCGCGACGAGCGATGCCTTTGTATCGCGTCGCGTGTCGCGCCTGTTTGAAGGAGCCTTAACCTGGGTTAGGACAAAGGATACTTTTCATCCCGGTAGTACATCATAGTTAATAATATTTTAGTTTAGTCAAATAGTTAATATACCTACTTACTTTAGGTTCTTTTACATCAAATTTATTTTTATTTTATTGTTTTTGTATTATAAATGTTGGAACGCCGACGTCTCCCCTCTCGGAGGTGGGCGCTAATGGCTGCAACACAGTTTTTTTTTAAACGAATGTAGTTGTTAACAAACACAAAAAATTGTAAACCTGGTTTTGTTCCAATAAATATTTGATTTGATTTGAAAAAAAGTACGTTCCCGTGGAAAAATCTCCTACCGCCACGCGGGTGAAGCCGCGAGAATGCATGTTGATTATAATGTTTAGTTTGAAGATGAAAAACCTTCACGAATGACGGAATACTAAATTATCGTCTTGTGCACCCTGGGCAGTCAGACCTGCTATAGAGTCCTCTTCACCGTATCTAGCGAAAGCGACCCAGACAAATTTTAATTCCTTTTGTGAGATCTCTGATGACTTGCAAATATTGTCTTGGAAACCCGGTCAGATTTGTTTCCAACCTGCTGACTGGTTATCCCAGTGTTGGTGGTGGGTTTTTACCACGACATGAACTTGTTGTTCGGCTTTGCAGAACTTATCAGTCACTCTCACACCTCTGACAGTACATTTCTAAAGCTTCATGTGTCCTGATACTACATAATAATACATTTTGACCGCGTAGGTATTACACTTTTCTATGAAACAGCAGATTTTGTTTTAAATAACCGACGAAAAATTTCAACGCTGCGGGTTTCAGAGTCCTGTACCCTAATTGCGTAATACAACACAATCTGTTTCGATTTGAAACAGATTGCTAATCCATTGCTTCATAAGTTGGGAAAAAAATCTGCCCAACAACGTAAATAACGCAATGAATGTTGTTGAACTGTCATAATTGAACAAATTAGGCAAAATTGTTTACGAAAATAAGTTACGCAATTAGGGTACTGTACTGAATCCATGGTAACAGTTTTCGCGTCGATGTCCCTGCCAACCTGTAGGTATGTATTTAACATACCGAAGCCAAACTTGACAAACGCCTAGTGAAAATGCTCTATTATCCCTAAAAGGGTTTAGTTTACATACTAACTTCCACTATTACAACTAAAAGCTTTTAAGCCATATCCCGCCACATCTTGTACGCTTAAATACATCTACTTTTGCCAAAACCATAGCCATATTTCAAGGATGACATAATATCCTGGATTTCCTACACTATTGTAGCCAAGTAGGTACTTTATTAGGACGACTGTCTACATTGGTAATAGTTGGCCTGCCCAGACAAAAGTAAGGCAGATTACAGACTGGGTAGCAACAGCGACCTATGCAAAGTCCCGGTTCTAGAAATCCGGATCAAATATCATATCAGTATGGCAAATAAGCGGGTAGCCCATCTGACGATAAGTGGTCAAGTGCGTAAGGTCATCTGCAATACCAGATGCCCAATTCACGTATTTAAAAACATTCAATATGTACCGAGCACACCACACCAAGCGCTGAACGCAGACAGCGAGTGTCTGCATTTAGCGCTCGGTGTAGCAACACGCCGTGTTCGGGTTCGCGACAAGTCAATCGTCATCCTGAGGATGCCTCCTTGAGAGGTGAAACACGTGTCGATTTCTTTCAGGAGCTTTTTACGACTTCTAAGAAATAGCTAAGCGGAACAGGTTACTAAATATATCCACGTCTATTGTATTTTATAATGGATTTCCGCAAGGTCACGCCTGAATCAATTAACGATGTTCAATATCTAGTCGTAATATCATCTCAACGACTATTATCAATGTCAAAAAGTAGGTTAATTTGAGGTATTTTTGACTGATTGTCCTCGTGCCCTATTTAAAGCCCCTAGTACAACGTATACTGGGACTTTTTGCGTGGATATTTTACATGGAGCGACTGCTCCAAAAGTATTCAGCTGCATCCGATTAGACTGAAAGCCGACGCCAACATAGTTGGGAAAAGGCTAGGCAGATTAGAGTTGTAGCAGATGCGTTGCCATTCAGAAACACCATGTGCCTAATTAGACCGGCACCCAATGCCCATAACCCTTCAAACCGGAACAGCAGCAACGCTGCTTGGCGGCAAAAGAGGACATGGTGTTAGTACTTCCTCGGACGAGCCACTTCACAAAGAACTCTAGTAAGTAGATATTAAAATACAATTCTTTTCAAATTAATCTGTCTTCTACAACACATCGTGGTTCCATGCGCATACCGTTTGACTCAGAACTCACAATGGATTGTAAGGTCGGTTCCCGCAGTGTATGAAGGACTTAACACGCCATTATGTGAAGAATTTTACTTTAAAATCCATGTCATTGTGATTTTTTGTTAATGTTTTAGCTTTTTCCTTAAGTTTTATTTAACAAGATTTCCTTTGATTGTTTTAAGACCACCATTGTTACGGTAGATGCTTTGAGGCGCCACCAATCGTGATTACGATGGATCAGGATGAGTAAGTTTATGTGCTGTACGGGCGTTAATGTTGCATATATCAAGTTTTAGGAGACTGTCGTACTTTTCCGACCCAGATGACTTCAAAACACTCCTCCAGGAGAAGAATAGGGCCACAGTACAGGACACAAATACAGACGCCTCCCGTCATTCCGACCTCGCCGCCGAGGTCCTTTGCGATCGCTACCGTGCCCCCGAGTAAATGATACTCCCCCCCCCCACCCTTGCTCGATAAAGATGTGCCAGCAGTTGTTGCAGCTGAGCACGTAGCTTTAAATACCCCGTATAATAATCAAGATGAAAATCTAAGTTGGATCCAGCCTGTACCTTCTTGCTGTCCTCCCCCCAGCGACGCCCTAAGTCGAGGAAATTTTAATTTAGAATAGTTTTTGCCCCTGGCTGGAGGCTTTGAGTGTAGCTTAAGGCAGACACAGGAAAGCCCGGTTAAGCAGCCAACCTTAACCAACCTTCGTGGTCAAAACTGCGAGATGCCCTAGTTAAAAAAAAGACTGTTGCAAATTGTCTGGCTCTAGTCCTAGAACCTGTCAAAGACGTGTTCCTGACACTTCTTCTCCACTTCTCCTCGGCTAAACCTAGTGGTTTAGCCGAGGAGAAGTCAAGAAGTCAAGAGGAGACATCCTAGTGGATGTGGTGACTAGTTGGCGTTATGGGGGACGTGTTTTATTCCTAACTTTTGATGTTCAAAATCTAGGTACTGATTCTCAGCCTAATTTGAATAAATGAATTTTCATTTCGTCAGGTATTATCATTCCGAGTGTGTTACGTGATTAGGTTGTTGTTTTGACACCGACAGAAAAAATTGTTTTGACTTCGTCTGCGCACAGCCATAAAACCATGAAGATATATTCGCGCAGTTTCAATGGAAATGACTCTTTATTCAGCACCATTGGCCGTATGCCAGCTTTGTTGTATTACTTTTTCCCCATAGACAATATTTATAAAGGCTGAATACTGATTTCTCAGGCTGAGGCAGACGCCTTGGTCTGTCTGAATAATTATGTATACGTATGGATGTTTACTTTATGAAAAAATGCGATGAACATAACATCACGAGTATTCACGACTATTCTCGGGATGAAGGGGTGAATAGTAAAGTATACATCCTCTTTTCGCCAGTTAGGTTATGAGCACCATGCAATAGGAGTTTAGGAGAAGAGTCTTTACCGTAAATTCAACATTATATGTGATTTTCATAGAGAAAACGTCGGTAACAAGACATACAGGCGCAGTGTGTTCTTAATTCTCCGATTTTTTTTTCTTTCAGTTTTTTTTTTTCTTGCTATTTGATCGTTTTGCCCTTTAGTTTAAAGTACGAAACTATTAAAAAAATCTCTAAATTCGTTGTTCTCCAATACTTTATAATTTTTTTCTTGTTATATCAACACAGAAAAAATTACACGAGTCGTAATATTTTTGCCAAAGGCAGTATGACATCAAAAGTTGTGAAGTGAAAGTATCAACATACAAACTGGTAATTCGTCACTCAGTAATTTTGACAATTATTATTGTTTATCTAAACCCATGCTATAAAACCTCTATAAAATTTTCAGATACAGTTAGCTTATGGCCACCATTATAACAGCCAGTGTCATGGTAACCATTACCTCATCCCAATGAGTGTTACAATATTGTACTAAATTTCATTACGCAACTCGTTTCAACGTTCAAGCGGGGGACAGCAGCACCCGCTAAACGCATGTGTGTGTGATGTGCTGCTGCAGGCGACGTACATACGTGCAGTTGTACTGACTTTCGTGGGAATTTATTTATTCTTGATCTTGAATTACAAACACCCAATGGTTTCAGAAACTTATAAAGAGGATTCATATCATGGGTGTAGATAAAGTATTGTATGCAACTGTTATAATTAGGTATTAAAACACTCATGTGATAAACCCACATTCGTGTTTTAATACCCCTTATTATACAACAGTTGCATAAATAACTATTTCACAATCATTGGGCACCTCTGCCTTACCCTTCAGAGAATAGGCGTGCGTGATGTTGTTTGTTGTGATATCTAGTCCCAATTTTTCCCACGGGACTGATAAAGAGCCGTCTTATCAGTGAGGGTCATTGACCTGTGATAACAATGTGCTAAGCTGTTGACTTTAAAAATCGAGTGATAATTAGTTTCTAAGGGATTATCAATTACTAATTGAATGAAGGAAATGGTCAAGTACTCAGGGTGCCTTCGTAACTTCGTATTAAGTGCTGGTAGACGCCGCCGCGTCGAAGCTGCGCTAGCGTCGCATGTATTATAAATTTATCACTAAGCAGCCTATAGTGTTCCCACTGCTGGGACACAGGCCTCCTCTCTGTGAGAGGTAGTGGGTTGTAATTTACCACGCGGGCCCAGTGCGAATTGGTAGATGTCACATATTGTCTCCAAATGTTTGGTTCTAGAACATGCCGGTTTCCTCACGAGTCACGACGCTTTCGTTCACCGTTTTGTGTGCACTGGTGATGAAATTATTTACAGTTTACACAAAGTAAGGCTGCCTGTCCACTGGAGCGGAGCGGAGAAATATGCCAATATTAACCAATAGTGGCGGAGCTTTAAGCAGAGTTTAGATTCTATTGGTTAATATAGGCACATTTCTCCGCTCCGCTGCCTCGCTCCGCTCCAGTGGACGGCAGCTTAAAGCGCCTGCCTGGGTTCCAATACTTCGAACCGTCGACCGTGAAATATCAAGCTTGTATTCCTAAAAAGGTTAGGCAGAAGTGTATATTGTACTTCTACATTTCGCCAGTTACGATCCCATGTCATCCCCTACAGGGGATGTGTTTTAGTTAGTACTAGATGATTATTAGATTTGTTACAGCTGTAGTGGCAATCATGTCATTTGGTTTAAATAGCTCCTTATATTTATTATTTTATTTATCTCTTATATAGATTCTTTTCTTTTAGATTTTGTGAATGTGAGAACGTTGTAGGCTGTAGACTTGTGGACCATTTTCTATTTTGCTAAGTAGGTACCTGGTACTTGTTAATAGACCTACACTGTCCTCTCATACCTATTAACACTGTAATTTGAAAACATTGTAAAATTTTTTTTTTTTTAAAGAGTAACCGTGGAGTTTCTTGCCGGCTCTTCTCCATAGGAAGCGACCAATTGGAACGTGCACCTAGCTTCTGTCGTTTCATCAGTGCCCTTGTAGGTGTATGTGAAATAAAATATTTTGAATGTTTTGACACTGAACTTCGTACCACATTTCAAATTTCTTGTACTCGGCTGTTCCTTTGGTTTTCCTAATAATATAATAAGCCTTGCACCTACCGGGGGTTGTCCTTGGGTGCACTTGCATAGTGCATACAGGGATAATCGTCGGTTGGTGCCTCATTCCATTTAAAATTGTCCAAGGGGCTTCTGCGAGTTGGCTTCGGCCCCTCGTACGCCTTCCAAAAGACCGGGACCCTAAAGTCCCGAGATATTTAAATATAAATAATAATAAAATATTTATTTGCGTAAAACATGGTATACAATCCAATGGTTTGCGTAAAACTAAAGCATCCCAGTATAGAGAGCAGAAGCTTATGACGTCAAAAAATGGCGGATTTTGACGTTTGGGTAAAAACAAAGACGTAAATGTAAGGTAATTTATTGTTATTTTACTATCTGAATAAATTAACGAGTTTATGTTGCCGTGTGCGATGCCGTATTGTTTTGCCCCTGCGTGCAACCATGTGTCGAGAAGAGAAACCTGTAGGTTTTACAGATTCCCGGCGAATAAAAGATCTTTCTAAAATGGAAAACACTCGCCTTAAGTTACTGTGTACCTAAGTGTGTATTACATAAAGTATAACAACGTAAAGTATTGATTGTAAAACGTTATTAATCCCTTCTGGGAGATGTTTGTTTTTACCCAAATGTCAAAATTCGCCATGTTTTTACGTCACACTCCCACGGTCTATTAGGCAACCAAAACAAACAAAAAATAATCAAATCGGCCGAGCCATTTTCGAGATTTTACGCGACTAATGCACGGCAATTGATTTATATATTTTATTTTTTCAAGTGCAAAAATTCTTTAGGCCCGTTGGGCATTTATGAGATGGGAAAAAACAATTGAACTCGCGACACCGTTACTAACACCTCATTTTTAGGGTTCCGTAGTAAACAAGGAACCCTTATAGTTTCGTCATGTCCGTCTGTCTGTCTGTCTGTCCGCGGTCTAGCTCCAAGACTGTTAGTACTAGAAAGTTGTAATTTGGCATGGGTAGGATACATATATTAATCATGCCGACAAAGTGGTAAAATAAAATTATGAAAAATATTTTTTTTAGGGTACCTCCCCTACACGTAAAGTGGGGATGTTTTTTTTTTTTTTTTATCCCTTGTTGTGGGGTATCGTTGGAAAGGTCTTTCAAAAACATTGTGAGTGTGCTAAAACCATTTTTGAATTCAGAGATCCGTTTGCGAAATATTAAGCTTTAAAGTGCAAATTTAGAGTCAAGTGTCCCCCCCCTGCCAGCTAAATGGTTGGTTTTAGATATGTGCAAAAATTCACGGCAGTAGCTTATATAACGAATTTAAAAGGTAAACTATCACAGCTGAGTAGGCTTTACAAGTTAACGAGTAATAATCGGCCAACTTAAATTTGCGGGTGTAAAAACATGTTCGCCCATACATTCTGTATGAAAGATTTTTTTTTCAACTACAAAGTTAAGTTTGTTTTTGGGATAAATTCATCCCAACTACGGAACCCTAATTGTGCGTGGTCCGACATGCACTTGGCCGGTTTTTGTAAACGCGATTGTGCTCTTTATTTATATTACGTTACGGATCAATGTTCTATGCAAGTATTTTTACTTAAAAGGTTTTGGATTTTTTCTATAACATTATAGAGCACAGTTCATACCGACTTGTGTTACCAAAATTTTTTTTTAATTACTTAGGTCAGTAATTTTTATATTACATAAGTAATCTCATTTAAAACTAATAATTACTCACGTCTAGGTAGATAACAAAATGTTATCACTACATTAAGTAATTATCGTGAAACGAATAAAAGTAAACAAAGAATCTACACTGATCACTTTGAAAAAGCAAGAATGTTTTTAGGGTTCCGTAGTAAACAAGGAACCCTTAAATCTCATAATGTGCGTCCTTCAAATTATGAAAAACATTTTTTTTAGGGTATAAAAAGTATATTTTTCATAACTTTATTTTACCACTTTGTCGGCGTAATTAATATGTATACCTATGCCAAATTACAGTTTTCTAGTACTAAGGGTCTCGGAGCTACACCGCGGACAGACAGACAGACGAAACTATAAGGGTTCCTTGTTTACTACGGAACCCTAAAAACTGGCCATGTACGAGACCGTTCCATACTACTACCACCATACAAAATTTTGCAAAATTAAATATTAATTT
Organism: Agrochola litura; assembly: GCA_949152395.1. Lineage (NCBI taxonomy): Eukaryota > Metazoa > Arthropoda > Insecta > Lepidoptera > Noctuidae > Agrochola > Agrochola litura. The sequence continues at coordinate 10,084,113 of OX424521.1, read as the reverse complement.
AATTATAAACATTATTCAATTTTTATTGTTTGTTGTTATAGCAGCAATAGAAAAAAAATACACAATTTATGACAATTTCAACTGTCTACTTATTATCATTCATGAGATACAGCCCTCTGATAGACAGATAGATGGACGTACGGACGGACAGCGGAGGTTTAGTAATAGGGTTCTGTTTGGCAGTTCGAGTACAGAGCCCTAAAAAAGTATCCTACATGTAAATGTATCCAAAATGTTAATCCAAAAGTCTAGCAGAATTACATTGTTTTACTGTTATTTAAAGCATGATTGAGTAGATAATAAACATCTGAACTTTGACATTTTAATTATTAATAGGATATAAATAGTTGTTCCGCTGATACAAAAATACTTAATAAAGATTTATATCAAAAGTCTACCATAATAAATGGTTAGGTTATCAAAATTAAAAAGTCATTTGTCTAACAAATGACTTTTTAATTTTGATAGGATTTGATAAGGCTGAGAATCAGCATTTTTTAAACATCAATATTACATAAGACAGTCCCCCAAAAACGCCCACCCTTCACCACTTCCTAGTGCTTTAGCTGGGAAGAAGAAGTGGCGCAACAAACTCCCCACAAGCACAGCTGTCTGTTCAGATAGAAGAATTTGATCCTTTAATGGTTGTAACTAAAAATATGCTATGGTTTGACCAATACCGCTGTACCGCGCCTTAGGAAGGCGCGCGGCGAGACGGGGGAGCAGTGCAGGCCGCTAATTCGTCAAAGCTCTCGGCGCACGGCGCCCCGCCCGCCGTTCATTGGTCAACACTGCCCCCCGCCTCGCCGCGTATTCCTAAGGCGCGGTACAGCGGTATTGGTCAAACTATAAGCATCCTGATAACAATTAAATTTGTTTGTCAGCTAATTTTAAGTACCTAAGTATATTAATATTATAGTAGGTAAAGGAAATTGTATCATAGTAGGAAAACAAAATATTAAATAAGTAATTAAAATTATTAATAACTGAAACTTTAAAAAACAAGGAAATTAATTGCATGAATCAGTTTTTGTATCTATCTATCTAATTTTAATGATTATTATCTTTAATTTGAAAATTTTTTGGGTAATAACTGGTGTTTTGACAACCTAAATTAAACAAAAGTCCATTCCAACAAACAGTAATTTACACAAAAATAATAGCAATAAACCTGTTAGAAACAGGTAAAGAATCTGCCAAAAAAAAGAGAACCTGACAAAAAAGAAATACAACTTTTTGTTAACATTCAAAGTAAGCTCCATTGTTGATTACAATCAGTTTTAAGTAGTGATTGCTAAGGCATTTAATTTTGGTTTTTAAATTATTTAATTTGGAAGGAACATTTTTTTTTTTTTTTTTGTTTCTGACTACTGCTGTAACAATCTTTATTTTGGACATGGATAATGCTCATATTTTTATTACTGACTTTGGTAGGGACATGCTTATATCCAGCATAGGGCTGGGTTAAGTAGAAATAAGGAGAATGTTGGCTATAGTGAGTTCAAAAGTCCAGTAAAAGTGGGAGAAAGGGCCTGAATAAATATCCAAATAATAGGCCTTAATGTACAAACAATTCACTAGAATATTTGTGATTGTTTGTGGTTGTAAAGATTAAATTAAATCTGGCAATGATGTAACACACCTTATCTTTATTACTTTACAATCAAAAACAAATTTGTACAGACATGTACAAAAAACTACTTGACAAATTTTGATGGGATTTTTACCATAGTATTGTTCTAGAAAAATTTGGATGCTGTTTTCGTATTTTTTAAGCTATAGATAGGCATAAATGAATAAACTGTGTATGTATGTGTTACGAAGATTATATTGTACGCACAATTGTGTTACATTGCAGTTTCTCACCGCGTAATTGTTAATGAATCTTAAATGCTAATTACACACAATTCATTTAACAACACTTTCTCCACAATATTTCCAACTTTTCACGCAGTTATGAATGAAATAGTTAAAATAATAACAAATAAAACGATCACTTACATCGTACGGTACATTTTTCTCAGCGATTGAACTCTTGTCCCGATCTGAAAAGAAGAAAAATGGGCCGATGAGTATTGTGAAAATCGTCCCAGTTGACAACGTTATTATCTTGTTACAATGGGATTACAACAATGGAATGCGGTGTAGTATTATTAGATTTAGCAATGCAATACCATCTTCGTCAGCGCCCGAAGTTCCAGTCGCGCTATCAGGCTTTTTAGAAGCCGAAGTGTCCATCACTTCGATATGATCAGTATCTCCTGAAGCCATTTTAACTTTTTCTGTTACATCCCCTATTTTGAAGTCTCTCGTTTGTATATTTGCACAATATTAATTCGCATGGCTCACATCACATTTGCATCGCTTACACAATGATTCACTATAATTTAATTAGAAGAAATCAATTAGTTTACGCGAAAATGCTCGCCCGAAGCATCCGTCTGACACGACCACGACCACTCATATTAACTGGGTTGCCAATTAAAATATGAATGTGTTAGTGTATAGACAATAGAGTTATGTGGGTGGATGGGACTGTCATCGGCACATTATTGGGGATATTGAATGTTTACTGAACAAAATGTTTACCGTCATTTTAAACGTAAGAAACAAATCCTGTAATAACAAAATTATTAAAATGTTTACAGCAGGAGAAAATCTTTCGAGATTGCCATGTGCCACGCTTTGTTTATTCTGCAACACCTGCAAGTATGTACAGACGCCAGCACATCAAGCTACCCGAAACTGTCAATTTTTTCCAATCAACTTTGAACCTTACACTTCAGCGATAAAGTTCTAAATCAATTAAATAAATTTGACAGATTGTAGTAGCTTGATGTGCTGGCGTCTGTACCAGTCAAACATCGAATTTAACTATTACCATTACCACAGCTGTTACAGGAATGTTATTTAAAGCACGTAGATTTAAAGAGACTTTTCCCTAGAATAGATTCCCTAGTTTTTTACCTACTTTCTTTTTCACTAAATCTACGTGTACCTATTCTATTTCTTTCCCTATTACTGTCCTAAGGCTCCTACAAACAGGTGCGACATGCGACGTGACACAAAGGCACCGCTCGTCAAAGCCTCTATTTTTATCTTTCACATCTTTGTAACAAGGTACCAGTCAAATTAAGAAAAACGTCGAATTCTATTATTATCACAACTATTACAGCAATCAGCAATGTTATTTTGTGGAGACTTTCACTAGAATAGACTCCCTAGTCTTTTACTTTCTTTTTCGCTAAATCGTATTTTTCTGTTACTGTCTTATTCTATCTCTACCTTTTCTTTTTTCTTATTACTTACTAATAGTCTAAGAGCCCGTGAACCCCAGACCTTCGTTATTTTATAAAAGCTGAAAGTTTGTCAGCGCATGCTCCCAACATAGATAAGAACGATGGTCCATTATGAAGTTTGGGCTATCGTGGCTTTGGTAGGTAAACGGTAGGTACTAAAGGTGTGTTAACGATCTAAATTCATCAAATAATAAAGTGTGATTTTTTGGTATTACCTTCAGAATATAGTTAAAAATCACGTCATTCATTGTCAGACACTTTACATCGTGGCAACCCTTTGCCAGACACCCATGTTCATGTTATTATAATTCTACTTACGTTAAAGTATAAAAGCAGATTTTTATATATAATACTAGACATTTTGATAGTTCCAACCCCTTGCCAGACAAGCATGTAAGTAAAAGAAGAGATTCGTGATTAGAATGACTTATGCACTTATGCAAATAAACTTTTTAGCGCACTTTTACATAACTAATAATCCGTGTAAATTTTCAAAAAATCACACTTTATTATTTGATGAATTTAGATCGGTATTTTACACACCTTTAGTACCGTTTACCTACCAAAGCCACGATAGCCCAAACTTCATAATGGGCCATCGTTCTTATCTGTATTGGGAGCATGCGCTGACAAACTTTCAGCTTTTATAAAATAACGAAGGTCTGGAGTTCACGGGCTCTTGCTCTATAAACCCTTTGACTGTCACGAGCTCTCCTGGAGATCGATAATTATAAAATTCTATTGTTAAATTATAAAATTCTATTGTGTTTCTAAATGACAGTTGAGCTCTAAAATAGTTCCTGTCATACATGGGCGCACCCGGGGGGGAGCAGGGGAGGGCAACTGCCTCCCCCCCCCCACTGGATTTTGTATGCCTAAGTACCTGCTGTTATCGATAAAAATTGTTAGATCATGTTGTTGAATCATGCAAAATACGCACACGCAGCAAGTAAGCACACAGTTTATTTATTTTACTACTTATAGCTAAGGATCTCTTACAGGTGTTTCCCCTACTACACACTACATGTAGGGTAAAACATATGCCCCGAATTTAGAAATTTCTGATTTATATCGGTCAAATGACCACCTGAGTTGATCCACATTTGTGCTCCTTTTACGGCATTTTGAATTAAATTGGCACCAATTTGGTGATTTCTTGTTCAATGTTGGCTTTCAAAACTTGCAAGGTTTGTAGTTATTGTTGGTAAACGTGAGATTTAAAAACGCCCCAAAAGAAGAAGTCTGGTGCCGCCGCCGTCAGAACTGGCGATCTCGCCAGCCAGTTCAAATCGCAAAAACGAGAGATTATCACAATATCTGAGCATGCACGCACTGTCGTGTCTGTTGTGTCTTTGTCGTCACGTCGCGGAAAAGTGCGGGCGGCGGCGACAGGTGTGGGCGCGGGCGGCTGCGGCCAGAGCGGGTGGACAGCGCGTGACGTGACGATCTCGGAAATCGCCGCCTGCGCTCGCCGCGACCCGCACCACCCCCGTACCAGCTTTATAGCTCAGTGAAGGCTCTTACAAACAGGCGCGACACGCGACGCGACACAAAGGCACAGCTCGTCACGCGACGAGCGGTGCCTTTGTGTCGCGCCTTTTTGTAAGAGCCTTAAGTCAGCAGTCAGTTCCACAGAACATAATATACTCTAGGATGTCAGTTCCGACTGTTGCCGAGCACATATCGTGCAGATGGCGCGCCTAATATCTGGCCGCCCTAGGCCAGGGCTTTAAGGCTAATCCGCCACTGGCTACAGAACAAAGTGAAGAGTGTACACACAGCTACACATCAAGCTATACATATCCAGTTTATGCTAATATCGCATTATATAGGATTTCCGTGCAGTTTGAGGCCTGCTTATACTGGAAATGTATAGCTTCATGTGTAGCCATGTGTACCTTTGCTCCAAGTCCACGCACTTTAGGTATGTACTAAACGAATAAAATTATTATTAATCACATGATCATTCGCAAGTGTGTAGCATTTTCTAAAGAAGATTTGCCATAATTATGCAACCACTTTGTCCATATTTCGTTGCGTGATTCGCAATGAAACATTACGAAGACGCATGTAGTCATGCCATGTCATGCACAGCTTTTGGAGACGAAATTTTTCAGGCATGAATAGAATATCATTGCAATGTGGGGCTTCGACATAATAGTAGCTTTTCGTGGTAGATTTACAAATATTTTTACATGGTAACTTTGACAAACGCCATGTTTATTTCTTTACCGTCAATTCGTTGCCGCGGTAAGAATTTTTTGTAGGTTATTACTTATCTTGGCGTCTCTATGAATAAGCTAAATAATTACAGATTATTCATCATAAACGCGTTGATAAACAAGTAAGAATTACCGGTGCAATAACGTTTCGGTTCCAGTTTCTGTGAAAAGGCAGTGAGCACTTGGAAATTTCAAGAATACATTAGGTATTGCAGCGGCGTTCGTTGAAAATGGGCAAAAAAGTAAAAGAATATAAATCTGGCGACTTCATCTTCGCCAAAGTTAAAGGATATCCAGCATGGCCGGCCAGGGTGAGTGTGAAATATTAGTGATTCTGTTGCCATTGTGTTAAAATGAAAAAGCTGTACCCTTTGTGTTCTAATTGGGTGTAAGCGCGGGAAGACATGTTGTATCGCGGTCCCGACGCCTTCACACTGCCCCAAGGCCTCAGAAAGCAAATAGAGACTATATTATCCATATAATTAACATTTTTTGTATTGACACAGCAACAGATCACTAATTTACTGATAACATTGTTCTATTAACATTATTTAGTGATTTTATTGACTATTTTCATATTATGCAGGAATTATCGCGTTCAAATCATATTTCCCTATTCTAGAACTTTAAAACAAAAACACATTATTCTAAAGATAAAATTTTGTCACCATTGTGTGTAGGTGAATGACACTTGCAAAATATTTAATAGACATTTTGCTCAAAATATTTCCAAGTATTTCAATTTAGATAAAATACCCAAGCATGTTAAGTATTGTAATTACTCGTAGCTTATTTTGTTGTAGTTCTAACAATTAATGAATCTAAAAATATTGACATCAACAAACATTAGATAACCCTTATCTGTCATTTAAGTTGAGCCTTGATTGATGCCTGTTTGCAATTGGCTAAATAGGTGATTTGATTTATAAGCTAAGCAACTTAGGCTGCACCTAAATTCACCTAATTGTATTCAGAAAGGAATTACAACCAGTTTTATTTAGATTAATTTTTTATACAAATATTCATTGTGATATTGAAGAAAACAAGTACTAAAATAATTCAAATACTTACTTAATTCAATTCTATTTTATTTGTTTTTTAGAGGTAAATTTATGATGCTTTAACTATTCTGTTAATATACATTCATTTGTTAAAACATTTACGTTATGAGGAAATACAAAATTAAATATTGCTTCTATAAAAAAATATAAAGTATTCACACATACACAAACTCATGCCTTTTTCCCATGGGGGTAGGTAGGCAGACACTACACAACTAGGGTTGCGTCTTGTTAATAATATAGGAGAAAAAAAAAAAAAAAAAATTTTGAAAATATATTTTCCATTTGAATGTAGATACTTCAAAATTTCTAGACTGAATAAAGAAAAATAAAAAGCTTGCTCTTTTAAAATTGAAAAACATTTGGATTTCTGCCTTGATATGTTCTTCATTTAAGCGGTTTCTTCTTTATGAATTTCATATATTGAATACTTTACTAAAAACACGCTCGCAGGCGGCGTTAGATACAGGTATGGACGAAACGTAGTTTCGAGTTTCGCGACTCGCGAGTTTGCGACTGCATTATCCAGTAGCGCGCTACCACACGGTTGTATGATTATCGCCACTGTCAATTATTCCAGGAGTATTTTGTTTGTTTGTTTGAAATTCCTTCTGGGAGCCGGGAGATTTAAATTTTCATTGCTGCATTCCTGGAGACTCCCGCAATTCCGGGAGAGATGGGACACAATGGCCACCTGCTATGATCCTTACATACTCCTTTTGCTTCGTGCAAAATATATATATATTTTTTTTTTCTTTTTTTTTTTTCAATTTGCAATCGGTCGTCAGACCATAAGCGAATTCGTTGCATGACGAGTGGCGTTGTGGTGGAGCAGCCAGTGCTGCGCCTCCCACTTATAGAAGGTGGTTCCTCTTCAGCCTTTTTATCACCGCTGTCGGGTTTAACAGTTCAGCAACTAGTGGGTTTGGATGCAAGGTCAGGCGTGCCTTATGTTGTCTTTTGTACTGCTCGATTTCAGAGTTTACTGATGGCATTTGTAGAAAGTCGTGGATTTCGTCGTTCCTAGCAAACCAAGGTGCCTTTGCTATTGATCTTAGGATACCATTTTGGACTCTCTGCAGGCAGAGTATGTTGGTTTTGCTGGCAACGCCCCACAATTGGATGCCGTAGGTCCATATTGGCTTAAGGACCGAGTTATAGATGAGGAGTTTGTTGTCTACAGAGAGCACAGAGTTTCTTCCTATAAGCCAATATAGGTTGCGAAACTTGAGGTTTATCTCGTCCCTTTTATTTTTAATGTGATGCTTCCATGTTAGGCGCCTATCTAAATGGAAGCCAAGGTACTTTACACAATCTGTGTGTGGTAGGGTATCAGGACCAAGTTTAACAGGTGGGGTGTTTCCGTGTCTGAGCGTGAAGGTGATATGGTGAGACTTGGATGCACTGGCACGAATCCGCCACTTACAAAGCCATCTATGAGTTTTGTGTAGCTGTTTCTGGAGTCTATTGCTGGCCATTTCTGGGTTTTCATCAACTGATAAATAGGCTATGTCGTCGGCATATGTTGCTATTGTTATGCCATCCAATGTGGGTAGATCCGATGTAAATATGTTGTACAACACTGGGCCAAGAACAGATCCCTGTGGTACACCAGCTTTCACTTCTAACAATCCTGATCTTGCTTCGCCCTGTTTCACTTGGAAGCAGCGCTCGGATAAATACGACTGGATAAGTAGGAACATTGAGTGCGGAAGTTTTTCCTTTACTTTAGCCAGCAATCCTTTATGCCAGACACGGTCAAAAGCTTGTTGTATATCAAGAAATGCCGCTGAGCAATACTTTTTACACTCAAAAGCATGTCTTCCTGTTTGGTAGACTCGGTGAACCTGCTCTATTGTTGAGTGAGATTTTCGAAAGCCAAACTGGTGAGACGGAACAACACCACTGGCGTCCATGCATGGTTTTAGTCGGTTAAGAAATATCCTCTCCCACAGTTTGGAGAGTACAGGTGTTAAGCTTATCGGCCGATAAGACGAAGCTTCATGTTCAGGTTTGCCTAATTTCGTGCAAAATATACATATGTATAATTTCATGCCTATATACCTTGTAGCGGTAGGTAGAAGTATATAAATCAGGGTTGGCATGATTAAATAATTTTTATTCAAATCATGATTTCAATCATGATTAAAATCATTTTGATTTACATAAAATTATCTTTTTAACCAAAATCTATGATTTAATCAAATGTGTTATTGCCTTCTTTCACAGAAATCAACATAAAACAGTTTTAGAAATTGTTTGTTTGTCTTTTACATCTGCAAAATCAATATCATTAACATTATTATAATGCTTGAACAAAAAAACTAGTTTTCCAGCCTTTTTAATTCCCAGTCGGTAATTGTATGCTAACTTTACAAAACATTGCGTGGGGATTCCCCTTTTCTCTAACACCCAAGGGCTGTTCCGTTTTACGCAGAAATATAGTTCAACTGATGATAAAATAAAAAAATTGTGATTATTGAGGATTTTTTCAAAAAATCGTGCTTTAAGTATTCGATTTTTTTTTAAATCATGAATTTTGCCAACCCTGACATAAAGACACCCACAAAACGTTTTAAAAAAGAAATGTTGTTAATCATTTCTTTTTTTGAACATTTTTATAACATTTATGCATTAATTAACACAAAAATCTTTCATTATTAGAGACTTTATTTTAAAACTTAATTGTTTAATTTCAGGTACAAAAGCCAAATGGGAAGAAGTATTTTGTATATTTCTATGGCACGGGAGAAACGTAAGTGTAAAATTATTTGTTTAAATGCTCAACTTTATAATTTTCTATTTGAATAAATAATTTTTATTAAAAAATAAAATATTGAAAGCGATATTTTTGTAAAAACCTCATTTGCATAACCATTCTATTAATTGAAAAATATTCTATGATAAGATAATTATTAAAGTTACTGAGTACAATATTTTTTGATGTGTCAATTATGTTTAGTAATAAATATTTTTAATATGAAAAGTATTATTAACTTCCCACATAAATGTAAACCCGAATAATTTTGTAATTCTCCTTATCAAAATGATTCAAGTTGAGAACATACAATTTATCAATTAAAATATCTTATCACAGTGAATATGTTTCAATGGAATTTTGTAAATTATTTCCATTTAAAACTATTTCTACAAAATATTTTGATAAACCGTAGCATAATCGTATAATGTTCTCACTGTTGTTGAGACTCCGGCCTCTGCTCTGTGCGAAGGACCTAACCATAAGGTAGCGTCTAGGCTGGGCTGGTGGAAGTCACAGATTTCGAAATTTTAGTTTCAGGACATGCATATTTCCTAATGATGTGTTTTCTATGTCATATCATACGTAATTATAGTCTGTTCTAAAAGTATTTGATGAAAATGTAAATAAATCAATCAGAAAAAAAATCTGTGGATGCCAATTTATATTGCCACTTACGAATTGAGTGCTTTGATTTTAATTTTAAATCACTTTAAAGATGTTCTTCATTTAACAATTGAGTTTATTTATATTACCTCAATTTGTATTGATAATTTTTTTAAATAATATTATTCAACAATAATTGTTTGAAAAGTGGTGCTATATAAAGTTGAAACCTTCTAAAACAGATGAATGTGTTCCTAATTCCTTTTGTGAGTAATAACCAGTACCCTAATTGCGTAACTTATTTTCGTAATCAATTTTGCGTAATTTATTTCACATTCATTGCGTTATTTACGTTGTTGAGCAGATTTTTTTTTCCAACTTATGAAGCAATGGATTAGCAATCTACTTATTTCAAATCGAAACAGATTGTGATTGTCTTGTATTACGCAATTAGGGTACAGAACAAGGTTTATTTATACTTTCATCACACACTTTTGCCTCCGTCTATAGTCACATTTTTAAAATCTATTTCTGTTTTTTTCCAGCGCAAACCTCTCTCCGAACATGATCTTTGACTATGCGGACAATAAAGACAAGTTTCTGACTAAAACTGTAAAGCGACGAGACTTTAATGACGGTGTGAAGCAGATTGAACATGACTTCGCGAACAAAATACCTCTGGAGCAAGTGATAGGGGTTTCTGTTGAGGTAAGATAGATATTTATTCCCCACTTGCACACTTTTGCTGCATTTCGAAGCCTCTAAAAACAGTACCAGATGCGAATAGGGCCTTTGACAGGTTTTTTAAATTACATTTCTCGAAACCTAGGATAAAAGTAAACTACAGCAAAAAAAATTAAAAAAAATGATTATATAATACACAATTATTTTATTTGTTGAACCTTTGTTTAAATGTTTAAATCTTACTTTTAATTTATGAGCAGTTTTTGTCCAATGTTGTTATTCCTTAAATGTTATGTACACCTATAATTTGTGTATACATTAGCAGTAATACCGTAGTAAAATACCGTAGTTAAATACCGGCTCAGCGCTTGGTGTGGCAACACGCCGTGTTCGAGTTCGCAACAAGTCCATCGTCATCCTGAGGATGCCTCGTTGAGAGGTGAAACACGTGTCGATTTCTTTCAGGAGTTTTTTATGGCTCTTTAGAAATAGCAAAGCGGAACAAGTTACTAAATATATCCACGTCTATTGTATTTTATAATGGATTTCCGCAAGGTCACGCCTGAATCAATTAATTATCTTAAATAAATAAATAAAATGGCAACTTTTCTAACTTTGCAAAGTCTAGTCAGAGACTACTACTGTGATCTGAAGTCGGAACACAAAAATGCCATTTTAGCTTAATGATCCGCTTTGCAAGAAAAGGATAGCAAGTACAGTAAAAGTGTGGAGAGATTCATGAATAGGCAGAAGTGTGTTAGGGCTAGCGCAGATTACTGTAGTATTGGGCCACAGTACAGCGCATAGGAAAACTGAAGAGCCCAGTACAACCAGCAGCGGCCCAGTAGTGTGGGATGTTTCATATAAAATGTACCAAAAGGATTTTTGCAACGCTTTGAGTTGTGGCACACAGCCCAAATTAAATGTTCTAGCTTTTAACACTTTAGTGGCATGAGGAACAGGGTGTAAAGTTCACTCATCCACCATAGAAAAGGGAGGATCCTCCGACCAGACGAGTGTTGTGTCTGGCGGGTAACTGCCCAACGGTTTGAAGTTGAAATCTTGTATCTGTGTCGATCGCTCGGTAAACTCTAATTGCGCTATGCAGGATTTGTGTGACGTCATGTCTATGATGCGTAGTTTGTATGTGGCGATGTAACCGCTACAACACCATTTTGGCATTTTATTTATAAAGAAGATTAATTAAATGTACTGTTCTCAACAGGTACCACCAGCTGAATCTTCAACTAACGACTCCGCCAATGACTCGACAACAAATGACACGTTGGATGATACTGGTGTTGACACTACCGTTGCTGATGAGACTATGGCTGACGATGTGAGTATACTTTTCAAACATTGCCGCAATCTCTTTTTACTATCATGTAGGGGCTTAGAAACACAAACATATTGCTTGCCACATGTTTGTATTTATCCTTCCCATTGAGCACGGAATCCCCGCGCCGCACAGTGGATCAAAAAAGGCTCTCACAGACATAGGGAGCTTAAATTTTAAAGTTAGCTTGAAATAGCCAATATCATGCTTATTTATATCATCGTAGGATACAATGTGGTAGGCAAAGTGGCAAAAAGATTAAAAAAAAATAATTATGAAGCTAATATTGCTCTGGAACGGATAGAATAACCATAATATCCTTGCACACGGTGATGTAACTATTTATGTATTTATGATTTTTTGACATACTTGATTTTTTCAAAATTAGAGCAGTTTTTTAATAAATAGTTACATCACTGTGTACACACGGCTACACATCAAGCTATACATTTCCATTATAAGCTGACCTCGCATTGTACAGAAATCCTATACAATACGAGATCAGCAGAAACTGGAAATGTATAGCTTGATGTGTAGCCATGTGTACAAGGACGTAAACGTACTAAACATTTATGACATGAGATTCGCAAGTACGAAAAAAATGGTTTTTAAAATTCATAACTGTTAGAAGCAGAATAAAGCTTATTTTGTTTAATTGACAGACTACCCTCAACGCTACTCAAAATGACACCGCAGTTGAAGATTCGGATGACACTGGAAACCTTGTCATTGATGAAGGGAAGGTATGTTGGAAATTATATTACATTACACCTTTATTCTTCAAAGGGTTTGACATTTGGATTAATTTGACAGGACTAAACTAAAATGTGTCTTCTGTCCATTTCTTAATGAAATAGAAAGAAAAAGATGCACTGAACTTAAATTTAGTTTAGTTTGTGAACAAGGGAATCGGCACCACTGTCTGTTTTGTGACAAATTAAAACTAAAATACAGTTGAAAATTGCTTGCAAAGGATAATTTCATGCAGCGTGAACTAAATCAACAACCCGTCTATGAAATAAATACTGAGTAATTTATTGTTTTCACAGCAAAAGCAAACCAAAAAGGCGAAGAACGACGTCAAAGCTAAAGAGACTCCAGTCAAACCAGTTAAAGAACCGAAGACTCCTCGGGGCAAAGGCAAGAAGGACGAGCCCGCTAAAGAAGATGATGACGAGGCAGGGAAGAAAGACGAGGAGATTGTCAGCAGAAGCGGACGGAAAATACGGCCGAAGAGGTATTTAATCTTTCCATAATGTCCGTTTTACACTGTTATTATATCTTGATTTTAGTGATTCCCGGATCGGGCAGTGTTATTGGGTTTTTCTATCAGAAATTTCTCAGTAACAGCCCGGAGTCTAGATTTGTGTCTGGTTGATGGCAATAAGCTCGCCCCCTATTACATGGCGAAATGTGGGTGTACCTGTTACAGGGACACCTCTGCCCAACCCTTCGGGGAAACAAGGCGTGATGGTATGTTTTATGTTTATTAGCAAACAGTACTACGATTTAAGGTGAACTAGTTGATAATTTTTCCATAAAAATTTCGGGGGGGTTTTGCCTCCACTGTTGCACTGAACTTAAATTTAAGGCTCGTGCAGACCAGCGCGACACGCGACGCGACACAAAGGCACCGCTTGTCGCGCGACGAGCGGTGCCTTTGTGTCGCGTCGCATGTCGCGCCTGTTTGAAAGTTGCAAATGGCAAACATTCAAAGTTAAACATGATATCGTTTTGTCTCATTATTAATTTTGTCTGTGCGGACACAGAATAGTAAAATTAAAAGCCATTAAAAAGTTATGAGCCAATGATTCGTTTTTCTTGCTAGTTTTGACGCAACTCTGGGCGTAAATAAGTAAGAAAAAAAAGAAGTTTAAAATCTCCATAACAAAGTCGACACAGTGAAGAGTTCAATAAACTTCACTTGTAAGAGATTTATGCAGTGGTTTTTTTTTCATAAAACTCCATTTTCCAAAGGACTTTTCGTAATTTTTTACGCGCTCGTTTTTACTAAAATATGTAGTTCGGAACGGTGTTTGTGTGCGTGCGAACTAGACGTGCGTGTAGACTAGCGTCTAACTGCTCATCACTAATACTATCTCTGTCGGACACGATGCCAGGTGAGACAGCGTACTTTTTGACCAAGCCCACCAGTGACTTCGAGCCCGCGACTAGTTCAACCAAGTTATGCGTCTCGGCAATTAAGGGCTATCTTCGGTAATACGAGCGCGCGACGATGATAATAATCTAATAGAGTATTCAATGTATTGAAAAATACGAAATGTACAGTTATGTTGTTAATGTTATGTAATAAGCAGTTAGAATCTAATATGGCTGCTATGCCCCACATTTGAGAGTCAGAAACTCATTGCTGGAACAAACATTTGAATAAATTCAACTAAATGGACAATGGTGCCGATTCCCTTGTTCACAAACTAAACTAAATTTAAGTTCAGTGCATCTTTTTCTTTCTATTTCATTAAGAAAAGGACAGAAGATAAATTTTAGTTTAGTCCTGTATAATTAATCAGCGCCTGTCACTACTCCATACAAGTTTAGACGAGATTAAAAACTTGTCTACTAAAATTACGTCAACTTACGTCAAGCGCTGATTAATTTGACAGGACTAAACTAAAATTTATCTTCTGTCCTTTTCTTAATGAAATAGAAAGAAAAAGATGCACTGAACTTAAATTTAGTTTAGTTTGTGAACAAGGGAATCGGCACCAATATGGGAATATGTACAGCTTTACGTGCGCACGGTTACATATCAAGCTATACATTTCCATTAAAAGCTGATCTCGCATTGTATAGGATGAGAGGTCAGCTTATACTAGAAATGTATAGCTTGATTTGTAGCCGTGTGTACCTACTTCCAAATAAGATTTCGATACTTTTGAGCGACAGATAACGAGGCGCGACTTTCATACCATACATTGGTAGCTTTTCGCACTATTTGTAAACACGAAGATTGTCGAGGCGCATAAATTTAATAGTAGCATTGCAATTATATTTTTTGATTTTAATTTTATATCAACAATTGGATTACATACAGACATTTTGTAAAGTTATCAACTTGTCTAAATAAAATCCATAGATAAAAACTAAAGCGTCTCGTGCCGTAGCGCTGTTTTTGAGCTCTAAACTGAGGTAGCGATTGTGACGCACAAAATTACAAATATACAGGGTAAGTTTTTATCCAGTGCGCAAAGTAAAAGTTTTTCATAATGATGAGTAAAGTCACGTGTTAAAGTTTGCGCACTGGATAAAAACTTATCCTGTATAAAAGTACAGTCGGCGAAATTAATTTGTTAATTTGCAATGTGTAAGGTAGTGCCATAAGAGTATTTTCTTTCTTTTTATTTCATACGATTGTCAAACATGACAGCTGTGATTTGAATTTGCGGACAATTTTAGTTGATAATTCTTTGTTTATCAATATGTTCCCTGACTTTACTATTAATTTATCACTTTATCTCTTGAATTGCTTTCCATCAAAATATCTACAGCTAAAACATGAAAGGTAAGCGCTTCGGTTATCTTCGTGTTTCCGAATTAGCACGAACGCTTCTATGTTTTGTACTACCGCGCTTTCATGTAATTTGTCACTCAAAAATGTTGAATAGAATTTTGGAATTGCTTAGAGTTATTAATTTTGTAATCATGGCAAACCAAAATAAGCAAGTACCTCTATGGTTATAACAGCTCTGTAGTAGATCTCATCATCGCGCGTTCGTATTTTCGAAGATAGACGATGATCCCCGAAGCACATACTTTTCTTGGAAAATCTGGATTTGCGGATGAGTGGACAAAGATTTGATGACGGATTTTTGACATTTAGGGCGGATTCGATCAAATACCATGTTATACCAGAGTAACTAACCTTTGAATAATTTTACTCATTGGTCTTATTCTCAGATAATTTCGTTTGCGTTTTTCCATCACAAACGTAGAGTAGCCAATACTGGATATTATATTGTTACTCATGAGTTGATGAGTAAGCCAACTAAAATCGAAATACAGTTGTTTATAAAGCGGAACGCGAGATTTTATGTCCACATACTTTTGCCGGTTTATAATAGTGTCAACTGAATATTCACACAAGTTGTCAATGTCAGTTGAGTGAGGCTTTTCGAGTCGGTTTGGTTGGAGATCTTGGTTTTTTGTTGTGGATTTGTGGTAAATTTGAATAAATAATATGTCTGAAGGAAAAAGGAAACAGCCCAAATTGGTTACCTTCTGGGAAAAACTTGCTGGTGGAACTCGTGGAAAATCATTTCAGTAAAGTAGAAAATAAAAAAACAGACGTTGTTACGATGAAGCAAAAACCTGCCGAATGGCGAATTATATCCCACGAATATAATAGTCAAACGACAAACTGCTCGATCATAATTGGTAAACGTTGCGTTATTAAAAAAATATCGTTAGAAATCACAAAACTACAAGAAATTATCAACATGGTCTCATGCTGTGTACTGTGAACCATTAAGAACAAAGCATACGAAAACAGCTGGTAATGTAGCGGCCGGTATAAATGTGCGTTTGCACTGGCGAAACATTCACAACAAAACATGTTGGAATCTCTATTATCTGTCAAATTTCCATACAATATTTGACAGGAACTAGAGATTTCAACATGTTTTGTTGTGATGTTTCGCCAGTGCAAACACACAGTGACGATTTACTCTCGGATAGACAGGGATTAAGAACGCGGCGACGCATGAATTGTCCATACAAACGTAATACCTAAATCATTTGCAATTTGCGCATATTTCCACCATATTATGTTGTTATTCGGATTTAGACAGTGTTTATCAAAGCTCCTACATCTTTTTTTTTCTCCAAAAAACTTTTCTAAAATTAAGTGTAAACAAATTTAATTTCGGACATTTTGACAGCGTAAATGACATGTCTTCATATTGTTTTTTCTGTATTATAAACAACAATATTTATAATATTGTTTCTGCAGAAGCATAGCTTATATTATCAAGTCAAAAATTATCGAAAAAAAAAATGGAAAAATATTAATTCATCATTTTTGGAATTACGGAACACTTCCAAATTTATCATAAATTTTCGAAAGCTAGTAGTGCTATCGCGTCAAGCAATAATTGTCAATGTGTGCGTGGTAGTATTGCTCACTGTAGGTGTATATCGCTCCGACAGGTACTCCACTAGCGCAACGTGCTTGGAATTGAATTTCGCAAACATCTCGATTTGTAGTTGCGAGCCGTGTTCGCAGGCCTCTTAAGATTTGGTAAAACGAAAACTTGTCTAACTCTAAAGTAATTAGTGATTTTATTCCCAGGATAAGAGATAAGGGATAAGAGTTTGGTCGAATCCGCCCATAAGAGGAATTCATTAAAGTTATGATAACTTTGTCACTGTTTTCTATTAATAATAAGTTGTCAAAATATGCAGGTATATGGACGAACAAACAGAGGAGAATACAACACTACCGTCGCCTGCGCCGAAGAAGCGACGCGGCGGCTCACCGACGCCTGACAAAGAGAAGGAAAAGGCTGATCCCAAGGAGAAGGTGCCCGACAAAAATATTAAACAGTTCAACGCTGTTACACAGGTTGGTTACATTCATTTATTGTTTAAACTTTTAATTCTGTGAGGCAGTTCAGTGGCAAGAACTAGGAAAAACGACCTTACTGCTATACTCAAACTCAAAGCGTTAATTTTTCAAATAAACCAATTACAGGCACTTTTGAATTGTCAAGGGGTCGGTCAGTCAAAAAGATGAAGCTAGTTGCCCATTCCAAAGCGTAGTAGGTACCTATGGAGAAGAACGGGCAAGAAACTCCACGGATACTCTTTTAGATCAAAATATGGCTATGCAATAAAGCCACTGTAAAGTCAAATTGTTACCATGGCAGTACAGTTGACTGTACAGTAATGGAGCTGTATTGATTAACAGATTGACGTACTATAGTTAATTGATTTAGGCGTGACCTTGCGGAAATCCATTATTAAAAACAATAGACGTGGATATGTCACCGTAAGATTGTGAGAACCGTTAGTTTATAATCTGTCGGAATTATTTCCGTTAGATTATAAACTGTCGAAAAATTGTGAACTGGGTGAAATAGGTTAGGTTAGAACTATGACCAAAAGCGCGCGAGCCGAGCGAGCGTAGCGAGCGGTGCCGTGGTAGCGGCCGGCGAGCGCTACTTCCAATTTGCTCGCAGCCAGGCAGGCTATTTAATATTAGCGCAAGGTGCGTTACGTCGCAAGCAAGTTTGATACCAGTTCACGATTTGTCGGTTTCCCATGGAAAGATTATAAACTAGCGAAAAATAATGCGTTAAATTTTAAATGATTCGTTGCAGTTCACAATTTTTCGACAGTTTATAATTTAACGGAAATAATATCGATAGATTATAAACTAACGAAGTTCATAATTATACGGTGACAGATATATTTAGTAACCTGTTCCGCTTAGCTATTTCTAAAAAGCTATAAAAACCCTGAAAGAAATGAACACGTGTTTCGCCTCTCAACGAGGCATCCTCAGGATGACGATTGACTTATTGCGAACCCGAATACGGCGTGTTGCCACACCGAGCGCTGAACGCAGTCTCTGCGTCCAGTGCTCGGTGAAGCACACGTCGATTTCTTTTAGGGATTTTTTATAGCTCTTTAGAAATAGCTAAGCGGAACAGGTTACTAAATATATCGACGTCTATTGTATTTTTTTTTGACTTGCTATGTAAATCTGTTATATCTATGTCATATTTGGGCCGCGGCCAATTTTGCTCCCCTGCTTGTGCCGACTCATGCCGACCCGAACGCGTGTAGCACCTCTTATCAGCAGCAGTGGTGTGACCGTCGGACTGCCAAGTCAGGTCTCAAGTTCGAACCCAAGGCACGCACCTCTGACTTTTCGTATTGTATAATTATCACTTGCTTCAAAAACGGTGAAGGAAAATATCGTGAGGAAACTGGCATGTCTGAGAGATATTTCTTGACGGCCTGTGAAGCCGAGTCTCTGACACCAGGTTAGTCACTAATCACACAAAAATAAGAAAGCACCTCTTATAGCCATTTCGAACTATTGCTATCAGTTGTGTGATTTGAATATATAGAGATTAAGTTGACAATAAATTTCCTCAACTGTTTTGCTGATGGTACATCTGGCTTACCATTTGCAGTCAGTCCTGGTACCTTACAAACCAGCTTCTTAAGGTGTCGATGGCAGTCTAAATAGAGTCGGCCCAGAATTGGGCACCTTCTGTAGCGCCCATCAGCTCCTGTAACGTGCAGTTAACAGCCTCGACAAATTAGTAGAAACAGCTACGATTTAAATTATCATTCCTTTATTACAGACTGGAATTAAAAAAAAAATATCTTGGACTATTATGATAAATCCCGACAAAAACATTTCCTCATTTCTCTTTCCTACTTCATCACCAGACCCTGTTCACCATCTATCTATAACCTATTCATTGAGACCATTCCAATGAGCTCGCTAGAAAACCTGCTTTCAAATATCGGTTCACCCGTTTAAGAGCTACGGTGCCACAGACAGACATACACACAAGCTTATTTAGCCCAAGATATTTTTGTTAGTAGGTTTATACTTACAAACACTTTTACACGTCAATTATGGGTGTTATGTATTAACAATATCATGATTGTATTTATTTTTTACAGTCTGAACTCGAAGATTTGAAAGAGCCGTTCAAACCAGGTAAGAAACCAAATATTTAATATAACATAACATTATGCCTGTGTTTCACGAAGGGGTAGGTAAAGGTATATGTGTGGTTCTTAATGTCCCTCGGAAAACTTCGTGTTTCGTCAGTAGTCGGATTTCTATCAGTTACCCTTTGCACTTGGTGCAGACCGGACGCTCTCAATAGACTTGGAAGTATATAGAGTTGTTAATACTCTTTTAACTTAATGTAATTTATTAAAAAAATGGGAGGAAAGCTGCTAAAGTCGCAGGCACGACAGATAAGAATATAGTTTTACAGCTCTATATTGTTCACACGGAAATCAAAACAAAACAAAAAAAAGTACTTAGTTCTGAATTCAAATATGCACGATAAATCTAATAATTGATGGACATGGAAATTAGTATTCGTTTGTATTTGGAAATGCGATGATACCCGAGGGACATTAAGAAAATATAAATACTGTACACTCGTACTATAGTTTGACCGAGATCGCTGTTGCGCGCCTTAGGTATGTGCTTCTGCGAAGCAGTAATGCTCGCGAAAGAGGAGGCGGAACGCATGAGTGAGAGACAAGTTTCGGTCCCTCACTGCTGCCGCAGGAGACGCCCTGGGCGTCGGGAATCGCTGGCCGATTCCCGGCCACCGTAGGCGCGGGCTTGCGAACGGTGAGCAATGGGTAGCTCGCCGTCCGATAAAGACCAGGTCCGGGTCGACGGCGCGTTGTGTTCCACGCGCGCCTCAAAGATATGTCAGCACAACTGACGGGGTCCGCTAGAGCCGATGCCTGCCAGGGTCGCGGAAAGTTATGTGCGCGGCGAGATGGCGGGGCAGTGCAGGCTGCTCATTCGTCAACGCTCACGCAGTTCCGCCACGCTGCTAGGGTTGCAAAATAACGTAATTTTACGGAAAACGCTGGTAAAATACGGGTATTTTACGGTCATTTATATAAATTACCGGCGACTTATGAAGTTTTAAATTTTAATTTGTGCTATCCTCTGCACATAAATGATATTATTATAATCCATGACATAGTGTGATTCATATCTTGAATTCTTGACTTGAGAATTATGTTTTAAGGATTTTTAGTACGCATGAGTCGCACGAGCCCAGTTTCCTGTGGTTTTTTTAATTCCAATACTGCTTATATCTCTGGCAAATTTCATTCAAATCCATTTATCTGTTAATAGTGAAGTAGTGACATACACATGATACACACAAACATGCTCACATCCGTATTTGTAGTGTTTTAGTGGGTATGACTGTATGAGTACGTTTAATGCGTTTTTTACCGAAAATTACCATATTTTACCGTAAAATACCGTAAATTACGTAAAATAATTATACCAGGGTAATTTTACCGTTTTACATCCCTACTCTTCGCACATTCCTAAGGCGTGAAGGTCCCGGTCAAACTATATGCATATACCTTTGTTTACACATTCGCAATTCCCTGCCTACCCGCCGAAATGTGAGTACATTTCGCCAGTATAAGTTCCATGTGGAGGGCATGTCTATTCCCATTTACCGGACGCATCCTTACGCCCGGCTGTTTCTGATAATTAAATTACGTATAAATACAATAACACTGGAACACTCGGGAATCGAACCCAGGAACATACTTTATTATTTCTACACCCATTACTATACCTACCTATAAACACTTAGCAAAGTATTAAAAAAAAAATTATGTTAACTTTTAATAGGTACGTAAATATTAAATTGATTTTTGCGGGCCGAATAGAAGTCGATAGATTCTGTGTCTTTTCAATTTTGAAATATGAAAACGCACACATTTATGTAGGCATCAATATAAATGAATACTTATTCGAAATAAAGAATATTTTTCCATGCTCGAACTGTATCGTTTTCAGGAACGACCGATACCAAGATAAGTAGGACAACAATAGTCGAAGAGGTCAATGAACTCATTAAAGACGTACCCGATGAAAATTTGGAAGCAATAAGTAAACACTTAAGATTTGTTCTACAAATATATAATTATCGAACGACAAAAAGAAAGTTATTTTTAAGTAAAATAAAATAGAAGAAAAATTTACGTAATATTTTATTTCACTTCTGTGGTACAATAAAAAGTTATTTATAAGTAAAATAAAATAGTATTAAAATTTACGTAATATTTTATTTCACTTCTGTGGTACAATAAAACTTATTCTAACACTATTTTGTGATCGAAACCAGTCACACTAATAGTGTTGTTCTTAGTATATTCGAATTCACCGTAAAGCAATTTCAAAACCAAAAACGTACACGTAAAAATGGCGTCAGAATTAAAACCTCATTTAACCTTGGCTGAACACCAAGATCAGATTTACAAAACAAAAAAAAAAAAAAAAACTTCCAAAATGAATTCCAATTTCAAAAGTTTTATTTTACCGCGAAAATTACAATTAATAATTGTTGCAAAAATTAAAAGCTGATTTTGTTTTTCTTAAAATTATTTCAAGAATGGACGATAAAAGTGACGAAAATAGTCAATTTAGTTTGAAAGATGACATATTCAGTCAATATGACGATAATTTCGCTACAGAAGATTGTTTGAAGAGCTATGAGAATAATATCGGATTACAGGATGCTAAAATGTGTGAAGGTAATAAATATTTACTAATAATAAAATGTTCGTATGTGTGTAATTCGTACAATTACGTAATTGATAATTAAATTCGTAAAAAGTTTAATGCAAATTTTGACGTAAAGATCAAAGTAAACGTTGTGACATATTGCCATTGCATCTGTGCGAAACAAAACGGGAAGCTAGTTAGATTATGTTAGCTAAAATGCATTCTATGTTATGACATGGAACCGTGATCATAACTAGTCAAAATTATTCAGGTACTTATTGAAAATCGACTGAAATAAACCGACTTTAAAAAAACAACTGAATTTTATACATTCGACGCGTTTTTTTTACCGTGTGCTATGAATTCATGTTTTTATAAATATTTTTAGATTCGAACTCAAACAAAGAAAAGATAGAACCGAGTGTTTCCCAAACTAAAATAGTACCGACATTCGGTAAACAGAAGAATTTGAAGAAAGATGGCAAAAAAACAGTTGTGAAAGCTAAAAAATTCGTTCCACCTGTTAAAAAGACTCCAAATAATGAGCATATTGCAAATAACATTAATAATACTGGGAAAATACAAGAAAGTTTGGACCAATATTTGCAGCCAACACCCAAGACCAACTTGACTAACCGAGCCAAGTCCAATCTGAGCCAACATTCTGAAAGTTTAAACATTACATCACAAGTCACTATGGATATTGTGACGCGATTGGATAATATTAAGTCACAGTTCACTCAAAATTTTAATAATATCGAGACTTATCCTAACTTACTGACTACCTTAGATGATTCTATAAACATAGGGAGTACGGACTTATTCAATACACATCAAGATATTAAAAATGTTAGTAATGAATTAGAAAATCTATCAAATACAGAAGGATTACCGCTCTTACAAGGGATGTTACACACAGATACTCTAGAAAAAAGTAAAACCGTTAATAAAAGAGTTTCACTACCAACGAGAATGAAATCAAACTTACTTGGCGGCATAATTTCAAGTTCATTAAACATATTGGACGATGAAGATATAATTCCTACTGAAAATCTTTCTCTAGAGGCATATTCTGATGAATCAAGCATAAAAAACCTATCTCAGACTCAAAATCAATCTTTTTGCTCTGTAACCTCTTTGAGTAAAACATATAAAAACTTAGACTGCAACAGTTTTCAAAATGGCGGCCATAGAATACCAAAAGGAAATGAGTTTTTGGATTTGTTCAAAAATAATTTCTGTGAAAAAGTTAAACCTGTCGCTATGAGTACAGAGTTTGGTGATATAGGTTTTAATACAAAATATTCTGATTTTATGAAGGATTTTGGATTTATTGACGATCAAACTGAAGAGGAAAAAGATATTTGTTTGAAAATTATAAATATGTATCCTAAAGAAAACAGTATATTGAAGAAAAAGTTGTCCAAGTAGAAATTGTAGGAATAAAATGTTTATTAATAAATTTTTGTGTTTTTCAATTAGTTGATTTTAGTCAAATAAAGTAGGTAATTGTCATAAATAACTTCTTCTGCTCTGGGCGGAGCGGGAGGGCGTGTCAGACTCTTACTGACTAAAACCCACCCATGTTCCTTCAGTTGTCATGTTGCCAGGGCCACGATCTCCCTTTTGGATTTCTTCGCAACCCCGGCAGGCTCATTAGCAACCTGGAGTATAGATTTGTGACCGATTTATGGCATTAGGGTTGCCCCTTATTACATGGAAATTATAACATGAACGGCAAAGTGAGTGCACTATTCACAATACTTCATTCATCGTGTAGCATAATGGCGTGAGATTACATAATATGTTTATTAAAAAAAAGAGGTAATTACTGGTAATCCCAATAATAGTCATGTACACACGGCTACACATCAAGCTATACTATTCCAGTTTATGCTGATCTCGCATCGTATAGGATTTCCGTATAATGCGAGGTCAGCTTATACTGGAAATGTATAGCTTGATGTGTAGCCGTGCGTATTTCCAATCTATACAAGGCCAGAACGCAGCCATAGGAAACTGCTCGCGTATACATTGTAATGCTATTTTTAAGACTGTGATTACAATGTATACACGAATTTTGCGTATTGCTGGTGTATAGTTTGTAACGTGGACAAGCGCGTCCTGGTTCCAAACTATACTACATCACTTACGCCTGATAAGAGTTTTAAAGATATAGTCTATAAAAAAAAAGAAAAGAACGAAGGTGTGAACTGGGTGAAATGGCTTAGGTTAGGTTAGGTTAGAACTGTGACCAACCGCGCGCGAGCCGAGCGAGCGAAGCGAGCGGTGCCGCGGCAGCGGCCGGCGAGCGCTACTTCCAAGTTGCTCGCAGCCAGGTAGGCTATTTAATATTAGCGCAAGGTGCATTACCTCGCAAACAAGTTGGTTACCTGTTCACAATTTCTCGCAATCTAAACTCGATTAGTCCGTATGCGTACTGGCACTGTATACTATGGAATGAGGTAGTTAAAAATTTTTCGTCAGTTATTTTTAAAAAAATCTGCTGTTCCATACATTTTGACCGCGTAGGTATTGCACTTTTCTATGAAACAGCTGTTTTTTTAAAATAATCGACGAAATATTTCAACGCAGGGGCGTTCAAAATCATGTACTGAATCTATGGTAACAGTTTTCGCGTCGATGTCCCTGCCGCCCTGTATATTTTAATCTTTTTCTCAAATTACATATATTTTCCCATCACATAACGTAACAATCTCTATTCACAGAAGACGCAGAGAAAGAAAACATTCTAATAGCTTACCTGCCTTCGGGGCAGTATATCGGAATCAAGCTGTTCCAGTCAAGACCTAGCAGCTTCAAAAACGATTCTACAAGGCTACAGTGGGATAAACAAGCTGCTTTGAATGCTGTCACACTTAAAATGCAGCTAGGTATGTACTATCGAAGAAACGCATATATCTGTACACTGTAAGGAGTATTCTTGCTTGCAGGTCTAAAACTAACAGGCAAATACACAGTATTCCTAGTCGATTTTAACGTTTCCACAAAAATGTTGGTGTCAAGAAATACAAGCTTGTCACTATAGTGACTAACTAAGAAATGCATATGCTTATTAAGCATATGAATATAATTGTTTTGTCTATTTGTCAATCTTTCAAAATATGGGAAAGCACACAATATTATTTTACTGCAATTTAACTTTAACAACTCCGTTACACAGTCAGTGATTTCTTCTTTTTTTACCTTAGAACTATTACCTACAAATACAGTAATGTTGGTTTTAGGATGATATACATTTCCTATTACAGATGCCATTATTCGTTTGTAGGTTGACCCTGGCATACAATAATTTTGAGTAGAATAACACAGGTTGTTACTAATTAATTTACCTAAACCTCTTCCTATACTATCTGAGAACATAACTGAATGATAACTATCATGACTACTAAAAGATGGACAACTACCAAACTCAGGCTGTACCACTTGAGATAGATTTTGTACTAAAACAGATACGTCGTGGTTGAGGATACAGTCTTGAGACAAACTCTCAGTCTGGGACGGGTCCTCCGTTACCTCAGACTGGACAGCATCAGGGTTTGAAACCATCTGACAAGTACACTGACACATAACTAACTCATTAGCAGCAAGAATATGTTCTTTAATTTGGTTCTGAGAACCCACATATTTAATGTAAAGGGAACTAAGTCTGCCCTCGAGTACCTGTATGTCAGACTGTAAGCGCTGTGTATCAATTTCATAGATTGTTTTGCTGTCTTCTAATTTGATTTGATAATTATTTAATTTATTGATTAGATCAACACGTTCTTTTCTCCGTGGAATATTTTTGGAAAAGTGTGTAAAAGTGTGTATAAGCAGGTAGTAAGGAGGACCTTTGTCAATGTAAATTCAGCGCTACAGCATTATTGTCCGGACAACTCATCTAGTCGACTCCTATAATAGGCCTGAGTACAACATTTTTTTTTGTCCATCCTGTAAATGTAGATTATTAAAAAATATTGAACACGTATTTTTCTTTTTTGACGTAATCAAAAGATTACGGCGATACATTGAGTTAAAATGCGGCATGACGTCACGCCTTGCTAGATTTAATACTGTGTTGTGACGTAGCGAGCCCCCACTCCCCAACTTTAATGCGTGTTTTCTATTTTATTTTTGATTAATATGATAAAGCAAAAAATAGGTGTCTAAATTTTTTTATTATCTGAAAGACGGACTAAATAGAATTTCTTCTTTTTACCTAGGCAACTACCGTATTTACAGACCGTTATTAGTTAAAATTAAGACTTGTATCTTTACCAATAATGAAGCAAATACCTCATAGTTTTGTATAGTAGACCCTTCCATATGGAAGTAGCTATCACAGGTAAAATTTGTTTACGAATCTATTTGCATGCCTAGTTTGGCAATAATAAATGTTACTATTGGTAAGCATCTGTTTATAGGAACCGAGCATAAACTTTTGGACACCCTCCTGTCACCCAATTTGCATAAGAAGGAAAGAAGTAGCATCACTTTTATACCCAAACCTGGCAAAACCGATTATACACAACCCAAAGCTTATAGGCCTATAAGCCTCACATCTTTCTTACTGAAGACCCTCGAGAGACTCTGTGACCGGCACATCCGAGACGGACCTCTCCGGGTAATACCACTTCACAAACAACAGCATGCGTACTCCACAGGCAAGTCAACAGAATCAGCGCTACACAGCGTGGTTGGTAAAATTGAATGCGCAGTGGATCACAAATGCTCAGCACTGGCTGCCTTCATTGACATCGAGGGTGCCTTTGACAAAACCATGTTTAACAGCATAAACACGGCCCTCGACCGACACGGCATAGACTCGACCCTGAGTGGCTGGATCACCAACATGCTCAAATTGAGAGCTGTACAAGTCACAGTTAATGACACTACGAGAGCCATCGTTGCGAAGGGCTGCCCACAAGGGGGCGTCCTCTCGCCGCTGCTATGGAACCTGGTAGTAGACAGCCTCATCAAAACACTCAATGACAAAGGTTATTTCACCGTAGGCTACGCCGACGACATAACCATAATAATAAACGGGACACACGAAAACACCCTATGCAATCTCATGCGTCAAGCTCTGAAAATAGTAGAGGAATGGTGCAGCATGCACCAACTCTCAGTGAACCCTACAAAAACCGAACTGATTCTCTTCACAAAAAAGAGGAAATTGATGACACTACAGCTACCACGATTCTTTGGAACAACCCTAAGCCTCTCAACTGAAACCAAATACTTGGGCATCTTTTTGGACAAGCAGCTGAACTGGGCAAAACACACGAACTATGTCACAACTAAAGCCAGCATATCCCTGTGGCAGTGTAAGCGACTGCTTGGCAGGAATTGGGGGATTAGCCCCAAGGTCACCCACTGGTTATACACCACTGTCATTCGACCGCTTATCACATACGGCTCACTGGTCTGGTGGCCCAGGACAGACCTGAGTACAGCCCAAAGAGATCTCGAAAAACTGCAGCGATTTGCTTGTGTTGCAATCACTAGCAGTATGAGAACTACACCCACAGCCGCCCTACAAGCAATGCTTGGGCTGCCGCCTCTGCATCTCATTGTGCGGGAGGAGGCGGCTCTGGCCGCCTTTAGGCTGCATTTATCAGGAACTCTAAGCAGAGATTCTAGAATTAAGCACACACGCATAAAGGAAGATGTAACCAAACGTCAGCCAATGATGGCATCACCCTGCGACAAAGCCCCGAAATCACACCATTTTCAAAGGCACTACAACATAATACTTACAGAAGAACAGTGTGACTACTCAGGCTCGGAAGAGCTGAGGGTTTACACTGACGGATCGAAGACCGACTCCGGTACCGGGGTCGGAGTCTTCTCATATGACCTCAACATTAAGATATCCCGACCGCTAGGAATGTTCAACACCGTCTATCAGGCGGAGTGTGTGGGCATCATACAAGCGGTCCACGCCATTGAAGCCAGGAGAGTTACGGACACTCGCATACGTATACTCTCTGACAGCGCCTCTGTTCTCCAATCCTTGAAGAAAAAATATATTACCTCGAAGTTAATACTAGAATGTCACAATGCACTAGAACAAGTAACGGTATCTAGTCGCAACACGGTGACGCTACAATGGATAAAAGGACACAGCGGTTCGCTAGGTAACGACGCAGCTGACGAACTTGCTATAAGTGGTTCTGGCACGGCAGTCTGTGGACCCGAACCTATCGTACCAATCCCTTTCAACCAAATACGCAGGTGGCTACAGGAGTTCACCCTCACACAAGCGGAGTACTGGTGGACCTCGACACCGGGCTGCAGGCAGTCCAAGGAAGCTATGCCATCCCTGGATAGCAGGCTAACCAGGCGTTTATTATGCCTGGACAGGAACGGCCTGCGCCTGGTGACGGGAACCATCACGGGACACTGCTCGCTAAACAAACACTTTCACACAATAGGCATAACGGACAGCCCTCTATGCAGGGCATGCATGGAGGCTGAGGAAACCGTCGCGCACGTGCTCTTCGAATGCACAGGCGTCACCCAGATTAGAACAGAAACCCTCGGGTCACCCAGATCTTTTACAGATATTCTGAACAAACCAGGAGTTTTGATTAACTTCTGGAGGGAGGTGGGCTGGTTGGAATAACCACCAAACGGCCGCCATGGCCCACGCACAATGGTCCACCTGACGGACTAAGTGCGGAAACCAAACCCCATAACATAGAAGTAGCATCACTAATAATTATCGTTTCCATGTTTTTGGAACGAAGTCCCTTACGTGGCTTGCGGTAGGAATTGACTGGTAGAAATCGTCATGTAAGAAAAAAGCGTTATGGCTAGAGATGGGCCGAATGTGGTTTGAACCGAATCCGAACTTTGGCCGAACATTCGGTTAAATAGAAAAGTTCGGCCAAGTTCGGCTGAACTTCGGTCCAATTTCGCGTGCTTTCTCGAGAGCGTCACGTCGTGACTTGTTTACGCATTTACTTCAATTTTTGCTAGATGTACCCCGCCGCAAACCGCGCTTCCACCGCGTGGCCTAATAAGAAGAAAAGATTTTTAAGACTAATAAGACGAACTGATTTAATTTAAGGTTTACATTTACAATGTTGCTAACTAAAATAAACGACCATGAGTGAGTAAGACATAATTTTATTTTACAGTAGGTAATGCTATTCTAATTCTATTAAATTTCAGTCAAAATAATGCAAATAGGTATTATTTTTCTTGTGCCGAATGTTCGGCATCTGAACCGAATTTCCGACTTTTCTGGCCGAATTTTTTTCATTCTGGCCGAATGCCGAAGTAAAAAGAACTAAATTTCGGCCCATCCCTGGTTATGGCCCCTCCGTGCGGTTTTCTTCACCTCTCTATCTCTTTCAATTATATACAAGTGTTTGTGTACGCGCGAGTATCGCGTAAGGACTAGTGATGTTAAAATCCGCTAGAAACTATAGACGTATTATAGCCTATAAAATATATTTTTCTAGTGCGTTATTTTATACGCTATCATTATAACACGTTGTTACAAAACGGCCGCTTTCTCAACGCGGAGACGTTATCTTGTAACGCGCTGTACACGAAAGAATATAATATTTTACTCATGAAGCGTTAGAAATCAATGAACTTTCTTTCACATTTTCCAGGCTTAGGACTGTCTATAATAAAATTGATTAAATGTTATTATAAAAGTTTTACTATAAACGTAAGAGTAAGTAGAACTAGAGCGTAAGAGCAGTGGTGGCCCAGTGGTAACGGCCGCGACTTACGAGTTGTAGGTCGTAGGTTCGAACCCAGACAGGCGCTTTACTTTGTGTAAATTATTTCATCACCACTGCTCTCAAAACGGTGAAGGAAAACATCGTGAGGAAACCGGCAGGTCCTAGAACCGAAAATTCGAAGACATGTGACCAACCCGCACTGGGTGCGCGTGGTGGATTACGGCCCACTCCCTCTCACAGAGAGGAGGCCCGTGTCCCAGCAGTGGGAACATTTATAGGCTGATGATGATGATGATGATGATAAAAGTTTTGTGAGACAACTATTATTTACTATAAACGTATTTAAAAGTTAAAATTACTATTCACAAAAGACTAAACAAGATTGCGATTTACGACTCGCGAATCGCGATCTTGTTTAGTCTTTTGTAAATTGAGCGCCCGTCGTGTTTACAAACAATAGAAAAAATCGTAATACTAATAAGAATAACAGACGACGTGGGCCGACTGCCGCTCGAGTTGACCCGACGCGCTGTGACAGACAATAAAACTATATTGCTATCCCGTTCTGGCTCCGCTGTGCACGTTTAGACTTTTGTTGAAGTAATATATTTCTAGCGTGAAGTCATAGTCGATATAGCAAACGCTAGATGCTTTGTACACATATCGTGTTATGTTTTGGCGCTATACGTTTTATTAACCACCGCTGGTAAGGACGTTTATTCCTGACGGGTGTCTCCCGACCGCACACGTTTTTTATTTTATTGTAAGGAGTCATGACATGTGCCAAATAAACATATTTTCTTTCTTTCCTTTATTTAAATAAGATTTTTGTCAACAGAAAAAGGTCACATAACATCGCAGTCGGTTCTAGCACAGTTGGTGACAGATCTGAACCTCACAGACGAGGAGAAAGCGACCCTCGATAAGGAAAGAGAAACTGGTATGTGTTTACAGTATCATTATAATCAGCTAGCCTTTTCCCAACTATGTTGGCTATATTGAATGTTTCGGCATTATACAAACGGTGTCATCCGATGTTTACAAACAGGCGACGCCGTTATTATACCAAGTTTTTTTTTTTTTTACGTACGTCTTCTCGTAGTTGACCTTTTGAGATCATGACTACTTAACCGGGCCTTCCTGTGGGTGCCTTAAGCTACTACACTTGAAATGTCCAGCCAGGGGTTATTCAACTATGCTAATTAAAACTAGGTGAACGCTCGCTAAGGGCACCCCTGTGGGGTACGAACCTCGGCTTAGGGCGTCAACCGGAGGGACGGGCTGGATCAAAGTTTTGATCATGATTATTAGTCGGGGAATTTAAAGCTACGTGCTCAGCTGCAACAACTGCTGGCACCTCGTTATCGAGCAAGGGTGGGGTGAGGGGGGGGGGTAATACCATTAATACTTTGCTTGAGTTCGTCGAACGTCAGTTTCCGTGGACGCTTTAGCATTTTTTACTTGCCGTTATAACTTCAAAATAAAGTCCTTTGTCCAAGCGTTTTCACGTTTCCCATTTGAGATTCGTAAAATGTATTTAGGCCTAGTGCGCACTGTCGTGCGTTTTTTACCGCAAAACCTGTGAAGTATGCAATGTCATAGAAGTGTCAAAAAAACGCATGCGGTTCATTCACAGTGAGCAATACTCGACGCCATTTTAATTGTTTTGATTAGCAACGCCAGAAGTAGAAAATGGAACTGTTTCAATTTGCCGCGGAATTTTCTATAATACGTGAGTTCGAATCGGCAATTGGGTTTCATAGACTTTTACATAATGCCGAGGCATTCTACATTTTGCCTTCGGCATTTCATATAACAGCTAGCGTTTGCAGACGGACGGCACCGTTTGTATTTTGACGAATCACACAATCTGCCGACGAAACATACACCTCTCCCTACCCCCTTAGTCCTATACATTTGTTTAATTATTAATTTTTTTACATTGCAGAAGAGAAAAAATCCCGCGTACAATTTCTGAAAACTGAAATGAAGTTGATAGAACTAGATGCTAAAATTAAAACGTGCTTGTCTCTCGAAAAGGCAGATACCGATATGTGTTTGAAACTTTTGGACGATTTAATGGGTAAGTGCTCCATATACTTACTTAAACATATTACACATAAAAACTTTAACCAACGTTTATAGAGATATTTAATCCTTATGATAATTGTCGGCCGGGTGTCGAACGTACACAAATACGATCGACACCAGGCCAAAGAAACCGACCAATTTTATTTTTCTTTTGTAATATTTGTTATAGGACGAATCAGGTTACAAAACATAGCCTTAAGGAGGCCCCCAATGGTCCAATAGCGCCACTCCTTTAAAAAAAAAATATCTCGTGACTGAGAAGTAATTTTGAATAACGGCTAGTAAGGACCCTCGGTTAGTGTGTCTAGAGTTTTCTAATACCTTTTTATAGGTTTTGGCCCTAACATCGGCCACCATTTTGTTTTTTTTTTCAAAATCGCGGTGCACAATAAATGTCATATATATTTGGATAGGGGGACACATACAAATATAAAACGTGTTAGAACATAACATCATAAAGCGTCACGTTTCTGAGATATTCAAAGATAAAAATAACAATTGTAAAACAAGTTCTTTTTTTTTAATAACATTAACATGAAATAATTTAATACACCTAGTGGATAAAATCAAAACAAACCGATCGAATCATATCGATACTGGAAATTTCAAATGTCGTAAGGGACGTATTCCCTGTCCTTTACGACATTTGAAATTTCCAGTATCGATATTCGGTATAAATAATATCATCCAAGAAGGCAGCAGCGGGAGGCTGAATAGGATGTTCTTGGTGTCACGCCGATGCCATGTACCATATACACGTCTGGGAGTACACGCATTCGTTTTCCTACAAATTACAATGGTAGCCAACTATTTTATTCCTGCCTTGCAAAGTATTATCGAGCAAGATTTAGACAAAATAAATTCGATTGTTTTGGTGTCTTGAGTGGATTCAAGCCAAGGATCAGAAACGATAATGTTGTATTGACTCCCTTTCTCCTTTTGTTTCTTCAAGGTGAACCAAACTGAAGTTTTCGACTTATATTTCGGTGAATGACTCCGAAACTTGACGCTTTAGGATATTATGTTAAATGATTTTTTTTTTGTATAAGTGTCCTCTATCTAAATATATAACTTACGTTTGCACCGCGATTCTGAAAAAAATTGAAACGGCTGCTGACGTTAGGGTCACCCTCCACACAAAAATCTTTAAACCCCTTTCATATTGAGACACGAAGCAACAAAAATCGATCTAAAGAAAAGCGGCCACATTCCTTTAGATCAGCGGTCGGCAACCTTTTGGCAGGCAAGGGCCACAAGCTGGCAAAATAAACTAAAGGCGGGCCGCACTTGTGATATTAATCCTAGAAGCCCAATATACCTATGTATAAGCGAGTAAGGACTTTAATATTCTTTGTAAAGAGTTCTCATTTGACCCATTTACAACCAAAACCTATTCTGCACGCGCTCGGCTGAACGCTGACTTTTTCAAAAGTGCATAGTGCTTATTGTACCTTATACTCGTATACAATAATATGTATTCTTAATATTTTTATCGTGCTTGTTAGTGATCCTAAGATTTCTACTACTTTTTCTGTTTTTACCCGTGATAACCTGTAATTGGCTCTATGTTTCTTAAACAACTGTTATCCATTTGTTATAGCTGTTGGTTCTCCTATTAATAAATAAATAAATAAATAATTGGTCATAACCCAAAGAAAAAATAAAAATACTATTAAAAATTGTTAAAACATACGGAATTTAATTTGTACACGTAATACTTACATTATGTTTATATGTTTGGGCTTTATAGTTAGAAAAATAACCATCGTAAATCATTCAGAAATGAAAACTACAAAGTACCTAAATAGGTAACTGATTTATACAAATTCACGGGCCGCGTGTTGCCGACCGCTGCTTTAGATAGATCGTATTTTGTTGCTTCGTGTTTCAATATGAAACTTTATAAAAGGTATTAGAAAATTCTAGACACACTAACCGAGGGTCCTTACTAGCCGTTATTCATAATTCCTTCTCAGTCACGAGATAATATTTTTTAAAAGGAGTAGCGCTAGTGGATCATTGGGCACCCTCTTAAGCTTTGATTTCCTAGAAGAACCGTTCCGTCATATTATAACGACCCTGGCCTTCATGAAATTCGGTCATTTTGTGCAGTATTTGACATTAAGGTGTCAAAAACCCTCTGTATTTGAACAGCCGATAATGTGTGACCGTTCACAGCTTTCTAAGGAAACCAAAGCTTTAGCAGTTTGCTAATTAATCTAGTAAAAATATAAATTCTTACAGGTTTAGATATAAAACCGTTAATGCTGTTAAAACACCCGACATGCTTGGAGACAATCAAACGCATGCGCGCCTACGTCGGCAACACGCCGTCTTGGGAGCTCTCGGAGAGCGCGGCGCTCGTGTTCACTAAGCAAGCGCACCGCATCAGGAAGCAGGCTGACTGTGTTTACAAGAAGATGAAGGTAAAACATTTGCTGGCATTTTTACTAAAACTAACATAGAAATAAAACGGTCCAAGGAATGATGCAGTGACAAAAAATTTCAAAAAGTGGTGGCACTCCCGGAGTGCCGACAGAAGTGAAAACTTGAACAAGATTGTATAGCACATTGGTTTGTAACCTTATCTAAATAAACAGCATAATCGCGTTTACAAAAAAAACTTCCGAAACCTTTAAAGTATAAATACTTGCATAGAACATTGATCCGTAACGCAATATAAATAAAGAGCACAATCGCGTTTACAAAAATGAGGTGTCGTCATGGTGTCGCGAAATCAATAGTTTAGTCCCATCTCAAAAATGCCCAACGCGCCTAAAGAAGTTTTCACTTCAAAAGTATGCTTCGATGGTTCGGTGATGTTGAGACGATGAATGTAAAGCGATTAATCGATGTTAGTTGAAACGCCGGGAGGTGAACGCCCTAGCTAAAAGGACATACACTGATCTTGTTGGTTGTTGTGTGAAATGTTGTTCAGAAAAGTCGTGGGATGTATGAACTTGGTTGAATCAAAAGGATCATGGTTCGTGGCGTTCTATTGTTTCTGCCTACCCCACGGAAAAGAGTCGTGAGATTATGTATGTGCAACACCATCATCGGCCTTCTTGGGAGATAAAGGTAAAACTAACATCCCTAACTGCCTAGCCTTTTCCCAACTAAATCGGCTTCCTGTCTAGCTGCTGTGTAGCTGAATACCAGTATTTTGCATAGAGCGACTGCGTCTCAGATCTCCACAACCCAGTTACTGGGGACTTTCGGTCTTCTGAATACCCGTAATGACTGTCATAGATCTACGAATGACAGCGGGAACCGACGGCTTTACGTGCGACGTTCCGAGCCAAGCAGCGTTTCAGTTTGAAGGGTATGAGTGCCGATGTAATCACACCAATACTTCAGCAAGTTTGTCATTGGGATCGCGAGTCATCTGCGAGGTCTCTGGCACTGCAGATATCCATAGGAGACGGCGGCCACATTCTATTAGGTGTGCTGTCGTCTTGGTTGCCATCAATTAAAGCAATCGGAGCACCGAACGCATGCGTAAAGTCGAGATGGTTAAAAGAAACTCACACTAGGGCCTCTGAGCAGTAAAGCAGTGGTGGCCCAGTGATAAGGGTCCCGAATTACGAGTTGTAGCTCGTGGTTTCAAACCCAGGCAGGCACCACTGCTTTTGAAACGGTGAAGTAAAACATCGTGAGGAAACCGGCATGTCCTAGAACCGAAAAATTCGAAGACATGTGACATCTACCAACCGGCACTGGGCTCGCGTGCTGGATTACGGCCCACTCCCTCTCACAGAGAGGAGGCCTGTGTCCCAGCAGTGGGAACGCTATAGGCTGATTATGCTTATGCTGATCTGAAAAAAGAAAGACTCAAGCAAACCTTTTTCTTAAACTCTACTTACGGCTTTTGTAATGTTTTGTCACAGGACCTGTTCACACCACTAGAAGGGTTATCGTTCTGGGAGTACTTCACAAATAGAGTGCTCAAGTTCAAGAAAGCCACATCTACGATAAGCGCTGATGAGCTACTAGAGATGATACATGAACCACTTGGTAAGTAATGTTTGTTCGTAAAGTATGAGATGAATGTGTAAACAAACCCTGTTTAGATTAAATTCTTACGCAACCACTCACTTCGGGGCATTACACATTCATTTGTATTTAGAAGGTTTCAATTTTAAAATTCATCACTTTTTCTAAACAATAATATTGTTTGAATAACATTATTAAATTGTAATTAAAAAATCATCGTCGAAAATGCAGGTAAAATACCACAAATGTCTTGTAGGTGATTTGTAATTAGAATTTCGGGTCTATGTATTCAAATAATCAAAGCACTCAATTTGTAAGTGTCTTCAAATTGGTATCCACAGGTTCGTTTTCTGATCAATTTGTTTGTTTATATTTTCATCAAATACTTTTGGAATAGACCATAGTACTTACCATAGCATAATCAGCCTCTAATGTTCCCACTGCTGGGACAGAGGCCTCCTATATGTGAGAGGGCGTGTAGCACTAAATAGTGCTTAAACTCTACTCTACTAACTACAGAAACAACCTTTTAGAGTCAGATTGATAAATGACACCGTCCGTTCAGATTGATCCAGTTTGGTAAATGGCAGCCAAAAAGTCGTTAGCACGAAATCAGTTTTACAGCTCTATATATTTCACACGGAAATCAAAACAAAACAACAATAAAGTACTTAGTTCTGAATTCAAATTATTATACACGATAAATCTAATAATTGATGGACATGGAAATTAGCATTCGTTTGTATTCGGAAATGCGATGATTCTCGAGGGACATTAAGAAAATAGTCCGACTGAAACCTTTATACTTTAATTTAATTTAAGTGTGACTGCTAATCAAGGGGTTTTAACCCCAGGTTGGGTTAAAGCTGACTGTTATTAGATTTTTCTACCAGGAATTTTTCAGTCGCAACATAGAGTCTAGATTTGACCTGATTACTACCAATAGGCTCGCCCTCTATTAATTGGGACTTCAACATCATACCTAGCGACATCAGGGTGTACTGTTTTCTTCTACCTACCCCTAAATGACTTTATATTGTTTTTCTGTCTATATTTTTGAGGAGATGTCCCTCTATCTACTCCTTCAAAAAATACAATTGTAATGTTATGTTCTGCTTCTAAATATTTCAGAAATGTCAGTCCCCACTTCGCATGACATGAAAGAGGCTGTCGCCGCTGCGAATGAAGCGGAACAGCTCGAACTGACACAACCGGAAGCAGAAGATACAACAGAGAAAGCCAAGAAGAAATCTACGCCAGGTTATATATTTTTCAATTCATATGTACAGACGCCAGCACTTCAAGCTACTACAATCTGTCAAATTTATTTAATAGATTTTCAACTTTATCGCTGAAGGTTCAAAGTTGATTGGGAAAATTTGACAGTTTCGGGTGGCTTGATGTGCTGGCGTCTGTACCATCGCGGAAACCCATAAGTAATCACTGTAAGGACTATTCTTGCTTGCAGCGCTCGGCCGCTATAGAACCGGTGTGGTAACACGTGGTCATCGTGTGCACGGATTTTGTTTTCAAAATGATTAGTTATGGGTTTCCGCGATGGTACTTTCTGAGTTTATCTTAGACATTACTGATATCGGTGAAGGGAAACTTCGTGAGGAAACCTGGATTTATAGTTCATACTAGCTGACCCAGCAAACTTTGTTCCGCCTAACAGTCAATGAATGTGCATGCTTAGGATTTTAAAATTTCTACCCTACCTACCTACCGAGATATCAAAAAAGCCGATCCACACAAAATTTATGAGAACGTGAATTTTCTTCATATTTTTTTTTCGTGAGTTTTTCCACATTTTCACACCGTTTAAACTTTCCCTGGACTACGACAAACATTTCAAAACCAAAATCAGCTAAATCGGCCCAGCCGTTCTCGAGTTTTAGTGAGACTAACGAACAGCAATTGATTTTTATATGTATAGATAAGTCTGAAATCACCGACCCGTCTTGAGCAAGCGTGGTGATCAATGCTCGTGCCTTCTCTGTATGAGAAGAGGGCTTTGCCCAGCAGTGGGACAGTAAAAGGCTGGTATCATTATTATTATTCGCCATGATAGAAGCTTTAGTAAAACGTAACCTGTGCGAATTTCAACGAGCCACCTATTACAGTTAAAAAGGTACGGCTCTGTGAAATAATGTGGTTGATAATTTTGTATTTCCGATCGTATTTGTGATCATAGCTTATCTTTGATTCTTTTTTATTTTATAACTCATATCGTCGACCGTAGGTTCAATTGAGGTAAGGGACAAAATACGATTTTTCAGGAGAGGCCGACGAAGTTTTTTTTTTGGACTAATTCTTATTAACCTTTTTCGGGTCTGTTTTTCTTACGTTAGAATTTTTTCATATTTACCATTCGATAGAGCGAAAAATTCTGAACAAAACTGTATACTCAACTCATTTTGGGTATTTTGTCCCTTACCTCAATTGAACCTACGGTCGACGATATGTAATTTAATTAACGAACGATATCTTGCACGTACTATTGATTTCTCTGTTAGTGCTGTGCACTTCTGTGACTAATTCACAATTTCTAAAACTGTACGTGATTTTTCAACCGACTTCCAAATAAGGAGGTTCTCAATTCGACTGTTTTTGTTTTTTTTTTTTTCTCCGCCGTTTATGAATTGATTTTGATGATTCTTTTTTGTTTGGTATATCATACTTCAGAGGTGGTCCCATATAAATTTTATTAACTTTGCTTGGGCAGTTTTTGAGTTAGCTTCAATAATACGTATTTTTTCCCACTTAGTATGTGGATGATATGATAACTTCCTGTCACTATTATTTACATAGCAGGTAGTGGTATTCGAATTTGTGTGGGGTAGGTACCACAACACTAAAAAGTGAAAAATAAAAACTTTTTACAAATAAAAAACAACCGACTTCAAAAAAAAAACACTACAAAGTGTAAAATAACTTTAATTTCGGAAGTCGGTGACAAAGAACGAAAATTCAAAACCAAAGACACCGACTTCCGAAATTAAAGTTATTTTTCACTTTGTCTTATTGAATAAGCCGTTGAAGTGCCATAACATTAAATAAATAAATAAAGACAAAGGCTCAGTACCTAAACAAAACTAAAAAAAATAATTTACCAGAAAAGGTTACTGATAGAGGCATTTCAGCTTCGTCTCTGTGATGGAAACCCATCTGTGATGCCTCTAGTATAGCAGATTAGAAGTCCATGGGCGACGGGACTAACTACGGATTTACCATTATGTGGGCTGTCTGCTTGTTTGATACCAAATGGCATTTAAAAAAATCTTCAAAGTTTTCCTGATACACAAGTATTTTTCAAAACTCAAACTCGAAGCATTTATTTCAATTAAACCATTTACAGGCACTTTTGAACTGTCAAAGAATCGGTCAGTTAGTCAGAAAGTTGAAGCTAGTTGCCCATTCCAAAACGTAGATCTCTATGGAGAAGAACGGGCAAGAAACTCCAAGGACACTCTTTTAAATATAGATATTACAAAATTCTGGGTACATTATTCTTGTTGCTTCTATATGTGAGAACAATGTACAAAAAATAATCAAAGCAATTGAAAATATAAGATTAAAAATAAGCCCTGGCAGATAAGAGATGACCAATCTCAACTGACGGCGCCCGTTCACGAACATGACGCGTGGATCAGCACCATCCAGCTCAACCATTTTGTAGGGAACCGAATGATCCAACACACTCGCCACCATCAGCGAGACATTTAAGTGAGCTTGACATTCTCTCAACTGCCATGCTCTTTCAAGTCAACATACATCTTAATAACATAATAATCAGCTCCATGGTACTCACATTTACAAAAAATCTAAAAATGCTTCTAAATTATACAAAACTATAGTTTGCAATGTATTTAAGAAATTAATAGAATTTTACTACCAAAAAGTAAGAAAATCATTATTATCTAATTGGAGCATTAAACAAATTACTTGGTAAAATAAACATTAAGTTCGTAATGTCAAAAACAGAATTAAAAAAAGGGAAAGCAACTCTTCCAAATATTAAACCAAACGATCTATTATTTCCCAAACGTTCTTTGACACAATAATATTGTGTATACGCTATATATCTAGCGTATCTGAATATGACGTTGAGGAACTAAAAAAAACTGTCTAAACGTAAACATTACGGCTTAGTATTTCAGTATACTATTCAAAAAAAATCCTAAAACACGTAGTATACAGGGGGGCATAAAGAAAATGAAAGAAAGAAAACTTGTTTATTCTGCACATATAAAACAGAGATTTTAAAAAACTAGACAAAATACACAACAAAAGTAGCCAAAAGCCTCGTATTCAATCAGTAAAAAAGATTGACAGTATTGTTCATAGTAATTATAACACTGCCGTCCTTACGAAAAGTCCAATAACTAGGTTAAACCTGATTTCGAGAAAAACGCGGGTAAAGATTTTATTTTTGGTTTGTTTGTACTAGATATTGCAGTTAGTTTTAGTATTAAAACCGGCTTCGTCATAGATACGTAAAAAGTGTCTAAAAAGAATATATAGATCTCGTTCTGCAAATTCCGAATATGTATTTAGCTCAATTCGGCGCAAAACTCGAGTTATTGCAGTTTTCGTAAGGACGGCAGAACACTGGTTCATTGGTTGATGACATCAACCCGAAGACTGTAACCATGAATTCAGTATCCATGGAAACCGTTTTCGGGTCGATGTCCCCTGCCACCCTGTATAAATAACTTCATTCCCTAATATTTTGCTAACATCAAAAACCTATCCACAGCAAAATCAAAGAAGGAAAAGAAAGAAGCGAACAGCACATCGAAACCGCCAGTCAAACGGCAATCCTCTAGAAAACTACAACAAGAAGAGAAAGAGAAAGAAATTACAGAAGAAAACCTGCCAGAGGCCACGACAGAAGAATCAGAAGCGACGAAACCCGACGAGGAAATGCCAGAACAAGTAGAAGAGAACCGAGAAAAAACACCAGAAAAATCGCCAGAGCCTGAAAAAGAGACAGAAAGTCCGCCAGAAGAGAAAGAAGCTGAGAAAGAAGAGAATGGTGACGTGGAGAAGGACGAAGAAGAGAAAGTTGTAGAGAATGAAGCGGAGAAAGTGGAGAAAGTTAAAGAAAAGGAAGATGTCGGAGAGCCGAGAGCGAAACGATCGAGAGAGGTTAGTTCTTGTCAGCTGTTTTAATTCGGATGCTATTTAAACGCTTACCTGAGATGTACCTATTTTATTTACTATAAAAAAGCATAATCAGCTGCCTAGCCTTTTCCCAACTATATCGGGTCGGGTTCCAGTCTAACCCGATGCAGTTAAGTACCAGTATTTTACATGGAGCGACTGCCTATCTGACCTCCACAACTCAGTTACTGGGTAACATGATACCCCTTGGTAAGACTTGTAACGCTCACCAATACAGGGTGGCATACATCGACGTGAAAACTTTTACCATGGCTGCAGTACATGATTCTGAAAACCCCCGCCTGCGTTGAAATTTTTCGTCGGTAAAAAAAAAACTGCATTTCCATATATTTTGACCGCGTAGGTATTGCACTTTTCTATGAAACAGCAGATTTAAAAAAAATAACTGACGAAAAATTTCAATGTTTGGGCGTTCAGAATCATGTACTGAATCCATGGTAACAGTTTTCGCGTCGATGTCCCTGCCACCCTGTATACAATTATGCATAAGCTTAATGTTTTGGTGAGCATTTATACTTTTTATTAGTAAAATAGGTACATTTCTGGTAAGCATTTAAATTGGTTCCTTTTAATATTGGGTACTTGACTATTTTGATTTAGAAGATAGAAAGACACCTAATAAAGGAAAAACAAGTACGAGTGTTAAAATGGTCGGTATTATCGTAATCATCGATTTCTGCTAGACAGTCTTAGGATAACAACACAACAACTAGTTTGAAACCGTAACCGGTGAAATTCGGGTATATTCTACGTAAAAACCGTACACCACTGACGCGATATTATTGTGCAACTTTAGGATGAATAGAAATTGTTTAATGTATAGGAATCAATTTACAAGTAAAAACAGATAAGCTATACTCGAAAGGTTTAGGTAGTTAAATAAAGGTAAACAAAAAAAAAACGACGTCACGAGACAGCTGTCAAGTAACCGACTAAACGTAATACCTATCACTTCAGCTGTCAAGCTACGTCACAGTTGTACTCTTCAATTTAACAACGTTATAATTCGTTGACCTTTAGCCGACGTTCGCTTAGACGTAATAAAATCGCGGCTGGATTTTCTCGCGCACTGGATTTTTAACGCTCCGCTCAGCACCGAGAGTTGAAAAACCCGTGCGCGATAAAATCCCGCCCCGATTTTATTACGTCCAAGCGAACGTCGGCTTAGAGTTTGGACTCTTTACAATAGAC
Source organism: Agrochola litura (assembly GCA_949152395.1). Taxonomy (NCBI): domain Eukaryota; kingdom Metazoa; phylum Arthropoda; class Insecta; order Lepidoptera; family Noctuidae; genus Agrochola; species Agrochola litura. Next base: position 10,041,712 of record OX424521.1, on the reverse strand, counting down.
AGATTACTAAATGTTATATTATTATTATAAATCTAACAAAAAAAATGGGCTCAAGCAGTTACATCTACAAATAAATGATAAAGTTTAACATACATTACTAAAAGAGGAGACTACTGTAAAAATCTAAAAATAAATTAAATTTGGTTTTATCGTATTCTTAATACTAACATGTGACCAAGTTAACAAGAAATAGTCCGATAAACATTTTTTTTATCATATGATTTTCTTCTGACCTACTTGAAACAAGAATGTGTCGTCTATATAAAACCTTTTTACAATTTATATACCTTTATTTAATTACATAAACCTATGGAGTTGACATTTCCCTCTGAGAAAAAATGGCGAAAAAAACTGGTTAGTCTCTTTTAAGACATAATCTTTGTCAGATCATGTGAGGACCATGTAGATTATTGTCTGAAATGGTCTATAAAAGACACAAGTTTTACAGTTTTTTTGTAGATAATGGCTAAGTTTTATAGTATGCAACTCAAAGTCACGTAAGTTTGGCGAATCTGTCGAGCTAAAAAGGCGAGTTAACATTAGTAATATGTTGTTAAAATTAAAAAATAAACGCGTTGTCCTGCCTTTAGAGTAGTTGTTTCGGCCCTTAGGCAAATCAGTTATCCCAATAACTCGATCTATCGGAGCTAAACGTTACTTAAATAAAATATATCCTAGTCTATCATTTTCACCTCGCAATAATTACGGTGGTTCAATCCTCGAAAGTGAAAGTCAAATCAAAGTCAATCCTCAAAGAAAAGTCAAAAGTCAAACCAAAATCATAATATTTTTTTGCATGCATAAAATATGCTAATCTTGGTAGTTAAAACTAGATTTCAAAATTGCTTAAACTAGTACTTAAACAGGATGTTTTTATTTTTATTGTGGTCCCTTTGACAGCCTGTCTGCTGATTGTTACAAGGATGGAATTGTAACGAATCCATCTAAAAATTTCCAACTGTCTTAAAATTACTTATAACATATTTTTAACCTAAATTGAGGTTAAGGTATGCTTTAAAAAATATAAACTTTACATTTTCAAATTTTCTATTCTTGTTACCCGACTACGGCGAAGGGTTATGTTTTTATTCTAACGGTTGACATAAATATCACAAAGATCGCTGTTAAAAAATTTAACATTCTATTTGGTAAAAAAAGCAAAAGCATGAAAAAAATGTACATCAAAAAGTTAAAAAAGAATTTAATTTTTGCAGATTAGAAGGAGACGAATCCATGTAATATGATGATGTTACTATAAACAAAACAATTCTATCGCGGAAAGGGTCAGAAAAGTTTTTTTTAATAGATTTTCTCTATGCACGAAGTATTTAAAAAGTAGTCAAGTACCCAATTTTTTGAAGTAATGCATTAGCGAATTTAGTTTAGCTAATTATTTTTTCTCTAAACATTTCTTACACGCTGCTTTGTGGATTCGGATATACAGCTTGATATTAGTAGCTTGTCCAGAGAAGATTCAGGCTAAATCATTCGGATAGTTTAGCATGATAAGTCCCTATAGATTTGTTCGCGATAATCGATTTTCACTATTGATAAATCGATTGTGATGATCGATTAAGTTTTGCATTTGGTAGGAGCAAATCTGTAGGTGCTAAAGTATTAGAGATAGAATTTTTATGAATTTACTACACAATAATAATAAGTTATACATAATATTATACACTTTAAACATTAAAAAAAAACGACGTGCAAGTTATAAAAAAAATAACTTTAAAAAATATTAATTATGTGTCAATTGTCAGGTTTGTTTTTATTATGAAGTCTTATTGCCACAATTTTTGTAGTGTGAGCGAGGGACGGAGTCATACTTGACGAATAGCACTATCTCTTTCTACAACAGAATCATGTTGGCCTAATATCTCATGATACGGGTCCTGATTACTACGCACACTGAAATTGTATCATTCAAAATAATACTAATTTTTATTAGATTTCTGATCAATTGTTAAGAGGAATAATTATTTATTTTACTGATAATCAAGAGGTGCTTTAGACCATCGAACTGAATAACTTTTACTATGGGACAAATACTGAAATCGCGAAAAATAAAAAATCTGCTGTTTCATAGTAAAGGAGATCACTCATTTAGTAGGGCGACTCGGGCTAAAAAAAAAAAGTTGGCGGCCAGGAATGAAATACATTTTATTTGAAAGGTTACAGGAGTAGAAAGTAAATTGTATGGTGACAACGTTATAATTAATTTAGGGACAAAGATATAGAACGGTCTTTAAAAAATAAAATCGGGTTTGTTCGAACACTTTAACTCGAGAACGGCTGGACCGATTTTCATGGTTTTTGGTATTCATAAAATAACAAAATGGAAAGAACATAATGCAAAGGGCGGCCTTATTGCTTGGCAGTAATTTCTACCAGGCAACTTTTGGGTTAGGAAAAACAGCTAAAAAAATATACATTTTGAATTCGATCCCTATAGGGAAGTGAGGGACGCGCGGAGCGTGCAAGATTAGAACAGGTTTTTACCTGAACGCGCAAAACGTATTACTTGTACCAAATATAATTCCTAATAATTATTAATCCTATTAATCTTCGAACCCAAATTGTTCTCGTCTTTGGTGCCATAGTAAAACATAATGTATTCTATACATATTTTTAAAATATGTAAGAATTATCGAGGGCCACCCAAAAAAAAAAAAATTAGCCCAGAATGGGTGATCTCCTTTAATAATACCTACTGTTCTAAACTATGGGACAGCTGTTTTTTTTTGCGATTTCATATATTTGGTCCCATTGTAAAAGTTTTTCAGTTCGATGGTCTAAAGCACCTTTTAAAGTTTCTAAAGTTAATTTTTTAACACCTTATATAATTTTCAATTGACGTTAGTTAGGTTAGTGTTGCTAGCATGCACAAAAATAATGTTGCTAGTAAAAAATATGTGATTATAAAAATATTTCTAAAATAAAATAGAGTCTGGCCACGCTAAGTCTGCATAAGTAAAAAAACGGTGGAATTTGAAAATCTATAGACGGCAACACCATCCTGTCAAACGAAAAAGAATTTGATACTTTGTCTTTTTGTTTTTGATAGGTTATTTTGTTAAATTCTGATTTATTCCTGGTAAAGAATAGTCACTTTAGCACGATACAATGTGAATTTGAAACAGTTTTGTCATCGTATGGAGGTAGAGCATAGGTACGACATAGTCTATAACACATAATCTATTATTCAAAAGTCAAAATATAAAAATCATTAGATCTACTTACAACTCCGAAACTGACATAACTGACTGATGTAAAAGTATCCCATATATGAAACTTTTTGAGGTTGCCCATTTATTCCATTGCAGACTTAGCGTGGCCAGACTTTAACAGGCTATGCTTATTTCTAAAAATGTTTTCAATATTTCGAAACATGATAAAGTACCATTTTAGGCAAGAACAGCAGTTTGTTAAAAAAAAACAGCCCACAAGGAGAGAGTGTCATCGAAAGGACTGAGTCCTGACAGTAGAGATATAGGCTGATTATGTGTGTGGATAGGGTAATTTGATCTCGAATGAATAAGACTAAAAAAAATAATTAAAGGGTACTTTCAAAGTAGCACAGAGTATTAGATCTTGAATATTTATTATTATAAGGATCTTGGACATGCTATAGCGACTGGGTAGAACTCTAAAATTAAGCTTAAAATTAAATACAAATCGAATTTGGTATAAAACTGTGTTACTTTAGACATTTACAAAGTTGTCTTTAAGATAATATTGTGTATAAAGATTTTGGCTTCTAAGATCTGTAACTGGCAAAAAACTAAATCAAAAGCCATTTATTCAAAATAGGCTGAGAATCAGCACGTTTTGAACGTCAAAATTACATAAGACAGTCCTCCAAAACGCCCGCCCTTCACGTATAGCTTGTCCGTGTTTGAAATGACGCGCCCCACCACCGCATTACACATAGAAATCGCATTATCGTGGGTGGGGCGCGTCATTTCAGACTAGACAAGCTTTAAATGTCTATAGGCTACACGCGCTTACATGGGGCTTATCTGTCGAAATCCAGGTGTATACCACCTATGTACCAAAAAAAAAAGGGAGCAACCCTTCGGAGATACAGGAAATCAATGTCGCATAACATTGTTGCAGCAACATGACTTTTGTTACTAAAAACATGTGTGTGTGTATATATTGCATGCAATGTTGCCAGTAACATGTTGCTGCGACAATGGTGTGCAACTCTTGTTTACCCTGAATCTATATATTTGAACCAAAAAAAAGGGGGCAACCCCTCGGAGATGTAGGAAACCCCTGTCACACATCCTTGTTACAGCAACATGATTTTGTGTTACTTACTGGAAAAACATGTGTTATAATTATAATATACTGCATGCAATGTTGCCAGCAACATGTTGCTGCAACAATGGTGTGGCAACTTTTGTTAACCCTGAATATGAGGATTTAGGCTATTGATAAAAGACTTTGATCTAGTAGTTTATAAATAAAATAATGAAGACATAATCACTAAGATTTTATATGTATTATTTGTAACCTAACAAAAGTAGCAACTAACGTAATATTAGATAATAGTCGCCATTAAGGCTTAATAGTGGCATGCAAGGATCACATCAATTTAGTATTGTACAGCAAAATAAAGGGACGAAAAGACTAAAATAATTAGAACAACAAAGAAAATTAAACAGAATGGATACAGTACTCGATAACGCAGCGGCCATTTTGACAAGAATTAAATCTAATTGAGATTAACTGTAATTTCATTGTTCTGATAATTTTTAACGTTCGTCCCTATAATTGTTGACGCTTTTGCCCATTTTACTAACATGAGACTAAATTAATACCTAAATAAAAGCACACTGTTAGATATTCAACGCTGGGCTCAGAGCTGAAAGTTGAAAATCGAACAGCCCGGTGTCGCGTAGAGTTTGTGAAAACGGGCATAACTGTACTAATTAACATATTTTTGCGTATCTTTAAGCATTACTATTTAAGAGTGATGAACAATACCCAATATGATACAACTTACTTTTAACTATTTCCGTTGTTAATTAACCCGTGTTCGCGTCATACATACATGTACAAAACTTTTTTTTAATGTCCATTAAGTTCTGGGCTTTTCGGACTCAGGCACGGTTTCCGAATTGAAAATTTGAAGTTAAGAATATGTCAAACTTTCCTAAGGCATTACTTAAGGTGACGCCCGCGAAATTCAAAATTACTTACGTTTTTTGCAAAGATATTTTGAATTTCGCGGGCGTCACCAGAAAATCAGAAGCTGGCTGTCAGTACCCCATAATGGACGTTCCACACGTTCATACATAACCGAGACTATATTGCCGGGAGTCTGGAAGGCCCTGATCCAAAACTCTGTGGATATAACTTAGGTAGCATTGGGTGCCCTACGGCAAACGGCAGACGACAGCGATACTGCTGCAGCTTTATTTATAAATTGTGTTAGTGTAAACATAAGTTGCACAACATTGTTTTAGAAACATGTTTTTGTCAACATGGAACGTGCTGACAGTTAGTTGTTTCAGCAATATAAATAAGTGTTGCGTGAAACTTGTTGATAACAATATGTAATGATATTGTTTCTTGCAACATTTTATGTTATGGGAAAAAATGTTTAGGAAGTGTTTTTCAACTTTTGTTTGCCATGTATACGAGATTTCATTGTTTTTTTTACTGCAGTTGTTCACCGCTTTCTGCTGCAGGGCACTAAATTTTACCTTTATATGTTTAAATAATTTTGTATTGACAAAATTATAATTATTTACAGAGCAAGAAGACTGAACCCCCGCCGCCAAGGTCACCTGCTAAGCGAAAGTCAAAATTTTAAACAATCTTGTTTTATAAAACAAATATTGGATTTTATTTTTATACGAACGGCCGCGCGGCGCGGTCTTGTTATGTATTGTGGGTGCATTTCTATGTTGTATTAGAAAAATAATATAGATATTTTAATAAATACATGTAACAAAATTGGCGAAATGTGGGTGCATTCCTCTGCATAACCCATCGGGGAATACAAACGTTATGTTATTTTAATTTTATTGCAATATCTACTATGTAAGGTGGTTTAAGATTGGGCAGTAAAGGCTTCGCTAAAAATATGATTATAAAGAGCATTTAAAAACGTATTTACAGTACAAAACAGAAAGACACTGTCACAAAGGTAAGAATGGCAAAAAGTAGAACTTAAAAAAAAATCGAATTGTCATATTGTTGTTTTAAATATAGTTTGACCGAGACCGCGAGGCGCCTTAGATATGTACGCGGCGAGACAAGGGGGGCAGTGCAGGCTGCTCATTCATCAACGCTCAAGGCGCGCGGCGTCCCGCCCGCCGCTCATTCGTTAACGCAGCCCCCCGCCTCGCCACGCATTCCTAAGGCGCGGAACAGCTAAATAATTTTACGGGCTTTGTAAACTGTAAAATGTACTTAATTGTGCAGTTACGGCAATTTTGCGATTTTTTTAGTGTTTTCTCACTGCTCGATCTAATATTTTCATCATGTTCTAACATAATATCTATAATATTATGCTAAAGTTTTTGTATCTATGGTCAGAAGTTTACTTACAGGTTAGGAGGAAGGTTTCTGAAAGTCTGATCAAGTCTTTAAGCTGGCCAAATTGAGGCAAATTCCGCACAGGACGCGGGACGAAATCCGCTCTCCCAATTGTGGCAATTAACTTGTATGGAGGTTTTCACAATGGCGCGAATAGCCGCGTGACTTCCTAATCATTAATTAACGAATTTTCTTTATTTCTTCCTATTAAGAAAAACGACGCGCGTAGTCGTGCCCTGAGTTCCGCGCGGGATTTGTCTCAGTTTGACCAGTCCTTCACATCAGTAAATCTTCTGTCAAATATCATGTTTGCTGTTGACTAGTTGACAAAAATCCGTGAGATTTGAACAACATCCAGAAAATCTATAAATTTTTAACTTACTTAAAAATTTATAGATTTTCTGGATGTTGGAATTATACTCAACTGGTTTAGGTAGTTAAATAAAGGTAAACAAAAACAATAGCGTGACGAGAGAGCTGACAAGTAACCGACTAAACGTAATACCTGTCACTTCAATTGTCATGCTACTTCAGTTGTGCTCTTCAATTTAGCAACGTCATAATTCGTTGACGTTTAGAGAACCTGTCTTTTTGGGCTCTTAACAACTAAAAGATTAAAAAATATTATAGTACTAGCTGCCCGCCTCGCACGGGTAGCACTAAGTACTTATCTACGGCGCTACCTAAAATAAATTTAACAAGGTTAAAAGTTACAACGTATTTTTAAAACAAGAACGTGTCATCTATAAAAAACCTTTTAATGATTTGTTAACCTTTAACCTTTATTTAATTACCTAAATCAATGGAGTATAGATCATCTTATTTAGCAATATGAATTGTTTTTACTCATTTCAATTCTTCTAAAGAACTTGGATTTTTTTAACTAGTTTTTCAAATACAGTATAAAAATGCATCCACAAAGAGGAAGCGGTGAATCCGCTAGTTATTATGTAAAAAAATTAACGTAAACAAGTTTCTATGAAATATTTGAGATAACCATAGATTAGTATGACATGTATGAAGACGCCCTTAAAGTTTCCAAAGTGAATCTTTAAAACATAAATTTATGATACATAAGTTATGTATGCAATTTTTTATAGAAGTTTTTTCGTTCCCAACTTTCATGCGTATTTTTTAAATATGATTAACTTTGTCAGAACGATAGTGCTAAGTCTAGAACAGATTTTAATATTAAAAATATATTTTCTTTCTTTCCTTCTTTCAATTATGAAAATTCTAGAATTAGTCGGTAAATTGATTCATATCAAAATTGTTAAAAACAACTTTTCTACGAGTTTTTTTTTTTTTTTTAGTTTTGTTTGTAATTAATTAATAAAAACTACTGGACCGCTTTTAAAAATTCTTTTACCAGCCGAATGTTGTATTATCAGTCACTGAGTAACAAATGCTATCATTTATAAAGATATCTTGGCATAACTAATACCATGTTATGCCACTGCTCAAATTCAAAAACAAATGACGATGTCTATGCCTTTCGAAAATAATAATTATGAATCTGCGGCCTTTTTCGAAGTAAATATGAGTATAAGGTCCTTTATTTGCTAGTTCTATCAATTATTGTATTGCTTAGATTTGCACTACTAAATCTATTTAGTAAAATGCCTTATTTTGAATAACTTACTGTACCCTAGTTCCGTAACACACTTTCAATCACAATCCTAAAGGCTTTGAAGGAAATAGCTTCAATCTGCCTAGCCTTTTTCCAAGTAAGTTGGGGTCGGCTTGCAGTCCAACCGGATGCAGCAGTATTTTACGTGAAGCAGCTGCCTATCGGCTATCTGACCTCCGCAACCTAGTTACTGGGTAACACGATATCCCTTGGCAAGACTGGTTGTCAGACGTTCGGGCTTCTGACTACCCGTAACGACTGTCAAAGATCTACGAATGACAGCCGGGACCAACGGCTTAAAGTGCTTTCCGAGGCACGGAGGAGTCTCGTTAATGTAATGGATGGCCACCCATCCACGAAATTGCATCATGTTTGAAAAATTCCTCAGCTGGTAAATAACGCAATGAATATTGTTGAATATTCTAAATGAAAGGCATTGGAATTGTGAGTGAGTTACGGAATTACCCCACTGTTTGAAACTTACAGCATTCATTTGTTAACAATTAGTTCCTTTTTGAGAAAATTAAGTACTCCTATGGTTCATTACGTTCGTTTCTTTATTAAAATTAAACTATGTAAATAAAGTACTACTAGGTTGTGCATAGCTTTTGCAAGAAATATCATGTTTATTGGGTGATTAAAAGTAGAAATATTAGTTTGGTTTTAAGAAAATTATGCCTATGTAATGGTCAATAGTAATTCAGCACAGTTTGGGAACGTTTAAAAGCATGTAGGTATATGGAAGGTTTTCAAAAAGTTTTCTTTTGTAAACTTCATCTCTTCGAAACAATCTTTATGGTTAAAGTACATTTTTTATTGTATTAGACTTTATAATAGAGATAAATGTTAGTTATAATTTACATTGTAAATACTTACAATAAAACATACCTACTTATATGAATCTTTGGTTTTATTTGGTAAAAGCTGAAACTTCTCTAGATTTCTTACCTGCACACTTCTAAGACTGTTTAAGGGCAATAGCACACTAGCGGCCAGGCCGCAGCGGCTAGATCGCAGTAGCCAGCAAAGTAGATACATTAGTTTGAAATCGCAATGGAGCACGCGCACGTGGCCGCATGCGGTCAGCGGCCCCACCGACCATCTCGCTGGCCGCTAGTGCACGCCAGGCCTAAAAGAGGCAGAATCTAGCTCAAAATGCCTCAAACCATCTACACGGGTCTTCCATTGCTCGTATTGGCAACCTTGGCAGGTAAATTAGTGATTGCCGTTTGTTTTAATTAGATATAGGCACCTGTCCTGACGATTAGCTAAAAGCAATACCTACTAGAAACGAGTTGGCGAGCAGCGAGTGTGTAGTTGGGATAGTTTTATCGCTGGGCTACAAGCGAGTACGCAAGTGCGACGAGTAAAATGGCTGCCCAGTCACTTGCTGGTATGCGTATGTACGAAGCGAGAGTCTCGGCGAGTGTTCTGCCCGGCAAGCAGCGTCGCTGACCGAGTATTTTCTTTGATAGCTAGTGGAGAGGGAAAGTTTTCGCCGGCAGAGTAAACATTCGGCGATCAACTATTGATATTTATGTAGGTATCTCTTTTACTGATACGGGACTTACATCTATTGTACCTACGTTTCTTGAGTGAGAAAATAATCGATAGCTAGTCGCTTCCTCGTCGGCGGAGGGACAGGTGCCAGAGGATACAAAGACTGCTGGGTTATCTCAAGGGGATGGCCTATTCACATACATAATTCTTTAGGTGTGTACCTAATTCTAACAAACATAAATGGGCAATAGGGTAAGATTTGGTAAATTTTTCCTGGGAAAAAATGGACTAGCCTAGTAAAGTTTGTCTCTAATAACTTGGGCAAAGGACAAGGTAAATTGCAGAACTAAATAAATCACGAAGTTATATAAATTGTATAATTAACTTATTAAACATAAACGTAGCATAAAAAAAGATCTATAAATATCGTCGCCTTCTCTTTCTGTTTTCTCCAGGATACATATTGAGGATCTTTTTGGCAGATTCCTTTGCTTCATCTTCGACTGAAAAATAGCACATCTATAAGAAACTCACAAGGAACTGTTTGGCAGTAGATTTGGTGATTGGCTCAACCAAATAAAATAAAACATTATGTAGATACACAGGTTAGAGGGTGTTACAAAAATATTAAAGCAAGAAAAAAAAAACAGATTTATATCGTTGATTGACGCATCAAATCTCGGTTTGAACGGATGCCGGTGAAATGGCAGAACAATGGTCCTTGCTTAGCCAGGAGTCGAACCTTCATCATCATCATCATTTCAGCCGAAAAACATCCACTGCTGGACATAGGCCTCCCCCAAGCACCGCCACTTGGACCGATTTTGTGCTTTCCGCATCCAGCGGATTCCTGCGGCCTTCACAAGGTCATCGGTCCATCTTGTGGGAGGCCTTCGTACCTTCGTCGAACCTTACTTATGATCAATAATGTTACGTGCCAAAAGAAAGGAAGAAATTTAAGTTTTTTTAATTCGACTGCGGCGAAGCCCAACAGGGTGCATAAGCATTTCTTTGAAAATGGAGCTTACGGCTCCTTTAAAATCATTTTATCATCAGTACTTCGCTTTTCGCCCTGCCTCAAAAACTAACACAAATAAAAAAATACAACTCACATTCATCTTCAGAGCTATCAGGCTGATGTCTCCTCAGCGCCAGCTGCTTATCGAACCCAATCCCATCATACTGGCTATTCATCGCTGAAGCTCTGACTGATTTATTTTCCAAGAAATATATCTCCGACATAGGCAGCATTGGGTTGTAAATCCCTTGAAACAACCCCAAATAATCGTCCCCTGTGGGAACGTGATGATCATTTCTGTAACTTCTGTCTTCAAATACATTTCTTGGTCTATTTTGTCTACTAGGGCCTTCGCCTGGATCACACGCTTCTTTTTCGCCCTCATTGTCGAAATATTTACCAGAAAAACTAAATAATGGTTCGGAACTAGCTTGAGATTGGTTCTGATAGTCTTCAAGACCGTAATTAATTACAAATCCTGCCATGTTTGCCTCAGTCTCTGATATGAATTCAAAATCTGATGAGTTGTAGCCATCATCAGAATCTGGTTCAATAGAAATAGAATTAATTGAAATGGTGTCTATTATTTCTTCTTTTTGACTTTTCTCGTCTTCAGTTGATGAATTTATTGAAATAATATCGATGTTTTCATCTATATTCGTTTCATTTTTATTTGGATTTGTAATTTTATTCTCTTTGCAATAACTTGCATTCTCATTAGTCGTAACAGAACCGTTTATAGAAACCAAATCTTCATTTACAGCGTCCAGTTCATCAAATATTTCAATAAAATCGTCTAAATTGATCAACTCTGTTCCAAAATCAGTTGTATCTATATTATTTAAAGCTTCTTCAAATTCTTTTAGGTTTTCAATCGTTTCTTCATCCAAAGCATTGAATGTACCGGTTTCAGAATTATAAGTGGCGTCATTTGAGACTATTGTTTTGTTAGTAACTTGAATTTGTGTGAGATCATTATTACTTTGGTTTATGTCAGTTTCATTCTCTATAAGATTAACAACTGAACTTGCTTCAGTAGCATTAATTAAAATTCTATCATCTTCAGATCCAATATCATCATTAAAACTCATTTCATTTTCCTTAGGTTCTTTGTAAGTATTATCATTAGGAGTGATTTCAATAGGAACAACATTTTTAAGAATATGAAGAATCTTAGTAACACCGAATTCATCAATACTAGTAACAGAAAAATCGGTGTTTGTAATATCATCTGCATTATTGTTTAACATAACATTACATTCAGTTTCAGGTTTAATTGAATTATTATCAATTAATTGTGAATTATATTGATCAATAGATGTTTCTCTTGTTCTCGTTATATTATTATTCTCCTGCGTGTCTGAGGCTCTATTTTGTCCATGAGTTTGTAGAAATAATTCGAACATTCTAAAGAAATTCATTGTATGCTGGAATATCAAGAGTTTAATTAGATTAGATTATAGATGTTGTTTGATTGATTAAGTATCCATGCAAGTATGCATATACTATAAATACTTAGGGCATACTAACAGGCCTACCGTTTAAATAAGACTTCTAGTAGGTACAGTATTTTTATTTGACGAAGCGATGCGCGCTTTACTTGCGGTAACTAAGTGTACAAACACGCTCTGAATCCGGCGTGAAGACAAGTAGCGTCAGCACAACACACACATGCACTTCCGACTTCGCCATTGTCTCGGACGGTACCGAGAGCTCCTGAGTTCTGCGCTTACATACACATTCACAGCGTGTTTGTAGCAGTAGGGGGTTTCGGGGGCGGTAAATCAATCTAGCTGGGTTTCATTTTTAGAAAACGTCGTTCAAGAAAAAAAACCGTCATCCAGATATTAATTATTGTATACCTACTTAAAATGTGTAGTATTCGGGTTTTAGACAGACCCAGAGACTGTCACAGTAACAATAGTAGGACAAGGGCGGATCCAGCTTTCGAGTCAGGGGGTCACATAGTCGGAGTCCAGTCAGGACAGGTTCCAATCAGTGGCGGACTAAGCCTGTCGGGGGCCCAGGGCAGCATCGAACAAAATCGTATAAAATCGATAGATTTGATTATTCAGAAATACAGAAATCCTAATTTTAGAAAATTTCCGCGTTGCTTCTGACCTGACCGCATTATTAAATTTATGTCAAAAAAAAATATTTTCAACAGTTCGGTAATAACCAACTGTTTTATAGCAATCGGTCTGATTTTCAGAATGTAGATTTTAGATACCGAAAACACAATTTTCAGAAACCAGTAGCGTCACACGTATAGTCCGCGCAATCCACGAAGACGCGCCCCACTCCGCTCCGCGCCGTACTAGAGTTCAGCTTACAGTACAGTAATCGCGGAGTGGGGCGCGTCGTCGTGGATTGCACAGATTATACCAAGGAGACCATAATTTGAGAAAATTAAAAATGAGGCAAAAAAAAACCCATAGCATCCTGTTTGAAAATCTTGTTTTTATGTGAAGATTGGTCAGTTGATGCGAATGTTGGCAACGTCGCAAATAGCTGTCAAATATTTACCCTGTTTTGTGTGAACTTTTTTTAAATCTTCCTATTAATGGGATTTATTTAAATTTAATTTTACAGTTTTTAACACAGCTAACTATTTACATTAGGTAGGTACTAAATTAAAAGACTAACTAACTATCTGTATAAATAAAAATAATAAAAACAAAACGATACTTAGGCGTCGAAGTATTCGTCCGCATCGCTGTCATCCGGAAACGTGCCCAGAAGACTGGCAGCATTACCACGTTGAATGGCAATGCTAATTCTTTGGCCAAAGAACGAGCCAGCCCTCTGGTCACGTGAAGTGGCGACCAGTCGACGAGAAATTTCCTTAAAAAGGAGATGCGCACTCGGGCCCCATGGTCCGAGCGTTTCGACCCCAAACGGCTCAAAACTGTAATTACCCATAAGGTTACAGTATTTGCGCCGCTTGAGGGTCTCAGCAGCCGCAGCAGCGGCGCCAGCACAGCCCACCGTGCTAGGAACATGGGATGGCGCAAGGGTGTCGACACAGGTTGCATCCCACACCAGAGGCCTACCCACCTTCCAAGGCAACAACGTCATCCCGTCTGGTCTCTTTCCATCGTCACGTACCAAGCCGTTTGGTTCTAATACCGCTGGTACGCTGGCGGTGACAAGGGCTCGACGAATAATGTCGTTGATGCTGGCATGCCGTGCTATGCGACCTGCGCTCCTGCAGCAGGACAGGCCATGGTGCCCGAGACTGTCGACAGCTTCACCGCAATGACACCGATGCGGAGCAAGGTGCACCCAAGCGGAGACACGTAGTGAGCCGAAACGATGAGTCATCCATCATAGTGCCTATGGTGGATGACGGGAGCGCCTGAAGCCACAAGCCTGACTCCCATTCTCCCACAGCCAGCAGACGGGCGCGCTCTACAGTATTAGGTGACGTGTTTAACAGGGTGTTCCGTATAATACTGCAGAACGGCACGTCCCATCGTCTCTGGGAAGAAGGGTTGTCGGGCAGATCCGTATTGGGACAAGCCATTTTCCAAGCGTTCAACGCTTCGGTCAGGCACGGTACCTCAAAATCGGCCAGTGAGGAAGATAAAATGTTCCTGGTTAATTTATTAGTACTGTGGACCGAGGAGAGGAACGCCGGTAAACTTATACTTTAAATTTTGCGGATTAATTTAACAATATTACTGTAAGTATGGAAATATGAAATATTAGTAGAACACTAGTTAGGAGCGTTTTTTGGCTCCGTGAAGTCCAAATCCCGCTGCCCATAATTTTCATGTGGCGGCCGTTATTTGGCAGTGGTTGTGTCGGCGACTATGTGGCGGCCGTCATCTAGCGGCCGTTATGTGGTGGCCGTAATGTAGCGGCCGTTGTGTTGCGGTCGTAAAGTGGCGGCCGTTAAGTGGCGGCTGTTATATGGCGGCCGTTATTTGGCGGCCGTCATCTAGCGGCCGTTATGTGGCGGCCGTCATCTAGCGGCCGTAAAGTGGCGGCCGTAATGTGGCGGTTGTAATGTGGCGGCAGTTGTGTTGCGGCCGTTATGTAGCGGCCGTTACGTGCCGGCCGTAAAGTGGTGGACGTAATGTGGCGGACACAATGTGGCGGCCGCTATGTGGCGGCCGTTTTGTTGCGGCCGTTATGTGGCGGCCGCCATGTGGCGGCTGTTATATGGCGGCCGTTATTTGTCGGCCGTCATCTAGCGGCCGTTATGTGGCGGCCGTCATCTAGCGGCCGTTATGTGGCGGCCGTTGTGTTGCGGCCGTAAAGTGGTGGCCGTTTTGTTGCGGCCGTTAAGTGACGGCTGTTATATGGCGGCCGTTATTTGGCGGCCGTCATCTAGCGGCCGTCATCTAGCGGCCGTAAAGTGGCGGCCGTAATGTGGCGGTTGTAATGTGGCGGCAGTTGTGTTGCGGCCGTTACGTGGCGGCCGTAAAGTTGGCGGCCGTAATGTGGCGATCGCAATGTGGCGGCCGTTATGTGGCAGTCGCCATGTGGCGGCTGTTATATGGCGGCCATCATCTACTTCGATTCTCCACCGTCTAAACCAGGCGCCAAGGTTATTGACAGCCCTTTGTAGAGTTAGGAGAGACGAATTACCTTTACAGATGATCGCAGTGTCGTCTGCGAACAGAGCGAGCTGCGTCCTACTGTGTTTGGGGATATCGCTAGTAAATAGCGTGAATGCGAGGGGAGCTATCACTGAGCCCTGAGGGACTCCTGCCCTTATGGGGCGGGGGGAGGATAGGGCTCCTTCGATACGGTAGCGGAAGGTGCGGTTCGACAGGTAGTCTCGTAAGATGAGCACGAGACGATCTGGCACACCGAGTTTGTAAAGCTTATATAATAAGCCGTTGTGCCAGACTTTGTCGAAGGCTTTCGCTATATCGAAGAAAGTGAGTGAGTGAGTGACCCTTCGCTTTTATATATTTAGATGGAGATTGTATACACCTTCTTTTTTTGCGGTATGAAAGAGTAAAGCTTATGAAATAAATGTTAGCAGGTTAGGTAAGATTTAATTTTCTTGCCTTAATTTTGACGATGAGTGAACTTTACACCGTGTTCGGAAGTTTTATTCTGCATGTTTGGAAGATTTATTCTGCATCTTATGAACAACAAAACAACACATGCAAAACAACAACAACATGCTAAAGATATCCAAAAACATAGTTAATATTTTTTATCTGGGTAAACCTTTCATCGATTGCATTTATTTCACTATCCAGCACGGCAAAATAAAAAAATATTTTTCACTTCAGCACCTCAAACAAGCAGGTTTTGCTGTGTATGCAACAGTGAGCAAAATTCGATTTTGCTACGAGCGTGAGACAAAGTAACTTTTTAATATATCTTTTTTTTAATGCCGAGAACTGTACTGGGTGTACTCACAAAATTCGAAAGATATGAACTTCACTTTGTTCTGTCACTTTCACTTCGATACGAAAAGAGCGAGAGATAGAAACAAGTCGAATCGAAGTTCGATTTTAAAATTCCATAGCTAGTAGACCCAAAAAAGAAACAACAATAAAACGTTCGGATACACATAAAACCGTAAAATTGCAAATCATTTGTATGCTGTTTTGTTATATTTTTTGGAACGAAGTTCTTTAACGCGGCTTGCAGTAGGAATGCACTGGCAGAAATCGTCACGCGAAAGGGCGCTTGCGACTGTCTTCTTCTAATTCAAAGAGAAAGAGAGAGATAGATAGTGTGAATTTGGCCAATAAGCAAATCCAAGATGGCGGCTGCGAAAATTTTGACATTTTTCGTCTTGGGTGTCGTTTTCATAGTTTTCGGGGGTGCTTAAGCCGATTAAGAGGTCAAAATGTAAATCTAAGATGACGGCTGCGAAAATTTTAAAATTTTTCGTCATGGCTATAGTCTTTATAGTTTTCGAGGGTGCTAAAGCCGATAGTGACATTAAAGATGGCATTTTTGAAATTTTTGAAATTTTTCATCATGGGTATCGTTTTCATCGTTTTTTAGGGTGCTTAAGTCGATAGAGAGGTCAAAATATGAATCCAAAATGGCGGCTGAGAAAAATTTGTTTCTGTTTTAAATCATACGTGAGAAGGAACTTCGTTCCGAAGAAAAAAACTTTGTTGTATTTTTTACCTTTAGGTATATGTATATGTTCTCGCTGCTGAGGTGAAAAGTTGTATGTGTTACACGAGACCAAAGTTATTTGCATCTCGTGTCTTTGAATCCCTAGCTGCGCTCAGGATTCTAACCTAGAATCACTCGCTACGCTCGTGATTCAATTATAGAATCTTTCGCTTACTCGGGATTCAAAATCAACACTCGCAGCAAAAAACAACTTTGCTCTCTTGTTGCACAAATAACTATTGAACTTGTCTTTCTCATCATGATTGTATGGGATCGTCTTCCGATTTATAACTAAACTGCCTTTTCTTTTTTCTTAAGCGGACTGGCTTCGAGTCTGATGCGAATGATAAAGGAATGTTGGCTTCTTCTGAAAATTTTCTTGCTTCTACCAGCATTTTTTCGTAACCCTAATCACTTCTACAACTTTCGAGAAATGTTTTTGTTTTTAGGAGAGCATTTTGTAGAAGCGGTAAGATCAAATTCCTTTAATTAAAGAAGTTAGCTATAGTTTGACCGAGATTGCTGTACCGCGCCTTAAGAATGCGTGGTGAGACAGGACGAATGAGCGGCGGGACGCCGCTGGGCGTTGACGAATGAGGAGCCAGAACTACCCCCCGACTCGTCAGGCACATACCTATGGCGCGGTACAGCGATCGCGGTCAAACTATAGTCAAATTAATTTTGAACAAAATATTATACCATACAACAAGAGAAGCAATAAATTTGAAATCGTGATTTTTTTTAGCAATGGACTGGCCTCAACTCGCTTTTGATTTCCAGATGAACCGTACCGATCCGCCCTAGGCCGTCGCCTAGTTCGTCTATATGAACGGGCCGGCTCTGCTGCTATGTAAATAACAGTGACAAGAACTTATCATATCATCCACATACAAAGTGGGAAAAAATAAGTATTATTGAAGCTAATTCAAAAACTACCCAGGCAAACTTAATAAAATTTATATGGGACCACCTCTGAAGTATGACCTACCAAACAAAAAAAGAATCATCAAAATCAATTCATTTGGCGGAGAAATCGCGTAAAAAACATACAAAAAAAAAATACAGTCTAATTGAGAACCTCCTCCTTTTGGAAGTCGGTTAAAAAAAAAACAAGTATAACGTGCGTTATTATAATCTACCTACACCATGGACCTCGCAACGGGTAGAATATTTTTTTACTCCTCTTGCTCAAAAAGTCCGTCATTGTAGCGTACCTACCAGAGCGAGGAAAAAATAGCATAATTATCTTGCTCTAGGGGAAAAAATAATTTTTGTCTGTAACCAACGAGCCTACAAAAACGAAAAAGTCTTTATTCTTATGTAAAACTACCTTTTCACTCCTCTTGCTCAAAAAGGCCGTCATTGTAGAGCACCAGAGCGGGGAAAAAGTTGCATTTCTTGCTCTAGGGGAAAAAGTATTTTTTTTTTAATTTTTGTCTTTTCCAACGTGCCTTAAAAAATTAAAAGTCTTTATTCGTATGTACTCGACTTATTACTTGTTCACAAAAAAAAGAAAACATTTTATTTAAAAAAATGGAACTAAATGCGGCTATCTCTTCGGTAGAATGCAAGCATTGCGTTGCGGCTACAGAAGAAATAAAAAAGGCATTGGCGCGAAATCTTTAAAAAAATTCTCTAATTTAATGCTTAAAACAATTTTATTTAATTTTTCGATTTCTGATATTCGACATTAATTAATCGAGTCGATCAAAATTGAAAAAAAAAATCGTTTGGCATTATTTTAATGGTGTGCGAAAACGATTAGTTTTCGCACACCATTAAAATAAAAATAAAAAATGGTCGGCGATTTTTAACACAAATTGAGTAGTGGTAATGAATATTACGTGTTATTGGACCTGTGTTCGTATATTACGTTAAGATCTGTGCATTTTCTAGTTGTATATAATATTTTGAATAATATTTGTCACATTTTAAATCAATCATGTAGATACACATGTTTATGTGTGATATTTGTGAAAAGTTAAAATGTAAACTCGCACGATTGGCGCGAAACTTCGACTTTGGATATCAAAAACTTAATTACCACGTACAGACGCCAGCACATCAGGCTACTACAATCTGTCAAATTTATTTAATAGATTTTCAACTTTATCGCTAAACTATAAGGTTCAAAGTTGATTGGGAAAATTTGACAGTTTCGGGTAACTTGATGTGCTGGCGTCTGTACCAATTATTTAACTTGAACAATGGATGAACTCGTCAAATAATTAAATGATGTAGTATTCACTGCCCCTGAGGTGGAGTTTGGATGTTCGAAATCCCCAATTTTTATGTTTTTAGCCTCGACCTCGACTGTCATCAAAATGGCGATAATCGCATTTACAGATTTGAATTTTATAAAGGTAAATTAATATTGTATTGGATTATTTTATTTTCTCGCAATCGTAGTGAAAAGTAGAGTGTAACACACGGCGCTAAAACCCATTCTAACTCGGTTTCTATTTACTCCCTCGCTAAAGCTCGGGGGTAAAATTACCTCGATAGAATAGGTTGGATATTTTAGGCCCTCGTATAACAATCTACTATTTCAGGGAGGCGCATTTTCGTCTCCTCAATGGGTTATTTACGAAAAGCAAAAATGTAGGAGAGCGAGCAAGGCGAGCTCGAAATTTTTTATACCTCGTTACCTCGTCTCGGAATTCCCGATTAGGTTTCTATTAAACATCCTTACGGAAATAGGAGTTGCTTTGTCGACTTATGCAGAAAAGTTTGAGAGTTCGAAATATACGAGACTCCTCCGTGCCTCGGAAAGCACGTTAAGCCGTTAGTCCCGGCTGTCATTCGTGGATCTTTGACAGTCGCTACAGATCGCCAGAAGCCCGAAAGTCTGACAACCAGTCTTACCAAGGGGTATCGTATTACCCAGTTACTGGGTTTGGAGATCAAATAGTCGCGCCATGTAAAATACTGGTATTCAGCTGCATTCGGTTAAACTGGAAGCCGACCCCAATATAGTTGCAAACGGCTAGGCAGATTGATTTTTGATTTGGACGAGGATGACGAAAAACTGCAAGTTCGTAGACACCTGTTTGCTTGATATGCTCACTGCAATAAGAGTTAGCGATTTTCAAGTGATACGACGTGCCCACGGCAATTAAAATTAAATCTTTATTTGGTAGTCTTGGGAAGAACGAATCGCTGCAAAACCGACTCCACGTAGTCTTGTCTGCCCTACTCATATTTTTTTTGGGTGGGTAATTATCAAATAACTTCTTTCGCTCTGGGTGGAGCGGGAGGGCGTGTCAGACTCTTACTGACTAAAACCCACCCGTGTTCCTTCGGTTGCCATGTTGCCGGGGGCGACGATGTCCCTTTTGGCCCTTATTCGCAGCCCCGGCAGGCATTGGCCCTAGCGGACCCCGTCAATTCTGCTGACATCTCTTTGAGGCGCGCGTGGAACACAACGCGCCGTCAACCCGGGCCTGGTCCTTATCGGACGGCGAGCTACCCATTGCTCACCGTCCGCAAGCCCGCGCCTACGGTGGCCGGAAATCGGCCTGCGATTCCCCACGCCCAAGGCGCCTCCTTCTGCGGCGGTTAGGAGCGTGAGGGCGCGAAATTTGCCTCTCCCTCACGCGTTCCGCCTCCTCCTTCGCGAGTATTACCGCTTCGCAGAAGGAGGTGACGGCCTGCCATTTCCTCTCGCTCCGTACCATGGCCTGATCGCGCCGGACGCGAGAGATCACCGTCGCCGATCGCCTCCACGAGGACACGGCGATGCTCCGCCCAAGCCGGGCAGACCTCCACCGTATGCTCCACTGTGTCCTCCGGGCGATCCACACAATGGTGACACCAGGGCGTTTCCTCCCGCCTTATCCTGAACAGGAACCTCCCGAAACAGCCGTGTCCAGTGAAGACCTGCGTCAGGCGGAAGGTGAGGACACCGTGGCGCCTCTCAAGCCACTCCTCAAAGAGGGGTCTTATCGCCGCAATTGTGGCGTGCCCAGTCTGCCCTACCCCTAGAGTGTAATTTAAGCCCACGTAGGCGCGGACGGGCGAGGCGGCTCGCGAGCTGAGGAGCAGGTGGTTTTATCACCACCGCAGCTTCAGCCTCAGCCGCGGGCGGCGAGCGACGATAAGCTCGCGTGGGACCGCCGCCGCCGGAGCCGTGACAGAAATCATGCCTGCTGCATATTGCGTGCTTGCTTGCATGCTGCATGCATGGTGTATGCTTGTTTGCATGTTTGAAAAATATTACGTTAGCAAAAAACGAGAAAGAAGTGTTTCGCTCATGTCTTCCGCGATTTAACGGTGTAGCATTCGTTAATATGCAGATTAACTCGATATAATGCAGATATCTACTACTTTAAGTAAAATTTTAAACTTTAACGGATCGTTCCCGGTAATTTGCAGATTATAATGATAAATGGTAAATGATTTTATTTCTGTAAGTAGGTTTGTACAAACACTTTTACACGTCAATCATATTTTAAAACTAGATTTCCTATCTGGTTAATGCGTAACATATTCCGTATTCTAACGGTAACATATACATACTATACATTAATTCTAGAGAACTTTTCAGCAAGAACAGTCATAATTATTTTGCATTAGGTATACAGATTAGAATTTAAAAAAAAAACTTTCTTTGAATTGTCAAACCTTCACGTACTTCCTTGAAAGGACGTACCTATAATTCTTGCAAATCACGAGCGCGGTCGGCCCTTGGTTGTGTTTAGACGTGTAGATGCATGGTGTGACAGTGTGCGTGTTGTCTGACTGACCGCCAGTGACCGCACAAAATATATTTTTTTGCCGCCCTGCTAATGGTGGCGCCCGAGGCGGTCCCCTCGCTATGCCACTGCCTGTTTGTCACGACTGGCTGCCCTAGTCCCCGGGCCTACTGGGCCTTAGGGTAAATTCGCCACTGGAATGTAGATTGTAGCGAGCTCGAAAATTTTCATCCGTGTTTAGGATATCATTAAAAAGCACTTCTTAAGATTTAAAGGGCCTTCAGGACCGGGGGCCCGGGGCGGTTTGTCTCGACACTATTCTGGGGTATTTAGTTTCTACGTCTTGTTGCTATTGCTAGCTTCAGATAAACCTACATGGGCACTTATGAAACATCAGAAACTAGGAATACGGTTTCATTTAGTCGTTTCCTATAGAAAAGAGCCGGCAGAAAACTCCACGCGCCATCACCATAATTATAATAACAGCAGTCTTATTTTGTGTCGTTCGCGCATTTGTGGCAAACACGGAACGCAGACACAGCCCAGTCATAACACAGACAGCACTTTACAAAGCCTAACTTATGATACCATGTGCCATATTTTAAGGCGAGTACAAACCTATTAATAATTGTGCAATAAACACAATACCTATTATTGACACATTGATTCAGAAATTATGTAAGTAAGGTAAGTATCCAATCCTGATTGTTGTTTTTCTGGATACACTTGGTATAACAATGTATTAAGGAGGTAGGTACTCACTTTGTCTAAAAAAGTATCCAGTCTTTAGTAAAAAATATTAAATTCTCCTTATTTTGCTCAATTAGGTACTTTCTAATATTAAAATTTACTTTTACCAAAACAACACCCGACAACTTACCAACATAAAAGTGAAATGTCAACTTCGAAAAACGGCGGGAAATGTGCGCAGGCAAAGGTAAAAAAATCATACCTAAAATTTAGTTATCAAATGCTTTTTATTTATAAAAATGCATGTTACAGGTTTGGTATGTATGTTAGAAACATTTATATGGGCCAAATTATGGCAGTACGACGATGTTCAGTGACGATATTACACGTTAATAGTGAACAACCATGGTATATGCTGTATTCATCAAATAAAAACAACAAAGATCTTTTAATAATTCTTACATTAGAATTTATAGCCTATAATTAAATTACAAAGTTAGTTGTGTCACTTTTTTCCCGACTTCTTGATGCCTCCAGTTGCCAAAGGACCTTTTTGTGAGGCCTTTGCTTTCGCCTCCTGAAAAATAAAAGAATACCCTGTTACACGAAATTATTGAGCAAAGGAATAATGAGCGATGACATTCTCCATAGGTCATACAGATCGTGCAGCTTACATGTTTTTTTTTTTAAGCAGAGGTGTTTGTAGTTCCTAATAGCAGTGCTGTGAAACTCCGAACAAATTATTTTTGTATGGAGTTTGTTACCTTTTTTAGCCAACATTCAGAAACACACGGCAAAATGACAGGATGACAGAATGACCAACATTAAATTACGAAGTTTTCACAAACATGTCTGCCTTCACGCGAGTATTACTGTTTGTGTTGAGATTTTTCTGTTTGTTTTTCCTTTTTCTGTAAGATTTCGGATTATAACATATCAGAATAATTGACAGTGACTCTAAGTTTGTGAACCATCATGGGTAAGGGTCACAGAAGATGTGAATTTTGTGGTATCAAAGAGGCCTGGCATACCGTAAATAATTTGCTATTTATTTTCCAAGTTTTTACTGGATACCAACCGGTGAGTACCGATATTTATTGCTAATTTGATCTTGTGCTCACTTAACACTACTATGCTATTCAAATTCTGTAATACGACTCTCGAACCATCAATCAAGATTAGTTGAAACTCTTGAAGAAATGGTTTAAAACATTGTGCCTACAGTAATATTTGTCTACTTTAAACTAAAATCTAATTTAGCCTAAATAGGTTGACTGCTAAATATATTGGTCAGAGTCTAAGATTATATTATCTACCTTGACACCAATAGGTAATTATTTAAATACTGCGATTAAGAAATTATGTTGATAGTGTAAATTGGGTGTTTTCATAAATTCACAGTGAAACAGAGTCAGTTATAATGTAACCTTTTATATTTTGTATATTCCAGCTGCCGACAGTGGCTACTGGCAACTGCTTTTGTTGGTAATCAAGAACTAAATGTGCTAACGACTTTGGAAAAAAGGATTTCAACAAAAAGGGAAAATAGTCGCAGAATTTCCACAACATAACGTAACGTATCAGCATTCAGAGTCAAAAGGTAACTATAATAAACACCATAATTGATCTCTATTATACATAACAATATACAGTACAGTCCTCTCATGTCATCCATCAAATTATAAAAAAAAATAGATGCAACCTCTTGTTTAGGTAGTTTCATTAAAATCCATTAACGTTTTCTCATGTGATGATGTTACAAACAAATAGACAGACAGAGAAAGAAATTCTCAAATTGAGTTAACTTGTGTACTATTGCTCATTTCAAATAGAAAATATCCCTGCGTTTTTATGTGAAAGGAAATGTTAATAAGTCTCATTGAAAATATTGCTTATATTTAATTATCTTTACAGATTTAACACCAAGGGAAAATCAGTTGATAGAACAATTACAAAAAACTAAATGCAGCCTGGCATCACTAAGACGCAGTGCCAGTCTCTTGGGAAAAATTGAGTCAGGCATGCTAAAAGAAACTGTGATGTCGGCACAAAAAAATAAAAAAGGAAGCCATTTTGGTTTGAGACCAACGTTGATAGATCATTTAAGTATATCCATAATTAAATACTGAAATCATATAAATCTGTGTTTTATTTACCGATTTTTGAAAATAACTTAGTATTGGAGGCTCACTATTATCTGCGTATCGATATCGATGAAATGCATTAATTTCATCGATATCGATAATTTTATTGATTTCTATATGTTGCGCATCCCTATCGATAACCCTTTCAAGGTCATGATTGTCATTGTCGGTGCTACTTAGAATTTTCATGTTGGTAGCCATGTTTTTTTATGCGGTTGGCTAAAAAAGGTAACGAATTCTCAAAAACTGAATGTTCTAAGTTCCGCTTCTTAAAGTTACATGCTCTGTGCCTAATAGGAGGCGAGCCTATTGACATCAACCGTGCACAAATTAATTTTTGATTTCTCTGTGATTGCCGTGAAATCTCCACTAATCCTTTCGGGATTGCTGGCGTGACGTTAAAATTATGGCTGCTATGTGGTACTGGTCTCTTTAGTAACTTAAACGAAAATATTTTACCAACTTTTACAACTGGTAACACCTGTATTTTCTGCAAATAAATGATGCTTATTGTTAAAACACCTTTAGGTACAAACCTGTAATGCCTTTTGTTGTTCCTTTAACTTTTGTTTATGAGCTAGGTCATCCTCGTCAAGGTCCTTGGAGTCTTTCTTAGGCGCCTTCAGCGGCTTTTTCTTACCACCTTCACGGCCCGACATCTGAAAATATCAAAATTAAAATATTATTAAAAACTATGATTTTATAAAAGCAAAAAAAAATTATGTTGACATGACACTCCACATCATGATTTGAGTTAAACAATAATAAGTTTTCAATACAATTAAAATGTTATAATAGCCCTAAAATTCCCCAGCAATTTATCTATTAGATATTTTACCCGAACAAACATGTACCTAGGTCATAAATAAAATGTACCTGCTTATTACATATTACAAAAAAAGGATTACATGAAGAAGTCTTTCACACATGATCTACAATGGATGTCACGGCTAATATTGACCAATTAACGATACACGGTTCCAAACTGTGACTCACAAATTAGTATATTAAAGGTTATCTGAGGTGACCTTACTGGTGATGTTCTTCAAAAGGTCAGGTGCGTAGTACTTGCAACCTGCGTGCGTGTATGACCAGATGTTTGAACGTAAACGAAATGTAAGGCTCATAGTAGGTGGCGTTTTGTAGTTCCTGCCTACCTCCGTAGGAAGAAAGCGAGAATGTATGTGTGTATTCTTATTTTTTTGGTGAAGACTGCCGCCACGTTGTTCTAGCAATGGCATAATTTATCAGTGAATAATTTCTCAGTGGTAATCCGGTGTCAGGATTTATATCAGGTTGACAGCTAATCTATTTTATTTATTTATAGCCTTTTTTTATTCTTAGTTCTGAGACTCTGTGCCCTTTGGCAAAGGCCTCCTTCATCCCCTTCCAGTTCTCCCTGTTCCTTGCCTGTCTAGTGCATGTCTTTGTCTAACAGCTAAATTAAAGTTGCTTTTTGTGTCAGCCTGTGTGACAGCGTTGTTCTTCTCAACAATGCAATGGATTTTTATGTAGTTTTTACCATCATTTAGAGAATTTATGTGTATAATACATTAATTAAGGTTGAATTTACATGTTTTGTCAAGTCGTAAAACCGTGGAGAGGCTGGTAGATAGTTACCTATTTAATAAGATTAGCTTGAGCCAGAATTCAGCCACAGACAGCATTAGCAATTGTCTTATTAAATATAGAAGGCAGTAAACTGAGCATTCTGGTACAACTTGAATAAGGCCTATGACCACTGAAAATCAGCGCTGTGCTGTGAGTCCCCCATAGCACTGCATCATGTTGAGTGGAAGCCTTCTTGTCACAGTCATGATGTGCAGCTGCCGACTATTTCTGTTTTATGCTCATGATTTATGATTTATTATGTACTTTATTTTATTGATTTCTAATTACTCGTTGTCTTTTTGTATGCATGTGTTTCTGTGAAGAATAAACTTATTTTTCTTTCTATGACCATAAATAGACTATGATAGACTGATTTGATTGATAATCATCAGCATCATTTCGGCCTAAAGACGTCCACTGTTGGACATAGGCTTGCCTCAAGCATCAATCATTTGATTGATAACATGTTTAATTTTCACAAGATAGTCTTTAAATATTAAATAGAACAGCAAAGTGAAAATCAATTTAATATAGCACCCAGCTTTAAACGAAGGACAATGCTTGTGATCCATCGCTCTGAATGAGTGCTTTAAGTTAATTTTGAGAGCATTAAGGCCTGTTCTATATCATATGTATAATATTTGAACAGTAAACAGATGACCAGCAACCTTATTGGTGATGTTGTTCAGAGTACTCGCAACCTGAGTATGTTTGAACGTAAATGAAGGAAAAGGAGTAAGAATGTAAGAATTGTAGCAGGTGGTTTCTGCCATGAGAAAAAGGTGTGAATTTATGTATGTATGCGAAGTTCTATGGCAAAATTTTCACATTGACACAGCTTTTATTCTGTAGCAGTTAGGGGTAGTTTTACTTTCATAGTCCAGAAAGGCAATAGTCATGTTTTAAGACTGGTCACATTCTAATCAGTCTCATAAAAAAATTGTGACTTCATTTTGTCAGTTTTCAAATACCTATAGGTATTGGTTTTCAACTCATGTACCATGACCACCATAGAAATGGGTTTTGTCAACAGAAGAATAGACAAAATGACGGATTGTGAATGTGCAGTTGACCATATTTTTTATTTTTTTTACAGTTGGTTGTAAAGTCAAGTTTGTTATTGCAAAATACTGAATCTCGGGCTGACTTGTTTTAATTGGGATCTAGCCCCAACATAGTAATGTAACCATTAAGTTTATTTATTATAATTAACTTCATCATCATCATACTATAGCTGAAAAACATAGGCAGCATAACTATAACATCACACCTTGTTTCCCCGAAGGTTTGGGCAGAGGTGTAGGTACCTATAGTACTGTAAGGTTTTATCATGAGATGCAACCTCATGCTGTACAGGCTGGCAAGGATGCTGCACGTCATCAGAACAATCTGACAGGATATATTTAAATTATTATTTTGATATAGTTTTCACTTGTCGATAAAAAAAAAGATAGTTTAGCTCCAGGCGTTGTCGGTCGCGCTTTTGTTAATATTATGTTGTATTAATGAATTAAATATAATTACGCTTTTCAACCAAAAGTTCTTTAATTTCAACATCGTCCCGGGTACACAGTGCAGTCACACGAGTGTCTACAGTACACTCACATTTCGCCAGCTATGTTTAAGGCCCATGTAACAGGGGGCGAGTCTATTGCCATCAAATGGGTACTAATCCAGAATCCAGGGTGCTACTGACAAATTCCAGATGGTAAAACTCAATAACACTGGCTAACCTGAGAATCAAACCCTTATGCTCAGCTGGCGACCACTAGACCATTCTAGTCTTCAGTTTAAAAACTTTGCTCAAAGGAAAAAGAATTGTTAGAATTTTTTTATAATGATTACCTACATTCAAAGTCAAATCATTTATTTCAAATAGGCCCATGTATGGCACTTTTGAATGTCAAAGTTTACAAAATATTAGAATTGATTCCAGTCGCCCCTTCTGAAAGGTACATTTCGATGCCTGTATTCCTAATAAGAATTTGATTTGATCATTTTACAGACTGAGTTACTAGAAATTGTAAAATCTACATTGCTGTAATTCTATGACTTTCGAACTATTAAACTTTGTGGAGGAAAAACATTTTTGAACGAGAGCACAGGGAGAGTAAGTGAAATGCTCGAAACGCTCTTGAAAGACGTAGTTTGTCTATTGAACAAAAAAAGGAAACTGATCTTTTTAAGCTAACTTTTATTTTCTTACGAAAGGAATAGAAACAACTCCTTCGTTTTCTAATTTAACGCATCGTTGGCACACATTTTTCTATTTGTAATAACCTCTACGCCATTATGCAGAACTATGAAAAAATACATTTCACATTTTTATTTACGCCCTAATCGCTTTAAAGGTAATAACATGAAAATACTTACATTTAGAAGTGGTAGTGGAGATGTAATACGAATGAATTCAACTTAATTTATGAAATACACGCTTTTTTCCTAAATTAGAATGAAGAATTCAATTGTCTCGATTCAACTCGATTGACGTTTTGACAATGACAATTAAGACAATTTTCTACCTGACACTTGACAAAAGCAGTGTTGCCAACTCCAAAAGTTCAAATTATCGAGAACCCACGTCAAAATGATCGTTTTTTGGGAAAAATTATCGTAAACGTTTGCTCCGCTTGTTCCACGCTCTCGCTTGCACGCTCGGCTCAGGCGGAACGTGACACTTTTTATGCGTACAGCTGGCGGTTTTTTTCAGCAAATCGCTAAATTATCGTACATTGGACATTTATTATCGTACAGACGCCAGCACATCAAGCTACCCGAAACTGTCAAATTTTCGCAATCAACTTTGAACCTTAAAATCAGCGATAAAGATGAAAATCTATTGAATAAATTTGACAGATTGTAGTAGCTTGATGTGCTGGCGTCTGTACATCGTACCATTGGGCAAATTATCATACGCCTCCACAATTATCGTACGGGTTGGCAACACTAACAGAACGTGAACTGTGTTGCTCAGTGTTGCCATAGTATTGTGTTGCCACCTGGGTCTTCTCAAAAGTTACCTGAAATCTACGCCTGAAATGGATAAAAAAGTAACCTTTTGGTGTGAAATAACCTTTCACATTTTTTTCCATAAGATTAGTTGCATTTGCCAGTTACTTTTTATGTTAAAAAATAGTTAAAAATTAACCACTGTAATTTGCAAGTGAATTAAAAAGGATTGAAATGTATCTAACCTACGTTGGTCTGAGCTTACCGATTGAAAAAGAAAATCTTACACAAACAAAAGTACATAAAAGCACGAACGAACTCGAACAAGAACGAATCCATCCGATTGAAGGTCGACGTGCGAGTAATGCCGGCTACACACGGATATATCGTAGCGATTTCAGACTGTGCAGATAAATAGAAACGTCCCTAGTGTCTCCACGCGTCTCCGATATCAACGTCGATCGTCAGTTCTCCGCAGAAGCTCACGCAAGAAACATGTCATCCACGATGGAAAATGATGACGCACTTGATATTAGGCCTGGTTATGTATTGTAGGGGGCATTTTTTTTCTCAATCATGGTAATCCTTGGATTTATTCTTCCAAAGGCAAGGTTCGCTTCTGTAGCTCTCTATGAACTCTTGCATTGTTCGCGGTGTCCACGTGTCGGCGTTGTCTCTTTCTTCTTCCGTCATTTTGCAGAGAGCGATCAGCAAACGCAATCGACCACGATTTATCATACACACGATCGATAAATCTGCGCAAATCAGTTTGCACAGATTAATCGCTACGATATATCGTTACGTGTGTAGCCGACATTACCGAGATGAGACGCTTTGGTCATTTGCGATTTGGATACATCATTAGTGCAACAGAGAAAGGTTTGTTTTTAACAAGCTTTATATTATTAACTTGCCTTGTAAAGCCGGGTCTCCTGCGCGTGTTTTTTCGAAGCATTAGGTACACAAAAACCTTACACATAAATATTTGTTTTCAGACACAAGTTGTCTCCTGCGTATTAAAATATTTTTAGATTACGTCTACACAATTTGTGTAGATGTCGTAATGAGTTCCGACGAGGAAGACGTAGGTACTTAAAAAATATATCTATTCCAATCCATCATCAATTTATCACAACTTATTCACAACTAGTCACAAGACAATGGTGCCGATTCTCTTGTCATAAACAGCGCCGGCCCGAGAATTCCTGGCGCCCTAGGCGAAAGGCTGGATTCTGTTTTTCGTGTGGTTAGCAGAGTTTTAGAGCCACCCATGGGTAGGGACACGAAAAAAGTATCGATACTTTGTGGTATCGAGTACATTTCTATTCGATACCGATACTTTTGCATTCGATACTTTTACTCAATGAGTACTTTTTGGCAGGTATCGTATGGAATAAGAAATTATGTGGGTAATCATAGAAATTACCCATTTAAAACTTGCGACCTTACGGCTTATGTTTATGGTTATGGCAACACCATCTAGTTCACTCGTTCTGAACCTTCTAAAACATTACATCGATCTTTGCTCGAAATTGTTCCTTCCGTTCACAGTTAAATTCCTAACCTTTCCTTCATTCATTTACTACACTAATCAATCACTCATTCACTCACTCGTTTACCGTTGTCATTTGTTTTTTCATGTCCTGCTCTACTGAAGATAAACTGACGTTATTTACTGACTGATATTGACTTATGCTCTATGCGCATCAGGCCCTAAGTATCGATACTTTAAGGTAAGTAGTAGATACCTTGAAGTATCGATACTTTTGTTTCGATACTTTTATGAGTACGATATATTTTTTTCGATACTACTCATGAGTACAGTATCGATACTTTCTATTCGATACCGTGTCCCTACCCACGGGCCTTAGTCGAGAAATATATCTCAGGCAGGCGTTTCTTCACGATGTTTTCCTTCGCAAGTGATAATTATATACATAAAATACACACATATTGACACACATGAATCCGAAAAGTCAGAGGAGCGTGCCTTGGGATTGAACTCGAGCTTTATTCAAGTCATAGGGACTTGAATGACAATTCAAAAGTGCCTGTAAATGGTTTAATTGAAATAAATGGTTTGAGTTTGAATAAAACAATAATGTAAACAGATTACCTAGGTGTGTAATTTTATATGAAAAAAAAATTGAGTTCTTATTTTATACATAACTAGCTTTTGCCCGCGGCTTCGCCCGCGTGGATGTCGCAAAATATCCCACGGGAACATGCTACCGGAATTCAGGGTATCCTATGTTCTAAGCTAGATTATGGCCTATCCGTATGCCTTTCAACTAAATACGTTCAGCCGTTACGGTATTAAAAGGTAACAGGCAGATAATAAATCTGTACTCAAAATGCAAAATTGAAACCGTTAACGGATAACTTCGTTGTCTGTCAAGACCCTTTTTCTCAGAAACGCCTGGAGGCATCAAGTTGAAATAGATATCAAAAACTTAGATCTACGGTCCCTTGAAGCTGTAAAGAAAATCAAACTTCCAAGTCAATGCGTCTTATTTCACTAAAGAATGTAAACCTAGCTAATAATGTAGACTATAAGGAAATGTAAAGCACTATTTTTAGTAAAAATAAACATTCAAACATTCAATGCAATAAAAAAATACGGCCATTAAATTATACCGCATATTTATATTGATACTCGCAAATTAAACAAAGCCTTTATGGTACTTCCCGTTGTCCTAGCAGCATGAAGTTTGGTGAGAAAACTTTCATTACCTATAAATCACCTCCTTTAGGATTATTTTTGAGACAAAAAGTAGCCTATGTCATACCCTAGGATGCTGTTTATCCCCTTGACAAATTTGATCGAAATCGAATTCGAATTTGGAATTTGATTGTGGTTTAAGCGTGAAAAGTTAACATACAGGCAGACATTCTTGTACTCAAACCTCAGTTGGCTCGATAATCGATATAGTTTTTGGAAAAGTTTTTGTGAAAATTGGCAATTTTTAAGAAATCTGTGAATGCAGGTCAACATGTTTCAAAAAGTTATGGACTCGTTAGGCCCTTTCGTTTCGGTATCGATTCTGTACCGTTTCGGTACTGCTTATGTTTCCTCACTGGCCGGTAAACCGAAACGATATCGCACGCGCGCACTACTTTCATTTAGAATTCCAAATTCAAATTAATTCTATTGGTTGGCGAGCATGGGCCAAAAACCAAAACAGCCAAACCAAAATTACCAAAATTTTTGCCTCATCGTTTTACGAACAAAATCGTATAAAATCGATAGATTTGGTTATTCAGAAATACAAAAATCCTAATTTTAGAAAATTTCCGCGTTACTTCTGACCTGACCGCATTGTCAAAAAAAGAAAAAACCAACTGTTTTAACTGAACAGTTTTATAGCAATCTGTCTGATTTTCAGAATGTAGTTGAACGATAGATTTTAGATACCTACCGAAAACACAATTTTCAGAAACCAGTAGCGTCACACGTACCAAGGAGACCATAATTTGAGAAAATTTAAAATAAGGCAAAAATAAAACCCATAGCATCCCGTCTGAAAATGTTGTTTTTATGTTAGTTGATGCGAATGTTGGCAACGTCGCAAATAGCTGTCAAATATTTACCTGTTTTTAACCGACTTCCAAAAAGGAGGAGGTTATATGTTCGACGCGCATGTTTGTTTTTTTTTTTTTTTTTTTATGTATGTCCACCGATTTCTCCGTCATTTGTGGACCAATTTTGAAAATTCTGTTTTTGTTTGAAAGGGTATGCTCCCAAATTGGTCCCATATAAATTTTATTAACTTTGCTTGGGGAGTTTTTGAGTTAGCTACAAAATACGTATTTTTTTCCAACTTAGAATGTAGATGATATGATAAGTTCCTGTCACTGGTAGCAGGTAGTGGTATTCGAATCTGTGTGGGGTAGGTACCACAACTAAAAAGTAAAAATAAAAACTTTTTACAAAAAAAAACAACCGACTTCCAAAAAAAAACACTACAAAGTGAAAAATAACTTTAATTTCGGAAGTCGGTGGCAAAAAACGAAAACACAAAACCCAAGACACCGACTTCCGAAATTAAAGTTATTTTTCACTTTGTAGTGTTTTTTTTTGGAAGTCGGTTGTTTTTGATTAATTTGTATGGAAATATAGCTAATTAGTAGCAGTAATAACAGGCGTTTTTTGGCTCAGTGAAGTCCAAACCCCGCTGCCCATCATTTTCATGTGGCGGCCGTTATTTGGCAGCGGTTGTGTCGGCCGCTATGTGGATTGTGGAGGTCGTTATTTGGCGGTCGCTATGTGGCGGCTGTTATGTGGCGGCCGCAATTTGGCGGCCGCAATTTGGCGGCCATAATGTGGTGGTCGCAATGTGGCGGCCGTTGTGTTGCGGCCGTTATGTGGCGGCCGTTACGTGGTGGCTGTAAAGTGGTGGCCATAATGTGGCGGTCGCAATGTGGCGGCCGTTATGTGGCGGCCGTCATGTGGCGGCTGTTATATGGGGGTCGTTATTTGGCTGCCGTTATCCTAGCTGCCGTTATCTAGCGGCCGCTACGTGGAGACCATCATGTGGCGGCCGCTATGTGGCGGCCGTTATGTGGCGGCCGCTATTTGGCGGCCGTTATGTGGCGGCTGTTATGTTCTTCTGACTATTCTTTTCAAAATCTGTGAATGCAGATCAAAATGTTTCAAAAAGTTAAGGACAGACTCAGGATTGACTGCTTAGATCCATAAATCCATAATCTTAAAATAAAAAAATCGAACTATCTGCAATATAACATAACAAATATATTATATAACCTTTTGGCTAGCCTTTTTACAATTCGCGGTGAACATTACATTTGCAATATTCTGCTCATCCCCCACATAACAAATAGCACGATATAAATTTTTGAAAAGTATTGTGACGTTTCCATTATTTGACTTATTGATTATTTATTTGTCGGATCCGGTCATTATTAGTACGGACACGAAACGAATCGCAAGCGCGCCACTGGCGACATCAAGAGAGATCTATGGACAACAAAAAAGGCGCGCTTCTACAGAGTCGTGATGTTTGAAGGCCACGGCGAAGAGGGCATTCAGCCTCTGGTCGCATTGGAATCAAGATGTCACGGAACTGTTCTCGATTCGTGGTGCTCAGTTATTGTGTTAGTTGTAATTTGTGATCATTTTGTTAATTGGTGATTTTAATAAACGCCGTCGCACCCAGTGTGTGTATAATTTAGCTAGTGTGATTCATTTGATGGTAAATTATAATGTGATCTGAACTGTAAACTGTTTTTCTATTGCGCATTAACCAACACTACCCACACTACACCCACAGTAGTTAAAATATCATTGATAATAACGAAAGTCACATACCCGTCTCCGACATCTTAAGTGGGATTCGTGTTCGTTCATGCGCAATATAAAAACGTTGAAAATGACCGTTGGCGTGCCGTGGCGTTTAAGCGTTTATGCGTGATCATGGTGCGCGACAGCCAAGCCAAGCCGATTGATAGCAGAGGAAAATCTATGACGTCTTTAGTATCGAGCCAAGCAGCCCCGCAGCCGTCAGCGAAGCCCTTCAGGTGCTTCATTTTCAGGTGGTGTATTCGAATCATCGGTTACGAACATTAAATAGATTGTGATCCGTATACTAATTGATGAAGGTCACATTTTTCTTTCTCTAAATTTATCTCCTGGTTAAGTTCACTGAGTGCAAGGGGAAGTAAAATCTTGTTATTTTTGAGCTACGACCTACCGTTTAGAAGATATTCGACATTTTAACTTTTTCACGGCTTGTTCGAAAAGAAGTCAAACCCATTGTTATGAGTTTCAGAAAATGTTTCGCGACAGTGAAGCATCCTCACGGGGCACCAGCTGGTGACCCTGGCACGAGATGGTGTCCATTCGGGGGTGGAACCGGGAACTGGTCGCAGTCATGGCTGACACCATAGAGGTTGCGGCCGCCGTGGTTGGGGTCTCAGTCGCGGCGGACCGTGGGATGTGCGAGTGGGAGCTAGCGCGAGGCGGCTGGGCGCCGGTGCGGCTGGGCGCCGGTGCGGCTGGGTGCCGGTGCGGCTGGGCGCCGGGCTGTACGAACAAGGGCAGCCAGTCGGATGCTGGCTCTGGATGCTGTACGTGTTGTAAGCAGTGAACACCGAGTGGAAGATTGCGTCGCACAACTACCCTCAGGCACGTTAAAATAAAAAGGTAAGCTGTATTGTTTTGTTAACGATTCTGGTGTTGAATACTACAGAAAAAAAAATACAAAATGGTTTATTGCTTCAACAAGTTTACATCTAGAATATTTGTGTTTGGAGCTCCCCTGTAAGCAAGTAATGCCTGTGTTGGGGAGCCCCGCTCTTCCATAGCTTAGCAATACAAAATATGAACTAGGTATTTACAGCTAGGTATTACTTATCTTATACTCGTTAGTAAAGGAGAGTTGTGTAGCTAAATTAAGTGGCAAACGAGTTAATAACGTTGTTGCGTTGACTGGTATTGGTCAAACACGTGTATTCAGCTCAGAACCAATCTTATGTAGCGTAACGATTAGCGAACACCAATTTGAGGTTTTTGTGTTTTGTTTGTTTTGATTTTGGGATGTGCTTTCCGACACTTACTTGCAAAGTAATTAAATTATTACGATAGGACGTTGATGAAGTCCGCGAGATTGCGTAAGAATATATTAGAAAAAAGCAGATTTAACAAATATTTAGTTTGGGGATTTAGTGTTATTAGAAAACGAAGAGCGTAATCAAATTAAGCTTGACATGAAGTAGAAGGCCAAGGGCCAAGGGCCGAGGGCCTATTGAAGATTTTGAAGAAGACGAGATAGTGAAAGTAGAGTCGAATTGAATTATTCGTGTGAGATGCACGGGTTCTCGATTCGTTGGGTCGGAGACCGTACCAGTGTATCGTAGTCATAGCCCGTTAGAAATCGGCATCTACTTGCTAGACCGTGGGAATTTGGTGGGCGATAGCTCTGGGTAGTATGGTCGGGTCTAGCCTTGTAGCCAAGACCGTATGAGACCGTACCAGAATATCGTGTACGTGGTACACGGTAGCTCTGGGTAGTATGGTCGGGTCTAGCCTTGTAGCCAAGATCGTATAGGAGACCGTACCAGAGTATCGTGCACGTGGTACGCGATAGCTCTGGGTAGTATGGTCGGATCTAGCCTTGTAGCCAAGATCGTAGAGTCAAGGACGACTCGGCATTCCTTTGGGAAGTGCGCATGTGATTGTTGACCGCGAATGAGATACCCGGGACTTTGTTAATTGGTTAATGACTTTGGGTCAATTCTTAAATTATCAGTTTACATAATCCTCAATAGTGCCTGGACTCTGATTGATTGTCATGTTGCTTATTTAATTGTTATTCCTGCCTAAAATTTGACTTGAAACAAATTGTTTAGCTATTGTTGTAAATTGATTTTGTTATTTTGGAAGTTAGTAGAATGATATTAGAAATGTGATTTTAGTTAAATAAACAAACTTTACAGAAGTTCACGTTTACGTTAGGTGAAGAAAGATGCCAGTAGGTCATGTACCAGTCGTAGTAGATGGTGATCACAGTGGTGATGAGCAAACCTAAGTTATGGGAACCACGCGAGTAGGGTTCTCTAATGGCCGTATTGTGTGGGACCGTGCCAGTAGTTACTCTTAGTGAAAAGACGATTGTTAATGTGGAAAACGATGGTACCTGGCTCTGGTTGATGATTTTTGCCATAATTTGTCGAAAGTTTGTTGAGTTCATTGAGCAGTAGAAGTATTGTTTTGTAAAGTGTTGAGGATTAAAGTTTCCTTATCTCAAAAGTTGGAACCCGTAAATGGTCAGAATTGGCCGAGTCGAACCGGTACTGTTCTTGAGTTTTGGTTGCAGGTAAACACACGAGGACGTGTGCATAGCAGGATGGCCGTGTCCGATCCGGTCATTAGTACGGACACGAAACGAATCGCAAGCGCGCCACTGGCGACATCAAGAGAGATCTATGGACAACAAAAAAGGCGCGCTTCTGCAGAGTCGTGATGTTTGAAGGCCACGGCGAAGAGGGCATTCAGCCTCTGGTCGCATTGGAATCAAGATGTCACGGAACTGTTCTCGATTTGTGGTGCTCAGTTATTGTGTTAGTTGTAATTTGTGATCATTTTGTTAATTGGTGATTTTAATAAACGCCGTCGCACCCAGTGTGTGTATAATTTAGCTAGTGTGATTCATTTGATGGTAAGTTATAATGTGATCTGAACTGTAAACTGTTTTTCTATTGCGCATTAACCAACACTACCCACACTACGCCCACAGTAGTTAAAATATCGTTGATAATAACGAAGTCACATACCCGTCTCCGACATATTTATAACCAATCTTCAAGTTAACCAAGCCAATCGTTCAATCTAACAGCACACCTACATGGCTTACTAACAGCACACCTACATGGCTTACTAACAGCACATCTACATAGCTTACTAACAGTACAACTATGTGGCTTACTAACAGCACAACTATGTGGCTTTCTAACAGCACAGGATTACATAAGTGCCTACGTTAAACGCTGACCTACAGCACACCTACATGGCTTACTAACAGCACACCTACATGGCTTACTAACATCACAACTATACGGCTTACTAACAGTGCAACTATGTGGCTTACTAACAGCACACTTACATGGCTTTCTAATAGCACACTTACATGGCTTACTAACAGCACATCTACATAGCTTACTAACAGTGCAACTATGTGGCTTACTAACAGCACACTTACATGGCTTTCTAACAGCACACTTACATGGCTTTCTAACAGCACACTTACATGGCTTTCTAACAGCACACTTACATGGCTTACTAACAGCACACCCACATGGCTTACTAACAGCACACCTACATAGCTTACTAACGGCACACCTACATAGCTTACTAACAGCACAACTATGTAGCTTAGTAACAGCACACTTACATGGCTAACTAACAGCACACCTACATGGCTTACTAACATCACAATTACATGGCTTACTAACAGCACACCTACATGGCTTACTAACATCACAACTACATGGCTTACTAACAGCACACCTACATGGCTTACTAATAGCACAACTATATGGCTTACTAACAGCACACTTACATGGCTTACTAACAGCACAACTACATGGCTTACTAACAGCACAACTACATGGTTTACTAACATCACACCTACATGGCTTACTAACAGCACACCTACATGGCTTACTAATAGCACAACTATGTGGCTTACTAACAGCACAGGATTACATAAGTGCCTACGTTAAACTCTGAACTACAGCTCACCTACATGGCTGTATAAGATCATATAAGTGCTTACGTTAAACTCTACTACGATAAAAGGACACAGCGGATCGCTAGGTAACGACGCAGCTGACGAACTAGCAAGGAGAACATCCAGCACGTCAGCCTATGGACCCGAACCTATCGTACCCAGCCCCTTCAACCAATATGCAGGTGGCTACAAGAGTTCACCCACATACAAGCGGAGAACTGGTGGACCGCGACACCGGGCTGCAGGCAGTCCAGGGAAGCTATGCCATCCTTTGATAGCAAGCTAACCAGGCGTTTAATGCACCTGGACAGGAACGGCCTGCGTCTGATGACGGGGACCATCACGGGACACTGCTTGCTAAACAAACAGTTCCACACAATAGGTATAACGGACAGCCCTCTGTGCAGGGCATGCATGGAGGCTAAGGAAACCATTGCGCAAGTGCTCTTTGAATGCACAGACGTCACCCAGATTAGAACAGAAACCCTCGGGTCACCCAGATCTTTCACAGATGTTCTGAACAGACCAGGAGACTGACTCAACTTCTGGAGGGAGTAGGGTTAGTTGGAATAACCACCGACGGCCGCCATGGCCCACGTACAATGGTCCACTTGAAGGACTAAGTACGGAAACCAAACCCCATATCATAGAACATAGATAGATGTAACTATATATAATTTAAAAGAGTGTCCATGGAGTTTCTTGCCCGTTCTTCTCCATAGGTACGGTACCTACCAAAAGTCCATAAGCAATCTCACAAAGCATTAGACTGACGCTTCGGTTTGACTTACGACCTTCTTCTATAAGTTGTTACAATACTGTAGACACGCACATCACACACACACACTCACTTTGTCTGCAACCAATGACTAGTTCGATAATCATCATTCGTTTTTAGTTTCATTCATCTTGTTCACATAAATATTAAAGTTTAGCAGGTAGACCACAAAAAATTAAGTAAATTATTTCGATTTCTGTGGGGTAGATGCAGTTTGTTACGAGTATTCAATTAATAGAACTTTGTTGGTTCGTGGATAATATTGGTGACGAGTATTTAGCGCAGTGTTGTGGTTATTATTATCAAAAAGCAGGCATAACATACATATATTGAAGAGATCAGATCAGATCAGAGAATATTATTGCGCTGCGTAAAAGTGAAGTGAATATCTAATGAAACCGGACTAAGTGTGAGTGTTATCATTTATATATTTCATATTTTACTAAACATAAATCTTAATCAAGGGTATTGTTGATAGAACAGAGGTATTGTTGAGACAGAAGATGCCTTTAAAGTTTTAAATTCATTGTGAGGTTTAATTCGATTAGTGAATAATAAATAATTAGGTATTATGTGTAATAAAAACAAACACGTTCTTTGTTCTAGAGAAATACTGTGAGGGTTAAGAGATATGAGGAAGGGGCTTATTATCGAGTAGCAGCGACGTCAAATATTGAATGAAACAAATGGTTTCTTACCAACGAGATATTTTGCTGAATTATTAAAAACACGTCATTATGAACCGTTCGCCGTGCACTCTGAAGGCTTGCATCACTGAAGACCAGCTAGAAAACCGTTTTTGACCTTAAAACATTGACCGTACCAACTTAATAAACAACAGATTCGTTATTGCATGAATTTATGGTAACGAATTTTTTAAGCACGTTTCAATAGGGTGTTTGTCGTATTTCTTGCAGATATACCGAAATTGTTTAATATTATTTTAGTAATAGTATTATTTTAGGATTAAAATTTGAGGTTTAGTTTCAATCTTCTTTTCGTAAAGAAAATGAATACTTAAGCTATAACCTCAATACCAACCAATATTTACTAAAGCCAAATAAAGTTTAAAATAATTTTAATATGAACAAACTGCCTTTAACCTTAAAATCAACAATTTTGTCAGTAGATTTTTTTACATTTTAAGTAGTCTAATATTCTTATTTATTGCTTAATTACTTCGACCATGGTCAAAGCTTTATATTTATGGTGAAAAAAATCCATTTAAAATTTAAAACATTTCAAAATTTAAATATGTCAAAATAATACAAATTAAAACCTACCCGTGTTCCTTCGGTTGCCATGTTGTCGGGGGGCCACGATATCCCTATCGGCCCATATTCGCAGCTCCGGCAGGCATTGGCCCTAGCGAACCCCGTCAATTCTGCTGACATCTCTTTGAGGCGCGCGTGGAACACAACGCGCCGCCGACCCGGGCTTGGTCCTTATCGGACGGCGAGCTACCCATTGCTCACCGTCCGCAAGCCCGCGCCTACGGTGGCCGGAAATCTGCCTGTGATTCCCGACGCCCAGCACGCGTAGCATGACGCTTTCTATCTCTACGAAGAATAGACATAGCTCTTTCTATACAAAGTGACGTTTCGTTTCTCTATTTTTGACATCGCACCGTAGAAATCTTTCTACAATCTGTCATTTTGCCTATCGTTTCTAACGATCTTCGATCTAGGTCCTTTTACATGTAGACTATTTCAGAAGAAACTTTTCTATCCCAAACTGTCAAAATCACTAAGGTAGTGAAGACAATTTGATTTTGTAATCCCCATGCTAAAGACAGTAGAAAACTTTTTACTCGACGGCCACAAAGTTTACACGGTTATCTAAAAATTTTAAAAATTTTGGTTGTCTCACTAATTCTGACTATTTCTAATCGGATTAAAAAGGTGTGGAATAAAATATGAACTAAAATTCACACCAACACCTCGAATTCAGGTGCAAAAACAGTACTGTCTCTTTTTTTTTTTCTTTTGCTTATATCTCGAAAATGGCGTGTCCAATCGCAAAAATAGTGAAAATTTCGACCCCCTTTATAAAACCCCTAAGACTCAACACGTAGGTAATCATTTTTCTTATTTTCCAGACAAAAAGTGAAAAATTCCATATAAAATACTGTACCTAATTTTTTTCTTCCAAAATACAATATTTTGACACTCTTGAGATTTTTTTCTGTAGTTGACGTGACTTTATATCAATAAAAATTGAGAACCAAACAGAAAAAAAACCTGTGACAAAACAAAGAATTCTGAATCGAATTATGAAAAGAGTGAATTTCGTAAAAAGTGCAGTTGAGTCTTTCTACTTTCCTGCCGTCCTGTCTACACGGAATGTCATTTTTGTCTA
This sequence comes from Agrochola litura, assembly GCA_949152395.1. Lineage (NCBI taxonomy): Eukaryota > Metazoa > Arthropoda > Insecta > Lepidoptera > Noctuidae > Agrochola > Agrochola litura. The sequence goes on along the minus strand of OX424521.1, from coordinate 10,000,438 downwards.
TTCTTCCGTCGACAAAACTCGTTTCTACGGTGGTCATGCTACGCGTGCAGGGCGTCTCCTCCTGCGGCGGTTAGGGGCGCGAGGGCGCGAAATTTGCCTCTCCCTCACGCGCTCCGCCTCCTCCTTCGCGAGCATTACTGCTTCACAGAAGGAGGTGACGGCCTCCCATTTCCTCTCGCTCCGTAGCATGGCCCGAATCAGGACAGGACGCGAGAGATCACCGCCGCCGATCGCCTCCACGAGGACACAGCGATGCCCTGCTCAAGCCAGGCAGACCTCCACCGTATGCTCCACCGTGTCCTCCGGGCGATCCACACAATGACGACACCCGGGCGTTTCCTCCCGCTTTATCCTGAACAGGTACCTCCTGAAGCAGCCGTGTCCGGTGAGGACCTGCGTCAGGCGGAAGGTGAGGACACCGTGGCGCCTCTCTAGCCACTCCTCAAAGAGGGGTCTTATCGCCGCAATTATGGCGTGCCCATTGGCAACACATAGGCAACTGAAGGAACACGGGTGGGTTTTAGTCAGTATAAGTCAGCCACGCCCGCCCTCCCGCTCCAGAGCGAGAGAAGTTATTTGATTTAAAAAAAGAAAGGGGTGTCCTACGACACCTCTCGACTGTTTTATTTATACATCTAGATTCCATTATAGACTTACATTTCCGTGCCTAATTAGCTTTATAAATAGGTACCTACATAATAAGTAGTAGGTACCTATTTCATAATATTTTTCCTCCATACAATATACCGTTAGTTTTATTGCTTATTAACCCATATTTCCTGTACTGATACTGCGATATCCAATTATTTCAGAGTTTTGTACTTATTTAGTTAAAATGAAGGAATTAAGTAGGTACTTACATATTTATTTTTATTTCATAGTTTTTTTTTTCTTAGCCATTATTGTCCCACTACTGGGCAAAGGCCTCCCTACTCTCCTTACACCTCTCTCTGCAGAGAGTTTCCAAGGACCAATCTTTCTTAAAGGAGTCCAGGGGACCTACCACCAGCTCATAAGCAGTATTATTTTAATATGACTTCAGTGAGAGAAAGAGATGGAGCTATACGTCCTGTAGAGCTTCGTCTCTTTCCCACACTGAAGTAATATTAAAATAATACTGCTTTATGAGCTGGTGGTAGGCCCCCTGCTCATCCCGCCATCTCCGTCTGGGCCTTCTTTTTTTTTTTTTTTTGGGTGGGAAATTATCAAATAACTTCTCCCGCTCTGGGTGGAGCGGGAGGGCGTGTCAGACTCTTACTGGCTAAAACCCACCCGTGTTCCTTCCTATGCCATGTTGCCGGGGGCCACGATTTCCCCATCGGTTTTCTTCGAACCCCCGGCAGGCATTGGCCCTAGCGGACCCCGTCAATTCTGCTGACATCTCTTTGAGGCGCGCGTGGAACACAACGCGCCGTCGACCCGGGCTCGGTCCTTATCGGACGGCGAGCTACCCATTGCTCACCGTCCGCAAGCCCGCGCCTACGGTGGCCGGAAATCTTCCTGCGATTCCCGACGCCCAGGGCGTCTCCTGCTGCGGCGGTTAGGGGCGCGAGGGCGCGAAATTTGCCTCTCCCTCACGCGCTCCGTCTCCTCCTTCGCGAGCATTACTGCTTCGCAGAAAGAGGTGACGGCCTCCCATTTCCTCTCGCTCCGTAGCATGGCCCGAATCAGGGCCGGACGCGAGAGATCACCGCCGCCGATCGCATCCACGAGGACACGGCGATGCCCTGCCCAAGCCGGGCAGACCTCCACCGTATGCTCCACCGTGTCCTCCGGGCGATCCACACAGTGACGACACCCGGGCGTTTCCTCCCGCTTTATCCTGAACAGGTACCTCCCGAAACAGCCGTGTCCGGTGAGTACCTGCGTCAGGCGGAAGGTGAGGACGCCGTGGCGCCTCTCTAGCCACTCCTCAAAGAGGGGTCTTATCGCCGCAATTGTGGCGTGCCCAGCGCTGGGTTGCAACAATCGCACTCTCCATTCCGCCATGAGATCCCGCCGGAGCTCTGTCCGCTGTGCCGCGACTTCTTGCGGCATCGGAGTTAAGCCCTGGCGCTTCGCCTCCTCGCGCCACTCCCAAATGTGCGCGAAGACCTTTGCCTCCAGATCCCATGGCGGTACTCCGGCAAGGAGGCTCGCCGCCTCGCAGGAGACCGTGCGGTATCCTCGGGCCAGCCGGATGGCCATGACCCTTTGGGACGCGTTCAGCCGGCGGCCTGGCTGCCGCCTCAATGAAGGCGCCCACACCGGCGCCCCGTAAAGGGCCATGGACCGCACGATCCCCACGTAGAGCCTCCGGCAGGAGGCGTTTGGACCTCCCAGATTGGGCAGGAGCCGCTTCAAGGCAGCCCCGGCCCGGTCCAGTCTGGGAGCCAAACGTCGGAAATGCTCCACGAAGTTCCACCGGCTATCGAGGACGAGTCCCAGATACTTCATCGTCGACTCGACGCCGATGTGAACCCCTCCCGCCAATACCTGGGAACCCGACGGTGGCGCACTACGAGGACCATAGAAACCCATGGCCTCGGACTTGTGCAGGGCCACCTCGAGTCCCAGCTGCCGGATTCTGTCGACGATTGTCGCAACCCCGCGTGTCGCTAAGTCGGCCGCCGCCTGGTACGACCTCCCCTGCGCCAGGACCAGCGTGTCGTCAGCGTAACAAACGACGCTGACGCCAGTAGGGAGGTCGGCGCGCAGCACCCAGTCGTATCCGATGTCCCACAGATGCGGCCCCAGGACCGATCCCTGTGGGACACCGCACGACATCTCTCGCCGGTTCCACTCTCCTTGGTGACCGGGGTAGATGACAGCCCTGTCTGTCAAATAGGCCTCGACCACACGACAGAGGTAGGTCGGCATCCGGTGATACTGAAGTGCCTCCCTGATGCAACTCCAGGGCAGGGTGTTAAAGGCATTGGCGATGTCTAGAGACACCGCCAAGACGACCCCACCCCGGGCCACAGCATCCCCCGTCGTGAGGGCCCGCACGCGCATGATGGCGTCCACCGTAGAGCGCCCCCTGCGGAAACCAAACTGGCTGTCCGCCAGATCCGGCCCCACTCGCACCAGCTGCCCGACGAGGCGGTCTGCAATGACTCTTTCAAAGAGCTTGCCCACCTCGTCGAGCAGCACAATGGGCCGATAGGCGGACGGAGAGTCCGCTGGGCGCCCCGGCTTCCTGATGAGGACCAGTTTCCCAGTCTTCCAGCAAAGTGGGAACTGGCCCCTCTCCATACATGCGCTTAGGAGCCCTCTCAGTCGAGGCCCGAGAGTCCCCATGGCCAGGACCCAGGCCCTTCCGGGTATGCCGTCGGGTCCTGGGGCGGTATTCCTCGCACTCATCCTGCGTACCGCCACTCTCATCTCTACCTCGGTCACCTCCGGAGCATCGTCGTCGTCGTCGTCGTCGGCGGTGTGGTCCGCATCGGGCACCGCAATGGGCGGAGCCATGGGCGGGGGCGTATGTTCCCCTCTTGAAGGGAACAGAGTGCTCACCACGTCCTCCATAAGCTGGGGCCGGAGACTCTGCGTCAGCGGGGGAGCCCATGGGCGGAGTTTTTCCCGCACCATCTTATATGGGCGTCCCCACGGGTCTCTGTTCAGAGTCTCCAGCATCTCCTCGCGGGCCAGTGCCCTGGCCCGCAGTCCGTCTGGGCCTGCCGCGATGACATCTGCCATTTTCTATTTCATATCGTTACATATTTTTATTAAATACTAGCTTTGCCCGTGGATTCACCCGCGTGGATGTCGAAAATTATTCCACGGGAACGTACTTTTTAACCGACTTCCAAAAGGAGGAGGTTCTCAATTCGTCTGTACATTTTTTTTTTTGTATGTTTGTTACGCGATTACTTCGCCAATTATGAATAAAGTCAAAGTCAAGTCAAATCATTTATTTCAAATAGGCCCATGTATGGCACTTTTGAACGTCGAAATTTACAAAATATTAAAAATGATTCTAGTCGCCCCTTCCAAAAGGTAGTTTTCGTATGGAGAAGAATGGGCAAGAAACTCCACCGTTACTCTTTTAAAATGTTTTACAATAGTTTGTATAGGTACGTACATTAGTTATATAATTATATGTGAAGACGATGCACCTAGAATAAAATTACTATACCACAATAGGTAAAAAGAATTAAAAATGAAGCAACGACAGATAATTTAATATGTGATAGATACATGGTGCTCACATATTTACAAACATTGTAAAAGTAGACGATTTTCCTAAAATTTTGTAATTAATAAGTCAGTGTGTGAGAAAGTAATCACAGAATGTTAAATCAATGTCATAAAACACAAAATAATCAATTTTACAATTAAGTTAGCAACCAGTTTGATTTTGTCTTGATTCTAAATTGTCCTATGGAGCAGGACCAGCATGTTTCCAAGCACTCTTATCCTGGATATAATCCTCTAATTTGTAATATGCTTGTTTACAAAGTGCACTTTTGATATGAGTTTTAAATTTTCTTTCATTTAATTGCAATATGTCACAAGGTATTTTGTTGTAACATTTAACACAGTACCCCATAAAAGATGTATGTACTTTAGATAATCTGTAAAATGGTTGATCTAGTTTATCTTTATTTCTAGTATTAAAATTATGTCTATCACTTATTTTATTAAAGAGATGTGGATTTTTCCTTACAAACATAATATTTTCATAGATGAATTGGCAAGGTACCGTCATAATATTAATCCTTTTAAAAAGTTCCCTGAGAGATTCGCGGCGACGTAGATTATAAATGGCTCTGACAGCTCTCTTTTGCAAAATAAAGATGGATTCAATGTCAGCAGCCCGACCCCACAGTAAAATGCCATACGACATAATGCTGTGAAAGTAGCTAAAATAGACCAAACGCGCGGTTTCCACATCTGTTAACTGTCTTATCTTTCTAACAGCATAAGCGGCCGAGCTTAACCGCCCCGCAAGAGATGTTATATGAGGTCCCCATTGTAATTTCTCGTCTAGCGTGATTCCTAGGAAAACTGTTTGATTAATAAATTCCAGTTTTTCTCCATTCAATATGATGTCACATTCGCTACTTTTAACATTAGGTAATTTAAATCTAATGCATTTGGTTTTTTTTTTATTAAGTACCAGATTATTTACCGTAAACCAATCTTGGACTTGCAGAATAGAGCTATTCACGTCGTCAAGATTTTGTGACCGTCGGTTTATTTTAAAGATTAATGATGTGTCATCTGCAAATAACACCATCTTCGGTTGATTTTGAAGTAATTGGGGTAAATCATTAATGTAAACTAAAAAGAGGAATGGACCCAATATCGAACCTTGAGGAACGCCCATTGCCATTTCAGACCCTAATGAGTTTACGCCGTTTACCTGAACTTTAACATTTCTATCTTTCAGGTATGATCTAAATAAATCAAGAGCTGTATTCCTAATCCCATAGTGCTCTAGTTTCAGCAGAAGTGTCTCATGGTCTACACAATCGAACGCCTTCGAGAGGTCGCAAAAGATTCCAATGGCATCTTGTGCTTCTTCCCAGGCATTAAAAATGTTCTTTATTAGGGTGACACCGGCGTCAGTAGTACAACGCCCTTTGGTGAAACCGTACTGTTGTTTATGAAAGATGGAATTTTTATTAAAGTGAAGTAACATTTGATTGAGCATCAACTTTTCAAACACCTTACTGAGAACGGGCAGAATTGACACAGGCCTATAATTGTTGGGTTCTTTACTATCACCGGATTTGAACAATGGAACTACTTTACTGTGTTTCATGAGATCCGGAAAGACTCCTTGGTCTACACTGGTGTTAAATATGTAAGCTAGATAGGGCGCAATGGTTTCGATAATAGATCTACAGACTTTTACAGACATTCCCCAGAGATCTTCTGTTGATTTAATTTTAAGATCTTTAAAAGCTTTTATAACAGCCTGGGGGTTTGTATGCTGAAACCTAAACTCTAAAGGGCATGCCTTCACATTTTGTCTAAGTAAAGCAGCAGAAAGCGCGGGTGAGGAATTTAAAGCTTCAGTAGTTTTAAGGGGAATATTAGCAAAAAAGTTTTCAAATTCTTGAGCTACTTCTATATCTGAGTTAATGGGGCCATGTGCAGTCTCTAAATTAAATTCAGTATTTCGCTGTTTTTTCCTACCTGTTTCATTATTTATTACTTGCCAGGTAGTTTTTATTTTATCATCAGCTGATTTTATTTTATTGCTAATATAAAGAGCTTTAGCTATTTTGCAAACACTTTTAAAAGTTTTTGAATATTTTGCAACATACTTATGAAAGCTTGTATTATTCATATGTTGTTTTAAGCCATAAAGTTCAAATAGTTTTTCCCTGCTTTTACGAATACCTGGAGTCGCCCAATCACTAAATAAGAACTTTGTGTCTCACTCACTCACTTTGTGTCTCACTCACTCACTCACTTTGTGTCTCACTTTTAGTCTTTAGTGGAAAAGTGTCATTAAATTCCGTGTTTAATAGTGAAAAGAACTCGGCGTAGAACTCATTTGGGTCACCTATATTATTAAAACTCTGAACACATAATTTATTGGCCAAAGAATGATTTAATTTCTCTAAACTTTTACATGTAATTGGCCTAAACCTTATTTGAATTTTTTGTAAAGGTATGTAGGAGCAAAATGTTATTGTTTGTCCACTGTGATCTGATGGCAACTTATTTTCAATTTGTTTGTGTAAGTAATCACAGTTACAAAAAATATTATCTATACAAGTGGCAGAAGAAGCTGTCACTCGGGTTGGTTCAATAAAAACATTTGACAAATCAAATGACCTAAAAAGACTTAATAATCTGACAGTATTTGAGTTATTTTCTAATAAGTTAATATTAAAATCACCACATATGATTATTGACTTACTACTAGTACTAAGTTTCTTTAATACATCTTCCATTACAGAATCAAACACGGATAGATTCTGGTAACTTGGAGGTCTGTATACGCATACTATAACATGCTTATCAAGCTCAACACAGGACAATTCAATGTTGTGTTCAACAGACAGTCCGATAATGTCTTTTCTTTCTTTCTATTTAATAGAATTTTTTATCAATATTAATGACCCGCCATGTATCATACGCGTTTTCGGCTGAAATGGCTAACTACACAATAATTTTCATAATTAATTGACATTACTTGATGATCTTTTAACCAATGCTCTGTTAAACAAATTACATCAAACTTGGTATTTTCTAAAAACAATTCTATTTCCAGTAATTTGGAAGAGCAACCTTGGATATTTTGATTGAATAATTTTAAAGTATGTTGCCCCCCCTTTGGTTTTTTATTATTATTTTTATGTAAAATATTGCCAGAAGATACCTTTTTATTATTCTCTAATAATAATTGGTTAATTGAAGGGGTAACTTCCGTTGTCTTACTGCCTAGTTTAAAGAATTATCCGGAGTGACCTCCACAACTACAACTGAAGAATCTAAAATGCCCGTATGAGTTCCAGCAGGAAGGGAATACCCTATCTGATTGGTAGTGGCCTCCAAGTATGTTGGTGGATCCTCCTTCGTACATGGTAATACATAATTATTCACTATGTTGTTAGTATAACTAGACAACACAGATTCGTCACTAATACTACACTTAGTTATATTAGCTATAACCTCATTAATATTATGTGCTATCAACATAGCAATCATATGTCTACATTCCCAAGACAGAGATAAAGTTCTCTGAGTTAACTTAAAACCACTAACAAATTTGTTAGTGTCAAAATACAATAATTTGTCACTATGACAACATGTCAGCCTGTGAATAGTATTATTCAACTTAAAAATATAGTTATTTTCATCATATGATAAAGTATCAGAATAAGGAAAAGCACATAACATCAGCTTTCCTATATTTAATTTTAATAAGGTGTCCACTAGAGTCTATTGTGTCCAATAGATTTTTATGATTCTTTTTTTGTTTGGTAGATCATACTTCAGAGGTGGTCCCATATAAATTTTATTAATTTTGCTTGGGTAGTTTTTGAGTTAGCTTCAATTATACGTATTTTTTCCCACTTAGTATGTAGATGATATGATAACTTCCTGTCACTGTTATTTACATAGCAGGTAGTGGTATTCGAATTTGTGTGGGGTAGGTACCACAACTAAAAAGTGAAAAATATAAACATTTTACAAAAAAAAAACCGACTTCAAAATTCAAAACCAAAGACACCGACTTCAAAATTCAAAACCAAAGACACCGACTTCCGAAATTAAAGTTATTTTTCACTTTGTAGTGTTTTTTTTTTTAAGTCTGTTGTTTTTTTTTGTTAAAAGTTTTTATTAAATAGGTACTAGCTTTTGCCCGTGGATTCACCCGCGTGGATGTCGAAAATTATTCCACGGGAACTTTTTAAGAGGAATAATTTCGTAATACATTGTTTTCATATAACTATATTGGTTAACGCGGGGCACGCCAGTAAATTTCCCAGACGGTATGATTTTTTTCCAACATCTTCAACAATCATCGTTATAATTTCAGTCGATTTACACAAAACCATAATGAATTATACATAACCTTCCTCATGAATCACTCCGTCCATTGGTGAAAAGTGTATGAAAATCCGTTCGGTAAGTTCTTCAGTTTATCGCGTTCAGAGTTTTCAGACAGACAGACGAGGCTGGGGGACTTGTTTTATACAGGGTGGCAGGGACATCGACGCGAAAACTGTTACCATAGATTCGTTGAAATTTTTCGCCTGTTATTAAGAAAAAATCTGTTGTTCCATACATTTTGACCACGTAGATATTGCACTTTTCTATGAAACAGTCGATTTTTGAAGTGAAAACTTCTCTAGGCGCATTGGGCATTTTTGAGATGGGACTAAACCATAGATTTCGCGACACTGTAAGGACACCTTTTGTGCTCTTTATTTATATTACGTTACAGATCAATGTTCTATGCAAGTATTTTTACTTTAAAGGTTTTGTAAACGCGATTGTGCTCTTTATTTAGATAAGGTTATACAAGTATTTTTCTTCGACCAAGGCGATCTTATTCAAGTTTTCACTTCTGTCGGCACTCCTGGAGTGCCACTTATTTTTTTAAAATAACCGACGTAAAATTTCAGAATCATGTACTGAATCCATGGTAACAGTTTTCGCGTCCGTCGATTTATGCCACCCTATATAATATGTCATCATCATCCTATAATGTCCCCACTGCTGGGACACAGTCCTCCTCTCTATGAGAGGGAGTGGGCCGTAATCCACCACACGGGCCCAGTGCGGGTTGGTATAATGTGTAATGATGGGTAAATAGGTAGTTCTTTTAAATATTACGGACCGACGGCCCGTCATCAGTTGCCTAGCCTTTTTCGAATTATGATGGGGTCAGGTTCCAGTCTTACTGGATGAAGGAAAAAGAAATAAAGAAAAACTATTTAATGGGATTTGCACAGCAGGAAGATCACAAACTAAACCAAATACGCTGAAAGAAACATAAAAAAAACAAAAGCTTAAAGCTACATACTAAGTGGAAAAAAATACGTATAATTGAAGCTAACTCAAAAACTACCCAAGCAAAGTTAATAAAATTTATATGGAACCACCTCTGAAGTATGATCTACCAAACAAAAAAAGAATCATCAAAATCTATTCATAATTGGCGGAGTAATCGCGTACCTAACAAACATACAAAAAAAAAAAAAACGTACAGACGAATTGAGAACCTCCTCCTTTTGGAAGTCGGTTAAAAATAAGTTCAAAAACTAAAACCCGACTAAAAGGTATGAAACAAGAAAATATTTCAGACAGAAGTCAAGACATAGGTACAAAAATGATCAAGGTAAAGCCGTGGTCGCATGCCATTATAATTTTGTAGTGTACAAGCATGCGACCACGGCTTTACCTTGATCATTTTTGTTAACAGGTCGCGAAATCAATTGTTTAGTCCCATCTCAAAAATGCCCAACGCGCCTTAAGAAGTTTTCTCTTCAATTAAACAGCAGACCCGTCCATGCCTCGGAAAACGCGGTCCCGGCTGTCATTTGTTATTACGGGTAATCAAAAGCCCGAAAGTCTGACAGCCAGTCTCGCCAGGGGTGTCGTGTTACCCAGTAACTGGATGGTGGAGGTCAGGGGGCCTACCACCAGCTCATAACGCAGTATTATTTTAATATTACTTCAGTGTGGGAAAGAGATGAAGCTCTACCGGACGCATAGCTCCATCTCTTACTCCCACTGAAGTAATATTAAAATAATACTGCTTTTGAGTTGGTGGTAGGCCCCCTGATAGGCAGTCGCTCCATGTAAAACACTGGTACCTATTCAGCTGCATCCGGTTATACTAGAAGCTGACCCTAACATGGTTGGTAAAAGGCTAGGCAGATTTATACTGAATCAAAATTGTTTTTTTGTCGAACACATATTTATATTATTTTCTGCTGATAATATTTTGTGTCATAATTAGAGTTAAGCTCGCCTTTTGTACTAACACGATAAAACCATTACACAAATGAGTACCTACCTACTCATTTATGTGTGTAGTGTACGTGAGTTTTTTTGTTTTCTTGTTTATTTTGTTTTCACTCTGGAAGCGTCCAGAGTGAAAACAAAATAAAAACAAAACTTACACGTCTTTTTTCAAATCAAAATCAAATCAAATCAAATCATTTCATCGTTCTTACATATTTTATGCAAATATGAATATGAATGATGTAGGTACGTAACCAATAATAAAAACATTTTGTGATTTAAAATAGTTTTCATGGAGTTATTTGCCTGTTCTTTTTCATGGGAACCTACTACGCTTTGAAATGGGCAACTAGCTTCATCTTTCTGACTGACCGATCCCTTGACAATTCCAAACTGCCTGTAAATAGTTTAATTAAATTAAATGCTTTTTTTTTTTTTTTATTTATTTATTTACTTCGAACACAAATGATTCATATAGTTGTTAGTAACACTTATACAACTATGTTAGTAACATTTAAAAATAAGTGCAATAAAATGAAACAAAATAAAACTAATTCATAAACCTATAATGTCCGCTTCCCGTTGCACCAGACCTGCAGCTGTGCATACGGGTCCAGTGCCCCAGGAACGGGCAATCAGGCTTATTTACAATCACCTTTAAAATGCTGTTGGTGCTCCCCCGAATCCTTCGCATCAGGGATGCTGTCCTTTTTCGCATTATTGCCTGAAAGCTGTCTGTAACTGCTTCAGCAAACATGCCTGATGCGCTACAGAAACGCGGGAGCCCCAACAGCACCCTAAAAGCGTTATTGTACTGTATACGCAGAACGTTGTAGGCCCTCTGCGTATGTCTAACCCACAGGCTGCACGTGTAGAAGGACTGGCAAAATGCCTTGAACAGAGTGAGTTTCACTTCTCTAGTACATCGCGCAAACCTACGGGCCAGCATATTACATCGGATCGACAACGCTCTTCGCTCCCTTTCAATGTCACTGTCATCGTTCAAGTCCTCATTAACTATGTGGCCAAGGTACCTAAAAGCCGACACTCTATTTAGTGGTTCACCATAGAGAAACACCGGAGGAACTGTCTTAGGTTTTTGAGTTTGAGTTCGCATTTTTGCAAGAATAAGAATTTTCAATAGTCACGGACTCACGGTAAGTATCGGATGTCGTTTACTTAGCGCTATTAATATTACTGACGTAATTTCATAATACATACCTACCTTAAGGTGCATCCAAACGGACTGCGGTCAACCAGTCGATTTTGATGAAAACATATTCGATATTAATCGATGGTCAAACAAACGACCATCGATCAATAAGGGCGATCATCATCATGATCATTCAGCCGAATGACGTCCACTGCTAGTTATAACCTATCCCAAGCGTCGCCATTTAGACAGGTCCAGTGCTCCTCGCACCCAGCGAATTTTCGTACAAAGTCAAATCATTTAAAGGAATTTAAGCATGTTTTTTATTTTCATTATTTTTATATAGGTACTTTTGTTTCTATGATAATGTTTAGTTTAGTTTGTGCGAGTCCAAATAAATGCTTTCGCTTTCTTTCTTTTCTTGTTCTCACAAGGTCTTCCAAGGATGATAGTTATTAATATTATACTTCATTAGAAATAAGATTAGACATTAAAATTTAACCAAACTTTTTTTACAGTCCGTTCAACCGATTTTTACTTTGGGTTTATGGCATGAGGAGCTCGTGGCTAAATACTACCAACCGCTCGGGGCGATCCATCAGGTTAAGCTACGCTTGCTGGGGTTGGTCCGTGGATGGGTAACCATTTCTATATACCGAGACTCCTCCGTGCCTCGGAAAGCACGTTAAGCTGTTGGTCCCGGGCGGCCGTTATTCGTGGATCTTTGACAGTCGTTACGAGTCGTCAGAAGCCCGAAAGTCGGACAACCAGTCTTACCAAGGGGTATCATTACCTAGTTATTGGGTTGTGGAGGTCAGATAGGCATGTAAAATACTAGTATTCAGCTGCATCCGGTTAGACTGGAATCCGACCCCAAAATAGTTGGGTGGGAAAAGGCTAGGCAGATTGATATTGGGTTTATGGCATGACAAATGGTAGCTGCAGTAAACAGTTGGTATTGTAATCATTTTTTTGCTTTTAATGCCATCCTTATGCCTATGGTATAGAAGTCAGAATCGGTTAAATGGACTGTAAAAAGGTTTGTTTAAATGTCTAATCTTATTTCAAATAGAGTAAAAATTCCACGCCATCTTTCTGATCAAATGAAGACAGGCTGCCATACAAATAATAAAATAGTAACTATGGAGTTTCCCATTCTTCGTCATATATGAACTACGTTTAGGAAGGGAAAAATAGAATCAATTCTATTTTCTTGTAAATTTTGGCGGTGAAAAGTACCTTATAATGGCCTACTTTATTATGTAGGTGTTTCTGTGACAAAAAAAAAAAACTTTCTTTCTTTCTTTATCTGATTTGACTTTGACACGAGTTCATCGATCGACCGCACCTTAAGTAAGTAAATAAAAGAATCAAGCCCGCGTCAGTATATTCCAAGTTAGTTTTTTCCTCTAATAGGCAGAATGCAGTATTACCTATAATTGCAATTTATAACGAATTGTCTAGCATTAATTAAAATTGATATCCGCTGAACAAACGTGTTTGTTGATACAAAAATGAAGACCTTAATAATGTTATTGCTTTTAACAGTGTTCTTTTATATTTTAGTCACTAATATGGGTAAGTTTTTTATTTTATTTGAATAAAAATGTTTTTTTTTCTGGAAAATATATTTTCGAGACACGACACTCTTCCCTCTCCCGCGATCCCGGTTTGTCGTTATAGGCTTTTCCTTATTATTAAGATTTTTTGGGTTAGACCGCTATTTTTTTCTGCGCATATCACGTTAGCGTCTGCTTTCCGACAAGTGTATTATCTTTGTTTCCGACTCAGCATTTTTTATTACTTACATAACATACATAACATAACATCACGCCTTGTTTCCCCGAAGGGTTGGGCAGAGGTGTACCTGTAGCAGGTACACCCACATTTCGCCAGTTATGTTTAAGTCCCATGTAATAGGGGGCGAGCCTATTGCCATCAACCGGGCACAAATCCAGACTCCGGGCTGCTACTGAGAAATTCCAGATAGAAAAACCCAATAACACTTTGCCCGACCCGGGAATCGAACCCAGGACCTCATGCCTCATGTATTACTTACCTACGTCGTAAATAAAAAAATCGTAATGTCAATGCCGCAAAATGGCATTCAATGCTATTTTCTTTACATGTCAGTTCAAATTGACACAATTTTTTTTAAAGATTTGATCCATATTTCCAGGGAATAGAGACCAAACTTGTTCCGTAGAACGGGGTCATTTGCGTTCGTAAAGAAACTAGCGCCATCTGATATTCAGAGTTAGAACTACACCTTTAGATAGGACACCGGTATTCTATAGCTATGTATAGTATGTGTATAGATATGGTGGTAGTTTGGGTACAGATTCTGTAGTGTTTTAGTGTTCATGTCAAGGATTGATAAATTAAATACAATTTAGTAATCATCTTTTTATTACTATGTACCAAAGTAATTAACTAGAAGCATCTTAAACTTAACACTACACTGGAGTCCTATCTCAGTTTGACATAACCACTCACAAAATCACAAAAATAGATTAGTCGGACGATTTTTCGATCAACTCAATGACAAACGTACAACATAAACAAAGAAAGATCACAAAAATAAACAAAATATCGTAAAACACAAGAAAGTGTCAGAGATTAGCAGACATTTTTGTATTGCGGCTATCAGAATTCGGAGGCCCTAGTGCGTTTCTTTTAACCATCTCGACTTTACGCATCAACCGCGTTCGGCGCTCCGATTGGCTCTTTACACCAAGGCGAATAAATTATAGTGAACATTGCTTCAGAGCTGCCATCTCTTATCTTAAGTTGGTGAATTCAAAATACTTCGTGATTTTGTATCATTGTATCCATTGCTGAACTGTACCCTAATTGCGTAATACAACACAACCACAATCTATTTCGATTTGAAACAGATTGCTAATCCATTGCTTCATAAGTTGGAAAAAAAATCTGCTCAACAACGTAAATAACGCAATGAATTTTGTTGAACTGTCAAAATGAAACAAATTAGGCAAAATTGTTTACGAAAATAAGTTACGCAATTAGGGTACTGTTCCCATTTTTTTGTAGGTACTAAGATTGAGCACCCTGCTCTGACGCGCCGTTGACGCGTGCCGCTCGTGTGTATGAGCACTTAATTATTTGTAATCAAATCGCATGTGAAGAAATATTTTAAAAACAAAAACTTTTTTATTGCCCACAGTTTCCGCCGGCCGTTTCATGTCAGCCAAGAAAATTAAGAAACTTTATAATCAGAACAAGACCGGTTAACGTCAACAAGTTTATTAATGACGTTTGAAAGAGAAGACTAAGAATTTTAATTAAACTACAAATAATATCATCATCATTAGACTACAGCAGTCCATTGCTGGACATAGCCTCTCCAATTGCACGCCATTCAGCTCTCGATTCTCGGCAACTCTCATTCGGCTGCTACCAGTCACCCTGCGAAGATCGTCACTCCACCTAGTCTGAGAGCGTTCTACCTTACGTTTGCTGATTCGCGGTCTCCACTCAAGAACACGTCTACCCCAACGGTCATCGGTTCCATGGCTAATATGGCCGGCCCATTGACACTTCAGCCTGTGAGCTATGTCGACAACTTCGGTTCTCCGCCAAATAGTGTCAAACCTTACATAATTTGATTAAAAACAATGATACGTAAATAAATTGCATTAAGTAATCAATCATTTATTGTCTATAAATTATTTTAAAGGTTCCAAAATAATTAAAAGGACAGATTTTTCAATATTCAGATAACTTTTATCTGAGGAACAAATATTGCGTTTTGACAGCTTTTGTAAAGAAAATTATGTTAAACTGTCATATTTATTCTTTAGTTAGAAGATATGCGGCTATTGAAAAACCAGCTCGTACCCTGTGTCCTAAGTCCTAACCGAAAGCGATTATCGCACGAGTACGCGATTACGCGATCGTTTACCTGAATAATGATGTAGTATACATACGCCACTTGATTGATCGTGCATGTACGTCATATTTATATAAACGAGCGCAAAGATCGCGTACAATTCGCGCGAAAATCGCTTATGGTAAGGACGTGGTATTAGAATATAATTTATTTCATAATTTTTTTATCAATCTCTAACCGCCCTTTAAATCGATTATTTTAGCTTGGGAAGCCCCCACGCACCACGCCAGTGCGATTGTCCACCATCGCTGCCACCGGGACGTCACCGAGAACGAGATGACGGCGTCGAAGTAGCGATACATATAATTACTATGGCCACGTCTCTACCGCACGTTCGTCACCCGAGCGCCGTTATCCCGGACGCGGAAGTTTCGAGTAGTTCGGTGCGAGGCGTGCGAGAGCTAGAACTCAGCCCGATTGTGACAGGTCTATGTGCCGTCAATACAAAACACATTTATTTAATCTTGTCCACACACTGCCGTCTCACCGTGCCGTGCGCCCGGTTTTTTTGTCTATTATGGCGAGTTTGGTCGCGGCGGACACACGATCGCCATCACCGGGAAGTCACATTCGGTTCGAATAATATCGTTTCTCGGTGACGTCCTGATGACGGCGGCGGTGGACAACGCCCTAAGTCCTAATGCTTATCGATACGCGGTCTCTACTCGATGTCTCGTCTGCTACAATGGCTATCGGTCCTTCAACGGACATGGCTGGCTATCCTAAGTTTTGTAATCCGCAACCTATTTGCAAACAATTTTTAGACCGATTTGACCGGATCCGGCTGTCATCCGAAGATACTTTTTACGGGTCGTAGAAATCCCGAAAGTCTGACTACCAGTCTTTACCAAGGCGCATCATGTTACCCAGTAACTAGGTCATGGAGCTCAGATAGGCAGCCGCTCCATGTAAAATACTAGTATTCAGCTGCATCCGGCTGGACTGAAAGCAGATATTGACACAAATATCACGTGGCGGGCGACTTGGAAGAGCTATTGCTTACTCTGAACACTAGGAGGTCTGACACTTTAGTTAGGAACTTCTTCAGTGGTGTGTAACAGGTTTTCCTGCATTCATTAATAGATTTAAATCTATTTTCATTGCCCCCACAGCCACTGTAGTTAAATTGTTCGCATTTCTTCGTACTCTTGTTGTAGCCAAAACTGAAACAAGTTAATGTTACATTATATCAAAAGAACACATTTGTGAAGGCCGCTCTTCCTGAAAAGTGAACGAAACGACTCGCTCGGGTCGGTGACGCTGAATCGGGCATACTCGGTTCCAGTCGGTCGGTGGCGCCGAATCACGTATACTCGATTCATCGTGTGGTCATAAACACACCCTCCTTTTTAGGGTTCCGTCCCTCGAAAGCAAAAAACGGAACCCTTATAGGATCCTTCGTTGTCCGCCCGTCAGCCTGTCAAGACCCTTTTTCTCAGGAACGCGTGAAGGTATCAAGTTGAATTTAATATCAAATACGAAGGTCTATGTTCCCTTGGAGCTCATTAATAATCAAGCTTCTAAGTCAACGCAATAAAAAAGTACGGCCATTCTATGATCTATGTTCAGGGGTTTGGTTTCCGTCCTTAGTCCTGTCAGGTGGGCGACATATTTTGATACTCGCAAATAAATCAAAACCTACAGGGTTCTTCCCGGTGACCTAGAATTATGCAGGAAGCAAGCTCTCACAGCACATGTAAAGGAAAAAGTTCGAAAATATGTGTAGTTAATTTGTAGTTTTATCACACATATTTTTTTATGTTATTTCAAACTTACATTTGCAGTTGGAGAATTGACCGTGACGTTTATCGATGTATAGGAGAACATGTTTTTCAACTACAATTTTAAGTTTGGTTTTGGGATAATTTCTTCCCAACTACAGAACGCTTCATTGTGCGTGGTCCAACACGCACTTGGTCTGTTTTTTTTAATTCGCTAATATGTTTTACATTTATACAGATAACGGTGCAATCCATCCATCTTTATATTATTTATAATTGTATAATGCAAATAAAATGCTGTGCTTACCTTTAATTTAGATGCATGCAATGCTATTGTATTTGTAAATGATATGTACTTTGAATGTCTGTGTGTGTATTTAGTTGGTTTGCCTATATAAATAAAATACGAGGGACCCTGGGTTTGATTGCTTGACCCTAGGGTGGACAGTATTTTTGGATTTATCGATTAGGAATTTCTCAGTAGGAGAAGTGTTGGCGTAGCTGATGACAATAAGCTTATTTTTTATTTTTTTATTTTAACAAATCTCGGGACGACGGGTCCCGGTCCTTTGGAAGGCGTACGAGGGGCCGAAGCCAACTCGTAGAGGCCCCTTAGACATTTTTAAGTGTTGAGGCACCAACCGACGATTCTCCCTGTATGCACTATACAAGTGCACCCAAGGACAACCCCCGGTTGGTGTAGGACTATTGCAGAACATGAAAACAAAACATTTTGGGCTATGGATTTGGGTGGCTATAATGGATTGGTTACCTGGAACTATGGAAAAAGTCTGCCAGACCAATATATTATAAAACATACAAAGGAAAATGGCAGGGGGTGACTTGCACACTCAATAATGGGCCGCCGAAAATGGTCGCTAGCACAAAGTGACGAAGCAACAAGGGGGCAACATGTCCTGAGGTGCTTATGAGGAATGGAGAGGTATTTCACGGCTATCAGGACAATCCCGGAAGTACGGTCAAGATCCCTACCAGCATCTTACTGGAATACTTCCTTCCTCCGAGCACGTTTGCTCTTGCGAATCTCCACTCCTCGCCAATTAAGGCAAGAATGAGGTGGGAGCTCCGTTCCTCGTCAGTGTTCACTCCAGCCGGCCAATAAAGGCAAGCCAGAGGTGAAGAACAAGACTTCTCCCGGGATATCTCCCCTATCGGGACCCTATCGGGTCCGTGGGGTCGCTACTGCCCAACAGCTCGCCACATGCTGCCCTGCGGGTTTTTGTATCTCTCTTGGTCTGGCTCTTCATCCCAGACATCCGGCAAAGTAAACTCTACCGGCACAGACCTAGGGTTCGGAGCGGGCAAGCCCCACCACGACGTCAACGTAGAGATACGGCGGTAGGGTTTATTATTATTCGTTTATTCATTTTAATTCTTATTCGATTACATTTTTAAATATTTCTTAAAATAAAAAGGATAAAAAAAACATTTAAAAATATAAAAAAATAGAGTTCCGCCGGTGTCGGGAGCAGGGTCCAAGCTACCGGTGGTAAGGGCTGCAGACACAGGAACCTCCTCACAATGCGAGCCGTATCGAGGAGTACTGCCTTCTGAATCAGGCGCTTGATCCAACCGCCTAACGAGAGCCTCGAGAGATGTTGGTCGAGGCTTTCGGCCATCAGGCCATTAGCCGTTACGACAATCGGCACAATGATAGCCGAGCTCACATTCCACATGTCAACAACCTCGTGTGCTATTTCGAGATATTTTATTTGTTTCTTTTTCTCAGCTTTCACGAGGTTCTCGTCATGTGGAATGGTAACATCGACTATCATTGCGCGGCGCGCTAATCGATCTATCACTACTATATCAGGCTTATTTGCTACAATAGTCCTGTCAGTAATGATAGACCGATCCCAGTACAACGTGACATGGTCATTTTCGGGAACTGGGTCGGGCACATACTTGTAATACGGTACCTCAGAGTCCACAAGTTTATATTTCAAAGCAAGTTGCTGGTGAATAATCCTAGCCACTTGGTTATGTCTGTGCAAGTACTCGCCGTTAGCTAGACGCGAGCAACCAGAGATAATATGTCTGATGGACTCACCCGGACGATGGCATGCCCGACACACGTTATTATTATTCCTTTATTATTATTATTATTACTGGCGAAATGTGGGTATAGCTTGTCCAGTCTGAAATGACGCGCCCCACGACCGCATATTACGTACACGTCTCGGCGGCGCCGTGTATGTAAGATGCGGCAGTGGGGCGCGTCATTTTGTATGAAACGCCATACTGCAACGCACACTAATAGGAATCGTAACGTAATCGCCTCGCCTCGGGACAAGCTCACGAACTGCGGTGCGGTGCTGGTTAACTTGCAGTTTCCGCGCTTACGGCTCGTCGTCTCCGCGCTTACGTCTCTCCGTACCCGAGCTTACGTCTCTTCGTCCACCCTTGCCCCGCTCACCCCTCCTGCGGCCTGCCTGCAGCACACTACTGCCGCGCGCGCTTATGGCAAGCCGTAAGCGCGGCGTCGTCTAGCACGTAGCCGAGTCGACGTATAGGAGCTGCTGATCCGCTTTGGTTATGTGCCTTAGGTTGACGCCTGTTTGACAGCGAGGCGAGAGGTCATACGGTGACGATTCCGAGTTTATATGTGTGGTATGACCTTAATACCTAATAACCCTGCATATGTCTACATTCTGTGTACGGGAAATACCTAGAGGCGTGATGTTATGTTTGTGTTAGTTTTTTTTTACTTACTAGAGTGTGTTACTTTCGTTGCTTTCGTTGAGCTCGTTGCGTTCGTTGCTTTCGTTGCTTTCGTTGAGCTCATTTCGTTCGTTGCTTTCGTTGAGTTCGTTGCGTTCGTTGCTTTCGTGGCTTTCGTTGAGTTCGTTGGAGTCGTTGAGTTTGTTGAATACTTTGATTCCGTTAGACAGTGACAGTGAGTCACTGTCTTCATTGGTAACCCGGCTTTCGTTCCTGCAGTCCCCTTCGTCAATAGGCAGCTTACAAACATCGGGATTGAATTTTAAATCCGACCCAGAAACTACTTCAGCTGATCCAGAAACATCTAAAAAACATGAATAGTACATACTAAAATAAAAAATAGTCAACGATGCCAAGAAAGTCTGACAACCAGTCTTACCATAGTGTATTATATTACCCAGCAACTGGGTTGTGAAGGTCAGATAGGCAGGCGCTGCATGTAAAATACTGGTATTCAGCTACATCCGGTTAGATTGGAAGACGACCCCAATATAATTTGGAAAAGGGTGGGTAGATGATAATGTCAACGAAGAACAAGCCTTCAAACTGGTTGATGGGTAGGAAAAGTATACATGTTCAAATTAAATTAAATGGCGCATCTTACCAGACAATCAATTTAATGAAATCATCATCAAGACTAATCAATCAATTCTATTTTTAACCGACTTCTAAAAAAACGGAAGAGGTTCTCAAATCAGATGTTAATTTTAAAAAAACCGGCCAAGTGCGTGTCGGACCACGCACAATGAAGGGTTCCGTAGTTGGGATGAATTTGTCTCAAAAACAAACTTAACTGGAAATGTATAGCGTGATGTGTAGCCACAACTAAAAAGTGAAAAATATTAAAAGAAAACATTACAAAGTGAAAAATAACGTCCGTGCCAAAAAACTAAAATCCAAAACCAAAGACACTGAATTCCGAAAAAAGTAATTTTTCACTTTGTACTTAGTGTTTTTTTTTGTAAAAATCTTCGTAAATTTTGACGTTCAAAAGTGCTTTTTATTTGCCTTTGAAATAAATTATTTGACTTTGACATGATGGGAATTATCGATATCTCAATCTGCCTAGTCTTTTCCCAGCTATGTTTGGGTTGGCTTTCAGTCTAACCGGATGTAGCTGAATACCAGTATTTTACATGAAGTGACTGCCTATCTGACCTCCACAACCCAGTTACTGGGTAACACAATACCCCTTGGTAAGACTGATTGTCAGACTTTTGTGCTTCTGGCTACCTGTAACGACTGTCAAAGATCTACAAATGACAGCCGGGACCAACGGCTTAACGTGCTTTCCGAGGCACGGAGGTGTCTCGGTATGTAATGGCTGGTCATCCATCCACGAACCGACCGCGGCAAGCGTAGCTTAACCTTCAATTGACCCGCGTGGCTGTTATAATTATCGATATCTAATGACGATAAAACGACAGAATAAAACACTTTCTGGTGCTTACAGCTGATCACGGGGTCAACCAGGGTCAACGGTCGCCGGTAGTACGTGACTCACACAGAAAAGGCTACGACGTAATCTATCTTGCTGACTGGCAAATAAATGCTAATTTTAATCATTTTCGGGACCAGAAAGGAGTAAAATGTAGGGACGAACTAGGAATTTTTCTGTGGGGCGAAACTCAAAACATCAGTATTTTACTACATGTCACATATTATTGCTGACATAAAAGAAGAAAGAAAAAACGTTTATTTGCTGTAAACATGACGCAAAAAAGAGCTTAAAACAATAACCGGCCAAGTGCATGTCGAACCACGCACAATATAGGGTTTCGTAGTTAGGATGAATTTATCCCAAGAACAAACTTAACTTTGTAGTTGAAAAAAAAATCTTTCATACAGAATGTATGGGCGAACATGTTTTTACAACCGCAAATCTAGATTGGTCAATTATTACTCGTTAACTTGTAAAGCCTACTCAGCTGTGATAGTTTTTCTTTTAAATTCGTTATACAGGGTGATTGGAAGATGGGTGCAAAGCTTTAAGGCGAAGATAGTACAGACAATTTAGAACCATTTAAGCCATGGTTGTCTTAGACGAAGTCTTACCAAATATTTTTAACCATATTTTTTAGTTTTTTTTCGGAAATTCTCAAAATTTAATGTAAACTGCATAATTATGGCCAAATTGAATGATAAATGAATTCATTTTTTATTTATTTAATTAAAGTAATGTGTAAGCAATCAAGCAAAACATGTTTTAGGCTTCTGTGTCATTAGACATTTTTTTTACAGACATTTAAAGCTCAGAAAAAATAAAAAATTTGTACAATACGTCTTTTAAACCTTATTAAAAATTAAAAAATTTGGTAAGACTTCGTCTAAGACAACCATGGCTTAAATGGTTCTAAATTACTATCTTCACCTTAAAGCTTTGCACCCATCTTCCAATCACCCTGTATAAGCTACTGCCGTGAACTTTTTCACATACCTAAAACCAACCATTTAGCTGGCAGGGGGGGGGGACACACACTTAACTCAAACAAAAATTTGCACTTTAAAGCTTAATATTTCGCAAACGGATATCTAAATTCAAAAATGGTGTTAACACACTCACAATGTTTTTTAAAAGACCTTTCCAACTATACCCCAAACCAAGGGATAGAAAAAAAAAAACATCCCCACTTTAAGGCTCGTGCAGACCAGCGCGACACGCGGCGCGACACAAAGGCACCGCTCGTCGCGCGACGAGCGGTGCCTTTGTGTCGCGTCGCGTGTCGCGCTGGTCTGAACAAGCCTTTACGTGTAGGGGAGGACCCTAAAAAAAATATTTTTCATAATTTTATTTTACCACTTTGGCGGCATGATTAATATGTATACTCATGCCAAATTACAACTTTCTAGTACTAACAGTCTTGGAGCTAGACCGCGGACAGACAGACAGATAGACAGACGGACATGACGAAACTATAAGGGTTCCTTGTTTACTGCGGAACCCTAAAAATGAGAAAAGGTTAGGGGAAGCATGCGTCACATCCACGCAAATCGGCTATCGCTCAGCATTATGCTGCGACCCTATGCAAGACAGAGCGCCAGCACTGGTTTTCAACGACAGCCGGCGACGACGCGACGTAATGACGTCGACCAGTGTAGCAAACGAAATATTACGATGCTGTACTAGTACAGCGTACTTAAAGAAAAATAATTTATAATTATTAAAATGTAATACAATTTACTAAACAAATATAAAAAAGATAAAAATAAATAGACATACTTTGTTCTATGTTACGAGAATATCATCCACAAAAACCGTTCTACGTTTTAAATAGTGGCAACATTTCGACGCGTCCTATTTGACGTGCACTCAACATGCAGTATGCACCAAAGAAATTGTGACGTAAGAAATTACAAAATGGTCAATGATGTAATGTGTTATTATTATGCAAAAGTTATGTGTCAGTGCTGTATGCGTTTGTGATCGAATGTAAAATAAGAAGACATGACAGATTATTACAATAATTATTTATTTACTTACCATCGGAGTCATCAATCTCTATACGAGTAGTGTTGGAATTATCTGCTTTGCATGCGGTTATTCTAAAAATTAATAACATAACTAAGCAATAACTTTTGCTAAAGTTATTCATTATTGTCTCTAGTCTGTTGTCACTGATTCACAAAAAAAAAAACACTGCAAAGAAATGATTAAGGTTATTTAATAATTGATTTGGTTATGTTTGTATTCAATTAGTTAAATTATTATGAATCGAAACTAAATTTTCTATTAATTCAATTAAATTGGATTCGCCGCTACGTATCGCTGATCGCATGTGTTTAGTCATGGTAGGTTGTGGTTACTCAATTCTTTTTTCGTTTTTCTTTGGCGTGCATAACTTCCTTTCCGTATACAGCAGGTTATTAAAACGTTTCTAACATGTTTAACTAAGGCTTGTTACACACGGTACCACAAACACACCATAACTACAACCATACCACAAGAGGTGGGCGTTACCACAAGGGTGGGCGTTTTTGGGGGACCGTCTTATGTAATTTTGACGTTCGAAAAGTGCTGATTCTCAGCCTAGTTTGAATAAATGACTTTTGAATTTTGAAACAACCGCTAATTTGTATGAAAATTAATAGTTAAAAACACGTAACAACAGCTTGACCACATTTTGTCACTGCGTTGTGGTGTGATTGTGGTACGTATGCGATGGGCCCTAACTGTCAAAACCATAGTTCAAAAGAGTTTTAAAAAGTAAATGCCAAATCCATCGTTCGGAAATAACACTTACATAACATTATGACTTGTTTTTCCCGAAGGGTTAGGCGAGGCCAATTGTTTAAGTCCCATCATCCCATGTAATATAGGGGGCAAACTTTTTGATCTCAACCGGACACAAATCTAGACTCCGGGTGCTACTGTGTTTTTTTTTTTAATTTTCAAATAACTTTTCCCGCTCTAGGCGGAGCGTGAGGGCGTGTCAGACTCTTACTGACTAAAATCCACCCGTGTTCCTTCGGTTGCCATGTTGCCGGGGCCACGATCTCCCTTTCGGACTTCTTTGCAACCCCGGCAACTTTGTCCGACCTGGGAAACGAACGCAGTACCTCATGCTCAGCTGTAGCGCTTGTATCCACAAGACCAACGAGGCAGACAATCGTTCGGAAATGTATGCGGTCAAAAAGTCATCATATTCAACTGTGTTGTCAATGCTGCGGGAAATTTAAAAATTGCTAATATAAGTCAGTAATTAGTAATTATAATTAATAGTATTATATTTATTTATTCTGTAATGTAGTTTTATTTATTTATTTATTCTGTAATTTTGTTACATTTATTTATATCTAATGGTACGGTCAGTACTCTACATTACCTGACTGACCCCTCTTACAAAGAAGAGGGGCGGGTAAATGAATCCTTGTCGATGTAATATGTCAACGTATAATTATGAACTTCGTTTGTTTTCTATACCGGTGTTATTTCCGTTTTTTTTTTAAATTATAGACTTTAAATAATTATAAAATGTCGAAAAGTCGTGAACTATACAACAAACCGTTCACAATTTAACGCATTATTTTTCGATAGTTCATAATCTATCCATGGGAAACCGATATATTGAACTGGTATTAAATTTTCTTGCGACGTAACGCACATTGCGCTAATACTAAATAGCCTGCCTAGCCGCGAGCAACGTGGAGTAGCGCGCTGCGGTGCTGCTCGCTTCGCTCGCTCGGCTCGCGCTCCATTTGTCATAGTTCTAACCTAACTTTACCTAACCCATATCACTCTGTTCACAATTTTTCAACAGTTTATAATCTAACGGATATAACACCGATAGATTATAAATTACTAACGGTTCTCACAATTTTACGGTGACATATACATTTTTTTAAGGCTGGATTGTACCTTACGCACAACAAGGTAATTTTGTTGAGAAGTCGAAAATTTCTCAGCTACATTACACGCGGCCTGTATACAATGTTTACATTTCCATTGTTAGACTTTACTACCTAACTATATTTGTTTACAACGATTACTGAAACACGCGTAAGTTCATTCATGAATATCCGCTAATAATATTCCCACTGTTGGGACACAGGCCTCCTCTCTGTGAGAGCAAGTGGGCCATAATCCACCACGCGGGTCAGTATGTCTTCGAATTTTTGATTATTTCTAAATAACGAGAATCGAGCAGAGTTGGCAACTAAAACCGGCCAAGTGGGTGTCGGACTACGCACAATGAAGGGTTTCGTAGTTGGGAATTTGGGATGAATTCATCTCAAATACAAACTTAACATTGTAGTTGAAAAACATGTTCTCCCATACATTCCAACTGCAAAAGTAACTTTGTACGCACAATATTGAGAGATTTATCAAGTTATTTTAAGACCATAGACTTCTTATTCAATTTCCTGTAATCTAACATAAAGTAAAGAAACATTCTATGTATTTTATTAAAAAATTTGGTTCAGTAGTTTCGGAGATAAGGGGGGTGGAATAGTAAATTTTCATCTATTTTCTTAAATATCTTTAAACGTATTTATTTTTAAATTATAAATAAAATATATTTGAGATTCTCGCAACAAGCCCTTTAATTTGATATGTCACACGGTATAGTTTGCAAAACTTTTTTTTTTTTCTTATTTGCCCCCCGAAAGTAACCGACATATTAAAAATTCATTTATTTACGTTACACGTCCGTCTTTGGGTCACAGAAATACATCAATAAATAAAAATAAAAATGCCTTTTATTTCATGCATTAGAAAGAAGATAAGATTAAAAATTTTAACATTTTGTTTTTAAATTATTATTTTTCTACAAGTATTATGTATGTAATACACAGTAGTTTTTGCTATCATTCCATAATTGTTTATTAGTGTTTTCCTATGGTATTTAAAATTAAATTATAATAATAACAGTTATAGTAATAATAGTTAGAAAAAAAAAGTATAAATTAAATTACATTGTAAATATTTATAAAAAATCGTTGAATTATTAATTAAAATTAAATGTTAATAAAAAAAATAGCATGCATGAACCCCTCAAGTAGGAGGGTAAAGGCCTCCTCTAGAGAACACCAGCGGTCTCGGTCTTTGGCTTCTGTCAGCCAGTTTTTGCCTGCGACTCGTGTGATGTCGTCCGCCCATCTAGTTACAGGTCTTCCCCTTTTCCGAGTGCCTGTAGGACCTGGCCATGACGTCATGCGAACTGTCCATCGATCGTCGCTCATTCTCGCTACGTGTCCTGCCCATCTCCATTTTAACTTTAGAGCGTAGGTGAGAGCATCTTTTACTCCTGTCTTTTGTCTAATGATAGTGTGTCGAATTTTTTGACATTTTCTGATTTTTGTGATGCTTATCTCCATGCTTCGCTGGCAGGACGTGATTTTATTTTTCACTCTTTTAGTAAGTTTCTACGTTTGACAGGCGTAGGTTAAAGAAGGTAAAAGACATGTGTCCATGACATTGCTCTTGATTTTCATCGGCATCTGACTTTTGAGAACTTCCTTTAGGCTCCAAAACTTTTTCCATGTTGTTATTATTCTTCTATCTACTTCTGCATCGTTGTTCAGTTTTTGGAACGAAATTTGTTTCCCTAGGTAGATATAGCTCTCTACGTATTCCACTGGTGTGTTGTCAAGGCATATGGAGTTTTGTGCGGCATTTGTCATGAATTTAGTTTTGCTCAAGTTAACTTCCAGTCCAGCTTCTCTGCTTGCTTGTTGTAACGTATGTAGCATTGACTCCAGACCTGTGCTGTTTTCTGATAGGAGGACAATATCGTCTGCGAACCTAAGGTGACTAATATGTTTCCCTTTTACACATATGCCGACTTCATCCCAATTTAATTTGCCGATAGTCGATTCCAGTACTGCTATAAAGATTCGAGGCGATAGGGGGTCGCCTTGCCGTACTCCTCTTTTGATGGGGATAGGTGGACCTGCGGTTTCTAGTTTCACTCTACTAGTGTTATTCTCGTAAAGGTGTTTTAAGACTTGGATGTACTTTCTCTCCACTTTTTGCGATTGTAAAGCTTTCCATATTGAGGGATGTAAAATTGTATCACAGAATACATAAATACAGAAATACATATGTATACCAAATTTCAACTTAATCGGTTCTTTAGATTCGGAGCAAATTGGCTGTGACAGACGGACAGACAGACAGACACGATGAGGCAACGAGCGATTATTCGCTGGTATGCGTATGTACCAGGGATGTTACGGAGCTCCGGTTCCGGTTCCGAAAGGTCGGAACTTCCGATTAATTTTACACCTCCGATTCTGACAACGGTTCCGATAATTTTGAATCGGAGTTATACCGAAGTTCGAAACGCAGCGATGCACAAGACTAGAGCGCGTACAAACAAGTTTTAACTCGTCGCCAGCTCAGACCAACAAAAAAAGAAAGACGGCGCGCCGCGAACATTAAAAGTGAAGCCACAAAACCGTGCTCCTGCAAGTAAATACACCCGCTCACGCACACACCTACACTAAAACCATGCTCATCGCTCTTAGTACGTCATGAGTCGTCGTCTAGTTAGCATTGATTAAAAAAAATATAATTATGCTTTCCTGTGTAGTGAAACCTTATAAAAACAATAGCAAATCACAAAAAAAGTCTCACGGAATCACTTTTCACCCCTAAGCATTGATGTACTTGAAATAACATCGTTTTTTATTAAACGAATTTTAGGTTACTTGGAACAAATAACCTCAACAAACGAAAGCAGTGACTTAAAGTGCGAGGGTTGCCATAATATGATTTAAATCTTTCCCATTCGATTCAACAAATTTAAATGTGATTTCTTACTTCGAGTTATATTCATGTTCTCTTTTTTATTTATTTAATATTTTAGATTTCTAATTAATACTGAATTAAAAAGTAAATGGATAGTAGATATAAGATAAAGTCGGAATGATCCAGAATGGCTGCCGTCGAAAACCAGCGTGGTTTGTTCCGATCATTTTGATAATAACGACCTTTATTCAACTAATCGTGAACCAAAGGCTATATTATTATGGTTAAAAAAACTTTTTGTTTGTTACGATTTATCTTGATATTACTTTTTCTTCAGAGTCAGTGATTTTGTTGTTGTGATCTTTTTGTATTTAAAGGTAATTGACAATATAATTACCTATATTATTTCAAAGTAATTTACATAATGACTTCATACATACCTACGACAATGTTATGATTTACGCTTCAACAAACTTATAATTGAATTTCTATGTGCATTGTTATCGAAAGAAGCTGTATTTCACTTCTTTCGATCCCAAGACACTGTCGCGGGTAGGGTTAACTTACACCTAAAGATATACCCTATAGTAGAACTAAATATATGCAAATTTTAACCCTTACTCCGTAGACAGAGAATGCTACACACTTCACACTCTCGTACTAGCGCACTCTCACCCACACTCACACACGTCACACAATTAGGCGCATTTTTGCCTTTTTCTCTGTATTAAGCTCGTTCATTTATATAAAGTTATTTGATTTTTCTATAGTTTAAAACTAACCTATTTATTTATATTTGTATTTTGAATTTTTTACATTAAATTGCAAATTAATGGATATTTCTAAGGCCCGTATTACAGAACCTCACTCAAAACTCAAGCATTACATAAAACTCGTTTAAAGCCTTGTGATTGGTTAAAACTAGCTTTAAGTAATGCTTGAGCCTTAAGTGAGGTTCTGTAACACGGGCCTAAGTGGAACAGCGGAGTCTTCCAAGGCCCAACACAACAATTCTTGCTTTAAAGGTGCACTTTATAATTGTGTTTTTTTTTCTGATATAATTTTTTTTGTTTTGTTCGGAATAGAGGTCCTTCTAAACAATTGAGGTATAATGCCATACTTAACAATATCTTACTTGTACAATATTAGCCTACCCATAAAATATTATTACCCAAGTTATGGGGTATTTTTTATAAAAATGGCAACCCTTCGACTCACACATAGATAAAAAGGTGGCTTCAGTTTTGATGTTCGCAGCGCGCCGTCTTTCTTTTTTTGTTGGTCTGAGGTCGCCAGTGTCATTTTAGTTTATTTTATACACGCTCGCGCTCGAAGTCTCAATTTATTGTTTTGTTTGTGGATGTTATCGATAATATTTAACTGATTAAAGAGACTGAATTATATTTCAATTGTTTCATTAAACCTTCCCATAAAACATCTTTCTTCTAGGTACTTCCGCCTTCGACTCCGGTTCCGATCAATCAAATTATAACCTCCGATTCCGGTAAAACGACTTCCGTAACATCCCTGGTATGTACCGAGCGTGAGTTTCTCGGTGTTATTATATCCGCTAAGCGAGCGTCGCTGAGTGAGTACTTACTCTCTTTGATAGCTTTTGTTGCTGCGCAAAACGGGTACTCGCCAGCGGTATGAACATTCAGCGAACAACTATTAATATAAGCATCTCTTTTACTTACACGAAACCTACAATCTTTTGTACGTTTCTTCAGCGAGAAAATCTGCGTTCGCAATTTATTTGTCAAACATGTAAACCAACACGAGTTTTAGGAAAAACAACTGTAATGCCTACACATAAGGTTCAGTTGGCGCTACAACTTTTTAAAATTACTTTTTCAACAGTACTAGTCAGTCTAATATCAACTTTATTTTCACTAACGTAAAGTTGATGTTTAAGTGTACATAACATCAATTGGAATAAAGGATTTGAGTAGACCTTAAGTAGTCGCTTCCTTGTCGGTGTGAGGACAGGTGTCTAATGATAAGTAAATAAAAACAAAACAATACACAACTAAACTATTTATATTGGTCAGAACCAGTCAATATAAATCCAACAAAATTAATGAAGTCGTTAAATGACAGCTGTTGAGATGAGGAGCAAGCTTCCAGACACTGGTTGTAGGAGGTGAACCTGTTGGTGTTACCGCCACAGCCGGAGTACGAGAACTGGATACAGCGGGCGCTAGTTCTGTCGTACCCATACCTGAAAATGAAAAAGGGAAATATTTAACTGATCCTCTAAAAGATTTTTTGATCTTCTAATGATGGACACTTTTTTAAATAATTGTGCCTCTTTTAAACTATATCGGCTTTTCTCACAGTTAGCCGACGTACGCACGGACTGGATTTTCAACTCTCGGTGTTTAGCCGAGCGTCGAGAATCTAACGCGCTGAGACGCATTCTCATCTCAGCGCGTTGAAAAACACACTGTTGGATTTTCAACTCTCGGCGCTAAGCAGAGCGTTGAAAATCAAGTGCACGAAATAAAATCGCCACGATTTTATTACGTCCGTGAACGTAGGCTTAGTCGTAGTTGCAGTAAGTAAGCTAGGGCACTCTGACTAAATCGGTTAGGTTAGAAGTGTGACCAACGGCGTGCGAGCCGAGCGAGCGAAGCGAGCGGTGCTGCGGCAGCGGGTAAATCCAAGTTCGTCTCTGTTAAGGCTTGTGCAGACCAGCGCGACACGCGACGCGACACAAAGGCACCGCTCGTCGCGCGACGAGCGGTGCCTTTGTGTTGCGTCGCGTGTCGCGTCTGTTTGAAAGAGCCTTTACTTGACCATTTAGTATTTTTAACCGACTTAAAAAAAGAGAATTGATTTCGATGATTCTTTTTTAAAGTGAAACTTTTATTACATCGTCTCAAACTTTTTCGTCTGTGTGTTGCATGTCGCGTGACGGTCGGCTGCGGAGTAGGGATAAAGTGAAAGGCGCTTGTCAGAGCAGCCAAGGCCAATATGGCGGCGCCTATAGTTCGCTTAAAAGTTTCACTTTTACCGTGGTTTCATAAAACCACACAATCCTTTTTTTATTTGGTAGGTTCGGTGAGCAATGGGTAGCTCGCTGTCCGATAAGGACAAGGCCCGGGTCGATGCTCCTCTAAGAGATGTCAGCACAACTGAAGGGGTCCGCTAGGGCCGATGCCTGCCGGGGTTGCGGGTTTGTTCGAAAGGGTTACCATAGCCCCTGCCAACATACAGGCATTACTGAAGGAACACTGGTGGGTTTTTGTCAGTAAGAGTCGGACACGCTCTCTCGCTCCGCCCAAAGCGGGAGAAGTTATTTGATAATTTCCCACCAAAAAAATAAAATAAAGGGGGGTTCAGAATCATGTAGGTACCTACTGAATCCATGGTAACAGTTTCGACAATCAGTCGCGTCGATGTCCCGCTACCCTGTATTAGGAGCGCAAAATGGGAATTATATGTGGTTCGATTAAACACTTGCCGTTAGAAAACGCTGCAGTTTAGTACAGACGCCAGCACATCAAGCTACCCGAAACTGTCAAATTTTCCCAATCAACTTTAAACCTTATCATTCAGCAATAAAGTTCAAAATCTATTAAATAAATTTGACAGATTGTAGTAACCTGATGTGCTGGCGTCTGTACCTGCGAGGCAATTCTCGCGCATCTCGAATTCGTGATCGTCGTCCGATTCGGACATTTGCCTCGTGAAAATCAAGTTGAGCATGCTCGGCATGCTGATTCGATGATTTCTCGCAGGAACACCACGCGATCATGCGAGATGCCTTAGTTTACATGCGACATTGACTGCTGTTTGATTGTTGCTTACATGCTAACAGTGGTTGGAGGACCGGTAGACTCATGCAGTCGACCGCATGTGTCGCTAGGCCAGCTCTACCAACGCGTCGGTGGCAACACTTTGTCATAGTTTCAATAAAATACGAGGCCAGCTCACACTGGTTTTGTTACCACTGACGTACGACCTACTGTACGACCAATGTACGCGTTTTATGCGCGTGTATTCCTAAAGGTTATTGCAATTTTGAGTCTTACGCTACTAACATAAACAATCTGTGACAATTTCAACTGTCTACCTACCCTCTACCTATTACGATTCATGAGATACAGCCCCCTGACAGACAGACGCACGGACAGCGGAGGCCTAGTAATAGGGTTCCGTTTGAAACCCCCCGTGTACGGAACCCTAAAAAGTAGCTGTATGCTTAACTTACCTAACAGTAGGACTAGGAGT
Organism: Agrochola litura; assembly: GCA_949152395.1. NCBI lineage: Eukaryota > Metazoa > Arthropoda > Insecta > Lepidoptera > Noctuidae > Agrochola > Agrochola litura. Next base: position 9,968,063 of record OX424521.1, on the reverse strand, counting down.
AGATAGAACAGATAGCATGCCACAGTTGCCGCGATCGATTGGTAATTGACAGCTAGCATCTGAAAATAGACTAAGATTAGGTACTATCGCGCATGCGCATATAATGACTATTCCTGCTTGCAACGCTCGGCTGCTATAGTAACTACGAAAAAAACTTTTGACAAAAAAAAAACAACCGACTTCCTTAAAAAACACTACAAAGTGAAAAATAACTTTAATTTCGGAAGTCGGTGTCTTTGGTTTTGAATTTTCGTTTTTTGCCACCGACTTCCGAAATTAAAGTTATTTTTCACTTTGTAGTGTTTTTTTTAAGTCGGTTGATTTCTTTTTTTGTAAAAAGTTTTTATTTTTCACTTTTTATTTGTGGTATTTACCACACACAAATTCGAATACCACTACCTGCTATGTAAATAACAGTGAGAGGAACTTAACATATCATCCACATACTAAGTTGGAAAAAATACGCATTATTGAAGCTAACTTAAAAACTACGCAAGCAAAGTTATTAAAATTTATATGGGACCACCTCTGAAGTATTACCTACCAAACAAAAAAGAATCATTAAAATCAATTAATAAGTGGCCGAGTTATCGCATAACAAAGTTAAGAAAAAAAAAAAAAAACTTACAGTTGAATTGAAAACCGCCTCCTTTTGGAAGTCGGTTAAAAAAAGGGCCGTGTGCACGGGATTTTGTTTCAAAGTAGTTAGATATGCGTGACCGCAATAGTAGGTACATAGCGTAGATAATGTATGGTGTGGTGTTAGAATGTCGCAGTGCCCAGACCCAGAAGATTAAGGGCCCAAGTTTCAGTGGACAAGCTACATTGCTCGTAGAAACAATATGCCAACGAATTCTGGAGTGGTGAGCAGCCCCGGATTTACGCCTAGGCACGCAAGGCACTGGCCTAGGGTCCCAGCCAGCAAAAAAGCCAGATGGCATTGATACACACAAATTCCTTGCATATAATAAATAGAGCTTAAATTTTGAATACCATGTCAACAAAAAAAAAGTTTTGCCTCCATCCCCCATATCTCCGCCCCCGTCCATTTAAGTTCCATTCGGACGGTACGGGGGGTTCGGTATCACTGCAAGACCCAGCTACCTAATTGCGCAATGAATTTTCGTTTACCATTCGACTAGAATTTACTTTAACTTGAACCCAGTTGCTTTGATTTGACGTGTTTGGAATTGTGATACACAATTATTTGTGATATCAACTGCGGTCTGTTTGAGATTCTAAAGAGTGAACGAAAAGCGCCTAAAAAGGCTATTATTCGAATTGCGTAACCATTTTGACAGTTGTAACTTTGTTTCAAAACAACGAGTAATTTTTTTCATCCGTCAAATGAAACAGAAGGCAGTCTAGTGGCCTCAATCGATTTTACGTAGTAATCTTTTTGGGATTAACTCATGAAATCTCCATAATTATTACGAAAAAATTGAGGTAATAGCCTTCCTGATAAATTGTGAATGTGTTTTTATGTAAAACCTCAATGATAAATCAATATTAATGGTATGTTAAATATCGAAGCAACGAGATCGATTTTTAATAATAATTGTGATAGTTTTCTTCTGTTACAAGTGCTTACAACATAATCTAAAGATAAATATTTTGATATTTCAGAAACGAGGTATTTTGGTGGCATTTTAACGAAAGACAAATTCGCACCTCGTACTGTAACAAATTTATCATCAACCACAAGCTTAGCAACCCAGTCGAGCTTGCATTGGAAAAGCGAAAACTTACAATAGAGGAAGAACAAAAAAAAGCAGTTTTAAGGACATCGATGAACATACACACCACTATACATAGATCTATTGCCACATCATTGTCTGTTTAAGGTACCTACTTAATATCAATACTTATTATTTTCTTTCTAAGTGTTGAACATTCAATGTGTAGCACAGCAACAATGTTACACGCAGGGGTTTATTCATAAACATAGCGTAATGTTAAGTGACATTCAAACCTCAAAAATGTATGGTTAAACAGTTGCTAATCATTACATAACTATATGCAATGTTAATAAATAAACCCCATATTGTTTGTTGGTGAATAAGAAATGCACCATCAAAAACTTACCATACATATATTTTCAGTTGCATAACCTACTACATAAATGAATATTTACTTAGCAATTATAACAAAGTAAAGAAAGTAGGTAGGCAACTGAAAATATATCTAAGTACCTATCTTAAATGTTTTTAATAATTACTAATAAAATTATTATTAAGTAAGTAAGAATATCAAAGTCAATTGTTGCCTACATTATGGGAGGGGCATATTAGACTTAGTGGATGGATGTAACGGATGGTGGAATATATTGAGGATTTACTATTCTTTTTTTTTTCAGGTGTTAGGCTCAACTACATTATTCAGGATTTTTTTTAACTTTCTCTCATTCACTTACAGCAAGCAGTAAATACATAATCCATGATGATTTCCACAGGAAGACATTAGATTCCGAATTCCACTAATCCTTACACGCCCCATGTGCAAATATTTTATATTAATGTGAATAAATGCTATTATCAGGTTATAACAATTTAATAAAACTGTTTTATTTGTTTACCATAATTTATTTCTCTCTATTTACTTAAACCTAATGAATGACAGTTAATTTAGGTAAACATCTCTAAATAGTATCATTATAATAATCAATTGTCTGTGTTTATAAAAACAAATAGTATTCAATTCTTAAATATTTCATTTAAAGTTATTTTTATCTCTTCATAATTAAAACACTTTATGAAAGATTACACTGTTATCAGTTAACACAACAGGAACATGCGTTTATATCGCTGTCATACACGACTAAAATCAACAGTTTTATAAAAAAAATATTTTCTTTCATGAAAGATCTTCAGTTTCTACTTTTGTACTTGAGAAGCTTGAAATCTGGAGTAGCAGGGCAGCGCAGCAGGGGCGATATCATTCATGCTGCCTTCATGTCTTCGTAGGTGAATTGCCCCAGGAACTCTAGTTTTAAAACAAAATCATATTATTTTCTACTCAAAGTATTTGGACATTATGTGGCAAAGTAGGCATATCAACTAGGCCCACGGCTGGACAAAAGCCATCGGCCTAGTCATTGCTGCTAGTTTTATAATTTCTTCTTTATTTAGGGCTGATTTTTCAGTCTCCAGATATTTTATAATACTAAATGTTATTAGATATACATAAAGCATATGATGTGTTTATGAAGAAAGTTCGGCCAAGGAAATATAATCATAATTATTATGTGATTTGCTATGCTTGATTCTTAACTGTGTCAAAAAGCTTACCTTCAATTAATGCAGAAGATTCTTAATCCTGGATTGGATTAAGAATCTTCTATTGTTTGCCACCTTGCCACCAACTTCTTTGTTAGGAAGTCAACAAGATTGATGTTGGGTAGTATTCCATTCTTGTATTTTCAGCTCTTAGCACGTCTGTGAAAATAATATTAATGTTTTGTAGTTATCTGTTATTTGGTTAGTGGTTATTATAGTTTATTTCAGCATCTACTTATGCATAATAATATCAATTAACAATTTCAGTTATAAATAACTCGAACACTATCAGATTATTAAGTCTTTTTAGGTCATTTGATTTGTCAAATGTTTTTATTGAACCAACCCGAGTGACAGCTTCTTCTGCCACTTGTATAGATAATATATTTTGTAATTGTGATTACTTACATAAACAAATTGTAAATAAGTTGCCATCTGATCACAGTGGTCAAACAGTAACATTTTGCACCTACATGCCTTTACAAAAAATTCAAATAAGGTTTAGGCCAATTACATGTAAAAACTTAGAGAAATTAGATAACTCTTTGGCAAGTAAATTATGTGTTCAGAGTTTTAATAATATTTTTGACCCTAATGAGTTTTACGCCGAGTTCTTTTCACTATTAAACAAGCAATTTATTGACACTTTTCCACTAAAGACTAAAACTATTTACACAAAGTTCTTATTTAGTGATTGGGCCACTCCAGGTATTCGTAAAAGCAGGGAAAAACTTTTTGAACTTTATGGCCTAAAGCAACATATGAATAATACAAGCTTTCATCAGTATGTCGCAAAATATTCTAAAACTTTTAAAAGTGTGTGCAAAATAGCTAAAGCTCTTTACATTAGCAATAAAATAAAATCAGCTGATGATAAAATAAAAACTACCTGGCAAATAATAAATAATGAAACAGGTAGGAAAAAACAGCGTAATACTGAATTAAATTTAGAGACTGCACATGGCCCCATCAACTCAGATGTAGAAATAGCTCAGGAATTTGAAAACTTTTTTGCTAATGTTCCCCTTAAAACTACCGAAAATTTAAATTCATCACCCGCGCTTTCTGCCGCCTTACTTAGAAATAATGTAAATGCATGCCCTTTAGAGTTTAGGTTTCAGCATACAAACCCCCAGGCTGTTATAAAAGCTTTTAAAGATCTTAAAATTAAATCAACAGAAGATCTATGGGGAATGTCTGTAAAAGTCTGTAAATCTATCATCGAAACCATTGCGCCCTATTTAGCTTTCATATTTAACACCAGTGTAGACCAAGGAGTCTTTCCGGATCTCATGAAATTCAGTAAAGTAGTTCCATTGTTCAAGTCCGGTGATAGTAAGGAACCCAACAATTATAGGCCCGTGTCAATTCTGCCAGTTCTCAGTAAAGTGTTTGAAAAGTTGATGCTTAATCAAATGTTACGTCACTTTAATAAAAATTCCATCTTTCATGAACAACAGTACGGTTTCACCAAAGGGCGTTGTACCACTGACGCCGGTGTCACCCTAATAAAGAACATTTTTAATGCCTGGGAAGAAGCACAAGATGCCATTGGAATCTTTTGCGACCTCTCGAAGGCGTTCGATTGCGTAAACCATGAAACACTTCTGCTGAAACTAGAACACTATGGCATTAGGAATACAGCTCTTGATTTACTAAGATCATACCTGAAAGATAGAAAGATTAAAGTTCAAGTAAACGGCGTAAACTCGTTGGGGTCTGAAATGGCAATGGGTGTTCCTCAAGGTTCGATATTGGGTCCATTCCTCTTTTTAGTTTACATAAACGATTTACCCCAATTACTTCAAAATCAACCGAAGATGGTGTTATTTGCAGATGACACATCATTGATCTTTAAAATAGACCGACGGTCACAAAATCTTGACGACGTGAATAACTCTATTCTTCAGGTCCAAGATTGGTTTACGGTAAATAATTTGGTACTTAATGAGAAAAAAACCAAATGCATTAGATTTAAATTACCGAATGTTAGAAGTAGCGAATGTGACATCATATTGAATGGAGAAAAACTGGAATTTATTCATCAAACAGTTTTCCTGGGAATCACGCTAGACGAGAAATTACAATGGGGACCTCATATAACATCTCTTGCGGGGCGGCTAAGCTCGGCCGCTTATGCTGTTAGAAAGATAAGACAGTTAACAGATGTAGAAACCGCGCGTTTGGTCTATTTTAGCTACTTTCACAGTATTATGTCATATGGCATTTTACTGTGGGGTCGGGCTGCTGACATTGAATCCATCTTTATTTTACAAAAGAGGGCTGTCAGAGCCATTTATAATCTATGTCGTCGCGAATCTCTCAGGGAACTATTTAAAAAGATTAATATTATGACGGTACCTTGCCAATTCATCTATGAAAATATTATGTATGTAAGGAAAAATCTGCATCTTTTTAAGAAAATAAGTGATAGACATAATTTTAATACTAGAAATAAAGATAAAATAGATCAACCATTTTTCAGATTATCCAAAGTACAAACATCTTTTATGGGGTACTGTGTTAAATGTTACAACAAAATACCTTGTGATATATTACAATTAACTGAAAGAAAATTTAAAACGCATATTAAAAGTACTCTTTGTAAACAAGCATATTACAAATTAGAGGATTATATCCTAGATAAGAATGCTTGGAAGCATGCTGGTCTAGCTCCATAGGACAATTTTGAGTCTAGACAAAATCAAACTGGTTGCTAATTTAATTGTGTAATTAAATATTACAACATTTTTTGTTTTTACATTCTGTGATTACCTGAACTCGCACACTGACGAATTAGTATCACTTGTAATTTTTTTTTTTTTTTTTTTGGGAATATCGTATAGGTTTTACAATGCTTGTAAATATGTGAACACCATGTATCCATTACATAATTATTTTTTCTATCATTGCTTCATTTTTATTTTTACCTATTGTGGTATAGTAATCTTATTCCAGGTGCATCGTTTTCACATATAATTATATAATTAATGTATACAAAATATTGTAAAACATTTTAAAAGAGTAACGGTGGAGTTTCTTGCCCATTCTTCTCCATACGAAAACTACCCTTTGGAAGGGGCGACTAGAATCAATTCTATTTTTTGTTTTTGACGTTCAAAAGTGCCTTTTTGTGCCTAATTGAAATAAATTATTTGACTTTGACTTTGACTTTGAATGTGAGACCTAGTACGTAACTATTATTTTAACCACGATAAATAGTTAACCTCACGTCAGATGTCTGTGTCTACGCAACAAAAGAATGATTGTCCGTATACGTATACTCATCAATAATGTACCTACAACTACAATAATCTAATGAGATACGAAGGTACTCTCTTACACACGTTATTCCTATTTATTGGCTTACTTACTTGTAGTGATAATATCGACTTAGGTACTTTTCGCTATTGAGCAAAACAGCTTAATTAAGTCTTAGTTCATATAATTGTAGTCTGTGGTCTTAGTGCAGCTAGTACAAAACGACGACAGAGCAGGCAGTGTCTTGAACGAGAGAATTTTCCAAAGTTCTTCCAACTTCCACAAGCCACAAGAATAATGTTCCAAAACTGCTTATCATAGGCCCATGTTTCTGTATGAGAATAGTAAATATAATTTTGTATGTTGAAAAATGTAAAACAACTATTAATTTAAACAAAATTCAAGGCAAAATAATGCAACGAAAACTTTACCGAACTCAACAAAAATAAAATGTAAACAAACGCGTCGCCATGATTGATATCGTATTCTCCACAGACTTCAAAGAATAATCATTCCGGCGCAAATTATTGTCAAATGTTTAACATGTGGTGTTATATGCCTTTCCTGTTCTTTTCCCTACACTCTAATAAAGTTAGAGCAGCAAAGGTATACTTTAGACAGGCAGTAGTTTGCATTAAATCATCAACGCAATGAATCTGCAGATCGTTCAACTTTTACTCTCAGTGTTGCAATTTTTTTTCCCCTGAGTCCAGTATAGACATGCGTCAGAAACATCGAAATGAATCAAAAATCCGATTTCAGTCAGAAATGGAATCGTATCGATAATCCGAACTAGACAGACTGATTTCACAAAACCACGGAAGTGTAGCTTTGCCTAAGCATTTGTTTATATTTGAATAGTTTTGATCGATGCACTTACAACCGAATAATATTACTAGAGATGATCGAAACTGCGAGCCAGAGGAGCCTCCTGAAATCGATTTTCTGTTACCGACATTCGGTCACTGTTTTGGGGTTCCATTTGAAGATTTGAGTATGAAAATAAAACATAACTTACGTAATCATAGTATTTTTAGGGTTCCGTAACTGAAAAGGAAAAACGGAACCTTTACAGGATCACATTCGTTGTCAGTCTGTCAAGACCCTGTTTCTCAGGAACGTACGGAGGTATCAAGTTAAAATTACTATCAAATACGTCTGTGGTCCCTTAGAGCTCTAAAAAATCAAGCTTCTAAGTCAACGCAATAAAAAATTACGGCTAAGCGACATATTTTGATACTCGCAAATCAATCAAAACCTACAGGGTACTTCCCGTTGACCTAGACTCATGAAATTTGGCACAAAGCCCGTCTCCGAAAATCCAAAATGTTTAGTTTTATCCCATATAGAAAAAACCATTACAAATTTACATTTGCAGTTGGAGAATTGACCGTGACGTATATCGATACATGGGAGAACATGTTTTTCAACTATAAAATTAAGTTTGTTTTTGGGATAAATTCATCTCAAATACGGAACTCTTCATTGCGCGTGGTCTGATACGCACTTGGCCGGTTTAAACATCATCCTACTATAATATCACACAATAATTAATTAAAAACAGTTAGTGAAGATGTGTGGATGTTTGTTAGATACATAATAAAATAATGACCTAGCAGCAGATTTTTTATCCCTGAAGTATGTTCCCGTAAGATATTTTTTTCGAAATGACGTTGTTTTTCGATATCCACTCGGATGGAGCCTCTGTTTGGCTATATTCGCTATATTCGTCATTTTGAACAGTCTTTCAGCATGACGAATATAGTGAAAAATAGAAGAAACGAATAGATGAAATCAGCGTTCAAACCCGCAGTGGTTTCGGCGTTTGATACAGGTTTTAGACAAACATTAATAAAATAAAATGCCATCATCGTGTTATTTTAATATTTTCTCGAGTCAAAGTTGAGTGTATTATTTCTACAAATTGAATTAACTAACCTCTACACAAAACCACCAGCCACTAAAAGCAAAATTCCTCCGCCAGTAGGGGTGTCCAAACTCCCAGGTTTAGTGGAAATCCCACTAAGTTGACAACACTGCTTTTCTACGATTTTGTCATTGGCCACAGATAACAAAAACGTGAATAGAAAAACGTTTTGTTACGTAGTTCAATTATGGTAGAAAGTGTTTTAAAAATTGTTTTTTTATTTTTCGGCAATCATTATACATTTTCATTTAAAAGCACTAGTAGAACATCAGTTGTAATTAAAACAAAATTACATTATCGCACAATAATTTTAAAATAAACCATTCATACATGCTATAACTAAACATATCAATTTAACAAATATAGACAATTTCTTGGAACATCCCTATACAATTCCAGTCTTATGGTGAAAAATGTATATCGCAATTCCAAATATGGCATGCGATTAAGACTGGAGTTGGTTTCAATTCAGGATCACAATCAAAAATAAAATCTGTTACGCAATTAGGCTGCTGCACGCCATCCGGTTGCCTCTCCGACAAAATTTTACGTGCTATATGGGTGTATTACAGTGGGTGATTCCGGGCCGAAACGATGATGATGATGTCGCCCAACTGTGACGAATCATGCCGAACCAACCAAGTGTGTAGCACCCTGAAGTTCTACTGTTTGGGCTAGCGTTAATCTGTACTGTGCTTTAGATATAGGTGATATAGGGAACCCTGTATAGGTAATTTGTGTTTTAGTAAATTATTGTTATTCAAAATGTTAAAAAAACGCTGTCTGATTCGTGAGGATTGTTAGGTATCGTAGTGAGTGTTTATTTATGTGGTAATATTCAGGAAAAAAACAAAAAAAAAAATTCGCCCCTTTTTTTTTCCATGTTGAATTTTACCGGGTTATTAAATGAGGCGCAAGCGGCTGTTGTTTAAATTATAATTTTGTACGGATTTGGGGTAATTTTGGTACAAAAAAATTAAAGGAGAATGCTCATGGATGTATGGAATCCCGTACCATGTTGCATCAAAATCAAACTTTGTTTTTTATAGACTACACTGATCATATTAACTCCTACAAAAGTTATTTTTGAAAAAAAAAAACCGGGTTTTTGAGTTATTTTATAAAATCGATAATAACCTAAAAACTAGGCTATTTTTTTCGACGCTTCCGACGACTATTTTAAATAGACACGTTAAACACGAACGAACATTATTGCTCTAAAAATAGCGTAATCCACTAATATTAGTAAGAATTACGAGTTATTGCAACATAATAGCCGCGCCACAGGATGCGTGACTAAAACTCTGACATTTGTCCGACCTTTATATTGCCAATACTGTGAGCGGATCTGCTTACCTGAGTAGGAGTTATCCATGACTGTAACAAGTTAATCATTGGAGTAGACGCTTGTTCTAATGAATGTGTAGGTTGGTTTCTGGGTATCAAAAATGAACAATTGATACATCGTCGGATTTGCCGGTTGACTGACGGTGTCAATCGGTCGACCCCACGACTCGCCATATTTGCACAATACACAACACAGAAAAAGAAGTTAAAAAAATACAAACAAGTTCTACTTCTCAACGCACAATTCAATAATTATCTAATATAATCTCAAGTTCTCAACTCTCAAAAACAGTACTCGCTAGCGCAAAGATAGTTGGTACTTGATACGTCAGTAGAGTACAACCAAAAATGTCAAATCAATGCACAGACTATAAAGTAACTAGTCGGGATTTAGGGATGTAATCGATAAACAAAAATCTTAAGGGTATGAAAATCGATTTTGTGTCAATTAGCAATAAGCCAAACTAAATCGATTTGGTGTACTTAATTGTTTGATTTTACTTAATTGTTGCTGATAATCAAAGAAATCAAAGCAAAAACATACAATTCGTGAAATGTTTTTCAAGCAAACATTATATACTTATTTATTACAAAAAAAGAAACTATTACTGGTTAGTCGATTCATCAAAAATCAATTCTATTGCATTCTACATCTCTAAGACTGGCTGTGAACAGCCAATTAACCATAGATAAAATAATGATAATCATATAATTAGATTCCATTATATTCTAGTTTTTTTTTAATAATGTAGAATCGGCAAAGTATTCTTTTTTACAGTAGTCATGACGCTTCCAAAAATCAGGGGTTAAAAAACGAAGGACGCCAACGATTGTCATAAAATGTTATGCTTGCAAACAAGGCATTTCGTAACATCTAATTTGTTGACAAGTCGACAGACAAGGGGCTATTCATGTGAAACGGAACGTCAGTTATAGGGAGTAAAACAATATCCATACTTTTAATCTCAAAAGTAAATTCCCTGTTCACAAATCAAATCCCCGACGTGTATAACGTAAAAAATTATGAAAGTAATTACTATAAAATTTTGGTCTTGATGCGCGAGACTTTTTGGTACCACTTTTGGTCATTGTCCTTTGAAATAGTAATAAAATTTTATTTTTCATAATTCATCTTTTTTTTTTTACTTTTTCGTAATATTATTGCAGTACCTATGTGCCCCTTTCGGTTTTGACAGGTTTATTTTACATATTGTAGATACATACTTACCATTTATTTGCTGTGTATTCACTAGATTGAAGAGAGTCAAAAAGGCACAAAAACTCCAAAACATCGACATTATTTTCACCTCAGACACTAAACAAAATTAAACGATGTATTTGGCAGTAAAAACAAAATTAAACAATATTCAATGATGGTGTTTCGAATTCTTTTTTCATTCGTTTAAAAAGGAATTTCGAAAGAATACAATTTTTCTAAGACTTGTCAAAGAAGGCTAGTTGATAGCAAAGTTAGTTCTTTAAATACCAATTGTTTTAAGTACTAAGTTATCTCATTAAAATTGTCACAAGGTTACTAAAACATTGTCACCATTTTACACGGAGTAATAAGCAAATGAAGTACCCACTGATAGAATAAGCATGCTGGCAATGTGCCAAGCTATGTTGGCCGTAGAACTGATGACCGTTGGGGTAGACTTGTTCGTGAGTGGAGACCGCGACTCGGCAAATGTAAGGTAGAACGTCCTCAGGCTTGATGGAACGATGACCTTTGCAGAGTTTTTGGTAGCAGCTGGATGAGAGTAGCCGAGGATTGGAGATGCTTATGTTCAGCAGTGGACTGCTTTAAATATGTCATCATCATCACACGTCTTTCTACATTTATTCTCACATGTATAATTTCAACATAAGTGATGTAACCAATATTTTAATTTAAAAAGTGTTCGTGGAGTTTCTTGCCCGTTCTTCTCCATAGATACCGACTACGCTTTGGAATGGGCATCTAGCGTCATCTTTTTGACTGACCGACCCCTTGACAATTCGAAATTGTTTATTTGAAACTAGCTGTTGCCCGCGACTTCGTCTGCGATCCAGGATGAAAAGTAGCCTATGTCCTTTGCCAGGTTAAGGTCTAACTATGTGCTAAATTTCATACAGATCAGTTCAGCCGTTTTAACGTGAAAGCGTAACAAACAAACTCATTATAGTTAGGATTAGGATATTATTATATTTCCTTTATTGCATTTTTATACATATTGATTACATTTTTAAATATTTTGATAAAAACAAAAAAAAAACATCCAAGCTAATTATGTTTAGGATTAGGATTATTTATTTTATGTTACGTTTTTTTGATACAAACTCGAAACGCGACGTCGACAATACGAAAGGACGTAAAAAAACATGTGAATAAGTATCTTTTAGCAAATTCCTTGAAATCTCACGAAGGTATGTAAGAAAGTGCGATTTCTGCTTGAGTTTAGAAAAATGGGGCTAAAATGTAAACAACGCAGTATCGTGAATAATGACGTCACATCATAGCCGCGATAGTAACGGACGATTTAACTGCAGTAGAAAATTCTTGGAGTCTAATCTTCTAAACAAGAATAGAATTTGATTATTAATACTTTTCTTGGGTTTATATTACTGTATTTAAGTAGGTACATGTCTTTTAACTGAAAAAAATACTTGCATTTTCACTATTATCATTTTGGCATATTGCTTCGAAATATTGTATAAAATCTTCACCTTGATTTTATCATAAAATTATGAGTTTTGTTAAAGTGCGAGGTAACACTCCATTTCATGTTGAATCATGCTACTTGAAGTCACCGCGCAAACCATTATTAGGGTTCCGTAGTAAGAGAGATATAGCCGTACTTTTTGTAACTATCGCTAGGAAAGCTGATTCAGTATTTGGGTGTAGGGTATATATTAGTTTTAATGTTTCCATAATATACACCTACCTACCTAATGATACCTAATGTCGATGCTAGACATGATAAGAATGATGAATGAAGAATGAATTTATCCCAAGAACAACAAACATAACATTGTAGTTGAAAAACATATTCCCCCATACATTCCAATTGTAAATGTAAGTTAGTCGACAATGTTGCCGATTCCCTTGTTCACAAACTAAACTAAATTTAAGTTCAGTGCATCTTTTTCCTTCTATTTCATTAAGAAAAGGACAGAAGATGAATTTTAGTTTAGTCCTATCAAATTAATCAGCGCCTGTCACTACTCCATACAAGTTTAGACATGATGAAAAACTTGCCCATTAAAATTACGTCAACTTACGTTTAGTCCTGTCAAATTAATTAGCGCTTGAGCGCTAATTAATTTGACAGGACTAAACTAAAATTTATCTTCTGTCCTTTTCTTAATGAAATAGAAAGAAAAAGATGCATTGAACTTAAATTTAGTTTAGTTTGTGAACAAGGGAATCGGCACCAATATCGAATATTAATCGTTTACTTATAAAGCCTACTTAGCTGTGATAGTTTTCCTTTTAACTTCGTTATTTATACAACTACCGTGATTTTTTTCACATATCCAAAAACAACCATTTAGCTGGCCGGAACGGAGGCGGGGGGACAGGACACCTAACTCTAACAAAAATCAGTACTTTAGTGCTTAATATTTCACAAACGAATACCTTAATCGAAAAATGGTTGAAATCCCCTGCTTAACACTTTGTCGGCGTGATTAATATGTATACCCATGCCAAATTGGGGAAGAAAAATGTTTTTGTATTTAGTGTAAAAATGAAAAACAGCTTTTTTCAAATAATTTATATCGATCGCAATTTCACGAGGCTTACAAAGTCCAGTAGTATATGGCTTCTTTTTTGTTAAGGCTCGTCCGCACTAGGGCACAAGTCGCACTTCCTGTACATGCCACCGGAGTTGCACCGGGCGCCGCGCCGGTCAGTAGTCTGAAAGTCGAGCTCCATACTCATAGAAACTCAGGAAAGTAAGGAATAAAATAAAATAAAAAATATTAACGTATGGAGCACCAGCCCTTTAGTTCTATTCACTTAAAAAAAAAGTACTTTAAGTGTTTTCTCACATACAAAAAAATAACTCAAAGCTTTTTTTTCTCACGCGTAGTGCTGCTATACTAATACCATCCGTACGTTAATATTACGTGAAAGGTATACCAGAGACATTATATATTTTTTTAGTTCCTGACTTTAAGTTTCTATTAGAATGGAGCTCGATTTTCAGACCACTGTGCGCAGGCGCCGGATCGCATGTTTGTGCCGGATCCGGCTGATTTTTTATCGATCCGGCCGGATCCGACCGGATTGGTCAATTCAGGATAATTTTCGCTTTTCGTTCCAAAATGGACTGTTAATGAGTAAATCGAGTATGTTATAAATAGGTTATTTATTAAAAAAAAAGTTGAACTTAAAATTATACTAAGCTTTATAAAATCTAACATAGTTTAACCTTGCGTCATTACTATTTTCAGAGATCACAATAATTTGAGAATGCTAACAATTATTACAATAATGATTTTGTATTATAAAATATAACTCTTTGGTTTAATCAACTTACGATAAATAATTATTTTAAGTACATAATATATATGTCAGTGTATATGTACTGATATTATACAGTATCAAAAAATAACTTTTGGTTTTGAAAAAGTATCATAGAAAACAAATAGTATTCATTGTGTCATCTGCCAAACCATCGACTTCTAATAGAGCTAAAAATATAGCCTGCGGCCGAAAAGGTCTTTTCAGCTTCTACACTGGCTTTGCAGTCAGCAAATAATCATGCAGCGACATACAAAACAAAACACACATTTGTGACCCGAGCGAGGAGTGGAATAATGCTGAGCACATAGTCATATGGTCCAACTTGGCGGCGCCGCGAGGAGGAGCGGGGCTCCTTGCGGGATGGCTCAGCGTCGAACGACTCGCATGCACACGCACCACGTAATTAAAGTATATCACCGGATCCGGTGTTTTGGTACAGGATCTGGTAAACATTTAATGACGCTGGATTACCGGATCCAGTTTTCCGGATTGCAATCCTTATCTGAGACAGTAAATAAGAGATAGCTCATAGGATTCATTGTATTTTTTACCCGTAAGATCCTGTAATTTTACCCGTGAGAACCTGTAATTTTTACCCGTGAGAACCTGTAATTGGCTCTATGTTTCTTAAATAACTGTTATCCATTTGTTATAGCTGTTGGTTCTCCTATAAATAAATAAATTTATCAAGCTATGTTTGACATTTTATAAAAAAATACATAAAATAAGATTGAGAATTAGCACTTAGTCTAAGCATATCAAAAATTTCAGCAGCCCGCCACGGAAAACTTAGGATTTCTTTTATGCAGAAAAGTTTGAGAATTTAGACTTCAGTCGGAGAACGCAAGGTGCAAGAGAGTTCAAAATTTTTTAGCACCCCGCTGCGTCTTTTCTTTGGCCCATTCATGTAAAAATAGTACCTAAACTTTGTCAACTTGTACACACCGCTACACATCAAGCTATACATTTCCAGTATTAGCTGACCTCGCATTGTACGGAAATCCTACACAATGCGAGATCAGCATAAACTGGAAATGTATAGCTTAATATGTAGCCGTGTGTACAGAAAAGTTCATTAAATGTTTACATTTTTATAAAAAACTACACAAAATAAGATTGAGAATTAGCACTTAGCCTAAGAATCAGAATCAGCTTATAACGTTTCCACTGCTGGGACACCGGCCTTCACTCTGGGAGTGGCGGGCCCAGTGCGGGTTGGTGGATAGCATGTTTCGAATTTTTGGTTCTAGGACATACCGTTTTGAGAGCAGTGGTAAAAAAAAAAATTACATGGAGTAAAGTGTCTCCCGGGTTCTTCTTCTTCTTTTCGTTTGGTTTGTGACTAACCAGGTGTCAAAGTTTTAAAGCCGTCCAAGGGCCTCTGACTTGCCTTCACATGCCGTCGAGAAATATTTCTCAGGCATGTGAAGGTTCCCTCACAATGTTTTTCTTCACCGTTTTTGAAGCAAGTGGTAATTATAAAATATGCACATGAATCCGAAAAGTTAGAGGTGCGTGCCTTGCGTTCGAACTCGAGACTTATGACTTGGCAGTCTGACGGCCACACCTCTAGGCTATCACTGTGCCTGGGTTCGAATCTACGCAGTAGCCGCGTTAGGGTAGGGCGCGGTTGGGTCACCGCCTAGGGCGCCCAATGCGAACTACCGGCCTTTTATTTCTATATCTTTTCTGTTATTTAATTCTTTCTTAACCCGACTGCTGGACAGCAAAGACAGGGTTATGTTTTTCTGTACAAGTCGACAAAGATTAGATACTATTTTTATATGAATGGGCCAAAGAAAAGACGCAGCGGGGTGCTAAAAAAATTTGAACTCTCTCTTGCACCTTGCGTTCTCTGAACTCTGAATTCTCAAACTTTTCTGCATAAAAGAAATCCGAAGAAGTTTTTCGTGGCGGGGTGCTGAAATTTTTGAGCTCGCTTCGCTCGCTTCAGAATCCTACATTGGCCTATTCTTCAAACTAGAATAATAGCTAAAATTTTCGCCCCTCTACTCTCCAAGAGAAGGGGGGGGGGGCACAGAAATCTCGCCCGGGGCGCCGGTATTGCTAAAACCGGCACTAAATCTACGTAGGTCCTGGTGCAAGAGAGAGTTCAAAATTTTTTAGCACCCCACTGCGTCTTTTCTTTGGCCCATTCATATAATAATAGTACCTAAACTTTGTTGACTTGTACACACGGCTACACATCAAGCTATACATTTCCAGTATTAGCTGACCTCGCATTGTAGTCCTACACAATGCGAGATCAGCAAAAACTGGCTTGATGTGTAGCCGTGTGTACAGAAAAGTTCATTAAATGTTTACAGGATCCGGTACCAAAATACCGGATCCGGTAAACATTTTTATAAAATAATACACAAAATAAGATTGAGAATTAGCACTTAGCCTAAGAAGGCACTGCTCGAACAGCTCTAAAGTTGTTGAACATCAAAAGATCTCTTATATTTTTTATTTGGCTGCATTTAATTTTGTTCGTGATATTTTCGTTTTATCTTGCAACGTATATACATATATTCTTGCATCACGTTGGTCTTAACTTATTTACGGGGTTTTGTAGTAGGTACATGGCGTGCAGTTGCAGTGCCTGGTAGCCTTTGGTAATCACTCTTGCGGACTGTCATACATGAGGTCATATAGCTAGGAATCCGAACCTAGAAAAAAAAAATAACTAAAATTAACAAGGTTTTAACATACAGATATCACAATATAATATATTATATCACAATATATATGAAACAATAGGGTTTCGGGGCGAAGAACCGTACCCTAATTGCGTAATACAACACAATCACAATTTGTTTCGATATGAAACAGATTGCTAATCCATTGTTTCATAAGTTGGAAAAAAAATCTGCTCAACAACGTAAATAACGCAATGAATTTTGTTGAACTGTCAAAATGAAACAAATTACGCAATTAGGGTACAGGTTTCGTAAAAAGCATCCTGGTGCGTTGCACAGCTAACAAATGACAGGCGACTCGTGTCAAAAAGATGCGCGTTGTCTGTCTTTCAGACGCGTTCTAGAACATTCTTGAAGCTGCGGATTATGGCGGGAGCAGTTCGAAATGAGTTCGCGTTATAAGGTGTAATTGATATAACAGCAATTGTACTGATCATCAATCAATCTGCATAGACTTTTCCCAAATATGTTGGGGTCGTCTTCCAGTGTAACCGGATTCAGCTGAATACCAGTATATATATGGAGCGACTGCCTATCTGACCTCCAAAACCGAGTTACTGGGTAACACGATACCCCTTGGTCACAGTGACTTTTTTCACTAGGGGACTAAACTAGACACCGTGAAAAACACTCCGGGAGTGCTGACAGAAGTGAAAACTTGATCAAGATCGCCTTGGTGGAAGAAAAATACTACATTGGTCCGTAACCTTATCTAAATAAGGAGCACAATCGCGTTTACTGTAATGTATGGTAACCTTCTTACTCTCTACGATCTGCTTTGTCAATGGTCTGTCATATATAGCCGTCCAATATTAAACCGGATTACAAGCAAAATTATATCGTTTTACTCATATATTTCAGTGGCGACGAGGATAAAAATTAGAAGCGTGGCAAATAAAAATTATTTCCAAAATGTCAATCGGAAAACTAACCGAGTTTAATGTAAGATCGGGAAATTGGACAATGTACGTGGAACGCATGGAAATGTTCTTCAAGGTCAACAGTATTAAGGAGGAATTTTGGTTACCCACATTGATTGCGGCGATGGGTGACGAAGCTTATGAACTTATAAGCAACTTAACAAGTCCGGGCAAACCGAGTGCAAAAACTTATGAGGAGGTGGTGAAGGTCATGACGGATCACTTGCAACCAAAGCCGTCTTTCATGGCAGAGAGGTACCGTTTCCGACAAAGAAGACAAAATGCGGGTGAATCGATTTTGCAATATATTTCAGAACTGAAGAAAATGTCAAAATTTTGCGAATTTATGTCCGTATTGGAAGAGAATTTACGTGATCAGTTAGTATGCGGGTTGCGAAGCGAGTCGATTACAAAGGTGGGCTATTAAGTTGTCAGCCTATACATATAATATCGAGTATGTTACTTCAAAGCAGAATGGGGCAGATGGGTTGTCACGGTTGCCAGCTGTTTCTGCTATTAAACAACCTATTAAAATTCCGGAACAAACATATTTACATTTCGCCCAAAATGACATGTTATTGGATTATAATGAGATTAAAAGACAAACGAGCCGAGACCAGTTGCTAGGCCGAGTTTTAACATATCTTCGCGACGAATGGCCGTCTGATAACGAAATTAAATCGCTCCAACCTTATTTTAATCGTAAAAAAGAACTATACGAGGAGTTAGGTTGTGTGATGTGGGGCCATAGGGTGGTCATACCGGGTGAGTGTAGGAATAAGGTTTTGATGGATTTACATGAGGCTCATATGGGTATAGTTAAAACTAAATCTTTTGCTAGGAGTTATGTTTGGTGGCCGAGTATGGACGAAGAAATTGAAAAAACGTGCCGTGGTTGCAGTGTCTGTGCTGCAGAAAGTGAGGCACCGCCTCGACATACGCCCTGCCCTTGGGCTTGGCCAGACAGACCATGGGCCCGTGTACATGTTGATTTCTTAGGCCCTATCACGGGGCGGATATTTTTAGTAATAGTTGATGCCAGGACCAAATGGCTAGAAGTTAGTCAAGTACCTAGTACAGCGGCTAATCACACGATCAGCGTTTTAAGTGACGTGTTTGCACGTTTTGGGTTACCGAGACAAATAGTCTCTGATAACGGGCCGCCGTTTACAAGTCATGAGTTTTCTCAATTTCTCTGTACAAACGGGATCGAACATATATTTTCAGCGCCATATCACCCTGCCTCAAACGGGGCAGCTGAGAACGCAGTACATACCGTTAAAAGAGCTATCAAAAAAGCAATTAGAGAGAACGCAAACATAAATTTATTTTTAAATAATTTCCTTTTATATTATAGGAACACAGAACACTGTACTACAGGTGAAACACCAGCGTCGCTCATGTTTGGCCGCAGGTTGCGTACAAAATTTGACGCCCTAATACCAAGTAGGGACAGTAGAGTTAGGGATGCTCAAGAGCGTCAACAAAAATACAGCGCAAGGGGATCGCGCCAACTGCGCCCGGGGGATGAGGTCTGGCTGCGTCAATATCGTGGACAGGATAAATGGGTATCTGGAAAGGTTACCGAAAAGATGGGGACCACTGATTATAAGGTAGTAGATGCTTTAGGTAGAGAATCCCACAAACATGTAGATCAGCTGAAACAACGGATACGGAGTTCACTAATCTGTCCTTCTCCCTTTAGACCGATCAGTGAGAGTTCCGAGACGGTTGAGATAACTCAGGAACAGGGTGCGCCCAGTCCGGGCGGTCCGCGGAGCGAAGGCTCGGCTGCAACGACCGCACATCAGGATGATGATGAAGGAGAGCCTTTTGAAGACTGCGTAGAAGGGCCGGTTAAGAGCACAACACAGCCTTATTTGCCTTCTCCTGAGCCGCCTCATTCTCGTCCCGTTCGTCAATGTCGAATTAATAAGCCAGTTAGGTATAATTTATTTTGAAGGATATTGAGGTTATTTTGCTTTGAGTTATATAGTTTTAAAAGTCTGAAAGCCTTTTATGGAATGTGGATCGAGTGGGTTCTAGATTAAGGGTGAAGGTGTAATGTATGGTAACCTTCTTACTCTCTACGATCTGCTTTGTCAATGGTCTGTCATATATAGCCGTCCAATATTAAACCGGATTACAAGCAAAATTATATCGTTTTACTCATATATTTCATTTACAAAACCTTTAAAGTAAAAATACTTGCATAGAACATTGATCCGTAACGTAATATAAATAAAAAACACAATCGCGTTTACAAAAATTAGGTGTTATTACAGTGTCGCAAATTCAATGGTTTAGTCCCATCTCAAAAATGCCCAACGCGCCTAAAGAAGTTTTCACTTCAAAAACAATTATTCCCTACTATTGTCAAGGAATGTAAACATTAGCGTACGCCGCAGTCAGCAGCTGATTTGTTTTTCGCGATTCCAGGTTTGGTCCCTCATGATGAGTAAAATTCTGTAAAAATTCTCAACGTGAAAACTTAGGTGAAGTGACCTGTCATTCCGCTGCAGTGCTATTCTATAAAAATCTCACCGTGAACGCTTAGGTGAAGTGAGCTAGAAAGTGAGCTGTCAACAGTGTCAATCCCTAGTATTTGGTGGAATGACAGCTCACGTCAAGCTCACTTCACCTTAGCGTTCACGGTGAGATTTTTACAGAAAAGCAAGGCTGACGTTAGGAACACTATTGAAAGTTCACTGCAAGTTCACTTCACCTAAGATTTTTATAGAATCGATCGGTAATAACGAGAGCGATGTGCAACTATTAAGGGATATTTTGCTAATGAAACTCTAAGTCATACATCTAAACAGACTTCAAGAGCTGTCAGTGTCAATATTCCACAACAATAATGACTCAAGTTACAGCTGTTGAACTCGGTTTAGATGTGCTGATCGCGTTCAGTTGTGTTGGTAAAATAAGCCCTAAGGCGACAGTCCACTGCTGCGTAGGATGTGCATCGAGAAGCTTCCCACGTTAGCTGTGCGGTTCATTTGTTGCCAGCCACGCATTCGTGCGTAACGTGGGTCAACTTGACCTGCACGGTAATTGCGTAACACACTTTCCATGGGATGGCATTTTGACAGTTCAACAACATTCATTGAGTTCTTTACGTTGTTGAGCAGACGATTTTTTTTGACATATGAGGCAATGGATTCACAATTTCCTTCAAAATCTTTCGGATTGTGATTGTGTTACGCAAATGATGGAGAAAAGTGCAATAAAAAATATTATTATAAAATGTTTGGCTTACTGCTTTAATATATGGCGTGGTGCACTCGGAGTAGTTGACTTGCGACGTATCTGTATCTTGCGATGAATCGGTACTATATTGCGATGTGGTTTTATCTTGAGAGTTCTTGTTTTTGGCTTGCGACGTTTTATTGGTAACTTGCGTTTTAATGGCTGGCGATGATTTTGCGCATGGTGTGTAAGCGTATTATTCTGACGTGATGGCAAACGGAATGTATCTTGTATCACATTAGCGGTCATTATGGGATCATTATTCATGTATTCATTGGAATCGGAATCCAAATCTAAAAAAGAATAAATAAAATTAATTAAGCAGTACTTACCTTTTCATAATAAACATGAACATTGGGTACTCCAATCTGGGTACTCCAAATTGGGTACTACATTCGCCCTTGACATATTTACTATTCTATTATTTGACATTATATACTTTTTTTTTGTGGCTTTTGTGGACATGATAATTATTCAGATTGATTACAGTTGTAATAGCAATCATATAATTGCGTTTTATTTAAAATAGGTTTTTTACTTTTTTTAATTAATTAATTTTTTTGTATAGATTCTTTTCTACATATTTTGTGAATGTGAGAACGCTGTAGGCTTAGTGGATTGTAGACCTGTTGACCATTTTCTATTTTGTTAAGTACTTGGTACTTATTGAAAGACCTACACTGTCCTCCCATACCTAGAAACACTGTTATTTGAAAGTATTGTAAAAGCCAATTATTTTTAAAAGAGTAACCGTGGAGTTTCTTGCCGGCTCTTCTCCATAGGAAACGACCAATTGGAACCGTGCACCTAGCTTCTGACGTTTCATAAGTGCCCATGTAGGTTTATGTGAAATAAAATATTTAGTTTTTTTTTTTTTTTTTTTAATAACCAAGTGTCAATGTGTGTGCGTTAAGTTCTGAGTTGAGCTCCACGTTTACTGACAAATGCGTGCACTGACCGGACAGGTCCACTCAAATCTGTATGGTTCTTTCCTCAAAAAACCATTTCAGACACAAATCTACATGGTCCTCAAATGAAATGCTCTGACCAAGATTATTTCCAGCACCCTAATTGCGACACAATCACAATTTGTTTCGATTTGAAACAGATTTCTTATCCATTGCTTCATAAGTTGGAAAAAAAATCTGTTCAACAACGTAAATAACGTAATGAATGTTGTTGAAATGTCAAAAGGAAATAAATTTCGCGAAATTGTTTACAAAAATGAGTTACGCAATTAGGGTACAGGTTTTTTTATATACACATTGACATTAATGAATTTTATATATATATTTTTTTTATTATTTACATTTAAAGTATTATATTATTTTAATTATTGTGAATGTGAAGACTATATGGGTCATTCCTTTTTGTTTTTAATTTTTTCAATACCTAGTCATCCTGAGGATGCCTCGCTGAGAGGTGAAACACGTGTCGATTTCTATCAGGGTTTTTTATGGCTGTTTAGAAATAGCTAAGTGGAACAGGTTACTAATTTATACAACGTGCCGCTACAATGGCGACATTAATTTAACACACGGGTAGGGCTAGTGGCCAGTAATCATAAAAATGAAATAAGAAAAAATAATTATAACTAATTATTTTTTCTTATTTCATTTTTATGATTACTGGCCGTTTGAAAAAATTTTTTTTTCAACTAACGTTGAAAAAAAAATTTTTTCAAACGTTCGCCGACATAGTGCTCTCTCTTTCCTTCAATTCGCTTTCTCTTTGCGTGTTATTCGTTTTATTTTCATTGATGCGATGTTATGATCCGTGACCCCGGTAAATATAGGTCCTACCTCTACGCTACAGTTTTTGCTCCAAGATGCTAATTTAGAAAATTGTAATTAAATAAATAAATAATAACGTTCGATGAAATCAAAACATCTCCATAAAAAGGAGGTATACACCTACGTGTGTTAAATTAATATCACCATTAAAGCGCCACGCTGTATATCCACGTCTATTGTATTTTATAATGGACTAGCTTTTCCCCGCGGCTTCGCCCGCGTGGATGTCGGAAAATATCCCACGGGAACGTACTACCGAGATTTCATACCTAATAACAGAGGAAAACGACATTGACTCCTACCGCTGCGCCCGCGTTGCTACGCGTAATTTTGAAACTGTGATATCTTTTAAACTATTCATTTAAATTATATTATATCGAGGCATATTTTAATCTAAATTAAATACCCAATTTAAATAACATATTTTATTGGATAAGGATTAATACTATACCGGTCAAAAAAGCTTCGGAAATAACAATTAAATTTTTATCAAATTCTGAAAGATAATAATGATTATTGTGGGTTATTTTTAGAAGATAGACATATGCCAGCGGGAACTTTTTTGTTAAATTTTTTTAGATGAACAATAACTTACCACATATGTTTGATGTATCTTTTTCGGTTTAGGCAGCGCACGCCAGTAAAGCTCCCAGTCGGTATGATTTTTTCCGACTTCCTCAACAATAATCGTCAAATTTCAGCCAATTTACACAAAATCATAATGAATTATACACTAAAACCTTCCGCATGAATCACTCCGTCTAATGGTGAAAACCGTTTGAAAATCCGTTTGGTAGTTTTTGAGTTTATCGCGTTCAGACAGACAGACAGACAGGCAGACGCGGCGGGGGCCTTTGTTTTATAATATGTAAGGATATGTATGTATATATATATGTATAAGGATTTCCGCAAGCTCACGCCTGAATCAATTTACTAACTAAAATACTGGTATTCAGCTGCACCTGGTTAGATTGGAACCCGACCCCAACATAGTTGGAAAAGGCTAGGCAGACTCATACAAAAAGATCACAGTCATTGGTTTGGTCAAGTCGATGACAGCACGCTAAGCCGTTGGTTCCGGCTGTCATTCGTAGATCTTTGACAGTCGTTACGGGTATTTTAGAACCCCCAAAGTCTGACGTCCGACTGATCTTCACCACAAGGTAAGACTTTTGCGAAGGGTATCGTGTTACCCAGTAGGGTTGTGGAGGTCAGGGGGCTTAAAACGGCCGCTTTGGCAGAATCAAAATATGAAAATTATTATGAATCACACAAACTGACAATTCATAATATTATCTGCGTTCAATTCATATTACGCAATTCATCTGTTTGACAGTTTTGTATTACAATAAAATAACATTAAAACTGTGGAAAAAAATAAATCCGGTGTATTTTTTTCATGCGGCAATATTTACACCAAATATAATTCTATATGAATTGAATATGATTCAGCTAAAATATGTATCACCATAGAGGAATTGCTGGGAATTCAGAAAATGAATTGCTTTTAGAGGAATTGCTTAATGGTGCCGATTCCCTTGTTCACAAACTAAACTAAATTTAAGTTCAGTGCATCTTTTACTTTCTTTTTTTTTAGCCCCTGTCACTACTTCATACAAGTTTAGACAAGATTAAAAACTTGCCAACTAAAATTACGTCAATTTACGTCAAGCGCTGATTAATTTGACAGGACTAAACTAAAATTTATCTTCTGTCCTTTTCTTAATGAAATAGAAAGAAAAAGATGTACTGAAGTTAAATTAGTTTAGTTTGTGAACAAGGGAATCGGCACCAATGTGGCCGTTTTAATCCCACAGATAGGCAGTCCCTCCATGTAGAATACTGGTATTCAGCTGCTTCTGGTTAGACTGGAGACCCATCCCATTATAGTTGGGAAAAGGCTCGGCAGATCATGACTAAAGGAAACATACCTTCTATACTTGTTAAGTCTCTGCGATCCCTCTCTTCTTTTTGATGGCTCGGTGGAGGAACCACAAAGAACATAAATAATACAACTATTATTCTCATATTTGCAATGTTCGGGTGCACTAATAAACGGTTCGTAGTCATGTTGTACAAGCTGCGACTTCAATCATCATAGAATGATTGTGCAATATTATCCTAACATGAGAGATTATCCTCGCGATCACTTTTAACAATGAAGAGAATTAAAATTATTTAAACAATTAGGGAATTAATATTAAAATCCAACTAGTGCTAGAGGTCCGTCCTCCCGACACTTTCGACATTAGTATACCCACTAATACGGATAATAATCGATTATTTTTATTAGATAATGAACCGCATTGTTCGAAACTTATATTTGTTTTTTTTTTTTCTATATTTGTTTAATAGGATTGTGAGTGATAGGCATAATGACCATTCTATCTGTCTATTGTTGAAATAGCCAGCACGGTTAGCACGACCACAATAGAAACGGGTTTTGTCGACGGAAGAATTGACATAATGACAGATAAACAATGACAGTCTATAATTTTGTCTATTTTTCTGTCGACAAAACCCGTTTCTATGGTTGACATGGTACGCGTGCAAGTATCAGTAGGTAGGCTGGCTTTCCACTACAACTGTTCAAGAAATCGGAGTGGTGAGCGCCGAAAAATATCCACCAATAGAATTGCTTCATTTTCCTTCTATGTACCATCGGGGTAACGCGTATTTAACCAATTTGAAAACAAAATCCCGCACACGACCCTTTTTTTCGTAGGTTAGCGATACTATTGCGGCCGACCGCTGCACGCAAGAATAGGAAGAAGGCTGATTTTTAACCGACTTCCAAAAGGAGGAGGTTCATGAAAATAAAGTTGGCACCCCCACTTTCGAAAAATGAAAAATTAAATCGGTGAAAATTTCGAGCTAATTAAGGAAAATTTTGGACTGCAAGAAAAAAATTTCAGACCAACCCCCCCTTCGAGATATTCAAAATTTTCAATGGGGGTGCTAACTAGTAATTAAGTTAGCACCAGCATTTAAATGTTCACTAAAAAAGTTTTATGTAGGTCTAAATTTCGAGCTCATTAAGGACAACAAATGCAGCATCAACCCACCCCCCATGTACAACCCCCCACCCCCAATAGCTCGAAATTTTCACCGTTTTAGATTTTCATCTGCACGGTTTGGAGTTTTAATAATTTTTTGAAGTACGTTTAACATTTTGAACTAAGCATCAGTCAAGGGGTAGTTTTTTGGGGATGTTGCAAGTAGTAGTTGTAATAATACATTAATAATTGATTTACATTTTATGTATGAAGAAGAGAAATTTTCGTATAAATTAGATGTTATTTTCGGGAAGTTTGGTCAAGGGGTGGTTTTAAGGGATGTTTTATTTTTGTACTTGGTAGTCTACAATTCTATGCTAGGAATTATAGTGGTGAGATTTTTTTTTTTAATTTGCTTTTTCATATTTTTACGGATAGAGGGGTGGGGGGTTGTACATGGGGGGTGGGTTGATGCTGCGTTTGTTGTCCTTAATGAGCTCGAAATTTTGACCTACATAAAACTTTTTTAGTGATCATTTAAATGCTGTGGGGGTGCTAACTTAATTAATAGTTAGCAGTCCCATTAAAAAATTTGAATATCTCGAAGGGGGGGTTGGTCTGAATTTTTTTTCTTGCAGTCCAAAATTGTCCTTAATTAGCTCGAAATTTTCACCGTTTTAGATTTTCATTTTTCGAAAGTGGGGGTGCCAACTTTATTTTCATAGGAGGTTCTCAATTCGTCTGTTTTTTTTTTTTTGTATGTTTGTTACGCGGCCAATTATGAATAGATTTTGATGATTCTTTTTTTGTTTGGTAGATCATACTTCAGAGGTGGTTCCATATAAATTTTATTAACTTTGCTTGGGTAGTTTTTGAGTTAGCTTCAATTATACGTATTTTTTACCACTTTGTATGTAGATGATATGATAACTTCTTGTCACTGTTATTTACATAGCAGGTAATGGTATTCGAATTTGTGTGGGGTAGGTAATACAACTAAAAAGGGAAAAAAAAAACTTTTTACAAAAAAAAAACAACCGACTTAAAAAAAAAAACACTACAAAGTGAAAAATAACTTTAATTTCGGAAGTCGGTGACAAAGAACGAAAATTCAAAATCAAAGTTTTTTTTTTTGTAGTAAATGAGTGGAGTGGAGACTGATTATGATGTGATATATTAAAAATAAGAAAGTGTTGTTATTAGGTAAGATTAATAATTATTGTCATAGTGATTTTTATTATTTTTCATTTTTAAATGTCGCCTAGTCTTTCGTATGTAAGTACGTAAGTATGTGTAATTAATAAACATTCTAGTGATGTTTATCGATATCTTTCATTTAATAACGTCCTGTAAAACAAATAGCAGCAGTAGGCTGCTGAGTCGTAGGTGCTTTTCGTGGACAAAAATGTAAAAATAAATTTTAATGCTAGGTGCTATTCGCGCAGGTGCTATTCGGACGGGTGCTCTAAGTGGACTACTTCAAGAATAGTCCTTACAGTGTACAGAAATGCGTTCTGTCGATAGTACCTAGTGATAGTGATTCCTTCAAATTACCTAAACCTAGTGGTGGCCCAGTGGTAACGGCCGCGACTTACGAGTTGTAGGACAGGCGCTTTACTTTGTGTAAATTATTTCATCACCACTGCTCTCAAAACGGTGAAGGAAAACATCGTGAGGAAACCGGCATGTCCTAGAACCGAAAATTCGAAAACATGTGACATCTACCAACCCGCACTGGGCCCGCGTGGTGGATTACGGCCCACTCCCTCTCACAGAGAGGAGGCCTGTGTCCCAGCAGTGGGAACATTTATAGGCTGATGATGATGATGATGACCTAAACCCGCGAAATGAAAAATTTCTTACGTTTTTTAAATTCGCTGCAATTATTCTAACTAATGTTATAAATGCAAAAGCGAGTTTGTTTGTTTGTTACGCTTTCATGCTAAAATGGCTCAACTGGATAAAATTGCACATGCATGCAGGCACATGGGTAGCCCATGACCTGGATAAGGACATAGGCATAGTCAACAAGGAACCCTTATACAGGATAAGGGTTCATTGTTGACTACGGAACCCTAAAAACCATAGCCAGAAGCACTATTGTGTACGCAGCGGCGTCGTACTGCAGAAAAGAAAGCAAGAGAGGTGGAACATGCATCTTGGTAAAGAACGGACTCCACTTCATTGAATTAAAGAAGATAGCAAACATATCAGAACCCGGAGTATTTGAATGTTACCTAACTTTAACACAGTCCTAGCTTGTGTATATAGAGTTCCCAAGTTGGGTAACCTGAACGCATGTATGGATAAATTACAAATTCTCCTAAAAGAGATAACTAAGAGGTGCTATCATAATATTGTCATTGCAGGGGATTTTAATATCGACATTATAAAAAGGAACTTTCAAAGTATTGAATTTGAGTGCCTTTTACTAAACTGTAATTTAAAATTAGCTGTGAATCAACCTACACGCCTTAAAAGTAAAACTTGCATTGACAATATTGCTCACAATTTTCGCAAAGCATGTAAGGTTAGTCTTAGAACTGGCTCTTTCGGACCACACAGCACAGTTTATGATATTACCAGTACATAAAAAGTGTAACATTAAATACTGGCAGGTAAAAAGACGTGACTACTGCAATGAAAATATGACAAAATTTTAAAATTGCTTACCTACATAATTTATCATTTTCTGACATTATAATATTAATTATCCTAATTTAGCGTACAATTCTTTTCTTGACATATTTTCATTATTTTATAAATTATGCTCTTTCCCGAAAAAAATGTTAGAATTAATACTATGAGTAAACCGAAATGGGTGTCACGTGGTATTAAACTATGTAATAAAAAGAAACGATAGCTTTTATGGCAATACAGACTTAAACCAAACCAGATTAATAGAAGTAAACTTACGAATTACTCCACACTATTTAAAAGAATTGTAAAACTCACTCAGAGAGCACAAAACAACTACACAATAAATACTTCTGATAATAAATCCAAAGCTACTTGGAAAATAATAAATAACTTAAAATTCAAAGTTCCGAAAAACTGTATAGACAAAATTCGTGTGAACAATGACACTATCACTGACCCAAAGGACATTGCAGATGCTTTCAATCATTATTTCGTTGACAAAATCAATCCTATAGCAGGATCTGGAAAAAAAGCGACATCTTTGATACAAAAAGAAAAGATTCTTTTTTCCTGGCTCCATGTCTGCCAATCGAGGTGTTTAAAATTATAAAAACATTAAAAAATACAAATAATGTAGGATACGATGGGCTATCAACAAAAGTTATAAAATCAGTAGCAGGAGAAATATCAGTGCATTTAAGCCATATAATGAATCTACATATGTATAGAAACTGGTATTTTTCCCGACGCACTCAAAATATCTACTGTTAAACCACTATTTAAAAAGGAAAATAAAGAACTAATGCAATTCTATAGGCCCATATCCCTTATTAGTATAATGTCAAAAATATTTGAAAAGTACTTATATAAAAAGTTATATACTTATTCGAAAAAGAAAATATACTCGCGAATGAACAGAAAGGGTTCAGAAAAAGTAAAACAATAAACTTGGCAATATATGATTTTTTACATAATGTCATGCCAAAAGTGGATGCGAATATACCTGTATGTACGATATTCTGTGATATGACACAGGCATTCGACCATGTGCGTCACGACATACTAATTGAGAAATTAGAAGCATACGGTACCTATTAGAGAGAATGTTTCAAGCCTTGTTCAATCCTATTTATGCAACAGAACCCAATTTACAGAAATCTCGGCAGTAAATAAAAGTAATAAACATGAAGTATAACCTCATAAAGGATAACCATGATATAGTGTTGTTTGCGGATGACACTTCACTTTTTAACCGACTTCCAAAAGGAGGAGGTTCTCAATTCGTCTGTATGTTCTTTTTTTTTTTTTTTTTTTTTATGTATGTTTGTTACGCTATTACTCCGCCAATTATGAATAGATTTTGATGATTCTATTTTTGTTTGGTAGATCATACTTCGGAGGTGGTCCCAAATACATTTTATTAACTTTGCTTGGGTAGTTTTTGAGTTAGCTTCAATTATACGTATTTTTTCCCACTTAGTATGTAGATGATATGATAACTTCTTGTCACTGTTATTTACATAGCAGGTAGTGGTATTCGAATTTGTGTGGGGTAGGTACCACAACTAAAAAGTGAAAAATAAAAACTTTTTACAAAAAAAAAACAACCGACTTCAAAAAAAAACACTACAAAGTGAAAAATAACTTTAATTTCGGAAGTCGGTGACAAAGAACGAAAATTCAAAACCAAAGACACCGACTTCCGAAATTAAAGTTATTTTTCACTTTGTAGTGTTTTTTTTTTGAAGTCGGTTGTTTTTTTTTTGTAAAAAGTTTTAAAGTATTTTATTATTTTAATTATTGTGAATGTGAAGACTATTATGAGGGTCATTCCTTTTTGTTTTGTTTTTAATTTTTTCTCAGTTAGTTCTAATCATGGTCTGACAGTTTGAGTCATTTAAGTGGCCTACCCAAATGTCCTTTTTTTGGTATTGTTCGTCGAATCGTTGAACTCCTTAAATTCTGAGTTGAGCTGCACGATAACTGACAAATGCGTGCACTGACTGGACAGGCCCTCTCAATCTGTGTGGTGCTTTCCTCAAAAGACCACTTCAGACACCAATCCACATGTCCTTCACATGATCTGACCAAGATTATGTCTGGACTTTAAAAGAGATTGAGACCTCTGAGTTTGTTTCGGCCTTTCTTCTCAGAGTAGTCAGATAGGAAACGCCGACCTCATCTAGTTTTAAAATATGATTGACGTGTAAAAGTGTTTGTACAAACTTACTTACAGAAATAAAATCATTTATCATTTATCAAGTAATTCAAAAATCAAAAGAGCGTGTAGTTAAATTTGGCGTACCACAAGGTACTGACGTAGGACCACTATTTTTTATACTGTATATTAATGACCTACCCAAAAGTGTCATTGGGTGGTCGATTACAATTGCCTGTAAAAATAAAGACACATACGAAGCTGACATTAATAAAAAAAATGGTTAGAAAATAATAATCTTAAGATAAATCTTGAAAAAACGAATGTTATGCATTTTGCCCAAAGATCAGCTATTCCAAATGTTAATGTACACTATTGTGATAATAACATAGACAAAGTCGACACAACCAAATTTCTTGGAGTAACAATAGATAGTAAATTAGATTGGAAAGCACATACGGAAGCCTTAAGCAAAAAAAACTTTTTACAAAAAAAAAAACAACCGGCTTCAAAAAAAAACACTACAAAGTGAAAAATAACTTTAATTTCGGAAGTCGGTGTCTTTGGTTTTGAATTTTCGTTCTTTGTCACCGACTTCCGAAATTAAATTTATTTTTCACTTTGTAGTGTTTTTTTTTGGAGTCGGTTGTTTTTTTTTTTGTAAAAAGTTTTTATTTTTCACTTTTTAGTTGTGGTACCTACCCCAAACAAATTCGAATACCACTACCTGCTATGTAAATAACAGTGACAAGAAGTTATCATATCATCTACATACTAAGTGGGAAAAAATACGTATAATTGAAGCTAACTCAAAAACTACCCAAGCAAAGTTAATAAAATTTATATGGGACCACCTCTGAAGTATGATCTACCAAACAAAAAAAGAATCATCAAAATCTATTCATAATTGGCGGAGTAATCGCGTAACAAACAGGAAAAAAAAAAAAAAAAACAATCAGACGAATTGAGAACCTCCTCCTTTTGGAAGTCGGTTAAAAAATTAGTAAATCGACATAATGTGCACTGTACAAACTAGCCCCCATGTTAAATGTTGATGCGCTGTTAACTGCTTTATCTTGGCTTAGTGTTCAGTAATTTAAGATACGGAGTTATATTTTGGGGCAATTCAACAAATAAAAATGTCATTTTCAAAACCCAAAAGAGGTGCCTTAGAACTATGTTCGGACTTCATGTTACTGAGACCTGCAAACCATTTTTCAAAAAATATTAAATATTAACCATTATCCATCCATGTACATTTTAGAGACCATTATGTTTGTTAAATCGAACCTAAATCTATTCTCTCTATTGTCTGATAGAGTAATTCGAAATAGACACGACAATAGCAAACTTTGCATACCTAAATCCAGGACAGCTCTACTGCGTAAAAGTATATTCTGTATGGCGCCAATTCTGTATAATACGTTGCCAAAATATTGGAGGGAATATACAACGGAAAAATTAAGAAGTAGGTTAAAAAACCTTCTTTTAGAGAAAGCCTACTACAGTACTGACGAATTTCTGAATGATAAATTACCTAATCTAATTCTTATAATTGCGTATTCCTAATTACTTTGACATTAAATTGACTAATTTTTATAATACATAATGAGTTGTTGACTGTATTCTGTAGAACATTTTAAATTTTTAAATTCTAATTTGGACTATTAATTATTTGAATAATGGATAAATTTATAATTATTTGATTAAATGTAATAACCTACCTACTTATATTTGTACGCCGTTGAGGCAAAACATGACTGTGGTAAAATATATTTGTAACATTTTGCATGCCATGTGTCATGTGTATACTCATGTTTTGGACAAATAAATTATATTTATCTTATCTTTATCTGTATCTCATCTCGAAATTAAAATAACTTACTTATTTACCTGATTCTTTTTTTATATGACTGATTAATATAATACAAACTATTATAATAATAATCATATTTGTATATTACAATATTGTAAATGTGAAAGTGAGTTTGTTTGCTTATTCGTGACGCTTTTACGCTAAAACACCTAAACAGATTTGGATGAAATTTGGCATGAGACTAGACCAAGGCATGGGTTAGGACATAGGATAATTTTTATCCCGATATTCTTACGGGATCGAGACTTATGTGGATGAAACCACGGAGCGCAGCTAGTTAATAATATAAGTAACATTTAAATGGTATTTTATTATTCTCGCATCGTTAATTTCACGGTTGAAAAAGCGATTAAAAGACTTATGTTGCAAATTATTAAAAGCATAATGTTGCAAATTATTAACTTGTATTTGTTTATATAGCCATGAAGGTATTTAATAAAGGTGCTATTCCACTGCTGCGTTGGATGTCCACGGAGAGGTTACGCAGTACGCATGTTAGCTGCGCGGATTCATTTGCTTGCCAGCTACGCATCCGAACGGTACTTATAACTGTACAAGGATATTTTGGAACGTGGCCAAAATATTAACTTTTTAATACATAACATCACGCCTTGTTTCCTCGAAGAGTTGGGTAGAGATGTAACCATACTACCATCGCGGAAAGCCATAAGTAACCACCGTAAGGACTATTCTTGCTTGCAGCACTCGGCCGCTATAGAAACGGGGCGGTAACAGATGTGGTCATCATGTGCACGGGATTTTGTTTTCAAAGTGGTTAGTTATGGGCTTCCGCGATGGTACACCGATATCGCAAGCACTACTGTTGAGCGTGAGCTCCCACCCAAAAGTAAAAGTAAGAGTCTGACACGCCCTCCCGCTCCGCCCAGAGTGGGATAAATAACCACACAAAAAAAAAGGTCGGGCAAAGTATTATAGGGTTTTTCCATCAGGAATTTCTCAGTATCAGCCCGAAGTTTGGGTTTATGCCCGGTTGCGCGGTGGTTTCATTTAAATTTTATTAACTTTGCTTCGATAGTTTTTCAGTTAGCTCCAATAATACGTATTTTTCCCACTAAGTATATGTGGATGATGTTATAATAATATCCTAGGCTATACTTTTATTTGTAAATAACAGTGACAGGATACAGGATACGTAGCAGGTAGTGGTATTCGAGTTTGTGTGAGGTTAGTATCACTAATTAAGAGTGAAAAATAAAAACAAACTTTAATTAGTCTCACCGACTAAATAAAATTTGTTTTTATTTTTTGTCAGTCGGTGTCAAAAAACAAAAATACAATACCAAAACCACTGATTTCCGAAATTAAAGTTATTTTTCACATTGCATGTTTTTTGGAAATCGGTTGTTTTTGCCTGCCTCGTTGGTCTAGTGGTCGCAAGCACTACTGCTGAGCATGAGGTCCTGGGTTCAATTCGGGCAAAGTGTTATTGGGTTTTTCTATCTGAAATTTCTCAGTAGCAGCTCGGAGTCTGGATTTGTGCCCGGTTGATGGCAATAGGCTCGCCCCCTATTACATGGGACTTAAACATAACTGGCGAAATGTGGGTGTACCTGCTACAGGGACACCTCTGCCCAACCCTTCGGGGAAACAAGGCGTGATGTTATGTTATGTTATGTTATGTTGTTTTTTTTTCATACATAACGAAGTTATGTAGGAACACGTGCGTAGCGTAGCCGTGGGCAGCAATGGAACAGGGCCTTAAAGCATATTTGATAGTTAAATTCACCTTGCGCAAGCCATTATATTTTATTATCCATTGCTAGTGGTTGAGAAAAGTTGTACACCATGAAATCTATATTTAATTTTCTTTTTATATTTGGTGGGATTATAGTCTTCAACAATGTTGTCGGTAAATATACTAACTTAATTGGCTAGGGCTGATTTTTACAACGCCAGATAACTTTAACCGAGAAATAATAATATTGTCGCAATATTGTCTTTGGTCCGTGGCCTTGACATCAACCAATGAACCAGAAACTTTTTTTTTATTGAATTCGTATATATTTTTTTATAATTTAGAAGTTTTGAAAGTTTTTCTTGCGAAAAACAGTCAGACGTTAATTTTATTCGACGGAAAAGATTTCTAACGTTCGAAATTCAGTCCTTACTCAACTATTTATTCTGAAGAAGCAGAGATTTAAATCGTAAGATTGGTCCGGGATGACCAATCTTACGATTTAAATCGTCAAAAGATGGTCGCGTTTCTGTTTCGTTGCTACCATGGAAACGCCATAAATAACAGGATGTATGAGCTCACTCTTCTCCTTTCCGACCCAGAGGCCTCATAGGAGAAAAATAGGGTCTCTCCTCCAGGAGAAAAATAGGGTCAGGACCAGTACAGTTTACAGAAACAGACGCCTCCCGTCATTCCGACCTCGCTGTCGAGGTCCTTTGCGATCGCGACTGCGCCCCCGAGTAAATGAAATTCCCCCCGACCCTTGCTCGAAAACGAGGTGCTAGCAGTTGTTGCAGCTGAGCACGTAGCTTTAAATACCCCGCATAATAATCAAGATGAAAATCTAAGTTTGATACAGCCTGTCCCTTCTTGCTGTCCTCTCTCCAGCAACGCCCTAAGCCGAGGTTCGTATCCCACAGGGGGTCCTCTTATACGGTGGAGGTCTGTCCGGCTTGGGCAGGGCATCGCCGTGTCCTCGTGGAGGCGATCGGCGGCGGTGATCTCTCGCGTCCGGCCCTGATTCGGGCCATGCTACGGAGCGAAAGGAAATTGGAGGCCGTCACCTCCTTCTGCGAAGCAGTAATGCTCGCGAAGGAGGAGGCGGAGCGCGTGAGGGAGAGGCAAATTTCGCGCCCTCGCGCCCCTAACCGCCGCAGGAGGAGACGCCCTGGGCGTCGGGAATCACAGGCAGATTTCCGGCCACCGTAGGCGCGGGCTTGCGGACGGTGAGCAATGGGTAGCTCGCCGTCCGATAAGGACCAAGCCCGGATCGACGGCGCGTTGTGTTCCACGCGCGCCTCAAAGAGATGTCAGCAGAATTGACGAGGTCCGCTAGGGCCAATGCCTGCCGGGGCTGCGAATATGGGCCGATAGGGATATCGTGGCCCCCCGGCAACATGGCAACTGAAGGAACACGGGTGGGTTTTAGTCAGTAAGAGTCTGACACGCCCTCCGCTCACGCCCACGCTCCACCCAGAGCGGGAGAAGTTATTTGACTATTTCCCACGCACAAAAAAAAAAAAAAAAAAGTGGCGCTAAGGGGTTAGCGAGTGCTCACCTACTTTTAATTTAGAAAAGTTTTTGCCCCTGGCTGGTGGCTTTGGGTGTAGTAGCTTAAGGCAGCAACAGGAAAGCCCGGTTAAGCAGCCAAGACCTCAGTGGTCAAAATTGCGAGACGTCCTTAAAAAAGCTCACTCTTCTAAGTAATGACCAGTGATAGGAGTAGGTAGATTGATTTGGGGTCAATGAACTGGCACGTATATATTAGTATGGATATGCCTCTGGGATTCCGGGATTTTGAAAATAATAAGATTTTTTTAAGGAATTTCAAATGTTGTATTTTTAATAGTAGGTATATAGGTGATCGGCCTTCTGTAGTAAAAAACTTTTTACAAAAAAAAAAAACAACCGACTTCCAAAAAACACTACAAAGTGAAATATAACTTTAATTTCGGAAGTCGGTGTCTCTGGTTTTGAATTTTTGTTTTTGTCACCGACTTCCGAAATTAAAGTTATTTTTCACTTTGTAGTGTTTTTTGGAAGTCGGTTGTTTTTTTTTTGCAAAAAGTTTTTATTTTTCACTTTTTATTTATGGTACCTACCCCACACAAATTCGAAAACCACTACCTGCTATGTAAATAACAGTGACAGGAACTTATCATATCATCCACATACTAAGTGCGTATGTGGATGATATGATAAGTAAAGTTCGTAGTAAAGCCGTTCGTGTTGAAGCTAACTCAAAAACTATCGAAGCAAAGTTAATAAAATTTATATGGGACCACCACTTTAAAAAAAAAAAATTTTTTTTTTTAAATCCGCTACAATTGACGACTGCGGAACTTTCTTCCGATTGCCACTAAAACTGCGCTTGCACAATCCCTTTTACTTCCCATCCTTGACTACGCTGATGTCAGTTATCTTGATCTCACTGAGGCACAACCAGATAAGCTTGAGCGACTTCAAAACTTTTGCATAAGATTTATATTTGGCCTGCGCAAATATGATCACATTTCTGAATTTCGTACAAAGCTCAAGTGGCTTCCCATACGTCTTCGCCGGAATTCTCATATCTTATTTCAGCTCTACAGTATTCTGTTCAATCCTACAACCCCCTCTTATCTTAAAGAACGTTTCAAGTTCCTTCATGACACACATAATAGATATCTGAGGTCATCGGAAAATTTGAGACTTGAGATGCCGATGCATTCCACCGGCTTTTATGACAAATCTTTTACAGTTCAAGCAGTACGGTTATGGAATGCCTTGCCCGTGTCGATAAGGCGTGCTCAATCTTTGTCCACTTTTAAAATTCTGGTAAAAAAACACTTCCTCTCTCCTTAAACATCATCATTACATATAGTTCCTTGCTCTTGTTTCATGTTTATAATTTTATGTATATCTGTTATTTATCTAATATGTCTATGTATATATTTAAATAGGTAATTATATGCTTTATGTATTTGTGTATCTGTTATATATGTAAATGGTACACCACTGACAACCTGCAGTATTGTCTCTCCTTTTCCATTTAAATCCATCCAAAGGTTGTCTGTAAAAGATCGCTTTTAGCGATAAGATCGCCCATTGTGTCACCTAATGTAAAATTTCTAAATTAATGTCTGTAATTTTTTTGGTGTGCATAATAAAGAATATTCTATCTATATTCTATCTAAATCGGTAGACATACATAAAAAAAAAACAAACATACGCGACGAACATATAACCTCCTCCTTTTTGGAAGTCGGTTAAAAAGTAGCAAACGTAAAGTGGGATTCTATTAATAATAGTTACTGTGGTGCGTGCGACGAAAGATGGAACTTACCTCTCCGCTATCCTACTGACGTTCGACAACCGTGCGTCATGACGCACGGTTGTCGAAATTTCTAATGTAGTAGTTTAAAAATCCTTACTTTTACAATATTTGATTCAATCCCGTAAGTACCAAAATGAAATCCCGGAAAAAAGGCTTATCCATGTTATGATTTCTATGACTACTCATGATGCGAGTACGTAAAATCAATCTACCTACTCCGATCACTGGTAATGACACCTTACGCGCGACATAAGTACGGGAAGGGCAAATCTAACGATTTAAATCTTGGAGGAGAAGTATAATAACATACTTACTTATCTACCTTAACTGTTTTTGCGGCCAAGCAGAGATGCAGTGTTCAGGTTTTAAGGATGTCATTACAAGGACTTGAGATTAACTACACAGGTATACTTAGATATTGATAGGAATTGGTATAACAAACTTAACATTGTAGTTGAAAAACATGTTCTCCCATACATTCCAACTGCAAATGTGAGTTTGTACGCACCATATTGAGAGATTTGCTGTGTTATTTTAAAACCATAGCTTTCTTATAGGTTTTCTTGTAATCTATAAGTATATAATTATTTACTGTATTTTTTTCAAAATTATAGGCTCAGTTTCGGAGATAAGGGAGTATGGTAAATTTTCTTAAATAACTATAAAACTATTTATTTTGTTACCGTGTTTGGGTCACAGAAATTCATATGTGTACCAAATTTTAACTAAATCGGTCCATTAGATTCTGAGCAAATTGGCTGTGACAGACGGACAGACAGACACACGAGTGATCCTATAAGGGTTTTTTTCAACAATTCGTGTCAAAGTTGTTTGGTAGAAGGTCCCATAGATAGGTACTGAATAAATTAACCGATTCGGCTTTACATTAGATATACTTTTAGCGGTAGAACAACTACGTTGCGAGACTTGAATTTTAGTACAAGACATGTTATATTTTTGATGGGATTATTATTTCAGCTGCTGACAACAGGTGCACCCTACCTTTACTAAAAAAAAATCCAGATGGAGAGCTAAACTGTTTGGCGCATATGCCAAGGTAAATATATGTGTGTATGTGTGTGTGTGTAGTATTTGTGTGAGGGTGTGTGTATGTATGTATGTATTGATCTTTTACTTTGTTATACCATCTTTGTAATACATATGGAATGCAATAAAGAATTGAGTATGAGTAAGTTATTGAACATAGATACATCTTTCAAGACG
This sequence comes from Agrochola litura, assembly GCA_949152395.1. NCBI lineage: Eukaryota > Metazoa > Arthropoda > Insecta > Lepidoptera > Noctuidae > Agrochola > Agrochola litura. The sequence continues at coordinate 9,929,170 of OX424521.1, read as the reverse complement.
CTGCCGCCACTCCACAGCAGCCCACGAATATTAGACAATGTTTTTGATAACCAGCTGAATTATGGTATTACATCATTTGAAAGGTTTATCATTCCAACGATGGGTTTGTGGAAACTGTCCATACGGTCGGGTTTGATCTTCAAGTCCCGTCGTACAAACAGAACTAAGAAGCTCTCCTACCGTAGGGTAGGAGAGCTTCTTTGTTCTTCTTAGTTTCTTAGTTCAAGCTCATGGAGGAGAGGCGCGAGATGATTCAGCAGTCTTCTGACAATACGAGCAAGTACCGGCAGCTCAACAGATGTGTCTAATTCCTTGAAAAACCACCTTCACCGCTTTAATACTGGCTGGTAGAGCCAGCTTACGAACCTGAAAACCGATAATGGCAGAATCGTATCCTCTAAACCTAAACTTTTGAGGTGATCGAGAAGTTCTATATTGGGGTCGGGTTCCAGTCTAACCGGATGCAGCTGAATACCAGTACCTATTTTACATGGAGCGTCTGCCTATCTGACCTCCACAACTCAGTAACTGGGTAATACGATACCTCTTGGTAAGACTTGTTGTCAGACTTTCAGGTTTCTGACAACCCGTAAAGACTGTCAAAGATCCACGAATGACTCGGGACCAACAGCTTAACGTGCTTTCTGAGGCACGGAGGAGTCTAGGTCACGTGCCAACCCAGGCAAGAGTAACTTAACCTGATGGATCGACCCGTGCGGCTTACTTAGCCACGAGCTCCTCGGCTTTAATTGAAATAAATGTCAATACTCAATACGAGTATCTTTATTGCTTTACCATAATGTGTACTTAGGTGGTAATTATATAATTTCGATTATTATGGACCCTGTAGGGCACAGCAGAAAGGGTAGGAGAGAGGAAGCCCTGTTTTAGGAGATCATTATGTTTTTGTGGGAACAAGTTTTAACTTACATATAATCAATGTCAGGAGATCGCGAATAAGATACTAACATTTCGCTTAACTATTATTATTTATGTTGTATCTGCAAAACGTGCTTAAATATTTTAGATTATTATTTTTGTAACCCTGTACAGACGCCAGCACTTCAAGCTACTACAATCTGTCAAATTTATTTTATAGATTTTCAACTTTATCACTGAAATGTAAGGTTCAAAGTTGATTGGGAAAATTTTACAGTTTCGGGTAGCTTGATATGCTGGCGTCTGTACATATGTATTATATTCTCAAATATTCTGTTTATTCAAATAAATAAATTGTTCTTTCAATAATAATTATTGCTATATTATTTAATTTTTATCTTTTATTTCATTTAAATACTTATAAATTATATTTTAATATTAGAATAAAGAAAATATAAAAACATTTAAAAATATAAAAAATTGTAGCCCACCGGTATCGGGAACAGGGTCCAAGGTACTGGCGGTCAGGGCTCCAGAGAGAGGAATCTCCTGACAATGCGAGCCGTGTCCAGGAGTACCGCTTTCTGAATTAAGCCCTTGATCCAGCTGCCCAACGCGAGCCTCCTTAGGTGTTGGTCAAGGCTCTTGGCAATTAAGCCATTGGCTGATACGACTATCGGCACAATGATCGCTGAGTCCACATCCCACATGTCGACAATCTCGCGAGCCAAGTCAAGATACTTGATTTGTTTGTCTTTCTCGGCTTTCACGAGGTTCCCGTCATGCGGGATTGTTATGTCAATAATCATTGTGCGCCGCTCTACTCGATCCACCACCACTATATCAGGTTTATTGGCAACAATAGTCCTGTCAGTGATGATGGATCGATCCCAGTACAATGTGATATTTCCATTTTCGAGAACTGGGTCGGGCACATACCTGTAGTACGGCACTTCCGATTCCACAAGGCCGTATTTCACAGCAAGTTGTTGATGGATAATCCTGGCTACAAGGTTGTGTCTATGCAAGTACTCGTCGTTAGCTAGACGAGAACACCCGGAGATAATGTGTCGGATTGATTCTCCCGGACGGTGGCATGCCCGACAGATGTCAACCGTGCCATCCTTCACAATAAATCTCCGGTAATTGTTCGTCATGATAACTTCATCCATAATTGCACAGATAAAACCTTCGGTCTCCCCGAAGAGGTCACCAAAACGTAGCCAGGTCACGGACGCCAGTAAATCTACATCGGGTCCATGTAGGGCCCGGAAAAAGCGTCCGTGAAGCTCCTTACTCTGCCATACCTCCCTGCGATCGTTAGTGTTAAGCACTATAGGCTTGCGCCAGTTCTCTTTAGCCAAGGAGAGCGGGGTAAGACCCTTGTCCACCGCGACCACATCTTGATGCATCCTCACATCGGCTTCTAGGAAATATTCCCTAAGACTGCATATCTCGCGATTGTGGAGGGTCTTAGCGTTTAAAAAGCCTCGACCTCCACACTTTCGCGGGATATATAGTCTCATTACCGATGACCGTGGGTGATGCATTCGATATGCAGTCAGCAGTGTACGGACCCTCCTATCCAGGGCGTCGAGTTCGGTCTGAGTCCATTTGAGTATGCCGAAAGAGTACATCAAAACCGGCATGACCCAACCGTTGAAGGCGCGCACCTTGTTTCCGCCTGGAGACTATTAAATACTTTCTTCAGGCGGCCAAAGAAACGCTCCTTCAACGATTGCTTCATGTCAGCAACATTGATGCCCAACGCTTCCGACAACCCAAATACTTATAAATAGGTTTCGGATGCGGAGAGGGCTCTAAGGTTTATGGAATCCGAAAGTTGGGCTCCCACGGATTCCACAATCTCCCCTCGCTTTACATGCATGAAAGCACATTTGTCCACACCAAATTCCATCCTGATGGCGCTACTGAAAGTTTCAGTTACTTTCAGTAGCTCCATCAGTTGGAAATTGTTGGGGGCAAAAAGTTTTAGGTCATCCATGTATAGGAGGTGAGATATAACCTGACCACCTCTCCTCAACCGATAGCCAAGACCTGAATCCTCTAGCAGAACCAAAGCGGACTCAAACTGTCGCCCTGAAATATGCCTCGCTCTATCCTTATCGGCTCGCTATTCCTCTGGATATTTCGATATTCTGGATAGCGAAGGACCGTCCTCCATTACCTCATACACGACATCAGGAAGGTGCGCAGAGTTGTATCTACTTTATACAACTCCAGCACCCTCATGAGCCATGTATGTGGCACCGAGTCATAGGCCTTCTTATAATCTATCCAGCATGTCGACAGATCCTTTCGGGAATGGCGCACCTGTTGGCTAATGGCCATATCAATGAGGAGTAGCTCCTTAGTACCGCGGGACCCGTTCCTACATCCATTTTGAGAGGCAGACATGATGGAGTTGGTGTCTATAAGTTTGTTAATTTTAGCTCTTAAAATGGATGTAAGAACTTTATAGACCGTCGGTAAACACGTGATTGGTCTATAATTTTTGGGTTCCGCGGTGCTACCAGATTTATGGAGCAGGTGGGTAACTCCTGTTGTTAGGAAATGGGGTAGCGACCTAGACTCCAAAGCAGTCTGGTACTGAGCAGCCAAGCGAGCGTGCGATCTCACAAACCATTTGATCCAGAAGTTGTGCAGGCCGTCCGGTCCTGGAGACTTCCAGTTAGGTAGCGGACGAACTGCACGTGTTACATCTTGGGGGCAGATGGTAATAGCCCCCATTTCTGGTATTGGATTGCAGGCTCGCTCGACTTCCCGAGTCCGGTCACCTTCGGTGTGACTAACAGGCACCGACCGGATACTCCGCCAGAAAGAATCCATGGCATCATCATCCGGTAGGCGCGTGTCAGTCACACCTTGGTCCGGTCGCTCCCAAGCCCTATAAACCCACCTTTCATCACTGGAAGGTGCGATTTTGAGTATATCGCTCTACTCGCCGCTTATACCTACGGAAACGGTTTGCCCATGCATACACTTTCTGCTTCAGAAAGTCGATGCGCTCTGTGACACGGGACATATAGTCCTCAGGGCTGATATCAGTCCCTGAGAACGCCCGCCTCACAACGCGCATCACTTTAGGGCGAGTATTGCCCTCCCTGAAGCAGATTAGTTTGCCGATGAGCGCTCTGGCCTCACCAATACGGCGCTCAATTATGCACTGCCAAGCTGGTACGGCTGGTTTCGGTCGTGTAGCTCTAGAACTATTAGCAAATTTTGAGAACGCCCGCCTTACAACGCGCATCACTCTAGGGCGAGTATTGCCCTCCCTGAAGCAGATTGAAACTCAAACTCAAAGCATTTATTTCAATTAAACCATTTACAGGCGCTTTTGAATTGTCAAGGAATCGGTCAGTCAGAAATAGGTATGAAGCTAATTGCCCATTCCAAAGCGTAGTAGGTACCTATGGAGAAGAACGGGCAAGAAACTCCACGGACACTCTTTTAAATAAAAAATTGTTACAAAATATTGGTTACATCATTCATGTTGAAATTATACATGTGAGAACAATGTAGAAAGACGTGCACGTATGAAGCGTCCGTAATAAAAAGATAAAACAAAGAACAATTCAAAAAATTAAAATAAAATAAAAATAAGCCCTGGCAGCTAAGAGATGACCAGTCCCAACTGACGGCGCCCGTTCACGAACATGACGCATGGATTAGCACCATTCAGCTCAACCATTTTGAAGGGAGCTAAATGATCCAACACACGCGCCACCATCAGCGAAACATTTGAGTGAGCATGACATACTCACAGCCGCCAGGGCACATTCAAGTCAATGCAAGACATATTACCCGGTAAATGGTAACTCTTTAGTACATAGTACTCACACCTGTGCTATGCAATTATATAATACAATGGAGATTGAGTTTATACAATGCAAAGATAGTCTTACAATCCTTATTAGTTCGCCGATGAGCGCTCTGGCCTCACCAATACGGCGCTCAATTATGCACTGCCAAGCTGGTACGGCTGGTTTCGGTCGTGTAGCTGTAAAACTATTAGCAAATTTGACGTGAGCTACACGACATGCCGCTACAGCCGCGCAGTACAAAATTGAGTGAGTCTAGTATCAGTGAGGTCTTCGCAGTCATCAAAATAGTTTGATAACTGCGAATCCAGAACCGCCACCAGCGCCCTATTTTTTTTATGCATGGGCAAACGAGGTAAGCGTGGCCTAAGTTCGGGTGACATATATCGATATTCCTGAATCGCACCTTCCAAAGCACTCCTCAATTCCTCATTGCATTGGGTACTTACGGTTGTAGCCCTGTCGTCAATCCCCTCGTCAGCTTGGCTTGTGTTGGACCGTGGTGTTACTACAACAGTCTGCGACGGGGGAGCAACGACATGGCTACTCTGCATTTCAACTCGTAGGCGATCAAGTGCAGTGTCGTCCAGCATATGATTACGCTGGATGACCCGCATTATTTAATTTATTATTTTTGCTATTTTATTTAATGATTATTGCTATATTATTTATGAATGATTACAGTATCATTAATATATTTTTTGCGTGATTATCGTTAATTATTGTTATCAGTTATTATTATATATTAATCCTACTACTACTACTATTATTTATGTTTATCATCAGTGAACAAATGAGAATCTAAACTCCGCTTCAGAGCTCCGCTCTTATTGGTTAATATTGGCACATTTCTCCGCTCCGCTGCCTCACTCCACTTCAGTGGACAGGCAGCCTAAAGCGGGAACCAATTTCTGGCTGTCCAAATACAGAAGTGTTTTGACAACTTAATGTCAACTGGTGAAAATGCAAAATAAGACTTTTATGACGGCTGTTATGGTATGACGGAACCGCTTAAGAAACTAATATTGGATTAATTTTCAGGTATGGGAGCAGATCTTTATTTTGTGTAAATTATTTCATCACCACTGCTCTCAAAACGGTGAAGGAAAACATCGTGAGGAAACCGGCATGTCCTAGAACCGAAAATTCGAAGACATGTGACATCTACCAACCCGCACTGGGCTTGTGTGGTGGATTACGGCCCACTCCTCACAGAGAGGAGGCCTGTGTCCCAGCAGTGGAACTGATTATGCTTATGCTTTCAGGTATGGCTATGAATCTTCAACAAACGAATGTGTGCAATTCATTTATGGCGGCTGCGGAGGTAACGAAAATAATTTTCTTACCTTGGATGACTGTAATAAGGCTTGCAAGGGAAACGTCTCCAAGAAGTAGCAAATGCTGATCAGTAATCTCAAGATAAACAAGTAACATATTGTATTGTATATTAAAATTTGTTTTCGTCCGGAAGTGTTGTTTATTAAAAAGTTAATTAGTTAAAGACAAGCCTCAAATCATCATCGTCATCATCCATCACAAATAAATAAAATTGAAGTGTCGGTTTGTAAAGTCAAAAGAACCGTTTTTTACTAAATGCATATGAAAGTAAATACGGCACTCATAATTAAAAAAAAAACATTTATTTTTATAAATTTTTTGTCTGTCTGTGTATCTGTTTGTTCCGGCTAATCTCTGATACGGCTGGATCAATTTGGACGGGACTTTCACTGGCAAATATCTGATGTTACAAGGAGTAACTTAGGCTACTTTTTGCCGACTACGTCGAAGCAAAAAGGAGGGTTATGATTTTGACCGGTATGCATGTATGTATGGTCATCTGTTACCTCATAACTTCTAAATTAGCGATCATAATTTGACAAATGAGGTATCATTGGAAGCGTCTTGATTGTCCGCTGGTTATAGGCCATGTCACGTCACATTAAATGCAATATGACACCCTCTAGAGGACATAAAGTCATGAAATAAAAATGTTTAATTGTGCACATTACAAATATATATTTATAACATATTGTCTAAATAAATACATATGTTTAAATTGTTAAAAACAAGCAAAAGTGAGACTGCTACGTACAGTGCGGCTGTGAAATTAATACTAAAAACTAAAACTGTAAAACTTCTTAAAAAATAGCGATCTATCATGACGTTACTTTAGGTCACGTGGCACTGCTTGATAATAAACGAGAGCAAGCCGCTGTACAACGGGTTACGATAGAGACAGATATAGAAAAAATGCGTCAGCGAGAAGGAGATGGAGGAATATTGTACATTTTATTTAATATAAACGTGTTTTTTCGATTTCTTTAATTTATTCAATTCTTTTTATTCCTTAAATAATTTTAGAATGATAGTGCCTTTACTTAATAATATATGTAATTGAACTTATTTCTGTAATACATTCAAAGTTTTGTTTGTGTGTCCGCTACTTGGCGATAGATGGGATTAAATTCAGTTATAGAAAAACTTTATTTTTAAAGTTAATAAATTAATTTTTATGTTGTATTCTTTCATATGCATTTAGTAAAAAGCTGTTATTTTGACATTACAAACAGACACTTTGTATGTATGTACATATTTATATATATCTTTTATAATTCTTCTGTACGTGTGTTTGTCACCTAACTCCTCCTAAACGGCTGGACCGATTTGGATGAAAATTTTGTGTATATATTTGAGTGGGTCCCTGGATGGTTTGAAAATACAACTAGACCCGGTAGGTGGCGCTGTTCGGACAGGATAACGTCTGTCGGGTCCGCTAGTGTATGTATTGTTTTATATAGATAAGTTTGAACACGCCAACTCGTCTTGAGCAAGCGTGGTGATCAATGCTCGTGCCTTCTCTGTATGAGAAGAGGGCTTTGCCCTGCAGTGGGACAATACTATGCTGATTTTATTAGTGTGGGAAAGAGATGGAGTTATAATGTCCTCTATAGCTCCATCTCGAACCTACTTCGCTTTGTATGAAAAAGACGAAATCTTCCACGGCCACACTACGCACAAATGACGTGGCTGGCAAACAAATTAACCGCGCAGGTAAAGCCTCCGTTCCAGTGCCAGATTAAGCAAGCGCGGGGCCCGTAGCAAATTTTATTGAGGGGCCCTTGATCTGCTATGGGTTCTTAATAATAAAGTGGTAAAAATAATAATTCAATACTCAACACGTTTATTTGCCATCAACTTTTAGAAATATGTAAAAAATTGTATTACCGATTGTCTGACGTGGATTGTCGTAGTTGGAAAAGGTGTAAAGTATCACGTTTTTGTGATATCAAGTAAATTCAATATATCATCAACATCAAGTTTCACTCAAAAAATTACGCTCAGGCGGAGGTACGGGTTTGGATACGCGGGGTTCCATTTTGCGCGGGGCCCGTTGCAATTGCTACTCTTGATACGTGGTTAATCCAGCACTGCTCCGGTTTCTAAAGCTACAATGCCCACCACATAGCGTCCGCAATTTACCGTCGAATGACATTCACTTAAACGTTATTTACTAAAGTAAATTGGTGTTTCTCTAGAGAGCTCTTTTTGACTCCGTAAAGTTAAAAACCCCGGCAGCCGTAAGTGCGGCCGTTATGTGGTGACTCCCGTTTTCGTAGGAAACCATCACATCGTAAGCAGCAGACGGTAGATTTTATTAAGGGCTAATAAAAAGACTTTTTACTTAGTAATGTTTTTATTTATTAATTCCTTACAAGTTTCTTCTGCTCTTCAGAATCGTCTATGGTGGCGTGCTGGTGTTTGCTATTTTCCTGGAAACCCATAAACGTAACGCATTCATCTGATTTTGTGTCAAATGCCTGCCTGTCATTAATAAATTAAAATAAGGTTTATTAATAACTATCTATTATTTTATTAAAAAAAAAGGATTGTGTGGTTTTATGAAACCACAATAAAAGTGAAACTTTTAAGCGAACTGTAGGCGCCGCCATATTGGCCTTGGCTGCTCTGACGAGCGCCTTTCACTTTATCCCTACTCCGCGGCCAACCGACACGCAACATGCAACACACAGATGAAAAAGTTTGAGACGATGTAATAAAAGTTTCACTTTAAAATTTACTTATTCAAAATATTATTCTTTACCTAGTTTCGCCTTAGTTAGCGAATGTAACGAAACCAAAAAAAAGAAAGAAAAATAAGTTTATTTGGCACAGTGCATAAAAAAAGATAATTAACTTGAGTATAACAATAAAATAAAACACAACAGATTGAGCAAAAAAGATTGATTGATTTAAAAAGAGTGTCCGTGGAGTTTCTTGCCCGTTCTTCTCCTTTTATACCTACTACGCTTTGGAATGTGACTGAGGGACTCCTTGACTATTCAAGTGTTTATAATTGATTAATTTGAAAGCTCATTTCCAAATACAAACAAATGCTAATTTCCATGTCCATCAATTATTAGATTTGTCGTGTTTAATCATTTGAATTCAGAACTAAGTACCTACTTTATTGTTGTTTTGTTTTTGAGTTTGACCAAATATTCTAACAGCAATTATGTAAAATATTTTTAATTAATTATTATTATATTACTCATTGTTTAGGTAGGTACCTTCTTGAAATTAGGATTTTAGAAAAAATGGGTATTGGTACACACGGATACATCAAGCCTTTTCCAGTATAAGCTGACCTCACATTGTACGGAAATCCTATGCAATGCGAGATCAGCATAAACTGGAAATGTATAGCTTGTTGTGTAGCCGTGTGTACCAAGATCTATCCATCAAATGTATGAAGTTATACCAACTTGTTAAAAAAAGACTTTGTATACAGGGTGATCCGTTGAGTTGGGTCAGTATGAACAAACCAGAACCAATCAGAGATAGAGATGTGGCGGCATCTAGCGCCACGTATACGAACTACGAAACACATGACGTCACGCAAAATCCTACTCCGCGCAAGCAGTTATCCGTGTGATTGACATAAATGTACATTGTGGGGACGACGATAAATGACAATACAGACTTATTAAGGCCAGGGCCACGACTATCACATAGGGTCGGGGTTATGTTCGCAGTTCTGGATATAAAAGCGGGTTAAATTTCCATATTAATTAATTTAAAAAAAACAGAAAAGACGCCGTACAAAAATTTCACAGCACGCAGTTTTTTCTTCCTCCTGAAAAGTTACTTCTTTGACACTTACGATGTTTTCACTCTAAGGCATCGATATGCACGCTTTTAAATAGGACGCGCCCTTAGGCGCGGCGCCCACTATCGGTGGGCATCGGTACGGCTCGGTAGAGCTCGGGCGCTTTACGGTGGCTTCGGGCGCCTGAGGGCTGCTTGTGGCGGCTTCGGGCGCCTTAGAGCTGCCTCGGCAGTCGTAAGCATACCTAAGGACGCCGAGGCTGGTTTCGGCAAAACTAAGAATAGTTCGGGTGGCAGACACGTCGTAGAGAAGTCGTAACGTTACGTGAAGACAGTTGTACGTGTGTATTTATAATGGTGGATTGGGACTTAGTTCTCATTGTTCATCTTGCTGAAGAAGAAGAGAAACTTGGAGCCTTAAGGCAAAAAAGAATATTTTGGGTGAATAAGCTTTGGAAGCAAAGATGGACTTTCGATGAATTTCATAACTTGTTTAATGATTTACGATAAATAAATAAAACAAACCTAATAATTAACCTTTTATTTTCTTCTGGGTGTTGCCAAGCTATGGAGGCGCGCGCGGTGAACGTTATGACTGTTCTGCGACTTGTTTGGCCACGAAAACGCTACCCGAGAAGCCTGAAACCAGCCTAGGCGTAATTAGGTATGCTTACGACTGCCGAGGCAGCTTTGAGGCGCCCGAAGCCACCCCAAGCAGCCCTCAGGCACCCAAAGGCGTCGTAAAGCGCCCGAAGCGGCCGTAAAGCGCCCGAGCTCTACCGAGCCGTACCGATGCCCACCGATAGTGGGCGCCGGGCCTTAGACTTACCTATCTCAACTTTCGGGTGAACATCACAATCCTGCTCACACTCCTCTTTAGTCTCAAAATTGTTATTATTACCGCCGCACCCTCCGTAAATGAAGAAAACGCATTCATTGGTATTTAAGTCATAGTAATAGCTGGAAAATGAAAGGTTTTGTTTTATATTCGAGACTAGCTTCCGCCAGTGGCTTCGCCCGCGTGATATCGTTATAAATTATACCCTGTTACTCAGTCATAATATAGCATTCTACTGGTGAAAGAATTAAAAAAATCGGATCTCTCTGTAGTTTTTGAGATTATCCATTACAAACAAAAATACAAATCTTTTCTGTCTATAAGTAATAAAAAATTTAAAATTTTTAAAGGATTAGGGTTAATAGGAAAAAAAAAGAAATTCTATTTAGCCCGTCAGGCAGACAACAAAAAAAAAAAAAACTTATTTTGTATTTTTTGCTCTATCATAATAATAAAAATACCTACTAAGATAAAACGCATTAAAATTGGGGAGTGTGGGTTGTAATAATCACAACAACAGTTAGTACATAATAAACTATCTAATCTGTGAACATACTTTTTCTTTTTGTAATCAATCTAAGTAGGTATGTAACACAGATACTGAACTACCCAGTACATTCAGAATTGCGAATTCCGATTTTCTTTCTTAGATGTACCTTACCTAAAATTATATTTAAATATGGCGAAGTCCCCAAAATTATTGCGGGGAATAACCTCTTTTCGACAGTGACGAAGTGTAGGTATACCTACATAGGTAGGTTGGATTATATTCAAATAAGGGGAATCCCCAAATAGTTGCGGGGAATTACTTCATTTCGACCGGCAATGAAGTGTATAAAACTATCTAACCTTTTTAAATTTTTTTCGAGCTATTTTAAATCCTAAAAATTTATAACTTTTCATTTATTTCCATTCATTCGCGATTTAAAACCTTGTTTTTTTTTCATGTTTAAAACATTATTTAAAACTTGTTTTATATTGTGATTTTAAAACGCGATAAAAAACATTGTTTTATTTCAGGCTGTTTAAAATACATGTTTTAAAACAACTTGTTTGTTTTATGCCAACCCTGCTATGATTACATTTTTAAATATTTTTATATGAAAAAAAAGAAAAAAGAAATTGTGGCCCATCGGCATCAGGAACAGCGTCCGTGCCGTGGTTAGTAGTGAATCAAGTCCTTGATCCAGCCGCGCAATGAGAGCCTCTTGAGGTGTTGCTCGATGCTCTCCGCTATTATGCCATTAACCGTAACGATTGTCGGTACAATGATTGCAGAGTCCACGTCTCACATGTCGACAACCGCGACTGCTAAGTCAAGATACTTGATTTTTTTAAGAATACGGTCGGGTACTGTGTACAAACCTTGGAATATATGCTAGACAAAAATAATCGGTTTGTTTCTGATATGGCTCCAAGCAATTGGGCGCTTTATCTCCTGAAAATATTTTGACACATTATTTTGGGGAAAAATAATTAAACAGCATTAGTTTTTGTTTACCCTAAAGATTCGTGCAGACTGGCGCGACGTGACTCTAACAAAACAATTTCTAAGAAAACTTCACAGTAGAACAATTACTGGGGACCTACCACCAGCTCATAAAGCAGTATTAGGTATTTTAATATTACTTCAGTGTGGGAAAGAGATGAAGCTCTACAGGACGCATAGCTCCATCTCTTTCTCCCACTGAAGTACCTAATATTAAAATAATACTGCTTTTGAGCTGGTGCTAGGCCCCCAGGTGTTCTGCCCGGCTTGGGCAGGGCATCGCCGTGTCCTCGTGGATGCGATCGGCGGCGGTGATCTCTCGCGTCCGGCCCTGATTCGGGCCATGCTACGGAGCGAGAGGAAATGGGAGGCCGTCACCTCTTTCTGCGAAGCAGTAATGCTTGCGAAGGAGGAGACGGAGCGCGTGAGGGAGAGGCAAATTTCGCGCCCTCGCGCCCCTAACCGCCGCAGCAGGAGACGCCCTGGGCGTCGGGAATCGCAGGAAGATTTCCGGCCACCGTAGGCGCGGGCTTGCGGACGGTGAGCAATGGGTAGCTCGCCGTCCGATAAGGACCAAGCCCGGGTCGACGGCGCGTTGTGTTCCACGCGCGCCTCAAAGAGATGTCAGCAGAATTGACGGGGTCCGCTAGGGCCAATGCCTGCCGGGGGTTCGAAGAAAACCGATGGGGAAATCGTGGCCCCCGGCAACATGGCATAGGAAGGAACACGGGTGGGTTTTAGTCAGTAAGAGTCTGACACGCCCTCCCGCTCCACCCAGAGCGGGAGAAGTTATTTGATAATTTCCCACCCAAAAAAAAAAAAAAAAAAAAAAAGGCCCCCAGGTGTCGCGTCGCGCTGTCATTACATACAGACGAACATTCTCCTTTTTTGAAGTAGTTTATTAATATTTTTATAATATGATAAACAAAGAATTGCCTTCCAGATGAGTGGAGGTTAGACGGGAAGAACAACTTACAACATCTAACAAGATTGGCCTGGCAGTAAGTAGCTGCAGTAGTGAAAAATACTGGTGTGTGGCGATTTAGTTTAGTATTTTTTTTTCACGAATCTTATTTGAGTGTAATTTTTTTATTTAGTTTAGCCAACAATTGTTTACACAATACTTTTAAAATAAATTCCTTAATAGTACGTTTATAAGTGCAACAATTACATAAAAAAACACACACCATTTATGGTCTTACATCATTTTAAACAAAGTCATTTTTGACTTTGTTTAAAATGATGTAAGACACATTTTCAATCAAATTTTCAATAATTTTTAATAAATATATTTTTTAATAATTTTTAATAAATATTTTTTTTTAATAATGTTTAATAAATATATTTTTTAATAATTTTTAAAGCGAAAGTTGTTTGGTTGTTTTGACTGGTAAAGTCACCCCTTGACAGACGCAGGTGACATCGCCAGCCTGTATAAGGATAATATATTGTTAGAATTTATTAAATGTATTTACCATAAACAACTTCAATTTCCAACACACTGATTAGAACGAATAAGAGAAAATTAAAAAGATTTCTCATTTTAGAGAATTTACCGTGTGTCACCTCGAAACGTAAAGAAAAAATAAGAAAGTACTTACCTAATTAATCATTTAAATTTCTAATTATTCTTACATGGCTTTCTGAATCTGACGTTTGATAAATCTAAATGTTGGCGCTAATCGCTATGCCAAAACTACTAGTCCTAATCCTAATTAAAAATAAAAATGCTAATGTGAGTTTGTTTGTTTGTTACGCTAAAACGGCTGATCGGATTTGGATGAAATTTGGCACATTGCTAGACATGTGCCTTCGAGTAAATTCGTGCGAATCAACCAATAAGCCGTGAAAACAAAGTAATGGAGCGGGCGATGCGATGCGACGCGGTTGTCGGAGGAACAAGAAAATTCACGCGGACGAAGTCGCAGGCAAAAGCTAGTTAAAGAATAAAGTATCTAACTAAAGTCTGCACCAATAGTTAGTTTTTAACTCAGTAACCAACAGTTTAATACCCAATTAATTTCCTTGTAAAAACATCTTGACGTGACGAATTCTGTAATGATAAAAAAAGCCTGCTTGTTGACGCTAATCATTAATTAATAAAAAACCATAGTTATGGGGACTGCCGAGAGGTGAAAACTTAAACTATGAAATGCTTACACTGCTGACCAAGCGCAACAGGTCATACTCACAGCTACAGATTTACTGTTAAGACGCAAATATATGCCAGTGACCTTGAGTGGTTAGCTTGCGTGTTCTGTACTGAGCTCATGCAACGCTTCGTACGTACAAATATAAATAAATACAACATCTTTATCTTTATAAATAAATTAAAATTATTTATATTAAACAAAAGCTATTATAATATGAACGAATACTTGAATGAAAATACTTTAATTACAATAAATACATTTACGGGTGTATTATCAAGAAGATTATTTAATTAAACATAACATTGACTACTAAATACACAGTGAGTTAGGTATGTAATTATAAAATGCTACCTACTGAATCTATAAATTGTCTCAAATTGTGATACACGCAAAACTTATCTGTCTGTACCTAGTAATTTTGTAGCCATAAAATATGATCTCTCATTAAATAAGTGTTTGTAATAATATTATCGAAATAAATATAACTTTATCTAAACGCAATATTAGTATTTTAAGAAAATAGATAGGTACAGTGCCGATTAAAAGTCCATGAGCAATCTCACAAAGCAATAGACTGACGCTTCGGTTTGACTTACGACCTTCTTCTATAAGTTGTTACAATACTGTAGACACGCACATTACACACACACACTCACTTTGTCTGCAACCAATGACTAGTTCGATAATCATCATTCGTTTTTAGTTTCATTCGTCTTGTTCACATAAATATTAAAGTTTAGCAGGTAGACCACAAAAAACTAAGTAAATTATTTCGATTTCTGTGGGGTAGATGCAGTTTGTTACAAGTATTCAATTAATAGAACTTTGTTGGTTCGTGCCGTGATAATATTGGTGACGAGCATTTAGCGCAGTGTTGTGGTTATTATTATCAAAAAGCAGGCATAAAATATATTGAAGAGATCAGATCAGATCAGAGAATATTATTGCGCTGCGTAAAAGTGAAGTGAATATCTAATAAAACCGGACTAAGTGTGAGTGTTATCATTTATATATTTCATATTTTACTAAACATAAATCTTAATCAAGGGTATTGTTGATAGAACAGAGGTATTGCTGAGACAGAAGATGCCTTTAAAGTTTTAAATTCATTGTGAGGTTTAATTCGATTAGTGAATAATAAATAATTAGGTATTATGTGTAATAAAAACAATGATTTTCTTTGTTCTAGAGAAATACTGTGACGGTTAAGAGATATGAGGAAGGGGCTTATTATCGAGTAGCAGCGACGTCAAATGGTGAATGAAACAAATGGTTTCATACCAACGAGATATTTTGCTGAATTATTAAAAACACGTCATTATGAACCGTTCGCCGTGCACTCTGAAGGCTTGCATCACTGAAGACCAGCTAGAAAACCGTTTTTGACCTTAAAATATTGACCGTACCAACTTAATAAACAACAGATTCGTTATTGCATTTTTAAGCACGTTTCAATAGGGTGTTTGTCGTATTTCTTGCAGATATACCGAAATTGTTTAATATTATTTTAGTAATAGTATTATTTTAGGATTAAAATTTGAGGTTTAGTTTCAATCTTCTTTTCGTAAAGAAAATGAATACTTAAGCTATAACCTCAATACCAACCAATATTTACTAAAGCCAAATAAAGTTTAAAATAATTAATATGAACAACTGCCTTTAACCTTAAAATCAACAATTTTGTCAGTAGATTTTTTTACATTTTAAGTAGTCTAATATTCTTATTTATTGCTTAATTACTTAGACCATGATCAAAGCTTTATATTTATGGTGCAAAAAAATCCATTTAAAATTTAAAACATTTCAAAATTTAAATATGTCAAAATAATACAAATTGCTTCTAAGTTTCTAGACATCTATTTCACATATTATTCAGGTGAAGTAATGATAAATAATTGTAACAGTTTGATAACTATACTTAAGTAAAATAAACATAACGAATAAATATTATTTATTTTTTATTATAACATATCACGCATTTTTTATTCTAAACCCTTTATTGCAATAACAACATTAATAAACAGGCAGGATATTTAAAAATATTATTATTGCAAACAAAAATAATAATATTTGCAAAAACAGCGCTGTGATTTACGAGATTAGAACCTTAGCCATCTTGAGTCTAAGACCAACGCTTAACGCCTTCTGCTATCTGCACATATAATTTACTTTCGAATTTTAGCAATGCGATACACTGGCCAAGGTCACGCGTACGAGTATGATGCGTGCTAACAAAAGTTATGGAAATATAAGTGCGGCGCCCGCGAACCGTGACGATACGATAGTGTGTAGTGCGAAACTGCGTTCTCTGTGGTGTGTGTACGGCACTCACACCACAGACGTCTGACTGCTTACACATACAAATGTACGGACTATACCGCGTGTTCACAGCAATACGACTCTTAGCGTGCTCATGCACTTTTGAGCGCTTACTGTACCTACTTACCAATAATATGATTATTTATGTTATTGTTATTGACTTTTTATGCGAATGTAGTAATTCAGTTTTCATGAAGATATAATTTTATTTTTATTTTTAGCTTTGTACGACTTAGATTTTTAATTATATGCTGTCTCTAAAAATATTTTTTGCCTTGACCTGACAAGGTTTACAACGGGTCTTACTTAGCTTTAAATCTTTTGTTAACATATTGTTTTACCTTGTGGAACGCAAATAAAAAATAAATAAAAGATCTGTCCACATTTGGTAGGTAGCCTCAAGATGGGAGGGGACTATTATTTACCAGGATAGAAGCGAATCGCGGACGTTTCTCAGTAAAAAGTCGTTTATTATCGAATGTAAGGTCAGGCTAGCTGATATGTGTTGACCTCAGCGATATTAGCTACAGGGCCGTTTTACATAAATAATAAAATATGAGCCCCAACTACTCAGTAGGAGTAGTATATGTCATCTGTGGTAGGAGTAAGAGCTGGAAAAGGCTACGTAGATCAACTTTACGTTACTCCTGTATCTGGTGGGTTAATAATAACAGCCGCACGGGTCGATCTTCAAGGTTAAGCAACGCTTGCTGAGGTCGGTTCGTGGATGGGTGACCATCCAATACATATCGAGACCCCTCCGTGTCTCGAAAAGCACGCTGAGCCGTTGATGCCTGTTGTAAATATATTTGACAGTCGTTACGTATGGGTAGTCAAAAGACTTAAAGTATGACAACCAGTCTTATCAAGGGGATCAGTAACTGGGTTGTAGACATCAGATATGTAGTCGCTCTACAGCTCTACAGCAGTTCTACCTATCCTACGTAGTAGGTAGGTACTGTAAGGTTTTATGCAAGAAGCAACCTCATGATGTGCAGGCTGGTGAGAAAGCAGCACTACATTCGAACAATCTGACAGAATATATTTAAAATAAGATTGGAATATGTTTTTGTTTGAAAAGTCAGAGAGTCAGTCAAGCCGGCGATTATAAAAAATATTAATGTAAAACGTGGCTCGGTTTTCTAGGAATAATTATCATTATGCTTTATCTATGAAGTGTTTTATTCGTCCCGGTAGGTAGTAGGTACTCGTAAACAAACAAAGTGTTTACAATACCTACCAAAGAGCCAGTACCTATCTGTTTCGACCAAAGAACTGACTGAATCTATATAAAAATATAAACAAATAATAAAAGCTGAAGAGTTTGTTTTATAAGCTATTGCATAGCTTTTATCGCGGGCTTTGAGCGCGGCGACCGAATCAAGAAATTCCGTAACGTAACGAAAATGAAACCTAACACCCCCCACTCCACCTACCATGTAATGACGGTTCCCATGACAACGTGATGTTGTTATGGGAACGTAATTTTTGTTTTATGTCATCACGTCATCATCCCAAGTGTAGCGTTGACAAATAGGAAGTATGGAGGTTACAAATGCTATGCAATAGCTTTACCGCGGCAGTCCCCGAGTGCCGAACGTTTTTTTTTTTGTTTATTTGTTTGAACGTGCATATCTATGGAATTACCAGTCGGCTTTTAAAAATCTTTTTGCATTTGGTAGCCCAATTCTGAAGAAAGACTAGAGGCTATTTAACATCACGCTAGGACCCTTAGACGTCGAGCAAAAATAATTATAATTAATTTCCGCAAGTTCACGCCTGAATCATAACTTTACAAATTAATTACAATAGTTATATTGTAATTAATCTGTAAAGTTATGTCTAATGCGGATAAAAAACGGACAATCACGCAAAAACTATCTAGCATATTTTTCTGAAACCTTCACTATTTTAAAGATAATTTAATTATTTACCTTTTAGTATTCACATGTTTTAATAAAATGCCTTTTGATTTATGTATAGTAAATTAATAATGCGTCTAATTTGGGACAGCGCTCCTTGACGGGCGAGTCCTATTACTGGCTGAACGTACGACGCGTTGCGTAAGCTCAGTACAGAACACGCAAGCTAACCACTCAAGGCCACTGGCATATATCGGCGTCTTAAAATGGAAATGGTTTGGACACATGGTAAAAGGGAAGGACAAATGGAGCAAAATAGTTACCCAGTGATACCCAAGAAAGAGAAGTAGATCATAGAAAAGGTGGAACGATGACATCAGACGGCTGGAACAAATGGGGCAGAGCCGCCAGAGAGAGAGACTGTCGGGCTTCGTCGTACCCAGTAACTGGGCTATGTGGATGTCACCATGTCAGATAGGCAGTCGCTCTATGTAAAATACTGACTATTCATCTGCGTCCGGTTAGACTGGAAGCCGACCACAATTTAGTTGGGAAAAGGCTAAGCAGATAATGATGGGGTATTTTACAATATCCATATACACAATATCGTCGACCGTAGGTTCAATTGAGGTAAGGGACAAAATACCCAAAATGAGTTGAGTATACAGTTTTGCTCAGAATTTTTCGCTCTATCGAATGGTGAATATGAAAAAATTCTAACGTAAGAAAAACAGACCCGAAAAAGGTTAATAAGAAAAAAAGTTATGGGCGATTTAGTTCGAAAAAAAACTTTGTCGGCCTCTCCTGAAAAATCGTATTTTGTCCCTTACCTCAATTGAACCTACGGTCGACGATATCTACCCGATTAATTTGCTTTTTAACAGAACTTTGTGCAAAATTTTCTGCTAAATAACCAAACTGCAGTTTATTCGGAAATGAAAAGAAGGGTTTCACTGATTTGAATTTTCCATTTTCTGTGTCAAATACACACGGAGAGGAACGGAGAAGGTTGGAGGAGGCCTTTCCCAACTGGCAAACGGACATAGAAAACATAAACAAACGCAAAATACGAAACGACTACACTCTTTATGAGTGTCCGATTAAAATGCTAATAAAAAATAAAAATAAATCCCTGACCTGTGGATCCTGTTCCTGATGCCGATGGGCCACTATTTTTAAATGATTTTTATAAAAATAATAATAACTGAATGCGTCCCTGCTTTAAAAACAATTGCCGAATATAAATACGTATCATAGTAATAATACAATATAAGTAATCAGCGCAAACATTGTTTCGAAGTAAACGAGTCAACTTCAGATAATAAAATTGCCAACTTCAGATAATTACAATGAAATTATTATATTTTCTTGTCCTAGTGTTTGTTGCTCTTGCCCTATGTGAAGCTAGGGGTAAGTTTTAAGACCATTTTAACTTAAACCATACTTTTTTATTGTTATAACCATGTATGACAAATCATACAATATGTTAAAAAAAAAAACCCTGTCCGATCCGAAAGGGGCACATAAGTACTGCAATAACATTACCAAAAAGTAATAAAACATCTTATTGTTAATGAAAAAAAAAAAAAACACATTTTTAGTACCAAAATTACCCCAAATCCATTAAAAGTTAACAAATTTTCAACAAGGGTCATAAGTTATGACTTGTAGACACCCGCTAAACAACGGCCATCCGCGCCCCATGTATTAACCCGGAAAAATTCCCCATTGAAAATAAGTGGCAAATTATTTATTTATTTATTTCTGAAAATTTCCACATAAATAGACTCTCAGTACTGTCGTACTGACTGTCTAACTCCTTAACAACACCCTCACGGATCGCATAGAGATTTTTTACATGTTGTAAACAATCTAACACTAAATTAAATGATAAAGGTCTTAAATGTCTCGCTGATGGTGGCGAGTGTGTTGGATCATTCGGTTCCCTACAAAATGGTTGAGCTGGATGGTGCTGATCCACGCGTCATGTTCGTGAACGGGCGCCGTCAGTTGAGACTGGTCATCTCTTATCTGTCAGGGCTTATTTTTAATCTTGTATTTTCAATTGTTTTTGATTATTTTTTGGACATCGTTCTCACATATACTCGTAGAAGCCACAAGAATAATATCTTTATTTAAAAGAGTGTTCTTGGAGTTTCTTGCCCGTTCTTCTCCATAAAGATCTACGTTTTGGAATGGGCAATTAGATTCAACTTTCTAACTGACCCATTCTTTGACAATTCAAAAGTGCCTGTAAATGGTTTAATTGAAATAAATGCTTTGTGTTTGAGTTTGATAAATACAAAAATAATTTTAACTTGTATTTGATACAGAAAATGGAAAATTCAAATCAGTGAAACCCTTCTTTTCGTTTCCGAATAAACTGCAGTTTGGTTATTTAGCAGAAAATTTTGCACAAAATTCTGTTAAAAAGCAAATTAATCGGGTAGATATTGTGTATGGATATTGTGAAATACCCTATTCCTAGCCTTTTCCCAACTATATTGTGGTCGGCTACCAATCTAACCGGACGCAGATGAATACCAGTATTTTACATGGAGCGGCCTATCTAACATGGTGACATCCACATAGCCCAGTTACTGGGTAAGACAAAGCCCGACAGTCTGAAAACTAGTCTTACCAAGGGGTGTCGTGTTACCCAGTAACTGGGTTGTGGAGGTCAGATAAGTCGATCCATTTAAAATACTGGTATTCAGCTGCATCCGGTTAGACTGGAAGCCGACCATAATAGTTTATTAAAAACACTTGTAATTTGTATATACCTATTTATATGTTTTTTTTTTCAGAACCTAGGTGCCTACAGCCTACAGATGCTGGGATATGCTATGGATACCAACCCATGTATGTATTAACTTATGAAAGTAGTTTGTTCAGAATCGTTTGCTAAATCGATTTCTGTCATTTTTAATACTCGTAATTTTTTTTTCCTAAAAATTATTAAAACAGCGTAAATTACAGCCACACTTCTACTTTACAGTCAAAATGGACGAAGTAATTAATACGCTAGACTTACACGTGTGCGACTGTGTGCGTGCGTAGTTATAACACCGAATTTGATGTTGTAGCCGTTTTAGGAGTAAAAAAGGCATTTGGAAAGTTTCTAAATACTTTTGTACATCTAAAACTAAATATTCGGTATTACGATATTAATGATTGCATTTCATAATCAATATTTTAGTTCACTAGAGCCATAATTATTTCTTATTTCCACACAGTAATACTACCAAATTGATCAAAACAGCGAAATATTTGACAGCTGTTTGCGAAATTGCCCACTTTATGTTTTTACGTTCTTAATGCGACCACAATTTTCTCCTGCAATCAGTATTACATAAATACCAGTATTTTACATGGAGCGACTGCCTATCTGATATGGTGACATCCACATAACCCAGTTACTGGGTAAGATGAAGCCCGTCAGTCTGACAACCAGTTTTACCAAGGGGTATCGTATTACCTAGTTACTGAGTTGTGGAGGTCAGATAGACAGTCGCTCCATGTAAAATACTGGTATTCAGCTGGATCCGGTTAGACTGGAAGCCGACCCCAACATAGTTGGGAAAAGGCTAGGCAGATTGATTGACTTTGATTTTAATATAACATAAAGAAAATAAATCTCAAAAAAACAGTGGCACTCCGGGAGTGTCGACAGAAGTGAAAACTTGAATAAGATCGCCTTGGTGGAAGAAAAATACTTGTATAAAACATTGGTCCGTAACCTTATTTAAATAAAGAGCAAAATCGCGATTACAAAAAAAAAAAAAAACCTAATCCTTTAAAGTAAAAATACTTGCATAGAACATTGATCCGTAACTTAATATAAGTAAAACAATCGCATTTACAAAAATGAGATGTCGGTATTGGTTTCGCGAGTTCATTTTTTCCCATCTCATAAATGCCCAACGCGCCTAAAGAAGTTTTCACTTCAAAAAGAAAAAAAGGGATATATAAGAAAAAAAGGGATATATTAAAGAAATCTCGATGTTTTGTGAAGTCGTAAAAACCGTGCGTTGCTGGGGCGGGTGGCTGGTTCGATTATAAATTAACTAACACCTACTTAAATCTGATTATTTTTCAGGTTTACATTTGATAATGCTGCTGAACGGTGTGTTGGTTTCGTCTATGGAGGTTGCCAGGGTAACGATAACCGTTTTGCTACATTAGAAGACTGTCAAGCGGCTTGTTAAGATTTAATTAAATTTAATTAATTCTAAATGCAGTTTTATTTCTCAATACATTAGCCAGGCTTTAATAATATCGGAGGATACGGTGGAGGTCTGCCCGGCTTGGGCGGGGCATCGCCGTGTCCTCGTGGAGGCGATCGGCGGCGGTGATCTCTCGCGTCCGGCCCTGGTTCAGGCCATTGTACGGAGCGAGAGGAAGTGGCAGGCCGTCACCTCCTTCTGCGAAGCGGTAATGCTCGCAAAGGAGGAGGCGGAACGCGTGAGGGAGAGGCAAATTTCGCGCACTCACGCTCATAACCGCCGCAGGAGGAGACGCCCGAGGCGGCAATTACGAGCCGATTTCCGGCCATCGTAGGCGCGGGCTTGCGGACGGTGAGCAATGGGTAGTTCGTCGTCCGATAAGGACCAGGCCCGGGTCGACGGCGCGTTGTGTTCCACGCGCGCCTCAAAGAGATGTCAGCAGAATTGACGGGGTCCGCTAGGGTCAAGGCTAGGGACAATGCTTGCCGGGGCTGCGAATATGGGCCGAAAGGGACATCATGGCCTCCGGCAACAGGGCAACCGAAGGAACACGGGTGGGTCTTAGTCAGTAAGAGTCTGACATGTCCGCTCCACCCAGAGCGGGAGAAGTTATTTGATAATTTCTAACAAAAAAAAAAAAAAAAAGCTTTAATAATATGAGAGATCTAGCGTTACAAAGAGACTGTCACCCTATATTATGAGTGACAAGTGACAGAGATGACGCCCTTTTATTATTTATATGTCACAGGGATATTGTCAAACCTGAAATTATAATTGCACGAAACTTTGTCAACCGCCTCCATTTCTCACAATTTAGCGGACTTTTTTTGTGTTATTGTAATTTCACGGGATTGCTGTAGTGATTTTATAATAACCCTAGGTATATGTATTTTGAGTCAAGTTTGTAGTCGGGACTTCGTGCGTTTTGATTAGTCAACTCTTATTCTTTTTTTTTCGCCAAAGAAGAAGTTGGCGCGCTTTGACCACGCTTTTCTTCCTTCTCAACTCTCCCACTCCTCCTTCTTATCTTTTGTCTCACTTCCAATATCTATGTTCTTCACACACACTAACAATCTGCGTTCTTCTAACACTCCTACTTTTTCCTTCTCTTATTTCTGACTTTGTTAATTCTTCCTTTCATATTCAGTCCATTCTTCTATGGAACGCGCTTCCTCTTGATATCAGGACGGCCACCAGTCGGTATGCATTTAAGCGGAAATTGCAGAGTTTTATTTCAAAATAAATAGTGTACCTAGAGTCATCTCCACACCTCTCTCCCTTGAATTTGTATATACTTATATAATATATATTATATTAAATATGTATGTAAATATGTTCCTGCATTTTATTTCTAATGATATATTTTTAATAATTTTTCTTTGTTCCTCTCAAACTGAGCACCTGCCATCTAATCTCTTCACCACCCTTGGTTGACTGGTAAAGAATGCCTAAGGCATTAAGTCCGCTTTTGTACCTTTTTGTGTGTGAAAAGTTTGTACCATTTTATGTCCAGGCAAATCACTGTCCATTCCAAGGTTGCCTGGAAGAGATCGCGGAAAGCGATAAGGCCGCCCATTGTATATTTTGTAGTGTTTGATTTATTTTTTGTTATGTATTTTGTGGTGTACAATAAAGTATATATAAATAAATAAATAATTGCAAAAAACTGTTGTAAACACAAAAACCAATCATTGACCGTCTCACAATTTAACGGGCTTGCACATACAGTGAAATTGTCAAAATATTACTGCCTTGCAATTAGGGAATGCAAATCCGTTCTGGATTAAAATCCGGATTTTAGAGAACGGATTTTTGGTTCAATCCGGATTATCCGGATTTTACGAATTTTTCATAAAAATTAACATATCTACCCATTTTAGTTTGTTAATATGATGTTTAATAAAGGAGATGGAAAATGTTGGGCCCAGATGTAATAAGTTGAGATATGATCTAAAAATTAGTCATATTTTTATTCTTGAATATCAAAAATCTGCTCAATTCTTAAGTCTGGAAGCGGAGAAATATGATAAAGATAGTTTTCGTGAGATTATCGATTAAAGTAATCGATTACACAACTACAAAAAGAACACCTACCCACTAGGTAGCACTAGGTAATGTAATTAACTCAAAGTAATTAAATGCACTATAAATACTTTTATACAATATAGTGCATTTAATTTAAATAAAACATCATTAATTACTGAAAAACCAAAATAATGATTATCAATTTCATACCAATTAAAATCAGTTTCATTTTTTTTGTCTATGTCACTGGCAGTGCATATTCTGCACTGGTATGAGCTGACTGACATTAACAATTTGACACTAGACATTAGTGGTGGGTCGTTCTCGAATTTTTGACGGCCGAAACCGTTTTCCTGACGACGAAAACGGTTGCAGAAAACGGTTAAAGGACGAAACTTATCCAACAGGGAATAGAATTGCGTTTTCGTCGAGCGCAGTTTCTTAAAACTATCAACGATTTCAAATGTATAAAATGGTTTTTCGCATCACGAACGACAGCATTGACAACTGGTAATACATTACTGACTGTATTTGTTTTACGAGTGTGATAGATAGTTGAATCATTGTACTCGACTGTATTTTCTTAGATGTAAAAATTGCACCAAGTAATTCGAAGGCTGGTTTGTGCAATGAAGACTGTTTGAAGTTGAACCCAGGACGTAAAATGATTTCATCATCAGAAAACGGTTTTTGTTTGCTTTGATTTTTACGGATTCTGACCCTGCCTACTTTGTACGACCCTTGCTTTCTCACTGGACACCGAAGATCGCTCACATGATTGACTTGGAATTGTTATTTTGGATTTTACCGCCGCTTTGTGGATTGGATATTGTTGAAACTATGGATCGCTGTGTGAATTGTGGGATAGCAACTAGTCACTGCAATACACTAATGTATGTTTGAATCTATAAATTCACACCATTTTCATCTCGTTACATTCAGGCCCAAGAGTGTATGGAATCGTTTCCGTCTCCTTTGTGTAAATGGCTAAAAATAAAAGCACATGAAAATCAAATCAAATGAATTTTTAAACATGAAAAACATAACATAACGCCTTGTTTCTCCGAAGGGTTGGGCAGAGATGACCCTGTAGCAGGTACACACACATTTCTCCAGTTATGTTTTAAGTCCCATGTAATAGGGGGCGAGCCTATTACCATCAACCGGACACAAATCCAGACTCCGAGCTGCTACTGGGAAATTCCAGATAGAAAAACCCAATAACACTTTGCCCGACCCGGGAATCGAACCCAGGACCTCATGCTCAGTAGTAGCGCTTATGATTTTTTTTTTGTTGTTATTTGTAATTATTAAAACTATCATCATTAAATACCATAATTATGGTGATATTGCCATAATATGTACTTATTTTTATTAAAATAATCAGTCTGACTCGCGTGCTGAGTAACGTCAGAAAATAATTAGGTAATAGGTTAAAATTAAAAGAAACTCTGAAGAACAAAAATAAAGATAAATAAACTCCTTGCCAAATTATTAAACGAATTTAATTGAATAACAAAAATAAAGACCAATATACTCCTTGTCAAATTATTAAACAAATAAACGAATCTGATTGAATATTGTATTTTTTGTCATATACCGATTTTGGGTACAAATATACAGATTTTAGTGGGCAGCTCTACCGATTTCGCACTATGATATTTGAGACCACTGATCCTCATAAACCTTCGAGGTGCGAGGCCCGTCGTCCGCGAGGCCACAGGCGGTGGCCCACGTCGCCCGCGCCTTAAGCCGCCCCTGCGCAGACCCGATAGACTCGAAACTCGCGAGACGCGCGAACAGCGAACTGGCTCGTTTCTTATTATTCAAAAAATCCGGATTCGATTTTCAAATCCGGATTTGGAAGTCTGATAAAAATGTGCGGAAATCCGGATTTTTCGGATTACGGATACCTAGTCCGGATTGCATTCCCTACTTGCAATAAATATCACTGCGTGGGTCCAGTGGAATTATAATGTCACTGAAATGAGCCCGTAAAATTTTGAGAAATAGAGGCGGTTGACAAAGTTTCGTGCAATTATAATTTCACCAGTGAAATTATAATGTCACTGGTTTGACAATAAATATCCCTTCGACATATACATCTATTTCTATATAAATAAATAAAATTACTGTTTGTAATGTCAATATAACAGCTTTTTACTAAATGCATTAATAAGAAATTATACAGTGTTAGGCGATTGGCACACTGCACCGCATCACGCAGCGTAGCGCGTGAATGCGTGTTTTAACGTTGCTTGTAAGTATCTCCATTTGTATAGAAAACACGCACAGTCCAACACACAGAAAATGCATCCACGCGCGTTCATTTTAGTTCGTTGACACGCAACATGCAGCGTGATGCGGTGCAGTGTGATAATCGCCTTATTGGTTGTACGTCGGCAATCTGGGGGATGTAGGAGAGGTCATATGCAACCAAATTACCCCTGATGACCCTATGCCAATGTCAACCATTTTCGAGTAATTTTACATTTTATATTTTAAAATGTATGCAATAAAATATAAGGTTGAGGAGCTCGTGGCTAAATACTAACAGCCGCTCGGGTCGATCAGTCAGGTTAAGCTACGCTTGCCGGGGTTGGTCCGTGGATGGGTGACCATTTCTACATACCAAGACTCCACCGTGCTTCGGAAAGCACGTTAAGCCGTTGGTCCCGGCTGTCATTCGTGGATCTTTGACAGTCGTTACGGGTCGCCAGACGCCCGAAAGTCTGACAACCAATCTTACCAAGGGGTATCGTATTACCCAGTTACTGGGTTGTGGAGGTCAGATAGGCAGTCGCTCCATGTAAAATACTGGTATTCAGTTGCATCCGGTTAGACTGGAAGCCGACCCCAATATAGTTGGGAAAAGGCTAGGCAGATTGATTGCAATAAAAATATAAAATGTCAAATGACTCGAAAATTGTTGACATTTGCGTAGGAGTTAAAAGGCGTCATTGGTTGTAAACATGGATGTTGTAAATGAACTGCTGAATACAGGCCCCTCAGGGCCGTAGCTAAGGGCATTGTGGGGCAATGCCCTACCTTAAAATACCAATGCCCTACCTTAAAATACCAATGCCCTACTTTAAAATACCAATGCCCTACCTTAAAATACCAATGCCCTACCTTAAAATACCAATGCCCTACCTTAAAATACCAATGCCCTACCTTAAAAAAACGATCTATTCTAAATATCAATGAATTATAAGCAAAGTAGGTACTGTGAAGCTAAAATATGACATCTAAACAATTCCGAATTAACTACGGCATCTTACAATCACAATAAAATAATTCTTAATTCTGAATCTTATTCGAGTTCAGTTGTTTTATGGAAAGACTTTATATTGAGTAGGTATGTTTGAACATGATTAGAGAAATAAATTACTCAGAATAAATTACTTTTTTATTTTTATCTATATATCACCCCCGACAATTAAGTATTAACTGACACATATTACAAATATCAGTAGAGGAAGCCAAAAATCAATTGACTAGAACAGATCAACATTTTTACTTCCGCCACAACAGCTGCCCTTAATTCCATTCTAGCTACGTCCCTGAGTGTTAAGTAATGTGTGTATCCGCCATACTATTCGATGTGTAATGTGTGTATCCGCCATACTAATTTTTTAATCTGTGGAACACTTGCAAAGAGTTTGGTTGAAAAAGTAATAAAAAATGGAGAGACGTCCGTAATGAAAAAGTGGTTTCTTTTATTGTGTCCAGAGGTATCTTCGATCCAAACAAAATATTAAATACGTGGACAAGGCGTTCACACTGAGGCCCCTCCCGATGCAATCCATTGAGC
Source organism: Agrochola litura (assembly GCA_949152395.1). Classification (NCBI taxonomy): domain Eukaryota; kingdom Metazoa; phylum Arthropoda; class Insecta; order Lepidoptera; family Noctuidae; genus Agrochola; species Agrochola litura. The sequence goes on along the minus strand of OX424521.1, from coordinate 9,900,617 downwards.
CCAATTCTCGGCCTCTCTCATCCATCAAATGGCCAAGGTTAATAAATAATCTTTATGGGGTACACTCGTCATAGCATCGAACTACGCCGTAGCAGCCAACGAACTACGGGAAGGCTACGAGAAAAACTTTGTTTTCTGTAGGTACTCTACGACAGGTGACGACTGCCCTTCACTTTTTCACGCGATCGTCTTGAGAACAGCGCCATCTATACATCTTTAAGGAAATCATTAGCAAAAGTGCTGTTTTTAGCTTTGAAATAATTTTGCATTCTATCGATAGATGCCATTATACATTTTAAAATCCGAGGAAAAAAATGCTAAACCAAAAACCGCTCAGCGTGTCGAATCACGCACAATTAATGGTTCCGTATTTGGAGTGAATTTATCCCAAAAACAAACTTAACATTTTAGTTGAAATAAATGTTCTCCCATACATTCCAACTGCAAATGTAAGTTTGTACGCACAATATTGAGAGATTTAAAATGTTATTTTAAGACCATAGACTTCTTATAGGTTTTCCTGTAATCTATGAGTAAAAACCATTCTCTATATTTTTTTTAAATTTTTGGCTCAGGAGTTTCGGAGATAAGGGGACCCGGGCATGGTAAATTTTCATTAATTTTCTTAAACATCTTTAAAAGTATTTATTTTAAAATAAAAAAAAAAATCCTCACAACAAGCCCTTTTATTTGATATATAACACAGTACACGTAGCAAAACTTTTTATTTTATTGGGGTGATATGATTAGGGTGACCCTGTTAATTGAAATTGAATTATTTACGTTACACATCCGTATTCGGCTCATAGAAATCCATAGGTGTACCAAATTTCAACTTAACCGGTCTATTAAATCCGAAGCAAATTGACTGTGACAGACGGGCAGACAGAGAGACACACGAGTGTTTCGTTTTTTCATTCGGACGTACGGAACCCTAAAAATTAGAAAACACGTTTGCTGATTACTCTGTAAGCAATTACTACATCTTCATCGCTATACACGTCAGATGGCAGGCCGAGGCACATGATGTCGCAGTTTTCGTGCGTTCGGAAATTAGTGTTGTTCTCCGCGCAGCCACCGTACGTAAATTCGACACAAGGGTTCCTGCAGGCACGAAGCCCACCTGTAAACCAAAATAATAATTTAAAAAACGCTACTGCCCTGCCAAAAACCGAACTAAAAAGTAAAAGAAAAACAGGTTGTATAAGTTTATCTTTTACTCGCTGATTAAACAGATTAATAAAATTGTCATCGCTGTCGGAGAGCCGTTTGCCGCGTTGTGTCGTTGTGTGAAACACTTTTTAATCTAACCCCCCGACTGCAAATACAATTTTATTTATTATTTATTTTATTTACATACACTAGATGTGATCCTTTGCGAGACAAAGCCACAGCGCCGGTTTTCAGCGACATCGACAGCTGCAGTACTATTCTGTAAAAATCTCACCGTGAACGCTAAGGTGAAGTGAGCTTGAAGTGAGCTGTCATTCCACCAAATACTAGGGATTGACACTGTTGACAGCTCACTTTCTAGCTCACTTCACTTATGCGTTCACGGTGAGATTTATACAGAATAGCACTGCTGGTGTTGACGTGATAACTTACATCGGTGAAGCATAAAATGAGATACATAAGGCAAAACAAAATACATAAAAGTAAAATATATCTGTGCGTGTAGCTGTCATGAAACTATTAACTGTTTTAGGGTCACGTCTCACGTTTCTAGAAAGCGTTTGGTAGAGGTGTACCTATTGTATACCCGCATTACGCCAGATAAGTTTAAATTAGGGTTGTAACGGATGTCGTACGAACGGATACGGATATCCGTTACATCACTGGTTTAAATCCCATGTAATAAGGGGCTAACCTATTGCCATCTACCGGGCACAAATCTTGACTCCGGGTTGATACTGAGAAATTCCTAATGGAAAAATTCTATAATACTACGTTAATGAAATGAAATGAAATGAAATTGTTTTTCTGTAAATAGGATATCGAAATCACTTTTACACGACATATATATAAAAAAAAAAATAAGCTAGATGAGTTCGGCGTTTCCTATCAAGTTCAAGTTCAATTTATTTATTTCATAACAAAAATACATTTGTGTCGAAATGTCTGCACAGTAAGTACACAAAAGAAACAACATAAACATTACAATTATTTACAATACAAGCATCCTTGTCCCTCACCCATCATAGAAGTTAGAACGTCTATCGAATTAATAACATCATCGCATGCATGTATAACAAAGTCAAAAAAAACATTGGGTACACATATTAATTTTAGTTTTTAATACTAGTTTTAAGATTTTTGTCATTACAAAATTCGTCAATGCTGTAATAGGCTTTATTTATTAACAAAGTCCTGAGTTTATTTTTAAACATACTTATTCACATTCTGAATATTCTTTAATTCTGCTGGTAATTTGTTAAACAGACTGATAGACTGCACGCGTGACGAGTGTTTAACTATCTGATTACTCTGAGAAGAAAGGCCGAAACAAACTCAGAGGTCGCAGTCTCTTTTAAAGTCCAGACATAATCTTGGTCAGGCGATATGAGGACCATAGCCTGCCCATTCCAGTCAAGCGTCACTAAGACATCCTTAAACGCATGAGTGAATAGTTTCAGGGATATCACATCCCCATGTCGCACACCTCTGAGTAGTTGAATGGGGCTGGTTTTCATATCCTGAATCTCGACAGTCAACGTGGCAGCGTCTTTTAAGCATCTCAACACTTCGGGCTATAATATAACACGTGTTTTTACCTAGCGCAGGAATCAGGGCTTCACTTTGTTTGTACACATTATTTGTGCCAATAAAGAATTTATTTATTTATAATGCTTTTCAGTAATGTCTGACGGAAACACTTTGCCTGAATTGAGAATCGAACCCAGGAACCCAATTCGGCAATCGCGCTTGCGACCACTATACCAACGAAGTATATTCGCACTTGAATGAATGCTAAAATCCACATCATCATCTGCGTAGCCTTTTCCCAACTATGACTGCCTATCTGACCTCCACAACCTAGTTACTAGGTAACACGATACCCCTTGGTAAGACTGGTTGTCAGACTTTTTGGGCTTCTAACTACCCGTAACGACTGTCAAAGATCTACAAATGACAGCCGGGACCAACGGCTTAACGTGCTTTCCGAGGCACGGAGGGGTCTGGGTATGTAAAGATGGTCACCCATCCACAGACCAACCGTGGCAAGCGTAGCTTGACCTGATCGATCGACCGTGCAGCTGTTGTTACTTAGCCACAAGCCTCTTTAAAATCCACATAAAATGTAAAAAAAAACTCTTTTTGAATAACTTTCATCAGATTCTTCTTCACAAAAACTTATAGAAAAAAACCATAGTCAGTGGCATTATGTTTTCATCTCAAAATTTAAATGAGTACCTATTACTTCATTTACCTAATTCTTAATTTATATTAGGTACTCATTAATGTGGGTAAGTAACATTTACAAGGAATTATATTATTCTCTGTTTCTCACATCATTAATTTCGCGGTAGAAAATCAATTAAAAGATTAATGTTGCAAATTATTAGCTTGTATTAAGTTAAATAGCCATGAAGGTATTTGATAAAGGTGCTATTCCACTGCTGCGTGTATGTGCCCGGAGAGGTTACAATACGGCCGATGAATCTTGGCCAGTCTGAACATAGGCTGGGAACTGTATCATCCCGAAGTCTGGATTTGCTCGCTGGATAGGCTCGCCCCCTATTACGTGAAACTTAAATATAACTGGCAAAATGTGGGTGTATTAAAAGAACACTTCTGCCAAACCCATCGGGATTAGGTCCAGACCGGCCCGGAGACAAGAGGAGAGGAGAGCTTCAGTGGATACCACTAAGCGGAGTGTATCATATTTTTATGACGCAATCGAAGCGGAGATGACTGTGAGCTGTGCCTCTTGAGCTGGGTGGCGGTGAGCGGAGATGTGAGCTGTGCCTTACAAGGTGGCGACGCGACGGCGCGCAGCGGAGACGAGAAGAGATGAGCGTTCATCTCAACATCCAACGCTCGCCGCACGAAGCTCAGTTCCACTCTAGCCAGTACACATCTCCGCCCCAGTCTAGCCAGTACGCATTCTCGCACAGCTTCGGTGGATACCCTAGCTGAAAAACATCTCTTCTCGTTCCCGCTTCGGACATCTTCGCACATCTCCGCTTTGGTGGAGTCCGGGCCTACAGGAATGATGTTATGTTATGTTCACAAAACATTATCACAAAAATATTCACTTTTGATTGCATATAACAAAATGAGGTTGTTACCTCATGATCATGATTAAAAAAATAAATGTAGTCTTTGCCTGAATTCTGTTGTTTCATTATAGGAGAGGATTGAGCAGAAGCAAGTTGTTAATACACATGAATACAAATGAAGGCACTGGCGATGTTATCATAGAAATCGGAGAAACTACCCAAGAAGTGGGGGACATAAATAACACAAGAATATTTAAGCAGGAGCAGAAGGTAGTAGCGCCAAACACAGAAGAGAAAAGTTCAAGCTCTGTGGAAGAGGACATTCAGGATTCTTCAGATGTGACAGTGACTGAGCCTGTGACAAGGGCCGAATGTCTGAAAGGTGTTGAGTCTGCGACAAGGCATGAGGTGTCTTCAGCGCTTCCCTTAAAATGTATTCGTAAACACCCTGATCGGTACGGCTTCAGTAATGTGTGCGTAAGCAGTGAATTAAGTGCTGGTGATATATCTCTTGAAGAAGTGTTGAATGGACCCGAAAGTGAACAGTGGAACAGCCATTCAGAGTAAACTTAAATCGACTTTAATCGTATTACCCAGTTACTGGGTTGTGGTCAGATGGCAGCTCCATGTAAAATACTGGTATTTAGCAGCATCCGGTTAGACTGGACGCCGACCCCAACATAGTTGGGAAAAGGCTAGGCAGATTGATTGAGAGTGTAGCGGTTACACCGCCACATACAAACTACGCATCATAGACATGACGTCACACAAATCCTGCATCGCGCAATTAGAGTTTTCTAAGAGATCGACATGGATACAAGATTTCAACTCCAAACCGTTGGGCAGTTGCCCGCCAGACACAGCACCCGTCTGGTCGGAGGATCCTCCCTTTTCTATGGTGGATGAGTGAACTTTACACCCTGTTCCTCATGCCACTAAATTGGTGACCGCGAGTATGAACGTCAACGCAGCTTTCGTGCAAATACTTCGGCGTGACGTCATCATCATCATCACTCTCGCAAGCTTTCGTGAGGCGAGTCACACAGCCAGCACCCACGGCTTCAACGAGTATCCTGACCACCAGCATGCAGCGAACGCGCATTACTGGTCGTCACCCTCAGCCTCATCACCCCGACTCACTGGGGAAACAACGCAATCAAGCTCATCACCCCGACTCACTAGGGAATCAACGCAATCATCCTCATCACCCCGACTCACTGGGTAATCACCACAGACAGTTCCGACTCACCGCGAACTATGTGGCACCCGGTTCCGACTCACTGGAACTACGGCTGGCACTGTGAAGTATCGCAAGATTCAGCCCACTATCGACCTCCGGTCTCCGGAGGGGAGTGATGTAGCGGTTACACCGCCACATACAAACTACGCATCATAGACATGACGTCACACAAATCCTGCATCGCGCTATTAGAGTTTTCCCAGCGATCGACATGGTTACAAGATTTCAACTTCAAACCGATGGGCAGTTGCCCGCCAGACACAACACCCGTCTGGTCGGAGGATCCTTCCTTTTATATGGTGGGTGAGTGAACTTTACACCCTGTTCCTCATGCCACCAAAAGAGTAAACTTAAATAGACTACTGCTGTAATGCCCGCAGATTTGTTAACCAAGGGCTTGTGTAAAAATAAACACTACAGGTTTTTAACTGTGTTTGTTTTATCCTATACTATTAAACGAGCAATATTTGTATATATTTGTTTGGAAATAGATTTGTACTCACGTTCTTGAAAACGGCTCTAACGATTTCGATGAAAGTTGCAATATAGGGGTTTAGGGGGGCGAAAAATCGATGTAGGTAGGTATCATATCTGGGAAAATTAGTTTTCTCCGTATTTTCATCCGAGCAAAGCTCGGTCGCACAAAGTTTAGAACAAACTTATTCCATGCTGCCATGTCAGTATTATCATGTCATTATTCATTATAATAACATGATAATACTGACATGGCAGCATGGAATAAGTAGGTACTATACATGTACCTATGTTTAAGTCCCTAAAAGTGTTAACATTTCCGGCATTATATATTTTAGAAATGGCAATTTTTGTGAAAAAGCATAAGAATTACTTTCTAACAGTGTCAGAAACTAGAAAAGGGCCTGTTAGAAGTCAATATAAGAACCTATTACAAAACGGTAGTTACAATACAGCTTTACTAACGAAAAGTGTTTTCGGCATGGGTCCCACCATTTATAATAAAATACCAAATATTTAAAAAAATTACCCAGTCTACATGTTTAAAAAGAAACTGACAGCCCTATTGCTTGATAAGTGTTACTATTCAATTAATGATTTTTTAAATGACCCTAATCTTTAGATTTAATTATTGACATTGTATATTTCTTTATTATTATTATTATGCTAGTTTTAAATTCTAAAATTTTTTGATTAATTTATTTTATTGCCAATTTTAATTTGACTCTTTGATTTTCATTTGTTTTTTTTATTGTAATATAATTTACTTTTAATATTTGCATGCCTAATTGGTAGATTGTACAGGGATCTCAACATTTTGTGAACACCTTCATTTATGTACCTACTCTCAAAGCGAATAAATGATTATGATTATTAGTATACTATTAAATGAGCATTGTCTATTTTCACCAGAACAGAGCTCGGATGCCCAGGTACTTTAATATGAAGTGAAAAAATATGTTATGTTGAAATATACTTATTTTTTTAAGTGGGAGTGTTGATTGCAATTAACAAAATGAGGTTGTTACCTAATGTATCTTTGTTCATGGTGAAAAACGAAGTGTGGTCTTTGCCTGATGGGATATAATGGTGGCCCAGTGGTAACGGCCGCGACTTACAAGTTGTAGGTTCGAACCCAGACAGGCGCTTTACTTTGTGTAAATTATTTCATCACCACTGCTCTCAAAACGGTGAAGGAAAACATCGTAAGGAAACCGGCATGTCCTAGAACCGAAAATTCGAAGACATGTGACATCTACCAACCCGCACTGGGCCCGCGTGGTGGATTACGGCCCACTCCCTCTCACAGAGAGTAGGTCTGTGACCCAGCAGTGGGAACATTATAGGCTGATTATGATATAGTGAATCTAAGTAGGTACACGTGCGTAGCGTAGCCGTGGGCAGCAATGGAACAGGGCCTTAAAGGCATATTTAATGGTTGAACTTACCTTGTGTAAGACATCATATTTTGTTATACATTGCTAGTTAGTGAGAAAAGTTGTGCACAATGAAACCTATATTTAATTTTCTTTTTATATTTGGTGTGATTATAGTCTTCAATAATGTTGCCGGTAAATATACTAACTTAGTTGGCTAGGGCTGATTTTTACAACGCCAGACAACTTTATCCGAGAAATAATTTTGAATTTTTGAAACTTTTTCTGTCGAAAAACAGTCAGATGCTAATTGTATTCGATGGAAAAGATATCTGACGCTGGAAATTCAGTCCTAACTCGACTAATTATTCCGAAGAAGGAGAGATTTAAATCGTAAGATTCGTCCTACCGCGTCAAAAGATGGCCGCGTCTCTGTTTAGTTCTGACAAACACAATGTCACATGCTGCCATGCCATGGAATTGCCATAAATGGGATGTGTGAGCTCAGTCTTCTAAGTACTGACACTTTACGCGCGACACATGTACGGTAATGGCAAATCTAACGATTTAAATCTATGCGCAGAAGTATAGTAATATATACTTACCTATACCTACTATAACTATTCGTGCGGCCAAGCAGAGTTGCAGTGTTCAGGTTTGAAGGATTTCATTGCAAGAACTTGAGACTAACTACACAGCCACAGGTATACCTAGATATTGATAGGAATCAGTATTCGGTTGCCATGCAGACCTTGTCGTTAGCATGTTTATTAAAAAACTTATCGGGAGCTGAGCAAATGCCAGCTAGTCTTTTGACTAGCTAGCATTTGCTCAGCTCGGGATAAGTTTTTTTTAATACAGAAAACTGTATAAATCTTATCGTGAAAATTTTTGAGCATTCACTTGTAATGAGTATTCTAGCGAATGTTAAAAATAAACGGGAGCGTTTTAGTGAGCATTTTAACGAACATTCTAGCGTGCGTTCCAGCGAGCATTCTAGCGAAAAGACAGTAAATGTGCTTCGAGCTTTTTGCCGAGCCGTGCCATCCACACGCGACCGTCAAGTCAGACATCTTCGTGAAGAATATTTTTTTGACGAGCATTGACTAGAACATTCGCTAGAATGATCGTGAAAATGTTCGTAGCGATGTTTGGCTCTATGCTTGGCTTTGTTCATGTTCAGTTCGACAAATTAAACAACGGCGAATGCTCAAGTTTATCAGCACCTTTATGCTATTGACTCACTGTTAGCTCACTTCACCACATCTTTCATGGTGAGATTTCTACAGATTAGATCGGCCCGTTTAGTTCATTAGGGTTTTTTTTTGCCTGTTGTTTGCCATAAGCAAAATAGGGATGATGAATGAATGAATGAAATGCACAGCGTGGTTCACTCGATAAATCGAATGAACCCCAAGATTAGCACTGACAAAAAAATGTTTTTGTTCGTCTTGTAGATAAATAAAAAATATTTTTTTTTGACGCTATCAAAAGATTAGGTATAGGTATAGGTTAGGTATAGGTTATACATTGAGTTAAAATGTGGCTTGACGTCACGCCTTGCTGGATTTTATACTGAGTTGTGACGTAGCGAGCCCCCACTTCCAAACTTTAATGCGTGTTATCTAAGTCATTTTTGCAAAGCAAGAAACCTGTTTTTAGGGTTCCGCAGTTTCGTCATGTCCGTCTGTCTGTCTGTCCGCGGTCTAACTCCGAGACCCTTAGTACTAGAAAGCTGTAATTTGGCATAGGTATATACATATATTAATTACGCCGACAAAGTGGTAAAAGGTAGCTCCCCTACACGTAAAGTGGTGATGTTTTTTTTATTTCCCATGGTGTGGGGTATCATTGGAAAGGTCCTTCAAAAACGAAAACGAAGTATGTGAAAACCATTTTTGGATTCCGGGATTCGTTTGCGAAATATTAAGGTTTAAAGTGTTTTAGAGTCAAGTGTCCCCCCCCGCCAGCTAAATGGTTGGTTTTATATGTGTGAAAAAAATTACAGCAGTAGTTTATATAACGAAATTAAAAGGAAAACTATTACAACTAAGTAGGCTCTACAAGTTAACGAGTAATAATCGACCAACTTAACTTTGCTTAAGTTGGTTTTGGGATAAATGCATCCCAACTACGGAACCCTTCATTGTGCGTGGTCCAACACGCACTTGGCCGGTTATTTTTTATATTGATACGGTCACTATTAAATGTTGTTTGTTAACTAATTAGGTAACAATATACTTATGAAAAAAAATGTTGGATAGATGCTCCCATAGATAATTTGTACTGAATAAATTAACCGACTTGGCTTTAAATTAGATCTCACTACTTTTTGCAGTAGGTAGAAGAATTGTGTTGCGGGACTTAAATTTTTGTAGGTACATGTAAAGCCGTGTACGCACATACGAACACGAACATAGTGAACACAAACATCAAATCTGAACATTTGGTTCGTACGTATGGACGGCATATTCGAACACGAATGCGAACATAGTTCGAGTCGAGTTCGCGCACAACAGTCGTGAACTCTATCTTAATAGCCGCGCCGGCGCCGTTGGAAGTGGTGGAAAAGCTCTTCGAACACCGTCCATACAGAACATACTAAAAGGATCGCTGCAAACATGTTTAACGAACAGAGTACTCGATGTTCGTTAGTGGTACGCACGTGCGAACCAAGTTGTTGCGTATCATGCAACGCAACAAATTTGTTCGTACGTGCGGGCTTTATGTTTTTGATGGGATTATTATTTCAGCTGCTTTCGAGATCAGGTGCGTCGATCCATTAATAAAATCTGGAAGCGAAATAGGAAATATGTACTGTATGGCGCATATGCCAAGGTAAGTTATTGAACATTGTTATATCTTGTGACATCAAGGCGCTGCCGCCGCTCCACAGCAGCGCACGAGTATAAGACAAAGATTTTGATAACCAGCTGAATTTTGGTACAGTGGGCTGCATCAATTGGGTACCCCAGTTTTAATAAAAAATTTAAGACCAGGCACTCCAAACACAATTTCCACGCAAACTCCACCCCTATGCACCCCATCACTCCACTATATGCTAAACGCTAACACATCAGTAATAAAGTTGAATATCGCGTGCGTTCTTTAGTCGTGTTTGAGCACGGAACTAAATGTCGTAAGTCTCAATTCTTATTTCGTTCATAACTAAAGTAATAATTGATCTAGTGAAAAAATATCTTATATTTGGATAATAAACTATATTTTCTTATTGTCAATAATTATTTTAGATATAAAAGCCGAGTAATCTTGTTTTTGTTTCAAATAATCTTTAAAAAAAGACATGATTTTTAAATAAAAAATGAATCGAGCAAAAATGTTCCAATTACGTAACTGTCTTATATTTGGAAAGAAATAGACCCAATAAATCATATACTAAAGTTCCATTTTGATTGAATGCGTGACTTTTTCAGAAATTAATGCAAATTAACATACAAATTAGGGAGCCTTCTCTTAATAAAACTGGGGTACCCAATTGATGCAGCCCACGGTACATGGATTCTGTGTGTGGTATTGAATCACTACCTAAAACTCCCCGACTTTCGTCCTATTGCAACCTGGGTGAATTCTGATCAAAATTCATAATTAATCCTTTTAATGACAGCAACGTGTCTTCCAACAATAACAGAGAAAAAAATAAAACAAAAATCAATGGCAGTCCGGGAGTGCCGACAGAAGTGAAAACACGAACAAGATCGCCTTGGTGGAAGAAAAATACTTGTATAGAACATTGGTCCGTAACCTTATCTAAATAAAGAGCACAATCGAGTTTACAAAAAAAAAAAATACTTCCAAAACTTTTAAAGTAAAAATACTTGCATAGAACATTGATCCGTAACGTAACATAAATAAAGAGCACAATCGCGTTTATAAAAATGAGGTGTCGGTATCGGTGTCGCGTGTTCAATTGTTTTGTCCCACATCAAAAATGCTCAACGCTCCTAAAGAAGCTTTCACTTTAAAAAACAAAGTACATAAACATTTAATATTATGATTCCATAATTTAATTAAAAGATTTATCATTCTTAAGATTAGGCGAACGATGGGTTTTTGAAAGCTGTCCATACGGTCGGATCTTAGAACAGAAATCAGGCCATGGAGGAGAGGCGCGAGATGATCCTGCAGTCTTCAGACGATACGCGCAAGTGTAGCTTAACAGACATCAGAACGCTTTAATACTGAATGTATTAAGAATGTGATCAACAGCGGAACAAGGGTTCCAAGGTCATTCAAAAATTCAAAAGTCGTTTATTCAAACTAGGCTGAGAATCAGCACTTTTCGAACGTCAAAATTACATAAGACGGTCCCCCAAAAACGCCCGCCCTTCACCACTTCCTAGTGCCTTTAGCTGGGAAGTAGAAGTGGCGCAACAAACTCCTCAGCAGCACAGCTGTCTGTTCAAGTTAGAAAAAAATGATTATATGTTAAATAATTTACATTACGCAACACAAAACATAATTCTAATGATAAATTATTGGCCACATGTCAGCTAGCACACGCCAATATACCAACCAAAAACATCGAGAACTACACTCAAGCAGAAATAAAAAAATAAACGTAAACAGAACTAAATATCTAAATAAAAGCCTCCAGGCATAGGGCGTGCCTGCTTACATAAAGCTATATAAAGCTGTAATTGGAAGTTATGAATGATAAGCTAGGACCGTCGAGGTCAAATAAATAAACAGATAAGAGATCTGTCTATTGAGCAGAGCCAGCTTACCAACCCGAAAACCGATGATGGCAGAATCGTATCCTCTAAAGTCCACAGCGACCGGCTACTTGCAGCGTATTGCGCGATGAAGACGACGAAGTGCACGGATTAATAAATTATATTTGTTGGAACGTGGAAGTCTGGCAACGTTCAAATCAGGTTTTTTTGTTCGTTTCGATAACATGCGTCCGTCTCATTTATTTGTCAGTTTCTTTTTGTTTTGTTGTTTTGCAATTTTATTTGATTTCACACAATGCATTTGTTATTATTATTACATAAATTTATTTTAATTACATAAGTATAGATAGATACATACACACATTGCAGTATAAAACGAATTATTTGTTATTATTATCTTTAATTCATTTATAAACATATAATTTACATTTTTAAATATTCATATAAAAATTATTAAAAAAACATTTAAAAATATAAAAAATTATAAATTAATATTTTTATATATATTTAAGGCTTGTGCAGACCAGCGCGACACGCGACGCGACACAAAGGCACCGCTCGTCGCGCGACGGGCGGTGCCTTTGTGTCGCGTCGCGTGTCGCGCTGGTCTGCACAAGCCTTTAAATATAAATTGTTATTATTATTATCTTATACGAATTTATTTTATTTAAGTATACACACACGTATTGCAGTAGGTTTATAGCTGATTTACATCCGTCACCTCACACTTCAGGTTCAGTTGAAAACCAGCGTCAGGCACTAGCTGTCTGGCATTTTTGCTGAACTGGGCCTATTTGGCGCAGCCGCGAGGCACACTTGCCTGTTAAATGATTATTTTACACTTTGTTTTTGTTCCCTGTTTTATTTTTATTTTTTACTTGTGTTACAATTGTTGTGTTGTGTGCCTTTTTGTCTGTGCTAAATAAATGTATTTTTCACTCCTCTTGCTCAAAAAGGCCGTCATTGTAGAGTACCAGAGCGGGTAAAAAGTTGCATTTCTTGCTCTAGGGGAAAAAGTATTTTTTTTAAATTTTTGTCTTTTCCAACGAGCCTTGAAAAATGAAAAAGTCTTTATTCTTTTGTAGAATAATCATGAGTATGGACTCGACTTATTACTTGTTCACAAAAAAAAGAAGAACATTTTATTTTTGAAAATGGAACTAAATGCGGCTATCTCTTCGGTAGAATGCGAGCATTGCGTTGCGGCTACAGAAGAAATAAAAAAGGCATTGGGGCGAAATCTTTAAAAAAAATCTCTAATTTAATGCTTAAAACAATTTTATTTAATTATTCGATTTCTGATATTCGACATATTAATTAATCGAGTCGATCAAAATTGAAAAAAAAAATCGTTTGGCATAATCGTTTTCGCACATCATTACAATAAAAAAAAAATGGTCGGCGATTTTTAACACAAATTGAGTAGGTAGTGGTAATGAATATTACGTGTTATTGGACCTGTGTTCGTATATTACGTTAAGATCTGGGCATTTTCTAGTTGTGTATAATATTTTTAATAATATTTGTCACATTTTAAATCGTATCTACATGTGTATGTGTGATATTTGTGAAAAGTTAAAATGTAAACTCGCACGATTGGCGCGAAACTTCGACTTTGGATATCAAAAACTTAATTACCACTACTTATTTAACTTGAACAAAGGATGAACTCGTCAAATAATTAAATGATGTAGTATTTACTGCCCCTGTGGTGGAGTTTGGATGTTCGAAATCCCCAATTTTTATGTTTTTAGCGTCGACCTCGACTGTCATCAAAATGGCGATAATCGCATTTACAGATTTGAATTTTATAAAGGTAAATTAATATTGTATTGGATTATTTTATTTTCTCGCAATCGTAGTGAAAAGTAGAGTGTAACACACGGCGCTAAAACCCATTATAACTCGGTTTCTATTTACTCCCTCGCTAAAGCTCGGGAGTAAAACTACCTCGTTACAATGGGTTATTTTAGCCCCTCGTATAACAATCTACTATTCTTTCTTTCTTCTTTCTAAAGCTAAACTTTTGAGGGGGTCGAGAAGTTCTATGGACACTGTTGTACACTTCAACATCCCGGACATCAGCCTGAACGAGATTAGGATGGCTCTGAAGCAGCTTAAAAACAACAAGGCGTCGGGCTATGACGGAATTACGACCGAACTCCTGAAGGCCGCTGGAATACCAGTTCTTAAGGCCCTCCAGAAGCTATTTGAACTTGCTTCTGCTTAGCGTTTGTGGACTATGAAAAAGTCTCTACGAAGAGCTGAAGTGTCTGTATGAAAACGCACAGCTATCCTTCTACAGCGAGGTGTGAGGCAGGGAGATGATTTCTCTCTGAAACTGTTCATCGCTGCACTTCATCATCAGCCTATAATGTTCCCACTGCTGGGACACAGGCCTCCTCTTTGTGAGAGGGAGTGGGCCGTAATCCACCACGCGGGCCCAGTGCGGGTTGGTAGATGTCATATGTCTTCGAATTTTCGGTTCTAGGACATGCCGGTTTCCTCACGATGTTTTCCTTCACCGTTTTGAGAGCAGTGGTGATGAAATAATTCACACAAAGTAAAGCGCCTGTCTGAGTTCACTGGAAGATATTAAATTAAATTAAATTAAACTTTTTTTCTGACTAAGGGCTTGTACACATCACCACGTCACGACGTCGTCAACGTGAAACTCTACAAGTTTCATTCTCTCTAGTTTCCTTAGACCTACAACTCGTAGGTTCGAACCCAGACAGGCGCTTTACTTTTTTACACCGCTGCACTGGAAGATATTAAATTAAATTAAACTTTGTTTCTGACTAAGGGCTTGTCCACATCACCACGTCATGACGTCGTCAACGTGAAACTCTACAAGTTTCATCTCTCTAGTTTCACGAAACGACGTTGTGACGTGGTTATGTGGACACAGCGTGAGGTTCATAATTTTGTTAGTATTCTGGTATCAGTAATAATGGGCTTAAATAAGTATAGACAAACTATGTTCTTAATGTCCCTCGGCAAACCTCGTGTTTCGTCAGTTGTCTGATTTCTATCAGTTGCCCTTTGCACTTGGTGCAGACCGGACGCTCTCAATCGACTTGGAAGTATATAGAGTTGTTAATACTCTTTTAACTTAATGTAATTTGTTTTAAAAATGTCAGGAAAGCCGCTAAAGTCGCAGGCACGACAGATAGGAAAATAGTTTTACAGCTCTATATAGTTCACATGGAAATCAAAACAAAACAACAATAAAGTACTTAGTTCTGAACAGGGTTGTTTGAGGATGCGGATGAGGATACGGATATTGGAAAATTCTTTATTGAGGATGCGGACGAGGGTGCGGATGCGGATGTCGTACAAAAAATAGCCATGCAACCCGGCACCCAGTAACTCAAGTTGTGACATGTGCCACCACTGCCACGTGCGGCCGATCGTCTGTCATAGGACAAGGACATTGCGAATTCAGCCAATAGGAACGCGTAACTCACTTATCGGCCCACCCAATCAGCTCGGCGCGAGTTTAAAAAAATTCACTATTTGTGCGAACAACGTATCAAATACCTACTGCCGTGAAAATGACACATTTTCATGACAGTCATGATAGATAATAAATGACGGAACCGCTTTTTTAGGAAACCAAAGCTTAAGTTAATTTTGGATTTATTTCCAGGTATGGCTATGAGTTTACTAAAGACCGATGTGTTCAGTTCATCTATGGCGGCTGCGGAGGCAATCAAAATAATTTTCTTACCCTTAATGACTGTGAAAAAGCTTGCAAAGGAGCCGTCTGCGACGTAGCAAACACTTATCAAGAGATCATAGACATAAGAATGAAGGATATATGCTCGGTAGTTGGAAATGTACCGAAATCCAAAGTCTTCAAGTTGTCCCCACCAATCACGACAAAAACTACACGTAAACAAAGAAAGAGACAAAGAAAGAAAAATGCGTTTATTGGTATTACTACAGCAAACACATATGCAGTGCAGTAAAAGCAATATATACGAAGTCACACACTCGCAATTCATAAATCAGAACGTACTACACAAACAATTATAAACCTTATCCCATCAAATACAGCGTGCATTTACCATGCACCGTACAACTCACTTACACGAAGACATTGGTCGCTATCATAGAAATATAAAAAAACAGGAGAAGTGGCAAGGGGGCGTGTCTGCGTCCGCGCGTCGTGATCATAGTGCTCATGTCACAGGCCAATGGCCGTTTCTGCGAACTAGTACGCTTTCGACTGTGGTCGTGACAACATTTAAGAATATTGTATAGTTCAGTGTTTTCCTGTAAAAAGCGAAGCCAAACTAAAAACTTTATAAATCATGGAATCAGTTATCGTATAATAAGTAAAAGTTTTTTAATATATTTGCTTTAAAATTATGAAAAACAATAAAACGTAAAATATTTCTTGCTTTTTTACTACGTTACCTTTGTTTTCATATATCACAGCAACTCGACTGTACTATGTTTGCAGTGAATACCCTACCTAAGTATGTCGCTAAGTGACTGGACAAGCAATGTAAAATTCACAAAACGATACTTTATTTTATGCGGATGTATCGCGTAGTACGGCTGCTGGACCTTGCTTGCCGTCAAAGTTTGTATGGAAGAATTTTAACGAGCGGTCTGATTAACTCGAAACTCAGTATTTATAGTTAAAACTGAAAATAAATAAACACATATATCTGGATTTTTTTTAATCTCCCCCTAACGGGGTGAAACGGAGTATTCATTTTTACAGTAAGTAGAGGATTTTATTGTGTGGCTTGATTAACTTGAAAATTGGTATAAATAATCTATAAGTCAATTATTGGGAACGTCACAATAGATTTTTCAAAAAATATTATCACCCTGTTTGCTACTAGGGATGAGTAATATTGCATTATGTTCGTATTCTTCTATAGTTTACCGCAAATTGTATAAAGACTAGCCAAAAGGTTAGAATATTGCAGATAGTTACGGATTTAACCTTTTAAAAGATTATCGTCACGCTATACCTTTATGGAGCTAAGCAGTCAATCATAACATATACAGGGTGAATTTTGTAATGGGGCAATCGCTACAAGAAAACGGTCTTAGGAGACTGTCCTTAACTTTATGAAACTTTCTTATTACTAGGATAAAAAAACTATACTTATCGGGCTAAGTGAGGTTTCAGTATGAGAAACGTCAGAAATTGCAAAAAAAAAAGTATAAAAAATCCCATACATTTCGTAGGAAATGACAGGAGATAGAACACAATATACCTTTGTATGATGAAAAAACTTTTTAATGAGGTACTTACTATTATTTAAATGAACACAATATACCACTATCTTTACAACAGTTGAATTATTCCAATACTTCACTGGGCTGAATAAGGAACGAATATAGCAGATAGTTACAGATTTAACCATTCAAATAATTATCATCTCGCCATACTTTTATGGGGCTAAGCAGTCAATCATGAATTCATCCGTACTTAATCCATACTAATATTATAAATTCGAAAGTAACTCTGTGTGTCTGTCTGTATGTTACCTTTTCACGGCTAAACCACTGAACGGATTTCGATAAAATTTGGTAAAAAGATAGATGGCATCCTGTAGTGTTATTCTGTAAAAATCTCACAGTGATAACTTAGGTGAAGTGAGGTGTCAGTTGCTAAGGATTGACACTATTGGCAGCTCACTTCACCTAAGTTATCACGGTGAGATTTTTACAGAATAGCACTACTGGAGAAGGACATAGAGTACTTTTTGCTTCAAAAATAATCCTAAAGGGGGTGATACAGGGGATGAGAGTTGGTATGGCAAATCCAGCATTTCTTAAGTTAGGGATGTGAAAATTCAAATTTATGCTTTTGTTAAGAAATAAAGAACTACGAATTTCAGCGTTTTTGTAAAATCATCCCCCAAAGGGATAGGGGATGATTTTAAAATTTACATGGTAATATTGTTTTTTTTTGTGTTTTCTTTTCAAGAGATTTAAGGGATTGGAAATATAGTCATAGTCCGTGTCTTGAATTAACATTTAGTCTTTATTTTATTAAAATCGGCCCATTTTGTCAAAAGTTATTACAATTTAAAGTCATAAACTAACCTTTCTACATGTAGGTATTATGTGTTCAATGGCGGCACTAGAGTAGGTATTACAAATGGTGATAATAGTAAAATGAATAATTAGTATTTTAAGTAAGGCATTTAGAATCATATAAACCTGTTTTAAAAGCCGGACAAGTGTGAAAAGGATTTGCGGCCTTTTTTTTTTTTTTTTGGGTGGGAAATTATCAAATAACTTCTCCCGCTCTGGGCGGAGTGGGAGGGCGTGTCAGACTCTTACTGACTAAAACCCACCCGTGTTCCTTCGGTTGCCCTGTTGCCGGGGGCCACGATTTCCCTATCGGTTTTCTTCGAAGCCCCGGCAGGCATTGGCCCTAGCGGACCCCGTCAATTCTGCTGACATCTCTTTGAGGCGCGCGTGGAACACAACGCGCCGTCGACCCGGGCTTGGTCCTTATCGGACGGCGAGCTACCCATTGCTCACCGTCCGCAAGCCCGCGCCTACGGTGGCCGGAAATCGGCTCGCGATTCCCGCCCCGGGCGTCTCCTCCTGCGGCGGTTAGGGGCGTGAGGGCGCGAAATTTGCCTCTCCCTCACGCGTTCCGCCTCCTCCTTCGCGAGCATTACCGCTTCGCAGAAGGAGGTGACGGCCTGCCATTTCCTCTTGCTCCGTACCATGGCCTGAACCAGGGCCGGACGTGAGAGATCACCGCCGCCGATCGCCTCTACGAGGACACGGCGTTGCTCCGCCCAAGCCGGGCAGACCTCCACCGTATGCTCCACCGTGTCCTCAGGCCGATCCACACAATGGTGACACCCGGGTGTTTCCTCCCGCCTTATCCTAAACAGGAACCTCCTGAAGCAGCCGTGTCCGGTGAGGACCTGCGTCAGGCGGAAGGTGAGGACGCCGTGGCGTCTCTCAAGCCACTCCTCAAAGAGAGGTCTTATCGCCGCAATTGTGGCGTGCCCAGTGCGGGGTTGCGACAATCGCACCCTCCATGACGCCATGAGATCCCGCCGGAGCTCTGTCCGCTGTGCCGCGATTTCTTGCGGCATCGGAGTTAAGCCCCGGCATTTCGCCTCCTCGCGCCACTCCCAGATGTGCGCGAGGACCTTTGCCTCCAGATCCCATGGCGGTAATCCGGCAAGGAGGCTCGCCGCCTCGCAGGAGACCGTGCGGTATCCTCGGGCCAGCCGAATGGCCATGACCCTCAGGGATGCGTTCAACCGGCGGGCTGGCCGCAGCCTCAATGAACGCGCCCACACCGGCGCCCCGTAGAGGGCCATGGACCGCACGATCCCCGCGTAGAGCCTCCGGCAGGAGGCGTTTGGATCCCCCTAGATTGGGCAGGAGCCGCTTCAAGGCAGCCCCGGCCCGCTCCAGTCTGGGAGCCAAACGTCGGAAATGTTCGACGAAATTCCACCGGCTGTCGAGGATGAGTCCCAGATACTTCATCGTCGACTCGACACCGATGTGAACCCCTCCCGCCATTATCTGGGCGCCCGACGGTGGCGCATTCCGAGGACCATAAAAACCCATGGCCTCAGACTTGTGCAGGGCCACCTCGAGTCCCAGCTGCCGGATCCTGTCAACGATTGTCGCACGGGTCCCTGTTGAGAGTCTCCAGCAACTCCTCGCGGGCCAGCGCCCTGGCCCGCAGGATCTCCGCTTGGAGGGCGGTCTTTGCCGCTCTGTACCCCTCGTATAGCTCCGCCGTATGGCTTCCGTATCCGGAGGGCGGATACGGAGCCTGCGATGCCTGGCGTACCGGCATCGCGCAGCAACACACGCCCTGCGCAGAGCCTCTAGCTCTTGCGACCACCAGTACAGCCGGCGCGAAGCACGTCTAGGCTGGACCCGGGGCATTGCCATGTCACACACATTGGACATGGCCTCCCGGAACCACTCCGCCTCGTCGTTGATGTCGGCAGGCCTGTCCGGTGATGACACCCAGGCCTGCACGATCGAGGCTTCCAGGAGAAGCTCCCGGTCCAGCTGCTTCAGCGCCCACCGCGGACCACTCGGGGCCTGTCGAACCGGCGCGCTCGAGGTCTGGGTGGAGACGTCAAACCGGATGTACCGGTGATCGGAGTAGGTCTCCACCCCCTCCATGACGCGCCAGTCAATGACACGCGGCGACAGAGCGGGGCTGGCGAACGAGATGTCCACCACCGATTCACCCCGCATCAGGCCTGTCTCCAGAGCCCAGTCCTCCACCATCCTACCCCGTGTGTCCGTATACTGGGAACCCCAAGCCAGATTCTTGGCATTGAAGTCCCCGAGTACGAGCACGGGGAGGGAACCAAACCCGACGACGACGACTCTTAACTCCGCAAGGGAGTTGTGGAACTCGGCAAGAGTTCGGTTCGGGGAGAAGTAAACACCCACCACGAAAATCTCCCCGAACCGTGCTGCAACGCAACCCCGTCCTCTCTTGACCGACTCGAGGGACGGAGTACCGGTGGCGGCCGATGAGATGAGGGTCACTGAGCCGCTCAGGTCCTCCACCCAGTCATCCCTGGGCGGGACAAAGTACGGCTCAGCGACCACGGCGATGTTAATCGACCACTGCGCCATGCTCTGGAGCAACAGATCCTGAGCGGCGGCGCAGTGGTTGATGTTCGCCTGGAGGAGGCGTAATGGGGCCGTTACTGGCATTCCATGTCAACCCCCTCCTCCCTCCGAGCCCCCTGTGAGGGCCCTGCTGCGGCGGCAACGGCGGCGGCGACGACGACGGTGGACACGGCAGCGGCCCCGGTGGAAGTGGCGGCGGCTGCGGCGGTGACGGTGGTGGTGGCGGAGCGTTTGCCCCTGCCTCTGGCCTCGGCGGGTGGAGCGCAGGCCCTGCTCCCAGCCCGGTGATCAGCCGGCTTGCCAGCCGCCGCACATACGACACAGTGCGGCGTGGCGTTACACGAGCCGGCCTTGTGACCGGGCTGACCACAGCGAAAGCAGAGGTTGCTGCGGTCTACCTCCGAGGTGCACTTGACCCCCACGTGGTTGCCCACCTGGCAACGGAAGCACCTCAGAGGTCTGGGCTCCAGCAGTTTGACCTGCGCCGAAACCCAGCCCACCAAGAGCCTTTGGCCCTCCCCGGCTATCTTTTTGGCCGCCGTCACGGGGCAGCTCACCCTAATGGCTTGCATCCCCGTGTGATCAGCATGGATGGTGCCTGCCTTGATCTGCTCGACAGAGCACCCTCCAGCCTTAGCGACGGCGGCCACCACCTTTGCCTCCGTCACGGAGTCATCCAGACCCTGAATGCGCAAGTCTGCGCATTTCGTGTGCCTGGAGACTCGGGCCTCGTCCGCATTTAGGGCCGCCTTCAGCTTTTCGGCTAGAGCGTCAGCGGCCGGGCCACTGGCCGCACCAGGGACCTCCAGCATCCGGGCCCCGGTTGCCGTGATTTTCACCTTAATGCCCCCTTTGGCGCCGATCTCTTCTAGGTCCATCACCTGGTCCACCGTCACGAACACGTGCTGGTAGGACACGCCCCTTTTCTCCGCTTCCGGCTGCAGTGTGACCACCACAGCTGCGGACTTCGGGGCGCGGAGCCTAGCCGCGACGCTTCTTTCCTTGCGCCGCTGCCGCCTCGCCTTCCTCTGTTTCGCCTTTCTTGCCGCCCTACCAGCCTTTTCCTTCTCCCCGGCTACTTGCCATCCGGCGTCGGCCGGAGGAGAAGATATAGGAGGCGGAGGCGGCCGTTTCGCCGCCGCCTGGGTCGAAGCCCTCGCCGTCGGGGCCAGAGCCCTCGGCGTCAGGGCCGGAGCCCTCGCCTTCGCCACCTGCGCAGCCGCTCCGCCCTTGGCCTGCCCCGACGAGCCTGGTTTGGCCGTGGCAGCTGCGGTGGCGGCATACGACGCTGCCTTCCGCTGGGCCAAGGCCGGCTGGCTCGCCGCTAGCGGGGGGCGCAGGACGATTGCCTCTAGGGCGGAGAACCTGCTCCGCAGGGCGGCCATCTCCTGCCGCACCAGAGCCAGAACCCGGTCCTCTGCTGGTACAGGCACGGGCCCCTGCCCCTGCCGCCCCTCTCCCTGCGGTACCTCCCGGGGGCCGGCTGCTCTCAGCCCAGCCAGGTCTGCACGGAGCTTCTTATTCTCCTTTCGGAGAAGCTCCATGGCGGCAGTCAACTTAGCGACCTGCACCCGCATCTCGGACATGCCGTCCGACGGAGGCCCAAAGTGCAGCTCCTTTGCTGCTGCCAAAATAGCGGCCGTGGCCGCGGGTATGGCCTTGTCTTTAGAGGACTGAATCCTCTTGAAGGCCACAGCCCTGATCGCGGCTGCCACGACCTCCGCAAACCTGGCTTCCTGCTTCCGGTTGGCGCCGCCAGCGACGTCCGGCTTACCACCAGAGGCCTCTGAGAGGACCGGCCCGCTGCTGGTCCCTCCAGGGCGGTGCTCCTCCGTGGCGAGACTCTCGGTTCGCCGGGCCAGTTCGGATGGGCCAGCCTGGCTCAGCTCACCAGCCTTCTTGGTAGTGAGCCCTCTACCCACACCTTTTCCTTTTTCTCGGGCCTTACCCCGCCGGCTGGTATGAATTTTCCGCCGGTTATCGGCGGAGGACCACGAGCCATCACCCGATTTGGGGCGCTTCCGGAATAATTTCCGGATAATCCCGTCTGCCCCCACTACCTCGCGCTCCGAGCTCTGGCTAGAGCTCTCCGCGCCAGATGCAGCGTCGGACTCCGACCCCGCATCACTCCCCTCCTTTTGCGTCTTTTTGTTTTTTGTTTTAAATTCCATAATTGTTCCCACGAGTAAAACACTTTTTACTATCTCAAAAATAGTGGTTCGCACTAGTGACTAATTAAGCTACCCATTAGTCAAGCTAACAACCTCCCTCACGGTGCGCCGCCGCTTGGAGGTTTGGGGTGATTTTTTATAGAGGTTTTCTACCTCGCGGCCCGGGCGATTAAGCCAAGACCCTCGACCCCCGTCAAATGCCAGAGACATGACCTTGACACTCTTCGGGGCTACGAGACCAACGGTGACAGGAGAAAAGACTTCCTCCTGCCCGCCCGACGGCAGGGTTAGTGCACGCCGAGCCCGCTCCTCCTCTAACGCTGCTCAACGAGTGCTCCCTAGTGAGTACCCGTTAGAGCGTTCCTCCGACAGGATATTGGCATACGGACAACGAGACCCCTAACTGGGGAGTCATTGTCCGTACCCCAGGGTGCACCGTCCCGGAGACTGGCCTTCCCCCCGGACGCATCCATAAGGGAACTCCAGCCCCCAGGCACGCGGGGAGGTTTCCTGTCCAAGCACCTCAGGATTTGCGCCCTGAAGATTCCGCCTCAAAGCTGTGCTTGCTCGGCTGCCCGAATTTCCAAATCAGGATTGAAGAACAAACCTAATTTTGCAGTTCATAAATAAATTATCAATTTTCGGATTTTCCTCTTTACTTGACCTTGCTTCTCACCAAACTTCATGCTGCTGGGCCAACAGAAATCACCAAATAGACTGGTTTATTTGCGAGTCTTAAATATGCAGCATAAATGGCCGTATTTTTTTATTGCGTCGACTTGGAAGTTTGATTTGTGTTACAGATCCAAGAGACCGTAGATCTAAGTTTTTGATATCTATTTCAACTTGATGCCTCCACGCGTTCCTGAGAAAAAGGGTCTTGACAGACAACGAAGTCATCCTATAAGGGTTTAAATTTTTAATTTTGAGGTACGGAACCCTAAAACAGATTTATTATCTGCCTGTTACCTTTTCATGCCGTAACGGCTGAACGGATTTCTAGATGAAAGGCATAGGATAGGCCATGACCTGAGTTAGGAACTTAGGACATAGGATACTCTGAATCCCGGTAGCACGTTCCTGTGGGATATTTTCAGACATCCACGCAGGCGAAGCCGCGGGCAAAAGCTAGTATTATTATATTTGTTTGGTTGTTATTTTTGAAAAAAATTGTGCTTAACATTTCCTTATAGTCCACATTAATAGCTAGGTTTACATACTTTAAAGAAATAAGACGTAAATGAACAACATTGCTTAAGAACTCCACACTAGGACGAGCCTGTCTCGTGAAGTCCTTGGATGGTATTGCCATAATTATTGTTGCAATCGAGAAGCACATGAAAAATTGTAATTATTTTATAGTAATCAAAACATTGTCTAGACTAAACACAGTTTAAAAAAAAATTGTAATGAAGACGGATAGGAGAATATTTTGAGCGAAATGTGCAGTATGTGTTAGGGTGTGCGTCAGAGGGTGCGTGGGTGAGTGTGTGTGTATATGCTGGTGTGTTATGAAATTACCTTTCAGAGAGATTCGAATTTACCGTAGGATTGGGCTAGCAGCCATTTGCGAACATGTTTTTGATTAGGCTAGTTCTAGAATTACTGATGTCACACATCTTTACCACTTTGTTGTATGTGTATGAGCATGAAATCCTGCATGTATTGTGCGAAGGTTGTACGCGTCCTTATCGAAGCACACAAAAACTCAAATCATCGTTTGTTATTTATTTTATTTTCTGGACCCCACAACATTTTGTGCTGTTGTGCAAAAGACATTTATTTTATATGTATGCTAGTGATTGACGAAGTCGGAAAGTTATCGATTCTTCCATTTATTATTGTATTTAAAAAATTGTGACAACTTAGGTAGTGGTTAAGAATCAATGTATTTACAGCAGTAAAAATAAAAATGTAAATAGAGCAGTCGTTGTGATATTATAAAAGGTGATCATTCTGAACCCCCCTTTTTTTTTTTTTTGGTTGTTGAATTGTCAAGTAACTTCTCCCGCTCTGGGTGGAGCGGGAGGGCGTGTCAGACTCTTACTGACTAAAACCCACCCGTGTTCCTTCGGTTGCTCTGTTGCCGGGGGCCACGATGTCCCTTTCGGCCCTTATTCGCAGCCCCGGCAGCCTGAGTTGAAATTTTTCGTCGGTTATTAAAAAAAAACGCGGTTAAAATGTATGGAACCGCTGATTTTTTTAAAAATAACCGACGAAAAATTTCAAAGCCGGGGCCTTCAGAATCATGTACTGAATCCATGGTTTCAGTTTTCGCGTCGATGTCCCCCCACCCTGTATGAAAACAAAAGTAACGTAGTAAAAGCAAGATATATTTTACGATTTATTGTTTTTCATGATTTAAAAGAAAAATGTAGTAAAATACTTTTACTTATACAGGGTGGCAGGGACATCGACGCGAAAACTGTTACCATGGATTCAGTACATGATTCTGAATTTTTCGTAGGTTATAAAAAACAATCTGCTGTTTGTCCCAGCCACCTTGTATATGATGATAAGTGATTCCATGATTTATAATTTTTTTAGTTTGGCTTCGGTTATTATAGGAAAATACTGAACAACACGATATTCTTAAATGTTATTACGATCGCGGTCGAAAGTTCTCTAGTTCGCAGAAACGGCCATTTGCCTATGACATGAGCACTTTGATCACAACGCGTGGACACAAACACGCCCCTAACTACTTCTCCTGTTTTTGTTATATTTCTATGCTTAAGATAAAAAAGTAATATATTTTAAATAGGTAGTTAGTATGTGCAACATTAAAACTTGTTTTCGCTTGTAAAAAACTGTTTTATTTTAAGGTTAATTAATTAGTTAATAAATTCTCGTGAGGAGCTCGTGGCTAAGTAGTAACAGCCGCTCGGGTCAATCTGTCAGGTTAAGCTACGCTTGCCGGGGTTGGTCCGTGGATGGGTGATCATTTCTACATACCGAGACTCCTCCGTGCCTCGGAAAGCACGTTAAGCCGGTGGTCCCGGCTGTCATTCGTGGATCTTTGACAGTCGTTACGGGTCGTCAGAAGCCCGAAAGTCTGACAACCAGTCTTACCAAGGGGTATCGTATTACCCAGTTACTGGGTTGTGGAGGTCAGATAGGCAGTCGCTCCATGTAAAATACTGGTATTCAGCTGCATCCGGTTAGACTGGAAGCCGACCCCAATATAGTTGGGAAAAGGCTTGGCAGAACAGAAAAATTAGTTAATAAATTAAAGACAAGCCAATATAGCTTTAGAAGTATAGGTAATACTTCTAAAAGTACAAGTAAATAAAATTGAAGGGTCTGTTTTTAATGTCAAAATAACAGCTTTTTACAAGGTAAATGCAAAAAGGAATTATATACGACACTTAAAAAAAAATTTTTTTTTTTATATTTTGTCTGTCTGTCTGGTTGTTCCGCTTAATCTCCGAAACGGCTGGACCGATTTTCAGATTCAGATTCAGATTCAGATTCGTTTATTTGCAAAAACATGTGTAGATAATATACATGGTATGATGCTTATTATAGGTGTAACAAAGTTAGATTAAGATTTTGACAGGACTTTCACTGGCAAATAGCTTATAAGGAGTAACACAGGCTACTTTTTATTTTAGAAAAAGCATTAGGGTCCACATGGGTGAAGCCGCGGGCAGCCGTTTTAAATAAAAACCTCTTTAGGTACCTATTCGATTTGGGTCCAACTTAGAAGGTTGAATAGTGATAGTCTGCAGTAAAATAGCACCCTAAAGGATATCGCCCATTATAATAGCATCGCTTCAGCGCAGCAACGCCTCAGCACCGCTCGAAAAATATAGTCGCCAACGTGCCGTAAGCAAGGCGACCGCTAGTCCTCAACGCGTCGTAAGTATGGCGACCGCTAGTCGCCAACGCATCGTCAGAAAGGCGACCGCTTGCTGCCGGCACGCCACCGGTGAGGTGACAGAGTCGTTGTTGACGTCAACGCGTGGCCGGCGAGGCGTCACCACGCGGACGTCGAGGCGCTGGCATGCATACCGCCTGCAAGCGTATCTTCGCCGGGGAGCAGGTTCCTCGCTCGAAGCGTGCTGTCGGCGCGACGTGTGACGGCTCCCGAGCTGCTCACTCCGCGAGCCGTCCACTAAGTATTCTGTACCTAGATTTTTTGAAAGGAGTGGCGTTAGTGGACCATTGGGCGCCCTGTTAAACTGCTCTCCTGAATAAATACCAAAACTTCACTTAGGTATAACATTTTTCACCATGTACCATCGATATAAACATATGAAATATCAATCTAGTGGACCATTGGGCGCCCTCTTAAACTGCTCTCCTGAATAAATACCAAAACTTCACCATCGATATAAAAATATCAAAATATATCAATATGTCGCAGTATTATAGTCATACCCGTGATATAGTTATATCCCTAAGGCTGCCGTAATATAGTTATATGAAAAATATTCATAACTATCGGAGTGCCCTAATTTTGTTACTGCGACCAATTTCAACGTAGCGCTCGCTCGCAGGCCGCTGCAGCGGCACCGCTCGCTCCGCTTGCTTGGCTCGCGCGTAAATGGACACATTTCTAACCAAACCTAACCTATTTGGTCAGAGTGCCCTAATAGTTATATTACTAGATTGTGCTCGTATCATAGTAATATTCCTTGTAAGACAGTTATGAACCGCTATACATATAACTATATTAAAAATTGGAGCAGCCATTTTCTTGAACCTTCTTGTAGGTACAACAAAGTGTTTGTTTCTGTTGTATATTTATTATGGATATCATACATTTTTAATTGTACCTATATAAAAGATTTTCATGAATATACTGCGGCAGTTATTAAATTAATCTCCTTAAATTTCTCTCCGTGTGTCTCGGACTTAATTTACAAATTGATCGAACAGCTCTTTTCTGCAAAAAAAAAAGCCTGAGTGTTGGCGGCATTTCCCCACAACAGAATACCGTACGACACTACACTATGAAAATCGCTAAAGTATGTTAAACGGGTTGTCTCTATGTCAGTTAAAAAACTAATTTTTTTGCTTAGCTTTTTTGACAATTCAGCTATATGGGGGCCCACTGAGGCTTGTCAGCAGTGATAGCCTAGTGGTGTGACCTTCGGACTGCCAAGTCATATTTTATAATTATCACTTGCTTCAAAAACAGTGAAGGAAAACATCGTGAGACAACCGGCACGCCTGAGAGATATTTCTCGATGGCATGTGAAGCCAAGTCCGAAGTCCATGGGCGGCTTTAAAACTCCGACACCAGGTTAGCCACTAACCACACGAAAAGAAGAAGTTCATTAGTTGCTAAATTAATCAAAAGAGCGAAAAACAAATGAAAAAGAAAAATTGAAAAGATTTATTTATTTATTAGGTACTTTATTGTACACCACAAAAATAAATAACAAAAAGTAGGTAAATCAAGCACTACAAAATATACAATGGGCGGCCTTATCGCTTTCCGCGATCTCTTCCAGGCAACCTTGGAATGGGCAGTGAGTGAAGATTCTTGCTATAGTTTGACCAATACCGTTGTACCGCGCCTTAGGTACGCGGCGAGGCGGGAGGCAGTGTTGACATAGTATAAAGAGTTCTAGTAGGCTATCTCCTGCCCAATCCGCGATATAATTGCCTACCATACTTGCCTGTCTCAGGGTTGTCACTTTTAGCTAAATTTTAATTCAGTGCCTAGAAATTGGCAAGGGCCAGTTACAAAACAAAACAAAACTACAAAACAAAACAAAACACAAAACAAAACACAAAACAAAACACAAAACAAAACACAAAACAAAACACAAAACAAAACAACAAAACAAATCTACAAAACAAAACAAAACAAAACTACAAAACAAAACAAAACAAAAAAACAAAACTACAGAACAAAACAAAACAAAACAAAACAAAACTACAAAACAAAACAAAACTACAAAACAAAACAAAACTACGAAACAAAACAAAACACAAAACAAAACACAAAGCAAAACACAAAACAAAACTACAAAACAAAACAAAACAAAACACAAAACAAAACACAAAACAAAACAACAAAACAAAACAAAAAACAAAACTACAGAACAAAAACTACAAAACAAAACAAAACACAAAACAAAACACAAAACAAAACACAAAACAAAACAACAAAACAAATCTACAAAACAAAACAAAACAAAACTACAAAACAAAACAAAACAAAAAAACAAAACTACAGAACAAAACAAAACAAAACAAAACAAAACTACAAAACAAAACAAAACTACAAAACAAAACAAAACTACGAAACAAAACAAAACACAAAACAAAACACAAAGCAAAACACAAAACAAAACTACAAAACAAAACAAAACAAAACACAAAACAAAACACAAAACAAAACAGCAAAACAAAACAAAAAACAAAACTACAGAACAAAACAAAACAAAACAAAACAAAACTACAAAACAAAACAAAACAAAACAAAACAAAACAAAACTACAAAACAAAACAAAACAAAACAAAACAAAACAAAACTACAAAACAAAACAAAACTACAAAACAAAACAAAACTACAAAACAAAACAAAACACAAAACAAAACACAAAACAAAACACAAAACAAAACACAAAACAAAACACAAAACAAAACACAAAACAAAACACAAAACAAAACACAAAACAAAACACAAAACAAAACACAAAACAAAACACAAAACAAAACAAAACTACAAACCAAAACAAAACAAAACACAAAACAAAACAACAAAACAAAACAAAAAACAAAACTACAGAACAAAACAAAACAAAACAAAACAAAACTACAAAACAAAACAAAACACAAAACAAAACACAAAACAAAACACAAAACAAAACACAAAACAAAACACAAAACAAAACACAAAACAAAACACAACACAAAACACAAAACAAAACAAAACAAAACTACAACAAAACAACAAAACTAACAACCTAACCTAACCTTACCTAACCTTACCTAACCTTACCTAAACCTAACCTAACCTAACCTAACCAATCCTAACATAACCTAACCTAAAAATGAAACTACAAAACTTGCCTACTAAAATAACACAAAACAAAAACAAAAAACAAAAGAAAACTACAAATCTTGCCTTCTAAAATAACACAAAACAAAACAAAACAAAACTACAAAACAAAACAAAACTACAAAACAAAACAAAACTACAAAACAAAACAAAACAACAAAACAAATCTACAGAACAAAACAAAACAAAACTACAACAAAACCACAAAAATTACCTAACCTAACCTAACCTAACCTAACCTAACCTAACCTAACCTAACCTAACCTAACCTAACCTTACCTAACCTAACCTAAACCTAACCTAACCTAACCTAACCAATCCTAACATAACCTTACCTAAAATGAAATTAAAAAAACTTGCCTTCTAAAATAACACAAAACAAAACAAAACAAAACTACAAAACAAAACCACGAAACTAACCTAACCTAACCTAACCTAACCTAACCTAACCTAACCTAACCTAAACCTTACCTAACCTAACCTAACCAATCCTAACATAACCTAACCTAAAATGAAATTAAAAAAACTTGCCTTCTAAAATAACACAAAACAAAACAAAACAAAACTACAAAACAAAACAAAACTACAAAACAAAACAAAACTACAAAACAAAACATAACTACAAAACAAAACAAAACTACAAAACAAAACAAAACTACAAAACAAAACAAAACTACAAAACAAAACAAAACACAAAACAAAACACAAAGCAAAACACAAAACAAAACTACAAAACAAAACTAAACACAAAACAAAACACAAAACAAAACACAAAATAAAACATTAAAACAAAACAAAAAAACAAAACTACAGAACAAAACAAAACAAAACAAAACAAAACTACAAAACAAAACAAAACAAAACAAAACAAAACAAAACAAAACAAAACAAAACTACAAACCAAACACAAAACAAAACAAAACAAAACTACAAAACAAAACAAAACACAAAACAAAACACAAAACAAAACACAAAACAAAACACAAAACAAAACAACAAAACAAATCTACAAAACAAAACAAAACAAAACTACAACAAAACCACAAAACAAAACAAAACAAAACAAAACAAAACAAAACAAAACAAAACAAAACAAAACAAAACAAAACAAAACTACAAAACAAAACAAAACTACAAAACAAAACAAAACTACAAAACAAAACAAAACTACAAAACAAAACAAAACTACAAAACAAAACAAAACTACAAAACAAAACAAAACTACAAAACAAAACAAAACTACAAAACAACAAAACTAACAACCTAACCTAACCTAACCTAACCTAAACCTAACCTAACCTAACCTAACCAATCTTAACATAACCTAACCTAAAAATGAAACTACAAAACTTGCCTTCTAAAATAACACAAAACAAAACAAAACAAAACTACAAAACAAAACACAAAACCAAACACAAAACAAAACAAAACTACAAAACAAAACAAAACTACAAAACAAAACAAAACTACAAAACAAAACATAACTACAAAACAAAACAAAACTACAAAACAAAACAAAACTACAAAACAAAACAAAACTACAAAACAAAACAAAACACAAAACAAAACACAAAGCAAAACACAAAACAAAACTACAAAACAAAACTAAACACAAAACAAAACACAAAACAAAACACAAAACAAAACATTAAAACAAAACAAAAAAACAAAACTACAGAACAAAACAAAACAAAACAAAACTACAAAACAAAACAAAACAAAACAAAACAAAACAAAACAAAACAAAACTACAAAACAAAACACAAAACAAAACAAAACAAAACTACAAAACAAAACAAAACACAAAACAAAACACAAAACAAAACACAAAACAAAACAAATCTACAAAACAAAACAAAACAAAACTACAACAAAACCACAAAACAAAACAAAACAAAACAAAACAAAACAAAACAAAACAAAACAAAACAAAACAAAACTACAAAACAAAACAAAACTACAAAACAAAACAAAACTACAAAACAAAACAAAACTACAAAACAAAACAAAACTACAAAACAAAACAAAACTACAAAACAAAACTACAAAACAACAAAACTAACAACCTAACCTAACCTAACCTAACCTAAACCTAACCTAACCTAACCTAACCAATCTTAACATAACCTAACCTAAAAATGAAACTACAAAACTTGCCTACTAAAATAACACAAAACAAAACAAAACAAAACAAAACAAAACAAAACAAAACAAAACAAAACAAAACAAAACAAAACAAAACAAAACAAAACAAAACAAAACACAAAACAAAACACAAAACAAAACACAAAACAAAACAACAAAACAAATCTACAAAACAAAACAAAACAAAACTACAAAACAAAACAAAACAAAAAAACAAAACTACAGAACAAAACAAAACAAAACAAAACAAAACTACAAAACAAAACAAAACTACAAAACAAAACAAAACTACGAAACAAAACAAAACACAAAACAAAACACAAAGCAAAACACAAAACAAAACTACAAAACAAAACAAAACAAAACACAAAACAAAACACAAAACAAAACAACAAAACAAAACAAAAAACAAAACTACAGAACAAAACATAACAAAACAAAACAAAACTACAAAACAAAACAAAACAAAACAAAACAAAACAAAACTACAAAACAAAACAAAACAAAACAAAACAAAACAAAACTACAAAACAAAACAAAACTACAAAACAAAACAAAACACAAAACAAAACACAAAACAAAACACAAAACAAAACACAAAACAAAACACAAAACAAAACACAAAACAAAACACAAAACAAAACAAAACTACAAACCAAAACAAAACAAAACACAAAACAAAACAACAAAACAAAACAAAAAACAAAACTACAGAACAAAACAAAACAAAACAAAACAAAACTACAAAACAAAACAAAACACAAAACAAAACACAAAACAAAACACAAAACAAAACAAAACACAAAACAAAACACAAAACAAAACACAACACAAAACACAAAACAAAACAAAACAAAACTACAACAAAACTAACAACCTAACCTAACCTTACCTAACCTTACCTAACCTTACCTAAACCTAACCTAACCTAACCTAACCAATCCTAACATAACCTAACCTAAAAATGAAACTACAAAACTTGCCTACTAAAATAACACAAAACAAAAACAAAAAACAAAAGAAAACTACAAATCTTGCCTTCTAAAATAACACAAAACAAAACAAAACAAAACTACAAAACAAAACAAAACTACAAAACAAAACAAAACTACAAAACAAAACAAAACAACAAAACAAATCTACAGAACAAAACAAAACAAAACTACAACAAAACCACAAAAATTACCTAACCTAACCTAACCTAACCTAACCTAACCTAACCTAACCTAACCTAACCTAACCTAACCTAACCTAAACCTAACCTAACCTAACCTAACCTAACCAATCCTAACATAACCTTACCTAAAATAAAATTAAAAAAACTTGCCTTCTAAAATAACACAAAACAAAACACAAAACAAAACTACAACAAAACCACGAAACTAACCTAACCTAACCTAACCTAACCTAACCTAACCTAACCAAAAATAGAGAATAGAATCAATAAAGTAGAAATAGAACAGATAAATAATAAGGATAATTTAGATGGTATGGTTAAAAAATACACTGCAGTTATGGCTGAGGCATGTGACGAGGCGATGCCGAAGAAAAAGGAAAGCCAAAAACTTACTATTCCGTGGTGGTCCGAAGAACTCGAAGCGATGAAGCATGCCGTCGCTACCAGGAAGAGAAGAATTCGATGTGCTGCGCCGTCCCGTAGAGAAGGTGTGGTCGCGTTGTACCTGGAAGAAAAAGAAAAATATGAGTTAGAAGTCAGAAAACGCTCGACAGAGAGTTGGAAAGGATTTTGCCAGAAACAAAACAGGGAAGGGGTTTGGGAGGGAATCTACAGGGTGATAAAAAATACGGCAAAAAGGCAAGAAGATCTGCCGCTGGTATATAATGGGAAAGAAGCAGGGCAAGAAGGTTCCGCAAAAGTACTAGCAGAAACATTTTACCCGGAGGATTTAGAGAAGGAGGATAGCCCAGACCATCGACGAATCAGAGCTCTTGCTGACCGAGCAAACGACTGGAGCCATCATGAGATCCATGACCCAGAGTTTACGACGGAGGAGCTCAGGTTCGCGACGGAGAGCTTCAATCCGAAGAAGGCACCTGGAGTAGACGGCTTCACAGCCGACATCTGCCAGCGGGTAATATTACAGGACCCGGAGCTGCACCTGGCGATATTTAACAAGTGCTGGCAACTGACGCACTTCCCCGCAGCGTGGAAGGAGGCCACCGTGGTGGTGCTGAGGAAACCAGGAAAAGATGACTACACTAGCCCCAAGTCCTATAGACCGATTGGACTCTTACCGGTGATGGGCAAAATACTTGAGAAAATGATGGTTAGAAGGCTGGCTTGGTACTTGGTGCCCCGAATAAGTCCCCGCCAGTATGGCTTCATGCCACAGCGGAGTACGGAAGACTCCCTCTATGACCTGATTGCCTACGTGAGAGGTAAACTCCAAGAGAGGAAGCTCATCACAATTGTCTCTTTGGATATAGAGGGAGCCTTTGACAGTGCGTGGTGGCCTGCCATCAAGGTCAGACTGGCGGAGGAGAATTGTCCAGTTAATCTCAGGAGGATGATAGCCAGCTACCTAAGCGACCGCAAGGTCCGGGTAAGGTACGCTGGCCATGAGTACGCTAAAAGCACAAACAAAGGATGTGTCCAGGGATCAATAGGCGGACCCATCTTATGGAATCTTCTGTTAAACCCATTGCTGGAGAGTCTCACGCGGCGAGGTGACTATTGCCAGGCCTTTGCGGATGATGTGGTGCTCGTATTTTCGGGGGAGACAGCCCTTGAGGTCCAGGGACGTGCCAATGCCGCTCTCGAACATGTACGGAGGTGGGGTGTCATGAATAAGCTCAGGTTCGCACCACACAAAACTTGTGCCATGGTAATAACTAGAAAACTTAAACATGACACGCCACACCTGACCATGGGAGGGGTCGACATTGGAATGTCCTCGGAGATCAAGATCTTAGGACTCACAGTGGACTCCAAGCTGACCTTCAACAGCCATACGGCTAACGTCTGTAAGAAGGCACTTGGCGTCTACAAACAGCTGTCTAGAGCCGCAAGAGTCAGTTGGGGTCTCCACCCGGAAATAATCCGTATTATATACACCGCTACGGTAGAGCCTATTATAACGTACGCGGCTGGCGCCTGGTCCTCGGCAGCAAAAAAGTTGGGAGTTCAACGACATCTGAACGCTGTGCAGAGGGGTTTTGCACAAAAATTGTGTGGAGCGTACCGCACGGCCTCTCTCCACTCAGCGCTAGTTCTGGCTGGGATATTGCCGCTTGACCTCCGCATACACGAAGCAGCTGCCCTGTATGAGGCAAAGAGAGGGGCACCCAGGCCTGAGCTAGTAGACAGAGAGATCGAGCGAAGGATGCCATATTCCTGTATACCTCACCCAGGAAAGCGTTTAGCGATTGAGTTCAGGAGCCTGGTAGACCAAGAGTCGGTAGATAGCAATAACAACCAGGCTATCCGGATTTTTACCGACGGAAGCCGGATTGAGGGTAAGGTCGGAGCAGCGCTAACCCTATGGAATACTGAAGTAGAGGTGAAGACCATTAAACTCAAACTGGCTCCTTACTGTACGGTATACCAGGCGGAACTTCTCGCAGTATGCAGAGCCACAGAGGAAGTCCAACGAAGAAGCGAGGAGAGCTATGGAATCTACAGCGACTCCAGATCAGCCCTGGAGACCATAGCAAACCTCAGCACAACGCATCC
The DNA here is from genome assembly GCA_949152395.1 of Agrochola litura. Taxonomy (NCBI): domain Eukaryota; kingdom Metazoa; phylum Arthropoda; class Insecta; order Lepidoptera; family Noctuidae; genus Agrochola; species Agrochola litura. The sequence continues at coordinate 9,864,969 of OX424521.1, read as the reverse complement.
ATTGGCAGTAGAAACCCGCAATAATCTAAACGCCATTGAAAACCAGAACAAAACTGTGTCTTTGTTCTGGATCAAGGCACACGCGGGCCTTGCGGGAAATGAGAGGGCGGATGAGCTAGCTAAGGATGCAGCTTTAAAAATGAAAAAGAAGCCCGATTATGACCTATGCCCGGTTTCATTCATCAAACGACAGATCCGAAAAGGGTCGATTGATGAATGGAACCGGCGATACAAAGATAGTGCCAGAGCAAAAGTTACTAAACTATTCCTTCCCGACGTTACAAACTCCTATAAAATTGTCCGACAAATGATCCCAACCAACATAACCACCCAAATACTAACGGGGCATGGTGGGTTCTCGGAGTACTTGAATCGTTTCAGGTGCAAAGAGAACTCATCGTGCATTTGCCAACCCGGGACTCCTGAAACGGTCGAGCATATTTTGACCGACTGCCCGGCTCACGCCCTAAAACGACTCGACGTTGAGAACAAGCTGGAGAGTAGAATGGTAGCTACAAACTTCCCAGAGCTTATGTCCAATAAGAAACATAGAGAGATATTTTTAAAATACATAGTAGATATTGCAAAATGCGTCATAAACAGAAATAAATAGAACAAAAAAAAAAAAAAAAAAAAAAAAAAAAAGTATATATATATATGCTACATATGTATATTTGTATAAAATATATTGACTAGCATATGTAAAATAGTTGTACTATGTAGAAAACATGATGTTTATAATAAGATATTTAAAATAAGATGAAAATAAATTAAGATGTATAGCTTAGTAGATAGGAAATATGTAAGGATAAAATATGAATAAGAATAAATTGTTAATCTCGACTAGATTAAGCAAATTAATTAGAAGTAAGAAACTATGTATCCCCACCTGGAAATATATGCTGTAATTATCCAGAAACAATCAACTGTATAGCATAAAAAACTGCGACATTTCTGTATTGAGATGCATGAGGATTATATACATTTTTTAGGAAATAAATAAATAATAAAAACAAACCCTGCAGTACATCCCATCCAATGCTAAAAAAGGACTCTGATTATGTTAGAGGAAACACGCAACGCCCTGTGATGACGGGTGTTATAAAAAAAAAAAAAAAAAAAAACCTAACCTAACCTAACCTAAACCTTACCTAACCTAACCTAACCAATCCTAACATAACCTAACCTAAAATGAAATTAAAAAAACTTGCCTTCTAAAATAACACAAAACAAAACAAAACAAAACTACAAAACAAAACACAAAACCAAACACAAAACAAAACAAAACTACAAAACAAAACAAAACTACAAAACAAAACAAAACTACAAAACAAAACATAACTACAAAACAAAACAAAACTACAAAACAAAACAAAACTACAAAACAAAACAAAACTACAAAACAAAACAAAACACAAAACAAAACACAAAGCAAAACACAAAACAAAACTACAAAACAAAACTAAACACAAAACAAAACACAAAACAAAACATTAAAACAAAACAAAAAAACAAAACTACAGAACAAAACAAAACAAAACAAAACAAAACAAAACTACAAAACAAAACAAAACAAAACAAAACAAAACAAAACAAAACAAAACAAAACAAAACACAAAACAAAACAAAATAAAACTACAAAACAAAACAAAACACAAAACAAAACACAAAACAAAACACAAAACAAAACACAAAACAAAACAACAAAACAAATCTACAAAACAAAACAAAACAAAACTACAACAAAACCACAAAACAAAACAAAACAAAACAAAACAAAACAAAACAAAACAAAACTACAAAACAAAACAAAACTACAAAACAAAACAAAACTACAAAACAAAACAAAACTACAAAACAAAACAAAACTACAAAACAAAACAAAACTACAAAACAAAACAAAACAACAAAACAACAAAACTAACAACCTAACCTAACCTAACCTAACCTAAACCTAACCTAACCTAACCTAACCAATCTTAACATAACCTAACCTAAAAATGAAACTACAAAACTTGCCTTCTAAAATAACACAAAACAAAACAAAACAAAACTACAAAACAAAACCAAACACAAAACAAAACAAAACTACAAAACAAAACAAAACTACAAAACAAAACAAAACTACAAAACAAAACATAACTACAAAACAAAACAAAACTACAAAACAAAACAAAACTACAAAACAAAACAAAACTACAAAACAAAACAAAACACAAAACAAAACACAAAGCAAAACACAAAACAAAACTACAAAACAAAACTAAACACAAAACAAAACACAAAACAAAACACAAAACAAAACACAAAACAAAACACAAAAACAAAACTACAGAACAAAACAAAACAAAACAAAACAAAACTACAAAACAAAACAAAACAAAACAAAACAAAACAAAACAAAACAAAACTACAAAACAAAACAAAACAACAAAACAAATCTACAAAACAAAACAAAACAAAACTACAACAAAACCACAAAACAAAACAAAACAAAACAAAACAAAACAAAACAAAACAAAACAAAACTACAAAACAAAACAAAACTACAAACAAAACTACAAAACAAAACTACAAAACAAAACAAAACTACAAAACAAAACAAAACTACAAAACAAAACAAAACAACAAAACAAATCAACAGAACAAAACAAAACAAAACTACAACAAAACCACAAAAATTACCTAACCTAACCTAACCTAACCTAACCTAACCTAACCTAACCTAACCTAACCTAACCTAACCTAACCTAACCTAACCTAACCTAAACCTAACCTAACCTAACCTAACCAATCCTAACATAACCTTACCTAAAATGAAATTAAAAAAACTTGCCTTCTAAAATAACACAAAACAAAACACAAAACAAAACTACAACAAAACCACGAAACTAACCTAACCTAACCTAACCTAACCTAACCTAACCTAACCTAACCTAACCTAACCTAAACCTTACCTAACCTAACCTAACCAATCCTAACATAACCTGACCTAAAATGAAATTAAAAAAACTTGCCTTCTAAAATAACACAAAACAAAACAAAACAAAACTACAAAACAAAACACAAAACAAAACACAAAACAAAACAAAACTACAAAACAAAACAAAACTACAAAACAAAACAAAACTACAAAACAAAACATAACTACAAAACAAAACAAAACTACAAAACAAAACAAAACTACAAAACAAAACAAAACTACAAAACACAAAACAAAACACAAAGCAAAACACAAAATAAAACTACAAAACAAAACAAAACAAAAAAACAAAACTACAGAACAAAACAAAACAAAACAAAACAAAACTACAAAACAAAACAAAACTACAAAACAAAACAAAACTACGAAACAAAACAAAACACAAAACAAAACACAAAGCAAAACACAAAACAAAACTACAAAACAAAACAAAACAAAACACAAAACAAAACACAAAACAAAACAACAAAACAAAACAAAAAACAAAACTACAGAACAAAACAAAACAACAAAACAAATCTACAAAACAAAACAAAACAAAACTACAAAACAAAACAAAACAAAAAAACAAAACTACAGAACAAAACAAAACAAAACAAAACAAAACTACAAAACAAAACAAAACTACAAAACAAAACAAAACTACGAAACAAAACAAAACACAAAACAAAACACAAAGCAAAACACAAAACAAAACTACAAAACAAAACAAAACAAAACACAAAACAAAACAACAAAACAAAACAAAAAACAAAACTACAGAACAAAACAAAACAAAACAAAACTACAAAACAAAACAAAACAAAACAAAACAAAACAAACCTACAAAACAAAACAAAACAAAACAAAACAAAACAAAACTACAAAACAAAACAAAACTACAAAACAAAACAAAACTACAAAACAAAACAAAACACAAAACAAAACACAAAACAAAACACAAAACAAAACACAAAACAAAACACAAAACAAAACACAAAACAAAACACAAAACAAAACACAAAACAAAACACAAAACAAAACAAAACTACAAACCAAAACAAAACAAAACACAAAACAAAACAACAAAACAAAACAAAAAACAAAACTACAGAACAAAACAAAACAAAACAAAACAAAACTACAAAACAAAACAAAACACAAAACAAAACACAAAACAAAACACAAAACAAAACACAAAACAAAACACAAAACAAAACACAACACAAAACACAAAACACAAAACAAAACAAAACAAAACTACAACAAAACAACAAAACTAACAACCTAACCTAACCTTACCTAACCTTACCTAACCTTACCTAAACCTAACCTAACCTAACCTAACCAATCCTAACATAACCTAACCTAAAAATGAAACTACAAAACTTGCCTACTAAAATAACACAAAACAAAAACAAAAAACAAAAGAAAACTACAAATCTTGCCTTCTAAAATAACACAAAACAAAACAAAACAAAACTACAAAACAAAACAAAACTACAAAACAAAACAAAACTACAAAACAAAACAAAACAACAAAACAAATCTACAGAACAAAACAAAACAAAACTACAACAAAACCACAAAAATTACCTAACCTAACCTAACCTAACCTAACCTAACCTAACCTAACCTAACCTAACCTAACCTAACCTAAACCTAACCTAACCTAACCTAACCAATCCTAACATAACCTTACCTAAAATAAAATTAAAAAAACTTGCCTTCTAAAATAACACAAAACAAAACACAAAACAAAACTACAACAAAACCACGAAACTAACCTAACCTAACCTAACCTAACCTAACCTAACCTAACCTAACCTAAACCTTACCTAACCTAACCTAACCAATCCTAACATAACCTAACCTAAAATGAAATTAAAAAAACTTGCCTTCTAAAATAACACAAAACAAAACAAAACAAAACTACAAAACAAAACACAAAACCAAACACAAAACAAAACAAAACTACAAAACAAAACAAAACTACAAAAAAAAACAAAACTACAAAACAAAACATAACTACAAAACAAAACAAAACTACAAAACAAAACAAAACTACAAAACAAAACAAAACTACAAAACAAAACAAAACACAAAACAAAACACAAAGCAAAACACAAAACAAAACTACAAAACAAAACTAAACACAAAACAAAACACAAAACAAAACACAAAACAAAACATTAAAACAAAACAAAAAAACAAAACTACAGAACAAAACAAAACAAAACAAAACAAAACTACAAAACAAAACAAAACAAAACAAAACAAAACAAAACAAAACAAAACAAAACAAAACAAAACAAAACTACAAAACAAAACACAAAACAAAACAAAACAAAACTACAAAACAAAACAAAACACAAAACAAAACACAAAACAAAACACAAAACAAAACACAAAACAAAACAACAAAACAAATCTACAAAACAAAACAAAACAAAACTACAACAAAACCACAAAACAAAACAAAACAAAACAAAACAAAACAAAACAAAACAAAACAAAACAAAACAAAACAAAACTACAAAACAAAACAAAACTACAAAACAAAACAAAACTACAAAACAAAACAAAACTACAAAACAAAACAAAACTACAAAACAAAACAAAACTACAAAACAAAACAAAACTACAAAACAAAACAAAACTACAAAACAACAAAACTAACAACCTAACCTAAACTAACCTAACCTAAACCTAACCTAACCTAACCTAACCAATCTTAACATAACCTAACCTAAAAATGAAACTACAAAACTTGCCTTCTAAAATAACACAAAACAAAACAAAACAAAACTACAAAACAAAACCAAACACAAAACAAAACAAAACTACAAAATAAAACAAAACTACAAAACGAAACAAAACTACAAAACAAAACATAACTACAAAACAAAACAAAACTACAAAACAAAACAAAACTACAAAACAAAACAAAACTACAAAACAAAACACAAAGCAAAACACAAAACAAAACACAACACAAAACACAAAACACAAAACAAAACAAAACAAAACTACAACAAAACAACAAAACTAACAACCTAACCTAACCTTACCTAACCTTACCTAACCTTACCTAAACCTAACCTAACCTAACCTAACCAATCCTAACATAACCTAACCTAAAAATGAAACTACAAAACTTGCCTACTAAAATAACACAAAACAAAAACAAAAAACAAAAGAAAACTACAAATCTTGCCTTCTAAAATAACACAAAACAAAACAAAACAAAACTACAAAACAAAACAAAACTACAAAACAAAACAAAACTACAAAACAAAACAAAACAACAAAACAAATCTACAGAACAAAACAAAACAAAACTACAACAAAACCACAAAAATTACCTAACCTAACCTAACCTAACCTAACCTAACCTAACCTAACCTAACCTAACCTAACCTAACCTAACCTAAACCTAACCTAACCTAACCTAACCAATCCTAACATAACCTTACCTAAAATAAAATTAAAAAAACTTGCCTTCTAAAATAACACAAAACAAAACACAAAACAAAACTACAACAAAACCACGAAACTAACCTAACCTAACCTAACCTAACCTAACCTAACCTAACCTAACCTAAACCTTACCTAACCTAACCTAACCAATCCTAACATAACCTAACCTAAAATGAAATTAAAAAAACTTGCCTTCTAAAATAACACAAAACAAAACAAAACAAAACTACAAAACAAAACACAAAACCAAACACAAAACAAAACAAAACTACAAAACAAAACAAAACTACAAAAAAAAACAAAACTACAAAACAAAACATAACTACAAAACAAAACAAAACTACAAAACAAAACAAAACTACAAAACAAAACAAAACTACAAAACAAAACAAAACACAAAGCAAAACACAAAACAA